>CM028136.1:152906250-155852500 GCA_016271365.2 Neoceratodus forsteri
AGAAAGTGGTGGTAGGCTTGGAAGACAGGGATGTGCAGGTAAGCATCCTGCATGTCCAGTGCACAAAGTCAATGGTCCTTGCATAGCAGAGGTAGAAGTCCCTGCATGGTAAGCATGCAGCACTTCTTGTACGTGACATACAGGTTGAGCATGCTGAAGTCCAAGATGGATCTTAGGTCACCCTTCTTTTTGGGCACTAGGAAAATATGGAAGTAGTACCCTCTTCCTATCTGTGCCGGAGCCATGGACTCTATGACTGACTTTCTGCAGAATAGCCTGGATCTCATCCCCTATCAGAAACAGATGCCTTGGAGGATAATGGGAGCGACCTAGGAGGGGGTCTTCCAGAGGCCTGTCTAGGAACTCTATGGTGTGACCTCTTGCAATTAACTGAAGGACCCCCCCTGAGTCAGTAGTTATGTTCTGTGACCCTAGAGGGTGAATGGCAAATCCCCCCCACTGGTTCCCCTAGAGAATTTGGAGGAGGCAGGGGGGGTCCCCCATGAGTCAGGAGGCTGAGAGGAGTGAGCCAGCAGCTCCTCTGGGGTGCTTCTGGGACTTGGCAGGGGGAGTATGAGTTCCTGATGCTGGATACCAGCATTTGATCTGGCGTTTGGCAGAGGCCTCTTTTGTCTGACATCTCTTCTGCTGACAAAATGGCTGTTTGCCTTTGTAACTCCCTTGGTACATGAATCGGACATCATAGATGGATATATCACAGTCCTGCAATTCAGTGATAGTATCCTTGACATCACTTCCAAATAATATAGATCCCCTGAAAGGGGCATCAAGGATGTAGATCTGGATATTTTGTGCCAGGCCAGCAATCCTGAGCCATGAATGTCAGCTAATGCAGACAGCAGTGACTGTGGTGCAAGCAACCAAGTGTACTGTGTCATAAGTAGCCTGGAGGGCAGGATGACAGGAGATTTTAGCCATGCTCACAGTCTTGGCAATCTTGGCCTTAAGGTCCTGGTTCTGGATAGCTTCCAGCTTGGTCTCGAGTGAGGCCATGGAAGATTTCTGTTAGGAAACCATATGAGCCACACAATTAAGGGACCTGAAGGTGCAAGTGGAGGAGGAATGGATCTTGCAACTGAAATTGTCCAGCTGCTTAGACTCCTTATCAGAAGGAGGCATGCTCAAATGTTTAGATTTAGAGGACTGGTCATGGGAAGCCTTGATAAAAACTGAGTCTGCATTAGGATGGCCAGTAAGGTGTGTGACCCCATCTGTGGGGTGGTACATCCTGTCTGCTTTTGTGAAAAAGCCAGAATGGAGGAAAGCTGTTGCCAGAGAGTGGATGTCAGGTCTTCCTGGAGCCCAGTCCAAGGCATTATGGGCATAGGAGATGTGTCAGTCATTTCTAGATGCTCCACAAGCCTTTTCCACTTTGGATCCTTTTCCTGGATAGCCCAGCCACAGGCATTGTGTACAGTTATGAAGAGTTCTGCAAGGGAAGGGTCCTCTGGAGGGGACTTTGGACACTCCTTAGGCTGAGGCTCTATAGGTGTATGCATACCAGAACAGGAGGATGAGTCAGAGTCAGAGTCTGAAGAGTTTCTGCTGAGGGTATGAACTCTTTTTAGAGGAGTGTCCTGGGTTTTATCCCTGACCTGGTGTCTAGAGGAGCCTTCTCTGGAAAGGTGGGAATCCACAGTAGAGGCTGATCTAGGGGTTGGAAAGGAGGCAGAAGTAGATACATAGATACATAGACAGTGTCGGCAGATAAGGGCCTATGGGCCACCCAGTCTGCCCATTTGAGCTTGTAAGTTCAGTTTATATTTTCCTAGAAGTCTATTGCCCCTTATCCTTGACCTCCAGAATTCCTTTATGTCTATCCCATGCATTCTTAAATCCCGTGATTGTTTCAGCCCCCACCACTTCCTCTGGCAGGGTGTTCACTTGTCCACCACCTGTTCTGTGAAGAAATTCTTCCTCATGTTTCTCTGAATCATCCTCCCTCCAACTTCATCCCATGCCCTCTAGTCCTGGTACATCTTTTCGCTTAAAATAGTGTATTCCTGCACCCTGTTCCTCCCTGTGAGATACTTGTATGTCTCTATCATATCCCTCTCCCTCCTCTCCTCCAGGGAGTACATGTTCAGTTCCTTCAACCTGTCTTCATAGGGACTTGTGATGCAATCCATGCACCATCTTTGTTGCCCTCCTCTGAACCTTCTCTACCCTGTCTATGTCCTTACATAGGTATGGTCTCCAGAACTGTACACTGTACCCAGGTGGGGCCTCACTAATGTCCTTGTATAGCAGAATTATGACCTCCCTTTCCTGCTGGTGATGTCCCTGCCTATACATCCCAGCATCCTATTTGCTTTACCTGCTGTCTTGTCACACTGTTTCCCTACCTTTGAGGTCATCAGAGATGATAACCCCAAGATCCCTTTCCTGTTTGGTGCATGCTATATCCTCATCCCTAACTGATATATTGTGCCAGGGTTTTGTGCCCCATATGCATTATCTTGCACTTTTTGCATTGAATTTCAACTGCCAAACCCCTGACCATTCTTCAAGTTTATGCAGGTCCTTCTCTTTCTGTCTACACCTCTGGTGTGTCTACTCTGTTACAGAGCTTTGTGACATCGGCAAACAGTGAAATTCCCAGCTTCTTCAGGTCCTGCAATGTCACTGATGAAGATGTTGAATAGGACTGGTCCTAGCACTGATCCCTGTGGTACCCACTGGTCACTCTTCCCTCTGTGGAGTGACAACCATTTACCACCACCCTCTGTGTCCTGCCACCCAGCCAGTTACATACCCACCCCACACTACTGTCCTGCCCACACCCATATTCCCCAGTTTGTGTAGTAGTCTTCTATGTGGCACAGTGCCAAAGGCCTTGCTGAAGTTCAGATAGGTCATGTCCACTGCCCTCCTCTGATCCACCTCCCTAGTCATCCAGTCAAGCAATTCAATGAGGTTGGTCTGACATGACCTCCCCCTGGTGAAACCACGCTGCCTTGGGTCCTGTAGTCCACTGACAACCAGATGTTCCACCAATCTCTCCTTCAGTAGTGCTTCCATGATCTTCCCCACTACCGAGGTGAGGATGACTGGTCTGTAGTTCCCTGCTTCCTCTTTGTTCCCGCTTTTGTATAAGGGGACTACATCTGCTGTCCTCCAGTCTTTGGGTACCTCCCCTGTTTCCAGTAGAGGCTGTCACTGGTTTCCAATGGTAAAGCTCTGAGGCTTGGCCTCCTGAATCAGGGTCTGAAACATTGCCTGGATATTAGCCTGAGGCTGCTGTGGAGGCAAAGGCTGAGGCTGAGGAGGAGGAGGAGGTGATGGAGGAGGATGCTGTTAAAATGGATAGCCCAGCATCTGATATTGAGGGTATCCATGAGCCTGATAGGAGTAGGAAAAGCCAGAAGGTGCATACTGTACCACTGATTAGACATAGCCTGGCATTTGGTACCCTGGTACATAATGGGGTTGATGACCAGGTGTTAGATACCCCAGCAAAGGGTACATTGGGTAGTGTGGGGGTGGATAGCCGGGAATATTGCTCATAGGTCCAGCTGGAGGTGGAGCTGAAGGCCAGGCAGCAGGTGTGGCTGAAGGCCTGGCAGGATGTCCAGAAGGACCAGACATCAGCCCCACAGGGACATTCAAAGGGGCTGGCACTGGATCAGGCACATGAATGTCGGGCACTGGAAGATTCAGCACCTGGGGGCCTGATGGAATGCAGTCCAGTGTTTCAAGAATGGCCAGAGTGCGAGACATACCCTGACCCGGTGAGGGTCACCTGTTGAAGGGTTACTTGGTGTTGGGGTGTGAGTAGAACCTGACAGAAGACCCGCCATCATCTGGGGAAGCCAGAGTCCAAGATGGCGGAACCTGGTTGTCCAAGGGGGGCTTGGGTTAAGGACATCCCGATGGAAGGTCCCCAAAGGGATTAACAATAAGTCCAGTTGCTGAACCAGGAAGAGACTAACCCGATGAATGAGGGGGAACCTCCAGATTAGTGCCCACCTCTGGCTCTTGATTTTCAGGCAAGTCTGGAGGCTTTGGTTGGGTCAGTGGGAGCAAGGAACCCTCTAAAGACTGCTGCATGTCTGGCAGCTGGCTCAACTCGACATCAAGGGTATTCTGTAACCCTGACAGGAGAACCTCAGCTATGTGGTCTCCAGAGGAACTGGGCAGCAACTTATCAGCCACAGCCATGCTGACATCAGAAGAGCTAACATCAGACTTAGCAGCCTGGGCCATTCAGACAACAGCGAAGTTGGAGTCCAGCTTACCAGCTGTGACCATGTGCTCCTCGGTGGGACCAAGGAGTGACTTATTGACCTGTCTGCTGGTGATAGACCCTGAAGAAGATATGAGCCTAACAAGCACAATAGGGGTTCCATCATCCAAGAAGAGCCCCGATTGCACCGTAAGTAAAGCAGGCAGGGAGGCCATGGTCTGATCCGCCGGAGCGGTAGGAGACCTATCAGTAGGGGTACTTACCGAAGTGAAGGCCCTCCAGTGTCAGTGGTGCCCGATCATCACTGCCAAGTGGATGGAGACCTATCCTGGTCTCGGTGCCTCTCCTTGTCCTTTTTCTTCTATTTAGGTTCTGGCATTGGAGAAGATTTTTCCCACAGAATTTGAAGTTCCATTTCCATCAAAGCTAGGCACTTCTCCAGCAAGTAGGCTTTGAGCTCTTTATGGTGCCTAATCTGTGTAGCCTGGTTGAAGGACTAGTAGGGTGCACAGTCCTTGACCCACTATTTGGGGCCTATGCCGATCATGCAGCAGGAATGCTTGTCCACATACAGGATCTGGATGCCGCAGGACCTGCACTTCTTTTCGATGTATCACCCAACTGTCCATATTCCTGAATTGCACCCTCAGCTATATCCCATGATGAAAATTTGTCACTGTTATTTATTTGCTTACCCTTTCTTCTGTATATCCCTCAAGATCTTTGTATTAGACCCATTTATGTAAGACCTGTTTATACTGTATTTTACTATGTAATTGTTTAACCTGGTGTTCTGTTCTCTTTTTATGCTTAACTGGACGGTTGTGTAAATGGGAATTTTTACTCACATACTGAACTTTTTAGTATAAAATAAAGATTGATTGATTGATTGATTAAAAATTGGACTGACAGACATGAAACAAATCATTTCTGTAAAAATTCAAACTGGCCATACTTGCTGCAACTTGCACAAATACTGGTGATCCGATCACTCTGGCTACACTGTTCAGTCTGACTTTTATGTGTCTGGTATGCTCCTGAAAGTCTGTTTTTGAACCCTTCCTTGTCACAGTTGAAAACAGAACTGTCAGGACCAGACAAGATAGATAAAAGCCAGACCAGATCAACTGGAGGGAGAGGATCAGAAATATTTGCACATGCTGTGCCCAGTCCAGATTTTACAACTCTGGTTCACATCTGGTGATCTGGTTTTTACCCATACCCCACTGCATGTGACTTAGTGACATACTGTACAGATGGATTCAGAGTCTAATATATTGAAGGTTGAAGTTTCAGAAGACCATTATGCTAAAAATACCAAGACTCACTCAATTTCTGATGATCCCCCACTTCCAAGTTACACTTAGTCCTCTACCAAAGTCATGCTCAGATATTGGTGCCTCTACATCCACACCATTAAGCTTTTAATGCCATCATGCCTCTTCTGCTGCCATAAGCTCCCCCATCCATGAAGTCCCATTCTGCTTGTGGCAACCCCCCTCCCCACAAAACCAGGTAATTTTCCAGGGAGCAGATCTTTACACCACATTAACTAAATTACTGCTAAAACTCTTTATTTTTTAAACATTTTGTTGAGAAATTTTTGTTTTAGCATGTCCATGGTCAGGAAAAATACATTTGTAAAAGAAACCAAAGTCCCTATTTATCAGTTCATTTAATCACAATACAGCATGTTATGAACTGATCAGATTCTATGTGTAACTTAAGTCAAACAAAAATTAGACACACACATGCCTACCTATTTTCAAGAGAAGCAAGTGAAGCAAATGTGGTTACTGTCATTCAGTGGTAAACACCTATAGTCACAAATTGCAGTTAAGAAATTTCAGTAGAATATAAACAGTAGCACAGAACTGCCTTCCTGAGAAAATGAAGTTGGTGTATTATATTGAAACAGGCATCACTGGGAGTTTTTGTTATGGAATGCCCTGCAACGTAGCAGAATAACTGCTCTTGGGATGGTGGTGTCAACTGGCTTAATGAGGAGTGTTCACTGAGGCTGAGGGTACAGCAGAGTTTATTTGTTATGTAGAAAGCTCCAGGAAGAGTTTAAACTATTCTACTTCCAATAGCTTTCTGTGATGTCTTTACTATCCATTGGTAATCTGACACAGAATGACTGCCAAAAGATAATGAGTTAACTTTCTGTGGCCTCAATTAACTCCTTGAGCCAGAGGAAAAATAGTGATCTACAGCTTCCTATACACACAGGCAGTGTAGCAATGAGGTTTCATTGAAGGAATCTATTTTAACACTCTATCATGTTGTTTGGTAGCAAAAATGACATCAACCCTTTTCTGAGTGCAAAACATCTGCTGGGCTAGGCCCACAGCCATAAAAAGAAAATCACCTCACAGAAAATATTTTTAAAATGTGTTAAAAACACATTTCTGTGTAATTTTTTTCCAAAAGTAATTGCAGAATCCAGACAATGGGGTCCCCATTAGCAAGATACTTATGTTGGTGTCTTCTCATGATACGATTTGTATGGGTTTTCAAAAATTAGTTTTTGAAAACAACAGAAACAAGATTATGGCAATACATTTTTTTTCATAAAACAAGATTAACCCCCATACAAAACAAAATCTTTTTTCATATGGACAAATTCTTTTCTTGTATGAAACAACTATCAAAACGGCATACTGAATATTCTCAGAACTACTATTTCTAATCTTTATAGCTCTGAAACAGGTTAATGTTTTTGTTTTTTCCACCAAACCAACAAAAAGCACTGCTCTGAGCCAAGCCCTTTCTATCCTGTAAATTTCTGAACAAAATTCTAAACCTTCTGGGTGCTAAACAATGACAAGCAAAATAAATAAAATAAAAAGCAAAAACAAAACCCCACAGATTTTCCACTTTTTCATTATCTAGATATTGGAATCTGCACATCTGACCAGAACAAAACTTGGCACAGCAAGAGATCTTGCACCCAAACCTGTGCATGCAAGGTTTTGTACAAATACGTTGAATAGGGGAAACACAATTAAAGTGCTATGTTAGGGGTTTAATATTAAACCGTCTACTCAACACTAAGTGTAGTGGCACTACCATGCCACTATAATAACACAGTATATTGGTTGTAGAAAACAAAATGTAGGTAACAGTTAGGGTTGCAGCACAAGGATGCAAAAAAACAAAATGCAATTGTGGGGTAGATATTCTCCTGAACCTTAAGTTGTGTGGTGTGCTGTCCCTAGGGTTTAAATGATTTCTCAAAGCAGTGCTGGTGTTACACTAACACTAACTACACTATCACCAGCCCTGTCTTTTCAAGGCAAAGATTATTAGTCATACAAAAAGATCAAATCCTGTTTATGCATTTTAATATTGGGTACTGATTATAGGGTACTGCCAATTCTTCTTCGAGGACATTCAAAACCAAAGGAGTGGAGCAAGAGTGGGTATACAGAGGAATGGAGGAAGATAAAATGGTATGGTGATGGTGGATCTGGGGTGATTAGGTTGGATGTGTGAGCAGGGTGGGAGTTGTAACACAGAGAGACAGAAAAGGGTTAACTGTAGGGTAACAGTGACTCCCAGAAGGGTGTGTGGAGAAGGAGCAGCAGTCAATACAAAGAGGGATGAGGGATTGCTTAATTGTATAGTTTTAATGCTCCAGAATGACTGTCAGACAATCAGGTTTTATTATAACCAAAGACATCAAGACTCATTCATGCCATTACTGATACAGACATTGAACAGAGTGGATGCTCTGCACCAGAGGATGGTTTCCTTCATTTACAGGTGAAGCAAAAGCACATTTTTCGAGGGGGTAACACTGGAGGGGTAGAGGTGGGTGAAGGGATGTGGGGTCCAGTCGTGTGGGGGGAGGAAAAAACTATATACATTCACTAAGGCAGAGAAGGCAGAGGATGGTGCTAACAGGGAAAGGGGAGGGGGATTCTTTACAAAAATGGTCTGGGAAGTGGGAAGAGGTGGATTTTGTATAGCACAGTGGGTGGGGAGAATTTAAGCTCTTTGGGGCTTCTTTTAGTAACAAATACAGTGAGACATCTGCAATTCATGTGTTTTTTGCTACCAGAGTGGCTCCTTCATCCAGTGAAAACTATGAAAATTGCCTAACTCACTCGTGAATTGACAGTTCTCATACATTTACTGCTCAAAGTTGAGCACTGCACTGGGAGAAAACTACGCAAACCGCAGCTGACATTGAATTGAGTGCCAAAAATTTTGCAAAGTGCTTTCCAACTTTGAAGAAAGCTGGTAAGAGAATGAAGCTGCTGTCTGAATGATGGCTTTGGCCTGATTCAGGGTACATCCCTATATGATGAGTGACTGGCCAGCAGAAAAACACTATAACAAGTAAAACAACCATTTGCCAATGCCCAATGTTTGCTTGTTTAAATAGACTACATTTGGGAAACACATGAAATCCATGTATATTGCATAACAGTATATTGCATATTGAAAATTACCAATGTCATAAGATTTAGTAGTTGCCGAATTGGTCCTTGCAAGAATATATACAGAAGCAAATGATTTGATACCTTTTAATGGACCAACACTTTGTTCTTGTTGTTACATCTATGTTGGTCCATTAAAAGGTATCAAATCATTTGCTTCTGTATCAATGTCATAAGTGAACATTAAAAATAGTAGTAGTATTAAAAAGTACTAAATTCTTTTCTGATATCCAGAAAGGGATAACCCAATGCAGCCAGGGCTCATTTACAATGGTATCCAGTGTGCATAAAAAGTGACAGACAGGCTGCACATATGTAACCCTAGGCAGCGCCATCCCAAGAGTTACTACCCCTGCCTAGCAGGCCTGAACAAGGTTGAGGGCCTGGGTTCCCATCATTACTTTAAAACCGGTTCTTCTCCAAGACATTACATTGACACAGAATCTCCACCCAGAGTTTAGCTTTAAGTGGGCTAACTTTAACCTGGTACAACTCCCTGGGATGCTGTATGCACCCCCTATTGACATAAGACACCCCAAAAGCTGACAAGGTAGCATTTCCCCATATTTCAATACCTTTTACCATTTAGTGATTTGATCCTAATAATGTGCTCATGACACAGGTATCTGCAAAAACAACAAAAGAGGTTGCCCTATTAGAAGGGCAGCCCAGATTGTCATTGGCCTTCCCTGAGATTAACTAGAAGGACAGTGGAGGTGGGAGTAGGAGTCAGGCAGCAGGAGGGGAGGAGAAGGTGGCAGGGAGGATGATGTCACTAAGGGAAGGGGATATGACATCACAGGGGGAGGGTCTATGGAAGAGAGGGGTAGTAGGTGAGTGACAGGCAGGGGGATAGGTCGAAGAGGGTCCAGGGAAGGGACTTGGAAGGGGAAGAAAAGGGGCTGCAGGGAGAGAAAATCCTTCTCTTTCCTTCAGCTGTTTCTTTCACCTTTCCACCCACTCACCCAAGATACAGGTTACATCATGCAGGGGTCTGTATGAGTTGCCGGGTGAGGGCAACAGTGACATGCAGGTTGTCAAGGATTGGGTTGCTGGGTGAGAGCAATGATGTTTGGAAAAAGGGGGCACAGCTGGATATAGGTATGGCAGAGGAGGGCTCCCCATGGAGTAACACCGCATGGGTGGGTCAGGGCTGGGGGATCACTTGGGGATACTTGAACCCTGAGAGAACTGAAAGATGGTGAAGGGACATCAGATCTTGTACACCCAAGCTAAAGAAGAGCTAAATATTGACCATAATGCTGTGAAGTTTGTGGATATGTAAAAAAAGGGGCAATCCCAAAAGACATTTTGTAAATAAGAAATGTTGGTGATGGTATAAAATGTAAAAGGTTGTTGCAACTGAGCATCTACTTAATAAAGCTTCAATTTGTGAACCAAACATTGGTGTGGGTGTGGCTGATTTTGGGGAAGGGGGTAGTCCAGATGACAATGAACTATTGATTTACAGGGGGACAGGGCTTAGGAATGGGAAAAGAGAGGAGTAGAGGTTATACAGTTTAGTATTTACAATATTTATAGGCAGATTAGACGTTTTTAATTTGTGCTGGTGAATCCCTCCAGCTGGGTTGATACCTTACATTTTAAACCATATAGTGCACCGACATTTAAAATTACCAGAGCCCTGGCTATCTAGTTAAACTATATAAATCAGATGACACAGAACATTGCCCACACTGGTACCAGTCCCCAACATTTGGTATGAGACGCCGCAATGCCAGCCTTAAATCTGGGTACCCAGTAACCAAAGTTCAGTCGATGTGCAGGCCTGAGGCATGGTGCAGCTGTATGTTGGCCAGCTAAATGAAGCAGATTTAAAAGCTCGACTTAAAACAGTGAACACTTGAACTATGTACAGTCTCTTTAAGGGGTTGCAGGGGAGGGCACTGCATTCTGAAGGCTGGAAGCCTGCAGATTAACCAGCCAGTTACATTTGTTTCAAACCAGTTTCCATCTCCTGAACATCTAGCACATTTGTGATCCTGGCACATTCAGCACATTTACAACTCCAACACATGCAGCACATTTATAGAAGCTGTAAATTCTTCAACCAGGAGCCAGCATGGCCACCCTGGTTCTTTTCTCCATGAATCTGTGGGTACTTGTTCCTTAGTGCTAGGTTGACCCGGTTCTTACATCCCATATCTGAACAAATTGCTTTATCAATACCATTTCTTTACTTGAGCAACCTGAGTATTTAAAGGGACACTGTCAGCCCCCTTAGGCCTCAAAGTGTCCCTAGTTTAAAAAACACATTTTATGATTATTCACATTCTATAGAGACTGTTGATGTAGCTGGTAGTTTGATTCAGATGACATATTTCTTTTAAAAAGTGAAACACTGACTGCCCACCATGCTGGGGTCAAAACACGTATGTTTACATTTCTTGACCAGCTCCCACTGCATCTTTCCTGGGCTCAGGAACAACCCCAACACAATCTAGCCACTCATTATGCAGTGGGAGTAGAGGCCAGTATTGTATCATTAATGGCTGCACTGTCTGAGGGTGTTTCTAATGTTCAGGAAGTACACAGTAACAGTAGTTTGATGATTTGAAGCAAAACAGGGCTTGGTATAGTTATACATTGCCATGCATTTCAGTTCTAATAAGCAAGGAAGCAGATAAAACAACCAGCAACATCAATGAATTTTAGAGCAGGTAAGCCATCATAAAATGTGGGTTTTTACATAAAAATAATATGATGCAAAAAAGGTTGACAGCATCCCTTTAAAGCAGGCATTGCAAACTCAGCTTTTAATGTCTCAGTCCCATGTGGAAAATGGCTGAGGTTCACAGCTCCACTAGACATATTGACCAATTATTGACAAATACTGGACCTCCCAGGCAAAGTTAGGATGATCCCCAGATCTGAATGCTCCCCTTCCAGTCCTGTAGGTGTTTTAGCAAATAATAACATTTCAGCACATTTATATGACTGGACCATGCTGGGCCCCTTAATGCATTTGAATCCACCCACGCTGTGCAATGGTTAAGGGCAACAGATGCAGGGTGCAGACCAAATGAACAGCTTCAACATATAAACAGTCTCTAGGGCACTGGCAGCCCCAATAAGCATTTCTCCTTTCCTTGCACCGGGGGGTACAAGATTACTCACTCAGGCTCCTCATGGAAAGGTTATCCATCAACAAAGGTTCCTGAAGTCTTCAATTCTCTCACCACTGAGACATGATCAGCTTGTCATCAAGTTGCAGGTCACATTTTTTTCCAAATGTGGGAGGGATGGGCTAGCCTCTGAAGGACATTTTCTGGCAACCCCCAGGCTAGCAGGCTTGACTTTAAACTAGACTGATTTACTTACTGGCAAAGAAGAACAAAAATGCCTTCCTTCATGGAGGGGCTTACACTGGATCACCAGGCCAAGTTGCATTGACGGGGGCCTGAGCCCCTACCCCTGTGGTGGACTCCTGCTCGAAACTGGAAAACCTACTGAAAACACAGTCTTTTATGGAGCTCTCCTGAGGCTCCCTATTGGCTGAAGCTATTGGTTGCTTTGGCTCTGATCAGTTGGAAGGCTTGTCAATCAGAAAAATGAATTATTCATAAAGCTTCCTCAATTCAAAATTGGTTTGTTGTTTTGGCACCTGAAATTAGGTCCCTGGAGTTCCCCATGAGCACTTGACAGTTTCCCATGAGCTTTGGAAAATGTCCCACAAGACCTAGCTTTAAAATCTTAGTTCTCCGATTGGCTGTGGCTGCTTTGTAATGGTTACTTAACACACAGTCCCTTAGACAGAATTTATATACTCCCAAATAAAGTCCTGGTGCAGCCAGAATAATCAAAATATTTGCCCAAATGCCACACAGTCTAATAGTCACTGGTTTGTGCTTAAGGTTGCTGCCCAGCTTTAGCAATTCCCTTAATCTATTTGCCTGTTGCTGCTGCCAATATTTTAGATCCCTTATTTGCAGCAGGCAGGCTATCTTTTCTGTGTCCCAACAATGCTGGTGCAGCCAGGATTAGTTATTCATTTACTTTAAAAGTTTTCCCCCTTTAAGCATTCATCCCCAAACCCCACACAGCAGTTATATTTATTTATTCACATTTACTATACTTCTTTGGCAGATGATGAAACACTATTGCCCCAAAGACAGACAGACCCTCATTAATATTTACAGTGATTGGGGCTCCAGCTCATTAATATTCATGAGCCCCAATCATAACCACTTTCTAGACCTCTTTTATTTAAATAGAAAATGGGCTCTCCTGGCCCTTGCCGTGGTCACTGGGTCCCATATTGTTGTTGCTCTACCTAGCTATATGTTATGTATTTTGTTGCTATCTTCCAATCAACCTGTTATGCCTGAAATCCCACATGCTGTTATCTACATATCTACTTGTTATGCCGGATGATCTTGTATGTTACCCTGTCTCTGCTTGATGCTTTTTATGTGCCTTGTATCCTCCTGGGTCACACCTGAAAATAGGCACTTGGCTGCCTAGTGTGCTTACCTGGTTAACAAAAGCAAATAAATAATAATAAATAAATAAATTAGGCAGATGGGGGTACAGGGACTGCCGGACACTCTTTCTGTTGAACGCAAATTTGAGCAGTCGTACATCAAAGACGCTGCCTGTGCCTGTGCGATCCCCACCACAACTCAGTGCATTCAATTGAGCAGGAGAGCATGGTTTGAATTCTGGAGCCCCGAAGTGCTGGATTTTACACTGGGGCTGTTATTGGGGGCACAAAAGGACTGGAAAATAACAAGCATTCCTGGCACAATGAAGAAGGAGAGCAGACAAGAGCTAAAGGGCTAAAGGTAAGCCCCCAGATTGATGGGGGGGGGGGTTACACATATATAATGTACAAAAAAAAAGATTTACAGAATTTACAATCAATGTATAATAAAACAACAGCATATAAGTCCTGCACTCACCATCCAAAGATAACACGCTGCTCAAAAAGTTGTCAAGTGAAGGTAATTTATTAAAGTGCCAGTGTTAAAATGCACAGTGCCCTAACACATTTCAGAAACAAACTTTCCTGAGAAAATATCTTCACTTGGTAACATTTTGAGCAGCTTGTTATCTTTGGATGGTGAGTGCAGGACTTATATGCTGTTGTACTATTGTTTGGATTTGTCTTTTGCACCCCACCCCTGAGTGGCATCTACTCTGTCTCCAGTGTATAATGAAACTTGATAACATGATTATGGAGTTTTTTAAATAGATTGCTCACAGCAAACCTTAGGCAGGATAACATTTTTCATTAGCTATAGTTTTATAGAGCTCCAGGTCAGGACATTTTTTGTAGCCATAAATGACATGGTAGATTATTCTATATTGTAGGTGCTAAACAGATAAAGTTTATTCTCCTTTTGCTGTTTTCATAACTGGCACTTCATATTCAATCAGTTTAGCCATATATAGGCCACTCTTTACATTCCTTAACTTTATTATTTCTAATAGGTAAGCAGGTACTTTGTTGAGATAACATTTAAAAATCAAATAAGTCATGTAAATATTTCAACGTTCAGATACGTTTCTCCAATTTAGAGCTCTACAAAGGGGTGCAATTGTGGGTGTTCCTTGGAACATCAGGGCTATATCAAGCAAATCTGTTATAGATCACATCCAGTCTATGAAGCAAAAATCCTGTTGCCCTTCCAAACAGAATATCCCCATAATCGAACAGGAGAATAACCATTAAATTGACTATTTTTAGTCTTGCAGTCTGCGGAATATATCCTTTACATCTATATAAACATCCTAGCTTTCTGTTTAATTTATTAATTAAGAAGTCTATATGAATAGTCCACTTACACTGAGAGTCGATCCAGACCCCCAAATATTTATAGTAGTCAACTAGGTTGAGCTTACGTTTGTCTACGGTGTTTATTTTCAGTACTTACTTAACTGTATCTGGTTTGTTGCTGAAAAACGAGTTGTGATTTTATGGAATTTAACACCATACTATGTTTACAAAAATAACCTTATAGCTCGTCAAAGTCTTTCTGAAGTGTTTCCTGTATTTGGTCAATTGATCGACCCTCAATATACAAAATAGTTTCATCTGCATATAAATGATGCTGGACACACCCCAGTAGGTGTCCGACATCATTCATATAGAGATTAAACAGTATAGGCCCCAGTACTGACCCCTGCGGCTCCCCTGTTTTGATAGTTAAGTATCCAGATTTGAAAATATTGTTCAGTTCCACTCATTGTTGTTGTCCAGACAGGTAGCAATGGAACCATTATAAGGTCTCATGACTAAGGCCTGTAGATTGCAACTTATTGATCATAACATAAATGTTAAATGTACCTTAATAACGTTAGAGTTTTTAAGATTTTGACCCCAAATTTTCCATATAGTCTTTTTATCACTCTACTTCATGAACCTAGTATGGAAATTTTTTTAAATTCTGTCCTGAAAGGTGATTTTGTGGAGTGGTTGTGCAGTTACCTTTAAGGACAGATTTGAAAATGTTCTCCTACCTTAATCATGAGGTGAAGTCACAAAAAGACTATGCTAAAAATCTGGCAATAGAATTTTGAAAATTAAGAAAGTTATGAGTGAATGTCAAAAATCTTCAGTGTACCCTGTACTCGACTTTGGTGGAGTTTTGCTATGATTTTGACACCAAGGTCCCAATTCTCAAAGCCCTGCATCTGACACAAGGTGCTTGCACCAAACAGATATGGTGCAAGGTGCACCTTTCGTCCAGAGCTGGCTCCAAGTAATTCACAAAGGTGGCCTGTGTTGACCACAGGCCACCTGCCCCAAACAGGTCCTGCACCAGCCCTGCACCCTGCACAGTGCTGGGACATGGTACTAGGTGGACTGTGCTGATGCAAGCTGTAGCTTGCTATTCTCAGACAGCACCCAGTGGGAGATATTCTAAGTGCCCTTAGACCAGTCAGGGCTGGTGTATTGGGACTTAGGATATGTCCCACTGGGGCAGTCATCCTATTTGTCACTGTATGCTGCGGTTGCCCCTGGGTTCACCAATGGTGCCCCATCTTGCCAGGTACTGTCACCCATCCCCAATGCTACCACCCCATCCCCGATGCTGCCCGACCTGCCTGTATGTGGCATGGGCACGTGCCCCCAATCACTGCAGTGCCCAATACCTGGTGGTCTAGTGGAACCCACCCCTTGGTGCCAGGCCAGCCGCTGACAGTGGTCTGTATCAGCACCATACTGTACATATGTGCTCAGTGTCTGAGACTGGTGGCAGTCACTACGCACATATGTACAGTAGGCATCATTTCCCATGCCACACCGGGCTTGTGACAGACACATCCCATGCACCAGGTGTTCGCCACAAGGGAAAGAATGCCACAAGTGTGGGGACTTAACACCTGGACCCCTCCTGTACCTGAATTCGGTGCAGGGTCCCTGGCATATGAGGCTTCAGTGCAGGCTGCCATTTGTTGCAGCTTGTGCCGAACACAGCCCTGTTTGAGAATCAGGCCCCAAATATTAAACACAGTCCTTTTATGGTCCCACTTCATGATCTTATTAAGTGAAATGTTTCAAATCTGCCACAAAAGGTGTTTTCATGGAGCAACTGCAAAATCACCTTTCAGGACTGATTTGAATACCTTGCTCATGAAGTGATTTCCAGAAAACAAAAAGTCATGATGAAAATTTGGAGACAAGATATTAAAAAATGTCAAAGTTATGAGTAAAGGTTCAGAACACATTGAAAATGTATTGACCACACTTACTTTGTTTCTTCAGTTCCTGGTCAGAATCAGAGAAGGATGTGCTTTGTTGCAAAGTTGCAGAGGACCATTTCTAGGTGTGAGAGGTTGTGGGGGGGTGGTATTGTGTGCTGAGTGGGGGGTCAAGTGGTGATTGTGGAGTGTGGGTGGTCAGCATCAGAAAACAAAATAGGTGGTTTTCTGCTTTTCAGGCTACAGTTACAATAAAAATTCCATGACAGAGTTTATTTTACAAGTACAAGGGTGACACTGGTGATTGGTCACCCCAGTGTCATACATATATGGCAGCACCGGGGGTGGGTACCCCTATTGTCTGCACACATGAAGCAGATGGGGTGTGCAATACATGGTGGGTCATTATATTATAGATGTGGTACGGCAGCACTGGGGTGGGCATCCCCGCACATGAAGTGGAAGGGGGTGCACTACAAGGGGGGGTTATTACATTACTGATGCCTGCTCACAGTGGGTCTTGGTATAGTGATCTGTGAAGCTGATAATGATGCTGCTCAGCTGTTTTCTGGGGCAGTGTCATGCAGATGAAAGCATCAAGCTTCTCTCATAGGAGCTGCTCAGTCCCTTAAACTACAAGAAGTTACCATCCCACAAGTAGTGGTGGGTGAAGTGGCCTCAATTCGCTCCGGGAAGTGATCTGCAGAGTGACGGCAGATTTGCAGAGTGCTCCGCAATGCAAAGTGGAATACTTCACGTTATAATAGGTAATGTGAAGTCCATTGAAAACAATGACTTTGCATTACTCCGCCTTCCCAAACCACTACTCCACCAATTGTTAAGGTGAAGTACATTGAAAACAATGTAGTCCACCTCACTTCACCTTGTTTTTAAGCTCCAAAGTTGAATTTTTCAGTGATTCATGGGATTTCAGGTCACATGGGCTCTAGATTGTTCTGCACAGCCTCAGTTTGGGGTAGTGTGTGTATGAAGCTGTAGGAGAAAATCTTCTCTGAGAGCTCTGTGAGTCAAACCTTCTAAAAGCTGTTAAAAAAAGCCTTTTGGGGTCATTTGTTTTGCTGAAACTTTAGGTCATCGATTATAGGAAACCATCCTGTGCTTATATCATCGAGCGTTTATTGTTTGTGTGTGGATTTTGAATGTTAATGTACAATATTCAGTATGTGTACTGAGAGACAGTGGAAGTGTGCTTTGGGGGAGGAGCGTATCTGTGGTGTAAGTAGATTAACTTGGAGAAAAAGACAGAGTTTTCTGTTTTGGTCATATTTTTCTTGTATGACTGTGTTAATGTACACACAGTAATATTTTCAATAATTCTTGCTGATTGTTGTGGTGCAGCAGTGCATAATTTTAGTTTGTTTAAAATATGTGGTCATATTACTGAAGTTTTCAATTTGCTATGCATTACTTAGTGTGTGTGTGTGTGTGTGTGTATGTGTGTGACACGTGTCATCAAATCAGACACCTTTTATTGTGCCACATAATTTCAGCAATGTGAACCTGCTATGCTATCCACTGCAGCTGTGTCATTTTTGTACTTCTCTGTGGTATCTTTACTAGTACTAGTGACTGTTACTGCAGCAGTGCAGTATACTGCCCCCCCCCATGGCCCACCCCAACCGGCAAAGTAATTATTTTCCAGATTTTTTAATTTCTGATGGTGAGCACTGGTTAGGTGTTGTGCCTTTGCATCTGCATCTCTTCAGTGTGTAGCGCAATCTTAATCTGTCTGTGCATTTGCATCTCTTTAGGGCCCAATCTCCATCTCTAAATGAAGTCACAGTAGTTTCTTTGGCTTCCCTTCAGAGTACTGTACAGGTGTGGTGCATAATTCTGCATGAACATTGTACTCATTAATATGCATTTTTAAGTGAGGACCATTATCATGAGTCATTCGTGATACAAATCACGTTCTTCATCATCACAGACAGTCACAAATGCAGTCACAAATCACGATTTACTATCACATTGATCTTTTTTAATAGTTACTTGGATGTATTGTAAGCCTGTTTTGCAGTATCTCTCCATGCTTCACCACTCCACCATTGTACTCATTAATGAGTGTTTTTAAGTAGGGGAGTTTTGTGTCACACCTCATCGGGGCCCGGGGAAGTACAGCCGTAGGCATTCGTGTTTCGTCATCATCATGGTCACAAATGCAGTCACAAATCATGATTTATGATCACGTCATGAATCACAACGTTAATCTTTTTTAATAGTTACTTGGACGTATTTTAAACCTGTTTTATAGTATCTCTTCACGCTTCATCACCACCCCACCATTGTACTCATTAATGAGTGTTTTTAAGTTGGGGAGTTTTGTGCCACACCTCATCAGGGCCTGGGGAAGTACAGCTGTAGGCATTCGTGTTTCTTCATCATCATGGTCACAAATGTAGTCACAAATCATGATTTATGATCATATCACAAATCACAACATTATTTTTTAATAGTTACTTGGATGTATTTTAAGTCTGTTTTGTAGTATCTCTCCATGCTACACCACCCCACCATTGTATTCATTAATGAGTGTTTTTAAGTTGGGGAGTTTTGTGTCACTCCTCATGGGGGGGGCAGGGAAATACAGCCATAGGCATTCGCATTTCGTCATCATTACGGTCACAACTCCAGTCACAAATCATGATTTATGATCACGTCACGAATCACAACATGATTTTTTTTATTAGTTACTTGGATATATTTTAAGCCTGTAAGAAAAAGAAAATTTACAGAAAGAACAAATTAAGTAAAAAAGAGTACAGAAAAGAAAAAAAAATTGTAGCTTTTAAAAAAGCTGTTAGGTCTAAATCAAAGTTTAAATCTCCTCCTCTCTCTGATCTCAAAGTATCAGCAATCACAAAACACACTACTCTCTCTCCGTCTACACAGGGCCAAAAAGAAATATAGCCATAAAAAAATGGAGGGTAATGAGTACCAATTCCCATAGTCTAGGTAAAAAGCTCCCCGAAATGGTATCCTTGATGGAAGAGGGATGCCTGGCTATTGTGGCAGTTGCAGAAACATGGTTTGCAGAGAACCATGATGGGATGTCAACATATCAGGGCACACAATCTACAGGAGGGACAGGAAGGGGAGAAAAGGAGGAGGAGGAGGAGGAGTTCCTCTCTATGTAAGGGAAGGGATCATAGCAACAGAACTAAAGGGTAAACATGGAGGAGAGGAGGCACTGTGGGTCACCCTGGAGACTGGAAATGGCACCACAGTCTGCACAGGGGTTGTATACAGACCCCATCTTGGGGGGGGAATGGACAAGGAAATGATAGAAGGCATTCTTGGGATGGCAGAGAAAGGGGAGAGATTGCTGATGAGGGATGTGAATATGCCAGATGTTAACTGGAGCACTTTTGCTGCAACCACATCCAAGAGCAGGGCCATCCTCTATGCCCTACATGGGGCATGCCTCAGACAGCTAGTTTTGGAACCCACTCAGGAAGGAGCAATCTTACACCTGGTGCTCTCAAATGAGGATGGAGAGAGGATCTCTAATCTTTAAGTGGGTAGCCATCTGGGAACAAGCACCCACCAAACAGTGTGGTTCATGCTAAACCTAGCTGTAGATTCAAGCCATGCAAAAGTGAAGGTACTGGATTTCAGGAGGGCTGATTTTGTCAAAATAGGAGAGTGCCTCAAAAAAGCACTAGCAAACAGGCAATAAGGTGGGGTGGATTAACAATGGAGAAACATCAAAACCGCCATCACAGAGGCAACAAGCCTTTATGTGAAGCAAATAAACAAATCAAAATGAAAGAAATCCCCACTTTGGTTCTCAAAAGAAGTGACGGGGAAGGTAAGGGAGAAAAAGATAGCATTCAGAAAGTATAAGAAAACACAGAATGAGCAGGACAGAGAATTGCACCAGTTAAAACAGAAGGAAGTGGGGAAGGCAGTCAGAATAGCAAAGGCCCAAACCAAGGAAGAGATATCCAACTCGATTAAGAAGGGGGATAAAGCATGTTATAGGTACATTAGGGAGCAAAGCAAGACTAAGGCAGGGATACTGAGGCTGAATAAAAAGGAAGGTGGTTGTGCAGACAGCAACAGTGAAAAAGCCGAAATACTGAGTGAATACTTCTGCTCAGTATTCATAATGGAAAAGTAGACGGAGATACCTAATCCAGTCAATAGAAGTACTCTGGATAGGAGGTTGATATTAGTTATTCACAGAAGAAAGGGTTCTGAATGAACTCTTAAAATGGAAGGTGGAAAAAGCAATGGGACCTGATGGTATTCTCCCCAGAATTCTAAAAGAACTAATGGAAGAACTAGTAACACCTCTGACTACCCTTTTTAATAAATCATGGGAGGATGGTGTGGTACCTGAGGACTGGAGGAGGGCGGATGTGATTCCTTTTCACAAAAGTGGGAGCAAGACAGATGCAGAAAACTACAGACCTGTCAGTTTGACCTCAGTGGTAGGGAAAATGATAGCATCACTTCTAAAAGAAAGAATTGTTGAGTACCTAGAGGCCAGTGGAACACAGGACACAAGGCAGCATGGATTCACAGCAGGAAGGTTATGTCAGACAAATCGAATTGATTTATGTGACTGGGTGACCAATGTAGTAGACAAGGGAGTGGCTGTGGACATGGCCTACCTAGACTTTAGCAAGGCATTTGACACAGTCCCACACAAAAGATTAATAAACAGATTAGCCAGCCTGACAGTGGGTCCCAGGGTGGTAGCCTGGGTAAAACACTGGTTGGACAACAGGATACAGTGGGTAATAGTAAATGGAGTCCACAGTGAAGAAAGGGGGGTTAGTAGTGGGGTATCACAAGTTTCAGTACTGGGGCTGGTCCTTTTTCATGTCTTTATAAGTGACATTGCAGAGGGACTGGAAGAGAAAGTATATCTCTTTGCAGATGACACAAAGATCTGCAACAGGGTTGATACACAAGGTGGGGTGGAAATGATGAAAGGGGACTTGGCAAGGTTGGAGGAAAGGTCAAATATATGGCAGCTAAGATTCAATGCAAAGAAGTGCAAATTAATGCACCTGGGAAACAAAAACTCAGGGGAAGAGTACACAATGGGGGGTGAGATATTGACAACAACAAAAATGGAAAGGGACCTGGGAGTAGTCATATTAGATGACCTAAAGGTGGGCCAGCAATGTGAGAAGGCAGTAAGGAGGGCTGGGGGGATACTGGGATTCATATGGAAAGGCACCACCAGTAGAAAACAAGAAGTTGTTGGTCCTCTGCACAGACAGTTGGTAAGACCACATTTGGAGTACTGTGTACAGTTCTGGAGACCCTATCTCTGCAAAGACATAGACAGGGTGAAGGCTGTCCAGAGGAGGGCAACCAAAATGGTGCAGGGTCTACACCAGAAGACATATGAAGAAAGACTAAAAAAGCTTAAGATGTATAGCCTTGAGAAAAGGAGGGAGATGGGGAATATGATAGAAACTTTCAAATACTTCAAGGGAATCAACAAAGTCCAAGAGGGTAGCATCTTTCAGAAAAGAGATGTGCAAGAACATGGGGTACAATTTGAAGACAGAGGGGGAGCTCAGAGGTAATGTGAGGAATGTTCTTCAGGGTGGGTTGTAGATGCATGGGACGGCCTCCCTGAGGAGGTTGTAGAGTCAAAAACAGTGGGGGGGGGGGAATTCAAGAATGCATGGGACAGACATAAGTCAGTTCTAGTGGGGGGTAGGAGGAAGTAGCTGCTGGTTAACTAGGATCTGCAGCTTATATGTTAGGTAGGGAAATGGGCAGACTAGGTGGGCCAAGCAGTCCTTATCTGCCATCAAATTCAAATCAAATTCTATAATGTGATGTGGGTTAAATATGTTGAAATGTTGATGTTTATGATGATGTGTTTAACTGCCCTTGTTGGGTAATTTTATTGCACTTTATTTCACTGGCTCTGCACTTTAATCTGGGATACTTCCTGGACCTGTATAACATCATGTATTGCATCATTTATGACTCATACAGTATATAAGTCCATTTATGAATAGTCCAGTTCCCCCCGACAAAACTCCGGGATGAGTGAAAAATGTTAGGAAAGCTGGTAGCATGTCTGTCTTTGTTGCCAGCACTGTGAAGTAAGGTACTTTGTGTAAACTTTATCTTGACACCATGTATCTTGCATGTTTTTCACAGCAAAAGAAGTGAAAATAAATGAATAACTGGGGAACTATATACATTGTTGGGGTAATAGCCTTCTATAGAGTAGGTGAGTGCTCTCTCAGTTCTTCAGTGTTGGGTACTTCAACAATGAAGGGTTAAGTCCTTCCATTCTTTTATTTGCCTCTTACTCAAGTGTCTGAGTGCTCTGTTCTGTTTCTTTTGAATGTATTTGGCTGTAGTTTCTGTTTCTATTTGATAGTTCATTATGTCTGCACTTTCATCTTTTTGATGATATGCAGTACTGCTATCTTACTCTTTGATTTCACTCCTATAGTTAAAGCTACCTTTGATTTTTATTTTTCACTTTGTTGCTTTTTACTTACCTCGATTTCCATTGCCAGTCTTGATGTCTTTCCCTAATTAAGTGTTATCTTGTTGTCTCTGATCAACTTCTCTTCATCTTACTTGTCAACTGGTATGAAACTGTGACACTGCATATTTAGCTTTGGATAAGTGCAGCCAACCAAATCTATTCTTAAAACAGCTACACATGACAGCGACTGTATGGACAGCCATTACTGTATGGTACTTTTGCATCTACAACTGATTTAAGTTGCTCTGTTACTCAACATGATAAGATAGGGAGGCAGTATAGCACAGTGGTTTAAAGCTCTGAACTGCAAATCTGGTGACATCCAGCAGATCAAACTTGTGTTTGAATCCCATAGCTTCCACTTGCATACTGTGTGATTCTAAGCCACTTAATTTTCCTGTGCTCCCATGTCACACCTCTAAAAAAGCTTTCAGCTTAGTGTGCTACTCCTGGTTAAACAACTAAAAAAAAAAAGATTGAAGACCAACATTTATTGACTCAGAATTGTCAGAATATTTAAGATAGCTCTTGTTGTTTAAAAGGGGGCTATTGCTCTGTGCCCTTATCACAATACTTTTCAGCTGTTTACTAAAATTATGCTACAGTTCTGAATAGTATGTTACTCTGGAAACATTCTGCATATTATTAATACACCAGGGGTTGCCACAAACTTCCTCTGTTCAGTTGTCTATAGTAGCATCAGTACACGTTTTATACTATTGAATATCAAGTCTGCAGCCTATTCAGCAGTAATTGTAACTAGAGGCAGGTGACGTGCTCCCAATTCGCTATGCAGAGCACTTCAAGTATTATCCCCCAATCCGCAAAGTGCTCCGCAACACGAAGCGCATTACTCTGCCTGTATATTTGTACTTGAAGTGCATTATTTCCAATGGACTTTGCACTACTTTGCCTTGTATTACAGCCTTCCCCTTAATTTTAATGTGAAGTGCCATTGATTTTAATGGACTTCACTTTGCTTTGCCTGTTTATTGCTATTTTAAGCAAATTTTGCATTGATTCATGGAATGGCAGGTCATATGGGCTCTATATTGTCTTGCACAGCCACAGTTTTGCATAGTGTGTGTAGTGGAAAGCTGGAGACAGATTGCTGTCAGAGCTCTGGGAATCAAACCATTGAAAAAGCTTTAAAAAAATCACTTTTGATCCAATTATTTTGTTCCAAATTTAGTACATTGACTGTAGGAAACCCTCTTGTGTTTGGATCATTGAGTGCTGATTGTTTTTGTGTGCATTTTGAATGTTAATTTAGAATATTCAGCCTGTATACTGAAAGACACTGTTGAAGTGTGCTTCGGGGAGGGGCGTATCTGTAGTGGAGTGAGAATCACATGAGGAAGGCAGTCTTTCTAATTGTTTTGTAGTAGTAGTGTGTGTTAGTATTTTTGTTTTTATGTACATATTGTAATACTTGAAGTAATTTTTGATAATTAGTTTCTGTTTGTTGTGGTGCAGTGCATATTTTCATTCTGTTTAAAAGATTTATTTATAATCAGTGTCAGTGGCTCAGTAGGTAGCACATTTGCTTCTGAGGCTGAGAAATCAGAGGGCCTAGGTTCAGTTTCCACATCTAGCACTTTGGTTAAATCCCAGTACTGACACTGTAGTGCAGTATGAGGGGGGTGCTGTTTTTTGGATGAGACGTTAAACCGAGGTCCCAGCTGCCTGTATTGGTGGTAGTTCAGATGGATGCTAAAGAGCCAATGGCACTTATTGAAAAAGAGTAGGGGAATTTCCCTGTGGTCCTGGCCAAATTTCTCCTATTCATTAAAGAATACCACCAACAGCTTAATCTGGTTAATTTCAGTTGCTCACCATCTGTATCCCCTGGTTGCCCCTGAAAAATGGACTTCTAGGGCCAGTGGGCTTACTGGGTAAACAACATTCAATAAATATATATAGTGTGCTGCACTGTTAAATTTTCTGTGCATTACCTGTAGTGTGTGTGTCATCAATTCAGACACAACTTATTGTGCCACACAGCAATCGCCGCACTCTGAATCGGTTATCTGTCTGTGGTATATTTTACTGCTTCCTTCTGTCTAGCTAGCTGCTGCTACTGCAATGTGCAATGCCCCCCCCCCCCCATAAAAGGTATAATTTATTTTTCCAGTTTTGGATTTGTATGACCACTGGTTAAGGTGTTTTTGTGCCTGTGCAACTACATCTCTTTACAGTGTGCAATCTGCATCTGTGCATTTGCATCTGTTTAGTGCCCAATCTGCATCTATAAGCCATAGTTGTTGTGTTTGGCTTCCCATCCACCCCAAATTTCAGAAATCTCAATTTGTTGTGAATTTTCTGTTTAATCTCCAAAAATGCCTGCAAAGAGACGTGCATGCAAAGATGCTTCTGGTCACGGCACTGCTGCTAGCGGCAAGAGTGGCCAAGGGCATGGTAGTATGCTGCAGAAGTGCATAGTTGATGCCAGTAAAGGGATTTCTCTATGTTTTTCACAGCACAATCAGTAGCTTCACTCATGGTTGGAGATGCTGTTGTCCCCGCTGGTGGTAGTGAAGTTGCAGATGGTATGAGTATTGCTCCAAGTTCAACCCATGACAGCTTGTTAACTGGTTTCCCAAATATGGTGGCGTCTAAAGCTTAATATGTATAACTGCAAGGAAAGGAGTGGTGGCATGGTAGAAACTATTAAGTACCGAAAGGGAATCAACAACGTACACGACGGTAGCATCATTCAGAAAAAGAGATGCGCACATAACAAAGAGGCAGAATTCGAAGATGGGGGGTGGATCAGGGGCAATGTCAGGAACTATTTTTTCACAAAGAGGGTGCTGAGTGCAAGGACAAACAAAAACTAATGATCAATTGTGTGAGAGCAGCAGTTGAATCATGCCATTATTTGGAGTTGGTGCACCTCCATGTGCTCCAACTGCTGCTGCTGCACATTGTCAATCCAGTGGTTCACAAGGTCCAACTCACTCTACATCAGGCCCAAACTGGCAGGTGTGGCAGATATTTGTGCAGGGTTGCCAGTGTCACCCACAGGTTGTGGAGCAGCTGCTTGCTTCATGGCTCATCCCTGCTTGACATCAGTGCAGGTGGAGGCCGTGCTACCACCTGTTGCCCTGCAGGGCCAGCAGGCTCATTCCTGCCCTGTTTGTCCAACTTGGCCTGCCAATCTGCATGGTGGTGGTTGTATAGCTGTGTGCATTGACCACCTGTGCCCAGATGACTTCCCTAGGGCACCACAGCGCACCACCTCACTACACAGATTGCAGTTCACTACACTGATATCCTCAGGCAGTGTAGTGAAGAACTCCCACACTAATGAACTGCGGTGAGGTCCAGGCACAGATGGGGGGCCCCAGATGTTGTTGCCAGCTGCCGCTGGTGCTCAATAGGGGCTGGGGGGGAACCTGCTGCTGCTGCTGTGGCTGTGACTGCTGCAGCTCCTCCCTCACTTCCTTCTGAGCTGTTGGCAGGTGATGGCACTAGTGGGGGGTGCTGGTAGGTGCCACTGGAGGTGGTGCTTCCATGGCAGCACTAGCTCCTGCTTCAGGAAGGGGACCACTAGCCCAGAAGGTGCTCCATTTCAGATGCGGGTTTATATTTTTTGCTATCTCTCTGTCTCCTCTCAAATACAGCTCTTTCTCCCACACTAGATAAGGTGAAAGTGAAATTCTTTTACTCTCTTGCATGATTAACTTCCTGCCTGAAGCGTGTGACCTGTGGACTGTGAGTCATGTGATCTGTGGGCTGTTACAATGCTCACTCACTCTGCCTTTAAAAGAAAATAAAGTGAAGTAATGTGAAGTCAGCATAATGCAAAGTCATTATGATGCAAAGTATTGCATTTCCATGGGTACTTCGTGTAGCTATATGTCGAGGCGGAGTGGGCCATTTTGCCTTTGCTACACTAGCGAAGTTAAACTTCCCTGCATCTCTAATTGTAACCAACTGTTTTCAACTATTTTATTTTTACACAGTTTGTACAGTTAATCTTTTTATTGTAATTATTGTGATTATACATACAAATGCACTACATTCACCATTATACACTTACATAAATTCTTTATAGGAGAAGGAAAAAACATGATGTCTGAATTATTATACAATGATATTAAAGGGGAAAACAAATGTTGAGAAAACAATATTTAGTAGCACAATCTGTATGATAGAGAGAAAATATGGCAATTTATGCTTCAAGGGGTAAAAGGAGTAGATACAAACAAGAAATATGAGCAGTCGTGATAGTACTTCTATTATGCTGTAATTTAGTACAAGTATGTGTAAGATTGTATAAAGGGAGAACATAAAAAAAGAGAAAAATATCTAAGAAAGTGAACAAGAATGAAGAAGGAAAGCAAAAAAAAGGAGATGAAAAGATAGAAAGAGAGATGAAAAAGGAACGAAAGAACTAGAAGCGAGATTCCAATCTGAACATATAACAACCCATGGATTAAGTGAAGATATGTTTACCCAGTTTTTAAAGCTGTGCAAAGGGCCCCAGCCAATTTAACTTGTGTTCATCTGTGTACTCAGCACAAGAATAAATGATTGTAACATCAGGCTTGAAAAGGATGTTTGAAGGAGACCAATGAAAGAATTCATGCAGGTTTTCTCCTTCATTGGAATGCTCTCCTCAGCTGCTCTGGCTTGCTACCATGAACACTGATTATCTCTGGGGTGGGGCAAAATCACTATCTCCTTTCCCCCTAGAGAGCCTGACTCTGTTCCTGAACACATTTAAGTCAGTGAGACCATTAGTTAGATGGTCTCACCGCATTTTTTACACTCCTGGCAGATGCGTGTGAAGTTAGACACATGTTGCTATAAAAACACTGAGGGGTTGGAAAGGGCAAATCATACCTGTTGTGTCAAGGCAGGTGTCAGATACAGCAAGGCCTTCAGGTGATGGTGAAACTAGTAGATGCACCTGTATCCTGTCATTTGAAGAACATTCCCACTTCTATCATCTTCCATATTAAAGAAGGACTCTGGTGGTTTACAAAGTAGGAGCTGGACTCACTGTTCTGTAGTTGAGCTGGCCCCATATAGAAAAACAACAAAATTGCAGTAATAATCCATTTGTACAATAAAATATTTAGAAATCTGTGGTAAGCGCTGTACCCATGAGCTGCAGTCACCCGATTTGTCTGGCTGACCAGAAGCGACACTCTCTCCTGAGGTAGCCAGTGACAGCACTTATATGCCTCGAGCTGTCAGGGGCAGGAATGATCATAGAAGATGCATGAGAATTGTGCTTTGTATCTGAATTACTTGTGGAGAGGCTAAATACATCTACATAATTACTTTGTACGATGCTGAACAGTAGTTTACTTTACTCAGCAGAGTGCAGTTTGCTGTGGCTACCTTTTCTTTGTTAGTCAGTGCATCATCTACATCATGGTGGTTTGACAGCTCAGCTGTTGTCTGTGTCAGCGGAATAGGAGCTATTGTCGTGCTTGCTGGCTATGAATAGTGTTTTTTTTGTTCTTGTGCTGTAGTGAAACTATGCTTTACATGGCTGGAGTTCATTGGTGACACACTACATTGTTCAGCATGCATAATCTTGCCATCTTTCTGTCATGATGCAATGTGTGTGATGTTTCAGTCCTTGTTGTGTTATTCTGTGGCTCACAAGTAATTGTGTTTGGATTTCTGACGTGCATTACTTTCATATGTAATAGTTTATTCCACACTACCTTGTGTAAGGGTTGCGACTGAGATGATAGTTAGGATAGAGGTCACATTTCCTCTGCTATTACCCCTGTGTGCAGCTGTGTACTAAAGCTGATTATGTAGTGCTATGTAATTCGTAGTCCTGATGTGTAGTGTGGTTTCTGTGTCACTGGTTTGTTATGGTACAGTGTTGTCTCACCCATAAAAGTCACTCAAGTTTTTGTCATGTGCTATTCATGCTACCTTACTGTATTGCTACCTCATTGTATTGAGACATTGACTTTTCTGTATCAGTTGTTATTTACTGGTATGCTACATTGATAATTGCTACCTTTCTTTCTGAGCATTTACTTGGTATTTATTTTCTGAACAGTATAAAGCATATTTAGCAGTGTTTTTTGATATGTGCTAGTCAATTATTTTTTTGCAGCATCCTCAGAGCAACATAATAAGCATTACCTTCTGCAATTGCTGGATAGTTTTTTCTGTGCAACTGTTTCTATTTATAGTGGTCGGACTGTTAACTTTTCATTCAACCTATATCCATAGTTATTGTAGTCATTCATTATACTTGACTCTCCTCAGTGTATCTTGTTTCTGCATAATGCCATCTCGTTGTGTTGTTGCCAATTGTGGGAACTCCCATAAAATGGGGTTTTCTTTGTTTACCTTCCCTAAGGACTCCCATTACCTGAGACCGTGGAACAATTTTGTGAAAGCAAAGCATGTTGATAGGGTTGGGCCTAGTGAGTTCAGTGTGTTTTGTTCTGCACATTTTACTGAGGCTGCTATGATCCCTCCATATTGCTTCAGTACAGGATGAAGCTCGTCAAGTGCCTTTGGGTGCAGCCTATGGCCATGCCAACAATTCATTCACCACCATGCACTGTGAGTGTTACTTTGCAGGTCGCTGAACCAATGGCTGACATAGAAACATAGAAACATAGAATTTGACGGCAGATAAGGACCGCTTGGCCCACCCAGTCTGCCCATTTCCCTGCCTAGTGGATAAGCTGCAGATCCTAGTTAACCAGCAGCCTACTTCTTCCTACCCCAACCCCCTAGAATTGCCTTATGACTGTCCCATGCATGCTTGAATTCCACCACTGTTTTTGACTTCACAACCTCCTCCAGAAGGCCGTTCCATGCATCCACAACCCTCCCTGTGAAAAATACTTCCTTAAATTACCTTTGAGCCGCCCCCTATATCTTCAAATTGTGCCTCCTTGTTCTTGCACACCTCTTTTTTTGAAAGATGCTACCCTCTTGGACTTTGTTGATTCCCTTGAGGTACTTGAAAGTTTCTATCATGTCCCCCTTCTCCCACCTTTCCTCGAGGCTATGCATATTAAGCTCCTTAAGTCTCTCTTCATATGTCTTCCGGTGCAGACCCTGCACCATTTTAGTTGCCCTCCTCTGAACAGCTTCCATCCTGTCTATGTCTTTGCGAAGACTGGGTCTCCAGAACTGCACGCAGTACTCCAGATGGGGTCTGACCAGTTGTCTGTACAGTGGGATAATAACTTCCTGTTTTCTACCGGTGATGCCTCTCCCTATGCATCCCAGTGCTATGTCATACCTGTGGCAGCAGTGATGGATCATCGCCTTCAGAACCATGTATTAAAAGAAAGAAAATTGGTGGAGCGTTTAGGAAAAGGCAGTTGGCTGAGGTAACTATTATCATGCTCTTTTTTAGTTTCCATTTTCCTTTGGCAAGTCACAGTGTGCTCCTTTGTGGGAAGAAACATATCTACTGTCATGGAGCATGCGGTCTCTTTGTGTGTGTGTGTGTGTGTGTGTGTGTGTGTGTATATGCATATGTGTGTGTGTGTGTATGTCAGTGTGTGTATCTGTCTGAATGTGCATGCATGGATATGCACGTGTGTGTGTGTGTGTGTGTGTGTGTGTGTGTGTGTGTGTGTTTCTGTTGCTGTGTCTCTGTGGCTGTGTTTGTGTATCTATGCATTTGTGTGTGGTTCTGACTCTATGTGTTGCTTGTAAGTTTGTGCCTGTTCAATACCGATAAAGTGAATGTATGGTTCTGGTGGGTGCAATCATGTTGTGGCATGGACATCCTTACTGTGACACAAAACAAAGCGGTTTGGTCCTCCTTGCTGTAAGCTCGGACTAGGTTGAAATCCTGGGCAGTGAATCACGGGACAGTATGCTTCTTGCTGCAGCTACTGTGTGTGTGTGTGTGTGTGTGTGTGTGTGTGTGTGTGTGTGTGTGTATGTCACTGTGTGCACTCACACATCTGCATGCTTCTGTATGAGTGTCTCTTTGCACTTCTTTGTGTGTGATTCTGTATGCGTGTCTTCCTCTCTGTGTGTGACTGTGTGTAAGTGTTAGCTTTCTGGTGTGAGTCTATGTATACGTATGCATATGTGTGTGTGTCTGTGTGTCTGTCATCTTTTTCATGTGAGTTTCTGTATACGTATGCATATGTGTGTGTGCGTGTGTGTGTGTGTGCAGGAATGTGACAGGTTGTGGATGTAGATGACCATCAATGTATGAAATAGTATGCACATCACTGCCCCCCCGTCCTGAAGTATGTAATAAAGAAATAATGCAACCTGTGTTTCTGTACTGTTCTATTACATCCTACCATGCAGTATGGAATATTATACAATGGCAAGGAAAACTCCTGGACTCTGATTGGTCAGTCTCGGGCTGGACCCGTGATGTTATCCTGGCATAACATCACGGATCTAGTCCATGCACCCACAAGACCGAATGAAATGAGAAAATAAATCACTGCACAAGCCATCACCAACTTGCCTGCACCTCATGTAGCAACGCTAAGTATAAATTCATCCCGCCCAGAGCAAACAACCAAAATAGCACCCAGCACCATCACAGATTCCACCAAAACTTACTTTTCTTATGATGAAAAAGAGCTACATGAAAGCTGACTTTGTGATTAGCCTCACAGCACTCTCCCGCTCACTCTATTGGCAGTCTCCCAGTCTGGCGTCAACACAATAAAAGTTTTTTTTTTTTGTTTAAGAAACAAATCTACAGTAAAAGTCATCACATTGGCTTCTGAATCAAGCACCCGACTGCCTCTCCGGTCTCCACGTTCCTTGCTGCCACATGTAAACCCGTCACTTCATCAGTTTAGCGGCATTCTCTCCCACTTACGTCCCGGTCCCCATTGACAGAAACGTAGTGAGCGCGTGCAACAGCGCGTTTCACAGAAAGTTACCTGATCCTTTTTTCCATTAGTCGCTTCTCCACCAAGAGAACACACACTGCCGCTACAGTCAGTGGTGTTGAGCTATCTCCAACAGCCGTGATTCTGGGGGTGGGAGGGAGCCAACGAAGCGAAGTCACATTTGCTGGAGCACCGGGGCCGAGACCAAGTCACATTTCCCGGAAGCACAAGCGGGAAGAGTAAAAACAGACAGGACACAGATGAAAAAAATAAAAAACGTGGCTTACACCGAACAAACACAGCAGACAAAAACAACACCACAGAAAGGTATCTGTGAGGACTTGAGTGTCTAAAGCCACAGTTACATAATAGGAGCCCCCTCTACTGGCCAAAAATTAGGCACTATTTTTTCAAAAAGTAAACCTACTCATTAGAAAAACACCGAAAAATGTACTTTTAAAAGTCATTTCTTTTTCTTTCTTTCTTTTTAACACAAAAGCAATTGTATAATAGGAATAATGCACTCCAGGGTGTGTGTGCGTGCTGGGATAATCACTTCGTAGTCGCACTCGGCCTGCGGCCTCGTGCCTAATCACCCCAAGCGTGACGTTATCCCAGCACGACACACACCCTGTCATGCATTATTCCTTTAATAATGAACAATCATGTTGTCATACTGCATGCCCCCCCTTAGTGTGCCTGCAACTGTAGCGGTGTTACAATCTGTTGTGGTGCACAGTATGGTGGATAGCGCTACATGGGCAAATGAATGTGGATTCTTGGACTGAGTATGTTGGATAAGTAATGGTTGTGACCATGTAGTATTGAAAGCAGAGCTGCCTGCTAATATTCTACACTGTGGCTATCTGTCTGTTTACAGTTATGGGGTCACACCACTACAGTCCTGTAACGGTATGGTGCTGTTCACCTGTCTACACATGTGTGCAGCCTGTGAGTAGCAGGCACATTTGGGACAGTTTTACCATGGCAAAGTGTGTGCATATCATTTTCTTGATGCTGTAAAGATGTGTGTAACTGGTGTATTGCAATTATGGCTCATACATACAGTAGTTCTGTGGAACACTTGGCATGTGAACTGCATATCAACATGTCTTACTACTTACACATGTAATGTTCACATTAGATATTTGTGTAAAATGACATGATTGCATTACACTTTGATTTACCCTTCATTCCCAAGATAATTCACCAGTACAAGGACATTGATGATGTGGATGACACTACCAGTCTGATACCCATTGATACTGATGTGGCGCCAGACATTGCTGATACCTGTAATCCAGTGGTTGATGTCACCTCAGATATAACATACCATGAAGTCCAGAAAGACAGTGAGGTGTCAGGAACTACTTATGTGACATGGAGCACTCCAAAATCCTACAAAAGACCACCACATAAAAGCATAGGTAACTATCAATTACTGTAATGCTGTGTTTCTGTGTCCATCACAAGAATTGGGGTATAAAGCTGTATAGCATATTGGACAGAGCAGGTGGAAAGTCAAACTCATTATACGCCCTCAGTAAATAAACAATGATATTTCATTGTTATTAATGTGGTAAATTCAAACTTCAAGTACAGTACTGGCAGGGTGAGTAGTAAAATGTTATCTTTCCACCGGCCTTATTAATCAGTACAACTGTCAGAAAACATTAACATAAGATTGTTACACATGGGTTCTGTAAAAAAATATTACATGAATAGACATGATGGAATCACTACAGTAATCTGTATGTATTTACCATGTGTTGGTCAGCTGCTGTACTATAAAACCTGCTGTACCCATGCCAAGCTTTATATGCAGACAGCATATGAATCCACTTTTAGCCGGCGGTATTCAAGGCATTATGGTCACTGTTCCACCATGTCAGCCTGTGGTGGTGATGTGACCTTTTTCTAAATTGTTAAACTGCATGTTGTGTAAACAGCAGTAGCATGGCACCCTCGTCCACCTGTACTTGACAATGGATAAGTTTGCCATCCACATTTGCATGATGACTGCCTTGGCCTCTGTGCTACTGTGAAATGTCTGCAGTGATTATGAGTTTGTGTGGACATGGCAGATGTATATAATACCATTTGGATGAGGTAGCTTGTCACCATGGGTACTTTGAGGACTCATGGATTTTAGTCCCTGCACGCATTATGTTGTGCAAAGGCCCTGTGGACCACAGGCATGGGGTCATAATGTCGCATGACATTGTGATGCATGGCAAAATCACGCTGACAATACAGTTCTATTTCTGCCATGTGGTAGAGCCCCCCAAACACCCCACAATGAATATTCTCATCTCCAGTGGATGTGGTGTTCCATTTGGGGACTGCGCAAATAAAATAAATATTTCAAATTTCTGGGACCAGGAATAAAACCCGTTCCCATAATCAGTGCCTGAGTTTCTGCTGCTGTGTCTCATTCCACTGACACATGGCAGCTGCTCGGCAGAACCGAGTCCCAGCAGAGGTCTTGTTCTGTGCTTGGGATACTGCGAATGCTGCAATATGACATATAGCACTATACGCAGTATTGCACCATTGTCTTACCTGACCAGTGCTATTCTGTGTTACCTGGAACATCGTACGCTATGAAGCATATGACATTATGACCTGGTAGGCACACCACATAGTTTCTGGTTACTGTTATGACATGGCCCGTGCTGGTTTTGCACACATTAACTGCGGAATTGAACAGTGGCACATGACAGTCCTTGATGGTAGCATCACAATCCGCAGTTTCATGTTTCAGCACTGTTCTACATGGTCAGCATGACTTAATGGAGATACGCATGGTACAGGTGGTGAATGTACAGGATTGCTGTCCCACTTCACGACGTGCCAAGGCATGCAGCAAGCACATCATGGTCACTGTTCAACAAAGAAGTGATGTTGAGTGTTCATATTGTGTTTCGTACATGACACAAGAGTTGTACATGGTGTCAAAGTAATATACATTGTGATATTTACAAGTGAAAAATTACAGTTATGGCGACCACTGTCAAAATTCCTAATGTGTATTATGCACTTGATATCTCTTCTCAGCCATTCAGTCAGTATGAAAGTATAAGGATGTAAGTGTACAGACAGATGCCATGGTACACCACATTTTCACATCTTCATCTGTACCTAGTTCAGAGTCCAAGTCAGACAGTGAACCTCTTCCTGATGCAAGATGTCAGCTATGTACCAACCAGTTCAGATAGTGAGTTAGAGGTAGACATAATTAATCCAGAAGCGAGGTAAGATATTGTTTTGAAATTATTGTAATAAATAATGAACTATTACAATACATTCAGAATTTCAAATGTGAAGCCATGGAATTAGAGGAATGAGGAATACCCATGACTGATCATTTGGGTAGCTGGCTCAGTCTGTTAATGGATAACACCAACATCTGTGCAGCAGTTCATGACACAGACTGGTGTGCATAGGACACATGGTCATGTAATCATACTTGAAAATTTTATTTATTTATTTTTTTTTATTTAGTTGTTTAACCAGGTATAGCACACTAAGCTGAAAGCTTTTTTACAGGCGCAACCTGGGAGCACAAGGAGGTTAAGTGACTTGCTCAGGTTCACACAGTATGTAAGTGGAAAATTTGTCGTGAATGTGTCAACTGTGTCTCAACACAAAGGTAGTTCAAGGTTATATACTTACAAACATACGTAATTTGCCAGCAGATAAAGGCCTAGAGGTCTATCAAGCCTGCTCGAATGTGCAGCTAGCAACCCTTATTCTGCAGCTGCCCCTCCTTTCCACCCTTCCCCTTCATTAACCCTCCCCCTTGTCCTGTCCCATCCTCGTTTGAAGCAGTCCACTGTTCTACTGCACACCACTTCAGCAGGTAACGATTCCACCCAGCCACCACCCTCTCTGTAAAAAGTGTCTCCTCATCTCCTCCTGAACCTTCCTCGCCCAGTCTCATATCATGGCCCTGGTGGCCCTCCTCCTCATACTTTGAACAGCCCCTCTGTACCCATCTTGCTTATTCCTTTCAAGTATTTAAAGGTTTCAATCATGTCACCCCTGTCTCTCCTCTCCTCTCCTCCAGTGAGTACATGTTCAACTCCTTCAACCTCCTCTCGTATGATAAGTCCCCCAGCCCCTTGATCATCTTTGTCTCTCTGCGCTGCACCCCCTCCAGTAACTTTATGTCCCTCTTCAGATACGGATGCCAGTACTGCACGCAGTACTCCAGGTGTGGTCTAACTAATGACCTATACAGTGGCAGAAACACCTCCTCCCTCCTCGAGGATATACCCCTTGCAATACAACCCAGCAATTTGTTGGCCTTTGCAGCTGCCTTCCTACATTGTGCCGAGTTGTTCATTGACCCTGTAATGAGCACACCCAGATCCTTCTCCTCCTCTGTCTGGGCTAGCTGCACTCCCCCTATCTGGTAACTCCTCCTTGGGTTCTTCATCCCAAAATGCAGCACCTTGCACTTTTTGGCATTGAAGCCCAGTTGCCAGGTGTCTGACCAGGTTTCAAGCTTTTCCAGATCATCCTTCAACCCCTGCCATCCCCCTAGGTCATCCACCACCGCGCCTACCTTGGTATCATCAGCAAACAGACTGATCTTGCTCTTGATGTCCCATGATATGTCTGCAATGAATATCCCAAACAACACTGGTCCCAACACTTTGCCCTGTGGAACACCACTTGTCACTGACCTTGGGTGTGAGAGCTCCCCACCCACAACCACCCTCTGTTGCCTTCCCTGCAGCCAGTTTCCTACCCATCTCACCAGCTTTGCACCCGCCCCTGTGCCTACTAACTTCCTTCCCAGCCTTCCATGTGGCACTGAGTTGAATGCCTTACTGAAGTCCAGATACAGGACATCCACTGCATGGCCCCTGTCCAGTTGCCTAGTTACCCAGTCATAGAACTTGACCAGGTTGGTTTGGCAGGATCTGCCACATATGAAGCCATACTGTCTGCTGTCCTGTAGTCCTTTGGCCTCTAGGAGGGCCATCAGCCTCTCCTTCAGGATAGTCTCCATTAGCTTACCCACGATGGGTGTGAGGCTCACTGGTCTGTAGTTTTCCGGTTCATCCCTAGGGCCACTCTTGTGGAAGGCACCATGAGCCATTCTCCAGTCCTGAGGTACACACCCTGAATGTAGTGAGGCATTAAATAGGTCTGCCAAGGTCCTGCAAGGACCTCTGCCAGATCCTTCAGTACCCCTGGGGTGGATGCCATCTGGGCCTGGCGCCTTGTCCACCTTCAGTACCTTCAAACCCTCTCGAACTCTGCTCTCCATGATTTCCCCATCTGTCACCACTCCCCCCTGCTTCTGCCATTTCTCCCACCTTGGTGTCACCCCCTCTTCTCTTTAGTAAATACTGAGCAGAAGTACTCATTTAGTACTTCTGCCTTATTGCACCCTGCCTCCACCCAACCCCCCTCCTTCCTAATCCTTACTATGTGGTCCTTACAGCTCCTTTTCTCCCTGATGTACTTAAAGAAGTCCTTCTCCCCCTTCTTATTGCCTTGTGCCAGCCTGAGTTCCGTAGATGCTTTGGCTCCCATGACTGCCCTTGTCACCTCCTTCGATTCTGTCAAGTACTCCTCCCTGTCCTCTCCCTCCCTGTTTTCTTGTACTTCCTTAAGGCAGCTCTTTTCCTCCTTACCTTTTACATGACCTCCTTGCTCAACTAGATCGGTTTCTTAGCCCTAGCCTTCTTGCTCTGGGCTTTGCAGCAGGTTTTGGTTGCCTCCACTATCCCCAGCTTTATGAGCTCCCACCTCTGGTTAGTGTCCATACTAGATTGAATTCTGGCCAGGTACCCTTTTACCACTTCCCCCATCCTCCCAAAGTCGGCCCTCCTGAAGTCCAGCACTATTGTGCCAGATTCCACTCCTTCCTTGTCCATATCCAATGTGAGCCATACTGAGCGGTGGTCACTCCCTAACAGCAGTTCCTCCACTGTAAGTTCTCTCACAAAGTCCCCATTTGCCAGCACAAGGTCAAGGGTATTTCCTAACCTGGTTTGTTCTTCTGGTTATACTTCTGGTATAGGAACAGTAAATGTCACTACTGCTTACATCGGGTGTGGACAGGGGTCAATGAGGAGAAGGATCTGAGGGTCACAATAATGTGGAGCATGAAGAACTCTTTTTAATGCTGGAATGCATCAGATACAGCCAACTGAAGCCTTCAATGCATTGCATGTGGTATGATGTGTAGGCACAAGGAGGTCATTTCTCCAATGTACAGATGCATACTGTAGTCAGGCATCACTTGTCACATTGCATACAGAACTATACAGCATATCGGAGGACAGATATCAGTGTGCAAAATGCAATACATGGCACAAACCATGTGAAACCTACATGTGATTGAAGGCACAACATACTAACTAAGGCTGATTTACTTCAATCTGTTCACATTCTATGACAGATGGTATAGGTGTGACACTCTTGAATCTTGCAAATACTTGTGGGTGAGCAACCAATGTGGCACACATTGGCTGTTGTGGATGTGGTAGATAAGGGACATGAGGGTGCACATGTTAATACCGGATGTGTTGCAGGTTCAGGAGTGAGATGAGGAGGCATTACTTCACTGAAAGGGTAGTGTGTAAATGGAAAGCTGCATGTGGTGGCTTGCTGAATGGTGTGGAGCTTCAACCAAGCATTAGAATGTGCATTAGACAGTGTAATGACTGACTGGCTAGTTAAAGGGCAATGAACACTTCCATTATGTTAAGGGAACTGTTTCATTCTGGGGTGCTACTTGACCACACGAGCACACTTGATAGACTGTGTTGCCTGTTTCTTCTTGCCACCAAACTTGGACATGCATCCGCAGGAGAAGTCTGGACATGCACCTTCAAAACTTAAGTGTAAAGGAGTACACTTCTGTGGTCCATCAGCCACAGGCAGTCTGCTGTAGTACACACATCAGCATGGCATGTTGCTCACCCTGGCAATCCAGTGTGCCATACCCACCTGCATCTGCATTGCACAGCCAATACATGAGTGAAGCACTTTGAATTGTCACACATCCTCCCACGCATGTACTCTCTGTTACACGGCCGCTACTTGTGGCAACACAGTGCAATTTACATAAAACACACCACCACTCCAAGCCATAACAACCCAGCATGCCATCAACAACCCACCCTTTTCCCAGTGGACATCCACCCCCACACACACGCAACGCACCTTCACCCACCCCACTCACACATCCCTGAATCTGTCCCACCATGCCGTGCAGCATAACACATCCTCCTACAACCATGGCTGTTCCCCAATAGAGCAGTCTGCCACTGACAGGCAATGTACATCCAGCATGCCATTGGTGGACACTGTTGGCCAGTGGGTCTGTAGTGTGTACTTCATAGTGTCATTAATGGGCTGCAGGATGTACATTATCTGACAGTCACAGACAGATCTGTTGGTGGTAAGCTGTGGTGGTATGAGGGTGGGTTGTGCTGACTGCTGAGGGGGCAGATATGCAAGCATAGGGGAGTGTTGTGGGTAGTGATTGTCTTGTTGTGGTGTGGTGTGTGATGTGTGCTGGGGAACTTGGAGGGAGGCTTCCTGTTGACTGAGTGGTCGATGGGTATGACTCGCACTGGTTGTTGTTTTTCTGTGAACTGCACTGAATTCCCACATGTAGCAGGTGTGTAACAAGGATGGAACCTTTGTAAATGAGCAGTTTCTGCTCAAAGGTATTTGTAATCCAAGAATTTAATAAATAAATAAATAAATAAAAGGATGTGGGACAGGTGGTCTGTCCTTACTTGTTCTTTGCCACAGGAAGCATCATTACGACAGGTAATGCTGTCCAGGTTGTGCAGCACATTGTCCTGCCAGGGACACACCTATGTGTGGATGGCATGCAGTTGCCCCTGGATGGAGTGGTGGCTGTGGAATGGATGGGACTCCCACTGTGCACATTCAGCATGGTGCATCCCTTCATGCCGCATTGAAATGTTGCCATGATGACATGAAAATGGGACCATTGCGCATTGCATGAATAATAGTCATATTTCCATGTGGTTAACAGTTAAGCACAAGTATGTGTGCATTGCATTGCAATTGTTGTGCAGTTATCATAATAGCAGCAAACACTTATATTGCTATTTCCATGTGCACTGACAACCGCATTGTAGAAATCATGTGTCACTGACACATGTTACGCAGATGCCAGATTTACACATATTACATGTACAAACACTATCTATGCAATGGTTAACTTATTAGAAAGTTATAGTAAAAGAGGAAGAGTGATACAAAGCACACTGTGTTACTGAATTCCTGCAATGTGTGCAAGGCAGTCACATGGGGAAAGATAAGTGCACCATTGATGCGTAACACTGAGTAAAAGTACATCACAGTACCATACTTATTGGTCAGAAGTCAATATATGTATTCGTCATTTACAGTTTTGCTGCAGCAGTCATCTAATTTCTGCTGTCCATCATTAGGTTATCACAGGCAGAAACATCTAAACCAACAAGTGAGTGGCAATGGCAGGAAACAAAGTTTATAGTGTTTGAGTCATTCTTACTGTGGTTGTTTAGCATTAGTATGCAGTGCCAGTCAAAAAACAGTCCAACTGTGAGTAAAATAAAGGGGACGTTCATTGTAGTACAGCAGAGTTGTTCAAAGTGTGGCTATGAAAGAACATGGTAATCACTGCCTCCCATTGGTGACTACCCAGCAGGAAATGCACTGCTATCAGCAACCGTTGGGTTCAATGGAGTGTCACCACAGAAAGTACTGAGGATGCTGCGACATGTAAGGATTCAGTGCATCTCAGACCCAACTTTCTATGAACATTCGAAGCACTTTATGCAACCAACCATCCATGATGTGTGGAAGAGAAGCAAGGTGAACTTTGTTTCCAGTATCGCAGCACAGAATCGCAATATAGTTCTGTGTGGTGTTGCAAGATGCAATAGTCCAGGGCACTCTGCCAAATATGGCACTTACACCTTGATGGAGATGGAACACTGAAAGATCATAAGTGTCAGCCTTCATCAGGTTAATATTCATCACTGATGTTGTGTCTACAGACATTGCCATTTACCGATGAGGCATACACAGGTTTATCATCAGTTTTTTTTTTGTTTTGGGTTACTGATGCTGTGACAATGCAAAGGGTGTGTCAAACTGTGGCGTACAATGGCCCATGCTGGTGCCCCCCCATGCCATGGATGATATCTGCCCATCAGTGGCACTACTGTGCAACCCCCCCACTGGGTCTATAAATTGCCTCCCTGGTGCTGTAGTGACCCCCCCCACCTGGGCCCTATTGCCCACAACCTGCCACCTCCCCCAGTTCATAAATGAGATTCTGCTACCAGCACAGCCCTCCACATGCCATGACATCCAGCCACAGAATGACCTGTCAATGCATGTACTGTGTATGGTACATGCACTGACAGTTCATTTATCGTCCAGACATTGTAGCTTATGGATAACTGTATACAAGTCACGAATGACAGTTATTGACTGTGGGTGTGGGGCACTTGGCACACAACATGCCAACTGTGGGGTGGCAGTACAGCACTAGGGAGGCTATTTACAGTGACAGTTCAGACGGGATGGGGTGGTGCTGTAGATTGCCAGGGAATACACATTGGTGAGTGTTAGGTCAGGCCGCACAGTCGCACAGAGTGGACAACCATCCACTGACATGTCTAAGTAGTGTTGCAGCAGCGCTTTGGTGGTGTGCCGGTACTTGGTACTTAGTTTACGGGCAGCTTCTTCAAAATTCAGAATTGAGCCCTTTGTCACTGTCAGTGTACCACAAACCCCCTAACACCATGGTGCTCCCACTTTCATGGCGCAAGGCGGTTGGTAGCACAGTTTGTCACAGGCAGCCTGGTGGGTGATGCAGGCTTCCTTAGAAAATAGGTCTGGTATCTTACCTTTGTGAACGGTGGCTCTTGCATGACACTTGTTTGATGCAAGGAGCTTGCGTCGCAGTACGGCATTTGAAACTGTTGCCGCATATGTAGTACTGTATTGCCTGCCCAGCAACTGTGAAATATCCATGGTCACCTGTTTGAATACCAGCTTTCAATTATATAATGATAAAATGCAAGTCATTTACAGTCACTTTTGGCTGCACCACTTTTCCATATCTTTTTGTACAGCAGAGTAATGAGGTGAAGAGTGCTTATCACATGGAACTAGAGGGTCTAAAAAGGGGGCTGCAAGATATCAAGCAGTGTGGTTTGCATCCATCTACTGTAGTCACAGATCAACATCCCCAGATACAGAAGTACCTGCATGAGAATGAACCATCACTAATTTGTCAATATAATGTGTGGCAGTTTGTAAAAGGTGTATATTTACTATTATGTTAATCCAATAAAGTTAGATATTTAGTACCTCTTCTTCCACAAAATGTACTCTACGGTTTCATTCACACTTCATACCTCAACTGTACTGTCCCATGAGTTGCTTCCCTCATGTCCACCTCATACCTAGCAAGTCCCACCCCTCCAGTCTTCAAGCTTTTGCCTTCACACAAGTTCCTCAAATGTCACTGACCCACTACTCCCATCCTCCATATTCATCCTTACCCCCAAATATAACAAACTTTTAATTCATCCCAATGTGCCAAATTGCTCTACACTCCTTGACATGGCAAAAATATAACCAAATAAATGAAATCACTGTTTTCAAATGTTACATTCTTATAGGGATAATGAAGAAAATGGAGTCATACACTGCACAAAAGCAGTGCGAGAGCATCCGGGAGTAGATCCCCAGTATTAAAAACATGTTATACTGGATTCCAAGATCAGCACCAGATGGAAATGGTGAACTGATGCTTTCCAAGCTGGAATCCATCACCAACCATATACAGGGAGTTCACCAGCATGATAACTCACTTTTTCCAAACTGTGCACATGGGACACTGGATGACATCAATCGGAAGAGGAACTAGATGATACCCCATAAGAACTTTTTGCATGTTTCACTGTCATATGAGTATGCAATAACCCATCACAGACCATGGTTGCATTGGGCCATTAATGCAGTCCCACTGTGTGTGGCAAAGTAGGAGGTCTTAGCAGAGTCTCTTCATCCAACACTGAGGGTCACTAATGCCCTGATACATACATGGCTTGTATTGTGTTATCACAGTCATAAAAACATTTACAGGATTGTAAACAGTCAGAAAGAAAATGTGTTTTTAACATTTTCATTCCAGCTGTTTGTCAATCATGTCATTAATGAATGTTCATTTGACACCATATTCAACGTCAGAACTCATCATTTCAGCTATCAGTATGCCCTTTTTAGAAGACATTTTGGAACACGTGTTCAGCAACATAATGATAACATTACATTGCAGTGTACATAGCTCCATCAACATATGGTCAAAACTGTGGCAGTCAAGCCACATTCGACATTATAAGAAGTAGTTGAGAAATACAGCTTTCTGATTGGTTGTAAACATTCAATCAGCCCTATGTTAATCTTTCATTAACATACATGTATAGCTTAGTAATATGCTGAACAATGTTTCACACTATTTCAAAAACATTTTATTATAATAGCAATAAGGCACTCACAGGAGTTATGTTAATGGGCACTTGATCATCCTCTAGGGGCCTGTAACACTCGGATACACCTCGTGCCACATTACATGCCTATGGGGTCTAAACTGACCATTAACATAACCCTTGGTAATGGCTTATTCTGGATTTTTGATTGCCTATAATTTATTTGCAAATCCTTGAACAGGTAACTCGTTCATATCCTGCACATGGTAAACAACTGGTTCATGTTATAATAGGTGTAATGAACTTTATGGCAAGTGTAGCACTGTTATAATACACATCTTCTGTTGTCATCAGTCCTGGTAAACAATGCAAGGTATGTGTAAATCAGACAATACAGGTCCTCTGCTACTATAGACCGAAACTGTCAAATGAAAACATAAAAATTATGTTACAATGAACACGCGTGGTACAGAAATAAATTGCATCCAATTGTCTCAGTCAGATGAGAAGGCATATGAGAAAGTTGAAATGGTCCTTGGCACAGCCATTGTGAAATGCGACATCCAAATGCTATCCCCAAACCATCAAACATCATCGTTGGAGAGCTTTCACAGCCTTGCCATCCAGTACGCACCTAAAAGTTTAGCATACAGCTACAAAGGAATGTACTCAAGGTGATCATTAACATTTCTTTCATATACTTGAAATGTAATTTACTGTGTTCAGTGTGGGTACAAAAACACTGTGTTTCAAGCTGTACAAATGAAACACATTCAATGTCACTCCTTGTTCAGTACCAATTGTGTCACTACACAACATCAAGAGAGTATGATCTGTAACAATAGTACATGAGTGGGTGCTGGTAATACTGAGATATCTTCACACACAGAGGCATTATTAGTCAGGATACCCCAGGTTCAGTGCCTTCACCCTCTGACTGTGCAGGTATGTCAACAGTACTAACACCTACACAGGTGTTATTTTTTACAGTATACAAATTGGGGGAGCACAAGCAGTACACATTGCTAGAGACATGGAGCAGGGGAAAAGATAGACCTATTCAAGTATGCAAAGATATTGAGTATGGTAACATTTCAGGGGGTATTTCAGCTGCTGTAGGTGTGGGAAAACAGGGATCAGTCAATGAAGCTTGATGTTTGGGACTCTGTTGGGGGAAAGAAGGAACTGCCACTACAATGACAGGGCAGTAGAGCCATGGAATGCACTGCATGGGGAGCTGATGTCTGGTAGTATCGTGGAAAGGATTCAAGAAAGGCTGTGAGAGTTACAGAGTAAGGTTGCATCCCTGAGCAACAATGAAAAATGGAGGACCTTGTAGGGATGTAGTCAATGCTACAATTGGTCACCAGTGAAGGCAATGGCCATACAGTACAGTTGATTAACAATAGGGCATAATCTACTGGCTTCGTAATATAATACTATATTATTTGTTAACCATGTACTGCAAAGTCACACTTTTACATGTGTGAATATCAATATTAGAAGAAATAAATTCAATGTATAGCAATCTTTCTCCTTACTAAGTCTAAGTTGTTTCACCTATGTTTCATGTATTCACAGAATGCTACTAGCAGCCATTAACTTCAACACCAACTCAGACAGAGAACAGGCAGTGTCTGCTGAAGGAGAGGTGTGCTTCACAGTTGACATACCAAAGTACAAAGGTGGTGCAGGAGTAGTCAGACCAAAGAAAATGAACACATCTTATGGTAAACTTTCAATTTTATTTACTGTGAATGATACCATGAATTGTACTTGTTCTTAGCAAAGCTGTTTCACTGTCTACGTGGTGTTTCTTTCACTGACAAAGTGACGACAAAGGAACCCCACTAGAAATATTGAGTAATGCACAGGTCACACAGTCCAATAACAGGTAACTCAGCAGACATCATAGAGTGCAGATGTGCTGCACTTCTCACATTTGCCAAGACAAATGTCCACGGTGAGTGCTTCAATTTATACAACTTTTTGTGGTCCTAGTCAGGCCCTGCTTCACACGGAGGCGTCGCACACTGTGACATGGAAGTTTACCTTGAAATGACATTTCACAGATAAGGTATTGGTGTTTATAGCCCAACTCCTTATGTCGTACTGTGCTAACTGATGGACAAATTTTACTTCAAAAGTTTATATTTTTGTTTGCTGAATGGATCGTAACTTGTGCCAAAGCATCGGTCATCAAATTCCTTACAGCTTCCTAGAACCCGCGCTGCACCATAACTTCAGTACCACTCACTTTATAACATTGTGACCTGTGACCAGAGCAAGTGCTGGGGTGGGCGAGCACCATACAACTGCATGTTGTCCCTATTAAGCAATTGCTTTACTTTACCACTCAGACTCTTTAAAATGGCTAAAACGATGCTTAAAAAATAGCCACCATTGAGTAGGATTGTGCTCGCTCTCCCAAACGATTGCCACGGCCACATGTCACCGTGTCAGCATTTCAGATAGCATGTGATTGAACTTTTATTTTCTTTTATTCCACTCACCCCTTCAGTCAAACTCCTACCCCTGCTGACCCACCAGCACCCCAGTCTGTTTCCAAACACTGGTAGCCAGTGGGGTTACAGTTTTGAGGACCCCCCCAGCATGAGAAAGCTGTAAGGGATAGGCTGGCAGAGGCTTCAGTGCCAGTTATGATCCATTCAACAACAAAATGCTATAACTTTTAAGTAACTATTTTTGCTCATGTCGGCTCACACAGCTAAAAGGTAGTGGGCTATGAAGCCCAATACCTCATAGGATTTGTTTGCATCATCATAGAAACATAGACTTTGATGGCAGATAGGGACCGTTTGGCCCACCTAGTCTGCCCATTTCCCTACCTAGATGATAAGCCTCAGATCCTATTTAACCAACAGTCTATTTCTTCCTACCACCCACAAAAATTGCCTTATGTCTGTCCTATGCATTCTTGAATCCTCCCACAGTTTTAGACCCCACAACCTCCTCAAGAAGTCCCCCCATCTTCAAATTGTGTCCCCTTGTTCTTGCACATCTCTTTTTCTGAAAGATGCTACCCTTTTGGACTTTGTTGATTCCACTGAGGTACTTAAACATTTCTATCATGTTCCCCCCTCTCCCTCCTTTCCTCAAGGGTATACATATTAAGCTCCTTTAGGCTATCCTCGTATGGCTTCTCTTGCAGACCCTGTACCATTTTAGTTGCCTTCCTCTGAACTGCCTCTATCCTGTCTATGTCCTTGTGGAGATGAGTCTCCAGAACTGGACACAGTACTCCAGATGGGTCTCACCAACTGTCTGTACAAGGGGATAACAACTTCCTGTTTTCTGCTGGTGATGCCTCTCCCTATACATCCAAGTATCCCCCAGCCCTCCCTACTGCCTTCTCACATTGCTTGCCAACCTTAACGTCATCTGATATGATTACCCCCAGGGTCCCTTTCTATTTTTGTTGTTGTTACTACCCCCCCATTGTGTAATCTTCCCCTGGGTTTTTGTTTCCCAGGTGCCCACACTGCAGCTTTGAGTATGGATTATTTTCTCTAGCAGGGTTAGAACTTGTGACCTCCTTGTTCCCATGCCAGTGCTCTAACCACTAGACCACACTGCCACTGTGACATTAGAAAACAACAACTTGTTTGTATGTGTGGTAAGCAGGGTGGGGGGGACGGGACAAGGTTTCTTCAAAGCAACCATTCCTTTCAATATACATAGCATACTGTTTGCATTACTATTATATGCTATTTCTTGATGGTATTTCAATATTTGAGATGACAGATCAACAACACATTGCCACACAAAGTACAAAACAGTAAGTAAATACAAACTGTACTGTACTGCACTGTATAACTGTTACTCATAACTGTTTTTCAATTTCAGCATTTGTGGAGGACATGCTATCGACCCTTGAAAGTGCTGTCCAAGCAGGGAAACCAAAACAAGAGTGGTATAAAAAGGAGGTCCCACCTCCGCTAACTTCTAAATTTCCACCAGTGGACAAACAGATGGCCACTGAATGCTGGAAAAAGAACAGATGTTTCCATAGTACGGCTGTCCGGGTCAGTCATCATGCAGAAACCCCACATACTGTTCAGATGGCCACCTCTCCCTTATCTGGTTCACAACATAGGCTGGCAACACCACTCTAACTTTCCTTCCCAACCAGCCCCAACACCAGCAGACAAAGCTGCGGTAGGACAGGAAGCGGTGACGGCTGAAAAAAAACAAACATAAACATTATTCAGTAATTGAACTGTAATGATGACAGATAACACAAAGCATTGTTAAATAAAATGTCCAAGATAAGGTATTGGGCTTCATAGTCCAATCCTTTACACTGTCTGTAGCTGACAGGAACCAAACATTTAATACAAAACAGCTTACTTCTTCTTTTTGAAGGGATCATAAGTGGCATAGAATCAACAGACAGCTGATCCCTTACAGCTTACTGCTGATCTCACGCCCCTACTCCGCACACATGCTCTGTGAAATTGTGTCGTCTGACCAGGGAGAGCGCAGGAGCAAGGTCCATTTAAGTATGTAGGTGCTATTTCAAAGGTTTTTTTTTCTCCATTGTAAAGCATCTTAGGAGAAAATTGCAGCAGTCAGTTAACTAGTACAGACCCTACTAGTTAAGTGACTGCTGTCATTTTCTCTTAAGATGCTTTACAATCACAGAAAACTTTATTTCAAAATAGCACCTACATACCTACATTGTCCTTGGCCACGGACTCTCACAGCTTACACATCACAATTTCTGATATCTAGGTGGCTTATACTGTGGGCACCCCATGGTGATTTGTTGTTTGGCATCAACAGGGATGCCAGTACATTTGGAGGTAATGTGTTCCAAGCCCTGTACACCAATCATAGAGGGATGAAAGTATGTAGTGTGTACCCCCACTGGGGGGGGGGGTACAACCCATCAGAATCCAGGAAATAAAAGGCCCAATTTATAATGTAAAATATGTGACTGTTCAATAAACCTACCACAGCATGGTAATGTCACTTTATTATGACATGTGGGCAAGACTACTGAATTACATAATGAGTAGCTGACACGACCACTGACCTGAAGAAGGGCAGAATAACCTACAGTATAGTAAGTAGTCAGTATTGTAGTCCACAGTGTGTGTCGTGCCATGATAATGTCATGCCCTGGGGGATTGAAGCAGGAGGATGCAGGCCAAGTATGTTGAACACCCAAGAAGTGACATTAACCACGCACAACACACAAAGTGGAGTTATTGCTCCCATATGCATAACGCAACTTTTACACAATTGAAGTAATAATGACAACATTGATTGCATGGGTCATACGTGGAATGGCATTTATAAAAGGTCAGCACATGTGGTGCTCTAAAGTCATGCAATAACACGCATGACAATAGGCTAAAAATGACGCGGTATTTCAACACCATTGCACGAATCTCCACCAGTTTCAGAATTACATCTGCTGTTGTCCATCGCACACATAGTTAAAAAGTGAATGCTTTTTCAGTTTCAGTTTGCAGACAACAGTTACATGTCATGGATGTTTTTTGATTCTCTGCAAAGTCAATTTCACTATACTGTACATTTTAAAGTTTTTTAGGAAACATGCTGTTTCACAATGAATATCGATTGTTTTATTGCACTCTGCTAATGAAGTTTGGAACCAACTTATATGGCACACAGCAATTGTATGTGTACATATACGATAATATGACAAGATTGGTACTGTACCCATGAGTGCAAGCTGATTACAGCACACTGTTATTATCTACTAAATACTGTTGCAAGGATGTTTTGTGGGTGGTAAATAAAGGAATAATGAGTGACAGGGTGGGTGTTATGCTAACATAAGATCCCGTCTGTGGCGGTTGTGCCCCAGTCCACAGGCCCAGGGCATCAAACATTACAGAAGGGATGTTACAACCCCATAACACCCACAGTGTCATGCATTATTCCTATTATTCAAAGGTTTGTTGTTTTTACAAAATAAAATCTTATCATTTTAAAGAAACATTTTTTATTACTGTGTACTAATGTTTTTGTTTGTTCACAGAACCTGAGAAGAGTAAGCAACAAATAAAAATCCAAAAAATACGCAAGGGTGTTAGGCCAGGATACAATCTGTTTCATCCTGGCAACATGACAATTCAGAAGCCAGGATTCTTTGTTGACAATGTATAATGAGCAATACTTCCCTTGTATTACAACTGCATGTTATGTAAAGCAAGCAGTACATTTTACTTAGGGCACAGTACAAGGTAACACAACACTGTAGAGGAACGCTTTGCACTCTGCTACCCCATGACCCCCGTCTCCGCTTACCCATACTTTTCCACCCACGGTCCACCACCATTACCAAGCACACCTTAACATGGTGTGACTGGAACGCCATGGGTGGGTGCAGCAACACACCATGACCACCCTAAGGAGAGGATAAGTTGCATTCTCAATCCTGCTACAGCATCACCATAAGCATGACAGCAGCATGTCAAGGCAATGTCATTACAAAAGCAATGGCAATGCAGTACTGTGAGATAAGTCATACATTGCCTCAACCAGCTGCAACACTGGGTCAATCCTGTGGAGCACTGCTCAATACAAATCTGGAAATTTTAATAATTAGACTATCACCAATGCAAAAAAAAAGTACACAGATGACACAGTTAAGAGAAATGAACTTGTGCTGGCCAAAGTAAAGTTGACTTACAAGTATCCCCACTATTTACATACAGTAGCAAAGGGTACATGACTCAGTTTATGTAGGCAAAATAAAAGATTTCATACTCATTCACAGGCAGACCTTCATCCAAAACGTGTTACCTACAGTCATGCACCCACGGACTATGGCAACTTCCAAGAATAGTTGGAAGCACATTGGATGATAACTCAGTCCAGGTATCGGGCACAGTGCTATAGCACTCACGCTTACATATACATCAACAGAGTAACGTGCTGATTGTGTACTTATACTGTACATGACAACCACAGCAATTGTTACTGTTGCTGTTGAAACCACTGATGTGGTGGTACACAGTAAAATGTCATACAAGGAACATTCAATGAACATGTGACAGTTGCTCAGTGGGATGCATGCCGGCCATAACCCTCAGCCACACTTTGAACATCACAGAAACAAGAACAAACAGTAAAGGTCAGAATACAAAATCTGTTTTTCATCCTTCACATAAACGCACGGGTCAAGCAAAGAATTTGGAGGCACAGGAAAAGTAATTTGAGGTGGGCCCCTGTGTCACACAGCACCAAATGAAAAGTATCTCAGACAGTTCCAAGGGTGAGACACTTTAGCCGAGGGAACAGGACAGCAGTCCCCACTTCTTACCCCATGGCTGTGGCACTGCATAAATGGCAATATCACTTCAATAGATCTGCATTGAATTTTCAGTGGTGGATGAAGGGAGAAGTATATTCCATGTAATGGAGTGCAGTGTTTGCACTCACCTTGTGCTGCTATGTCCTGCTGTTCCATGTGGTGGGGGGTGGAAGTGGTGATGCTGTGTTGTGTCTCTGCTGATGGGGACTTCAGGGGTACTCTGAGGGCTGTAGACAGTTGCTAGAGTGAGAGAGAGGTACTAGGATTGCCTTCTGACCCACAGGCATGACTGTCACTGTCAGCTGTCAATCAAGTTTTACAGCTCACTTTACTTACAGATTGTACATTACCTACTATTTACATGCATGCCATCATACACTGCATTTCATGGTTAGAGAATAATAGTGCTTTCTGAGTCAGTTCAGCTGGATGTAGATACATGTCAGACATCATCAGTGTATGTGTCTATTGGGGTGGCCTGAGTCATAGCCACAGTGCCACCAATCATTATTTATTTGTAACGTGCTGGCAGGTACATCCCACATGTACTGACCACTGTGTGTATGTGTCTGTGGGGGGAGACCTGAGTCACAGCCACAGTGCCACTGTACATTACTGATTTGTAACATGCTGGCAGGCACATACCTCATGTACTGTCCACTGTAAAAAAAAAGTATGATGTGTGGTAGTGGTGTAAATCCTGCATCTAGGCTGGTTGTATCTGGGTACAGACCATTTCAAATGGCCACTACATACCATCACATTGCTTGGGACACAATACTCAGTCTGTGTGTATATGTGTCTGTGGGGGGGGGACCTGAGTCACAGCCACACTGCGACCATACATTATTTATTTGTAATGTGCTGGCAGATACATCCCACATGCGCTGACCACTATGTGTATGTGTCTGTGGGGGGCAGAGTCACAGCCACAGTGCCACTGTACATTATTTATTTATAAAGTGCTGGCAGGTACATCCCACATGTACTGTCTACTGTAAAAAAAAGTATGATGTCTGGTAGTGTGAATCCTTCATGTAGGCTGGTTGTGTCTGGGTAGAGACCATTGCAAATGGCCACTGCATGCCATAACGTTCCATGGGACACACTACTCAGTCTATGTGTTTATGTGTCAGGGGGGAACTTAATCACATCAACAGTGCAAATGTACTGTACATTATTTATTTTAACATGTTGGCATGTGAAATAAACAGATAACCCTCGACAGCACAACAAAGTCCATGTTGCAGGGGACACATTAGGTCACAACTGTCTGATTTTTACACAAAGGCACTGAACAAATAATAAGGTAAAGGAATATACACCCACCATGAGGTAGAGTCAAGACAGCTCTCTGATTCAGAACTGCTGGGACTGGAGTACATGACTGACTCCTCATCACTGCACAGCGGGTCCAAACAATATGGATCTTCGGTAACAAGATCAGAGGCATAAATCTCCCTCTCATCTGATGAGCTGTAACTTTCTTCAGTGCTAGCCATTACTGCAGTCCAGACAGGTGGCTCAGGAGAAGACGTTACACGCACCACTGAGCTCAGACCAACACGATTCACGCAAAGTGCTTGCACTTCCAGATTTGTGACTAATACTTATTAAAATTACAAATGAACAATAAGTTTTTTTAATGTATTTCAGTTGCGATTCTGCTACTTATGGAACATGAAGTCTGCTGCCAAAAGCAAGGTATGTTTACCAGAGTCCCTCTTTAAAGGGGAGAATTTTGTAATAGTATCCCTCATAGTTTAAAAGTCAGTGGAGAGCTCCTTCAGAAGGTATTGGTCTTAGTAGCTGGTAACACTCCAGAGAAATTAATGACTAAGTCTGCCCTATTTTAATATGTTAATATATTAATATGTTAATATTAACAGACAATTCCAGGTGCATGGGAGTTATACATGCAAGTCACGATATGTTGTTTATTTCATTCAGTGCAAGAGATGTCCACAAACAGGTTATGTAGGAGAGACACGCCAACAGCTCCGCACTAGGATGAACTCACACAGACATACTATTACAGCAAGGAAGACTGACAAACCAGTGGGGCATCACTTCTCCCAGCCTGACCACTCAGTCTCAGATATGTCAGTAATGGTCTTAAAGGAAATCTCAAAACACACAACAGAGACGAGCTTTTGAGATTAAACTTATCTTACATCTCAATATGGTAGCAGATGGGATGAACTTGGATATTGGCTTTATGGGACACTACAGAAACTAACATTCACAGACCTTTTCTTCTTCAAACTGACATATTATAGGACTTCAGCATATGTGAGATGTGGATGCATGTATATGTATGTGTGTGGGTATGCGCTGTGAAGTATGTGATATAACAGATGTGGGGCTTGCTGTCACATTGAGGTAAGTCTCTATTTAGCTATATGGAGTTATAATGTGTTACTGTTTTTATTTCACACACATAAAGAATTTCTTCTTACTTTTTATCTTTGCCTGTGGGGGTTTGATTCCATTGCACCATATTCAGATTACCCAGCCTGCTAGTGTACATACAGGAGTGTTATCTTATACTGTTATATATAATTTTTGTAACTCTGTACATATTGGGATGTGTGATCTCATTTGCTTGGGGGTCCTGCACATATCTTTTTACATTAGGCTTATATTATAGTACTTTACTCAGGATTTCATGACAAGTTGCATTCCTTTGGGGAACAATTACAGCGACTGAAGTTAATATAGGTTCACTAGGAGAGGGATTGAGAGTGTGTGTGTGTGTATGTATGTGTGGGTCTGTCTGTGGGAGAGAGAGAGAGAGAAAGGAGGGTGGGGATAGAGAGAGAGAGACTACATCTCGTTTAAGCTATGTATCTCCCTCACCCACATTATTGTGATGTGGGGTGGGTTAGGTTGTATTGTTTGTATGAACAGGAGGAGATAAATTACATTTTTATCTCTTTTTCAGATTCCCTAGACACTTGTGGTACATGAAGTTGCTACATTCTCAGTATATATTGACATCAGTACATATCAGGCTGCATGGTCTGAACTCCTTGAGGTTCCTTGACTAGAGTTTTTTGCTTAACACTAATATTATCTATTTATATTTTAATTATCATGTATATAGTCCTGAGGTTTTTGTAATCTCTTGGGCCTTCTATTTAGCTTGAGAATACAGCTGGGTGCAAGTCCAGCTAGGTTTTTACACACACAGTGAGCACTGATGTTTTAGGCAACTTTACTGGTAATTCTTGTCTTTATGCATACATTGTAATTTCATGAGCCCTATAACTATCTCAGTCTGTCTTTAAGCTGGGTGGGGTTGCCTTTCAGTAATCACATCCTTATACTGACTGTGGCACCTCATGGCTTGATTTGGGGTTATCTGCTTCTGCAGTGTTATCTTATGTCAATTAAATTTATGTGCAGTAGGATTCCTTATATGTGTCTTGCACCAGGAACATCTGAACCCAAGGTTCATTCGGACTGAGGGCAGTATTGTACTGTTAAACTTGTCTGACATCATCTGTTTTTTTTAATGAGTATTTTAAACCAATGGGGATTTTTTTCTGTTTTTCTCTGCATTATCTAGCTGTTATAAGTATTGTATTTTCCAAACAACTGCCATGAGCTTCTGAAGAAGGACTGGTTGGTCAAGCTAGAGCACTTTGTTCTTGTTACATCTATGTTGGTCCATTAAAAGGTATCAAATCATTTGCTTCTGGATCTATTCTTTTAAGGACCAATACGGCAACTACTAAATCTACAGTTCAACATGGAAGATACGAATTAGCGTAGAATATGGCAGTTACATAACATCAAGAAGAAATTGCACGGCTAGACAGTGACATCTATTTTCTAACCCAGTGCAAGAGGAGAAACATTATCCCTAAAGGTCTTACTATTTGGAATCCATTAAAAATACAAACAATTCTATTTATGCAGAACAACTTTGTCATAGGACCTCTGAGAAACTGAGAAATCACAGGATTCACATGTCATATGCTCAAAAGTTGTTCTTAACAAAGTTTGCTGAAATTGTAACCACTCTGGAAAGGGTGTCTGGGGAACCTATTCAAGACATCTTCGAGAGATACACATTAACTACCAAAGGACCTTAAGAAAAGCCATGCTTGTGAAAAATAGGAAATTAGATGCCCTTCAACATACCATACTTCCTAACAACCATGAAGCACACAATGGAGTCACTGAACAACTACACAATACTGATGGGCACCTTTCAGTTGTTAATTTGTCCAACCACACACTGACTACTGGAAAACTGAATGTACTTTCAAAGGGCCTCACTTTCTGCCCAACAAAACCACTGGATAACATACTGTTTTGTGGTGAACTAGAGGAGTACTTCCGTAGATTGAGACTTAAAGAATTCTTTCATGGCAGGGAAGAAATCACTGGTAGTGAAGACAGTGCAAACAGCAATAATGTAATGGATAAGAAAAAGGAATCTGATTTTACCCTCTCAAGTGGGCGTAACAAAAAACTAGACAATTATATTAATTGTTTCCGCCAACAAGTCAGTGGTCAGATCCTTACCAGGCAAAAACAAACCCATTATAACCTCTCTCCACTGGGCAACGAGCTATAGGGACACTGAAATCAAACCACAACATTGTCATCAAAAAGCTGATAAAGGTTCTGCAGTGGTGATTTTAAACAGAGAGGATTATATTACTGAAGCTAATAGACAGCTAACAGATCTTACATACTACAGAGAACTGAGTGACCCCACTAAAAGATATAAAGATGAACTGTGTGACTTAATTAAAACTTTTCCTGACCATGTCCAAAATAAACTAGTTCACCTCATTCCTGCTGAACCAAAGCCAGGGACATTCTACATGCTGCCTAAAATACATAAACCTGGCAATCCAGGGAGACCCATAGTCTCTGGTAATGGTACCCTGACTGAGGGATCTCAGGGTTTGTAGAGACCATTTGAAACCGCTGGTTATGGAAAGAGACAGTTATATCCAGGACACTACACACTTGTTGCGTGTACTTTCTGGTTATAAGGATTTACCACCTGATGCCATTTAGTGACAATGGATGTAACATCCCTCTACACTAATATTCCACACACAGATGGCATTGCAGCATGCCTTAAATACATACATGAGAAAGGACCTGACCAAAACATCAACCCTGGAGTGGTGGGGAACTTATGGAATTCATTTTGACACATAACAACTTCAACTTCAATGGTAAACATTATGTTCAAACTATGGGAACAGCAATGGGCACCAAAATGGCTCCACAGTATGCTAACCTCTTTATGGCTGACTTGGAGGAGGATTTTTAAGGCAGTATCCCCACAAACCACTGGCTTATTTCCGTTACATTGATGATTTGTTTATCATCTGGACGGAAGAGCACAGATGCACTCAAAGATTTTCATCACAAACTTAATAATCTCCACCCTACTATAAAGCTTACCTTGAGTACTCTACCACCAAGGTTAACTTTCTGGACACCACAGTCATCATTAAGGATGGAACCTTACATACATGTATTTACAGGAAGCCAACAGACAGACAGAGATACCTGCACAGGAAAAGTAATCACCCTAACCATACAAAAAATCTGTCATATACAGTCAAGCCCTTCGTTGTCAACGTATTTGTTCAAATGAGGATGACAGAGATACACATTTAGCTATGTTGAAAAACACCTTTATGGAGCAGGGACACTCTTCCAGGGAAATTGACAGGATAACAGAACGGGCAATGCAAGTACCAAGACAACAACTACTTCAATATAAAGAAAAGACAGCTACAGAAAGAATACCCTTGGTAGTCACATATCATCAGACCTTGAGCGTCTACGTAAGATTATTAAAGATCTCCACCCAATATTTAGTGAGGATGACACCCTTAATTGTATTTTCAGGAACTCCCACTACTATCTTTTAAACAACCCAAATTTATCCAGCCTAATTATTAGGAGCAAACTTTCACGAACAGAATACCATGTCACACAATGGCACACGACCCTGCAATCAACGCCCCTGCAAGACCTGTAGGCTCATTTCTACCTCAGACTGTGTGGTTACATCTCAAAACAGACAATTCCAGGTGCATGGGAGTTATACATGCAAGTCACGATATGTTGTTTATTTCATTCAGTGCAAGAGATGTCCACAAACAGGTTATGTAGGAGAACACGCCAACAGCTCCGCACTAGGATGAACTCACACAGACATACTATTACAGCAAGGAAGACTGACAAACCAGTGGGGCATCACTTCTCCCAGCCTGACCACTCAGTCTCAGATATGTCAGTAATGGTCTTAAAGGAAATCTCAAAACACACAACAGAGACGAGCTTTTGAGATTAAACTTATCTTACATCTCAATATGGTAGCAGATGGGATGAACTTGGATATTGGCTTTATAGGACACTACAGAAACTAACATTCACAGACCTTTTCTTCTTCAAACTGACATATTATAGGACTTCAGCATATGTGAGATGTGGATGCATGTATGTATGCATGTGTGTGGTATGCAGCTGTGAAGTATGTGATATAACAGATGTGGGCTTGCTGTCACATTGAGGTAAGTCTCTATTTAGCTATATGGAGTTATAATGTGTTACTGTTTTATTTCACACACATAAAGAATTTCTTCTTACTTTTTATCTTTGCCTGTGGGGGTTTGATTCCATTGCACCATATTCAGATTACCCAGCCTGCTAGTGTACATACAGGAGTGTTATCTTATACTGTTATATATAATTTTGTAACTCTGTACATATTGGGATGTGTGATCTCATTTGCTTGGGGTCCTGCACATATCTTTTACATTAGGCTTATATTATAGTACTTTACTCAGGATTTCATGACAAGTTGCATTCCTTTGGGAACAATTACAGCGACTGAAGTTAATATAGGTTCACTAGGAGAGGGATTGAGTGTGTGTGTGTGTATGTATGTGGGGTCTGTCTGTGGGAGAGAGAGAGAGAGAAAAGGAGGTGGGGATAGAGAGAGAGACTACATCTCGTTTAAGCTATGTATCTCCCTCACCCACATTATTGTGATGTGGGGTGGGTTAGGTTGTATTGTTTGTATGAACAGGAGGAGATAAATTACATTTTATCTCTTTTCAGATTCCCTAGACACTTGTGGTACATGAAGTTGCTACATTCTCAGTATATATTGACATCAGTACATATCAGGCTGCATGGTCTGAACTCCTTGAGGTTCCTTGACTAGAGTTTTTGCTTAACACTAATATTATCTATTTATATTTTAATTATCATGTATATATAGTCCTGAGGTTTTGTAATCTCTTGGGCCTTCTATTTAGCTTGAGAATACAGCTGGGTGGCAAGTCCAGCTAGGTTTTACACATCACACAGTGAGCACTGATGTTTTTAGACAACTTTACTGGTAATTCTTGTCTTTAATGCATACATTGTAATTTCATGAGCCCTATAACTATCTCAGTCTGTCTTTAAGCTGGGTGGGGTTGCCTTTCAGTAATCACATCCTTATACTGACTGTGGCACTCATAGGCTTGATTTGGGAGTTATCTGCTTCTGCAGTGTTATCTTATGTCAATTAAATTTATGTGCAGTAGGATTCCTTATATGTGTCTTGCACCAGGAACATCTGAACCCAAGGTTCATTCGGACTGAGGCAGTATTGTACTATTAAACTTGTCTGACATCATCTGTTTTTTTTTAATGAGTATTTTAAACCAATGGGGATTTTTTTCTGTTTTTCTCTGCATTATCTAGCTGTTATAAGTATTGTATTTTCCAAACAACTGCCATGAGCTTCTGAAGAAGGACTGGTTGGTCCGAACGCTAGAGCACTTTGTTCTTGTTACATCTATGTTGGTCCATTAAAAGGTATCAAATCATTTGCTTCTGGATCTATTTTAATATGACATTGCCACCTTTGTTAGAACCTTGTGATGTGTGCCTTACCACATTGTAGTTAAGCACTGCTTTACTCTCTAACACCCCAAGGTTCTAAGAATGGTTGTAATGTAGCATCAGTTCAGGTCAGACAGTCATCAGTACAGTATCTCTGAACTGTTGCAAGCTTCAGGTAAACCCAATACTTTAAAATTATCGTTTACGGAATTTCAAGTTGTGAAAAAAACTGTTCAAAAATGTTCACTTGTAAGGTTGAGTGATCAGGTTATTGACAACTTCTTTGATGTTTTGTGGGTGGTCAGAAACACAAGAAAACATACTCCATACAGTGGTGTCCAACAGGGACAAATATAGTTGTAAAAATGTTAAATTCCTGTATGACAAAGGAGATTAACTGCCATTGAATTCCAATGCCTTATGCAGAATTTTGCCCTCTGTGAAGGAATATGAGCTTGACCATGGCAGTAAACACTGTAGTATGCATTTCAGTGCAGGGAGTATGTGACAGAGATGTATTTATTTAATTGTTTATTTTGAATACTTAGCCAGGTTTAGTTAGTTTCATGTTAGAAAGAATATTGGGGTAGAAAGGTGTGAGGAGGAGCAATTTAATTCTATAGATACATATATACAGTACGCAGACAATGATGGCAGAAAAAGGCCCATCAGCCCATCCAATCTGCCATCATACCTGACTACTTGGCACTGGGTCTGCCACTCTGTCTGTGAAGAAGTGCTTACAGACATTCCTTTTGAATCTATCCACTACAAGTTTAAGTGAGTTTGCTCTGGTTCCTATGTTTGACCTCAAGAAGAAAAGTTCCTGGGTGTGGACCCTATTTAGTCCATGCAGGTACACATATGCCTCAATCATGTCATCACTCTTTGCCTGATTTTCTCCATATACTGTATACTAACTTTGTTCTCTGTTTCTTTCTACATCTCCTTCGCTGCTCAACTATTATGTGTCTTTTTGAGTCAAACAGAACCACTTCAAGTCCAATTCATGTTGAAAATAAATAGTTACCTCTTCATGCTAAAGATATATTTTTTATTAATTTGCATTACAAGGGGAATGGGAACTTATAAATTTAGCCAAGCTGATTTTTTAAAGGGATTACCCAGTATATGCTAACAGTGGCAGCAGTTGATATGTCAAGTTATTTTTCAAAATCTCTGAAGATCGCTAGCTAAGGAGATTTTTATGAGATTTCCTGCATCACAGGCAGTGCCAGAGATTTTTTCTCTATAAACAGTATCTCCAGAGACTCCCAGGAGAGGACATGCTGAATTGACTGCTACCACTGTATATTGTATTCCCATGTACACAAACAGTTTTGCTGAGATTCAGCCAATCTGTGACAGCCTTCAGTCAGTCAGGTGCCAGCTACTTACATTACCCTTACAATGCATTTTGTGATATTTCAGATGAAATTTGAACCACATACAAAGTGACCTAATTTTATTCATAGCCCCCCCCACTTACCTCAAAATGTGATGGGTCATGTTTGGATGTAAGCTGCCAGAAATCATGGAAACTGCCATAAACACTGAAGTACTTATGTTTTTGCATACATGGGAGGATGAGAAGTGAGTGAAAACTAGACCATGAAACAGCACCCATTTTCCTCTTTGAAAATCTGGATCCCATGTATTGTTACAGTCAAGTGGGCTTTTTTTGTGAAGTGTTGCCAACCCACTCAAAGTTAAGTGGGTTGTGCAGTATTGGTTTTAAGTAAATATATAGGGTTCTGCCACTTGCTGAGTGAAGAACAGTATCTTACATCTTTCACTCTGCCTCATAAAGGGCCTTCAAGTACTACAAAACAAAATCCATATCTAGTGGAAAAGTACTGTAGGAAAACAAAACAGTAGTTCTCTTTCCTTAGTACATCAGCCATGTACAGGAATGTAAAAGTCAAGAAACCCTCAGTACAAAAGAACTGAGGCAAGGGGTTAACCAGAAAGGACGCTGGCAATAAAGCCAGGCTTCATACAAATGCATATATACACATATCCCAATAATTCAAATTATCATGAGTAGTATATGCAAAGCACCATGAAAGAGCTTAGGCCTGTTCTACTTTAAGCAAGAGTGTGTGGTGCAAAATGGCCTCTCACACTCTACAAAGGCTGAAAACAGAAGACATAGATAAGTGTTTCTTCCTACTCAAGATTCTTTTGTATGCCTTGTCTGAGTATTGTGTAGGATGAAGCACATATGAGTGTCTTCTGGTTTCAGCATTTGCAGAGTGTGTGACAGGTCATTTGACACCACACTTTCTTGCTTAAAGTGGAATCAGTCTAAAATATTTCATTGTAATTTGCATATACAGATGAAGCCACTTAATTGACAATTGGTTAATTGGGATGTCCGCTTACTTGGGATGTTTCCATGGTTACCGATTATTCCCCTATTATAGTTAATGGAAGCTCCTGTTGTTTAATAGGGACGCCAATTTCAGCTAATTGGGACATTTTGGGTGGAGTTTCCTTATAAAATTAGATCCTGTGAGCAGTGTTTTTCAACTGCTGGACATGAACATGGACTCAAAACATAATGAGCTGTCCATTGCTGAGCGTGTTAAGGTTCTTAAAGCTCTTCACAGACCAAAAACCTCCTTGTCAAAGGTAGCTGCTGCCTTTGGGATCTCAAAAAGCCAGGCTGGCAGAATCAGCTGAAATCATGATTCAATCATGGATGAGTGGCTAGCAAACAGCAACCCTCAGAGAAAAAAGGAAGAGAGATGGAAAGTACTCTGAGGTGGAAGAAGCACTATTCCACTGGTTTAATAATGCAGTTAGCAGAGGTGCTAGAATCTCTGGTCCCCTCATGAAAAAAAAAGCTAACGAACTGGCGGCACAGCTAAACCATGAAATATTTGTTGCTTCTGATGGCTGGCTTTCAAGGTGGAAGCAGAAGCACAATATCGTTTGTAAAAAGGAACAAGGAGAGCGTGGTGATGCTGATAGTAGTGCCGCAGGGGATTGAGTTCAAAGCGTGTTACCAGCTCTATTGCAGGAATATACACCTGGCGATGTCTACAGTGGAGATGAGACAGGACTGTTTTATAGAGGGTATCCAGATCATGGCCATATGCTCAAACACTCAGAGTTGTTGGTGGGGAAGAAGGCAAAATACCGTGTTTCTTTGCTTGTTTGTGCTAACATGGATGGGACTGACAAACGCCCACTTCTCTTGATCGGCACAAGTAAAAAGCCCAGATGTTTTCCAAAAGACTTGAAATCACTACCTGTCATATACACATCCTCTGCGAATGCATAGATGACAGGATGGATCTTCGGAGAGTGGCTTGCCTCATGGAAACAGCAGTTGAAGCGAAGGAGGAAAAAAATCTTACTGTTGCTTGACAATTGCCCTGCCCATCCCCAAGACATTATTGGCCGATACCCTCACATAAAAATTGTTTTTCTGCCTCCGAATACAACCTGTCTAATACAACCTATGGACATGAGGGTTATTAAAAATTTAAAGGGACATTACCGTGCGTTGATGGCAACACGCATTGTCGGAGTTATTGACGAAGGCAGGAATGCACAAGCATCCAAAATTGCAAAGGCAGTTACTCTCCTAGATGCAATTTACATGGTTGCTAGAGCATGGAACTGTGTCAGACCTGTCACGATAATGCACTGTTTCCAGAAAGCATTCAAAATTGTATGTGAAACTGACATTCCATCAGACCAATCATCATTGGATGATGTAGTGATGCTGGAATTCATGTCAGCAGTCGACTTTGCAGAATTTGTTGACATGGAAGCTACCCTCCCAACTGACGATGAGCTAATGACAGAAGAGATCTGTTCATTAATTAAGAGGCTGCACACCGACGAGCCGGATTTAGAATCTGACAGCCAAGATACCCAGTTTGTTGTTCCAACTAACCGTGAGGCAGTGGCACATCTGCATTCGCTCATGGAGTGGTGCCAATACCACAGTAAGATTGACGAGTGGAACATGCTACAAAATGTTGAAAATGCAGTCGCTACTAAGATGTGCTCTGATTCCAGGCAGAGCCAAACGACTGATTTTTTTTAAAACTGACGTTCGATTTTTAGTTACAGTACTTTCCATTAAAGTGTACATGTGCTGTATGTCTATAACATTAAATTATTACTTCAGATCAAATACGGAGTACAGCGTTGTGTTTGGGGAGTCGCAATCTAAAGATGTGCGGTCTTTGTTGCTTAACTTAGCTACTTCAGGTAATGGGGACAGCCGCTTAAAAGGGACGAATGAATAGCAACGGAGCCGTCCCTATTAAGTGGCTTCATCTGTATTTCCCATAACGTTTGCATCATGGGGATACGTGTAATTTGACAATTCTATTCTTGTACAGGGATGATTCCTACAAATATAGCATACCCTCTAAGTCAGAACAAAACAATTTACCATGGTGTCCAGCATCAGGTTCCCTCATGTCAGTCATGTCAATCAGTAGGCTGAATGAAGTACCATCGAGAATAGTCAAGCTCATCACTTTGCTGTTGTCTGTCTTCTTTCAGTTTGCCAGCAGACCACTACAACCTGCACAATAAAGGGCATGTGAAGGCATACACATGGGCAGCACTGTTTTTGTGCAGTGCCAGCTGCTGACTCTTTAACAATCCTGCAGATGACATTATATATTTATAGCATTTAATAACAGTGACACCATTGTCTCTAAGCATGGGAACTAGTTACAACACAAGACACTGTGACAGTAACAGCAGGATATTTTAAGTCATGATAGAATTTGATGCTCCACTGTACTCTGACTCAGAAATAAGATCTTTAGTGTGATGTACATGTGGTAGAAGAGTTGACAGTCCCAGATGAAAGTGGGGAAGATGTTTCATTGGCTGTAAACATTAATAATTGATCTGGTGTTCTCTTCTCCTTAATCACTGAACATACCATTCATCCAGAGCACTTTAATACCAAGTAAATCAACTGTTTTCTTTCTTATACACCTTTATAACATCACAATTTATCTGTTATAACTTCTGATCATTAGCATGTTCTATTAATGAATCATATTTTACACTGTTACTTATGGAGTTAATAAAAATAAGTGAAGTAGAGACAGAAAATAAGTTAGAGCCAACTCACCACTTTGTTATATTTCATATGTTTAGAAATAATTCTTGGCAACATTAATTCACCACCTGCCCAATATTTTGTGGTACTTCTCTTCACTTCCCCAGGGTGCATGGTCTATTTGCTGATGTAAACAGTAAATAGGAGATGTTATTACTGTTTTCTGTGGCACCAAATGCTCAGCCTTTTGATCCACAATAACAGAGAAAAGATATCTCAACAACTGTCTGCAATCTGTGCTGCTACATTCTTTGCTTCCCTCCAGAAGCATAGTTATTCTCATGTTAAATACATTTAACATAGTACATTTCATATTAGGAAGAATATCAATAGATCCATCTATCCATAATACCATAGCAGCTGAAGCAAACCAATTGTTAATTTAGACAGTACTTCTTGGCAGGAGAGGGATTTCTATGTGACTAATAACTGTCTTGATAACCTGAGTGTCCTGCATGAATTCAAAGACCCTATATCCAACTGCGTGTTAATCTGTCAAAAAATGCCCTCTGGAACATAACTTTGCTATCACAAACTAATATTATTTTTGTTACATTTTTTTCCACATTAAATATTTTATTAGTTGTCCAAACTTAAGTACAGCCAGTACAGCACAGTATACACAATGCAGGTTAACAGCACGGAAGAGCAAAAAACATCACGGTAGAAATAGAAATGCAACTTATCTTAAACAACATTTACTATGTGTAACATTGCAATATAGTTTCATAATAAAGAGAGGGCTGTTTTCCTTGTATTATAGTATAAACAGTTAGTTGAAGTGATCTAATTCAGTGACACCAAGTGAGTAGCAGCTAAATGACAGGAGGGAGGAGTGGTGGGGAAGAGAGATATAGTCACATCCTTCCGAGCACCTCGGGCCTCCTACAAGGGCTCAGGATTGTAACAACTCACCTGCAAACATGTTAGGAACAGCTCACAACCATTACCAAGGAAGAGAGTAAGAGTACCAGTGAGAGTTCCATAAACCCCTTATCCTCTGGTGGGAGGGTTGTCTAGTACTGGGGGACTGAGCATAGGTGTGAATTAAGGTATACCTCCCATTTTTGATGATATTTAGAATACTGGTGGGAATTACAGTAGGAAAGTCATTACAGGGTGGATAGTTGAGCTATCACCACATGCCAAGTCAGTAGGGATAGGGGCAGGCTTGTTTCCATTTTGTAAGAAGGGCACGCTTAGCTTCCATCAACACTGATGCAACCCATTGCTTTAATGATGGTGTGAGGGAATTTAGAATGGAGGTGTTCCTGAGCAAAACCAGCAGGGGGGTCAATGTGACATCCTGCCCTGCCACCTTGGAGCAGTCCTCCTGAACCCCACCCAAAAGTGTCTTAACCTTGGGCATTGCCAAAGGATATGAAGTAGGTGAGCTTGATCTTGCTGGCACTACCAACATTGTGCATTAGGGATGGGCCATCCGATGCAACTGTACAGGGGTATGATACCACCGATGCAGAATTTTCAGTTGTATCAGTTGGTTCTTTGCATCTCTGTAGTCAAGGCGAGCATGCCTAAGGTAATGTGTCCAGAGCTCCTGGGGTATCATGGCATTCAGCTCCTGTTGCCAAAGAGACCTGCAGTGTTCCAGATTGGGTGCTCACACATCCCACAATCCCTTGTAAAAGGCCCCAGCAAGGCTTTTGTGTTGCTCAGATGATAATAGTCTGCTAAGCCACTCCCCTTGTGAGCTTCCAGGTGCCGGGAGCCACATAGATTTCAAAGCATCTTGTAGTTGCAAGAATCTTCTGAATTCTTGCCTGGGTAAGAAGTAGAACTCTTGGATTTGCTGATGTACCTTGGAGGGGTGTACACAAAGGTCACCTACCGTTGAAATCCCTTTCCCTTCCCAAGAAGGCCAGTGAGGTGGCACTCTGCCAATTAACAGGTTGGGATTATCCCATAGTGTGATGTACCTAAAGGGCAGAGACCAGGTTCCTTTGGCAATGTGGGAGATTGGCAGACCTGCCTGCCATGCACATTATTGTTGTATTTTTGGACAAAAAAATACATGTTTTTTAGAAATAATTTTGGACTTAAGAAAAAATACAAATTGTAATAGAAGTCATTCCTGACTATCAACACTGCCAGAGTAGACAAATTCAATCAGAACAAGTGATGTATGATCCAAATTCCTTCAGAGTTATGCAGATACCTGAGAAAACTAGAGGAGCTGTCAAGCATATGACATCTGGGATTCAATGCAAAAAAGTGCATAATAATGCACTTAAGGTGCAGAAAACCAGAGGCAAAATAAAAAATGGTTGGCGTGATACTGATGTGTTTGTTCCTGATGTTTGAGGGAGGATGGCCTAAAGGGAAGTATTTGTTCCTGTAGTTTGCTTTTGTTGTTCAAATAGCTTGTGCTTGGAGGATGATATGTGTTTAAGTGTTTAATCAGTGCTATTTTGGATTGGAGCTGTACTGGGAGTGCAGTTGTGTTCTTTAGCAGTTACACAGGAAACTGCAAACAGATTTAGACTTGGGGAAGGGGAACTAGCCAAGAACCATTTTAGCTAAGTGATTCACTTTGAAGCTGTAAGCTAAAGTTGAAATAACTACAGTGCTTGTTCCTGATGTTTGAGGGAGGATGACCTAAAAGGAAGCATTTGTTTCTGTAGTTTGCTTTTGTTGTTCAGAGAGCTTGTACTAGGAGGGTGATATGTGTTTTGGTGTTTAATCAGTGCTATTTTGGATTGGAGCTGTGCTGAGAAAGTAATTCTGTTTTGTAGCAGTTACACAGGAAACTGCAAACAGATTTAGACTTGGGGGAGGGCGAACTAGCCAAGAGCCATTTTAGCTAAGTGACTCACTTTGGAGCTGAAGGCTGAAAGTGGAACAACTATAGTGTTTGTTCCTGCCTAAGGGAAGGGGCTGAGGTGCTCTATTGTGCAAGAGGCTAACTAACTCTCAACGGAGCCAGGGTAGGCCCAACCCAACTTCCCCATTCCTCCCACCCCAAGCTCATCTACAGTTATTGGGGTGGTGCTGCAATGGGATTAATGGATAGCACAAACAGGTGCATCCACTAATGCATCCATAATTTAAAACTCAGTAATGCTAGAGGAGTACTCTTTTATTATACTTATGTCAAAGGAGATTTAAGGAATCTTAAGCAAGGTTAAGGGGGAACCCTCTCACTATAGTTAGTATTAAGGACATTTCAGAGCAATAGGGTGGGAACTGGAAGTATAAAAGTGGGGCATGCTAGTGAAGGTTACAATGGGGGGGCTGGCCAACATGGGGTGGAGGAGTCGGTGGCAGAAGAAGAGAGAATGGCACGGGGGCAGCAGAATGATAGGGGACAAAGTTGAGGAGAATAGACAGCTGCAATGAACATGGGACAACTGTTTGGATGAACATACTATGGATCTAGGGGGGCGTCCAATTTGCCACATGCTGAGGAGACTGGAGGAAGAACTGCAGTGGCTTAGTAGGGAGTTAGAAAAAGGTAGGGGGAGGAGGAGAAAACAGGAGTAGGAAGGCCAACTCTAAGAAGTAACAAGAGTTCAGAACCAAGGAGTAACATGAGCTTTGAAACAGGGAAGGGGAAGAGGTTGGGGTACAGGTCTAAAGTGTACAGAGGGGCCAGCTGCAAGGGGAAGTCACGGGACAGTAGGAAGGAACCAATGCATAGTAGTACAGTGGAGACAGGAAATAGGTTTGAGGTGCTGGCTACAATGGTGGAAGAGAAGGGAGGGGATCTCTGAGAGGGGGCAGGAGGAGGAAGAGGGAGGATTGAATGCCAAAGGGACAGCATTCAGCCAGAGAAAGTGGGCAAGGATAAGAGAAAGAGGATTCTGGCTAAAATGGTGGATGAGGGAGACACAGCAGAGGAAGGGGGATGAGAGGAGGGGGCCCAGTGGGAAGGGAAGGGAAGATGATGATAGTGGGAGAGATATGAGGGAAGGGAGAAAGTCAAACATGGGGATCATTAGGGGAGGTGGCGTCACAGGAGTGGCTGACTGGTGGTGACAGAAAAGGTAATGATAGAGATGCAAATGTGCAGGGTAGGGTGGACTCTCAAAGCAGGTACAAGGGCAAATTGATCAGTGGAGAGAAGAGAAATGAAGAAGGGTGCTTACTTGTGCTAGGAGACTCCATACTAAAAAGAGTCAGATGGGAAAGCAAAGGGGAAAGAAATAATTGCATATGGGTAGAGTCTGTATTTTATTGGTATGTTTTAATCATTTTAAGCTGTAATACTGTGTTTTTAATGAGTATTGTAAAGGCACCATGAGCACTGGAAGGGCGCCTTATATAAATAAAGTGATGATGATGATGATGATGTACCTGGGTTAACAGTGGGTAGGGCAGGACAATCTATTCCCAAGAATGCAAGGAGGGGAAGGCAGAAATTGCATGTCGTGGTGCATGTGGGTATGAGCAACTTGGTGGGTGAAATGGTAGAAGTGGTAAGGGAGAGGTTTGAGGAACTGGGAAGGTTGTGTGAGGAGGTAGTGGGATCAGTGGCCATCTCTGAGGTACTCCCTGTGCCCATTGCAAATACAGTGAGTAAGGGAATGATAGAGGAGCTCAACACTTGGCAAGGGGAATGCTGTCAATCCAAGGGATATGGGATAGTGGGAGGATGGGGCAGAATTTGGGGCAATAGTGATCTGTTCACAGGGGACAGATTACACTTGAGCAGGGAAGGGCAGGGGGTGTTAAAACAGAGGACAGAAGTGTACATAGAAACAAAGGTAAATTTAAACTAGATGGGGGGATTGTGAGTAGGAAGCCAGGATGCGGGCTCCCCAGAGAGGGGAGACAAACAAGCTTACCTCCCCATACAGACAGGGACGGAATCAGGGAACAATTGAAGGTGGGATAAAGAAGGGTGGGAACTGGGGTAAGGAGGAAAAAGAAACATCCTGAAACTAAACTACAGGCTCTATTGGCAGAGTGGAGGGTGGACATGGCAGCCATCACTGAAATATGGGCCAACCAATACCAGGACTGAGATCTGATGATCCCAGAGTATAGGATTTACAGGAGGGAAAGGGGCAAAGGGAAAGGGAGAGGGGCAGAGATGTATGTGAGGGAAGAGATAAATTGTGCAAGAGAAGAGGGGGAGGAGGGTAGAACAGTGGCCTTATGGATGCAATTCCATGACATGAAAAATAGGTATCTCAGTATGGGGATAGTATACAGGCCACTGGCTCAAGGGGAGGACCTGGACAGGGAGCTAGCCGAGCAAATTAGGAAAGTGTGAGGGAAAGGTAATGCAGTGATCATGGGGGACTTCAATCTGCCATGAGTGGATTAGGGTACCCCAGCCATCTCAAGTACTAGGGAAAAGATACTCCTGGAAGCCTTCCAGGATGGCTTCCCGGCACAGATGGTTATTGAGCCAACTAGGAAGGGAAATATGCTGAATCTTGTACTGTCTAATGGGGAGACTGTAATGGAGGTGGCGGTAGAGAATCCGCTGGCTGGGAGTGATGACCACTGTCACGGTACATGGTCTACTTCAAATGACCTGTGAGTAGGGACTAAAGGACCTCAATATTTACACCCTGGAAAACAGAAGACAGAGAGAGAGCGAGACATGTAAAACAGTTACCTGCAACTTTGCTAAGGCTCGAGAATGTCTCTTCAGTCACAGTCAAAATCTGAGTGCAAAACTCATCATCTCCAGACTGTTCTTGTTGTGCATAGTATAATTCCTTTTATTAGTGCAACTAGCAAGACAAAATAAATAATCCAGAGAGATTTTGCAATGAAGCACACACACCACTCTCTACAGGTTACTTACTACCTCCTTGTAGCGTCCTGGATCACCTGATACATTTCGTTCAATTAGGAGCTTTCTCAAAGGTGTATAGAATGTAAAGTGCTAGGTGCTTAAATACAAGAAATCCATTAAAGAGATACACACATTAAAACAGCAGATAACAATCACGATACCATTAATCATCATGTTGACTTAAAAGCCATTACTGAAACATGGGTCAACCAATACCAGGACTGAGACCTGATGTTCCCAGGGTACAGGATTTACAGGAGGCATATGGGCAAAGGGAAAGTGAGAGGGTTGGGGATGAACATGAGGGAAGGGATTAATTGTGCAAGGGAAGGGGGGGAGGAGGGTAGAACAGAGGCCTTATGGATGCAATTCCATGACACGAAAAATAGGACTCTCAGGATGGGGTTGCTATACAGGCCAATGGCTCAAGGAGACGAACTGGACAGGGAGCTAGCTGAGCAAATTAGGAATGTGTGCAGGATGACCAACCACATTCTGTTTCCAAGATATACAAAATACTACAGTCTCTAGATCCTCATTTGCCACAAGGTACAGTATATGCTACTACTGGACCCAAAAACTGTCTGTCTCTGAAGATGTCAGCATATGGAAGCAGATTTGGGGTAACATTTACAGATTTATTAAACAGGACAGACTTTGTTTAGTGCAATATAATATAATGTACAACTTATACTTCACCCCAATATGCCTATATAATATGGGTAGGCTGTCCTCCCCTCAATGTCAAAGATGTTTGGCAATAGATGGAGATTTATACCATATCTTATGGACGTGTCCAAAAGTACATAATTATTGGCAAGCAATTAGAAGCTGTATTGATCCAATATTAGGGCTGGACCCACTGTTTATGCCAGAAATCTGTCTTCTCAATCATTATCCCTCTAGTATTCCTAGAACAAGAATGGCTCACATAACCAGTAAATCTGCTGTAGCCAAATTAACCATCATGAGACACTGGAAGGAAGAATCCTTGCCATCTGTATTAGAATGGCATAGAGAAGTTTTATTTGCCCTTCAATTGGAACGACACATTGCATCAATGGCTGATCGGCTCATCGGATATCAAGTTAAATGGGGCCCCTTGGGCTCTTTACTTACAGTCTGGAAGCCCTAGAGAATGGATCCACTCAAGCAACTTAGGTTTTTGCATGCACAGCAGATATCATGATTGGCACCTAGTGGGTGGGGCAGGGTAGGGTGGGTTAGTTGGGTAGTTTTATGTATCTTATGTAATTTTTTGTGTATTTTAGTTGGTATTTATTTTGTAAACTGACTGAAATGGGCGGACTTGTTACATAAGCTTTTAATCTGTCATTTTGCATTGTCTGCTCTTATTTTGATTTTTGCTGTACGTCATATTGAATAAAGCATATTGAATTATAAGGAATGTGTGCAGGAAAGGTAACACAGTGATTGTGGAGCACTTCAATCTGCCATGAGTAGGTTGTGGCACACCAGCCACCTCGAGTGCTAGGAAAAAGATACTCCTGGAAGCCTTCCAGGATGGTTGCCTGGCACAAATGGTTACTGAGCCAACTACAGTAGATTAGGAATACACTGGATTAAGTACTTTCCAATGGGGAGGCTGTAAGGGAGGTGGCAGTAGAGGACCCGCTGACTGGGAGTGACGACCACGATCACAGTACATGGTCTACTTCAAAAACCCTATAAGTAGAGACTAAAGGACCTCAATATTTACACCCTGGAAAACAGGAGGATGAGAAGGGATAGGATAGGATAGAAACCTTTAAATAACTTGCAGTGGTAAACAAGGTACAGGAAGGAAGGTTTTTTTTTTCCAGAAGACATGGTGCTCAAGACCAAAATGACATGCTATGAAGATGGAGGGGGTAGATTCAGGAGAAATGTGAGGAAATACCACTTCACAGAAATAATGGTGGATTCCGAGATTAGCTTTCCAGTGAAGGTGATGGGGATGAAAACAGTGGTGGGGTTAAAGACTCATGGAATACAGTAGGCACATTGTAATCATAATGAAAAGGAAGGGGGAAGTGAGAAATAGCTATTGAAGTACAGTCTCCAGTAGTAATGTAGGTAGGGAAACGTGGGCAGACTGCTTTTGTTAAGTTGTCCTTAGCTGGCATCAAATTCCATGTTATTATGTTTCAGTAATGTGTGATAAGGTTTTTAGTTTGCTACTAGATAAAATGTGCACTGATTCCCTGCAGAGTGGGTATATTATACTGTACACAGGCTTATATTAAGTGTTGCCAGGCATAATCCTGTCCATGAATCCAGTGACCATACTATTAATTCAAAATACAGACCAATCTCAGTACTCCCACCCCCAAAAGCTCTTGAACACTTAGTCTCTGATCAATTAACAGATTACCTACAAAAATACCAACCAGCTGCAGTGCTGGCAGCAACATGTCTTTAGGAAGCTACATAGCACCTCCACTACCCTAGTTGAATTGACTGGGTATATTCATAATGCTCTAGATTGAGGACTCTTGATAAGGGCCACATTTATAGACCTTACCAAGGCCTTTGATACTATAAACCATATACTGATCCTACATTAACTATCCCATACAGACCTATCTGTAGATGCTTTAGCATGGTTCAAAAGTTACCTCTCTGACAGAGTGCAAAAAGTGAAAATCCAAGAAGTTCTGTCAGACAGTCTACTAGTTAACACTGTAGTGCCACAGGGATCAATTCTTGGTCCACTACTCTTAAGTTTATTTCTTAACCACCTCCTCCTGTCGCAGATAATGTCTTGCTATATGCAAACTATGCTGTACTTTTCTCCAGCCATGACAACTCCACTACACTAGAAATCCAAATGCAATCCAGCTTCTCAGCAGCAGAAAAATGGTTCCACAACTCCTGTTTATTGTTAAACTACAAAAAACAACAATGATTTTTGCCTCTTCCCATAATAAAAACAGGACATACCAATTACAAATCTGTGATAAGCTTAACCACCCTATCATTCACAATACACATTTATAAAGTAGCCAATGCTGCCAACACCAAACTAGGTCTACTTTTCTGAAACAAACACTGCCTGACCAATGAAGCCCTAAAAGCTGCTGTGACAAGTTCAGCACTGTCAATCATTGATTATGGCATTGTAGTGTATGGAGCTGCTACCCACTCTCCTCTAAATCAGGTCAAGATTACCATAAGCAAGACCTGTCGACTTGTACTAGGCGCAGACTGGTTAACTCATACTTGTGCCCTTTATGCTCTATCTGGATGGCTCAACCTTAGCAATAGGTTGCTATACCAGGTCTGCTTTCTAGCTAGGAAGTCCACCTTAGGACTTACCCCCTCTGGCATGAGATCCCTCCTCACTATTAATAACTCTGTAAGAAACAGTACTGGCAGCTAAAACCAGTCACTGAAAATCCCCTTCCACCGCACCATGTAAGGATAACGGTCTTTTGAATACCATGCCCCACTCTAGTTAAACTTTCTCCCCATAGACCTACTGAAGGGGATCAAGCTAGGCCCATTTAAAACAAAACTCAGAGCTCATCTTGCCATGTCCACTAGTTGTGACTGCAATTAGATTACTGTGGGTAGAGCAACAGGCTAATCTTATTTTGCCTGTTGCCACCACCACCCTCTCTAGCTACCCTAAGCACTTCACTTCCCCTTTTCACCCACCTCCCTCCCTCCCCATGGCCCCCTCCTCTCTACCCCTTTCTAATCACCCCCTGCCCCTCATCTCTGACCATGCCCCCTACCCTACCTTACCCCCACTACTCACACCCCATCCATTCTATAACCTCTCTACCTACCATCCATCCTACTACCTCCATCTTACTACCTCCCTCTACCCACCCCTCCTTCTTACCTCCTCTCTTATTCCCTCTATGATCCTCCCCCACCCTCTCATCCCTACTAGAAGGCTTCCTTTTCTTACCCTCTGCCCCTCTCATTTGCACTCTTTGTGACTCCTCTTCCTCCTATTCCCACTATTTTGATCCCCCATCCTCTCATCCCTACTAGTAGACTCCCTTTCCTTACCTTCTGCCCCTCTTTTTTGCACTCTCCTTACCTCCTCCCCCATTTCCCTCTTTTGATCATCCCTCCATCCTCTCATCCCTACTAGAAGGCTCCCTTTCCTTACCCTCTGCCCCGACTTTTTATTGCACTCTCCCCTAGGCATGGCATGTCTGCCAAGCTACTTCATGCAGCACTTAGACCAAAGAACTGATGTAATACCATACATTGCTATGTTGTATTACACACCAATATTTTTGTATTTCTTGTAATCTCAAGTTTGTACCTGGCTTATCACTCACAATCTAATTTGGCCAAGTGTTATTCATTCTGTTGTAACTGTTTATTCACACTATTTAATATATTTTTTTTAACATAGAACCTCTGTAAACAAGCTTCTGGCTCAAGGGTATTTTCCAAATGATTAATAAATTAATAAATAAATAATGTTATTCTGATGTTTTAGTTGTTGGAGGATGATACAGTATCTGAGCATAGTTTCTTATTATGAGCAGTGATGCCAGCATGAATTTAGAAAAGCCTTAATTTTAGTTTGATGAAAAAGGAGCATCTATTTCTTATTAAAATGTAAAGAACAAAGTGTTTGATTTTGAGAAAAACCAAAATGACATTTATTCGAATAAATGAAAAATTCTACATTTTAGTTAGACTAAAATGATATTTGTGACCAGTAATAGTTGATTCATTTTTGTTTTGCCTTATCTTATCAAGTGTAGATTTTTCCTACTGCATGCTTTATAGTTATAAATATGATTCAGCTCAGATATGATGTATAAATAAATACATGTAAAATGCCCAAAGCTGGTATCCTGCAAAATGCCCCAAAAGGTTTGCATGCTACTACTCTCTAATGTTTTTATACATTTGCAACAGTTTTACATGCTTTATAGTAAAAATTAGATGCATGTATCAGATATTGAGGCATGAGTCCATTTTAGTGCTGCATGTTATACAAATTGCATCCAATAGGTAGCCCACCATTTAGATTGTTGAACCTAATAACACAAGCATTAGAGATGCATGACAGATGTAGTGCAAGTCCCCAATGAAATTTTTGTTATAGAATTCTACAACTATATATAATACTGAAACATACTTCAGTATTCTTTAGGCTGGATTTTCAGAAGAGGTGGAAACACATGCAACTGTGTGCAGTGATTTCATATGCATTAGACTCTGCATCTGAACCTGTATTTTAATTTTGAATTATGACACTGAGACGACAAAAATAATCAGTTCTAGCAATTTGTAGCCAAAAATGAGATGCGTGTTCAATTTGCATCTGATAATTGATGCGCATTTGTTCAGACAGATGTAAATCTTGAATAAGCTGAAATACGGTCTAGCAGTGTATCTCCAGGCAGACGCAGATGCAGATCAGCAGTTGAAAATATTGGCAGATGGGTCCTAAACAGATCCCTTAAAAATCCTTCACCTTGCCTCTTAAATAAAGTATATAGGAAAGCCAGGTGAATGTGGCCTGAAGAAAAAAAAAGCTTAAGGAAGGTACACATTCTTTAATATGTAATTTTCATTCAAAAATCCCAGAATATTAGGTGAATTATGGTTCAATTATTTTTTCAAGAAGACATCAAATTGCAGTGTCAACCCATGGAGAAGTATTGAATTAATAAAAGACAGGGAAGAATAAAAAGGGCAGTTTATAATATTAAGAAAACTCTTAGCTACTACTGTACACATACTAAGAGTATTAGGATTTCTTAATACATTAATGAACTCTGATCCAGTCCTTTGCTGTATTAGAGTCTGCCTTGTGATAATAGGCAGAACCACCCCAATTGTCGTAGTTGCTGTGACAGCCAGCACTGTGGGGAAAGGGAAGTGACTGAGCTGCTAGGCTATGTCAGTTACTGCTAGAGGCACATACCTTCTCACAGGGCAGACTGGATAGACCATCAGACTTCCTTCTACCCACAGTTTGCTACTTCCAGTTTACAACCTCCTAGGGCACAAATGCTCAGTTTTCCCCCTATGGTCAATATCAAAAGATCAAACATGTTTCATATCACTTTCTTGTGATTTTCTGCCTCTCTTTCCCATTTTGGTTATTGTTCTCCTGGTTTAATATACCAGCTATATTCATTTCTATCCTCCTGATTTGTCCTTTCTCTTTTTCCTTTCCCTTTTTCACAAATGTTAGTTTCATCAGTATATCCTGGTTAATTTATATTCAGCAATGTATGAGTTTCATCTAACTACCATTCTGCATCTCTGATCTGATGGATTAGATTTAGTCTTTTTTTAAATGCATTGTCTTCTGATTAAAAACACAAACAAGTGATTTACACTTTTCACAAACAGTATGACTTGCTCATTGCATGAGACCCCATTGATTACTTTGTATATTTTGCATTAGATTTCCACAACACAATAAACTGTCATTATCTTATTACACTCCATGTTTAAATAACCAACAGTTACTTAGTATTCATCTCACACAAATACTTTCAACTGTAAATGCAACAACATAAAATGCAACACTCACCACCCATATATGAACCAGACACTGCTGTCAAGGAAATCAAATGCGCCAATTTTATTGAGGTGCAGAAAAAAAAAACACACCAAGTAAACATGCCTTGATGCATTTTGTAATTTGTTCTTTTTCCAAAAAGCATGTCTGATAAAAAAGAGGGTCACTTTTTAGACATGTGGGGCTATGACATCACATACATACATACATCATTAGATAAGGTGACCAGAATTGTAATGGAAAAATACAAAAACTACATATGAACACATTATCTTAAAAACAGTGCAGCTATATAAATCACACATTTAAATATTCAAAAAAAAAAACACCACTCAACATAAAAAAAACAGACTTAGTTATATTTCTTCTGAGGTGCTCAGAAATGCATTCCTCAGACATCAGAGGGGAAAAGAGGTCTGTTGTGAATCAAAATTCCCTATCTGAAAAAAATGAAACAGAAACAATAAATGTACACCTCTACCATCTAAAAGTAGATCAGGAATCTAACAATGAGTCCAACTGTAAAGTAATACAGGAATGAACTAAAATACCAAAAAGCTAAAATATCCTAGCTATCTTTCAATGTTAACTATGGGTGATCAATAGCTGCCTGTAGTTAACATTGCAAGACATCTACAAGTAGGATAACTTAGCTTTTTGACATTTTAGTTCATTCCTGTATTAAGTTACAGATGGGCTCTTTGTTAGGTTTCAGAACTATTTTTAGTCAGTAGAAGTGTGTAATTAATGTTTCTGTTTCATCATCTTCCCATAGGGAATTTTGATTCACAACAGACCTCTTTTTTCCTCTGAAGTCCGAGGAATGCATTTCGGAGCACCTCAGAAGAAATATATGTCTACTTTTAATGTTATGTAATGTTATTGCTTTGAATATTTATATGTGTGATTTATATCACTGCACTGTATTTAATATAATGTGTTAAAATGTAGTTTTTGTATTTTTATATTACAATTGTGGTCACATTATCTGATGACATATGAATGTGACATCATAGCTCCAAATGTTTAAAAAGTGACCCTCTTTTGTATCAGACATGACTTTTGAAAAAAGGAACAATTTCCAAAATGCATAAAGGTGTGTTTGCTTGTCTTTTTTTTCTTGAACCAAAATAAAATTGGCACAGATTGATTTTCTTGAGAGCAGCATCTTGTTCATATATGGGCAGTGAGCACTGGATTTTTGTGTTGTAAGATGTATGGTTTTTTATCCAGAGCACCCCAGCCTAGAGCACTTCCTTGTCTGGTTTCTAACTTCTAACTGTAGTTCAAGGAACAAATGAGCAGCATGTTTAGCTCTAAGCTTTCATTTTCACCCAAGTTTGAACCAGACATAGCCTCTTTGGCTCAGCTGAGCTCAGATCAGCTTGTTCTGAGGCTCAGTTTTATAGTGGTCCCCCCTACATACTCGATGGATGCATACTCAGAAGTGGACTGCTACCTGTATCAAACTTCCAGTATCACATAACTATGAAAAGTGCTAAAAACCCTGCCTGCTGAATGAAAAATATATTTGAATGCTGTTCCCCCTGAAGACTGCATCCAGCAAGTAAGTCTAATAGACTACTTATATTATACTGGCATGGTAGTGCCAGGATACAGTAGTTAGGATTGGTACTGCACATCAGTGTTAAATCCAACATATTGCACCTTAATAACTTTGGAGTACTTTGACAAAATAGCCCAATATTTGGCATGTGCGGTCATTCTGCCTCAGTTTCAAGATGTGAAAAGTTTTGTAATGCATCTTGTATGGTTTTTGAAATATAAAGTGGTAAAACACAGAAAAAAAAACACTTTTTCCAAATGGCTAACATGGGATTTTTTGCAATCATCTACAGCCCAGCCAGAATGACATTTTTCCCTGAATGTTTCAGGGATGATGGAGTCTGTGCCAAGGGTGTGCCTTTGGATGGTTTGGTGAAAAAATATGTTACCACTTTTGAATTACAATGGTTTTTGTCATAGCTGCCAGACAGGCAAGTGAATGAAAACCATTTGAATCATTAAATGTTAAGGATTTACTGTTTGTGCTCAGAGAAATACTGTTCATGCTGTCCATCATCTTGTTTTTTCCCCACTTTAAAAATTGATTTCAAAAGAAATACTATTTGGTAAGGAATGGCCAAGACATATATTTAGGTCTCAGTCACATACTTAGTTCCATTATTGTATTATTACTTACAAATGTTGAAGGCACCTTATGTCTTTTTGGGGTGAGAATCATATCACCCATCACTCACTTAGATAAGGATAAGCTGATCAGAAAATAATTATTCGCAGCTCTTTACAGTTTGAACTTTACTGTTCGAACTGAAATGAATGCAGACAGTAACAGTCCATGATAATTCAATCTGTCATAGCTCCCTGGTGTCTAGTGCCTCCCCCATCCACCAATTTCCATCCATGTATCTGTGGTGCATAGCCACTCCACATTCATTGTGCACCCCATGTGGGATTCACTACCTGGTGTACACAGCCCTACACACTCAACCCCCAGCTGCATGGACAGCAAGACACCGGGCTGGGCAAAGGGCATGCTGGGAGTGTGGTAGTACTACATGCCATGCACCATGGAGATTAGTGCTATACACAGGTGGGCATAGGAGGGCATCTGTTATGCCCAGGAGAACCCTACTGTAACTGTCCTATGCACCCAGCCCCATGCACACAGCACAATGGCACATGCCCAGAACCCCCAACACACACAGCCATACCCCCACCCATGGAGGCAATTGGCACCAAGCCCACAACACTAACAGGTGCACACACCCTGATGAGCAAGACAGCATGCCCCACTCCAGCCCATGGTGGTGCCCTGACCCCGGGCTCTGGGATGGCATCCCTCAACCACACATTACTGCCCCTGTCCTGGTGATGAGAAAGAACCCCCCTGCAAGCACTGCAACCCCATGCCTGTCACATCTGGCTGGGCCACCCGAGCCCCTTAGCCTGGTCACATACCCTGCCCCCTCAATGTTGGCATTGGTGACAGTACTCCCAGTTGCACCAACAATCCCCATCCCTGTATCTTCTTGTTAGTATCATGACTGCAGATGACCAGCAGCACAGCCTTCCAAATGCCATCTCAGCCACCGGCCATCCAACTGTTGCCGGAAGCGTGCTGCCTATAAATAGGCAGCACACTCCCAGCAACAGTTGTATGGCTGAGGTGATGTGAGGAGGGCTGTGCCGCTGGTCCTCCAGAGCTGTGGCACAAACAGGAAGTTATGGAGATGGGGGAGTTGGTGCCATGGGGGGGCAGGGCTGACCATGGACTCCAGTGTTGCATGGGTGACAGGTGTGACACCTAATTGTGTGTGGGTGGGGGTTGACTTGCCCATCATGGGGGATTGCCAGCCATATGTTGGGGGGTGGGTGTCTGGTGTGTGCACATGTGGCAAGGGGCTGCCCATTGCCAGTGGTTGGGGGTATGTCAGGCACAGAGGGGTATGGCCATACATGTGCTAGGGTGTAAGGGTCTGGGACTGCACCCAGGGAGGAGGAGAAGCTATGTTGGTGGGGGGCTTTGGTATTACAGAGCCACTGACAGGCATGGAACAATGGACATATGTGCATCGGGTGGGCACTGCTGGCCACAAGGGCTTCACCATGCAGATCCGGGTGCCTGCAGGGCTATTCATGCACCTGGGTCTGCACTGTGCCACACAAAAGATCCACTCAGGGACCCATGCCAGGCATCCAGTTGGATGCCTGGCTGTGTCCACGACTTTGCTCATGGCCATCCTGTGCAAACCTGCATGCTGAGGGGGTGGGCCTGTGGACAGATGGTGGCCATTGTTGAATACAACCAGTGCTTACCTGTCCACATGTGCAGAGCTCTGCGGATGGGATATGTACCTCTGGCATGTAATTCCTGCCCATTGGTGCATAGGGCCCATTATACCTAAATAGTTGAGTTTTGCCTCTATCTCTGAAATCAAATAAAGAGGCAGAAGACACTGCAGAGCAGGACACTGCGGCACAGGAGCTAGCACAACAATACTCACCCAAATCAGGAACCAAAACTAAACAAGCACAAAGGAAATCCAAAAAACTTCTGATCATAGGAGACTCCATGATTGGGGGAGTTGATACCCATCTCCAGCCAGGGTGATGGTCAGATGTCTCCCAGGTACATCAGCATGGAGAGACACTGACCGCATTGCTAAAATTGTTCACAAAGCAGGAGAAAACATTGATGTCCTAGGCACACATAGGGACTAATGATCTAGCCAGCGGTCAGTTGTGGAGACCAAGGAACACCTGACTAAGCTGGGTGACAAACTATCATCTATTTCGTCCGGCATCTCCTTCTCTGAGATCCTGCCAGTCTGGGAGAAGGGAACAGATGGACGGAAGGTCAGAGAAGGAGAGATAGGGGAGCTAAACACGTGGCTCAAGGACTGGTGCCAGGAAAAAGGACACAGATTTGTAGGGAACTGGCAACAGTTCTGGGAGCGAAAGTTCTTTAAATTTGATGGACTGCATCTGACTAAAGAAGAGTCAGTGCATTGGGCAGAAGTTTGACGTCTTTGCAGAATATTTAAACTAGCAAATGGGGAGAGGGGTGCAGCACCCCATACGTCGAATGGGAAGAACACCCCTCCCCCCTCAGCTAGTGGTCAAACAGGAATTCAGCGTGTTTGCCATTCATTTGCATCACCAGGTAAGAAAAAAGGTTTGTCTCCCCATACGATGCACAGGGGTAATGCCAAACTTCACCCAACAACTAACACACCAAAATCTGGCCAATGGAAAATCATGTACACAAATGCTCACAGCCTGGGAAATAAGATCCCAGACCTGCAGGCAATAATGTCAGAGGCTAAACTGGACATAGTAGCAATTAGTGAGACGTGGTTTACCAGTAACCACACTAGGAGACTTCAGTACCTGGCTATGTATTGTTCCAGAAGAGACCGAGGTGCAAAAGGGGAGGAGTGGCCCTGTATGTTAATGAAAATATCAAAGCTACAGAAATTCAGAATACACATAAGGAGCCAGAAGAACTGTGGGTCACCCTGGAAACAGGAAATGGGACAGCCATAAGAACTGGGGTTGTCTACAGGCCCCCAGACCAGAGGGAGGACATAGACACATTACTGTTAGAAGATATACAAAACATGACAGCTAAAGGGGAGGTTCTGATAATGGGAGACTTCAACATGCCAGATATAGATTGGTCAATACCAGCAGGAACATCTGCCAGAACTAGACTCATAGTGGATTCCTTGCAGGGAGGGCCTCAAACAACTGGTACAGCAACCCACAAGAGACAGGGCTATCCTAGATCTAGTACTGACTAACAAAGAAGGATCACAGATCTCCAGGTAGAAGGTCACCTGGGGTCCAGTGACCATCACATGGTATGGTTCAATTTGGCTACTACATCTAAATCATCCCATTCCAAGGCAAAAATATGGGACTTCAGAGGAGCTGACTTTGATAAGATGGCCAACAGAGTTAAGCTAGCCCTGGCAAAAGAAACACAGGTGAGGAGGTACAGGCAAAGTGGGCAAGCATTAAGGATACAATACTTGAAGCAACATCCCATTGTGTTAGACAGAAAAGGAAGTGCAAAAGAAGAAGGAAACCACTTTGGTTCTCAAATACAGTAGCAGAAAAGGTCAGAGCCAAAAGGCTGGCCTTCAGAAAATATAAGGGAACACAGCGGGATGAAGATAGGGAGGCATACCAAACTGCCCTAGGGGAAGCAGGTAAGGCAGTAAGGCAGGCAAAGTCCCAAACTGAGGAAACACTAGCACGAACAGTAAAAGAAGGTGACAAGACTTTCTATAGATACATTAGTGAAGAAAGTCCAGGGGAAGGTATTGCTAAGCTTAATGGAGAAAGGGAGCATGTGAGGAGGAGGACCCTGTAAAGGCATCTATCCTAAATAGATACTTTTGCTCAGTATTTACTGAAGAGAAGGTAGGGCAGGGCCCACAGCTCAACATCATGGACACAGGGGAGGGAGGTGAGCACTACTCCCTTCACAAAAGAAAGGTCCTACAAGAGCTTGCTAAGCTCAGGGTGGATAAGGCAATGGGACCTGATGGCATACATCCCAGGGTACTAAGGAGCTAAAGGAGGGAACTAGCAGAGCCATTAGCAGAATTGTTTAGTGAGTCTCTGAGCACAGGAGAGGTCCCAGAAGACTGGAGAAGGGCTCATGTGATCCCGCTCCACAAGAGTGGTAGCAGGGAGGAGGCGGGGAACTACAGACCAGTCAGTCTTACCTCAGTAGTGGGCAAGATTATGGAGGCACTCTTAAGGAAAGGATAGTGCAACACCTGGAATCCATAGGGGCACAGGATCCAAGACAAGCATGGGTTTACAAAGGGAAGGTCCTGTCAAACTAATCTCATAGATTTCTTTGACTGGGTAACCAAGAGGTGGACCAAGGGGAGCAGTTGATGTCGCCTACCTTGACTTCAGCAAAGCTTTTGACACTGTTCCACATAGAAGATTGATAAATAAGCTAGGTAGGCTCGGGTGGGTCAGAAGTTGGTCAACTGGGTGGCAAACTGGTTGACTGGCAGAAAACAGAGAGTGGTGGTAAATGGTATACAGTCAGAAGAGATGCAAGTCACAAGTGGGGTACCTCAGGGATCAGTCCTGGGGCCAGTCCTATTCAACATCTTCATTAGTGACCTCGCAGATGGACTAGAGGGTAAGGCTTGTCTGTTTGCAGATGACACCAAGATCTGCAACAGAGTAGATGATCCAGATGGGGTGGGCAGAATGAGAAGAGATCTGGATAAACTAGCAAAATGGTCAGAAGAGTGGCAACTGGGATTTAATGCAAAAGAAGTGCAAAATCATGCACATAGGGAAGAGAAACCCTGAAGCCACTTATAGGCTGGGAGGGAGTTGCTAGCAGTCACAAAGGAAGAAAGAGACTTGGGCATCATCATCACTGATGACCTAAAATCATCAAGCAGACCTCTAAAGCAGTAGGTAAGGCTAGGGGTGTTGGGGTATTAGTAGGGATATCACAGAGTAGTAGAGGGAGGTAATAATCCCTCTGTACAAGACATTGGTTAGGCCCCATCTGGAGTACATGTGCAGTATTGGAGGCCACACCTCACAAGGACATTAATCAAATTGAGGCAGTCCAGAGAAGGGCAACCAAAATGGTGCAGGGACTGCATCAGAAGACATATGAGGACAGATTAACGGAGCTCAATATGTATACCCTTGAGCAAAGGAGGGAGAGAGGTGATATGATCGAGACATTTAAACACCTTAAGGGCATAAACAAGGTGAAAGAGTCTAACATGTTTAAATATAAGAAAATTGCAGGACAAGAGGACACAGCATGAGATTAGAGGGAGGCCGATTAAGGGGAATGTGAGGAAATTCTTTTCACAGAAAGGGTGGTAGATGCATGGAATAGCTTACCACAAGAAGTGGTGGCTATGAATACAGTGCAGGGCTTCAAACAGGCATGGGATAGGCATAAGGAGCAATACAAATGACTATGAATAGATAGGTGACTGACAGAGCAAAGGCCGATGGCACATTTATAAGGTAGAAAAAGAAATGGGCAGACTGGATGGGCCTTGCGGTCCTTATCTGCCGTCAACTTCTATGTTTCTATGTTTCTATTTGTATCCACTGTAAATGCAATGGCAATACTTGATAAGTGGATAATGCACTTTTAGAAACTTGCATTATTATTGACTTTTGCTTGTTTAGCCTGTAGCCTGAAAAAGATTAAAAGGCACTGACTTCCTCTAAAAAAGCTGGTAACAATTTTTGGATTTTTGTTTTTCATAATTAATAATATGTTGTCAGCAAAAACATTCTTGCTGAGTATTTCTTTACCAACTTGAAGTCCCTCAATCACCTCCTTTACAGTATTCTTATTTTTCTTAAAAAGGGATATAAACACAAGATGACAATTGTGGAGTGGGGGAAGGCAGCTTTGGCTGACACAATTAAAAATGTGAAAAGTGGGTGACAGAAATTAGTTGATCTGGAATTTAACTGTAGTATTAGAATAAAGTTTGCCTATAATATTAACTAGGCATCCAGGGAAGTTTCATGCTTTCATGCACTTTGTCAATGCCTTACTGCAACTGCATGACAGGGTTCCCCTTTCACTCTTTTCCCTGTATTAATAGTTTTAAACATGGCCTGTATTTTTGTGGTTGCTTTTGGAATAGTTATCCCCTTGATTAAACCTTACTTGTTATGGTGGATGATGCTGGGTAGGATTTCTTTCATTCTGTTCACTAATAGTTTTGTAGTCAACTTGTAATTTGTACTTAACAGTGGTATTAGTCTATACAGCAGCTGTCTTGATTGTTGGAGGCTTTATCCAGTATCAAAAGTAAGATTACTTTTTCTTCCTCCATAGACTGTGGAAGATGCCCAGCATTATCCACCCACTTTTAAGGGATACTTTTAATTCATAGAGATAATTTATTACAGAAGGTCATGAGGAAATCTGTGGTGTAGCCATCCAACCCCATTGACGATCTCTTTGTTAATGAAATAATTGCCTAACATCTTGAATTTCAAAGGGATTAGTATTGCAACTAAGTTAGGGTAATTGCATTCCCTTCAAATAATTATTTAGTTCTTTATTACTGTACTCCATTCAAGTAGATATTTAGTTCTTTATATATAATGTTGATGTTTTTCCCCCTGGTAAATGCCTTCACAATGTTTACAAAACGCTTTACTTATCTCAGCAACTTCTGTTTTCCTTTCACTGGCTTAGTTTTCTTTTTTTCTAAAAACTCAGCTTTATTAATGGCCTCTGAGAATATACATGACAATTTCATACTGCATAACATTATATTTCGTACAATCTTTCCTTATTCTCCTATCCCTTGAATATCCAACAAACATATTCAGATTTACACATATACAAACAATACTAGTTTAACACTGTGTCGTACAACTGCACTAGTAATGCTCCAACCACTAACTAATGGGTTGCACACCTCAGATGGTTACCTGCACCTCAACTGCTGCATCATGATCACACACCTACTACCAAACAATGTACAACTAAGAAGGGTGGTAATAGTAATTGTACGTGGAAAGGTAACCTGATATATCTAAAAAACTGCCTCCTACACCTCACTATGATGCTTCTACTTATCTCTGGTTATATCCACCCTAACCATGAACCACCCAACAGCCTCTTGGTAGTGGAAACAACCACCGAGCACTAAAAATAAGGTCAAATAATATCTGTAGCCTAGTGACCAAATTTGACCAGCTCCAAGTATGGATTAGCCAGCACAATCCAGATGTCCTTTCCTTAGTGGAAAATTGGCTCTCACCCTAGGTCTTAGACATATCAATAGCTCTAAATGGGCACACCCTCTTCAGGCTTGACAGGTTAGGAAAAAGGGGTGGTGGCTTAGCTATCTATGTCAGAGATCATCTACAGTGCCATGCCTTCCCTCAAATTAAACCTGGGAATACCGCACAAGCCCTAGCCATTAGGCTGCTGTTAGGTGCACACAGAAAGTCACTAACACGTGCCTCAATATACATCCCCCCCAGAGATCAAGCTGCAGGTTTCCACAAAATCAACGAATACCTTAAAGGCCTTAAGCAAAACTGGGAAGTGGTAGTCCTTGGGGACTTCAGCATAAACTGAATGTCACATGAGGATGTCTTCTCTTGTATTAACTTCACTCAAATGGTTGACTCACCCACCAGGATCAACTAAAGTGCAGGGTCCAGTGCCCTGCTCGACTGGATCCTCACGAATCAACTGGACCAGATCTCCAACACCACAGTCCTAGCTGACTCACTTGGTTATCACTCCCCTGTCATCTTCCACTGGGCCAATAAGGTCTCTAAGCACACCCCCCACAAAATCATAACGAGTCATACCCTCAAGCGTGGGCAGCTAAATGCACTCAAGGCCTACCTCAGACATATAGACTTTTCCACCCTCGATCTCGCAATAGACATAGACCAGGCACTGGATTATTTTATTACTAAGTTTAATGAAGCATGTGACATCTATGCTCCAATTAGAAAATGCTAAATTAAAGGAGTCTACAGTTCCTGGATCTCCACCATTGTGCTGAATCTCAGGGCCACCAGGAATCATCTTTGACATAGAGCCAAGGAGACTGGCAAACAACAGATATTCAGAAGTATAAAATGACCAGAAACACCTGCACCCACAAGATCTGACTCTATAAATCACTCTGTTATAGAGGCTGCCTCACTATGCCCACTATTTCCTGGGAAGATGGCAGAAGATTTTGGGAAAACCTGATGGACCTTACTGGTAAAAATAACAAAACATCACCATCCATGCTACTTTTGAATGGGGGGAAATCATCCATGATCCTAACACCATCGCCAATACCTTCAGTGATGCTTTTACTGACCTCAGCAGCATACTGCCACCTGATCACTGTGATTCATCTGATGTCAATGCACAAGGCCCTAAGACATGACACAATGAGTCCCCCACATGCCCCCCCCCACCTTAAAGCATTCACAATGCCTTAAGCCAGAAAATATATCCTACAGGTACTAGGCAAATCTAGACACAGTAATGACATGCTGGACCATAAGATACATGCCCTTACCCTGCTTCTGCCACTAACAAATCATGAACCTATCTCTCCAGCTGAGTCAAGTCCCTTTGATTTGGAAAGCGTCAGTGGTCACCCCAGTCCACAAAAGTGGTGACAGAGCCATACACTCTAATTATGGCCCAATAACGATACTGCCTCCTCTCTCTAAGGCATTAGAGAGAATAGTTTCTGACCAACTGATTGACTATTTGGAAAAGTATGGAATACAATGCCCACAGCAGCATGGGTTCCACAAGGGGGCATAACAACTCTACTGCCCTGTTGGAGTACTTGGGTTTATGCATGAGGCCCTAGACAGTAGTCAGGTAGCCAGGGTTATTTACATTGACCTAACCAAGGCCTTTGACACTGTCAATCAAAACACTGCTTACTGAATTCTGATCTGTTGACCTCTCCACTGAAGATGTAGGCTGGTTTCAGAGCTACCTTAGCAATAGGTCCCAATGAGTAAAAATAGATGGTACCCTTTCCATTAGTCATCTGGTTGCCACGGGTGTCCCCCTGGGGTCAATTCTTGGCCCCCTCTTCTGCAGACTTTTTATTAATAATCTTTCCTTAGTCTGCAAAGAACAAATTCTTCTTCTCACTGATGATGCTGTTATCTTCTCTAAAAGCCCTAACAATGCTTCAACTTGAATCTCACCTTCAAAATTACTTCACTACAACAGAAGCTTGGTTTTCCAAATACAAACTTCTAATAAACTATAAAAAACTAAACATTATTTGCGAACCCCATTATAGGCATAAGAACTTTCCTATGACAATCCTGAATAGCCTACATACCCCCATTAAACAAGTACAAACCGTCAGATATCTAGGCATCACCCTGGACAGCTCTCTATCCTTTGCACTGCACACAGATCCAATTGTTAAGGCTGTCAGTCCTAGAACTGGCCTACTATACAGGCACCATCATTGCCTGACCCAAGAGGCCTGGTCACTCACCATAAAAAGTTCCATACTGTCCGTAATTGATTATGGGTTAGTGGCTTATGGTTCAACCCCCGACTCCACCCTCAAAAGGGTTAGTGTTGCCCTTAATAAATCCTGCAGGCTTTTTCTTGGTGCTAATAGACTAACCCACACATGTGACCTCTATGCACAAACCAGTTGACTTAACCTACAAGGTAGAATACGGTACCAAGTGTACCTAATAGGGAAAAATACCTGGCTTGTCCTTTCCCACCTGGCATCCAGATTCAGAACCTCATCTCCACAGCCCCCAACCCACACCATACAAGAAGCACTGCCAGACAATCACTTCCTGTCCCCTTCTTCTGTACTTCAGAAGTACAAAAGTCTTTTTTACAGTATGCCCCACTATGGCTTAATGAACTTTCCCTGAATATAACCGATGAGTCCAAGCTGGGGCCATTTAAGAGAAAACTCCACCTACACCTCACCTGATTGAGCAGCTGTGACTGCTAACCCCTGTTCCTTTCATTGACCACCCTCCTCCTGCTCACTTTCCCCTCTGCCATCCACCCCCTGCACCCCTTACCTAACCCCCCTTGTCAACATCTCCTTTCCTCCATAAGGCACTTATCCCCTGCCCCCGACACCTCTGTTTTCCTACCCCTTTCTCTAGGAGCTTAAACGAAGAAATATTTATTCTGTTTAAATACTACATGTTTTGTAGTTCTTTAATCAAATTGTATGTAATCCTTGTATTCCCCTGTTTTGTTACTATTGCCCTGTGACGCTGCACTTATATTGTTAGCACTCTCCCAATCTTAAAATGTATGTAATGTGTTATTGTTTGTTTGATGTGGAACCTTTGTAAATGGGCTTCCAGCTCAAAGGTGCAATTCCAAGATCTTAATAAATAAATAGATCTGTGTAACAGTGAGAGAATAGTGTTTTAAATTGTTGTGGAAGGCCCACCAGCTTCATTTTAAATTGCATTGATTAGTTTTTTTTTTCCCTTGTTTTTTTTCAACAGGCAGGTAGCATCTTCCCAGATTTATCCCCCTAGAGATATCTGACACATTTTACCTTTTTTAAAAAAAATGTTATTATTATTTTTTCTTGTATTTTCTTTGCTTTGTAATACTTGTTTCAAAATTCTAGCTTTACTCCATTTGAGGTATTATTTCTAAAAGTTGGCAATCATTAATCTATCCAATTCTTTCACACTATTATCAAGTCTTAGTTTTTCAGCTTTCCCTTCTTTGCTCTTATCCATTTGATAAGACATTATTATTCCATGAAAGGTTGCTTTCATTGAATCCCACATACTGGACATTTATGTAATTCCACTATAACTATAAAACCAACATTCTTTATTAAAATGTTTATCTATTCAACAAATAGATCATTGTGCAGTAGTTCATCACTGAATGACTGTGACCTGTGAAATGGTCTTACATTATTTGGGAGATTAAAGAGCTGGGGGGACATATTCAGTGCCGTTCGATTGCGCGTTCATAACAGTATGTCGCACAAAACAGATGCGCTGGCCAGCACTGTTGCAATATTCAAACAGGATGTGCGATCAGCACAAATCACACATCCTGTTTAAATATGGTACCCTGGATGTGTGGCACAAAGCAGGCTGCTGCCATGGTGGATGCAGCACATCCAGGGCTAGGGCTGAACACCGCTAATGGGGGAATGTGTGGTGTATACCTGGATGCACTTTTCCCCCAAGGGTGGTATTTAGCCATCATATGTTAATGAGCTCATTGGGCCTGCATGGTGCAAACGGGCCTCATGCATGCCCAATATGGGCTCATTAACATAGCTGCGTCTGGCTCCATGTGCCAGGCAGCCTCCTCCCAGCCCTATTCACAGCCAACATGGCAGCCCCTTCCAGGTGCAGCAGACCAGTGGAACCACCCGAAGTCTGAGCCCAGTCCACATATGTAGTGCGGCCATCACCCTGTGCCAATGTGCAGTATCCACCCATCCCGGTACCCTGATCCCTGTTCCCATGGGAAATGCACCCCACTCCACAGTGTAGGGTCCCCCCACCCCATACCCTAACAATGATCCCCTGTGGGAAAATGCACTGCATATGGAGAGTTGCCACCAACCCCATACATACCATATATCTGAGTGATTACTCTCCTCCAGTCCCATTGGTAGTTTTGGTACTGTTCACAGGAGCTCTGTCCCCATCCCTAACCTACCCCACCGGCAATGGCCTTTTCATAGTGTAGTGGCCCCCACCTTGGTAGGCAAGACCCCCCTGCATTCCCTCTTCTCTTGTGCCAGCAACTGGCACAGCCCTCCTCAACCTGCCATGGCCAGCCACCAACTGAAGGGTCCCCGATGACACTGTACTGTACAGAGTATAAGCCTAATGGCTGTGCTTGTACTCTGCCCAGTACAATGTCATCAGGAGCTGTTCAGTCAGTGGCTGGCCATGGCAGGGTGTGGAGGTCTGTGCCTGTTGCTGGCACGGGTTGAGGGGGGGCTGTAGGGAGAGTATCCTGCCTACCAGGATGGGGTGCTACTACTCTATTGAAATGTATGTGGACATGGATAGTATACTGCATACTGCAGACTGGGATTATCGACTGAACAGGGATTGTGTGTCACTGATGGAGTGGGGGACCTTACACTAAAAAAGCCAAAAAAAGGCTCGCACACTAAGTGCACAAACACCGTGACCACCAATATACTTTTTTAAAGTGCTTTTTATTGCTCACCATTAAAAGTTAAAGTTCATAGAGAAAGTACACTGCCACAGCCTGTCAAGAAAGACTTTATGCTAACATGAGAATAACGGTCAAACAGGGACCGGGGAACAGGGGTGAAGGGGGGCACCACTCACTGGATCTACAGGGATGGGGAGTGTTGTGCGGCAAAGGGAGTATGGGACGAGGTTGGGGGCACTACACTGTGGTACATGGGTGGGACAGCTCTGAGCACTGCAGTCGGGGAATGGGAGGGGGGCACTACACCATGGCACTGGGATCAGGGTTTGTTGTGCTTGCGTTCGGGGATTGGGGATGGGAGGGGGGTACAGAATGCCTACAAGGACTGGCAGGGGTACTGCCATTTCTGTCTCTCTTGTTTGAGGCTGGGTGGGAAGTACGCTATGCTCTGGATTTACTGTGAGGTTCCATTGTCATGTGGGACATGGGGCATTGGGTTCAGGGATCCCTACACTGGAGACACCGGAGGGGATGTTGTGACCTATATGCACATCGGGGAATCACTGGACAACAAGGGCTGGCAGGCTGCCGTGCACATGTTTGCACTTCTGCATCCTGCCTGTGGAAGGCTGGCAGACTTAGGTCTGCTTTGCCTTGCCTATCCTTGCACGGTACAGGGCTGGCCCTTGGGGGCACATTCCAAATGAACATACTCCTGCATGGCACATACATGAGAAGTCCCCTTCATCTTGTGCCATTTAGATTATCTGTGGGCCACGGCCCATTCTACTTTGGGTGGCGCATTGGTGCCCTTTGAATATCACACTGTGGCACATAGTTTTGGATGTGTGGCACATCTACATTTTCTGCCGGGATATGCCACACAACCCCTTTGAATATGGAGGCCCTAATCTACTGCCTGATATTGAAGTAATAGTAACTTTCAGATGTAATCAGCTATCACTTCCTATATCTGAAATAGTTATTTTCTTTCCATTTGCTAATAAAAAGATTTCTCACTAGCAGTACTGGAGTGATGTGTGGAGCAGCTTTCTGTCTGAAGGCAAAAATAGTCAGTTATGTTCCTCACTCTAGAACATTAACACTGAGACCACACTGTGACATCACTGCTAACTAAGGAGAACCCTTTCTCACTGCCAGATTTTTTTTATTTCACGTGAAGCATCAGTGACTGGTTCTTCTTGGTTACTAGTGATGTCACAAGTTCTTGCATTTTGATTAGTAACTTGTAAAAGTCACTGTTCAGTCTGCAAGGGTTACGGTGTCTCAATGTGTTTGGTCATATTTCTGATGATGTGGTAGGAGGGACAGAGTTTACTTTTTTTTTTTTTAGCCTCCAAACAGAGTGCTGCTCCACACATCAGCTCAGTACTGTCAGGTGGAAAATCTTCTATTTAGCACTCAGAAAAGAAAAATACTTCAGACATAAGTAGTGATAGCTGACTGCATCTGAAAGTTACTATTAATTCCAGGCAGTACACTAGCTCTTTAATGACTAGCTGTATCAAAGGATGGTTGGATATAATTATAGAAGTTATTTTTATGGCTGCATTGGGCAGAGCCCCACTGTCATTTTGGGATGGTAGAGAAAAATTTGCTGACCGGATACTGTCTGCTCCTTTTTCTTTGGACTTCTGGTAGTGGAGGCGGACACACATCCACCACAATACTTTGTTAGGCAACTGGAACACAGCATTGTCTGCCATATCCCACATGGCTGCAGGTGCTTACTCTACATGTGTGAGTTCCAACACATGTGCAGATAACTCTATCAGCCATAATGTGCACCGCAGAATATGCTGCCGGCTGTTATAGCCTGATACTTCTCTGAATTTTTGTAAATTCTAGCACCAGGTTAAGTTTTAATATCTTTTAATCAACACAGTTTTGAGATGGAAAGATTTGTGCAGTTTGCTGCATACTAGTGCCTGAGGCCGGTCCAACTCCCTACCCTCTTACCTTGCACCCATAACCCAGCTGCACTACAGCAGTTGAGGGCTGCCTGTAATAGGAGGCGTCTGCTTGGCACAAAGGAGCTCAGCAATGGGAGAGAGAGCAGGTCAAGATTATTATGTGGAGACCCTCCTGAACCTGACTTGCAGCACGCATGGATCCCAGGGACGGCAGGCAGGTATGTGACATAATTGTAGGTTTCCTCCTGGGAGAATGAGAGAGTATGAGTATGCTGCAGCCCAGCCCCTCATATGTGCCCATGCTCCCACCATCAAAATTGAATTGAATACTTTTCTTCCCCTGTAAAATTGAACCCAAGGTTAGCCAGCAAAAGAAAAATTATCTCCCTGGTTTTCCTTCCACTGGGACTGAGTTGCTTTCTTGACTTGGGACTTTGAGGGCACACCAAGCAAAAGGTGCAGATCAGAAAAGAATGAAAGGGAATCAGTAATGGTACAACTGGGGAGGGGGGTGAAAAGATTGTGGCTTGTGCTGTGGGCCATTTGATAAGCTAAGTAACACTGAGTGCTGGAACTTTTTTTTTTCTGTTGGTTGTTGTTGCTGTTGCTTTGTTGCTGCCAACAAAAGAAGTATCTTATTTCCTAAGCTGTCCACCATGACCAAGCTGCAGTCAGGGCATGGGACTGTGAGAGGTCAGAGATGAAGAGGGGGGAATCAGCGGCACAACTGGGGGTGTGGGTGCTCAGCAACAGACTGGCTTTTGGCTTTAAGAAATGTATATTAGAGTTGCTGAAGGGGTGTACAGGGTTGCTGTAGAAGCACATGATGTAAGTAGATTATCATTTAGATAGATGTCACTATATTTGCTAAGCATGGCAATGGGTATACAGTATGCAATTTCAAGGTATTATAATATGTAGCCCCCTGTTATTGCTACTACTACACTAGTAACTACTCCAGGATGGTATGAGCATGTGCCATGTATTAAAATGGCTGCTGGTGGCTACTAAGACATTTACACCGACTACCTATTTTCTGAAGTGTTACTGCTGCTGTGATAACTTGCCTACCTGAAATGCAGTTTACATTTACCACAAATTTGCTTTTATTTAATTTCTGTTGCCTAGAATACTATTCTAGATCAAGCTACTGCTACTACATGGCACTAATATAATAAAGTTAGAAAGTTCAAGGAATGGCTGTTTTAAACAAAAGAAGTGTCCTGCTTATGTTAGTCAAACACCTTTAAAGTGGTGCATACCTGTGAAATGTTTTTAAAAGGGTACTGTATACCCTTAAAACTCATTTTGCAGCCTTGAAAATTTCTGACAAGGGTGCACTGCACTGTCTGTTATGTAACTGTGGTTGGAATACTGCTCTCTGACCAGTCACATTTCTCTGGCTAGCGAGCAGAAACCATGAGAACAGCAGTCTCTATTGATCTGTTTACTGTAGTGTAGTAATGACTTGTAATGATGATGCAGAGCTGGGTTTTAAAGAATTTGTATGCTGTGTATACTTGAGAATGTATGTATGTTTATTTTGAAGTTACATCCCAGTTTTGCTTCAAATGTTGTCCGGGTTATGCAAAATGAACTTTTTGTCTGTCCAGGTAAATTGCATGGAACCCAGCAGTATGTGGCATTTCAGGGGTGGGGGCATTCGTTGTGTTGCATGGTACGGTACTTAGAGGTGGAGTGTGAGGTCGTTTAGTGTGTTGCATTAAGAGCATTTTGGGGGCCATGTATTATGTAAGTGTTGCATAGTAGGGCATTTCAGGAGGTAGGGGCATTCACTGCATTTCATTAGATAGGGGCTGCCATTAAACTGTATATTGGTGGTATTTCGGGTTGAAGGCATTCATTGTGTTGTTGCACAGTGTGGACATTCATGTTTGGGTTAAAAATTAAAGACACTAGTCAGCAGGGCAAATGGCTGGGAATATCCTTTTATCCTACCAATGTGCCACTGGGCAACTTGGTGTATTATCAACAATGTTACCACCTTCAGCACTAGCCAGTAGGATGTTTTGCTTGTCCAATGCAAAAATCTGGTGGGTCATTAACAATTTTGACCCCTGGTTTTCTTGTACAGTGGAGCATTTTGAGGGGATGAGGGGGACAGTCACTGTGTTGCATGGTGGGGCATTTAAGATGTGGATGGGGTAGCTACATTGAATGTCCATTTCTTGGGTTGCAGAGTGAAGAGCAGATAAGGGGTGAAAGCTTTGTAAGGAGGGGTAATTACAGTGAGGGTGTCACAGAAAGATGTGGGCATTTTCAGGGACGGGGTGTAGTCACTTGCATTTAGCACATAGACTGCGTCCCTGACAGGTGGAGGGCAGTGTGCCCTCCAGTTTGTAGCATCTCAGCTGCTGCTGGTGAAGGGAGGGCAGGGCTGGGAAAAGATCTGCATATAATGAGTTCTCAACCCAGAACAAAACCAAGCCTTTAGCAAGCATGCAGTCAGCCAAACCCTGAAAGACAGCATCTCTCTCTGTCTCTTTCTGTCTCTGTCTCACTCTCTCACCCCCAAACTCCCCCATACCGTTACCTTGGGCATTGTAGTTTTGTTTGGCATTCCTTGACAATCCAGTGACCATGCTAGCCAACTTCTTTTGATCTGCATCAGTGCTTCTAGCTGTGGGACCATCAGTGGCATTCTCCCACAATCACCCTGCCCCCCTCCCCCGTCAAAATATATATTTTTTTTCTTCAAGCTATGCCATAGCCTTGGATAACTAGTTCTGGTGCACTTGAAACTGAGCATGTATCAAGAATAGAACTTTTACAATTTATTTTTAAACTTGATATTACTGAGTTGCAGACTTGCAGTTACTTTTTTGTACTGAAGCTGGAACCAAATTGATGAATAGCACAGAACAAGAGTGCATAATGGGGCAGTCAGCCATGAGGTTGTCTCACAATGCAATCTAGGCAATTAATAGCTCACCAGAGTTTGATGGAATGGTTCTACCATTGCTGCACACAACATTGCATGTGCTATTATTTATTGCTTTCTCCCTTTTGGTTTTTAAAATTATGACTTTCTCCAGACTTTAAAGAACAGGAAAAAAACCAGACCTTTGGGATCAAGAGACATGTTCTGAGGAAAAAAAAATGTCAAAAACTGGCAGGACTTTATTTACCAGTTTAGTTTTAAAGCAGTTCTTGAAAAGGCTCATAATTATAATAATCCTGCTAAGGATGAAAGTGACTGTTGGTGTACATAATAAGGCTTCACTTGGGGGTTCTGGTGACATTTAAAAACACTTGTCATTTATATATTGTCACCAGAATCCCAAGATACAACCACGGCCTTATATATACAATTGTGATGTCTTTTATGTTACTGTTTTTAAATTACTGGTTTCTCAGTACGTTATGTTACTGACATGACATTTCACTTTTGCTGTTGGTTCATGTAAATGGAAGCAATGATGTAGGAAACCAGTGTTTACATCTATGGCAGCATAACCTAGAGGCTGGGGCACTGAGCTGCCAACCTGGAGAATCAGCAGGCCTTGTTTTGAATCCCATGTGTTCTTGTAGGCTAAGGAGTGGACTTTCTGATGCCTTGAAAGCCTCAAGAAATGTACAGGTGACAGGATTCTCATGCATGCGCTATGGGCACTATCTTGGAAGGCCAGTAACTGCATTTGTGCCAGCAATGGCCATCTTGGTAAAGGCAACATATGTGCCCTCAATTGGCCAGCCATCTTGGTACAGGCCTCAAATGTGCAGAAGACACAGCGGCCATGTTGGTACTGTCTGCACATGTGCAAGACCCAAGGGAAAGGGTATTAATTTATAAAAAAAAAAACTGACATTAGGCATTCAAGACCTAGCCCACTAGATCACTAGGGCTACATTTTACATAGTGCCCCCCAAGGGTATTTCCTAGCCCCAAGACCACCAATGTCTCTTTCTATTTAAACAAAAAAGCTACTAGCCCCACAAGAGCCTCCACTAACCCACCTAGGCTACTAAGTAAAATACTCGACACTCGGCCAACAACAGGGGAAAGGTGCTTTTGCTGAGTCCCTCTTCCCAAACCACACTCTGTTGTTTCCTCAGCTTGTACTCTGATACTGTTTTTTTGTTTACTAACCTAACTTCTCTTTTTATTTTGCAGGTCTGACAGGACATGGACTCCTATCCCATCAGATAAGAATAATTCTCTTCTTAACCTGTCTTTTCTGCCCTGTTTTACCTTCATAAGAGCTGCAGATCCTTTGTGACCCCTTTTCTATTATTTTTTTTACAGGTATGGCAGACAACCTCTTGCCAGGACTACCTGTTGTCCCCCTGCATTCAGGTAAGTCCCTCTATTTTACATATATTGGGCGGGTTGACTGAAACAGGGTTGCTGCACCCATTACACCTCGGTGAGTCGCACTGTTATCCACCTAGGATTTACAGTGTTGTTTCACCTGTGAAATGGTATGTAAGTGAAAATCACATGTGTAACTCATTGTAACCAACTTCAACACAGTGGACAGTGCCGTGTTCCCTATGGATCTCAGCTGCAGCCGTATTGGCTCTTGCTAGAGTTTGTTGTTTCGGTCATGTCATTTATCAATCATTTTGAAACAAAGCTATAGTCCAGTCTTGAGAAACTTTTGTTTGTTTTAACATAGTGAGCATACTCCTCATCTGAATGAAATTTATTCCTCTAGGTATCTGTAAGTCATAGGGCTGGGTGAATTTAGCAAATTTCCGATTTCTCTGAATTTTCCAAAATCCTTTACTTGGTCATAACTTGGTTAGTATTACAGCTAGAGATATCTGAACTTTGGCATTTGTATTCTTTGGAAAAAACCTAAAATGATACAATGTTTTATGGCATTTGGATGAGGAGTAGGAAAGTTATAGGTGCTTACGTTCTGGAAATTTATTATTCATGCGAAAATGTCTGAAAATATTTCAGCACATATCCACCTCATAGAAAAAGGTCAGCACTCCTGTAGTAATATATGTGATTTGATCCAAAAATAAGTACTCACTCCATATAGAAAACAGCAGCAATACCAAAATCTGCAAAGGCACTACATTAGTGCAAATATTTTGAAATAGTCCAAATAGCAGTTCTGACATGCGTGACAGCAATTTTGACTCAGTGGATTACATGCAACAGAACGCCAACTCTATCACAGAACCATTTACATTTCAGTGTCTAAACTGACACCTACATCAGAACATATGATCACACTGAACAAGTAACACTTAAAAGTGCAAGAGTTAAAAAGACAGTACAAAATCCATTAAACTGCTAGGTGGAAAGAAGGTTAAGCTGGTGTGAACATCCTTTAAAAATCAGATCAGGTTCACATGCTGCATGCTTGCCATGTATGCTGCAGCTTAGCTGTTGCAAATCTCATCTAAAAAAACACATCAATTTATATTTCTTATACTACTGCTAGCAATTAGAATAATTAAAATACATTTATATTTGGATTCCCATAAAAATTAGGTAAACTCATTAATTATGATCCTTTTGCAAATTGTTTAATAGCTTTTGATTTTTTCATTAAATTGCTATTAATTTGTAAAGTATTGTTTGCTTACTGCATTTGAATGCATAGGATATAGCCAGTCAACATCCCCCATTTCGGATGTACGAAGAGGGGCCTCTGTGTTGTGAAGCCTGACCTTTTTGTTTTGGACCATACAAATGCCTTATGCATGTTTAGTGCTACAAATGAGTTTCTCCATGACTGTTTCATCTCACTTACTTTCCCTTTGTTGTTCTGTATGGAGCATATGCACTGTGGCCATACTCAGCACTCGTTGTGCTGAGTAGGGTCTTGGAAGTATACGCCATACCTCACATTTTGTCACTGAAATGAGGGACATGGATACTCAAAATGAGAGACAATGTAGGACACTAACCCACATGATGATCAGAACACATCATGAAACATGGAGCTACAGTACCTCAGAACACAGTGGAAACCATTGCATTAACACCCAAGAATAAATTTCTACCATTAAGTAGTGGTGCCATTGAGGTAGGGCAGAGGCAGTTGCCACTCCCCCCATATTTATGCCTATTAGCGGTGGCACAATCACATGTGATGTGGATGAGCTGCAGCCAGGAAAGACTGCATGAGTCTTGTAAGTGCGACACTGTCTTTCCTGTCACAGATTAGACAGACTGCACACTACTGCTTGGAGGAGTCAGTGAGCACTGAACTCTCAAAAGCAGTGTCGTGCCAGCATATTTTTGTTGGTCTACTCTTAGTGAGTCTCCATCTCCCCTGGTGGCTGAAGGGGCAGAGGGTGATCTACAAGCTAACTCAAGACTAGGCTACCTACTTTCTCTACTAGGCTCGCTATGCAAAAAAAAAAAAAACAGCACAGATTCCCACAGCAGCAAGCTAGGTTTAGTAGCAGTGGTAACAGAGGGGTGGGTGCCCTTCATAGCCCTTGATCTGAGCAGTGAGGCAGCAGTCACAGCAGCAATCAAGCAAGAAGCAAGCAACCCAGGTTGGGTGGGTTTGGTTGGTGAGGTGACTTGGGTCACGGACCATGTTGGGGATCTGTGATCATCATTTCTAGCATCCAGCTTCTGGCAGAAGGAGAGAGGGGGGAGCAGACTGAAACCTTGGCTGGTGTCACACTGTGCCATGATGTAGGTTCTGGTCACATGGCTGGTTAAGTAGAAGTAAATATTTTTTTTTTACAGGGGGATTGGGGAAGGAGGAAGGACTGAAATATTGATGTGTTTTTCATGTTTCTTTACCTTTGGGCAGCTTCATGACCTATAAGGGATGGGTGTTGAACGGAATGGAGTCAGAGAGAAAAATCGTGACAAAGTGTTTTTTTGGGGGGGGGGCAGAACTTCAGCCAGGAAAAAGATTGGTTAGTAACTGGATGGATTCAAGCCCAATGTACTACTTTGGGGTATATAGATGAATCTCATACATTTGAATTTTTCCTGATTTGCATATCACACTTTTCAGTCAAAACAAATAGGTTGTACCTATTAGAGATGTTACAGACATTCCAGAGCTGTCGCTTGCATCATGGACTGTTGAGCGGTATGGTATGTACAGACTATTGGAGCCCCACTATAGTAAGGTTTATGCCCCCCCACCCATGAAGCTGACCTCCACATCCCCATGCTCAGACACATTATGACAAAGGGCAAAGGAGACTGCAGGGGTGTGCACCATTCAAATGAATGAGGTATTTTTGTATTACTATTTTATACATTATTGATGGAGAGTTGAAGATTAATGAAGGCCACCGCTCAACTAACAAGGGCCTTGTTAGTAGAATGGAAGCCTTCATTATTATCCAACTCACTTTCATAATGTATAAAATAGTAATAAAAAATAACTGCATTCATTTCAAGGGGGTATGCCCCAGCATTCTGACCCACGGATATCATCTATTACAGACTGCTGCCTCTGGCTCCCTAGTACTTAAATAAGATGCCTTTTATTTATATCTGTACTTGGTGGATTATCTGTAGCAGCATGGCCATACCCACTACAGTGTGTGTGCATGAGGGGTGGAGACTCGCCATGTGGGTGTGTGTCAAGTAATTGCTACTTTTGTATTTGCACCTTAAAGTCTGTTTGCGTGAAGCATTCAAAACTTTGGGGAGAAAATAGTAGGAGTACAGGCCATACAGAAGTAATTAAGTGGTTTTGTAGGAAAGTTTGGGTATTGGGGTGGGAAAAACCACATGTGTTTCCATTGGAACGTGTGCTATAGTTCAACTGTGAAACTGAGATGAGTAAGAGAAGAAAAAGAAAACAGAAAAGCATAACAGTGGCTACAAGCATGCTGCATGCATGCAGATGTTGCCAGATGCAGTATGTATTGAAGTACCAGTGAGTCACATGTGTGTAGATATTATGCCTTAGTGATTAAAGGCACTGAATGGCAAGACAGAAGACTCGGGAGCATGAAGTCCTGGTTCTGAATCTCATCAATCTCCACTTGTGTATGTTGTGATCCTGAGCAAGTCACTTAAACTTTTACATGTGCAGTTATCAGTGACCACTTGCTTTTTGCAAGCATGTCACATGCATGCAGTCTTTTTCAATTTAAAATAAAAATCATGATTTCCACATTTGCTTGCTGCATGCTGTAGTGGTTGGCATGAATTCAGTCTAGTGCACAGTGATGTCCATTGCTATGCTTCATTGTTCTTCACTCAAGACAGTGATCTGACACTTGGCACCACTTTATTTTACTATGGAGTCTCCTCCCTTGTTGGTATTTACCCAACCTTTACCTTCCTCTACAATGGCAACTCCAGTATATGACTGGATATGTCTGGGCATGGCTATGACAAACGTACTGCAACAGTCCACAACTTCACAAAAGCTCATGAAATTCAACTTTAGTCACTGATGTTATTTTGGAATCTTTGTCTGTTTATAACCTAGCCAGCTTTGAGCAAGAGAGTGGAGAGTTGACACACACAGTCTTTTTTTTTCCATATTGTTTTTTTTTTTTCCTGACCAGCATCTCATCTCTCAGGGATATACCCTGTTCAAAAGGATATTCCCTGATCAGTCTGAGCCCAACCATTATTCAATTGGTTAATCGGTTATTCTCTAACATTGTTTCCCCTCTTATCTTCCTGGTGAAGGAGAACCAAAAAGAAAGGCACCACTCCTCTTTGAAAAACTCTATCTTCAGTTCCACTTTTTATTCAAAATGCAGACCGAAACACAAGAGCATATAGTGGTAAAAAAGGAAGCTGAACTCACATCACCACCACCACCAGGCACAATGATCCTACCGGTTTCACTCAAAGAGCCTTCCCAGGGATCTCTGGGCTGTTTTTTCTTGAAAGTCATCCTCCTGGTGGGGAGGTGCATCTATCAGCCTAACACAGCTACAGCTTCCCTGTATCAGGAGCAAGCTTCTTGGTCCAATAATTGGACACTACATTGAAGGAACCTGCCACCAGCCCTCCACAACTGAGATGAACTGCCAAGTGGCAGCTGACTTGGCAATGGCCTACCTCCTGACATGACTTCCTGGGTTCACTTCTGAACCCAGATCATCAGCAAGGCAGCATGATGTTCTGCTGCTGTGCCATGGGACTGACCTTAAAGTCTAATATTTAGTGTCAATGAATGTAACAAAATTAGTGATACTCTGTTCTGTAGTTTTAAAGTTATAGGAACTTAAAATTCCACAGTTTACACAATTGTGAAATGTAATTTTAAAGTTTCAGAAGGTTTGGAGGCTTATACCTTCATCACTTTTAAAGACAGCGATCTGAAACTTTGTACACTTCTGTGTGCACCTCAGTAATAGCATTGTAGGAAAGTTGGTGTAAATTAGATGGAAATAATTGAAATCACAGTTTTGGTGAAACTTGATGATTTTTTTCAGATATTTTGTACGATTTCTCAGAATCAAAATAGGAATTCTACCAGAAATTTGCAGGGGAGGATAAATTTCACCCAGCCCTAGTTATAAGAGTAATTTTAAGACTAGAGATTCATTATGATGATGTCCTAAGAGAAAGAAAACTGGAGAAGTTAAGTGAAAAGAGCGAGAAGAGGGAAATTAAATAGTTTCTAAAATTTGTGTCCCTAACAAGTTATTTCATATTTTACCATACAAGGAAAACACAAGCCTAAGAAACCAGGGAAGATGGAAGAAACTGAGAGGGCAGAAACATAAACAATCATATATCATGAGTGGGATCAACCAGTGAGGTTTAATCTTTTGTATTGTATCTCTAACCCAAAAGAGAAAAATACGGAAAGAGTCATTGTGATGCTTCATAGCTAGCAAATACTAAAAAGAATATCAGTTTGAACTGTATAAATATGCAAAAAAATTTTGAAATAACATCAATGTGGATGTTTCTGGTGTATGTGTACCCTCAACGTGTACCCTCAATGTGATAACATTGAAGGCAAGAGGAGGGAACAACTGAGAGGAGGGGCAGACCAAGAAGCCGAGGGGGGGAGGACAGATGAGAATGGATGGAAGGCAGTCTGGCTAAACTCAAGGAGCCTGGGTAATAAAACAGCATAACTTCAGGTGCCCCTTTTGGAGGGGAGTGTGAACATCACTGCAGTGACTGAGACTTGGGCCACCCAGTACCAGGACTGGGATCTGGCAATTCCAGGGTATAAAATTTGAAGGAAATACTGGGGTTGGGAGAGGGAGTGGGGTAGCACTCTGTGTGAGGGAAGGGATCAGATGTACGAGGGACAAGGGTGAGGAAGGGAGGGAGGATAGAGGCATTATGGATGCAGTTTCTGGACTCCAAGGGTAGAATGTTGAGGCTGGGGGTGGTGTACAGACCACCAGCCCAATCAGTAGAACAGGACAGGGAGTTTGTGGAGCAAATAAGGAGGGTGTGCAGAAAGGGGAGTGTGGGGATTTGGTGGGATTTCAATCTGCTGGGGATAGACTGAAGCACCCCTGCCACCTCCAGTGCCAGGGAGCAGGTGCTCCTGGATGTGATCCAGGATGGTCTCCTGACACAGCTGGTCAGTGGGCCAACATGACTAGGTAACATGCTGGACTTAGTACTGTCAAATGGGGAGGCAGTGAGGGAAATAAGGGTGGAAGACCCACTAGCTGGTAGTGACCACCAAACAGTGTGGTTCACTCTCAAGTTGGGCAGGGAGTCTGGGGGCACAGTAACAAAGGTGGTGGATTTAGAAGAGTGGACTTTTGGAGGATGGAAGAAATACTGCATGGGGGACTTCAGGGTATTAGGCCAGAGATGAATGCACAGCAAAAGTGGGAAATTATTAAAACTGGGCTAGCAGAGGTTACAGCAGCTTTCACCAGGACTAGGAGCAAGGAGTTCAGAGCCAGGAAGCCATGCTGGCTGAACAGAGAAATGTTGGAGGGGGTGAAGGTGAAGACAGCTGTGTACCAGAAGTTCAAGAGAATGAGCAAGAAAGAGGACAGGAAGGCTTATGTGAGTTGGTCTAAGGAGGTGACCAAGTGAGTGAGAGTTGCCAAGGCCTCCAGGGAGCTAAGGTTAGTGCAGGGCATCAAGGGAACGGATAAGGACTTTTTTAGATATGTGAGGGGAAAAGAGGAAGTGCAGAGACCATATAGTGATGATAAAGTTGGGAGGGGAGTGGGTGAAAAAGGGAGAGGAACTAGTGGAAGTACTAAATGAATACTTTTATTCCATTTTCAAGAAGGAGAAGGATGGTCCACTACCACCATAAACTGGGAGGGTGGGGGAGGGAGGAGATGACAGATGGAATGATCAAGGGGATTAGAGTACTAGAGTGTCTGAGGGCATTAAGGGTGGACAAGGCACCAGGTCCTGATAGCATCCACCCCAGTGTGCTTAAGGAGATGACAGAGGTGTTGGCCGAGCTGCTAGCAGACCTGTTCAGCACCTCCCTGGACACAGGATAGGTATCTCAGGACTGAAGGGTGGCCCATGTGGTGCCCATACACAAGAGTGGCCCTAGGTATGAACCAGGAAATTATCAGCCTGTCAGTCTCACTTCTATAGTGTGTAAACGTATGGATACAATACTGAAGGAAAGACTGGTGTCATTCATCGAGGGTAATGACCTCCAGGATGGGTGGCAGCATGGATTCATCTCAGCGAGGTCTTGTCTGACCAATCTAATAGAATATTACAACTGGATAACAAGAGAGGTGGATATGGGTCATGCTGTAGATGTCCTGTACTTGGACTTCAGCAAGGTCTTCGATTCAGTGCCTCATGGCAGGCTGGGGGAGAAGCTGACTGCTGTTGTGGTGGGGATGAAGTGACAAACTGGATAAGGAACTGGCTGCCGGGGAGGCTGCAATGGGTGGTAGTGGGGGGAGCTCTCGATACCTAGACTGGTGATGAGCGGTGTGCTGCACGGCTCGGTGCTGGGCCAGGTGCTATTTGGTCTCTTTTTTCTCAGATATTGCAAATGAAGTTGGGAGCAGGGTTAGTCTGTTTGCAAATTATACCAAAATAGGGGCAGTGGTAGACAGAGAGGATGAATGAAAACAACTACAAGGGGACCTAACCAAACTGGAGGTATAGTCGGAGATGTAGCAGCTGGGATTCAATACAAAAAAGTGCAAGGTTATGCACTTCGAGGCAAAGAACCCAAGGAGGGATTATTGTTTGGAAGGGGTGAGGCTGGAGATCATTGAGGAAGTGAAGGACCTAGGGTGTTGGTAACAGGGAGCATGAACAACTCTGCCCAATGCAGGGAAGCAGGAGCTAAAACAAACAGGATGCTGGGCTTTATTGCAAGGTAGTTCTCATCCTGGCATATGGAGGTGATCCTGCCCCTCTACAGATCTTTGGTTAGGCTGCACTTGGAGGACTGTGTGCAGTACTGGTAGCCATATCAGAAGAGGGATATTAATTTACTTGGAGGTGTGTAATGGAGGGCAACAACAATTTTACAGCGGTTAGAGGGTAAGGCCTATGAAGACAGGCTGAATGAACTGAATATGTACCTGCTGGAGGAGAGGAGGGATGGGGGATATGAATGTTCAAGTATCTGAGGGGGATAAACAGAGCTAGCACTGAAGGGGTGTTTAAACTGAGGAGGGGTAGGGACACAAGGGGGCATGACTAAGATTGGAGGATGGAAGATTTGGGAGGAAGATGAGGAGGCACTACTTCACGGAGAGGGTGCTGTCTAAATGGAAAACTGTACCAGAGGGGGTGGTATTATGTAAGACAGTAGGAAGTTTTAAGAAGGAGTGGGACAGAGCACGAGGGAGGGTCTGGGTAGAGGGTACTGAGGCTGTCACTGGAATGACAGATGGGGAGGGAGGTTAGGGGGCAGCTGCAATCTAGGGAGCTAGCTGCACACTTTGGTAGACATTGATAGACCGGGTGGTCTGTTTCTGCTGGCAGATTCATATGTTTTTATGGTTCTGTAAGGTCTGTGGAATAGTAAATGCTTAGCCATAGCATTATTGTAACCGATTATAGACCCATTTCTAAGGATTGTATCAGTCGATGAATGAACCTATGGCTTTTTTCTTATACTGATGGATTTCTAATAAAATTGAAGGTTTATATCAAGAAGATTTTGTGGACTGCTGACATTTTCTGCCTAGAGGAGTGTGTTTTGGTTAAATAGGTAAGATATCAATTAAGTGCTTCAATATGGCCGAGTACAAATGGGCGAGAACAATTGGCTGACTCCAAAAAGGGTGACCACCACACTACAGTGACTAAACAATATGGGCAACCACACAATGTCAGTGATCTGCAGTGTCAATGTACGGTGTGGAGTTAGAATCAATTAGATGGGGGGTATGGGGGGCACAGCCCCTCACCGGGGATGCAGAAGTGTGGACTCTCCTGCTAAAATAGATACATGTGTACCATTGCATGGCTGCACCTGTTGCTGTTATGTGCAACAGGTGCAAGCAGGGTGATAAGAGGGAAGGGTAATCAGGAGTTAGCCAGGTACTGTAGGACCTACCTGTGTTGCCACATTATCTGTGGAGTTTCTGCGTAGGCAGCACGGCATGCCACTGCTTGTGTATGGTGGGTTCATCTATCACAGGCATAAGGCGGTCTGTGAGAAAGTATAATGGCAATGTGGAGAGTATCACCTGTATCGGTGTTTTGCCCATTTACAAACTTTGCCTGACCATGTTGTTGCTCTTCTCAGAAGCTACAGGTCTAATTTTGTAGATGTATTGTGCATCACTAAAATGTGGTGGTGTTCAAATTGTGGTCGTTCTAATACTTTCACTCAATTGACATGGAATCGTTATATGTGAAAGATGTCTCGGGATATTTTGTGCACTTTTTATTTTGTATTTAATAAATGTCATTTTTAAAAATGTATTCTTTCAGCTTTGTTATGTGTTATTAATAATACAGTAACATAATGTTTTGTAGTAAGCAAAGTATTTCTCCCTTTTAACTATTATTCCTGTACTCTCCCGGGTCATACCTGAAAATAGGCAATTGTCTTGTCTAGTGTACCTACCTGGTTAACAAAAGCTAAATAAATAAATAAATAAATAATGACACCATCCAGAAAAAAATGTGCCCCAAACTTGGTGCACTACTCAGGAACAGTAACTGCATCTAGAGATGCTGTGAAGTAAAATTCCACCCGCAAAGTGGCCACTTCACGTTATTTTTCGGCTATGCAAAGTGCCCATTTTAAGCCTTCACTTTGCCACTTCGCATTGTAATTATGGCTTTACATTGTGCACGTCACCTTATTCAGCTTTAAGGTGGAGTGAGAATTCAGAAGCAGCCCACACACATCACATGGCTTATACAGTGTAGGTCACATGCTTCAGGCAGGAGGTTACGGGCAAAAACACTCTCCAACGTGGGCTGACTTACACGTTTTGCATGGGATGTGATAAATGGCTCTGCTCTGTGAATGGCCGGGTATGGGGTGTGGACATGTGATGAAGAGGAGTGCATAGGTGACAAGTCCACAAATGAAGTTATTTTCCCTATTTTACATATAGGGATTAATGTATCACTTGCACTAGACATACCGCATTAACAACCACTACCACCACTGCTACTCTAACAGCCGCATGACAAGATTTCAAAATCATAATCCTCCCCCTCATCTGCCTGTAGTAATCCTCTGGTGTTATTTCATCGCTACTGCAGACATTCCTACTTGGTCTTACACGCATGGAAGAGGATAACATTCAATAAGGTTGATGATGAGGGTGAATGCCCCACTATGGCATTAGGAGGCAGTATAGTGCAGTGGTTTAAGGCTCTGAGCTGCAAATTTGGAGATCTGGGTTTGAATCCCACAGCCCCCACTTGCATACTGTGTGACCCTAAGCAAGTCACTTAACTTCCTTGTGCTCCCAAGTTGCACCTGTAAACAAGCTTTCAGCTTAGTGTGCCACTCCTGGTTACACAATTGGAAAAAAAAAACTGCCATCTGGTGCCGTGTCCACAGTGTTATGTACCTGTTCTTAAGATGTGTATGCTGGCCCCCCGTGCCCAGATGACTCCTCTTTTTATCTTGACTCACACGCACATGGCAGATTGCAACTGACTCATCTTTTGCGTCTTGGACAAAAAATGCCTAACAAGGGATTGTGATCCATTACTTTTAACATGTCCCTGATGCTGCTTATTGGACTCTGTTTTTTTAACCCCTGAAATGGAGGGTGTGCTACATGATTTTTCAGGCTGGATATACTTGGACTCCAACTGGCCACCATGACTTCCTACGATTATTACTGGGTCATCATCATTATCATCAATAGGAAGTGCTGAATCACAACTTTATTGAGGAGGGGGGGATTTAAAGCCAACAGACCTAAGCCATCTTGAGTTTCTTTTTCTCTGGTTCCCAACAGGGGTCACTGACATCGTTATCATATTCATCAACATCATCTGCATCCACATTTTCTGCTTGGATGCTGTCATGCAGAGAACATGTTCCAACCACAGCATCATCATGATCATCATCACCCGATATTTTTGAGCCACACTTAGAATCATTGGATGGCAAGAGCATGACCTCAATAGTGCTGGAAGAAATGTGACAGAGTGAGTTATCATCGCCAGGATCAGAATCATGTAAAGCTACCATGGGGATGTTAATGGGAGTATGACATCATCTGCACTGTCAGTCACAGCTTTAGACTCAACTATATTTTTTGACATGGTTAACTGGTCAGAACTGTAACTTGAGGCAGCAATTCTCATGACAGCAGACACTGCACTAACATCACCAGCTGGGACAACATCTACTCCAACTATGAGTGAAGCTACAGATTATGCTGTAAAATACATTGATGGAGAAATCCCTTTACTGACATCAGCTATGCACATCTGCGTACTACCACACTCACAGACAATCTTGCCTCTGGCAGCAGTGCCATGGCCAGAAACAACTCTGCTTGCACGTTTCTTTGCAGGCATTTAGGGGGATCACCAAGAAAATTCTAAACAAATTTAGATTTCTGAAGTTTCAGTCTGGGCCGGTGGATGTGAAGCCAAAAACAACAACTGTGGCTTGTAGATAGAGACTGGGCACTAAACAGATGCAAAAGCACAGACAGATTAAGATTGCACTATGCAATCAAGAAGAGATGCAGATGCAAAGTCACAACACCTTAATCAGTGCTCACAAGTCACAATCCAATCTGGAAAATGATACCTTTTGCCAGTTGAGGGGGGAGGGGACAGTGCACTGCAGTAACAGTACAAAACTAAGATACCACAAAGCAGTACAAAATCACGCAGGTGCAGTGGATAGCAGGTTCACACTGCTGCAATTACTCTGTGGCACAATAAAAGGTGATAGCAGGCATCATACACACATTCACACACACACTACAAGTAATGCGTAGCAAACTGAAAACATCAGTAATAACCAAATCTTTTAAATAAACTGAAATTATGCATTGCTGAACCACTGCAATCAGCAAGAAAATGCCAAGAATTATTGAAAATATTACTGTGTGTACATTAACACAGTTATACAAGAAAAATATATCCAAAACAGAAAGACTGCTTTTTTCTCCCATTTAATCTACCTTCACAACAGATACGCCTCTCCCCCAAAGCACACTTCAATTGTCTGTCAGTACACAGACTGAATGTTCTAAATTAACATTCAAAATTCAGACACAAACAATAATCATTCAATGATATGAGCACAGGTGGGTTTCCTGCAATCGATGTACTAAATTTTGAGCAAACAAAATGGCTCAGAAAGGCTTTCTTAACAGCTTTTAGAGGGTTTGAATCGTAGAGCTCTGAGAGCAAACAGTATCCATCTACCTCTACACACAGAATACACAGAACTGAGGATGTGCAGAACAGTCTAGAGCACATGTGACCTGCAATCCCATGAATCACTGCAAAATTCCTCTTGGAGCTCAATAACAAGGCGCAGTGATGCGAAGTACATAGATTTCTATGTACTTTGCATTAAAATTGGTGCAAAAGAGGTTGGGGGAAGGCAGAGTAACTCAAAGTCATTGTTATCAATGGACTTTTCATTCTTCATTATGGCATGAAGTATTCCACTTTTCGTTGCGGATTACTTTGCGGATTCCATATTACTCCACAAATTGCTTTTCGGAGCGAATTTTGGCCACTTCTCCCACCTCTAACTGTGTCCCTCTTACAGCTAGGCATGATCTTGTTCAGAAGATGATACTACCCAGTTTTGACTAGTGTGATGTAGTCTACAATGCTGCTCACAAGTCCTCTCTGGCCAGATTGGATACCCTTTTCAATTCCTTCTGCCGCTTTACCCTTGATGCTCCCTTCCACACTCATCACTGTTCTCCCTATCATGCCCTATCCTTCCCCTACCTCACAAATAGACAACTTTCCCACTACTCCAAATTCACCTCCAACCACTGGTTGGGCATACTCCCTATCTGTTATTTATTTTGTCTGCCAATTTTGTATTGTAACCTCATGGGTCGTGTCTGAAAATAATCATATTTTGTCGCTATGACACCTTACCTGGTAAACAAAAACTAAATAAATAAATAAATCTACCTCTCCTCCTCTTTTATAACGCTACCCCTCCAGCCCACTCATTACAATCAACCAACTGTCACACCCTGGTGGTTCCCTGCTGCAACACCCTCATTGGTCAATCGGGTTACTCCAATCCCTCCCAAAAATGTGGAATTCCCTTCCACATTAGAATCATCACTCTTCCTCCTGTTATTTCATCAGCTCAGCCCTTAAAAACTTCACTGTGCCTAGCTGTTCCTGTTTTTACCCTCCCTAACTCCCCATCCCTTGCTCCTGCAATCCCCTCTACCTCCACCCCCATATACATCCTACTAGACCCGAATCTATGTCTTGCCCCTCCCACTTCCTCCCTCCAAATCTACTAGCCTACAGGTCCCTCAACCTCCACCCCCTATACCCATGCAATTTGGATCAGATATGACCCGCTGCCTCCTACCCTTCAGCCTCCTCCCTTCCCTCTCCTTTCCTCCCCTACCCAATACCCGTGTCCCTACCCCACCTGCTATATCTATGCAATTTGGCCCAGGTTTCGATCCCTTGCCTCCTACCTCCTACTCTTCCAGCCTTCTCCCCTCCCATTTTACTGCTCCCCCACCTGATACCTGTATTCCTTCTCCCCACATTCTACCTCTGTCTTGCGCAGACAGGGCTCCTTTGTGTACTGAAGTGGCCAGGCCCTAGCTGACCATTCTCCTTCTCTCTTTACTCCTCCTTGCTTTTACCCTTTTCACTGCCCAAAACATGTTTCCCTCTTGTCATGCTTGACCACTGCCTTATGTAGACAGGGTCACCAGCATGCTGGAGGGGTTAGCCTACCTCCCTCCCTCCCCCCTCGCTCCTCCTTGCTTTTACCCTAATCTCTCTCTGTCCTCAACCTGTTCCATCTTATCATGCTAGACCACTGCCTTGTGCAGGCAGGGTCACCAGCAAGCTGGAGGGGATAGCCCACCATTCTCCCCCTTCTCCCTCGCCTTCCCCTTCCTTCCACCCCCACTGCCCCTTTCCTCCACTTCCAAGCCCCTCCCCCAGCCCTTAGCTTACCCTAGCTTTTTTGGGCTACTCCTTAAACTCAAAGCACTTATACTCAACCTCTAACCTGCACTCCTGTTCACCTTGTAGTTCTTGTTTGTCTGCATCTCTCCTCTCTATGTCCTAGTTCAATCCTCCTGATCCCACGCTGCCATTTTCTAAAGACAAAACTATGCCTCACCAGGTATTGCCATATGCTAGTTGTGCTACTGTACTTATCTAGCCTTCACTGTTAGCTCTGAATCCATCTAGTTCATACATGTTAGCATTTCTCCATTCAGTACTTTTGAACTGACTGCTCACTGTATTGTTGTAATTAAATTGTATTCCTATATTGTTTACCTAATCTCTGTATACATTTGAATGTATTTAAATTGTGTTTATATACTGTGTACCAGAACTTTGTTTACTATCCTCATGTTCCCTTCCCCCCAGGTCGCACTGGAGATGAGCAAAATTGTTACTCAGTGTACCTTCCTAGTGAAACATTTAAATAAATAAATAAATAATATATGCTCATGCATACCTAGCTTAACAGTCAGGGGGTGGTAAGTACCACAGGGAGCCAGGTGTGCTCCCCCACTAGACAACCGGGTCATTTGCTGCAGTACCTCCAGCAACCACTAGGGCCACATGGAGTAATAGGGGTTTTGTTATACAGTATCTGTGCTACCCAAAATGACTGTGCTAACCTCTTTTGCATAGCTCAAAGATCCTGAACATGGGGTAGCATGGATATTCATGGCCACATCTCTCCCTTTGTCCACCCACATACTTTATGTGCAGAATGAGTCTTAACCCTGCTTGCTGTTGCAAATGCGCCTTCTGAATATGGCCATCTGGTGCAAACCTGAATTTGTATGGGCAGTATAGCCAAGAGGTTAGAGGAAAGAGGTGTAAATGAGCTTGATACATCCAGCAGACCAGACCTGAGTTTGATTCTCAAAAGCTCCACTTGCATACTGTGTGACTCTGAGCAAATCACTTAACCACCCAGTGCTCCCAGGTCTCCCCTGAAAACAGGTACTTGTGCCTAGTGGGCCTTACCCGGTTACTAAAAGACTAAACAAAAAAGTGCCCATTAGCACCTATGCAAGCTTTTTAATAATGGTTCCCAGATCTCTTGATTGGCTTCATAAAGTCACTGGAAAGCCTTTCAGAACAACCATCATGCCAACTGCATAACAGACCAACTAGCAACCAATTTCAATCAGGTGTCTTCTTCTTCTTCTTCTGATAGTTTAATGTAAACGGCATGGCCTGCATTCTCTCATTTGCATTGTCACCATTATGTAAGCAGTAAGACCCAACAGGGTGTGAGCAGTTATGCAATAAATGCACACCCAGGTGTATTGTAAGGTACGTGGCATTTACACTTGGTGCCTTCAGCACCTGGCAATGCAGTTATCACATAACTGCCATACCTTGAAGTGTCTCATTGCACATAGGAAATGGTTGAAGTAAGACAAAGACATCTTAAAAAAAGAAAAACAAAAAAATGCCATTTTTATTATAAACATGTGTTTTCTTTTTTATCATATCTCTTTACATACTTTTAGTAGATGGAATGTGTGTTTATCATGGAATGCAGGTATTCAAACTATTGTAGAAGTTTACTGGGTGAATGTTCACTTCTCCCCAAACATGCAAAGAAAGCAAAATACCTCCAAAAGCCAGGGATTCTATTTTATCTGGGCAGGGTAAAAAGCAAAGATTTCCCTTCTATGCAGGTATGGATAGAATGGGGATTTTGATGGTCAGAAAAGAAGCTCAAGAAAGTAAAGCTATGAGCAGTCCTGTTTCTTTTAACTGGTGTACAGTACATGTGTAAGAAGGGAATTATAAAGGGAAAGAGCATTTAAGTCATTTATTTGAACATTTTGAGAGAGTTTCAATTTTGGAGCCTAGCTGACTTTTCTTTAATGAGTGTAAAGTTGGTAGCCATGTTTGTAATAGAAGTCAGGAATGTTTTACAAAAGGCATTGATATTTTAGTGTGCTGTGTTCGCATTGACATCAAATGTTTTAGTCAGTGGTAAAGGTCCCACAGTTCACATCTGCTAACCAATCAAGATGCAACAAATTCCCTACCTTTTTAATAAAATTCATGAAACTGTATTGCAGGGGAATATCTGAGAAAATGATATTCATGCAAGTAACAGTGAGGACCAGCCCAGCAGCCTGTTTTTATGTCTATTTCTGTATTCCTTAATTGAAAGTGGTTCTACCTGTCTATTTTCACATCTGTTTAGTCTATTCAGACCTGTTTACCTGGCTATTACACACTGACTGTACCACTGCATTAATTGTATTTGTTACTGCTGTTATCCCTGCATTGGATAATCTGTTGATGTGTCTGCCTGCTGTTTTATTTTGTCTTGATTGTACCTATGCATTTTATACCTGATTGTTATCATTGCTGTGGTTACGCTGTACTCTCCTGGGTCGTGCCTGAAAATAGGTAGGGTTATTGCCTAGTGTACTTACCCAGTTATCAAAAGCTAATAAATAAATAACTTGGAAAATAAAAATATTTGCATGTGGGAAATGTACTGAAATGCCTCTTTTATAAATGTGCCTGTAACTTACATGAGGAGAAGAGTCTGATCTGTTGAACAGTATTTTAAATATTATTTTTTACCAAGCTATTAGGGCAAAGAAAGCCAACATGATCTGGTAACCAAAAAGTATTTCACTGAAAAGCCTCCTCATCAGTACCTCTTCGGAGGCCTTCAGGTGAAACCAGAACACTTCAGCCAAAACATTTTCTCTTTGGTGAGATGCTACCTTGAAAAAAAAGCTCTAATTAGTATGTTTTGATGAGTATAGTAATTGTAACAGTAAGGCATCCAGCTGCATCACTTTAAATGTCCACACATCCACCCAATGTTCTTACACATATACAGCACCAAACCATTCTCCTCCCCCATCTAATCCAGTAAAATTATCAATGCAGACTCCCACCTTGCCACCCTCCTCCCCAATGCACATCCAAAAAGATACTAAAGATTTGGTCCACTAGCAGGGGACCAAGAGATCCCGTTCTTCACCTCAGCTGGCTGCCATCTGCTGAATTAAACCAGGGGCATACCCCTAAATTAATCACTTTATTGGCCGCAATCTCATAATGTTCCAAAAACTGAATCTGAGCATATTCCATTCTTTATTACTAGAAACATTTACTTTGAATGAGACTCTGCTATTACGATTTGATCTACTCCTACTGCATTTGTCTTCCCTGAAATTACGATCTTCTGCTCTTTTCATCAGAAGAGTTTCCATGGTAACAGGTTGTGATGTCATAAGCAAAGGATTATGACTTCATTGCGAAATAAGCATAATAAAAAGATGGGCCCTAAGGAACAAAACATGCTGGTTAAATCAAAATGTCTTCAGTTATGAGTAATGGTAGGTCTAGAATTTCAAATCTGGGAAAAGTTTGGGTAACTGGGTTCTAATGAGGCCGACTGAGGCTTTGACTCAATGCCCCAAACAGGCTTGTTGAAGGAGATAGGAAATTATTTTTACATAGTTAACTGCCCCTTCATCTTCCATTCCATGCCAGTTATGTATTCTGTTATACTTTGACCAATGTCTGATCAATAAATAATCAAGATTGGGGTAGCCCTCAGAGCTACACTCAACTCACCAACTGCTGCCCTTTCTTTTCATATTTCTAAGACACTGTATGATCTCAATAATACCATTACATGCTATTCATCTGAATGGTCAGGAAGGGTATTATTGATGTCATAGAATGTTTGGATAGTATGAAAAGAGAGAACAGTAACTGCTGTGGAGAAAGGGATCCAGGGTGGTTAAGAAGTAACAAAATTAGATTATTAATTTAACAAAAAAGGTCAAAAACATATCAGAATATTGGCTAGACACTAAAGGGATAATAGGAGGCATCTAGATGTGTAAAAACTGTTTCCTAACACCATTTGGCAGCTGGGACACCAAGGGACAGGCAGAAAACTAACCACACAGGTAGTAAATTGACTGTGAAAAAGAACCCAGACAATGGTAGTAGCACATGGATCAATGCTGGGCCCAGAACTGTTTAAAATAAAATAAGTGACATAGGTGAGGGAATCAAGACTAAACTCTGCCTTTTTACAGATGACATTAAACTCCAGCCCGGTAGACACTCAAGTATGAGCCCCTCCTGCAGTGTGCTGGATTCTGGGCCTATTTCGCTGCTCTTTGGCTGTCAGGAGGCTTTGGGTCTAGTTATTTCTCAAACTGTTGGGTTTTCCTTGAGGGAGGGTGTCTTCCTGATCGCCCTGAAAAGGGGTTAGACCACTTCTGAAAAAATAAAAATCCTTGGACCATGATGTTCTGGGGAATTGCAGCCCTGTTTCTAATCTCAGCTTGTTGATGACCTGGAAAATGTTAACATCTATGAACCTCTCTGATCGGGTGTTTTGGGGAAGCCACAGCAGAGGCTGTACTCAAAAGAGTGATGAATGATCTCCCCATGTCTAGAGATCAAGGATTTTGCTCCATCTTGGTCCTCTTAAATGTCTCATTGGTGTTGGATACTGTTGATCATGGGGTGCTGTTGGATGACCTGAGGAATTTTGTGGGCCTCTCTGGCAGAGTATTGTGCTGATTTGAGTCCTAAATTACCAGGAGAACACAGCAGGTGGCTGCTGAAAATCACATCTCGGGGCCCTGTGCACTCTCCTGTGGAGTTCCTCAAGGCTCGAGCCTTGCTCTCATGTTGCTTTCAATATACATGCTGCTGTTGGGTGAGATAATTATATGGTATGGTATGACTTCCACTGCTATGCAGATGACAGTACATGTCTGCCACTCCTGACAGGACTCCTGTGGCTTCTGTGCTGTGCTTTTGTTTTGCTGAAATTAACAACTTGATGGACCCCATCTGGCTGTATCTCAAACCAAACAAGATGGAGGTCATGATTATTGAGACAGGTAAGCAGGGTTCAGAGATGTTTGGTGAACCATTGTTTCTACCTTCGTTTGGTGGCCAGCCACTCAGAGCTGTAGATGCAGTGAAGAATCCTAGAGTTATCTTGGATTATAGGCTGTCACTTAATCAGCACGTGTCAGCTGTTGTCTGAGGTGACTTTTATCATTTCAGAAGCATATGTAAGCAATGAGACACAATAGGGTGTGCATTAGCCACTTCTAACACATGGCCAGGGGTGTAGTAAGGCACAAGGTAGCAGGCCGAGTGCCTTCAGCCTCTGTCCATGCATTAGAAGTGTCTAATGCACATCCCCAAAGTGTCTTATTGTGCTTCTAAAATGGGGTACTGTATATTACATTAATGTTACAAGTGAAATTAAGAGATTTAAGTACTAAAAAAGTTAAATCTTTAATTAAATTTTACTTAAAATAGTCCCACCTCCTCCTTAGGCTAATCAATTTTTTTATTTGTTACTTTAAATCTTTTGTCCTGAGTAGGCTTCCATGGTTGTAGTTTTTGTAGTACAACAAATGCTTGTTGGGGGTGGGGAGGGGGAGAGAGAGAGATGAGGAATGCCTGTGTGCAGTCAGTAAGAATGAGCCAGAATTTTTTTTTAATTGTCACCTCACCTACAATAAAAGAATGTCAGATACAACCAGCAGGACTAGTGTGATAGGAAACCCTAGTGAGGCATGAAAAGAGAGTGCAGCTGAGAAGAGTTTCATACTAATAACAACAAGAAAAAAGTTACATGCACTATTAACAGAGAGACTGTGGTCCCCAACCCCCCTGACAAGGTTACACAAGTTGCTGTTCAGCCCCCCAACTGTGACTGTATTTATTGGAGGGCAACAATGTGATCAGGGAGTGTTAGCATGATTTGACCGGTGATTGAAGATGGTGGAGCTGGCAAGTGCTTTTTTGTTTTTCTTTTTGCATAAAAATTAAAAGGTGCATGAGCACAGCCTCAGACAGAATGACCCCCCAACTGGAAATGCAGATTTTTCACTTCACTGACAATAAAAGGTTGTGGGATACAGCTGGGAGCACTAGTGCGATCAGATGCCTGATCTCACACTACTGAGGTATGAAAAGATTGTGCTCATAGGAAGAGTTTCTCATTAACAAAAAAAAATAAAGGTACATGAGCTGTTGACAGAGTGACTGTGGTCCACCCCCAACAAGTTTACATGAGTCATGGTCCCCCCCCACCGACTGTGACTGTATTTACTGTAGGGCAGCAGTGTGAACAGGGAGCACTAGCGCAATCTGACCAGTGATTGAAGAAAGGGGAGAAGGCAAGTGCTTTTTTTAAAAAAAAAAGAAAAGATGCACAAACTCTGATGTAATGACCATGCCCTTCCCCCTAATTGGAAATGCAGATTGGCTGACTGTGAGGACAATCATTCTGCCTCCCCCCCAATCATTGACTGTTTGGATTACTGGTCGGCAGATAAGGAGTCGCGTGCAAGCATGAGGGGATTGTTAAAATGTACATTATTGTTCATTTTTTTAAAGCTGCTTTTATCTGTGCCAACTACAGAGGAATTCAGTAATAGAAACCTAGAAACATAAACTTTGATGGCAGATAAGGACCACTTGGCCCACCTAGTCTGCCATTTCCCTACCTACCTACTGGATAAGCTGCAAATCCTAGTTAACCAACAGCCTATTTCATCCTACTCCCCTCAAGAATTGTCTTATGTTTGTCCCATGCATTATTGAATGCCCCCACTGTTTTTGACCCCCCCAACCTCCTCAGGAAGGCCATTCCATGCATCCACCACCCTCTCTTTGAAAAAATACTTCCTCACATTACCCATGAGCCATCCCCTCTCTATCATCAAATTGTGTCCCCTTGTTCTTGCACATCTCTTTTTCTGAAAGATGCTACCCTCTTGGACTTTGTTAATTCCCTTAAGGTACTTAAAGGTTTCTATCATGTCCCCCTTTCCCTCTCCCTCTCTTCCTCAAGAGTATACATATTAAGCTCCTTTAGTCTTTCCTCAGATGGCTTCTATTGCAGATCCTGAACCATTTTAGTTGCCCTTCTCCGGACTGTCTCCATCCTGTCTATGTCCTTGTTGTGGAGATGGGGTCTCCAGAACTGGACACAATATGCCAGATGGGATCTCACCTACCACCTGCACAGAGGGATAACAACTTCCTGTTTTCTACTGGTGATGCCTCTCCTTATACATCCCAGTGTCCACCCAGCCATTCCCTACTGCCCTTTCACATTGCTTGCTAACTTTTAGATCATCTGATATGATCACCCCAGGTCCCTTTCCATTTTTGTTGTTGTTACTCCCCCCCCCCGATTGTGTACTCTTCCCCTGGGTTTTTGTTTCCCAGGTGCATTACTTTGCACTTCTTCGCATTGAATCCAAGCTACCATACTCCTGACCATTCATCCAACCTCGCCAAGTCCTTTTCTCATCCTTTCCACCCGCCTTGTGTATCAACCCTGTTGCAGAACTTTGTGTCATCTGCAAAGAGGCATACTTTTCCTTCCAGTCCCTCCGTAATGTCACTTATAAAGACATTAAAAAGGACAGGACCCAGTGCTGAACCCTGTGGAACCCCACTAGTAATCACCCTTTCTTCAGAGTGGACTCTGTTTACTATTACCTTCTGTGTCCTGTTGTCCAGCCAGTGTTTTATCCAGGCTACATCCCTGGGACCCACTCCCAGGCTGGCTAATTTGTTTGTTAATCTTTTGTGTGGGACTGTGTCAAATGCCTTGCTAAAGTCTAGGTAGGCCATGTACACAGCCCCTTTCCTGGTCTACTACTTTGGTCACCCAGTCAAAGAAATTGATTAGATTTGAATGCATCAATTAGATTAATGTGAATGATATCTGAAAGTGCCACAAACAAAAAAGAAAGTTGAGCAAAAAATCGTACCCATGCAAGCTCCCCCCCACACACACACATTCTTTCATTTATTCTGAAGTTTTACTTTTGTGAGAGCAGACAGTCCAGTTGATGGTAAGAGTGGCTAGTGTGATTTATTGTGATGACAATATAAGCCACCACATCCAGGAGAGCTTTAGAATGGTGGTTAGCAGCAAAAAAAATGGCGGTGATTAAAACAAACTCTGGCAAGAGCCAATGGGGCTGCAGGAATTGAATCTAGGTTTAAAAATATTGAAAATTATTTTTTTAAAATATTTTTACACCAAATTTTCAACACAGCCTAGTGAGGAACCTGCCTCATAAAAAAGGGCAGAGAAAATGTTCAACTCCTGGAGTAAAGGTGATGTTGTGCAGGGACTGCAAAATCAGATGTTGGGCTACAAACACACATATTGGGGAGGAGTTGAAAAATGACAGCTGTCACATTCATGAGTAACTATTTCAAAATGGCTATGTTGAAATGTTGTGGTAAAAATATTGAATATTACAAAAGTTATGAGCCCGCATTTGCAAAATTCAACATAGCCTCATAAATTAATAGGTGAACATACTAGAATCATAGACTACAAGAATGCACAAATTATAATACCACCCCATATTACATTTATTCAAAGCCATGGAATACATTGCTTGTCTTTTTTCAGCATTGAAAATTTTAACTTGGTCCATGAGGAACTTTATTTGTTTATTATTTATTTATTTAGCTTTTGTTAAGCGGGTAAGTGCACTAGCCATAAAATGACTATTTTCAGGCACGACCCAGGAGAGTACAGACATGCAGAAACTTAACAGGATAACAATTTATGAGGCATTTACATACAATGAGTTAAAGAGGATGCAATGTATCGGAACATACAAAATAAAGTGCTTTACATACAATGAGTTAAAGTGGATACAATATATCAGAGACATACAGAGTAGACCATTCATAAGTTCATAGATGCCTACCTATGCAATAAATAGAGAGGACCTTGGACAATAAATTATCAGGTGACATATCATATAAACAGAACAAGGTACACAAAAACAGGTAATACAAAAGGAAGAAATAACCATTGAGATCAGGGGTGTCATTAAGGAAAAGGTCGGTAAATGAGGGAAAGGGGAGCAAGCCATGAAATTAGATTATATGAGTGTATGTAAGTGTAAGGGAGATGCCTGCAGTGCAAGATTGTATATGGGCAGGGAAAGAGAGCCGGGACAGGCTAAGGCAGTAAGAGGGTTATATAGAGGTGAGGAAATACTACTGTATGGCAAGAGACATCAGTCATTAGGTAGGGTGAAAGCAGAAACAGGTATCAGCAATCAGCAGATTTGAGTGCAATTTTCTCTTAAAGTATGAGTGGGAGCTAGAAAGTCTAATGTCAAGGGGAAGGGAATTCCTTAGCTGTGGAGCCACATGCTCAAATGCAACAGTTCCTTTCCTAGTGCGGCACCTCGGCAAATTCAGAAAGGATTTATCAGCTGATCATAGACCATGAAGTGTGTCCTGAAGAACAAGCATAGCTGCAAAACACCTAGGGGTTTGATTTTGAATTATCAACTTTGGAAACAGCTTGGCTTAATCAAGCCCTAAATATCATGATATCAGGGCAGAAAGTGGGTCAGGGTGCATTCAGATGAAAGTGAGGATGAGGTAAAAAAAATTATTTTGGTACTGTACTCTATAAAGACCCTGCTAAAAGAATTCAGTATGAAGCTTGTCATATATGCTAAATTCTTTGGTGCGGTCTTATAGTGCAGCAAGTTGGTGTCAGTATTCTATTTTGAGTGGTGGGCTTGTGAAAAATGTCTGATATTTATCAATTCCAACCCACCTTTTTTCTTCTTTGATGACAAAATCACTGTGCTAAGAAAATGGGTTATGTAGATCATTATGATCTATCACATTTTCAATAACCTCAGCTTTTTACACGCTGTGGGTCACTGTCCCACATAGGAAATCTGATCTTCTCACTCCTCTCTGAGTGCAAACCAAGCCCCCTTTTTGTGTTGACAAATCTCCCCCACCACCACCATCTGTCACTTACTTAGTAGCAGTGAATTTATGTAGCATTTTTTAGTTCTGCATATTTATGCAGTCCCATACAGTAAAATGCCAACTGACACCCTTTGTAAGCTTCCCTCTATCAGTTTCTTCATATATCCTCCAGTGTTTACATTTACTGCAGCAGTAAAGAGAATGTGTTCAGTACTAGAAAGAAAAAGAAATGTGCTGGTGGGCTTTCTGTTTGGATACTTTTGCTAAGGGGAAGCTGAATTTTCAATACAGGAGTATCTGGAAGGTTTTAACAAATAATATCCACATTTATTTTTACTAGTAGTTACTACTGTCCTCTCCATGTGGAACAAGGCAAAAATGGATCTGGAGTGGCAGAACAAGAATATGGTGCTCAACAATGAAAAAACTGAAACAAGCTAAAGGATGAGGAGCACCCACATATGCAGAAAGCACTAGGATCACAAAAATATTCAGAGTTCTCCATTTAAGTAAAGTGCATAGTGTACCCACACATAGTGAAAAGTGACAACTGAGCCACTCTTAAAGTAATGCGTCTCTCAGCCCCTGCCAGACATCATCAGAGTAAATCAATCTGATGACACCTGGCAGGAGTCAGGAGAAATGATAGTTGCAGAAAGGCTCAGCTGCCACTTTTATATGCTCAATATGTGTGGATGCATTATGCACTTTAGTTAAATAAAGGACTTTGAATAATATTTTTGTGGTCCTGATGCTTTCTACATATGTGGGTGCTCCTCATCCTTTTGCTTGTCCCTGTCTTAGGGGTATTGACAGGGCTGAACATATGGATATGTTCTCCAGCAGGACACAGGGACATGCTATGAAGGTAACAGATGGCAAGTTTAGGGGTAACATTAGGAAGTATATTTTGTTCCAGAAGGTGGTGGCCTTCTAAAATGAACTGCCAATAGAGTCAGTGGACATGAAGATGGTTGAGTGGTCCCCAGTGTTACCCATCCATTAGTCTTTTCCAGCATTGAGCCAATATTGCTGTGGAGAGCTTTTAGGGGTGGCAAGAATGTTGAAAAGAATATGCCATGCTCTTGCCACACCAGAGTCAGATGTAACTGATACTGCTGTGATTACAGAACTGCACATGACTGATACTCACAATGTGCAGTTTGCTCCGGAGTCAGCTGTATCATGGCAGCACTGACATGACTACATGTGGGCGATACTTACATAAGCATAGTTTAAGTCAGCCCCACCATGTTGCACCCAGCGGCCATTAACATCTCAGCAAATCTGTCCTGTGTCAGTACATTGCATGCAGATGTAAACATTGGTAAAAGTAAGACCCCACTGAAAATGAGATACTGCATTTCAGCCAGGATAAGCTGTATCAGTACACTGTAAATAGGACCCCCTGAAAATGAGGTACTGCATCTCAACAAACCTGACCTGTGTCAGTACTATGCCAGAATGGATAAATGTATGAGCTCACTGAATATGACATATTGCATCTCAGCCAGGCTATCTTATGTCAGTACATTGTAACAGGCCTAAAGAGCACATAACACAGCCTTACTATTTGTTCTAGCAATTTTACTGACAGGCATAATGAAGTTAGTTGCATGCATGCATGTATTGATTTGAGCTTACAGGAAAATGTACAGGAGTTTGTCCTAGTTTTACATGGAAAATACAGGGAAAGTTAGGTTGCCCTACAGGGAAATGCTTTGTTCAGTCTGGAAACACTGCAGCAAACACTTCTATGATTTCTTTGTAATCCCCTATGGTGCCTCTTGCAACCTCTGAAACCCCCTAAAGCATTAGCTGCCTAGCATTTACCCTTCCTACAAATATAAAACCATAAGAGTTCCAATGCCCCTAATCAGATAGGTACCTGAAAGGGTTAACATAAATCAACTCTTCAGAGAAAATACTGTAAATCATTGCTACACACATACATACACACATTGGGAGAGATGACCAAGGATGTAATTTGGAACTGCTCTGCAGTTAGATGCTGTATCCTCTGTTGGAACTCAATCATGGGTAAAAGTAAGACCCCACTGAAAATAAGATACTGCATCTTAGCCAGGCTAACCTGTCTTAGTACATTGTAGAAATGGGTAAAATTAGGACCCCTCTGAAAATGAGAGCCTGCAACTCAACAATGCTATCCTGTGTCAGTACATTGCCAAAATGAATAAAAGTATAACCCCACTCAATATGACATACTGCATCTCAGCCAGGCTATCTGGCTGTGCCAGTATATTGCAACAATGCTATAATACCATCAAGAGGTTCTGGAGATATAAGAACATTGGGAGCAAAACTTGAGAGATTCTAACAGTTTTACATGGACAATACAGGGAAAAGGAGGCTGCCTTACAGGGAAATGCTTTGTTCAAACTGGGAGCACTGCAGTTGACACCGCTATGATTCTTTTTTTTTTTTTGAAACTTGTTTATTGAATTTTCTCAAACATATATGACATACAAAGACTTACACACATAGATACCAGGGATTGCCCCTGTCCCCCAGCCTTAAACTGGCTGTGGATACTATGTACATCTAAAACTATGTACATACACAGCTATGTTGAAATTTCTATACCTCTAATAAGCTGTCTGACCAGTGACTACCTTCAGAATAGGGTAGGCCTTAATTTAGCTCAGATATATAAAACCTGATAGATAATTGCCCACCACCAACTGTATCTAGGTTGTGTTGACACCTCCTACTAAGGTCAGACTAACAACCGCAACTGCGTCCCTAGAAAAGAGAGAGAGTCCCCCCACCCCTTCCTAATTCGTAGATCTTTATGTTCCTATCTTACATAAAGCCAGAAGTACAGTTCAATTTGTTTGCAGATTCGCAAAAGAACATAGCAACTAAGCAAACCATCAAGCTGTTATTCATCTGCTAATTTCACCCTGACAGACAGACCCCCACTCCAGGTGCATACTAGTTGTACAGAATAAATGGCTTCTAAAGTCAGTCATCCTTTCTTATATAATCCTATCTTGCCCTCACCCAATATCTGCCTTTGTACCATTCTCAGGGTTCTCATAAGATCCTCCACCCATTGGTCATAAGTATAGGCAAGGCTGTCTTTCCAGTGCTTTAAAACAAGGATTTGACAAGGGCCGTGAGTAAGGAAAGGTGATATTTGGCTGTGACCCCTGAAACCTGAGACAGGTCCCCAAGCACGCAAATTTCAGGTAGTATAAACTCCAAATAATCTAGGATGGGGTCCATATTCTGCTTAATTTTGAGCCAAAGCGGATGGATCTTAGAGCAATCCCACATCACATGCAGTATGTCCCCCTGTTTCTCACCGCACCTGAAGCATAGGTCTGTCCGTTCAAGGTTTCTCGCACATAGCTTTGCCGGTGTATAGTACATATTAGAAGAAATAAACAGTTGCATATTCTTGAGTTTAGGTATAGTTATGTATTTACAGCTTTTCCAGACAACCTTCCAGTTAGGCCTTCGGGGAGACATAATCTTGTCCCAATATGGGATTTGAGTTGGGAAGCTTGAGCCCACAAAATTCAAAAGCACCCTGTATATTTGGAAGATAGGCTTATTAGCAAAATCCACCCCATTTAGTTTTCCCCAAGTAAACCCATTCCCCTGGGAATCCACCATCCCTTTTTTTCACCCTGTTCAGCAGATTAGTAAACTGCATCTTCTTGAAGAAGTGCAGTCCCTCAAATTGAGGTGGGAGAACAACACTATCCTCATTTATACAATCAGACAACTTAAGGTCCCATAACTATCTAGCCCATTGCTTTATAATAATTTGACCACCTAACCAAAAATTCGGGTTGTCCAATATCAGTTGTTCCCATGCTTTCTCTTGTCCCCTCCTTTGTGCTGGCGTCAAAAAGTACTACCATGCATTAACTGTTTTTCTATTGAAGTCAACTTTCCTTTTTTAGGGAGCTTTTCTGGGTGGGAAAATAGCAGTGCTTCTGGGGAAACTCCCAATTCCTTTAATATCTGTCTCTCTATGCGAAGCCAAATTGGCACATATTCCTCCTCCCCCCATCCATTCCACTGTCCCATTATCCCTAGCTGCCCTGCCACAATGTCTTACTACAATTGGAGATCTGGCAACTTAAAGCCCCCTATATCCTGTGGGAGATGTATGACCATGTGTTTCTTCCTAGCGGGCTTAGAGTTTCACAGAAAGCCTGATAGCAACTTTCTGATTTTTATAAACCAGGACTGAGGGAAGAGATACGGCATCAAATGAATTGGGTACAATAGCCTAGGCAATAAATTCATTTTGACCATTCCTAACCTAGCTGTAAAGTTAAGTGGAAGTTTATTCCATCTGAGCATGTCACCCCGAATTGTAGTTAACAGTTTTTCCAAGTTAATCTCCACTCCCTTCTCTACATTAGGGGTAATCCATATACCAAAGTATTTGATTACTTTAGGGTCCACTAAATCTGAAGTTGCTCAAAATCTGCCCTAAAAGTGTGTGGTGTAAGGGGAAGAATTTGTGTTTTGCTTAAGTTCAGTTTATAATTCGAGACTACTGAGTATCTTTGTATCATTTCCAATGCCTGTCTAAAGCCCTCAGCTGGGTTCTGCAAATGTAAAAGTATGTCATCCGCAAACAGAGGCAGTTTAAGTTCCTCCCCTCAAATTTTAATTCCCTGGATCCTGGGATCTAGGTTAAGTACCCTTAACAAGGGTTCTACGTAAATATTGAACAAAATAGGGGAAAGGGGGCATCCTTGCCTAGTCCCATTCTCTAATTTAATTTCCTGAGATATGTATCCATTGCATAACACCCTGGTAGTGGGGGCTGCATATACATTTTTTATTGCTCTGAGAAGACCTTCAAGGAATCCCATCCTCTCCATGATGGCAAAAAGAAAGGAATGAAAAACCCTGTTGAAGGTCTTTTCAGCATCTAAAGATATCAGTGCCATAGGTATCTGGGAGTCCAATGCATGGTTAAGGATATGGTGCAGCTTCCTTAGTGCATCATGAGCCCCCCTGCCTGGCATAAACCCTACCTGTTCCTGACTAATTAAACTTGGAGCAACTTTCAAGATTCTATTAGCCAGTATCCTTGTCAGGATCTTGATATCCTGATTCATCAGTGCAATCAGCCTGTAGCTCTCTGGAAGCTCCTTTGGCTCATCCGGTTTTGGGATAAGTGTAATATATGATTGGTAAAGTGGGGAATGAGACACCCCTGCTTGCATTATCCTAGTAAACATATCTTTCAGAAGAGGGAAAAAGTGTTGAAATATGTGTTTTATAAAACTTGGCTGTAAGGCCATCAGGTCCCGGAGTTTTACCATTTGTCAATGATTTGACCTCCTCTAAGATTTCCCCCTCACTTATTGGAACTGCCAGCCCTTGTACCTGTGCCGAATCTAGAACAGGGAGCAGTATGCTTTCCAGAAATGCTTGTATTTCTTCCCTATTGTTAGTCCCTCCCCCCTGATAAATCCCTTTGTAATAAGTTGCAAAGGCATCAGCCATTTCTTGGGGGTCAGTTATAGTTTCTCCTTCCACTTTTATTAAATTTACCACTCGTGTGGTCTCCCATTACCTCACTCTGTCTGCTAGAAGGTGGCCAAGCACATCTCCCTGCATTAAATATTTAACCTAGATTTTCTCCAACCAAACATCCACCTTGGCATAGATCAGGTCCGCCATCTCCTCTCTCAGATCCTTAAGTTCAGCATCTAATTCTGCAGATGACCCTTCTAAAGACGTAAGAGAATCTATAGCCCCTAAGATAAACTCCTCTTGGGCTTGTCTGAATTTGTTTCTTCTCGCTGCATATCTTTGAGCTACCCCCAAATAAAGAACTTTACAAGTTGGCCAAGCTATATGCTTATCCTGCAATGTTGGTAGTTGAACTTGAATAATCTCTCTAAGGTCCTCCTCTAACTTTCCCTGTAGTTTAGTATCAGTCAATAGAGATTCTTCTAATCTCCATCTGTATGGCTTGGGCGGAGAGGCTTTTAGCTCCCACGTCATCTGCATAGGGGAGTGATCAGATAAAATTCTACTATAGGTAGCCATTTCTTTTATTCCCACCAACGCTTCCTTATTGACCAGGAAAAAAATCAATCCTGGAGTGCATTTTATGGGCCCCTGAAAAGAAAGACATGCTGTTCAATCCCTTAACATGTATTGAAGCAGGGTCCACCAATGCCATAGCCTCTAAGAATTGACCCATAGCCTCCTGTGCTCTAGATGGAGGTTTCTTAGAGGGTGGATTCCTATCTTCCCAATTGTTTAGGCACAAGTTCCAATCCCCTGCTAGAATGATTGGATGTGCTGGCAACCCCACTACATCTGCCTCTAATGAAGCAAAAAAATCTGGGTTGGGGGCGTTGGGCCATAAATGGAGGCGATTGACAAGTCTGAACCCAGGATAGAGCCAGAGAGAAAAATTCCCCTGTTGTCCCCTTTTATTACCACTCTCTTTACCACATATGGGCAAGCCTTCCCCACCAAAATAGCAACTCCCCTTGAAGCCGTTGTGTTTCCCACTCCAAATATCTGACCCACCCACATTTTTTTCAACAGATCCAGTTCCTCTGATAAAAGATGAGTCTCCTGTAAAGTCACAATTTGTGCCCCTACTCATTGAATATGTCTCAGAATCACCATTCTTTTTCATCTACCCCTAAGGCCTTTAACATTGCAAGAAATAATTTTAATATTTAACATTATATATACATACTCCCCTATTTATTACCTTGCTATGATCTGCCAGTGTCTTGTTCCCAGCTAACGGACTCTCTCTCTTTTCTTTTCCCCCAACCCCCCCCTTACACTTCTCTGATCCTATGATCGCCCTCATAGAACAATAGTGATCCATGAATAAGCCAGCTCCCGAGTGTTCCCCGGTCCCCTCTCCAAGCTCATACCAGAAATTACAAATAATCCCATCCTTCCAACGTCTCCCTACCCTGTTCCATAATTTAGCTTCTCCTCACTCACCTTCTCCTAACCCCATTGTCCAAGGGGAGATACATTCCTAGTGGTCTCCCAGATTATAGATATTTTCAGGCTATCCTGCCTAATTATCTTTCAGTGCACATTAATGATTGATAGGGTTTTGTTTGGAAACGCTATTATAGCGCACTTCAAATTCTTTACCCACTATTCCCCATGGACCTTCATTATTTCACAAAATGACCACCTCCCCCTGCAGTGTAGTTTCCCTTTTCCCTGTATTCCAAGGGAAGCTCAGCTCTAGCCCTCCAGCCTGATATTAACCCAAAAAATCCTATCCTCTGCTCCCCCCCAAAAGACTGCTCACAATACTAAGGCTAGCATGTTGAATGGAATCAGCAACTTACCAGAGGAATGAGCTTACAGAGAAAATAGCTATTGCTGCTCACCATTCACCCCAGTTGTGTAATCATAAAACCCCTAGCTACTTTCCCCCAGGATAAGCCTTCCGCATTCATTTCTGAGGTTACCAAATTAAAAAGCGGGCATGTTCTCTGTCATCCAATACAGTGCCAAACCTGTTTTTGAAGCAAACCTAGGCTGAGTGAAGCACTCTCCCCACATCCATTGAAATGGGCCTTAACCCCCACCCCATCATAAAATCATTAAATGACTTAGCCTAAGGCATGTCTGCCCTCTAGTGGCATCACCCAGTAATCACTTTGCTGCAGCTCAAATTAGCCCTGGAAGAGAAGGTCTCCCATCCAAATTCCCAACATCAGCCCTACCCCCATTACCTCCCTATAGGTCTCCATAACTCTTTCTCCCACTCAATCCCTTAAGCTGCCCCAAAACAAAAATGTAGGCTACCTGCCTTATATAATCAACAGACTTTTTTAATTTTAATAAGCTGTAAATGAGTTCAGTCCACACATAGCGTTTCAACCTTTCTTTTATCACATCCAGATCAGGTTGGAACTCCCCATTGTCACTGCTAAGCCAGTCAAGTCGGTGGCTTGAATAATGATGGTAGCTCAAATCTCAAGGCCTCCAGAGCATCACGTGCTGTTAGGTATTTATGTATCCAGCTTGGAGCTTAACTATTAGGGTCACTGGATACAGCATCCGGAACTTGATCCCAGCTAGATATAGTTTCTTCTTAATGTCTGAGTACTCTTTCTGGCAATCTCGAATCGGTGGGGTTTGAGCCTGGAACAGCCACAAAGTCACCCCATTCCACTGCAGATTTTTTGATTGCTTAGCTTTACTGAGAACAAAGGTTTTTTCTTTATAGTTAAGAAACCTCATGATTAATACCCACGGGCAAGCTCCTGGGTGGGGGGGTCTCTCTAAGTGCTCTGTGTGCTCTTTCCAGGTTATATGCCTCCCCTTATAGAGTCAGGCATAGTAGTTTTAATAGCAGATCCTGCAAGAAGGTTACACAGTCAGAACCCTCCATTTTTTCTGGAAGCCCCGCCATAATTAAATTATTTCTCCTGCTACGTGATTTTTGGTCTTCAATGCGGTCTTCCAGCTTTTTGACTTCCTTTCGTAGCACAACCACTTCTTGCTCTGTTGTTGTAGTTTTCTTTTCCTGCAATGAGACACTGGCCTCTAAATCTCCCATCCTCCTTGCCAGCGCATTCAAAGTCAGTTTTATCATTGAAAAATCCACCACCAAACCCTGTAGCATTTGTTTAATCTCCAGGATGTCATCCACATTCGCTTTCTCTCCCCTTCCACTCTCTCTTTGTCGTCTTGATCCTCTGGAACAGGCGAAAGGGGTTTCTGTCATTTTACTGCTAGAACCCGAGCTGACAATGGCTCTGGAATTCCACACTCCATCTCAGCAATTCAGTCGGGCCTTTGCAGATCACCACTGAGACCAGGTAAAAAATTCAATCTGCACCTTCCTGTTCGAGCGAAAGGCAGAGAGGCTTAGTAAACTTTCCTGAACAATTAGATTACCAAATTGAGCCCAAAAACTTATTTAAAAAGTAGATTAAATTGATGAGGGCCCAGGAGCAACACTCTGGATGTCCTCTCTCCTCTAGCTCATCACGTGATCTCACCCCACTATGATTGTTTGTAATTCCCTAGAATGCCCCTTGCAACCTCAGAAAACACATAAAACATTAGAAAGACAAAGAACCTCTGTGCACAAACACTGAAGCAAGGATTACCCCAAAGGGCATTTGGCTGGGAAGCCAAGTTTCAAGAAAATACAAAATCACACATGCCCACACAATGCAAAGCATCATGGGCTGCATATGCAAATCACCACAGAATGTTATGCTGGTCCAACTTTAAGCAGAATTGCATGGTGCCGAAAGGCCTCTCACACAGTTTGCAAAGAGTGCTAACAGAAGACATGAGACACGTGTTTCGTCCTACCAGGACTCATCAGTATGCCTCGTCTGTTTGACACCCCAGTGGAATGGACCAGCTACCCTTAAGGCAGTGTGCCTTGGATATATTGTGGTGAACCCATTAAAATAAAAACTATTTAAAAGACAAAGAACCTCTGTGTGCAAACACTGAAGCAAGGGGTTACCCAAAGGGCATTTGGCTGGGAAGCCAAGTTTCAAGAAAATACAAAATCACACATGCCCCCACAATGCAAAGCATCATGGGCTGCATATGCAAATCACCACAGAATGTTATGCTGGTCCAACTTTAAGCAGAATTGCATGGTGCGGAAAGGCCTCTCACACAGTTTGCAAAGAGTGCTAACAGAAGACATAGACACGTGTTTCGTCCTACCAGGACTCATCAGTATGCCTCGTCTATTTGACACCCCAGTGGAACATAAAACATTAGCTGCCTAGCATTTATTTATCCTTCCTATAAGTTCCAATGCCATTAATTACATAGGTCCTGAAAAGGTTAATATTAATCAGCTGTTAAATTCCTTTGAGTAAATATTGCAAAGATTGGTGTGAATGATGATGTATTAGGACTCATGCACATATATCTCATTCCTAATAGCTACCTTTCCCAGGAAAGTGGGGGCTGTGGGATTTTATTCCTATGAGTTTTTATTTAGATTCCTTAGAATGGTTCTGTACATGTTTGCTATACATTGACACTGGATTGAAATCTGTACATATCAGGCTTGCGGTCTTATTTTCTTGGGGGTCCTTGATAAGCAGTTTTGTTTTTTGTTATTTTATTCGGCTGTTATATTTTCAATTGATATTATCATGTATTAAATGCTGTTACAACACTGAAGGCTTTAAAGTTTATGTAGAGCATTAACTGGTTGAGAATATAGTTGAGAAAATGCCCCAAGCTACGCTCTATATTATATTTTGTGTGAAACATTTCCTCATTTTGAGTAAACTTCACTTTAAACCCTTAGTATGCCATATGTGTGTGTGTGTGTGTGTGTGTGTGTGTGTATATATATATATATATATATATATATATATATATATATATATATATATATATGGATATGCAATGGAAGCAAGTGTAAAACATTATTTATCTCCACAAGAGCAGTTTGACTTCAGGTAACCTCATGAGTGGCGTAAGCCACAAGTGAGGTGTCTGAGGTCAAACTGCTCAAGTGCAGATAAATCATTTATTATACAAGTTTTCTATTGCATATTCCATGTATGCAATTCTTTCGTTTTTGCTTTTGGATGGGGCATTTTCTAGTCAAAAAAGTGAATAAAAATTTTATTTTCTGCCATTTTTTGCTGATTATAGAAAATCTAAAAGGAATCTATAAATGAAACACCACTCATCTTATAAGTATTTCTATGCTGAATTAACTTTGTGCTCACAGTACCATGCTATCGTTTTTCATTTTAAAGTTATTTACATTTGTTTGCTGACAAAATGACAAAAAAATTAATTTTCTGCTGTTTTTTTGCTAATTATCAAGAAATCTAAAAGGTATCAATAAATAAAATATCACTCATTTTGTAGATATTTCTGTGCTGAACAACTTTCATGCTCACAGTACCATGCTATTGTTTTTCATGTTAAAGTTATTAGCATTTGAAAATGGTTAATACTGCTACTGAGGCCAAACATTCTAAATGACATAAGCACTGTAAAGATAAATGGCTGTTGACATAAGTATTGTGTGGATAAATTGCTGATGACATAAGCACTGTATACATAAATGAAATTAATGTGCACAGTTACTCAGATAAATGGATTTATCACACTCTGTTTATCTCCATCCCATTGCATAAATAAGGGATATGTAATGGAAGCAAGTGTAATAAATGATTTGTCTGCACAAGAGCAGTTTGACCTCAGGTAACCTCCCGAGTGGTGTAAGCCACGAGTGTGGTGTCTGAGGTCAAACTGCTCGCGTGCAGATAAATCATTTATTACATGAGTTTTCCATTGCATATTCCATTTATGCATTTCTTTTGTTTTTGCTTTTGTAGGGGGCATTTGTTAGTCAAAAAAGTGAATAAAAATTTAATTTTCTGCCATTTTTTCCTGATTATAGAATCTAAAATGAATCTAGAAACAAAACACATTTCATTTTGTAGGTATGTTTATGCTGAACAACTTTTGTGCTCAAAGTACCATACTGTCTTTTTTGTTTTTATGTTATTTGCATTTGTTTGATGAAACAGTGCACAAAAATGGAATTTTTTGCTGTTTTACGCTAATTCTGAAAAAACTAAAAAGTATCTATAAATGAAACACCACTCATTTTGTAGATATTTCTGTGCCTAATAAACTTTGTGATCACAGTACCATGCTATCATTTTTCATTTTAAAGTTATTTACATTTGTTTGTGGACAAAATGAAAAAAAAATGTGAATTTTATGCTGAGTTTTTGCTAATTATCAAAAAATCTATAAGGTATTTATAAAAGAAATACCACTCATTTTGTAGATAATTTTGTGCTGCACAACTTTCATGCTCATAGCACTATGCTATCTTTTTTTGTTTTAAAGTTATTTGCATTTGAATATAGTTAGTACTGGTACTGAGGCTGAACATTCTAAATGAGTTCCGGAGTGATTGTGACATATCTACTATGTGAATAAATCTGTGATGATGTGTCTACTATGTGGATAAATGTAAAATTTGAATTTATCCTATAGTAGCTGAGATTTATCTCATAGGATTTATGTCCACGCCTATTGCATAAGTATATATATGCAAGACAAAATCTAGAAATCTCATTGGCCAAGAGACAACAGCTGACTGTACATTAAATCTCTATATATGCACAGTCATCCTGGTCCTACACCATATCACACAATGAGCAAATCGGTCCTCCTGTAACCAGAACTATCTTCTATCAGTCCCTCTGCAACCAGAACTGATCTTCCATCACAAACATGGCTGCTACCTTTAAACTGTAAAAACCTTTAACTGGGCCTTAAAAATAAAACTATCTTAAATAAAAAATAAAACATATTAATTAAATGCTGTTTACCTAATCATCACACTCTCCTTACACACACAAACAAATTATAAACATTAAGTAGTGTTTATAGTTTTCATTACCACTTATTCTTTACTGACAGCGAAAAATCCCCCTTCTTTCTTTACCTGCACATCAGGGAAATCTCTTCTGTTTGCCCTGACAGTGAAATAATTGAGTGTCTGACTCTAAAACAGGCCTTTGTTGTCTGTGTGTACAGTATGTTAGGAGAGTAACAGTCTACCAGTAGAACTGAGCAGAATTTTGAATCCCCGTATTCCATGGTAAACATTCCATGATAAACATTCTGGGTGGAATATTCAGAAGGGTTGTGCATTACGCAACCCATTGATGTGCCCAGGCGTGATATTCAAAGGGGGAATGTGCATGGCACAAATCCCGATGTGCTGGAGTGCATCAGTAATGTATGCAGCACAAGTAGGGGGGGGCGTGCCCATGCATACTCTGCACATCCCGATATTCAGCCCGGGATGTGCTGAGCAGATGCAGGTGCAACCTGTAACTGCACTGCACACAGTTGAGCAAAAAATAAAAGGAGCAGCAGCTGGCCACCTACAGGGGAGTTGCCATATTGCAGGGTGCAACACGGCAGCTGCCAGCTCTGGGTGGCCACCCAAGCTCCGACGGTACCCTCCATCGGGTAGCGCCCCCCATGCCTGATCAAAGGCATACATACAATAATTAAATGTCCTATATCCCTGGTGGTCCAGTGGACTGCTGGCAGCCCGATCGCAGGCAGAAGTGTAAAGAAAGATTACATCCCATCCCTGATGGTCCAAGGGTACCCCTTCCCTACCCTTGCACTGAGTAACACCACCCTGCTCCCCCCGGTCAGCGTCGGGCGGCATCTCTCCACCCAAAAGCCAACCGGCTGCTACCGACTGACTGCATGCAGAATGGCTGCATGCCCATTGGTCCACAGTGTGAGCCAATGGATGTGCAGACCATACCCAGTACTACACAGTCAGATGTGTGAATGAGATCCATTCACATATCTGGAGACTGTAGCACAGTAAGTTCAGATGCCATTGCTCCACGCTTGTGGACTTAATGGGCATACAGCTGTACTGTATGCAGTCAGTTGGTGGGTGGCCAGGCGGCTTGCTGGTGGGGAGCTGCTGCCCGCTGCTGACTGGGGGGTGAGGTGGTGGGGCTCAGTGGGAGGGTGAGGAGTAGTGGTGGGCAAAGTGGGCTCAATCCGCTCCATGAAGTGTTTCGTGGAGCACAGGTGGATTCACGGAATGCTCCGCAATGTGAAATGGAGTACTTTGCATTTTAATGAGGAACGCAAAGTGCATTGGAAACAGTGACTTCGCATTACTCCACCTCCACTGGTCACTACTCTTTCAAATTTAAGGTGAAGTATATTGGTGGCAGTTCACTTCGCCTCACTTCGCCTTGTTTTTGAGCTCTGAAGGCGGATTTTGCAGTGATTCATGGGAGTTCAGGTCACATAGGCTCTATATTGATCTCCACAGCCTCAGTTCAAGGTATTATGAGCAGGAAGGAGTAGGAGACAGTGTGCTCTGATAGCTGTCTGTAGGAATCTTTTAAAAGCTGTTCAAAAAGCATTTTAGCTTTTTTTTGGGATCCAACTGTAGTTCATTGATTGTAGGAAACCCTCCTGTGCTCACATCATCGAGCATTTTTGTCTGTGTGTGGATTTTGAATGTAAATTTACAACATTGAGTGTGTGTGGTGAAAGACAGTGAAGCGTGCTGTGTGGGGGTGGGGCATATATGTGTGTAGGTAGATTTAAGTTGGAGAACTAGTGATTCATTTGCATTTTGGTAATATTTTTGTTATATAACTGACTGTTACTGTACACATAGTAAAATTGTCAGTGATAGTACAAATTTTCAGGCTGCTTGTTGTGTGAATGTGGTGCAGCATTGCATTAGGTCAGGTTGTTTAAATTACAAATTTACATTACATGGCACTGAGTACACTGAACTTTTGCATTTGCATAGCATTCCTCATTCAGCATTGTACACAAAGTGTTCTGTGTTGTGTGTGCAGTGTTGCGTGCATCAGATATAATACACCTTTTAAAATTTGACACAGATTAGTGTAAGTGCAACTAAGCGCAGCAGTGAGAACCTGCTATCCACTGCAGCTGCCTGATTTTGTACTGCGATTGGGTTCTCTGTTCTTAGTTTTGCTGCTTGTAGTGCTGTAAAAATAAGCACTGTCTGCATTCAGTGCCCCCCCACCCCCACGTTGAAAAGGTATTTTTTACCAGACTGGATTGTTTTCATGACTGCATCAGCACCACTGGTTACTGAAGTTGTTTTAATTCCATGACAGTGTCACAACACAGAAGTCTTTTATCTGTTGCTGAAGCCACAGTTGTTTATTTTGCTTCACATCCAGCTAGCGACCCTCCAGTCAGAAAATGAACATATCAACATCTGAAATTGGTAATAATATTTGTGGTTGATCCCCCAAAATGCCTGCAAAGAGAGGTGCAAGTAAGGTTGTTTCTGGCCATGGCAATGCTGGCAGTAAGAGAGTCTATGGGCGTGGTAGTAGTAGGCGGACGAGAAGGGCATTGCTGATGTGAGGAAAGGTATTTCTCCTGCAATGTTTTTTACAGCCCAATCAGTATCTTCACTGATAGTTGGAGGAGATGATGTTTTTCCAGCCGGTGGTGTTAGTGTTACTGGTGTCAGTGGTGGTGGAGGTAGTATTAGCATTGTTGCATCAAGTTCTAATTCCGACCAGTATACCGTATCCAAACATTTTGAGTGTAAAGCAGTGCAAGTGAGTGACAGAGTAGATGATGACATACTTCCCAGTAACATCCCATTAACTGAACCTGATTCTTATGATCATGTCAACGATAGTATACAATGTGATATTCCATCCACCATGGCACTTAACGTCACTCATATTCCATGCAGTGCTGGTGATTCACAGTTGGGTGAAAAAATATCAGGTGATGGTGGTGTAGATGCTGATGATGAATGTGATGATGCTGATGATGATGATGTTGCTCTTGTTGCAACATGCAGTCCACATGTTAGCATCCAAGCAGAAGATGTGGATGTATGTCACAGTGACATTGATGAATATGATGATGATGTAATTGACCACAGTTGGGAACTGGAGAAAAAGAAATTAAAAGTGGCTGTGTCTGAATCTGTTTGCAGGAATCCCCCCCCCCCATAAAAACTTGTGATTTACCGGTTTTAGTGGATGATGATGATGATGATGACGACCCAATACTCAATATGATAGGTAGTCGTGGTAGTCAGTTGCAGTCCAGGTGTGCAGTGCCAGAAACATCATGTGCCCCCCCACTTCAGTGCTTAAAATAACAGACTTAAATAAGCCACATCATTATGGACATGTTAAAAGCAGAGCACCACAGTCCCTTGTTTGGGATTTTTTTTGTTCAAGATGAAAATGATGATTCAGTTGCAGTCTGCCAGGTTTGCTATGTGCATGTGAGTCAAGGTAAAAAGGGGAGCCATCTTGGGACAGGAGGACAGCATACACATCTTAAGAATAGGCACTTGGCTCTGTGGACCCAGCACAAGCTGGCAGCTAATGCCATACACGGGCATTCACCCGTATCACCGGCAGCAACCATAGCCAGCATGTTATCCCCTTTCATGACTGTTAAGCCCAGTAGGAAATTAAACGTGTGCAGTAGTGCGGTAATAAGAGCAGAGGATTACTACAGGCATGATGAGGTGGAGGACCATAATGACTTTGAAATGTTGTCCAGTGCTGGTGAGAGTAGCAGTTTTTGTGGTGGTGGTGATGGTGGTGGTGGTGAATGCAGTATGTCTAGTGCAAGTGGTACATCAACCCCGGTTGCAAATCTGGAAAAATAACATAATTTCTGGGTTTGTCATCATCACCTGTGCAACCATCTTCATCAAATGTCCACACTCCACCCCCTGCCAATGCTATTCATCACAGAGCACAACCATTTATGACCAACAACACACCCCGTGTAAAACGTTTAAGTCAAGGGTAAGGGGACTGTAGTTCCTGGTGGTCTGTCATCCAAAGTGGTTGGCATCAGCCCACTTTGAGAGACTGTCCCAAGTGGGTATTTGTGAAATTAATGATTCCGGGGAACAGGCTGATGCATCAACAATTGTACGTTGCAGAGTGTTTTTGCGCATAAGCTGAAGTACAGCCCCAATCATACAGTGTCACGTGAACTTAATGCGACTGTAGCAGAAATGCTGGCAATCAATCTTTTGCCCTTCTCCTTTGTGGAGAATTCTGGGTTCTGGTGGTTTGCTGCCCGTGCCTGTCCAAAATGGAAAGTCCCATCCAGAACATGCTTTTCTACCTGTGCAGTTCCTGAGTTGTTCTGCACTGTCTCAGACTCAGTAAGACATGCCCTTCAACATTCCTCCTCTCCATTCATCCATTTAAGTATGGATATGTGGACAAGTGGCAAAACAGCGGGGAGTTCATATCTGTGTATAACTGCACACTGGGCGCAGGTGCCGGGGGTTGTTTGTGATGCTGGTAGTGTGAATAATCAGTGCAGGAAGGTGGATTGTCATGGTAGAAATCTTCTGGGGATTCGCCAGCATGCAGCAATTGCTATGAGCAGCGTGATCTGTTCACACACTGGTGAGAACATGTTGGGCATGGTACTGACTGAAATTGACAGATGGCTAAACCTTCTGTCCCTGAGAGCTGGGTCCATAACAAGTGACAATGGGTCAAATGTTGTGAAATGCATCACAAATGGTGTTTTTTTCATGTTTCATGCATGGCCTACTGTTTAAATCTTGTGGTTCAGGAGTTTCTGCAGCACCCTGACATAAAGGAAATGCTGACCATTGCACGATGTATCTGATCTCACTTTTCAAGATCTGGAAAAGTGCGTGACCAACTGCGGCAGTTGTAGATACAAAACAGCCTGCCTCAGCACCACTTGAAGCTGGAAGTTGTCACCCACTGGAACGCCATGTTATACATGACAGAGAGGTCATATGAACAATACAAAGCCATAGCAGAATATCTTGTTATGCACACTAGCCATGACAGTTCTGGGGCCTCCATGTCTATGATGACCGAACAGTGGCACCTCATGAACTCTGTAATAACAATTTTGTGGCCTTTTGAATATGACACACAGGCAGTGAGTGGAGAGTCTGTCTCCATTAGCCAATCAATTCCACTACTGCGGGTGCTGAGGTAGACATTTGTGAATGTACAGCATAGCCTTGATGTTGCCGGAGATGTTGGTAGCAGTATGTTGCTGCAACACTTGCCGACAGTATTCTACCAGAATTGTCACACTGTGAGCATTCAGCGTAGTGACAACTTTGCCATGGCAACAATGCTGGACCCACTATACAAATGTGGAATTGCATCAGTACTGGAGGGAGGGCCTGAACAAGTAAAAAATATCAGTGGTCAACAGGTTCACTTTGTTCATTGGGCACAGAAGTCACGTGCCAAGGTTTGCAAACCTCAACAGCATAATCCAGCTGAAGGCGTAGCTGGAGAACCAGCAAGCATATCATGCAAGGGTAAAGGGACTGTAGTTCCTGGTGGTCTGTCATCCAAAGTGGTTGGCATCAGCCCACTTTGAGAGACTGTCCCAAGTGGGTATTTGTGAAATTAATGATTCCGGGGAACAGGCTGATGCATCAACAATTGTACTTAGTGAGGCACAGAGAATGGTTGAGTCATATTTGTCTGAAAACAGGCATCTGACAATAAGTGAAGATCCTCTTTTGTACTGGAGTGGAAAGGTCAGTGAATGGCCAGAGCTGACTGCAGTGGCACTAAAGTACCTCACATGCCCACCCTCCAGTGTAAGTGTTGAAAGGGTATTCAGCTCAGCAGGTGCAATAGGCAGGGATTGTCGGACAAACCTGTCTCCTGCAAATGTTAGTTTGCTAACATTCATTAAAATGAACGAGAGGCACATACCAGCACAGACTGCAGCCTCAGTATTCGTACCTGGCCTAGTCATTGTGGTCTTGCTGATGTGGAAATGGAGCATCCTGGTGGCACTGGCAGTGGCTGCCTGAAATGGCCCACCGCTGATGTAGATGATGATGACACAATGGAGAAAGAATTTCCCAGTGGTCAGACTTCAGACATCGATGACTATGAGGGCAGTTTTCTTTATGAGGATGATGATGTGGTTAATGTTGGCAGGTTTTAGCTGCAGTATTTAAAAGGCGGTGGGCCCCCCACCCCGGACCACCACCACCGGGACTGATGTTATCCGAGTCTGCTGCCACCATGAGTCTGTCTTCCCACCATGGACCACCACCACCACCGGGACTGATGTTATGCAACTCTGCTGCCACCATGAGTCTGTCTGCCTCCCACGGACCACCACCACCACCACTGGGACTGATGTTATCCAACTCTGCTTCCACCATGAGTCTGTCTGCCCCCCACGGACCGCCACCACCACTGAGACTGCTGTTATCCAAGTCTGCTGCCACCATGAGTCTGTCTGCCCCCCACAGATCACCAGTCCACCAGTGCACCAACACCACCAGCTTCTTAATATTTAAACCATAAAGTGAGTATGTGTACTCATGTTGTTATACTGCCCCACTTCCTTAAGTTGTCTGTTTTGTTTTCTGTAGCTTTTTGTAGCCGCAGTGGCAAAACACATACAGTACACTTCTTTTGTTTCTTTTACAGGAGAACAAAAACAGGCTCCATCGCTATTACTCATTGGGAAAGTTGCTGTAGCTATACAGCATAGAGAGGAACCTATGTAATGTCCATGTGAAAACCATTCTGGTAAGTATGAAGATTTTATTTCATCCATTTCATTGCTTTGTAAAGACTGCTGGAAATATTGCACACAACAGGTTGTCTTAGTAGTTGACAAGATGTGTCTCTGAAATATAACTTGACAATAGGGTTGAGATTTGAGAACCAGGGAGGGACACATAACAATGAAGTTGTAACTTTTAAGAAGTCATTCATTTCTTTTTTTAGGAAAATTTGCCATATTCTGTTGTTCTGTCAAAGCGGCCTTATCCAAAAAACTTCATCAACATCAGGCACACCCCTCCCCCGACCCTAGCTTGGGCACACATGCAACATGCAGAAGTCATTTCATTTGATGACCATGACTATCATTAACAACCAGACTCCAGAAGGATGCTGATGAAATCTGTGAAGAAGTAAAAAAATAAGAAACCATTACAGACAAAACTGAAAATATGATCGCCCCCCCAAAAAAAATAAATACTTACCTTCATGTGCTTGAGAGTTATCCATTTTTGATTTAAGTGCAAAAAATTCTCATTGAGCACTGGAAGGTGCACAGTAACAGTTTGGAGTCACCTGTGTGATGCAGAACAATAGCATGAGTACATGCCCATGTCAAGTTCAACCCCCCTCATCATCACCTACAAAATACACAACCATATATCTACATATACATCTACTCACCAAGGCTACTATTAGTGTACATCCAAAGGGCACCTTTCAATCCAGTTGAGATGATCACTTTTCACTTTTCTGCACACAAGGAGGACACATTGTGGGCCTGCAGAAAAAATCTGGGTACTCTGTGCCACCTCTGCATGCATGACTGAGTGTGCCATTAATTCTGGGGGACTTTGTATGTGCTGGAACAGTCTTTTTTCACTTTGTTACCACTTGTCAATTTTCTACACACAAGGAGGACACATTGTGGGCCTGCAGAAAAAATCTGGGGACTCTGTGCCACTTTTGTGTGTTCTGTGATTGTTGCTGTGAGCTCATAGCCATGATGTCATAGTGGCATTTTTACAGTTAAAGCAGCATTGCAAGATTGTCCTCACAGTTCTGAATTGTACTTTTTTATGCTACTTTAAATTGCCACAGCAACCACTACTTACGTGCGAGTCATCAGTGACTTGAATGATATGATTCTTCTCACAATTTATGTCTGCTTCTCTTACTCCTCCTTTTTTTCATTTATGAAAACAAAATGAGCATGTCTTCCAATACTGTTCTGACCAGCTTTGTATTTATTTGCAGCTGCTTCTCAATAACTATTGTTCCGTGGTGTCATATAAAACACTGACTGATGCATAACTGTTAGTTAGCAACAGAAGTTATATATGACAACTACTTGATGTGATGGAGAAAAGCAGAGGAAAACCATGACAAAGACCTGGTCACACTCAGTGTCAGCAGCACCAATTTAAAAGGAATGCTCCTTTCATTATTTCATACATGAAAAAAGGTAGTACAACACACTCAGCTACTGCAAATTATCATATCATTCCAGTCAGTCAGGATGTAAGTAAAAGAAGCTGTAACATAGCATAAAAAAATATAAGTCAGAGTTATCAACAGATTGTTGAGCTGCTGCTTTACAGACAGTCACCACATTACATAGTTATGGTGATGCACATAAACTAATATGTGGGGGCATTACTACCACTGGAATATTTCTTGCTCCACAGAGTGCAATATATGTCTGTGAAAACCACCCATAATTTCATTACAGTGAGTCACATAATGGAAGAATTAACAATCTGAAAAGCAACCCACATTTGTGCCACACTTCCTCAGCAACGTTAAGACGTGATGGCAGGGGGAGCGCAGGTGCATGCTCCACTATACTGAATGTCCAGCAGCTATCACAAGCAATGTTTTCTAATGTTATAAGGTTCACTTTGTGGTGAAATGTGGGATGTTTCCACTACCAAGGCTGTTCTTACTGGAAACGTGGCCACACATTTCACAACAAACTGACCATTAGCACAAAGAAACATTCGCAAACCTGCACATTGTATTCACTGTACGGAGAGGAGCACCCACACGCCCTCTACCTGCCATCATGTACTAATGTTGCTGAGAAGGGAGGCAAAATGTGGACAGATTTTCAGGATGGGAATGCCTCTGTCACATGACTCACTGTAATGCATTTACGCATTGTTTTCAAAAAAAATTATTGCACTATGTGGTGCAAGAAAGATCCCCTGGAAGGAAAATGTGTATGATTTAATAATAACAAACAGAAAACACACAACAAAAGTACAACACAGTAGTGGGGTGGGGGTGGGTGTGGGGGCGAAAACAATACCTGGATTTACTATGGCCGTGGGATGCCGTGGTGGTCCAGCAGCAGGTGCAGCACTGAAAGTATTTGCTGCTGCTGTCCTTCCACTCTGGTAACTGCTGCTCCAAATTAATTAAATGCTTGTTGTTTTCCTCCAGTGCTGCCCACACCAGGAGGATGTCAGACTGGCTAACAGGGACTGTACCGAGGTCCACTGCAGTGGGCAATCCAGGTAGTGGGGCTGGTGGTGGACAAGATGGTGCTGGTGGCTGTGGTGGCAGTGGTGGTGGTGGTGGAGCACCTGATGTAGCCCTCCTCCTCCTCCTGCTGTGGTGGTGACTGCTGCGAGGCACATCTCCAACCCCAGCAGCACCCTCGGCCACTGCCACAGAAGGGCCAGCAGGTGGACACATGACCCCTTCTGTGGCAGCCTGCCACTCTGCCCTGTGGTGATTCATCATGTGGGTACACTGGCCGCTGGTCCCCAAATGTGTCCCAGGGGAAACATGGTGCACCAGCACACCACACACATGGCACTGTCTCCCCCTACACAATTAAAAAACTCCCACACTGGGGATCTGCAGGGGGGATCAGACACAGTACACAGTTGGCGGGCACGAGTCCCACCACCACCCACTATTGCCAGGGCCACCTCCTGTGATTGTGGAGGTGGTGAAGGGGGTGCTGCTGGAGCCCCAACAGCTTCTGCTAGTGGTGGTGGTGGAGAAGGTGGATGAGCAACAGCCACCAGTGGCATTGGTGCTGCTGCTGCTGCTCCTGTTGCTTCCGTGGGGGAAGCAACACTGGCCAGGAGTCTGGAGCAGTCCAACATAACACGACTGCCCTGCCCCCCACAGGTCCGCACTCCTCCCCTCCTAATGATCCCACATGCCAGCGACTCGCCTTCCCTGACTCCACCCTGACCCTCCATCCTCCTGGGTCCATAGGACCACACACACGCACACACACACACACACAGTCATTCACACACACTAAAAAACAAAACTTATACAAAAAAATTCAAAAACCAAAAAAACACTAACACAATACAAGCACTAAATAAAATAGCTTTTAAAAAAAGCTGTTTGAAATAGCAATAACAAGAAACGACTCCAAGAGCCAAGCAAACTCCTCTCCTCTCACAGTTCTGCTTTCTCCTTGTACAAATGCAAAGGAGAAAGTGAAACTACTTCTCTGACTCACTTCCTTCCTGCCTGGCTAAAGCATGTGACTTACAGTACTGCAGGCCATGTGATGTGCCTATTTTCTGCTCACTTCGCCTTACTTCGCGTTAAGACATAATGAGAACGCGAAGTGGCATGGTAATGATAAGGCGACGTGAGCACTTTATGAGGTCCACTTCACATTGTGCTCCATGGACGCGAAGTGGTCACTTCACGTCCAATTTTCAGGCAGATTTATACTTTGCTGCATCTCTAGTGGGGAGAGGGGTACCACTGGACCACCAGAGATGGGATGTGATCTGATCTTTCTTTACACTTCTGACCACGATCAGGCTGCAAGCCATCCACTGGACCACCAGGGATATAGGACATTATATTTTCATACATATGCCCGCGATCGGGCAGTGGGGCACTTGGCCGCTTGTGCAGGAGGCATTGGTCCCCGACAGCTGCAGCCTGGCAGGGTGCTAGGTGCAAGTCACCGGGGATGGGTGCACCTGTATGCAAATAGGGCCATAATGACGTGCAAATGGCCCCATTTGTGCCTTGCATGCATTATGGCCCCATTTGCATGTGTACCTTTGAATATTGCAGTTGATGCACCTAGCGCAACAGCACTTGCGCTAGTGCTTCCCCCTGCCCCTCTCTGGCCACTTGCGCTGGTGCAGTGCCACTGCGCCATGCACAATGCGTGTGGCCACAGAGTGATATTCAATGGTGCTGAGCCATGGTGCAGCACCGTTGAATATCACCCTGTCAATGCCCTGGCACATCCCAGTTGCAGTGTGCACATGCCTGTGTCACAGCCTGGCGCAGTCTGAATATCCCACCCTCTATGTCTTAAATGTGGGAAAAAAAACAGGATGAAGAAAGTATGCAATATAGTACAGTGGGTTCCACTTAAGTGCACATTGGATGAGTGCACATTCCTGATAAGTGCACACTTTTCCAGTTTCCCAATGTTTTTACTATTCACATAGTACAAAAAAAAATCTGTTAAGTGCACACTGGATTAGTGCACATTTTGGCTAAATGCACAGTTTCACAATTCACCAACATAGCTCTCCCTAGGTAGTTAGCACCTTTTAAGTGCACTGGTGATTCTAAGCAGTTGTGAAGCAATATTTAACACCCTTTATCACTCAGCTGGCACTGAAAAATTGCAAACAGACTAAGATCATTTCCTTTTTTGGGTCCATAAGCAAGACAGATAATGAGGGCAGATGATCAGCTTTGATATTTTTTATAGCATTGTGCTTCATTAATTTATTTCCAATGCTGCACAGCAGCACATTGTAACATGTTTAACATTGTAAATATATTGCTAAGATAAATAAATATGGAATGCCATTACAGTGTCAGGTCTCAGTCATTTTCTTTATGTTGCATTGTAAACATACAAGTTCTGATAAATGCACATTCTGCTTAAATGCACATTTTTTTGCTGCAAAATGGGTGTGCATTTAAGCAGATTCCACTGTACTACTTTATAAACAAACAGAAAAGGTGGGAAAACACAGTTACATAGGCAGAGGCAGATCCAAACTGCTCAACTACATTGCTGATGTTTATAAAAGCACATACATTTTAATCATATATAGGTATTTTCATGTGAAATCTTACCCCTACCAGAACCACCAAAAAAAAGGCAACTTGTCAGGTTTAAAGTTTTTTTTTTCTTACAAACCTTTCACCTTAATCCTATAGCAGTTTTCCTTTTATGTACTAGACCACAACACAAAAGTAAAAAACAAAAATAAGAAGGTTGCCTTCAATGAAAGTATATAACTACAGTGTAGTGAAAATTAAGTTTTAAATGCTACTTATGTTTTACAAATTTATGGCTGTTACAGTGCATTTATATGATAATTTACATTACAGAGAAAATATTTATTTTCACCCAACACTACTAATAAATACTTTTAGTGCAAAGTACTGTATTAGTTAACCTATTGCTGAGATATGCTATTTTATTCATTATTAGGGACTACTTTTTCAGATTTTAGATGTTTATTTATTTATTTATTTCATAAATCAGATTTACAAACCTTTGAGTCAGAGACTCATTTACAAATGTACCTCATCCTAGGGAGGGTGGACATACAAAATTGTGAGGTAAGACATTGGTTAACAATACAGGTGAGATACAAGGTGTAAAACAATAAAGCAAAAACAAGAAACAGTAACTATACAAGACTGATTCATATCCTGTGACAGAGATTAGTTCTAAGTAAGCTGGGATGTTTAGGGGGTGCTCTGGGAGGTACTATTAAGGACAAGTACAGCTCCGATTATCAGTGAGGTATTTGTGTAGGGCTATTTTGAAGGGGCCAATTCTGGGGATGTTTGTGATGTGGGCAGGGAGTAAGTTATACCAAGCAGGAGCTCTATGGTGAAAGGATCTTTGGCAGAGTGAGGTCCTGGCTCTAGGCACCTGGAAGGTGGCTTTGGTGGCATTACGGGTGAGTGCTGGGTGGGAGGCCTGTTGCAAGGGTGTAGCTACCCTTGGGGGGCAAAGCCCAGTTAGAGCCTTTTCTGCCAGTAAGCAGGTGTGATACTGCAGCCGTTCATCAAAGGTGAGTATGTTAGAGGCAGAGTAGAGTAGGCATGTGTGAGTTCTGCTCTGGACACTGGTCAGGAGCCTACAGGCTTTGTTGATAGAGGTCAGGACTTTGGCGAGGGCAGTAGGGTTGGCAGCTGCATAGGTAGGGAGTCCATAGCCTACCGAGGACAGAATGGACAAGGTGATAGCAAGTTTTAGGGTGAACTCAGGAAGGCAGTCTTTGTGGTGATAGAGGAGGCCAATCTGAGTGTTCATGGCCAATGACAAAGCGTTAAGATGGGTGTGAAAGGTGAATGCCGAGTCGAATGTGATGCCCAGATACTTGTAGGTTGATACCTGTTCAAGGGGGTGGAGTGTGCTGGGGGTGATATGAAGGGGAGCATCTCTGGAGTTGTTTTGGTGGCATGCAAAAATCATGGATTTAGTTTTTTTCAGGTTCAGAACTAGACGGCGGTCAAGGAACCATTTTTCTGCTTGGCAGAAGGTGCGTTGCAGAGAGCTTTGGAGTGTGAGTGGGTCGGGGTGTGAGGCGACAAGGACAGCATCATCAGCATATAGAAGCATTTTGCCTGTGCAGGAGCTAGGGATGGTGTTTAGAAAGAGGCTGAATAGGGAAGGGCTAAGGATGGAGTCTTGGGGGACCCCGGAGTGTACTGGTAGGATTGTTGACAGTGTCCCATTTAATTTGACCCATTGGAATCTATTCTTGAGGTAGCTGGAGAACCAGTTCAGGGGGCCTGATGAGAATCCCAGCTGAGAAAGGGAGTCTAGCATTAGTGGGTGACACACAGTGTCAAAGGCCTTAGATAGGTCGATGAACACTTCACCGGCAATTTCCCCAGCGTCAAGTGCGGAGTGTATTTGGTGGGAGAACTCCAAAAGGGCTGTGGATGTGCTGTGGCCAGGGCAGAAACCATGTTGTTTTGGGCATAGTATGTCGTATTTAGATAGGTAATCCATGAGTTGTGTGGATACTATCTTCTCCAGGGCTTTGGAGAGGGGCGGAGGATGGAGATGGGTCTGTAGTTGTTTGGTAGTGTTCGGTCTCCAGTCTTATGGATGGGGGTGACTTCAGACAGTTTGCATGCACTTGGAAATTGGCCAAGGCATAGGGATTGGTTGAGGAGATCTGTAAGGGGGGCTAAAATGACATCCAGTGTTAGGCGGAGTATCCTGGAGTCAAAGGGGTCTCCGCTCGGGTTGTGGGAGGAGAGGGCTTTTAGGAGGAAAGGTTTGGTGTCACGGGGTGAGATTGTCCTGAAGAGAAATGGGGGCCAAGAGGTAGTAGGGTGGTTGGATGTGAGGATGTAGTCAAAGAAGTGGGCAGGAAGAACCACACTTAGGTCAGAGAATGTTGTGTTTAGGCAGTCTACAATGCATGGTTGGTCAGTACTAACAGTGCCATTAATAACCATCTGAGGGGGAGCCGGTATTCCCATTAAGTTCTTTTATGTTATCCCAAAAGGCTTGGGCAGAGCCCCAGGAGGAGGTCAGGGCTGTTTGGTAATAGCTGGCCTTTGCTTGTTTAATGGCCCAGGTGCACTGGTTATGAGCAGTTTTATAGACTTGCCTATCCTCTATCCTGCCGGACTCAACCGCTGTGTGCCATAGGTTATCCCTATGTTTTAGTTGCTGGATCAAAGTGGGGGAAATCCAGGCAACATTCTGCCTCTTTGGACGAGATTTGGTGATGGAGGCAAAGATGTCACAGGCCTTGCTGAAGGCACTGGTGAGGTAGGCTAAGGCAGTATCTATGTCTTTTGTGATGGTGATTGGGGACCAGTTGAGCTGGGCAAGGTGCTGCTTAAGTTTGTTAAGGCCCCTGGGGTGGAAACAGCGACAGGGGGTGGTATTATACTCAGGACTGAGTGTGGGGGAGGACCAAAAACATAGAATTGGTCAGTGGACATTAAGAGAGTCTGCTAGGATGTTAACAGACTTTATTTTGTGTGGTTGGTTAGAGAATACTAGGTCAAGGAGGGAGCTGGTCCCCCTAGCTTGGTTAAGTCTGGTGGGCTGAGTGACCAGTTGGGATAGGTCAAGGGCTGTGAAGTTTTCCTTAATGTGTCCTGAGGTAGGGCTGAGCCAGTTGGTGTTGAGGTCTCCTAGAATAAGCTGTTCAGCCTTGTGTGGCAGGGTGGAGAGATAATCTGTGAGAGAGTAGATAGCTAGGCTTTGTGCTCATGGGGGTATGTAGGTGGTTGTGAAAGTAAAGCGAGCCATGACCGGGGTGAGGAGTAATTTTCAGGGTGATGGCTTGTGCCCCCTGGCCAAGCTCAGGGGTCGGTAATGCATGCCCTAGAATGGAGTCATGCAGGTAGATGGCACATCCACCTCCAAGCTTACCCACCCAATCTTCTCTGAAAAGAGTGAAGCCTGGGAGGGGAGACAGCTGAGTCTGTGGTAGATTGGGAGAGCCAAGTTTCTACTATCATAAGAAAGTTGGGTGTGTGCTGTGCTACCCAGCGTTGGAGTGCTGCAGTTTTCTTTGGGAGACTGCAGATATTCATAAATGCAATGCAGAGGCCATGTCCAGTGTGGGGTGGTGGTGCTGTAGCCAGTCCCGGCCCAGGGTTAGGGTGGACATTCCCGGAGAGAATGAGGAGTAGGGTAATAAGACCTAGGGAAAGCCTGTGGTTGTTGTGGTAAAGTCGCTTGCGGAGATGCCATGATCTCAGCGGGGTAGTGCAGGGGATGGGAAGTGAGATGAGGGCAGGTATTGCTAGGGTAGAGCGGGACCACCGACTACGGTGTGTAGCGGATAGGGGTGTGGGCATTGGTGGTGGATGGGGGGGTAGTGGAGTGGTCCAGTGTGTGAGGTAGATTAGTGGGGAATGGCAGTAAGGTGGGCGGGCTGTGAATAATGGGATGATGTGCCTGAAGAGGCTGGGATTCTGGCAGGGGTTCATTTATAGGTGAGCTGTAGAGATTCACAGCAGTGGGTGGGTATAGTATCAAGAGGAGTGACGCAATTATCCAGAGTACTGTTGGAGGCATATTTGTGTGTGGGATTGTATGAAGGGAGATAGAGTTTGAATGCAGGGTCCCCCTAGTGTTGAGGAAATATAACCTGCAGGTGGAAAAGTGGGCTGATTGGTTCTGCACCTCACGTGATTAACAGTATAAAAGAGAGAGACGACCAAGGGTAGTGGTGGGGGTGGTGGGGAGCCAGCGCGCAGTGCCGGTGGGGCCAAACAATGCTCCTAATCAAGCAACGCTCTCTTCAAACAACCAGGTGCTGCTCCTGAGGCATACCTATGCAGTCCGGGGGCGGGGAGGGTGATCCCTGTATCGAGGTCCTGTGGACGGCAAGCTCTCCAGCCCTCACGACCCGCAGTGGTCCCGAGAATTACCAGCTGGTACCCCTAGAAGTGAGAAGAGAGGGGAGATTTAAGAAAAAAGCCGGAGGTGTGGTTTCGGTAAGTGTATGCAGCTGCAGAAAACAAAGGGAGTGTGGTTTCATGCACAAGTCTTATTTTGGTAGAGAATTGAAGCGGGAGCCACTTACTTCAGCCTTAGTACACTAGCACAGATTACACAGTGCAGCAAACACTTAGTAAGGCTGACCGGCTGCACTGGTAATGGGAGAATGGCCAAAAAAGGGCATATCACTTGAAATAATGGCATGGGTCACAGCGTTCAGTCTCACACAGATTGCAGATATTTTTTAGATGGCAAAACACTGTTTAAGGCTGACTGGCTGTACTGCAAGCAAATTAAAGTAAACCTAGGTGTGATACTCTGGTTCGAGTCCCGTTTTTACCCTACTTAAGCAATCTACCTTATAACTGATCCTGCACTTGCAAATATAGGCTGGTATTGCATACATAAAGTTTACAAGGAGAGCTTTGGCTAACACAGTAAACAGTATAGGCTAGTATTGCTTCTGTTAAGTTCATAAATTAACTTTTAGTTAACACAGTAAACAGTATAGCCTGGCAGAGAAAATTGGAATAAGAAAACTGTCTGTAGCATTGCGCCGACACTTAAGGCACATGGGGGATTTCAAAAAAAAGCAGTGCCCTTTGTGCAAGTCCTGGTTTGGCGCCAAAACAACGCTCCATTCAAACAAAGCTCCTAATCAAGCAACGCTCTCTTCAAACAGCCAGGTGCTGCTCCTGAGGCGAAGAATGCATACCTATGCAGTCTGGGGGCGGGGGGGCGATCCCTGTATCGAGGTCCTGGGAAGGGCAGTCTCTCCCAGCCCTCACGACCTGCAGTGGTCCCTGGTAGTGGTAATGTATTGTAAACTCTTTTGAAAATAGTAAATAAGTTTTAATCCCTATCAGAGTAAATCAAACTAATTCTTTTATGATACTGGCCCATTTTATAAGTGTGATAAGTCACTCCAGGGTGTGTATTAAAGGATTTTAATACACTTCCAAGGGGCATAAGTACACTCAACTTTTGACCTCATGCTTTAGCATGCCCCTGGGTCATGCATTAAAATCCTTTAATACACACCCTGTTTTGGCATATTACTTACATATATGTATATGTGTAAGTGTGTGTGTGTGTGTGTGTGTGTGTGTGTGTGTGTGTATATATATATATATATATGTATATGCATATGTGTTTGTGTATGTATATATATATATATATTTGTGTGTGTTTGTAGGTACATATGTATGTATGCATATATATATATGTACATGTATATATGTGTGTGTGTGTTTGTATCTGTGGATATGTATGTATGTGTATATATATATATATCTATACGTAATACAAAATCACACATGCCCACACAATACAAAGCATCATGGGCTGCATATCAAATCACCACCGAATGTTATGCTGGTTCAACTTTAAGCAGAATTGCATGGTGCCGAAAGGCCTCTCACACAGTTTGCAAAGGGTGTTAACAGATGACATAGACACGTGTTTCGTCCTACCAGGACTCATCAGTATGCCTCGTCTGTTTGACACCCCAGTGGAATGAACCAGGTACCCTAAGACGGTCTGTCTGGGTTATTTTGTGGTGAACCCATTAAAATAAAAAACTATTTAAAGGAAAAAGAACCTCTGTGCACAAACACTGAGGCAAGGGTTACCCCAAAGGGCATTTGGCTGGGAAGCCAAGTTTCAAGAAAATACAAAATCACACATGCCCACACAATACAAAGCATCATGGGCTGCATGTGCAATTCACCACAGAATGTTATGCTGGTTCAACTTTAAGCAGAATTGCATGGTGCCGAAAGGCCTCTCACACAGTTTGCAAAGGGTGCTAACAGATGACATAGACACGTGTTTCGTCCTACCAGGACTCATCAGTATGCCTCATCTGTTTGACACCCCAGTGTCATTATTTTAATGGGTTCACCACAAAATAACCCAGACAGACCATCTTAGGGTACCTGGTTCATTCCACTGGGGTGTCAAACAGACGAGGCATACTGATGAGTCCTGGTAGGATGAAACACGCGGTCCATGTCATCTGTTAGCACCTTTGCAAACTGTGTGAGAGGCTTCGCACCATGCACTCTGCTTAAAGTTGAACCAGCATAACATTCTGTGGTGATTTGCATATGCAGCCCATGATGCTTTGTATTGTGTGGGCATGTGTGATTTTGTATTTTGAAAAACTGGCTTCCCAGCCAAATGCCCTTTTGGGTAACCTTGCCTCAGTGTTTGTGCACAGAGGTTCTTTTGTCTTTTTTATATATATATATATATATATATATATATATATATATATATATATATAAATATACATACACACATACAAATTATAGAGGCACAGTTGTGCCCCTATAGTTAAGGTTATGAAGACACTTTAATGTTAAACATGAAATTTTGTGCGTTAATAACTTTGGACCCATTCAATGGATTTGCTTGAAATTTGGTATGCATTGTGGGGAATGGCAGATCTTTTGATTTGCTGAATTGCATTTCAGTTGGACCTATGGTTTTTGTACAGCAAATCACTGAAAAATGCACTTTTCTCCAATTTTGAGGGCAGTTTTTTGGATTTTGTCCATGGCACTGCACAAACACCATGTGGTGTGCTGGTCTGAAGCTTGGCACATAGGACTTTTTGTTTGGTGAAAAAATATTAATCCATTCAAAAGTTAATACACTTTTTAGCTCCCATTCTAAGTCTATGGAAAAATGTATATGGTTGTTTTGCAAAAGGTCACTCCTCACGATCAAAGAATTTGTAGGCTCGCAATCAAAGATTCTTTGTTCATGAGAAATGTATCAATCTCGACAGCCGCCATCTTGTTTTCAGTTTGGAGTTTTGAAAAAAGCAAATATCTCAGCCCAGGGGTGACTTCTGAAGTAAAACTTGGGTGGGTTTTGCTCAGGGAGCTTCACTCTATCGAGCCATGCCTGTGGTTTAATGTAGTTGTGTCAAAAAATGGAGTTTTAAACATTTAAATTCTTTGATCATGGCTCGCTAATGATCTTTGATTCCGAGCCTGCAATTTCTTTGATGGACAGATTTTTGGGTTGAAAAAAACAAATATCTCAGCCTAGGGGTGACTTGTGATGTAAAACTAGGATGGGTTTTGCTCAGAGGGCTTCTCTCTATTGAGCCATGCCTGTGGTTTAATGTAGTTGTTTTAAAAAATTGAGTTTTAATGTTTTAAAATTCTTTGATTGCCAGCCTGCAAAATCTTTGGTCATGAGATTTCTTTGATCATGAGCTTCATTCATGAGGGTGGGACAAGATTGCCAGATTATTTTTTATTTATTTATTATTTTTGGCCCCCGCAATTGGCCTCCGATCAACTATCAGTTACGGCACCTCGAGGCTTCCACCTCTGGCGTGCTCTGCCCCAGAGCCCCTGGCTTGTCCCCAAGGGGGGTGGGGTAGCGGCACTGGCATCCCTAGTGTACCGAACGCACTCCCACTCTACCCCCTGAAGAAGGAGAGCAGTCGCGGGATGCTCTATCCTTCTCCCCTGGCTGGCCCTCCAGCAACCCGGCTCCATTCCCAAACCCCGGTCACCGGCACCACAGGTGGGCACCTTGCCCCTGTGTTGGCAGGCCGGCCACAGGCCAGATTGTTGCTGGACCAAATGTCTTTGGGAGGGGCCAGATAGCTCAAATTTCATGACCAAATATCCCCTCACAATCAAAGATGATCTTTGATCATGAGGTCGTGGCCGACTCTCGAAATCAAAGAATTTTTAAAGGTACAAAAACGTTAAAATTAAGTATCCCAGAAACAGTTTGATCTTTTAATTTGAAATTTGGAGGGTATTGAGGGGATGTCCTGTTGATGTGAATTATGGTGTTTGGGTGTCAGAAAATTAATTTGCTGTGGAGATATTGTGTGATGCAGTTTACATTTTGCAGATGGCATTCTGCATTGTGGTAGTGGACTGAAATTTATAGGGTAGCTAGCCTTACTGCCACGGAGGTACTTTTCAGTGGTTAGGTGTGTAAAATGTAAACAGATGCGGAATTATGCCACTCCAACTAATGAAAATCTAAAACTTTAAAATTAAATATCTTGGAAACGGTTTGGTCTTTTAACTTGAAATTTGGAGGGTGTTGAGGGGATGTCCTGTTGATGTGAATTATGGTGTTTGGGTGTCAGAAAATTAATTTGCTGTGGAGATATTGTGTGATGCAGTTTACATTTTGCGGATAGCATGCTGCATTGTGGTTGTGGCTTGACATTTATAGGGTAGCTAACCTTACTGCCACAGAGGTGATTTTCAGTGGTTAGGAGTGTAAAATGTAAACAGGTGTGGAATTATGCCACTACGATGAATGAAAATTTGGTTTGTTTTAAGTTGGTTGGAGCAGGCCCCACGGTCCCACCAATATGCACGTCCACCAATACATACGATATTCAGTACTTGTACTGTTATGTTAGGCAGATGTTTCTTCGGGCCCTGCACTCCAACCAACTTCCTCGACATTGTACTTTACTATGCTTTCTCAAAAAGTAAGGAAATTCTTTGCAAAAAAACTGCATTAATGCAACAGTTAGGTTTAATTTTTACAGTGACAAAAGCAAGGAAATTTGCCTTTAAGGTTATCACCCCTTGTACCCACGACTACCACACCCCCACCAATAGACATCAAGGCATGCGTTGGGATCGTTGGTCCTAACTCTCACCCCATTCTCCTATACTGCAACTCCTCAGTTTATTTACACATGGAATGGGGTAAGAGTTAGTGCCGATGACATCAACGCACATCTCAATGCCTATTGGTGGGTGTCAAATGAGTGGAAATGAGGTGAAAAGTGGTAACCATAACAGTGAATTTCCTCACTTTGTCACTGTAAAACCTAACTGTTGCACTAACACAGATTTTTGCAAATAATATTATATATATATATATATATATATATATATATATATATATATATATATATGTGTGTGTGTGTATATAGATGTATATGTGTATATATGTGTATGTGTATACTGTATATGTGTGTATGTAAATGTGTGTGTGTACATACATATATATATAATACACATACACACACACACACACACATAGATATATGTATAATTTTATTTTAATTTCAACTTGCAATTAGGCCTCATTTCAGCATTTTGTCTTTCATTGACTGTGCTCTTTAAAACACAAGGACACTTAAAGTTGTAAGCTCATCTTACATGTATTAGGGAGAATAGTATCCCAAGGTTTTTCTATCAGTAGAATGCTTTTATAAAACTTACTAAGGCAGTTTAAAATTTATGTGAGAAGAGCTCTCTACCTGTTGATAATCATTGATAAACTTTGCCCTTCAGGGGCTTCTCAGCTAAAAGCATACTGGTGTTATTTAGCGTCTCTGAAGTGATTTTCTGTTATGTTTCAAAAGTACTGTAAATCATTCTTACACAAACACACACACACACACACTGGGAGAGATAACCAAGCATATAATTTGAGACTGCTCTGCAGTTAGCTGCTATCTGTTTTGCAGTAGTTCTATAAATGCTGCTTACCAAGTTAGATTGAAAAGAAAAAGTGTTTCTTGTAGTCACTGAAGAACTACAAGGCTGCCAAAAGAACTAGAATTAATCTATTTGACAGAACTCTGCACATATGTTTAGTCTGCAGCACTGCAAGGGTTAAATTGAAGGGCTGCAAAGTAGTGGAAGGATAATTTGAAAACTCCAAAGGAAGTGTTCTTTGGTCTGAATCCTGTAGCTCATTTTTAGAGCTGACACAATAGGGCTGCAGGCAGCCCTAAAAATGAACATTCTATTTGATATTTTAATACCAAATGTTTTTAATGCGGCTATGGTTACCTGAACTTGTTGCTGGTCATGCATTAGACACTTCTAATGCATGGCTAGCAACCAATCAAAACACAGGATTTTCCCTACCCATTTTATAAGGAGAGTTAAATTGCATCTAGCCCCTTCCAATCTATTCACAATTATTCATGCCTTTGTCACCGCTAGGCTTAACTAATGCAAATCTTTGTACTTAGGGTTATCTGGATGCTTGTTGCAATGTCTGCAGCTGGTCCAGAATGCTGCAGCCAGGTTGATTGTCAGGTCCTTTCAGAGGGACCACATCACACTGGTTCTGCATGCACTGCACTGGCTGTCTATGTGGTGATACATCACCTTGAAGATATGTTTGATTACATTCAAAGCCCTACATTGTTTGAGACTTGACTACTTGGAAGACCTCCTTGTTCCTTACCACCCAAGTCACTTCTCTCACTCCTCTGATGTGGACCTGCTTGCTGCTCCTACTTAACTTCTTTTTTTTCTTTTTTTCAATTGCTATTGACTCTCCCCATGCAGCACTCCACTCCCTTCGGGAGACACCTATGGCCTCCACCCTGTTACCTGGAGCAGGGTGAGGTCAATCCCTCATGTAGCCATGGCTTTCCCTTCAGATGGGGATGAGGTGGGGCCCATACACCCTGAATTCCTGAGGTTCATTGGGATGCCTCCTTCTTGGACAGGTAGGAGCATTGGAGATCTAGGCCTGGCACTCCATCTACTGGGAGTGCCACAGGCCATTTTTTTGGTTTTCCTGTGCTGTGTGCCACGCACCCTGATGTCAAGGCACTGAGCGCTGATGTCCATCACACAGCTCCCCCTGTGAGTAACTTGGCTTGCTGTACATCAGACCTCCACCCGGGGTCAGCCAAGCACCAAGCCCTGATCCCCCCCAAAGAAGGCGAGTAGTCCCTGGGATGCTCAAGCCTCCTCCCCCAGCTGGACCTCCTGCTCTCTGGGCTCATTCCCTAACCGGGGTCACCGGAGTCACAAGCGGTAGCTCTACTGCTGTGCCAATGGGCCGGTCCCTACTCCACTGCTGCATCAAACTTGGGACAGGGCATTTAGTGTGGCAGCTCCTATATTACAGAATGCCTAACTTGTGAACATTGATCAGCTCATGAGGTGGAGGCCTTCAAGACTTACTTGAAAATGTTTCTGTTTAATGAAGCATTCCAAGACTGTTCTAATTTAATCAGTATGTTGCTCATTTTATAGTTATTTTTCTATAACATTGCTGTAATATTTAGCCTTACACAATGGCAAGAAAGAATCCTGGCTTCTGATTGGTCAGTTGCCCACCACAGCAGGGATGTTATCCTGGCATAACATCCCTGCAGATTGCTCCCATTATTGCCATCACATCTTCTCTTAAGAAACAAAAATATTTTTACACACTAACAAACACATTCTTTAAAATTATTATTTTTATTCTGCATAAAATAACAAGTCATTGTATAATAGGAATAATGCCTTCCAGTGTGGGTGTTATGCTGGGATAACATCCCTTCTCGGGCGTTGGATGCCCTCAGCCAGTGGTCTCGGGCCCAACCACCCAAGGTGGGATGTTATCCCAGCATAACACCCACCCTGTCAGGCATTATTCCTTTATTGAGCCTTTGGGAAAGATGCTCCAGAAATAAATTTGCCTTGTCTTGCCCCAGAGGGGATTAGGGATGTGTGTGTGTGTGTGTGTGTGTGTGTGTGTGTGTGTGTTTTGTATGTGTATGTATATATGTATGTATTTCCAAAGGTTTACCAGGAAGAACATACTGAGGTGGTAGTAGTCCAGTTCCAGATGTGTGCTAAATAGGATGGGGAAGGGGAGAGTAGAGTGTAATTACAAAAATACATTATTTAGAAGAATTCAATAAATTGTAAATAAGAACAATAAAATGAGCAAATTCATAGGCAATGTTTTCGAGCAGGAAATTTACAGTAATAAGTATAGAATAACATGATGTAGTGTCCAAAAATGCAGTACTAAGTAGGGGAGGAGGGGGAATTTCTGAAAATTGGGGGAGGAGATAATTGAGGGTTGTGCAAGTGTCAGTGCAAGAGGGCTGCAAAACTCAAAAAGATGAAAAAGATAAAAGTCCTGGACCTTCTGTAAGGGGCAACTTCAGGATGAGTAGGGAAATCATAGAGGAGACATTTCTGAACCTGAAGGGAAGGAGCTGAGCAGATGGAAGATGGGAGAGAGCTCCAGAATTTAAGGAAGCAGAAGAAGCTGGTGGAGTGACTAGCAAAGGATTTCTCTAGGGGAGAGCGAGAGAGAGTGTCAGCTGCAAAGGGAGTAAGAGGTCCTTGCGGGGGGAGAGAATCGAGGCAAGGTAAGAGGGGGGGCAATAAGCCAAAATTTGGAGATGAAGAAGTCACAATGGGAAAATCACATGATATTAAGAGAGGGGAGGGAGAAAGAGGTGTGTAAAGAACAGTAGTGGATACCTGGAGATTGTCTATGGGAAATCATCAGGAGTGAAAAAGGGGTTCCAGTCCCAGCTAAAGTGGTCATGGGAGTGGCACTGTAAACAATGTCACCATAGTTAAAGATGGGAAAAATCATCTTCAAGAGGATCCTTCTACAGGCAGGAAGTGGAATACATCTCTTATTACTGTAAAGCATACCAAGTTTAGGGTTGAGCTTTTTGTGAATAGTATCCACATGAACAGAGAAATCAAGGTCATGGTCCTACAAGACCCTGAGGTACTAGAAAGGGGACATAGATAGAGGGAGTGAGTCTAACAAGCCTCTGCCTAGTGCCAAAAATCAAAGAGGAGATTTTCTTGGCATTGAGGAACAGTTGGTTTTCCCAGAACCACTGCTAGACTGCTAGACATTGTTAAATCCAGATGGATCCTGTCCCTGGATATGAATTCATAGGATATGAAGAGTGACCCAGAAATACTAAAAGGATGGTCCAATGTGTGGCAACAGAAATTTAATTTTAAGAATTTCAAAGTTATGCACATTGACAGGGGTAACCAGAGGATCAGTTACTGGATGGGGGTGAAAAAGTGTGTAGGACCACAGAGGAAAGAGACTTAGGTGCCATCATTAGCAATACTCTCAAGTCATCTGCACAGTGCATCATGGCACTTGAGAAGGTAAATAGGATGCTGGGATGTAAAGGGAGGAGTTTCTCATATAGGAGGATGGAGGAACTGTTGCCCCTTGATTTGGTGATCAAACTTTCAGTGTCTCTGGGCTGACCCTGTGGAACACACTTCCAGCTGCAGTCCAGGAGGCTGCTTCGATTGATGTTTTCAAGCAGAGGCTAAAGGCCCACCTCTTCAGTCTGGCCTTAACAGAGTAATCAGTACTATATAGAGAATGTTATTATTTGAACTCTGATTTTATCTATCTCTTATTTATGGATTTTAATTTGTTGATTTATTTGTAATACTTTGTTAGGCTCCCAGAGCCTCTGAGATTGGGCACCATAAGAATAAAATTTACCTTGCTTTGCCTTTATGACTTGTTGGTGAGTCTACACCTGGACTATTGTGTACAGTTTTGAAGCCAACATGAGAAAGAAAGGGTTAGGACCAGAGTCTGTTAAATGGAAGATTCAAAGATGATAAAAGAGTCATCAAGGTAAAACATATGAAGAGCACCCAGACCTAGTCAGTCTGAAAAGGTACTCATTAGAGTCCAGGCAGGATAGAGCAGGCATGATAATAATTTTAAATACCTGATCAGAGGTGTATGAATTCAGGAGCTTTGGTTTGCAAAAATATTACCAAATTTCTATGATTTCATAGTGTGAAGTGTAACTTTGCATAGTTCTTTGCCCGATGAAGTGCCTATTTTGCCTGGCAAAGTCTCTGTGAACTGTCACTTTGCTGGTGAATTAGCCAGAGACATGACAGTTCACTTTGTCTTTGATGGTGGAAAACTACTTGAATAAAAAAAACCTCAAAGTTCTAACCCACCTCCACCCCTGTATATTATTGCACACTCCGTACACCCACAACATGTAATTTAAACCCCTCACCCCTATTGCTATCTGGGCAGATATTCCCTCCTACTCCTTCACCATTCCAGGAAAGTGAATCATGTTGTGCGAGTCATTGTTATATGCACTGCACAGAATGTAGAAGCAATAGGGGAGCTTATTCTACTGTATATGTATATGTATATGTATATGTATATGTATATTATATCCTACCCCTACCACCCATCCAGCATCCACTACACCACCCTACCCAGTCCCACTCACTCCCGGAATTGTTAAAAAATGGTCACATTGGTGAAAGCCTGGAAACAACAGCCCTCATTTTCTTCTCACCTGGCTGCCTTCCTCAACTGATGGTTTGGTGGTTAAAATTCTAAGACAAACTCATTTTTGGACTTTAGCGTGAAAGTAAGTGTTGAAAAATGTTAAGTCTGAAAATGCATTTGTACTTAATTATTTCCTTCTGTCAGTCACAGTTTCTTTATTTTGCTAATATTTTAACACATTTTCTTCTGTTGAGTGCTTCCTCCGCCCTTGTAAACCTTATGGAAGTCAGCTTTCAAATTGCACACAAAATGGATGTTCATGGCAATGTGGTGGATACCCATTTTGGTGTAATCTGAAAGTTGACTCCCATAGGGTTCCTGAAGGTGAGCGGAAAAAGCTGAAAAAATGGGGTAAAAATATTAAGATGCAAAAAAGGTATGAATGATAGAAAAAGGGTCTGTAAAAGTCAATTTTGGATTTCAAATTTTGCACATTTGCTTTCATATTGAAATCAGTTGGGGAAGTTACATTGGCTAAGACTTGGCTAATCAGGTTTTACCATTGCCAAATTGGCATTGGCAAAAAGACAGCATTTGTTTATTGTGGAGAAAAAGGTGTAAGCTAACAAAGCTGAAACAGAAAGGGGGGTATAAGCTAACAAAGCTAACAAAGCCAAAACAGAAAGGCCAGAAATAGAAATGATGGGAATGGTGCAGTACAGTGGCTGTGGGGCAGCTGTCCTCAGGAAGACTTCCTAGAGGCTGCGGTGCTGCCCTATCTGTGTACACCTCTCTGACTCTGGGCTGAGGGTAGAGTTGCTCGTCTCCATGCTAAGTTGTCTGGAATATGAGGAGCCTTCTCTGCCCAGGGACTACCAATTCCACCCAAGCTGCCTCAAAGGATGCCAAGAAGGAGGAGCAGCTGTTTACCCACAGCTGCGTGAAATTCACAGCCTTTGTGAATCCCCCACCTTTGTCTCTATGATTCTTGTCCTACTAATCCTTGCAACTGGAGTATTTCTGAAATAGTGACAGTACACTTATTTTGTTATGATTCTCTCCCAACCTGTTCAATCTGCCTCTGGATATTTGTTATTCTATTTCTCTCTATATCATTGGTACCTATATGCAGCACTACTAGTGGCTCCTTTGAGTTCTCTAATAAGCCTTTGAGGTTACAACTTATACTCTTAATTCCTGCACCTGGAAGACAGCTAATTGTTATACATTCTTTCCTGTCCTAGCAAATTATTCTGTCTGTGTATTTGAGAATAGAGTCACCCAATACTACTGTATCACTACTTTTAGTTTGCTCTGAATGTGTCTATTTTTTATTTTGGGTTTTGTTGGTACCAGTTATTTCTCTGGGCTTGTCAGTTTCTGTTGTTCTTTCCCTGTTCAATCGACTCTCAGTTTGTCTCATTTGAATATCAGGCTCATCTGTTTTTCTGAGTTCTGTATTTTCTGCTTGATACTTAATATTGTCTTTTTGTATCATGTCCCCCATCTGATTATTTTTATTTGCCAACAGTGCAAAGGTATTCCTCAGTGTAATTAGAGCATGCTTATCCCTTCTTTTGTTCTTTGATCCTCATTGCACCAAGCACCATTCATTATCAATTAATAATTAATTAGCTACCATATCCTGTTCCCCTGATCTTTGTTTCCTTTTATTTCTAGTTGTTTCCATGTCCCTATTTTCCACACCTTCCTCAGTGTTTTTAAAAGTAGTTTTGTGTTGTGCACAAAGTGTTTTTTCCTTAATTTTGATTTGTACTTTAAGGGCAGCATTTTTAAAGAGGATGCACTGAGTGCATCTGAGATGTGCACAATTGAGATATTCAAACAGCTGAGATGCAGCAGCGCATCTCAGATGTGACCTAGGGAAAGATAATGATATTCAACAGATCTGGAAGGGGCGTTCCCATGAATACACAGTGCACCCATATATTCAAGGCAGAAACTGAGACCATCTATAGTGCATCTCCCCAGAAGGGATCAACTGAGTTAGGTATAAGAGGAGTAGACCTAAGTCCAATCCCCCAGCAGAAAGCGGGCAGAATAGCAGCAGGGGAAGGCCACATACAAACCAGGGCAGCACAGCAGTGCAGAGGACATGGATGGGGTGCTATTCCTGGTAGAAGTGATAATGATAGAGTTAAGGAGGCAACAGGCACAGTGATGTGGATAGGTCTGTGAGCTTAGCCATGATGAGCTGCAAGCACTCACCGGAAGGTCTCATGCCATGATGATGGAGATGAAGGTGACAGCAGCAATGTTCTTGCTCACCACAGGCATCTTCCAGGTGCCAGTGGGCAACAACACTGGCATCACTCAGTTGGTCATGTCCTGCCTCCAACCAGTTCCTCACCACAATGCTGCCACATGCTTCAGAGTTCATACAATTCCTAAGCACACAGGCAGAGTGAACAGAGATCATGCAGCAGTTCCACAGGGCTGCACGCATGCCAGGTGTGATAGGGCCATTGACTGCACCCATGTGGCAATCTGTGCACCACCTGGTGATGATGCAGCAGCTTACATCAAGAGGAAGGGGTACCACTCTGTCAATTAGCAGGTGATGTGCACTGCCACAGGACACATCATCAATATCTGCACCACACACCCTGGGAGCACACATGATGCCTATATATGGCACCAGTCATCCCTGTGCTGCTGGTTCAAAACCAGGGACATCCCTAGAGGCCACCTAGTGGGTGAGTGGGGCAGGACACCAAGCACAAACACACATACTACACACTGTGAAATATCACATGTTTTGAGTAACCGGGGAGGCAGTGCCATGAACAGCGCATGACACAACAGACAGTGGGGACAGTGGACTGGGCATGGCACATGAATGCCGCACACAAACAGGGTGAGCCACTATAGGGGTACCATGGGCTGCTGGCGCACATGGGTGGACAAAACAGGCAGTCTGCCACACATGACACCAGGGAAATGCAGAAGCACAGGGATGAACAGTGCAGTAGCAGACAAACTCAGATGCAGGGATGGTGGGGCAGAGGGCAGGACAGGTCAGCCACCACATGCAGGGCTGGGCACTAACAGCCAAACAGACGTGGATGCCCAACAAGGTGTGAGGGCAATTGGATGGGGGGGAAGATGCTCAGGCAGCAGGTGTCAGGACAGGCAAGAGTGGTACTAGTAAGTGGCAATGTGCATGCATGTGTGATGCTAACACTCTGTGTCCTCCCCACAGGTGATGCTGTATACCCCCTGAGGCCATGACTGCTCACCCCCATAAGACAGCTAAGAATAGTGGCTGGGGAAAGATACAATGAGGCACACATTGCTATATGCAACATCATTGAGTGTGTGTTCAGCATCCTGAAGATGTGCTTCAGATGCCTGGACAGGTCCGGTGGTGCCCTACAGAACAGCCCAGACAAGGCCTGTGGCATATTCCTGACATGTTATATACTGCATAACATGGCCATTGAACGTGTAATACTCATCCAGTTTGAGGAGGGCAACAGTGCTGCTGAGGGGGAGCATGAAGAGGAGGATAAAGACACAGGGTGGGGGTGGGCAACCCAATCCGCCCCCCACATCCCCTCCCCGGAGGGACCTACACCTGGCAGACAGGGCCTGGTGACACAGGGGCACCATCGTACAAAAAGCATTTTGGAAAACTACAGGTGAGTAGCAGGGGTGGGCCAGCACAGTGCTGCCACACACACTCACAGAGACACACGCACAGACAACTAGTGGACAATGGAGGGGGCAGGGAGGGACACAGGCACACACAGACACGAAGCAATGCACCACACTGCTGTCACAGAGGGTAATGCATGGGACTGACAGGGAAAAACAGACACACAGGTGCAATGGGGACAAGGGGGCAGTGTCCGTGCTGGGACTGGCATGGATCAGAGGGCACACACCATCACACAAGTACAGTGGTGTTGAATTCACATTCATCACGCCCATGCCCCACAGACAAACACTGTTGCCCCCAGCCATGTCCCCTGCAACACACAGGTGACCCAGCAGGGTGCAGGCCCAGGGCGTACATGTGCCACAGCATGTAGACCCAGGCACCGCCAGTCTGGTGTGTGGGCAAGGATGGCAGCAGGGTATGGTGGGACATTTGATCCACACCACCAGGAATCACAATGAGCCACCACAGCTACCATGGACAGGGTTGGCCACACCCTTGCCTGGTGTTTTCCAGAGGGGTGACACCAGACACGGATGGGGAGTCCACCTCTTGTGCTGGGGTAGACCCACAAGACCATGACCATCTGCTCACGGGGGTATCCGACCCAATGTCCAGGTTGGATCCAGGAGTGTTGGGGATGGCGTTGGCCAGTGATGATGTCAGCAACAGTGGGGTCACCTGATGCAGCAACCTTGGGGTGCTAGTGGCACTACACAGAGTGCTGCAGGTACCACGGTATCCACGTGGTTCCAGGCCGGCACTGATTGCCTCAAGCATTACAGACATCCTCTTAAATGCTGCAGTCAAGGCCACTCACATCTGGAGCTGTTCACCAAGCATTTAAGCATGCCATGCAGAAGCTTCCTCCTGATGGTGAGCCTGCAGCATCTGCATGCCCCTGAGCTCCTCCCTGAGTACCGTCTGCCCCTCCACTGTCACCCCGTAGGAGGTGGTCAAACTCTTCCAGGCTGTCATTGAAGGATGCTGCATGTGCTGTGTGATGACAGGCAGGGGGTGAACCAGCCTGCTGTGCTGCCCCCAACAGCTGTGGACACCACACAGAGGCACGCTGTCTGGGCGTAAACTGGACAACAGCATCCTCAGTGAACCTAGGGGCAGGAGCAGGTCTGTGACCTGCTGCCATTCTGTGCACCACAGCACCCTGTTGGCAAGAGGCTGTGGACCTTTGTCTCACACCATCGCCCAGCCCCTGGCCACCCAAAACCACAGGAACGGTGGTAGGTGGGGTGCCAAATGTGGGGAAGGGGGTGGGGCAACAGATATGCCAATGCTGGCTGGATTCACTCATGTGTGCATAGGGATATTGGCTGGGAAAATGTTGCCTGCAGCATCAAATACCTGGGTGGCATCATCTTCATCATCCTCCCCCTCCACTGCTGGTGAAAGCACAGTGAGGTCATCTGCGTTGTCATGCCCAGACACTAGGTCAACATCAGCTAGACCCAGGAGCAAATCCAATATATCAGGGGCTGCCCAACCACCTGCCTCAGCCCTGGATGTGGAGGATTTGGAGGGTCCAGGCTGATCCCACTCTGAGTCCTCCTGCTGGTCCCTGGACCCTGCAACACCAAGGAGGTGTGATGGAGCTATAAGAGAAAATATGTATATGGTTAATGAAATGTAGATGTAGTACACAGGTGGCTGCCTGGGGGCATGCCTATGTGCCATGGGTGTACATGTGGCATCACACAGGCCTGCACACACCAGTGCAGCACACAGGCACCAAAGCTGCCCAGTATGTGCATGGTCTGGGGTGGTCACATGTGGAGACATGTGTGGTGTAGTGATACATGGCCGGGTTGTCCCTCCCATCACCACATACTGGTGTCTTTGTATGGACAGGTTGCCCACTGTGTAGGACCCATGAGCCTGGGACACCTGAAAAGTCCGCTGGCTGCCAGCATACCCCACAGGGCCACACGCAGCCACACAGCCTCCCACATTGCACTGCGGTGCACTGTCCCAACCCTGATTGCCTTCCCACACCACGTGCATGCTCATTGGCCGAGAGGTCATCATGTGTGTTCAGGGCTTCGCTGTCTGATGGTGTGAGTTGTGAACAGGAAGTATGTGCCCCTAGCAGGGCCCTGTGTGTCATGTGATGGCCATCCATGGCATGCAATTGTGCACTCCCCATGTGGAACTATGGATGCACACTCACAGTGCTGTGAGGCACTGCCACCAGTCTGGAATCCTCCACCAGAGACACCAGTGATGGTGGCCTGGCCTATGGTGGCAATGACAAGCTGCTCCTGTGTGGTGAGTAGTGCCGACATTCAATGGTCCGCCCCCTGTCTGCCTCAGGGAGGCCCTTATGGACACCACATGCTCCTTTGCCCTCATCTTCGCGGAGTTCCAATGCTTGCAGCACTCCTTAGTGGACCAGTTGAAGACACCATGAGCATTAACATGCTCTGCCACCTCATCCCACTGCTGGTCCCACAGCTGCCTGTTGCCACCCCTGCCACCGAGGATCTTGTGGTGGAGGTAGTACGCCTGCAAGAGGGCATGCTCCTCATTGTCTGTAAAGTTGGGCCTGCCCCTACTGTTTGAAGCTTCTACATTGGATATGCTGGTAGCTGTGGAGGAATGTGTGTCACCAATCAGAGGTATGTCAACAGATATGTGGTTGTGCCTACATGGTAGCAGGCTGCTGCACTATGTTCTCCTCATTCAGGTATGTAGCCAGACAGTATGGTGATGTACACCAGGCCTGTGTCTGCTTGCCCATGTGGCACAATTCAAATCATTGCACTCCAAGACACTGGCTGATGCCCCCCCAATGCATGGGTACCTACAGATGCCATACATTGCTCCCTCATACAGCCATGTACCACCCCAGGTCCTGTACAGCTGTATAGTCTCTGTGGCACAAATACAGCATTCATAACCATTCCGGCTAATCCCTCTGTATTTGCCTGCCATGCATACCATTACAGGAATGTTTAGCAGGTTTGGTGTTACATTGTCATGGACAATGGAGGCAGCTCAGAATGTCTTTGCTCCCCCCCACATATGTGACAACAGTACACCATGGAGTATACAGAGTATGCCTGACTACACTCATGCCAGCATTGTTTGATTTTGTTTTTTCCATATGCAGTCAGTAAAGTGTTTTGTTGTACCTGCCTGTGTCTGAGGTGCATCCTTTCTTGTGTTGTTGGTCACCTGTGGTGTTGCTTGGTTGCCACACTGCCCATGCTTCCCATGGGCCCTTTGTGTCTGTGGCATTGGCCATCCAGACATATTGTCCACCTGTTGGCACCCACAGTGTATGTCCCCTGGGCTGGGTCTGCCCTGTTTGGTGGCCCTGCACACTAGCTGGTTGCATAATTGGAGGCAGTATAGCGCAGTGGTCTAAGGCTCTGAGCTCAAATCTGGTGACATCCAGCAGACCAGACCTGGGTTTGAATCCTACAGCTTCCACTTGCATACTGTGTGACCCTGAGAAAGTCACTTAACCTCCTTGTGCTCCCAGGTCACTCCTGTAAAAAAGCTTTCAGCTTAGTGTGCTATACCTGGTTAAACAACTAAATAAAAAAAAAAAAATAATGGCCTTGTTCTGGGCTAGGCCTTGCTTGTCCAGCTGTGCTGCTCCGCGAGCTGCATTGCTGGCCTGCCTGCAGTGCACATGTCCTGTGGGCATATGCCACATGTGTGGCATACCAGCTGTGGGCTTTGTCCCATTATGCCTGTTTTGTGCGTTCTGTGTCCACCCTGTGGATGTCCTGTGCATTGGTTCATGTTTGCACAGCTGTGACATGCTGTGTGTTGCACCTCTGGTGCTGTGGCATCTATTCATGCCACACCAGTGTGCATGCCCTCTAAGCCTGTTGTTACCCTGGGTGTGTGTTGTTTGTGTGCCGTGGCATGCTGCACCTCTGGGTGCTCTGTCTGTGTGCCTTGGTGCATGGCGTGAACTCTGCAGTCCTTTGTTGTTTGTAGCATCACATGCTCCATGGGTTTCACTGGCTTCAGTGTTCTGTCTGTTGCACCTCCCTTTTGTTCCTGGCTGGGTTGCTCCTGGTTGCTATATTCAGTGCTCACAGTTGTAACCGGCTCATCTGTGATGAGCCGAACTGGATAAGTGGTATTTTCAGAGGGAGATGAGCTGGCACATCTCCCAGCCCATCTTCTGAATATGCCACTTTCCAACTTGGGCCCATCAACTGGGGCTGGCTCATCTGAGATGAGCCAAGCACATCTTCTTTAAAAATGTCACCCCCAGTTTTTTTCTTAAAACAAGTAACTCTTTCTCTTATCTTACTAAATATGTGTATATGCTGCAAATAAACTTTTTATCAGGTACTCCCGTTCCACACATGTGGCAATTCTTACACTGTACCCATTTTAATTTGTTGTTATCCTCTCTCTCTATTTGGACTCCCTTAATTCTTTGCCTTTTTTATAGCCTACTGTTTGAACAGAAATTCCAGCAGGCTTCCACAGCTGACATGGCAGACACAGTTGTTTGACTCTGCTGTGTCACCTCAGCTGTATTTGGCAAGGCTGTGCTCACCGATGCTCATAGCTGGAAGGCACCATATAGTGGGGGAGGACCAGAAGCAGTGCTCCACTCACTTCTGGTTCCCATGCTGAACAAAAGTCCTTATTTTAGTTTGAAATCAATTTGTAGTATAGTTAAAACTACATCCAAAGTGCTGTAGAACATGAATTTAAATTATAGCACCTGAAAAAGTACCCAGTGTGCCCCAAGTCAGTCACGCACAATTGAGTAACCAGGCACTTCCTGGTCCACCCAAAATAGGTTCCCTTGTTGGAAACGGCCCCCAAGAATATCAGGGAGAAGTCTCCAATCAAATTAAAGAGCCCACAAATTAAAACTGTTCCTCTTGATGTCTGGTAGGCAACTAAATGCTCACAGCTTGATTAACTCTTTTGAAAATGATCTGCAAAAAAGTTCTGATCCTCTTCATTTAATGCACATACATTAAGCAGGATAAATGAGAAATTTACATTTGGATGTCCAAAATTATGAATTTACCAGAGGGATCTATTAATTTGTTCATTATTACAAAACCCAGTGCTTTCATAAATATTATTGCCACACCCCTGGCCGAGTTTGAATATGGTGTATGTAGACCTATACCTTGAGAAAGATTTGAAATGCAGTATATTTGAGGTCTGAGTCATTAAAGTTGTGCCTCTTGTATCATTAAGAAATTGATCTTATTTTTCAGGTAATATAGGCAATGCTAAGAATCTTTTCATCCGCACACTTATATAAACAAAGGCGCTTGACTCCTGCTTCCTTTATTCAAATGTTATTTAAATGTAAATAGAGATGTTATGACAAATTTAAATGCATACAGCAAACCTTAGCGCAAATAGCTGTGTGCAAATAATTGTGTGCAAACTTGCAAAAAAAAACTGTTTTGGGTTGAGTTCCAGGTATATAATCCCAGTTTGTGCAAAGCCACATAAGATTCTCCTTTCTTCTGGCTCAGTTGCCTAAATCGGATATTTACTGTTGAACTGGTGCTCCAATATTTTTTGTGCTTTCCTGCTGCTCATTCATGTAGCCTTTTTCATAGTAGAGGACCACCTCTTACAACTTCTTGATGCCAAACTATGGACACCCGCTCCCCTGGCTAGGAGCAGCTACAATGAACAGTGCTTGCTTATGTTTCAGAGTCTGAGTACTCCATCATCAGTGCAAGTTTGCACACAATTATTAGCATGCAGCAATTTTCATTAAGGTTTGCTGCATGTGTTTAAAGTTGCTGTACTGCCTCTATTTGCATTTAAATGTATTAATTTTGAATAAAGGAAACAGGATTCAAGCACCTTTGTTCTTATAAGTATGCGAATGAAATGATCCTTAGGACTGCTTATTTTACCTGAAGTATCAACCTTGCATTTATCACCTTCAGTATCTAATAGGACAGTTAACCTAGCCCTTCTTGAGCTGTGCAGACTTTTTAAACTTTCATAAGTTCTGACCTTATTTTTTTTTTTTGCAATATGTATTATTGTTCTTATTTGTATCCTTTCTCTTACTCCCTTAACATTCCAGGCCCTAGAGTTAAGTTGTGACATTAAAAAGATTTGAACTATAGAAAAATGAGAGAGCTCAGATAGGAAGCAAATATACAGTAAATTGCACAGTCAGCGTACGCCGATCCCTTGCCCATCAAAAAAAAAAAAAAAAATTGAGGGGGTATTTTATTAATTATATTGTTCTAATATTTATCATAGAGTAACATTCAGTTCCACAAGAAGCTATATTTTGTTACACTGTAGAATATCTATCTTTGTATTATCTACACTACTCCTAAACCCAACTAGACTGAAAAGCAAATACTGTACTGTAAAATACTGTTTTGTTTTTCTGTGGCAGGCAATGATTTCATGAGCTAATTGCTCATTGTTGTCCTTTGTTGATGAGCAAGCATCTGCCACTCAGTGTGGTCCTACAATCTAAGAAATGGAATGAATGAGTATCAGACAAAATGAAAAATGATTACTTTAGCATCTCTTGTTACCTTTTGTACTCTTACTAATGAGCGGGCATGGATTCTAGAATAAATAGCATTTATATGAGACATCTCCACTTCAGCAAACCTGCCCCCCCCCACACACACATACACACAGTTGTACATGCCCATGATACTTTGAACTGGATTTCATCCTTAGAATACAGGCATAAGTATTGGAGAATTACAAAAAACTAACAGAAATGACAGCTGGGCTTCAGTGATAGAAAATGTAAAGTAACGCACATTGGGAAAAGGAACCCATGAGTGCAATATGAAACAGGTGATGGTGCTGGATGACTCAGTGGAGGAAAATGGCCTAAGGGCAGAGACACTGGTTTACTGTGATTTAAAATGGGCAAAATCAGTTTTGCCAAATGGAAAAACCAGTCTTGTCACAGATGTCTACAAAGCTAAAATCCATTTTTATTGGTATTTTATTTTGTGAGTTTTGTTACTATTCTTTCTCAGCTAGTATGTATTTAGCAATTTTGCTGCCTAGTATTGCACATCAGTCCTTGTAGTTATTAAAAGTAATAAACTTTATGGTAAGCTCAGCCTGTAACTCACTTTGGTTTTATTTCTTACATGTGTATACAGTCCTCCCACTATTAGCAATGCCTATTCACCCCAGTGATCTGCGTGTGCAGATCTTGGATGCATGTGTTTGTATCATAGAAGCTTGATGGCAGAAAAGGACCACACTGGCCCATCTAGTCTACCCTATTCCCCCCCTACTCCTCCCCCCTTCTGCTGGACCCAGTCATCCTCCCACTACTCAGCCCCATAGATCTGTTCCATGCCCTCTTGAATCCATCCACTTATTCAGCCTCCATTACCTCTTCTGGTAGTCTGTTCTAGGCCTCCACCACCCTCTCTGTGAAGCATCACCCTCTCACATTGCCTCTGAATCTTTCTCCCTGCAGTCTGAGGCTATGAACTTAAGTTCTGGCCCCCTCCTTCTTCTTAAGTAAACACCCTTCCCTTATTTTGTTGAGCCCCTTCACATATTTAAAAGTTTCTATCATGTCTCCCCTTTCCCTTCTAGTCTCCAGCATGTACAGATCCAGCTCCTTACACCTCTGCTTGTACGTCTTCCTTTGCATACCATGCACCATCTTGGTTGCCCTTCTCTGAACCCTCTCCATCCCCTCTATGTCCTTGTGGAGGTGTGGTTTCCAGAACTGGACTCCGTACAACAACTACGGCCTCACCATGGCTTTATAGAGGGGCATCATTATCTCCCTCCTGTTGTCTAAACACTCTTGGTGTGTAGGGTAAACAATAAAAATAATAATAATACAGATTCTTGTGTCTCGGAGTCAGCCAAGAAACATTTGTAAACAAGTAAGGAGTAGTAATAAAGTTTATTATGCTACTTACGTCAAGTGTGTGACAAAGAAAATCACAAGGGAGATGGGTTTCTCACCACTCCTGAAGAATGTACATAATCTCCAGAATTGTAGGTCTTAGGTTCTCTAAGATCTTGTTCTATCTCTTCCCATGCTCCAGTTCTCTGCCCTTCTAGAGAAGTTACAGTAGTGTCTCGAGAGTGCTACAATGGGTTGCAGACAGTTAAATACTACAGATAACAGCATAGCAACAGAGATTACAACATAGTTACAGATATGAGAAACAGTATGTTTTGGTCTTAAGTCATTCTCTATTGGATAATGACTTAGGAGACAGAATTACTAATGAGTATTATATGAGACAGAATCAGAATATGCTTCCATTAGCATTATAGCTTAGACAAAAGAAATGTTGACAAGTTCAAATGACATGCGGCATTTCTTGCTTACACCAGTTATAAAACATAAAGACATAACAAAAGCCTTCTGTCTCTGTCAGCTAGCTTAGAGACAAATAACTGCTGACAGGCCTATTACATGGCATATCTGAGTGTAAAATACACTACATATAATTATATGAGAATATGAGTAAACAATAATCACTGATGATCCCTCTGAGTCATCTTAGTGATTAGGTAGATAATAGATGGAAAATCTATAAAAGACAAACTAATCTAGATAAATGTATTATAGTGAGGTACAATAAATCATGCATGACAATATTAGCATATCTTAGCAGCAATGCACATTCCTAGCACCCATGCTTATATGATCGGTGCTCATATCTATATATATAAGTGCAAAATAGCAGTATCATAGTACAATAGACCAGGAATGCAGAGTGAGGTGTATGTGAGGTGTATGTGGGACAATTGGGGGCATAACCCAAGCTTAACAATCCCCTCTTTGTTGCCCTAATTGTAAAAGTGGTGACACAACAAAAAGATGGAGGTTAGGCACCATTCGTCTACAGGCCCAAGGCATGAGCCTGCTAGAGGAATATTAACTGGTCACACAGGTATTTCAGGGTTTTCCTTAAACAACAAAATGTAATTCTAAGGGAAAATGGTAGTAAACCTTGTATTACTATAAACATTTGGAATAAAACTTCACAATGGGGTTTTCCAATATCAAAACAATCCGTAAAATACTCATATCTATCAAGTGTGTATCTGTCCCATTGAGAAGAAATTGAAGAGACAAACTTAAATGGCCTGTATGGATATTAAAAATAAGTAAAAATCGAGACAGAGCATCAAGATAGTTAGGACTAGACTTAATGATATCTGGTTCCGGGATGGGAACAGGTGTGATTACCGTATAACCTATTACCTGTTTAGGGAGTAAAAAAACAGAAGTTAGAAATGTTCACTTTGCATAACTTTTAGTCCATATCAGAAAAATGTATAGTTGGTCACCACACAATGTTCCACATCTTCAGAATATACCACCTTGAAGGATGGCATTTTTCAGCTGGTAAGTTGAACAGGACACAAAATGTCAATGTCCACAAGCCATAAACTATGAACAGTTCCAGGGATAAATCCAGGGTTTCTTCAAGTGTTAAATGAAAATTCATAGTTCAAATTCGATGCATTTAGATTTTCCAAAGGTTGATCAAAATGTTCTGGAGGCAGCAGTATTTTCAGAGGCCTCAGCAGGGGGCGCATTAGATTGCACATTGAGTTTTACAATGGAATAGCCACAGTGTTCAATTGAAGATGATCACACAGCTGCACAAAGTGTAAAAGTTTATAACAGTACTCAGTTTGTATAAGGTGCCAGCCAGGCTTGGAAAACAGGCAGTGAAGAAAATGGATTTCTTGATTGTAGATCAAATGAAGAAGAGTCTTCTTGCTGAGCTAGGGGATTGCCCTTACCCCAGACTAGCTTCATGGTATGCATAACAATGAGCTTGATTGTAGAATCTCAATTGGCTGGACTGAATACAGTTTATTTGAAAGTTCACAAATGGAAGCCAAATTTCAGTTATTAGGCCAGTATTCACAAGTTGGTAAGACAAGTTGGAAGATGTCACATCTGCATAAAAGGTGATGTTCCTTTCAGGTACGACATTTAAAGTTCAGAGTCAGTCACAATCCCAAGACCTCACTGTAAACAAGGAAAGGAGGTGGTTTCAACCTTTTCATGATAAAAGTTCCCATCAAGATGACCAATAGAATGGACAGTTGCCAGACGATCAAAGATGGATGTTGCCAGATGAAAATGTGGCAATGACACTATGAGAGTCACAAACATGGCTTCCTGGATTGTGCAGGAATAAGTTTCAATACATGTAACAATACTGGTGTGTGTGGTGACATATCCAAAGTTCCTTGCCATTGACAAGGGAATAGTGCTAGATTCAAATAAACATTTGTTAACACATGCAATAGAAGTGCAAAATGTGGCAATGCCTCTGACCCATACATCTGTCATGTATGAGATCAAGGATATATTCTAATTCCAGATCCCGGGAGAGATAACCAAAGGGTTGTAAAAACATAATAGCTGTGGGCAGTGCAAAGGACTTTCCTAGCTATGTGATGCTTATCTGCTTCCTTAATTTGAGCAGAAATCAATTCATTAATATGAACATTTGTCAGGTCAAGCCCCTTCACAATATCCTTAATATTGTAAATGTAAATTACTCTTAATGAGCAAAGTCATGTATGCCATGCTGGGGGGGGCGGGGTATGATATTATATTTCATACTCTCATGAGCCTTTAACATATGTGCTTGAATAATGGCTATATCAGCCCTATTTCAAATAGATATGTCAGAACCAAGTAGGTCTGAGTCTAAACCTGTGTTTTGTTTAAAAAAAATCAAAACAAAACCAAAATGCTTAGTGTGTTTGGGTAGGTTTACAGTCATAAGATGTACCACTAGCAGTCAGGATGTGAAAATCCTGTGTGTGTGTATGTGTGGTGCTATCAGTCACTGTATAGAGAGTCATTAATGAGTACCTGGTATGCTGCCAGGGTATTCAATTACATCATTAAGAAAAAAAAAGTGGGAAATATTTGTTGTGAAACATAAAACAAATCATTTCAAATTTAAAAGGGTGAGATTTAAAATCACTGGGATGTGCATGAACTGCACATTATTAACTAGGGTACCAGGTTTGGAAGTGGCTGTTAAGACCACTTGGTGGGCCAGGGTTCTGTTTTGGGCTCTCAGTATTAAGTGTCACAAATTATGAAGCATCATAGGGTTAAAAACCTTAAGGTCTAATGGCTTTTATTGCCTTGTAAATTTGGATGCAAAATTCCTGATTATCAATAAAATGTAAACAGGAGTCCAGATAAAGTCTGACTTTTAGAATTGATCCAAAGCAATGATCATAACATTCAGTAGGGCCTCACTACCCTTCTGGACAATGAACATGTCTTTTAGGACTTTAGTGTGAATTCCACAGGATGCAATTAAATCATGTTGGCTTGTGAGGTATTCTGCCTCAACAACCTTTTTAGGATTACGTCACTGGTCCTTATCTGCAATAAAATGTGCAGCTTGGGCTTGTAAGAAGACCCATACTTTTAAAAAGAATAATAAGCATAAAAGCAAGCATCTCTCTCTGTCTCTCTCTCTGGAACCTAAAAGGAATGAGAAAAGAAAAACATAGTTAGTTTAGTACTATTCCTCCCACTGAGGTACGGAAAAGTAATTTAATCTCCTATAAACATGTTCATTTGATTGGCATTTACCCATTTATCAATGACTGTTATAGTGAGGCAGTCTAACTTGGTAGCCTGCTGGACTGCATTTGTTTACAATGGGATAGGGCCTGTTGTTGGGGCTTGCCCATATCTTATGAAGCAAACAAGTGTACCTTTTGGATGTCTTGTTTGAAATATTTAACATATTTATCTACTGATGCTTCATCAGCAGTGGCAGTACACAGGTCCAGAAATAAATGTTCTGGGAGTCTCATGGACCATCCTGTCATGATTTTCAAAAATAGTGTATGCTGTGTACCTGCAGAGGGTGTCCCTCTTATTGCCATAAGGAGTAAAGGCAATAATGAATTCCAGTCATTTTGGGTTTTCTGAACAAGTTTGGATAATATAACTTTGATCTGCCTGTTAGCACATTCTACCTCTCCTGATGACTCTGGATGGTAAGGGATATAAAACTTTTGTTTTACCCATAACAAATCCAGAATTTCCTGCATTACTTTGGCTATAAAACCAGATCCCTGTAATCAGAATTTACCCCCTTTAGGGGTAAAACCCGATCTGGTAAATAACTGGTTTACCAAGGCATTTGCAATCACTTTGACTGTGTTGTTCTGTCGTGGGATAGCTTTAAACTTTTGGAAAATAGGTCGGTGATCACTAGTGCAAACTAATTGTTCTTAATGGTTGGCATAGGGTCAATGTAGTCAAACTGGATATTGTTCCAGGGGCTTTTGCTTCTGGGGTAACAATGCATTTTTCCTAGCTGGTATAGGACTGTTTTTTCACAGATCAAACAGCTACTAATGTAGTGTTCTACATCATTTCTCATGTGTGGCCACAAGACAGAGGATTTTAGTCTGTCTAGTGTTTTTACTGACTCACTGGTGCCCACCAGTTGAAGTACAATCTACTTGGCACAGTAGATAAAATCTACTCTCAGGTGTTAAGGAATCACTCGTAACTTTTCATGAGTGTTAGTAGTGAAGTTCCAAATGAGTAGTTATCACAGGATAGGTGAATGTCATTTTCACTTTCTTTAAGAGCTATTTTTGGAAATTATTCCCCAGTTCCTTTATTAAAGAACCTATACACTGCCCTCAAAAGAGGGTCCTTCTTAAAGAGCATAAAGAATATACATGCAACATGCTCGAACCTTATGCATGTACAGTATTTAAACTGGTTAGGGCTGTGTTGTACACAAACAAGTCACTGTATTTCTCAGAGGTAATATCAGAGATTTGGAACAGAAGTTTGTCTTCTGCCAAAGAAATTCAGTTTAGAGAAAAAAAGTCCCAGTTAGAAACTGTAATAAAAAACATTGTATCACAGTGCTTTTTGCAATTATCTCAAGGACATTTCTTGAAGCGGGCAGAACTTAACCCTGTCATGGAGAGCTGGTATTATTTTACGCAAGGAACAATCTTTTTATTCCTTTCTTAACACAAGCTGTGTCTTTCTTAAGGACGTTCCTGCTCTCTAAACCATTCACAAGTATTTGTGGTACTTAGGAGACTCCTTGCCTCCTTGATTTTCATTTTATTTGCCAGGCGTGTTTTAACATTGCCTGTGAATCGTACATATACGATGATGCAATTACTAGCCATGCACACTCTGTCATCACTAGATGTACAATAAGAATTCCAAAACCTGCTATCTGACCCTCGTTGGTATGTGTGGCTGAGTCATCAGTCAAAACATGACACACAGTGGTGTCTTTTAACACTTTCTAGGGTTCTGTCAGAAAGGGCACTGGGACAGGTAGGTCAGTGGGTTGGAGTGAACAATCATGGGTCTCTCCTGCAAATTGTAGGCCATGGGCTAACAAGCATGGAGTTTTAATAGGAAAGACAGTTATGTCATGATCCTGTAAAATGAGAGACCAGTGTGTCAGTCTGGCATTGGATACAGAGTCATCTTTTAATCTGTCTGACAACAGAAAGTTAGTTGGCAAATGATTGGAATGTAGCACAATGGGTACAAATCCAATGATGTACATAAAGTATCTCACTGCTCAGTATGTAGCCAAATGATTCCTTTCACAAAGGTTGTATTTCAGCTCCACTGGGGCAAGCATCTGGGATGCATAAGCAATGGGTCTGATGTGTCCATTGTATGTTTGGGCTAAAACTGCTGAGATTGCTATATCTGATGTGGCAGTTTCAAAATAATGTCCTAAAACTGTGTTAGGATTAACCAATGCTGGGGCCATGGTCAGCGATCCCAAAAGAAAAGACAATTATATCAGTATTAGGATACCTTGTACCTTCTTATCTGTAGTGCCTGCCATTGCAGCCATAGTATGGGATGATCCAGGTGTCACTGATGGAGGGGGTTCTGCATCATGTGCAGGCAGTGCGGGCACTATCAAGGGTGCCTGCACAGTGGAGAAAAGTGGTGGACAAGCTGCATATAATTCTCCAGCTATAGATTGTGGTTCAGTAGCCATCAGGGGTGGAGAAAATAGTGCTGAGACAGTTGTCAGCTCAGGTTCAGAAATCAAACATGTAACCCTCCCCCCCCCAATGTGGCCTGTGATGCTGAAAATATCACAGCCACGGGGCTTTCAGAATCAGGGTTGTCCCTTCCCCCATCAAATGTAAAGTGGGTTTCCCCACTGGAATGTTGCTGGATGGTAGCAACATTGTTTTTAATGTTGCAGCTTAAGGTATTAATGCACTGCATAGGAAAAGCAGTACATTCAGCCTTCTTGGCTAATGTTACATTGCACAGGAAATGAAAACAACTTTTCATGTAATTAACTTCAATGTGTTCTTTATCCAAGGCCATGCTAATAAAGCAAACATTAACAGCATTAGCTGTTTCTTCAGCATCAGACTCTGACTTCATGACAGATTGCATTTTAACCTTATTTCAAAAGTACATCAACATCATTTTTAATGAGAATCTTTTGTCCCTCAGAAACACTAGTGTTACTGATAACATTATTAATCATGCCAAAATCCCCGGTATGTTTTCTTTGGTTATGGCAGGAATCACAGGTCACTGTGACTGCAAGATCGAATCTCTGTGATATGGTGGTCTGCCATTTTGGATTACCTCATGGGCATCATGGGTTACTATGTCATGACCATCATCACATGACCATTAGTGGCCATCTTGGGGATGGTATGGGGATGTAACCTGATTACATGTGTGTCCACTATTTTGAGATGCTAGCAATTCTCCATTTTGTGAATCACAGAAAAACAAGTGGCTAGCCTTTGCTCTAGTCCACCCCACAGCATACTGTGAGTGTTCAAAATCAAACTCTTCAACATCAGAAGAGGCAAGGTCTTTGGACATTAAGTTCGTATGCCCTGCCAATACCTCTGGTTGACGGCACAAGTTCACCGTATCTGACTTTTTACTTCTACATTCTAACTCAGATACAGGAGTTAGCATGCTATTAAGTGCCTTGTTTTCAGATTTCAAGACATTCCCATTTTGTAAAACATGCTTATTATTGACGGAAGCTGTGTCATAGTTTATATTGAAAACCTTCATTTCAAGTCTGCTGTAATTAAAACATACTGAATCATGCTGTACCGTCAAGGTCTGGTGTTGAAATACCAGCTCATTAACTTTTTCAGTAATTACTTCAGACCTATCATCTCTAAGTTCCTTGTTTTCAAAACATAAGGAATAAGTGTTACTAGCCAGAACACCATTAGTTTTAAAAACGTTTTTTCTAAGTATTGCCTTTTTAGCGTCATCTCTTAAGGCATGCAGGTCATGGTTGCTTTTCTCATTAAATAGAGACTCATTTTCTAGATGGACAGATTGTAGCTTAGACAGTAGTCCAGCTATTTTTTTCTGTATGAGAAGCCCTTTTCAGACTAATCTCTTGCTTGTAGGCAGAATTCTCCATTTTGCAAGCATCATACTCACTTTTCAAAACAGATATATTATTTAGAACAGCATCAAAACAATTAAACAACGTTGCAATTAATAATCCTTCAGGATCATTGTTACCATTTTTCAGTTTCCCATAAAGGGCAATGATGTCCATTAACGGGCTACCATTGGATTCTGCTACTTTAGCAAAATCAAGCCAACTACTGTTAGCAGTTTGGCTGTTAAGGCATCCAGCCTCAACTCAGTACTGATATATTTAGACATGTCTTAAGATAAGAAACCCTTAGCTGTCTGTGGATCAAAAAACTTTGTTTGCAACCAAAATTCATGAAAGCACACAAACAGCCTTTGGCGTATGTGGACACCTAGATGAGTAAATACCTATCAGGATTTGAATGCACAAGAAAGCTGTCTAACTGTTTGTTTCAGATCCTTTATAGCTGTGTTCCCACAGAGAAAGAACAGAAAAAAAATCAAAAATAAAACAACTAATTACACAGAAATTGAATATCTGCCAAGTGATTGTTTTGTCTGTACTGAGGAACACACAACTGACTGAAAAATGTTAAACATTAGACACTTTCAGCTTGTTTTTACTGGGGATCTCTCGCCAAGTGTTTTAATTTACAGAGGAAATTAAAATGAAACTTGGCAAAAACATCCAGACTCCATTTCGCGGTTGCCATTATGTTGTCTAAACACTCTTGGTGTGTAGAGTAAACAATACAAATAATAATAATACAGATTCTTGTGTCTTGGAGTCTGCCAAGAAACATTCGTAAACGAGCAAGGAGTACTAATAAAGTTTATTACGCTACTTAGGTTTCTCACCACTCCCGAAGAATGTACATAATCTCCAGAATTGTAGATCTTAGGTTCTTTAAGATCTTGTTCTATCTCTCCCCACGCTCCAGCTAGCTGCCCTTCTAGAGAAGTTACAGTAGTGTCTTGAGAGCTCTACAATGGGTTGCAGACAGCTAAATACTACAGATAACAGCATAGCAACAGAGATTACAACATAGCTACAGATATGAGAAACAGTATGTTTTGGTCCTAAGTCATTCTCTATTGGATAATGACTTAGGAGACAGAATTACTAATGAGTATCATATGAGACAGAATATGCTTCCATTAGCATTATAGCTTAGGCAAAAGAAATGCTGACAAGTTCAAATGACATGCGGCATTTCTTGCTTACACCAGTTATCAGTTATAAAACATAAAGACATAACAAAAGCCTTCTGTCTCTGTCAGCTTGCTTAGAGACAAAGAACTGCTGACAGCCCTATTGTATGGCATATCTGAGTGTAAAATACACTACATATAATTATATGAGAATATGAGTATACAATAATCACTGATGATCCTTCTGAGTCATCTTATCAGTGATTAGGTAGATAATAGATGGAAAATCCATAAAAGACAAACTAATCTAGATAAATGTATTATAGTGAGGTATAATAAATCATGCATGACAATATTAGCATATCTTAGCAGCAATGCACATTCCTAGCACCCATGCTTATATGATCGGTGCTCATATCTATATATAAGTGCAAAATAGCAGTATCACAGTACAATAGACCAGAAATACAGTGTGAGGTGTATGTGAGGTGTATGTGGGACAATAGGGGGCATAACCCAAGTGTAATACCTCCTTCTAATGCCCCTGCCAATGCATGCCAAGATTCCATTGGCCTTTCCCACCACCCTGCTACATTGGTTTCATACCTTAAGATTGGATGAGACTATAATTCCCAGATCCCTCTCCTGTTCTGTTACTCTGATTGCCTCCCCTCCTAGGGTGTATCCAGCTCATATGTTCCTACTCCCCATGTGCACCACAGCACACTTTTTGACATTAAATTTCAGTTGCCACATCTCTGACCACTCCTCAAGCATCTTCAGGTTCTGCCTCATGTCCTCCATGCTCCCAGGGAGGTCACCCTATTGCAGATCTTTGTAATGTCAGCAAATATGCACACCCTCCACCTCAGACCCTCCGCTATATCACTGATGTAAATGTTAAAAAGGAGAGATCCCAGTATTGACCCCTGGAGTACTCCACTCTTCACCTCCCTATCCTGGAGTGCACCCCATTTAAAGAGTACTTAAACAAGCAGTTTTTTAAAATGGCAAATTCCAAAATGTGGCTTCATAGCAAGGTAAAGTAAAGGCTGCTGTTTACATTTATACTAAAATTGCATTTATGTACATAACATAAATGCAATCTCATAGCTTCTGAAAAATGTAAGCATCAGCCTTTCACTTTCAAAAAACAGCCTTGTTTGCTCGCTAAAATGTCTGCCAAGTGTGTTAAGTGATGAGTCATGATGACATCATTGGAGCCAGAGGCAGAGACCCACATTGCTCCCTGTAGTGCCAATTAGTTCTTCTTTCCCACTTTGCTTTGAATTGTTTCACCAGAATGATCAACACCATGTGTTAACACATGGATTATTTTGATCAGTACACATGCTAGTCTATGGTTTTGTTCATTTTATTTACTTTAACTCACTGAAAATGTTTTGTAATCCAGCTGACTTTCTCTTTGGCAAACTGCAGTATTACCTGATGATCTAGTGGTTATGTGATGCCCTGAAATTTGTAGCGAAGTACTGGTCTGGTCCAGTTCCAAAGCTCATGCTTTCTTGGTAATTCACAAATAAGCTTCTCAGGTAGTCTTTTTCCATGGGAACCCCTGCACCTTGCCTGCCTTCTGTTGAACACCTCACCATCCATACTTTGTCCTTAGTACTGCCTAGGGCTGCATATGAGCTTGTGGTCTCATGAAGAGAATTATCATACCTGGGATTGTAATCTTGTACCTCATGGAGTTGTGCACACCTATACCGATAGGCTTCATCAGCTGGCACCGTTAAAAATGCCTCACAAATCACTCTCCAGTCCACTTTCTCAATGTTTGACTTCTGCTTCCACAGTAAACATTGAGTGGATCACCACCCTTCTGCACAGTGAATACAGTATGTACAGTCCCCCTGTTGAGTTTGTTTCCCACCTCATTAACCAATGACTAGGTCTTCCTGGAGGGCTAAGCAATAAGCATCAGGACACACTTGAAAAACTGCTGTTCATGCCCTCATAAGGGCTGCACATACTATGGATAACAATATTATTAGCAGGAGAGGCAGACTAATTCCTTGAGCGAATGCACCCGACTTCCAGTGTCAGTCTACTCCTTTACCTGTGATCTGCAGAACCCTGCAGGACAGTTCCGGGCAATTCTTCTCCAGTACTTTTCTGTGCCCTACTCCACAATGCAAGTTGGCTGGCTACCACCCTTCTGAATCTTGAATGAACTATGCACAGCTCCCTAGATATTGTCCTAACCAACATCAACACCCCCCCACCCCATCCGAGAGTAATCTCTCTACACTGAATTCAAGTAACAGTTTAGGTGCAGCCCTGACACTCTGATTATTTGTCATCACTGGCTGCTCTCATCCACAGTCAGGCAGTGATCACAGTGCTGGCAGGCCCACATCTCAGATCTCACAATGATCGGCTCAACGTACCCCTTCCTGTCTTCCCCTAACCTGAATATAGCTGTACCCTTCTGGAATGGCCTCTTCAGTCCCTTTCTGGCATTTATTCTTCTCTCCTGCTCCCCACACCAAAAACTGGTGAGCTCACTGCCCTTCTGCATCATGAATGTGGTTAGTACAGTCTCCTGTGTTTTCTTTACATAGTAATAATAAACATGATCTTCCGGTAAGCCAGGCTGATAGCAGCGGGGCACAAGGGGAAAAATAGGGTTCCTACCCATATAAGATCTAAACCACCTATGATTAGGCACTATTAAATTATGTGCATAATGATGTGCACACCCATCATTTAATAGTGCCTAATCAATGGTAGCCAAGATCCTTTAAGGATAAGAAAGCCCATGTTCACACTTGTTCCCTGCTGCTATCAACCTGACTTACTGGAAATGTTTGTTTATTTTTGATATGTCAAAAAACCCGGGGACTGTACTACCTGCATTCATGATGCAGAAGGGTGATGATCTCACCAGTTTTTAGTGGGGGGAGAAGGAGTGAAGAATGAATACCAGAGGGAGACTGAGAAGGCCACTCCTGCAAGGTACTGCTATATTCAGGGAAGGGGGAAGACAGAAGGGGAAATATATGAGCAGATCACTGTGAGATATAAGATGTGGGGCTGCCGGCACCATGATCACTACCTGACCCCATTATCCTGGCGCACATTCCCCTTCCCATAAATCTAGTTCATGCAATTATCCACAGCTGTGTGTGGGTATTAATGTATGAAATGGTTGTCACTTCACTACCAGTCTAGCATTGCTTGTGAAGCACTTTGGGATGCAATGTGTATGAAAAGCACTATATAAATCGTGATTCTAATTATTATTATTATTATTATTATTTCCCATGGAAAAAGAAGACAAGACAAGCATATTTTTGATTTCCAAGAAGGTATGAATTCTGGCATTGGACTACACAAGAACTTTGCTACAAACAAGTGGTGGATCTAGGGGGTGGTGAAGGGTGCGGCTTCACCCTCTCCACCCATTGTAACTTCCTTGCTTCCTGCTGCTGCATTTCACTTTGTTGAAGATGTCTGATTTATTGATTGTACAAATGTTTACATTCAAACGAGGGATTAAATTGTAGGTTCTGTCAAAAACATACAAAAAAAAGAATGATAGCAGACAATATGAAGGTTTAATAAAAAATTTAAAAAGTGCATATCAACTTTGCACACCACCCCAACCCCCCATTGTAACATCCTGGATCTGCCATAACCACTAGACCACCAGGTTATTTAAGATTTAAAGAAAACAAAATGAACAGAACTATAGCCTAACATGTGTATTGATCAAAATAATGCACATGGTTTTGACCATTTTGGTGCAACAATTCTATACAAAAGAAAAAAAAAGAACTAGTTAGCACTATAGAGAGCCATATAGCTCTCTGACTCAGGCCCCAATTATGTCATCACTTAACACATTTGGCGGCCATTTTAGGAAGCAGGTAAGGCGTTTTTTTTTGAAATTGTAATGCGGATTTTACATTTTTCAAATGCTTTGGAACCGCATTTAGGTAAATTATGTAAATGTAGTTTTAGCATTAATGAATACAGCAGCCTTTCCTTTAGTCCCCTATGAAGTCAGATTTTTGAATAGTTTGTTGTCAAAATGTTGTTTAGGTATCCTTTAACACCACCCTCTGGGTTCTTCCCACCAGCCAGACCTCCATCCACTTTTTTTTCCACCCACCCCTAGACTTTTTAGCTTGCTTGCCAACCTTCTGTGTGAGATGGTGTTGAATGCTTTACTGAAGTCCAGATAGGCCACATCCACCACCCCTCCCTGGTCAACCACCTGAGTCACCAAATTGAAGAACTCAATCAGGTTCATCTGACATTACTTTCCCTTCATGAAGCCATGCTGTCTGCTGTCCTACGAGCCACTCTCCTTCAGGTAGTTCACCACCCTCTCTTTGATTAGTGCCTCCATTACCTTCCCCACCACTGAGGTGAGGCTGACAGGGTGATAGTTCTCCGTCACTTCCCTACCTCCTCCCTTGTGCAAAGACATCACGTTCACCCTCCTCCAGTCCTCCAGCACCCTTCCTGTATCCAGAGACAAGTTGAATAGCTTTGTCCATGGGCCGGCCAACTCCTCCTTCAATTCGCTGATCACCCTGGGGTGTAACTGATCTGGCCCCATTGCCTTGTCCACCTTCAACCTTCCTAATTCCTCCCTAACCCTATCCACAGTGAACAGGCTCTGATCCACCCATTTGCCCTCCCTCCCTTCCCCTTAAGCTCTTCCTCCTCCTCTGTAAATATCAAGCAGAAGTACTTACTAATCACCTCTGCTTTTTCACAATCTCCTTCCAATTGTATCCCTTCATTCCCCCTCAGTCTTACAATCCCCTGTCTTGCCCTACTCCTCTTCCTCACATATCTAAAAACATTTTGTCTCCCCTTTTGGTTTGTTTAGCTATTTTTTCTTCAGTATCTGCTTTTGTCCTCCTTATCTTTTGCCCCAACAGTCTCCTTTTCTCTCTATAAGCCTCCCTGTCCTCCTCACTGAGTGTCCTCTTAAATTTCCTGAAAGCCCTCCTCCTATCACTGACTGCTCCACTATTTCCCTTGTAAACCAAAGCTGTCTCCTCTTTTTTCTCCTCTTCTTAACCTTTTTAATGCACATTTCTGTGGCTTTCAGTATCCCTCCTTTAACAGATACCCATGACTCCTCCACTGCCCCTATATTCTCCATTCCCTCCATTGTTTCCCTCGCTATCCTTTTCATCCTGTTGAAGTCCACGCACCTGAAGTGTATGTGTAGCTGATCTCATCTTTGTCATCTTGAGGTGACCATCCCTCAAGAGTGACAGCAACAACACTATTGCCACCATCTATTAGACATGACAGCAGCAGCCTTATGGCTTCCATCCCTCAGGGGTTAATGTCAGTCAGCATTACAGCCCTCATCCCCAGAGGTGATGCAGCAACACTATGGCCCCAGTCCCTTAGGGGTAACAGCAGTAGCACTATGGCCCCTTTCTCTCAGAGATGACAGCAGCAACAGCACTATGGTCCCATCATTGAGGGGTGAGAGTGATGGCAGCAGGAGCAGCTCAATCCTTGTCCTCCTCCCCCAGCTGGCCCTCCAACACCTCAGGCTGATGTACGAACCTGGGTCATTGGCTTTGCGAGCAGTAGTGCTACTGTTGCACTGGTAGGCCACCCCATGGTAGCAGTACTATGATCCCTAATTCCCAAGTATGATGGCAGCAGCAGTATGACTGCCTTTTGTCCCTCAGTTGTGATGGCAGCATCAGCACTACTACCACCACCACCACCACCCTCAGAGGTGACAGTAGCAGTAGCATTTTGGCCCTTAACCCTCAGATGTAAGAGCAGCACCATGGCCCTCATCCCTCAGTGTGATGGAAGTACTATATCTTCTATCTCTCAATCATGACTGCAGTAGCACTCTGGGCCACATCTCTCAGGTATGATGGCAAAAGCACTATGGGCCACATCTCTCAGGTATGATGGCAAAAGCACTATGGGCCACATCTCTCAGGTATGATGGCAAAAGCCCTATGGGCCACATATCTCAGGTATGATGGCAGCAGAGCTATGGGCCGCTTCTCTTAGGTGTGATGGCAGCAGCACTATGGGCCCCATCCCTGATGGATGACAGCAGCAGTACCACAATGGCCTCCATCCCTCAGCTGAGGCAGAAACAGCACTATGGCCCCCATCCCTCAGGGTTGACAGCAGCAGCACTAAGACCTCAGTCTATTCAGTGTGATGGCAGCAATAACACTGCAGCCCCCATTCCTGCGGTATGATGGCAGAAGCATTATGATACCCATCCTTCAGCTGTGACATCAGCAGCACTATGGCCTCCATCCCTGAGGGGTGAAAGCAGCAGCACCAATACCTCAATCCCTTAGGTGTGATGGAAGCAGCAACACTGCAGCCCCAATCTTTCAGAGGTGATGGCAGAAACACCATTGCCCCCATCCATCAAGTGTGACATAGCAACAGTACAGCCCTCATCCCTCAGGGTGATGGCAGTTGTGGCAGCACTACAGTCCCCTTCCTTTAACACCCACACCCTACATGCCTAAGTTACATTTTTCTGGCTCTCTTAGCGTGTCAGAACTCATATATAAATTAAGCTGAACCACCACACACCAAGGTGGACTACGTCTGTTTGGTCATACCTAAAGTTTAACTGCCTAAATTTCCTTCTTTGAAATGAAGTACCTCCACCTAAAAAAATCCATGAGTGATTAGTGGAGAGCCTTCTAGTTGAAAATTACACATCTCAAAAACATGTGGATGTTTCTTTTTCTTGGTCTCCATGAAAAGGGAGGTCTCTCAGTTTTCATGTCTGAGCTCAGATGTGAAATGAGCACCACTCTGCCCACTGCCCACTGGCATCCTACAGCACTTGGGGACTTATCTTCTGTGTGTCCCTGAGTGTGATTTCTGGTTTTGGTATGGTTACAGTACCACACTCAACCCTGCTGGAATCATACATTGGCACATAGAGTGATAACAAAAATTGGGCCATATATAAAACTGCAGGGCACACAAATGCTAAGCCCAGCTGCACTCACTTAGGGGAACACTACAATCAACAAGATCAGCTCCACTCTGCACACTGGCATTATACAGTGTCTGGCACCTTATCTGCAGTGTGTCTGTGAGTGTGCAGTCTGGCTGGGGCACTGTTGCCACACCCCTTCATGCCTACACTGGCATCATGCAATGGCAGGTAGGGTAACAACAGTACCTAGGTCATACAGCAAATTCAGGGGCACACAGAAGCTAAGCTCTCCCTCATTCAGGGGCACACAACTAACAACAGCAACACTGAGAACTACCAGTGCTTACACAATCAGCAGTCCAGCTCACCCACTGACCTGGCTTAAAATAAAAACACTTCCTAAATTAAAAACAAAACAGCAGTACAAGCTGGTGCTGCACACCACCGGCAAGTGAGAGATCTTGGTTTGCAAGCTGAGCTGATCCAGACTCCTCTGCCCTAGGCTGGTGGGGTTTAGAGCATTATTCAGAGGCACTGCATGCTGACCAAGTGTGCCATACCTCATGGGAAGTGGGGGCTGCCTTGATGATGTGGGTGACCACACAGTGTTGTAAGACCCCTACCAGGTTTGTTGATACCACACAAAGACACTCAGATCTGCAAGCATCCTTTGAGCCACCTATCTCAGCAAGACTAACAGTTCAACTTCTCAGAGACACACATTTAAACAAAATGCAATTTGGGAAACCAGACAGAATCTTCCAACCTGATTCTTCATGTGTACGAGTACTAAGCTTTTGGGGATTTTAACCATGCAGTGTATAGAGGATAATGTATGGGCACCAGTTAATAACAGTGCCATGTCCCCATCATGAGATTGTCATTGCAACCTTATCAAACCTCGAGAGCAAAGCTTGAGAGGTTTACTGTTGGCATAAGGACCTCAAGATGGGAACCCCACGTAGTTGTTAACTGGTGCCCATTCATTGTCTTTTATAGTGTATGGGCACCAGTTAAATTAAATTTGTCCTTACTTTAACTTTTTTTGCTTAGCGCTGCTCTCCTTCAGGGCCAGCTCTCACCACCGTGGATATTCAGCGTAAGCCGGTAGTTCCAGAGACGTGCATGCCCAAAGCCATTCACGTTGTTATGCTATCATTGTGACATATTGAGGAGGATATAACAACCTCTTGATGTCACAACGATAGCATAATAAGGATAGGAATTCATTGAATGCCGTCCTTAACAACACTCTCCCATACTTATAAAAAATAGCTTAGGCACATACTTGTTTTCTACACAAAAACTTTACTGTCCTGATGGAGATCAGTTTGCATCAGGTGATTAAAGGATTAGCCACAGTGCTATTAAACTTTCAATCTGACACCCCTGTCCCTGCTGCCCTGCCTGAGTCCCCAAGTGGGCTGCTATTCAGCTTTTTGTTGTTGTTCTTGTTGTAGTTTTACATCATCTAGTGAGACATACGTTTAGGGATATCATTTTTCTGTGCAAAAGCATTCATTTCATGTTGGTGAGCAGTCACATCAGCTGATCCAAGGAATGGTTAGATGCAGGAGCAATTGCATTTTAAACCCAACTCCCTCACCCCCACTGCCTAGTCCCATTCCCGAGTGCGCAGAAACTAAGCTTTTATTGTTTTGTTTTTTTATATCAGTTAGTGAAATACAATGAATTAAAAAAGTTTAAGCACATACTAAATTAAAACTGTGCTTTCAGGAAGGAGAGCAGTCCTCAGCTGATCAAAAGGTTGGAGGGTAGCAGGGGTGATTAAACTAAACCATAATGGTCACAGCAAAACAGCATTGGTCATTTATTTACTGATTCTGTAAGCAGAAAGCCAAGGTCTGGCTTGGTCAACATCAGTAAAAATGAGAAATAACAGTGTATAAATGGGAGAGGCCAAAAACCAATCAAGACTACTACAACAAGCAAAAAGACTGGAATAACGGACCCACTCACCAAAATGTTGATAATTCTTTTTTTATTTTGCAAGTAACAGACATGTATTTTTCACTTTGTACATTTCAGGGACAATACCCCTCTTCCTCAGGGAGTCTGATAATAGTTCTAAAATGAACACAAAAATGGTCATCCAAAAACAGTTACAAGAATTCATTAAATGTTGTATTAGTCAAAAATTATAACTTTATTTGAGGTGCACTTACATCAAGTTTTTGTAGTATTTTAGGGCTTTCAATTCTATTTGTATATCATAAGTAGCCACCACAAAATACATTTTACCTGCATGTGTAAAACATTTTTAGTAAGTCATGTTAATGTATAACAAAGAGTAAACAAATTATGAGCAGTTTTTTGTGTAAAAAGAGGTTAATATATAAAGTAACCTGGAGATTGTCAGCCATCAAACTAAGTCTTCCCTTACCAGGTTGCATACTGTCTTCGATGCTTTGTCACTTTGCTCTTGATTCCCCCTCCTGCACACATCACTGTACCTTGTATCATTCTCTAGCGTTTCCTTCCCTTGCATACAGGCATCTCTCTCACTGCGCCAAGTTCACTTCTAAATTCTGGTATGGGACTCTCCCCTCTTACCTCTCCTCCTTACTCTCAGCTTCGCCTCCCTCCTCCCTTCCTCTCAGATCCACTGATGCACACCCTCTGCCTAATCCTCATCACTCTTCCTTCATAGGACAGGAAGCTTTCTCTTACCACTGCCCAAAGCTTTGGAACTCACTGCCACCTCCTATCAGTCTTTCCTCTTCCCCATTTTCAATCTCCATTGCCCTTCATAATTTCTGTTCCCCTAACTGCACTTGTTCTTAGCCCTCCTTCAACCCTCTGAACCCTGGCACATTATCCTTTAGCTCTACTTTACTTCTATTCTCCTAACTATACTTGCTCCTAGCCCTCCTTAACACTGTCCCCTACTCCTTTATCCCTGACTTACCTCCTGTCTTCTAACTGAACCCTTCCTCTGACTACTTCCGCACATGCTACCACCTATTATACCCCCTCCTCCCACCCCCTACCACAACATACTGTGCCATTTTGACACTCTACTACCATCCACAACGTACTGTGCTATTTTGACACTCTACTGTTATCCTTTCCCCCCACTACCCCCTCTCCCCTCCACTGATGCTCTCCATTTTTCCATTCCTAATTTACCCCTATTTTCTTCAGCCTTCCTATTCATTATCCCTCTCAGCCCCTCCGGTCACCTGCCACATTACACTCCTCCTCCTCCCTGCCCCCTTCTCTCTTCTGTTTTTCAGCCTGGTTCTGTCCCCTTTACAGGATTGTCTGTCATCCTGAAGGGGTATAGATCCTGGCTTCCGCTCTTCTACCTCTCTCCCCCCCTTTCTAATCCTGACACCTTGCAGAGTTCTTTGCATTCTGAAGGGGTATAGATTGTCTCTCTCTCTCTCTCTCTTCCCCCCTCCATTTTCCCTCATTTTCAAATCCATCACTGGACTACCTCCCTACTTCCATATCCCTCTCCTCCCCTCCTGTTCCTCCACCTCTCTCGTCTCTACCTCCCCACTCCCTTCCTCTCCCTTTCTTCCTGGTCCTGTCCCCTTTGCATGGTTCTCAGCATCCAGAAGGGATTAGATCTTGGATGTCCTTCTCTCTCTCCCTCTTCCATCCCCCACCTTCTACCTCTTACCTGTCCTCTTCCCCATGTGTCTTATAACTGCCCTCCCTTGGGTACACAATATCACTTCAAATCATGTGCTCATCCTACTACTTCTAACACTTCAAATGTGTTATCCATCCTCTAACCTTTATGCTACTGGATCACCTGCTCTTGGATTTTTGCAATGTACGTTACATCCAAACATGGTTTTGTTTACCCTGGCCAGTTGGTCTGGGTTATTTCTGCTCTGTACTACACTGTTTTGTTTTAGTAATTGTACTTGTATTGCTCTGTTATTGCTATGTGTTTGCCTATTCTCCCAATTCATGGCCCCAACCCCACCCCTATTCAGGAAGCTTCTGGAAATGAGCAGTTTACAGTTCATGTTGTCTTTCCTAGTGAAATATTTTCCAAATAAATAAATAAACTGTTTCTGCTCTGTTCTTGTACTTACAAATCAATTGCAGATAGTTCAATGTTTGGTGAAAAGGGTAATGTTTGTGTATACTGAAATAAACTTTGGCCTTTCTCTGTTCCCATCCTTAGTTGATAAGGTGGGCAGGGTGTACAGAACAGAAGGCTCAGCACCAAGGGTAAGCAGAGTGCTGGAGGAGTAGGAGGCTGGGGATGATCATGGGCGCTTGGAAACATGCCAAACATGAGCTACTGGCAGTGGCTGGCTCTTATTAGGAATTTGTGAGGAGCTATTGCCCAACATTGAACTCAGGGCTTTGGCCATCCCATTTCAATGTTTCGTGAATTGAGTAGTGCTTGTGTATAGTGAAGTAAACTTTGACCTTTCTCTATTCCCACCCTTGGTAGATAAGCCAGGTAACATGCTAGGGAATAGAAGGCCCAAAAATTCTACCTTCTCCAATTCATAGAGATTGTGACAAGTAGCATGCAGGAGATGAAAAAAAAACCCTTGTGGAGAAAACCTCAGAGGATCTGGTGCTACTGACCTGCCCATCCTCTGGGCAAGCTAAGAGGAGATGATCCTATAAGCTTGTCTGATTTTTGTCTTTGCATTAGGACTGTCTGGTTCAGGGCTTGCAAATTGCATCTTCCCCATCTCTTGGTGATCTGTGAAGGAATGGTATTCTTGATATTTGAAGCAATTGTTCCAATTCACAGAAAGCCCTTTGAAAAATAGATGTTGAAGCCAAGCCAATGCAGGATTCTGATGTGTTCTGGGAGCCTTTTGTCATCATGAGTATTTTATTATCCATGGTCAGGAGAGGATGGGAGGGATCTGAGCATACATGGAATATATGAAATGGACAAATACATTATCCAATGCAAGCTGGTATAGGTCAGGTAGTAAGGTATTTTAACTCTTCTATAGAATCTGTCAGGCTTGAGGAAGGAGCAACATGATATTATTCAGTAATTTCTGTAGCTTAGAATCTTTAAGGAATTTAGCATAAGAAGATGTCCAAATTGAGAAGTCTCCAGGATACAGGGATCAACAGAGATTAAAATGGTGAAAGTACCATGATATTTGAAAAGAGCTGGCTTCAGTGAGTCTGGAGATTTGGTAATGAAGCCATCTGTAAGGAGAGAATGAAGAGTTCTGGTCTTTAATGATGTGACGTATGCATAATAGCTCTACATGTTAGGTTCATTGTCTAATGGCAAAGATAGAAATATGAAACGTGTCCTACATGAGCATAATGTTCTGGGAGGATTGGTGTAGGTGAACAGAGGTGTGTTTTTGCATGCTATAACATATGCAGCTTGGTGGCTGGAACAAGGGTGGCTCACATGATAACATTGACTTGTTGGCAAAAGGTATGCCTCCCACAGATCGACCCTTCTACAGAGACATACACTGATGCTGACAACATCAACATGTCATAGAAGAACTCTGCCTGGGACCCAGCAACACTTTCCCTCATCCTGCATCCCTTCCCTGAACCAATTCTGACTCAGAGATGGAATCCATTAGTACAGGGGGGATTCAGAGCCCCCATGTGGGGGATTCAAAAGGCAAACCTCCTGAAGGAAAAACAGTATCCAATGTGCACAGCTCCATGCTGACTGCAAATCATGGTCAACATGGAGTCTGTAGCCATGATGCCAGTCGACAACATAGTTGTCGAACCAGCATCTTAGGTCCTTGGCAAAATATTTGAGTTTGATGGAAAAAGGATGAGGGATATGACTGACGCTGTTGAAGGGTGAAAGCAATAAAAGGTTTGCAGTTCGAATCGAGATACTGAATCACTTACTTTGTTTGGTATGGCCCATAATATGAAAATGATAACAAGTAACACTGAGACAGAGATTCCATGTCAGCCTCAGATGATCCATGTAATCAAATGGAATGAAGACTTCCCTGTTGCAGATGTCCATAACATGTTGATTGACCTGAAATGAGAGACTGACTGGAGGGATAAGTTATGTTCCCATGCATACTGTAGGTGGCATGTCCTGTTAGGTAATCATAAAGAGAATAGACATTGATGGCAATCTTGAAGAGATTCAACAGTCAGGGCCAGGGAGAGGTGATCTGGAACCCTCAAAAATTGCAGCATAACCAAGCAGTGGAGATACATTCATGTGTACTGGTTTATAAACAGGAGATAAAGTCTTTGTAGTTGGTCAGACAGCTATTCCAGGAAGGTACAGATGGGTGCAGCTAACCAGATCAAAACAGAGCAGTCAATATTTGTGAGGGATAGTGCGGTTCAGGAACTAATGATGCCCAGGTAGGAAGTGAATGGTCAACCTTGAAAAATTATATAGATTGCACACATGAGGTATTGCAGGAAGGAGAGAAGTTGTTGTGTTGGGAAAGAGCATCTGGTTGAAAGGACGTCATTGAGTTAGTGTCCTGTAAAGATGATGGGAGGTAGTCTGCTGGTCATCCGATCTGTATTCAATGTCATACCAAGAAATTCAAGGAATGTCACTAGACCAGAGATTTTCTTTTAAACAGGGAAACTGATAACTCTTGGAACAGCTGAATAAGAGCCAGATGTACAAATGAGAAGAATCCAGTGGCTCTATCAGAAGAAAGTCATCTAACAGATAAACAGCTGCTCTACAGTGGCAAACATTGAGAAATGCCCCAAAAGCACTGCAGAGAATGCATCAAAAAGGCACAGAATGTTGCAAACAGAAGTCAGATAAACAGTACAGCAATAGCAGTTCTCTGAAACCATAACACAAAGAAGCCAGAGGTGGAGAAAATTGGAAACAAATTGAATGCATGCTTTGATCAGTGATCAATAGACAGGGTCCAGAATCAAAGCAGTTGAGGAGTGCTAGAGCTCAGGTAAGAAGAGAATGGGAGAGATACATTCCATAGAGGAGGTCAAGGACTTGCTACTTGGGTTGATTGAGGACCAAGAGGCAGACTAGTCGACAGTAGGTAATTCATTCTAGAAAGTCATTGAATAGCAACATCCATTGAATTAAATCAGAAGTAGGGAATGGTAGGGCTGAAATGTATCAAAGAAGAAGTCCTGTGAACAGTCCTCATTAAAAACTGATGGATGATGGCAGGATCCTGCATCACAGACTACAGAGTATGACATCAGATGGAAACAATGGGATGGAGCACTGAAGGCTGGAAGCATACTCAGGGGAGCAGAGGCAACAGGAGCTTGGCCAGCAGATGGCAGCACAGCAGAAGCTGACCGGTTAAGTTCAGAGAAGGTGAAGCCTGGAAAAGGACTTTGATAAATACCCATGGGATGGTGAGGTGGAAACTGAAGAGGCAAACACTGGAGAAGCTGTAATAAATCTGAAGAGATCTTGCAGGAGCTGTATCAGAGTGTGCTGCCAGTGTAGATATACATATATAAGATGCCAGGACACCAATAGCACTGCGCATTGCATTTAGAATGAGGAAGAAACTGAGTAGACCTTTGAGGACATTTTGAGTACTTGCAGGTAGAAAGTTGGTAAATGGAGAAGATGTCATGTGACACAGAGAGCAGGACAAAATCCAAGGACTTTGCAGGATCTTGTTCGATGTTTGAAGTCAGAGAGTCGAAAGTCATAGAAGTTGCCAAATGCCAATACACTGCATAGTGTGGTACAAACAGAAAAGAGTGGATTGGAATGATCAATGACAGAACTCCCAGCTCCTCTTGATCGACAACCCCACCTGCATTAGGATACCTCACAGGGTATGAGTTAGGAATGGAGACTGTCAGACAGCTAGTACAGACTGCAATGTGGTATGATTTGGAATTGGAAGAAACACACTCCCATCCCTGGTAAACGGAATGCCCACATTCACTCAAATACCTCAGAAGGTATGAGTTGGTGATGGAGACTGTTGAATTGCTGGTGTAGACTGTAACTGGGTATGAACTATAATTGGATGAAACAGAGTCCCATCCCCAGTACACCATCAAGCTTACTGTCACTCAAATACTTCACAAGGTATGAGTTAGGGATGAGGACCATTGGATTAGAATAGACTGTATAGACTGGTCCAGTGGTGCTGAGGACTCAGGCATCCACCTTACCTCGCGCCACATTGGCGAGTGTGTTCAGGAGTGGACACATGTCGTCAGGGGTCAGTCGGGGTAGGAGATGATTGAGCATCCAGAGGACTGCTCTCCTCTACTGAGTAGGGTGGGTTGTGGGCTGTGAGGGTTTAGCAGCTTCCAGTGGAGACTGGGGGCATCACAGCCTAGGAAACACGTAGATGGGGAGAGGTGCACCAGGACATTCTGCATGTGCATGTGGGACTGCACTTGTCATGCGCTGGGCTCCATTGCACATCAATACCTCACGGGGAAGAAAATATGGAAAAACTCTGGCATCTGGACAGGTGATGGCAGGACCCATGGCAAGGCACCCATGATCAATGTTGGACCCTTCTGACCAGCCTCTGGCTCTCACCCCCCTCCAGCCACCTATTAGATTCTAGATAGAGTGCCAGAAAGGAGTGGCTGTCCCACTGTGGGGGGCTCAGAGCGAGGGGTTGGTCAGGTCGAAGTAAGGGGTAGAGAGCATTTCCAGGACAGAGGTAAGATTGGAGGACCTTGGCACAGTGGGAGAAAGCTGAAAGCCTAGCATCCACACTGGAGAGAGGTCTAAGGGGCCATGGATTGAGAGGGACATTAACTGAGTTAGAAAAAAAAAGAATAGACTGAATAGAATGAAACAGGCTCCCATCTACAGAAGACAGGGTAAGTTTACTTGCAATTCAATATCTCACAAGGTAGAGTTAGCGACGGAGGCAATCAGACTGCTGGTATGGGTTGAGCAATGAAAGAGCAGCTAACTGCTGCCATAGCAAAATAAGAAAGCAAAGTTAATTAGCACGAGGAAAAAAGTGAGAGGAACAAGGAGAGAGAGTGGAGAACAGCAAGGAGAGAGGACATATATATGCTGTAGACAAAAACAAAACAAACTGAAGGCACAGCAAAACAGAAGCAGTAGAACAATGAAATAGGGTTGTATTGAGGGAGATGAACACAGTGTCATATGTCCTGTAGAGACTGGGTTGATAAAACATGCAGCAGAAAGAGTGAACAAGTATAAAGTGGAAATAAATTGTAAATTAGCACAAAATCATGTCCCTTGAATAGACTGTATAGAGCAATCCAACTTGGAGAATCTACTGTCAGGCAGTACGAGCTGAACAAGTGGAGGCAATAAGCCATAGAAAATTATCAAAGGTGCCAGTGGTGTGATTAAGATTGCTTATATGAAAGGGTAAAGAGGAAGCAGGAGGAACAGACAAAACAAGAAATGGGAGGAAGAATGGGGGGGCAGGTACAGAAGCAAATAACGGAGACAAACAGGGACCCCAAACACTGAGCTGCAGCCAGACTCCAAAACAGCAGAAACAAACCATACAACACAAGAAAACAGCAGGAACAGTGGCAGCCGTGGGCTGCTCTATAAACAGAAGCAGGTGATGAGAGAGAAACAGCAGCAAACAAAGGAAAAGGCAAGGAGGCTCAGCCATGTGAGCCACGCCAGACTCCGAGAGACTCTAAACTTACAGTGCTTGGAAACACACTAAGAGCAAGCTGCTGGGAGAGGCTGGCTTTTATTAGAAATGTGGGAGGAGCTATTCTCCCCACACTGAACTTCCGGCTTTAGTCCGCCCATAAATGCTTACTGTTAAAATACATAGCTAATTAATACTAGGATAAACAACTATTCAAAAGAATAGTTCTATAATATTTTTATTGTTACCCCTTTAAATATTTAGCTTTTAAATCTGTGTATATGTAGTCCTAGTTTTAATTTCCCCAATCCATTCTCACCCAGTGTATTAGACTGAACTCTTGTTGTCTATGCTCACCTAATCAAGAACTGCATTTGTTTCACAGGTTCTCCACCAGTTCTCAAAAACTGGCTATTTAAAAACGAATGTTAGTTGCCATACAGTACATCGATAACACTTTATTTTAAGTGTGCTTAACTACACTGAAACTACTGTATAACTACAATATAACTACTATGTAACGTCTGTGTAGGTACATGAAACTATAATGCAGTGGTTAACTAGTTTCACATTTGTGGTTTGGTGTAGTTACACAATTTACATGCACTGGTAGTTACTGCAATTACTGTTGCCTCCCTTCTGCCTCAAATCAATTCTGTCTGACAACTGTAACTATGTATGTTGTACTTTGCAACAGCTGCTACATGTGTAGCTACACTTGCAACATAAATCAATTTGTGCCAAGAGAGAGATGGTTATGGTTGCATCTGTAACTACCACTTCATGCAATTTGTATAACTACACACTAGGTAGGGTCCCTACCTGTGTATCCTTCGCCACCCACCACCACTCCACACTCAGATCTGTAGTAAAGCATGGCATGTAGCCATGCCCAGATCCATGATGCCGACATGAAATCAAATACACCAATGTCCTCAATCACACCGGGAACCCGTCGACACCCCTGATGTATCTCCAGAATGACCAGCAACAGAGCGACACTCAATGCAGGGGAGCTGTGCTTAGTGCTCACGCACCTCCCACTATAGAAATCTAACTCCATGTCACACAGACAGTGGAGTTAGATATTTACCCCATCGCTGAACAGTCAATCAAAGTGAAACCCCTGTCTCTGCCGATATAGGCATGGTGGAGGTTTCACTTTGGGGGTTTCAGTGCGCCAGTGTCACTATAGAAATGATATACCACCATTCCCCATCCTCAGCCACCCACCTGGGCCGTAGCAGGCCAGAAGTGTGGGTGCAGAAGTGGCGTGGGTCAATGCCACAGAAGCAACGCATTTCTTACTAACTACAGCAATGTTACAAGCCAATAAGTAATGATGTAAATGATTTCTAGTGTATGAGTAAACAGTGTAGTTGTATAGCAATTAAGAATATTAAATTGCATGTTTATTAAGCAGTAAATGCATGATGGAATGATTTCCGAAGGAAAGCATACATCAAAAATATAGCATTGACATTCAATGTAAGTGTATAGTAGTTAGACCCTTCTTGATATGCTTTAAGTGTCAGTCTCTTCATACTTACCTTGCAAATACATGTTAGTTAAAAATTAACTGTGGAAACAATGCCACAGAAGCAGCACATTCCATAGTAACTACAGCACTGTTACACCCTTCTTGCACTTGAATGTGTTAGTTTCTGTGTACTTACTTTGTAAGTACATGTTAGTTAGGATTATTTCTTTATTTCTTTATTTATTAGATCATCGGTTTACAGACCTTTGAGTCAAAGACTCATTTACAAAGACACCTCGTCAAGAAAGCAATACATCACAGCAAACAAAACAGTACAGTACATAATGCTTAGATTAAAAAAACAACCAGTGTTACAAGAATTCACTGGTGGTACAAGCTTGCTAATAGGTAGATCACAGTAGTCATAATATAGGTACACAAGTACCATGACAGGTAGCAACCAGAGATATTTTATTACATTAGTCAGCAGATCTTGCCTGGGACCCCAGGCATATACAGCAAAAGTAGACCATGCAAACCCAGTCTAGGGGTGAGGGTAAGGGGCAGGTGGGGGATTATGTGCAGTTGCAGCAGTGAGTGTTTGTCAGATGGCTTCTGAGAGAGACCTTGAAAAAACCAAGCTTAGTGGAGTCAGCTATGTTGGCAGGGAGAGAATTGAACCAGGAGGGAGCCCGATAGCAAAAGGATCTCTGGGCCATAGAGGTCCTTACCCTGTGGACAATAAGGGAGGTTTTAACAGTGCTGCGGGTGGAGACTGAGGGGGAGGCATGCTGCAGGGAGGTGGCAACCCCAGTGGGGATAGCCCTAGCAGGGTCTTTTTTACAAGAAGGCAGGTTTGGAAGCAGAGTCTTTCTTCAAGGTTGAGCAAGTTGGTGGTGGAGTACAGCAGGCACATATGGGTGCACCTAGGGGCTCCCAGCATTAGCCTGCAGGTCTTGTATATAGAGAGCTGGATTCTTGCAAGCGCAGTGTTGTCAGCTGCAGCATAGATGGGCAGCCCATAGTTGATTAGCAACAGGACATAGGAGGTGATTGCCAATCTAAGGGCCTCTTGTGGTAGGTAGTCCCTATGGTGGTATAACAGTCCAATCCTGACATTGGTGTTAGCAGAAAGGGCACTAATATTGGAATGGAAGGAGAGTGCCGAATCAAAGGTAATGCCCAGATACTTGTAGGAGGAAACCTGCTCAATGGGGTTTAGTGTGCTAGGCAGTATCACGAGGTGGGCACCCCTGGCTTTGCTTTGGTGATGCGAGAATAGCATAGCTTTGGTCTTTTTTAGGTTCAGGACTAGCCTTCGTTATGTGAACCAATGCTCAGCTCTATGAAAAGCTTTTTGGAGGGTGGCTGGGAGAGTGTTGGGATTGGGGACAGAGGTGAAAAGCACAGCATCATCCGCGTAGAGGAGGATCTTACTTGGGCAGGCCAAGGGAAGGGAGTTGATGTAGAGACTGAAGAGGGCCTAAAATGGAGCCCTGGGGAACCCCAGAGTGGACAGGTCGTGTGTCAGATAGGGTGCTATTGAGTTTTACACACTGAGTTTTGGCAGAGAGGTAGCTGGTGAACCATGCAAGGGGGCCGGGGGAGAAACCAAGGCATCTGAGGGAGTCAAGCAGGAGGGGATGGCAAACTGTGTCAAAGGCCTTGGAAAGGTCAATGAACATGGCACCAGCAGGATTTCTGGCATCAAGATCAGAGTGCAGGAAGTTGGAAAATTCAAGTAGTGCAGTTGTGGTGCTGTGACCGGCTTGAAAGCCATGCTGTTCAGGACACAGGATATTGTGCATGGCCAGGTATTCGGCAAGCTGGTTGGCAACTACTTTTTCAAGGGCCTTAGAGAGTGGGGGGAGGATGGAGATAGGTCGATAGTTACCCGGGATCGCTCGATTGCTGCTCTTTAGGATGGGAGTGATGATGGTGGTTTTCCATGTGCTGGGGAACTGCCCCAGGCACAGAGACCAGTTGAGCAGCTCAGTAAGTGGGACTAGGCTAGCATCCAACGTCAGACGAAGTTGCCTAGTGTTCAGTAGGTCAGTGCCGGGGCTGTTACTACTAATGGCTGTTTGCAGAAGGGGTCTAGCCTCCAGTGAGGAGATGGTACGTAGATAGAAAGGAGGTCTATGGAGAGTGGGCAGGGGTGCTACTGGGATGGGGTCAAAGACATTACTGGGCAGAACTGAACTCAGGTCTGAGAAAGTGTGGTTTACGCAGTCTGCGATGCCAAGGGGATCAGAGCAGACAGTTCCATTAATGGAGAGTTGAGATGGGGTTGGGGAGTGGGATTTCCCATTCAGCTCTTTTACATTATCCCAAAAGTTCCTAGCTGACCCTCAGGAGAAGACAAGAGTGGATTGGTAGAACTGAGCTTTGGCCTGTCGAATCTCCCAAGTACACTTATTGCACTTGGCATTGTACGCTTGCCTATCAGCTGGCTTGCCAGATTCCATGGCAATGTGCCATAGGTTGTCTCTCATTTTAAATTTGTGAAGAAGGGAGGGGGTAACCCAGGGCATGCTTTGCTTTTTGGTGCGATTTCTAGTGAAGGAGGCATAGAGGACATAGGCAGTGTTAAAAGTACGAGTGAAAAAATCCAATGTCTCATCTATGGATGGTGCAAGCCTGATTGGGGACCAATCCAGTTGCGAGAGGTTCAGTTTAAGGCGACACAGGCTGCCTGGGAGAAGGCGACATCGCTGGGTGGTTTGTGGTGTAGGTTTGCTGTTGGTAGCAAACCAAGAGAATACGATCGGGGAGTGGTCACTAAGTGAGTTGGGAAGTAGACTGATATTGAGCACCCTCTGGGGGTGGTTGGTAACGGTGATGTGCAGGAGGGTGCTGGTGCCAGTAGAGGAGTTTAATCTAGTTGGGGTGGTGACAAGCTGAGACATGTCAAGATCAGCAAAGAGATCTCTGGTTTGGGAGGCCATGGCAGAGAGCCAGTTGATATTCAGGTCACCAACAATTATCTGGGCCATTTTGGGCGGTAGGCCAGAGAGATAGTCAGCAAGTGCCTGAATGGCAAGGTCTTGCTTTCTGGGGAGAATATAGGCAACGGTGAGAAAGAGTGGACCCTTTCTAGGGCTGGGAGAGATTCTAACATGGAGGGCTTGCATCCCGTTATCAAGTTTGGGTGGTGGAAGTGAATGTCCAAGGAGGGAGTCACACATGTAGACAACACAACCACCTCCACGCTTCCCCACCTGATCTTCCCTGAAAAGAGTGTAACCAGGAAGGGAGATGAAGGAGTCGGGGTGGATTGGGATAACCAGGTTTCGACGAGCATGACAATGTCAATTGGTGCTGAGTAACCCAGCACTGGAATGCAGCAGCCTTCTTAAGGAGGCTGCAAATATTCATGGAAGCTATGCGGAGTCCTTGAGCCTGGGCAGACTTGTTCATAAGGTTGGGCACGGGGCCAGGGTTTGGATGAATGTTACCTGATAGAAGCAAGAGGAGGGTGATTAGGTGCACCAAAACGTGGTAGTGATTGTGGCATCTCCCCCTGTGATTGGACACAGGGCTGGGTGCTGGGGTACAAGGGGTGGGTTGAGTACAAAGGGTGGGAAGGCATGAGGAGAAGAGACCAAGGTATGAGTGGGAAGTAGGTAGCAGGGGTGACAGTGTGGGGGTTACTGGGGAGGAGGTCGAGCATCTGGGGGGGTCTGGTAGAGGTGTTGTAGATAAGAAGGGAGGTACTATGGGTAGAGGGTGATGGTCCTAAGTGAGGTGGGGCTGGTGTAGGAAGTAGGAGGAGGACTATAGTCAGTGTCAATGCACTTGATCCCAGATGCATTGAGGACAATAAGTTAAATTTGAGCACAAGAGAGGATCACTCCTTTAAGAAGTTACAGGAAGGAGAGCCCCATTAAGGAGTTGTTGTTATTGACTAGTGTGAGGACTCAGGGGGCAGGGATCACTGGGGAAGTGTATTTAAGAAAGAAGGGAGGAGGGGGTGGGGGAGGTGGGTGAAAAAACTTTCCAGAGAACAGTACAGCAAGGCAGTGGCCGAGCTATGTTTTGAAAAAGGTGCCTTCGGTTCTTGCTTTCTCAATGGGGATCTGCAGCATCCAATTGGGAAGAGGCCACAGTCCCCAGGAGCCAGTCCAGTTATGGGGATTGAAGTCTGACAGCTCCGAGCTAGGAGCTGACCAATCGTACCTGCTTTCCTTGGTTAGGGGGTGGCGGGCTGGATGAAGAGGTCTGGCCACCGGCAGGTAGCAGTGCCAGGGCCACTCGGCTGAAGTAGATAGCCTGGTTTGGGCTTGTAGCTAAAAAAGAGCAGAACAAAAGGTGGGCCATTAGTTAAAAAGTCAAAGACAAAGCTCAAGTAAATTGGTGGGAGGGCCCTGGGCAATTTGGTGCTCTGGGCAGAAGTAGGTGGGAATAGTGGGACAGAAAAGGTTCCTGCGGAGAGGTCTGGTCAAAGGTGCCAGGTGGGAATTTAGCAAAACAAAAGGCTGGTTCAGGAGGTTGATGGGGTGGTGAGGCCCCTTGAATGAGACCAGGGAGAGCTGGAAAGGAGGCATGTGGTGGAAAGTAATCAGGGTAGCCTGGAATGGGTAGAGAAGATGGCCAAAATTGCCAGGCAATATTTACAGAATGTGCTGGTTCAGGGGGATGTCAGGAGTGGGAATCAGGGGTCCAGTAGATGGCAATGAAACAGTGTGGGGAATAGAGAGAAAGAAATGCATAAGGGAAAAAGCAAGAGAAAGAGGGAAGCAAAGAAGGCTGTCAGAGGAGGAATGAGAGGAACCATGACGGGAAAAGAGTGTGGCAGAAAAACAGCAAGCAGTAGTCAGTTGTTCAAGCTATTCTACAATATTAGGCAATTAGCTCAGCAGAAAAAAATCAATAGTGCAAGCAGTAAGCTATATAGACGTCAGGCAGTCAGTTAAAGTTCGCTACAACTCTGCTATACTCTGGAAAGCAATTCATACATATACAATGTAATAGTTTAAAGGGAAAATATTTAAGCAGTAAAAGCCATAAGCTATATAGAAGTCAAGCCTAGCTAGTACAGCAGGCTAAACAGCAGAAAATTCCAAGAAGAGAAAAAAAAAAATTTCCACATGAGCAGTAAATTCAGCAGAAAAAACTGTCCAGAGAGCAGTACAGCAAGGCAGTGGCCGAGCTGTGTTTTGAAACTGCAGAAACAATGCCACAGAAGCAGCACATTCCATAGTAACAACAGCACTGTTAAAAATCAATAAGTAATTATGTAAAATAATGATTTTTTATTGTATAGCAGTTTACAGTGTTAGATTGCCTGCTTATTTTGAGTTCTTTTTTTTGGGTCGCACAGTATACAAGTGGTGGATCTGGGATTTAAGCCCAGTTTTCCAGGTTTGCAAGTCAGTGCTTTTAACCACTATGCTATACTGTAATAACTTCATGAGAGAATGAGTTCTACAGGATAATTTTAAGTGTCTCTAACTACACTGTAACTACTGTGTAACTACACTGCAACTGCACTACTATGTAGTTGTTAACTATCTTGACAATGCGTGTTGTGTACTTACATAACTTTAAATGTGCTGCATCTGTAAGATTGAGTCACACCTCTACCTCACTGACTGCCCAGGTGGGTGTCTGGGAGTGAGGCATGGCTACACTTCGATGATTGTCCTAATTTTTTTGTACCTAAGACTAAACTGTCCCATCGTACAATGCTGAACAGTCATAAGACTGACTGATTGAACATCATCTATATTGCACCCACACTTTAATTGCTACTCTATTGTGTTTCATCTGTATTCTTGCACTTATCTATACCTAGCTGTACTCAGTAAATTCAATGTATTCTATTTCCTGTACCTTTCTCTGTTAATGTAAGTGTATTGTCTGTATTAACTATGTACCATCATTATGGCCTGGATCATGCCTGAAAATGGTCCACTGAATCAGACACCTACCTGGTAAACAAACAAATAAATAAATATCATTGATCTGCTGTATGGAGTGATGGTGGGTGATGCCAGATACACTTTCTTAGCCATTATATGCCCTTCCCACTAGCTGAATGAGGTGGCGGCCATTGCACCATCATTCACACCAAGCTACCACAGCCCCCCGACTATACCATGAGGGCTTGGGGCATGGTGGTGAAGACGTGCATTAATGGCTAAGAAAGAGTCCCTGCATGTGTATCTGGCACCACCCATCATTACTCCACACAGCATATATATATATATATATATATATATATATATATAATATATAGTTCAACCTTAACTTTGCACTAGCCAGCAGGACAAGTTGATTCAAAACTGCATTAGCCTGCAGATGATTGCCCTAGCCCACAATTGTAATGGTAAATTTGAATCACTTACACAGGAAAAAAATGCAAGCCAAGAAAATACTCAGATTATTGCAAATTTATCCTGCTCCCATATTGCTTCCAGACTTGACAGAAAAAAATACTGCAATGCCATCACACACAGTGTGTCTGTATTGTTTTGTAAAATAGCCTCCTTTCTTTCTCTTTCTGCACCCCCCTAAACTGATAGGAAAACACAGCAGCATATGTTCAGTCAAGTAAACTGATTGGACTAACAAAACTGGACTACAGTTGCATTATGACAAATGCACAACAATGCATCTAGGCAAGAAAAAAACATGTTACAACTACATAGTAACTGGAAAATCACTGAGGGCATCAATTGATGAAAGGGATTTAGGAATTTGGATTTCCCAAGACGTGAAATGTACATTTCATTGTAATCACATAACTCAGAAGGGAAACAGAATTGTAAACTGTATTTTCAGGCATGTGGCATCCAGAGATAGCAAGGTAATCTTGCCACTTTATACCTCTCTGGTTGGGCCTATTCTGGAGTACAGGGCACAGGTTTGATCCTCATATTTGAAAGGCGACATAGTGAGAATTGAGAGAGTGCAGAGGTGAGCAACTAGAGGAACAATCAACATGAAAGAGAGAAGTTATGAAGAGAGACTGCATGAGCTAAATCTATACTCTTTGGAGTATAGAAGAAAGAGAGGGGACATATGTCTAGTACATGCAGATTGGTCCAATAATAATCTTTGGGATAGCATTGGATTACAAATAAGACCTCAAACTTATAATACATGAGCACACCCAATGCAGCTACAGACTAGGAATGCAAGATTACAGAGAGCACGGAATTGATTTAACCAAAGGGTGGTGCACAAATGGAACAAGCTACCACTAGATGTGGTAGCCAGTGGAAGTATTGAGGTCTTCAAAAACAGACTGGATAAATTCTATAAGGAGAGTGTTGCAAGGTAGACCTACAGGATAATAAAGAAAAAAGATGAGCTTACAGGACACAAGTCTATTAGATCTATATATATATATATATATATATATATATCTTACGATTCCTATAGACCTAGCTCTGCACACACAATAGATGGCATCATCATGCACCTCACCACACTCTCACCATCACCCACAGGGCAATGAACAGAGTCAGGCAGAGAAAGACACTCTCAGCCTCCACCCTGTGATCAACTGGAGTTTGGGCACTTCTGGATGTTTTCTTAAAGTGTCAAGTAAGCCAGAAGCACATCTAGGATTTCTTTTGGCAGGGGGCTACACAAACATAAGGGGCTTGGGAAACAGAAAACTTCATGACATTTTTATTTTTAAAAGTATTGATTTTAACATGCTATGCCGCAACAGTATCACGCAGACAAAATAGACCATATGGTCTCCTTCTGCTGGCTGCTTTCTTATGTTCTTAACAGTAACACATAATTTTTTTTAATTATTCTTTTTTACATCAGTCCAGGGTAAACAGTACACAGGCATGACACTATACTCCTCCTGTTTCTATATAGGATGTTCTATATACACAAGAATGCTTATTTTAACATTTCAAATTTTGTGTTTTATTGAAGTATTTTGTACAATACATGCTCCAAAGCTTGTTTTTAGGATGAAAGGGCATGCTGGGTAGGATAAGGGTGGGACTATATGGCTAGTGTTGGCTAGAATGGTCCATTGAGAAGATCTGAGGACCCCTACACTTTCCAATAATGGCAGCTATGGGTCTATGGATAGTCATTTCAGAGTGTGGTCTGCAGTGGTGTCCAGGGAAAGTACAAGTTGAGAGATTTAGAGGGGAGAGGGAACAGCTCTGGTGAGGCTGGGATAAAACCCATCACCTACAGAGCAGATCCTGTATACCTCTTAGCAATGTTTCACTGAAATGTAGGATAGAGGCACTCGAAATGTAGGAAAATGTAGGGAAAGTACAGAGTTGAGAGATTTGAAGGGAAGCGGGAGCAGCTATGGTGAGGCTGGGATTTATTTATTTATTTGAAGCATCAGAAAACACCTTTGAGCTGGGAGCTCATTTACGAAGATTCCTTGTTATGAGACAGAATAAGAGAGGTACACCAAATAAGACAGTTACAATTCCACAGATACAAAATACATGATAACTACAAAGAAGTAACATCATGCCGAGTCATTATACAATCACAACTGAGTATAAGCAGAAATTACAATAAAGAGCCAATAGAAGTTTAAGTAGCTGCCATGGGCCAGGCATTGTCACTAGGTATGTTATTTAACTACTGCCAAGTAGAAGGTCAACGGTGGCTGAATGGGGTATAGGAGGCTGGAGAAATCAGGAGCTGAGGGGGCAGCTGGAGAATCATGAAAGGGAGGTGGGAGGGGAGGAAGGAAGGAAGGAAGGAAGGAAGGAAGGTAGGAAGGAAGGAAGGAAGGAAGGAGAGGCTATATACTGGATAGGGGCATGAATAGAGTGAGTGTGGAGCTGAGGAGGTTAGAACAAGAGAGAGTGAATTAGGAAGGATGGAAACAGAGTCACCGAGGAAGGGTCAGGGACTGATGGAGCAAGTGTAAGTGGAGGAAGGAGTGTGGGAACTTAAGATGGAGTACTGTATTAGCCAACGGTGGGGGTATAATGTTGTTTGCAGGTCTTGGTACCCCCTAATTAAACAGAGAGTCTTTACTATGAGAATTAAGTGCCTTAAGTGGGTTAGTATTCTCATATTCTTACATTGATAAGGGATTGCTTCAGATTAAATTTAATGGTAGGAAAATTCTCCAAGTTATAAACTTCAATCTGGGAGCTCATTAAGCCAGAGGGGAGCCCTATAAGCAAAGGAGTGCTGGCCAAGTGAAATTCTCCTAAAGGGAATGCTTAGAGTGCCTCTAGTCATACCTCTAGTGTTACATTGTGACTGAGCTGGCTGTATGATTTGTTGCATATAAGGGGGAGCCAGTCAAAGTTGACCTTTTCTTTCCTAGTAGGCAGGTTTGTAACTTGACCCTGTCTCTGAGGGTGAGCCAATTCTTATGTTCATAAAAACCATCACCTGCAGAGCAAACCTTGTATCCCTCTTAGCATTTTTTCACTGAAATGCTGGATACAGACACTGAAAATGTAAGGAAATTAGGGGCACTGGTCATAATAATGAGGGACAAATTGTCAGACAGAGACATTCTGGAAACTGGAAGTTAATGACTTAACAGCTTCTACCCTTGATCAGACCCTGGACACTAGCTGAAAGTTCTGACAGTGGAGTGATAATTACTCACACTGAGACTTTTGTGGGATCCCCTTCTTGAACTGCCAGATAACTGCAGTTCTTAATGATGTGTTAATCAGACCAGGCCATCTGCAACACTGAGAGACATTAGCATGAAGAGAACTAGAGCCTGCTAAAGCTGGAACATTTACAGCCATGGAAAACCTGCACTAGTCAAGACTGACAAGTAGAGGGTTAGGTACACTAGTCCTGATCAATTTGCACTAGGTTTGGGGCTAGTAAATCAATGTTAAAATCAAACTATATATATATATATATATATATATATATATATATATAATAGGGTTATGAAACCACTTCTATGTTAAACTCGCAAATTTGCACATTAATAACTTTGGACCCATTGACTGGATTTGCAGGAAATTTGGTATGCACAGTGGGGCATGGCAGGTCTCTTGATCTGCCAAATTTTGTTTTGGTCAGACTTATAGTTTTTGCACAACAAAATGCTGAAAAATGCACTTTTCGCCAGTTATGTGGGCAGTTTTTCAGATTTTTTACTGTGGTGCTGTGCAGCCATTGTGTTGTGTGCTGCTCTGCAACTTGTCATGTTGAAAGAGCTTGTGTAAAGGAGCATGCCGCTGTTTGTTTGGTGAAAAAATATTAATCCATTCAAAAGTTATTAAAGTTTTAATTTCCCATTATAAGTCTATGGGAAAATTTATATGGTTATTTTGCGAACGAAGAATGGAGTTTTGGCCATCTGGTTCCTCCTCACGATCGAAGAATTTGCAGGCTCATGAACCAAGATTCTTTGATCGTGAGGGAGGGATTAGATGGCCAGATTTGGAGGGACCAGATAGCTCAATTTTATCAACTTTTAAAATTTAATATCTTAGAAATGGTTTGGTCTTTTAACTTAAAATTTGGAGGGTGTTGACGGGATGTCCTATAGATGTGAATTATGGTGTTTAGGTGTCGGAAAATACATTTGTTGCAGAGATATTGCATGGCATAGTTTATGTTTTGCAGACAGCGTTTTTCATTGTGGTAGTGGCTTGAAATTTATAGGGTAGCTAGTCTGCCATGGACATATCTTTCTTTTCAGTCGTTAGGTGTGTAAACTGTAAACAGTGTGGAATTCTGCCATTCCGATGAATTAAAATCTCAAACTTTACAATGTTATATCCCGGACACAGTTTGGTCTTTTAAATTGAAATTTGGATTGTGTTGAGGGGATGTCCGGTACATGTGAATTATGGTATTTAGGTGTTGGAAACTTAATCTGCTAAGGAGATATTGTGTGATGCACTTTACATTTTGCATATAGCGTTTTGCATTGTGGTAGTGGCTTCACATTTATAGGGTACCTAGCCTTACTACCATGGAGGTTATTTTCAGTAGTTAGGTGTCCGACATGTAAACAGGTGTGGAATTATGCCACTCTGATGAATTAAACTTTGTTTTGTTTTAAGGTGGTGGGAGCATGGGGCCTGAAGGGCCCCGCGTTCCTACCAACTTGCACAACTTTCTACTTTTTTACTCTTTCCCCAAAAGTAAGGACATTTTATGCACAAAACTTCATTAATGCATCATTTAGGGTAAAAACACAAAAAGTAAGGAAATTAGACCTTTAGGGTTACCCCCTCCCCCCTCGTGTACCTCCCATCCTTCCGAGATTGACAGACGATGGGGTGTGTCATTGGGGTTGTGAGGTCTAAATGTCACCCCATCCTTCTTTACTGTGGCTTGTGAATATGGTTACACATGGAATGGGGTGACATTTAGGCCTCACAACCTAATGACACACCCATCATCTGTCAATCTTGGAAGGATGGGGGTTACAAGGGGGGGGCAACTCTGAAGGTCTCATTTCCTTACTTTTTGTGTTTTAACCCTAAATGATGCATTAATGAAATTTTTTGCATAGAATATATATATATATCTATATCTGTGTGTATATATATATATATATATACACACACAGATATATATATACACACACACATATATATGTATACATAAAACACCCCTAGGTGGCAATATCCTCTTGGATACTACACCTGCATATGTGGCTATGCACAGATTGAGGGGCCTGAGTTCTGTGAATGGGTGCCTCCACCCATAGGAATGGTATTGGGGTAGCTTAACTGCTTTGGTATAGCCCTCCAGGATGCTATGACCACCCACCAACCCTTCTAGTGGCCTAAGCAATAATACCATAGAACATTCATATTCACTAAATGACCATAATAATATTCTTACACCCCTTGCACTTACCAGCAGGGCTGGATCAACTTCAACTGCCCTGGAGACCCTCTGGAAAATAAGATCAGCAATGCAACAATACAATATTACCACTGTAGCTCAACTAATGGTATGCACACTAGCCAGATTAAATGTTAAACAAGATAATCTGATTTATTCAGGTGGATTGAACAAGGGAGGGGCATGAATCTAACAGAATGAGTGACACTTTGATTTAGTTTAGGATGGTTCAGCATGCACTGTAAGTCCCTTCGGGACAATCCCACAAACCTGGGTACCAAGTATGTTATGCAGGCTAGCATAAAACTTTGCCCAGGGTGGCTGGTGTTGCAGCTGTTGTTGGGGCCCTTAGCAAGGAAAAAAGTTAACATATGCACAACCCAAATAATTGTAATCCTGAGCCAGATGGGGCAGTCCATTGCCAATAACTCATAACAAAAAACAATCAGATGGCATACAATGATTTGCAGCTGTTGCTGCAGGCAGCTACATTGATTTGTACTCATACTACCCTGACCAGGGTGTAGAAAAGGCGAGATGAAGACCCCATGGTGTTTTGGCAGGCCAGGGGAAGCAGGGCCTACACGACTCACCTCCGGGTGGCCACTACCTGTTCGATGGGGTGGAGCAGGAGGCCGAATCCCCAAGCGAGTCTTTCACAGACATGATCTCTGAACTGGGGGCAGCGGCTTATTCCAAGATGGCAAGGCTCAAGCAGGATGGACAGTTCTGAAAAAGTTTGTGATCTTTTGCTGGAAAAGCCTCCAGCTGGCATAAAAGAATTCACCGTGGGGAACCAAATCACGACCCATGAAACACATTCAGGACACTTAAAGCAGTTATTTCTTTAAGCCACTTTTTGGATGCAGTCTGGTTGCTAATTACAGCTTTACTGTGAAAACCTTTCTCTTTGAAGCTATTTCCTCTCATAGGCAGGCCGATCACTTCTGGAGCAAGTCTTTGGTCTAAATCCTCTGTCGCCACAACAATTCTATTCTTCCTTCCATTACCTAAGTATGCTGGTAAATGGGAAGGTCCAATTACTGCACTGGCAGCTCAAAGGCAGGAGAACGTGGCAAGCAGACCTACATAGCCTTCCCGATGATTCTCCAATGCTCCTCCTAGGAGCCACTGCTCTACAGCTCAAGCTGTTCAATTTTCAACCCCCAACCTTCAACTGACTACTGCTTCAGGCAGTTCTGGGGACTTCCTGGTAATCCAAAAGGTTCTATTGGCTGAGGAAAGTGTCTGGTATATAAATAATTCCCCCTCCATGTCCATTTAGGTGCCAGACACTTAAAGCTACAAAAACTACAGAACTTCCATCCCACAAGACCTCTGGGGACAGTTTCCATTATAGCTCCCCAGAGATTCGATTAGTCCAGCACTGAAAGTCCAGAACCAAAATGGTGGCTCCTATTCAAAAGGCTCAAGCTGCAATTCAAAGCAGGTTAGACAATCTCCTCTATCACTATTATTATAATGGATAAACAATAAGTAATCTCTTTTCCTAACAGGGCCTCCTCTGCATGTAAAGCGACTGCAGAATGGGGTGATATAACAGATGTTCTGGCTGGTCGCAAGCTTTAATTACTCGGACTCAACCCTGACTGATTTACAAATACAGAATATGCACTTTCTTAAAGAGACAGGCATGGAGTTTCTAAAGCACTTTCACGCAGACAAATAGAACTACTGTAGACATGACATCAGCATGACAGTGGGCATTTAGGAGTCCAGGAAGACATTTTATAGTAAACCTCAGTTTGTAGAGGCATTATACTCTTCCCTGCCTGGAAAAACTTGACATCTGTGTCAAGTCTACACATACTATAGAATTCTATATGAAAACTTTATACGAGAACACATGCATGTTTCATTTGGTATACCACAAAATAAAGCTGTTGCATTAGCAAAATAAACTGGTCCTAAGCATTACTATACTTTTCCATTTGCAAATACATTTCTACAGTACCACATTTTTATACAGTTTCACAAACATATCAGCAGGTGTAAACAGGTAAACACATTACTCTCATGACTTTAGTTTGTATCACCTCCTGTACTTTAACCCACATGGGTTGGGGCCTATTCCTATCAGCTACACTAGGGCTGCATGTGGAAAGGGCATTGGCACACTGTTTTGAGAGCTTAACTATTAGCTTAGAAGTAGCAGAATAACTCAGTTTTGGAAGATAGCTTTCAGAAATACACACCCCTTGTGAACAACATGTATGGGATGGTCTATGTGCCTTCCTGGAGAGTCATAACTGATGTGTGTCACTGATTTGGTGGCTCTTCCTGACTTTCGGGGAGGAATAGGCACAGGTTCAGTTCTTTCAACACTTGCAGTGAGGTTTCTCAGTCCTGGCTCATTAATTGTCAACAAGTCTGCTTCTGTAGAAAGGGTTGCATCTTCACAGATTGTCTGTTCTGTATTGGAAGCACTTTCAGCTCCTGACTGTTTGCTCTGGTTCAAAAACATTACTGTCTATACTTGGCTCTGAAGAAATTCCAGGTTCATTAAGAGGAAGTTCCATGGAATTTAAATCTTGCAGCACTTGACTAATACTCTCAACATCATTTTCCATGACACTGCCATATTCATCATTTTCAAACAGTTCTGTTTTTACTGGTATGTCACCAGTTGTGCTTTCTGTTCCTGGTTCTCTTTTTTGAAGTTCAGCTGGTTCTACCAGGCACAAAGAATCTGCTAAATCGGAAGTCACGCTTTGCACCTCACTTTCAGGGGGCATCAGTTCAGTGGAGAAGGCTGGAGGGTTAGGCAGCCCTGAAGGTCCAGTTTCATCTCAGAATTTGTACATGGGGTTACCTTGAAACAACTGACTCAGTTCATACAATGCATAATAGGGTGCTTTACACTCACTGTCATCAGATTCAGACTGGCAATCAATGTCATTTTGGATCTGACTGAGGGAACGCCTTGAATCCTTGACAACTTGAGAGGCGGTTGACTGTTTCTTTTTAGCTGCAGCTCTGGTTACAGGTCCAGGATGTGCAGTGTCTTGGGATGCAAAATCGATGATGATTTGACCAATGGGCAGTAAATGATTCCTGTGCATTGTCTTAACAGCTCATGGGTCATTTTCTGGATGCATTTTATAGACTGGCAGATCCTCCAACTTACTGACAGCAGTGTAAGGGATGTGATGCCACCTATTGGCAATTTTATGTTTTCCATGCAGTCCTAAATTTCATAACAGAACTCTCTCCAGGTTGCAGTTCTTGGGCCTTGACACGCTTGTCATGCCTTTCTTTATTGGCTAAGTTCCTCTTTGCTGCCATGGTGTGTTCTGCTTGGTAGGCATGGTTTAACTGGGCCTTTAATTTTTGAACACACTGAAAGTGATTTTCAGCTGTGACTCCATGAGGGGACACTCTTAAACAGATCTCTATTGGCAATCGGGCTTCCCGACCAAATATCAGGAGTTAGGAGGAGAACCCAGTGACATCCCTTTTAGTGCAGTTATAGGCATGTACTGAGGTGCTTATCTGCTGGCTCCATTTGGACTTATCCCAAGGATGAAGGGTGCCCAGCATATGTAGTAAGGTACAGTTAAACCTTTCAGGCTGTGGATCCCTCTGGGGGAGATAGCGGGTAGTTCTGGAATTTCGCTCTCCCCAGAGTGAGAGCATTTCCTTGATAAGGCAGCTTTCAAAGTCTCTTCTTTGATTGGAGTTAATTCTCTGAGGAGCATCATAATGGACAAAAAGCTTTTCACTGAGGACCTTTGCGCAGTGGATGCTTTCTGGTCCTTCATTGGATATGTTTTGGCATAATGAGTAAAATGATCTGTAACAACTAACACATTGCCAATGTTCTTTTGATCTGGTTCGAGACACAAGAAGTCAATACACACAAGTTCCATGGGTGCACTAGTGGATATATTGACTAAGGGGGCAGCCTTCTGGGGCTGGGTTTTCGTCTGTAGACACAGACTGCAAGTTGTAATGTGAGTTTCTATGTCAGCTCCCATCTTCAGCCAGTAGAAGAGCACATGGGCCTAGTCAGTAGTTCGATCACAGACAAGATGCCCCATTTGGTCATGAAGTGCACGTAGCACCACCAATTTGAAAGCTGTAGGTAACACTAACTGCTGCTTGATGATTTGCCCTTGTCAATCTGTGGTCTGTCTATACAGTAATTGGTTACGCAACTTTAGTCTGGGCCCCTCCCTGAACAGCAAGGCAGTTCGTGAATCTGAAGAACAAAGTTTGGATAAATTTTTTCCAGAATGAATAGCATTCAGTACTGGTTTGATCATGGGGTCTTGAACTTGAGTTCACTGTATATTATCAGGGGTGAGTTGGGGAAATGTGCTGAGGTCCAAGGCTACCATGTGACAGTAGGCCACAATAACACAAGTCTCAGGAGGACCTAAGCAGTCTACCAGGCAGTCAGCTGTTTCAGGAGAGGGATGCTCAACTTTGTCGAACTTTTGACAGAGGGCTTTGACAGACTGTTCAGACATTCTCACCCAATTTGCATTAGAGTCAGGTCTGCTGGAGAGAGAGCGTCAGCATCAATGTGGTTCAGGAATGGTCTATATTCTAATGAATAATTGTAACTGGAAAAAGCAGATAACTAGGAATGCCCAGTGGCATCCAACATAGCTGAAGTCTGAACATAAGTGAGGGGATTGTTGTCATTTTCACTAGAATCTTTGCGCCATAAAGATAAGTCATGAAATTGGTCTTCCACGGCCCACTTCAATGCAAGGAATTCAAGTTTGTGCACTGGGTAATTCTTCTCAGATGGGGTTAGACTCTGACTATCAAATGCCACTGTGCACAACCCTTCCTCAAATTCTTGATAAAGAACAGCACCAAGTTTCCTCAATCTGGCATCAATGTGCAACAGATAAGGTCTAGCGGGATCTGCGTATGCAAGCATGGGCGCATGGGTGAGTTGATGAATGATGTCATAGAAATCCCCTTCACACTCAGAAGTCCACCTGGCTCCAAAAGGTTCATTAGTCCAAAAGTAAACCTTTTCCTCCTTACTTTAACTGCACTTTTCTTATACTTCTTGTTTGTAGGTGGGTAACCGTGAGTTAAACTGAGCAAAGGGTGGATAACTTTGGTGTAATCTTTTATGAGCCAGCGATAATAGCTGCAGAACCCCAAGAATCTTTGCAGTTCCTTAAGATAATTAGACTTAGGCCAGGTGGTCAAAGACTCCACTTTGCTCAGATCTGTCTGAAACCCATCAGCTGACACTATGTGAGCAATATGTTTTACAGAGTTTTGGAACAATTGACACTTGTCTAGTGACAATTTTAGTCCAAAGTTCTCTAATCAGTCAAGAATCTTAAACAGGTGAGCTTCGTGTTCCTCAAAGGTCCAGCCAAACACAATCACATCATCCAGATAGACCAGACATTTTAGCAAGTTCATGTCCCATGGCTCACTCCATTAACCACTGGAAAGTGGTGAGCACTCATGAAATACCTTGAGGCATGTACAGAAACTCATAGAAACCCAGGGGACAAATGAAGGCTGTTTTTATCTATCTTCCAGGGCCATTGGGATTTGATAATACCCACTCTGAAGGTTAAGTACGGAGAACCACTGGCATCTATTAAGGCAATCAAGGGCATCCTGGATATAGGGCATGGTGTATTGGTACGGGACAGTCCTTCGATTTAACATCTGGTAGTCCAGACACATCCTCATCAATCCATTTTTCTTCTGGACTAAGAAGATGGCATTGAACATCATCAATGTCAGCAGTGCATCGCGACAGGACCTCTCTCTGAATGGCCTCCCATCATGAAGTCTAATGTAGTGTTTGGCCCTGGTGACATAACCTACATCCCATTCCTTCAAGGAGAACACTTGACTTCTCTGAGCCAACTTCTGGCTGATCTTTGCTTTCCATTCTGTGGGAAGGGGGGACTCTCCAAAGTCATACAGGTCAGTGGTCACTTTATCACTCTCTCCAGGTCACTTCTTTCTGGGCAGCACAGCAGTATCCGCACAATATATAGTGACTAGGGTGCACCCTTGATTCACCTGAACCTCTTGATCTGACATGTTCTGAACTTGCACCACTACCTACCGAGTACAGGCATGGGCCCTGGCAGGCAGAATGCTAGGCTTGACCAATAGTCCCTCAGGCAAATTCCTCTCTTTTGGGTATTTTGCATAAGGATTTTGTTTTTGATATCTTTTATCAGGTGCACTTCACCACTAATGGTACACTGAGCATTTTGAGGTAATACCAGTGAGTCTGGGTATTTTTTCCATACTACTCTTACAGGTTCATCTCTCTCAACCTCTTGGGTGTGCATCTGTAAATCATATGCCCTGTGTTATAAGGCCGGAATGTGCAATGCCCTACCAGTACATTTAGCTTGTTTCTCCTGACACAGCTGGGCTAACTGGCCAAACATATGGGCGTTGGCACCATTTAGTAAAGGGACACCATCATACAGTCTGGTCAGAGGGCACACCAGGGCCAGGGTCTCCACTTGTTCTAAAAGGGGCTAAAAGGGGCCTAGTTGAACTGTAGCTTTAAAACAGGAGTTGTCTGTGCTGTCTGTCTGCAGAGCCAGAGAGAGACAGAGAGAGACAGAGAAAGTAGCCAGAGCTTCATTAAATCAAGGAGGTTATTTTCTAGATTACACTGAATTAAATTATTACTTTTTGGGTCTGTGTAAGTAACTAGTATTGATTCTGTTTTTGGGCTTGACTTTTCTTAGTTTAACTTTAATTTGCCAGGGAGGAAATGTAGCTGGAAGATATTTGCAGTCATTTGTGTCTAGACCTGTTACTTAACCTCTGTGAAATAGATGTCTGAAAGGAAGAAAGGCACTCCCTGAGGTGGAGGGTCAGAGTTGTAGTTGATTGTTTCTGGAGGGCATATGTTTACTCACCCACCCTGCCCCTCACCCCACCCACCTCAAGCACATAACTTCCTTTATAGCAGAGGTTCTGACATCACTTCCACAAAACTGCTAACAACATACACTTGCTCATATCCTTAGAGGCACAGCACACTGAATAGGGGTAGAGACACTCACAAGCTTCCACACACTAAAACAACAAGAACAACAACAAAAATCTGTAACAGGAAGGGACACAGACATGTGGGGAATGGTGCAATGCAATAGCTGTGGAACAGCAGTCTTCTGGGAGACATTCTGGAGACTGCATTGCTGCCCTATTTGCAGGCACCCCTCTGGTCTGAGGAAGGAGGTTGTACATCTCCATGCTGACCTGGCAAGGATTTGGAAAACTTGCTCCCCCACCCAGGGACCTCCCAGGCCACCGCCACTACCTCAGAGGTTGCAAGAAAGAGGAGTGGTTAGACCACAGTGGGCTCAGGGAGGGTAAGGGTGTTAGAACAGAGGTGCATCCTTTCAGTTGTGCCTCTCCACAATTCATTCACCATTCTGGTGGAGCATGGTTCCTCTATGGAGGCACCTGCAGTGGTGACCGAGGAGGATGCTGGAACCTCCACAATGGAGACCCACAGGAGGGTGGCACAGGACCTCACAGGGGAAGGAAACAACTCCTGGTGGGGGGCTCAATTGTTAGGGGGTTGAACTGGAGGAGGGAGGGGAAAGGGAGGTAAGGTGCCTGCCTGGTGCCATGGCTTGGAGGGACAGGAAATGAATCCTCAGGACCGTGGCAGCAGCTGCAAGGGGGGGTGAGCTGGATGTCATTATCCACCTAAGGACAAATGACCTGGCTGAGAATGGGATCAGAGCAGTTTAACAGGAGTTTGTGGAGTTGGGGAGAGGCCTTAGACAAGTAGCACACATGGTAACTTTCTCAGAAGTGCTACCTGTCAATGGCATGGATGAGGCTTGGGTACCCTGCACCATGGTATTTAATGACTGGTTGAAAAACTGATGCAGAGCTCAGGGATTTGGCTTCATTGGAGAACGGAGCTCCACCTGGAGGGATGCAGGCCTATACAAGTGTGATGGCCTGCATCTATCCTGGAGGGGAACTAGGATCCTAGGTGATAGGTTTAAATGCTTCATTAGTAAGCATTTAAACTAGCCAAGGGGGGAGGCACTGAAAAGCAGAAGGTAAATCCTACCCCCAAAAAAATCAGGGTAGTTAATGAGGTAAACACCAAGACAGAGCAGTTGATAGGGAGAAGGGCAGGGGTAAATGGAGCAGAAAGAACAGGGATGGGGCAAAAAGAAATAACGCCATAAAAAAATGGAGGGTAATGAGTATCAATGCCCGTAGTCTAGGTAAAAAGCTCCTCGAAATGGTGGCCTTGATGGAAGAGGGATGCCTAGATATTGTGCCAGTCACAGAAACATGGTACCTAGAGAACCATGACTGGGATGTTAATATACCAGGGTACACAATCTACAGGAGGGACAGGGAGGGAAGAAGAGGAGGAGGAGGAGTAGCTCTCTATATAAGGGAAGGGATCAAAGCAATAGAACTAAAGGGTAAACAGGGAGGAGAGGAGGCACTGTAGGTCACCCTGGAGACTGGAAATGGCACCACAATCCGCACAGGGGTTGTATACAGACCCCCATCTCAAGGGGAGGAAATGGACAAGGAAATGATAGAAGGCATCCTTAGGATGGCAAAGAAAGGGGAGATATTGCTGATAAGGGACCTGAATATACCAGATGTTAACTGGAGCACCTTTGCTGAAGCCACTTCCAGGAGCAGGGCCATTCTCGATGCCCTACAGGAGGCATGCCTCAGGCAGCTAGTTTTGGAACCCACTCGGGAGGTAGCAATCTTAGACCTGGTACTCTCAAATGGGGATGGAAAGAGGATCTCTGATCTTGAAGTGGGCAGACATCTGGGAACAAGCGACCACCAAACAGTGTGGTTCATGATAAACTTAGCTGTAGAGTCAAGCCATACAAAAGTGAAGGTACTGGACTTCAGGAGGGATGATTTTGTCAAAATGGGAGAGTGCCTCAGAAAAGCACTAACAAGCAGGCAAGAAGGTGGGGTGGAGCAACAATGGGGAAACATCAAAACCACCATCACAGAGGCAACAAGCCCTTGTGTGAAGCAAATAAGCAAGTCAAAATGAAAGAAAAGAAAACACTATGGTTCTCAAAAGAAGTGGCTGGGAATGTTAGGGAGAAAAAGACAGCATTCAGGAAGTATAAAGAAACACAGAAGAAGCAGTACAGAGAACTGTACCAGTTAAAGCAGAAGGAGGTGGGGAGGGCAGTCAGAATAGCAAAGGTCCAAACCAAGGAAAATATAGCCAACTCGGTTAAGAATGGGGATTAAACCTTTTATAGGTACATTAGGGAGCAAAGAAAGACTAAGGCAGGGATACGGAGGCTGAATATTTATTTATTTATTAGATCATCAGTTTACAAACCTTTGAGTCATAGACTCATTTACAAAGCCACCTCATCAAAAGAGTAATACATCTCAGCACACAAACAGTACAGTACATAACACTTAGAATAAAAAAGCAACCAGTGTTACAGGCATTCACTGCTGGTACAATAAAGAGGAAAGTGGTTGGGCAGAGACCGACAGTGAAAAATTCTGCTCAATAATCACAATGGATGTGGGTCCTAGGGTGGTAGCCTGGGTAAAACACTGGCTGGACAACAGGACACAGCGGGTAATAGTAAATGGAGTCCACACTGAAGAAAGGGTGGTTACTAGTGGGGTACCGCAGGGTTCAGTACTGGGGCCAGTCCTTTTTAATGTCTTTATAAGTGACATTGCAGAGGGACTGGAAGGGAAAGTATGTGTCTTTGCAGATGACACAAAGATCTGCAACAGGGTTGATACACAAGGTGGGGCGGAAAGGATGAAAAGGGACTTGGCAAGGTTGGAGAAATGGTCAAAGTAAGGCAGCTTAGATTCAATGCAAAGAAGTGCAAAGTAATACACCTGGGAAACAAAAACCAAGGGGAAGAATACACAATGGGTGCTGAGATACTGACAACAACAAGAATGGAAAAATATCTGGGGTAGTCATATCAGACAACCTTAAGATGGGTCAGCAATGTGAGAAGGCAGTAAGGAGGGAAGGGGGATATTGGGATGCATAGGGAGAGGCATCACCAGTAGAAAACAGGAAGTTGTTGGCCCTCTGTACAGACAGTTTGTTAGACCACATTTGGAGTACCGTGTACAGTACTGGAGGCCCCATCTCAGCAAAGACATAGATAGGGTGGAGGCTGTCCAGAGGAGGGCAAACAAAATGGTGCAGGGTCTTCACCAGAAGACATATGAAGAAGGACTAAAGGAGCATAAGATGTATAGCCTCGAGGAAAGAAGGGAGAGGGGGGACATGATAGAAACTTTCAATTACCTCAAGGGAATCAACAAAGTCCAAGAGGGTAGCATCTTTCAGAAAAAGAGATGTGCAAGAACAAGGGGGCACAATTTGAAGATAGAGGGGGGACGGCTCAGAGGTAATGTGAGGAAGTATTTCTTCACAGAGAGGGTGTAAATGCATGGAACGGACTTCCCGAGGATGTCATAGAGTCAAAAATGTGGGGGAATTCAAGAATGCATGTAACAGACATAAGGCAAGTCTAATGGGGGGAAGGAGGAAGTTGGCTGTAGGTTAACTAGGATCTTCAGCTTATCCATTAAGTAGGGAAATGTGCAGACTAGGTGGGCCAAGCAGTCCTTATCTGCCATCAAATTCTATGTTTCTATGTTTCATTTACACCAGCCACAGCAGTAGGGAAAGACAACCCAATTCTTACATACCCCCAGTAAGGGTAAGTGTTTTCACTCAATCCCCATACATACAGTCCCTTGAGGGGTAGGAGTAGGAGGTAAGATAAGTGCTGGTCATAACAATCTTGAAATATAATGGTGACCTGCGAGCCACTGTCCAGCACAGCTTGAGTGGAAATGCCATTAACTGTTACTGTAGTCTCCATAGAGGGACCCACCATTTCGGACCTATTCAGGGATGTCTGTTTGGCAGACTGGCACACAGCAGTTTTAGAGGAAAAAGATTTTCTTGGTGGGTCTGGCTGTGGTTTTATATTGCTCTGTATAGCGCAGTGGTTTAAGGCTCTGAGCTGCAAATCTGGTGACATCCAGCAGACCAGACCTGGGTTTGAATCCCACAGCTTCCACTTGCAGAATGTGTGACCCTGAGCAAGTCACTTAACTTCCCTGTGCTCCCAGGTCGCACCTCTAAAAATCTTCCAGCTTAGTGTGCTAGTCCTGGTTAAACAACTAAACAAAACAAAAAAAAAAAAACAGATTGAGCAGTCTAGCAGTGACTTTCTGCAGGTTTTCCTGAGAATTACAACTTTGCCTGGTATGCTCGTCTTCCCCACACATATAGCAGAACACCTGTTCCCTAGGATCACTGAAGTGGTTGGATTCTTTCTGAACTGTGTGACAGTTGGAGGAGGAAGTTATACTGTCCTCTTTTGGTTTTGGCTCAGATTCCCTGCCTCTGCCATTCCACCAGGGTGAAGAAGTTTGGGTGGCATGTATGAGGTCCCCCGCTAAAGCTTGCAGCTCCCTAATTTCTTCCACCAGTCTGGATTCAGCTCTAGGTTCAGAGGCACTAGCATGAACCCCCACACTCATGGGTAGAGCCTCGCTTCTAGGCTCAGCCTTAGGCGGGACAAGGATTAGAGTTTTACATCACTTAAGCTGCTGCTTTTTGGCTAGCTCGCATCTCCTTCAGTTCCTTCAGCAACTCTTGAACCTGATTCATCTCAAGAGCTTCCTCTGTCTCTTCAGGTTGGTCTGGGGCTGGATGGGTGTTTACAGCCCCAGCATAAGGTTCCCACCCATTCTCATCATTCTCAATCTCTTGATCCTGGTTCATTAACCAGCAGTATTCAGGAGGGCTAGCTTTTCTGTTTTAAAACTTCAGTTTTAGCATAAGCACACTAGAGTAATGTGCAGATTTTAGGATGCACTGCAGCAGAACACAATTTAGTTCACTAGCTGGACCCTCCCCCCTTTCTATGGGCTCTCTGCAAGGCTTGTTTGATCCGATTGACAAAAGCAGGCAACTTCTCATTCTTCCATTGTTTAGCAGACTTGAACTTCCACATTAAATCTTCCCCAGACTCGGTGCTGCCAAACACCCCTTCTAAAGCAGAGAGGTACTTAGCTGCAGTGGCCTCTGGGTTTGTGGATCAGAGAAATTGAATAGCTTCCAGTGCAGGGCCCCTTAAGCTTTCCATAAGTCTCTTTCCCTTCTCCCCCTCAAAGCACTGCCATTCCTGAACCAAAGGAGCAGCATAGTCCATCCATGTTTCTAAGTTGTCCTCCCCCACTGGTACAGGAACTGCAACAGAGAACAATCTGAGCCTGTGATAAGAGTCTAGGTGTACAGAAGGTATCACAATGGGGGAGGTAACAATAGAGGATGCCCTGGGAGTGGACAGAGAGGCTGGAGGAGATTGCAAGAGAGTGGTCTCCTCTGAATCTGTCAAAAGCCTTCAACAACTCTTTAGCTGATTGTCCTTCTGCAGCTAGAAGTCTGATCAGTTTATCTTTAAACCCCTCAATCCTTGGGGACCCCCCGGGGAGGATGGATCACTATGCAAGTGAATAACTCTCCACCCCTTGTGGGATCCTTCTGGTATGATAACCAGGGGTACTGCTTTGTGTTTTATGGGAAGGATACAAGAAATGAAGGCCACCAAGGTCTGATCAAATAGATCTGAATCCCACCCCATACTTCAACCTTTCCCAGAAATTTAACCTTCCCCAGAGTTTCTTCAAAAGTTTAATCAGTGGTCCCCATAGGGATATCAAGAATCAAATCAAATCAAATCATCTTTATTTTTATAGCGCCTTTCAAAACCAAGGCGCTGTACATAAAAACCATATACATAAATTAAGATTTTGCAACAAACATTAAAACATATCATTCGAACTAGGAAAAGCTACACTAAATAAATATGTCTTTAACTCCATTTTAAATCCATCGACAGTTGGGCATTCTCTCAACCAACGAGGTAGAGAATTCCACAGGGTTGGTGCTGAAAAAGTGAAAGCACAGGATCCTGATGTCTTTAATCGAACCCCGGGAGTCTCCAGCAATCCTTCATTGGCGGAATGGAGAGGACGGAGGGGGCAGTAGGGTATCAGGTGGTCTTTCAGGTAACCGGGTCCCTGATCATGTAGGGCTTTAAAGGTTAGTAAGCCAACCTTAAAGGTGATCCGCTACCAAACAGGCAGCCAGTGCAATTCGTGGAGCACAGGTGTAATATGACTTGTTCTTGAAGTCCCAGTCAAAAGCCTGGCTGCCGCGTTCTGCACCAGCTGCAGGTGGCAGATATCAACCCCAGGTAGCCCTAAGTAGAGGGAATTGCAGTAATCAAGATGGGTAGTGACAAAGGCATGGGCCAATGTTGGAAGATCACCAGGAGGAACCAGGTGTTTCACCCGGGCGATATTCCTCAGATGGTAAAAAGAGGATTTGATGACAGCTGACACCTGAGATTTTAGGGTCAGACCGTCATCAAAAATAATGCCTAGATTACGTACCTGATCGGAGGTAGAGAGCGACATACCACCAAGTAATAAGCCTGATGGTTGTCCAGCTCCCAAACCCGCCTCTGGACGACCTGGGTCCACTACCAGCACCTCAGTCTTACTGGATTCAGTCTCAGCCAGCTGGAACTCATCCAAAGTCTGATCTCAGCAAGGCAGTTATTTAGCATGGAGAGTGCATCATCCTGTCCAGGCAGAAAGGACAAATACAGCTGAGTATCATCTGCATAGCAGTGAAAAGCCAAACTGTATCACCTGATGATATCTCCAAATGGCAGCATATACACTGCAAACAACATGGGGGCTAGAATAGAAACCTGCAGTACCCCACAAGGCAGGGAGTGAGCGCCAGAGGAATAAATTTCAGTGGCAACTCTCTGAGACCTGTCCGTGAGGGAAGAATGAAACCATTTGAGGACTGTACCAGACAGCCCACAAAAAAAACGCAGGCGCTCCAACAGCACACCATGGTCTATAGTGTGAAATGCAGCAGAGAGATCGAGAAAGACAAGAATGGTACATGCCTTTCAATCTCTAGCCATTAGGAGGTCATTCAATACCCGGACAAGGGCAATCTCCGTACTATGCTTCTTCCTAAAACCAGACTGGAGAGTATCACAGACATTGTGAGTTGTAAGATGATCAGCCAATTGCAACGCAACCGCCTTTTCAATAACCTTACCAACAAATGGCAGGTTAGAGATAGGCCGGTAGTTGGCTAGACAATCTGGATCCAAGGAGGGTTTTTTAAGGAGTGGTCGAATGACCGCCTCCTTGAGGGGGTCAGGAAAGACCCCCCCTCTCCAAGGACTTCCAGACAATATCAGCAAGGATCAGGCAGATAGCTTCTACACATCCCACTAAAAGAGGTGTATGCCAGGATCCAAACTACAACTAGTGGGTCACAATGTTTGGATGATCTTCATAATCTCCAGCCAGCGAAAATCTGACCAGACAGACTGAGCACATGCCACTTCCTGTCGACCACTTCAATCCCTCACAGAGGAGGTCGGACCAATGCCAGGCGTGATGCTGGCAACCTTATCTACAAAAAACTGAGTGAACTCCTCACATCTCAGCTGAGAAAAAGCTTCTCTGGGCTGGAGACAGATTGGATTGCACAATCTGTCTATAGTCCGGAAAAGTTGAGCGGGTTGATTCTGTGCAGCACAAATCTCCCTGGACAAGAATTCTGCCTTCTTACAGGTGATTTCTGATTGATAGCCATCATAATGTGCCATCAACCTAAGCCTGTCAGCATCATGGCTGGACTTCCGCCGGGCTTTCTCCAACCTTCAGCCAACTTGCCTTAACTCCTTCAAGGAGCCATCAAACCAAGGGCTCCTTGAATGAAGGGTGAGAGCCCGAACACTAACAGGAGCAATCTTGTCCAGAGCATCTCCCACAGCCTTGTTGTAGGCTAGTACGAGATCATCTGGACTCATGCATTCACCCGAGAAGCCCGATAGAGCCAGTACCGCCGTTAGGTCACTGGGGTTAATACCCCGTAGGGGCAGACCTATTGGGAGGGGGGGGCCCTGAAACTGAACCTTATGGTGTGATGGTCAGACCAGCTGACTGGTTCCACCCCCAAATCAGTGATCTCCATACCCAGAAGAAAGATCAGGTCCAGTAAATGACCCCCGTACATGGGTCGAGGAGGTAACCACCTGTGTTAGGCCCAGCATCATCATCAGCTGGAGGAGATTTTGACCAAAGTGCGAGAGTTCATCGTTGACCCAGACAGTGAAGTCCCCCAGAACTATCAGTCTGGGGGACCCCAACACCATGTTGATGATGAAGTCTGCTATCTCCTGCAGGAATTCTCCACAGTCACCTGGTGGATGGTAGATGAGGAGAATCCCATAGCCTACACCCTCTCCCAGGATATATTCAAAGGATCTGGTACTTCCCAATGGCACATTCACAAGGCCTAGCTCAGTCTTAAACATAATGGCCACACCCCCGCCCCTACGATCCAACCTTGGACGGTGTATCACCAAGAACCCAGCTGGAGTTGCTGAGGCAAATATAGGGCCTGGATTTTCATCCAGCCAGGTCTTGGTGATGCAAGCCAGATCAGTTGATCCAACAAGATCAGCTATAATAGCCGTCTTGTTTTTAATAGATCTGGCATTGCATAACACCGCTAAGGTGGGATGAGCTGTCAGGAAAGACCTCGGCACCTGCCCACTAAAATCAGAGTCCTTGGGTATGGGGACAAGACAAGAATAACCTCTATCCTGACCCCATTTCACCCCAGGGCATCTCCTGGACCCTACAACCCCAATCCGCCTTCCCCTTTCATGTCCCCCAGCAGGCCCAGCTCTCCATCTTCTTTTACGCTTCCTAAGAATGCCCAAAGCACGACACCTAAAATAGGTGTCAGATGGTAATGGGGGACAGTCAAAGGGACATAATTCCCTGAGCCTGGTGGGGGAATAATGCCCAACCATCACTGAACCTCCCCAACACATTATAAATAAACAAATATACTGGAGAGGAAAAAAATAGGATAAAACAAGAATAATAAACAAAACAAACCTATCAGTATCAAATAACCAGAAAATAATAATTCACTCCTCCACTATCTTTCACAGAGGGGGGAATCAAAAAACCCAAACACTATTACACATTAAAGAAAAAAAAAACATGGTATGGTGGAGATCTACCCCTTCAGCCTCACTCCACACCATCATGTGGTGCACGACCAGGTTGTAGGGGGAAAGTTTCCATTTGGGCATAGAAAGAGCCTCCATTTCAATTCCTGTCTTAATTTTGCACTTGCCTGCAATTTCAATTTTTGAAACACTAGAGGACACTAATGCCAGTGGGGCCTCCAAGATGTAACCCCTAGGTGGTGCTATCCTATGGGCTACTACCCCTGCCTATGTGGTTATGCACAGGTGGAGGGGCCTGAGTTCTGTGAACGGGTGTCTCCACCTGTAGGAATGGTATTGGGGTAGCTTAACTGCTTTGGTATAGCCCTCGGGGATGCTATGACCACCCACCAACCCTTCTAGTGGCCTAAGCAGTAATACCATAGAATATTCACATCCACTGAATAACCATAATGATATGCTCATGCCCCTTGCACTTACCAACAGGGATGGATCAGCTGAACTGCCCTGGAGATCCCCTGGAAAATAAGGTCAGCAATGCAACAATACAATATTACCACTATAACCCAAATAATAATATGCACACTAGCCAGCTTAAATGTGAAACAAGATAATCTGATTTATTCGGGGGACTGAACAAGGGAGGAGCATGAATCTAATAGAATGATTGACACTTTGATTTGGTCTATGTTGGTTCAGCATGCACTTTAAGTCCCTTTGGAACAATCCCACAAACCTGGGTACCCAGTGTGTTATGCAGACTAGCCTGAAGTGTTGCCTTGGGTAGCTGGCATTGCAGCTGTTATTGGGGCTGTTACACGAGGTCCCTGCACCCTAATTGATACCCTCAGGGGTACACCGTAGACAGCTAATGTTTAGGCATAGGCTATACTAATACATAGGGCATAGGGCATCTACCGTATAAGAGTAGATGTCAGGATATGAATACATATTATTGTAACTCACTTTGCTTGCTAATGCACACACATTATACCATGTATTTTCTGTCTATTTCTTACTTGTCAAATGCCAAGACACCTGTCCTTGAAGTAATTATAATGTGTAAGGCAACATTGCCATCTTTTGGTCATGGACAACACTTCACCTTGTTATGTAAGACTTTGTATAAGAACGTCTTTGTTCTAAAACTGATGACTTTACAGAATTATATAATGTTATCTTGGACCGTGGAGCCACCTCTAATTTAGCCAATAGGGCTCATCTCTGTAACTAGAAATGTTTCTATCTTTTAGTAACCGTAGTAATTATCATAGGTATATAATGTTATGCACAGGTTTTACACTCGGAGACCGAGAGATCCCAAGAGACTACAAAGAAACCTCGAGGTGTAGGGAACGCTTAGCACTGGCTCCCGGTTCGTATTGGTAAGAACTGCTTAGGGCAACTGTGATTCATCCCTGTTTGTAGTAATAAACTTGTTTATTACTTGAATGCAACTTGTTTGTGATTATTTGCATCTCCAATATTGCCAAGAACCTGAAAGTGAGGTTTAGACCTCTTACAGGGCCCTTAGAAAGGAAAACAGTTAACATGTGCAGAACACAAAGAATTGTAATCCCGAGCAGGATGGCTCAGTCCATTTGCAATAATCCAGAACAAAAAAACAATCAGATGGCACACAATGATTTGCAACTGTGGTTGCAGAAAGCTACCCTGATTTGTACTCATGCTATTCAGACCATGGTGTAGGACAGGCAAGATGAAGACCTCATGGCATTGATCAGGCTGGCCAGGGAAAGCAGGGCCTACATGACTCACCTGCTGGCGGACACTACCTGTTTGATGTGGTTGAACAGGGGGCCGAATCCCCAAGCAGGTCTGTTGCTGAGATGATCTCTGAATTGGGGGCAGTAGCTTAGGCCAAGATAGCAAGACCCAAGCAGGGTGGCCAGTTCTGAAAGAGTTTGTGATCTTTTGCTGGAAAAGCCTCCAGCAGGCATAACAGAATTCACCGTGGGGAACCAAATTGCGACCCATGAAACACATTCAGCACACTTAAAGCTGTTATTTCTCTAAGCCACAGTTCGGATACAGTCTGGTTACTAATTACAGCTTTATTGCACAAACCTTTATCTCTGAGGCTATTTCCTTTCATAAGCAGGCCGATAGCTTCTGGAACAAGTCTTCAGCTCAAAACCTTCTTCGCCACAACAATTCTATTCTTTCTTCCATTGCCAAAGTACGCCGGCAAATGGAAAGGTTTGATTACTGCACTGGCAGCTCAAAAGCAGGAGAATGTGGCAAGCAGGCCAATATAGCCTTCCCGCCAATTCTCCAATGCTCTTCCTAGGAGACACTGCTCAACAGCTCGATCTGTTCACTCTTCAACCTCCAACTCTCAACTGACTACTACTTCAGGCAGTTCTGGGGATTTCAGCTGAGGGAACTGTCTGTCACAGAAAGGGCTCCTCCTCCAGGTCCATTTAGATGCCAGACACTTAAAACTGCAATAACTACAGAATTTCCATCTAACAAGACCTCTGGTGACAGTCTCCATTTTAGGTCACCAGAGGTTCGACTGGTCCTACACAGGAAGTTCAGAACCAAAACGATGGCTCCTATTCAAAAGCTCAAGCTGCAATTGAAAGCAGGTTAGAGAAACTCCTCTATCACTATTATTATAACAGATAAACAATAAATAATCACCTGTCCTAACAGGGATCCCTCTGCATGTATAGAGACTACAGAATGGGGCCATATAATAGATGTTCTGGCTGGTCGCAAGCCTTAATTACTCGGACCTAGCCCAGACTGATTTCTAAACACAGAATAGGTGCTCTCTTAAAGAGACAGGTGAGGAGACATGATAAAGCACTCTCACGCAGACAAACAGAACTACTACAGACAGGCACCAGCCTGACAGTGGGCATTTAGGAGCCCAGGAAGACATTATAGTAAACCTCAATTTGTAAGGGGGGGTTACATCTATACATATATATATATATATATATATATATATATATATATATATATATATATGCAGCTATACTTAGGGTTGGTGTGCCACTTCTATGTTAAACCTCAAGGTTTGTACTTTAATCACTTTGCAATCGTTCGTCTAATTTGCCTGAAATTTTACATGCATGGCATCCACCCATAGAACTCTGGATCTGGAAAGTTTTGTTTTGGTTGTATGTACAGTTGTGGAACTGCAGAGTCTCAAAAATGTGAAAAATCCTGAACATTTGTGGATTTTGTTTGTCAGGCTTAACTGAAAGATGCATCTGTTTGTATTCAAATGTGCATGTGCATATGTGACATGGGTCAAAGTGGTGCCTTTTGAAGATTTGGTTTAAAAATATTAATCTGTTCAAATGTTATGGAAGTTTTTCATGTCCTATTTTAGACTAGGGGGAAATGTATATGTGCACTGTGAAAACCTTCACGAAAACGTATTTTTGTGCATGAAAAGATTTTTATATAATGTATAGGGGTGTCGCAAAAACATTTTTGTTTTCGTGAAAACATTTTTGTTTTCATGAAAACAATGCTCGAAAACATTGTTCCCATGTGTTGTTTTCTTTGTCACTTCATTGTGCCAAGGTGGATTGTGCTTTTGGGCTGAAATTTGCAGGGTGGCAAGTTCTGGTCCCACAAATGTGCCTTTTGGTGTTTTTTATTTATCTTTCTTTCTTTCTTTCTTTCTTTCTTTCTTTCTTTCTTAAGATCTCAGATTAACCTTTGAGTACAGGCTCATTACATAGGTTTCACGTCAGGGTCATTACAGTAACAAACAAAACTACAGCTTATGGGAGGCTGTAAGAGGACAGCAACAATTAAGACAAATTAGGCAAGAGGTTACATGTGTGACTGAAATAAGCAAACACTATATACAATGATACTTGCCAACACAAAAGGAAAAAAGGGAGTGAGGGAGAGAGAGTGAACAAGGGGGGGGGTTGGCTCAGGAAGTGAGGGGTAATAGTGAGAAGACAAACTGGAGAGAGAGAGAGCATATACTGAAAATCAGCCCAGAAGGTGGGCATCGTCAATGGGGAGTGAGGCTTATACTAAGCATACCGGCAGTACCAGTAGCTGGAAGTGTTAACAGAGTGTGTCGGGTGAGAGGGTGAGGAGGTGCTGCTGGATCAGAGCAAGATGTCAGTATAAGAAGGGGAAGAGGGAATGGGAGCAGAAAGGGGGTGGTGGAGAGGGGATGAGGGGAGGTAGGGTAGAAGGTGAGGGAAGGAGATTGGTTCAGTTAGGGAGGAAAGTAGCAGGGGATGGAGATGTGCCCGGCAGCACGGGGGTAGAAGCATAGGGGAGGAGGGTGGTACATTTTAGGGAGGGAAGAAATGGGGGTATAGATGATGCCAGGAGGTACTTAGGTTGATGAACAGCCAGAGGCTGGAGGCCTAAGTGGAAGCAGTTGCAACTTGGTTTGGTAACTAGATATGATCTTAGCCCATGTTTGAAAGGACCTAGCATTGGAATAGCAAAGAGCCTTGGTGGCAGGTTGTTAGTCCATTTAGGTGCCTGTTGGGCAAAGGCCCTTTGTCCTAGAGTGGTGCAACATCTTGGAACCTTGAAGACCATGCTCCTGGAGGTTCTTGTGGTGTGGCAGCATTCAAAGGGGTTGAGGAGCTTCTGGATGCCTATGGGTAGCATGCCTAGATTTGCTTTTTTTAGCCAGCAGGCAGGTCTGGTACTGAAGTCTGCTATTGAACTGGAGCCAGTTGGCATGGTTAAAAAGGTCACTGGTGTGGGTTTGACATTCTAAACCAGTAGAAAGGTGGCTTGCCTTATTTAAGGCGACTTTGATATGGTGGGGGGGGGGGGCTATGTCCATTGCAGATCCCTAGATTGCAATACCATACTCCTCAAGAAAGATAACTGAGCTGTGGATGGCAAGGTTTAGTGTTTCATGGGTGAGACTGCTTATTCCTGTGATGCGTATATTGAGTAATTTTACTATATTGTCAATATGGTAGACAAACAACATGGTACTGTCAAAGTGTAACCCCCAAGTACTTAAAGTGCTGTATCTGTTCAATGATACACCTTCATCATTGGTAATGGTAAGTGGGTGCAATCGATGTTGGTTTTGCAGGCTGGAAAACATTATCACCTTTGTTTTTTTTATAATTCATGACAAGTTTGTGTGCCTTGAACCATTTTTCCATTGATGAGAGGCTGTCTTGTAGGGTGAGCTTCAGTGACCTGGGGTCTGTGCCTTTGGAGAGGAGGATATCATCATCTGTGTAGAACAGAATTTTACTAGGAGAGGAACTAGGAAGCTGATTTAGAAATAAGCTGAACATTAGGGGACCCAAGATGGAGCCCTGTGTGGAACACCCCAGCAAACTGGTCTGCTATTAGAGTAGACATTGTCTATCCTAACTTGCTGGGATCGGTCTGAGAGGTAGGATTTGAACCATCTTACAGTATCGTCTGATAGACCAATAACATCCAGTTGCTCATTGAGAAGATCGTGATAAACTGTGTCAAGTGCTTTTGACAAATCGATAAACATTTCACCAACCAGCTCGCTGTGCTCAAGTGAATTGTGAATAAAGCCAGTGAACTCAAGCAGTGTTGTGGTGATGCTGTGTGCTTTGTGGAAGCCATGTTGTTCAGGGCATTGAATGTTGTATTTTTCCAGATATTCCACTAATTAGTCAGTGACAATCCTCTCTAGTGCCTTGGATAGGGGAGAGAGAATCAAAATGGGTCTGTAGTTTCCTAGCATGGATTGATCACCACTCTTGAAGACTGGGGTCACTCATGCTGACTTCCCTTGCTATGGGGACTGACAGAATCTTAGTGAGGCATTGATTATGTTGGTTATGGGCTTCAAGATGACTTCCAGTGATAGGGCTACAAATTTTAAATCAACATAGAAACATAGAATTTGATGGCAGATAACAACCTCTTGGCCCACCTAGTCTGCCCATTTCCCTACCTAATGGATAAACTGCAGATCCTAGTTAACCAACAGCCTACTTCCTCCTACCCCCCACTAGGCTTACCTTATGTCTGTCCCATGCATTCTTGAATTCCCCCACTGTTTTTGACTCTACGACATCCTCCGGAAGTCCGTTCCATGCATTCACACCCTCTCTGTGAAGAAATACTTCCTCACATTACCTCTGAGCCATTCCCCCTCTATCTTCAAATTGTGCCCCCTTGTTCTTGCACATCTCTTTTTCTGAAAGATGCTACCCTCTTGGACTTTGTTGATTCCCTTGAGGTATTTGAAAGTTTCTATCATGTCCCCCCTCTCCCTCCTTTCCTTTCAAGGGAGTCTCCACTGTATTGTGATTTTCCCAGGACCTTTAGATGGTATTTCCTGGCTACATTTAAGAAGATGGATCTGAACTGAAAATAAGGGTTAGTAGGTGAATGGTTCTTTGTTTGCATTGTGACAGATGAGTTAGAGGCGGTGGAAAAAGTCTAAGGGTAGCACTCCAGAGAGATCAGTAAACACTTCGTTAAGTGAGTTAGCAATAGTTTCTGGGTCAGTAGTAGGTATGCCATCAATGTTAAGCATCATAGGGGCTGGCTTGTTAACTTTCCCTGTGACCTCCTTGAGGTTAGCCCCAAATTTTTTACCATCACTCCTGGACTGGATAAGCGCATCCTTGTAGTATTGCTTTTTTGCTGCCCGTATCTCCCTAGTGCAGTCATTGTGGGCCGTTTTGTAGAGTTAAATGTCGGCCTACTTACCTGTCTCCTGGGCTTTATACCAGAGGCAGTCTCTTGCTTTCAAGTGCTCAAAAAGCTCAGGAGAGAACCAAGGGTTGCTCTGGCCTTTTATTATCCATTTTATTATTGGAGCGTGTGTGTCACAGACAGCATTGAATAACCTGATGAAGCACTTTGGGCTGTATCCACAAAAGTAGAGGAGTAGACTTGAAACAGTCTTTCTGACTTAGGTTGACTCTGAATTGGTCCAAGTGGTCTTGCTTAAGGACTCTGTTTGTGATAGTTCTAGTGGGGGGTTTGGAGTAGGTGCTAAACCAGCAAACTAGAACAGGTGAGTGATCACTGAAAGCATCAAGTAGGACAGAGGTTCGGGAGATGTGTTCTGGCCTATTTGATAGTGCCCACTCTAGCAAAGTTGATGTACCAGTCTTGTAGTTTACCCTAGTAGGTGAGGAGACAAGTTGGGAAAGGTGCACAGATGTCATTGCATCCCTGTATGGAGTTGCCACAGTGGAGGGCCAATCTGCATTGAAGTCACCTAACAGTAGTATTTCAGAGTTGAGATTGAGGGTACTGAGACATTTGAGTAGTGAGTCAAGTCCACTGGATTTTTGTCCAGTTGGGATATATACTGAGAGGACTTTGAGAGCTTTGTTATGCTATGCTACGTTTTGTTATGGTTTGGCCCCAAAACATTCAATGGGCCTATAGATACAGTGTTCAGAAGTTGAACATTTTCCATAGGTTAACATTGAGTGCCCACAGAGCCTTTCTGCACCCGTATCTCAAAAATGATTCAAGATATGTATTTTTCACTACCCTCAGTAAGCACACATGGAGGTTTTGAAGTCATGATTACAACTGCAGTGGAAGTTTTTCCATAGTTGCTACTTTTACTGAGATATTGCCAAGTAAGTGTTACAAGGGTTCCTTTTCAGTACTATGGGGCTGCTGTATGGCTCTGTACTTATATGTAAGTGGGAGTGCAGGGACCAGAGGGCCCACTGTCCCACAGACACATACCATTATGCAAAAAATGGGCAATGTGATGGAAGTGCAGGGCCTGTGCTCCCACAAACACATGCCAGTTACCAGTTACATTACACTTTCTCAAAAAGAAGGGAAATTCATTGCACAAATCTTTGTTAATGCATCACTTAGGGCTGATAGCACAGCAACAAAAGAATGGAAATGTGATGTTAGAATTACCCCCCTACCACCCCACCCCTACCCTCCCTCACCCTCCACACACAATTGACATCAGGGTGTGCCATGGGGTCATCAAACATAACTCTCATCCCATTCTCCTATACTGTAGCATGTCAGCTTGCTTACACATGAAATGGGGTGAGAGTTGGAATTAACGACCCCAAGGCACATCCCAGTGTCAGTTGGTGTGTGGAGGGTGGGAGGGTGGGGTGGGGTAGGGGGTAAACCCAAAACATCACATTTCCATACTTTTGTCACTGTGCAATCAACTCTAACTGATCCATTAACAAAGTTTTTGCAAATGAATATATATTTATATGTATGTATATATATATATATATATATATATATATATATATATATTCATTGCAAAACAGCTTTCTAATACATCAGTTAAGTTTGATAGCACAGTGCTAAAAGTTTGAAAATGTGATGTTAGGGTTACCTACTACCCCATCCTCCACATATCATTGATGTTAGTGTTATGGGGTCATCAGACCCAACTCTCACCCATTCCATGTGTAAATAAGCTGATATGCTACAGTATAGAAGAATGGGGGAGAGTTAAGCCTGATGACCCCATGGCACACCCCAACATCTTTGGGTATGTGGAATGTGGGGGTGGGGAGTGGGGGAGCCCTAACATCACATTTCCAAACTTTTTTCACTGTGTTAATGGCCATAACTGATGCATTAACAAAGTTTTTTGCAATGAATTTCCTTTCTTTTCCAAAAAGTGTAATGTAACTAGTACATGATATGTGGTAGTGGGAGCGTAGGCCCTCTGGGCCCTGCATTCCCCTCACACTATCCATTGTTGCTTAATGGTATGTGTATGTCAGAGCATGGGCCCTCTGGGCCCTGCGTCCCCACTTACGCATCAGTACGGAGTCATACAGCAGCCCCATAGTACTTAAAAGGATCCTTTATAACACATATTTGGCAATATCAGTGGTAGTCATGACTTCAAAACCTCCACACATGCTTAGTCCACTGCTGTGGAGAATGAAAAATCGGTATCTAGCACTGTTTCTGAGATACGGGTGTCAAAAGTCACTGCTGGTGCCACAATGTTAGCCTATAGGAAATTTCTCAAATTCAGAGTGCTGTAACTATGGGCCCATTGAATGTTTTAGGACTAGACCACCAAAAGGCACATCTGTGTGAACCAGGCTTGCCACCCTGCAAATTTCAGCCCCAAAGCCCCAACCGTTGTGATGCAGTAGGGTGGCAAAAAATTGCTGGTTTTGGGTGATGTTTCTATTGCAAATTGTGACAGTTTCACAAAAATGGGCATGGCATGTTTGTAACTTGCGAAAGTGTCACATCCATTCTGTCACAAATTTTCAACACTACAGGGGATCTGATCACCAAAAAGACATTTCTGTGGAAGTCCCCAAAAAAAAAAAGATTGCTGTGATTCTCTGGAACCGACTAGGTAAACACAGCAGTCATTGTTTACCTAGGGTGCCCCTAATTTAAACACCAGGCATTTTTCTTTCTCACTAACTGAAAACAAGATGGCCACCACACGACAGTAAAAGGGCCATTTGTGACAATGAAATGCAGTGGCGGCAGCTTTCGAGAGACACATATATTTTTTCCTCTTCGACTATAATGGGAAACTTATTTTTTGAATAACCTTTGACCAGTTTAATATTTTTTTGCCAAATCTTTGAAAGGCACATCAGTGACCCAGACTACATATTCCCTGAAGATTTCAGACTAAACAAACAAATAGTGTGGGCTGCAGACACGAGCAAAGAAACAAGCAAAAAAACTATCTTTGTGTGTTTTTTGGCGCTCTGCAGCTCCACGACCACTAATCTGACCTTAACACAACTTGCCAGATCTAGAGATCTATGGTACCAGACTGCACATGTAAACTTTCAGGCAAATCTATCATATGGTGGCAAAGTTATTAAAGTGCAAATTTGTGGGTTTAACATAGAAGTGGCCAGACAACATTAACTATACTGGCACTACTGTGCCAGTATTATATATATATATATATATATATATATATATATATATATATATATATATATATATATATATATATATATATATATATATATATATATATATATATATATATATATATATATATATATATATATATATATATATATATATATATATATATATATATATATATATATATATATAATATATATATATATATATATATCTATATATATATGTAAATTAGAGGCAAAAACTCCATTTAATGCATAAGTTGGGTAGTTCCACAGCGACAAAGTGAGAAATTCAGTGTTAGGTTGAAAGCTCCTTGCACCCTCCAGCCACCCCAACTGCCAATGGGGTATTCATTGGGGTCTTCAGCTCTAACTCTCACCCCATCACATGGGTAAACAAGCTGAGGTATAGGAGAATGGGGTGAGAGTTAGGACCGACGACCCCTATGCACACCCCACTAGTGGCTGGGGTGGCAGGCTGGGAAGGTGCAAGGGGGGATTTCAACCCTTACACTGAATTTCCTTGCTTTTGTCACTGTGGAACAACCCTAACTTATGCAGTAAACAGAGTTTTTTGCCACTAATTTCCCTTCTTTTTGAGAATTTGCAGTGGAAACAGTGAATGGAATGTTGTGGTGGGAGCACGGGGCCCTTTGGGTCCCGCGCTCCCACCACGTCATTTTTTGTGTCATAGTAACAGTAAGTGCAAGGAAAACTCAACCACTAATGGTTGCGCACATGGTGACTGAAACATAAATGGAAAAGCAAACATTAGTAGAAACGCAAGCGTAAAGTGACGCCAAAGCAAACAATGACGCAATAGGAGATGCAAGCGCGTAAGGGAAAGCAAACTGTGATGCGCACGGTCACAGTACCACAATTAAAAACACAAATGGTAACATTAACAGCAGAAATAATGGCAAAGGAAACAGAAACAGAAACGCAAATGCAAGCGCATAAGCAAATGAGAACGCAAAGGTTAATGCACACGGTGGCATACATGGGAATGGTAAAGCAAACGGATACAGAAATGCAAGTAGAAATGCTAACTGTAACAGTAACGGAAGTGCACACTCTGTTTTTGCCCAACAGCTGCATAGAGAAACACAGTGTGTACAAAGAATGTCTGCATAATAATGGGCCTCGGAGCAGAAAATGAGCTGTTGGAATACTAAATTGCTTATATCTCAGGAACAGTCCGACGTAGAAAAAAAATTTAAATTTCACAAGATTCATGAGTTTCCTGGCTAGGTTTTCACTGCATGAGTAGCCCATAGGGCTACACATTGTCGCGACGAAAATTCCCTATCTCACACCGTTTCCAAGATACGAGCCCCAAAAGGCACGGCAGATGCCACCATGTTAATCTATGGGAAAAAACGTCAACTTCGAAGTGCCGTAACTTTGCATCCCTGTAATATTTTTTCACCGAACCATGAAAAGGCACATCTGTGAGATGTTGGCTTTCTTCCCTCCAAATTTCAGCCCAAAAGACCAAACCATTTTTTTTGCAGCAGGGTGGCAAATAATTCCTGTCATTTTGACCATAGCCTAGAAAAGTAGTGTTGTGATCTGTGAAAGCTTTTGCAAAAATTTGCGAAAGTGTCGCAGGTGCGTCACTACTTTGTGACACTACTTTTACCAGAGATTTGAAAAACATATTTCTGGGGTGTTTAATCCCAAAATAAAGACATGGCTAGCATCCTCAGGGTCCGACTAGGTGAACACAAAAATAATTGTGTTCCTAGAGGGTCCCAATCTTAAATGGCAAGCATTTTTCTGATCACCAACTGAAAAAAAAATGGTGGATTTACGACATTATTAGGGTCATTTATGACACTAAAAAGTTAATTTGCAAAAATGTTGAACTTTTTGTCAACTTTTTCCATTGACTTATAATGGGAACTTGTTTTTTGAATAACCTTTGAACCGTTCAATATTTTTTCCTGAAATCTTCAAAAGGCACATCAGGGACCCCAGCCACACATTCCCTGAAGTTTTTGGACCTGTCGCACAAACCATGCGACCTGTAGGCGTGAGCAAAGAATTCACAAAAAAAGTAATTGCACACATGAATGTCACTTAATAAGTCCGCAGTCATACATCTGACTAGTACAAAAGTTGGCAGATCCCAAGATCTATGGTTGTGCCCCATGCCTGCCAAATTTCAGGCAAATCTGTTGAATGGTGGTAATGTTATTAAGGTGCAAAGTTTAAACCTTTAACCTTAAAAGGGCTACTCAACCTAACTATGGTAACACTACCGTGCTACCATAATATATAAATATATATATATATATATAGTTTCATGAAAAAAAAACTCCATTTAATGCATCAGTTAGGATTGTTCCACAGTGACAAAAGTGAGGAAATTCAATGTTAGGGTTCCCACCCTTGCATCACACCTCACTCCACCAACAGGCATCGGGGTGTCGTTGGGTTCATCAGTCCTAACTCTCACCCCATCCCATGTGTAAACAAGCTGAGTTGGTGCAGTATAGGAGAATGGGGTGAGAGTTAGGACCGACAACCCCAATGCACACCCCGGTGCCTGTGGATGGGGGCGTGGTGTGGGTGAGAACCCTAAAATTGAATTTCCTCTCTTTTGTCGCTGTGGAACAAACCTAACTGATGCATTAAACTGAGTTTTTTGCCATGAATTTCCCTTCTTTTTGAGAATGTGTACTATAAATAGTGAAGTAACGGTAATACAAACGCAAGCGCATAAGGTAGCGCACAAGGTGATGCAAACATAAACGATAATGCAAACAGTAATAGAAATGCAAGCAGAAATGTTAATGAAAATAGAAATGCAAGTGCATACAGAAATGCAAATCGTAACACGCATGGTCACGTTAACGCAATTGGAAATGCAAACACGGTAACAGCAACGATGATGCCAAAGGAAACAGAAACACAAATGGAACCGCAAATGGAAGCACATAAGCAAACACAAATGGAAATGCACATGGTGACACAAAAGGAAATGCAAACAAAAACAGTAGTGGAAATGCAAATGTTAACAGTAATGCAAATGCAAGCGCAGCAAAAACACAAAGGGTAACGCACACGGTGGCATAGATGGGAATGCTAATGCAAACAGTTACAGAAACGCAAGTGGAAATACTGACTGTAACAATAACAAAAATGCACACACTTTTTTCCCCCAAAAGCTGCATTGAGAAACACAGTGAGTACAAAGAATTATGCATAATAATGGGTGTCGGAGCAGAAAATTAACACTTGGAATACTAAATTGCTTATATCTCAGGAACTGTACAACGTAGAAAACAAATTAAAATTTCCCATAATTTATGACTTTCCTGGCTAGTTTTGCACTCAGCTCTGTAGAAGGGGCTAAGCATTGTTCTGTCAAAAAGTTGGTATCTCGAAGCGTTTCCAAGATACAGGCCCTGAAAGGAGAGGCGGACGCTGTAATGTTAGTCTATGGGGAAAAGTGTCAATTTTGGAGTACTGTAACTTTGCAGCCCTGAAATATTACGTCAACAAATCACCGAAAGGCACATTTGTGGGATCCTGGTTTTCTTCCCTCCAAATTTCAGCCCAAAAGACCAAACCATTCTTTTGCGACATGATGGCAAGGATCTCCTATTCTTTTGGGTATAGTGTCGCAAAGTAGTGTCGCAAATCACAACACTTTCACAAAAAAAAAAAAATCACTAACAAATTTCAAAAACATATTTCTAGGGTGTTTAACTCCCCAAAAAAGACATGGTTAACATCCTCAGGGCTCGACTAGGTGAACACAAAAAGAATTGTGTCCCTAGAGGGTCCCAAATTTAAATGCCAAGCATTTCTGTGACCAGTAACTGAAAAAACAATGGCTGACACACAACACCACAGGTGTAATTTACGACACTAAAAAACTGCATTTGGACACTGTCAAACTTTTTGTTAACTTTTCCCTTTGACTATAATGAGAAACTTGTTTTTTGAATAACTTTTGAACCATTTAATATTTTTTCACGAAATCTTTGAAAGGCACATTGGAGACCCCAGCTGCATGTTTCCTGAAGGTTTTGTACTTGTCGCACAAACCGTGCAACCTGTAGGCACGAGGAAAGAATGCATAAAAAGGTGTAAATATGTCTTTATATTGTGCATTATAGCTACACAGCTGTATATCCGACCATTATAAAACGTGGCAAATCTACAGATCTATCATACCACTCCATGCCTGCCAAATTTCAGGCCACTCTGTCATACCGTGGCACAGTTATTAATCTGCAAACATTTCAGACATTAACCTTAAATGGGGTACTAACCCTAGCTATATTGGCACTACTGTGCCACTATACTATATCTATATACATACATATATATATATACAGTATATATATATATATATATATATATATATTTATACAATGGGGTGAGAGCTATTCCAGTGCAATAAATTGAGATATTCTCACTGCAGTGAAATAAATGCTCACTGCGGTGAGATAAATGCTGATGACATCAGTGGAGTGAGATATATCCTGCTGCGGTGAGATAAATGCTGATGACATCAGTGGAGTGAGATATATTCTGCTGATGTGACTCACTCATTCACTCAAGCTAGCATTCCAGATGAAAGTGCTTCAAAAATCAGTGTGTGTGTGTCTCACTGAAGCCTGCAAATCACTCAGTTAGCATTGCAAAACACTTACCTGTATCCCAAAGTTTCCAACACTCCTATACCATTTCTGTGCTAATCTCAGCATAAAAGCAACCTGAATTCAAATGAAACATTTACAAAGCAGTTTCTTTCTCACTGCAAGCTGCAACTAACACATATAGCATAGAAAAACACACTTACCTGTGTTCCAAACTCTAACCCATTTCTGTGGTAACCTCAGCTTCAAAAAACCTAAATTCAAATGAAACTCATTTACAAAGCAGTTTCTTTCTCACTGCAAGCTGCAACTAACATATAGCATTGAAAACACACTTACCTGTGTTCCAAAGTTTCCAAAACTCCTGACCCATTTCTGTTGTAAACTCAGCTTCAAAAACCTAAATTCAAATGAAACTCATTTACAAAGCAGTTTCTTTCTCACTGCAAGCTGCAACTAACACATATAGCATAGAAAAACACACTTACCTGTGTTCCAAAGTTTCCAAACTTCTAACTCATTTCTGTGGTAAACTCAGCTTCAAATGAAACTCATTTACAAAGCAGTTTCTTTTCTCACTGCAAGCTGCAACTAACACAAATAGCATAGCAAACCACACTTACCTGTGTTCCAAAGTGGTCAACACCTTAGCCCATTTCTGTGTTGCCTTCAACATAAAAAGCAACCTGACTTCAAATGACACTAAAGCAGTTTCTTTCTCACTGCAAGCTGCAACTAACACAATTAGCACAGCCAAACACAATCACCTGTGTTCCACAGTGCTTCTAACAATCACAGCCCATTAAGAAACACTCCCACACTCTCAGACCACAGACAAACACTGCTTCAGTATAACCTAGACCTTGGAGTAATGAGCTTGAACAAGCTTGATACAGTCAGCAGACCAGACCTAGGTTTGATTCTCACAGCCTCCACTTGCATACTGTATAAATCTGAACAAATCACTTAACTTCCCAGTACTCCTAAAAACACACCTGCCTACTAAAAATTAGTTACTAAAGACTAAAACTCAAAAAAAAGAAAAGCACATAGATACAGGGAAAAGATACAGCAAAACATGACCTTCATCGCTCTCACCCCATTTGTATAAATAGCACACATGATGTGCAGATCGTGAGACATGGAAATATTCTCACTCTCCTGCAGTGAGCTGTGCATTTCTCACCGCCTCGGCACCGTGAGAACACAGAGCTCACTCTGTGAGTGAGAATATTTCCATATCTCACTCCTGCCCATCATGTATCCCCTATATATATATATATATATAGTTGTTTACCAGGAATGTGCACGGGTCCAATGGACTGTTTTCAGGCATGAACCAGGCCATAAAGATGGTACATAGGTAATACAGACAATACACTTACATTAACAAAGACAGGTACAGGAAATAGAATGCATTGAATATATTGAGTGCAGCTAGGTACAACTAAGTGTAAGAATACAGTTGAAACACAATAGAGTAGCAGCTAAAGTGCAGGGTGCAATATACATGATGTACAATCAGTCAGTCTTTTGACTGTTCAGCATTGTACAACAGGACAGTTTAGTCATAGGTAAAGAAGAATTAGGACTCTCATCTGAATGACCCCTTGGTAACAACTGTGGTGCACTTATTACCAAGGATTTCATTTACAGAGTGGGGCACTGTTCAACATGCTCCACAATCAGAGACCTTCAATCACAGCTTCATGCAGCATGGGCTGAGGTAAAATACCTCCATGATATACTAAATTGGCCCCCACTGGGCAACAGCATAAAACTTTTAGTTTCAAGGTGCACTACACCAGTACCCCCACCCCAAATGAAAAACAGGCCAGAGGGCTAGCAACAGGTCAGGTCTTGTTCAACTGGCACAAAATCCTCAATACAGGAAGGTATCAAACTGATTCAAACATCAAAAAGGTACACTGCACTATCTACCATGATGAATAGCATTACAACCGTCAAAAATCCTGTGAACCCAGAGCAGAGCATAGAGGTACAGCACACAACTAAACCCACTAAAAAGGACAGAAAGAAAACCGTACTAATAACTGGCCATTTGATTACTAGGGGTGTAAAGACTCACCTCCAGCAGGACCATGCTTTAACTACAATAATGTACTTCCCCGGAACATCAGCATGGAGGGACACCAATTGCATAGAGAAAATCATTTAAGGCATTGATTGAGACACACATGTCATACTCCACATAGGTTCAAATGACCTAGCCAGTTATTCAGTAGAGGAAACTAAACAAAACCTCACCAGGTTGGGTGACAAGCTTGCTTCCCTTTAGTCCACTATCACCTTCTCTGAAATTCTGCCAGTCTGAAAAAAGGAGACAGCAGACAAAAGATTAGGGGAGGGACATCTCAAAGTTAAACACCTGGCTAAAGGACTGGTGGCAGAAAAAAGGTCACCACTTTATTGGAAAATGGCAGGACTTCTAGGAACTGGAGTTCTTTAAATTTGATGGCTTACACCTCTCAAAAGAGGGGACCCGTACGCTAGGGCAAAAATTCGACATTCACATCAGTCAGTTAAACTAGTGGATGGGGAGTGGCACAGGCACCTCTAGCACAAAAAGGATTGCAAAATGCCCCTCCCTCATCATCAACTAGTTCAGCATAAGGATGCACCAATCATACTTGGATGAAACATCACACCAAACATATTCAGACCAAGCATTTCAACAAAATTAAACAAACATAGAAACATAGACTTTGATGGCAGATAAGGACCGCTTGGCCCATCTAGTCTGCCCATTTCCCTACCTACAGGATAGGCCGCAGATCCTAGTTAACCAACAGCCTATTTCTTCCTACCCCCCACAAGAATTGCCTTACTTCTGTCCCATGCATTCTTGAATTCTCCCACAGTTTTAGACCCCACAACCTCCTCAGGAAGGCTGTTCCATGCATCCACTACCCTCTCTGTGAAATAATACTTCCTCACATTGCCCCTGACCCGCCCCCTTCTATCTTTAAATTGTGTCCCCTTGTTCTTGCACATCTCTTTTTCTGAAAGATGCTACCCTCATGGACTTTGTTGATTCCACTGAGGTACTTAAAAGTTTCTATCATGTCCCCCCTCTCCCTTCTTTCCTCAAGGGTATACATATTAAGTTCCTTTAGTCTCTCCTCATATGGCTTCTCTTGCAGACCCTGCACCATTTTAGTTGCCCTCCTCTGGACTGCCTCTATCCTGTCTATGTCCTTGTGAAACCAAAACATATTAAAAATGCAAATGACCAAAACAGAAGGGGGTGGAAGGCAATGTGCGTCAGTGCTCATAGTCTGCCAGACAAAATCCCTGATCTCACAGCCTTAATTGCAGACACACAATTAGACTGGGTCACTGTTACAGAAACATGGTTCACTGGGAACCACTCTTGGGATGTTACCATCCCAGGTTATGCCTTATTCTGGAAAGATAGTGAGGGAAAGAAAAGGGGGGGGTGGCACTGCATGTCAGAGATGACATGTGTAACAGAAATCCAGGGAAAACACAGTAAAACAGAGGCCCTTTGGGTTACACTAGGAGCAATGGACAAAGCCCCTATCCGGGTGAGAGTCATATACAGACCCCCATCCCAGGAGTCCAACAAAAACAAGGAGCTCTTGGAAACCATCTCGATGATGGTGGATGGGACAAGTTGTTGCTTGTGGGGGACTTCAATCTACCAGATGTGGATTGGACCTCATACACAGCATCCTCAGACTGAAGCAGAGTTCCTTTTTGCACTAAGGGGAGCAAGTCTGCATCAACCGATGAACTCACCCACCAGAGACAAAGCAATATTAGATCCAGTGCTGACAAACAGCACAAGGATCTCAGAAGCAGAGGTGGGAGCCAGTCTAGGGACCAGTGATCACAGTTCAGTCTGGTTTACTATGAACAGTATGGAGGAAAATATTCACACCAAAATCAAGGTACTAGATTTCAGAAAAGCTAGCTTCCCTGAAATGAGAACTATGATTGCATCCATGCTCGAAGAAGACATCACAGGAGATGTAGAGGACTGCTGGAATACTCTGAAGGCTGCTCTGCATACAGTAACAACTGTATGCACTAAGCAGATCAGCAAGTCCAAAAGAAGAAAAAGATCTCTTTGGTTATCTCAAGAAGTAGCATCCAAAATCAAAGAGAAAAAAATGTTTTTTACACAATTCAAGCAAACAAAACATGAAGCAGAAATGTAAGAATACAAGAACAAATTAAAGGAGGCAGGGAAAGCTGTTAGAAGGGCAAAATCATAGTCGGAAGAGAAGATAGCATGGGGTGTTAAGGAGAGAGGCAAAACCTTCTATAGATACATAAGATAAAAAAGAAAAACTAAGGCAGGAATAGTCCAACTAGCAACCAAGGAAGGTAAGATGGCAGAGAATGACGAGGACAAGACAGAAGTGCTAAACACTTTATTTTGCTCAGTCTTCACCATAGAAGACAGTGGTAAAGGTCCTACACTAAGCAGAACAAAGGAAGATACACAGGGAGCAGATACTAGCACTTTCACAAGGGAGAGGTTCTTAAAAGAGCTTAATAAACTGTAAGTGGAAACAGTCATGGGACTGGACGGCATACACCCTAGGATATTGAAGGAGCTCCAAGATTAACTGGCTGCACCTCTGTCTGAGTTCTTCAGCAGGTCACTAAACAGTGGAAAAATACTTCAGGACTGGAAACAGGCAACTGTTGTGCCCTTACACAAGCACGGAAACAAGGAAGAGGCAGGAAATTACCACCCTGTCAGTTTGACCTCGGTTGTGGTGAAAATGATGGAGTCACTACTAGAAGAGAGGATAGTGGCGTACCTAATAGATCAGACATTCTCTTTAACTCCTATCATTTTGCCCTTGATGCTCCATCACGCACACTTTACTGTGACCTCTACAATGCCCTGTCCCTTCCCCTTGTTTGCCAACAGGTGCCTCACTCGTACTGCCAAATTCACTTCTAAATTTTGGTTAGGAGAACTTCCCTCCTACCTCTCATGTTAACTGTCTCTCCCCCACCCACTCCCTCAGATCCTCTGACACTCGTACTTTGTTGGTGCCCCATCAAATCACTCTCATTGGTCAGTCAGACTTCACCCATTGTTTCCCACAAATCTGGAACTCCCTCCACCCCAAATATGACTCTCCTCCTCCTCCTACTACTACTACTCCCTTGCCTCTGCCTCACATAACTTTCTCTCATCTAACTGCTCCTTCTTTAACCCTCCTTAATGGTCCTCCTGTACCTCTGTTCCTCTCCATGACTCACATCCCCTTTTAAACCTTCCTCCTCCCTGAGCCTGCTTCTCAGTACATTCTCCTCTCCATTCACCTCTTTCCCCCTCACTCCTACCCCTAACCTTCTTCCTCTTGCCTCTGCTTAGCTTTGACCTCTGGCAGGGTTCTCAGCATCCTGAAGGGGTCTAGCACTGGGCAAGTCTCCTCCTCCCTTCCCCATCTTTCTTTTCTACCCAACTTGTCCTCACCTAAATCTGCACTCTGTTGGGATTCTTAGCACCCTGACCCTGTCTACTCTCAGGTTAGTTTCTTGCCTCCCTCCTTTTTTTCCTTTCCTCTTCTATCCCCCCTATTTCCCTCTGACCAACCTGTCCTCACCTAATTCTATCCCCTGGCCAATTTCTCTGCATCTTGAAGGGGCCCAGCACTGGGCAGTTACTCTTCCTTCCCTCTCCCCTCCACATCTATCCTCCCTACCCAACTAGTCCTTACCAGATACTGTACTCGGGCAGGGTTCTCAGCATCCTGAAGTGGCCTAATCTTAGGCAAGCTTCTTCTTTCCCTCCTCTTTTCTCCTTTCCCTTCATCTTTTCTTTTCGCTCTTCCTAATGTGTCCTCACCTAGTTCTGCCCCCTGGTAGGGTTCTTAGTATCCTGGAGGGGTCCAGCACTGGGAAATGACTCTTCCTTCCCTCCTCTTTCCCCTGCATCCTTTCTACCTAACTCATCCTCACCTGACTCTGCTGTCTGACAGGGTTCTCAGCATTCTGAGGAGGCCTAGTCTTTGCAAGTCTCTCCCACCCTCCTCCTCCCCCTTCCCTTTAACATCACTTCTACTATCTCTACCCAACTTGTCCTTGCCTACTCCAGCCCCTTATTCTAAATCCTCAACTCATTCCACCACTGGCAACAATCTCCACACTCAGAAGGGTCCATTTCCAGGTATGACTCATCCTTCTCTACCCTATCCCTTACCCCCACCTCCCTCCTGAGCCCCCTCTACTCCACTGCACTTAAACAAAGGAATTAGTTCACTTGAGCTAATAACTTGCACGTTTTGTTCTGTCTGAGGTGCTACCAGATTGCACTAGCCCTGTGTTAACTTACCCCTTGCAACTGATTTTTTTTGCTCACTTTGCTCCTGTAATGTTCCCCCCATCATTATCCTCTCCTTCCCCAAGCTGGATTCCCCTGTCTACCCCTCTACCCTCCTTGATGTCCCCTCACTGCATCTCATTCATTCAATAATTGCTAAATGATCTGCCTCTTAACTATTATCTATCCTGGAAGGAGTTGGCTTCAAGGCTACATTAAATTTCTGTACTATGTTCCTCAGATATGCCACTTGTAATTAAATGCATATTCCACAGGTATGATATATTTAACTGTATGTTATGTCACAAATGCGATTGCATGATATGTTTTAACTGCATGACTTATTACAAATGTAATTGAATGTTTAATCCCTCGGATATGTTAAATGGTAAACTGTATGTCTAATTCTTCATCCAATTGTACCCCCTACACCCAGGTTGCACCAAGAGATGAGCAACTTGTTGTTCAGTGTGCCTTCCTTGTGAAACATTTCAATAAATAAAAATAAATAAATAAACTAACAGATACTGGAAAAATAGACCCAAAGCAACATGGCTTCACAGCAGAATGCTCTTGTCAAAGCAACTTGATTGACTTCTTTGACTGGGTCACCAGAACATTGGATTTGGGAGGGGCAATGGACATTGTATACCTAGATTTCAGCAAGGCTTTTGACAACGGGCCTCACAGAAGGCTAACCAGCAAGCTGGAACATACTAGAGTTAGCCAGGAGATGGTCACCTGGATCAGTAACTGGCTGAATGATAAAACCCAGAGACTGCTATTCAATGGATCATTGTCAAGGGAGGGTAGGGTGATCAGTGGCATCCCACAGAGATCGGTAATGGGATCAATCTTATTTAACATATTTACAGCAAACATAGCAAATGGACTAACAGGTAAGGTTTACTTATACGCAGATGTTACAACACTTTGCAACAGAGTGGACACAGGGGAAGGAGCAGACAACATGGAAGCTGACCTTAGAAGGCTAGAGGATTAGTCCAGGGACTAGCAGTTACAATTTAATGCCAAAAAGTGTAAGGCAATGCACTTGGGAAAGGGAACCCCGAAAAAAAGTACACACTGGGATGACATCAACTTGAGGGGACTCAAACGGAGTGAGATCTTGACATAATCATCACTGACAAATTAAACGTAGGAAAACAATTTGAAAAGGCAGCACTGAAAGTGGGTGGCATCTTCGGATGTATAAGTAGAGGCATTTCTAGTAGAAAGAGGGAGGTTATCATGCCCTTCTACAGGTCTTTGGTGAGGCCATACTTGGAGTACTGCATTCAGTTCTGGAGGCCTCACCTCAAGAAGGACATTGACCATTAGAAAATGATGCAGAGAAGGGCTACTAAGATAGTACATGGACTGCATCACAGGTCATATGAAGCAAGACTCAGGGAGCTGAACCTATACTCCCTTGAGCAGAGAAGAAACAGAGGGACATGATTGAAGCATTTAAATACATGAGGGGATTTAACACAACTCATACAGGCACTCTATTTCAACAGAACACGGCAGCACGCATGAGAGGGCATGATATTACAGCCCGATTATTTCACCTGCTATACACTGCCTGTGGTCATGTTATCTAGTGCCTGATGTTCATTGCAGAGTCTCCAGTTTACATCACCAGCTTGCTACATTTCTGTGCCCTGACTATCGGGAGACAGTGTGGCTGCTAGGACTTTGCAATCTCTGGTTTCCCGGTTTTGGTAAGCAAGAAGGCTACTGGGCGGGAGCAGACATCAAACAGCTGATTTGGAATGGCAGAGACTGCACTGATAAAAGCGCTATTGCACTTACCTGAACATTACAGCCTGATTATTTCACCTGCAAGATGCTGCCTGTGGTCATGTTATCTAGTGCCTGCTTTTCTTCACAGAGTCTCCAGTTTACAGTGTGGCTGCCTGGACTTTGCAATCTCTGGTTTCCCAGTTTCAGTAAGAAAGGGGGCTACCGGGTGGGAGCAAGTGGCAAACAGCTGATTTGAAGGGGTGGAGACTACACAGATAAAAGTCCTACATCATTAGCGGCTACCCGCAGAGTGGCTGCACATGTGAGTGGAGTACGCAGGAGTGGCAGAGTCACTATCGTGAGTCAACGGAGGGAGACTGTGGGGAGACTGCCTGCAAAAAGTGCATATTGTGACTGTGTGCTAAATCGTGTATGCAAGTAACACTCCACTTGTGCATAGCTTTGATTGTGTAAGCACTTATTATACAGTGTTTAGGAAGGCTGTTTTGCTAGGGACTGAGTTATTTAAGATGGGGGGGTTAATGTATCTATGATGTATTGGTGTATGGGGTTAATATTATTGGATCAGGGTTTAATGTGTATTATAAATCCCATTAATCAATAAAACGTGCATGCTCAATCACTTACTGATTTTACTTTTTCTAATTCAATAATGGCCTCTACTCACTGCATCTCTTTAAATTTAAGGGAGTTGGGTTGTCTCAAAGCGCCATTTATGATATTGGGGCTTTTACCTTTGCAATATCTAGGATAAAGATTCCCATTACTTCCTCATTGTTTTGTATTATGTGGTGTACTTTACTATTAGCCAGTGATGTGGAGACAAATCTGGGGCCTTTAGTCCCGGAGGTTGTATTACATGACAACTATTAGCAAACAAAAGGTTTAAGGTTTGTACATCCTAATGTTAAAAGCCTAATGTCAAAACAAGCTGAAATTGAGGCTTGGGTTTCCAATTATGACCCAAATGTTTTCAGTGTATCTGAAACTTGGTTGAAACCCTCAGTGTGTGACAATTTGATTGCTCTTGAAGGTCATGAATTAATACAAAAAATTAGGGGTGGAAAAAAGAAGGGAGGGGGTATTTTAGTATATAATAAATTGGGATTGGAAATAGTTGAGATAACCTCTAGCTACACACATACCTCTGAATGTGAATGGCTACTGCTAGAAATGAAACTAGGTGGTTGTCACAAATTAAAGCATTGCTCAGTTTATAATCCCCCAAAAACTACTAAGAAAGGGTTGGATGATATTTTAAATATTGTATCAACTATACATTTAGGTAGTGATCTTTGATCACAGGAGATTTTAATATTCATTGGGACCCTAGAAGTGATCCTAGTATAGAGACATTATTAACCAATGCAGGTTTATCCCAGCTTATTCACACAATTACACGTATGAACGTGGGGGGTCAGAAACATACAACTCTTGACTGGGTTCTTGTTAATAAACTGGTAAATATTTCTGCTGCTGGTGTACTTCCTGATGTGATAAGTGACCATTTGGCCACTTATTGCACATGGAGGTGCAAAAGGCCCAAACCATCCCCCAGGTTCATATCATATCATAAATTTGTGAATTAAGTAAATGGGGAGCTCCTTGTTGATTTACAAAAGCTTGATTGGACTTTTTTAGATGCAATTCCTGATGTGGATAATGCAGTAGGATATTTTACATCTATTCTCTTGGAGTTGCAAAATAAACATTTTCCTAAAGTTGTTAGGAGAGTTAGGGGTACTTTGAATAAATGGATTACTGCCACTTTTCTTCGTTTAGTAAAATTAAGAGATGCAGCTTGGAAACTTTATAAAGCAACCAAATCAATGGGAGATTTTAATAGTTATTGGAAGCTCAGAAATGAATGTAAAATAAAAATTAGACAAAGCAAATCAAGTTTTTTTCAGAACTTACAAACCTCGGGTCTAAATGACCCAAGAAAGTTTTGGTTCTCGGTAAATTCTGTAATTAATCCAACTAGGAAAGAAACCTCAGAAGTCTTTATCAAGGATGGCCATGAATTAACTGATGTTCAGGAGATTTGTGAGTCTTTTTTGGAGAAATTTCTTGACTTGTCCAAATATACTCAAACTTTTCATTTAGGTTTGAGTGCAAATGGACAGTCTTGTAATACTTTAAAATCAGGTTCTTTTTATTTTTCTGCTATAGAACCACATCAAGTTTATAAATTATTAAAACAAATGTCAATTAGACCTAGTGCTAGCAAACTGGAGCCTAGGTTCTTAAAACTAATATCTGAATATATTACTTATCCACTTACTTCTATTTTTAATTTATCTTTGTTTACTGGGTGCTTCCCTAATGAATGGAAGCAAACAGTAATCAAACCAATCTATACATCTGGTGGCAGAGTGGATATGGACAATTATCATCCTATTTCTCTTCTGCCACCTCTAGGTAAGATTTTTGAAAAACTTGTTAATAAACAACTTTTGGTTTATTTACAGGATACTGGTTTTAGGACTCCTGATCAGTATGGGTTTCAGAAATTTCACAGGACGGGGACGGCCTCCAGGTTGACAAACCACACCAGTGTAGCCATGGATGAAGTTTTGCTCACTTGTGCTGTGTTAGTGGACCTGTCCAAGGCCTTTGATTTAGTGAACCATCCCCTGCTGATCAGGACACTCCAGAACTATGGTCTAGCAGAAACATCACTTGATTGGTTTCATAGTTATTTAACTGAATGGCCTTTAAAAGTAGGATTAAATGGAACTTTTTCCGCTTCTAAATTCTTACAACAGGGAGTGCCCCAGGGATCTGTCCTCGGGCCACTTTTGTTTACCTTATTTGTGGATATTGTCCCATCCCTACTGCAATGTATGAATTGTTTGATTTATGCAGATGATATTATTTTGTATAAAAGTTCAGCTTCAGTGGAATTAATAAATGCGTCTTTAAGTAAAGACTTTGGTGAATTGTATAGTTGGTTACAAGGGAATCGCTTGACACTAAATAGTGCAAAAAACAAATGTATGCTTATTGGGTCTAGATTAAGACTCAATAGAGCTCAGAATTTGTTGATAACTGATAGACTGGGAAATAAAATGGAGCAGGTAAAATTATTTAAATATCTAGGAGTCCTGCTGAGCCAAAACTTAACCTTTTCCTATCATGCAAATCTTATTTCTCATCAAGTAAATTAAAGATTGGGTGTTCTGTTTAAGTTTCAATCCTTGTTAACCCTACCAGCTAGGAAAGCAATAGCCAGGGGTGTATTACTTCCCCAGTTAAATTATAATTCATTTCTTTTTTCAAATTTGTCTAAGACAGAATCATCTCTCCTTACCTCTGTGTTTCATGGCATCTGCAGATTTGCTTTTAAATTACCTTATTCTACCCATCATTTTGAATTATATTGACTTTCTGCCTGGCTTCCACTGAGGCTTAATTGTCTATATAGTCTTTGTTCCCTGACTGATAATATTCTTCGCCAGGGCACACATTCTCTGCTATATTCATTGTTATCCATTAAGATGAATTTAAGGGAACTTCGGTCAAATTGTCAGATAAAATAAAATGTTCCTAAAACTAAGACTAAAATGGGGGATGGTTCTTTTTCTTGTTCTTCAGCTAAAAATTGGAATGAGCTTCCTATTTTATTACATGGAAATTTTACTTATCAAACTTTTAAAATTAAGCTAACAATTATTTTCTTAGCAAATTGCATTGTCAATGTTTTTGAATGTGTTGTTATTAAGTGTATTGAATATTAATATTTGTTATTAATGTAATGTTTATATTGTATGTTGAATAATTTTTGTACCATCCTGACTGTATATTTATGGTCCCAGGTTGTACATGAAAATGGGCATTGGCTCATTGTACTTACCTGGTAAACAAAGGTTTAAATAAAATAAATAAATCAATAAATAAATAAATATAAGACTGGTGGGAAGAAGGTTCAAAAGCAACCTGAGGAAGTACTTCTTCACAGAGATAGTGATAGACCCGTGACCAGCCTGCTCCAGGAGATGGTAGCATCAAAGACAATCACTGAGTTCAAACTCGCATGGGACAGACATAAAGGACAAGTTAGGACAAAGGCTGCATAGGGAAGGGGTAGTTTCTAGGGCAGACTAGATGAATTGCATGGTCCCTATCTGCTGATGCTTTTCTTATGTTCTTATGTTCTTATGTAATGTAGCCATGTCCAACCCCCAGTCATGTACCTCGGCATCAGCAGGACAGAGGTGTAGTGCAGAAGATGTGTGCATCAAGCTCTCAGAAGCAGCACATTTAACTTTATGTAAGTACACAACAGGCATTGTGAAACTAACTGCTAACCTACTTTACATGTTAGTTAGGCATTAACTGTGGAAACAATGCCATAGAAGCAACATGTTCCATAGTAACTACAGCACTGTTACATCCTTCTTCTTACACTTTATTTTAAGTGTCAGTTTCTGCATACCTACTTTGTAGGTACATATTAGTTAAGCATTAACTCTGGCATTGTTTCCACAGTTAATGACTAACTAACATGTATTTGCAAAGTAGGTACACAGAAACTGACACTTAAAATAAGGTGTAAGAAGACAGCTATAGCAGTGCTGTAGTTACTAAGGAATGTTCTGCTTATATGGCACTGTTTCCACAATTAATGACTAACTAGCATGTATTTGCAAAGTAGGTAAGCAGTTAGTTTCATAATGCATGTTGTGTACTTACATGATATTAACTGTGCTGCTTCTGTGAAATTAATACACACATCTTCTGCACCCACACCCCTGTCCTGCTGATGCCCAGGTACTTGACTGGGGGTGGCACATGGCTGCATTAACTAACATGTATAAAGTAAGTATGCAGAAACTGACACTTAAAATAAAGCATATGAAGAAGGGTCTAACTACTATACACAGACACTGAATGCCAATGCCGTAGTTCTGATGCACTGTATGCTTTCCCTCAGAAATTATTCCCTCATGCACTTACTGCTTAATAATCATTCAATCTAATATTCTTAATTGCTATACAATTACATTGTTTACTTAATAAAAATAATTTACATAATTACTTATTGGCTTGTAACAGTGCTGTATTTACTAAGAAATGTGCTGCATCTGTGGCAATGATCTGCACCTCTTCTGCACCCACACTCCTGGCCTGCTACAGCCCAGTTGGGTGACTGGGGGTGAGGCATAGCTACATACCATGCTTTACCACCGATCTGCTGTGTGGAGTGGTGGTGGGTGGTGAAGGATACACAGGTAGGGACCCTTCCTTAGCCATTACATGCCCTTCCCACTAGCTGAATGGTGTTCCTGCCATAGCATCATCCTTCACATCAAGCTATCCCATCACTCTCACTATTCCACGAGGGCTGGGGGAAAGGCGGTTAAAATCGACAGACCAGTAGGTCCCTTTACTGGGAAACAGCAGTAATGGGAAGACCACCCACAAGACACAATTTCCCACTCCACACACAATGTAGGATCCAGTCTGCTCCTGGTCAGACAATTTGATTTGAGCAGCTATTGATCACCAGTCCTAGGAATGCACATTTGACACATTGCCTGCCACCTATGAGAAGAGAGTCCAATATTAGATTGCATGTCTAGTAAGCAACACGTTCATGAGGGACTGATTTCTGAATGAGAACTCACATCACAGCTACAGAACTGACATGTGGTATATTTAAGTGTGTACAACTGCAAATACATGTTCACTAGGCATTAACTGTGAAAAGAGTACCATTATTTCTTTGCCACAAAATTGTTATAGTGCTAATTAGTAATTATGCAAATGAAATATTTTTGTGTACAGTTACATACCAATTCGCAATATTGGACTGCATGTTTATTAACCTTTAAGCTCATGAAAAACTGAAATACAGACACAATACATCATCTAAAGAGTTGCCAGTCAGTACATATAACTGTAGCAGACTTAAATTGCATTGTATTCATATATTAGTTACTATTCTTATTACACTTTAACATTTTTATGTGTGATTACCTTTTAAATAAATGTCAGATAGACATAGACAGTTGCAACAGTGCACAAGACCAGCAGTTACAGCATAGTTATTCAGTAGTTACCGTGTAGTAAGGGACACTTAAAATAAAGTGTTATCAAAAAATGAAAATTACGTACCTATCGTAATTCTTGATCTTCCTGTGTATCACCACCATTCATTACTGTCTGGATGACAGTGGGAGGTGCAGCACCCTTTAGTAGTTTTATTTTTGTAGAATGAGGATCCGGTGCCAGAGGAGGAGCCACCCTCAAGGCTGATGCATTATGTGACACTCGCAGGTCAGCTAGCAGCGGTCACCGGCTTCTCCTCCACCCCAGTTTTGCTTGCCAGAGAGAAAGAGAGGAAAACAGATGGATAGAGAAAAGACAAGAGTGTGGCATAGAAGCCCAAGGGATGGCTAAAGGAAAGGATGTATAACTGAAAAAGGATTAAGCTGGCCAGAGGACAGAGGAGGAGGAGGACCTGAGGGTGCGGGCTTTGTTCCCAGCCCATGGGTGGCCAACCAGACAGAGAGAGAGAAGACAGAAAGGTAAAATAAAGAGGAAGAAAGATGGGGGAGGAAGAAAGAGACTCTACCACATCCTATACCCAGAAATAATTCTAGAAAAAAGATGCTGTTTGACATCTGGGAGGTCACTGAACCTGTTGCCATCCCCACGGGGACTACAGAATTTGACTGAACCAAAGCTAGGCCAGGCACCCAGAACCTCCAGCTGGAGAAGATGAATAGCAGTTTAAACAGAGACTCAGAATTGAGTACTTCCCGGCTTGAAAATGTGAGAGCAGCGTATTAGGCTGATAGTCTCAGACATCAATTCTTCACAAAGAGGAGGTGTGGAGAATATCCCCCCTCACCCATTGCAATACAGGGTGGTGACAGACTCATTGGGACAGGATCCCCTCCAGTTACCATTGTCCCGAGAGGAAGTACCCACAGGGTTAAGGGGGAATCCTGTCCAGGGCAAGTCCTAGCCCAACAAAAGGGGAGGAAAAATGATATATGGAGGGAGAAGTAGAGTCCCCATGCGCCCTCTCCTCCCATCCCCACCTATGGGAGATCCCCCAACACTAGGAGTCAGTTAACGCCCACAGGACCAGATAAAGTCCTGGAGGAGCCTCTCCAGCTGAGAAGGGAAGGACCCACAGGGAGTCCTTAAGGCCAGGTCAAGAAGTTCTACATGCCATCCCTCCCAGAGAATGCCCTCTGTCACTTAGGAAGGTAACAGAGGACCCAGAGGTACCATTGGGAGAAGAGGGGAAAGAGGAAGGAGGGGTACAGATGGAAGGTGGTCTCCTAAATGCAAGAAGCCTGGGAAACAAAATTGCAGAACTTCAGGCACTCCTCTCAGAGGGGAATGTGGACATTGCTGCAGTAACAGAGACTTGGGCCACCGAGTACCATGACTTGGATTTAGCTCCTGGGGTACAGTATATACAGGAGGGACCGGGGAGTTGGAAGGGGGGGTAGTACTCTGTGTGAGAGAAGGGATCAAATGCATGAAGGTTGAGGGGGAGGATGGGAGGATGGAGGCAATTTGGGTGCAGCTTCTGGACTCCAAGGGTAGAAAGTTGAGGCTGGGGGTGGTGTACAGACCACCAACCCAGTAGGGAGAACTGGATGGGGAGTTGGCAGAACAGATAAGGATGGTGTGTAGGAGGGGGAGTGTGGTGATGGTGGGGGATTTCAACCTACCAGGGGTTGACTGGAGCACCCCTGCCACCAATAGCTCAAGGGAGCAATTACTCCTGGATGTGATCCAGGATGGCCTCCTGATACAAATGGTAAGTGGGCCTACAAGGCTTGGTAACACACTGGACCTGGTACTGACAAATGGTGAGGCAATGGGGGAGGTAAGGGTTGAGGACCCACTAGCTGGTAGTGACCACCAAACAGTATGGTTCATACTCACATTGGGCAGGGATACTGGAGGCATGAGCATGAAGGTGGTGGACTTTAGGAGGGTGGACTTTGGGAGGATGGGAGGAATACTGTAAGGGAGATTCCAGGATATAAGACGGGGATGGATGCAGAGCAAAACTGGGAAATTATTAAAGGTGGGCTAACGGAGGCCACAGTATCCTGCACCAGGGCTAGGAATAAGAAGGGCAGAGCCAGGAAGCCATGCTGGCTGAACAATGAAGTGCTTCAGGGTGTGAAGGGAAAAGACAGCTGCATATTGGAAGTTCAGGAGAACAAGAAAGGAAGAGGATAAGGAGGCTTTATGGGAGTTGGTCCAAGGATGTGGCCAGGTGGGTGAAAAAAGCCAAGGCCTCCAGGGAATTATGGTTAGCACAGGACCTAAAGGGAGGGGAGAAGGACTTTTTTAGATATGTCAGGGAAAAGAGGAAGTGCAAAGAACACATAGTGAGGATAAAGTGGGGAGGGGAATGGGTGGAAGAGGGGCCGGATCAAGCGGAAATATGGAATGAGTACTTCTGCTTTGCTTTCACTAAGGAGAGGGATGGACCACTACCATTATGGACTGGAGGGGTGGATGAAGAAGGGGAGGAGGTGACAGACAAAATGATCATAGGGAATAGAGTGCTAGAGGGGCTGAGGGTGTTAAGGGTGGACAAGGCACCAGGTCATGATGGCATCCACTCCAGGTTGCTGAGGGAGATGGTGGAGGCGTTGGCCAAGCCACTGGCAGATCTGTTCAACACCTCCCTGGAAATGGAGTGTGTGCCTCCAGACTGGAGGGTGGCCCACATGGTGCCCATACACAGGAATGGGCCTAGGGAACAGCCAGGAAACTATTGGCTGGTCAGTCTCACTTCCATAGTGGGAAAGCTTATGGAGTCTATACTGAAGGAGAGGCTGGTGGCATTCCTCGAGGGTAATGACCTCCAGAATGGGTGGCAACATGGGTTTGTCTCAGGGAGGTCCTGTCAAACAAACCTAATAGAGAATTACAACTGGGTAACAAAAGAGACAGATGGGGTTCATGTGGTAAATGTCCTGTACTTGGACTTCAGTAAGGCCTTTGATACAGTGCTTCATGGGAGGCTGGAGAGAAGCTGACTGTTGTGGGGGTGGAGAAAAAGCTGACAAACTGGATACAGAACTGGTTACAGGGGAGGGTGCAGAGGGTGGTTGTGGGGGTGGGGAGTTCTCGACACCCAGAGCAGTGACAAGCGGGGTGCCACGGGGTTCAGTGCTGGGCCTGGTGCTATTTGGGATCTTTATCTCTGATATAGCCACATGGAGTCGGGAGCAGGGTTAGTCTGTTCGCAGATGATACAAAAATGGGGACAGTGGTGGATGAAGAGGATAGATGGAAACAATTGCACAAGGACCTCATCAAACTAGATACATGGTCGGAGAAGTGGCAGCTAGGATTCAATGTGAAGAAGTGTAAGGTGATGCACTTCAGGGAAAAAAAACATAGGAGGGACTACTGGTTGGAGGTTGAGGCTAGGGATCACTGAGGAGGAGAAGGACCTTGGCATGTTGGTAACAGTGAGCATGAACTACTCTGTCCAATGCAGAAAAGCAGCGGCTAAGGCAAACAGGATGCTGGGTTGTATCGCAGGGGGGTTTCTCATCCAGGCATAGGGATGTGATCCTGTCTCTCTACAGATCCTTGGTCAGACCACATTTGGAGTACTATGTGCAATACTGGAGGCCATACCTGAAGAGAGATATAAAATTACTGGAGGGTGTACAAAGAAGGGCAACACAAATGTCAAAGGGGACGGAAGGAAAGGACTATGAAGTCAGGCTGCAGGAGCTGAATATGTACACACTGGAGGAGAGGAGGGATGGGGGATATGATTGAAACATTCAAATACTTGAGGGGGTAAATTAACCTATCACCGAGGGGGCGTTTAAATTGAGGAAAGGTAGAAGGATGAGGGGGCATGGACTAAGGCTGGAGGGGGGATGACTTAAGAGGGAGATGAGGAGGCACTACTTCACTGAGGGGGGGTCTAACTGGAATACTCTACCAGTGGGGGTGGTAACATCTATGACAGTCAGAAGCTTTAAGAAGCAGTGGGACAAAGCAAGAGGAAGGATCTGGAGGCAGGGGCTATACAGGTATGGGAGGGACAGTGAGGGAGGAGGCTGATGTAGCTGCAATCTAGGGTGCTAGCTGCACACTTGGGCAGACTTTGATAGACCAGTTGGTCTGTTCTGCTGGCAGATTTGTATGTTTGTATGTATTGTGTCATCCAATCTATTTTGGTTGATCATTATGAACTGAGTCATCTGGCTCCAGAATATAAATTGTAGATTAAAGTGCATGTTGATTGTTTCTTTTCTAAGGGCCCCAGCAACAACTGCAATGCCGGCTTACCCTGGGCAATGCATCAGGCTAGCCTGAGTAACAACTGGGTACCCAGGGTGTGTGTAACTGTGCTAGAGGGACTCTTAGTGCATGCATGTTTAACCTGACTAAATCAGATAGGAAATCAAATGCCAGATTGCTGCCCCATCCTTGTTCACTTCCTCTGAATAAACCAGATTCTGTTCTTTCTGCATTTAACTTGGCTAGTGTGTACCTTTGTGGAGGGGATACTGTATTGCCATTGCACTATTCCATTGCAGGTCCTGTTTTATAGGGGGTCCCAGGTCCAGTGCAGCTGAACCAGCCCTGGTGGTAATTGTGCCAAGAGTGGGTTCAACAATATGTTCTGGCATTAACGGTGATTGTTTATCTGCTGACCAGTGCAAGCCATTGGGGAAGGTATCAGTGTCCTGGAGGGCTATACCCATAGCAGCTACGCTACCCCTAAACCAACTCTTCCTATGGAGGCACCCATTTACCAAGCTCAGGCCCATCAACCTGTGCCTAGTCATGCAGGCAAGGGTAGTTTCCCCTGGGATAGCGCCACCTAGGGGTTACACTTGTTTCTCACAGAACTTGAAAGAAAGAAAGACTGATCAGGAAGCTTTGCAGTGTTAGACTTCCGAGAACTCCAAGACTGGTCAGGAAGTATTGCAACTTTGGACTTCTGGTTCAGTAGCCTGTAAAACACAGAACTCAAAAGAATGTGGTAATGACTGGTAAAAATGGGAGGATGTACGGGACATAGTGCACTGGTTTAACGCAAAAAATGAACCTCAAGGAGTTACACAAGGAGTGACCACCAGAATGAGTGGAAATAAAACAAGCAGAAGTGATACCAAGCTATATGTAGGTAAGTAAATGCAGGAAGGGAGCAGTGTGGCAGACTGCAATCCTAGATGTATGGCTTCACATCAAATTATGGTGCGAGTACCATGCTGTTCCCTCATGTAATGGGGAATTTAATGCAGGGCCATTGACAGCTGGTGTTCATATGAACCCTTCCCCTTTTCCATAGACCTCTGCTATTTTTTTTTTACTTAGTCACCGACTGTGATTCCCCCTCCCCCTTTGCCGTAGGCTCCCAGAGCCATCCCCTATCCCATGCTGGGGACTCTGTGCACTGCCCACTACACATGGATGTTAGCATGATCATTTCTGGCTCTGACAGTTACAAGAAGTTGGCTCAACATTCATCAGTGTTCATCAAACACAAAGGACACTACTGTGTTGCAGGGTAGTAATTACATTTACTGAATTCAACGCAAACGTAAGTGTGTATAAGCTCCAAAACGCACCGCAGAGCTTCTGAGGTCACAGCAGTCCCTAAACCCCCAACATTTATATAAATTATTTCCACCAGAAAGTCTCCTGAAAATTTGCTAAAATAATCTAGTAAAGCTTCAGACCTCCCTTGGAAGGTATACAGTATTACAATGAGTTAGAATTAGTACTTCAGTAATGCAGTAAAAAACAAATTGCTAGCTAATTCAAAGGTGACGCTGGAAGCTTGTGTAAACAGGCTGTAATGCTCACATGGTTTTCCAGTTTAACCAATAAAAATGAAATTAAATGAAAAAAATATGAAAAATGAAATTCAAAGGTGATCAGTTCATTCACTGAGTGCTGATGTATGGAAACAGATTATTAAATCTGAGTCTGTAATATGTTTTTTTTTCCTGATATTTTATCCCCTTCCCAGCCTGCCACCTCTGACCTTTCAGGAGAGACAATTAGCCATCCCACTACCCAGAACCCTTTCCAGATGGACCCCCGAGCCTCATGGAGCCAGGATTACCCCCCCCGGGTGGGGACGAGATGGGGCACAGACGCCCTGTAACTTACAATTTCGTCAGACTGAGGTCTGCTGGGTGGGCACAGGCAAATCATGGGCACAGCCAGGTCTCCCCATCTTCCCTGCTGTGGCAGGCTTTTTTCACGTTTTCTCCCTCCCTGTGCAACAAGTGACTCCCCTGACATCATAACGCAAGCGCTGACGTCCATGCTGCAAAGTGGCTGCATCCCATCCCCAAATGGAGCTTGCAGTTCTCCAAGCCTCCGCTCGGGGTTGTGCAAGTGTCAGGCATCAGCCGAATCCCTCCCCAGAGAAGGCGAGTTGTCATTGGACGCTCCAGCCTATCTCCCCCTGGCCGACCCACTGATGACCCGAGTCCGGTCCCGAACTTGGGTTGCCGGTGTGGTGTGAGGTGTGGCATCCAGTGCCTCTATCCTCAGCGCCACCGGGCTGGCCTGTCTGTGATGTGTTTTATGGAGGAAAACTTCAAGTATGTGGCCCAATCAATAGTGAAAGTGTCAATACCTTGGGATTGAGATACAATGGATTCCATGCACTGACATTCTAAATAAAAAACTAAATAAGGAAGTGCATGCTTGTGATACAGAAGGAGATAAAAATCTGAACACAACACATATTTGTTTACAGTATTTATTCATTTAAACATTCTCTGTGTTAAGCATATGCTTTTATTAACAACTGTTCAGACAGAGCAGCACTCTGACACATTGCACTGCACACTGGAATGAATGTGTGTCACTTATCTCTGTCCCCCATTTATGACAAATGGAACCAAATGTCGGCAGTAGTTGTGCAACATGGGACATTATTCAGTGTGACACTGAAGAAGACTGTTGCTGTGATGACACTGTGAAAAGGACCTCTTCGAGCTCAAATGGATGGCAGACTGCATATTTATTTATTTTATTAATAAAAACTTTACCAGTCAACCAATTTTAAAAAAAGCAATGCAGTATATAACAAGCGATACCGCCAGGAACAATCACAGCTGATAAGGTGAGGAAAACAAACTCCTAGAGTGCACAAGAGACTGCTCCTTTACAAAAAGTATGCCAGGCCCACTGCAATCCTGCTTTGCCATACCTGCCTGCAACACTGCCGACACACATTAAAGGTAGATCATTCTCATTTACTACCATTTTCCTTTTAAAACCTGTGCTAGTTTGAACTTTAAAAAAATGTGAAGCACACTGTTTGTCTGCTGGTTGTGTTGTGGCATTGGGGGGTAGACAGGGGTAACACTTGTGATGCTGCGTACAAAGTGGAAACAAATCTTGCAGGGGTAATTTTTTTGAAAGTCACATCGCAGTATGGACCTGGACATAAAACTGCAAACAAATGCTTAAAAAGGAAAGCCTACATCAGTTTTCTTTGCCAGGGCTGCCTGTATAATATATATTGTATTGTGTTGTGTTGTGAAGTGTAGGGGTGATAAATTCATCTTGCCAGTTTGTTTATATTTGTGTTGGGTTGGGTGTTGGCTTGTTGGGGCTATAATTCTGTGATTGCTGCCAGCCATAGTGCAACACATTTTTTATCTTGTGTCTTCCAGCATTTTCTGCCTGCATATTGGGCAGGATCTAATGGGCAAGGAACTTTGGGGGACATTACTGCCTGCCTACCACATCCAGTTGCACAGGCAAGTGTTCCAGAATGTAAGACAAAAAGTTCTATGAGGTGTTAGAGGTACCACCAGTGTGATGCTCTTGGTGGTGGTGGTGGTGGTTGGGAGGGGGTAATGTACAGCAAGGTGATTAACTATGGTTGGTGGTACAGCTGATTTGGACATAGATACATGTGACTGATTTTGGGTGGGGGCAGCTAGATTATTATGCTGGTGGTGGGGGTTTGGTCTGTGCTTGGAGGGGAGCTGGCTGAATGGTGTTGATCTTGGGCAGTGTGCCAGTAAGGAGCGCTGTGTAATGGAAGGGTGTGGACTCTGGATATGTGGTCAGTAAGGTGGTCACGGTGGTGTTGTGGGATGCAGTCCATATTTGAAGGGGAGGATAGCCAGATGTGAGGTTGGATGTTGTCCATGGATGTGACCCTGTGTAGTGACCTGGGCAAGCACATGTATAGGAAAAGGGGAGTGCAATGTGAGTGACAAGGGGGCTGGCCATGTGGTTGGAGTAGCTGGCTGTGCTGGTAAAAGGGGAGGCATTGCTGGGAGGGAGGCTGTGAGGTTAAGGGATGCTGGCTGTTAGTTTTATTTGGAGGAGAGGGAGGCTGACCATGCTGGTAGGATGTTGAGCTACTCATGTTGGTACGGTGGAAGAGTCTGCTGTTTTTCGCTTGGGTGTAGTGAATAGAATGCTGATGTTGGTGAAAGCTGTGGGGAAGCTGTCTGTTCTCATTTTTTCTGGTTGTGGACTGATAAGAGTTCAAAAATACATGGATCATTGCACATGGTGCGGTCTGACAAGACTGTGTACTGTCGCATGAGGTGGGCCGGCATGAAAACTGGAAAAAATAGCAGCTGCCAGCATGAAGCCACAGTCAGAGCAGGCACTGCACCATGGAGAAGTGCCATACTGCCACCAGCCACCTAGCTACATCACCCACCATCCCATGGACTAAATTTGGACCTTCTGAACAGCCACTCCCTCTGTGGGGGGGAAGGCAGAGGGGGAAGGGTCATTCCTGTCATTAGCCATGGCAACCCATCCCAAGATGCTTTACCTGTTTGGCAGTCCAGAGCCCTGTCAATGGTGCAAGAAGGATAACAGCTTGTGTCTTCGTCCTGCCCTGTGTCAGTTGATTGCTGGAGTACAATGGCCCCCCACTCCCAAGAGAAAATCCATTCTAGGTGCACTGACTCTCCTTCATGATGGCCTCTGAGTGACAGAGTCTATTCTAAAACCCAGGTCGATGGTGAGGTACCAGTCTGTATCCCCCAACACACAACCCACTTTTTTTTAACCATTATAAGTCCTTCCCAATTGACCCAGCTGATCAGTATTTTTATTCTTCATATTGACCCATATTCCCTTATATGTCCACAGGTCTGACAGGATGCTGACTGAGTGAAGGAGAACACTGACCACATGTATCAGATAAGTATTGTTTTTGTTTATCCTACATTGTTTGTCATTGTTATCTCATAAAGAGCTGCAGATCCTTTGTGACCCCATTGCTGTTTTTGTTTTACAGGTACAACTGAATAGTCTTCTGAGACCCCATTATCCCAGGCTCCATAGGAACCAGGTAAGAGATCTCTTATCTGTGCTAGGATGTTAACCTGTAATGGTGCTAACTGTAGGCTTTCACTTGCCAGGTGGTTGGTGATACAGGGTTTGGCATCTCTAAACTGTTCTTCAACTATTCCTTCATGAAAGGAGGGAAAGTTATTGCAGTTCACGGGTGGTTGGAGAGCACTCGGGCTTTGTTCTCATGCCTCACTGTGTACCCAGGGCATGCATTAATGCCCCAATTCTCCATTGTGGGCAAGCTCATGAAGACCATTCTAAAGGAAGGTTTGGTGGAATAACTAGAGGAGCATGGTCTCCTGGATGAGAAGTGGCAAGAGTTCATGGAGGGGGAGAATGTGTCAAATAAATCTTATTGACTTCTTTGACTGTGTCACTAAGATAGTAGACAGGGGCCAAGCAGTAGACATCCTCTATCTTAATTTCAGCAAGGTCTTTGACTCTGTGCTCCACTAAAGGTTGATCAGGAAGTTTGTGGATCTTGCAGATGGGGAAAAGAAAGCTAGATGAGTGGAAAACTGGCTGAGGGACAGAACCCAGTGGGTGGTTGTAGGGGAAGAGTTATATGGTACTAGAGAGGTAACCAGTGGGGTCCCACAGAGCTCAGTGCTGGGGCCGGTGTTGTTCAATGTCTTCATCAGTGACATTGGGGATAGCATTAAGGGCAAAATGTGCCTATTTGCAGATGACACCAAGCTCTGTGGGAGAGTGGACACAGCTGAAGGGATACCGGACCTCCAGAAAGATCTGTAAAAGCTGGGGAGGTGGTCCAGGATCTGGAAGCTTGGCTTTAATGCCAGTAAATGCAAAGTGATGCATCTTGGAGCCAAGAATCCCAGGACAGAGTACTACCTGGGTGGAGTCCGAGTATCTGCATCTGAGGAGGAGAAGGACCTGGGAGTGATGATCGCTAGTGACCTCAAACACTCCACACAGTGCAAGAAAGCAGCAGCAAAGACAAACAAGATACTGGGATACATAGCTAGGGGGGATCAGTAGTAGGAGAGAGGAGGTTGTACTGTCCTTGTACAGGTCACTGGTAAGGCCACATCTAGAGTATGGAGTTCAGTACTGGTGCCCACACCTCAAAAAAGACATTAACCTATTGGAGAAGGTCCAGAGGAGGGCTACAAAGATGATAGCCAGTCAGTAGGGCAAGGCATACAAGGAGAGATTGAGGGCACTGAACTTGTACTCCCTGGAAGACAGGAGAGAGAGAGAGAGGGGACAGTACTGGATCCTTCAGGTACTTGAAAGGGATAAATAAGGTTGATAAGGAGAGTTTCTTTAATCTGAGTAGCAATCATAACACGAGGGGGCACAGTCTTAAGCTGGAGGATGGGAGGTTTAGGAGGGAGGTCAGGAAGCACTTCTTCACAGAGAGGGTGGTAGACACTTGGAATGTGCTGCTGGAAGAGGTCATCTCATTGAAGACAGTGGGTAGCTCTAAGAGAGGCTGGGATATGAGCATAGGGAAGAGTAAGGATCATGGGTAGGGGGATGGGAGGAGTGGGGAGGGAGGGCAGGGACATTAGCTCAAGCTGTGGACCCTGCTGTAAAAGCAGACTTGACAGACCAAATGGCTTTCTTCTGCTGGCTTTTTTGTATGTTCGTATGTAATTCAACCACGGTCTGTTGTTATTGCTTTCTTTAGGTTTGTCTATCTCCTATTGGCCACTGCTTTTCAACTCAAAGAAATGGAAAAGGAGAGCCTGAGAATCATAAAAAAATACTGTTTTTTTTTTTTTATTTGCTACTGTGGTAGGGCATAGGTATACATGGGCAATCAAGCAACTTGACACCATAGCAGTATGATATATGTTCAGCAATTTATTCATTAACAGAAAAGTTCTTCATTTTAGCAGAGGGTATTTTCTTTGGATAATCATCAATAGTGCTCCAAACAGGCTAGAAGACAGTCATTATCAGCAAACGTCGTATCTGTTAATGGTGCTTTCAAGCCTGGTTACGGCTACTAACCCATGAATTGAACCTGCAGCTTTAACCTTCCATTTGGTGCAAAATATACATACAGTCTTACTCCTCAGAGCACTTCAAAATAGCACTTTTGTCAGCTTCCCTGAGTTCACCTCCAGACCCAAAGTCGATCTGATCTAACTGAACTAAATGTTCAACCTTTATACCTTTGAGGGCCAGGTGACCTTAAAACCACCCCTCCCTAAGATTTAACTATATTTCTTTTATATTATATTTATTTATTTATTTTATTTAAAGACGTTGTACAATTTTAAATTCATATACCAAATATACTCCAACTCAAAAGTAATTTATATCCTTTGTAATCATTTTAAACTTTATTTCCCAATCAGGGAAGCCACCCCTTTTTGATAGTATTTAATAAGGAAAGAAATGGCGGCAACGCTCTTAAGAGCAAGCTGCAACCCAAAGTGTAGAAACTCAGGGCTCACAGCTGCTCACAATTCCTTGTTTACAGACCAATACCAAATCAACTCTAAACCAAGCAAATTCACTCCGAAGGGTAAGAAAGAAATTCCATATTTTAAACAGAGATAAATTAAATTTACTAAGAACTAGAGGACCAATGCTCTCACGACTATCGCGCATCAACAAGAATGAACAACCGCTCATACATTCACACTGACACACTGCGGCAGCCAAAATCGCACCCAACCAAAGCATCCCACGCAATGCCACAGCAAACCTCCTTCTAATAACCTGAGGATACTAAATATATACATTTTACCTGAAGCCCCACCGCAACTCCAAACTCTGCAGTGAATCACAGAAACGTACACCATTCCTTGATAGAAAGGAGGGGGTCCTCTTCTTGTAAATAAAAATCAATACAGCCAGAAAAGGATGCCCTCACAAAATGTGAACACACCAGTACAACAATCTCACCGGCAATCCATGTTGCCATCCAAAACCCCAGCAACGCCCCACCTACAAAATTACAAGGCCATTTACGCACTTTCATTGTTTCCAAAAAAATGCTTTCTTCACGCTTATAATCACTATATTACCTGGCTCCTGCTCACAGCACCCCTGTGCCTAGGCCACACAAAATATTCCAAACCGCTCAAATCCATGATTTTAGGAGAATAACTACCCCCAGGATACAAAGGAAAGCTACTACTTGACAAACACAAAAACGGAACAACAATTAAAACTGCACGAACATGTACGATCGCATGGTCGCGCCTTTTACCGTCGATTAAAACAGCAAACTGAACATCTACTCACAGGATCTAAACAATTTGAAATCTTCTACTAGCACCTCCCAAGAACCACACCAAGGAATCTTTTCCTATATCACAAAATAATTCTACTAGCTTCAAACTTCTCTGGGGGGGGGGGTTCTCCCTTATTACCCTTCAAATAAGATTTTACTTTTTAATCACAGAGCCACACTGTGACAGCTACCTTTTAAAGAGCAGCTGACACCTTTAGTAGAACTTAAAAAACTATATTTAGACAGTTACGATTGCATTTCACATTCATACTGTATTTTTCCTCCTCACTATTTATTACTGAGGTCAGCTGCATGACAACAGGATCTTTGCTCCTGAAGAGTTCATCTATTCCTGCTGCTTTCTCCCTACCCAAGGTCATACTGCACAGATTTGACATCACAGTTTCTCCCATGACAACAGTTTGTCAGTGTCACAACAGAGGATTATGACTTGAAGTAGGGAGTCAGCTGTAGATAGATGAACTCTAAGAAACAAAGATCACGTATTCATGCAAATGTTCTCAGTAATAATCAATGGACAGGAGAACTCTATAGAATATATACAGAATGTAAGTGAATTGAAACAAACAGTATGTTTTCAAACTTTTGAGGTGTCACAGTTCTTAAGCTCCTCCCCAAAAGCTTTGTTTACATTTGCAGTGCTATAACTGGTGGAGAACTCTTGTCTAAGCAGCGAGGCCAAACAATGCAGTGCAAGTTCCTTAGAAAGATACTTTGCACCACTCATTGTGAGCTCTCAGCTGCCCAAAGACATCAGTTCCCACTGGTACTAGCGTGCTGTTGTAAAGCTATACTTGAGAGAGAACATTTAAAGATAATAAAAAAATTACAATATATTTAAACTAAGCATGGTTCACAGACTTTCATTCCATTTTGAGTTGAAGCAATAGCCAATAAGACATAGTCCTTCTTTAGAAATAGGCAGGCCATGCACATGGGGGACAGGGTTTGGGGAGGTTGTGGAACTCTGGTTTAAGACAAAAACGAAAACTAGTGCATCACCTGCACCCAGTGAGAGCACCACATTCATTTGAATGTGTCCATCCTGAGGTCCGGAGCAGGTTGTGATTCTCCTGATTCTGCCCTTCTGGGGTGGAGGAATTTCAGTGAGGTAGCTGATTTCATCATCTGGGAAACATTGAGCCCCAGATGTTTAGTGCTGGGGACTAATGTTGGGTAAGGATGAATCTTCTCAGTTGGTTACAACTTCTCCAGATGATGTCATCTCTGGGCTGTATGAAAGTTTCCTCAGGACTCATCAAGGTGGCCACATGTTGGATCTGTGTTCATTGGGGCTTGAGATAATAGTCCCCAGCATTGATGGTCGCTTGTTGATCATTGTACAGTGAATTCTTGTTCAGGGCCCCAGCTTAACCCTCCTGCGAGATGGTCAGCTATCACCCTTTGAGGGGTTACCCAAAGTTTTTGGTGGTGGCTGACCTTGTAGTGGACAGTGCATGTTGGGGGTGTGACAGAGCGATGCCTATAATAAGGCCTCTGGTGCACTTGGCCCTCGCACAAGTTTCGAGACGACCCAGGTCTTCATTGAGGTCTGCCTGGTAAGATGGAGCTCAAGGTAATGAAGACTTTAGATCGGAGATAAACTGCTGGTGATCCAGCCTGGAGGTAACAACTGGCCTACATATGCACTCGGTGCATACCGGAACACCAACCACAGAAAGCAGAATCCTGTCAGGAGACTGCTGCTGGGAACGACAACCATGCTCTTCGCGACTGGACAGGCTTCATCCTTCCTGTCTACAGCTGAAGGTAGCCTTCGAATACATTGTGAGAGTTTGCTCAGTTCTTCTAGACAGGGTGTTGCTATCAGGTATGGGTTTTCCGCCAGGACAGACTTTGCTGACAGGGCCCATGGGTGACGGAGAACACTTTGTCTGTTGCTAGTTTAGAGGTGGAGGTGGCTGAGGTCAGTAAATTGCTCGAAGTTGGCCACAACTTTTGTGAATCGACCTGCAAACTCATTTCTTAATGAGATGTGTTGACTCTGTTGGCCAGTGTTTGCCTTGATTGTCCAGCATTCCTTGTCAAGGGGTTTTCCTGATGTCTTGAAGGAGAGCCTAGTGGACCTTCTGAAAAAAACATTGTTGACCCGGTGCCAAGACAATTGCCATCTATCCAAATCCCATTTTTGGGCAAGATTGTGGAGAAGGTAGTGGCGCTCAACAGGAATTCATGGCCCATGATCTGTGAGCCACTCCAGTCTGGGTTTATGTGAGCATAGCACAGAAACTGCTAGTTTGGTGCATAATGACTTCATAGGGCTAGAGATCGAGGAGGGACAATTCTTGTTCTCCTTGATCTCTTCAGCATTGACACAGTGGACACTGAGTGTTACTGACCACCTAAGAATTCTGTGGACTCGCCGGCACTGTCATCTGCTGGTTTGAGTCTTTCTATCTAACAGGAGGCAGAGGGTAGTGATGGGGAATTTCTCCTCCGCCCACCTGTCATGCTGATTACTCAGGATTGGTCTTACCAATGTTGTTTGCCATGTATATGCTGCCTGGAGAGCTCATTAGGAGTACAGTCTGGCTCCACTGTTATGGTGATGATACCCAGCTGTACTCTTCTTCCCTGCTCATGAGCGGAAGTGCTTAACAGCGGCCTTGCTGAGATCAGTGACTGGATGGCCTCCAGCTGAAGGCAACTGAACCCCAGTAAGATGGAGGGTATTGGTGGTGGAGTCGAACAGATGGATAGGTTGGCCTCTGGAGCAGAGACAGGGCTTTGTCTTGACTCTGTACCATTGAAGGCCTCCTCTAAGGTGTGTGATGTGGGCATTATTCTTGACAGCGGATTGACACTTGAGTTTCAGGTGGTGTCCGTTGTCTGTACCAGTTTTTATCATCTGAGGAATATCACCAAGATAAAGCTCTAGTTCCACCCTGGACCTCCTCACTTTGGTGCATGCCTCTGGCTACCTGAAGAACCTTTTGCACCTGCTGTCTTGGTCCTTCCTCCGCCTCCCTCTAGGGCCTCTGCAGTTCCCAGGATGAGGTTAAAACTGCTGGCAACAGAGCATTTAGTGTCACTGCCTCTATCCCGGTGCATTCGTCTTTTTAGCCATCAGGAGGCCCTTCTGTGGAGGTATTTAGGGCCCGCCTCAAGGCCTTTTTGTATAATCAGGCCTTCCCGGACTGTGTTTTATAGTCCCTACCTGTCTCTTAGAAATGGATATTTAATTTAGTTTTTACCTATTCTAATTTTATTTGCTGTCGAGAGCAGTAAATTATGTTTTAACTGTTTGGTATATTGTATATAAATGTTTATTACATTGTTTTGTATCTATTTTGATTGTTGTACGGTGCCCAGAGCCTCCGGGGTTGGCATCTCTTAAATAAAACTTGCCTTGCCTTTCAACAACCAAAGAGGTGAAATAATCCTCATCGTATACCTAGAGCATTGAGCTGAATGTCTTGGTGCAGTAACTGGCTACACAAGAAGGAAACTCTTATAGAAGGAGTCTGCTAATGTAAACAAATAGTCTAAGAATGCACCCAGCCACCACACTGTTTAAAATGCAATCAAAGGTGAGTTTTCAAAATGTTTACAATAGCAATATTACCCGTGGAAGTGAAAGGCATCTTCTGGAGTTATTGGCCTGAAAAGAGTAGGGCCTTGTTTCACTTCGTGTCCTTTGACAGCTTTCAAGTGACAATAACAGACCGGAGAAGCTCACTTATCAGTTAATATTTAAATTGGTGCAGCTTTAGAGTTTCAGTCGTGAATTGTAATTCTTTGTACTTTGCTATAAAATATTGCCATGTTGTACACCCAGAATAAATAGTAAGCAAAATTATGCAAATTACAGTTAACTTATTTAAATAACAAAATGATAGATTAAGACATTAGTCTCTCTCTCTTTTTTTTATCTGAGTGAGAATTTTCTTACAGGGAAACTCCTGTATGTATATAAGTGCAGCAGCTGCTGCAGAAATGCCCGATTAGGGTTTTCAGCATAAAATAAATTATTTTATTTACCTGCTGTCTGGTGAGTTTTAATTAGAAAGACCTCGCCTGAGTCTATACTGCTGTGAGAGTTTTAGGACATTTCACATTGTTCTCGATGGCTTCCACGATAGTAGTTATACTAATGAGGGCTACCAACAAATGGCTGGAGTTGGCAGCCCTCATTAGCATAACCTTCATGGCAGAAGTCACCCATGTGCGAAATGTCCACCCGGAGCTCTGCAGCCATTATATATAAGGTGGGTCTTTTTAATTTCATAAGAGTTTTCCTTTGAGTCTTTTACTCAGATGCATACTATTTGGTATATATCTTGTGTTAGTCACGTACTTTTAATTATTGTACATTTCAAAGCAGCAGTACTACCTAACCAGAAAGTGATCTGTTACGACTGTTGTAGCACCACAGAAAATATGGCAGCTGCTATCTAGTACTACTGCTGTCAATGCAGGCAGCAGAAATGTAAACAAAAATATAGGATAATTGAACAAATTACAAGGTGATAGTACAATGCTGGTGGGAAAGAGTACCAGGTACATGCTTAGCAGAGCACAGGGAATAAACTGTCAAAAAAGAACACTTTTTTTCACATTGTACTACTGCTTTAAATTCAAAGAAACATATCATAAATGCAAATTTTAGTTTTTATTTTCTTTATTGTAAGGTATTATATGCATCATATACAAATTCAGGAAACCAAAAAACCGAAATGTCGCAAGAAAGGATAAAAAGTGTTTGGGTGGGCTGTCCCCTCGCACTCCTCTGAATATAGATTATCAACTCTGAGGTGCATGTTGGGCAGGGGGCAAAATTCCATATTGCACAAAAACCCTGTACCTGCTGCACCAGAGTTATCCACCCACATCACAAGGCTAGCTCGGTGGCAGCAGACACACCCGTCCCTCAAAACTCCTTCATTGTCCGTCTCCTTCCTCTCACTACTCACCCCCTTCATGACATTGTCCACTACCCTCACATTTGTGTACAGTTGCTACCCTTGCAGGGTAGCCCAAGAATATAGCGCCCAATATGAGTCACCGTTTTTACCTAGTGCCCATATTCCATTGCTGTACTCATGGTATACCCTCCTTTCCTCCAGTGATTACATATTGAGGTCTCTTAGTCTATCCTCATATGTTTTGTGATGCAAGTCATGCACCCTCTTTGTCACCTTTTCTGATAGCTTCACCTTGTTAATGTCCTTATGCATATGTGGTCTCCAGTACTGAATATAGTTTTCCAGGTGAGGCCTTACTAGTGTTTATACAATGGCATCACCCCACCTCCTACTAGTAATACCTCCTGCCTCACGCACCTCAGCATGCCACTGGCCCCTTCTTGCAGCCTTTGCACACTGCTTGATACCTTAAGGGCATTAAATATGATGACCCCTAGGTCCCTTTCCTTTTGGTGACAGCACCTCCATCCTGTAGCTCTCTAGGGTTCCCCCACCCAAGTGCATAATCTTGCACTTGTTTGCACTGAACCTCAGTTGCTACACTCTCTGACCATCTTTCAAGCTTCTCCAGGTCCCTCTTCATTTTCTTGCACTTTTCTGGAGTATCCACCTGTTGCAAATCTTGGTGTTATCTGCAGATAGGCAGGTCTTTCCTTCTAGCCCCTTTGTAATGTCACTAATGAAGACGTTGAACATGGCTGGTCCCAAAACTGATCCTTGTGGTATCCCACTTGTCACCCCTCTCTCCCTGGTTTGGATCTCATTTACCACCACCCTTTGCCTTCTGTTCGTCAGTCAGTTTCTAACCCACTGTATCACCCTATGCCCCATGCCCAGACTACTCATCTTGTTAACCAATTTCCTGTGTGGGACAGTATGTAAGGCTTTGCGAAATCTAGGTAGGTGACATCTATGGCTCCTCCCTGATTCAATTTCCTAGTCACCGAATAACAAAAAATCTATCAGATTCATTTGACAAGACCTTCCTGATGTGAATCCGTGCTGCCTTAGATCCTAGGCATCAATGGATTCCAGGTGTGCCACTGTCCTTTCTTTCAGCAGTGCCTCCATGATCTTCCCCACCAGTGAAGTGAGGCTGACTCACCTAGTTCCCTGCTTCCACCCTACTGCCACTTTTGTGCAGTGAGACTATGCACCACTCCTCCAGGCCTCTGGAACCACACCTGTGTTGAGTGACTTTGTGAAAAGGGTGGCCAGAGGCGCTGCTAGTTCCCTGTGCAGCTCCCATAATATCTTCAGGTGTATGTCATCTGACTCCATGGCTTTATCCGCCTTCAGCTTTGTGAGTTCCTCCAGAACGCTCTCCACTGTGAATAGACTGGTGACCACTTCTCCCCCAATTGCATCTGCTCCCCAACTGTGGTCCTTGACCCTGTCCTTCCTCAGTGAATACTGAACAGAAGTATTTGTTCTGTATTTCTGCCTTGTCTAAATCCTCCCCCTTACACTCTTCCTCCTCTTTGAGCCTCACTATCTCACCCCTCATTTTTTTATGTATCTGTAGAATGTCTTGTCCCTTTTTTTCACAGTCTGTGATAAACTCTCCTGTCTATGCCTTGGCTTTCCTTACAGCCTTCTCTGCTTCTCTTAGACATTCAAGGTATACCTCCCTGTCCTCCTCCCTTTGGATTCCCTTATGCTTCCTGAAACTTGCTCTTTTAGCCCTTACTTAGTCTCCCACCTCTTTAGAGAACCATAGTTGTTTTTTCTTCTTTTCCTTGATCACTTTCCTAATGCATTGGTTAGTTACCTCCATAATGACTCCTTTCAGTCTCCCCCACTGTTTCTCCACCCCCTCTATTACCAGGGCTGCTCTTAAACATCTACACATTTCATTGAAATATGCCCTTCTGATATCTAATAGTTTTGCCCTTGTGTGGCTTAACAGAGTCCCTGTCTCCATGCCAGACCATACCACAGTGTATAGATCTTCATACACAACAACGCTCCACCATGCACCATGTTTATCATAGAGATGGAGGTTGGGGCCACTGGACACCAGGGAATGGCACAATATTGGGAAAGCCAGACAAATGCTACTAGACAACAGAAAACTTTGCATGGGGTGGGAAGAAGGTGTCACTAGAAACTAGGGAGTGGTCCATATAGGATGAGTGGAAAGAGGATGGCACTGTACAGCAGGAAATGCCTGTTACAGGATGGGGAGGAGGAAGCATCAGTCTTGTGCAGGGAAAGACTGTCCAAACTGGGGGATAGGGTGTTATTTGGGTGATAGCCATGCCAAAATTCCACAACAAAGCTCTTCCCAGCTTGCTAGTGGTTTGAAGATGATGCCCAAAACAAAAACTAGTATATTGATATTCAACAAAATGTGCAACTGCCAGCATATAGAAAATACTGAATGGGTAACTATGCACAGTCAGAGTGTTCTGCCACAGAGGGCATGTGATTGTCTCTCACCTTGAGGATGAAGCTTGAGTGGTCTGTGGGAATCAGAACCTCGAGGTGGCTCAACTCACTGGTTATACATAAAGTTGCTCATCCTGTGTTTTTATAGTGTATATTATTATGTGAAATATGTGCATTGTTGTTTTTATATTTACTTGTTAGTGGTTATAAACCAATGCCAGTGAGTGCCCAACAGCTTCGTAAACCACGTGTGTTGTTTATGGAGCTCCATAAACTATGGGCAGAACAGTACTGCAGCATCATTCTGAAAACCCACCGAACAAGCTGTCCTCAAGCTGACATTCACAAGCCGCCACACAATTGGTCACTCAGCATGAGACAAGCTTTTGTCAGTGGTAACAGTTACCCTGTAAAGTGTCGCAAGACAATTTAAACCAAAACACCAAAAATAGGTAAATGAAAATAGAAACATGGAGAAGGTGATTTGTGGGATTTTATGCACTGATCTTCGGTGTGTGATGCCCATATGTCCCCCCTCAGGCTTCATGGGGCATCACACACCTTGAGGTGCATAAAATCCTCCATAAACCACACTTCTCCATGCATTATTTTATATTTCTCTTTCACAGTGAAATTAACTTCTGGCTACAACATATTCAGAAGAGACAGAGCAGGCAGGAAGGGAGGAGGAGTGGCACTGTATGTGAAAAATGACATAAGGGCCACAGAGATCCAGGAGGAACAAAATGGGGGAGAGATACTGTGGGTTAAGCTGGAAAGGAAAATGGGACAGCTATCCACACAGGTGTGGTCTATAGACCACCAGCCCAGGAGGAAGAAACAGATAGGTAGGTTGCTAGCCATCCAAAGGATGGCAGACAAGGGTGAGGTAGTACTGGTTGGAGACTTCAATATTCCAGATGTGACTGAGCATCCCAGCAGCAGCATCAACTAGGAGCAGATTTATCCTGGACTCCTTCAGGGTGCCTTCTCAAGCAACTGGTAATGGAACCAACTTGACAGAAGGCAATACTGGACCTTGTGCTCACAAACAGGGACAGTGTGATGGGGTAACAGTGGGGAGCACCTGGGAAACAGTGACCACCAGTCATTGTGGTTTGAAATCACAGAAAGAGCAGAACCAAACCACACAAAAAACACTTATCCTGGATTTTAGGGGGCAGACTTTGGGAAAATGGAAGATACTTGAAAGAGGCATTATGGGAATGGACAGGAACTCAGGGTTGAGGAACAGTGGGCAGTATTTAAAATGGGGATTACAAGAACAACAGAATTATGCATTAAGCAGGTTAGCAAGAGGAAAAGGAAGAGGAGACCATTGTGGATTTTCCAAAGAGTAGAAAAGAAAGTGAAAGCCAAAAAAGATTGTATCCAGGCAATACAAAAAGACACAGGCAGAAGGGGATAGGGAGAAGTACCAGGAGAAGCAAAGGAGGCAGGAGGTCAGTAAGGAAGCCAAAGCTCAGACAGAAGAACACATTGCAAAATCAGTGGGTAGAGGGGACAAACCTTTACAGGTACATAAGTGAAAAAGAAAGACAAAGGGAGGGATAGTAGACTGAAGGGGAGGATGGGGCCACGTGAGGATGACAACAGTAAAGCTGACATATTGAACAGGTATTTCTGCTCAGTCTTACTAAGGAAGAGGAGGGTAATGGTCCGAAGGGAGTACAAGGGTGAGAATGGTGCAGAATTGACACAAGTCCCTTTACACGAGAAAGGGTCCTGAAGGAACTGGAAGTAATAAGAGTTGATAAAGCACTGGGGCCAGATGGGGTGCACCCCAGGGTCCTTAAAGAACTAAGAGAGGTGGTGGCTGAACCTCTGGCTATCCTGTTTAGCCGATCACTGGAAACAGGGGAGGTACCCAAAGATTGGAGGACAGCAGATGTAGTCCCCTTATACAAAAGTGGGAACAAAGAGGAAGCAGGGAACTACAGACCAGTCAGCCTCACCTCGGTAGTGGGGAAGATCATGGAAGCACTACTGAAGGAGAGATTGTGGAACATCTGGTTGTCAATGGACTACAGGACCCAAGGCAGCAGGATTTCACCAGGGGGAGGTCATGTCAGACCAATCTCATTGAATTTTTTGACTGGTGACTAGGGAGGTGGATCAGGGGAGGGCAGTGGACATGGCCTATCTGGACATCAGCAAAGCCTTTGACACTGTGCCACATAGAAGACTATTACACAAACTGGGGAATATGGGTGTGGGCAGGACAGTAGTGTGGTGGGTAGGTAACTGGCTGGGTGGCAGGACACAGAGTGTGGTGGTAAATGGCTGTCACTCCACAGAGGGAAGAGTGACCAGTGGGGTACCACAGGGATCAGTGCTGGGACCGGTCCTATTCAACATCTTCATCAGTGACATTGCACAGGACCTAGAAGGCAGAATTTCACTGTTCGCTGATGACACAAATCTCTGTAACAGAGTAGACACACCAGAGGGTGTAGACAGAATGAGAAGCGACCTGCAGAAACTTGAAGAATGGTCAGGGGTTTGGCAGTTGAAATTCAATGCAAAGAAGTGCAAGATAATGCATATGGGGCACAAAATCTCTGGCACAATATATCAGTTGGGGGGTGAGGATATAGCATGCACCAAGCAGGAAAGGATCTTGGGGGTTGTCATTCTGATGACCTCAAGGTAGGGAAACAGTGTGACAAGGCAGCAGGTAAAGCAAATAGGATGCTGGGATGTATAGGCAGGGGCATCACCAGCAGGAAAAGGGAGGTCATAATTCCGCATACAAGACACTAGTGGAGGCCCCACCTGGAGTACAGTGTACAGTTCTGGAGACCATACCTACGTAAGGACATAGACAGGGTAGAGAAGGTTCAGAGGAGGCAGCAAAGATGGTGCACAGATTGCATCACAAGTCCTATGAAGACAGGTTGAAGGAACTGAACAGGTACTCCTGGAGGAGAGGAGGGAGAGAGGGATATGATAGAGACATACAAGTATCTTACAGGAGGAACAGGGTGCAGGAAAACACTATTTTTAAGCAAAAAGATGTTCCAGGACTAGAGGGCATGGGATGAAGTTAGAGGAGGACGATTCAGAGGAAACATGAAAAGAATTTCTTCACAGAGCGGGTGGTGGACAAGTGGAACACCCTGCCAGAGGAAGTGGTGGGGCTGAAACAATCACAGGATTTAAGAATGCATGGGATAGACATAAAGGAATTCTGGAGGTCAGGGGTAAGGGGCAACAGACTTCTAGGAAAACAAACTGAACTTACAAGCTCAAATGGGCAGACTGGGTGGGCCATATGCCCTTATCTGCTGACACTGTCTATGTATCTATGTATCTATGTAACTTGTACATGTCTCTAGAGGTTTTAAGATGCTGTTCTACCACAGAAGGGTACAATCTCATTCCATGACGTTTGAACTGTGGTACAGCAGCATTTTGAAAACTATGGATTTCTATGTAGAATAGTACTTTACTATACACTGTATCACTGCTGCTGTATGCTTAGCCTTGCTCTTAATCCACCTATGACCAGGTCTGTTGAACCCCATATGGTATCCAACCAAGCAGCTGCTTCTTTTGCAGCTTCATCTGAATATTCCAGCTTGCTGTTTTCCACATGGGAATGGAAGGGCATGCATTTTTTTGAGCAACTGACATCATTGTTAGTTCCAGGCAGGCAACTCACAACATGATGGTGCCTACCGCAGAAGCTATTTTAGCCACATATAACATTTTTTGGCTTGCATAAAGAGTTTAGTCCATAAAGCCTGGCTTGGAATTTCCTTGTGCGAGTCTAGTGGCTACCGAGCACTGCAGCTCTAGCCCTAAAACCACATAAAGATTATGCTAACCAAATAGCACCACACATGTATACCTACCAGCAAGATGATCAAGTATATTTAGGTGTCCCCCACTCCCCGATCCGACTACAATGCCCACAGAGTGCCTGCAGCCCCATCCCCCGTCATATTTAATAACTGAGAGGGTTATTGGGCAATAAATACCTGCTTGCAAAAACACCAGATAGGATCTGGGGCTGCAGCAGTGACTAGGGAAATTGGAAGACTAGGTGGGCCATATGGTCGTTGTCTGCTGACAGAGTCTAAGTTTATTAGGGCAGAAATAGCCACAAAAAATAAGATGACAGGACCTACGACTACACATGTGAATGTGCAGACCAGTTACATTTCACAGATCCTAGATTTTTGCAGACCCACCATTGCAGTGATGGTGCTGTACTTGTAGTGCTGAAGACCCATGTTTCAAGTGTTATCTTGGGAGTTGGTGGGTCAGCAAGAGGGAAGAAGATTGAGTTCTTGCTGGATTGCTCATCTCAGGGTGAAGTGGAGCAGAGTTTGGTGCTTGCCAGATACTATCAGTGGCTGACGATAAGCAGGCTGAAACCACCAGAGTTGGGAAGAGGAGAGGCAGATGTCAGGTATTTAGCACATGGGGGCATGCTGCACTTTAGGGGGAGTACTAGGCAAATCTGTAAACTGGCTGCATGATGACTCCAGCTGCCTACATGCCCTGTACTTGATGACCCAGACTGTGCTGCCTCTGAGGGATAGCAAGTCCTGGGGGTGTTGGCTGGGGTGTTGGCTGGGGTGGCCAGTATAATGGAGGCTGCCAGTGCATGGGGGAGAAATAAGACTAACTGAAAAAAAAATTGTTAACAGTAAATTACTTTTAAAAAGTTTTGCTGTTTGACCATCACATAAACATTTTGGCATAGAGTTGGTGTTAAAGGGACACTTGTCAATCATATTTGCATCATATTATTTATAATTGAAAAAATATGTTTAATGATTGCTTACCTTCTCTACAATTCATTCAAGTTGTTGGTTGTTTAAACCACTGTGTTTTTTTTAGCATAACTGAAATGCATCCAAACAGTGTATTTATTCCCAACATTTTGTTTCAAATCCTTGATCTACTCTTGTTGCATGCTTCTTGAACATTAAGAACACCCACAAAGAGTGCATTTACTCATGATACAATAGTGTCCTCTCCTCCCAATGCACCGTGAGTGTCTATGCTGTATTGGAGGTATTCACATTTTCTAGAAAGACCCAAAGACTGTTGAGGATGGTGTCCGTTGAACTTCATGATAGAAAAATGTGGTCTAGTATGAGCTTCAGTTTCATTTCTAAACAGTGTATATGACCTCTATCTTTCTTTTCGGAACACATTCAGGATTTAACTCCCAAGAAATTATGAAAAATTATTTAATGTTTGAGAAAGATGAAGACTTCACTGTGTTTAATTCAATGAGCAGAAAAGAAAGTATACCAGCGACCTCCTGAAGAAAGCTCCACCACCAGTAAGTAAATGTCCTAAGATATGGAAGGGAGGTGTAGTGTTGAATTGTGGTTAGTTGGACCTTCTTTCCATCATAATATCGTCTCTGAAACTGTGAAGCAGGATATCCATGTTCAAGCCCAGCCACAGCCTCTGACTCACTGTGTGTCTCTGAGAAAGTGATGCTGATCTTCACTGAGCTTCTGCTCCAAGTTGTAAAATTATATGAAGATGGACCCCACTGAAATGTTGCATCGCTAGGGTTTTCTTGGTCATTATGTGATAAAACACTGTTTGACACCATGCTGCTGACTGGGGGGCAGCTTGAAAAGGAATATGAATAGTGAGTAATGAATAGCAGAGTATCTGAGGTACAAGAGTATTTGCCAGTGAAAATTTAAAAAAGGTAAATGTACACCCCTATGTGATGGCTTCCAGGACTCCATAATCCTCATTTAAAAAAATAAAATGCACATCCCATCCCCTTTCTTAGTCCTGCTCTGCTTCAGATTTGTGCAGCTAGTCAGGTCAGATGCTGAGAAACTGACATGAGGGCAAGAGCATGTTCTGAGTACTAGATTTGCCTAGTTCAGTTCTCTGGGAGGGCACTGAAGCTACATAGGGATAGGCCCTCCACCCCATTGTGGCACATGGGTTTCTTCCGGAAGTTTTAATTTACAATTGTGCCCTAACTGTGAGGATATTTTACACTGAAAGATTGAAGTTCATTTAAGAACGTACTTAAATTGCATTTTAGGTGTATTTGCAGAGTACGGGTACCCAATTTGAAGTGTATATACTATAATTCCAAGGCACTTCAGTAACATTTTTGGAACACACTGTACAGGTGCTTTTCTGGAGTAATGCAGGAGTGTCCCAACTGAGAAGGTACCCCATTGGCGGTATATCAGGAACAACTACAAGGCACTTCATTAGCATTTTTACAACACACTCCCAGTTTACTCAGTACTTATCAGTCGATTGCTTGATAGTTACCATAAAGTTGCTTGACTTTTTAGTGGTACATTTGGAGCATGTACCCAGTCTATGTGCTAGTAGGTGACTGCAAAATTATGAACAAGTGACTCCAGTTGGGTAAGAGAGTCTTTTCTTGCATAAATGCAGTTTATTTCAGCTAGTTATTTGGGACTTACCTCTGCCTCCTGTTTAACACTCAGGCCAACCCCCAGGCTTTACCGGTGGGATGGAGCCTGCTCCAGGCAGAGACTAGTTTCTGACTTTGGGGGTGGAGGGGTACCTCAGGGTGCCTCAGTCAGATGTGTGGCACCTTCAGTGAGGAGTGGATGTGCTCCTGCAGCTTACCTGGACTCCCAGCTGGGTAGTTTCTAGCAGCACTGCACAAATGAGCTGGTTAAGAATTAGTTATTCTTAACTTATAACTATGCTTACTATGTGGTGTACAGTTACTTATCAGCTAATGCTCAACAAGTTGAGTATTGATCATGAATTATTTATCACATAAGCTCAACTAGTAATTAATGAATGCCAAACTAATACTCAATTCATGGGGATTAGTTAATTCTTAATTAGGAAATAGGTCAATGACTAACTGCTGAAACTATTAACAATTAGCTAGCAGTAGGTTGAGCTAGGAGGAGTTAGCCACTAACTCATTTGCATGTTAAAAAAATCAGCCAAAGCAAAACTAAGGACTAATTGAACATTAATTAATTATTAGTGATTTGAGGCAGTTGAGCATTTGGCCTATTTTTTTGTATAAGCTCAACTAGTAATTAACGAACGCCAAGCTAATACTCAATTCATGGGGATTAGTTAATTCTTAATTAGGAAACCAGTCAATAACTAACTGCTGAAACTGTTAACAATTAGTTAGCAGTAGGCTGAGCTAGGAGGAGTTAGCCACTAACTCATTTGCATGTGAAAAAATCAACCAAAGCAAAACTGAGGAATAATTAAACATTAGCTAGTTATTAGAGATTTGAGATAGTTGAGCATTAGGTCTATTTTTTTGTATGGGAGCAGTCAAACTCACAGGTCTATGATTTACCGTATCATTTTTATTTCATTTCTTGAACAATGGTAAAATAAAAGCCTGTCTCCAGTCATCTGTAACTTCACCAGTTGCAAACAGTTTATTAAATATGTTGACCAAAATGTCTGTTATCAATGGTGATGCGCATGATGTCGCTTTCATGCACACATGTACCTGAGCACTGTGCACACCCAGCTTAGTGCTAGAACTACTAGTTTAGCAGAACCTAATGGCAAAATCTTGGTATCTGCCTCCTTTCTAATTTCTTCTGTGATCTCCATTCTATATGGTGGTGGTCCAGACCTGGTTTTACCATCTGAGAAACATTACCAGGATTAAACATCTGATACCCCCCTGGTGATCTACCAGCACTGATCCATGATTTTGTGACCTCGTGGCTTGATTACTGCAATACCCTGTACCTGGGGCTGTCAGGGATAGATCTTCACTGCCTGCAGCTAGTACAGAATGCGGTGACCAGGTTGTTGACCGGCCTACTAAGATCTTATATTACACCTGTGCTGCACTCTCTACACTGGCTGCCTTTTATGTAGTGTGTTTCCTTTGAGGTCAGCTTGCTGACCTATAAGGCCCTGCACAGTCAAGAGGCCCAGCTACCTGCAAGACCTCCTACAGTGCTATCACCTCTCCCACTCCCTTCACTCCTCAGATGAGGGATTGTTAGAGGTTCCCAGGGTCCTTCTGAAAACATCGGGTGCCAGTGCTTTTTCTTTTGCAGCCTCAACCCTATGGAACTCTCTACTTATCATATTCGAGACAGCCCATCAGTGGATGCATCTAAATAGGAGCTTAAAACCTTTTTATTCAAGCAGGCATTTTTGAACTAGCTTATTATTTTAACTGATAAATAAGAGTGAATTATTTGTTTGTGTGTATTTGTATTGCATTTTAAATGTTTTTAGAAATTTTGTTGTAAAGCACTTTGAGTCAAACTGAGAACTGTGCTATGTTAAATAAAATTTGAAAGAACTGAATGAAAAAAGGATCACAGGCATAAGAATTAATAGATATGAAATGGCCACGTTAAATCATGAGGGTACCATGCAGTGATCTGCAATTTTGTGTGGCACCATTGAAAGAATTCAATATCTTCAAACTAATCAGGATTCTGTAATTTTTGCTGGTGTTTCTATGACAAATAGAAACCAGGGTGCTTGCCTAGGAGTCGTGATATTAGAAAGCCTAAAAAGAACTTTTCACTGCAACATAGATGTGGCCAAAGTAAACAAAATAATGGGTTGAATAGGGAAGAGGTTAAGCATCAGAACTGAAAGATGATCCTCCTACTGTATATAGGAATACTGCACAAGTTACTGGAGTCTACACCCGAGAAAGACTGCAACATGATGGAGGAAGAACATGACAGGACAACAATGATGGTCCACAGATTAGGGGGCAAGATATACAAGGAGAGGGTACAGGACATGTGCACCCTTAAAGGAGGGAATGGGGTGACATGACTGAGACAAACAAGTACCTGCATGGGATGAATAGGGCTTATCTCAAGGAACTCTTCTCCTTGAGTTCAACTACAGAGACTGGAGGGAACTCATTGAAGTTTGTGTGGTCAATACAAAAGGAATGTCTACAAGCATTTTTCAGGGAAAAAAGTGGTTGACAAGTTTAATTGGGTGGTGGAGGAAGTAGTAGAGGCCACATTAGTGAGCAGCTTCAAGCAGGGATGAGACAGGTGTATGGGGTTAATTGGAAATGGTGGGGGCGGGGCAAAAACTACAGGAAAGAGATGACCACTAGTGCAAGGTAGAGTTGTTAGGTAGTGTGTGCAGATAGGATGGCCCCATGGGCCATTTTATTCCATCACCCTCTATGTAGCTATGTATTAAGGTATGAATTGGAAAGCATCTGTCTTTTTCAGTTGTTTGTTTACATACTGCCTCTTTTGCAAACTGCCCTTGCTTCTCATGCATGTTATGTCAACTGTAATTGGTCTGTAATAGATATGTATGGAGGGAACCTTCCAAGATGATACATTGTAAAATACTGTCTTGGTTCTCTGCGGTTGGCACTGATTACAAATACTGATTGCTCACTGTTGTCTCTTGTTACTTATCAAGCAAACTGTCACTTACAGTAGTATTGCCCCACTATCCAAAAGATGTAATGGAGGAACAGTTTGAAAAAAAGTCTTAATGAGATCGAAGAACTTGGGGCTCAGTGAGAAAGACAGGTTAACATCTCTCAATAGCATTGGCACTTCAATCAAATGGTTGTAGTTCATGACCTGTAGCTAAGATCATGTGAGTCTAACAATTGGCATCATAATCTTGCTGATGAAAGTTTTCCCTGTGTTTGTTTTGTTGTTTTATCTATAATGGTTTTCTACAGGGCATTCATGTCTCTTGCCAAGATAACTTTGTATTTGTTCTTTTAGGATATTTGTTACATGTAGTATGCAGTACCTTAATAAAATATGTTTACAAAAAAGAAGATAACATTCTGAGCTTGCAGTTTAATTTTAATCAACCCTTCCATTAAAGTTGCCCAAAAAGCAGAATACCACTTAAAAGTTCCATACACTGATCCTATTACTGACTCATTGTTATTTATTTTAACTTTAATGAGGACTACACAGCCCTGTCATCTATAAATAAACCCATAAATTGAAAGTCCAAAGATTTCCTTATTAGGTTTCCTTCCCCACAGCTCCTCCTCGTAACATCTGAAAAAAAAAACACTTGTGAAATCCATTCAAATTTAAATGTAACCATCTCTTTTCTCTCTAGATGGGTTTCTTGCAGCCACATGACATCACCTCTAACTTCATTCTGATAAGCAATTATTGTTGCACATGTATTATGGGTGTATTTACCCCATTTACATTCAATAGTATAGATTTTACTATAGTGTTATTCTTCATATGCCCCATATCTGTAATATGGTTTATAATCAATCTTTATGTTTTCCCTGCCTCCAAAATAAAGTATACTTTAGTAGTGTCTTGGTCTTTCCCTGCTCTGACTGGAACCTGCCCCAGTTTTTGAACCTGTATTGCAATATATCGTTTGCATTTTTAACTGGAAAAAAGTAAACAACAGTATATAGTAAAACTCAAACAATGAAGAAAGGGAAACACTGATTACTAAGACCCTTTGCAGCCCAGTGGGATTGCCATTCTTACCAGACAACCTTGCCTCTACTCCCCTTTGTCAGACCATTGTTAGAATGTCAAAGTGATACAAAAGAACACTATTTGTAAATGGTATCAAACATCAAAAGTACTGTATGATAAGGGTTTGTTATCAAAACTGCTTTGCTGGCATTGTAACCTTCAGGAAGTTAATCTAACACATATATTGTGGTCCTTTCCCAAATTATCTTCATTCTGGAAAAACATTCTATCAACCTGCTCCAAGTTACTTCATACTCAATCCCAAATACACCCAAATTGATTTTGTTAGGTGTCTTTCCCTCCACCTGTGATATCAAGAATCTGCATCAGGACTGGATTTGTACTGTATTGATTGAAGCAAAGAGACTGATCCTGTTGAACTGGAGGTCCACCAAACTTCCTAGCTTGGATTTGTGGATTGAGTCTTTACATACTCTGGCTACCAATGAACATTTCTCACACTTTGCATTGGGCAAAATGGAACTGTACAACATGAAATTGAATAAATATTTATCATCACATCTTTGTCAAATTGACACATCAGATACTTAGATACTAGAACATTTGGAACACTCTAAGTAACTGTTTTTGGATCTACAGTTCCTGTTTTAAAAATAATATATGTTTGTGTTATATTTAAGACAGGTTTATTGATATTAAGAATGTTTACCTTTAATAATTATTTCATTGATATTTTCACAGTATGTAATCCTTGACTGTAGTGTTTGTGTTAAAATTTTAAGTACAAAAAATAATATAATGTTGCTGTACTCCATTATGAGCATCTTTTATTTAATTTCTTTATTTAGATCTAGGATTACAATTACCTTTGAGCCAAGGCTCTTTTACAAAGGTTCCATGTCAGGAGAGTACATATATGTTAAACATGTTAAGCAAGGGCATACAACATTAAAGAGAGCATACAACCATATTCATCAGTTCAGGTACGGCATCACGGTAAATAAGATACATGAATAACACATACAAGGAATCATTTCAGAAACCTAGAAGAAATCAAGGAAGAAGGGTGAGAGGATAGGGGGTGGCAGCCGAAAAAGAGACTAGAGCAGCTCACGGCATTGTCAAAGAACATCAGAGGGGGGTGGTTGATCTCAATGGGGAAGGGGGAAGTTAACACAATGTTATCCCAAATCCCACATACCCTATTTCATTCAAATATATGGGTAGCTTTGGATTGTTAGCATTGTATCTAGAAACAGAGGTACACATTTTTATCTTAGTCCTTCAAAGTCTATGACAGCATTTTTTTGTATCTTCCTTTGTCATGCAAAATTTTGGGGGTATTTGATTTTCAGGTCCTTTATGGCCTCATGTGGGAAATCAGTGTAACCACCCATTCTCCTGGGATTACTAGAATCCCATCAGTGTCAGTGCTAGGAAGGGAAAGAGGCTGATGAATAACTGGTTAAATGGGGTTTTCACCTGATCCCGTTCTGTTTACTTGGTCTCAGCTGAGATCAGAGAGGTATTGTCATTTAGAACTCTTGCAGCAGCATAACCATGGCAGCTGACTGTGTGTGGGGAGTTTTAGAATCTTGGCTTAGTGTTTGAGTGGAAAGTCTGTAGTGAGCAGTTGGAGGAGTGAGAGCTGCAGTGTGTGCTCTGTGAGGAGAGCCTATTTTCACACCCTAGTGCTGAGAAACATCTGCCTGCCAGGGGAAGTGGTGGAAACCATTGCCTAGAGCAGGAGTTCCTGATTTTTTCATCCTCAGACAGATGGAAAAGGACTGCCAGAATGGATCCAAGGGGAAATTCCCTATTTGATCTGAGACCCTTTTGAAGCTGCCTGTTTGTTTTTCCAACCATGAGTAATCTGACTGTGTGCCTCCCAGAGGAAAGTACCTGTTTTGGGTGGATTCTGATAAAGAGAAATATACACCAGTTTTGTTCTAAGTTGAGACTGTTTTCATGGTTTTTTAAAGTTGACTGGCAATCATGGGGTCCCCAGAGAGACTTGTGCACGTTGTTCAGGACTTTAGTTTCTACACTCAGAAGTAGTGTGTTTTGTATGCAGGATGTGAAAGTCATTCCAAGAAGCATATTCCTAGGTGTTTTACCAGAAGTTTTGAGGTTTTACTCTGAAAGAATGGCTGGGTATGGATGTGGAAGTGAAAGTTTTGAAATGCCGCCATTTTTTTAAATGGTTGCAATAACATCGTACTGCCATTCTTGTTCACTCATAAAAAACAAACAAACCAAAGCAGTAAAACAAATTTGGTATATTTCTATTAAAGAAAGTTTACCCACCCAATTATCTGTGCATGAAGTGTTGTTTTAAAGAATTATGTAAAAATTTTCTGCTGCCAATTGCATTGCTTCTCCTGGGGCTCAGCTCGTCCTTGCACCCCCAATTTTGATTAGGTTCCAGGCCATCACTGTGTTTGAGTATTAAAAGAAAGCACCTCCTGCAATTCCTCCAACCCTTTTTCCTTTCCTGGGGATATTTAATGGTTTGTTTCTTGACTGTTTTGTGGCTTTCAGTTTCTACGGTCTTTCACATGTTCTTCCACCTACCCATCCTGCCACATGCTTACTGTAATTCCACAGTTGCCCCAACAGCTCAGTCACATAAAGGAAAAATAAAAACATTCATCTTCCCTGTGAGTAAATAAAGAACTCAGTCATTTTAACTGAAAATAAAGCATTTGTTTTCTTATGTCCCACTTTCCTTCCGTGCCATGTTTGCATGTCTTCTTTCTTAGTTCCTGTCTGCTCCTGCTGTGTGAACTACCGTTTGTGCTGCCAGTCCAATGTTAACAATTGTTGGCTCTGATTTTTATATTGTTTTGTTAGAAAGCTGGGTTTACATGCTGCTTACAAATAATAAAATATGTGTGATGAGAAGTACAGCTGCTCCCGAAAATAGGATCACATACTCATTGATGGGGGAATGCACCATGGAAGTGTAGCTAGTCCCTTCCAATCCTCCAGTCACTGAAAAGCTTATTTTTTTATTTTTTCATTAAACAAAAAAATAGACTTCATTTTTTTACTACACTGGTGATGGGTAAGCTACTTGCTCCACTGTGTGTTCGTGTGGGGGGGAGGCAAACTATGGATCCCAATAAAGAACAACTGTCCTAAAGCATTTCCACAATGGAAATGTGGAGGGACTATTTTACTATAAATATCCAACAACTTGAATCAGTTTATGCACATCAAAATAGTTTTTTAACATTAAAAAAATGATTTAAAAAAGGGAACCCATTTTATAAGTGCAATAAGACACTCCGGAGTGTGCATCGAACAGATATTACCACATTCCCAGGGGCTAAAGGCACTCATCCTGTGGCCTTGTGCCTTATTATGCCCCTGAGCATGCAGTAATATCTGTTCCTTGCACATCCTGTAGTGTCTTATTGCTTAACTTCACATCTACCACAGTTTTCAGTTTTGCTGGAAAGAATACTGAAGCGGTACCATTATGAGCCCATAATTTACTCCTAACATAGTTGTGTTTTTTTTCTTTTGGCCACCAGATCAGGTGAGAAATCATTGTATATGGAAACAGTGGCTCCCAGCAATTTCAAAGGTTTTTTTCATATAAACCTCAGACATAATGGTGCATTTTTTTCCTCTGAATTAAAAAAAAAACTTGGCAGTTTTAGAAACATAGAATTAGTCAGCAGAAAAGTACTGCTTGGCCAACCCAGTCTGCTTGGATGGTTCCTGTCTAATCTGTCATTGCAGACCTTAGTTGGTCTCAAGTGGCCCCCTCTCCTTCCTGCCCACTATCTAATATTCCCTATGAGTATCCCTTACATGCTTGAAGTCCCCTTCAGTTTTAACCTGCACCACTTCTGCTGGCAGTCTATTCTAAGCATCTACCACTCTTTCAGTGAAGTAGCACTCCCTCAAATCTAGATATGCAGAGAAATTAAATTTCACCAGTGAAATTCTGATGAAATCACCAATTTTGCCTCTAGGAATATTTCCCCAAATTATGACTTTGGGGTGAAATTTTGCCTGTATAGTGAAACAAAATTTCACCTGTATAGTGAGATGAAATTTTGCTTGTAAATTTTGCTTCCACTGGTAAATTTCACCTTAGTGTTTAACTTAGTCAAAATTAGGAAAAAAGGCTTATCACATGACTTTCTCTCTGCAGCAGACTACAGCTCAGATGTGTGCCTGTATTCAGACAGAACACCACTGAATCTATATCCTTTTCCTGTAGTTTATAGGCTTGAGAGAGTAGCACAGACTGAGAGAGAGAGAGAGTGAGTAAAAAAAAATTGTGAGTGAGAGTTTGTGTTGTGCATGTATGTGTTGAACTTCTGTTCATCCCCTATTTCTTTACATAATAAAAATGTATCTTTCTCTTGAGTTCTATTTTTCTCTCTTTATCTTTACAGTGTGCATGTGTGTGTTTCACTCTCACTTTTTTATTTTTCTTTGCTAGTTTCTTAATAAACCTTTTTTTAAAAAACATAATGATGGAAGGGAGTGGAGCTGGACACAGTGGAAGAGGAGGAAAATGAGCTCACCTTAACAGGCATGTATTTATAAGTGACTCCCCTACCCAGCAGCAGGAGCATGTGGCCCTGGCCTCTGCCCCCCAGCAGCAGCAAGCACTGGTTGTTGGCCCCGAATCAACAGGTTCCCCCCACCTCTGGTCCAAAGCACTGCCAGCTGGAGCAGCTTCCCCCTCCCAGCAGCAGGATGTGGCCCCCAACACAACCACCCAGCACTCAGACTTGGAGCCCATTGCCCTCCCACAGGAGGAGGCGCATATGTCTCCCATCAGCCTCCAGCATGGGCAGGATGATGATGGACAGGGTGAGGCCCCTGTCTGGACATCAACTGGCATCCTCCCCAACCAAAGATCATCAGTCTGGTCATTTTTTAGCTTGAAGCAGATGCTAAAAGTGTGGTTGTCTGCAGTCTTTGTGGTAAAAATGTGAAAAGTGGGAAACCAGAGTCCCACTTTGGGACTTCTGGTCAAAGGAGCCACCTGCAGCGCCACCACACTGTAGAGTGGCTCACCAAACAGCAAGAGACATCAGTGGAAGGCAGCACTGAGGCTCAGTGGTGCCAGTATAAGGGGTGCCATTCCAGGAGGAAGTGTAGCAGCAGGATGCACGCAGAGCATGTTCCCGGTCCCTGCCTCACCATCCCCCTGTTGTAGTACCATGCCCATAAACTGTGTACTTTTCTTCCTATATCTTACTCCATTTTTCTTTATATGTTTCCTCCTTCTGTTCTATCCACAAATGTCAAGTATTTGAACTTGTTACTATGAACATATTTTCCAAAGCTATGTGAGAGTGAATCTTGGCTCTGCTCATGTCAAACAGGGCCCTCAAGTCAAGAAATGCTTCCAAAAAAAGTTACATTAAATTCAGACAGAAATCTGGTCTCAGCCAAGATGTTTTAAGGTGCCACCCAGCACCCAGACATTAAAATGGTGTTTAGGCCTCCTGTTTGCAATTGGTTTTAGGCCACATCTTGTTTCTGTGAGTGCAGCACAGGCAGTACATGTCCAGAAATGTTTCATAAAGTATGGTACATTAAATTCAGACAAAAATCTGGTATCAGCCATGATGTTTTATGGTGACCAAACCCCCACCCAGACCAAACGATGGTCTTTGGTCCACTGTTTGCAATTGATTTTAGGCCACATCTTGTTTCTGCGAGTAAAGCACAGGCAGTACATGTCCAGAAATGTTTACCAAAAAATGTTACATCAAACTGAGACTGAAATCTGGTGTCAGTCCTGATGTTTTATGGTCCCCCCCCCATGAACAAGATATTAAAATGATGTTTTGGCCACTGTTTACAATTGGTTTTCGGCCTCATCTTGTTTCTGCACGTGCAGCACAGGCAATACATGTCCAGAAATGTTTACTAAAAAATGGTACATTAAATTCAGACAGAAATCTGGTCTCAGCCATGATGTTTTATAGTGTCCAATTCCCCACCTGGACCAAACAATAGTGTTTGGTCCACTGTTTGCAATTGTTTTTAGGCCACATCTTGTTTCTGTGAGTGAAGCACAGGCAGTACATGTCCAGAAATGTTTACCAAAAAAATGTTACATCAAACTGAGACTGAAATCTGCTGTCACTAATGATGTTATATTATGTGCCACCACCTCAGGGACCTGAAAATGCAGCTTCTGCCACTGCTTACCAATGATTTCAGCCTGAAACACAGTGCTGCTGGTGCCAAACAGGCCTACAAGTCCAGTAATGCTTCCAAAAAATGTTAGAGTAAATTCAGACTGAAATCAGGTCTCAGCTATGTTTTTATACAGTGCCCAAGCCACCACCCAACCAAAACATGGTCTTTGGTCAACTGTTTACATTGAAGTCATGCTGAATATTGTTTCTGTGAGCACATAACAGGCTTTACATGTCCAGAAATGTTACAGAAAAAATGGTACATAAAGTGGAGACTGAAATCTGGTCTGAGTCATGATGTGAATGTCCCCCTCCCCCGACCACCTGAACATTATATTGCTATTTTGGGTCCTGTTTACCAAAGATTTCAGCCTGAAACTCAGTGCTGCTTGTACCAAACAGGGCCTACAAGTCCAGAAATGTTTCCAAAACATATTACATCAAATTGAGACTGAAATATGCTGTCAGTCCTGATGTTACATATTGTGCCACCACCTCAGGGACCTGAAAAGGGGTGCCAACACATGAAGAGAAAATGAATTCCTCCTGCAAAATGCTGCTGCTAACTGAAATTGTTTCCTGCTGCTGCTTTTTCAATTGATTGAGATAGAAATGTACAATTATCATTTTCCTATGCTGCTGTCCTGGTTGGTTGGCTATGATGAATGACTGGCTCTGTGGTTGTAGCTTGCCAGGCAGTGGGGAGTGAATGACATTTTGGGGCACTGTATCTTGCTGCCTGCTGCTGTCTCTGACTACTAGTTGCCATTACCAACTTGCCACAAGAAGTACTGTTCTTCTGGACAATTGATATTGGATCATCTTCACACAGTCTGTACTGCTGCTGATGAACATGTAAGTATCTGTCTTTATTTTTTCCCCCCGTGCAAGATAAGGGTGTTGATGGTTGGTATTACGGGGTCTTGAGTTCTACTATGTTTGTACTGCTTTTATATTATTTTTCAGTGTGTTGTGAATGACATCATCATGCCAGGCCAGGATTAGGATCTAGGGAGGTTTGAAGACACCACATTTCCCAAGTTTCCACAGCAGGCGTTAAGTATCGACATTTTCATTACTAATGTGGTATGTCTGTTACTGCCATCTGGATGTCTGAGTTTGATAGTAATTGTGTTCTTTTTGCTTTTATCAACATCAGGAATTCCAGTGAAGATAACTCTCATTCCTGCTGCCACTTTTGCTGCTGCTCAATCAGACCTGGGGGATTTATTTAATTGAGCCATGGTTCCACTTTCACAGTCCCTAAGGTAAGTATTTTTTTTTATGATCTTCTGTTGGGCGGGGGATGTTGGTGGTGGGGGGGCTGGAACTTTTTACAATCCTCAAAATTTTTCTTATTTCCAGGTACGCAGTACTAATAGGGGAAGGGGAATGCCTGCTACTGTGCTTCGTCATGGTCTGGAATCATATGCCCCATACAGCATGTTCCTTCTGGGGGCAATTTGCACAGTTTAATGACATCACTGGGTATAATAAGTAAAAAAAAAATGTTCTCTGCTTGTTCCAGCTTGCTTATAAAAATAGGTATGCAGATTGATGAGTATTTGTCATTTTTTTTTAATCTTTGTTCTTGCTCAGGTTATTTTCCTCTTTTGAGGTTTCATCATATCTCTGTGTGATGACTACATCCATCCAGTCACTGCAGAATCTGTGTTGTGTGGAAGACAGGGGGTGTTGCTTGAACTGTGATGTTGGCCACTGGTGTCAATACCATTAATGAGTCAACACCACCCACATGCAAGGAGGAACTATATGTGGAAATGGATGGTTGAGATGGTGTTTAGTAAATAATTAGATGGAGAGGCTAATGTCTTGTCTAGTCATTTGAGGCAGAATAGCTGCAGTGATCAAGGAAATGTGGAATCCAAACTGAGGACAGAAAGCACCTCCCCCTGTCCCCCCTCAGGAACCATCACAGTTTTGGTACAAGAACTTTAACCTGGTAGTATAGCCTAAGTAGCCCTTTTGGGGGAATTTGATGTTGTAAGTTGTTAAGCCTTTTCATGACTACTTTTGTAATTAATGATTCTCATCATTAAAGATGGACACTATTCACCATTTCTCAAAATCTGTTCAATTTGTGGTGTTAATGGATGAATGAGCATGTTACATTCATATGCTATTTGTACTAGGTTCTTGTACATGTCACTGATAGTAAGTAGTAGAAAATATTTTTGGGTCACATGTAGACCTGTGTGGAATATAAAATTATGCATATAGAATGCCCCCAGAGTGACCATTCCGATTCTGTGGAATTCTGAAGAATATTCTTTGGAATTTCACAAAATTTTACATTTTAGTTATTTCACTATAATTTTAATTGTACACATCCAAATTACACCAGATGTGGAATGTAGGCAGTACCCCCATACCTTACAAATGTCTACCAAATGCCAGAGTAGTAGAGGGAAAGGGGATGGAGTTATAGGTGGCCAAACATTTAATCAAAATCTAATTTTCAGTAATTTTGAGATAATTTTAAAATTGCTTCTCCACATTTCTCCACAATATCAGGGTTTAGAGAAGCACATATAATGCATATATGCACCATGTTTTAAATTTCAAACTTTAAGAGTAGCTGAGCTATAGGTAGTCAAATATTTTGCCAAAATGTGTATTTCTGTAATTTTAGTATAACTTTGATAGTATTCATTGAAATGTTACAAAAAGTGCCTGGTATACAGGTTAGCACTGCATTTGTATATGCACATAGTTTCAGATTTCTAACTTTAAATGGTACTGCATTATAGCCTGCCAAACATGTTGCCATAATTTAAATTTCAGTTAGTTCCCTCTAATTTTAAAACACATATCCAAATTTAACCAGAGTTGAAACATTTAAACTACTATATCACATGCTTATTTCTGAAAAAAAAATACATATTTTCAGCTTTAAATTGGATTAAGTGAAAAGTAGTCAAACTTTCGCAACATTTAAAAATTAAATTTTGCAAGAATGTAAACTATAAATTTATAAACCCCTGAAACTTTGAAACTAGAGAATGCGATACCATTAAATTTTGAAGGTTCATAGATCTTACAGGGGGACTGTGTGTGCCAGTTTTATTAATTGCTTTCCAGGAGATATTGCAAATAACATCTCTACTTAAAGTCAAATCCCATTAGCCTTTGTGAAAATTGCAGAATTTCATGAAAAATTCCATAAAACTGGAATTTTCTAATGTCACTCAACCTTATCTGGGGGTGTTCTAATTAAAGGATGGGGTATAAGAGGCAGGTAGAATAGGGGGTCACCAGGTTCAGGAGTTAGAGGCACAGTTTCACCAAGAAATGGACAGTTGAGCTGGGTGACACAACAGTGGTAGACCACCAGGTTGGAGCAAGAAGCACAGTGTCAAATTCTTCCCTGAATGCAGGATATTTAAGGATCCCATCCAGTATATTTATGATGCAGGCAGCCTGGTGTGCATGCAAGTCTAATACTTAGAGGTACTCAAAAACATGAAGTAGGGGAAGACAATGTCTTGGGCAGCAGGAAGAAAGCATTCTGGCTATTCCAACAGGGTAGGTTGGTAGGAAAAGGAGCAGATGACTCACATTTTAAGGAAGTTTGTCACTGTAAAGAACAAAGAGGATATCAGTGGGATCAGTAGTTCTATTGAGTCAAACTGGCTATGCCAAAAGAAAAGGGGAGGTAGTCACTCAGTGAGGAACAGCAGGACTACAAAAAGCTCAGCCCAGCTTATCAAATGAAGTAGTGATATGTGCATTGTTAATGTTAAATTCCATAAAAACAAAAAATTCTGATGCTTCATCTAGAGAATATGCTATCATACATATGTGAGAAAATGTTACTAATAATGTTTTTCTTCTGCAAAATTAAAACCGCTTAACCAATTTATCCAGTTGTGTTACACACCAGGATACACATACTATGGATATGGATGTCAAATGTTAACTCTATGCAAGCAAGAGCAGAGAAGTTACAAACATTCACATTTTTGATGGTTTTCAGAAAGTTTTGCAAATATTTACATAGTAAGGATTTGAACCCCTGTAACTTAAAAATCTCCTATCTGATTCATGCCATATTTAGATCATTCAATAAGAATTACAAAAAGGTTATCCATACTAATTTATGCATGTCTAGCTCCAAAGGTGCCTAAGTTATATGTAGATGAAATCTTTTCATGAAATTTCCTGAAAAAATAAAATGACAGATTTTGAGCAGATATAATTTTGAGACGATGCATCATATTATCATGAAATCTGGCACATTGTTAGAATACCTATCATCAAGAAAGCATGCCATGTTTAAGATCCCTAACCCCATAGATGGTTAAGGTACATGCAGATAAAAAATGTTCATGATATTTCGCACAAACAATAACATTACAACATTTGAGCCTCTATAATTTTGAAACTGACCAACCAAATTATATGATATTTAGCACATTTATGGCTATTGTCACAAAGAGTATATCCTCCAATTTCAGACCTCTAGCGTGAACAGTTGTGGAGTTATAACCAAATTACTAAAGTTTAAAAATTCCACAAAATTGCGATGAAATTCTGCAGATTCTGAATTTTCCCATTCTGCACAGCTCTAGTCACATGGAGTGTATGGGTGGGTCATGTCAGGTGGTGAGAGGGGGCAGGAGCAGTGTGGCATTTGCCAGCATGGGCACTTTTAAGGACATCAAGACAAGATATCTTGCTGTAAGATGGGGTTGATATTCAACATAAAAAGTAAGATATTTTTGGCAGCAAAACATTTTAACTGTAATCATGCAATTGCAACATCTTTATGGTTATGGTAATTACATTGCTACCTCTTTATATAGGCTGGGGGACTGGTGGTAACCAAACAGCGGGTTACGGCAAAGGGTGATCAAATGAAACTTATACACGCTGCAGCAGATAACACATTACCATAACCAATCCAATGGTACATAGCGAAAAATAAGGTATAACACCATAGTGAGCTGAAAGTGGTTGGGGGGTGGCCTTCAAATAAACTCAGCCTTTTTCCACTTCAACATCATCCAAGAAGCACCCCTCACATTCTTTGAGACTCGAGTTCTCACCAGGTGGGAATTCTCTCACCATTGCTGCTTCATCCATCTTGCTGCTGGTGGATGCCTTAGTCATGGGATTGTCATCATCCTCATCACCTAGACACAGTTCCTATGGCAACACCACTAACATTGCTGTGTTGAGTGGAATGTGCCTTTCTTTCATTTTGATGAATGTTAGCATGGACACATTCTTGGGTGACAGATTGGTCCTATGGTCACTCACAATGGCCCCAGCCACACTAAACACTAGTTCCACATTGACACTGGATGGTGGGCAACTCAGGTATTTCACAGCAACCAATATTAGTGTTGGCCAGTCAGTCATGTTGCTGCTCCAGTACTGCAGTGGCTCATCAGTAATGGCAAGGTGCTTTGGGTCCCCCATGTAGGCCTCCACCATTCTGCTTCCCAGAGTCGAGTTACCTCATCTGTTTCCTCCTCCTTTTCTTCCATATCTTTCACTACATCTGAAAGAGAACATCCCAAATGGGAGTGCTTGCTGTTTTCTGCAGTGCCATGCCCATTTTCTATGATTGAGTTGCCTGTGAGCCATTGGTGGTGGTAGCAACATCCATTTTCACCGCAGTGCATGCCATTTTCATGTGTGCAGCATGTACCATTCTAATTAAGTTCTCTGTCAAATGTTGTGCTCGCTGATGACCTCCTTCAATTATAGAGGGCAGGCCATGTTTGTAGCATGGATCCAGTATGGTGGTGATTGCAAAGACAACTGACTGCAAAATGCCAGATACATGGGTATTTGTGTCAAGCACTTGCAGCATGTGATCCAATAGATCACAACTGCCATGATCCCCACTTGCCACCATCTGGTGTCACATGTTAACTAGTGTCTGCCTCAGCACATGTATGAGGGGTATGGATTGACTTATACACCAGTGTTCCCACTCACTGCCTGTGTAGAATGCTCGAATGGAGGGAGAATGAGTATTAGCCCATCTATTTGGCACCAATGCTCTGTTGTTAGAGCAAGGGACACTCCAGCACTGTCACAGGTGGTGTGCCACAACAGGTATTCTGACATAGCCTTATACTGTTCATACAGCCAGTCAAGCATGTACAGTGTTGAGGTCTCCCTGATCACAACATCAATCTTCATCCGGTGCTGAGGCAGATGGTTATTGCGCTGTAGCTCATGTAGATGGTCATGGGCCTTTGCAAAATGGGTGAAGTGGATACAGATGTGATGGGCGACAGTAACTGTTTCCTTAATGTCTGCATGGTTGGGAAACTGCTGAACAACAACATGTAGGCAGTGTGCCAGGCAGGGCACCCAAAAAATTCCACCATCGCTAATGCACCTCACTACACTGGCACCATTATTACTTTCGGTGAATCTTGCAATGAGTAACTGTGTGTGTAGCCACCCATCAGTCTTGCCCAGCAGAACATTAAGCATTAGTGTAGCCATGTGAGAACCAGTAACACTTGTCATACTCGGGGTCATATGCTGCTAAAAACCAGGTGCGTTTTGCTACCACCACAATTTTGCTTCATGCAGGTTTTGCCAAGCCCAAAATCAAGTACCGCCCTAGGCAACTGGGTCCAGTGTCCTGTTATGCATAGATACAAGCTTGCTGCTGTTTATCCACTGGTCCACATATCCATGCTAAGATGGATATATTGTGATGCATTATGCTTCAATGCATGTCTGATGGAATCAGCAACTCTAGTGTTCAGCTCTGGCATGGCAAGCTTAGTAAAATAGGTTCACAATGAAACTTGCCATTTGGGAAAGGCACGGGCCATCAACCCGCGGAAACCAGCATTCTCCATGAATGAGAATGGCAACAGATCGATGGCCAGCATTTCAGCCCTGGAAGCATTTAACTCACATGCAGCAGCATGATTGTGGGGGGGTACTTTGTCTGCCACTCAAGGATGGTCTACAGAGTGGGCTGTATCTTTGAGGCTGTTTGACCAGAATGCTGTACTTGTGGCAGCAATGACGTTCTTTTAAGGGTAGCGCTTGACTCATGGGGCTGTGTAGACTACATGAAACCAGTTATTTTGGTTGCTTGTGAGTGTGGTGGTGTACTTTTCAGACTCAAGAGACTGGGACTGGGACTGGCACCTCCACTGCTATTCCCACTACTCAAAAGATCAAAGGATTTCTCACCCTCCTCCTCCACCACCGACCCACTCTGCCCTCCCTCCTCCTGCTCTTGCTCTACTACATTTAACTTGCCAAAAGAGATGCCACCAACATCTCTAGCATCCTTCTGGTGTTGCTGCCATCTCAGTGGGTGCTTATTTTTCAAGTGGGCGTCTTGGCCACTGGTGCCTATGTGGCTTCTCTTTTTCTCCTGACTAACATGCTCTTGACAAAGTTGGTATATTACTATGGTGTCATCAGCAGGATCAAGCACATAAAAGTCCCAGACTAGGGACTTTTGACCTCTGGACTTCAGATGCATCTGGGACTGGGATAATTCAGAAACAGATGTGGAAGTGTGTGTTTTTTGGGCTGCACTCATCACTTCCATAAGACTACTTTTGGGTAGGGGGTTACTTGACTGCTTGGAGGTTTACTTATAGGCATGGTGACAGACTGATCCATGGGCTGTGCATGTAAATGGCCTACATCACCCTTGACCTTTTCTAACTCACACTTCCATGTGGGATCATCCCAGTCTTCATCATCACCACCAATAGTGATTATGTCCTTGTCTTCCTTCTCCTCCTCCTCCTCCTCCTCCTCCTCCCTATTCCTGTCTTCTTGCAGCATGGCATCTTTTTCTTTTTTTCTGCAACCATCTCAATGACTTGACTATCCCTACCTCCAGGATTATCAGACTCTTATTGAACATCACCAACAGACTTATCACCCTCCTCCTGGACCACAGTTCCTGTGCTGGTGTCAGTGCCTCCCTTCTTCTCACTGTCATCATCCCCCACTAGCATGGATGCAACAGTCTGAGCCTTACAAAAGTAAGACATAGGTATGCCAGATCCAGTTCTGCCAATGACTCCTTTGCTGGTTCCTGCTGCACCACCAGAGCCCACATCAGAAGACACTGATGCAGACATACATGTGCTTTCACTGTTGCGGGGAACTGGAACTGAAGTTGTACTTTTTTCAGCAGACTTCTTAGCTCCCTCATCCCCCATGCTATGTTTCTCCCTTGTACTGGGCCATCTCTTAACAGGCATTTTTGCTGGCTGCTGCTTCAAAGTTTTGCCTTTCTCTGGGAGTATTTGAAGAAAGGATGTATTACTAACTGTGTGAATAACATCTCACATGTGATGTCACACCTATAGTACTGGCTTCCTTACAAGTCCAGACACAACCAGGACAGGTAGCAGCACTTAGAGTACAACTAATACCATATATGGTAGGTAGCCTATTCTAGTACAAATAAAAAGGTAACTTTTTTCTTTCAACAAACAGGAATTAAAGAAACACACACAAGGAAAAAAGGCAAAAGTGACCAACTTTAAATACAGATCACCTGTGTCTGGACAAATAAAGTACTGTAATGTGTTATTAGTTAATTAATACCACAATTTTGTTTTGTTATATAAGGGCAGAGACAACCATAAGGTAGAAGGTAGCACACTCACCTCTGAGGCCGAGAGATCAAAAGGCTATGGGTTCTATCCCCATGCCAGGCACTTGGGTTAATATCCCAATACTGACACTGTAGTGCAGCATGAGGGGTGTGCTGCTCTCCTGAGGTGCCGTCTTTTGGATGAGACTTTAAACCAAAGTCCCATCTGCCTGTTCTGGTGGTAGTTCAGGTGGATGTAATGATCCCATGGCACTTCTCAAAAAGAGTTGGGAGATTTTTATTAAAAAAACAACAACAAATAATACAAGAACCGTATTACATCATACAAACTTAAAAACTGAAAATCAAAAAGAACATCATTAAGTATTACATCATACAGCAACCCCAACCTTCAACAATCCTCCCCCAGCAAAACAGTAGTGAAAGAGAAATACAAAGAATGAGACGTGAAAAAAAAGGAAAAAACAAAAGCTCAAGAGGATCGTAGCATCAGTTTTCACAATTCTTCCAAAGATTAAGCAAATCAGTACTAGAAAGAAAAGCAATTCATGTAAGTAAAATGACTTAAGCTGAGACATAACCATATGAATAATGTCAAGCTGTGTCTACCAGGTGTGCTGGAAAACCCAAGCACAGCATGCCAACCAAATATAATATTTCAAAAAACCCAGGACCACACTTAGTGTACCATGATGATACTTGACCCAACCAGCTTTATAGATACCCAAAACCAAGGTATCATAGTCAATAGATCCAAAATCAGGACAATGCTAAAATGACACCAGTGTGGACCAAAAGGTCACAACAAGAGGGCAATCAAAAAATAAATAATGCTGGGTTTCTAAAATACCATTACAAGTATCTCTGGGATGAAATCGATCATAAATTTGCTTGTGTTTATGAGAATTTCCCACATTTAATCTACCATGACACTAAAGCCAGGTAGTATCCCAAAAATAGTCCAGTAATCTAGGATTTGATAACAACTGAAGAGTAACATCTAAAGTATCAGGAGACCCAGATGGAAAAATTAAGGGTTCCCAAAAAGTACTCTCAATTACATGATCATAAAAGGCCTTTTTAGAAAATAGCAAAATAACTTCCATAGTAATATGCCAATGTTTTATACATTTAAAAGTTATTTCCATATAACTGGGAACATAAATCTTCCACCACAGCATATGAAAATGCCAAGGCCCATTTTTCCATAAAGCAATCAAACTCTGCAGATCATGTGAAAAACAAGAAGACCAAGACTGTAAATGGTTACCAAAAAGAGGCTTAACATTATAAAAAACAAAATTCATAAAATAAAAGGCAACAGGATTAACCATGGCCAACCCATCCTGCCTCACCGGGAGGTAGGTAAAATTATACTTAATAGGATTAAGCTTAGAACCCCACAAAGCTTGAAAAAATAAACTATACAATCTAGTCTCCATGTCCTGGGGGAGTGGGAAAATAGCACTAAGGAATAAAAACATAGGTAATAAGAGAGATTTAATCAAAAGCACCCACTTCTTTTTAGAAATCTGCATACCTTTCCAATGAGTCAAAAGTGCAAAACTCTCATTCAATTTTAAACCCCAATTCAATTTACCAGCATCAGGACCACTAAAAAGAATACCCAGAATTTTCTAATCATCCCGAATGATGGGAATACCTGCCACTGTAGTGGGGCTACACAAATCTGTCCCAAACTGCAAGGCCCTACTTTTAGAAATATTAATTTTAGCATTGGAAATAGCCTAATAAGCTTGAAAAATACAAAGTAAGGCAGCCCCAGAATGAGGATCAGCTATAAAAACACAAATATCATCAGCATAAGCCAGTACTTTAGGAACGGAAAAAAGGGCAGTCGCAGTGATAGGAACAATTTCTGGAGAAACATTAATTTTCCGCAAAAGAACATCAAGACCCAGGATATATAAAATAGGACTTAATGGACACCCTTGTTGAACCCCTTTAGACTGTGTAACAACATTACTCTGAAAACCATTAATCAACAGCCAAAAAGTGCATTTTGATAAATCAGCTGTATCCAGGAAATAAATGTAATAGGAATACCATGAAAACAAAGGGCCTTATAAAGAAAGTGATGGTCAATCCTATCATAGGCCTTTTCTTGATCACTAGACAACAAAAAACCCTATAATTTATTATCACTTCCAAACTGTATAACATGCCGAATCTGAATGGGATTATCTGTAATAGTCTGACATGGGATGGAACAGGTTTGAAATTGAGAAACAATACTGGGAGTGACAACACTTAGCCATGTAGTCAAGATTTTGGTAAGTATTTTTAAATCAGTGTTTAACAGGGAAATAGGTCTCCAAATTTTGAGATCTGTATGGTCTCCAGCCTTAAAGATTAAAATCATACAAGCTTGTAACCAGTCACGAGCAACAGATCTGGTAGCAAGGATAGCATTATAAAGTTCCATTACAACAGGAACCAGAATATGCTGAAACTGCTTATAAAATTCAGAGGAAAGGCCATCCAGGCCTGGAACTTTAGATAAAGGAAGTGCAGCAATAGTATTCATAACCTCCAGTCTTGTAATAGGTCTAATCAATAGTGTGGAGTCAAGATCAGATAAAGTATGGGGCACCAAATCAGAAAAAAAAAACATCATCCGAAAGTAAAATTTCAGAGGTAGAAAAAAGGCAGCATAAGCAGTTTCATCATATTTTAAAATCTCAGCACTAGAGTGTAACAAAACCCCAGAATCAGTTTTCAAAAACAGAACAACCTTCTTATTAACCATATCTGAGTTGCATTTAAAGACATCCAAGGAACCCTTTTGAAGCCGAGTACCATACCGTTCTTTAGTAGTTAAAGATCTCATCCTATCATAAAGGTAACATTTCAGCTGCACTCATAAATTATCTATTTGAGAAGCATAACTATAACCAGTAGTGGCTTGTAAAGAAATAAGTTTGAAGAGCTGCTGTCGTAAGTGCCAAAAATTCAAATAGGCAGCCTCACTACATTTTCTACCTCTAGAAAAAAAATGTTTAAAATCCAGCTTGGATTGCATACACCAATCTAATATAGAATCATAAAAAACCATAACAGAAAGACAGACTTTAAACAATTCAAGACAGTCTTGCAATAAATCTTGCTTAGTCAATAAGGAAGCATTCAGTTTCCATAAACCTTTACCCATACATGTAGTTTCACCCAACACAATCAAAACGTGCAACTCCATATGATCAGAGGTGGCAGAAGCTGCAGTCCATGCACCAAGTGAATGAGCATGCTCAGAAACAAAAACAAAATCGATCCTAGTAGAGATAGAATTCCTAAAATAAGTATGCCCCCCTGTGAGATGAAATTTCCTGTAAGAATTAAGCAATCCAGCAGTTTTCATAATGGAAGTCGAAGAATTAGTATCATGAAAAAGCTTAGCAGTCAACCCCATTTTATCAGCCATATTCAAGGGTCAATTAAAATCACCACCAAGCATAACCAACTTTCCAGTATGGAGATAAGGTCTCAAAACCTGAAAAAGGGAAATTCTCAGACTTCGGGACATAAATAGTGTAAAGTCTAAGAAACATATTATCAAAAAGAATATCCAACAACAACAATCTACCAAGCTATATATCAAATACCCTAACAAATTTAAAATTCCAAAACTTAAACAGAACACCTACACCAGAACAGGACTCAGTCCCTAATGACCAGAAAGAAGGACCCCAAAGCCAAGAACGTTTGGCCAGAGAAATATCAGAAATAGACCTCAACCTTGTATCCTGCACAAAAAAATATTATCTTTAGAGAGATGCAAAGCAGAAAACAGAGTAGCCCGGTGCTTGACATTTTGGATATTAACATGCAAGGTCAATAAATGGAAATCAGCACTAGTTAAAATCAAAGAAGCAGGAATTAAACATTTTTCTTTCTAGTCCGTTTATAAGTTTTGCCTTGTTTACGGTCTTCTTCACCCTCAGATGCCTCCTTGTAAGAAGAGGCCACTGAGAACATGTCAGATTCTTCATTCTCTTCAACATCACAAGACTGTAAAGCAGCATAACTATTCTGAGTCCAGAGAGAATCTCTGCTGGAAACCTTTAGTCGAGGTGGCAGCTTCTCTTGTTTATGTTTGCCACCCACAACCACAAAGTAATCAGCTGGAAGTGATGAAGGGGGGCATGGCCACAGAATCCACAGCTGAAACCAAGTCCTGAGGTATCTGTGATGCCAACAAAGGGGCAGCCACCTGTGTCACAGAAGAATCAGATGATTCCAATACAACAGACGCAGTGTGCTGAGGAGCGAGCAGTTGGACAGGGAGAGAAATGAGAGACTGATGCTTAAGTTGAGACTTTTCTTGTTCCTCCAAAACTATCTCCTCCTGACCATAAAAGGAACCCTTATTATGAGCAGCCCAAGGACACTGTCTATAAGAGTGACCAGTCTCATCACAGAGATTGCAACGAATAGGATTAGGAGAATAAGTGCTAGAATGTCCAGTTTCCAGACATAAAGCACAAACATGCACCTCACAGGCATTGCTCAAATGGGAGATAGAGCCACATCTCTGGCAAGTCTTAGGCTGTCCAGGATAAAAACAAAAGCCCCTATCCCTGCCAATGAAAAAGCTGCTAGGCAAATGCTGAATGCCTGAGTCAGTAGTTCTAAGTTTAACTTTAAGCCGCCAACCCCACATCCATATATTCTCAGAATCAAGAATAGGAGAAGGTCTATCAATGGCTTCTATTTGTTGTTTTATCCAGTACAAGATATTTGAGATTTCCACACCCACATTCTTAAACAAAATATTGACCGTTTTCCATACAGGTTTTGTCAAGGGGAAAATAATGAATGGAGTCCAAGCAGGAGTATGTTGAAGAGTGGAATATTAATCCAGAACCTGTCAAGCAACACAGGGGAGCAGAAACTGACATCAAACTGGGTGACCCCAGAAGTATGTATAAGTGCCAAAATCTCCATAGCAGTAAAATGCATTGTGTCCTTCAGCAAAGTCCTGGCAACATAAGCCCTATCCAGAGGTACATCAAGGCCACCAGCATATTTAAAATGCACAGCATTCTTGTGTTTAGCTGGCTCCCCCAAATTAGCAAATAAGTCAGATAATTTAAAAGGCCTGGCAGGATTAGAAGGACATTTAGCACGGTGAAGTTCAGCAGTATCAGCAGTAAGCAAAGGGGAAGACACAGGCAACTCAGGCTTATCCGAGTTAGAAAGGGGAGCAATTTTCTCCATTAAATCAGCTCAAGAAGTAGAGGGTGTCTCAGAGTCAAGAGGCACTACAGAATGAGTGTGTAAGCTGGAAGACTGTAAAACACTTACTTGAGGAGGAACAGGATCGAGGTCAGGGACAACAGCAGGCTCAGGATTCAGCCGCAGGTCCTCGACTGGTAATACCAAAGGTGCAGACTCAGGAGACACAGTGATACTGGAATCGCCCATCATACAGGCTGTGCTCGGTGCAGAACAAACAGTGTGTGGAAGAACAGCAGAGGGAATGACAGATGCCGATGTAGAAGACACACCCTGAAACTCCGTGGCAGTCGGAATCGAGGTGGAAAACCAAGCTGAGCCATCAGCTGTTTATTTCCATCCTGCAGCATGGACAGCTCGATCCGGGGACCCAGCTGAATGAGACCCCAGCATACCCTGAGGAGACAAAAATGAGCACTCACCACAAGAGTGGGCTTCCCGAGATTCCCCAGGAAAATGGCACTTCGTAGTTTCCAAATGAAGTAAGACTTCATCTTCTTTATGCAACAAGCTTAGCAGTGCTTCCAGACATTGATGGATAGCCAAAAGACGAGAGTCAGGGATCAAATCTTGCCTCCTATCGGTAGCACGTAGTAGTTCAGGCCTGGGAGAGAGAGACAATTTAGAGCTTCAGCAGTCTGTTGCTCAAAGGCAACAATCTCAGGGTGTAGCAGTCCATCAACTTGAGTAACAACAGGAGAAGATGATAAATCCATAAGGTCTGAGGTAGAAACATTGACAGTAGCTACAGGTTCAGTAGATAAAGCAAATCCCATATCCATTTCCTGAGATGGTTCAACACAAGGCAGAGCTCCTTCTCCAGATCCTACTTCTCCTCCTCCCTGGTCGGCCATCTTGTCCAAAAGACAGACAAAACGTTCCCCAATACAAGAGTAGGGGAAGTTTCCCTGGTGCCCTGGCTAAATTTCCCCCATTCACTAAATACACTACCAACAGCTTAATCTGGTTCAAGGTCAGTTGGCATTCATCTGTATCCCCCTCCCCTGGGTCATGCCTGACAACAGGCAGAATTTGTCTAGTGCACTTACTCGGTCAACAAAAACTAAATAAATAAATATATAAAACCTCAACAAAGGAGGGTACCACAATATGGTAGTGGTCTGGAATGGAGGGATCACCAAGCAATGTCATGGCAATATTAATATATAGTTTTTTATAATGTGTGCATCAGGTACTAAACAAACAATGCTGTAACAGAGAAAGGGTAAGGTAAGTCAGCTAAAACAGGAACACTGTGCAATGTGCAGAGGCAGGCTCCAACAATAAAATACAGGGGAGCAATTCAACAAAGCAGTGCCACTGTAAATGGACAACTTCAAGTGATCAAGAAAAAGTACTTGAGTAAACATACAAAAAAATACAGAACTGTTGATTTTCACAGTTTAGGTGACACAAGTTAATACTCCAGCAAACAGAACTAACCATAAACAAGTAAAATAATGGATCAGCTCTGTGTCTTTAAAACTTTAGAATTCACAATCACAACTAAAGGTGGAAGAATGGTATATATAACACTGGCTAACAGCTGCAGGAACTCTCTCAAACAGGACAGAGTAACTTTTCAGAGAAAAAAAATGGCAAGATGTAACAAAATTAATAAGAAATAACAGTAAATAAATAACTTACAATTTGTGAGAAATCTGTTTGTAAAAGACTAGAAATAGCCTGCACTGCTTTACACTCCTACCCTACCCCACTTAACCCCTTCAAAGACACATACAAAAGTAAAATCTAATTAAACTAAGTATTATGCAAAAATCCACAAAATTAGAAAAAGTTCCCTAGCAGCACTAGGAAACAACTGTATATTTTGGAGCAATTAGCTCTCAAAACAAGTTTTAACAAGGTTTTAAAAGGCTTACTGGCTCTGATGCACCTCAACAGACTGCTCTCTGAGTCAAGATGCAGCAGAATGAGCTGTAAACAAGCTGCACGTGATATTTGTCCTATTTACCCACAATGCATTGCAATATTCACTTTTGGAGCAGAATTTTGCCAGTGAAATTAAAAGTTATACCAGCAAAATTGTGTCACAAGGTGAAATTTTGAGCATCAGTGGGCGAAATTGGCACACCACGGCATTTACATGAAATTTAGCCATTACACAAAATCATGAAAACAGGTGAAATTTTGTTTTGTCTACGCACAAAATTTCATGTAATTTCAGAATTACATGAAATATTATGCCAGGCAAAATATTTCAATTTTGCACAACACTATTCACATCCCTGTTAACACCCCGACCAAGCTTCATCATATGCTCTCTGGTCCTGATGCTCTTCCTCATTTTAAATAAACTTTCCTCCTATACCATATTCACACCTATGGGGTACTTGCTTGTCTGTCTCGCTCTCCTCCCTTCCAGGGTGTACATGATGCGATCCCTCAGTGTCTCATTGTAGGCCTTTTGGTGCAACCCTTGCACCATTTTAGTTGCCCTTCTCCGGACTTCTTCCATTCTGTCTATGTCCTTTTTGAAGTGCAGCCTTCAGAACTGTATATAGCACTCCAGGTTGGGTCTCACCAGTGAGTGATACAGTGGTAAAAACACCTCCTTCCTCCTGCCAGAGGTACATCTTTCAATGCATCCTAGCATTGCACTGGCCCTACCCCATGCTTTGTCACACTGCCCTGCCACTTCAAGGTCATCAGTTATAATAACCTCAAGGTCTTGTTCCTTCTTAGTGACTGACAGTACTCTCCCCAATCCGTTCCTGGATTCATATGCCCTAAGTTCATGGATTTGTACTTTTTGGCATTGAACACCAACTGTTATGTTTGTGATCACTCTGTGAGTTTCCCAAGATGCCCAGGCATTCTTTCCACCCCCTCCTGATTGTCCAGTATATTGCAGATTTTGGTATCATCCACAAAAGAGTGTACATTCCCTTCTAGTTCACCTGCAATGTCACGTATAAAGACATTGGAGAGGTCTATTCCCACTACTGACCCCTGCTGTAACCTGCTGGTCACTCTTCCATCATTAGAGTGAGTGCCATTAACCACTACCCTCTGTTGGCTATCTGTTAACCAGTTTATAACACAGTTCACCACTTTGGATCTTAACCATGAGCAGCTGAATTTCTTTATCAGTTTCCTGTGAGGCACGCTGTCAAAGGCCTTGTGAAGTTCAGATAGGCCACAGCCACCATTACCCCAATCTATTTCCCTGGTCACCCAGTCAAAGTTATAGGTCCTTCATCTTATTTGGCTTTTAACTCTCTATGAATCCTGTCTGTATTGTCAGTTTCGATGTAAAAAGCCACTATTTGCTTGAAGGACTTTATCAGAGTTTAAGTATTATCACAGCTTCATAGCAATAATCCTAATACATTTATATCTGGACCTTCAGTCATAGTCAATTAAGGTTGTTTTAGTTTCTGTATTGGTTTGTTTGGTTTTAGTTGTTGCAGAATGCAGATTCTTTTGATTTCCAAAATTGCAATTATTTTTTGTGCACATTTTCTTTCATAGCTTTATTGTTTTTAGTCAAGTTTTCAATGGTTTCTTGAAAGGAATTTAATTTGCAAATACTTTCTGCTAGTCTTTCCAATGCAACGTTCATCATTTACAATTGTTCTTAGAGAGCATTAGCTCATTATGATGCATTTTTGATATTGCCTTTCTCATCTTTGTTTTTTTTTTTTTTGCTTCTTTCTGCTTCCCTGGTTGTTCTTCTTTCCACCCTTACCTCTTCTTCCTCTCCTTCACTCTCTGAATTACTTCCAATGCTGTGTATCAAGGGAGAAAGTAGGGGCTCTATATGCCTTAAGCTTTGCCATTGGGCTCACTTGCATGCCATTTATGTTTCTCATTTTACAATATTCAAGGGCCTTAGCTGATCGTTCTTGTTCCCATGTTTGATCCCCAGCACTTTATTTACATCACTTTTTACTAAGGCAATATCCAATGTCTCTGTGGCTAAAATAATTTGACCAATCATTGTCTTAGTTTCTTAGCTATAAATTCTATAGCCTGGAAGATAGCAGTAATGGTACTCACAGAGTTTTATTGCTGATGTATTTGCTATGAAGGAGGTCTCTGGAATTTCCCCTCAGCCAAGACTGAAATATGCATAGGTACCATGGCATTCAGTTTCAAATGAGCAGTTCTTTTCTTATTATTTGTTAAAGAGGGAGTTCTGTGTAGTTCATTATTCTCTAAATAGGTAATTTCTGGAAATACTGTAAATTTATTTAAGCTGCATGGTCCCAGTCTGGAATCTCCATTTATTTATTTATTTACTTATTTATTTGAAAATTAGTAACTGGCAAAGGTACACTGAGGAAAGGCTCATTTCTAGGTGTGACCTGGTGGAGAGTGATAAGGATAGACTCAAGCAAATATAATGGTATGGATGCATACCAAACATAAAAATTGCTAATAAAGGTAGTACAACATGGCAAAAGTGTTAAATAACAATAGCAGATGTCTGGAACATGGCCCACTCTTCATCCTGAGATAAAATCTAACAACTGGTTGTACATATCAATGGAATGAAATTATAAAATATAAAACTGACACTGGAAAGGAAACTTGCCCCGGGAAGGGGAGAGGAACAAAGGGCAGGCCAGGAAGGGAGCTGACAGGTCCAGGAGGGGGAGAGTAGGAGTTTAAGCTGGTGCTTAAGGGAAGCTGGGGTGTGAAAGATAGATGGAAAAGGAGAGGACAGGTGATAGGAGAACACTGACTACCCAACAGAAGAATGAGGGTTTAGGAGGAGAAGTTGCAGGGATCAAAAGAGCAAAGAGAGTATTAGGCAGCTGGAATGTGAGAGATAAGTGTGGATAGGCATGATGCCAGTGCCTCAAAGCAGTATTTGGAGATGAAAGATGCACAGTGGTGCAGGCGATGGGAGAGAAGGGGAGGATGGAACAGGAGGAGTAGAGTGATCAATGAGGAGTGTGAGGGGGTGGGTTTGTAGAAAAATGACAAATGGCATTACAGATGGTGTCCAGTTTAGCAAGGGATGAGGACAGAGCAGTACCATAAACCACATCCAGATAGTCAAAAACTGCAATCACCATGTCTGGTGAGTTGTTAGAGTTTGGCCCCTCTGTACTATTATTATTCCTTTTTAGGTGCCAACAGCATAGCTTTTAGCACTTATTATGATCATGCATACTCTTCTGTGCATTTAATCAAGTTAAAAGTTACATTCACTGTGAATGATTTGACTGAATTATGTCATTGATGATGTTAGTAATATTGCTATTAGGTCTAGGCATATGGTTTCAGACCTACACAAGCCTGGGTTTGATCCCCTGCATTGCATTTCTTTTCTTTCTCACTACAGCTTTTGATGTATGAGAGAAATTGAAAGATGTCATTGCTTATGTAATGAAAGGTTTCAACAGAGCTAAATAACAGACATTCAGATAACTGAACTCAGTTCTATAGTATGTTGTAGTCAATTAAATTAGTCCCAGCTAAAGCTTGTCAAGGTGTGAAAGTGATTTGAGTCACCTGTTTTGCAGATTGTGATATAGTCTCTCCACCATTGGAACTGCAATTCACTTACCTGTTTCTCAGTGGGACACTGAAAATGTACATGTTTAGCATAGACAGATCAGTAGTTTAAACCTGGCAGGCACTCAAACATTTTCTTTGCAAGCTGGAAACTCAATTGAATGGTGATTTGTAGTGGTGTGGAGTTAGAATAGTACATTTTATGAGAAGTAAATTTAGCTAAGAACAACAATTTATGAAAGTAAATCATCTGGTTGGATTATTTTCCCAGTCGCCTATATTTGGTGGTTTTGACATTATCGCTGCACCCTAGGAAATGCAATCCCCTTACCTGTAGCTCAGTGACACCTTAGCTTCTAGGATAATGGATAGCAAAATTACCACTCTGCTTTATACAGATGATATTTAACCCTGCTAGGTTTAAAAAATAGTGATTACAACATTATTAGTACTTTTAGACGAATTGGACAGATAAATCCTGATAAATCCAATATTCTGATTTTTGGCAAGCACAGTCATCAACACCCTAATGTGTGGTCATTTGGTAAAATATAATTTGAATTGAAGACTAAAAACAGATATTGTGAAGTTGTTGTTGATAATCAACTTTCTTGGAAAAAAACATATAGCTTTTGTTAAAAAAATGGCCATCCCAGCAGCAGGGCCATTAACAGCTTCTGTAAATTATTTGCAAGTAACTCATATGTTGCATTAAAACAGGCATTTGATGCCATAATCATCAACATCCTGTTATACGGGTCAGAATTGTGGGCCTTTAGTAAGGTGGCCACATATCTGGAGTCTATTCAAAATTTATTTTATAAACAAGCCTATAGTTTATGCAGGAACACACCAACAGCCTTCTTGAGAAGTGAGTTTAATTTAAAATCTCTAATACTTAGAGCTCAAATTAGAGCTCTTAAGTTAGGGAAGAAAATGGTCACTGTGACTAATGAAAGAATTCTTGCTTAATGTTGCAGGAGGTAATGAGAAATGATAGATCACAGAGAAGGTCTATCCAATTAAATAGTGCCTTAAAAAGAGTGGGGTTTATCTAAATTTGGGATACGCACACATTAAATTACATTGACTTGGAAACACAGAGGCTTGAATATCCCTTCTTTCAAACAGAAATTGGGAAACTTAGTGAGACAGCCTACTGTAAGTTATACTATCAGTTGAAATCCACAAGAAAGAAGGAACAGTATCTATAGTTTTGTGAAAAGGCAATACACTGGAATACATATTGAAAATTTAGAGTAGGAATGGTTATGAGTACTTATTCACCTAATGGCGGGGGTATATTTGGGAGACTGGACTGCTGTAGTAAATGTGTTATGAATGAAGGACTAATGACATGACACCTGCTCTTTGACTGTCCTCTAGTAACTAAAGCAAGAGACAGATGACTTCAACCGATATTGGGGAATGTGATAGCATGTAACTGCAGAAGAAAATTAATAAAATGTATGTTATTTTGCGATACTCCCAGGCATTTTTTTTTGCTATGGCAAATTCTGCCACTATTGCAATTTATTCTATTTAAAGACTCCAGCATTTTTTGGGAATCACTGTTTTTAATTGTTCTAGAACTGTATTTAAACCTCTGTGTGTGATAACCTGGTTTTATCACTTTTTGTATGTGAGAATTTGGGTTTATAATTTTTGTATGTGATAACTTTGGTTTATATATACATTTCAATAAACTGAAAGTTGAAACTTGAAATGTGTGTTCTATTAACAAGTACAAAATTAGTAGTTTAAATGGTGTTAGACATAGTTTGAATCATAGAAGGGCCTTAAACATTTTTTTCAACTTTTTTGCAAGATGAAAACTCACTTGAGTAGTGATTCATTGTGGTGTGGAGTGGAATAGAAAATCATATATGATGTAACTTTAGCTCAGAACAACAATCTGGGAAGATAAATTGCCTGTTGGGATTAGATCCACAGTTGCCTATTTTGCAGGTGTGACATGAACTCTGTAACATTGTACATGTAACTTGCTTAGTTGCAGTTCAGTGGCACACTGATAGTATGTTTGATTAGTATATAAAGGATCCGTGGCTCAAATCTGAGCAAAGACTTGAGCATGTTTCAGTTTTTGTTTGTAAAACTTCACTTAAATGGTGATTCGTGGTGGTGTGGAGTTGGAATAGTAAATTATAAAAGTACATGCAACTACAAAAAACAGTTTGTGAAGGTAAATCACCTGCTGCGATTAGTTCTCCTGTTGCCTCTTCTGCAGGCTGTGACATAACCTCTACACCATAGGAAATGGTACTCACTTGCCTACAGCTCAGTGTCACACTGAATTTGTGTTCACTTAACAGGCAAATAATCAGTTTAAATTCAGGTAGATATTGTTTGAATCCTGGTAGGTGCTTAAACACTTTGTTCAACTCTCTTGTAAGATGGAAACTCACTTGAGTGGCAATCCATGGTGGTGATTCAGGCAAAGGATCAGTGGTTTAAATCTTAGCAGGGACTTAAAAATTTATTCTTTTTTTTTAACGACGGAAAGCCATTTGAGTGGAAATTCAAAGCGGTGTGGAGTTGAAATACCATATCATATATGAGAAGTAAATTTAGCTAAGAATAACAGTTTATGCAGGTAAATTGTCTGATTTGATTAGATCCCCAGTCCACTGATTTGCAGGATGTAACATAATTTCTACATCACAGGAACTGCAACTCATTTACCTGTAGCTCAATTACACACTGAATATGTGCGTTTGCACAGCAAGCAATAAATCAGTGGTTTAAATTCAGACAGAGTTCAAACCCTCACAGGGATTTATGTATTCCTTTTTAAAAATTAAAACTCACTTGGGTGGTGATTCATGGTGGTTTGGAGTTGGAATAGAAAATTATAGGGGATGTATATTTAGCTAAGAACAACAGTTTATAAACATACATTATCTCATGGGTGAAATCCACAGTTACTGGTTTTGCAGGAAGTGAAGTAAGTTCTACATCACCAGAAATGCAGCTCACTTATCTGCAGCTGAGTGACACACTGATTGTGTGTTTGCTTAAAAGCCAAATAATCAATGGCTTAAATTCAGATAGACATCCTGGCAGGGACTTAACCTCTTTTTTCAACTTTTTTTTGTAAGATGTAAATTCAGTTGAGTAGCAATTCCTGGTGGTGTGTAGCAGAATAGTACATTATATGATAAGTAAATTTAGCTACAAACAGCAATTTGTGAAGGTAAATTGCCTGTTGGGATTAGATCCCAGTCACCTGTTTTGCAGGCGTAACATAACCTCTACATCATAGGAACTGCAACTTATTTACCTGCAATTCAGTGTCAAACTGAATGTGTGTTTGCTTAGAAGACAAAAGATCAGTGACTCATATCTAAGCAGGGGAAATAATCATTTTTTTTTATTTTTTATGGTGAAATCTCATTTGATTAGCAAGTCATGTGATGTGGAGTGGAATACTAAATTATATGACAAGTAAATTTGGCTAAGAGCAACAAAGTGTGCAGGCAAATTGCTGGAATTTGATCTCCAGTCACATGTTTTGCAGGTGTGACAAAACCTCTACATCATATGAACTGCAACTTACTTAACTGCAGTTAAGTGGCAAACTGAATGGGTGTTTGCTTAGCAGACAGAAGCTCGGTGGCTTAGGCATGAGTAGGGGTTAAAGCATTTTTGTAAGCTTTTTTTTTTAAAGATAGAAACTGACTTGACTGGCAATTCATGGCGGTGTGGAGTTGGAATAATAAATTATATAACTGCATGCAGCTAAGAAAAAAATTAGGAAGGGGACTCATCTGCTGGGATTGAATCCTCAGCTGCTTCTTTTGCAGGTTGTGACATAGCCTCTACACCATAGGAAATGTGACTCACATGCAGCTCAATGGTACACTGCATGTGTACTTGCTTAACAGTTAAAGAATCAGTGGTTTAAATTCAGGTAGACATGCTTTGAATCCTGGAAGGGGCAAAATCCCCTTTTTAGTGTTTTTTTTGTAAGATGGATACTAATTTGAGTGGCAATGTAGAGTGGTTCTTCAGGCTAAGGAGCAGTGGTTTAAATCTGAGCAGGGACTTAATAATTTTTTTCAAATTTCAAATTTCTATTGTAAAATGGAAACTCACTTCAGTGGTGATACATCGTGGTGTAAATTTGGAATAGTACATTGTATGATAAGTAAATTTAGTTAAGAACAACAATTTCTGAAGGTAAATGGTCTGCTTCTATTACATCCACAGTACATTTTTTGCAGGATACAACATAATGTCTACATCACAGGAACTGCAACTCACTTATGTGTAGCTCATTAGCACACTGAAAGTGTGTGTTTGCTCCATAAGCAAAGAATCAATTGTTTACATACAGGAAGAAAAATTTAAAATCTATATAGCTAAGTATATAAATTTTTTTAAGGAAATTCACTTGAGTGGCGATTCATTGTGGTGTGGAGTTTGATTAGTAAACATAGTGAGAAGTTAATTTAGCTAAGAACAGCAATATGTAAGGGTAAATTATCTTCTGGGATTATATCCCCAGTAGCCTGTTTTGCAGGTTGTCACATCTGCACAACAGGAAATGTAACTCACTTAACCTGCAGCTCATTGGCACACTGATTGAGTGTTCACATAACAGGTAAAGAATCAGTGGTTTAATTTCAGGTAGACATAGTGACAGGGACTTAAACACTTTTTTAACTTTTTTTGTAAGATGGAAATTCAGTTGAGTAGCAGTACCTGGTGATGTGGTGTGGAATACAATGAAACCCCAGTTATCCGGATGCAGTTGGGGGCAAGAAAAACTTTTGGATAAATGGGGTTTGGGATAAGCAGGGGTTTCCAGTACAGTACTATATATGATGTTGTAGACAAGAGCAGCATCCACTGCAATACAGTACAGCACTGTACATGTATTATTGGCAGCATCTCTAAAGAAAGACTTTCACATACAAAAACAAACCTGCACAAGATACAGTACTGTTCAGTATAAGAGAGAAAAAAAAGAAGACTATTGGTCAAGCGCACCAGGGAGAGCAACAGCTGTCATTAAGTTAACCTACTTAAGCAGTCTCCATTGGAATGCAGGCATCCGTGGGCAACAGCCCCTGCTCTCCTGCTCTGTAATTATAATTCCCCTGCTTGCTGCTCTCCTGTGTATGACAGTGTAAGATATGTCCTTATTATTTTATTAAAAGGTGGATTTTAGAAGACTGCACAAGACAGAAAAGTGTACCAGCACCTAGAGTATTTTTAAAGATGCAAACAGAGGTGTGTTTCCATGTGGGCAGGAGGGCAGGGGAGACAGCATGTTGTGAGAGGTGCACTGCAAAGGTAAGGTTTGAGTTTAAAATACAGATGGAGGTTGCATGCTGGATAATACAATGTACATCACTGTAAGAATGGAATTGCACAGAGAGAGTATCAAAAGCTGGCAGGGGGATGAAGGCAATGAAAGACAATAAGTAGCGAAAGGTTGGGTTGCAGGGGTATTGATGGAGATGGAGAGACATTTCTTGTTTTGTTTGGTCTGGCATCGCCAATGCTTACAGTTTCTGGATCCTGTTCTTTCTCTATTGCAACTGACAACAGGGGATTAGTACTGAGCCATGAAGCAGATTAGAAAGTTTAACAGCAGGCTAAAGGGATTAGCATGAGTTACTAACAATCTGCTGTGAGAAAGCACTAATCACCCTGTCACTACACATCAGCTGTTAAGAGTTGTAAGGAAGAAATTCCTGTCACACTCACAGGACAAGACTCATTTTGGATAACAGAGTTTTGTATAAACGGGGTTCAGATAAGTGGGGTTTTACTGTACTAAACTATATGAGAGGTAAATTTAGTTAAGAACAATAATTTGTAAAGGTAAATTGTCTGCTGAAATTAGATCCCCAGTCAACTGTTATGCAGGTGTGAAATAACCTCTACATTATAGGAATGGCCACTCACCTGCATTTCAGTGGCACACTGAAAGTGTGTTTGCTTAGTAAGCAAATGATTAGTGGTTTGAATCTGAGCAGGGAGTTGGGACTCAAGTCTTTTTTTCCAAATTGTTTTGTAACATGAAAATTCACAAGAGTGTTGATTCAAGGGATGTTGAATAACGGGAAGGAGAAATTGTTTAATCAGGAAATGCACACTAAGCCAGAGCTTGCTTTCAGGTGGGACCTGGGAGCATGAGTAAGTTACATGACTTGCTCAGGGTCACACAGTATGCAAGTGGGGGCTAATAGGATTCAGACCCAGGTCTCAAGATTTGCAGCTCAGTGCCCTTAACCACTATACTATGCTGCCTATATCCCAAAGATGTTGCAAAGTTTAAATACACCTACAAAGTTCTGGTGGATTGCTGAAATCTGCCTTCATGGATATGTTCGTGAATTTTTGTCCCTATGTCACAAAAATCATGAATTTCTAACTTTGCCTTGTTACGTCTCCTTGTAACTTTGCCTTTGATGTGCCAGGGTGAATTTTTTTTGTAAACATGAGATTTTTGGTAATCAACTTGTCTAAAGGTGACATGGAAGAGCTTCTGCAGGTCATGTGGTACATCCATACACAGTGACTGCCTGGCATCCCTCTTTTTTCTCATTTCAAGTCAGAGAGAGCAGAAGGAGCCTGTTTTGTAACACAGAAAAAATATTTGTTTGAAACACTGCTAACAGCAGTTTCATCATCTTTTGTATTTCCTTTACAGTCACAGAATCACATAATTTGATAACAGAAAAGGACCTCCTGGCTGATCCAATTTGCCCTTTTCGATACTTACTTTTCTACCCCCTCCCAAAGTACCCCCCTCATGCCCTTGTAACCCCATGTGTCTGTCTCATGATCTCTTAATACCCCCCACAGTCCCAGACATCACCACCTCCTCTAGGAGCCCATTCCATCCCTCCACCACCCTTTCCATGAATTATCACCCTCTCAAGATACTCCTGAAGTGCCCCCCTTGCAATCTCAGACCATGCCTTCTAGTTTTGGCATCCTCCTTCATGTTGAATAGTCGACCCAAGTATGCTTTGCTTATCCCCCTGATATATTAAAAGGGCTCTGTCATGTCCTCCCTCTCCCTTCTGGTCTCTAGCAAGTACAGTCCCAGTTCCTTGCATTTCTGTTAATATGGTTTACCCTTCATCCCTTGCAACATCTTGGTCACTCTTCTCTTTACCCTCTCAATTGAATCTATATCCTTGTGCAGGTGAGGCCTCCAGAACTGTACTTCATACTCAAGGTGCTGTCTCACCAATGCATGGTACAGGGGCAACAGGACCTCCCTTCATCTGCTTGTTATTGCCCAGCCTATACTCACCAGCATTCCATACACCTTCCCCACTGCCCTTGTACACTACCTCCCCAGCTTGAGATCACTATTGCCCCAGGATCCCTTTCCTGATCAGTAACCCTGATACCCCACTCCCCTAGTGTGTATACAGCCCTGTGGTTCCTGTGTCCCAGGTACATGACTGCATATTTCTTGATGTTGAATTTTAGTTGCTAGGTCTCTGCCCACCACTCCAGCTTCCTCAGGTCATGTTTCATGTCTTCAGCTCCACTTCTAAGTCAACCCTTTTGCAGATTTTCATGTCATCCGTGAAAAGGTTCCCCCCCAACCCCTCAGCCCATTTGGTAACTCTCCTATGTAGATACTGAAAGAAGAGGTCCCAGCACTGATCCTTGAGGAATCACACTCAGTACCTGCCCAATCCTGGTGAGTATCCCATTTACTACCACCCTTTGATTTCTATACACGAGCCAATTTTCCACTCATTTTATTATTTTGTCCCCCACTCCCATGCTTCCCACTTCTGTGGGGTATGGTATCAAAGGCCTTACTAAAGTCCAGATTCGCCATGTCCATCATCCCCGGTTGGTCGGCTACTTGCGTCACCCAGTCAAAGAACCAAATTAAATTGGACTAACACGACTTCCCTCTAGTGAAACTGTGCTGACTCTCATCCAGTAGGCAATTGTCCTCCAGGTGTTTTGTTACCCTTTCCCTGACCAGCCCCTCCATAACCTTCCCCACCACTGAAGTAAAGCTGACAGGTCAGTGGTTCTCCCTCAACTCTCTGCATCCACCTTTGTGAATCAGCACCACTCTTGCTGCCCTCTAGTCCTCCAGTAATTTTCTGGTGTCCCAGGACAGATTAAACAATCTTACCAGTGGGGCAGCCAGCTCCTTTCTAAGTTCCCTAATCACCCTAGGGTGCAGCCCATCTGGCCCCATGGCCATGTCCACCTTCACCCTTTCTAGTTCTTCCCTCACTCTGTCTGTGCTGAAGAGTCCTGACTCCACCCCTATGTTTACCCTCCTATTCAACTCCAGTCCTTTGCCCTCCCCTTCCTTTGTAAATACTGAGCAGAAGTACCTGTTTAGCTCTTCTGCCTTCTCCCAATCCTCCTCAAGATCCTCCCACCCAGTCACCCTAATCCTTGCTATCCCCTATCCAGTCTTCTTCCTGGCCTCCACTTATTTAAAGAATGTCTTGTTCCCTCTCCTGGCCTGTTTCGCTATTCTTTCCTCAGTTTCTGTCTTAGCCCTCCTGGTCACCTTCCCTGCTAGCCTCCTCATTTCTCTATATATCTCCTTATCCTCTACAGTTTGTGTACATTTGTATTTCTTAAATGCTGTATGCCCTCCCCTTACTATTCTTGATACATCTCTGCTAAACCAGAGTGACTCCTGCTTCTTGCACCCTTGTTAACTCTCCTTATACACATGTGTGTGGCCTCCCTTACCCTGTCCCTGATAGCTACCCATAACTCTTCAACTTCGTTTATGTCCCCCAATCCCTCCATCACCTCCCTCACCAGTCTCCTCATTTTGTCAAAGTCTTCTTGCCTAAAATCCTGCACTGTTGTGCTGATTCGGCTCAGCACCCTTCCTGCTCTTATCTTGAGCTAGATAGTCCTGTGATCGCTGTTTCCCAACTCCTCCCCCACCTTCACCTCCTGCACATTATTACCTTTTGTCATGACCACATCCAGCAGGATGTTCCCCCCGGCTGGCTCCGTAACCAACTGTTGCAGGAACATCCCCTGCAACTCCTCTAGTACCTCACAGCTCCTGGTCAAAGCTGCTGCTGGGATGGTCCAATCAACATCCAGGAGGTTTAAGTCCCCCACCCGTAACACCTCCACCTTTAGAGCTGTCCTCTTGATTTCCTGCAGCATTCCCCTGTCCTTCTTCTCCCCTTCTGTTGGTGGTCTGTAGACAACACCTGGTTTCAGTGACTCCTCTGCCCCTCTGTCTAGTGTCACCCAATGTAGCTCAGTCTCCCCTTCTCCCTCTTGCCCTTCCATTGCCTTTATGCCCCCCATGACATACAGTGTCACCCCTCCACCCTATTGTCCCTCCTGTCTTTCCTAAACAATCTGAATCCAGGGATATCAGTCTCCCATGTGTGAACTTCTGTCCACCAGGTCTCTGTGATCACCACTAAGTCAAGAATATCATGCACTATGATAGCCAACAGTTCATCCATCATATTTGCCAGGCCCTTAGTATTAACCACTAAGCCCTTCCACCAACTTCCCCTACCCCTGCTCCCCCCTTCCTTCCAGTACCTGTCCTTTCCATCCTTTCATGGGGGGGAGACCTAAGGTCCCCTGTCTCAGCCTCAGTACAGTGTGGCTTTATTTCCAGCCCTCTTTTTCAGTTTAAATTGTACTGTCTTTCAAAGAACTCCCCCAGCCTACACCTCAGCATGGCTGTAGCCTCCATATTAAGATATAATCTGTCATCCTCCCAAGCTGTTCCCCACTCACCTATCAACCTATGCCCCAACTGCCTACACCACTTTACTAGCCAGCTGTTGAATTCCTGTATCTTCTGTTTTTTTACCATACTAGCTCTGGGTACCTGCAGCACCTCCAAGAAAGCCAAGGACTTGAAGATGAGCCCCCTGCAGAAGTTGGTCAGGGCCCTGAAACTAGTTTGCAACCCCATGAGACTACTGCCCTCCAGGTTGTTAGTTCCCAAGTAGAATACTAGATGTGTGTTCCTATCCTGAGCCTTTCCCCAGGAGAGAATATAGTGTATTACCTCTGATGCTGTCATCCGTGGTATGCACGCAAGCCATAAAGCACTTTTACTACCCCCTCACTTGATTATCTTTATAATGGAATCCTCAAAAAGTAGCACCTTTTCCCCTACCTTCTTCTGGTTCACCTGTGTCAATGTTCTCCTCTCCCTTGGTGCCAGTGTGTTATCTACCTGCCAGGCCCTAGTTGCCCTGACCCCTTATCCTGCTTCTCTGTCCCTGTAACCTTGGAAACCTCACCCCATTCATCCCCCTTTCAGTTCTGCCCTTACCACCTTTGCCCCTGCCCCCAGTGCTCTTTTTCCCTGTCTCCCTAATAGCCTATCCCTTGCCAGAGAAGTTCCGGATGTCCCTGTGGAGTGGGTGTTTCCCAACCTCCCATGCTCTGATGGGCAATCCCATTCCCTTGCAGTGTGACCAACTGCCATCCATGGGCCCCCTTTTCATCCCCCCTTCCACCAGTGTTATATGCTCCACCCCACTTATTCTCTGCTGTGCCCCTTGCCCATGGAATCTCTCCTCAATTCCCACTGGGTTCTTCTCCTTCTCCCCCTTGTGCTCCTGGCACCTAGCCCCCTGCCTCCCACCCACTATCTCCTTCCACCATCTGCATGCTTCTGTCCCTGTTTCCTCTGGGTCCCCATCACTATGGCTTCTCCCAGTGGCAAGTACCAATTTGAGAGGGGTGAGTACCTATTTGAGAGTAGAATTTCACCAGCTTTTTGCTTCCCAGCATCTTCCCTCAGTGAGGTGCACACCCCTGTCATAGTTCTTGTGGTCCCCTTCCTCCTTCTGCCAGTATCCCCCACTCTCTGCCATCTGTCACTCTCCTGTTGGTCCAGTTACATTCTCCTTTCCCTATTCCAACTCCAACATTGACCTGATGATTTATGATTCCAGCTTACCCCATCCCTCAGCTCCCTCCAGTTTTGACTCCATCCCCCCAAACATTGTTAGCTATCCTCCTCCCAACCACTGAGTCCATGCCCTGCGTCCAGCTGTACAGCTCCCTCCTGAGCTTGTGCACCTCAGTCTACAGCTTTGTCAGCCTGGCATATATTGGATATTTCCCCATTCTCCACAACATATTCATGGCCATTGTGGCTCCACCGCCATTACATCCCACTATTCTGCTGCCTTTCCAGACCATAACTGGTGTCCTCCTCCCTGCCCAATGGTTTCCCTGACTGGCTGAGTCACCCCAGTTTGCTCTTCTATACATTGTTTCCACTTTATGATTAACTATACTTGGTACTCAGCATAGTTTCAGTAATAGTAATGAACTTTCTGTACTCTGGACTGTATGATTAACTATACTTGGTACTCAGCACAGAAGCATTAGGATGTCTCCCCTAATAGAGAGCAATAGTCAAGTGCCTTTGGTGTAAAAATGCACCCTGCCTGCAGTAGTCCTCATGGGACATTCAAGTACCTACAAAGTTTGAGCCAGCTGCAATGGTGCTGTGGTAGTGCAGCCACCCCCAGTACCAGAGGTCAAGGGATCGATCCCAAGGGGGGGTCAAGTGTGGCTGGACAAGGGAAGGACACCAAAAATACAGGCAGGAAACACTAGGGTGGTTAGGAGTAAACAAGGATAGGGAATAGGTTCAACACGGGTAGTAGTGTGTTTTGAGTATGTAGAAGCGTGGGAAATAACAGATGTCCAGACCAAAAGTTTAAGATGCATAAAAAAACGCAAAGGTATGCTTTTGTCAATTTATTTCCAAAAACAAAACAAAAAAAAATATTCTTAACTTATAGTTCACAGAAAGGAAAAAAAAATCGGTGTTAGTCTTCACACCCAAAAACAGGAAATACTTCTTTCCACAGACTCCTGAATTGCCTTTTCCTTTCCTTTTGTCTGAACAGCACTTTGTGTGGAAGCACCCACACAACCTTCTTGCTCTGTGGCCAGTTGAATACTGACTCTCCTCTCTCTATATAAACAGGTCTCCTAGTGGAGGGTTATATACTTTTCAGAAGGGGTGTGTCTTGAACTGGGCCCCTCCCCTATTGTGACATCACATTACCTGAATACTATAAAAGCAGCCATTTTGTAGGCTGCCATCCCTATAGTAGGACCTCAGCAGGAGAAGCAAGACATTCAGGTACACATTCATTTTGTTTTAATACAGAAAGAAAACAAACGCTTGTTAAAGATTGAAATAAAATCTGCAGCCTTGGCAAGGAAAAACAGATGAGGGGCGCACTCCCTATCTGTCTTCCTTGCAAGGTTTCAGGATTCTATTTACTTTTAAATGTAATTTTCAGAAAGTAAACATGCATTTATTTTAGACAACAATTCTAGTAAATATTTTTACACAGTAGTCTCCTCTAACATATTTGCTTTATATGTGCTGCATAATGCTTGTTTTTTATGAAATTCCTCACAGCTAGAATTTCAGCTGACTGCTTTTCAGCTTATCAAGATTTGGATGCCAGATTGTTTTAAAGATAATCAGGGACAGTAAAGAAAGGTTTAAAGATTGCTAAGTTGGCCACCCTGACAAGAAAATTAGGATAGATACGAATATAGAAGCAGACAGGATAGAGTGAAAATTGAAAAGTGGGAGGGGGGCATCTTGTAAATTCTTGATATTTCCCTTCATAACAGGACCCTGTTACAGAGTACTCAGCAGGGATTCCTAGTGGTGGCTAGGTATAACTAGCTTATGGGAAAGTGGGGAGATAGAAACATGAGAGTGGTCACATGATGAGGTTACATGACCGTATATTATCTATATAAATAGGGACGTCCCTGGGTGGGTGAGGCAGTCAATGCGCAGTGTCGATGGGCTAACACAGTGCAAGTCTTCTGTGTTGCCTCTGCTGCCTGTCATACCTGCTTTGGCATCTGCTGAATACCTCCCACTGCTGCTCTTCAGTCTGGACAGGTTGTGTTAAGGGATGCCTAGATGTTGGAGAGGGGAAGAGAGCAAAAAGACAAAGGAAAGCCTCCTATGGTGGGAAGATCACAGAAGGATCTGCTGCTCCACTATGACTTAAACACTACAAATATCTGGTTAACTTCTAAACAACATCCACCTTCCCAACTCCTCAGCCCAGTTTCCCCAAATTGTATGCTCAGATGACCAGGGTGGACCACCTGGCCTTAGAGCACCACTTGAAAACACTCTCAGTAGTCGTAATCCTCTGCTGGGGCACACACAAAATCTCTCTGTCTTCCTCTGCTGACCCAAGCACTTAAAGCTATAGTTATCCTCTGGTTGGATGAGGGAACAACACAGTTTAAATGTATAAAGTCCAAGAAATTAGAAGAAATCCATTTTGGTTCTAACACAGTGCAAGTTCTTCTGAGTTGCCTCCTCTGCTTGCCATACCTGCTTTGACATCCGCTGATTCCCTCCCACTGCTGCTCCTTGGTCTGAGCAGGCTTTGTAAAGGGAAGCCTAGCTGTTGGAGAGGGGAAAAGAACCTTTGTTTTGAATCTCTTTTTTAGCGCTATGTGTTCATTTCTTTTTCCTCATTGAGTTTCATTTTTTCTGTCTCTTTTCTGATTCTGTATCTCTTTGTTTTTTGATTTGTGATGGAGAGTCATCGTGGATGTGTTTGCACCCACAGTGGTGCAATAGCACTTCACCATCCTGGCTTTTTTATGGATGTACCCCCCATAACAACTACATACTCCTCCCAACCATGCAGCAGAAGTCCCTCCTGATTCTCCAACAGGGCAGCATCCACAGCAGGAGGAGATGAATCTTGTCATCTTGAGGCAGGCCACAGACCATCAGCAGCAGAAACTAGAAACTAGTAAGTTACAGCAGCCCTCTGTTCCTCCTGAAAAGGAGCAGCAAGAATCCCCTGTGCCACCTATCGGGGTTCCACCAATAGCACCATAATACCCCCTGCAGAGAAGCCCACCTCATCATCCTAGGGGTCCTCTGTTCCTCCAGCACCAGCAGCTTCCTTCACCACCAGTACCCCAAATCTTCCCTAGTGTTGGATTTGTTTACCACTGGCCCCAGTGATCACAGCATGGCCACTTGTAAGTTATACAAGGCATGGGTCAGCTGGCACAAGCAGGGTATTCACTTGGGTACTGGGTGTCAAAGAATGCATTTAAAAAAAAATCACAGGGTAGAGTAGGAGAAGACACGGGGGAAATAGAGGGCAGTGGTGGTAGATGTTGTGGTCCAGTCTTGCTGGCAGAGGTCTGACAGATAAGGTATCAGGGAAGTTTATGTCACATGGAGGAGAAGTGGGCAAATGCTTTTGAAATGGCTGCCCCTCAGTTCTGCTTAAAGCTGCTGAACCAGCAGCACCAGCAGCATCTGCATCTCCAGCAGCAACAACATTAGCACTTGAGCTTGCTAGCCTAAGGGGGAAGTGGGGGACCTCAGTTGCCAGCTCACAGAGGTGGAGCAGGATATAAAAATTATCCTATCCAATCAAGAGAAGCTGCTTAAAAGGACAGCAATGTTCTGTGACAATAGTGTGGGGTGCTGGTGGTAGTGGTGGGCAGTAATCTTGGCACTTGCTTAAAAATCGTATCCAGTAAACATTGTGCCTGCGACTGAGTGCTTACAAAAAGGGTGACTCAAAGACTTCCAGTTTGGCAAGACAACAAATGGCGGCTGACTAAGCTCTCTCCGCAAACTCCCAGGGGAAAAATCTGTCCGATTCCATGAGGAGTCCTCAAAATCTCCCCCCTTACCCCTGACTAAACATTTTGCTTTCTCTGTCATCTTCTGTGGCTGACTGATCATGAATAAATTGGGGATTCTACAGTTTACTACCAGTTTTAGTGACGAGAGAATGGAACCGCCTCAGATCACACTTGGTGAGCTGCAGGCCTTGCTGTTGGCGCTCCTCTCGGAGTTTCAAACCTATTGCACTGAGTATAGGGCTGACCAGCAAGCTCTAAAAAATACCTTGTCAGCTCTGCAGCAGAAGGCTGCGAAACTTGAAAGTAAAACAGGGGAACATGATCAGAAAATCCACAAACTACACCAAGTTTCTGTTAAGTTGCTCAGAGATAACATTGATCTGCTAGAGAAACTTGAGGACCTGGAAAACCACTCAAGGCGGTCTAACTTCAGAATTTTTGGGGTCCTTGAGGGAATGGAAGCAGAAGACCTTAGAGCATATACTGAACACCTCTTTGATGAGGTCTTAGCTCTACAACATCAATCAATCAATCAATCAATCAATCAAGTCTTTATTTAACCAGGCGTTCATCGTTGAGCAGAAGCTCATTTGCAAGATGGACCTGGGTGGAGCATGAACAATTGTATATACAGGTCAACACAGGTATTTACAAGGCAATACAGATAATACTCTTTACAGAGAGGAAGAAAAAGAAGTTCATATGTACATAGAATTATACAGATATTGTACAGATTACACGGTATTTACATACATAGAAGTGTCTATAGGAAGATAAAGCAGGTTATCTAAGGTTGCAGGAGGAAGTAACGGAAGAAAAAAATAAAAATAAAAATATACACCAGGTAGAGGTGAAGGTAGGGGGGAAGAGAGGGAGGGAAGTAGGGAGAGAAAGGCTAGGAGGGCACGGTGCACAGAAAGGAGTTGGTAAAGCTGGATGTAGAGAAGGTGGATGGAGAAAAGGAGTATGTGTGAGCCCCGGGATTGAATGCTATAAAGTACGGGGCATGGTAGGATGTCACAACCCAGGATAGTGAGCTCCTATCCGAGGTTGGGAAAGGAAGAATAAGGGGATGGACGGGCCTAGTGTTGATAAGACAGGGGGATAAGAGAGAGAACAATTAGGCTGGTGAGGAGCAAGCTGGGGGGGTCAGTACTTAAAATTGGGTCTAGGCGTGGCTATATACCAGTGCAGACACCGGTACTGGGTCTGAGTGGGTGAAGCAGTTACATACTTCTCTGATTTTATGGAAATAAAGCATCTTGAAAGCATTTATACCGATTAGAGTGCTTAATTTGAGGGTTTTTTGTAGATCGTTCCATAAGGTAGGTAGCACGTACATCTCCGTCCCTATGACATAGAGCATGTACATCGGGCTCTTACCCTCCCCAAAGACCTCCAAGCAAGACCACGCTCCATTGTTCTGTACATGCAGAGTTTTTTAAAGAGGAAGTGATCATAAAAAAGAGTGGAGTCTTAAGAAAATCTTGCTGGATGGTATCCATAGAATTACCTTTGACCATGACTTTTCCCCAGCTGTGGTGCAGCAATGGAGAGCGATGTACACAACCAAAAAGGAACGCAGGCACATAACCTAAAAGCTACAATAATTTTTCTGGCTAAATTAAAAATATGGGTTGGGAATTCTACAAAAGTTTTTGATACATTGGATGAGGTGAAGCTATACTTACAACAAAATAAACTGTTCGCTGTGCAAGAGGATATGGAATCGGAGACTACGAGGGAAAAACGTGCTCATCTGTCGCCGAGTAAATCTTCTCTGTCCCCTGCCCACAAGCACAGTAAACAAGCTGAGGCTTTGAGGGATATAAGGGTGAATCTCCAGGACTCTGCATACCATCCTGATAGCTCACCTAAACCAGCAGCGCAGGTCTCTCAGGACTGTGGAGACACCACATTAAAGGTGTAGAGCTTTCTCGTATAGCAACATCTTCCTGGCTTGTCAGCAGCTTCTATGGATTTTTCCAATATTTAGGATGATTAGGCTCAACATGGGGTTACTCTCCCTTTTTCTGTCTGCTGAGTATCCCAAAGGAGGATGACAGATGGGGGACGCTGGCACTTTTACACACACGGCCTGGGCAGCTTGCCTATCCTTCCTTCTGGGCCTACATTACCAAGGCTTCTCAGCACTGACTGCCAGGGCAATCTATGATACCCTTGAACTGAGTTCCTGACCTCCTGATACAGAGCTTGCTATGTTGGTTACAATTGCCACTATTCCCCACTATTCTTCTGTTAGAGCGTGATGGAGGATGAAATACATACCTGGGCGAATGTTTCTCCACGCATCTCCTTTGTGTGACTATATTATGTGCTATATTTTGTGCCCGTGAAAGGGTCCTATGCCTCGGATTGACTACTGTATATCTGTATTACTTATACCTTACTATTTATATCTGATCATCACTGAAGTTGACACACTCAATACTTATCAGTAGATTGTGGCCTTTTTTTTTCTTTTCTTTCTTCCCCTTCTCCCTATTCTCCTATTCCTTTTTTAAGTTCAACAAAGCTGATTAGCAGTGCTGGATACAATCTCCCCTATTAATTTGATCGGTCTTTACCCAGATGGGGAAAACCTACTGTATATTTGGTTCTTATCCTCTTAGAAGGTGTTTCTATGGGGGGGGTTGACATGCTGACAGGACAAGGGAGGATTGTAGATGGTAGTGTGCTGCCACACAAGATAGAGTGGAGAGTATGCACCTATCTTCTTTCCCCCTCATCCTCTTAAAATTACCCTCATACCCAGCCCTTATTATAGTACTGGCATTTACTTTCACTTCATATACATACTTAGGACCCCTTTCAAGAAGTAAATAATTACCCCTGGGAAGCAGGCATTTGTTCTCTTATCCTGCCTTAATACTTTGAGAACATGTGATGCCATTTGGTGACTTGTTTTGTTCTCTGCCCTTTACTGGAGCTCTTGAATGAAAGTCTAGGGAGTGTCCAGTCAGCCGGAAGGGGGAGTCTCCCCCCAGGATCTGGAGTCCTATTTGGAGCACTGCAATAAACTGCTCCCTATGTGGAAGTCATTCTGGTTGGGTTTTATTCATCTTAGTACTAAGTTTATCTATTAGTGTAATGTTGGACTGTTGTCAATTGTGTTAGTTACTTTGTGTAGAACTTAATTATGCAGCTTCACGGTTACAACTGAAATGCAGCCTGGTGGGGGTTGAAGGGGGGGGGACTGGGGATATGGCTCCATTAGGAGTTACTGGGGAGGGACAGGGAAGGGGCACACCATTGTGGTCCTGGAACGTGAATGGTATCGCCACCCCCATTAAAAGACAGGTTATTCAGAGATATAGGGAGGACTAACCCCATGTTTGTGTTTCTCCAAGAGATGCACCTTAGCCAGGCTGAACATGCTAAGTTAGGGGGCATAAGAGGATATCAGTTGGTTGGGGCATCCTCGTATAATGGGGTAGAAGATGTGTTGTGGCAATTCTAGTACATTCCAGAATCACGTGGTCGACTTTGAAGGTGGTCCAGGACCCAAAGGGATGTTTTATCTTGGTGGTGGGAACACTTGCAGGATGAACCTACACACTGGTATCCTTGTATTTACCACCGGGGACCCAGGCGGTGGAGTTGAAAAGGTGTTGTAAGGTTTTGGATCAGAACACCCAGAGCTCTCTCATTATTGCTGGGAACCCAAACTTGATGGTTAACCCTTCTTTAGATACAGAATACCTGAATAGAAGCAGATATACCACCCCTTAGGAAACTCTGTAAAATTGAGATGTGTAAAAGAGACTTGTATGATACATTTAGAACCCTATATCCCAGTGCTAGGGAATATACAAGGTACCTCCAAAATACCCAGTCTGCTGCCCGGCTAGACTATGCTTATGTATCTAGGGACCTTATAGGATCTGTGTCTGCAGTAACAACCACCCCAACCCTGCTGTCTGACCATAGGCCACTACAGGCCAGTATAGATTTGGGTATCAGCTCAGGATGTTCCCCGTGGAGACTAAATGTTATACACCTTGCATCCCCTGAGGCTTGTAACTTTATTTGGCAACAAATTCAAGATATCCTTGATCATAATGGCTAGGGACATACCCCAGCAATATTATGGGATACTATTAAAACTACGCTGAGAGGTGTATTAATTGAAAGGGGGACTAGGATAAAGAAGGCTAGGGAACGTACAGAGAAGGAATTGGTACAAGAATTGGACCATCTCCAGAAGTTCTCTAAGCATATGCAACCATTTTTTTCATCAGCGACTTCTCTATGTCAAAAGTCAGCTTCAGGGGACATAGAATCAGAAACTCCTAGCCCAACTCTATTATCTCCATAGTTTAAATCATCAGGGTGGCCCTGCCTCTATGAGATGCACAGCTAGAAAAGTCCGAGGGCAGAGAATTCTTACCAGAATCCCCAAATTATGGTCTATATACCCCTGGTAATTTGGTGAGCCTTCCTTCCTAGATTCGTGTGGTTTTTCAGCAATATTACTCATGGCTCCATCAGGCCTCTAATATTGCTGATCAAGAGGTGAGGCTGACCTTTCTCCATCAGTTAGGCCTCTCGACTTTAACTAAGGAGTGCCAAGCAAGTTTACTTTCTCCAGTTACTAAAGAAGAGTTATCCCAAGCTATTAAGAGAGGAAAAACTAGAAAAGCACCTTGTTTTGATGGCTATCCCATAGAGTTCTATCAAGTTTTTTGGGAGGAACTTACACCCCACCTATTACAAGTCCTAGTGTAGGGTCAGGAAGGGGTGATCCACCGCCCTCTTGGAAGATCTCACTGCTAAACTCTGTCCCCAAACCTGGAAAGGACCACACCAAACTGGACTCATACTGCCCAATTACATTGGCCAACGTGGATTACAAGCTGCTTATGGCAATACTGGCACACAGGTTAGATGAAATAATGCCCCTTATTATACACCTGACCAGGTAGGATTTATCAAGCAGTGTCAAGTGGCGGATGCTATCCACCGGACTTTGCTGGTACAGCAACTGGCTATCCAGTCTCTGGAGCCCACCCTATTTCTTAGCTTAGATGTCCACCAGGCATTTGATGTGGTAGAGTGGGCTTTTCTGTGGGATGTCATGAACACTGTGGGATTTCCACATCAATTCATATATCAATTTAGGTCTATATATGAATCCTCAAAGATATACTATAAAGTGATGGGATGGCTATCACAGGCTATTCCAATTTGCCCGAGGGACAAAGCAAGGGTGCCCCCTTTCACCTTATCTTTTTTCCATCTACATTGAACCATTAGCTCAAGCTATTCAGATACATCAGGGTATTAAGGGAGTTACTATCCATGGTGCTCCACAGAAAATATCTTTATATGCAGATGATATACTGCTTACCTTGTCTGACCCATATGCCTCACTACCTGCAGTTTGGGCCCTCCTTTCCAGGTTTGGGGAATTCTCAGGGTATACCCTGAACTCTAATAAAACAGAAACACTTTTGTGTAATTATTCCCCTCCCAGGGATTTAAAACCTAGATACCCGTTCAAATGGTACCAACTTAAATTAGAATATCTGGGTATACACCTCACCAGATTTCCTTCACACTTGGACATGGATAATTTTGAGCACCTCACACTCCAGTTAGAAAATGTGATTGGTAACTGGAAGCTGAAGGTGGTCCCGACACAAGGAGTTCTACTGGTTCATCAACAATTACTATCCCGGGTGCTCTATCCAATCCAAACTTTAGCTAGACCCTCACCTAGCTGTTATATACGGACATGGAATAAACTTACCAGAAGACTCATTTGGCTGGACAGTCCCCCTAGGGTATCATTAAAACAGCTACAAGCTCCAAAAAACAGAGGGGGTCTTAATCTCCACAATTTTGAGACTTATGTTAAGGCCATGATGCTTTGTATAGCTCTTCTCTGGTTCACAGCCTAGATCCATCCTATTTGGCTTGGGATCGAATCCACATTCCCATGGGATATCATTGACCCAGTCTTAATGGCCGGTGTGTCTCCACCTCAACACCTTCCTGAACTTACCCAAATAATCTGGAAAGCCTGGCGTAGGCTATTCCCTTCCCTGATACCCCCTCAGTATATCTTTCAATTCCATACTCTCAGGAGTTTGGGTCCCCTGGGGGATAGAAAAATGATACAGGCTCATAAGTTGTGGGAGAGGTTAGGGCTCAAATCGGTTTTTCAGTTATATAGGGAAGAATTACTTGGGGGATTGTCTTACATCCAAGGAATATACGGTGTCCCTGGAAACACATATCAAGAATGTGTTCTTATAAGCTGAATTATCGGTGGAATAACTCACCCCCAATACTCTCATATAGAAGAGACCCCGAAGGCAGTCCTCTGGCTGCAAAAGAAACTGTCTGTTCAGAAGTCTAATCTTGCAGTGAGTGAGCTATGCTGTTTTTTCCATAACTCAGAGTATTTAGATAAACCACCATCGTTAATTAAATGGGAAAGGGGATATGGATTCCCGCTCCCACTACAACAATGGGTGGCAAGCCTAGACATAATCCCAACGATATGTAAATCCCCTTGTTGGCATTTATTTGCTTGGAAAGTTATAGCTCACTACTTCCTGACCCCAGCGAGGACTGCCTGATGACACCTTCAACCAATTCCCTGCTGGAGAGGGTGTGGAAGTCTGAGCTCTAATTTAGCACACATACTTACCCTATGCCCAAAATTAGCAGATTTTTGGGATGGAGTATTATGGGATATTGTTAAAATCTCCAGTGAAGAGGAGTGGCTACAACCACATTTCTTCACTACCCTATGCTCAGTGACCTAACTGACCCCTCTAAGTCCAAACTTCAGAAGGTATTAATATTTTTTCCACCAACAATGAAAGCTATTACCAGAAAATGGGGTCAGGCCGAGGTCCCTACAATACAGGAATGATGAAAACAGTTTTGGAATTCTCTGATGATGAGAGAATTACAGCAAAATATAACAGGGGTCACAAAAGGTGGTATGATAGATGGAGAAGGTGGTTGATACTCCAGGATATATTGGATTCTGATTAAGCCCCTCTATGCTTGCTTAATCATCAGACGCTTAGACAACAGTTCAGAGATCTTAATTAGGGACAGTTCTGCTCAGCCTGTAGGTGGTTCTGCCCCCCACTCCCCCCATGCCCCCCGGATGGCTGTGTTCTCTCTTTCTCTTGTTCCCCACACCTAGATGACCTCCTAATAATACCTTTAAACAAGATATAGGGGCCACATGGGATACTCAGGGTGTCATTTCAGCTGCGTAAAATAGGATAACTGACTTGTTCATAGTTGGATAGGTAAACTATCTTCTCCTGGTTATTGTTTCCTTCTTTTTGGAGGCTTTCATTTGTTATTACAAAGTAGGGTTTGGCAGGTCCACACTTGATGGTTGAGGTTTGGCATTGGATATCATGGGGCCACCTCTTTAAGACCTGTGAAAGCAAGGCAGGATTCTGAATAAGCGAGAAAGACCTGTAATGTCAGAGTTTAGCCCTTGAGTAAATGAGATGATATTGGACACTGTTATTCAGATATGTGTGACGTGCATTGTTCAATACTGGAAGATGTACTGGATTATGTGATACTTAACACTTTTTGCCAGCATACATTCTTCCTAACTGTAACACTCTAATGCTATACACTCTGTATGCTGAAATATCTTCCTGAAGAAAAAAAAAATGGTGACTCAATCATGGCACATGTGTTCTGGGGTACCAGGCAGGGTAGAAACTGGATACAAGGGTTAGGCGAATACAGCGACAGGATGTTGCTAAATATACACAGACGCAGGGGGGACCAAGCCACGTGATGGGCAGAAGGAGAGGGAGGGTATGTGGGGTGTAGTGCAGTGGCAGGTTGCCGAGCTTGCCATGTGGTGTGGTGGGTAGGTGGGAGGCTGGGGTTAGGAGGGTGCCAGGTTCAGTTTTGGGGTGCGATCGCATTTTGTGTAGGGTAGGGTTTTCTTTTTTGTTAAGTTTTAGTGCCCCACCGACATGCACCCCCCTGGAGTTGAGAATCCTTAATTAGGATGGGTTCGGGGGGCACAGCTCCCCACATAACATAGAAAACCTGTCGCCGGTTTCATAGTCACCGTGAGTGTACATCGCCATAATTAATTTTCGGCAATGTACACTTGCCCAAACAGCGATCATCCTTCCACGATCGCTGTTTTCACATAGAACCCTTAAAAAATATGAAAGCAGGTTAAATTCCTATTTCTGTTTGACTTTAACCATTTCCTAGCCACTTCTTAGTCTTTCCCTCCAACTGTCTTACTCATTTGTTTCCAAAAAAAGACAATGTTTAAGAATACAAACAAATTTAAATCTAGCTTTACTGCCTAACTGTATTTTTTTTACTTATTGATCCTTGTCTTTATAGCTGTAGTCAATAAAACAAAACAGTTTATATTTCCTAACTAATTTTCATAATACTTTTTATTTCTATTTTCTTTTTCCTTAATTTTTCTCAACTGTCAGAATGCATATGTCAGTCTTCTGCATGTAGTGCTACATTGGTAGTGGGCTGTGTGTTTCTACTGCCCCAAACACTGCTGTTGTAAATCACTATTTAAACACATTTTCTATGTGTACTGCTACATGGTACTAGGAAATAAAATTCTGGACCTTGTTCCCATTATGGTAGAGGCTGACCTGGAATTTGTCACCATCACTGGGTCATGGTGCAATGAGAACCATAACTGGGATATAGTCATGCCAGGTTATATTCTGTTCAGGAAGGACAGGGAGTGTAAGTAGGGGGAGGAGTGGCTCTTTATGTAAGGGATAGCATAGAAGCTACAGGAAACAGGCAATACAGTGGGGCAGAGAAACTGTGGCTTACCCTAGAGAAAGGGAATGGAATGGCTATTTGCAGTGATGTAATCTACAGACCTCCAGTGATGGCAGGGGGATGGATAAGATCCTGGTGGAAGCCATCCAAAAGATGGTGACCAGGAGAGGGTTGCTGCTAGTGGGGCACTTCAGTCTGCTGGACATGGATTGGAGTGTCCCAGATGCAGCTTCAGGTATGAGCATGGATATCTTGGACTCCCTACAAGGACATTTCTCTAGCACCTAGTAAGGCCCCCCCCATAAGGCAGCAATGTTGTACCTGGTACTCACCAATGGGGACAGCACTGAAGATGCTGAGGTGAGTGACAACCTGGGGTCCAGTGTTCACCATACTGTGTGGCTCAATATAACTACTGAGCCATAATCAAACCACAGTAAGGCAAGGGTCTTGTACTTCAGGAGGGACAACTTTACAAAAATGGGGGATTACCTCAGGGATGCCCTGACAAAGGGTGAGGACATGTGTGGAGTGGCGGAACAGTGGGCAACACTAAAAGGGTCCATAGGGGAGGCAACAATGCTCTGAGTCAGGCAAGTAAGCTAGAGGAAAAAGAGACTTTTATGGTTCTCAAGAGAGGTGACTGGGAAGGTAGGGGCAAACAAGTTAGCATTCAGGAAGTATAAGGAGACAGAGAGGGAGGAGGAGGATAGTGAAGTGTTTCCCGAGATGCAGAGGGAGGCTGGGAAAAAAATCAGGAGCACAATGGCACAAACAGAGAAAAAAACAGCACAGGCAGTAAAGAAAGGGGATAAGACATTTTTCAGATACGTAAGCAAAAGGAGAAAAACCAAGAGAGGGATTGTAAGGCTAAGGAGGGAAGGTAAGAAGTGTGTGGAGGTGGACCAGGGAAAAGGCATCCTGAACAAATATGTTTGTTTAGTGTTCATGGAGGAAGGGGAAGGTGAGAGACCACAGTTAAGTGACAGGGGCATCAAAAGAAGTGTATGGTTACTAGCCCCTACACAGATGAAAGAGTCCTGAATGAACTCACAAAACTAAACATGGACAAGGCAATGGGGATAGACAAAATACATCCAAGGATACTGAAAGAGCTCATAGAGTTGCTGGTTGCACCTCTGACAGTACTGTTTAACCACTCACTTAAAACAAGACTGATCCCAGAGGACTGGAGGAGAGCAGATGTAGTTCCACTTCACAAAAGTGGTGGGGAAATTAATGAAATCACTGCTGAAGGAAAGGACTGTGGAATATATTGATACTAGCAACATACACGATCTGAGGCAGCATGGATTTACCAGGTGGAGGTCAAGTCAAACAAATCTGATTGATTTCTTTGACAGGGTCACTAGTGAAGATCAGAGTGGAGTGGTGGATGTGGCCTACCTAGATTTCAGCAAAGCTTTCAACACCTTTCCACACAGGAAACTAGTAAACAAGCTGGGCAGCCTGGGAGTGGGGCCAAAAGTGGTAAAGTAGGTAAGTAATTGGTTGGGGCATAGGAATCAGAGGGTGGTGATAAATGGAATTCACTCTGAAGAAGGGAGGGTGACTAGCAAGGTGCAGTGAGGATCAGCTCTGGGACCAGTCTTTTTTTTGTATTTGTAAATGTATTTATTAGTGACATTGCAGAGGGACTAAAAAGAATGGTGTGCCTTTTTGCAGATGACACTAAAATCTGCAGTAGGGTAGTGTGTGTGTGTGTGTGTGTGTGTGTGTGTGTGTGTGTGTGTGGTGTGTGTAACAAATGAATTGGGATCTAGGGAAGCTTGAGAAGTTTTCAAAAATGTGGCAACTAAGTTTCAATATAAAGAAGTGCAAAATCATGCACTTAGGGCATGGAAACCTTGAGTAGAATACAAGATGGGGGAGTGGTAATGATGAACACCAATCAGAACAGAGATTTAGGGGTAATCATACCTGATGACCTAAAGGTAGCCAAACAGTGTGGCAAGCCTGTGGGTCGAGCCAGTGGGATGCTAGCATGCATAGGGAGGGGTATCACCATCAGAATGAGGAAGGTAGTGATACCAATGTATAAATCATTGGTGAGACCCCACCTGGAGTACTGTGTCCAGTTATAGAGACCACTTCTCCAGAAGGACATAGACAGAGTAGAGGTGGTCCAGAGGAGGGCAGCAAAAATGGTGCTGCGTCTGCACTAGAGACCATATGAGAAGAGATTAACAAATTTCAATGTGTACACCCTGGAAGAAAGAAGGAAAAGGTGGGATATGAGAGACACTTCCAAATACCTCAAGGGTATAAATAAGGTACAATAGGGAAGCATTTTTCAGAAAAAAAATCCTCAAGAACAAGGGGACATGCTAAGAGGCTGGAGGGGGTAGACTCAGGGGAAACATAAGGAAGTACTTCTTCAAAGAGAGAGAGATAGAGTAGTGGATAACTGAGCAGCCTTCCAGTGGAGGTGGTGGGGGTGAAAGCTGTGGTGGGATTCAGGAATGCATAGGATAGGCACAAGAGAACCCTGGTAATTATGAAAGGGATGGCTAAGCTGGAGATCAAGTAGGATCTGCAGTTTTACAAAAGTAGGGAAAATGGGCAGGCTTGGTGAGCCACCCGGTCCTTATCTGCCATCATATTCTATGATTCTGTGTTTCTATGGTTCTTCTTCAGAATGTTTCATAAGTAAGCGTAAACATTTAACTGGCTGCTACATGCTGCCACATGGCAGTTCACAGTGTGTAACTGCCTCAAACACTCTTGTTGTGACACACTCTGAGTTAATTGTGCATAAATCACCATTCACATTAATTCTGTGAATTCCTGAACTTTTCTGTAGTGCCGCAAAAAAATGGCCAGGCAGCTACATGCTGCCAGACAATAGTTTACAGTGTGTAACTGCCCCAGACACTATTGTTGTACTTGAAATTAATGTTGTGTTAATTGTGCATAAATAACAATCTAAGATTTTTTTTTAAAAACACAATTTTTCATAAATTCTGTATTCCAATATTTTGAGGCATGAGTGACAGAATAAATCGGTCATGCTGCTACATGCATTGCTGCTGAGCATTTTTCTTATGACACCATAAAGTGAGATGAGATTTCTCCCTCAAGTTATATGCTGCTGCTGATAACTGTTGGTGTGCTGTGCTGTGCAAGTCTCCAAAGCAACTGACAAAATGCACTTTGGTGCCTGGAAAATGAAAGCAAATTGCCATGGCTGGAAAAATTCTCATGATGCCCAGAAAATAGATGTCTCATAGAAAACTGATATGCTGCTGCTAGCTGGTGTTGAGCTATGTGAGTCTCCACAGCAGCTGTCAAGATGCACTTTAGTGCGCGGAAAATTAATGTGAATTGTCATGGCTGGAAACATTCTCATGATGTCCAGAAATTAGATGTGCTCTCAGAAATCTGGTAGCATGCCACTTTACTTTGTGAATACAGGCCCAGGTATTCAAACTGCACTGGGCAGTGGTGCAAGCATGGGTGCAGTGCAACTGGGCTGCGCCATAGCCAGGACCAGGTGATATTCAATGGTGATGCGCCATGGCACAGCACCGTTGAATATGGTAAGGTCGGCTCACATATTGTGCAGGGTGCAGTGGCACTGCACCAGTGTAAAACACAGATAGGGAACATGGGGATGCACCAGCGCAAATGCAGATGCACTGGGTGCATCACCCATGATATTCAGCAGAAGTCATGCAAATGAGGCCATAATATATGCAAGGTGCAACTGGGGCCATTTGCATGTCATTATGGCCCCATTGGCATGTCATGTGCCAGGGCAGCCTGACGAAGTGCACCTGGCACCCTGCACAGACTGACCTGTGCACATTGGAGATCCCAGGGCATCCCCCACCCCCATAGCCATGATGGTGGTAAAACCACAGTACAACAGTTCCCTGGTAGTCTAGTGGACCCCCAACCCCCTCGTGTCCCTGATCGGCAGTAAACATTGATGTAGTGAAGCCATGGTAGTCTACTGGTACCCCCTCTCCCTCCTGTGTCCCTGATCAGTGGTGAAAGTTTATATATTCAAGCCCTGGTAATCTAGTGGTACCTCCCCGCCCATTGCTGCAATCACTCTGTAGAATACTTCCCTGATGATCCAGTGGCACCCCATCTCCCACCCACACAGAACCTCATGCCCCCTGCCCCCCATCATTGACAGGTGGCTGCAACCTGCCCACATACCACCTAGCCCACCCGAATGACAGGTACAGTATGGGCTTGCAGGGCATTCTGTACTAGAAAGTCTCATATATGTGAATGAAGCCATTCACATATTTGGGTCTGTCAAGTACAGAGTGTTTCTAAGCCCATTGGTCCACACTGTGGACCAATGGGCTTATAATCCATACTGTACATGTCATTCAGGGGTGGCTGGGCAGTATGTGGGTGGGTTGCAGCTGCCTGCTGATGATGGGGGGAGAGGTGGGCATGGGGTTCTGTGTGGTGGATGGGTGGGGGTGCCACTGGATCACCAGGGAAGTGTTTTAAGGAGCGATAACAGCAACAGGTGGGGGGTACCACTTGACTACCAGGGCTTAAATAAATCAATGTTCACTGCCGATTGGGGACACGGGAGTTAGGGGCGTACCACTAGACTGCCAGGGTTATGTGGGTGCTTCATGATGGTGCTCTGGGTGGCCGGGCGGTCACCCATGGCTGGCAGATGCAGTGTGTCACCTTGCAATACAGCAGCCTTCCTGTGGGTGGCCGGCAGTTGTTCACTGTTTCTGGAAGTCAACGTACCCCCTGTGTGGCGTAATGCAGGGTGCACTGGCATATGCACCGTACATCCGGGCTGAATTAGGATGTGCCATATGCATGGGCATGCCCTGCATCTGCCCACATACACCACATTGCGCCTCAGCCAAGACTGGGATTTGCACTGCGCCAGGCAGGCTCCTCAATATCCTACCAGGAAGCAATGCAGGGTTGTGCCGGTGCAACTCTGTTGCACAGGAGCAACCCCTTTGAGTATCCTGGCCACAGTCTACAACAACTGGATCCAGATAATCGTCTTTAACTTGAGTATCGGTTTGTTTCTTAGTGACTTACCAGCAAAGGTAAGCACTGTATTTTCTGTGTATTTCTTAGAGTTGTGGGGAGTGGGATAGTACTTGAAACCATTGTTTTTCTAATGCTCTTTTGTTATTGTGTCCCTTTCTACGGGTATTTTACACTAGTAAGTAAGTAAGTAAAATATTTTATTTTTATATAGGAAGTTTGCCATTTGGACTTCATCAGTCTAGTTTGCAAGATGATCCTGTTTTCTTATCTAAGTTACACATAAATTATAAAATTACAATTCAAAACACACAGACATTGTGTAAATTAAATTAATGGCAACAGTCAACAACAAATAATAAAACCAATGAAGTGTACATAGGTAAAAAAAAGTTCTATGCTTAGATTGAATCCTATTGCTGCATGGCCCTTGCCCAGATTTGGTTAATTTAGAAGTATTTCCTACCATGGAAGGTAAGTATTTTTTCCTTTTTTTAAAATGATATCTATATCCATATGTCATTGTATAACTATTGTCTGCTTCTATTTCTCTCCTTTCAGGTATTTTTCTGTGGTGTGACAAATTCTACAATGAGGCAGCAGCATGAGTTGGATGACTTATTTATGCTGGATACAGAGGACATGTTGACTTTCATAAGTCCACATACAGTGGTGGAGAAGGTAGAGGAGGAGGTCCAAGCATTACTTGACAACATTGGCCACACCAGCTATCTGGTGGAGATTAGAAGATGGCAATGACTTGCTTGTTGTAGAAAGATGAGGAGTTCATCTTAATGGCAGTATGTAAACAGATCCGATGAGAATTCAAGATAGAAAGTATTTAGACTGTAGTACACTCCTGGGTTATTGGGTTATTACTGGGTTATTGTACACTTGTGAAAGGAAACCACAATTAAAAAATGTAAAGAAAAAAATAACTTTTTGAAAGGATGCCTCCCATCACATTGGTGATGGCCCTGTTTTGAAATGGTGGATGAGAAATATTGCCTCCTTGTTAAGAAGAGAGTAGGACAGGAGGAGAGCTGTAAAGATAGGGGGAACTTACGTAGACCTTACTAATGAGAATACTGTGGGTGATTGACCATATGGACATTATAAACACTGTCCACTCCAAGTCTTCCTATATGTGTCATCTGTGAAGAAAAAAAAATCATTTAGCCTAACTTTACTACCATTTTGGTAGCACAATAGATTCATTGTCCAGTCCCTCTCCATCCATAAATGTCACCAGTGTGAAAAAAAAGTAATTTAACTTGACTTGGCCACTATTGTGAATACACGATATATCAGTTGTCCAATCCCACTCATTGTATACCTGTTATCTGTGAGGAAAAAAAGATAAATTATTTAACCTGAGCTGAAATGGCCACTGTGTCACAGTTTACCTGTGAAAGGAAGAAGTTAACATTAAAACTTAAAAACTGAAATAAATGCAATGTCATTATACTCACCATCAAGTTACTGATTGCCATGCTGTGTACTGGTACAATGGTGTCATAGAGGGGTGGTGGAGGAAGAGGCAACTGTATTTATTGGCTTTTGGGGTGCTGTCTGAACTGAGATGACAGAATTACCACCAAAAGTCAGGATAATTAGTGTGAAATACAATCTAAGTAACTTATCATCACAGCAGACAATTTTGTCCTTTTCTGGGCTTCAGGCCTTACTCCCTTGAGGGGCTGGCTGGCTACAGGCTTGGCTTGAGGTGTAGCATTCTGGCTGGTGGAGTATCTTGTGGGATAGATCACAGACTGGCTGGTGGGCTGGCTAGCTGGCTGGCTGGCTGGCAGGATAGCTGGTGGGCTGGCTGTCAAAATGACTGGTAGGCTGGCTGGGTATCTGGCAGGCTAGCTGGGTAGATGTTTAGCAGGCTGGCTGGTGATGATGGCTGGCAGGCTGGGTGGCAGAATGACTTGTGGGATGGCTGGTGGGCTGACTGGTGAGCTGACTGATATAGTCTTCAAAGATTTTTTACTTTGCGGGCATTGCATAAGAGAGGGCAGAGGGTGTTATTCAGATGGATGTATAGAACAGCAACACAACTAGTGGAAAAATGTTCACAGGAAAACAAATCTGTATCTTTAAAAAAGCTGATAAAGGAGGAAAGGATGGATCTAACACTTCCTGTTTATGATCTACAATCATCCTCATCAAGGAAGTAACCCTCACTGTCTTCCAGAATGCAACTGCACTCACACAGGAATTCTTTCTCCATTGCAGCATTATCTACCTCATTGAAAGGCAATTTGTGAATGCCAATACCACCAGGCTCTTCTGGTTCTTCTTCATCATCACCACTGCCAATATCATATGGTATGAACACAGACATAATTGTGTTAGTGGAATGTGTCCTGCATTCATTTTAATAAATGTTAGCATGCCAAAATTTCTAGTGGATAGATTTGTAAGCCTGTCCTGCACAATGGCCCTCGCTAAACTGAATACTCTCTCCATGCTGACACACGAGGGTGTACAGATCAGATATCTGACTGATATGGAGGTCAGTGCTGGCCAGTGTGTGACATTGCTACTCCAGTGCAGCAACAGCTCTTTCAATATGTTAAGGTGCCTGGTGTCTGCCAAATATGCATCCACCATGTGTTGTGCTACACACAATCCTGCTGACTTATCAGCATCCTCCTCTTTTTCCTCCACATCTGCAGTTCCAACCTGGCACAAAGCATTGCAAAATGGATTTACTGTTACTTTTTTTTTTGTTACCATCGCCCTTTTTCAGTCCATTTAACTAAGGTGGTAGCAACACCCAGTCTGTAAGCACTTTCATGCTGTGCCTTGTATAACTATGATGGTAATGTCTTTGCCCCACAAACTCGTCTTATTAGCTGATTGGTTAGATTTTATAACTAATCATGACTACTTTCAAGTATCGATGATATGCCTCATTTATAATGTGGGGCCAGCATTGTGACAATACCAAAACCTGAACACTGCAAAATGCTGGAAATATGGGTAATGCAGTCAAATGTATGCAGCATGTGTTCCATTAACATACAAACATATGAATGTATGATGAAGCTAGCAGATAAAGGCCTAACAACCCAACAGGTCAACCTGAATGTGCAACTCTCAGTGCTGTGCACTGATGCTCCACCCCTCAACCCCCCACCAACTGATCCAACTGTTTTACCCCCTTCCCAGTTTGATTTTGCCCTTAAGTTTATCCCACTACCCTTCCCCACTAATGCCCTTGAAGCCAGTTTTTTTGGCAGAGCTTTCCATGTTGTCACCACCCTCTTAGTGGGAAAGTGTCTCCTCATCTCCCCTCTGCACCTCTCCCCCAACTTTAGACTATGCTGTCTTATAAATCCTTCCTTTTTAATTTTAAACAGACCCTTACGACTTACCCTATTAATTCCCTTCAAGTATTTAAATGGCTCAGTCATATCCCCCTGTCCCTTCTGTCCTCAAGACAGTACATATTGAGAAATTGTAGCCTCTCCTTATATGGCTTTTCCACATCCCACTCAACATCTTGGTTGCTCTACTCTGTACCCCCTCCAATAGTCTGATGTCCTCTTTTAAGTATTGATGCCAGCACTGCACACAAAAATGTTTTGATTTTTTTCCCTTCTTCTTTTCTGCTCCCACTATGCACTACAATATTAAGAAAGTGTGCCATTTATGAAACCATGAGAAACCCACCCTCAGTAATGCATTTAACCACATTTGAGTTATTATCCATCTCAATGAAACTTTCAGTTCATGTCGGTGCAGCCAGTCATCAGACTCAGTCAGAAGCAGTTCTAACATTTTATAACCAATTTGCAATCCACTTAAACTCTTCATTGCCAGCATGGCATACTGGCAAATGCCCAAATGTTGCTACCACTGCAATTGGGATTCATAAATTTTTTATCCATTCCTATATCAAATATTTCCCCAGGCATCTGTCTAAAATGGTCTGTAATACATAGTAGGGCTGGGAGAACTCAGTGAAGTTCTGACCCTTATTAAATAAGAACTGGAACATGGTGATGTTCTGATTTATTCTGATTAGTTATGATTAGTTATGATTTAATGACTTTAATGACAAATATTTGAAAAAATGCAAAAAAATGCACAAAATTGGCCAACATATGTCATGTTTAACACAGAGACCAAAATGAAACAATTCAATGCATGATTTGTATAACAATTACAGTAAAACTGCTAAATAAAAGCAATAACTGCTAGTTGCTTCATGTCTAGGCTGTACTGGTGGCATATCCAACTCAGGCCCATGATGTTAAGAGTACCAGGACAAGGAGAGACAGAGACAGAGAGATGGATATAGACAAACACATGCATGCACTATTTTGCCTGCCTGCCCTGCACACAACAGTTTACACACACTGCACAGCCGCACTGAGGACAAGTTTAACTTCTTTATTTGTGAAATTTCTCTTCAGCTCCCAGTAGTCTAGTCTCTCTCTCTCTTCTCTCTTCTCTCTCTCTCTCTCTTTGTCTCATTTTCTGGATGGCACAAGTCAACATTTATTTTTTCAGCATGCCCTGGTCCTGTACACAGACAGCCACAGTGAAACCAAGAATACACTTTATTTGTGATTTCTGTGACTATAGCATTACTTTTTGACTCCACAGTATTCTAGTTTCTCTCTCTCTCTCTCTCTCTCTCTCTCTCTCTCTCACTCTGTCTCTGTCTCTCTCTCTCTCTCACACCCTCTCCCTCTCTTTATGTCTCTCTCCCCATTCTGGATGGCACAAGCCATCAACATTTATTTTGCCAGCATGCCCATGCCATGGGCCTGTACAAAGACAGCCATGGTGAAACCATGTATGCACTTTATTTGTAATTTATATGACTGTAACATTTCTCTTTGTGGCCCCTGCAGTAGTCTAGTCTCTCTCTCTCTCTCTCTCTCTCTCTCTCTCTCTCTCTCACACACACACACACACTCTGTCTCCTCTTCTGGATGGCACAAGTCAACATTTATCCTGCCAGCTTGCGCATGCCCTGGGCCCACAGACAGCCACAGTGAAACCAAGAATGCACTTTATTTGTGATTTCTGTGATAATAACATTTCTCTCTGGCCCCCCAGTAGTCTAGTCACTCTCTTTCTCTCTCTCTCTCTCTCTCTCTCTTGCTCTGTCTCCTCTTCTAGATGGAAAAAGTCAACATTTATTTTGCCAGCATGCCCATGCCCTGGGCCTTTACACAGACAGCCACAGTGAAACAAAGAATATACTTTATTTGTGATTTCTGGGACTATAACACTATTTTTTGGCCCCAAGTAGTACTGTATCTCTCTCTCTCTATCTCTTTCTTCTCTGGATGGCACAACTTAGTCAACATTTATTTTTCCAGCATGCCCATGCCATGGGCCTGTACACAGATAGCCACAGTGAAACCAAGAATACATTTCAAACAAGTACATAAAAGTATGCTAGTACTTTACTACAGAGCTGCATTTTAATATTTGTGGCTCAGTTGCCTAGTTCCACATTCTGAGAACAGACCGAGTCAACAGCACAGCCAACCAACTGACTGACCAACCAACCACAGCAGTTGCAGCCTGATCTCATATCTCCCCATCACATGACTGTGACTGTGGTCCTCCAGCTCATGGGCTTGACTCCACCTTCCTCTGCATGCTGTTTGTTCTGCCTGGCACCTCTAGTGACAACTGCATGCAACCTAGGCATGCCAAACAAATGCCCTGCTTTCCACAGACCTGGAATTGGATTTCTGCAGTGAAGTCTGTTTTTATCTGGGTCTGTGGATTAGGGGTTCAATCCAGGGGTCCAGATTTTGGATGGAACAGTCCACCCAGCCCTAATACATAGGTAAGATTTTCCACCTATTTGACCACAGGTACACATATCAATATTAAGATGTATGTATAGTGATGCTGCATGCTTCAGGACATGTACTAATGTCACAGTCCTATAAAGTTCAGGAATGGCACAGGTAGAACAAACAGGTTCATAATGGAATCTTCCATTTTGGCAGGCATACACCATCACTCTTTGGAATCCTACATTTTTCACAAAAGAGAATGGTAATAGATTAATTGCCAGCATTCTAAGGGTGCAGCAGTGTCCTGGAGGTGGGGACATCTGGCAGTATGTCAAGTCTCCTGCCACCTAGAATGTCTCCACTAGCCACCTCCAGGAGCTGGCTGTTGTGTTGTTCAGTATAGTCCACCCACCAGGAGGAAAGCATCTGAAGGACACTCTAACCCTTTCCCCACCAGTCTCCACTCCTGATGTCTGGCTCAGGGCATAAACCTGGATCACCAGCATGCCAGAGGGATGCCTCATTGCTTGGCACTATGAAGCCCCCCCAGGGACAGCCTTAACCGTATTCACTTTACATAAGACTGCACCAAATTCTGCCTACACATGGTAGTACAGCTCACTGAAGTACTATATTACCTCCAGTCCCTTGGGACCTTGCCAACATCACAGGCAAAGATAGCAAATCCACCATTCATGATTTTTGTACCTGTTATATGACTTAGAACCTCACACTGAAGATTGAATTTGTAAATTGAGGTGAATTCAAGAATTTCTCTGAGAAGCAAAGTTTTTAGACTTTGTATACCACTAGTGTGGAGTTGGAATAATAAATTGCATAAGAAGTCAATTCAGCTAAGAACCGCAATGCATGATGGTACATTGTCTGCTAGAATTAGATCCCCAGTCCTTTGTTTTGCAGGATGTGACATACCAGCTACATCATAGGAACTGCAACTCACTTGCTTGTAGATCAGTGGTGCACTGATTGTATGTGTTTGCTTAGCAGACAAGTTATCCATGGTTTCAATACAGGTTGACACAATTCAAATCCAACAAGAACCTAAATATTTTTCAAAATTGTTTTTGTAAGGTAGAAACTCATGTGAGTGGTGATTTATGATGGTGTGGGGTTGGAATAGTAAATTTTATGAGAAGTAAATTTAACTAAGAACATTAGTTTGTAAAGTAAATTACCTGCTGATATTATTTATTTATGTAGTAGAAGTCTTGTATTACAACCTTTTGAGCTAAAAGCTCATTTACAAAAGGTTCCATGTTAGGGAGAAATGAGACATGTAGTAGACATTAAACAATATGATATATACCCAATAAAGAACATCACATTTGTACAGAATTGGTATATCAGTAATAATTGAAAAAAGTTTAACTGAACAAGGTGCCTTTGACAAAGAAGAAGGCTAGAACTGCTAGGGTGTAAGGTAAGGGCGTGGATAAAGAGAAGTTTGGGAAGGGGATTGAGAAAATAGAGGGAACACCATTAGGGCTGGTGTTCCTTGTCAAGTGAGAAGACAGGGAAGTGCTTAATAAGAAGTACAGACAAGGCTGGTGACAAAGAAAGCAGTTTATGGAAGGCAGGTACATTTCATTTGCCTAGTGAGGTGAATTTGAAGTTCACATTTAAAAGGTCCAATTTTGTGTGAATTGAGAAGATCAGTTGGGAGAGAGCTCAGCCAGAGTGATGCCCAGTACCTGAAAGATCTCTGACCTTGGGAGATGCACTGGAAAGTGACCCTGACTGAGTTATTGTTAGTTGCTCTAGTAAGCCTACTAGACTCAGCCAAGCAGAGCATATAACAGACATCAATTAGTAAGAGACCTAGGGCTGCTTTTAGATCCTCAGTTGCTTGCTTTGCAGGTAGTGACAAACGTTTACAGCATAGGAACAGCAACTTGTTTACCTGCAGCTCAGTGGTAAACTAAATGTGTATTTACTTATAAAAGGATCAGCACTCCAAATCTTTGCAGGCACTTATACATTTGTTTAATTTTTCTTTTGTAAAATGGAAACTCACTTGAGTGGTGATTCATGATGGTGTGGAGTTGGAAGAGTAAATTGTTTAAGAACTATGTTTAGCAAAGAACAATTTGTGATGGTACATTGCCTGCTAGGCTAGGATTAGATCCCCAGTCCCTTGTTTTGCAAGATGTGACATAATCTCTACATCATAGGAACTGCAACTCACTTGCTGGTAGATCAGTGGTACACTGGGTGTACATGTTTGTGTAGCAAATGAGGTATCAGTGGTTTAAATACAGGTAGACACAATTCAAATCCCACAAGAACCTAAATATTTTTAATTTTTTTCTGTGGAAGGTAGAAACTCAATTGAGTGGTGATTTATGATGGTGTGGGGTTGAAATAATAAATTATATGAGAAGTAAATTTAACTAAGAACAACAGTTTGTGAAGGTAAATCACCTGCTGGTATTAGATCCCCAATTGCTTGTTTTGCAGCTTGTGATGTACTTTAACAGCATAGGATCTGCCACTTGTATACCTGCAGATCAGTGGCTAACTAAATGTGTGTTTGCTTATCAAAGGATCAGCAGTCCAAATCATTGCAGGCACTTATTCGTTTCCTGTTTTTCTTGTAAAATGGAAACTCACTTAAGTGGTGATTAATGGTGGTGTGGAATTGGAATAGTAAATTATATGAGAAGTGCTATTAGTTAAGAAAGACAATTTGTGAAGGTATATCATGGGCTGGGATTAGATTCTCAGTTGCCTCTTTTGCAGGTTGTGAGATACCTTTATACAATAGGTACTGCAATTCACTTGTATGCAGCTCAGTTGGAAACTGAATGGGTGTTTGCTTTGCAGGCAAAAGATCAGTGGTCCAAATCCGAGCAGGGACTTAATCATATTTTTTTTTTTTTTGTAAAATGACAATTCAGTTGATTCATGGTGGTGTGGAATAAAATAGTAAACTATATGAGAAGTAAATTTAGCTACAAACAATGATTAGTCAAGGTAAATTACCTTCTGGGATTACATTTGTATTCACCTGCTTTGCATGTTGTGATTTAAGATGTGCACCATAGGAACTGCAATTGCCTTGCATGCAACTCACTGGCACACTGACTGTGTATTTGCTAAATGGGCACAGGATCTGGGGTTTGAATCTATCTTTAATACATAATTAGTTCACACTTTACAGGCCTTATTTGGCACCTTTAGTACCATTTGTACTTTGATTTATATTATGAACATCAAACAGTTTTGGATCAGTAATTTCACAGAAACTCTGGATTATTGGGATAAAACTGGTTACATCAGTGTCAGTGTCTAACATTGTTTTTGCATTGTTGAGAGCTCAGTGCTCAAGCATGCCTTGCCTTCTCACAATCCTCCAATTTTAGTTAGCCCCTACTTTTTTTCTCTTTCTTAACCCCCCCCCATGTAGAAATGGGTTTGCTATCGGGTGTATCCCATGTCTCCAATAACCTTTGACTGTGTGGTTATAACAGTGTTTTATTTATTTATTTTACTAATAGTATCAGGATTACAAATCTTTGAGTCATAGACTCCTTTACAAAGGCTAGATGTAGTGGTAGACATGGGTACAATAGACAGTATGACATACGGAGTACAAAGTTGTGCAACAGAGACAGGCAAGATACAGTACACTTAAGTACAAATGGTGCAATAAGTGTACAAAACAGTGCAATAAATGCACAAAAAATATACAACAAACAGTGCAGTTTATATACATTATAAACAGGAACATATATACCTTATGGGCTTACATCTAAGAGGGAAGTAGGCTGGATATTGGTCCATTGTCAAAGGCAAGTGGGGGTAGGTAGTTGAGGATGGTCTGGTAGGAATAGGCTATGGGCAATTACAGCTGTGGGAGGAGCAGATGTGACTCTGGAGTGAGAATCTGAAAGGCGCCCTAGTCTGCTTTCATTGGAGATGGAAGCAGAGAGGGGGGTTATGGTTGAGGCTTTATTGATGAAGGATCTCTGGGCCAGGGCACTCCTGACTCTGGGCACATGGAGAATAGTCTTAGCGGTGCTGCGGGTGGAGGGAGCTAGTGGGGCAGGTTGAAGTAATGAGGAGAGTCTAGGCAGGGCAAGACCAACCAAAATTTTTTTGGTGAAGAGGCAGGACTGTTACTGGAGGTGCTCCTCAAAGTTGAGTAGATTGCATAGATTGTAAAGGGTGCACATGTGGGTGAGTTTGACACAGCCTGTAAGAAGGTGGCAAATTTTGTTTAGAGAGATTTTGATTCTATGGAGAGCTGAGTTGGCAGCTAGCCCATAGACTAGAAGCCTATAGTCAATGAGTGAGAGGACTGAGGAGGTGATAAGTGATAGTGAGTTTTCAAGCATCAGGGGGAGAGGCAGTCCTTGTGGTGGTATAGTAGGCCAATATGGGTATTGGCATTGGAATAAAGGAGACTGATGTGCTCAATGAAGGATGGCGTAGGGTCGAAGGTTGTGCTTAGATATTTAAAGCTGAGAACATGTTCTATAGGGAGGAGTTTGTTAGTCATAAGTTTCAGGGGGGACCCATAGTGCCTACTCTGGTTGTGGGAGAATAGCATGGACTTCATCTTATTATGGTTGAGAATGAGTCTGTGGTCAATGAACCGCAATTTAGCCTGGCTGAAGGATTTCTGAAAAATGACTTGTGGGGAGTGAGAGTCAGGGTTTAAGTAGAAGAGTACTGCATCATCGTCATAAAGGAGGATGCATTCAGAGCAAATGGTGGGAAGGGAAATGAGGTAAAGACTGAAAAGCAGAGGACCCAGAATTGAGCCTGGGGTACTTCAGAAAGAACTGGGTGGCAGCTAGAGATAGTGTCATTTATTTTGACACTCTGGGAGCGTGAAGAGAGGTAGCTGGTAAATCAGGTGGTGACCACCTGGGAGAAGTCTAGCTGAGCAAGGGTGGATAGGAGGAGTGGGTGGCTTACTGTGTCAAATTCCTTGGACAGATCTAAAAAGACTGTCCCAGCCAGGTGCCCATTATCGAGAGCAGAGTGTAGGAAGCTGTAAAATTCCAGGAGGGCTGTGGTAGTGGTATGGCCCTGGCAGAAGCCATGCTGTTCCTCACAAAGGAGGTTGTGTGCAGAGAGGTATTCAGAGAGCTGGTCATGATGATTTTGTCCAGGGCCTTGGAGAGGGGGAGTATAGAGACTGAACGATAGTTCCCCAGGGAGGTGTAGTCACCACTATTGTGTATGGGGGTGATGATCGCTACTTTCCAAGTGGAGTGGAATTGGATGAGACAGAGGGAGCAGTTCAGAAGGTTAGTGAGAGGGGTGAGCAGGATGTCAAGAACCTGACAGAGCAGTCTTGGATCCAGTAAGTCGTTACTGTAGCTGTGGCAATTAAGGACTTATAGGAGGTAGGGTTTTGCCTCCTGTCCCGTGAGGGGATGGAAACAGAAGGTGGGAGATGCATGAGGAAAATAGGTGGAGGTGTGGGGACAGGGTAGAATATGGTTGGGGGGAGGACTGAGCTTAGGTTGGAGAAGGTGGAATAGAGGGTATCAGCAATGCATTCTCGGTCAGAGGAAATGGTGCCATTGATATTGATCTGGGATGGTGGGGGGGGCAGGGATTTTCCATTGAGTTCTTTAATGTTGTCCCAGAAATGTTCTTAATTTCCTTGTTCAGTACCCCCTAGAAGTAGGTTTTTAGGCAAGGCCTGGTCACACTGGAGATTGAGGCACTGGTCACTACACCTCGCACCATGCTAGCAACCTGGGTTTTGGGAACGAGCCCAGGCCATGGGGGGTCAGCAAGGGGGAGATAGGATTGAGCTCCTGGAGGACTGCTCTCCTCTCTTGTGGGGACAGAGACTTGTTATCCCGGTTGTTGACTGCAATCTGGCGGTGGCTGGAGGGCAGTATGGGTTGGGAGGCATGTACTGACATCCTTACATTGGTAGGGGAGGGGGTATGGGAGACAGTTAGAAAATGGTTTAAAAGACCCTGGCAGGGTCTGTGATGGTCCACCATGTCCTGAAGGCCATTCCCTGGCTTCTGGATTGGGTCTCTGGGAGGAGAAGCTGGCAACCTCCTCCCTGGTCCTGCCATGGAGGGCAAGCCACTGGGGAATTTCTGTGGATTGCAGGAGTGGGAGTGGGAGTGGTGGGACCGGAGAGTGAGTATCTCCATCAGTAGGGCCATAGCCACCTGCCAGGGCTCCAGGTGGAACTAGACAATAATTAAAAAAAAAGGAAACATGTTTTTAACTTGACTAGTGAAGGGTGGAGAGTCCTGCTATCACAGAGGCACCTTGCATGACAGCAATCACTGCCTCTCCTGGATTGTTCACCATCTCCATGCTAGGAGTACAGTGCAGCCACCCATTCCTTACCTGACTGTGACACTACTGCTTGCACTGCTCTCAATCTCAGAAAATGGTACATGGTTTTCTTTACAATGGGTTACTGAAGCTCCACTGACCTCTTTTAAAACACTTGCTTCAGTAATTACAGTTCCTTTCTATGATATGTTGCAAGATGTTTCAGGATCATTATTAGCATTAAATTGTCCTTTTGTACTGTCTTTATCAGTTTTCTTACTTTTGTACACTACGTTTGTTTTCCCTGCAGATACAGTATTATCAAACACCACTAAGGAAGTTCTCTTTTTAAAGGCTGGGATACTGACCTTCTTCGTTGTCACTGTAAATTGTTTTCAAGGATTGGGGAATGCTTGGCCACACTCTCAGTCTTGCAGATCTTTGTATCTTTTTTAGGTGTTATGATAATGGAATTGTTTAAAAATGTTTTTCTCCTTTCTTTCTGTGTTAACTTCTACATTTTTTTTGAACATTTGTGACTGGAGTTGGAAAGCTTTGTACTGAGATATGAAATCCTTCATACTAGGAGAGACCTTGAGGGAGAGCTGCTGCTTAATCTTGCCTCACATCTGCAGTATTAGGTTCTTCTGGGTCATTATAGCTACTGCTTTTATTACTGTTTGGCCTGTATTTCTAATCATTTTCTGACTTTGCCGGCAAAACTAAAAATGGTTAAGAAGATAACTAAGGAGACAACTGTAATAATAAGGAACGTGAAGCAAACTGATACAAGGGTGTGAAAGATATACACATTTCTGGCAATATTTTGAGTAACATGTCTATCAGCGGTTTCTGTAAGCATTTGAAATGGCATGGCTCCATTAAAGCAACCACAAGAGCAACTGCTTGTGCCAGGTACTGCACTACAGAACATATAGTAATATATTGTTTTCTCCTGCACTTTCTTAATTATTCCTTACACTATTTATGTATTCCTACTGTAGGTACTTATTATTTGTTTGTGCTTTAGTTCACAGAGAACATTGCCTTCTGGTGGATGCAAGCATCATCCCTGATGAAGAGTGTGCTGCCATAGAGGTGCGTGGCTTGTTAAGTCAGATACATGGGGTTGCAGCATTTTTAACCTTGCTGAAAAGAATGCATTGAAGCATGGGCTGGATACATGGGAATCCACAGTAGGTTCAATCATATTTCAGCACTACTGTATATTTTAAACCTTGACTCTTCACTGTATTGTGCTGTTGCGGTGTGTGGCCTTAGAGTATTTCTGTTTTGGGTAGACATTGACAAATGCTACACAACGTGAACAAAGTTAAGTGTATGCAGCAAGCCCAGCACTGGATTGACACACAGGAAAGATTTCAACTCATAATTTCTATGAGCAATATGACTGTATCATGGGAACAGCTTGCCTCCATGACATTTCAGAAGAAGGAAAGGGATTCCAGAAAGCCAAAACTGAAACAACTTCAAAAGATTCACTGCTGCTGATGGAGGACGGGTGCAATTTCAAAGCAAGATCATGGCCCAGCCTATATTTGTTAAGGTGAAAATTAGATAATGTGTGAAGAACATAATATTTAGCGACTGTGAACTACTTAATGTTACAATCTTTCTTTCTTACTGTGACAGTTTCTGCAGAGATAAGCTAATAAAGAATTCTCATGTGAGTTTTATTCAAACATAATTACCAGACTGCCATATTTTTTTTTTATCTGGACAGTGATCCTAAGCACACTGATGTTTGTTATTTTGCTGAGCAGGGAACTAACTAGGTCAAAACACTATCAGAGTAAGCAGCACAACTATGCAGCTCTTGTCTACAGTGTTGTAGTCATGCACACATAGTATAATACATTTTCTTGTATTTACCATGTATATATTTTCTCATCAAGTCCCCAGATATGAACCAATTGAGATGGTTTAGCATGCAATGAAAATGCAAATCAGCTGTGAAGCCAAGAAATGAACAATAACTGACAGAAGGAATCATACACTTTTAGAGGATGCTAAAAAATAACAAAACATAATATATTGAACATTTAGAAAAAAGTGTTGCCTGTTGTAGTTTCCAAGGAAGGTTATGTGATAGGAATGTAATTGGGATAATGTGATGTACTGAATACGGTAGGCTACAGTAAATAATAAGTAAATGTTAAGTGTATGCAACTTGTACATTGTATTAAATCTTATGAAGCACAATAATAAAAATTAAATTAACTCCCAAATCCCTCACTAGCCTCCAGCTGTCACTCACTAGTTAGTGTACACACTGTAAACTGCATATACAGTAATCCACACCTGGAAGGAACAAGTTCTATGTATTTCGAGCCTTGAATTCCCAGAGGTTTCTGCAAAATGTTGTTTCTTCCTCTTTTCCATTCCTGGATATTAATTACCTACAGTATATCCCAACCCACCAAAGACCACACTAAATTCATACTGTTGTAAACCCTCTACTCGTTCAGGGCTGTGGCTTTCAAAGGGAGAGCCATCTTTACTGTGTGTGCTATCTGAGTGCATCCCACATCCAATATAGAGCACATTAAATTAATAGGAAATGCTGTATGGGAACTGGACAGGGGATCTCAAAGGCAGAGCATCAGACAGTGTAATGTGTGAAGGATTTGAGCACATACTCTGCCCATCCATGATGTGTCAGAATTGACACAAGATTTGCCACAGCTTGCTCCTTGCGTCATTTTTTTTGTATGCACACCCCTAACATTATTCTCTGACCTTTGAAAATCAAGCACTATGACTGTAACACAGGAACAGTTTGCCTCCATTGCATTTCAGAAGAAGGGATGAGATTCCAGAAAGCAAAACTTGAAACAACCTCTAAAGATTCACTGCTGCTGGTGGAGGAGGAGTACAGTTTCAAAGTAGAATAATGGCCCATCTTGTATCTATGAAGGTGAAAATTGGATAATGTGTGAATGACACATGTACGGTGATTATGAACTATCTGATGTTATAGCCTTTGGCACAAATATTCAAAACTGTGCCCTGGGGCTAAATTAGCACTGCCCGGAGGGCAAACTTAGCCCAGAGCAAAAAGTAAACTATATTCAAAAGGAATAGTCAGAGCAAACAGCTTCTGAATATAGCATGGGAATGAGGCCAGGAAAACTGGGCTGGGAGTGCCAGGCAAACTTAGCCCTGTAATAAGACAGCTCTGCCTATAGAAACCAGGAAGTGCAGACCACAACAGCAACACAGTGCACAGTGACATGAAGATGTAAAGGTGACCTATGTGGCCAATGCGTGTGCCAGCAAATGCGTGGATACAGTACAGCTGCAGGAAGCAGTGTATGTGAAAGTGCAGTGTGCAAAACTGTATAATATTTCCTGAACTGTTTGCATGGCGCTAACACTTTTGAGCTGGTTTAGCATGGAGCTAAGCCATTTGAATGGTGCAAACACATTTGCCCGGCACTAAACTTTGTCATATTCAAAAGTGACATGCAAATGAGCCTACTTAGGTAGCCTAAGGGCAAACATCCACATTAGTATATCATTATACCCTGATTTTCATGCAATTTGCCCAGCGTTACTGCAGGGTCCCACAGCACCACCTATAGGTCACTCTGGCAGTGCAGGGGCTGACTGGGTCTGCACACAGCACCACCTGTAGGTCAGTCTGGCAGTGGATGATGATAGCTGCAGGCTACATGTATATAGTACAGCATAACATATTGCACTCCGGGGACAACACAGCATAGGCACAGGTGGTGGTGGTGCTGCATGTAACTGTCACACTGTAGGTCATGCTGCAGTGTACAGCAGACACTACAGTAGCAAAGGGATCAGTAGTGTGAGAGACTCAGCAATGCCTATGGTATGTAGAGCAGTGATGACCACTTCACTGTACATATTAACAGGCCCAAAGTGCAGGTGACTACTGACAGTGGAAAGCACTGTTATGCTGTTGTGTGATCCACAGATGCTGCATATCTGGCATGGGATGCTCACAGTAACATATACATGGCTGGCTGTGTGTGCTGTGGCATTCATACAGTTGTGCGGTAATTGGGTGTGGGGGTGCATATATGATCCAACAGGCACACTGGTGTTGGGGTATTCCCATTCCTGGTCCATGTGCACTGCGTGATGTGTCCCAGCCTTGTGGCCACACCTGGTCTGCAGTAAGACCTGGCCACCGGTACATCCTCCCCCCAACAGCCACCATGCCCACATTGCTGCATGTGTGTGCTGGCATCTGTTGGTCACCACAGGCATATGGTCTGCAGCTGTGTGCTGTATGGCCACACTACGGTGGTGTCCCCTGGAGTCCATGTCACCCCTTACTGCCTGGCATGGCTGGGACTAGTGGCAGTTGTTGCCATCTGTGTGGTGCCATCAGTGAGCAGAATGTGTCCTCCATGTCTGACATTTTCTGTGTCATATTCATATGTTAGGCTCACACAAAGCCACAATGTCATGCAAAGCAGGATTGCCCAGGGTTAAGACCAGCTTTTCCTGGCCGGAAATTTGTACCCTGCAAAGGGTTGCACTAAGTCAGGCAAAACAACTTTGCACAGCACTAGTCACTGAATATATCATTGCGCCTGTATTGATCTTCAGTTTGTCCGTTGCATATATGATGGTTTTTCCCAGCGCTAATGCAGTTTGCATGTGCTATTCAGCCTTTTGAATGTTGCAGACCCGTGCTAATCCCACGCTAAACCTGCGCAAACAGTTTGTGCCCAGTGCAAAGCTTTGAATATCTGGCCCTGGTCTCTTACTATGGCAGTTTCTTCAGAGACAAGATAATAAAGAATGCACATGTGAAATGTATTCAAACAAATTACCAGATTGCCTCAATTTATACTGGGACAGTGATGCTGAGTACACTGACTAAACATGATTTTTTGCTGAGCAGTGAATTTACTAGGTCAAAACACTACCAAAGTAAGCAGCACAACTATGCAGTTCTCATTTTGCAGTGTTGTAGTCATGCACACACAGTATAATACATCTTATTGCATTTACGATGTACACATTTTCTAAGTAGTTCCCCAGATATGAATCCAGTTCTGATGGTTTAGCATGTCATGAAAATGTACATCAACTGTGAAGTAAATAACCAAACAATAATAATTTGAATCATGCGGTTTTAGAGGACACTGACAAAATAAAAAAAACAGACAATGTATTGAACATTTAGAAAAAGTATTTCCTGTTGTGGTTTCCATTGGAAAGGTTGTGTGATAAGAATTTAATTGGGGTAATGTACTGTACTCTATACAGTAAACATGGAATGCTACAATATATAGTAACTGAATTAATTTTTTTTTTTTGCATGGCCTGCTTGGTCCTCAGCCCATGCCTGCCCTCTGCTACCTCACTAACCCCCTGATGACTTACCTTAATTCCTGGTCCCCAATACCCCCTGAATTGCCCCCCAGGGCAGGGACACCACACTGGCAGGACTTCCATGATGATGGGATAAAGTGCCGGCAGGGTAGTCCACCAGCATTGCCTCCTTGGCTTGCCATCCAAGGTGGGGCATGGAACCAGTACCAGCCATGGTGGACATCAGAAAAGGTCAGATCCCAAGAAGTGTTGCAGAGAGCTAGCAGAGCCAGGGTGAGTGGACTGCATGAGCGGTGGCTGTAAGTTTGATAGTTTGACCCCTTGGGGGTGGGGCCGTGCAATAACATCCCATGTCTGCCCTGTCCCCCACACATACTGGTACTGATGCAGGGGTACCCCAAGCCTCTGCTATGGGTCCCCATCAAGACAGACATGCAACCCCCTCTGTCTTGGAGAAGGAGAGCAGTCCCTAGGATGCTCAATTCTTCTCCCCCCAGCCAGCCCTCTGACATTCTCAGGTCCATTCCTGAACCCGGGTCATCAACGTCACAGCTGGGCACCCTGTCACTGTGCCGGCAGGTTGGCTTAAGTGCATGAAACTTCTACATTGTATTCTGTCTTATGAAGCACAGTAAGAAAAAGTGAACTTCACTCCCTAATCCCTCACCAGCCCCCAACTGTCATTAAAACAATAATACCCAACAGGGTGGGTGATATCGGGCTATACCAGACCTCCAAGGAGTGTAATGAGGCCCAACACCACAGGCAGATGGCCTTATAGCCCCTAGAAGGTCCAGTATAGCCCAATACTGCACAGTCTATAGGCTATTATTGCATTTAAAAAATAGGTTATAGGTGACATATTTATTAAAATATTGGTAACATACAAAAATAATTATTAAAAATGAATACAAGGGGCCAGCCCAGTGGCACTGTGGGTTGAGGCGCTGGACACCACACCTCACGCCACACTAGTGAACCAGGTTCAGGAACGAGCCTGAGTCATCAGAGGTCAACGGGGGAGAGGATTGTGAACAGCTGCTGGCTGGTGTTCCTCTATCTCATGAGGGAAAACTTTGTCTCCTCAGAGCTTGGTTGACCCCTGGTGGAGGCTGGAGTGGCTGCATTGCTCTGAGGAGTGCTGGTGTTAGGCCAAGTGAGGGCAGAAGAGGTTGGTAATGGAGCTGCAGTGTGCATGTACATCTCCATGTGCATGCATCACCACTTCCAGGTTCTCAGGAGTAGAACCAAAGGGGAGAAAATGGAGAAAATGTCAGGGACCACCAAAGGATGAACCCTCTGGGCCACCTCTGGGGTTCTTCCAGGGTGCACATGGTGCTATGAGCCCCCAAATAACCCCGAGCGCGGTAGGCTGGCAGACGACTGAGCAGCCCACTGAGGATGATGTAGAAAGTTTAAAAAAAAATGAGTGCAAGCTCAGTTTTCTTGTTAAGCAGTCCCTCTACTGGTATACTTGCAAGAAGAAGGCACTATTGTGTTTGAGAGAGTTTTTTTTATTAATGACTTGTCTTTGGTAGTGTCTCTTTGTTGTTGTTGTTTGACCCATTTTCTTGATACTAGGATGGAAACAAAATGTGCTGAAATTCCAACACAATTTCTGATGAAAATGGCAGAAATGGTATTACAAAAAAATGTTTTTCTTTTTCGAAACCAGCTGTATCACCAGATAAACGGCACAGCCATGGCACCAAGTGTTGCAAACTTGCTTGTAGGGAACTCTGAGCAAGATCATCTTTACAGTGCTGCCACAAATCCATTCCTGTCTAGGCTGGATTTGTGGCAGTGCTTAATAGATGATACAGTAATCATATGGAAAGGCACAAGTGAAGAGTTCAGGAGTTTTATTGGGTGGATGGAAAGCACCAGCAGTTGTTTGAGGTATAAATATGAGATAAGTCAAACTGAAATAACCTTCTTAGATTTGAAGCTGTAAAAGGACAGTAGTGGGGGAATTTGTACCACACTTTTCCATAAAAGTGCAGATCGCAATAGTCTCCTAAGATATGATAGTTGCCACCCACATCACATACGTTTCAACATACCCAAGGGACAGTTGGTAAGGACCCTTAGAAATTGTACTGAGCCAGCTGACTTTAAACAAAAAAGTGCATTACAAGTAAACATGTTTCCAGAAAGGGGTTACAGCAAACAACATATTGCTTCAGCAATTCAGAAAGTGGAAAATATGGACAGGAACCAAATCTTATGGAGTCCAAAGAAGGATAGAGACAGTACAGTCTCCTGCCCTTTAGTTACCAATTTTTCTAGAAGGGCACATCAGGTTAAACAGGTGATAGCCAGTAATTGATCCATTTTGGAATTGGAAACTAAACTTGCTGATGTTGTAGAACAGGGCCCTAAAGTGGTCTTTCAAAAGTGCAAAAGCATAAAAGATATGGTGATAAAAAATGTAGGTCCAGGTCCAGAACCTTTGAAACAGACCCTTTTGGCTCCAGCACCAGTGGGAGCACACTGGTGCAGAAATTGTAAATATTGTAGATATGACAATACCTGTAAAGTATTCCATCACACTACTAAAGGCAAAGACATCCCACTGAAATATTTAATTACTTGTAACAGCAGTGGGTTGGTTTACTTACTTAGCTGTAATTGTGGAGCTTTCTATGTAGGGAGTATGGTGAGAAAGTTTAAAGTAAAGACTGGAGAACACGTGGAGCAGTGGATAGAGGGGACATGTCATTTGCTAAAGCAAAACATATTTCTGAAAGAGGAGCAGAAAATCATAAGTTTAATTTCACGGGTATTGAACTGGTTAATTTGACGGGGGGACCTTAAGAAGATTCTAGGTCAGAGAGAAAGTTGTTGGATTTTTGAACTGGGGGCACGACAGAATAAGAGGTTAAATGACAGTAGCAGCTGCAAAATTTTTGAAAAAATATAAATGTTAGCAATTACTTCTACATAAAAATTCCTGGGGATGGAATACGGCTCTTTGTGATGAAGTTTAAGTGCCTGGAACTAGATGGGGCATTTTTTCCATAAGGGAAAAGTTTCTAACTTTAAACAAAGTGCATAAGGGGGTATAGTAGCCTGCAAAGAGTAATTTAAGTAATGAAGGAGAGATTAAACCTTTTAAGCCTGGAGTGTAAAACAAAATGAGAAATACTACAGTCTGAAGTTTGAAAAGCTGAAGAAAAATAAAACTAAAGAGAAAAATAACAAAAGTGGCATAAGGGTCTGTTAAAAAGAACATAATACAACAAAATGACTCCATCACTCCATGATAATTGTGATGTTCAAAATAATTGATTTGCACAGGATTCAATGTAAGCTGTTTAATTATATAGATTGATTAATGGCACTATTCACTTTATAGAAATTGATAGGTGTGTGAGCAACATGTGATTTGAACCTGTTTGTTATAAATTAATCACTTGTTTTATGCACCAATTCACTCTGAAGAAACCTGGCAGCATGCCAGGAAAAACGTCAGTGTCAATGGCTCATTAGGTCGCACACTTGCCTCTGAGGCTGGGAGATCAGAGGGCTGTGGATTCAGTTCCCACATCTGGCACTTGTGTTAATATCCCAATACTGACACTGTAATGCAGCATGAGAGGGGTGCTGCACTTCTGAGGTGCCGTCTTTCGGATGAGATGTTAAACCGAAGTTCCATCTGCCTGGATTGGTGGTAGTTCAGGTGGATGTTAAAGATCCCATGGCACTTACTGAAAAGAGTAGGGGAATATTTTATTAGAAGAACAAAACATTACATCAGTTTTGAGCCATAAAAAGAAGCATGAAAATAGTCAAAAGGAAACACAAGTGTATATAAAGAAACAATTGAACCAAAAAAATCAAAACAAAAAAAGGAAAAAGAAACATAAACATTAAAGGCTCACATGGAAAAATGAAATTATCACCAGTAACAATAAGTAAAATGAAATCAAGATAACCAATAAATATGCTGCCAAAGCATAGAAAATGTCTCCCTATCAAATTGTTCATTCTCTGTTTCTATTGTTTCAAAGTTGCTTCAATTTGTTTTAAAATAATTAAATTTGGAGTATTAATATGTTGCAAAGAAAATTTACAGTGGGCGTGATATTATGTAAAAAAACCCTGTATATTCCCCTAAAACCAAACACTCATAAGAAATATGTGCAACAGGACCCCACTACCATCGAGTCACCAAAGCTGTCCAAAACTGAATGGCAAAAAAAGAACAGGAAACAGAAATGCTCTAAGGTTTCCTCCTGTCCCCCACATTCAGGCCTCAAACATTGTCTCTCAGCAAGTGGTTTGTGCTTCCAGTTCCCTTTTACCCCCAAATTCCAATGCACACTCATCCACTGTATATCCCACATGTAAACTGGTATTCTTCTGTCTGTTAATATGAGTAATGCATTATTTAATTTAGTAGGAAAGCATCTAGGAAAATCTACTTGTGAGGCACGATTTTGTTCCATAATTTTAGCATATAATGTTTTCCTACTTAAAGACAAAACATCGGTTTTCAAAAGTTTCCACATCCGTAATTTCTTTAAAGAACATTTAGCAAATTCAAGAGCATAATTAGAAGCATATAACGGAGGTAAAGGATTTATCCAATGATCTAAATAACAAAGAAAAAGGGCATCAGTCCAAGAGTCCCACAACCCTTGGGACCTTCCTACAGAACTAAAGGAAGAAAAAAGAAAAAAGAATGAAAAAAAAAACTAATGGATTGATCATACCCAAACATCCCTTGTTGATAGGAAGATATGTAAACTCCCTTTTAATAGGATTTAATCGACTTCCCCAAATCAATAGAAAAAACAACTAAATAAACAAGTCTCAAAACCAGCGGAATTGGATATATGTGTGAAATGTATAAAAATAAATTGGAAGAAGAAATTTTTTAACTAGCATGACTTTTTTCTTTTTACCCATAGACCAAGATTTCCATTGTGCTAACTGAGCTTCACCTATCTTAAGTTTATCTTCCAAATTTATAGCAGTAAGATTCACATCACCAAAATAAACACCTAAAATTTTAATAGGTTCATTAGATACCAAAATGTGTCCAATATTTGTCCCCCAAAAAATTGCAGTACTTTTTTGATAATTAATACCTGCTCCTGTTAAAGCCATGAAATTTTCAAAGATATGTAATGCAGCTTTCCCTGACTTTACATCCCTGACAAAAAGACAGATATCTGCATAAGCAGATATTTTCTGTAAATCAAGAGCTGGGTTAGGTGAGAGACCAACAATAGTATGATCATGCAATATTGCTTGTATGAGAGGGTCTAAACAGAAAGTATACAGCAAAGGGCTGAGAGGGCAACCCTGCCTAACTCCTTGTTTAATATTTACAGAATTCCCCATTAAACCATGAAGGGAAGGGACAGCTACAGAATTTGTATAAAATAACTTAATCCAATTAATCAAACAGGAAGGAATACCATATTCTAGTAGAACCCAGAATAAAAAATCATGAGGCACATTGTCAAAAGCTTTGCATTGATCAAGCGGAATTAAAAAAACTTGTAATTTCCTTTGTACACTAAACTCACAAATATTCCTTAAAAACCTCAAATTTTGTTGAATATTGCAATGAGGGATAGAACAAGATTGGGTAGGATGTACCAAATAGACTGCCACTTTCTGCAGTCTTTTACATAAAATTTGGGATAAAATCTTGTAATCCATATTTAATAGACTAATAGGTCTCCCGTTCTGAAAATCTTTTTATCACCCTTTTTGTGAGAATAAATAATAATAGCAGTCATAAAAGTTTGCAAAGAAGAATCTTTCAACAACATAGAATTGAATACCTGTAGCAAAATTTCTGCTAAGTCAGTTATGAAAACACAGTAAAATTCATTCATCAGACCATCTTATCATGGAGAAACTCCTGTTTGAAGAGTCAAAATTGCTTGTTGAATTTCAGATAATAAAATAGGTCCTTCTAATTCTCTAGTAACACCCAAAGGTAGAGTAGGAATATTATAAGACACCGAAGATTCCCAACTGGTTTTGTATTCAAACCCATTCCCTAGAGTATGTTGCACTGACTGAGAGATAATGTCTAGCATTTCAATGTCTGATTTTCTGAGGACCCCATCCAAATCATAAAGACCAGTCATGACTTTATGCTCTAGTTTAAATTTACAGGCCTCAAAAAAATCTGAAAATGGTTGGGAAGCTGTTATAAATTTAAATTCAGCAAATAAAGAAAATGCTTTATTATATTGATAATTTCACATTTGGCACTTTACTTCATCAATCTGGGACTTAATTCTAATATCTGAAGCATTTGGTAGGGACATTAATTTATAAAACTGGTCTCTTTGAGTCAGATAACGAAGATACTCCATATTTCCTTTTTTTCTACCTAAAGAAATAAATAGGTTTTTCAAATCTACCTTGGTGTCTTGCCACCATACCAACCATCATAGAATTCAATAACAGTTTTCTTATACTGAAATAGAAAAGAAACTTGTTGTACAATATCCTGCTGATCCAAGACATAATAATTAAACTTCCAACATCTAAGAACAGAAGGAAAACTAGGAGGAACAGAAAACATATGAATATCACATTGAAAAATAGAATGGTCAGAAAATTCACTATATTATTCAATTTACAGTTACTAGCAGTCAAAATTTTAGATATAAAAAATAATCAATCTGCGTGGCATAGGCACTCCTCCTATAACAAAACCCTCCATCAGAGTGAAGTGTCCTATATACATCATAGAGTTTAGCTGTATTCAAAATATTACGCAAAACATGAGAGTCACAATATACTTTCTGTTGTACAGAATCCCTAATTTTAACATCCAAACTGCAGTTCATATCTCCTCCTCAAAGTATTATTTTTTTGTAAACAAATAAGGTTTAATGCTATCAAATAGTTGGATTCTCAGACTTTCAGTCTGAGGAGCATAAGTGTTAATGATACGCAAAAAAAAAACCTTGATAAAGACAGTCTACTATCAAGCCTCTCCCAGGTAAAATGTCCACCAATCTCTGGATTCTTACCTGGGGGGAACAAAAAAGAACACCGATGCCATCAGCAGCATCTTCTCCAAAGAACCAAAAAGATGGGCCTCAGGTCCAAAGAGATTTAGCCTGTGAAACATCAAAGAGGGAAGAAAATCTGGTACCTTGTAAAAAAAAAAAGAATATCAAAAGAAACATTTTTAAAGAAACCAAAAAGTGCAACTCGTTTCTTAAAATTTTTGATGCTACAGGTATTAAAGCTAACCAAATATAAAGATGTCATGAAATTTAACTAGAAAAATCTCAGCCATTACCTTATTTTTTTTCCTCTTTCTGCCAGTCTTTTTTTTTTTTTGTTTCTTTAACTGGAAGATTAGAGGCATCTTTAAACTCCATATCAGATACAGCCCCAGACAAACGGGAAATATCTGATTCAGAGTCCCCCTCCATATCCTGAAGAGTCTGAAAAGAATTCAAAGTAGGTAAGGGAGGACTAGGGCCCTTAGGCTTACTTGAAGATCTTGTAACCCTTCCAATCAATCAATCAATCAATCAAAATCTTTATTTATTCAGGCGAACATCATTGAGCATAGCTCATTTACACGATGGACCTGAGTGGTCATAACAATATAAGGTTACAAGTTTTACACAAAAAACATGGTGCTGAATAAACACAGATACAATGATTTATGAATGAGACAGATATACAAATATTTACATATATACAAGGCAAAATGACAGTAAACCCAAATCATATTAAAAGGAAAGAAACAAACAGTATAGTAGGGATAAAGCTCGGATAGTTGGACTTGGGTGGGCATTTTTGTATGAAGTTGGTTGGAGAACAAGCTAGAAGAATGATAGAGAAATAGGGGGTAGCATAAAAAAGGGGGTGGGGAAGGAGGGGGTGTGGGAGGACTAGGCCTTATGGAAGCAGTTGCATGATTCTGGGAATAGACTAATGTACAGTTTTTTGAAGGATGTTAAAGGAATGAGGGTATCCAATTTCAAGGTCTTTTGAAGAGAATTCCAGATAAGTGCTAGGAATAGCTGATTGCAGCCCTTCCATACCGGGTGCAGGGATAGGAATCTTCAGCATGATGAGTTTATTGATCCTTAGGGTATAAGGCCTGGATGTGATCCGGTTGAAACAGTCTGAGATGTAGGAAGGGAGTTTGTTTGTCAGAGCTTTGTAGATCCAGACAGCAGCATTTTTGTTTCTTCTGTGTTGCAGGGATGTCCAACTGACTGCATTGTAGAGAGAGCAATGATGGGTGCTGGAGGGAAGATCTGTAATTAATCTAATAGCTCTGTGATACAAGGTGTGGCTCTTTCAGCCAAGAGAAAACCGCTCTCTATCGGGGGGGGCATAGAAAAAGTCTCCTGTCCAGCCATGGATGTACTAGAAGTCTCATCAGAGACTACAGGATTAATCTGGGAAGATTATTCATCACTGGTTCTGTAGTGGGGGAATAGAAGAAGGCTGCGGGGGTTCTGTACTTGGTTCTGCCTGAGGGGCCTGTTCCGGTCTTGTAGGCCGACGATATTCTTCAGCATTATTAACCAGGTCCTCCTGGTTCAGGCACCCCAACACATCAGAGAGACATCGGTCATAAGAGTGACAGTCAGCTCGAGACAGACAAATGGGATACCATCCTGCAGATGAGCTAGGACAAGCCATCACTGCAGGCCATCCCACATCTTCTGGGTCACTGTCACTGGCTGGTCCAGAGGACCGGAGCACTGTGACCACTGACTGGCCAGCCCCCACTGCAGAGGGCACATATGTCAGTGGGCCCAATGGACCACGCTGGTGCAGGCTACCATGGGGTGCCTATCTGGGGGAATTCCAGGCCCACGGCCTCTGGTCCCCTCAGGAGTCTCGATGCCACATCAACCTGCTGGAGCTTCAAGTGGTTCATCTAGCCCGTGCTGTCTTCGCTCCTTTTGTACAGGGTCAGGTGTTTCAGGTCCAGACAGATGACACCACGACCATGTACTACCTCAGCCGTCAGGGCGGGATGCACTCCTGGCCTCTCTGCAAGGAGAATCTCCACATCAGGCCTCCATGTCTGTTCTGACCAATCCAAGGGCACTGATGGTATGTGTGGCCTGTTTCATCACAGAGGTTACACTTAAAAAGGTTTCTACAAACTGAACTACCATGATCGTAATCCAGACATAACACACAAAGCACCCTATCACGGGTGCTACTAAGGTGCCGAGGACTACCACACTTGTAGCAGGCCCTTGGCTGCCCTGGACAGCAAACAACCCCTCTATCCTTTCCCAAAATAAAACTCTTAGGAATATGCAGAACATCTGAACCAAGCATGTGAAGTTTAACTTTAAAACACCAGCCCCCAGTCCATATCCCCTCTGCATCAATAATAGTCTCATGTAAGCCTAAACCTTGACATTTTTTTGCCAGCCAGAATAAGACATCACCCACATTCACCCCCTCATTTCTAAATAATATATTATCAGTTTTATACAGAGGTTTAGTAAGGGGTATAGCCCAAAAAGGAGTCCATAAGGGCAATGTTTTAAAGGCCTCATATTTTTTCCCAAAAATATCCAAACTAGAAAATGTTCGGAAGCTAATGTCAAAAGTATTCTTACCACAAACATTAATCAACACATATATGTCTGAAGCCACAAAGACATAGAGTCCATCAGCAAGGTTCTGGCAATGAAATGTCTGTCAGGGTGTTCTTGTAATCCTCCATGATAACAAAGGCAGACTGCATTCCGCCTAGGAGCCTGTTCCACTTTATTATTCTTTTTTTTTCAATTCAAACTTTATTAACAAAATTTTCCACAATACAGGAGGCAGTAATTCTGACATATACAACCTGCTTATAATACAATGCCAACTCTGCCCTCAACCCCCCTACCCCCTTCCCCCCGGTACAGCAGTTCTCTCATATGTTGTAGTTAAGAATCCTTTCGGAGTAACCTTACATATATTAAGATAACAGATTACCTACTACACATTATACCATAGCAGTCACGATTAAGGTGTGAAGGGGATTCCAGATATGCTTGTACCCTTGTAACCTGTTGCGGAGGCTTGCTATAGCTTTCTCTGTGCAAAGGTTCACAAGACTTTCATGTACCCATTCCTGATATGTTGGACAAATCCCATCTTTCCAATGCCTGAGTATAATTTTTTTTAACAGAAAGTGCAATCATAGATATGTGAAATCTCCAAGCTTTGACCTTGATGGAAGACAAGTCTCCCAGGAGACAAGTGTCAGGTGTGAAGCAATCCTGCAATCCCAGTAAGGGGTCCAGATTAGCTTTAATTAAATCCCACAATGGGGCTGTCCTGGGACACAACCAGAATATATGGAAAAGTGTCCCAAATTCCTGGGAACTTCTAGTGCACCTATCAGATTCAAGAAGGCCCCATTTTGCCAACTTAACTGGAGTGTAATACATGTTGTACAAAATGTGATATTGCATAAGACGTAGTCTGTCTTGAGACACATATTTATGACAAAACATCCAAAGAGCCAGCCAACTTTAGGTATACTGGGGGGAAAAAAGAGTCCCAAAACCTAGTGGGGCGATTGAGACTCCCAAACCACCAGTGGTGCAAAACTTGATATATATTTTAGAAATGACACCTGAGGATCCAAGAAGGGAGGAAAGCTCAGGTATCAATGAAAAAGCCATTGGGTGGGGAGGGGTGCTACCAAGGGCAGTGGTAAGCAGGTGTTTTAGTTGAAAAACCCTGAATAGCTGAGAGACTGGAATATCAAATTTTCGGATAATTTCAGTAACCGGGAGCCAAGCCCCCATACCATCCAGAAACGAGAATACTATCCCCTCACCTAGCTGGGCATCCACATATGGGGAATCCTTTGTTTATTTATGGTAAAGGCCGGGAAATTCCAGATGGACCGAGACAGGACTAAACGTGGATTATATCTCAAAAAAGAACAAAGCTGCGCATATACTTTTAATGATGTCATGAGAGCGGGGCATTTACTAGCATCCTGTAGAAGAGACAATTTAACATAAAGCATGGTCGAGGGGTCCATGTTCATAGCCTGGATAAAGTCTAATTTGATGTTGAACCAAACCAGCCTCAAGTTCACGGGATCCGGACTTACCCATTTCTGGTACTTAGCAAGATGGCTAGCCCAGTGAAAGATTGCCAAGTGAGGAATCCGCAGTCCCCCATCAGTTTTTGGGGCAGCTAACTTGTAGTATGCCAATCGAGAGTGTTTATTAGACCAAATGAAATTGATAAAGATTTTATGCATTTTCTGAAACCGGGATAGAGGAACGAATGAGTTGAGATGTGACAGGGGATAAAAAAGTCGGGGAAATGCATTCATCTTAATTATGTTAATGTGGCCCCATAATGAGATCAGAAGCTTATCCCATCTCTCTAGGTCCTGCACAATCAACTGAGAAAGATGCTCTAAATTTTCTTTAAACCATAGGGAAAGATTGCGTGTTAATTTAATACCTAGGAATTTGAGGACACGGGGTGACCAACACAATCCCAAAGGGACAATATCTGTCTTAAAGACCTTACGATTAAGGGGAAAAAAGGATGTCTTATTTGCATTCAATTTATAATTCGAGAAGAAGCAGTCGGTCACCAACCCCTCCACAGAGGGGTGCTCCGAGAATCCGGAGAGTGAGCCAGTGGGAACGGCATACTTCCTGGCCATCCCGGCCGAGGGAGCTGGACAAGAAGCCAGCCACTGCCATAACTCCAGAGCCGGGCCAACAATGACTTTGGCCACAGGAAAGGCCTCTGTAGGAGAATCCCCTCGGTCCAGTATCTCTGTGAGGGGATACTTGGCCCACTTTGGCACGGGTTTGAGCTTCATCCCTGTAGATTCTGAGATGAGCGGAAGTAATCCCATGAACGAGAATGGGCTCTCATCCATTAAGTGTCCCCCAGAGGACTCCAGGTCGAGAGACCTGGAGAACAGGGAATAGTCATTTTCAGACTCTGAGGAGTCTGCAAACAGCTGCAGAGGGTCTGAGCCACCCTCTACCTGCTGATGGCGATCGGGAGTGAGGGTGACTGACAACCGATGGAGCAACCCATGACCCGACTGAGAATCCTGGTTTTGAGCCCCAGTTTTTGGTTGTGGATGTGGGTGTTCCACCACAATGGGTGGCACAGCTGGTTTTGGCCAAACAACCAGAGCCAGCTTCAGCTCCTCAGTGACCATGAGGGGTTGTTTTGGCCGGTCAGGTGACAGCCACCTAATGGCCGGGGAAGGCGACAGGGTCAGCTTGTTCCTGGACAGAAGGATCAGCTGCCACATCAAGTCCTCATAGAGTCAATGCAATTTGCACGGAAGCTTTTCCTCTGAGGAGGAAGAAGACAAGGACGAATGGCGCCGCTGCTTTCCTTGGCGCCGAGACTGCCGATATCAGTGGGACTGGCTGGACCTAGAAGAGGTCTGAGACTGAGACTGTCAGTGTTTCCATGGAGGGTCTGGGAGGGAGCGGGGGAAACCCTTTCCTTCCTCGGCTAGGGGAACCTTACTGGGGACTCTGGCACAGGAAGCTCAGGCAAGTCCTTGGTTTCCACCAGGGGAACTGGTGAAGAAGGGTTGTCGGCTTCTCCAGTGGCTGACCTGACGGGGACACCATGACGCCAGCGGCCTTAGTCGCAACCTCTACCAAAGTCGGTATGTCGACTGTCCGGGGAAGGAGACCTCTCCCCGCCCCACTTAACGCTGACGTGGATTCACTCCTTCAAGTCCTTCTTCTTGCACAGAGAGGAATGACCTGATGGACCCTCACCTTTTGTACATAGGAACTGACAAAGTTCCTTAAAAGAAGCTGTGTAGGAGGAGCCAAAGGAGAGCAAGATAAATGCCACGGCCAAGGAAGACGAAGATGTGGCCTGGGCCGCCTCCTCCTCGAGGGCGATCATCTGCTCAGGTTGCTCAGCTGAGCCTGCCACCATGGACACCACCCAGTGGGCCTCCTTTGCCTTCACTGGAGGAACACGTCTCTCGGGGTGCCCAAGTTGGAATCTGGCATCACGGTCTTCGAGGACGTTGACCGAGAAGGACTTGCAGAATTCGCAGGCCTGCGGATCGTGATTGAGTCCAAGGCAATAAACGCACGTGGAGTGCGGATCGGTCTGAGACAATTTCTGCTCGCATGGGCACTGATGAAATTCAGGAGTCGACTTATCCATTGCAGCCACAAAGGAAGAAACAGACCGAAGTCTAGAAAATTTGAGAATAAGTTTTGATTCAACCGATGAGTTTGGATCCAGGCCTAAAATGTAGAGCGCTAAGGAGGGAACCTGAGCTTCAAGCGGTAAGGAAGATCTAGCATCATGGGGCAGAGCTGAGAGTTTTAACCACCCGGGTGGGTGGGAGAAGCCACCTTGAAGACCTTCTGGCAAGATTTAAAGTGATAAGGAACCTGCCATGAAGTGTGGATTGAACAACATATCCAAGTCCCTTAAAACACAGGTTACTCACCTGTAACAGGAGTTCTAGGAGTGGTATATGTTGTTCATCCACACTGTCTGGCATGTTCCTTGTCACTTTTAACTCTTGCTGGAAGGTCTTCAAGCTGGCTCCTCCCACCCACCCAGGTGGTAAAAACCCTCAGCTCCACCCCAGGATGTCAGATCTAGCCCGCTGAAAGCCAGGTTGTGCATCGAAGCTGGGGAGGTAGGGTGGGTCGTGTGGATGAACAACATAAACCACTCCTAGAACTCCTGTTACAATTGAGTAACCTGTATTGCTAGGGACGTGGATATGTTGTTCAATCCACACTGTCTGGCAGACTCCAAGCAGTTCTCCTGGAGGAGGGAGGCAAGGCATGCACTCCCTACTTAGGGAATAAGGACTGGAGAATCGAGGTCCCAAAACCAGCATCCCGGCATGACTCTAGGTCAATGTGGTAATGGGAAATAAAGGTGTGTGCTGAATTCCAGGTAGCAGCCCTGCAGATTTCCTGGATAGGGACGTCCCTAGAAGCAGCCACTGAAGCAGCGGTAAGGCAGGTAGAATTATCTGTTATCCCTTTGGGAGGCTCCATGCCCGCCAACCTATAGCAGAGATCTATGCAGGAGGTGACCCACCTGCTTATCATCCATTTGGCTGCAGGTCTGCCAGGTGCAGCTTCAGCGTAGGTGACAAACAGCTGGTGAACCTCTCCCTGAACTTCAGCCGTTCGCTCCTTATAATAAGCATGTTAATTTAATACCTAGGTATTTGAAGACATGGGGTGACTAACACAATCCCAAAGGGACAATATCTGTCTTAAAGATCTTATGATAAAGGGGAAAAAAAGATGTCTCATTTGCAATCAATTTATAATTCAAGAAGAAGCTGAACTTGGCAATCTTTCCTCACATAACCAGAATAAATGTTACCGGATGGGCCAAATGAAGGAGAAGATCGTCAGCGTATGCTGTAATCTTCATCAAGTTACTCCCAATCGGGATACCTTGTATTCCCACATTATTAAGAATATTTTTAATAATGGGCTCCAAATATAAATTAAATAATGAGGGGAAATGGGACAGCCCTGTCTAGTGCCTGAATATAAAAGGAAGGGTTTGGAAAATGCACTGTTGCCTGAGATCTTAGCAGAAGGGGTCCCATATAGCACGCGGATACAGTCGATGAACATGGAGGGAAACTTGAATGCTTTGAGAACTTGGAATAAAAATTTCCAGTTCACCCAGTCAAATGCCTTCTTGGTGTCCAGGGAGACCAACCCAGCAGGAAAGGTGGCATCCCTGGACTCCAAGAAGATGTGCGAAAGGGTGCGAAAATGGTCTGAGGATAAACTCCCCCTCATGAACCCTATTTGAGACATGCCAATCAGATTTGGGATGACCAGAGTTAGCCTGTCAGCCAATATCTTGAAAAGAATTTTGATATCCTGATTCAACAGGGATATTGGCCTGTAACTCTGAACCAATTCAGGATCTTTTTCCGGCTTGGGTAAAAGGACTATCAGGGCTTCAAACAAATGGGCATCTACAACTATCCCGGAGTGAATATGAAGATACAACCGGTGAAGCACAGGCAGTAACTGTTCTTGAAAAACTTTATAAAATAAAGAGGAAAACCAATTCGGCCCTGGAACTTTATCCAAGGGCAAGGCCTTTATGACTTCCGAGATTTCCTCCAGGGATAATGGGGAGGATAGAAAATTCCTCTGGGAATTTGATAGGGAAGGAAGGTGGGAATCCCTAAGGTATGCCTCCAACTTCTCCAAGGGAGGAGGACTGTCCATGTCCCTATATAGTTGTTTGTATTACGTGGTGAACTCCTGCACTATCTTTGAGGGGGATACCCTCAGGGACCTGTCCGCCTGCACCCTGACTGGAGGGATGAATCTTGCAGACTCTTGCTGCTTTAAGGGTAGAGCAAGCATGCGCCCTGCTTTTTCTCCTTGATCAGTGAAACTTGCTTTAGTATGAATAATGGCTAACTCTGCCTTTTCCCTTAACAATTCTAAATATCTATCTTTAGCTACTAAAAGTTTCTGCCTGTCCTCCTTATAAGTGCTAGGAGATAGGCTGGTTTCTTGTGACCGTATTTGAGACAATAAGGATAATAGCTCCACTTCATGGGCCGTCTTTCTCTTTGTAGCTAAACTAATGAGAATTCCCCTCATATAGGCCTTAGACGTGCCCCATAAAATATCCGGTGCAGTGCTTTCTATTGGGTTAGTAGAAAAAAAGACACCAATCTGGTCCTTCACAAGGTTGTGATACCTATCATCTTTTAGTAATTGTTCATTTAATTTCCACCTGCTCTCTTTCTTAGGAATGTTAAAGAAAGCCAGGTTGCATATCACCAGGGAATGATTGGATATGGGACCAGGCTGTATTGAGGCAGACAGCACCCCTGGCAAGAGCACCTGGGAAATTAATAAGTAGTCAATGCAAGAATGTAAGCTATGCACTGGTGAACTAAATGTATACTCCCTGGAATTGGGTGCAGAACTCATCACACATCGCACAGTCCACACTGATCCAACAAGTCCCTAAAGGCCCTTTGCCCAGGAGAAAATCCTCTCGACCCATTACCAGGCCTGTCCATATTAGGGTCCGAGACCAAATTAAAGTCTCCACCCACAACAATGGCAATAGGAAGCATAGGAAGAATGATAGTAATCAACTTCATAAAAAAGGTGGGGTCATCCACATATGGCCCGTAGATGCTGCCGAGCAATAGTGGCATGGCCCAAAGGGTGCCCTCAACCAGGACATACCTACCCTATGGATCTTTGAAAACCTGAGTGGAAATGAATGGGACATCTCTGTTAACAAGTAACATGACCCCACAGCTGTTAGTGGACCCTGAGGCATTAAACACCTGCCCCACCTGTTGCCTCCTGAGTTGTAATGCTTTGGAATCTAGCAAATGAGATTCTTGTAAAAACATTATCTGGGCTTGCAACAAGCTCAGGTGTTTAAGCACCTGATATTGCTTAGGTTTTTTCCCTACCTCCTTCACATTCCAAGTAGCCAGATTGATATTGATAGCCATCTAAGTTGGTAAAAGTAAGCACAAGGTTAACATCTGGCATTTACTACAACTATGATCCAGATACCACTGTTCTTTAAATACTGCTGTACTACCCTCCCAACCACTGACCCTCCCAACCCGACCTAAACTATCCCAATCCCACCTCCCATAGAACACCCAAAAATTGCATAACATTGATAATCCGGTAAATCTACCATTAACCCAGCCCACCATCCTCCCAGCTGTCACAAACAACATTCAACAAAATACTGCTTCTTTTTCCCTCCCCCCAGGCCCCCAGCATTACTCCCACAAACCCAGAGAAATTCTGAGAGCCCCCTATATGAGACATGAGTAGGTGTTAAGTAAGCTGTAAAGAAAACTACTTTCCATCCAAATTGCTTGTTAACCAGCTCCTGATGGCCTTTGGGAGTGGCACAGTACTTTAAGGTATAAGCACAGGGAGTGTACTGGAATAGCCAAAAGAGTGCACATTGCCTGCTAAGGGGGCTCAGTTCCCTAAATATTACTAATGGAAAGCCATACAGGATGAAACAAGTCTACCATGGAAGCCGTGCCTGCAACAGGATTTGATTGCCCAGTGAGAGAGGAACTTGACAAGCCCTGGCCAGCTATAAAAAGATTGTGCGAGAAAAAAACGCAACTCGGGTTATAAAATAATGCTAGCCAGCTAATAACGTGTCTGGAGCTCCCTCTGGTGGTATAGGAGTGAAAGCACATCATGGCGCACCATTGAAGAGAAAATCCAGAACCCCCCCAAGTCAGTCACCCGTATAAATTACATTAATGACCTGTGGGGTACGAGCCTAAAACATTAACAATAACAATCCCCCTCATATGCTTACAGGAAGGTGCCAAGCAGACCCCTCATGAAAAATGCCCTCCCCATAATCAACACACATTCAAATTAAACAGTCTCCTTAAGGAAACATCTGTCCCAGATGCATTTAGGATGTGAGAAAATCATTAAGAGTCAAGTAAACTTAAAAGATTATGTCCCTTCAGCCCTCAGGTCGGGCTTTCATTCGGTAGATTATTTTCACGCATCCTCAACATATAATTCGAAGAGTAGCCTCATCTCTTCAGACTAGATCTCTCCCATTTGGAAAATGAGGGGCATCTCATGCATCCCTGAAAAGATCAGGCAGGGACAACTTTAAGCCAGCAAGAGCAGCATCAGGATCATCATAAGCTGCCCAGGCACCGGCCACTTGCACCTGTAACCTGGCTGGGTGCCCCATTCGAAACTTAAGCCCAGCAGCGATGATCTTGGAGACTATAGGGTGGAATGCTGTGCGTTTCAATTGGACAGAGCCCGGTAGGTCTTGCGCTATCCTGAGTTTGGTATTCTCCCATCTGACTTCCTGCACTTCTTTAACTTTAACAGAAAATGCTGCCATTCTAAATAATTCAAGAAATGGCATATAATAGAGACAGTGTAACTCCTGGGGGAAGCAGGCTGCTGGAGACCTATGAGCTATCTCGATGATGTATTGGCCCCACAGGGAGAAGGCCAGCGATCTTCTCGACAAGCTTTTGGACAAATGCTATGGCATTCTGGCCCTCTTCTCCCTCCGGCAGTCTGAGAATGACAATGTTGTTCATACAACTATGACCCTCAAGGTCCTCTAGTTTTGATTCAAGACGTGCTAGCTTCTGTCACATAGCCGCCAGCCCGGGGTCGAACTTTTCCACTCGCTTCTCCAGAGAAGAGATTCGGGCTGTGTTATCCGAGGTAGAGACTGAGACCTTATCAAGCTTTTAAGATAGAGATTTGAGCTCAGAAACCACGGAAAGGCTTGAACTCTTCTAGGTACCTGCTCAAAATAAGTGGTTCTTGATCCATGGCCTGGTTCAAAAACTCTGGCTTTTCTGCCCCACTCGAGACCTGTGATTTCTTCGGGGCCTTTTTGGGGGTGACCGGTGGGGTGTGTTTTTGCGGCTCCTTCTTCATATACACCTCCATTGTTTCTCTGATCCACCAAACAGGAGCACCAGATGATAGGAAGGCAGATTAAAGTAAAATTAGAGGGTTTTAGGCAGTTTAAATGGTCCTAAATATGCTTTTATTAAGTCGGGAGGCTGGAGCTGTACAGAGTAGCTTCTACCCAGTACCTTGCATCATGTGGTCCCCCACAACTTTGTTATTCTTAAAAAAAATCAGAATAACTAGGGCCAGCTCATCTTTTATCACGGTTTGGGGAAGGGGAGGTAGTATCATCATTAGTTGGTTCCTCAGGCAAAACTGCAATATTTGAAACAATATGTGCCTCCTCCGGAGTTTTCAAAACAGAATGAGACTGAGGGTCAGGGAGAACAGACTTGCCAGTATTTTCAGCAGAGTTAGTAGAGTCATGAGAAAGATGTTCACCTTGAGAGAAAGAGACCCAGTTTGAGTCAGAAATCCAATTCCCAGCTTCAGTCTGCAACCAACCCACCTGTTGTAGAGCCGATTCTTTAAACCAGTGAGTTGTAGACAGTGGAACCTTAATCAAAGAGAATTGAAAGGACTTCGGCATTCTTTCTGAAACAGTCACGCCAAATTCAGCTGAAATCTGCTGAGGCGCAACCCACATACCATCAGGTTCAGCTGCAGAAGCTGTCAACAAGCATCCTAAATCACTTCTAGTCTCCAAATGAGGTAAAGAATACTCCCGGTTTGTTGTTCAGGGTATTGCAACTGCAATTTGCTCCTCGCAAACGTCCATCTGCAAAATACATTCAGCACTGTGCAAAGGTACACTGACATTAGGGAGAGACATCTCCGCTACTGGAACCACTTCCAGCAAATCCTTTGGAACATTCATTACTCGAACAGCAACATCCCCAGATTCAGTGCTTATCAGAGTCGGGGATAGAACTTCACAGAAGCAGCAGGACAGAGAGTTGTACCAGTTAAGGCAGAAGGCAGAAGGAAGCAGTGAGGGAAGTCCCACACAAAAGATTAATAGTCTGGGAGTGGGTCCCAGGTTGGTAGCCTGGGTAAAACATTGGCTGGACAACAGGACACAGAAGGTAATTGTAAATGGAGTCCACTCTGAAGAAAGATGGGTTACTAGTGGGGTACCCGCAGAGTTCAGTATTGGGTTCAGTCCTTTTAAATGTCTTCATAAGTGACTTTGCAGAGGGACTGGAAGGAAAAGTATGCCTCTTTGCAGATGACACAAAGATCTGCAACAGGGTTGATACACAAGGAGGTGTGGAAAGGATGATAAGGGACTTGGCAAGGTTGGAGGAATGGTCAGAAGTATGGCAGCTAGGATTCAATGCAAAGAAGTGCAAAATAATGCACCTGGGAAACAAGAACCCGTGGCAAGAATTCGCAATGGGGGGAGGTAGTAACAACAACAAAAAAGGAAAGGGACCTGGGGTAATCATATCAGATGACCTTAAGGTTAGCAAGCAATGTGAGAAGGCAGTAGGGAGGGCTGGGGGGTATACTGGGATGCATAGGGAGAGGCATCAGTAACAGAAAACAGGACGTTGTTATCCCTCTGTTCAGACAGTTGGTGAGACCCCATCTGGAGTACTGTGTCCAGTTCTGGAGACCCCACCTCTGCAAGGACATAGACAAAATAGAGGCAGTCCAGAGGAGGGCAACTAAAATGGTGCAGGGTCTGCAAGAGAAGCCGTATGAGGAGAGACTAAAGGAGCTTAATATGTATATCCTTGAGGAAAGAAGGGAGAGGGAGGGACATGATAGTAACTTTTAAGTACCTCAGTGGAATCAACAAACTCCAAGAGGGTAGCATCTTTCAGAAAAAGGGACGTGCAAGAACAAGGGACACAATTTAAAGATGGGGGGGAGGTTCAGGGACAATGTGAGGAAGTATTATTTCACAGAGAGGGTAGTGGATGCATGGAACAGCCTTCCTGAGGAGGTTGTTGGGTCTAAAACTGCGGGAGAATTCAAGAATCCATGCGACAGACATAAGACAATTTATGTGGGGGTAGGAAGAAATAGGCAGTTGCTTAACTAGGATCTATGGCCTATCCTGTAGGTAAGGAAATGGGCAGACAAGGTGAGCCAAGCGGTCCTTATCTACCGTCCAAGTCTATGTTTCTATGTTTCTGGCAGAAGTTCAAGTGCATCCTGCTCACTTGCCAGCCTGATGCCGACTGCCGACCTGCAAAAGCAGAGCAGCAGTTCCCCATACCAAACAGTAGGGGAATTTCGCCAGTGTCCTGGCCAAATTTCCCTCATTCATTAAAAAAAATACCACCAACAGCTTAATCTGGTTCAATTTCAGTTGCTTACCATCTGTATCTCCCCCCACCCCTGGTCGACCCTGAAAAAGGGACTTCTAGGCCCAGTGGGCTTACCAGGACAACAACTTGGCCAGCATTTTTTCTGCATTTTTTTACATAAAGGAATGATTAAATCAATCCATGGAGTCCTAGTTCTCTGCCTGGAGAGTGGGTGCTGATCTATTTACTTTAATCCCTGGATATGCATGCAGAATAGCACTATATTGTTTTTCCAGGTGCTCACATACATTACTCTGAGTTGTCTCTTTGTTGTTTGCAGTTCCCCAACACCCACACACACACACACACACACACTCATACACATGCACAATTCTTTCATTGTGAGTATGCAGAGAATTTTTTTTTAATGTAATAAAGATACAATCTACTGTTTTTTTTTTTTTACTTTATTTGTCAACCTCCTCCACTGATCTCTCTCTAGCATGGTCACTCGGCTACTGGCTGTACCCATCAGCATGAAGCTGCGGTCATTCTTCTCCTGGTTGGGGGGACACCCTCTTTCCATGCAGCACAGCCCTAACCCCTCATCTCTGAGTCCCCCAAGCAAGGATCTCCACTCCTGCCAGCACTCTATCTACACTGCTGGTGGGCATGTCTGCACGGAGAAGGAACCAGAGCAAACTTCCTGGATGCCCAGCACTGGACATGGGGCCACAGCCTCTAGGCCCGCCTTCACCTATCAACAAGGAGGTTTTTTTTTCCCGTTAAGTCCCCGGGAGTGTGGACATGCAATGATGTCCAGCGCAATGCGGGCACACATCTGCACCCGCTTGCAGGATATCCACCACTGCTCCACACCCTGTTTCATGCTACATGTTGGGATGCAGGCTCTAAGAGCCACCAAAGCCATGAGGAGCACCTTCCACCCACCCCATGAGAGGAGAGCAGTCCTCCAGATGCTCGATCCCCTTCTTCCCCAGCTGGTCCCCAAAACCCGAGTCCGTTCGAGAACCCTGGTCACCGGCATGGTGTGAGGTGTGGTATCCACTGCCTCAACCCTCAGCTCCACCAGGCCATCCAATATAATCTCCTGTTAGCATTCACATGGTCAGAAGTCAGGTTTTTTGTTTGTTTGCTGTCACCTTCCCCCCAAACACACACACAAGTAGCAGAAGCCCCCTCCCCAGCAGCGCTTTCATTATGGGCATGCAGAGAATTTATTTTGTTATTTATTTAACAAAGACAAACAGTATCCTCATTCACACAAAAGCAATAGGGATGGATAAGTGCAGTTGGAAGATGATCCTGATGGGATGGCAGCAACACAACCATGACAGCCAGTCAGAGGACTAGAAAACAATGGGAAAACAGGAGAGATAATATTGGACTGATGGATTTTTAATTTTGTAAAGTATGCTTACAGGTTCCACACACTTGTTCAGTTATGAGAAGGGTATATTACTCCCTGATGTATGTCCCAGGGTTCCATAAGGAAGGATGAACTGATTAACCATGAGAGTGGAAATGAGACAGCATGCAAGGGTAAGCAGCAACATTTGAAGTGCTGAGATTGTTTTCAAATGGAACTGGCTACAACAATCAAACTGATCGAGTCAGGAAACCAAGTGGGAGGTAGGGTGGGGGTTGCTCGCTAACCAATAGTAAACACAGCGGGTTGCCATCTGGAGGAGGGGGCGTGACAGCAAGTTTGGAAGAGTGTAGACATTTGAAATGAGTGCATTTGGAAGAAATGCTCAATTGTCTGTCTCTCTCTCTCTCTCTCTCTCACCCTGTCTCTCTCTCTCTGACCGCAGAATAAAACCGGAGTGTGATTCATTATTTTTTTTTAAACAGCAGTCAGCTTTGAAAGGATGGGTAGTTGGTGTGAATATGGGGAGGGGGAATTGACTAACTAAGTGAGCGGAAAAACATGACTGCCTTTTGATTTTTAAACTTCTCTGTTGGGATTGATTTACTGTGTGATAGGGCAACTGACACAGGGGCTTGTCATTTCCCCATCTCTGTTGCTACAAATATGCCCACCTTGGCAAGGGGCTAGACCAGTCTGAGACTTGGAAATTTCAAACCCATTTTCTAACTGCTAGTTGGTGTACATACTGTAAGCAGCACATACAGTAATCCACATCTGAAAGGAACAAGTAATGTGTATTTAGAGCATTGGAATCCTAGAAGTTTCTGTAAAATGGTGTTTCTCCCTCTTCTCCATCTTCTTCCTCGGCCCACCAAAGATCGTACTAAATTCATACTGTAGAAAATTCTCTGCTGGTTCAAGACTGGGGCTTTCAAAGTAAGAGCCGTCTATATTGCATGTGTTATTTGAGTACATCCCACAACTAGGGATGTTGAGAAATTATATTTTGCTGGTGAAACTGTCGCAAAATCACAATTTCACCAAGTGAAACATTTTGCGAAATTCCTCCATTCCGCAAAAATTTTTGCTGAGTGCAAAATCACTAAATTTTGCCACCTTTTGCCCAAATTTTGCCAAACATCACCCGAATTTTGCCATTTCATGGGCAAAATTTCATGTTTCATGGGTGAAATTTCACATTTCGTGGATGAAATTTCACATTTTGCTTGTGGAATGTTGCATTTTGCACCCACAAAATATTTCACGAAATGCTTGAATTTTGCAAAATTTTTCCCAGAACAAAATTTTCTAATTTTGCACATCTCTACACTCAACCAACATAGGATACACTAAATTCATAGAAAACTCTATACTGAAACAGGACAAGTGCTGTCAAAGGCACAGCATTAAACAGTGTAATGTGTGAAGGATTTGAGCACATCCTCTGCCCACTGTTACAAAATCAACCATTAAGAGTGCAGAGGATCCTTCTAATGTACAGCACAGACTGAGATTCCCCTCTCCCTGCAATCCATACCTCACCAAATAATGGACATATAATATAGGGTTATAAAAGCTCTATGACTGAGGGAGAAAGAACAATTAACAAATTCCAGAAAATCAAAAGTCCTTCTTGTTGTGTAGTGTTATGATTCTAGTGTGAAATTACAAATAGAAAATCATGTTAGAAAAATGTTAGTTACCATTACAAAAAAATGAACAAAATTGGTGGTTTGATACCTTTTAGTCAACCAACAAAAAATTTTACTAAATGTTTAAGCTTTCAAACTCACAGAGTCCTTCATCAGAAATATGTACAAAGATATCACTTTAAATACTCAGAGCAGAATTGATGAAAACCTTCACATATGGTTTGGAAATCTTAGCCGATAATAAGATTTAAAACAGGGACTGAACCCAGAGATAGAAAGCCAGTCCTAGGGAACTTAATTAGGTGTAAATCACAAATTCTAACAAGATGGAATGTGTGCGACAACAGAAATCTATGAAGTATCAGATCTTAAAGTATCACATCCTAATTAGCTGAAAAGAACAACAGTGTGCACATGTGTGTGTGTGTGTGTGTGTGTGGTCAACACAGCACTATGTCTGTGTGCATTAATCTAAGACAAGAAAAAAAGTGGTTGGAGTTCAGATTGTGTAATGGGTCATAAAACCAAGATCCATATTCATACCACTATTAAATGTATTAAGAAAAGAAATAGATTTAACCTCTTATGCTCACTTCTCATGTGCATTCCTGAAATGCCCCTTAAAAATCAGGACAGAGGTAAAAAATGAAGTGATCAGATAGAGGGAAATGTTGTCCCAATGGTTTTGCAGTATTTTTTGTTTTAATGTCATGTCTATGTGAGTTCATTCTGGTTCGAAGGTGTTGTCCAATTTCCCCCCATAACCTGTATGTGGACATTTCTTGCACTAAATATAATGAACAATGTTCTTAGATGAACATGCATAATTCACCTGTATCTTGAATTGTTTGTTTGGGGGGATATTGATAGAATCTGATGTGGAAATGTACTCGCATGTCCTACATTTAGAACTATTGCAGGGCTTAGTGACACCTAGTATTTAGTTGTTTTGGTCAGGTATAAGTTTGCTCCTGACAATCCGGTTAGATAAATTAGTTGGCTGTTTGAAAGACTGTAAAGATTGTTCTTGGAAGATATGTTTCAAGGTATCATCCTCACTCAATATTGGTTGGAGGTCCTTAATGAGTTTACATAAGGGCTCCAGATCATGAGTGTATGTAATAATCATGGTATCTAGTTGGTGATTTTTTTCTTTATATTGTAGTAGTTGTTCTCTTGGCAAAAGTGTAGCACTTTCCATAGATCTGACAATTTCTCTAGAGGAGTGTTCCTGCCCAATAAATGTTCTTTTAACTGTGGCCGAGAAATTTAGTCAAAGGGCCTAATTTTCAAAGGGCCCTTAGATCACTGCAGGGTGTGTCAACAAATCACCTTGCATTAGAGCCATGTGCACCAAGTACTGTGTGCCATATCTTGCAAAAAGAGCGTTCTCTGTGATAAAATCCTCCAAACTGATGCAAGAGGTCCACTTCATCAAACAAATGATGCAAGGGATGAGAATGACACAAGCTGCGTCCAAAACAATGAGGCAAACTGAGTCAAAAAAATGACTCAAGGAATGAGAAAGACACAAGTTGAGTCTACAAATGGTGTAAGCTGTGTCAAAACATAACTTAAGGAATGAAAATGACACATGTTGAGTCAAACAATGGTGCAAGTTGAGTCAAAAAATACAGCAGATGAAATGTCAAAGACTAAGCCCCCCCAACACATTCTAAACTAGTCCTGCAGGAGAATATTGGCCCTTAATAGTACCATGGTTAGGTTAGCTTACCTGTTATGGGCCTCTTTATATGCTCTAGTGTACGTTAGACTGGCTCTGGCTGGTCTAACAGCAACATACATCTTAGGCACAAGAACAGGACTCACATTCTTTGAAAATCCCAAATAAGGGAATGGTGCATCATTTCAGTGATGCAGACATCCCTTCTGACATGGTGCAGGTATTTTTGGTGCAAGCATGGTGCATTTTTGGGCACATGCAGATCTGTTTTTGATGCAAACACCATTTAAATATGAGAATTGAAGTAAGATTTAATGCATCTTGCTTCTTGTATCAGTTGTTTTTGATGCAAGCACCCTGTGTCATTCACTGGCTTTTGAAAATCTTGCCCAATGTCTTTAAAGTGAATTGCTCACTACAAACAGTATAGTTTTTTTTTTGTTTGTTTGCTTTTAAAAGCATATCATTAGTTGCAGTGGCGGGTAACTATGGAAACTGGAAGATCAATAGGATCAATGGGAAGGCTGAGGAGTCAGTTAGAAGTCTGGAGGGTCACTTGTAGGTGGGAGACAAGAAGGTTGCTCTGCAGACTGGTGGTCAAACGAATGACACCAGCATCAGTGATCATATCTGGGTGCTGTCAATATCTGGCTGGAGAACACAAATATAATGTGAAACTTTAGTACATTACAATAACACAGCAGTACAGCATGGTACATTTTATAGCAACTCACAGAGTGGTGTATGATCAGCAGTCTGTGGACCTGCCAACTAGTATAGGCCTCCCCAACATGATCGAGTGTAATATATGAAGGCAGGGTGATCCTGCAGGCCTAAATCTGATGATGTGTCTTAATAGCTTAACTCACTTGGACCCCTGGCCAGAGACTCAATGTGAAGCCCCTGTTTGTAACCTGAAAACACATACAGTACAGAGGGTTTTGATCAGTCACTTTACTGAATGTTCCAATTCATACAGGTACAATTATATGGATATATTTGCATGTACTGTATTTCTGAAACTTACCATGTAAAACATGACTTCAAATTGGTGGGTGAATTGAAGGTACACACCCAAAGATGTTGCGTGGTCTGGTGAGTAATGGAAACTTAAGGAGGGGGAATTGGGGAAGTGAATTATGCTCTGAGCCATTATGATCTGTATTTCACTCTACTGTAGTACATACTTAGCAGCTGTCTGGTTACTGATCATTACTTATATTGTCAGGCCAGCATGACCCAATGCCCACCAAGCAAAATGCTTGCATGGCAGTCTGTTCCATCCAAGGTTTAGCCAAACTGTGTGGCTCACTGTTGAGATGGTCAAGTCACTGGTCCAAAGACTTTTAATGAAATTTAAGATGTGCTTAAGGTACAGTAGTACCTCTTGAACGGTGAATGTCCTCCAATGTAGCAGGACAATGAGGATTCCTGGTGAGCACTGCAATGATATGAGAAAGGTGCATCATACCACTGTCAGTGATAGCAGTGTTGTGCAGCAAATTATTACAACAGAGAATGGTGCTGTACAATACTTATGATTTTATGTTTAGATTAGCTATAGGACATATTCTGTCTCTATATTCACTAGTCATATGTGTTTGGAGCCCTTGAAGAATGCATTATGTGCAACACTTGCTTTTATGGATTATTTATGTACTTATGGTTCTTAGAATTTCTGCACTCTGTAACTTATTTTGGGTCAGCATAGGTAACTGCAGGCAAACTGTATGTCCTTTTTGCAATTTGCATTAGCTGTTCTGTTCTGAACCCTTGCTTATGAAGAATCCCTGAGAGCTATTTGAATCTTAGTAGGGGAAGGATTTTTTAGGACATAGTGCAGTTCAGAGTACAGTTTGAATTTATTACTGATTCAACTGAATGTGCTGGCTTTGTATGCAATACATTTTAGAATATTTATTAAGATCAGTTTTGCATTTTATTTTTTTGTCTCCAGTGATGCATGTATCACAATACACATACTTATAACATATATGTTTACCTCCAAACTCTGAAGTACATTTAAACTGTTTCGTATATTATTATGAAGTTTAGTTTGAGCTGACCAAGCCTTTAAACACACTGTCCCTAAACCCATTTGCACTTGCCAGCAACTTTAGTGTTTAATTTTTTTGATTCGGTTGTTTTTAAGCAGGCATTGGAAGTAGTGGGTGTCCACAATACATTTTGGTTGTGGACATTGCTTTGAGGCATGTGATTTGAATGTGCTTATGACAGAAGTTTGTTTATAGTGTTTTTTCAAACCTCATTCTCAATATTCCCACCATAGATGGCTTTCTATTTACAGTTATTCGTAGGTACCTAACAGTTTTGGAGTTTGTTAATTCAGAGAACCTGTCCAATTTACACTAATCTGGGCACTTGGATACTTGTAAGCAATTAAACTGAGTTAGACATGTCATGAGCTAACCGACTGATGATCATTATTTGCAATATATATTTCTGTTATATATTGTTTTATGGGATTTCTGTGTATGCCCATGCCAGTGTTAATTCAAGGCATAGGGAAAAGCCTAGATTTTTTTTACAGGGGTGACCTTTTGACTTGAAGGCCACCTTCTTGCCAGGAAGGGAGATTTTAATTCTCAGGTTCTTTTGACAGAAATGTGCCAAAAGCCAGTTACCTGCCACACACATGCATTGCAAGCGGAGTGTTTTTTGATCTCAGAAAATATGACAGCAAATCACATTTTATGAGTCCCAGGAATGTTTTTGCCAGGAAATACCTTCCTAACAGGCCTGTGTGAGGTACTATAAATAAGGCACTCATCCTTCTAGCAGTGCTGTGTGAAATTCACTTCCAGTATGTTATTGTCAGAACCTGAGACTTCAAAGAGGTTAATGCTGAACTATCATAAACCATGATGTGGGTCACTGGTGGGAACATAAACTGGTTTCCTTATATCTGAAAAATTGATGACACTACATTTTTCAGAAGGATAGTTAAACTCTCAGCACAGTCACTCAGAGTCATTCTGGTTTTGGACATTCTCATGAGTACAACATAACACCTGCCAGGCTGCTACACAAGGACTGAGATCTTTTGCCAACCAAAGATGCTCTGAACTTTGAAACTCATCTTTAAGATAGAGATGTCGTTAAACTAGTTTTAAGGCATTTATACCGTATACTTTCCTATTCTGTTTATCATACTGTAACCTAAATTACTATATGTTCTTGTTTAGTCTTTATTGCATTTAACTATTTTAGTAAAGACTTGTTTTTCTAAAGAAATTCTGCCTATGTTAGATTCCTTATAGTATATGTGTGACTGTAGAAGGTTTTATTACAAATCTGTGACAACTGTTAATGCTTAGAAAGGTCACCAATTGCAACCAAGTTGAAAGAGATCTGTAGGAACATCTGGATGGATTTGGGGAGAATACCAGAGTCTCATATGAGTCTGCCGGGGGGTGTGAACTGGGCTATTGCATGTCCTGTAGGTTGAAGACCAAATCAGGTGGTGCCGTGCTACCCCAAAGAGAATGTAATACTTGGGCCTTCCTCTTGTGTGTAATAGCCATGAAAAAGGGTTCATATTTGGCCACAAGACTCAAGACTGGTATTGTGCCCTGATCCAAATTTTAGAGGGATACTCTGGGACCTGGTGGCAAGTGTTCAGTCGTAAACCCAGCAAGAACTCTGGATATTCCTGTTTTCTCTCTCCCTGTTATGGATTACACTTAGGATGGGCACTTTGAGCTCAGTGATCTGACCCTCACTAGTGGGATCGTGACAGGAAGTAGGTAAATCAATGTGAGGTTAGTACAATTAGTGCTTTGCAGCGATATACATTTTTTCTTTTTTTTTTTCGTTTTACTTTTTTATTAAGAACACCTTAAAGTGCATTACATAGTGAATCAACATAGTTTGATAATGGCACATTCAATACAAAAATAGACAATAAATTGATGCCTTTAAGAGTATTAACCTATAAAAGAACAGCAGGGAGCTTCAAACTGTGTTCATGGTTTCAAGTTTTCTTTTGAGGGGTGACAATATTACCTCATACTTCTGCATCTGTTTAGCAGAGTTGTAGTGTAATAGTTCTAGAGCATGAATATTGATAACACCATTTATCCAGGCTTTAAAGTGTGGTGAGTCAGAATCCTTCCATTTTAGAAGGATCAAATTATAAGCCTGTGCCAAGCAGGTGTTTATTAAACAATGCTGATTAGGTAGAAGCTTGCAGTATGGTTGACCATTCTAAGCAGCATCCAAGTTGATTTTTCAATTAAGGGTATTTGAATAGCTTTGGAGATGAAAGTTAAAATCATGTCCCACCATTGATCCAGTCTTTGGCAGTCTACAAGCATATGCTCTAAAGTGGCCTGGCCATGTTGACTCCTGGGGAAAACTGCAGGAATATCAGGATTTATCTTATATAAAAAGGCTGGGGTGTGATATACTTGATGCAGAATGTTAATTAGGATTTATAAAATGGGCAAACAAAATCTTGAATGCTGATTGGCCGGAAGCCCTCTCCAGCCATGTCCTTATCAGCACATATCATCTCAATGTGCACTACTTCAGCCACCCAAACCCCAGCATAAGGAGAAATCAATCTGGGCCACTGGTCTCCCACTGCAACTCCTCAGCTGGCATCTATGAAACAGCTGTAGTGGGAGAGTGGTAGCAATGACAATTTAATGACTTTCAATGTTTCCAGTCCTGCACAACCATCTTATCTCTTTACTCACTGCCCATTCTTTCTATAGTGGCTCCAGCTTTCAGTTATAATATTAATAATAATAATAATTTTATTTATATAGCGCCTTTCAATGTGTCAAGGCGCTGAACAATTTAAAATCATAAATTCAGATTCCAAATACAAAACTTCAAACATATATAAAAATACACCATAATAGCATAATAAATTATAATAAAATTCCAATCATACTAAAATTAACTCAGTTATCCAAGAAGGCCATTTTCCATAAATGCGATTTCAATGCAAGTTCTCCCTTCTGCTGCTCCAGGCTGTGGCAAACACAAACCATTTATTCAATCTCCGGACTCCTCACTGTGGACTGCAATCAATTCCGTGAACCACGTGGCACAATTTTCAAATGTTCCATTACTGAGCCTCCAAGCATAGCACCAGCTTGGGGGTGGGGGGGCATAACAGCCTGCTACTCTGCCTCTAATGTTTTTAAAAGTTTATGCCCAAAAAAACATTTCCTAGAGTAGACGGTTTCAAAACCAGAAATCAGAAATTGCTCTCTCTATGGTGCCTACCAAGGAACACACTTTCCCACTGGTAAGTACACTGCTGCCTGCAACATAAATACAAAGTGTAACTAGAAATAAAAAATAAATTACAAAAAGTGTTTGTGTGTTGGCGGACACATGCAGTTGGGAGGAGAGAGAGAGAGAGAGAGAGACACAAAAACAGCACGCTGCCCACTAAATAGCATGTGGGCTGACAGTGAAGTGCATGGCTGGCTGCAACTTAAAGCATAAATTTAAAAAAAATTGCAAACAAAAACAAAGTGTATATTTGGTGAGGGAGACACATAGTTGTGAAGACAGAGGCATACATTAATGTCCTCGAGTTGTTCCATATATATGCTCTGCAACTTCCACTACTGTAGAACTATTTTCTATGTTCTGTGTATCTAGCAGACTTTAGCAGACTTTAAATTAAAACATACTTTTTAACTAGGGTGGTTTTTGGAAAGGAGGGCCCATTTTTTAAGAGCAATAAGACACTCCGAAGTGTGGGTTATGGCCTGATAAGAGCAATTGCCAGGTGCTAAAGGCACCCAGGGTGTGCTCTTATCAGGCCATAACCCACACGTCATCTTGTCTTATTGCTGGCCTGTTGCATTCGTATAGATTTAAGGCCCCATGATTTAATATCTATTGACTTTTTCCATGCTTGTGTTGCAAATGTTACATTAAGTTTGTCTTCCCATTTAGTCTTTAATTGATTAACTAACCAGAGGGAGGATGGAGAGAGAATTTTGTATATTTGAGACATAAGGTTTGTTTGTTTAGGTTGTTGGAATATACCTTCCAAATTGTTAAGCTTATCAGTTTCCTTAATATTCAAATTTATATTGAAATTCTGTAATTGTAAATAACAGAACAAGCATTTGTCAATGCCAAATGTTGGCTTGCTGGCATTGGCATTGGTAGTGCAGGAGTTAGACAGATGCATCATAGGAATGGCAGTGAAGTATTGAACTGATGCCAACCCACACCCACCCTGCAGAGAGTGACAAGCATTAGAGTGTCCCTTTGGGTGTTTGGTAGTGCAGTGCGGGAAAACATGTCAGGCAGGATGTGACAAATGACAGCTGCACGGTTCATAAGGAGGTGTAAAAAAATGCCAGTGTTGAAAATGTGGCATGTAAATATACCAAATTTGCGAAGCTACTTGGGTGTGTGGGACATATGCAATGCACGCTTGCAACACTGCCATTTTATGGGCGTTCGGCACCAAATTTACAACACAGGCATTTTAGCACCTCTGCTCATGTACAGTGTCACTGTTATTTCCTCAAAGTGTCCCAAGAAGTGATTTCGCACAGCGACCACGCTATTCTGTGCCGGAAGTGCGAAAACACATTTTGGGCATGATATGTCAAATGACGGCTGTACTGTTCATCAAGAAGTGTGGAAAAATGGTAATGGTGAAAATCCAGACTGAAAATATCACAAATGCACGATGGTATGAGCGTGCGTGCAATCTGCCAACGCATGCTTGTAACACAGTTATTTTATGGAGTATCATCACCAAATTTTCAACATAGGCATTTTAGGTCCTCTGCTCATGAACTGTGTCACTGTCATTTTCATAATCTGGCCAAAACACTGATTTCCCACAGCAACTGCGCTATTGTGCGCTGAAAGTGCGGAAACACATTTCGGGCAGGATGTGGAAAATGACAGCTATACTGTTCACAAGGAGGTGTACAAAAATGACAATGCTGAAAATCCAGCAGTAAAATATTGTGAATGTGCGAAGTTATGAGCCTGCGTAGCAACTGGGCAATGCACGCTTATAAAACAGGCATTTGTTGGATTTTTTCCACCAAATTTGGACCTTAGGCTTTTTAAGAGGGCACCTCATGAGCACCACCACTGTCATTTCATTAATGGGACCTGAAAGGTGATTTTGTGCAGTGACTGCGAAATCACCTTTTGAGGCTGATAAACACAATGACAGTGACAGAATTCATGAGGAGGGGCCCCAAAAACCCCATGTTAAAAATTTGGAGCAAAAATTCCAAAAAATGCCTGAGATATACAACAAAGTTGAAAAAACCATATCGAGCCCATTATACAGCTTACCGGCATTTCCTTAGTTCGCTGTTGGCTTTTAAGAGTGCAGACGTGTTCCCAGTCCACTGAAGATCGTTGTGCTGGACTCCGGAGGTAAGTATGGGGTGGGGGTGTGTGGGGAGGCAGGGTGAGCAGTGGGTAGGTGCGGGTTGTGCGAGGGGGTCAGGGAGAAGCGCCGTGGGACCGTTTTTAATTTACAGGTTAAAAAAAAAGATGATGTTTGCCATGCTGGGGTGTGCTCCCAGCATGGCAGAAGGATGGCTGGGGAGGCATGGAGCTGGCGGTTGGGCACCCCGTCAGCCATGCATCGGTGCCATGCTGGGGTGGGCTCAGCGTGGCACTCTGTACTGAGGGGGAGGACAGTGGAGCTGATGGGGGATTGGGCACCCCCGTCAGCCATGGCATCAGTTGCCACGCTGGGGTGGGCTCCCAGTGTGGCACCCTGTACTCGGGGGTGGATGGCACATACGGGAGGTGTGTCATCTGTGCCTCTGCATGACGAGCTTGTCTCTGATTGCAGCGGCACTTTGTTTAGAAGTTATGTCCACTTTACATAATGTTGGTGTCAGCACTAGCATGCTGGCTTATTGGGGAATGAGGGACGCACCTACTGATGCGTGTCCTGAACTCACCCAACAGCAGCCGTGCCCCCAAAGCTGCACTGTCCCAATATGTTGACTGCCACGCAAGCGCGGCAAGACAACAAAAAAACTGATAGCTTGGTTATATCATATGTTTTTCTTATTGCTTCAAAATCTATCATACATTCATCCTCCAGACATAGTCCTATTTCTTTCAGCCCTTTGTTATATCATGTTTTGAGGTATACATTGTGCATTGAAGGTTGGAAGAGTGTGCTCATATATATATAGGATCAAGTCTGGAGAATAGCAAGTTGTATTGATCAACATTAAAGATTTTATTCCAAACAGAAAATGTAGTTTTGGAGGTAAATGCTAATTCTATTTTAAGGGGACACCTACAGTGCATGCTTAATATTAGAGAAAGGGGTTCATAAGGTTTCAATTTGAAATGCAGAATCATTTGAATCTTCATTATACCACATGAAAATAATAGCAAGATTAGTTGCAAAATAGTACACTTTAAAATTAGGGAGAGCTAATCCAGACTCAGAATTGGGCAGTGTTAACTTGTCCACTTCGAGTCTCGGCAATTTCCCATTTCATAGGAATTTCTTAACTAACTTTTCAAACCCTTTGAAGAAATATTCAGAAATAATTATTGGTACTATTTGAAACAAAAAAACAAAAATTTAGGTACTATAGCAATTTTTATAACATTTGATTGACCCATCAACGTATATGAGAGTGTCTCCCAATGTGCTAGAAGGGTTTCAACTTCTTTCATTAAAGGATCAAAGTTAAATTCATGAAGAGCCTGAAGCTTGTCATCTACAGTATTTTCACTCTTAAATAAGTTATTTGAGAAACCTTTTTGATATTATATTGAGCGGGGGAGATATAAACAGATTTGTATGCGAAGGAGACTCAGTAACCTCAGTCTTGGACCAGTTTACCCCATAACTAGAGATTGTTCCAAATTGTAATGGGGAAGTCTTTATTAAGATTCTCTACAAATATCATTGTATCATAGGCATATAGACTGACACATTGTTCCTTCCCCTCAATTGTGAGGCCTTGTACATTGGGAGAGGATCTAATAGCAAAGGCCATTGGCTCTATAGCCAAAGCAAAGATCAGTGGTGAGAGTGGGCATCCTTGATGGGTGCCTCGCTTTAAGTGGATAACCAGAGAGATGTCACTGTTGGTTTTAAACCTGGCTGCCAGACCCAAGTAAAATATATTCACCCATTTACAGAACCGTGGGCCAAACCCATACTTGTTCATAATAAGATTTATATAGGGCCATTCAACTCTGTCAAATGCTTTTTCTGCATCGATCAAAACCATCGACAGATTACAATTACAGCAATAGTCAATGATATTAATTGTGTGGTTAATGTTAGTTCTTAATGATCTTCCCTTAATAAAGCTATTTTGTTCTCGATGGATAAGTACAGGTAAAGCTTTCTCGAGTCTGGCAGCCAGGGTTTTCACTAGTATTTTAGCATCAGAGTTAATTAATGAAATTGGGCAATATGAGGTTGGGTTGTTTGGGTCTTTTTCCTTTTTTAGGAACAGTGCAATAATTGCTTCTAGAAAAGATGGAGCCAGTAGCTGAGATTTGTAAATATAATCAATCAGTTGCTTAATGTAAGGGAATACAGTCTGTAAGAAGATCTTATAAAAGTCCAAAGGGAGACTATCTGGGCCGGGAGCCTTGCCAACAGGCTGATTGTGAATTTCTGAGATTATTTCTTCTTCAAAGATGTCACACTTGAGTTTATCTATCAGATCTGAAGGGAACATTACTTTGAGAAAAACTCGGCTTGCGAATTAAGTGCCACCGAGTTTTCTGAGGTGTATAAATTTTGATGGAAGTTCTAGTACACCTTATTGATGTGTTTTGGATTTGTATGAATTTGGCCTTGTGAATCTGTGATTTGCGTTACAGTATTTTTCTGTTAGGCTGCTTTTAGTTACCAAGGCATTATTTTCTGAATATGCTCTCCGTTTACGTAATAATTACTTTTTGTATAAAATGCCTGTTTTTCCACTATTTCCACAGTAAGACTATTATACTTTTCCTTTAAAGAGGATAATAACATAAATGTCTGTTCATCATTAGTGGAAATATGAGTAGACTCTAAATTAGAGATTTAACTTTCCAGTTCTATTAGTTGGGCTTTCCTTTTTTTGTTTCTCGTAATTTTAGTGTTTTTACGCACCCACAAATGTATACTTTAAAGGCATCCCAAATCATAGAGAAACAAATATTTTTTGATAAATTTACAGAAATAAACAAGTCAATATCCTTTTTCAAAGATTCAATGAAACTCTGATCTTTTAATAAAATAGGGTCCAGCATAAAAGAAGGAATTTTATTATAGTCTGGGAATTGAAGATTCATTAACACCAGAGCATGGTCCGAGATCAAAATATTATGGCATTCAATTGATTGAATTTAATACTGTATGGATTGAGAAGTCAGGAAATAGTCAGTTCAAGACTAAGTTTGGTGAGGAGCAGAGAAGAATGAATATTGATGTGTGGCCTGATTTATCATCTGCCATGTTTGTACCAGATTATAGTCACTCATATATTGGGTTATTTTCAATGCAGTCAAAGCTATCTCATCACTGTGACCCTGGATTTATCAAGTGCGGGATTCAGGACCACGTTGAAATCCCCTCCTACAATATAAAGAGCTGGAAAGTTAGCTAGTTTCAAAAAGAGATGGGAGAAAAATTGAGGGTAGTTTTCAGTAGGCCAGTATACATTGCGTATTGTGTAGGTGTTCCCTGTGAGTGTTATTCACACTATAATATATTGACCATTGGGGTCTGCAGTATGTCTGGTGATTTTAATATCAATAGTTTTCTTGAAGAACATGGCCACCCCTACTGACGCATTAGTGTGTGGTGCATTGATCCCTACGCCCCATCTTTTGGAAAGATACATATATTCCCTGTTGTTCAATTGAGATTCCTGTACAGGAATGCAACTGACCCCTAATTTATCACAGAAACTAAAAACATTTCTGGATTTCAGTGTGCTTTGTAAACCACGAACATTCAAGGTTGTGATCTTAAGCAATTGAGACGTGGCTAATACACATAGAAAAAAAAAAGAACAGATGAAGAAACCCTGCATAGCAAAATAAGTGTGCTGCCATGTAAACTACTTTCCCTATAAACATCATCACATCATAATTTGTTTTCATTTTTTGTGCTGTTTTTCAATATTTATATGTTCAAACTCATATTACAAAGTTTACCCAACCCCCTTCCCCCTCCCCTTAAAGAATTGTAATGCTTTTGTGTCACAGACTTTTATCCAAGAGCAAATACCATTTATCCTTGTATGAACCTTAAAAGATGAGCATATTGATTTTTTATACCCTCGAGAGATGAACTACTTCTCCCTAATTGTAGTATGACCAAGATTCCTAAAGCAAGCATACACAGCTCTTAGCATTCCCCAGATCAAAATAACACATAACATTAACCTAAATAGCCCCCACCAACCATAACCCATGTGTTCTTTGTCCTGTTAATCATGACAAGTGCTGAATTGCAGTGGTCCCCTAGCCAAGACCTGAGCAGAGGAAATAACATAATCACCCACAAAAAAAAGAGAGGGAAATTCCAAGAGTTTGAAGTTAGGAATATTCTCCTTACTTGTTTATACCTTGCAGGGAGGTTCAAGGAAAGAGAAAAAAAACAAAACAAACAAAAATAAAATGCATTTGCACTTAAATAAAATAAAAATATGTTTCCTGAGCCATACTCCCTCCTTAAATACATATTTACTTGAATTCTAGGAGTTGATGACATCTTCCCCTCCTCCCCAACAGCAATCAAAGGTGTAGCTATTTTTGCAGAGGATGGGGGCACCAGAATAATTATATGGATCAAGTTCACCTCTCATCCTCTAGAATGCATACCAGTAACCGTGAGCCCCCCTCAACCCACTCGTAGTAAAGGGAATTACCCATCCCATATTACACACAAAGAGGAGAGGAAAAAAAGGAAAAAAAAAGTAACTATTCATCCCCTCCTTTCCTTCTTTTTCATACCTTCTTCTCTCCATAAGTCTGCATCTTATTCTATATAGTTCTCCATCTATGCTGTTTTGGTTTGACAAAAGCATCCCCATTCAGTATGTGAAAAAAAGCAGCTATTCAATCCTGAAGCTGGTTAATCAGGCATCCCATTTTTGTGATTCCAGGAATTGCTCTGCTTTTCTTGGGTCCGAGAATATCCAGGTCTTGACATGAAGAAAAAAATTGATTCTAGCAGGGTGCTGAAATGAAAATCAGATATCATGCTGATTTGGAATAGACTTAGTTTTATCAAATGCCCTGCAAGAAAGAAGGGTATGAGTTGAAACATCCAGGTAAGCAAAGAACTTATGATGCTTAAACTGGAGCCTCTTATTAATTCTGGCAAAATGTAGAATTAATTCCCTGTCCTTATAGTTATGTGGTTTGATGAACACTAGATGAGAGTTATTAAAGCTGCTTGAAATATTGGTTTTGAGGCCTCTATGGGTCCTATCAAGATTAATTCTATCCTCCAGATACTTCCTGTTGAGGGCCACAATGACCAATTTTTCAAAACATGGTAATGGATCTCCTTGACCTTCCTGACCCTCTGGCACAACAATTAGCTTTAAATTTGAGCACCTGGACCAATCTTCCAATTCAGTCATTTTTAGTTTTGGCTCTCTGTGTTCTTTTTCCAAATAGTTTTGTTTCTCCAAAGCTGGTGAAAGTTTATCTTCTAAGGAGCTGATTCTTGATTCCACCTCTGATGTACGTAGTATGAGTGAGCCCATCTGATTCTGTATAGATGTTAATACAGTGGGGAGATCCATAAGTGCAGAGGTAATGACATCAAATCCTGATTTTATTTCCTTTTCAATCTCCTGCTGAAAATATGTTAGGTCTGCCTTCTTTATATAGTTGGTTTCCTTAGACCCTCTGATCTTGGAATTCTCTTTCTCCCCTGCTGTCTGTGCTAAAAGATCACTATTTTGATAGTCTTGTGCATCAACAGAAGTACGGTAGTTTGGAATTCAACCCTTGTTAAGTAACTCATGGCTTCTGAAGCAAAGGCTGTAAACTGGTCATCTCCCATTGAAGATTGTACTTATATTTTCACCACATTTGCTGACTCAAGAATTCAAATGGTTCCTGCATATCAGAGTTAGTAGATAGACTGTTACCTTGAGCTTGCAGTTTGCTCCTGTCTTGAACATTCATATTAGCTGCACAAGTGACTTCAGGGCTTTCTTCATCTGCCATAGTATATCCAGTCTCTTCCTGAGCTGGAGCTAGGAATATTACCGAAGCAGTCAATCATTGGGGGAATAATGGCAGTTTGAAGGGAAATGAGAAAGGATTAATAACTTTATCATCAGTGCTTTCCTTCCTCTCTGCCACCATTGATGTTTTACTCTCTTGGTTGCTATCTCCGGTGTCCCAGGTAGACTTTGAGGTGTTTGGGGGAGAGAGGCTTGCCCGAGAAAATGGTTTTAGCCCGGAAAAAAGTATTGAGCTTTTGTTTCTGTAAATGGCTCCAACAATTTTTTGTTAAGCGAAGTGGCTGGAGGGTTATCATTTATTGTATTGCTTGCTCACTTAGTCTGGCGCTTTTTCTTTTTGCCCTATACTCTGTGGAAATGTCCAGATTTGTGTCATGGTTACTGTCTGCTGTTTCAAGTGGCATACTCTGACACACTACTTGTTCAGCTGGAGAGCATGTTCTCCATGTATCTGGGGATTAAAATTTATTAGATCGTCAGTGCTCAAGCAAAAATACCAGGTGACTGAAAGTTTGATGTATTCAAAGCATCAACTCCTCCATCGGTCCTGGCCAAAGAATGCCACTATCACTTCAGCTTACTCAGGTATCATGTCTGGACATGCACCTTTGCAGAGATATGTTAAATTAAGAAGGCAAAGGGATGGGCTAGTAACCAAACAAGTGAAACTGAGGAATCATTTTGTCTGAGTAAGGGATCTGCATCGGGAGAAAAATGGAAAAAGGCCAAATATTTATACGAGGGATTTGATACTAATGAAATCACAAAAGTAAAATCAGGAGATGTCAGGTATTTGTTTTTAATGTTATAAAAGTTATTAATTAAGAAACTAAATTTAACCTATGATATTATCAAACTGGAGAGCTACTGTATCTTGAAAAAAATTAAAAAAAACACAATAAAGAGGGCTAAAAACAACATCCACGGGTATTGAAACTTTCAGTTATAGGACAGAGTGGGAAGAGGTGGCAGAAATATGTGCTAGAATATTTGTGCAGCTGATGGTTAAAGAGGTCTTGGCCCAGATATTCAAACTGCTTCCAAAATGTGCGCAACAGCAGGAGCAAGCACAATTCAATTGCGCATATGCGCAACAGACGCGATATTCAAACATGGAGCAAAACAAATTGCTCAAGTAGCCAACGTCTGAATATAGCACGAACTGCGCCATAGCGCAACCAGGAAGGGGAAGCTGAGCAGAAAGGTTGCGCCATAGAGCAACAAGGCTAGCTCAGCTGAGCAGTCCAGAGGTGCCATAGCGCAAGCAGAGCCCCCAACCCCCAGCAGAGCAATGGAACTGCACAACCAGGGAGGCAGGCTGGGGCCCACCGCCAGCCATGCCACACATGGGCACTGCAGAACCAACAAGACACCTGCCCACCCCAAGCACAGCATCACTGGGGGTGGGATGGATGATCCACTGGCCCATGGGGACAAGCCAACAAAGCACAGCAGGGCCATGACGCCCCAGCACAACCACTGGCAGGCTGAGACTGCCACACACAGGGGGTTGACAACCACAGTGCACATCAGCCTCCTGTCTGCACAGCACACCCTGCAACATGACCCCAAGACACCACCCATGTGCAGTGACTGTCACTGCAGTAAACACCATGCATCCCCCCCGGCACACGTCAACCTTGTGTAGCATAGAACCATACAAGCCAGACCCACCCTGTGCACCCAGCAGTGGGCGGCAGCAGATGGCAAGACCGACAGAAAGTCACTGCCACACCGGAGACACCTCCCCATGCACACACACACACAGCACACACACACACACATACCCAGGACCATACCACCCCAGATGGCATGCACACCACTGCAACTGAGCAACCATAGCCAGCTGCAAATCAGAGACCACCACAGTATTCATAACAAAATATATATATATTGCAAAAAGAGAAAGTAGAACAACAAGAACAATAACAAAACTATTTACAGATATTTACAAGACTGGGGGGGTAGGGGTACAAGGTAGGGGTGGGCAAGGGGTAGGGGTGAACAACTGGGAGAGGGAAGGCAGGGTGGGAGGGATGGGTGAAGTGGGAAGGGGAAGCCTGTCTAAGGCCTAGCAGGCTGGTCTTCTGCTGCCTGGTGCTGTCTTGGTTGGCTGTGCCGTCGCTGGAGCCCACGGCACTGGATGTCCTGGAGGATGTCATGGTTCTCAATGGACACCCTGGTCAGCTGGTGGAGGGCACGCTCAATCCTGCATAGGATGCTGAGGCCTAGGAAAAGGGAACACAGTCAATGGCTGTGACTTTCCACAACCCTGAACACCACCCAACCTGCAAGGCATATAGCCCAGTGTCCCGCACCTGTGATGGTATGCACCCACCCATAGTGACCATGCACATGACATGCCCAACCAGGCGGCACCAGCTATGTGCACCACTGCACACACACACACACTGCCCATGTCCATCACAGCACAAACAAGGCTGTCAAGTGACGTGGCAATGTGGTGGGATGCCAGTTCCACAGCCATGTGCCCAGTGCATGCATGGACCACCAGTGATGCACACACAGACGTGCAGTGACACTGGACAGTGATGACTGTCACCTGTGTCATGCATGGTTGTGTTGTCCATGGCTGGTGGTCATGCCCACTCCCTCCAGCATGCAATAGCATCCATGATGTAATGATACTCACACTCAGCAAGCAGCTGTGGCTGCTGCTTCTGCTGCTGCTGTGGCCCACCCCTCGCATCACCACCGTTCGCCACCTGGGCCCTGCCACGGCCCTCCTCAGCCCGTGCCTGCATCCTCTCTGCCAGGCCTGTGGGTGACAAATGTTGAGAAAAACATCAGTGTGACTCCAAAGCAGACTGCCCCCTGCCCCAGTGAGTGTGCCTGCCCACACAGCCAGACCCATGCATCTCACACCTGCACACACTGACACAGCCAACCATGGCAGAGCCATCCCCCATGCACAGCCACCAAAACACAGTCACACCCCTACGGAGAATACAGGTGCATAGATGGTACATCCACCTGGCATAGGCACAACGCCCCTCCTGGCACGTGACCGTAGGCGTTGCAGCACATCTGGCTCCCTCCTGTGGAGGTCACTGAATCTGTGCTGGCACTGCTCTGCAGACCAGCACCGCCCTGTGACCCTCACCAGGTCAGTGGCCACCTGCAGCCAGACCTGGGTGCGAGCCATGGTGAGGGGCTCCTCCCCATACAGTGCCCCATAGTGGGGCTCAACCAGGGCCACCAGGTTGGCCACCTCCACTGGGCTCCATTGGGGCACTCTCCTGTGTGCCATAGTTGGAGTTGTACAGCAGGCAATGTGGCGCCTGCAGCGGCAAACCTCCCCACGGGAAATATTGCTAACAGACCACCATAGTCCCAATCACACCAGAAGAAAGTGCACAGTTCACATAGCACTGTCACCAAACAGCGCAATAGGGCGTACACATAGGCAGCGTAACAGCGCCAGGGGCAAAGGTCGGACACGAGGTCAGGGGTCTATGACGCAAGGCCACGCACAGCACCATCTGACATCTACGCATCCTGCGCGACTGACCACCTGCGTGCCAGTGCCACAGTGGACTATTGCACAGTAGTGCCACAGCGCCATATGGTGCCCAGTGCTGTAGCGCCACTGGCACAATGGTGGCCATGGCCTGAATTGCCGATCGCTCACAGCACGTCATCAGCATGACAGACGCCTGCGTAAGCTACCTGGGCATGCGCAATGCAGTGTACCACACAGTCACAGATCTGCGCCATTGGCTCAGCCGGCTCAACCGTATTGCACAAAGCGCAACGGCGCGATATTCAGCCGACACATGCAAATCATCTGATCAGCCATTCAAAGGCACAGTGGCGCGATTTGCATCTCATTACAGTTGCTCCACTCCTAATTTGCATGCATTGTGCTATAAATGTGCGACATTGGGCTGCACTGGCCAGATTCAGTTACTGCAGGTGAGAGGTGGGTTGCATGCTGTGGGATGTTCTGGACAATGGGCATGGGATAACACTGTAGACTGCACAGTGTCAGGTGTCCACTTCCACCCATACAGATCACCATGACCGAGCAGAGCCAAGGTGAGGGTGAGGATGGTGGGCGAAGGAGGAGGAGGCCCAACTTCACCACAGCAGAGACAGAGGCCCTCTTCCAGGCCTACCTGGAGGAGGAGTCACTACTGAGTGGATGGCGGGGCACCCCTCAGGCCCATGAGGTGCATGGGAGGGAGTAGCTTGGGCAGTGAACCTGCATGGAAGCCACCAGCGCTCCTTGCAGGAATGCAAAAAGAAGATGGGGACACCCCACAGGAGGGTGAAGGAGAAGGTGGCAGCCCTCAGGGCGGCACGCGCTGGCACTGGCGGGGGCCAGCCAGCGGTGGTGGAGCTGACCCCGGCTGAGGACCAACTGGCTGCATCAATGCAGTGGAGTGCTATTGAGGGCATACCAGGAGGTGGATTCCAGACAGGTGGAAGCCCATCACTGCACAGTATGACATGGTGGTGGTGTTTGGGGGGAAGGTTGTTCACATGCACTCACATGTCCTCTCTTTCTGTTACAGATCTTGTTCATCTTCAGGGGACAGTGGTGGTGGGTCCAGGCAGTGAGGAAGACCTGCTGGACATGGAGGATGGTCCATCCACCTCTGTCACCAGCCAGCATGCACTGCACCAGCATGCATGCTGGGCTGCCAACTCTGGTGTCGGTGAGTTGGGTGTGGGGGGTGCACAGCCTGTGTCTCAGCAGTCTGGCATGCAAGCATGCCAGCACACTGTGACTGTGGCTGTAGCACGTACCTGCACCATTGATGATGCAAGGACTGCAATAGGCAGTGACATGTGTGTGTCCCATGACGGACACGCAGCAGGCCAGCATGTGCCCCTGGGCCTAGCTGGTTCCAACGTGTGTGCCAGCATGTCGGCACAGTCCCAGGCTGTGCCTGTCAGCACCGGTGGGGCAGCACCGGTGGCTGTGCAGGTGTCTTGCACTGTTGCGGCCACAGCAGTGGAATGAGTGGTCCCTGGGGCACAGCGGTTGGAGGGGCAGCAACAGTCACCCACCAGGTCTGGGGGTACAATGTCCAGTGGTGGCACATGCCCGCCGCCCTTTGATACACCCATTCCTGGTCCTGGTGAACAGCGCCCACCCTCAAGGGGTGTTGAGCATCAGGACCTTCCACACCCTGGGGGACAGGATGCCGTTGTGGCAGAGTACCCATTTGAAGAGCACACCCGCCTGCTGCGGGAATCAGTACAGCAGCAAAGGTGGGTTGCAATGTCTGTGGAGGCACTGTGTGCTGCTGTGGAGTTGCACTGCAGGGACTGTGCTCTGGACCATGCAGAGATGGTCCATATGCGGATGGATGTGACCGCTGCCATTGAAAGGCAGACCCAGGCATTGGTCGCTGTTGTGGCTGCATTGGGCACACAAGCAGGTGCTCCTGTACCACGCACCCCACACAGTACGCTCTCCACTCCCCGTTCCCGGTGTCGTGCGACACCAAGCCTGTCGATGCCGGGTTCTGCTGTGGGCATCCCAAGCACCCCTGGTGCAGGTATGTTTGGCATCCTACACACCCCACTGCGGACAAGGTCGTGATCGTGCAGTGGGACCCCTGGTGGTCCATCGGTGCCGCCCCATGTGGCCCCTGCTCAGCTTGCCAGTGCTGTTGGGTCACGGTGGGGCCACCCACGCATCTGCGGTGGCTGTGGAACGGTGCAACATGACTGACCTGTCTCCCAGTGTGAGCCCTGTCTGGTGCTGCCCTGTGTGCACTGTGCATCATGGTGGGCAGTGCACTGGTGGGTGCCCTGCCCATCACGCCGACATACGGACCACCTGAACACCATCCCGACTGCTGTCCACAGGTGCGTGTGCATGATGATTCCTGCATTGTACTGTACATCAAGGTGCAAGGGTGCCCAGCATCTGACACACGTGCTTGGACAGTACAGGTGGTGGGTGTGGTCTGTGGATCTGTGTGTTTGCCATGTCTGTTCCTGCTCTGCTGTGCACCTGCCCATGTACGCTTTGTGCCTGGTGTGTTTGTGTGTGTCTGTGTGTCCATATGACTGTTCGCCCCTCCCTGATGGTGTGTTTGTGTGCCTGGTCCCTTCCACCCCCCTTGCCGTCATGCACCCCTGGTGTGTTACTCTGTGTGCCTGTGGGTTGCGCCAGGACAGTGTTGTTTGCACATAGCCCCTTGACTTATCTGTGTTGTGCATAATGCTCCTCCGTGATGGTGTCCCGATGCATCTGGGCCTGCCGGATCAGTCGGGGGTCGCGCCGTCCAAGGGGGAGCTGCTCATCACCATCAACACCGGTGCCACTGATGTCCCCATCGCTGTCCCCCTCTTCAACCTGTATGGCTATCCCACAGTCATTGGCCATGTTGTGCAGGATACAACAGGCCAGGAATATCCCACAGGCCTTTGAGGGGCTGTACTGTAGGGCACCGCCGGAGGTGTCTAGGCATTGGAAGTGTGCCTTGAGCATCCCAAACATCCACTCAATGATGTTGCGTGTGGCGGCATGTGCCTCATTATAGCGTTGCTGCGATGGGGTCATGGGGCGCCGGTACGGTGTGAGCAGCCAGGGACGGAGTGGGTATCCGCTGTCACCTGTGTGGACATAGTGGAGATCAGTATCATGTTCAGGTCCATATTGCCCATATCCCCGTGTGCCACTACCATGGCAACTCTGGCATTCCCACCCTTGCCCCGAGTTTGCATTTCCTACATGCGTACTCACCCACTAGATGGCCTGTGGGGATGTCCCCACTCTCGAATCGATGGCACAGTGCAGACTGATGCCATATGAAGGCATCATGTGCTCCATCAGGGTGTGTGGCACAGACATTGATTATACGCCCAGTGGCATCACACACCACCTGGCAGTTGACACTGGAGAAGCCCTTTCTATTCCTATATGTGGCCCCATTGGGGCCAGGTGGCGTGCGAATGGCCACATGGGTGCAGTCTATGGCCCCTAGCAAGCCAGGCATATTTGCTACCCTGTGGAATGCCTGCATGTTTGCTGTACACTCTGCCGCGGTGCTGGGGAAATGGATGTGCTCCGCAGCATGTGGCAGCAGTGCGCTGAGGAATTGGGTGAGGATGCGTGACGTGGCCAACTGTGTGATGCCTGTGGTGTCCCCTGTTAGCCTCTGGAAGGTGCCCGTGGTGAGCAGACACATGCAGGCTGTCACCTTGGTCTCCACTGACAGAGCATGACTCCTTCGTGAGGGTGCCTGCATCACATCACTGCACAGCTCACAGAGCTGCCTCAGTATTGCCCTGTTCAGGTGGTACTGGCCCACGATCTCCACATCTGTGTACAGCTCAAAGCTGATGCAGGTACGGTACTGCCTGTTGGGGGTGTACCGCCGACAGGCCCATCCACGGCCACATCCCCCTGCACCTCGCATTCTCACCCCCTCATTACAGCTTCCATGTGGAAGCTGCCACTGTCCATCTCCCTGGCTTGTGACCCCCGGCTGATGTTGCTCTGTTACCCCAGCTGTCCTGACTGCTACTTCCACTGCACGGGCACCCCCGCTGGCCTCTGCAGCCTATGGCCCACACTGCTTCCCTTGCCTGCCCTGGCCTGTCACTGTCTGTCTTTCTCTCTCTCTCTCTTCCCTTGGCATCCCTGGCGTTCTTGCGCTCTTCCTTGAGCCTTTTTATTTTGGCTCATTTCCGCTAGCGCAACTTCCATTGTTCCGCTTGTTGCGCATTGCGCAAGTCTTTGATATCGCATTGCGCCTTTATGCATGGATCCACCCCCTCAGTTGCGCATGCTGTCATTTGCATTGCGCTGTTGCTCAGCATGTTTTCGGTGGCGCAACTGCCTTCTGCTGAATATTGCAGAATGGCGCACTTTTGGACTTGAGCAGGCACAACCCTATTGCGCATGGCACAACCCTTTTGAATATCTGGCCCCAAGAGAAAATTTGATTTATTAAGTGAGGAGTTGATAAAACTGAAAAAGAAATTGTATAAGGAGAATACTAGTTATGAACTTAAGAAGAAAACATCAAAGCATGAACATTTCCTAAGTGAGAGAAAGCCAAACAAATTAAGGAGAGACACTATGGAATATGAGCAAGAAAAAATATTCAACCGGGGAAGAAAGGAGGGCTGATCTCAAATTAGAGGCAGAGAATAATCAAGGAATTATAAAGGAAATAAATCAAGAGATTGCTCCAAATGTGCAAAGTCTAGAACTCAAACTAGAATTGTTAGTATTTTGTTAGCAGAAGAAACAGTCCTGGAAAAACAAATAGGATCAAATCATCAGACCAATAATTTGTTGTCTTATAGACAAACCTGTAAACCAGCAAAGCCTAGGCCAAGGGGATGCAAGAGGAAGACAAGGGGGAGGCAGGAAGGGCAGATCCAAGAGAAGAAAAAAGAAAGTCAGACAGAAGACAGATAAAAGGAAAGTAATTAATATAGCTTCAATACCTCTTTTAAAACTACAGATTGCAGTCCTTAGTAAAGAGCTTAGATTCACATCAACACCTCCTATTAATGTATTTACGATTAAAGGTAACCTTTTTTGTTTCTATAGAAAACTGCATTTAAGAGGTCTTTTCGGGGCGTGGCCTGGCTCCAAGTAAGATGGAAGCTTAGATTTTGAGCTCCTCTATACAATCTACATCCAGCATCATCTCACTTCGTCTAAGGCAATCTCATACTGACTTTGAGGTAAATAAAGAAGAACTATACCTCTGCTACCTAACTGACGCTTTTTTTCTGCTCTGGATAGCCCTTTTTTCTCATATAAACAGAGTCTTTACAGTCGCTGTGGGATAGCTGCAAACCAGTCATGGCCTACTCTAATAAGCAAAAAGATTCTTTAAAGAATATCAAAGAAATGTTCAGCAAACTATCTATGGACATGCAAGATCTAAAATCTGCCACTCAATTAAACACTCAAACCATGGAAGCTATCAGTTCTAGGCTTGCTTTTACAGAAAATAAAGTTCGTTTCAATGAGGATGCAATACAGGAACTTAAATCCACTATCAGATCCCAAGATCGTACCATCAAAGAATTACAATCTAGAATCGACGACTTGGAAAACAGAAACTGCAGAAACAACCTTAGAATCTTCGGATTCCCTGAAGATATGGAAGCTAAAAACACTACTGTATTTTTACAACGTGTGCTGCAGCAAATCCTAGGTCTTCACGCGGATACAGAGCTTACTATAGAACGCTCCCATCGATCCCTAGGCCCAAAACCTCCTGCAGATCACCGACCTAGACCAATTATTGCTAAATTTTTAAATTATGCCAGCATTGAGCTCATTATGAGGAAAGCAAAAGAAATTGGTCAACTTTCCTGGCAAGGATTTAATATTTACATTTACCTCGACTTCTCTAAGGAAGTTTCAGCAAAACGGAAAGCTTACACTCCTGTTAGACGTATCTTGCACCAAATGGGTCTCCGATTTTCCCTTCGGTATCCTGCCATCATGAGAGTCTATTTTGATAACTCTTTTCAGGACTTCAGTAATCCTGAATCCCTTACAGCCTTTCTTAGCTGTCATTCTGCACATGCCCATAATCTCCCCGACTCAAATCAACTACAGCGCTGCGACGACTTTCATGCGACTACCAGTACTGTCACAGATAACATTACGGTACATTCAGCTAGCGTATCTGGTGTGCCTGACTCTCCTAAGACAACTCTACCTGAATCCTCAATTAACATTCAATTAGCCTCTACTACTCAAAGCGATCCTTCTTCCAAACCGGACCGTTCTTTTAACTGTGCAATCTCCAATACCTCCTACAATAGCGCTCCTACTGCTCTCGGTGTTACTTTATCAAACAGATATTCACCCCTACAAGATTTACCCACCTCGGGTGACCTTAATGATGGAAATCCTACTAACCTGTTGGATTTGGAAGAGGATCGAGATTTGGAGGGCACCTCTTGGTCTTGCAGCGTGGGCAACTCTCCTCTTAAAACAGCTGAACCTCCAAAAAGGCATTAAATGGGAGGAAATCGGCAGAGAAAGCGACACACCTACGCAAATATTAGCAATTGTATCTACCTAAGTCATCGAGGGGGCTACTGATCTCACGAACTGGAATACATTTGCTCTCAACTCATATATGTCATCTGATATAATTAATCTCCAACTATTGTATATTATGAATATTGGTGCAATTATATCACGTTTTCCACATAGTCAATAACATGAATATGCATAATGTTGTTTATGTAAATTAGGGACCATTACTTTTTTCCTTTCTATCCCCAGCTGTGTGGTCACAGATGCACAATTGTTTTTTGTTTTTTTTACGCAAAGAACATGATATGTCTTTATTCAGTTAAATCAGACATAGATTCTTGCAAACTTGTAATCATCTTAGAATATTTATTTATAATACCATAGAATGGTCTTGTCTATCAGCTTGACATTACCGCCTCCCTTTTTTTATTGTTAAGTTATATGTTTATCCCTGTAACATTTTATAATGCAGGATAATCATTAAATATTTTTTTTGTTTTGTTTTGTTTTGTTCTTTGTTCCTTTCCCCCCTTCCCCCTATCAAGGTAGCATTCGGATATCTCCACATTATTGATCTCAAATCATGTTAGTTTACTATCTGAGATGCTGGATTCATGATGACTTTCGTATCACATCAGACTTAACCAAATAAGGTAAACAGAACCTTTATATCCCATCCCACTTTTGGGCGTTGTATTTATTACAACAATTTGTATTTTTATATACTTTTTGTGTTATTCAGCCCATTGGGATCAAACAACTTTTTCACAGTTTAGCTGCGTCCTAGAGAACTGAGAAGTGGTCTTGGTCCTTCCAGATATTCCCTATTTTTTTTCCTTTCTCTTCTCCCTTCTTCCCTTTTTCCCCATACTAGACCGACCTTTACTTCTCAGTCCATCCTAGATGATACTTACTTGTTCTTGTTATTATATAATCTTTACATACTGTTGTGTTATTACTATATTGTTAGAAGTGAGCTGCACAAAATATGTTCAACAGATGCTTATTTACTTTTTTTATTTAATTTTTACTTATAGCTCTGCCAGCAATTTATTTTTCGGACACATCTATTGTATACTGATATTTACATCCTCATTTCATTATTACGGTGTACTTGAGCCCCCTGACACCTTTACCGTTTTGCTTCCTACTAATACATTTATACATGACAGTTAATATATCATTATGTACTTGGAATGTCAGGGGGCTCAACACACCAATTAAACTCAAACAAGTATTTAACCATCTTAAAAAACATAAAATTCAAATTGCTTTATTACAAGAAACCAAATTGTTAGATGAAGATAATTTTAGACTAAAAAGTAATTGGGTAGGTCAAGCATTCTCGGCCTCTGCCGCATCCAAAAAGAGAGGTGTTGCCATACTCATTCACAAAAATTTGAAATGGACGTCTACTACTATTCAGAAAGATTCTGATGGTAGATGGCTTATCATAACCTTTGATACCCCCCTAGGCCCTATAACTATAGTTAATATTTACGCCCCTAACTCCGATGATCCTTCATTCTTTCAAAACCTCTTGCATACTTTAATTTCATCAAACCTAGTGAATTCCCCCTTATTGATTGGCGGAGATTTTAACCTCACTTTGGATATACATATGGATAGGAGCAACGGCTTTCCAGATAGTCACCCTAGAAGCTTTGCTATAGTATCCCAAATAATGCAAGATCTCGGTTTAACCGATATATGGAGAACTCTCCACCCTAGAGATAGGGAATATACTTTTTATTCCTCTCGACATCAAACTTACAGTAGAATCGATTATTTGCTGACATCCTTTCAATTACTGCTAATACAATAGATACTGAGATTCTACCGTTAATTATATCTGACCATTCTCCTGTTAGATTTCTGTTTAATTGGGGCTTCTCCTCCACTAAACCTCCCTTATGGCGTTTAGATCCCCTCTTGTTAAGGGACCCATAATTTTTGCCTTGGATCAAAAAACAAATAAATGAATATATGACATTTAATGACCCTAAAGATACATCTATGAGCATCACCTGGGAAGCACTCAAAGCCACATTGCATGGTAAAATAATTGGATTCGCGACTCACAGGAGGAAACTCAGGGAGCAACAAATTAATAACCTTGAAAAATTACTCAAACAAAAACAAACTGAATACCTAAACAGTTCCAAACCCGATCCCTCCTCACCCGTACACCACGAAATTCTACAACTACGTATGCAAATCAACGAACTTATTTCCAGGAAAACAGAATTAGCATTATTAAGAGTAAAGCACAAATTTTGGGAAGGAGGGGAAAAAGGCAGCAAAATTCTTGCTTGCAGGCTTAGAATGCAACAAATGGAACATCATATTACTGCTCTAAAGGACCATTCAGGGAAAATCTACACCAGTGAACACTCTATTAATAATATTATGACAACCTTTTACAAAAATCTCTACTCTTCTCCTCCCATCACAAATTCCTCAGACATTTCCTCATTTTTAGATGAGCTTGTTTTTCCTCGTTTATCAGAAGAAGCTATACACTCCTTAGACGCACCACTTACCACAGAAGAAGTAAAGAATGCTATTTTTTCCCTTAAATCTGGTCGCTCTCCAGGTGGAGATGGTTTCTCTGTTGATTTTTATAAGATTCTTGTTGAACAATTAGCCCCTTGGTTATGTAATGTTTTTCAAGAATCCACAAAAATTGGACAGTTACCTAACACGATGACTGATGCTATTATAACGGTCATTCCAAAAAAAGACAAGGATGCTACCATTCCGGCCAATTATCATCCCATATCACTACTTAATACTGATGGTAAGATTTTTGCTAAAATTTTAACTAGCCGTTTAGAACCATTCATATCTAACTTAATCCATAGATCCCAAACCGGCTTTATCAAAGGAAGAACGGGTTTGGATCATTTACGCTCTTTAATTAATCTAATACATAAAGCAAAATCTCTTTCCTCTCCAGCAGTTGCTATTTCTATAGACTTCGAAAAAGCATTCGACTCATTAAGCTAGAACTTTCTTTATCTGGTGCTATCGCGTTTTGGCTTTCCTGATCATTTCTGTTCCTGGATTCAACTTATTTATACTAATCCTCATGCGAGAGTGCTTACCAATTTCACATTATCTCAGTCATTCGAATTAGAAAGAGGCACGTGCCAAGGCTGCCCTTTATCTCCATCTCTCTTTATTCTGGCTCTCGAAACTCTAGCTATTTCCCTTAGACATAACAAAGACATTAGAGGTATCTCTATTGGTTACAGACAATATACATCATTATCATATGCGGATGACATGCTTATATTGCTAGAAAATTTCAAATTATCCCAACAACCTCTTTATAATTTACTTAACCATTTTTCCACACTTTCCGGTCTCAGTGTCAATTATCAAAAAACGGAAATACTTCCATTAAATGATCACTGTGATGCTCTAACAAAAGTTCATCTTCGATTTCGATGGGCCTCACAAGGTATCACTTATCTTGGCATTAAGATATCATCTGATCTGAATAAGATCTGGGATCTAAACATACAACCATTACTAACTAACATCAAAACTAATTTAGATAGATGGAAAAGTCTCAACCTATCCTTCCCAGGTAAAATATCTGCAATTAAAATGAATATTACACCAAAAATTCTATACTTATTTGCTTGTATCCCACTTAAAATTCCCTCCCATTTTCTGCATAAAATTGATAAAATGATGGGTAATTTTTTATGGGAAGGACATATACCTAGATTTAGTCGCATTAAATTAAGATCTCATTGGACTCGTGGTGGCTTTGGTTTACCCTGGTTTACTGCCTATTTTTGGGCATTCAGAGCTTCGCAAATGGTTAAATGGTTTTTCAAACCCAATTGTAATGTCCCCCTATGGTACGATATGGAAACATCATTATCTTCTGGTTTAACCCCTAACTGCTTTATTTATTTTACTTCTGTATCTAAATTTAAGCAAAATCCTGTTATTAACTCGTCTATATATTACTGGCTCAAAATGCACAAATGGCTTAATATTGATCCTGCACCTATACAATATACTCCTATTTGGGGAAACACAAAGCTTACACTGGAGAATAAACCAATATACTGTAAATCTTGGGCACAAAAAAACATTATTTTCCTTAACGATATTTTAATGGATAACAGTAATACTCTAGACACCTTTTGTAACTTGCAAGCCAAATGGAACATCCCTAAAACAGAGTTTTGGAAATACCTACAGATCAGATCTGCCATAACCCATTTCACCCTACAACCTAATAATCCACTGGAACTCACTCATATATTAACAAATGGATTAATACCCCTCAAGGCCTAACTAGTACCATTTATAAATTAATTAGGATAAGCTCCCAAATCAGTCTCTTTCAGCAGAGACAAATGGAACTGATACTTAATATTGACATATCCGATTTCCATTGAGCAATGCTGGAAACTCTGCCATGACTCGTTCAAGATGTACAAAGCAGATTAATTCAATGTAAAATCTTACATTTATGGTATAACACTCCAGCTCACCTGCATAACATTGGTTTACTACCTAATAATAACTGTTAGATGCAATGCCCCAAATGGGGATCTTTTTACATATGTATGGTCAAGTAATTCCTATCTCTCTAACTTATGCAAATTATTCACCAATTAGCTACTAAAGTCATTGGCAGAGTTATTCCATTTGATCCTAAGCTATATATTCTTGGCGTCATAGATAGTAACATAAGTTTAACAAAATATCAGCATAAATGGCTTCAGATATTGTTCATGCAAGTTAAAAGACTGATCTTAATTCGTTGGAAGTCTCACTTAACCCCTAATCTGACTGATATTTTAAATCATCTAACTCACATCTCCTCTCTTGAGAGAATCTCTTATCTAACCATTGACAGACTCAATGAATATTACCTTTGCTGGCAGAGCTATTTGAACTTTCTCCAGTCTTAAATTACATATACATATATTAACTTTTTTTTTTTTCACGATACGGCTCTAGATACGATTTCTTACTGTTATATATTTGCAGCTCCTTCTCTCTTGTTGTTTAAAGTTCATGATTATTATTGGAAAAATTTTTTCCTTTTTTACTATTTCCTACTTTTAGCTTCGTGTAGTATGGTCAATATTATATACTATACGGGAAGTCAGTATAGTATTTTGCATTATCATAATTTTGGTAATACATATACTTCCATCATGTTACCTTTTTCTTATTATTATATATTATATCATATATCTCATTATGTATAATATTTTTGGAGCTGTACTATGTCATGTTTAAGCAGATCCAATAAAAAGATTAACTGCAGAAAAAGAGTTCTTTTCAGATGCTGGTTTGAGTACTTTTCATACAATGTTAGCATCAAGAATCAATGGAGAAATCAGATTTTTTGACAACATGGTTCCCCTTGTCAGTTTTTTTAAAATGATATGTTATTGTTTTATAAGCAAAGAATTTGTGTCCAAATATTAATCTGAGATCTGCTACATCCTGCAAGACTTTCGGCAGTGAGATGAAAATGTCCATCCTGACCATGGTTTTTAACAACGTGCTCATATGACACCAACACCAAACATATTTTCTTCATAAAATGTGTAACACTTGTAAAAAGAACATGGTTGGATCTAAGAATATTCAGTGTGTACAGCTTGTACAGTTTGAACTAAATGAGCTTCAATTCCCTCACAGCAATACTGTATAGGTATAATTTACCCCACCTCTACCATCGCTTGAGACACATAAAGTCTTTTAAGCACAATCAGGAAGAAAGATTATTATATCAACATGTTGAAAAAATATGTTATTACTTACTTAAGGATCTTTGATAAGCTGTTAAGAAAACATTGTTGCCTTACATTCTATTTATGGTGCCATTGTGTGTCCCATTCTCCTACTTCATGTGCCATTTTTGTTGCAACCTTGCAACCTTGATTTTGACATCCCGATGGCTATATTTGTGGAGAACTGACACCACTGTGGCTCATATTGCTTGTATAGAAAGTTGTAGAGGCTTCCGAGAAGGGTCTGACCCCAATGTATTCTGTGTTGTTGCCATGTTCTGTGGCTCTGGTGGTGGCTGGGTTTTAGAACTCCTCCATCCACTTTTGCTTGGATGCAACATCTCCAAAATATATATGTAGCTGTGCAGCATGACAAGTTCTACTTGATGCTGTCAAAGAAATAGCCAATTTATTATATAAATGTGCTGTTTATCTGTGTTTGTGCTCTGAGATGTGCAGAGCTCTTTCCAAATGTGTCTTGTCATCAGGCATGCTCAACAGTGTCCCCGTACCCCCTGCCTGATTGAGAAAATTAATGTACAGTATAAGATGGACAAATACAGAATATCAACCCTATAAAACTGGAGGATGTGAATCAAGAATGGATCTCACAGGCTAATCAAAATGAGGAGATTAAGGATTTAGTGTATGAGTTATTCCTTTTCTTTTTTTTGATATATCTTTTTGACCCACCATCACCACCATGATCCTTTCATTGGGTCAGCCACCAGTTCCCAGCCCTGTCTGCCACTCTCCCTGCTGTTGAGTCTGATGGTGATCCACTTGGAGTGCGGCCCAAGGGCTGTAGACATGACCATTAATGGCAGTTGTTGCACATAGGGTTTTCTTCCCTCTTTTCCCAGTCATCTCTCCCACCACCCCTTGATGGCAAGCCATAGCTCTATCAGCTTTGATGATGGAAGTGCATGCTGGGCTGATGCCACCCTGCCCCCCAGGAAGCTGACTCCCTGGCTTACCACAGGGGGCAACTGCTTCCTTAGAACCAAGCTGTCACCTTAACTGGCTGGCTCATGTTTCCCTCAAGAGCACTCCCCAGCCTTACCACCCAATGCCAGTAATCCCTGTCTCCCTACAAAATCTGGATTGCTACAATGGAAGTGAAAGGTGCTTCCACTGAGCCATCAGGAAGCCTCTGTGACAATAATTTTTTAAACCTCCCTACATCTGGGATGAATAAAACTTTGTGTTTATTTGAGCATGATGTTTCCGATTCTTCATTATCATCAGGCATTGAGTTAAATGATAGAGAAACAATAAGGGAAGATAGAAAAAAGTGGTTAAAAAAACAATTAACTTTTTGTCCAAGCTCCTCAAATAATAATATTAGGACTTTTGCAAGGGTGGTCATGTCAGAGGTTAAGGGACTTATTCAAAATGACCAAAAGGAAAAAGTATAGCAATCTATTAGCACACAAATGTAAGACTATACAGGAATAGAAACACATTAAAGGGATAATAGTAAAACAAGCTGACAAAGGGAGAAATGTAATAATTATGCCAAAAAACAGATTTGTCAAAATGGTCGGTAACCTACTTCAGAATGATACTAAATATATCCTTTTATAGGGAGACACTACAAATAGTTTTAAAAATGAGTTGCATTGGATGCTAATAGGTGCTCTTGAGTGTGGAGCCATAAATGAGGATGCATTTGACTTCATTTGGACACTGAACCCATATTGCCAGTACTATACACCCTTCCAAAATTTACAAACATTTGACAGCACCACCAGGATGCTCCATCATCTACGAGAGATGGAGACAGGAATATTGATTGATGTTGAATAATGCTGAGTCCTTGTACACAGGTGTATGTCACGAGGATGGTATTTCGGCTGTACAATACTTTCTGAACAAGAACCACAACCTAGGGCCTAAATAGCTGTTGGTTCAATCAGTGAAGATTCTTTTAAAAAATGTTTTTTGAGTTTGCAGGTAGAACTTACCTGCAGATGTAAGGAACATACTTGCTGACCTTTATGGTTCCTTCCTATGCAGATCTCTTCATGGGATACATGGAAGAGGATGCTACAGACTTTGGAGATATGACTCACTCACCTCACAAAACATTTTGCTTTAACACAGCTTTATTTTCATACAGTGCCAGTACTGCTTTATGAAACAAACTAGCCAATATTTTGAGGGAAACTGCTCTTCTCCTGGGCAAGCAGCTACTGTACCATATGGCTTCCTAATATCCAAATGCTGTCTGTAATTCTTTCTCTGTTTATCTCATATTAATTTCTTTTGGACTTTGATGGCATACTCTGAGGATGTGTAGTATTCTTCTATGTATGACCCAGAGTCATGGATTTCTCCAGCAAAGCATCTGGCTTGCTAATTTGTAGGAACCCACTAGTTGGCAAGCAGGATGCTTTGCTGGAAGAGTTCATAAAAGTAACTGCTTTCCCTGAAGAAAATAATTCTTCCTCAGTGGCTGAACAGTTCAATAAATAGCTGAACAGTAATGATTCACAGGAACAGTCGAGGAAGAAACTGTGTATTTCTTAGACCTGAGTATGAGGGCAGTTCAGATAAGGGGGTACTGGAAGGAGACAGTAACAAATGCTCTTCTGCATTATAAAAATGCACATTCTCCAGCTTTGAATGATTCACTTCAATATGGACTGTTTCTTTATTTAATGAGTCATTTTAGTGAACAATAGGACTATGAAATCAAGTCCAGGGAATTGCTACAATGGTTTGTAAAAAGAGGCTGCATTAGAGCTGTGCAGAACATAAAATTCTGCTCATGGATTGCCCACAGAATCAATATTCAGATTCCGTGGGATTTTGCAGAATTTGTGTGCAAATTCCTACAATTTTGCAAAGTTTTAAAATTCAGTTATGTTAGGCTTGTTTTTAAAGAACATAAACAAATGATGCCACATTTGGCACGTATACAGGTATTGATGGCATGTGTACCTGTGCCAAATTTCAGAGTTCTAGATTGAAAGGGAGCTGAGCTAGGGGTGGCCAAATACTAAATGAAAATTTATTTTTCATTTTTTTTATCTAATTTAAAAACTTCTTACAGAAATGTCTCCACAGTTTCAAGATGTAGATAAAAATGCAATATGGTTATGTTCACCAAGTTTTAAGTCTCAAGCTTTAAAGGGGGATGTGCTATAGGTAGCCAAACATTTTGCCAAAATTAAGAATTTAGGTTAGTATAATTTTGAAATCATTTATTAAAATGCTCTAACAGTTTGTAGGTATATGGGTTATTACTGCTTTTATATATATATACTCAGTTTAGGATTTCTAGCTTCAAAGGTGCATGAGTTACATAAGGCCTCATCTGGATTACTACGTACAGTTCTGAAGATCTCACCAAAGAAAGGGCATTGATAGATGGAAAGTGGTCCAGAGAAGAGCAACAAAAATGTTACATGGCCTTCAGGAAATTACCTATGAAGAGAGTCTTGGGGCACTGAAATTGCACTCATTAGAGACTGGGGGGATATGATTGAGACCTTTAAGTTCCTTAAAAGCATCAAAAGGTGCCAGAAGTGTAGTGTTTTACATCAATTCTATTACAAGACGGCACGAGTGGAAATTGAAGAGTGGAGTGTTCAAGAGGGACATTAGAAAGTATTACTTTTCAGAGAGGGTGGTGGAAAATTGGAATAGATTACCTCCTGAGGTGATGGCTGAAAAGTCAGTATCAAGCTTTCAGCATGGGTAAGACAAGTATTGGGAACAAACACATGGCACTGGCATGGGCTAGGCTGGGTGTCTAGGAGGACAGAACACGGTGTATAATTCTGTAGGTCCTGGGATACCTCGCTTTGGCAGACTCGATGGACCACAGGTCCATTTCTGCTGTCATCGTCTATGTTTCTATGTTACATGCAGAAACAAATTCATTAAATTTCCCATAAAAATAAAATTACAGAATATGAGCACCTATCATTGAGACTATGCATCCTAATGTCACGTTATTTGGCACACAAATAGACCTCCTATAAACATGTAATCTTGCCAAAATGTCAGATCTCTAGATCAATAGAATAGTGAGTTATTACCAAATTAATAAATTTGAAAAATTCCACTGAATTTCATCAAATTTTAAATGTCAGTTATTTTGGTCTAGGTTTCCAAGTACATGTCCAAATGATACAAAATGTGTCAGGTTAACAGGCACTAATGGAATTCATACGTATAACAAATTTCATAGCCCTAGATTGGAAGGAGGTGAGTTGTGCATAGCCACACATTTAATCAATATTTAATTTTCAGTTATTTCCATCTAATTTAAAACAATATTATCCAAATTTCTCCACAGTGTCAAGAGTTAGTGAAACCTGCATCATGGATATGTGCATCATGTTTTAAGTAACAAGCTTTAAGGGGCTGTGATATAGGTAGACAAACATTTTGCCAACATTTTGATTTTCGTTATTTTAGTATAGTTTTGAAAGCATTCTTCAAAATGTTTTTTGCAGGTTTAAAGGTTATTATTACATTTACAATATGTATGTACCTAGGTCTAGATATTCAAAGCAGATGTGCTGCGCAACCCGAGATGCACCAGTGCAAACCACAGGATGCGCCCTGGTGCAATATTTAAAGGACACGGATGTGCAGCACAAACCTGGATGCAGCAGAGCACAAATATAATAACAGCACAAGTGGAGGGGATGTTCCTATGAATGTGCCGCGCAGCCACATATTCAGCCAAGATGTGCTGTGCATCCGTGGGGCATCATGCAGATGCGCTGTGCAAAGATAGGTATATAAAAAGCATGCCTAAGTCCAGTTGACCAACAGGCAGACAGCAGCATAGCAGCCATGAATGGGACAGCATTCCTGTTGGCATCAGTTATGAGGGGAGTGAGGAGATGGGATGAGGAAAGGCATGGACATGGAAGGGCCCGTAGTTGGTATGCCCAGCAGAGAAGGTACCATGTCTGTGTCACATTCGACCACCTGAGTGATATGGAGATTGTGGACCAGTACAGACTCAGCAGGGCACTGCTGAGACAGCTCTGTGAGCTGCTCCATGATGACCTGCAGGCACCAACACACAAGAGTCATGCCATGACAGTGAGGCAAAGGTGATAGCAGCAATGGACCTACTCTCCATGGGCACCGTCCAGACACCAGTGGGTGACACCACTGGCAACACACAATCCACCATGTCCCATCTCTTCACCCAATTCCTCACCACTCTGCTGCCACATGCTTCAGAGTACATCAAATTCCCAAGCACAGAGGCAGAGTGGACAGAAACCATGCAGCACTTCCACTGGGTTGCATGCATGCCAGGTGTGCTAGGGGCCATAGGCTGTACACTTGTGGCAATACACCACCAACTGGCCCAGAGGGTGTGGCATACATTAACCCATTATACCTATTAGTGCCATATGGTGTCAGAACCATCCATTGCTTAATCTCACCCAAAATGATGGCATCAGATAAAATGAGTTAACAGAAAGGGCTACCACTCCATAAACTGTCAGGTGGTGTGCAATGACATGGGACACATTACCAATGTGTGTGCCACACACCCTGGAAGTGCACTTGATGCCAACATCTGGCACCAGTCATCTACCACCACCGCCTTACTACAAGTAACCGACTCCATCTTCTCCGCCGTGGATGCAGGGCAAACAACTACTGCCATCTTCCTTGACCTAGCTAAAGCCTTTGATTTGGTCTCCCACCCTCTATTGCTAGGCAAATTGAGCTCCTTTGGCCTTGCTAAACAGGCCATAAACTGGTTCCATTCCTACCTCCAGAACAGGATTTAGCAAGTACAAATCGGAGACACCATCTCCAACCCTCTACGCATCCTCATGGGTGTCCCCAAAGGCTCCATCCCTGGTCCCATCCTTTTCTCCCTTTTCATAAATGACCTCCCCTCAGCCTGTCTCACCTCAAACATGCATCTTACGCTGACGACACCATTATCTGCAGCTCAGGCCCCTCCCATGCCAGTGTCCATCCAAACCTCCAAAGCGATTTCAACCGAGTACAAGCCTGACTCCAAAAAAATCTGTTAAAACTTAATGCAAAAAAACCTGTCTCCATGGTTTTCGGCACAAGACAAAAACTCTCCTCCCTGCCTGCCCCCCCGATCTCCACCCTGGATGAAATTCCCCTAGAGTCTGTACCCACCTTTAAGTACCTGGGAGTCTGGCTGGACACAAACCTCAACTTCTCCACCCACGTCAATGCCGTCTGCACCAAACTCCAGCCCAAACTTGCTATCCTCTACTGCCACAAAGACTGCTTCCCCCTCCCTACTTGGAGTGAACTCACACATAAAACCATCCTACCGATACTGGACTATGTGGACGGCATTTATGGCACAGCTCCTTCCTCCTCCCTTGCAAAACTCGACGTCCTGCTAAACTCCTTCATGCGCTTCACCACTGTCTCCCCTCCACTCACTCATCACTGCAAGCTGGTCACAACTCTATCTCTGATGCCACTCTCACAAAGGCAGACTACCCACAGTGCCTTACTCATAGCAAAATATTGGCACAGCTCCTTTCCCTTCTACCTAGCCTCCCGCCTCTCTCAAGCCGACCCCTCTGGCTACTCACTTTGCCACAGACATGCACGTACCTTCCACCACTCACGCCCCCTGTCAGCCTCTGGGCAAGCTGCCTTTTCCTACTGGCTCCCTCTCCTATGGAACAACCTCTCTCCCTTCATCTGGCCCCCTCCCTATTAGCCTTCAAACAGCTCCTTAGGCTTCTCCCTCCCACTCCCTGCCACAGCTGTACACCCAATCCCTCCTTATATGGTCCTATCACTACCCTAAATAGCCTTACCAGGTAATAAAAATTAACTCCTCATGCCAGCTTTTACTGCTAAATCCCCCCCTCCCACCGGCACCCTCTTCCCGAAAACTCAATTTTTCGATAAATCCACTACTGTAAATATGTAAATACATGCACCTGAAATTTAAGGTTATAAATGGTCTTAGAAATGAAATTAAGTAATTATTTTTTCAACCCTGTTGTTCATTCTAAAGTGTAACCTCTCCAACTAACTCCATGTAAATGTACCATAATGTATCACTCGTCTGTTACTTGATAATCTCTGTATTTATATTTCTCTGTCTACCACCTTGTACTACATGTACCCAGGTCGCACCTGGAAACGAGCCTCAGCTCAGCGTGCTATTCCCGGTCACCAATTTTAAATAAATAAATAAATATTGCCACCTGTTTGAGAGCAGGGGGATACCTAGCGGCATTCTAGTGGTTGAGTGGGGCTTGACAATGGGCCCACACAGCGGCACACAATACAGCATGTGGAACTGTGGTGTAGGAAACAGACAGAGGTCACCATGCCCAACAGGCATGTAGTGCCATGACCCACATGTGTCCACTGCACTGTGAACCACATATGGTAGGTGGGTGCTGGGCTCTGGGGGGGGATGGCCAGGGACACACACAGCATGCACATGTGTCCAGTCATGCAGTGACACAGAGTCTGGGCCAACACCAGTTCCACAGTACTACAGAGAACCACAGCTGGACAGGACAGTGGCTGTGTGCCAGCAGGGGCAGGGCATGTGAACAGTAAGGCATGGATGTAGGAGGTCATGGCATGCCAGGCATGTGCCCTGCATTGAACACACATGCTGTGCATCAACTGACATGATGTTGTGTGCATGGCTTGTCTGTCGTGAGGTGGGACAGCCAGGGTGCGGGCCACACAGATCAATGGCAGACCAGCAAAAGCATTTGGCTATAGCACATCTGTGAATGCATGATGAACACTTAATGCTTTTTCTCTTCCACAGTTGACTGTGCATACCCCCTACAGTCGTGGCTGCTCACTCCCATATGCCTGCCCTCATCCATGGCAGAGAACAGGTACAATGAGGCACATGACATGACATGCAATATCACTGAGCATGTATTCAGTATCCTTAAAATGAAATTCAGGTGCCTGGACGGGTCTGGCGGTGCCCTACAGTACAGCCCAGAGAAGACCTGTGGCATATTCCTGGCTTGTTGTATGACACACAAAACAGCCATGGACTGTGGAATCCATATCCAAGCTGAGTCAGGTGACAACTCCAAGGATGAGGGGACACAGGCCAGGGGTGGGCAGGACCATCATGACCATAGAGACCCATGGCTAGCTGCCTGGGCACAGTGGCACGTTGATACGATTGTGGAGGAGCACTTTGAAGATCGCAGGTGAGTAACAGAGTGGGAAAATGGGGGGTTGTGCAATGTCATGTGGGAAGGGGGAATAACACGCAAAGGTTGACAGATGTGGCATGGCTGACAGGTCCACAGTAGTGGAGGAACACACCCATGCAGGTATGGCCACAGCAGTATAGTCATGTCTGGGGCTACATGGGGCACTGCGGTGTATGGCTTAGATAAGTGGACAATGTCCACACACATTCACAGCAGACACACAAGGCTGCAGTAATCATGCCCATGCCAGACAACACAGCAGCAGAGCCCCAGCACAAGCCCAGAAAACCACACGGACAGCATGGACATGCAAACCACAGGCCCACGCATGTGCCCCTGCATGGGGACCTAGGTATAGACAGCAGGGTGTGTGGGCAAACAACTCCTGAATGGTGACTGTGCCATGACAACTGCACACAGGTGGCATCACTGTGTCCTACCATGGTTGCCACGGACACGGGCAACCACCTCGGCAGGGAACCCAATTGTGCTAGCAGGGTTATACCCATGAGACCATGACTGTGTGCTCATGAGTGTCTCATTCCCAAAGTAAAGATGGGACCCAGGGGAGTTGGGAATACCTGAGGCAGGGAATGGCATCAGAAGCAATGGGGCCATGTAATGCCATGAGGCAGGAGTGCTGGTGTCACTAAGTGCTGGGTGCTGCCAGCACTCCTGTATCCATGGGGTGCAAGAGCGGCACAGCCCACCTCGATGGTCTGTGCTATCATCTCAAAGCCTGCAGTTATGTCTACCTGCAGTTGGCGAATCTTGCCAACCACGTCCACCCGGAGTTGGCTTATCTCACCAACCAGTCGGGAGCACCCCTCAGAGGCATGGTCATCTATGATGCTCACCTGCACATGCATGACCTTACATACCTCCCTGAGTGCACCCTGGTGTCCCACAGAGGCTCGCTGAGGAGCCAGATGTGCCCATCAAGCTCATCAGTAGGGGACCTGTGCTGTGGGGATGCTGATGGGCATGTGGTGTACCGCCTCCGGCAACATCCACGACCTGTCGATTCTGAATGGCTGGCTGCTGTTCAGGAAGGGACTGTGCATGGGTAGGCACAGTGGGTCCTTGTACAGTCACAGCATGTGCACAGGCGGTATTTTACTGTCACACAGTGCCCTGCTTCACCAGTGTGATGGTCCCTGTCCCCACAGCCACACCCCAGACCTGGCTGCCCACAACTGCTGCAGGTGGTATCATCAGTGGGGCAACCAGGCTGGGGATGAGTGTGAGTGCAGGCTGCCCCACCCTGTCCATCACTATCCATGTGGCCACCTGCATTGAGGCAGTGGCACCACTGCGTGTCATCACCACAAGCTGTTTGGCATCGTCATCGTCATCGTCCATGGCTGATGCCAGCACTGTCAGGTCATCAGGCAACTCCAAGTCAGGCAGGGTGTTCAGACCCACAAAACTCAGGAGGTCCTGGAACATGCGAGCCCTGCCTGCACTTGCCATGATCCCGGCTTATGTCAATTAACTAGGTTCCTCCTCCACTTCCTCCACCAGATCCTCTACCAGAGGGATATGCCTTGCAGCTCCCCGAGGTGCAACAGTGCTGTAAGGCAGACAGGTACAGGACCCCATGTTTTCTGTGATTCTGCAGTTTGCAGCAGTGGCCACAGAAATGAGGGCTGACCGCAGAAATCAGTGTTGGCCGCAGAAATTGGAAAAAAACAGCCACATAGCCTCAGAAATGCTGGTTATGCTCTGCGATTGCACAAGGCAAGGGCATAGCTACTGATATTTTAAGTGTGCCATAACACATATGTTCATTAGAAGGGGCAACAAACTGATGCTACCCACTACAAAGCCAAAAACTAGTGGGTGCATGGTATCTTGACCTATGCTGGCTCTTGTTAAGTAACTCCATCCAGTAAGTATTGGGGGAGACTGCAGCAAGAGTAGCAGAGCTTGATTAGGTTCACAGCAATTATGATTTGCTGCTGTGTAGGTGGGGCTAGCTCAGCCATGTTAATTTGTCATTGTGAGGCTGCTCATGGTGCATGCGGAATCCCTGGAAGATGAATTTGGAAGGCAGAACTGGATCATGAGTAGAAGTCAAGAAGTGAGAAGATTCAGTGGTGCCCATTGAGATGGCACTGATTTTGGTGTGGTGGCAGGGATCGGAGGAGGAGAAGGTGACTGCCGAAACACATGGCTGGCAGCAGTCTGAACAGAGGACTCTGTCCCCACTGGCGGACATCAATCACAGTTTTGATTTGTGGGCCACAGATCTGTACCTGCAAGTGTGACAGTAATTTCTTGGCAGATCTGAACCTGCAGCCAACTGGTGGCATCAAGTGCAATTCTTATGGAGGTTCGAGTTGCCCAGCTGCAGTAGAGTTGTGGACCAGAGCATACTAAAACTGGAGCAGGCAAGTAAGGAAAAAAAATCAGAAACAAGAGTCTGATTGCTGCTATGCATAAGTGAAATGAGGGTCACTGATTGAAGAACACCACAACCCGCTGAGTTGCTAGGAGAAGAAAATATGTTTACCAGTGTTACTCTAGCTTAATAAGAATGACTTGCTTGCATTTTTTAGAGTGTCCCCTAAAAGAAAAATCAGGAGTCAACAAATCCTACAGACACTGCAAGTTACACACTCCTTCATTGTTATAGGAAGACCCCCCCCCAAAAAAAAACAGATTTGCACACTGCACTCAACATGTTTGTTGCAAGGCAGTTGGGGTATACCTAATTTAAACAAACACCAATTTAAAAGAACATTGATCAAAATCAGAAAAAAATGGCTTTCAATTTGGAGTCTATTTAAATCTGCTAACTATAAATATAAACCAGAAGAAATCTAAGTAGGTTTTGCCTTCTGTGTAGTTTTACCTGATTGTGTATGTCCTCCTCCGATTATAACCTAGAAGAATAGCAAAGGCCACCAATTTCCAGAAGAAGAACAGATGAGCCTTCAAATTCAGGGTGGGAGGGAAAAGTCATTAAAAGAGAACACTTTTGCCCATGGATGCTCCATATTTGGGTTATTGCAGTTTAATATTTGTGGAAAGAAGATTGCATACTGTTAAATGGCTTGCAGTTCCACTTTTAGTGTAGCTGAGTGGTTGCATGAAGGCAGTCAAAGGGTTAACTAAGACTTAAACCCATTGAAGGTATGCTGTTTAACCGCAGTTGTTCTGCTGCAGAAAGTATGAGGTCTAGCCGCAGAATATAGGTCCACTTTGCCGCAGCAAACACGGGGCCCTGGACAGGTATGCATTGTCGGAGTGGCATGTCCATGGTTGTCCATTGACTGGTATACATGGGGCCATGTGCCATGAAGCACAGTTGTGCAGGCACTGTCACACGTGGCATGTACCAGCATTGTGACCTGTGTCACCCACACCACCATGTATTGTGTGCATTGCATGCCACAGGACTATGCACGCATGGTTCTGTGACATGGATAGCCATTGGACCATGGCTGTGCACATCCACCCCCCAGGAAAGGGGAACAGCAGCCTGCATGTGGGCACACAGGCAACAGTGACTGGCCACTCTGGTGCATTGCATCATCATGTGTGGTGGACGTACGTGGATGTGGCACATGTACACTGGTGGTCCAGGATAACCACTGGCCATCCCACCCCAGCAGGCTGATGTCCCCAGTGACACAGTCTGACATGGCAGCACACACAGGCTGCAAGAGGGACACTGCATGCCCATGGGGGGTATGTACAACAGTGCATGCACTGCACAGTAGCATGGCGACACAGTATGCATCCATGTGTGGCATGCCCTGCACACCCAGGATCACTGCACAAAGCCATACAGACATTGTGGCACATGAATACTCAAAGTGCTGTGCAGTGCCTCCACTGGTCTGGTATCCACCTCCAGGGATACCCTCCACAGATGCATGAAACAGGGTGGATGCAAGCAGCTCCTCATGTAATGTCAGTGGTAGCATGGTGCATGGCCCACCCCTTATGTCATGCAGGGACACTCACATGGTGGCCAGGCACTCCTTGGCTCTGGTCTTCTTGTTGTTCATGGACTCCTGGGGCATGTGGTTGTATGCCACATGGGCATTCACAGCCTGTGCCACCACATCCCATCCCTGTATCCTCTCCTGCCGCATTCCTGTCTCCACTGACCGGAGGTCCAACATCCAGATATAGGCCTGAAATAGGGCCCCCAGCTCATCATCTGTGAAGTTCCTCCATCTCCTCCATCTCACCTCCTCCTCCTATGCCATACTAGGGTGGAAGTGTGACAGGTGTTAGCACAGTACACAGTCCTACTTCACTGCTCCCAGGCAAGGTGTCTTCCTGGCCAGAAACCCATCAACAGTGTAGCTGTGGTAAACAAACCTCCAAGGTGCAGTACCTGCTGGTTACCAGTGGTGTGTGTGGTGTCACACAGCAGCTCATTTATGACTCAGCACATACAAATGAGGGTCTGTGCAGCCTGTAATGAGATGCTAATGTGGGGACTTGCACTGTGATTGGGCAATCAGGCAATTTGCCTATCCTGGCAGAATATAGCAGATTTGCGCCCAGCCCATCTCAGTTTCCTCCAGGCAAGTATTTGTGCTGCATACTTCTGCATAGCACATCTCTGCACATGGTGGTTCACTGTCATATACCCGCCATGCATAGCAGTGCAACAAGCCATTTCCAGGCAATGCATTGTGCATTGTAGTGCAGCACATCATTGTGCATGTGTGATGATATGCATCATGCATGCCATGCATGGCAGGGCACGCTCTGTGACGTTGCATGGCACATGTCCATGACATTGCACAATGCCACTGGCTGCATGTGTGGCAAGTTGCAACCTTCCCAAGATTGCTCCAGTCCAGTCAGGCTTGCGCAATGCACAATGACATCACTCCATCCTCCCACCCAGCATGGCGGCACAGCAAATGCACAGTGTTGTGCAATAGTCTGTGTACCACACATGGACATTGAACATCTGCATGCTGTGCAGGCCATCGCATGCATGCCTATCACACATCGGCCATGAGCAGGCTATATGGCATGCAGTGCTGCATGCTGCAGGACAGACTGTCAGTTGGCACACTGTTATGACCATGGCACATGCAGGGGCAGCTGGGGCATGGGTACTCAATTGGGGTGAAACAGAGCCCGCCAGCCTGGTGGCATTGGTGCAGCCTGTTGAGGGCCAACTGTTTGGGGATGAGGCCTTGCAGGAGATAAGGGCCTAGGTCTGGGCTAGAGTTTCTAACAGGTTTCTGAGGAGGACGTGGGTACCTCACACTGGTGAACAGTGCAGGCACCACTTTGGGAACCTATGGAGGAGGGACCCTGAGCAGCTGAGGGTGCTGCAGGAGCATGCCCGCAGGAGCAACGTGCCATGACCAGGTATGTACACAGTTTGTGTAGTCTGCTATTGCCTGCATGATGTTCCTGTAGTTGAGGGGTGGTGTTAATGAATTCTGTGGGTGCTGTGGGGTTTGGGGATGTGAGGTGTGGTGGGGTTGTGAGTAGTGTTGCTGGGGGGCTGGGGGTGGTGACAGCATGCTGCTCATGTTTTCCTTTCATTCTGTTCCCCTTGCAGACTGGGAAGAGCATCAGTGGGTGCTGGACAGGGGACATGAGCATGGTAGGGCCAGGAGACCATGGTTGCTGGGCTACACATGGTGCCATCTCAGCCTCTGGAAGGTAGATGTGCCTTCTATTTTTGTTTTGTGCTGTTTGAGGTGGGATGGTGGTGATGGTATGGGTTTCCATGTCCACCATGGCTGTTTGCCGTGTATGCCCCAGGTGTGCCAGTCAGCACACTTTGGCCATTGTCCTGGCACCGTGTAGCAGTCCTGCTGTGCACCATGCCCATGTGTGTTTGACGCATTTTGTGTCTTATCAGGACTGTGGGTGCCCAGCATGACACATGGGTAGTTCCATTAGGCCTCTAGATGTGGTGCATGTGACTATTGGACCCATATAGTGTGGGTGGGCATGGCTTCATGTCCAATGGCAATGTGCATTGCATGCACTTGCTGCCATCACGCTGCACTGTCCCACAGTCAGGTCATTGTATGGCTCTGTTGTGTGGCACTTCTCCAGTCAGTGAGGTGTGTGGTGTATTGTTGGGATTGTATCTGTGTCCCATCAATGTCCAGCATGCATGTCAATCCCAAGGGGAGGGTCATAGCCTGTGTATGTCATGGCACTGAGTGCATGTCCTCTGTTTCACCACAGAAGTCAGCCTGCTGAGGGTGGTGCCTATGGTACGGGCAGGTGTGGAGGCATCAGATGGGACCAGGTCCACAACACACCAGGGATATTGACCACGATACATCAGAGACAGGGGGTAATCTACATGCAGCTGAGGGCCATCCAGAGGGCTATCAGGGAGCAAATAGTGGTGCTCCGAGGGATGAGCCAGATGAATCACCCCCCTGAGGGGACCAGCAGCAGTCATAACACTGTGTGGCTATTGAACTTGCATGGATTGGACATTCAGTTGCTCACCTCTACATTTCTCCTCTCCCCTGTTTCAACACCTGCAGTCTGCTGCTCCACCTGAATTCCCTTTTCCCTGTCCATCCCTACCACACCCCAGTTTTGGAGTTGTTGTTATTGTTCTTGTTTTTTCTTCATACATGTATTCCTATTATGATTGTGTGTTACTTTAAAGCCTTTTGTACTGCACTTTTCCTGTGTTTGTGGTCGAGTATGTGCTATGGATGCTGTCTGCTGTTCTGTTGCTTCTTCTACCCCCTGCCCCTTGGGATGCATGACTTGCCTGTTTGTGACCTGTCACACAAGCCTACCCTGTCCACCCACACAGGCCCATTCCTTGCTTACCATGGTCATCCCTGTGCAGCATCTGTGTTGTCTCCCACTGTTGCTCACAGTGGCATGCTCAGTATGGCTCCCCCCCCCCAATGCTGTGCATTCCATGGGGATTGCTCTGTGAACCATGCTGCACTGCTGTGCTGTTTTCCTCATCGTGTGCCCCTGGATATGTGCACCCTGTGTAGCCTACACAAATCTGACACATTTGGCTCCTTGGCACCACTATCTCTGTGCCTGTGTTGGCCATGCTGTCCATTGGCAAACCCCAGTGTTCTGTCCTTTTGGCTATGCTGTTCTGTGTGCCATGCCATCGGTGTGTGCTGGACACATTGCATGCCTCTGTGTGTGTGTGTTGCCACATCCTGTGCCCTTGATGAGCTGCACAGTGCCCATCCTGCAGCTGTGCAGTACCACTCTGTTCACCATGGTCATGGCTGCTGGGGCCCCCTGACTCTGCACTTGCACAGTTCTCATGGCCCACCCTGGGTACTGACATGTTGCTCCAGCCTCAGGCAGGCCTACTCCACTTGCTATATTCAGTCTTGCCCTTCTGCGCAGTGCATGTGTGGTTGCACTAATAGCACATCCATGGTATATTCGGCCTCGGTTGTGCTGGCACATCCTATGGCTTATCGACTGAATATAGCAGTTTTTTGGGCGGCGCATCTGGGTTGCATTGCACAGGCACTTGCACTTTGTGCCTGGAGACTTTTGAATATCTAGGCCCCAGTGTCTTTGTAGCTCCAAAGGTGATTGAGTTACATGCAGATAAAAATGTTAATGTCATTTCCCGCAAAAAAAATAAAATGACACTTTGAGCACCTACACTTTTGAGGTGATGCATTGTAATCTCAATATAATTAGCACATATCTTTTGCTCAGTTAACAGCTGAGTTATGACCAAATTAATACATTTCAAAAAATGCCATGAAATTCCATCAAAATTCCACATGTTTGCAGAACTTCATGGAATTCTGTCAAAATTCAACAAACATAATTTTCTCTTTCCACACAACTCTGGCTACAAGCCACAAGCCACAAGTCCTGGAGCTCACAAGAAATACAGTGGGAGGTATGGAGCAGACCATTACTGGCAAAAGAAAAGAATGTTAAAGGAATAACTGATAACATTATCAATTAATTACAATGGTGTAGGTGGACAAATATGAAAACTGGAATATACAAACAAATGATACACAGTTATTTCAGTAGTCCCTTCAGAGACCTAGAATAAGCTACAGAAGAACCCAGCTTAGTCAGGAGTTAGTATAGAAAATCAAAAATGAATAAAGTAGGAAATGGTCTTTCATCCCCCAAACCAGGATTCCAAACATGCAAAAGATGTAACATTTGCAAATTTAGAGACTGTGGGGACTTCTTTGTACATCCAAATACAGGTATGAAATTCACTGTATGAGAACTGATAACATGTGACACTAATTTTGTGATTCATTCCATAACATGTCCTGAAAGGAAATGTACTGTATGTAGGATGTACTATACATCTAATTAAACAGCTGATATAGGAGCATGTTAAGGACATAGAAAAGGGGAGACCTGACAGCACACTTGGGGATGGATTTTCAAAGTACCCCTAGATTGCCACAAATGTGTGGCAGTCTAGGTCTGTGACATGCCCTGGCTGTATCAGAGACCCTGCATCATATTCAGGAAGAACAGGGTCCCTGCGCCACAAATCCATGAGTTCCCACACCCGCAGGAGTGCACCAGAACAATCGGCGCACCTACAGGTAATGCTACAAGGATCTGACTGCCTCACACCCCCACCCAGTGCAGCAGTAGAGATTCCAGGATGGTTGAGGGTGGGTGGCACACACTTGACAGGCATGCAGTGTACAGGTATAGCATGGGCATGGGGTGCCCTGGTGGCAATTGGAAAGGGGGGGTTGGCAAGCATATTAGTGAGGTTGCACTCAGCAGGCAAGACATTTATTGAGCATTAGTGTCACAAGGAATGGTGAGAAGAAGGTTACAGAGACACACAGTGCAATGGCCTTACCTAGGCACAGCCCTGGGAGCAGCGCACAGAGTCATGCCCATTTGGGGAAATGGCACTGTGGTCTCCGTACCCCCCCTTCATTGTTCCTTGTAAATGACACTCATGATCAATAAATGGCACCCTTGCTGGGTGCAACCTTACTAATCTGCTTGCCAACACCCTCCCAAACTGCCACTAGGGCACTCCATGCCACCCACATAAAAACCCTTCAAGGCCCCCAGACAACAATTGGCCTTGGCGTCTGGCACTGGTGCAAGGGGCTTAGACTAACTCATTTTTGGGCTATCTCGAGCCCCTTGCTTCAGCCATGGTGGGACTTTCTGAATTCCAGAAAGGGGAATTTTTCAGCCCCACTGTGGGGCAACCCCAATTTCAACTGGGTTCACCCTCATTTTTGTAGCAGGTGGGGGTGCAGTGCCAGTTTGCTGCAGCGGGTTCCAATTCAGATGCTGACTGCATTTCTGAATTGGGACTGTCACATCATTTGACATTAGGTGCAAGTTGCATAAGGACTCTTTGACACAAGCACCTTGCATCATTCATTTGGCTTTGAAAATCTGGCCTCAGTTGCTTTTAAAACTTGTCACAACTCCTCAGTAAGTGAAATTAAATGGATTGGGATGAAGATTGCTAAACCTTTGCCTAGAGGCAGTGATTGCCTGAAGAGCTTGTTACAGAAAGAGATATTAACATCAGCGATTGGGTGCCTACAATAACAGCGACCCAATCCCCGGCACATCTCCGCAGGGCTACGGTAGAGAAGGGTGGCCGGATGGGGGGGTCTTCAAATATGGCGATTGGATGTTGCGTTATGTAAGTGTGCAGTGGGGGGAGCAAGCATGCACAGTGAGGGGTGGGAGGGTATGAGAGGGGTGGTGCCATGGTGGGATGCTGAGCTGTCCCCATGGTGTGGTGGGTGGGTTGGCAGCATTGGTGGGCAGGGTATTGTGTTCAAGCACTGGTGCGTTTTTGTTACACCCTGCCAGAATCTTTTTTTTTTTTTTTTTTCCCCAACATGCACCCCCGGAGTTGAGAATCCTTGGGGCAGGGCACAGCCCTGCATAAAACACTAAAAATGAAGTCCCTGGTGCCATTTTGCTGTAACCGGGTGCCGGTACTTGACTTTGCAGTAATGGCGATTGCCTTTAGGCTTTCACCATTGTCACCTAAACCTGGCTTAAAAGCCTAAAACCTTATGGCCATAATTATGATTTTGATCTAAAGCCATTTCTTTAATTTTGATTACTGTGGATTCCAGATATATGCACATTCTCGGGACAAGTTATTTTCGTGCATACATTTAAAATGCCATGGGAAATAATGGGCCCCATAGGAATGAACTGAGCTCCACTCCATAGCTGTTTGTAACCTGATGCTAAAAATGGGGATACGGGAATTTTATTTTTAAGCTCATAAATGATGCAACTGAATACCCATCCAAAAGCTCACAAAACCCAGCCCTGTATAAAAGTTTATTTGTTGATCTTGTTTTACACGATGTTGAAAATGGAGATCAGAGAGTCAGCGTCCCTGAAGCCAGCAATGCAATTTTTTGTAGTCTAGCCTGTCCCTCTGTAGCTGTTATGAATCTGTTGTATGACAGCTGCTATTAGCATCTCTGCAGCCTGCTTGTTTGTTTTTTTTAGTGCCACTGTATCCAATGCTGAAGTTGCCAAAAATGTGAAGTAGCCTGCTGTTTTGAAGCTGTGTTAGCAGATGCCCACTCAAAGAGGGGGACGGTGTGTATCGGCATCTCTGGAGCCCACGTGGCTTAAAAAAATGTATTTTTGCTGCTGTCTTGTTGATAGCTGACAGCTGACACTGACTCAGTGGGGAACAGCTAAATTGGGAGATGAGGGACAGCGGTGTGTGAGGAGTAAAACAAAGTCAGGTTACAGTGAGGTTATCATGGGAGTTTACACTCGATTAACATCTTTGCTTTTAGCTGACAGCTCAGTTCAGACCCAATTGATACCTACTGACACCTATTAAACAGGGGAAAAAGACCACCTGAGGAGCTTCTCTCAGCTCAAAAATGTGCACACAACCACAATTCAGTGTGCATACAAACAGATGATTTAATATTAAAAGAAAAGGCCAGGAACTGGTACCTCAGGATTTTAGAAACATAGAAGCATAGAAACTGTCGGCAGATAAGGACCACTAGGCCCATCCAGTCTTCCTGTATGCTCTGTACATTCTATGTGGCCACTGGCCCTATGCGATTAATGGCTTTTCATCACTCCCATTTTGTGCACACATCCAGAACGTGCATACATACAAATGGCATACAAGTGGAATTGACCACAGGTATGGCTGTTCTGAAGCACAGATGACTGCCAGACTCCATTAGGATGCCAGACTAATCCAGATATAGGTTTGATTTAAGAGAGAATGAATTGTACATGCTATTCTGTGCCCATTATTTTACAATACAGTTTATATCTATTTATAGCCTTTTCACTAAATGTCTTCTCTCCTCTTTTGTTTATGTTGATAGGCCAACTTTTCAGGATACTATGTCAGGATTTGAACAAGTAATGTGCTGGAACTATAAGAATGTAGTTTGGACATTCGGATGTAACTTGATTACAACAGGAGGACTGGGAGTCCACAGATGCTTGGTCTTGTAAAAGGACAGAGGGCATTCTTCAATATGAAGACACGCAAAAGTTCTGCCACTTTTTGAACTACTGTATGTTCATTTGCTGCACCATGAATTCTGCTGAACTACCAAACCATTAAGAGCAGTGAAAATATCTTTAGTTCAGATTTCTACTATTGTAGAAAACAGGGGAATGGTGGTGGGATTTGAACCAATGTTAGTTCTGGTTTAAAACAAATGTAAATGTGAAATGCATAACTTCTCTCGATATCGATATTATCTGTAGGGCACAGCAGCATGACAGAGGCTTATAATGAGCTGTTTTTGGGCACTTATTGTGATGTAATATATGGAGATAGGCAAATAATACTATCCTATCCCATACAAAAAAATCCTTGTAATACGTCATTCAGTCCATAATAGTATACTTCCGGTCCTTGCAATGCTATACTTCCAGCCAATAATACTATACTTCCGGTCCTCATAATACCATCGTTCAGACCTCAGTACCGCGGCTAATGTCAAAACTTGTTTTTTTCATTTTTTTCCTTCCTGTGATAAAGAAATGGGAGTGGGCAATAGGAATATGGCAACTGGACAGTGAGGAGCGAGGGGCACATGGCAAGCACACAGTGAGGAGCGAGGAACATGGACATGGAACTGTCCCTCAACTAATGCAAAGGTAAAAGTTTGTCAGCCTCTCACACCCATATATTACAAAAAACAACAAATAGGTTTCACTAAATCACTCAGTTGTAATTCACTGGAACCTATATATTATTCTATTTGTCTTATGCACGTCAAGCATTTTGTTCATGGTTAAGGGTATGGGGGTTTAATTTTTATGATTGCCATTCTATGGTAATCCTTCGTCAGTCTACTGCTGTAGATCAGGCTGCCTTCTTGCATCATTTGCCTAAAATGTGGAAAGCCCTTCCACACCAGATTCAACACTCATCCTCCCCCTACTCTATCTCTTCTGTACTACATTACTTTCTGTCATTAAACTGCACTTGTGATTAATCCCCTGTAATGATCTAACTGTACAGGTAGCTAAAATTGCTAGCTAGCTGGTTCAAAACTGTAATAGAAATTTTGAACTTATCTCTTGAATCACTCAATGTATATATGCCAAAATTATTATGTTACTTCTTTTGTTAAATTCATTACTGTTTACACTGTTTGTTCTTCTGCTGTATAGTCTGTAAAAATGTTTGGCTGTAAGTATATATTCCCTGTTACCCACTCCCCCAGGACACACTGTGAGATGAGCAACTTGTTGTTCAGTATGCCCTTCCTGGTGAAACATTTCTATTAATAAATAAATATTGTAGCATGTGACTTATATTTGCTAGTATTTAAATGCAGTCACCACAACCCAGAAGCCACACTCCCCTGAGGAAGCTGTAGAAAGGTGAAGTGCTAGAGACTTTTTGCTCAAAGCTCCTGCCATTCAGAACAGCTCATTAGTTGACAGTTGGTGAGACCCCATCTGGAGTACTGCATCCAGTTCTGGAGACCCCATCTCTGCAAGGACATAGGATGGAGGTAGTCCAGAGGAGGGCAACTAAAATGGTGCAGAGTCTGCAAGAGAAGTCATATGAGGAGAGACTAAAGGAGAGTAATATGTATACCCTTGAGGAAAGGAGAGAGGGGGAATTGGTAGAAATTTTAAGTACCTGAGTGGAATCAACAAAGTACAAGAGGGTAGTATCTTTCAGAAAAAGAGATGTGCAAGAACAAGGGAACACAATTTGAAGATAGAGGGGGGACAGCTCAGGGGCAATGTAAGGAAGTATTTTTTTACAGAGAGGGTGGTGAAGGCATGGAACAGCATTCCTGAGGAGGTTGTGGGGTCTAAAACTGTGGGAGAATTGAAGAATGCATGGGACAGACATAAGGTAATTTTTGTGGGGGTAGGAAAAAATAGGCTGTTTGTTAACTAGGGTCTGCAGCTTATCCTGTAGGTAGGAAAATGGGCAGACTAGGTGGGTCAAGTGGTCCTTATCTGCTGTCAAAGTCTAAGTTTCTGTGTTTCTATTAGGAGGTACAAAGGAGGTATTTATTGAATTTTTTTGTATGTTTTGTCACTGCCCTCCCTTGTATTTGCATACCTACTTAAAACACTTATATTGTACAGGTAAGATTTCATTACTGCAAGACTGTATTGTATAAATAGCATTCTATTATGTGTGTTTTGATCATCTGCAGAACATAATCCATCTCTGGGTGCACTAGCTATGTGTTTTCAGAGACCTTGAGGAATACATTATGTGCAGCATTTGTTTTTATGGAATCTTTATGTGCTGATAGTTCTTTGAATATCAACACTCTGTAACTTATTTTGGGTCAGCATAGCTGACTGCAGGACATATGTCCTTTTTATGGATGTGGGCAAAGCTGACAGCCATCCTGCCTTCACTTGAAAAAAGATGTTTCTGTGGAACACATCTTTTAGGAGTATTTTAGTGTATCCTTCCATTTTATAAATCTCCATGACAGTTAAAGAAGTACTTCCTTCTTTCTGTTTAATTAGAATGATGGACACAAAACTCCAAGCTGCTTTTCTCTGAGACCAAATGTGCACACCTTCCAAACAAATCTAAATATCTTTAAAACTGGTCAAGGTGCACAAAACAACCAGTGTGAAAGTTATTCAGGGCAAAAAGACCTTTCTCATGAGGGTAGTCACTAATCAGAATTCTTTATATTTTGAAAAATATGGTCTTCCAAACAACCTTGATTTTTTTTCTCTCTGAGTGAACACAGTAGGAGTCATGCCGAACAAATGTAAATATCTCAGAAAGTATAAAAGTTACCAATATACAACCAACATGAAAGTTGTCCAGGACAAAATGACCTTTGGTATGAGGGTGGTCACTAATCTGAATTAATTAGATTTGTTTAAATATAGCCATCCAAAAGGTGAACATTGTGATGAAAAGTAAAAATTCAGGTAATTTGATGCCCATAGTTTAACATATATAATTAGTACAACTTAATGAATAGGCTCATTTGAAAGGTCTTGTCCTAAACAACTTTCATAACATAATATTCAAGTAAATTTCAGCTTGTATTTCACATTAGTTCTTTATCCCACCTCCCCATTATTTATTACTGAGGTCATTTTCATGAAAGCAAGCTTTTTGCTCCCGAAGAGTTCATCTCTTTCTATTGCTGTCTCCTTACCTGAGGTCACGATGCACTGCTTGTGATGTTACGGTTACTCTCATGGCAACAGATTGTGATGTCACAACACAGCATTATAACTTGAAGTAGGGAGTAAGCTATAGAGGCAGATTAACTTTAAAGTAACTGCATGAATACAAATCACATATTCATGCATATTTTCTCAGTAATAAATAATAGGAAGAAGAAATATAGAATATATGTGGAATACAAGCAGCATTTTACCTAATTATTGTGTTTTTCAAAGTTTCCTTTGAGGCATCATTAACTCTTTAAGCAATACATAGTAAATAATGTTAAAAGTCTTACAAATATGAAAATATATATGTGTTAAGTAAAAAATAGATTAGAAGACAACCTGCCTACTGTAAGTTAAGCATTCCCCAGCTGTTTCACACAGTGGTGTCAATCACAATTTACACAATGTACTATTCAGATACATTTTTCTAAAACTCTGGGTGGGATATTCAGACTGTGCCAAAAAGATGCGCAATAGCAGGAGCAGGTGCAAGAGCAGTGTGCCATTGTGCAACGTGCATGATATTCAAACCAAGCGCAGGCCAAGGTGTGCCTGCACAACACAGTTTATTATCGCACCCGATGCACCATGGCACAATCAGGGATGAGCAGTGGAGCAGGGCTGATGCGCAGTAGCACATCCAGGGATGCACAGGAATAAGGACAGGAAGCAAGGGTGTGCTAGCCATGGATGCACCATGAGCGGAGGAGCATGCAGCAGGCCAGACAGACCAACCCCCCCAAGGCCCCCCATGAGCTACACATCCAGAGGTGAGCTAAATGGACCACCAGCCCATGAACCCCAGCACCGATCCAACAGCAGAGGCACGGTGCCCCAGCACACTCCCCCAGCAAACAGTGACCACAACACAAGGAGGGCTGGACCCTCCCATGCCACAGCACCTCACCAATGCTGACCACCCCCTGTACAGTGATCCCAAGACATCCAGCCCAGAAGCATTATCAAACAGTGCATGACACCGAAGGTATGCCACCACCACCACCGTGACAATGCAACCCTGTGCCCCATGGCACCATACATGACAGCCCCACCATGATCTCCCCGCAGCAGGTGACACCATCCACTGACACCACCACAGCATACACGATGCCCCCTGCATGGCTCCCACTGTGGCACAGCAAAGATGTCGACCTTGTGTCAGTACCCGAGGGACCCGGCATGTGACAAAGCCCGCTCTGGACGCCACCACCAGCAGGACAGCACCCCACACATATGTCCATGCACACACCCTGTCCCAGTAATGGCCCCACCAGACAGCACAGCAGCCCACTGTGGTGCATGGAGGCATACACCACACAGGATGCATCACAAGGCATAAACAAATCCCCCACTCGGTCCCAAGGGTATTCCTTCACAGAGCCACACAAAGTGGGGCAACAGATGCCACTGTCGCATGTCCAATGTTGCCGTGTACCCATGGCCTGTACACCACCATGGCGTTGGTGAGCTAGCCATGTGGTGCATACACCATGAACCTGTACACTGCCAGCATGCAGCTGGGGCACATGTGACAGACAGCAGACCACAGGCACTGCCCCAGACACCATCAACAGCATGGAGGGGACAACAATGGCACCGCACAGTGTCACCTGAGGCAGACGTACAATAGGCTTGCAGTCAGGATGCCAGCTGCCAGGGCACCATGCCCAGAAGGTGGCTGGCATGGACTGCCACCAATGTCATGCCAGTAGACATGCATGCTGTGGAGGGGTCAGTATGACTGTGTATACTACAGACATGCAAGGGGCACAGCCGCACAGGCCAGGCACACACTGCCAGGGCTGACTGGGACACATTGCATACACCTGAGACCACTGCACACAGACATACAGTGCACAGGGCACAACACACATACCACAGACAGGGACCATGGCCCCCACCCACACCAGTGATGGGGCCCTGGCAAACACACCCATGACCAGGCCGGCACCACCACCAGACGCCATGCACACCACCAGAGCAAGGCACCAGAAGCCCACTGCAAATCAGAGACCACCACAGCTGTAGTATGAAATGTATCTATAATTCAAAAGGTAACAGAATGAACAAGAACTATATACAGTACTATATACAAAGTGGGGAGGGGTACAAAGCCATAACTCGGGGGGTGGGCATGGGAAGGGAAATAGCAAGGAGGAGACAAAGGGTATGAGGACTGTCCAGGGAGGAAGGAACAGTGCGGGTGCCACAGGCCCTACTGGTGGCCCCTCTTGTCCCTGTGTTCCCTGTGGCACCTTCTGTGCCACCGCCAGTCACTTCACTCCATGCCCTGCAGCAGCTCCAGTGTGGCCCAGGTCACCTGCAGTATCTCCTGAATGTGACCCTCCAGGGTCATCCAGATTTGTCCACCTAGGACAAGGGAGCAGAGTCAGTACGTGTGACTGGCCAGACCCTCTCAGCCCACCCAAAGTGCAAGGCATACAGCTGTGGGCTTCACCCCTGTGATGGCATGTGACCACCCACAGTGAGTGCACCCACATGACCCACCAACCCACACACCCATATCCATGCAAACTGCTGTGCACCCCACTGTCCATGCACTACACAGCACAACATGGCTGTACACTGTCATGGCTATGCAGTGTGATGACAGTGGTACAGCCAGGTGCCCAGTGCACGCACAGTCCACCTGCAACACCCACCCACACATGCAGTCCCACAGGACAGTGCAGAGTGCACCATGGGGCATGCACAGCAGTGGGGCCATGTGCAGTGGGCCATGCCCCACCAACACCTCTGCAACCCACCATGTACAGATGTAAGGGGAAATATGGCACTCACCTGAGTCCTGGTCAGCAGAGCACTGCTGACCAATGGCATTGCCACTGTGCCCTGGCTGCAAGGCCACACCTCTGGTTCTAGCCTGCCATCCCTGCTCATGGGCCAACTGGGCCCTGTGGTGATTCTCTGGGCCTAGATTGCAAACATGGAGAGAATAACATCAGTACAGGCCAGTAACACAGTGCCCTCCCTTGCTGTGTGTGTGCCCGCACAGCCCAGCCATGATGCAGTAGTGCAGGATGTACACAAGGCACCCCCAACACTGGCAACACAGGTAAGGCCCCCCGTGGCATGGCCTGATGACCACCGTGATACCTAGACAGACAGATACTACCAGTGATGTGATGGAGCACCTACCTAGCCATGGCACAGTGCCCCACCTGGCAAGTGCCTGCAGTTGCCCTAGGCAGTTGGGGTTCTGCTGCTGGAGGTTCCCATATTGGTGGCGACACTGCTTGGCTGTCCTGCTGCACCTCGTGGCCTCCTCAAGGCCCTCTGCCACCTCCTGCCACACTGCTGTCTGTGGCCTCAGGAGGGGTACCTGGCCAAAGAGGGCACCTGTATGGGGCTCCACCAATGCCACCAGGTTGGCCAGCTCAATCACCATCCACATGGGTGCTCTGGTGCGTGGCATAGTGCTGTAGCTATCGGCCACAAAATGGTGCCCTGTAGAGCATGTGCCCCATGTGTGGAGGCAGCGTGGTACTGCGCTGCCAGTCACTATTGCACTGGCACTCAATTGCACAATAGGGGTGCAGCCATGTGTATGCATGGTGCCTAGGGGGAAAAGGTCAGTCGCAGGGTCAAGGGTCTGTCCACGCACAGAGTGCCACAGCGCTATTGGGAAGCCCTGCGTGTAGTGCAGTAGGGTGCATGTGTGTGATACCTTGCAGTGGCCTACCATGCTGTGGCACCATGGCGCCCACGACGCACCATGGCATGAGCACCCCCTGAGCATACAGCACACTTGTGCCACAGGCACATTAGTGGCTATGCCCTATACTGCATCTCATGAACAGCACATCAACAGCACCGCTAGCATCGGCGTCAGCACCGTGGGCATGCATGGTGCAGTGCCGATTGCTCACGTCACAGTGGTGCGCCATAGCCTGAGCACTCTCAACACCATTGCGCAAGGTACAACAGCGTGATATTCAGCCAGGATATGCAAATCAACTCATGAGCCATTCCACAGCGCATCAACTGCATTAGCATTCCGTTACAGTTGCGCCTGCCCTCATTTGCATGTGTTGTGCTATAAATATGTGACCTGAGACTGCATAGACCATGGATCGGTATTGCAGTCCTTTGAGGCAGGTTGCATGCTGTAGGGACGTGGGGACAGTGGTCTGGGAGGTCTGCATGGGACTGCACAGTCCAAGGTAACACCTGTCTATCCCCCAGGCATGAGCATAACCGAGCAAGAGGAAGAGGAGGAGCAGGGAAGGGTGCAAAGGAGGATGCCCAACTTTACCAGGGCTGAATCTGATGCCCTGTTTGAGGCATATCTTGACAGGGAGCCACTGCTTAGTGGACAGCGGGGAACACCACAGTCCTGTGCTATGGCATGAGGTGAGGTGGCACGTGCCATCAACCAGCAGGGCAGCCACCAGCGGTCCGTGCAGGAGTGCAAGAAGAAGGTTGGCATGGACAGGAGGTGGATTAAAGAAAAGGTGGCTGCCATCAGGGCAGCATGTGCTGCCACCGGTGGGGGCCAGCAGGATGTACCTCACCTGACACCTTAGGAGGAGTGGGTGGCCAGCAGATTGTGGTGTAGTGCCATCGAGTGTGTTCCTGGTGGTGGCTTCCAGATGGGTGGCAGCCCATCACTACATGGTAAGTCTGGTGCTGGCAGTGTGTGGGTGGTAGGGGGGTGCAGGCCCCAGGGAAAGGCAGAACCACTAATGCTACTGTGTTCCTTTACAGCTCCTGATCATCTGCATGGGGCAGTGGTGGTGGGTGTGTCCACTGAGGGGGAGGCCCTTGACACGGTGGAATGCCCATCCACCTCCACAGGTGTCCAAGGGACTGACTGACTGCTGCCCTGCACGTCTGTCCAGACTTATGCCAGTGGTTCGGGTGTGGACATGGCCCTGCCTGTGTCCCAGCGTGACACTGCCCTCAGTGTGCAGTGTGCTGGGACATAGATCAGGGCTGGTTCCAGCACTGATGATGACATGACACATGTCTTGGACAGTGATCTATGTGGGACACAAGATGGTCCCATAGATGGCAACTGCCCAGGCGGTTCCATGGGTAGCACAGGCATGGCTGCCTGCACAACAGCTCATTCCCAGGCTGCATCTGCATGCTCCAGTGTGGCAGCACTGGTGTGTGGCCAGGGTGGTGGGGCTGTTGCTGCTGCTGCTGCCGTGCCAGTGTCCCCAGGCAAATGTCATCCAGAAGGGCAGTGTCAGCAGATGGCCAATGTCAACATGGGGACAGGGGCGGGGGCAGTGGCAGTGCACCCCATGTGGATGTACCCCAGAATTGCAGTGCTGTGCAGTGCCCACTGTCAAGGGGTGCTGGTTAGCATGGCCAGAAACACCACGGGGACAGCATGCTGGACATGCAGATGACCCCTTGGATGACCACAGCCATCTTCTCCAGGGCTCAGTAGATCAGCAGATGCGGCTTGTGGCGGCGGTGGATGCGCTCAGTGCAGTTCTGGGTCAGGCAGAGGAGCAGTGCAGCAGGGACCATGCCTTGCTCCTGGCAGAGTTGGCCCAGCAGTGGGTGGATGTGACTGCTGCAATTGACAGGCAGACCACTTCAATGGTGACTGTCATGGCTATACTGGCCACCCGGTTGGGTGCCCAGCCACCGCACACCCCACAAAATGCTACGTCCACCCTCTGTTCCCAGCGTCGTGCGACCCCTGCTATGTTGATGCCGGTTTTGGCTGTGGGCATACCAAGCACCCCTGGTGCGGGTATGTTTGGTAGCCTGCAGACCCCTGCATGTACACGGTCATGTTCACACAGCATCACCTCTGGGGGCCCATCAGTGCCACCCCATGAGGCCACTGGTTAGCCTGGCATGGCTGGCAGGTCTCGGCGGGACTGCCCATACATCCGTGGTGGCTGTGGTACTGTGACGCATGACTGACCCGTCTCCCTCCATGGCCACTGTCTGCCACTGCCCTATGTGCACTGTGGTGTTCTTTGTGTAAGGCATGAGTGAGGTGCCCAGCCCTGCACATACATGGTCCCTGTGCACACCCTCCCAGCTGCTTGCCACTGTGGCGTGTGCATGATGATGCCTGCGTAGTGCTGTCCACCACTGTGCAATGGTGCTCAGCATCTGAGGCACGCACAGTGCCAGCCACTGGGCATGGTTGTGTGTGGTCCTGTGTGGGTGTGGGGGTGCCTGTTGGGGTGGGCGTGCCTGTTGCCCTGTTGGCATGTGCTGTGGAGTGTGTGCATGTGTGTGCATGTGATGTGTGCAGCCATGCCCATCCCTGCCTTTGTGTGCAGTCCCCTGCCTATTCCCATGTCCTTTATACTGTCAACCCCTGGTATCCACCCCTGCCTGTCTTTGGGCTGTGCCCTTGCCCTTGTTGGTTGCACATGGCCTCATTGCCTACCTGTGTTGTCCAAAGTGCTCCTCTGTGATGGTGTCCTGGTGCTGCTGTGCCATCCAGGCCAGCTGGGGGCCCCGTCATCCAGGGGGTGGCTACCCTACACCAGCTTAACCGGCGTCTTCATCATCCCCACCACTGTCCCCCTCCTTGACCTCAATGGCTATCCCATAGTCAGTAGCCATGTTGTGCAGGATAGAGCAGGCCAGGAATAGCCCACAGGCCTTTGAGGGGCTGTACTGTACTGTACTGCACCACCTGATGTGTGGACACAACAGAACCATGTCTTCAGCAGCCCTAACACCCACTTGACGACATTCCGTGTTGTGGCGTGTGCCTCATTGTACTGTTGCTGCACTGGGGTCATGGGGCACCGGTATGGTGTGAGCAGTGAGGGCTTTATCGGGTAACCACTGTCACCTGTGTGTAAAGGGGAGTCATTAGCATGGTGGTCTGCATCACTGTGACTTGGGCCATCATGCCCATTTCCCATGGCACCTCTGCCAATGCCCCACACCCCCCACATCTGCCCCCATAATCCAGCGTGCTATGTGTACTTACCTACCAGATGGCCAGTGGGGATGTCCCCACTCTCGAACCTGTGGCACATTGCAGACTGGTACCAGATAAAGGCATCATGTGCTCCTCCAGGGTGCGTGGCACAGACATTGATTATGCACCCCTTGGCATTGCACACTGCCTGGCAGGTGACACTTGGGTAGCCCTTGTGGTTGATGTACACTGCCCCCTCCAGGACAGGTGGCATGTGGATGCCTACATGGGTGCAGTCTATGGCCCTGAGCATGCCAGGTAACTGTGCTACCCTGTGGAACTCCTGTATGTGTGCTGTGCGCTCTGCCTGTGTGCTGGGGAAATGGATGTACTCTGCTGCATGTGGCAGCAATACACTGAGGAATTGTGTAAGTAGGCATGTCGCGGCCAACTGGGTTATGCCAGTAATGTCCCCTGTTGGTCTCTGGAAGGTGCTCGTGGTGAGCAGGCACATGACTGCTGTGACCTTCATCTCCACAGACAGTGCATGGTTCCGTCATGTGGGTGCCTGCATCTCATCACTGCACAGCTCACAAAGTTGCCTCAGAATCACCCGGTTCAGGCAGTACTGGACCACGATCTCAGTGTCACTGTACTGTTCGAAGGTGGTGCAGGCTCGGTACAGCCTGTTCTGGGTGTACAGCCGATGGGCCCTTCCATGGTCACGCCTCCCTGCTGCCTGCCTTCTCACACCCCTCATTACTGCCTCCATCTGGAAGGTGGCACTGGCCATGTCCCTGGCTGGTGTTCTCCCCCCAGGCAGCTGTCTACCTGTTCCCCCTGCTGTGTATTTCTGGTGCTGCCCCTGCACCGGGTTCACCTCTGACTGTTCAGCTTTGTGTGCCCTGCCTCTTGTCACTGCCCTCCATCCACTGTAGCACTCTCAGGCCCTCTCACACACACAGGCACAGACACACACACTCCTTCTCTCACTCAGGCACACCTCTGATGGGCCCTGTCCACCTCCTGGCCACACCTGCTCCCTGCTTCCTCTCTTGCCTCTCTGCCACTCTGTCTCTGTGCTCCCACCTATGGCTCCTCTGTGGCACATTCATCCTTCCCTCTCTTGCTCCCTTTTTTTTGGCTCATTTCTGCTGTCACGCAACTTCTGCTTGCTCCGCTACTGCGCACATCACCTACTGATGAATATCACAATGTGCACATTATTCCTGGTTCTGCCCCCTGCAGTTGCACATACATTCATTACTGTTGTGCTGTGGCACATTGCCATGTTGTGCTGCACTGTCGCTCCCACTGAATATCACACCATGGAGTATTTCAGCTCTTGCACTGGCACATCACTATTGTGTATGGTGCATCTGCTATGAATATCCCACCCTCTGTGTACAATACATCCATATTATTCATGAATAGTCAGACTTATGCTATCTGAAACATGATATATCTGCAATTCTGTAAAAAGTGGCTAGTGTATGTGTACATTCAAAACCCAAACCTAACACAAACCCCTTGTAATTGAGATACTGTCATCCTAATATGTTCACATATCAACATGTGTCCATGTATACCTAATCTGCTGTTGTGTTAAATGACAGTTCTATACATTTAAAACCAAAACAAAACACAACTGACAGCTTCAGCTTTTGTTCAGATATAGTTAGAATAGGGATCCTTTACAGGAATTAATATAATTTATAAAAATAGAGACATTTCAAACAGCTGCATATATGTAATCAACTAATGTGCACTTTAACTCAAGGGGTCACTTCTAAAATGTGCAGATGAGCCTGAGGACCACTTTTTTCAGAGCATGCCCCTCATTGGCAGCAACCACTTTAAGACTGCTACTACCGTATCCCAATACAATCAGGGGAAAACCAGAAGTAGTCTATCAGCACTGAGATCAATATGGTTAAGGCACATTTACTAGAAATTACTGCTTTGAAAAGAATGAGAAAGTGACTGTGATGATGAGCAAATCCGAGACCAGATCTTTAATTTGTTAATAGTCTCCTCCTGAGTCTGATTTTTACAGTTGTGTGGGCCAAGCTCCACAGATGTTATGCTATCATCAGATTTGTAAAAGAGCACTGTGGCAGCATGTAACTGGACCACTCTATGATATTCTGTCCTTGTGCTCCAGCATAGTTTCCAGTGATTCTGTTTCTGCAGCTCTTCCCCTCTGCGGGATGCACAAACATACCCACATACTGGCACACTACTTTTCCTTTCTGCAAATGAGGTCGTGATGACTGCCAGGTGCAACATGGTGGTAGAGACTTAAACTGTGCATGCACAAGTATCGTGCATATGTATGTAACCCCCACACCACCTTTGGCTATCTGGTACCCCCCTTTAAAGAAATACTGACAACTACATGGCATGTAATTTTCTTTCGGCAGAGCTACACTCATGGTACCACCCCTAGTGTTGAAGTGTATAACAGGCTGATTATCTAGAGGATGGGAGTGGGAGTACATACTCAAATTGACCTTTTTATTTACAACCAGGTCCAGGGGAGAGGATGCTAGGCATATGCTAGACATAACTGCTGATGAGCCCCAATAACGTTCACACTAGAAGCAATAAGTGGAATGTCCAAAGCAGTAACTGGGATTTTGCAGTATGACTTTATTTACAGATGTTACGGGTGGTCCCCAAATGTTTATCATTACAATACAAGCACACTCTCTGTTGCTGGACACTTTGCTAGGCAGTACTGTTTTCCACCCAAATCATCTCTATCTCTTTTCCAAAGTATACACCTGTGGGATGTGCCACACACATTAAACATTTTCCACACATTTCCATTTCCAAAGTGTATATCCAGGGGTTGTGCTACACACTTTAAAATCCTCCTGGTGTATGGTCATTGCCCAGGGAACACTGGTGCCCATCCACAAACCACTTAGCCCTGCCTGAAACATCACCTCAGACAACTCCCTCAGAGAACAGTCTCAAATTCTGTACTCACAGATTAGTTGTTCCTTCCTCTCAGTCATGGAAAGAACAAATGGCACCTCTCTTTCTCAGATAGCTTCCAGATTCTATTCATTGTTATTCCTTAATTTCAGTTGTGAACTTCAGAAACTTCAGGAGATTGCCCCTTGGATCCACAAGAACTGCATTCTCTCCCACTCCCCCTGGAGTGAAACTAAAAAGTCCTACAGGCAAACTGATGATTTTACAAAACTAGGCTGAGAAATACCAGGGATCCTTTTGACAAGAGCCCCAATGGCAGACCTCCTTCCAGTTTAACTCCCACACTTGAACTTACTGATTAACACTAAGCTCAACAAGAGCAGCTGACACTAAAATAGTTATGCTGCTGTGTGAGTTCTAAATGACATAATCATCCTTCTCTCAGGCTAACTGAGTAAGCAATTATGTCATTATAGAAGCCCCTAATGACCTCTCCACCAGCTGCCTTTCCTATCTGCCTAAAACTAGTACTAATGAGATTCTAGTAACCCGAGGGGACTGGGTTGTTACATGTAGTTATGTCAGCACTACCATGTTGGGCAAGGATGACTCCAGGGCAAATGCACATGTACGAGTATCACGCATGCACAGTGCTGTAATCGTTGCAGTGATATGGCTGACTCCTGTTCAGTGAGAGCACAGCATATTCTGCTCACTGCTCTTGCCGCACCTAAAAGCTCTCCACAGCCTTATTGGCTCTGACCAGAATTTGTTGCAGTTTGCACTAGTTATGCTGTTCAGAGCCATTGCTTCTGAACAGCTACTGGCAACTATCTGGATTTTAGTAGGGCTAAGATTTCTAGGACATAGTCCAAGTCAGAGTGCAGTTTGAATTTATTGATGATCCAGGTGTACATGCTGACTTTGTGTGCAATATGTTTTAGAATATTTATTAAAGACTGATTTTGTGCTTTATTTTTGGTCTCCAGTGACTTTTGTATTAATATACACATACTGTATTTATTGCATATTGTTGCATCCAACCTCTGGAGTGCATTTAGACTGTTTGTGATGTTATAAAGTTTAGTTTGAAGTTGCCATCCCTTTAAAAACACCATCCCTAAAACCATTAGTGCTTGCCAAGAACTTTTCTTTTGGATTACCTAAAGATTTTAACATTGACCTCCAGCCAGAGGCAATGTTTGCCCAGTACACATATCCCTGAGGGACACAGAAGGCAATGGTGAAGTGGTTGGGGGTTGTCCAAGCAGTTGCTATTTTCATAAACAAAAAATTTTAGGGGTCAGTATACAGATGTAATAGGCCAATGGATGGGTGTTACTGTCTCACCTGGCTGTCTGAACACTGACATGACAGAATATGACCACTCCTAATGCATAATTAGCAGATTCATTATTGAGTCTAACAGTGGTGACTGTAGGAAAACCCTCACCTTCCCAACACTTCTCCCTTACATTCCATGGCTCAAAGGGGTGGGTATACAAGGTAAACACCACCTGTGACAGTGGGGTAGTGTTTTCAAAGACAGTTCAACACCATTCTCTGTTGCAGTAATTTAGTATAAAATACTATCGATGAGAGTGGAATGTCATACGTTTCTCATGTCATTGAAAAGCTCACATGAAGCCTCATGGAAAGCTTCCATGAGTTACCTAGGGGTGGTCCAGCAGTTAGTGGACACCACCCATTTATGAAAGATGGGATCTGTTTGCCACATTTTTTGCAATGCCATCAGGAGACAGGGGATGTGTGTTTGTGGGACACAAGGTGAGTCATTTTATATTGCATTAGAGCCTGGCACACCAGGAGTGCTCTTTTGACACATGAGTGTCCTTTTGTGTCTTCTAACTTGACAACAGTGGGAAGTTAGTGTGGACATTGATGACCAAGGGACCCTAACCGACCCATATTGTAGTTAATCTACTAAACTGCCTGCTCCCCCCTTTTATATCTTAAAGGAATTTTTTTTTCAGGGATTTTCTCTATTCTGTGATTCTTTTTTCCGGTTCAGGAAAAGGGACATTTTATTAAACTTGGGGAGGAAGAGGGAATTTGTTGCATAAAACTGCATGTGCAGTTCACATTTTACAAAGTTTGTGTTTTCTAATCTTTTTCAAAAAAAAATAAAACATGAATGGACTAATCTACAAATGTATTGCAAGCTGAAGCTCACAGTGAGTATACAGGTAATACATTGCTTATAGGACTGGTGTACCCTATGCATAACTCTCAAGTTTCATTACGAGGGACATCCCTCATTTGGCCCCTTAAAATTGCTCTGTCCCTCATGGAAAAAGTGCTGCCCACGCAGTGAATGTGCTGTAAATTCTGACTTTAAAGCAGAAACTCCTAATATTCTAAAATACTAAATCCAAAATGAACATTGTACAAGTAAATACTATGGTTTTCACAGTGTTCTGAGCTTGTATCTCCATGTTTGAGGATGTGTCCCTCATTCTGAGGATCTGTATCCCTCATTGTCCCTCATTTTGAGTGTCCACAAATGTCCACATCCCTCATTTCAGTGACAAAAGGTTGAGAGGAATGACCATATGTGATACAGGGAATCAAGTGACCATTTACCCTGTGATGGCAGGAAACAGTTGAAGCACATTGACTCCACAGCCTGTGGTAAGCAGTGGACCCATTTGGTATGATGGCAGTGGCCAAATCAGTGATGCCAAGATAGTTTGATCAGACCTACATGGATGCATACAGTTTCAGAGTGTATGTATCACAGGCACCTACCAACTGGAGGGCACTGTTCAGCCTTAGGCATAATAAATGTCAACTTCTTACACATTAGTACATGAAAACCTTGCAGTGCAGTTGCGTACAGTGTAGTGAAAACTTCCTATGAGTGTGCATATCCATGTTTTGTAGGCCAGAGACAAGATCACAGTGTAACTGATAGAGGTGGCCAGGGCAGGACACAGGTTAGAAAGGCACCATGCACCTGTATTCCTGAAAGGGACCCCACTACCTCACATGCTGATATTATATCTAGACTGGCAGTATAGCCTAGATGTTAGAGTAGCAAGCTGTAAATGAGCTTGTCACATCCAGCAGGCAGGGTTTAATTCCCATAACCTCCACTTGCATACTGTGTAAGCAAGTCACCTAACCTCCCCAGAGCTCCTGGCTCTCTCCTGAAAACAGGCACTTGCGCCTTGTTGATCTTACCAAGTTACCAAAGAATTAAAAAAAGTACATATTTGGGCAGATTATCTGTGCAGATTAATCCTGTAGTGTACATGGACCTGCTAGTGAGGATCTGGAACCTGCAGGGTCATGTGGTTCATAAATGCAGTGATTTAAAGACTGTGTGTATAACAATAAAGTTTGCACAATCGAGTACACTAGTTATATATTTCCAATACCACATGTGTTTTCCAGATCAACAACGGACACATTGTACGGACATTAAGCTACATACTCTGTGACCTGCTATGGTCCTGAGCTACCTCTCATATGCCATATATCATGATCCAAAAGTGCCTCTGCCAGATGCTGTCCATTAAGCATTTCATTACCACATTACGTAGTGTCACCTGGTAAAGCACCTGTCACTGTATTGTCCTGTGTGTACTGCCTTGCTGCTGTCCCTGTATGGTGCCTAGTTATTTAACATTGCAAATCAAGGCTTGTATGTGAGGCCTTGATAAGTGTTTACATGCAGACAGTTAACTGGTAACAGCAGCATTCTGCTAAAGTCTTAACTAAAAACACTTTTATAGGAAATTATCTCCCTACCCTCTCCTGGAATATAAAATGTGTTGGGAAGTAGTCTGTATGAAAAAGTATAAACTGTTGCTACCCATGATAGGCCAGCTTAAATGTAACATCTCATTTTCTGTGGGGTTGTTCTTGTGTCCATGTCTGCAGTTGGCTGGGCTGCAGAACAAGTATTTCAATGGGTTTCTCAAAACCACACTGTCAATAAAGCATTTGGCTCCAGTATAAATTAATGATCATTCCAAAGTCAAGAGTTCCAACCACTAGACCACACTGCCCTGTTTGCAGAATTGTATTCTGTCTCTTCTTTTATTATATTACAAAATTCAAGGGTTCATCATTAAACACAACCCACCTGTAGGTGTTTACAGTATGTTAAAGGAAAAACATTGCCTCCAGCAAAGCTACAGTTTATATAGCCAATTCAGTACTTGCATTCTTCTTCAATTTTAGGGTTTTTATTTCATTTGTTCATTGACTGGGAGAGGATGGCTAGGCAATAATTCTTATTTTCATTCTCATCCTGGGAAATGGGGGTGGGGACACCAATGGAAACCTACTGAAGTTGAAGCAGATTAAGCTGTTGGTGGCATTTTTTAAATGAACAGGGGACGTTTGGCCAGGGCACTGGGGACATTCTCCTATTCATTTTGAGAAATGCAATGGGATCTTTAACATCCACCAGAACAACCACCAGAACAGACTGTAGAGGGCCTCAGATTGATGTCTCATGTGAAGAGTGGAACACCTCTACAGTACAGCAACCCCCTTTGTAGTGACCTCGGGTGGCAGCATTTTTGGTGTGAGTCCAGTCCTGGCATGGGACTAGAATCCATGACCTTCTGGCGCAGAGGTGGATGTGCTACCAACTGAACCACACTGATACCTGATGCTTAAAATTGTCCAGTTCTGATCTGACTGGATTATTTAGAAATTTAGGAATCTCTGCTTCCTAATCCATGTCCTATCCAGTTTCTGAAAGGCCCTCAAAATCAAAATCAGATTTGGATTTGGAATCCTACATTCCTACATAAAAATAGGTCTTAGAATTCAGTTTAGGAATTAGGATTTTCAAACCTCAATTTCATAAATTCTGATTCTGAGAATTAGGTCAGAATCTGACAAATCTGATTCCACTCAATGGATTTTAAGCACCCTGATTTTTTGCATATTGCTACAAAAACAATGGCTTTAAAAGCCTCTAGTAAGCATCTTTGGTACTATTGTGGCTGAAAATATTTGTTTTAGATCTGAAAGTAAATAAGATTCATTTGATTAAGAGGGTTTGGAGGTTACCCAAATGTTGTGCCAGCTACATATTTCCATTTCACTATGTTTCCATGTAATGCTAATTTTCCACAAAGATAAATTTAAATAAAATAGAGATTAAACGTGATGGCAAGGATTTACAAAGCAGATAAGTCACAGATCTACCTGACCAATTTTCAGAGTGGAATTATGTTCTCACTGTTAGTCCACCAATTAACTTAACTGGTCTTCATGCGCCTGACGAGTGTCCGATCATTCGATGTGGATTTTTCTGCACATGTGTCAATAAATGATTTAAGGGCTGCAAAGCCTGATTTGTCTTATTTATTGATGCAAAGTGCCATAAACAGCAACATTCTGTAATTAACCACCTGCAACATTTGAAAGTAACTTTGAGCAGGGCAGGCACATGCCACTTGATGCATATGCATCTTACTCCGATATCTGTGTAAGCAGGCTTTGTAAAGCCCTCCAACTGTATCTTAAAAACTATAGTATAACTTGAAAAGACTGAACACAGGAGAAAGAGTGATGGCTTTTCAAAAGGATAAGACAGACATAAATACATGCTGCACCTGTGTCTGCATCCACTCACGTTTTGATTTGCAATATGAAAAGAAAAAGAAACAAATTTATTGTGTTTCATTTTTATCACAAAGTCTTCTTTTTGGGGATGCAAAATATGGGTGCTGTTAGCACCCTGTTAATAATGTACCCAGTTTGAAAAACCTACAAAACAGAGCCAGAGTCCAATTTCATTATTCCTAGCAGAAGTATTCAAGCAACCAGCCTGCTTGACTACTCACTTTTGTTTTTCAAAGTAAATGTTTCAGACCATGAGTACACTCAGTTAAGAGCATCACAGAAGCACTGAGAGGCAGGGGCTGAAACATGCAGTATCTCACTTCACTGTGGACCACTAGCACAATCCCAGTATCCAACTATGAGCTTTTCAACTGCAGCAGCATTTATATACAGTTTGCATAATGCTAGATTATATGCAGTTTAGAAACATTTCCAGTTTGAAGTGAGGGCAAGGCAATGTTATAGCTAGGGTGCCATATACCAGAGATTCTGAGTCCCTTACGTAAGTTAATTAATAACAGGACAATGCAGAAAGTACAAATATAAACATGAATAAAATATAAATGGCATAATCAAATCTGTAACTCATGTTGAAAAAATGAGTTTTTAAATGAGATGTGAAAGTGAGATTGAAATAAGCAGTGGGCGGTCCTTGGTTGGATCCTTTTGTAAATACCCCCATGAATGTTGATGGCTTGCTGACCCTGGAGGATTTGCTACACAAGCACAGGCATATAAGGGCCAACATAGGATGAACTAAATCAGATGACTTGTTTTAATATATTTTATTAAGTAGGAATCACAAATACAAAATCATGTTAGCTATCTAGACATCTGAGTGATAATAGAACACTGTTAGCATACAACTCTGAAATATTAAGTTCTATTACACAGATATCACCATAGTAGTGGAAGATTGGTAGTAAATCTTACTATTGGCTCCATTCTAAACCCACCAACCCCCACTGTCCCAGGTTTACATTATTGGACACATGAGTTTGCATGAGACAATGGGAGGCAGACAGCAGAGCAAAACATGGGAGATCAGAGGCCTCTACCGCCATTATGTGCTCAGGTGGAAAAGGCAGGATCAAACTCAAAAAAGGGGAGGGGTTAGGAAGGATGGATAGGGACAGTGAGTTAGGTTGGATGGTGGTCTTGATTAATGCAAGCCATTTGAGGAATAAGATGCTTGAGCTACAGGCTCTGTTGGCAGAGGGGAGGGTGGAAACAGAACAGCTGCAACAGAATCCTGGGCCACACAGTGCAATGATTGGGACCCTAATTGCTAATACTGGCTACCAGTTCCTAGGGAAGGTGTGGATCTAGACTAAAACTATTTTGCTGGACTTTAGGGGAGCTGACTTTGGGGAGATGGCTGACATACTTAGGGAGCATCTAGTTAATATAAGGCCATGGTTGAGTACAGATTGTCAGTGGGGGATTCTGAAGCTCGGCTTGCTGGAGGCCAGAAAAGTCTACACTAAATCTCATCATAAGAAGACAAGGACCAGAAAACATTGCTGGTGGTCCAGAGAAGTGCAGCAGGGGGTGAGGGAGAAACAGTTGGGCTTCAGGTCGTACAAGCCTTCCTGCAGGAAGTCAGTAGAAAGGTAAGAGCAGCCAAAGCAGCTAAGGAGCTTAAGCTAGAACAGGGGATCAGGAATTTTATAGATGTGTCAGGGAGAAAAGGAGGGGGAGCAGATACACAGGTTAAAAAAGGAAGGGGGTTGGGCTGAAGGAACAGAAGAACAGGCAGAAATACTTAATGAGTATTTCTGCTCAGTCTTTACTAGGGAAAGGGAGGGTCCATTACCAAAAGAGTGAGTCTGGACAGGGACAATGGATAGGGGGTCATTTACAGACTGTGAGATCCGGGAGAGGAGAGAGGGCACTGTGTCAGAACAACACTGATCAGAACAACGCTGTCAAGAGCCACACAGCAAAAATGCCCCACTCCCAGCACACCCCAATGCAGAGAGATATGCCCCTCACACCCCCTGAACTAAAGGATTCTCACTCTGGGGAGGGGAGCAAATCACAGGGCAAGAAAAAATTTGTGGGGCCATTGAAAAACGTTTACTCAGTCCCTTGTAAAAAAAATAATGCCCCAATTGCCAAAATCTAAGAAGACAAAGATTAGAACCTTGATCTCCACTGCTGCCTGGCTGAGCTGCTCTATGCCTCAGCCCTCCATGTCACATGAACAGCTCAGCCAACCTCCTGGATTCGGGTGCTCTTGTCCACTGTCAGTACCACAGACAGTGACCTGGAGAGCGCTTACTGCAAGTGCTGTACATGCCCTCTTGCTGTCTGTGGTAGTGCTATCCAGATTAGCACTCAGTTGACTGGCACTATTCTAGGGGTTATCAGCGAGTGAGGGAGGGTCTCAAGTCTTTGAAGACTGATAAGGTCCCAGGACCAGACAGGATCCACCCCATAGTTCTAAAGGAACTGGTGGATGTTGGCTGCTACAGTGATGGAATTATTCAGTTCCTCCCTCCAATCGGGATGTGTACCCCTAGACTGGAGGATAGCACATGCTGTACTTCTCCACAAGAGTGGACTGAGGGATGAATCAGGAAACTACAGAGTGGTTAGTCTGATCTCTATAGTGGGGAAACTGATGAAGGCCAGGATGGTGGAGTTCCTGGTGGCAAATGGCTTTAAAGATGAAAGCCAGCATGGGTTCATCCAGGGGAGATCGTGTCAGACTAACCTAGTTGAATTCTATGACTGGGTGACAAGATCCCTGGATAATAGAAAGCCAGTTGATGTCCTTTACTTGGACTTCAGCAAGGCTTTCAATTTGGTCCCATATGGAAGGCTAATAAGTCATCTGAGGAACCTAAGGGTGGGGGAAAAAATGGTGGGCTGGATAACAAATTGGCTCAGCGATCAGCAGCAGAGGGTGGGTGTAGGGGGAGAGGCTCCGACTCAAAGGAGAGTCATTGTGGGGCCCCTCAGGGATCGGTATTGGGCCCAATCATGTTCAATGCATTCATTGCAGACACTGGGGAGAGAATAAGGCACCAGATGAGCCTCTTCAAAGATTATTCTAAGTTGGGTGCAGTGGTGGACAGTGTGGAGCATAGGAAGACATTTCAGAAGTATTTGGTTAGGTTGGAAAAGTGGACACACACTTGGCAGTTGGGATTTAATGCTCTGAAGTGTGGCATACTACATCTGGGATCCAGGAACCCTGGGTATAACTATCATTTGGGGGGTCTGCTGTTGGCATCTAAGGAGGAAAAACGCCTGGGGGTGGTCATAGATGCCAGGATGAATAATTCAGAACAGTGCCAGAGTGTGGCTGCTAAGACAAATAAAATGCTTGGGTGTATCTCTAGGGGAATAACATGGAGGAGAAGGGATGTCATTCTGCCCCTGCACCACTCCTTATTGAGTCCTGACTTGGAGCACTGCATACAATTTTGGAGGCCTTACTTAAAGAGAGATGTTACCCTTTTGGCGAGAGTACAGAGATGAGCCACTAGGTTGATCCATGGCCTGGGGGAATGTCCTATGAGGAACAGCTTGGGGAGTTGAACATGTACTCTCTGAAGGTCAGACAGGACAGGCAGGATATGATAGAGGTCTTCAAATATACAAAGGGGATAAATAGAGTAGACATGGTGGGTCTCTTTACACTGAAGGGGGAGGGAAATGAGAGAGGACATAACCTTAAGCTAGTAGGGCGGAGGTACAGAGGGAGGTGGGGTGACACTACTTCACAGAGAGGGTGGTGGCACTTTGGACTGCACTACCAGGGGAGCTGTTGGAAATGAAACATTGGATGGTTTCAAGGTGGGGTGGGACAGGTACATGGGCAAGGTGCAGGTTGGGGGGATTAACAACAGGGTGCTGAGGGGTGTGCCAGATAGATGGGAGCCCATGAAGGAGGGGGGCAGCTGCTGAAACTTAATCAGGAGCTGTATCTCAGGCAGACGAGATAGACCAATAGGCCGAATCTGTCGGCATCTTTGTATGTATGTATGCATGTATGTATGTATGTACTGTACTGTATGTATGAGATAATAAGGAGTATTATAATATAGACACTGCTATCCTGCATTAGTAGATACATAGTAGTGCATTATATTCTGTTCCCATTACATACATCTATCCCAATTATTTTGGTGCAAGGATTCCACTAACAGGGAGATACATCCCTTTCATCATAAGCAAAATGGAGTACAGGATGCTTGTCTTAAAGAGCAAGAAATGGGAGGAGGGGGTATCAGAGGGACACAATCCCAGCTTCTGTAGCCTTTACAAGGGGTTGCCATGTGTTAGCAGATTCCTGCCCACTGGCTTGCAGCTAAAGCCTCTCTAGATGCATGCACAGCCCTAATTTGTTCAGCCAATGGGCAAGACTCAGTCTCACTGACCCAATGTTGGGCCACTATTTTTCTGTTAATTACTAAGGGCACTTTCCATAGCCTGTGCTTTTTCCTCTCATTAGTAGCCTGCTCATCATCCAGCATATATTTCAACAGAGTGTTTGGAAGTTCAAATTCCATTATTTTCTGCATAATGTTATGGCCCTCAACCCAGAATGGGAAGACCTTATTACATGACAGGGCTATATGCAGAAAGTTCACCGCCGCAATCTGACATTTCAAACAAGTACTTTGCCTGGAAGTGGAAAATGTATGCAGATTGTTAGGTGTTAGATAAGTCCTGTATAAATAGTTAAGTTGTACTCTAAAACATTTATTATAAAAGGAGTAACTGTGCACATGTTTAATGGCTTCTCCCAAGGTGACATCATCCATAATCAAATCAAGATTGTCTTCCCAAGCATGTCTGGCTTGAAAAAGTGGTGGGGATAGGCATTTAAAAATAACTTGTAAAGAGTGAACATAATTGAGCTGTTTGACTTGGGCCTATAAATGAGTTCCTCAATGGGGAGCATTTGGTTGTAGCAAGATGTAAACTGTCTAACTCTTAAATACGCAGAAAATTCCTGGCCTGTATACCATATTGCTGCTTTATTTCCATGAACAATTTTATTCTACCTCCATAGAATAAATTCCCTGTTGTCTCTGAACCAGCCTTTTGCCATCTTAAAAGGGCTTGGTGGAGGAATACATTATAAATAGATTAATGGATACGAGACTATGTATTACAAGGGGGTTATACGATTGAGAGGTTCCCTTGACCCCAGGACCTTGAGACAGCATTACCCCTTGTAATATACATCTTGTCCATTATTGTTTTTAATATATAGATCCAGTTTAGATTTTTGTGTCATTTTTTAACATTGGGTGGTCGCCCGCTGTAGTGAAGGACTCTCTCAGTCCTTGCTGACTACTGCACTGTCTCATCCCCCCCCCCATAACCTCACTTGCTCGCAACAAACCTGTTCTAAATTTTAAGTTTGGTAGGCACTCCTACCTTTTCATTCTTTGCAGGTTTTGGTGAATGCAGGATAAACCAAATAATTCCTTTATATAAAAAAAGAAAATTGCAGAAAGAATGATGATGTGATACACTATCGCTAAATGAGAGACGGCCGTCATGTATTTGAAACTATTCTGCCTGCCCCCCAGACAGAAAGTGGCCAATCATGAACCGTGGTTTGAGTCAAGAAATACTGCTGTTTGATTGATGCTTGGAAGGAACATAGCAATGCTGAATGGTGTGAGAGAGTCCTGCACTTCCACTCTTCAAGTTTTGTTATAATAGTATTGTTCAGGGCTCAGAACAATAGTACTACAAGCTCTGAATGATACTATTATAACCTACAAATTATAATATTATCATTTCTATTGTGTGCTATTATCAGGATTTTTTTGGGATGCTTTTCTGTGGTATTATTTTTAGTATCCATATATCACAATGCTTTTGCTCACAAAAAAAACCCAGGTGTTGTGCAGTGTTAGCTGATAACTAGTTAGGATGATTAATGTGCTTATGTATCTCAAGCCACTACCTAAACAGAGTATAGGTTAATGGGTTCTTGCATTTAGAGCAGGACATGCAATGCAAGGCAGGTGACAGAATCCCCCCTGAATCAGATCTGAATCAGATATCTTAATCAAGAAAACTACAAGATGTAGGCCTGCATGCCCTACATATCCTCATGCAGGCTCACATACACACAGTATTGCACCATAAGGTATATTTGTATTTATTAATACTTACTATGAGGTGCTTAGGAACCATTATCCAGCATGATTATTTTGTGGTGCTAATGCACCACCTACAGCTATTTGCAATGATGAAATAATCAGAATATTTTATGAATCATTATATTGTTACCCAAAAGCAGCCTTAGTCAGCATAGAAACATGGTAATATAGAATTTGATGGCAGATAAGGAATGCCTGGCCCACCTAGTCTGCCATTTCCCTACCTACTGTATAACACATAACCCTTATCAGTGTGTATGTGCAAAACCTAACTGTCTTAGGTGAGAGCTGCCCACCACTATCCACCAATAGAACTGCTGTATTTTGTTCTTTCGCATTTTCAGGAGAGTCTGTTACCTAGTAACGTACTTTCTTACCTATAATTATAAGAACTCATGTAAGACTGTTATTCACTGAGTTTGCATGATGACATTGCGGTGTTCTGAGATTCTGAACTCCCTGCAGGTACACTGTTTTTCTACATTTTGGATTAAACTTTCTTCTATGACACCTGTGCTTCTGAGACATGTTTTGACAACAGGTCTAGAATCCTACCATCCAACAGAATTGGGAACCACAGCAGGACCTGTTTGGACAGAACCAATTCAGCACACCATAAGATACATAGGTGAACAGGAGTGAAATCACGACAGGCATGAGAGCCTTCGCCCCCCCCCATTTAACTTGTGGCATCAGATCATTAGGACCGCCACACTAGAATGTGTAGCTGTCTCGCTGTCTGGGTTGAGGTAAACTTCTACACCTCTGACTGCCAGTTACTGCAGAAAATTGGGAATCTTTAACAATGGCCATTAGTCTAGAGCTCAAATTGGACATCTTAAATTTCCTGACCTCCCATGGAGAATGGAGTGATTTTGCACTGGACACAAAATCTCAGGCTAATCCAGTGCAGTATGCTTGTAAACTGTGCTCAGAGGCAAAGCCTACAGCTAAGAAAAATGATCGAAAAGTGTTATGGTTGCTGCCCTGTATGCTGCATTGCAAGCAGTGGAATCGAAGGTGCTAGCTCTGAAAAAGGAGTTTGGATCCAAAAGCATGGAAGTGGATGAGCAACGGAGGGATTTGGAATGAGAAATTGAAAAGCTTAGGAATGAGACACAGATTGAAGGTGACAGTGTGGTACAGGAAAAGGATAGGAAGGTTCTTAGGTTGAGAGAGAACTGTGAAAGGTTGCAGCAGGATATGAGGCATGTGTTACAGTTGAATGACTTGCTTACAAGTATGAATGATATGTTGCAAAGTGAGTATGAGGAGTTGGAAGAAGAGTTTGAGAGATGTCTGAATGCATTGGACAAGGAGCTTAGGGAAAAATTGGGAAGTGAGGATCGCATACAGAGTTTTACAGTATCACATCAGTAAGGGACAGTACAGAGGTAGAGTGAATCATTAGATACATAGAATTAAGATGATGAAATTCCATCAGCAGCTGCCAATCCTGAAGGGTCATGTGAAAGTTATGCAATGTATTCCACCTATCAACTTGTCGTTATCAAAGGGTGATGACAGTGATGATGGAAACATCTAAGATGCTGGGCCTTGGGATGTCAAAGGGTTGAGGCCTCACCCCCTGTTGGGTTGCCTTGAACAAAAAAGATAAGGACAAGGTCTAAACTTTAATGCAGATGGCAATCTCAAAGGCTGGGATCTCTGACTCAGGTTGAAGTACTGAAACATGCAGTCAGTGATACACTGAAGAAGGAGGTGGAAAAACAGAACCTCTGTCAGGGTGTGGCCACTGCCATGGCTGAGGCAGTCACCAAGACCATCACTGGGCAAGGAACAAGCCCAAGCACCCTGCAGTCTGCACAAGCTATTCAGAATATTGTGGACACGATAGGCTGTATGGCCCTTGGTGTTGATCTTAGTTGCCTTTAATGAAAAAGTGCAGAATCAATGTGAAATGCTCAGCCTTATGGCTGAGCATCAGGTATAGGTCTTGACACAGACCGTGGACCCTACATTGTGGGAAAAGCTGCTAAAAGTCATAAGTAATGATATCAGAGCCTCGTTTGATAGAGCCACAGCTCACCTGCTGGTGGCGCACAACCTCAACATGGTCAGCATGTTGCTAGTGACCCAAGTGAAGCAGTGTGTCAAAGAAACCACAGCCCAATACATGAGTTGCTTGTGGCATGCATACAGTGCAGGCAAAGATTTGGCTGGTGAGCATCCAGACAGAGAATCAATTGTGTAAAAATGCCTGTTCTCAAAAAACCTCCAACTGGCCCTCCACAAGAAGATGAAAGCAGCTGTATTTCCTAGAAAGGAATACCTCCATGAGATCATGGAGAAGGTGGAGCATGTGTACCAGGTCCAGGCAAGGGACCTCACCTCGTGTTCTAAGCCCAAGATAGCCACAGTGCAAAGTTTCACATATTCATCCACCAAGTACATGATGGAAGGGAAATCCAAAGATCCCCAACAAGACAAATCCTTGTATCAAACAGAGGAGGATGCAACAAGAACCAGAAGTTGAACCAGCAGAATGTAAAGGGCAATAATGAATGAAAACAATGGTCTGGGCCCTTGTATGAAGATTTGGCTAAATAGAATGCATGGCTTTGGAAGTTTCAGGCCAAGGTTCAATCCTCATGGCCCAATCTCCCACAACAGTCATAGTGGCCATTCCTTACACTCCACCTTTGGAGGAGGAGTCCAATTGGGGCAGAGGGTTGAAATCCCCATACTCTGAAGCAATACAGATGCATCAAGAGGTGGATCCCTCACTCTATGACACCTCACAGCAGCAAAATGGATCAGACTGACAATGTCAGGCCCCAGTTCAAATCCTCACTTCTCCAGTTATGGATGATTCTGGATGCTCATGTGTTGAAGCACTGGTTGGTGCTGCCAGTTAGAACTACTTCTGGACAAGGGTGCTGCTGTTTCAGTGCTGTACCAGGATGATCCCCAGCAAACTCGCTGGTTGTTGAGGAAGGCCACATCCACCCAGACCTTCGAGGGAACTGTGATCAGAACCTATTGGCACAAACTAATACCCATCATCATTGGTACCTTTGAAGTGAAATGCCATTTTGTCCTCATGGTCTTGTTGACTTAGCCAACAGGATACTACTCCAGATATCCAGCCAAAGCCATCTGCTTCTCATTTCTGATTTGCATGTCATAGACTATGAGCAGTGAAGACTAACGATGCCGGCAGAATATGATATCATCCTCATGTTCCAGGAACATACCTTTTTTCCTTAGCTGATGGTCATCTTGGAAAAGCACCAGGATGCCTTTGCCAAAAACAAACATGACTGTGGTAGGACAGACACCCAAATACAGGTTAGCAGTGCAGACCTGTCATGACAAAGACTGTACCTCTTCCCAACAGAGTTAATCCCCTCTCTGAGGGCCAAAATAGGCTCCTTCCTGAAACAAGGGGTTATCAGGCCCTGTGTCTCCACAGTCAATTCCCCTAACTGGCCAGTGAAGAAGTCCAATAATAGTTGGAGACTGACCATAGAATATAGAAAACTAAACCTAGTCAACCCAAGTTGTGCACCCTCAGTGGCATCCACCCCAGATGTGCTGAAGCTCCTCAAACCACATCATAAGTATTTTAGTACACTGGACATCTCCAGTGGTTTTTGGTCATTACCTTTGGCCCCAGAGAGCCAATGCAAGTTTGCCTTCACCTTTGAGGGATGTCAGTACCTGTGGAACTGCCTCTCCCAAGGGTTTCACAACAGCCCCTCCCTTTTTCACATCCACAAGAAGGATGCCATACAAGGCTTCCCCTCCCCTGACTGCCTTTTGCAGTATGTTGATATAAACATAGAAACATAGACTTTGATGGCAGATAAGGACTGCTTGGCCCACCTTGTCTGCTCATTTCCCTACCTACAAGATAAGCTGCAGATCCTAGTTAACCAACAGCCTATTTTTCCTACCTCCCACAAAAATTGCCTTATGTCTGCCACATCCATTCTTGAATTCTTCCACAGTTTTAGACCCCACAACCTCCTCAGGAAGGCTATACCATGCATCCACCACCCTCTCTGTGAAGAAATAATTCCTCACATTGCCCCTGAACTGCCTCCCCTCTATCTTTAAATTGTGTCCCCTTGGTCTTTCACATCTCTTTTTCTGAAAGATGCTACCCTCTTGGACTTTGTTGATTCCACTGAGGTACTTAGGTGTTTCTATCATGTCCCCCCTCTCCCTCCTTTCCTCAAGGGTATGCATATTAAGCTTCTTTAGTCTCTCCTCATATGGCTTCTTTTGCAGACCCTGCACCATTTTAATTGCCCTCCTCTGGACTGTCTCTATCCTGTCTATGGCCTTTTTGAGATGGGGTCTCCAGAACTGGGCGCAGTACTCAAGATGAGGTCTCACCAACCATCTGTTTTCTGCTGGTGATGCCTTCTCCCTATACATCCCAGTATCCCCAGCCCTCCCTACTGCCTTCTCACAGTGCTCGCTAACCTTAAGGTCATCTGATATGATTACCCCCAGGTCCATTTCCATTTTTGTTGTTGTTACTACCTCCCCCCATTGTGTAATCTTCCCCTGGGTTTTTGTTTCCCAGATGCATTATTTTGCACTTCTTTGCATTGAATCCAAGCTGCCATATTTCTGACCATTCCTCCAACCTTTCCAAATCCCTTCTAATCCTTTTCATGCCTCCTTGATGACCTTCTTTTGGCTACAGCAGACCTAGAGGAACCCCTAAGTCTCCTAGAAGAGCCTCTGACACTTCTACAGAAAGCAAGCCTCAAGTGAAACCCTGCTACGATACAACTTATCCTCACTGAAGTCTCCTTTTTAGGCCTGTGCATAACTGCAAAAGGCAGATGTCCTGCCTTAGACAAAGTACAGGGCATCCAGGACCTGCCCCTGCCTACCAGTGTCTCTATATGGAAGTGCTTTCTGAGCATGGTAAACTACTCAAGAGACTTAATCTGTGACTTTGCACTGAAGGATGTGCCCTCGTATGAACTACTGAAAGGGATGTCCCATGGCAATGGGGACCAGAGCGTACAGTGGCTGTTACATCCCTAAAATGGACTCTGACCTCGGTACCAGCTTTGGTTAACCCAAATCCAGAACTGCCATTCTATTTGTAAACAGGCATCTCTGATACTTTCATGTCCACAGTACTTGTGCAAAAAGTGAATGGCAACCTCAGGCCTATCACCAATGCCACCCAAATGCTGTCCCCAGTGGAACAGAAGTACTCTTAATGTGAGAGAAATCTCTTAATCACCTTCTGAGCTATGACATGCTTTACTTACATCATAAGCTTTTCTCCCATATTACTGCACACCAACCATACTCCCACCACTTTCTTGTTAATAGATCGAATCAAGGATAGTAATGTCTCCAACTTAGGCTTCCCCATGGGTCCCTCCTCCTACAAGACAGAGACTTAACTGTGCTTCCAGAAAAAATGCCATCAGTTTTGATGCATGGGTTCCTCTACCAAAGTGGCACCCAGAAGTGTGGGCTGGAGCCACCCACCATGCCAGAACCAGGCCCCTATTTACCCACCATGCAACAGACCCTAGCAGATCCTGCACTTAGACATATTTTCACAGATGGCTCTTCCTCTTATCAGGGTGGAGAGAAAGTGGCAGGATTCCAGGTTCTGATCCTCTGCCTACTGGGGACACCCTTGAGGTGTCCAAAGAATGTACCATTAAATCCTCACACTATGCAGAACTGGTATCTGTTTCCTGAGCTTTGAAAATAATCCATGGCAAGAAGGAGGAGGAGGACACCATCATTTTCTCTGATTCACCATGGGTGTGCAATTCCCTTACTGAATTCCCTCCCTTCTGGAAGACCCATGACTATGCTTTCTCAGAAGGGACCCCTGTTAAATACAGGGATCTGTTTAAGTACATTGTCAGCTTAGTTGAACACTTCATTTTCAGACTTTATGTACACAAAGTGAAGGCACATTCCAAGACTGAACCATATCAGGAGTACAAAGATTGAGCAGACACTTTGGCCATGGACGGTGCTCGAGGTGAGGAGGTATGGATCATGTGGCCCTAAACATAGGCCCACACAGTGGCTGCCCACAAGAGGACCAAAGTGATCCTTCTGGATCTGGCCACAGCACAAATGTCAGATCCTGAGATAAAGGAGGTATATGAATACCTCTTCAAGGAAACAGAGAAAGAAATGTCCCAAGGCAACCCCTTCAAGAAACATTCTGCAAATCTGTATCTCTCTGCAGACCAGAAGTTGGTCTTATACCAATCTGGTGATGATAAATTGTGGGTAATTCCCTAAGAGCTCTGAGCAGAGTTCATTCATCAGGTCCATGACACACCCACAGGTGGATACCAAGGGTTAGAGAAAACTTTACAAAAATTAAAAACTGTGGGTTGGTGTCCTGGTCAGTCAGCAGACATTCAGTGTTATGAGGACAACTGTATCACCTGTGCACAGGATAATCCCATTCCTGGGGAAAAAAATGCCAAATTACTCCCACAGAGACAGTCGGGTCCCTGGAACGCCATATCGATCCATTTCATTGGACCCCTACAAATGACTAGCAAACACAACAAGTATGCACGTGTGATTGTAGCTCTCTTCTGAAAATGGGTGGAAGCTTTTCCATATAGGACCAACACTGCTAAAGCCATTGCTAAGACTCTGGTGGAACAAGTGTTTATGAGATGGGGCATACCCCTCAAGATAGACTCTGATAAAGAGACAAGCTTTACTGGGAAACTAAAGCAAAAATGCTTGGAGTTACTGGGAGTCAGACAGAAGTTCCATATAGAATATCATCCACAGTCTTCTGTACTGGTAGAGAGAGCCAACAGGCAGATCAAATTGATGCTATGCAAGTTTGCAAATGAAAATGCCAAAACTTGGGACACTCTGTTGCCCTTACTTCTATTGGCAATCAGTCACCCCTGCTGCAGCAACCCAGTGCACACCCTTTGAGGTGATGACAGGCTGGCAGATAAGACTGCTGGAACATTTGTGGATAGATATCAACACCTCAGCTATGGACAGAGTGGCAGTGGACACTTATGTTGCACAGCTGAAGGATTACCTAGTCCAAACTTTTCTTTTTGCTGCTCAAAACCAGGGCAGGGCTCAGCAGCAGTCAAAACTGTACTTTGAAAAGAATGTTAAGGAAGTCAACTGGCAAGTAGGGGACCAAGTTATGGTACTGAAATTTTCCACACCAGCCCACCCTATGACAAGCAAGTGGGTTGACCCCTACAACATCATCAATAAATTGAGTGCCACTGTCTATCTCATGCAGCTGATGCACCACAATAAACCCGTGGACAAATGGTAATGTGCCATTCACCTGAAGCTGTATAAAGGTGATTAATGCTCTTTTCCCCAGATGGGGGAGGGGAGGGGAGACGTGTGCTTTAAGCTGTTCATTCTTTGTCTTTCAGAATCCTACAGTTGACCCTTTTCTTCATACTAGGCATCCGGGTAACTGTAGTGGAACCAACCCTGAGAAATCTCCAGATACTTCTCCAGCATCTAAGGTCTGAACAACCTGATACCTACCTCTCTCAATCTCCCAATGGAGGGGTGGTCATTAGACTCCCATCTACCCATGTGATTGTGTGTGAAGGAAAAGATGCCTGTCTCAATGCCATGGTGGTTTCTCCAGACAACTCTACTCTGAAAATTGAATGAAGAATTGGTAATACTACTGAACAGGGCCTCTCAGCAGCCCGCCTTGCCAAATAAAACTTTCTAAGGCTCGCCCAACACCCGCATTTGACCCAATGGAACTTTTTTCATACGCCAAGTCAATTAATGTCATACAGGCCCTTACAACCTCATAGCAATGCTGGGACCAGATTTTTGCAACAAATATTCCAACACCACCATGCACTATAGCTGTTTAACACAATCAATTAGAACCGCTACTCTTTTTCTTACAGTCATACAAGCTTCAGCAGACAGACCTTTACAATGTCCTTTATTGGAACTAGACCCACCCAGTGGTCTGGCTGCAACTTCTGTCTGTGAGACACTTATTAACAATGTACAATGTATGCATGTTCTTGTTGTTCTGAATCTTACACACTGGAATATGGACAAGTTTGCCACTGTGCTAACACCAATGTGTCCACATGTCATGCTACTATGTTTTTAGATGTTAATGCTCCATATCAAGCAAGTGCACATGACCCTGTAGCTAGGCAACACACAACTGAACACCGAGAAGTTGTCAAGCTCAAACACCCAAAGAGGAGTTTGGGATTTTCAGATTGAACAGTCGTAGCAGGCACTGTTACAGGTATATTTGGATAAGGCATGTTTATTTGGAACAGAGCTAATTTGACTAACATTCAATGCCATGTTAAATATTTTATTAGTAAATACGGTCAAGATGTGATGTAGCCCATGCTACATGGTATTACTGGTTTATCCCAGGAGAAATGATTAATGATGTATAACATGCACAATATTGCATGTTTATTTAATGAGACCCTAAACAAAATCAATGAATTGATCTTCTATAACAACAAAGAAGCTAGAAAGCAACACACAGGCAGCAAAATCATTTGTTTAGCTTATGGTAGCTATGCTGTCAACACTATCACCAAACTCTTCTGAGATCTGGAATCAGGGCAGTTCCTGGATGTGATCTATGATAGATGTATGGCCATATAGTACTACACATATTATAAAACCCTGACATGTACTACAAAGTGCATGGTCAGGACTGTGTCCTTTTCATTGGCTATAGCTAAGAAGTTGGGTTATGTCACACCAAACCTGAATCAAGAACCCTGCTATGCGACAGGCCAGTGTGCCACGAGGGACACTGTGTACATCACCTTCAGTATGTCCCTGCCAATTTTTGAAAAGGATTCTTTAGTTTTCAACAAGTTGGCTAAAGTTTACTTCGCATGTGATCTTGAGGCAGCATCTACTAAGAACAAACCAACTTGCCTTCTTTGCTCATGCTACATCCTCCATCCTCAGCTGGATGCCTGAGTAGCCCCACATACTGACTGTTGTGCCACATGGGATTACCACTATTTGTGCTTGATGTGATGCTTTTGATGTAACCACGCCAGTGTGTGGTTACTTGCCTAACTCTATAGACTAGTCATATACCTTAGACAAGGCCCCTACTTTTCTGCGGCACAGTGTGACCAAGTTCTGCGGCAAGATCACCATTTGCAGCAGAACTTCTGCGGCAGTGGTTTGTAATTTCTGTGGAAATTCTGCGGCACTAACAAACTACCACATCACAGTGTCAGCTTGTCATCCTGACTTCACTTTCATAGCAGTGGTTATAGAAATCAGGATGAGGGAAATCACAGTAACACTAGTTCAAAAAATAACAGACTTATAGAAATAATTTTATGCCTAAAAATGCAAAACAAATGTCTCTCCCTTAAGGTCCTAGCTCATTGCATAAATGACATATGCAGAGGGGACCTTGTGTGATAAATAAGGTATTTCTATATGCATGCTATCTATCCCACTAATGAGGTCTCCACTATCTATCACTTATATATTTGCATGTGCTTTCTACACCACTCATGAGGTTCCCACTGTGTTTCACTTATATATTTATATGCAATCAGTAATATACATACAAATATGTGTGTGTGTGTGTGTGTGTGTGTGTGTGTGTGTGTGTGTGTGTGTATACAGTGAGAGAGACAGAGATACTGTATGTATGTGTACATAGATAGATAGATATATATATTTTTTTATTTCCATGAAATTGCATCCTCATTCATACAGGTCCCATTGGAAATGGAATAAACGGAATAGAGGAGTTATTGCAAAACTAATTTTTCATGTCAACCTGCTTCCCCTGACACACTACATAATACCATCAGGCCATGACACGCATGTAAACCAATTGTGAGATGGAGCTCTCCAGCTCATCACAATGTGTCCACTGTGTGACAGAACATTGCACCATACCTTCCCAGGCTCCTAGCAGTGATGTGTTCCACCAATCCTTGTGCTGCCCAGCCAGCTCCCAGAGATAATCTCTGAACCTGAGTTGCTGGCACAGAAACACAGCATGCTACCCTCTGGCCCAACAGCTGTCCCTGCACACAACATTTCTCCATAACTTTTAGGCGATTCTATCAACCAATGACAATATGTAATCAATAACCCTGGCAAAAATGTGTACCGTGCAATTATTTATTTAGCAGGTTATTCTTTCAACAGGTCTACACATTATTATATTCCACTTTCCTGGGCATAATTACTTTATTTTTCTTAAAACTGGCAGTTAAATTAATTTTACCAGTTATTCATTTCAGGTGGCATCTCTATACCTTAAAGGCATAAATAAGTTTGTACAAAGTGAGGTATGGACTTAAAAGGTCTGTGCTATTGACAAGATTTTATTTAAGTTGGTCCTAGTGAGGTAATGTAAAACTGAAAATTGTATTAGGCTCTAATGCAGGTTGAGCAAATATTGCCATGCCTGATGTGCTGTGCCAATGTCTCTGGCAGTGGGAGCTGTGGCATGTAAGTGACTATTCATTTCTGTTGCAGAATGCAGCCATTTCATTAGCTAATGTATGATTTTATAGCAAAGATTACATCATATTCTGAGCATATGGGGGGTTTGGATATAAAAAGAGGTGAAGGGAACCAGATTCTATGGATAAACAGAAATATTAATAAAAAAATCACCAAGAAGAGGGAATTCTGCGGCACCGCAGAAGTTCTGTGGTAGATTGCAAGTTCTGCGCAAAATTCTGCGGCCACAGAATTCTAGGGGCCTTGACCTTAGATGATGACCTCTTTGACAATTTTTCTCTTCCTGAAGATGTCACATCACCTCTTTCAATGCCAAATGCTATGCAAATAGAGATGCAGACAATGCAATGGATCACCAGCCAGATGACAAATGCTTCCATTAACTGCCCTGTACAACTCACAAAGTGGCTCCTTCATCAAGTCTGAAATACCTACGACAGCAATGGACATTACTGCATTGTGACCAACAACCAGTCCTTCTCCTATGGACCTCTCACTTGTGATGTTAACATACCCAACAACTTCTGTGTTGTACCACATGAGCGCACTATTATTGGCCATACTGTTATCACTCCTGTTTCTACCCTGGAACTTGATTACATAGATACTGACCCTGACTATGTCAAAGTTATAGAACAGTATTTACCAGTGCTTAATGTGCCTACCACCCCTCTCACCCTGAATCTCAAATTCTTATTAGAAAGAAAAGATACACATCTCATTCATATTAGTAATAATATTACTAAAGCATGTAACAGGTTTAGATGACTTATTTCATGATGGTGATTTATAGTAAGTACAGCATTGTCCAACACATGGTTGGAACTTACATTTAAAGGTTCTGTTGCTATTCAAGTTTTCCTGATTGTTTTCCTTATCATGGATTTATGCAGCTTAATACGCATTCTCCAACAGCACCATGCACAATTATGCTTTCTTTATGCCGCCCAGTCAGCCAATCTTTAGCCCAAACCTGCTCTCCCTTTAGTGTTGCCAGTTTATTAGGAAATGGGGGGGGGGTATGTAGACCTGCATGCCCTACATACCTTCATGTAGACTCACATACACACAGTATTGCAGCATAAAGTATATTTGTATTTATTCATACTTGGTATGATGTGCTTAGGAACAGTTATCAAGCATGATTATTTTGTGGTGCTTATGTACCACCCACAACATTTTGCCATGATGCAATAATCAGCAAGATTCTATGAATCGTTGCATTGTTACCCAAAAGCTGCCTTAGTCAGCATAATGCTTATCAGTGTGTACATGCAAAACCTAACTGTCTTAGGTGTGAGTTGCCCACCACTATCCACCAATAGAATTGCTGTATTTTATTCTTCTGTCTTGTCTGGAGATTCAGTTACCTAGCAAAAAAAGTACTTTCTTATCTCTAGGAATAAGAACTCATGTAAAACTGTTATTTGCTGAGTTAGCATGATGATATTGCTGTGTTCAGAGGTTTCTGAACTCCCAGCAGGTACACTGTTTTGTTACATGTTTTGGAATAAACTTTCTCCTATGATTGTACAAAAAGGCGGCCACCAATGGATGAAACTGGAGCCAAACACAAAAGAATTCAGAAGAAGCACTCAGAACGGCTGCCCAGTAATCGATATAAATACACATCCAACGCTTGGAACATGATAAAAACAGCTTTAATAAGATAGCTGAAGCAAGCAGCAGTTTAAAAAGCCACAGACACGTTTCACATCGCAAAGACGCTTTTACAATGTGATGTTAGGCTCAAACAAAATACAAACATTATATAGTCTATGATTCAATTAACACTACAATCATTAACGTGATTAAAATAAATAAAGCACACTACAAATCAATCAGAGCAATCAATACAAAGCACGAAATATCTGAATCACTAAGTGCTTCACATTACATGAGCACAAACTGATTAATCCACATCAATTAATGAGATACATAGAAAAAACAAACCACAATGCCATAATAACATAATATAACAATAATCCAATAATAATTCATTTTACTTAAGATAGGGAATAATGCTAAACATCGCATTTAAGCCTTTCTCCCTATGTGCTCCTAACAAACACTGCCATTTACTTTCAGCACATAGGATCCTATTGTTCAGATCCCCCCCTGACTTCCTAATGAAACCTTTTCGAGACCCTGAAATTTGAACAAATGTCCACTTCCCTTGTGTACCACATGTAAAGCTAACGCATTAGTAATATCCTTATTGGCAATACTAAGTATATGTTCAGCTATTCTATTTTGAAAAGCCCTTTGGGTTTTCCCAACATAAAAATCTCTACAGGAACATTGCATCAAATATATCACATTTGCAGTGGAACAACTTATAAAGTCACAATTAAAATATACCTTATTTGTAACAGGATGTTGAAACATCGAGTCTGTATTCAAATACTGACAAAAAATACAATTACCACAGCAAAAAGTCCCATTTGGTGGTGTTGCCTGTTTTTGATTCTTAGATAGTTCAAAATGACTGCTAGTAACCATGTCAGCAATATTCTTGCCTCTTCTGTAAGTCATCCTGGGGGGGACTGTCACATATTCAGCCAATCTAGGTTCCAATGTTAAAATATTCCAATGCTTCAGAAGAATGTCCGAAATAACTGGACTTTGTGGTGTGTAATCTGAAATGAAATTAACTCTTGTAAAATCTTTATGATCACCTTGATGCTGCTCAACATTATAACTTTTTTTATGAATAAGGAATCCCTCTCCATATGACTAACCAAATTCTGAGACTTGACAAGCAATGTTTTATTATAACCCCTATGTTCAAATTTATCCATAAGCAATTTAACATCTGAAACATATTGCTCATGTGAAGAGGTATTTATTTTTAACCACATCATTTGTCCCTTAGGAATATTATCCGGAATGTGTCTAGGATGACAACTGCTATACAACAACAATGAATTTCTAGCTGTCTCTTTGGTAAATAATCTAGTCTCTAACCTGTTCTGTTCATTCTTACTAATACTGAGATCTAAAAATTGAATCTCAGAAACTTCCACTCTCTTAGTGAAAGTTAAATTTTGATTTGTTTATTCTAAATAAAGAATGAATTTATCCAATGTATAGGTATTGCCTCTCCAGATAAGCAATATGTCGCCAATAAAGCATACATAAAACACTAAATTATGAAAAAAAGGATTCAAAGATTCAGAGACAACATAATTTCTCCTATGATACCTGGCTTCTGTGTCATGACTTGCCAACATGTTTAGAATCCTTCCATCCAACAAAGATAACAGGAAATGATTGAGCATTACATGATGTACATACTTGGGAAATTCTGAACCATTTCACAATCTAAATCTCTTTCAGAGCTATTCTACATCTGAGAAGAGGAACTAAATGAGCTGATATAATCACATTTCAGTAGCACAGAAACTGAAAATAAAATTGCAAATAATATTGTTAATACTATATGACAATATAGATAATTTTTTTGCAGAAAAGTCATTGTGTGTACTGTTTTTAATTTCTTGCTTTATTTATGACTTTTGCTTCTAGAAATAATTTTTCTAGTCTCCAATATATTTAGTCAGAGAAAGAGTCATGCAAGTTAAGTAAGTGTTTACCCACAAAATAGAGATAGTGAAATGCTTCTAAATTTAAGCCAGGCAAACATAACATGCTAACTATATATAATTAAGCATATTTTAAATTGTGTCTGACTGCTGACAGTTTTTCTTAGTTACATAATTCATTTAGTCAGATTAAATCTTCAACTCACAATGTTTTCACTTACAGTTAATTACTGAACAACATTAATGGATTAAAACTGCACACACATTGACCTATGTTGTTTGCTATTGTTACTGCAAAGGGTTTATTTTAAATAAAGAGCAGACTATCCATATTCTTCATGAACACATATAGTTATGTCAGCTTTTGATACATACTTTTACATTATCCATGAAATATTCACATTAAATATGCTTTATATGTGTCTTAACTGAGGCAGTATAGCACAGTGGTTTAAGGCTCTGAGCTGCAAATCTGGAGACCTGGGTTTCAATCCCACAGCCACCACTTGCATACTGTGTGACCCTGAGCAAGTCACTTAACTTCCCTGTGCTCCCAGGTTGCACCTGTAAACAAGCTTTCAGCTTAGCGTGTCTCACCTGGTTAAATTATTGGGGAAAAAAACTGCAGAAACGTGGATATAATAACAGACACCAAGACAGTAATATAGTGCATAAAAAATGCAAACATCGCAGTTGTCAATTAATTTGACACAAGAGAAAAAAACTATATTTACTGGAAGAAAAAGGGTGTTAGTCCACCATACCACAATCAGAAGGAATTACTTCTCAAGAATCATGAAATTCTTCTGTACATTCAATAACTTTGAACAGTGTGCAAGCTCTCATGCTCATCTCCTTCTCACTCTGTGGTCAGGAACAACTGAACCACCTATCTGCTTCTTAGCCATTAGTGGTGGGTTTATATAGCAGCATTAAGGGTGACATCCCAGTCATGTGACCCCTCATTAAAGTAAATGATTGCTTGTTTTTCTCTCACTTCTCTGGGGCTCAGTAACCATTCTGTGCCCGATTTCAGATCAAAAGGCTTCACATTAATATTCAAAAATATCTAATGTCTCTGGTCTGGAGAACCACTAAATACCTTAATTATAGGGCCTCAGATAATTTAGAAGCTAAGTTCCTCCCTCTAAGAAGTGACATCACAGGTTAGGCTACCATAAAAACAGCCATTGTGTGGAATGCCAGCCCTATAGTAGGACATTTCAGAATTACAGGCTTCCACAAGTAATTACCTATTAATTAATATGAACAGATTCTTGTAACACACAGGTGTCTCTGAGTTGGTCAAGGGGAAGAGAAGATTAAGAGCACGCTCCTTATCTTCTTTCTCTGCCAGCTTAGGAGACATGGAAATGTTTATATTGTTTATTGTATTTCTCAGCTGCAGTTTATTTATATAAGTATAAACCCTTTTCAAAAGGCTCTTCAACCTGTAGCCTTCAACTAGCTGCACTGTTTATGCCTGTGCAGGGGCTCTTTACTATTATTTCTATGAGCCCCTACCAAAACCAGAATTTTATTTTCATTGACCCGATGGCTGAACTTGCAGCCAACGGGTATACTATTCATTTAGGCCTTATGTGCCCTAATTCAACTTTTGGCCCCTTATATTTATCAAAGCAGCCCCAGTTACAACATTATGGGGCTGCACTCAACTTTGCTGGGCATATTTTGGTTGCTGTGGGACACTATAGGGCTGCCCGTAAGAAGGCAGAGTTCTTGTCTGTGGAGACTGTGGAAGCTCAGAATCGACTAGCTTAGCTTTTTTTACACTGCAGACAGACTGTGCAACCCAGCCTGCGTATAAGTTCGAAAAGCCTTTTCTCAAGTACAGTGTGATGAACTTGCTTGATTCTTTGCAATTAAGGTGGCTGTTACCAGGATGGCACTCCATCCAGCCAACACTAAGGGTGTTGCTCTGGATCAGTACATGGCTGCTGCTCCTTAGCTTTCCTGGAGTACCTTCGACCAACCAGAGTTTATAGATGTCATGCAGATTGTCCAGTGTTCATGCTCTAAGTGCTGTAGTTTGGACCCAGGACCAACTTCCCTGATTTTGGGTTGTATTGATTTCATACATCCAGTCCTTGCATGGATAGTCTGGTGCTTCTTGGAAACAGGTGAGTTTCCTAGCTGCCTGAAGGAGACAGTGGTAACACGCCTCTTGAAGAAAGCTTCTTTGGACCCTAACTGCCATGAAAAATATAGACCTATCTCAAACCTTCCCTTTTTAGGGAAGGTGATTGAGAAATTTGTAACTGTACAGCTGGAGAACCATTTTACCATCCATGATATCTATGAACCCCTCCAGTCTGGTTTTCAAAAGAGGCACAGCACTGATTCAGGTGTTCAATGATCTCCTGATGGCTAGGGATCAGAAAAAACATTCCATCTTGGTTCTTCTAGATTTCTCATCAGCGTGTGACACTGTGTACCATGGGGTCCTACTTGAGCACCTGAGGTTCATCTGTGGACTATCGGATGTAGTCCTCAGGTGGTTTACATCTTACCTCCCTGATAGAACTTAGAGGGTGGTATCCAGGGTTTATTCTTTGGACCCAGTTTCTCTATCATGTGGACTTCCTCAGAGTTCAGTGCTGTCCCCCATTTTGTTTGCAGTGCACATGCTGCCCCTTGGAGACATTGTAAGAAGGTATGGGCTGAGGTTTCACTGCTATGCTGATGATACCCAGTTCTACCTTTCTATTGCTGCTGACCAGGATGGAGCTTTCTTGGTCTTTAATAACTCCTCATAGAAATCCAGGAGAGAATGAACTTGAGTTGGTTGAAGTTCAACTGGGAAAAGACTGAGGTGCTGGTTGTGGATTCGGCATGCCTGATAGGGGGGTCAGGGTTTGGTTTACCCTCTGGGCTTTACCTTGGGGGTTTATCACTCCCGATCGCCGAATGGGTGCATAAGCTGAGGGTAATTTTTGACAAAGGGCTGACTCTGTGTTCACAGGTCTCTGCTGTCATCAAGTCCTCTTTTTATCATCTGAGAAATATCTCCAAGATTAGGCACCTTGTTCCATCCGGCGATCTTCCTATGCTTGTCATGCCTTTGTGTCCTCACACTTGTACAATTGCAATTCCCTCTTCCTTGGGTTACCTGGGGTGGAAATCGGCCACTTGCAGCTGGTGCAGAATGCAGCAGCCCTGCTTCTGACAGGAACTTCTCGTTCTAGTCATATTTTGCTGGTGCAGAGTGGACTGCACTGGCTACCAGTACAGTGGTGGATTACCTTTAAAGTCAGTCTTCTGACTTTTCAAGCTCTACATGGACTGGACCAGGACTAACTGAAAGAGTTTCTGGTCCCTTACTTTCCTTGAGTGATTGCTCTGCTCAGCTGAGGAGGGGTTGCTAGAGATCCTGAGGGTGTCTTTGAAATCTCTGGGGGCCAGTGCATTTATGCATGCAGCCCCTACCCTCTGGAATTCTCTACTCTGTCAGTCATGGGAGTGCATGACTATGGAGGGATTTAAATAAGCCCTGAAAACATATTTGTGGTGTCAAGCATTTGGTGTTTAACCCTTGTATTTTTACTGTATTAGTTGTTTTATATATTTTTAAGACTTCAAAATGTTTGATGTGTTTTTAAAATCTGTAAGTGCCTTGGCTTTTGAAAGGCACCATAAAAATAAAGAGTATTATTATTATTATTATTACTACTATTACTGTCTCTGCCCTTAGTGTCACATGTTCCAGCATTATTGCCATTTTATTCATTTTTGCCGCTTCATGCGGCAAATCCCATCAGCAGAGAGCATGCATCAGCTCTCTGGTTATTCTTTCAAATGCATCTTGCAGTAATGCAAGCATGGAGCATCTTGCTCCATAAAAAATTCAATCCTTGGTCGCATATTACGACCAGAGATGTATCAGCCAGTGGATACACAACCACCGCTTCAGAAGCAGGTCCCACTTTGGGATCATGCCTATTTCTGAGGGGAATTTGTCTTTTTAAACCAGGTGCACCTTTTTAAAACAGTCCACTACCTTTGCAAAAGGGGCACTGGTTAACATAACTGGACACTACAATTATAGCGCAATTCACGCTGGTACATATGTCCTTGAATGGAGATATTTGCAACTCGCTTATCACCGCATCTGTGTGTGGGGGGAGATGATGAGATATAAGGGACAGTAAAGAAAAGAGGGAGATTGTCATCTTGGCCACCCTAGCAAGAGAAGAAAGGATAGAACAGAAATAAAGAAACAGACAGAAAGATTGAGGGAATATAGGGAAGGGGTGCACATCTTTATTTTATTACATTACTTGGGGGATTCTTTTCATAACAGGGGAACACTGCTACAATAACATGAGTGCATATTACATTTAGTGATGGTTTTATAGAATATATTTCTATGTCTATAACCTTGACCATTGTGTATTATGTTATATAGTGTCTGATTGTATTTGTTTTTGGTACATGCATGGCAATAGGGTTGTGTCTTAAAAGGAACCTTGGATGCCGAACACCAATCCAGATACCAAAATGAATCCAATCAAAACACACTTGAGAAATAAAAATCTTCTGTATGCAGCTGGAAACAGTTCCTGAAGTTTGTATTCATACTAAAGTCACAGTCTGAAGGATTTAGCAATTTAATTCTGCATGTTATGACGTTAGGGAATGAAGACTGGGTGATCTTTCTCCATGCAGGAACATCCTCAGACCCACCATTTCCAGATGACTAAGATGGGGTACCTGTATACTACTGTGTAACATTTACTGCTCCAAAGAGCAGAAGATCAAAGGTAGGCCAAAACTGAGAACAGCAGGAACACCCTATCTAGGCCAAGGGTATAAAATAAATTAAACAGAGAAGAGAGGAACACTAATAACAATCAATCTAGGGCAAGTAGCAAAGGGTTAGAGGATGGAAAAAGGGCTGTTACCACAATAATGAAAAGTAGAGACAGGTAAGGGATGAAGGAAGGTGGTAAACTCTTCAGACAAGAAGAAACTGCTTGTTGAGAGGGGTACAAGGGAAAACCCTATCTAGGGTATAGGTACAAAGGAGTATAACAAATACAAAAGTGGAAAACTAGAAACAATGTATCAGGGGTAAGGGTGCAAAAGTATTTTCAGGTAACACAGGAAGAGTAGGGATTGGAAATGCTGGGAGTAGTGCAGTGCAGTGACTGGGGGGGCAGCAGCTTTCAGAGAGACCTTCTGGAGACTTCAGTGCTGCCCCATCTGCTTGCACCTCTCTGGGCTAAGAGAGGAGGTCACTAGACTCCAGGCTAAATTGGTTCAGAATTAGAGGACCTCTTCCTGGGTTCCCCCACAGAGGGGCCACCATGTCTACCATTGTTACCTCAGAGGATGCCTATGAAGAAGAATGGTTGGACTATGGTGGGCTCTGGAAGGATGGGGGTCATGCGAGGCATGATGCTGGTTACCAGGGAGGATATAGGAGTCTTCCATGGTGGAGACCCTTAGGATGATGGCAGAGGACACCAGTGGAGGAGAAAGCAATTTCTGGTGGGAACTCGATTGTGAAGGAGATAGATTTATGAATAGGAAAGGGTAGAGGGAGGACAGGTGACTATTCAGTGCCATGGCCCAGACAGATGGTAAGCAGATCATAAGGTTCATTAGGACAGCAGGGTAATAGGAAGAACTGGATGTCCTTGTCCACTTGAGGACTAATGACCTGGCTAGGGATTGGACTAGGATAGTACAGGGGAGTTTAGGGAGCTGGGGATGGTCAAAGATGGGTAGTGTGCTCAGTAGCTTTTACTGAGGTGCTCCTGTCCATGGTAGGGGTAGAAGAGGTATCTCTGCATCAGCAGCTTCAGCTCATGGATGAAGAAATGGTGCAGAGAGGAGAGGTTTGGCTGCATTCAAGAGACTGAGGATACAGATGGACAGATAAGGGCCTATACAGAGGTGATGGCCTGCATCCATCTGGAAAGGGAACCTCAATTCTGAGTGGACAGTTTAAATGTTATTTTAACAAACATTTAAACTAGCAGAGGGAGTGATGGAAGGAATAAAGGAGACAGAACCCCCCTACACACTAGCTGAAGTCAAGAGTAGGGAGAAGTTAAGGGGAGAGTAGTCCCCCGCATTTCAAATTAATAAAGGAAGTAGGGTGGGAGAAATTATGTGGGGTGTGGATGGGAGCATTAAAAAAGAGGGGAGGAGGTAGGAAAAAAAGAAAAAAGGAGATAACAAGCAAAGTGATAACACAATCTGAAAGGTCATGTGCGTGAATGCTAGAAGTCTAGCAAATAAGATTCTGGATCTAGAGGCCATCATGGCAGAGGCTGACCTGGAAATGTGGTCATTATAGAGTCATGGTGCACTGTAAGCCATGGAAAGCAAGCAAAGACCAGCACTGACATCAGACTCAATTATGAGGGTTTCCACTGGAGCGTATCAAAAGGAGTAGAACTTATAGATCCGCAGGAAGAGCACATGCTCAAAACTGGTCAGGGTTTTGGAGCTGTTGAACTTTGTTCCTGCTATGCTGGGTATCTGAAAGTGTTGTTCCATTTAATTCACATTATTAAAACCCCTCATAATTATGAATCTAGTGTCAGTGTCTGTCTTTGCCTGCTTTCCTGGATGTTTTACTGACTGGACATGTCAGTGAACAGAGCTGCTTTGCTTTCTTGTGCACTGAAGACCATGACTGGGACACATCTATACCAGGTTATAGTCTGTTCAGGAAGGACCGGGTGGTAGGAAAGGAGGGTCTGCATGATGCTTTTTGTGAGGGGAAAGTATAAAAGCAATGGAGATACAGAGAATATGGACAGCAGAGGTATTGTGGGTCACTCTTTCAAAGGGAAATTGGGCCACTGTTTGTATTGGCATAATCTTTAGCTAGAAGTTGGGACAACTTGAACTCCCTGCTTGGGGCATTGCTTAGGCATCTAGTCAGCAAACCCACACATGATAGGGCAATACTGGACCTGGTACTCACTAACAGTGACAGTGTTTTAGATGTCAAGATGGGAGGCCACCTTGGGACCAGTGATTATTGTACAGTGTGGTTCAATATAAGGATGGTTGTAGAATCAAATTACATAAGGGCAGGAGCCATGGACTTCAGGAGGGCAGACTGTATATATAGATAGGTGAATGTCTTTGGAAGATCTGGTGGGGGGATAACATTAGTAGGATTGAGGAACAGTTGGTGAAGCTAAAAGAGGGCAAAGGGAAGGCAGCAAACCCCTGCATCAAGCAAGTGAGTAAAAGCGGGATGAAAAAGAGACTGTTATGGTTCTCAAAAGAGGTGGTTGACAAGCTAAAGGCTAAAAGGGTAGCATTCAGAAGGTATTAGGAGACAAATAGGTAGGAGGATAGGGAGGTGTATCAGAGGAAACAGAGGGAAGCAGGGTAAGAAGTAAGGAGCACAAAGGCATAAACTAAAGACAGAATAGCTCAGCCAGTAACAAATGGGGACAAGACATTTTTGAGGTAAGTGAAAAGAGGAAGACTAAGGGAAGGACTGTAAGGTTAAAAAAGCAACAGTTAGATTGTGCAGAGGGGAACCAAGAAAAGGCATTCATCTTGAACAAATACTTTTGTTCAGTGTTCACAGAGGAAAGAGAAGAGAAGGGGGCCACAAAAACGTAATAGGAATTTTGGAGGGAGGTTGGTTAACACTAGTCCTTTTGCAGAGGAAAGAGTCCTGAAGGGACTCCATAATCTGAAGGTGAACAAAGCAATGGGTCCACATGGGTTGCAACCAACAGCATTGAGGGTGATTAAGGAAGTAGTTGCTGCACCTCAGATAGTTCTAGTTAAGAGCTCACTGGAAACAGGAGTGGTTTAAGAGGACAGGAAGAGAGCAAATGTAGTCCCACTTCACAAAAGTGGTAGCAGTGAGGAGGCTTGGAATTATAAAACAGTCAGACTGACAATGGTGGTGGGAAAGTTACTGGAATCAGTGCTAAAAGAAAGGATTGTGGAATACCTTGAAACAAGTGAGTTACAAGAGTCGAGGAAGTATGGATTCATGGAAGGGAGGTGATGTCATGCAAATCTGATAGATTTCTTTGACTTGAAAATCAGCGAATTACAGCAGAGTGGATCAGCATCACTTCAGAACAATGACACCCACACAGCGAAATACCCCCACAGTGACAAATCTCACCGAGTTGAGATATTTCACTGTGGTGATCCGCTGTGACCCAACATGAAAGTGAAAGCCAAAAAGATAGCATTCAGGCAATACAAAAAGACACAGGCAGAAGGGGATAGGGAGAAGTACCAGGAGAAACAAAGGGAGGCAGGGAAGTCAGTAAGGGAAGCCAAAGCTCAGACAGAAGAACACATTGCAAAATCAGTGGTTAAAGGGACAAAACCTTTACAGGTACATAAGTGAAAAAAGAAAGACAAAAGGAGGGATAGTGAGACTGAAGGGAGGATGGGAGTGCGTGGAGGTTGACAACAGTAAAGCTGACATATTGAACAGGTATTTCTGCTCAGTCTTTACTGAGGAAGAAGGGGTAATGGGTCTGAAGGGGTACAGGGGTGAGAATGGTGCAGAAATGGACACAAGTCCCTTTACACGAGAAAGGGTCCTGAAGGAACTGGAAGTAATAAGAGTTGACAAAGCAATGGGGCCAGATGGGGTGCACCCCAGGGTCCTTAAAGAACTAAGAGAGGTGGTGGCTGAACCTCTGGCTATCCTGTTTAGCCAATCACTGGAAACAGGCAAGGTACCCAAAGACTGGAGGACAGCAGATGTAGTCCCCTTATACAAAAGCGGGAACAAAGAGGAAGCAGGGAACTACAGACCAGTCAGCCTCACCTCGGTAGTGGGAAGATCATGGAAGCACTTCTGAAGGAGATTGGTGGAACATCTGGTTGTCAATGGACTACAGGATCCAGGCAGCATGGTTTCACCAGGGGAGGTCATGTCAGACCAATCTCATGAATTTTTGACTGGATGACTAGGGAGGTGGATCAGGGGAGGGCAGTGGACATGGCCTTTCTGGACTTCAGCAAGGCCTTTGACACTGTGCCACATAGAAGACTATTACACAAACTGGGGAATATGGGTGGGCAGGACAGTAGTGTGGTGGGTAGGTAACTGGCTGGGTGGCAGGACACAGAGGGTGGTGGTAAATGGCTGTCACCCACAGAGGAAGAGTGACCAGTGGGGTACCACAGGGATCAGTGCTGGACGGTCCTATTCAACATCTTCATCAGTGACATTGCGCAGGATCTAGAAGGCAGAATTTCACTGTTCGCTGATGACACAAAGCTCTGTAACAGAGTAGACACACCAGAGGGTGTAGACAGAATGAGAAGGGACCTGCAGAAACTTGAAGAATGGTCAAGGGTTTGGCAGTTGAAATTCAATGCAAAGAAGTGCAAGATAATGCATATGGGGCACAAAAACCCTGGTACAATATATCAGTTGGGGGGTGAGGATATAGCATGCACCAAGCAGAAAGGGATCTTGGGTTGTCATCTCTGATGACCTCAAGTGGGGAAACAGTGTGACAAGGCATCAGGTAAAGCAAATAGGATGATGGGATGTATAGGCAGGGGCATCACCAGCAGGAAAAGGAGGTCATAATTCGCTATACAAGACACTAGTGAGGCCCCACCTGAGTACAGTGTACAGTTCTGGAGACCATACCTACATAAGGACATAGACAGGGTAGAGAAGGTTCAGAGGAGGGCAACAAAGATGGTGCATGGATTGCATCACAAGTCCATGAAGACAGGTTGAAGGAACTGAACATGTACTCCTGGAGGAGAGGAGGAGAGAGGATATGATAGAGACATACAAGTATCTTACAGGGAGAAACAGAGTGCAGGAAAACACTATTTTAAGTGAAAAGATGTTCCAGGACTAGGGGCATGGGATGAAGTTGGAGGAGGACGATTCAGAGAAACATGAGAAAGAATTTCTTCACAGAACGGGTGGTGGACAAGTGGAACACCCTGCCAGAGGAAGTGGTGGGGGCTGAAACAATCACGGGATTTAAGAATGCATGGGATAGACATAAAGGCATTCTAGAGGCCAGGGGTAAGGGGAAACAGACTTCTAGGAAAACAAACTGAACTTACAAGCTCAAATGGGCAGACTGGGTGGGCCATAGGCCTTCATCTGCCGACACTGTCTATGTATCTATGTAACATTACAACTCCTGTTGTTGCACCCCCACCGCAAACCAATTCCAATTCAGAGTTGGTTAGTTAAAGATGGAGGGTACGGGGGTAAAGCCCCCCACAGAAAAAAATGTTTCCCAGTTGGGCACAATGCTGACTGTTGGCATTGTGCGTTTCGATGTCAGCACCATCGATATTGATGGTGTCATTGTACAGTGGTAGAACTGGGTGGATCAGAGGATGTGACCTACCTATATTTCAGTGAGGCTTTCAACACTGTTCCACACAGGAGATTAGTAAGACATCTGGGTAGCTTAGGAGTGGACCTAAAGGTGGTAAGTTGGGTAAGAAATTTGCTAGGGGGATAGTTGACAGAGGGTGGTGGTAAAGGGAGTTTACTCAGAGGAAGGGGCAGTGACCAGTAGGATGCCTCAAGAATTAGTGCTGGGACCAGTCCTCTTTGATGTTTTACACGTGACATTGCAGAGGAGTTGGAAGGAAAGGTCTGCAAATTTGCAGATGACACCAAAATCAGCAATAGGGTGGACTTTCGGGGGGGGGGTGTAGGACCAAAACTGTTATTAAAATAGTTTATTATTATTATTTTATTATTATATTCTTATTAATTAATTACTACTTTATATTCTTTATAAATGCTTAATTAATAAGATTAAGATTAAGGGGAGGCATACTATCAAACTCCTGGTTAGATTAATATCTAAATGAATTCTAAATGCAAGAAGAACACTGCTTGAATCTGAAGCACTAGGAAGGAGATATAATATCCAAGCCATTAGAGTTTTATAAAAATCGTTCCACTGTTTAAGTTTCAAGTATTATCCATCTGGCTGAGAAGTGGATACTGCAGTCATTCCATGTAGAGCATCGCTCTCTTATAATGAAAGTTTAAGATTAATTTTAGAAAAGTGATATTAAGAGACACTTTCCAGTTTGTTAGTCTAAGGGAAAAAGCCGCTGAGTATCTCAGGTCAAAGGTCCCGGGATCTCCCTGGCTACAACCAGATAAGGAAGGATGCATTTCTATGAACTTGACAGATGATGTATTACATCTGGACTCTGTGCTAAACTAAGGCTGGCACGGACAAATACCTCTTTTGAAAAGTACCTTCACTAATGGAAGTAAGGAACTTTTATCAATTGCAAAGTTGCTTGAAGTCTCATTAAGACCAACTTCAGAAACTTAATCAGGGATGTAAAGATCTGTAAGGTGACTGAATTTCATATCTACAAGAGTTTTGTAATGCTTGCTATTTACAAGACATTGTCACACCAGACTTGTCATAGACAAACACATTTGGTGTGAAAAGCAAGCTAACCTTCTAACCTTTCTAGAGACATATCTTCTAATTAAGTACCTAAAAACAGAATACAGTCACTTTGTGTTAAAAAGTTTCCCAGTGAGCTCCAAGCTGCATGGTGTCACACTCCATCAAGCACAGACAAAGGAATAATGTTCTTGTACATAAATCTAACATGTTAAAGACTTTTCTAAAGGATTTTATGAACAAATCTTATATTATTCTGAAGCCTAGAATATTTAGAAAAAGTCTATCACTTTGTTTTGAAAACTTTAAAAAAAATATAGTTATAGCTCTTATTAACCTAATTCAAGACATACAGGTCCTATAAACAAGGGAAATATGTTAAAAGACTCAATTCAATGACAAAAATGCAATAATGTTGGTTTAAGTTATATAATTTTTCTTAAAAAGGATAGAAGAAAAAAATAATTTCAAGTATTAAAGTGGATTTAAAGCCAGTGAGAAGCCATTAGGGTGGTGATAAATGTCAAATATTTATCATCTGCAAGGAATAATCAAAGTCAGGTGATAATGTCACTCACCCTGGAAACATATAAGCAAATTTGGCCAGGCCCTCAGCAGATCTGTTTGAATCCTGGTGCTGGATGGATCTACGCTGGTCTGACTGAAAAAAAAAAAACATTCTTGCTGCTTTAAGACTTTTGCTATGATGAAAGCCTGAAACCACCCCTGTGTTTGGAATGTTGGGGACCAGTTCCTGATTAACCATTGATGTATCCACCAGGGGGTGCTAAGGACAAGTTTAAAAGTCTATACAGGATTGAAACGAGGTCCAGCTACAAAGAAGTTTGTTACCAGAAAGGACTTTTTCCAATATTGGATGAATCAAGGCCTACATTTTACCTACTGAATATCCTGATTGAAGTAATGTTTTGGAATTTCTGCTAGCCTGGATAAGAGACAAACTTTGAAATTCAACAGCCAAAGCAAGCCAGCTGTGCTATTGGATAACATTGAGTCCAGAGTTATGGGCTTGAGCAGAAAGGAATTAAAACAGGAAAAAGTCATAGAATACAGTTATCTAAACAACTTTGCTGTACAGAGAAAATGCCTTTTCTACAAAATGTTCTGCTACTGAACTGTTCAAATCTTGTGGTCTGATGTTCTCACCAAAATTCTGATAAGTGACTTTTTGATGGTGCGTGATATCAAGCAAAAGGGATCCAGTCAGCACTGCCTCATAGATGCCAGAAGAGTTTATGGTTCCATGTTTGAGGGGGGAAAAGACAGAGGACAACACCCAAGCCAAGTAATTGAAGGACTTTTAACATATATAACCAGAAGAAGCATTTCTCACCAAGATTTTGAAAGTTAAAAGGAAAGAAGACCAAGCCTACAGATAACCAGAAATGTAAGTATTATTTTAATTATTTTAAGTAATTTTATCTTAATATTTCAATTTGGCTGTTTGGGGTGGTAACATAGGGAATTTAACTTTTAATTACAAAATCCCTAATATATAGTTAAGTTTAAGTTTAAACAAAAAAAAGACATTTTGCATGCTATGACATTTTGAAAATAAATCTTATACAGAAATATAATCTGAGACACTAGAGAGATGAGTTGCAAGTTCTTATACCAAAAGGTCATGCTAAATACAAGGCATGTTAAAAGCATAGCATAAAGTCAATACCATTTATCCTGTTGAATATTGCTTATTCATGTGCATTGCTTATTTGCTGAAATTCATTTTGTTTCTTTGTTTTATTTCTTTGTAGTTTGTTTGGTTTTCTGAAATCTTTGTTGTTTATGTTTACAACTGTATTACATTTACAAGGTATATTTATGCTAATCAGGAATATATAGAATTTGTATATATGTAAATAACATTTACTTTTTATATTTCTTAGTGTGGCAGAAACATTGTTACCATTATGCAGAACCTGGAGAATAGGGGTAATATCATATTTCAATTTCAAAATTATTTTTGGAAATGTTTGAAAATATTTTGGGGTAAGGCCCAAGGTAAATCCAAGTGCTATATTATAAAAGTGATATTATAACCTAATGTTCCAACAGGTGGAAAGGATTATCAGAGACATTAGAAAACTGGAGGAGTGGTCAAGGGTATAGTGTGTGAGGATCAATGTGAAAAAGTGAAAAATAATCACTTAGGGCACAGAAACCCAGGTCAGAGTACAAAATGGATGGAGTGATATTAATGACCACAAAACAGGAAAGAGCGCTTGGGGGTCATCATATCTGATGATCTAATGGTGACCAGGCAGTATGAAAAGGCAGTTGACAGGGTTAGTGGGATGCTGAGGTACGTAGAGAGGAGTATTACAAGCAGAAAGAGGGAGGTGATATTACCTTTGTATGGATCACTGATAATACCTCATCTAAAGTACTTTGTCCTGTTCTGGAGACCAATTTCTGGGAGTACATAGACAGAGTGGAGACAGTCAAGATAAGGGCAACTAAAATGGTGCAGAGTCAGACTCAAGAGCACTAGGAGGAGAGTCTAAAGGACCTCAATATGTACACAATTGAAGAGAGGGGGAGAAGGATATGATAGAGTCATTTAGATACCTCATTGGGGTAAATAAGGTACTGGAAGGGAGTATTTAGCAGACGAAAGGTGCTTAAGAACAAGGTAGTTTGCTATGAATCTGGAGGTGTGCAAATTCAGGAGAGATGTGAGGAAGAACTTCACAGAGAGATTAGTGGATTCCTGTAACAGCCTTCCAGTGGAGGAGGTGGGGGCAAGAATAGTGGTGGGGTTCAAGAATGCATGGGATGCATCAGTAAATTGTAATGGAAATTAAGGGGCAGGGAGAAAGAACAGGAGACCAAGTAGTGCCTTCACTGTATGCAGCAAAAACTAAGCAGAATGGGTGGGGCAAGTGGTCCTTTACTGAATCAGATTCCATATTTCTGTTTCTGTGTTACCTCCTACCCTGTACACTATTCGTAATTTGTTAGTTTTCATGAAGGCACACTGACTTATGAACCTAGCAACCTGGGGCAATCTGCAAGCTATAGCAGGTTCTTCTTAAATTTGGCAACCCATGCCTCCAAGCATGTCACAACCAGATACTGAAGTAGCCACATGTAATACTACTATCCCCCTCAAATGTGAATGTCTCATCTAACCTCACTTACACCATCTAACCTTGCACACACCCTTAAATAAACCGTTTCTGGCAAGATCCAATAGAGCTGCAGCCAAGGAATTTGGGATAAAAATTTTGAAACATTACCAAAGTGAGCCTGCATTTGAAAAATGTAACATAGGCATATAATATACATTTTTTTTTAATATTTTTACACCAAATTTTCAACATAGCCTTGTTATGACCCAGCCTCATGAAGAAGGGAAGAGAAAATGTTCAACTTCTGGTCTAAAGGTGATATCATGCAAGGACAGCAAAATCAACTTCTGGGATGTAAAAATACATTTTGGGGAGGAATTGAAAAATGGCAGCTGTTGCATTCATGAGGTGCTGTAAAGAAATGGCTACGTTGAAAATTTAGGGTAAAAATATTGAATATAGCCAAACTTTTAAGCCTGCCTTAGCAAAATTCAACACAGCCTCATAACTTTCTTGTTTTTTGTTTTATATTTTTATACTAAATTTAGAACTAGCCTTCTTATTACCCTGCCTCATGAACAAGCGGAGAGAAAATGTTCAGCTCCTGTCAGGAAAGGAGATTTCATGCAAGGACCACAAAATCACCTTTCAGGATGTAAAAAAAAAAACATTTTGGCCAGGATTTAAAAAAATACAGCAGTCACATTTATGAGGTGCTACAAAGATATGGCTATGTTCTTAATTTGGTGTAAAAATATTTAAAAATGCAGAAGTTTCGAGCATGTGTTTGCAAAATTCAATGTAGGCTCATAACTTTGTTGTTTTGTATTACTTTTACACCAAATTTTCAACATAGCCTTCTTATAACCCCACCTCTCATGAACAATGGCAGAGAAGATTTTCATCTCCTGCCTGAAAGGTGATTTCATGCATTGACTATGAAATCACCTTTTGGGACAGATTTGCTTTATGTCAGTGCAATTGTTCATGATGCAGTGTCCCAAAAAAAGCATGCTGAAAATTTGGGCCACAAATATGCGAAAATGGCCAAATTATGCCACTAAGTTGAAAACACCATTGAAATTCATTGACCTGCATACCTGTTTCTTCAGCTCATGGTCCAGCTTTGAAGAGTGAAAATGTGTCTGTGGACCAGAGATGATTATGGCATTGGATTCCCAATAAGTAAGTAGGGGCTTGGGGGGTGCAGTGCGTTGATACTGAGTGGGATGGTCGGGTGGGGGGACAGTAACAGTAGCAAAAGACATCGATGGATGGTTTGCCTTTTACAGGATGAAGGAAAAAAAATGACTGAGGATTCCTGATCATGATACTGGTGGATTGGGTGCCCCCAGTGTCACTATTGTGTTTCTGGGGTGGTGGGGTGGTGGCTGCTGAGAGGGTGGGCCTGGTGGGGGTATGAAAAAACATATATATTTAAAAAAGGAAGTCATGGCAGGACATGATCATGAAACTGGGGGATTGGGCACCCCCAGTTACACTTTTATGTTTCTGTTAGTAGGGGTGGGTGGTGGGTGCTATGAGGGAGGGTCAGGTGGGGGGAAGGAAAAATATATATATAGCATAAAGCACAACAAAGGAGGTTAAGGCAGAACATGGCATAGTCTGCCATGTCCAAGATGGCCATCCACCTCTACTGCACATGCGCAAGTAGTCACTCATGAGCAATACAGTTTGGTGGCCATTTTGGACATGGCAGACTATGCCGTGTTCCACTGTGATCTCTGCAAAATAGTGCTGTGTGACTGCTAATGGACAGAGCAGAGTGCTTCACAAAGGCAGAGGCAACTGTAAGGCAACTCCATACTGTTGTTTGGTTGGAAAAATCTCCTTTTCTGGTTGATTGCAGGAGGTCTGCAGGGCTCCGCCCAGTGCAGCCATACGAATGGGCTATATTATCAGTCAACACATCCTTTTCCCTCTACAACCCATGCACAGCAAACCCAGGGGGAAGGGCAGAAGTGTGGTTGGAGAATACCTCTGAATAGGCTGACTTCTCCTGGAAAGCTCCACTCATCTGGAAACAAAAGATGACAGATTGTGTTTGTGTGGAAAGTGTATACAGGTACCCATTTGCAAAGGCACACTTGTGCAAATCTATCCCAACCATAATCTGATATCATGTCAGGCCTCATTTATCACAGCACATAATGTTCACAACCCATTTATATACTGGGCTAGATATTCAAAGGGGTTGCTCCTTGAGCAACTGGGTTGCACCAGTGCAACCCCAGAACTGTGCCCTGGGCAATAGTCAGAAAAGGGAAATGCACAGCACAATTCCCAATGACCTGGGGTGCAATGATAATGTATGTAGCACAACTCAAGGGGGCATACCCATGCAATATGCAGCACATCATGATATTCAGCACAGGATGTGTGACATATATGCTAGCACAACTCTGGGATGCGCTGCATACCGTGGCTCAAAGTTGAGCCTGTAAAGGATGGCACAAGTGTAGTCAGCCCATCGGTGGCCCACTGTATTGCAGTCCATAACATAGCAGCTGCTGGCCATGGGTGGCAAATTCCACAACAACTAGATGCACAAGTACACACAATAGTAGTCCAGTGGTCCGCTTTCCCTTCCCCTAGCACCGATCGCCACAAAAACCTATGTAGAACAGCCCTAGCAGTTCAGTGCCATGCACCTTCCCATCCTGACCCTCCGATCACTGTCATATGTAAAATCAAGATATCCCTGGTAGTCCAGTTGTACCCCCCCCACCCATGCATCTGATTGGTGAACTGTACCTATTTGAATAGCCCTGGTAATCTAGTAGCACCCCCACCATACCAGCACCTGCGATGACCCATGGTTTTGTCCAAAACTACCCCCTGGTGATCCAGTGGCACCCCCCCACACACAGGACCCACAGTCCACCCATCTCCACCCGGTCATCGGTGGGCAGCATATCCACCCGCATACCACTGTGCCTGCCTGCCAAATGACAGCATACAGTAGGAGCTGCAGGCTCATTGACCCACACTGTGGACCAATGGGCCTGTAGTGAATACTGTACTAAGTCTCAACTTTGTGAATGAATGACTTCAATCACAAAGTTGTGACATAGTACAGAGCACTGCAAGCCCATTAGTCCGCAGTGTGGACCAATGAACTTGCAGCTCCTATTGTACATTTTCATTCGGCAGGTAACCGGAGTGGTATGCGAGTGGATATGCTGCCTGCTGATGACCGGGGGGGGGAGTTGGTGGGTTGGGGGGTCCTGTGTGGTTGGGGGATGCCACTGGACCACCAGGGGTTTGTTTTGGACATCACTATGGGTGATCATGGGTACCAGCAGGGCAGAGTGTGCCATTAGACAACCAGAGCTATTCAGATAAGTACAGTTCACTGACTGGATGCATGGGTGGGGGGAACCACTAGACTACCAAAACTGCTTTTGGGACATATTCATGGGGCTCAGGGTTGGGGCGGGGGGGCACCAGTAGACGTCCTCTGACAGAACCGCATGTTGTGCAGGGTGCATGGTCCATTTTGCCAGCCAGCCCTGCACAACTCATGCAAATGGAGCAATAATGACATGCAAATGGCCTCATGTGTGCCTTGCATGCATTATGGCCCCATTTGCATACTGGTGACTGAATATCAGGAATTTTCACACAGCATATCTCTGTTGCACTGGAGTAGTTCCCATTCCTGGTATTCAGCCCTGTCTGGGGGTATACACAAGAGCATTGTATTTGTGCAGTGTGCATTACCCGATATATTCAGCATAGTTACGCATCCATGGCTCATCTCTTTTGAGTATATCACTTAGTTGCTCCAGCGCACCTCAGTTGCACTGCGCAGTCACTTGTGCCACTGCCAGGCACACATTTGAAAATTGGGCCCTGAGTATATATGATTTTAAGCAGTGAACTGCACAACAGTAGCACTGTATGGAATGCACACTACCACTGGTGGGATTCAAGGGCAGTAGCAGTTCTGTTTCCAAAATACTCTTCAGAATTTATTTTTGAATTCTGTGGAATTCTGGAAATCTATTTTATGTAAACAGCAGAATATCTGTCTATGGATTCCATAAACCAGGCAATAATGCTCTATAGATTTCACAAAAGGAATCAGTGGTTTATTTAAACAGCAGATTATAGATCTGAAAAAAAGCTTTTCATTCTGGCAAACAAAGGACTTGATAAGAAACACTTATAACCATAACAGACACAAGTACTCTTCATATACACATATTCTAAATCATATTAAAGGCCTCTGTTCAGAAAAAAAAAATCTGAATTTAAAATCATTTTAATAACTGAGGAGCATTTTTCACATTGGGAAACATGGTTTTAATTTGCTGTTAAAACCTGCTCGTTATAATGGCAAACATGTGCTGGGTTTCTCTCACTCCATGTATGCACTAGCCACCATTTTTCCTTTGTTATGATGGCTATTTTGCCACCTCTTGCTCTCAGACTCTGCCATAAGTAAATGTTTAAAAAATAAATGGTACCAGGTCAATATAGCGCTACCCACACAACGGAACAATAACCGTGTATGAGATAGCGCTAAACATTGTACAGTGACAGGGGTTTTACAGCGTACAGTAATAATCATTATCCTTGTCACTGTAGGGTCAGATGGGAGAGTGTCTGAAGGCTGTCGGTGCAGTGCCTGGTCAAGCCATTCCCTCCACTTCCTTCATGGAGTGACTAAGGCACCAGTACCCTGCAGCATAGGAGACTCAGGGCCATTGTTCAGTTCCCCCCAAGGTGTCATAGTGTTCCTGAATTTTTTTAAATAAAAAAAAAACAGTTTTTGCCCCTCCAAAGTTTCACTCCATCCCTGAAGTCCATATTCCCTTGGAGTTAGTTATATTTAGTCAGGTGGGGGTGCGGGAGGCCGAGCCACCAGAAAAAACAAAGACAGTGCCATTGCTTTGAAGGGTATGAGCTGTTTGTGTTTTGATCACTGTTATTTCCCAACCTTATTTCAGTGCACACCATTATGCCTGAGATATTGTTTCTTGTGCTGTTTCTTCTGTGGCATTATGACCCAGTACCAGAATAAACTTAGCTCTTTTAAATACACTTTTGGGAGGAACCACTTCACAAAAAAAAGAAAATGTTTCAACAGCAGCTTGAAACCAACTGTGGACAGCGCTGGTACCCAACTGCAGCTGCAAAGTGATGTGTTTCTATTTTATATTATACAATGGCAAGATAATCTCCAGGGCTCTGATTGGTCAGTGAGTGCCTGAGACAGTGATGTTATTACACAATAACATCACTGTATTGATTTTTTGGATGATTGTTTGGAGCTATTTTTAAGAAACAGAGATATATTGCTACACTAAAAATCTACTACAACTTTTTTTAAATATTTTTATTTTGTATAACATTGAGCCATTGTCTAATTGCAATTCGGCACTCCAAGGTGTGTGTTATTGTGTAATAACGTCCTCCTGGGGTGGTGGAAGCACTCAGCTACCTCGTGCTTCAACCCACCCAGGAGTGTGTTATACATAACTACCTACACTTGTGTGCCTTATTGCTTAATTATTGCTCTAGCAAAAAAATGCTCATAAGCAATTATATAAAATAAAACATGGGGTGATGTGTAAAACTCATATTTTACACACTCCCTCAGTGTTGGATGCTTAAATAAACCTATCAAACTTCATTGTTGGGGTTTATGTAGCATCCAACATCTTGAGTGTGTGTAAAATCCTTGTTAAATACACCACCCTATGTATTATTCTATATGAAGTATATGGTCATGGCTTATTGTGCATGGAAATCAGTGGCTTTCCAAAAGTGGTTGTAGGACAGTTCAAAGGTCAAGAAAGTTGTCGTAGTATTGTTCTGATGTCACAACATTACTACAACAGCTTTTCAGTCTTTATGCAGCATCCAATGGTCAAATGTGTGGCTTCTAAAAAAAACAACAGAAAATGGCAGGGCCAGTTAGGGAGCAATGTGGCGAGTGGTTGTCCATGGCAGCTGACACAGGGACACAGTTATCGTCAGTTCACTTCAGTAGTAAACATTATCCGCTCCTTATTTTGTAACAAAAAAAGACTGTGGCTGTTATTCAGCCTTGACACCATGAGAGACTCAGAGTGCTGGTTTCATACACAGTGGAGAGAGTGGAGTAGGGAGCAGAGCAACTAACAACACCAACTATCAATGATAAGAGCATAAGGACACTATCTCCTCCTCTCTCATAGAAAAAACAAATGCACCACTTCCATTTTGAGCAATGTACTATACAAAATAGTACACAGATGACCATACACAACTAAGGCTGTGTTTCTATCTCAGGGATGTGATGACCTCATTCAGACCCCTCGAGCTTCACTCTTGATATCTATATGATGTCATCACATCCCCTTGATAGAAACACAGCCTTGTTGTGTATTAGACATTAGGCAGAATTTTCCCAACATTCCACAGAATTCCATTCCATCTGAATGTGAAAATTCAACACTATAGAACAGACATGGTAAAGAGGCACTCAGGATCAGCAGGAGCAGAGTGAAAGGATGAAAACATTGGTTTTATATAGTATATTTCATAAAAACTATATCCCAAAGTACTATACAGTCTGAGAGAGAGAGAGAGAGAGAGGGAGAGAGAGAGACAGACAGAGGGGTTAGAATGTTGCTGCAATTAGGCACATAGAGAGATGCAAAAGAATACAGGCATAAAGTAGAATATAAAGGGGTTATAGAGCTAAAAAATGAAAAAAAATAGGTTAAGTGGACTGCTTTGCATAATTTGATGAGCGTGTTGTACACTAGATGGTCCCTGCCTGGCCTGCACAGGTTGCATTCACTGTGTCAGCAGCAGTCACATCACATCGCTGACACATGGCCAGGCCATAGCCTAGCTGCCTGCCTGAGCATGCTTGTAGTGGACTGACTGGACTACATACATTTTGTTTAAATTGTTTGGCTTTTAACTGAAATTCAATGCTGCTTCATAGCCTGCTTCTCTAACATGATGTCTGCTGCATGAATGTTGTCATGGTAGCCTAGCCACTACCAGTGTATTATGTCTGAAAATGTCTGGAAGGTAGGGTAGTGTTTTGTTCAGTCCTATAACAAGGGTTTTTGTTATCTTGACCTGCTGAGTGTGAATCTGCATTCACCCTTTTCTAGGGTAACAAATATCTGTATTGAAATGTATCTAGCTTTGGATTGCCTGTTTAAGTTTGTCTGCACAATTGTGCTCTTGTCTCTCTGTCTAGGCTCCTTCTCTGGCCATCTTACAGACACTGAGGTTGTTGATTGTGACACAAGAAGCCTTGCCAGATGTATACAATCCACACCAAAATATGATTACGCTGCACTAAGAGATTTTTGCCTTGGACCTTACAATTAAACCATATACATGTTACCCTAACTTACTCTTTGAAATATACAGTGCTTATGTACATGATTCTAAAAGAATATATAAAAGCTAATACTAAAACAGTTTTGGTTAAAAAGTAAGAAACTGTTCATATTTCATGTAACATTTCTTTTTGTAAGTTTTTTTATTTTTAATTTGACTCAATAGTTTATCACATTACATAGATTATTCAAGCTGTATTAGACCTGCGTCCATGTTTAGCTTGCCTTGATTTTTATATTATTTCATATTTATTTGTGATACACCTATCAAGCCCAGTCTTAAATGCCTCTGTGGAATTACTCATGACCACCTCTATTGGTAAGCTATTCCATAAAGAGGGGACCCTAAGGCTGAACCAATGTATACGCTTTTGCAGATTTCATTTCTCCATGGTTAACTGCTGTGGATGGCCCCTTGTTGGGTATATTCCATGCTTTAGCGTTAACCCATATGTATTCACTGTTGATACCTTCTGTAGTGCTTTGTGAACCATGCACATATCCCCCCATACTCTTCTGTATTTGAGAGTGTATAGATCTAATTCCTTTAATCTTTCTGTGTATGTGAGTTTATTGCAGCCTGATATTACTTTTGTTGCTCTTTTTTGAATTTTTTTCAAGTTTGATGATATCACTTTTTTAATATGGTGACCAAATTGAATTTAATTAGGTTTATTAAGTATCACTTAGTATTAATGAGCACTCTTATATAAGCACTACATGTCTCCAATTTAGTCACACACCCTGAGGAAGGGTTTAGACACCCAAAGCACCTGGACAAGTTGTGGGCGTCTTATGTCCGACACTATAACTCTGTTATATTGATTTTTGCATTTAAGCGTTAAAAAATTTCAAATCAAATAAGTGTTTTGGTCAAATTCTTCATTGGAGTTAGCCTCTGGAGCCACAGTCTGCCGTTGGAAATGCCAGTCACAATTTACTGCAGTTGCAATTAGTTGTAATTGCAGTAAATTGCAATCATAATGGGAGCAGTTGCAATCGCCAAATCGCCGAACCTACCTCATTTGGATTTTCTTCCAATTAGTCCTCCCTTCTGCACTCTTCTCCTGCTCTCCCTCCCAAGTCCCCCCAAAATATTTTTATTAATCTGTGGTGGCAGCGAGCGGCCGCACTGCAGCCCATGCAACTTTCGTCTTGCAATGTCCCGACCCAATTTGAATGCACACAGCGTGTGACGTAGAGGGTTCTGATGTAACCACCCTCTTATCCAATCCCAGTGCTCCATTGTGGTCCATTGCTGTTAGCACCCCCACCCAAATGCGGACCTTAACTTTTGTGTCCCCAGTCAGGTCCGACTATGGACCATAAAATCAGTCCCTCTGGCACTTGGAATTACAGCCAAGGAGGAAGAGTTAAGTTGTTTTATTCAGAGTGCCAGAGAGAAACTAGAAGAGCAACGACCACCCGAGCCAATCCAGACAGCAGAGCTGCAAGAAGAAAAGCAACCAGAAGAGCAAATCAGCACTCCCGACTCCTGATCAATCCTCCTGACTGGACTGGACTCCAGCTGACTCGGACTCACTTATGTCCTGACCACCACCCAGTCCACACCATCACCGGTGGAGGTGGAGAAAAGAGCTAAAAGTCTAGCTGCCAGCTGCTGCTAAAATAAAAAGAACTAAACAGCAGTGCCAGCAGCATTCATTTTTTTTTTTTGGTGGTAGGAAGGAACCGTGTCTGTTGGGCCAGAGCAGATGAGAGGAGGGGAGCACGGTGACCGGAGCAGCAGCAGCAGCAGACTTGTCCCAGGACCCAGGCGAGCCGAGTACAGCAGTGCCAACCGAAGCACAGAGAGCCTTGCAAGTTTTGACTGGTATGTATGTACGTATTTAATTTAAGCATGCTGGAGGGTTGAGCCAGTACATTGGGGCAGAAGAAGATGAATATCTTTATCAAACTAGCCCAAGGCTGTCAGTGATAGGGCATACTAAACTGATATACAGCAAGGGTGTCTGTCAGGCCCTTCTCATCCCAAAACAATATACAGAGGTAAAGGTAAGGACTGAAGAAAAGACAGGGATAATAGGTGGGAAGGGAAGGGGGAACAGTGGTGGTAGAGGGGAGAGAAACTGAGGACAACTTAGAGGGCATTCTGCATGAATGCTACAAGCCTGACCAACAAGATGAAGCCAGGAGTTGCCTTAGTAGCTGGGGATGAACTAGATTTTCTGCCCATGAAACCTGGGCAACACAAAATCACAATTAGGTATTCATTATGCCTGGCTATTTCCTATTCAGGAGCAACAGAAGGGCAGGAAAAAGGGGCTTGTGGTGGCAATGCATGTCAAAGGCTTCACTAAAGCAGTGGAGAGCAGAGCAGCTCTAGGGGTAGTGATTTTGAATTTTAAATTTGCTGATGGATTCCAGCTTGGGACACTTTATACCCCATTCACATCTGTGTACTAATCCAGGATGACTTAGCAGCCAAGCAGATGTGTTTTCTACCAGGCTTCAGTCACATGAGGGGAAAGAAAGCATGCTGTAATGTCACAGTATACAGAAAGTTAAATTGTTGTTCTTTCTTTGTATTAAATATTTATGTGTGTCTGCTGAAACTTGTCTAGTTAACATTCTCAGTTTGTTTTAATTTTTTTTATTGTAATTTGTACTCCCCTCATCCTGCCAGCCCCGACCCTTTGGGGCTGCAAAGGAGTTATCCTCCTGCCTCCCGCTCAACCCACATCCACCTCCAGGCCCCGTGGAGCTTTGGCTTACCCCCCTGAGCAGGGACGAGGCAGAGCGGCGACACCTCGAGCTACTTACATCTCGTCAGTCCGGAGGTGGCTGGGAGAGTGAGGGTACATCAGAGGCAAGCTCCAGGCAGCCTGTCTTCCTGGCACTGGCAGGCATTTCCTCTTTCCTCCTTCCCTTACAGTGAGCAGCCCCCTTAACGTCAATGCGACAAGCGCCGACATCCGCACTGTAAAATGGCCATCCGTTCCCCTGCAATCGGGGCTTGTAGTACTCTGAGCCTCCGTTTGGAGTCAGAAAAGTGCTTGGACATTAGTTGCAACCCTCCCCAGAGAAGGCAAGCTGTCATTGGGCGCTCAAGTCTGTCTCCCACCGGCCAACCCAACAGCGACCCAAGTCCGTTCCCGAACCTGGGTCGACGGTATAGAGCGAGGTGTGGTATCCAGTGCCTCAACCCTCAGCACCACTGGGCCGGCCTAACATTCTCAGTTTATGCAGCTGGACCATGGTGGCTGCAACAGTTACAGCTGGCATACGTGCAAACAAAGTGTGTAAAAAAAATAATTAAAAAAAAAAAAAAAACAACCACTCACCAAGTGACCCAGTATTGTGTTATCTAAACATTCACCACCACATGGCCCAGAAGTGCTTATATCGTATTCTGGGTGTGGCTTAATTACAACTGTGTAGTACTTGGAACCTTGACATTTTCCTCAAGTTCAAAGATTACTTACATATTAGCTACAATTTTTAGCTTGCTTAATTTGTTGAAAATTGATTAATTGGCTGGTCCAATAAATTACCTCAAGGTTGTAAAGTGTAGTAGTACTACTAGTGAAATGACTGACTTGCACATATTTTTTTTTGTATATGTGTGTTGAAAAGGGTTTGCATTACATTTTATGCATTTAACAATGGAATTCAAGTTCACAGGGCTTTTTTTACACTTTAAGGGTAGGGAGGAAGATGTGTTGAAGTGGGTACCAGAGATGGAAGCATCTTTCAGAATAGGAGATGTCCAGGAATGAGATGTCATGCTGAGGTTGGAAGGGGTAAACTAGGGGGTAGCGTGATGAAATATTTCTTCAAGGAAAGGGTGGTGGATGCATGGAATAGACTCCCAGCCTTATGCCTTATGTCTGTCCCATGTATTCATGAATTCTTTCATGGTTGTGGACCCCACAACCTCCTCAGCAAGGCTGTTCCGTGCATCCACCACCCTCTCTGTGAAAAAATACTTCCTCACATTGCCCCTGACCCCCCCTCCATCTTCAAATGGTGTCCCCTTGTTCTTTCAAATCTCTTTTTCTGAAAGGTGCTATTCTCTTGGACTTTGTTGATTCCACTGAGGTACTTAAAAGTTTTTATCATATACCCCCTCTCCCTTCTTTCCTCAAGGGTATACATATTAAGCTCTTTTTTTGTGGGGGGTAGGAAGAAATAGGCTGTTTGTTAACTAGGATCTTCAGAGTTTGCTAGCTGCTTTGGCCAGTGTTTTTATCTGCACTTTTTTACATAAAAGAATCCATGGAGTCCTATTTACTTTAATCCTTAACTAGGATCTGCAGCTTATCCTGTAGGCAGGGAAATGGACAGACTAGGTGGGCCAAGTGGTCCCATCTTGTCTGCTTATTGAATTGCAATTAAAAGTTTTTTTTTTTTAAATGTTGCCAGAATTGACGTGCTTCTGATAAGAACATCTCTTAGAGCAAAATTTGTGCACTCCCAGGGTTTGTGAGCTCTTAAGTACCCCCTAGCTCACCCCACTCTCTCTCCTGGCCTGGGCATTCCCTGCTTCCCACTCACTCCTATCCCTGACCTCACCAAGGCCCACCCCTTTTGTGACCTCGTTCACCTCTCCCCTCCTCTTTGCCTTAAGCCCCTCCCCTATTTCTGGCTCTCCCACACACACTTGCTTGGGCCTTAGGACAATGGGGTCTGCCCTTTTAATTGGGCAACCCACTTTATCAAAGACTTTGGGGTGCTGTTGCATATTTTCTTATTTGTGGTGGGTTTCATTTTTTTCTTTACAGTTTCACTCGAACTTGACATTGTCATAGTTCATGTGGTGTTTATGCCCAGTTGGCAGCAGACTATATCTACAGCAATTAAAAAACTGGTTTCATCAGATACAGTATATAATTGGATAGTCAGAAGCAATCACAAATATCATTTCATCACATAGTTACAAGACAACTTGGCATTATTAAACAGTAAATTGAGGTGTGTGTGGCATGCAGTAGCAGTGTCATCATGACTGATCGGTACCACAGCACACACCCGTCTAGGCATCTACAACATATATAGGCAGCAACACTGCATGCTGTGGTACACAGCCATGCTATTAAACAATTTAGTGACAGACTCTGCCTACCCCTCTATCCTAGCCTCAACCCAAACCCACACACTACATTTTTGCTTGTTTTTATGTGAGAGACAATACCTTTTAAAATGCCATGCAATGCTATTGCCAACTTGTTGACCGTCTGATCATCTGCAAGGCTGCCATTGTGAATTTTCTTTGTTCTCTGCTATGCTGCTTGAATTTCCCTTTGGCAAATTATTTTAAATAAACATCAGAGAAAGAGGGGAAATGGAAATTAATTTCTAATTCACAAGTTCACTGCAGCAGGAAGTACAATAGAATACAGGATATTTAACTGAATTATACAAAAGGTATAAAAATCTCAGCTTTCCAATTAGTTGCCTATAAACATTCTGTCAGCCTTCTGTTCATCTTTGATTAACAAAAATGGGGAGCCTAATCATAGGCAGCAGAGCAACAAGGTTTAGCAGCACCATTTGAAGAAGCATTTTTATTGCATACAGTAGTAATACCAAAATAAGGTACTCCAGTGCAGTCCCACTCCCAGGGGGTAGGTCAGTTAATTACCCCCAAGTGGCATGTAGCGCTCGGCTACACCTTGTGCCAGGCCAGTCACATAATCCCCACATTAGAGACTCCTGTCCCCTAGAGGATGATTAACATAACAGACCGGACAAAGGCTCCTCCTCCGACAGCCATAATCCACTGTCTCGGCCAGCCAGGACCAGGTCAGATCTCAGGAGGAATGTGATTGAGGATGGGGGGAGTCAAGGCAGAGCTTGACTCCCCCCATGGGTGGCAGACCCTACGCTAAAGAGAACAACAATCAGCAGAACTGATGCTTACAGCAACACAAAGAAGGTGCCTTCAGCACATGTGAACAGGAAATGGGTAATTTTCTTCATTTACCTATTTTTTTGCATAGGGCCCACTGTCTCAGCCATGACCAGGCCACATCTTGGAAGGAATGTTACCGAGGACTTGGGGGGGACAAGTATGGATTGACATTCAACTCAGTTCTAAAGAAGTCCTGTACTCCAATTAGACCCAGGAGTCAGTTGAAAAACCAATTATGACTGACTTGACACATATTGCAACTAACATTTCCAACTAGTTTGAAATTTGTGACTTCAACTAACTAAAGAAAATACAACCAATTTTTTCAACTTTCAGCATCACTGAATTTTATTTATTAATAGTTTTACATACTTTAATCTCATATCATTTAATAAATGATTAATTATGTGGCATATGTTACATAATACAGAAATATCACTGACCTAAGAGGCAGACTTAGATGACCTGCGGTACATACAGTAATCACCTCAGCAGCAAAATGTTTAAACATAATAATTGAGAAAGATTCCATTGACAGTGTCCCATTAAGGATACAGCGAAGTCTCAGACATTGGCAACAGCACATACATATATAAACCTGCAAGAAATAAATTCACATTCTTTAAAGATTTATTAAAGGTGAACGGTCAGCATTAAAAAAATGATAATCAATGTACAGTGTGCAAACTGCATGCCCACCCCACCCCACATTAGTAAACTGTTGCTCTTGATTTGTAAGCTGTGTTATCTAGGTAGCTAGCTTCAAAAGCCATTTTACATTGGTGCCAACTTCCAAGAAGGGCGGCATATCTGAAGGAACCTCTTGTTCGTAGTCTAACCAGAGTAGTAATGGGTAGTGTTTTTACCAGGCCATGGTGGGTGCAGATGGTGAGTCTTACTGTAGCAGACAGGTTCCCTTCCCCCCAAAAAAGTGTTCAAGGAGCTTAGTTTTTTTTTTATTTGGCAATGGGAAAGAGAGTGGATAATTATCGTGAATAAATGACATGTAGTTCAGACGGTATGGGGCAATGCTCGATCGTTTGCCATTCAACAATAGCCCGGTGACCAAGAACATGTATTCCACTGGCACACTGGATGCCTAAACGCCAAGGTAAATTTTTGCAAGCTGAGCCAGAGTAGGGTATCTATGTTCGTTATTCTTCCAAAATGTAAGTGGGAAATCTTCCTCCTCCATTGTAGGCTTCATTGTCAAATATCGGTTGATTTCATCTTCCGCAGCTGAGCTGTCTTCGCCGAGTTGCAAGCTTTGTTTCAGCTTCTGAAGCATTTTCCTTTTCTTACTCACAGGAATGCATTTATCATCCTCCTGAAAATTTGGATTGTCCTCTGCCTCTCCATCACTGACAGAGATTCTTGCAAATAATGTCATAGATGGTGTGCTGCTGGCTCTTGAACTTATTGAGAAAGCTGTTGACGTAGCTCCAGACTCAGTCAGTTCTTGAACTGCATGTTTCAGTACTGCTATTTGTACCTCTCTAGACAGCTGCAAAGCTTATTTTGTGGATGGATCCAGTAAGCATGCCAGTTTGACTGTGTCACTTTCTGGAAATCACTTTTCTAAATTTTTCTGCACAAGCCGTTTCACCTGTTGCACAGTTGGATGATCTTTTTAAGTGATCTGTGATTTTTCCAATATCTCATTTTTTATGAGTGGTATTAGTGCCATGTGCGGCTGATTGCTACTGACCAGTTCAGTGAGCTCCTGAATGGGAGAAGAAAATGTTTTAGTTCTTCAACAATATCAAACTCTTCAGTTGTGAGGCACAGCTCGCTGTGTCCTGAGCGTTTCAAAACTTGCTCAGCCTCCTGATGAAGATCTATGATGCTTTCAAACATAACAAGCACTGAATTCCATCACGTCACAACCTGCTGTTTTGAAGTTATGTGAGAATGCCTTTTGTGATGCACGACTCTGGAAAAAGTGGCTCCTTGACTGTTTCTTTCCTGTGCGTCTCTGATGGGATTGAGAATGGTGTCTGGTGTTGCATCATCATCATCACTGAGAAAGAGAAAAAATTCAGAATGCCTATCTTCCTCATCTGTTCCACTTCCACCATCTTCAATTGGGTAATCAGAATCCAGTACCAGAATGTTTTGCACATTTGCAATCTTCTCCAGGAGGCTGTCCATCACTTGCCGGTCATCACTGCTGGCAACTTCCTCTTCGATGTGGTACCCTTTCAAATGTAATGTGGTCACTATTGATTTGCATTTCTCCATCAAATCTTGAACATCACTGACAGGATTCATGGAGTCAGTCATCAGCAACAGGTGCAACGCATGTGCAACACAGTGATTGCACTGTTTCACCCGTAACATGCAGCTGGCCTTCTTCATGTTCTCCGCTCCATCATGTGTTGAGAAAAGTTTCACTGTTCTGTCAATGGCAAAATACTCAAGCTCCCTGTGGACATGCTGTGCCACAGCTTCCCCAGTGTGGTTAGGCAACACTTTACATGACAATGTAACAATGCAAAAGTCCCAACCCGTGTTAATGTAGGCTAGGCGTATACCAAGGTAGGGATGACATTTGTGTTTGTCGGTCCATCCATCAAACATAACGCAGATGGAACGCACTGTACTGAGGTCCTCCTTCACTTTGTTTTGTAATAAGCTGTATACATTATGTAGAGCTTTGCCACGTAAACTTCTCTCATTTGGTATTTTGATGCTTGGGAAATTTTTGGAGAAGAATAGTTGGAAGCCATTTTTGTTGACTGAATTGAATGGCATCATATCCAAAGAAAACCAGAGCAAAACATCGGGAACAAGTTCAAAATCTGATGCAGCTGGCCGAACACTACCACTGGCACCACCAAGGCTCATATTAATTGTACTTTGCTTAAGTTTCTGTACTTTGTTACCGTCATGTACATCTATGTTATGAACATGGATTAAGTGTTCCATTAAGGATGTTGTAGCTGTTTGCAGGGCATAACTTTTAACTCTGCTAATGTGTGCAGAAGACTGTCCTTTTGCATACAGTGCCTGCTGTGCATCTAAGCAAAGGGAACAGAAATATCTACCGTCATCAAGCAAAACAGGAGAAACTGAACCTGGGTCACCTGAAGAGGTACCTGGGACCTGCGTTTTAATGTACAGTGAACCAAAGTATTTCCAAACAATGGATTTACTGTTGCCATGAGCCCGCAATCTGGGGGTGACAAACAGGTTGCATATTTCTGATTTTTTACTTTGTGACAGTAGTGATGTGCTTACATACTTGTTAGTTTTACAACGGGGAGATGCACCAGCCATACTGACAATCAGAATACTACCCTTCTAATAATAAGTTCTGGCTTTTCTGTATACACTGGTAAGAAATACTACAGAACACAAAGTCAAATCAAGACTTTGGTACCCAAGATCAGGATACGATGTCCAGCACAGACAAGAAAGCAGATACAGCTTAGTTCTGAAAAAGTCTATTTGTTAATGTTGTACACTCCAGGTTTTTGCCACTTCCTCACTACAAAGTGTTCATTCTCAATAAAAAATGTCTTTCCAATTCAAGAAGATGAGCCTTGCTTGCTTCCGCGCGATTAGTTCTCAGGCAATCTGTCTTATCCTACAATACAGAAAGTTATTTTAAGGGCCAGGTATAGTTACTATATGTTGCTGCACTACATTAACAAATTGAATAGCTAGAAACAAATGCTATAATTCATGAAAAAGGGAACTGACAACTGTTACTGACAACTGCTATGCACATTTAGTCCATCCAACCACTAAGATATGGAAATGGTATAAGTCAAGTGGTGCAACTGCTTATCTACCAGAATTTAGGACTGTGTCCATCTACGAAAGACTGCAAAAGTAACAAGATGACAATGTTGCATGGCATCCTTATTGCTGTCATTTATCACTTAAGTAATAAGTACCACTAAAAACATGGTCTCAAATACTGTAATCTGAAACACAATCTGTCTGGCTGTCAGGTTGATGCCTGGGAAGAATTCTGCTGTGCTTTGCCAGCCTTGGGATGTGGGCCATGCCATTGAAGCCCTCTTCATCTCTGCAATCAGCAAGGGGGTTATTGGCTTGTGTCCAGAGAGTGCTTCCCCTCCCTCTGAGAGAGACATGCAATTACAGCAAGGCACATGACAACTTTGTTCATGTCTGGTGCGCTCATCCTGTTACATTGTGTCAGCTGCCCTGTAGTGTCCCCGATCTCCATTGGGGGCCACTAGGATGCTGAACAGCCCTTAGCCCTCCCCCGGGGAGAGGAGATCTGTCTTCCAGATGTTTCATCCTCTCCCTGCCGATCATGGCAACCACAGTCCATATCTGAACCCAGGTCGCCAGTGTAGTGTGAGGTGTGGCATACACTGCCTCAACCCTCAGCACTACCGGGCCAGACCCTGATTGATTCTTATGTTAAGTATTCACATTCTTTAAAGAGGAAGATTGATTCTTCAACAATGTTTGAGACAGTCTTCTTAGCTTCAACATTCTTTAAACAGGAAGATTGATTCAGTGTTGAGTTTGTCTACACCTCGGTTGAGCATTCTTACATCAGACAGGAAGACTGATTCAACAACATTTACAGAGTTCATCTTATTTTAAGGAGCAGGTGTGCACTGCAATTTTCTCAGCCCTTAAACATATCCGGGAGCCAACTTACTTCAATGCTGAGAGGTATTAAAAACATCTTGTACCTTTTTCACTGGAGGACAGAAACACAAGGTATTTTTAATACCTCTAAACACTGGAGCAGGCAGCTACCCGGTATGCGTGAGGGGCTGGAACAATTACAGTGCATACCTGCTCTTTAAAGAGCAGCTGACACCATCAGGAGAGATTTAACTAAACACAATATTTAGAAGTTCAGCATGTATTTCACATTAGTTTTATGACCCCCCTCTCTCAATTATTACTATGATCATTTGCATGAAAACAAGATCTTTGCTCCTGAAGAGCTCATCTATTCTTCCAGAGGCCATAATGCAGTTCTTGTGATTGTGACAGTTACAAAAAAATATACATAGAATGCAACCTGAACTGTGCCCGATTATTGTGTTTTAGTTTTGCTGAGTTGTCAGTAGCTCTTTAGGCATTATTAAACAGGAGGACTGATTCATCAGCAGTGTTTGAGCTTGTCTTATTTCGAAAGGACACTGTCAACTCCCTGAGGTCTCAAAGTGGCTCCTAGTTAAAAACAAACACACACACAAAAAAAAATTTTTTGATTACCAACTTTCTGTAAAGATTGCTGATGTAGCTGGTAGTATTTTTTTTTTCTCCGATCTTTCCTCCTTCCAGCCACATCACTCAGATCCCCTATATGCCTCACTAACCTCAGCATCCAGACACACAGGAGTCTTCCCCAGAGTGTTCACCCACTCAGTACTCCACGGTACCTTGGATATTCCCCTGAGTGGGGCGAGGAGAGGTCCCCTCCTACCTTCTCCCCACACAACGGTGGAATGGGTGCTGCACAGCAGTCTGCTCCCATCTTGGCAGTTGCCAAGGTGCTCAGTGAGGGGTCATCACCTAGGAGTGACTGGTCACCATTTTCCCATATTCTGTTCCCTGCAGATGTCGGCACTAGAGGAGAGCCAATGGAAGGTGTGCATGAAGACAACTCTTCCCAGGGTTTCTCAGCCGATGCTGCCCCCATACTTTCTGTGTGCCCTGATCTGCACTGTCAACCCCAGGTACACCTGAGAGATGGCAGTCATGCAGCGAGACTTACATGGAACCTTCCCAGAAAAGGAGAGCCACAGATGGGCGATCAATCCTTCTCTCCCACTGCCGAACCCCAGTGGCCCAAGCTCATCCCCAAATCTGGGTCAATGGTGTGGAGTGAGGTGTGGCTTTCAGTGCCTCATCCCTCAGCACCACCAGGTCAGCCCTAGCAGAGACAGACAAAACAAACAGCAACATCAGTGAATTTTAGAGAAGGCAGGTAATCATGATAAAATGTAGGTTTGTAACTAGAAATACAATGAAACATAGGTTGACAGTATCCCTTTAAGTATTCTGAAATCATACATGAAGATTGATTTATCAAAAGTGCAATAACAAACAACGGGATGTGCATTGGACAGTGCTAACGCAAATGCATGGCTAGGGGGCATGGTGAGGAATGAGGCTGCAGGCTGAACCCAATAGCTGTGCATCAGAACTGTCCAGTGCACATCCCCATTAAGCTAACTTTGAACTGAAGCTGCTGCCAAAATACTACTTCCCCTGAGACAGAGACTGAGAAGACGTTTACTTACCCTGCGGTTGATGACTCCATTGAGGTCTAGTAGTACAGCTGCTGTTGATGCTGTCTCCACTTCAACTCTAATAAATATATTAAATACAATTGTTATATTGGTGTCTTTTTTTCAGATGTATCACTTTCTATTTTATCATGAGTCCTAAACTCTAAAGTCACAACTACATTGCTAACAATTCACATTAGGCACATTACAAAGGGCAAGAAAATATTGACTCCTCAATAATGCACCTGGGTATAGCTAAGGTTGGGGGGATAGAGGCAGAGCAGCATCACTTCTAGATAGCTGGATAACAATGTCCACTTTTGTGATGCAGTATCTCCCAAGTATACTAAGCAGGTGTTAATGAGTCCAAATTAAACTTAACCTGTCCCCATTTTTTTTTACATTTGTCGTACAAATTCTAAGAGGTGCACATAATTAGCTGCTAATGCATCTACATCTGTATGAATGTTTTCCATCTGGCCTTCCCAATACATTCTATCAGCACACATAAAGATCTGTTAATGAGTCATGAGTTGGCTGACTCAGTTGTCTGCCAGGTCTTAATAAAACTTAATGATTTGGCTCATGAGCCACACTTTTGTAAATGTCCTCCTGCCAGGTCTGAAAGGAGCCAGAAGAACTGTGGGTCACCCTGGAAACAGGACAGCCATATGAACTGGGGTTGTCTACAGGCCTCCAGACCGGGGGGGGGAGACATAGGCACATTACTGTTAGAAGATATACAAAACATGACCAGAGTAGTAGCCCAGGGAGGCGCTGAGGGAATGGCCTACCTAGACTTTAGTAAGGCATTTGACAGAATCCCACACAAAAACAAATTAGCCAGTCTGGGAGTATGTCCTAGGATGGTATCCTGGGTAAAACATTGGCTGGACAAAAGGACATGGAAGGTAACAGAAAACCAAGTCCACTCTGAAGAAAGGGGGTTACTAGTGGGGTACTGCAGGGTTCAGTATTGGATCCAGTTCTTTTTAATGTCTTTATAAGTGACATTGCAGAGGTATTGGAAGGAAAAGTATGCCTCTTTGCAGATGACAAAAATCTTCAATAGGGTTGATGATACACAAGGGGGATGGGTGTGGAAAGGATGAGAAGGGACTTGGCAAGGTTGGAGGAATGGTCAGAAGTATGGCAGCTTGGATTCAATGCAAAAAAGTGCAAAATAATGCACCTGGGACTGGGAAACAAAAACAAAATCCATGGGGAAGATTACACAATGGGGGGTAGGTAGTAACAACAACAAAAATTTGAGTTTAGGACTCATGATAATTGCAATTCAAGTTAGAAGGCCAGTGGGCTTTATATAGAATAACTAATTTGGAGTTAATTAACCAGTAGGAGTTACAGTGGTGATATTGTAATATAAGCCAGCTTTTGTTAAGGGATTTGGTTTCCATGAGTAATTTCATTTGGCTGCTGCAAGTGAGTATTCAAGGAGGTCTTTTCATCCACCATAAGTTGGAAACATATATTATATTGCTGATGGTTAATGGGGTTGCTGCCTGCTGCTATGATGCAAGAAAAAACAAGCTGAGAGGCACGGGGAGCTTGGTGCCAAAATTGATAAGCTAGGGGGACGGGCCGAATTTTCTTTAATTGCTGGTAGTGCAAATAACCCTGTTTTTTCTGCTGTAAAGCAAGGAATGTGTCCAGTGGCTGCCCTCAAGGGTTCAATGAGACTGTCGGTAGGCAGGGGGATATAGTTTGGGATGCAGCCTTTTGTTTTCTCCACTGGGCTTTGAAACAGGTGATGGGGATTTTGGTATGCAGAGAATCAACCCACAGAAAAGAGGGAGGTGAGAGGAGTGCTGCAGGCCAATTTGTGCATCTGGACTTAGGTAGAGCAGAGGAATGGGGATAAGAGTTGGGCAGGAGTGTAATTTAAAACAAAAGGTAAAGGTGGCAGACTGTGTGGAAGAGTAAGGTGGTGGGGAGAATATGAGGGTTATGGAGAAAGGAAGGGGCATGGAGTAGACCCGGCAAGCAGCCAGGAGGGATTGAGCAGAACTGGGCCACATGGCGATGGCATCTGAAGTCATCGCCATGTGGGTGGGCAACCAGGACCCGCAATGAGAGGAATATTTGATGGGGCAACAGAAAGAAGAGCCTGGTTGGGCTATTAATTTCCAAAAATCAATTTTGCACGCATTTAAAAATAAAAAATAAAATATATACAAATATAAGCAAACACCACAAATGTGGAGGAAAGAACAGGGGAAGGGTTTTTTGCTGATTACCAGAGGGGATAGGGGCCAGGAAGGGTACGGGCAAGCCTAGCTAGCTCATCCAGGGCAAAACTCTCAGGGGTGTTTTTAATATTACAGAAGGAGGATACCGTTAGCTACAGACTGTCATGCCTTCTCCATGAGAAGCAGATCAATGTGCAAATCAGGCCAGTGGTTGCTGCACAGTAACTAGTTTGTTGGAATGAGAGAGATGAGATTAATACAGGGGATATAACCCACTTCCCAAGGTATACTACTTGCCCTCCTTTGGTAACAGTAGGGTATCTTAACTCACTTAACTCCTTCAGTGATAATCAGAATCAGGTTAAGAATCAGAAATAATGGTGATACCCCAAATTCAATTTGCCATTAATCTGACTATTAACAAGGTGACTTGCGTGGGTCAGAGCAGCATAGTGGGTTTACCCGTTGACAAGAACAGCAGTAGCAGCAATATAGGTTTGCTATAATGCTATATTTTAACACAGGAGGCTGCGGTTAATGGTGGTGGTTTTCAAAAGCACCCAGTGCAATTGGCTTTTCTGAATATGCCCAGGGGGCACAGGGTCCGTGGTTCTCAAATGTTAGAGGATGTGGCATACTTGATGAACATTAATGACATTTGCATTTTCTTTTCTTTTGGGTCCCCTCCACCCCCTTTTTTTGGTTGCAGAGTTATGGCACCATGGAAGAGCAAGCCAAACAAGGAGGAGTGCTATCAGGCTGTCATGGAATTGGTGAGCAAGGTGAACCAGCTGTTGGAGGCTGCTGACCCTCCCAGCCCGGCACATGGCAAGAAGTGGAAGAGAAAACAGGAGAGAGGAAGAAAGGGGGATAAGTGGGCACCGAAGGCACCAGCCAAGCCCCAGCCAACAGAGCACATCCACCATCTGGTCACCCCAATATCTCCTCCTCTTCCTGCACCAGTGCCCACCCCGGCACCAGCCCCAGCTCCCACTCCTGTGCCCCAGCTATTGGTGCCTATGGGTCAGGCTCTTGCTAGCCCAGTACCACCCCAGTCTCCAGGTGCAGTGCCAGTCATCATCCAGACCATGGTTCCTCAGCCAGGTCCCAGCAAACAGAAGAACAGCCATGAAGGTAATAAAGAGGTGACACTGGAAAGCAGTGGAAGGGAATATGTTAAGCAAATGCTAATGTCAATTGGGGACAACAGGTTGGGGCAGTTAGAGAAAACTTTGGGAGTGATTAAGGATATGGGGTGAGAGGGTGGGGTGGTGGGGGTACAGTCAGGAAAAAGGGAGTAGGGGCAGAGATAGGGACACCAGGGATCAGGATTGGGGACCATATACCCCAGGCCATGAAGGAGAAGATCTGGTAAGGGGAATTTGTAGACATATACACCCTGGCCAATGTGGACAATATATATACATATGGGGAGAAGGAAAGTTTAGAAAGAAAAGACATGGCGGCAGCCGTGGTGTTATTAGGCAAGGGGGAGGAAGACAAGTCTCTAAAAGGGAAAACATGGGACAACTGGTCCATAGGTTTTACGTCCTACACAGCAATTGTTATAGAAAAAAGGCTAGAGTTGGCGACTCCATTGTTGACCTATTCCCTTATTATAAGGAATGCCTATAAAAAGGGGGGACACAATTGGCTAAAATATCATGAGAAGTTTAGGAAGAGGATGGCACACTTTGGGGAAGTAAAGTGTGATTCCAGGCAGATCGATCTGTGGCTAGAGATTTACATGGGAATGACCAGCAATGAGAATGAAGAGGACAGAAAGGTAGGAATGGTCCAGAAGGCCTACTTGGGTTACAACCAGATAACTTGTTCCTGGCCAAACTGATGGTTCAGGCGTATATGTTACAAATGTGGGGGCCACCACCCAGTGACCAAATGCAGATATAATTGGGACAAGGGCACTTCTGACCATGATGGCACATACCAGCAGTCCTTTAGGGGTAACTAAGGACATTTTTGAGGCCAGCCATGAGGTAGAGGAAGCAGAAGGAGGGGGTTGGGGTGGCAGGGGCCACACACACCATAGCCAGCAACAAGAAAATTAAAAAAGGGGCACACAGTGCTTTTAGGCTGGCCCACACACCCATCAGGATAGAGGTTTTAAGGGAATGGATGAAGGAGTATCCAGATAGGGAAGCAGTGGGAAAGTTATTGACTGGTTTTCAAGAAGGTTTTAGCTTACACTTAAACGGCCCAAGAAAAGGGATTCGGGCGAGGAACCTCAAGCCAGTAAAAGGAAAGGAGGCACAGTCAACATAAAAAATACAGAAAGAGGTAGTGGCAGGGAGGGTAGAGGGCCCATTTGGGCACCCACCATTACCAGAATTGGGAATAACTCCACTGGGCTTGGTGCCTAAGAAGCAGCTGGGGGAGTACCGCGTGATTCATCACCTGTCATACCCGGAGGGGGACTCAGTCAATGACCACATCAGGGAGGAAGATAGCAGGGTGACATATGCTACATTAGAGGAGGTGGTCTGGCTGATTTGGACCACATGGGGAGCATGGTTGGCCAAGATTAACATCGAAGCAGCTTTCTGCCTGTTGCCGGTCTGGCCTGATGATTGGGATCTGTTAGGTTTCCAGTTAGGGAAGGGTTACTATTTTGATAGGCCATGATCATGGGTTATTCCTTGGCTTGTGCCACATTTGAAATGTTCAGCACTTGGCTGCAATGGACTTTCCAGGACAGGTATGAGTAGGAGATGATTGTACATTATCTGGATGACTTCTTGTTCATTGGGGAGAGGTGACACCAGATCGAAAAAATGCTAAGGGATTTTGAAGTTATGTGCAGGGAATTGGAGTCCTGCTGTCTCCTGAAAAAATGTAATGGCCTAGCCAAACAATGGAGTTTCTGGACATAGAGATAGACATGGTAGGTGAGTTATTCCAGTTACCCAAGGCAAAAGTGGAGAAGCTGAGTTCGTTATTGGGGTCAGTCAAAGCAAAGAGGAGGGTGTAGTTGCAGCAGGTACAACAACTGATGGGACATTTAAACTTTGCTTATAGGGCCATAGCCACGTCAACATTTACATGGTGCTTCTGGCCAGGCAATCCAGGGGTCATGGCCACATCATTAGGTAGATATTAATAAAGGGATTAGAGAGGACTTAGGGTTCTGGAAGACATTTCTCAGTACTTTCAATGGGAAGACTTTCTGGCAGGATGAATGGGTTTTTAACACTGATCTGTAACTTTACATGAACGCTGCAGGGGGAAAGCATGGGAGCTTATTTTGGAGAGAAGTGATTTGCCGATGCATGTCTCAGTGCATGGTTTCAAGCAGGAGTGATGAAGGATATAACCTTTTTAGAAAATGCTTTGATCTGGGTAGCCATGAAGACCTGGGGAGAGAAGCCGAGGAATAGGCAGGTCACATTTTGGAGTGATAACAGGGCTGGGGTAGACATACTCAATAAGAGGGGGACAATGTTGGAAAGGGTCATGTGGGTGTTGAGGCAGTTAGTTTTAAAGGGGTTGACCTTGAATCTGTACTTTAGGGCTAGGCACATTGATGGCATGGACAATGTGATAGCTGACTGCCTCTCCTGCCTGCAGATGGACAAGTTTCAAGCCATTGCCCCAGGAGCAGAGACCAGACAAAAGACTATTCCATGCCATTTCTGGAAGATAGAGCTGGGGGTGCAGAACAGTTGTTCTACAACTCCTGGTCCCCCAGGACCTGGAGGGCATATGAAACCTCTTGGGGGCATTCCAAGCATTTCAAAAACAGAATGGCTGCCAAGTAAATAGGATGGTCATGAGGGATCAGGAAGCAAAATTCATAGTGACAGGATGGAGGCAGAATATGGCGCAGGTGACAATGGGGGTGCATTTAGCAGTGATAGGGCAGTTATGCATGCTGTAGGGATGGGAATACCTGACAAAATGTAACCTAGTATGTCGCATGATGCAAGGTTGATTATGGGGGTAGAGAGGGACTGAGATGGGCAGAGGCAACTGATGGAGAGGTTGCTTGAGAAATGAATAGGAGCTATGCAGCAGGTATTCACCTCTAGTGGCAAGGTGTTATTGTTCAGGGCATTATATACCACAATGTATAGTGGGGCATTCAGAATCAGCGAGGTGGTGGGGCATGACAGCAAGGACCTCTCTGCAGGTCTACACTGGGAGGACATGGTATGGTTGATAGAAGGGATGTCAGTGATGGTGAGGAGATTCAAGACAGATCAGCAGAGAAAGGGGGCCAGAGTGTTGTTAAGATGGCACCAGAATGTGGCCATTTGTCCAGTAGGGGCCCTTCATGCGTACATGGCTGGGTGCCCAAAAGGGGGGAACCCCTTGATATTTCTACATGGTGAAGGGGCCCCAGTGATGGCATACCAGGTGATGGCAGTTTTAAGAAAGGGGTTGGCATTTATAGGGGAAAGGCCAGAGTGGTATTCATCCCATTCATTCAGGATTGGGGAAGCCTCCATAATGGCGGTGCAAGAAAGCATGTCAGGGGATATCAAGCAGAAGGGAAGATGGGTTTCAAACTGTTATAAGAAATATGTCCACAATTTGAATCAATAGAAAACATCTTGTTTTCTTTCCTCCCATTAGCAGGTACAGTGTGGAAAGATAAGATCACCTGTGGTTTAAGAAGTTGGGGGGGCAGCCAGGAAGATGTGGGAAAAAAATGATTTTTAAGGCATTAACTTTGTTTCTGTTTATGGTTCCCCAGGGCAGAAAAGGAGGTTGGAGGTGTTGATATGTGGGCATTCTTTTGTTTACTGCATGGAAATATGGGCATCCAGGCAGCTTGGGGGGAGATAGCTATACTTGGACATCAATACAATCAAGCTGACATGGACAGGCCTGCATTGCAGGAAGTAGACACAGCTGCTGCCAACACTGAGGGAAATCAGAAAGGATCATAGGTGGCTGTACTTGATCGTGATTCATTTGAGGGAGATGATCTTGGGATCAGGCCTTGGCTGAACATATTTTATCAAATCAAGAAGAATGTGCAAAAAATAAAGGAATGGTGGCCAGAGGTTTCTCTGGCCTGGTCAGATATTACACCAAGAAGGGTATGGTGGCATGAAACTGACCATAAGGCTATGGATAGGGCCTGAAAGCACATGAATATGAGGGTAGGTAGGTTATTTGAGAGCACAGGGGGCTGAGTCATACATCATGGGATATTGGAGTATGTGGATGAATATTACAGGGAAAATGGGGTACATTTATTGGGTTTAGGGTTGGGAATGATCAGTTCCGAGACTGCCAACATCATCGAGCACTGGATGCAGGAAAAAGAGGTTTAAAAATAAAAGGGGGAAGTACACCGTCCATTGCAGGCTAGCGGTGGACTAATGGAAAATAAGGGGGGATAGGATAAGAGGGGAGAGTAAAGGGGGAAAACAATAAACAGGACATAGGACAACTCAACAAGAAGCAGGGATACCGTGTGTATACTCATACCCCTTTGAACGAAAGAGGAAGAAGAAGGATGGCCCCCCATAATGTACATCTCTGGGGAAGAAAAGGATAATAAATGAAGGAAAATCAGGTATAAAGTTCAATGTGCTTATGCAACCGAATGAGATAATATGAGGTCACGCTTGTGTAACTTGATTTGATTTGTGGCTTTCCGCCTCTCTATCCATGGGATATACCACACTGTAGGGGTACAATGCAAGGAACCCTAGAGGAGGGTTCCCCCCCACAGGTGCCAGGAATGAATGCGTCGGCTAAAGGTAGGTTAGGAAGAAGCCCATTGGGAAGAGGGACGAGCCGCTGGAAGAGAAGGGGTGGATGGTGGGCAATGAAAAAGAATCCTGGCAAAGCCCAGGATATTGTGACCTTTTAAACTCAATGTGGGAGTGACGTTGTTGCTCCACCCATTGAACAGCTGGCTTAAAGCCCTCCCATTCGATGTGCTTATGCAACTTAATGAGATAATATGAGATGATGCTTATGTAACTTGATTTGCTTTTGTGGCTTTCCACCTCTCTATCCTTGGGATATACCACCTCGTATGGGTACGACGCAAGGAACCCTAGAGGAGGGCCCCCCACAGGTGGTGGGAATGAATGAGTCAGCTAAAGATAGGTTAGGAAGAAGCCCAAAAAGAATACCCAAGGATGTATAACTTCGAAGAGGCAAGGATAATGAATGAATTATGTGAAGATCAGGGCTAGCTTCCTAAGGAGAGAGGGGAAAGCTGGGCCACCATCCACCTCCATCCAACAGTGGAATCTAGCTAACTAACATGAAGAAAGCACTAACTATAACTAATATTATGACCATTGGCATGAAGGAGAGGAAAAAAACCCTTTGAGGAGGAAACTTCTGGGGATCCAAGGCCTAGGTCACCTTCCCTCCAGTCTGACAACATTTGATTTAAGGACATAAGTCAGTAAAGAGAATGGTTCATACATGAGGGATATAAGCAGGGAGGATGACGATGGGATAGGGAAAAACTGCAAAGGAGCACAGATTAAATAAGGAACATGAAGTAGCAGGGACCCAAGGAGGATATGCTCGAGTAGTCAATGAGAAATAGTAGATCAGAGGAGCAAGGATGGGAGGGAGTAAATCCACATATGAGTCAGAGAAGCAAGGGGTACCCAGATGTGATCATGAGGAGATTCCAGATGTGCTGATGAGGAGACAGATGATAATGCAGACTGGCTTGATTGAGTGATGCGCTTGATTGAGTGATGTGAGTGAGCAGACACTGAAGTTGCAAAGGCATGCTTGAATATGCAATGTAAATGATTAGACCCTGAATGATTAGACCCCGAGGTTGTAGTCGATGAGGTAGAATGGAATTCAATGACAGGAATGTTCGAGTAAGCAATGTATATAGATAAACCTTGAGGTAGTGCTGAGTAAATGATGACTGGATTTATGAACTCGATATGACTGGAGTTATGAACTCGATACATGCGGCAGGATGGCTGAGGTTGATAGGTGGCATAGGACTTATGGTAGTTACGCCCCCAAAAAATATCAATAGCAGGCCATGAGTAGTGTGAATCCAGAACAGCCAGTATGGAATTGGAAGAAGAGGAGAGATGGGAATGAATCCTGGATGGTCAGTATGGAAGTGGAAGAGAAGATGGGAATGAACTTGAAAATGAACTTGTATGAAGGAAGTAAAAGGAAGCAAGCTCCTCGAAAGGAGGTAGACTCCGAGGCCAGAAAGGGAGATCTGGAACCATAGGCAACTCAGGTTGAGTGATCGAGGAATGAAACTGGACAAGGTATGATGAGGAGTAAGCAAAATTGGACAATGTATGATGAGGAGTGAAGCTAAGAGCAGAGCAAAGCCATGATGGCTGGTACTAGAAAAGGCACAAGGACAAGGAAGGTAAAAGAAGGAAACAGATGAGGTACAATAAGGGATCAAAGCCATGGTGGTTGGTACAGGAAAGTGAGGCATGAAAGGACAAAGGAAGGAGGGAGGTCAATGGGGTAGCACAGGACCCAGCCAAAACAGGATGAGAACAGCAGGAAGGCGAGCTGGATGAGGTGACATGCAGGTCAGGTTTGATGGAAGGCTAGAGGGAGTCAGCCATAGATGGCCCAATGATGTGAATAGCAGAGCAAGCTAATAAAAAAACCGAGGCATGATGAGATATAGAAGCCATGACTGGAGTGAATCCTCGATGGCTCATGATAGATGGAATCAGGAACCAGAGACATGTGGCATGAGGGCCGTTGACTGATAAGGCGGGCATATGAGTAATGATAGTTATGCCCAAAAGAAACATCGAATGCAGCTGAGGAAGGCAACAGAGGAACGGATGAAGCACAATGATGGATCGATGCCATGAAGGCAGGTACAGGAAAGTGAGGTAGGAAAAGACGGAGGATGGTAGGGATTGAAGTGAAGGAGCAGTTTAAGGCAAGGTATAGGAGCAGAAATGCAAGTTCAAGTACAAGCAAATCAAAAATTAGCAAAACTCAAGGAAAATAACTACAATGAACAGAAAGGCAGAGAAATGCACTAGCAAACACCCTGTGAACTAACAAAAACAGTCAATGAGCAGAATACAGGCATGAGACTACATGGAGAGGTGTTGAAGCTGAGTCAGTGACTGGAAAGGTCAAAAAGAAAACCCCAGAACCCAAAGCACGAAAGATAGCCCTGTGTGCTTATCAGAAACCAGCATGCTTAGAGCACAAGGTGAAAACATCAATGGAAAAACATCCCACAGCTCAAGAGCACAAAAGTATAAAGTTCATGGGGCACCTGAGCTCCAATGTCAAATTCCAACTGCCAGAAAGCAGCTCAATGTCACCAACCAGAACAGGCAGGATAGAAGCACAAGCCAAGCTCCACGAGGCACCACTGAGCTCGAAAATTGACAGCTTGCCAGATCAAAATTAGATAGCTTGCCAGTCATTTGCTGTCGGGCTCCACCAGAGCAGGAGGTGAAGAAGGAACACTCCAGGGCACATGGCCAGAAGGCTGAAACAAAATGAATTCTGGAAGGAAGGCTGCGATGAGATCTGGAAAGTAATATCTAATGCAGCCGAAGCACAGAAGCAGGAGCTCAGACAGCAGTCTCCAATTACAGCTTCCGGCTGTTTCTAGGAGAAGAGAACTGATTGCAGAGCAAGAAATAGAAGTTCAGAACTACAGATTTTTTACTAATTAATCACTTTTTTCTCAGCAAGAGTAGTGCCTGTTTGGATTAAGCAAACAGATACTTCATTAGAAGAAGGGGGTCTCATTTAAGTAAAAAAAAAGTGTTTTTTTCTGAGGAAGGGGGCAGTATCACCTTAATTTATTGAGAGCAGAGAGTGAATCTAATTAGGGTTGTGGCTTAGCAGCTTAGGTGTACAAAAGCAGCTGTCTCCAATTACAGCTTCTGGCTGTTTCTAGCAGAAAATAACTGATTGCAGAACAAGAAACATAAGTCCAGAACTACAGATTTTTTACTAATTAATCACTGCTGTCTCAGCAGGTGTAGTACCTGTTTGGATTAAGCAAACAGATACTTTATTAGAAGAAGGGGGTCTCATTTAAGTAAAAAGAGTTTTTTTTTCTGAGGAAGGGGGCAGTATCACCTTAATTTACTGAGAGCAGAAAGTGAATATAATTGGGGGTGTGGCATAGCAGCCTAAGTGTACAAAAGCAGCTGTCTCCAATTACACCTTCTGGCTGTTTCTAGCAGAAAAGAACTGGGTGCAGAGCAAGAAATAGAAGTCCAGAACTACAGATTTTTAACTAGTTTTCCTCTTTCCCACCCAAAGCCAGTTCTAGTTTTATAGCCACTGAATTTAACTGATAACAGGAACTTCCTGTTTGGCAGTAGGAAGGGAAGGATCACTGAGACTCATTAGTTTCAGCAACCTTGAAGGAACCTAAAAAAAAAATAACTCTTTATCTCCCCCTGCTGCTGGATGTCTGAATCCAAGCACGGAGGAAGGAGACTACTGAAGACTACAGGAAGTTCCTGTCCCAGAACAGGAAGGGTGAGAGTTGTAAGGGCACGTGGGCAGTAGGAAAGTAAGTGTAAAAATACACAGAGGGAGGAGACAATAAGCATACAAAGCAACAGGAGAGCAGACGCAAAATAAGTCAAGATGGGAGTGGTGCAGTGCAATGGCTGTGGAGCAGGAGTGTTCCAGGAGACATTCTGGAGGCTGCAATGCTGCCTTATTTGCAGGCACCTCTTTGGTCTGAGGAAAGAGGTTGCCCGTCTCCAGGCTGACCTAGCTAGGATTCGTGAAACCTCTTCCCCCACCCAGGGACCACCAGAGCCATCACCATTACCTCAGAGGTTGCCAAGAAAGAGGAGTGGTTGGACCAAGGTGGGTTCAGGGAGGGAGATGGTGGTGGAACAGAGGTGCATCCCTCCAGTTGTAGCACTCCACAATTCATATGCTGTTCTGGCAAAGAGTGGTTCCTCTATGGAGGCACCTGCAGTGGAGACGAAGGAGGATGATGAGATCCTCCACAAAGGAGACCCACAGGAGGGTGGCACGAGACCCCACAGGGGAAGGAAACAACTCCTGGTGGGGAACTCAATCATTAGAGGGGTAGACGTGGGGGAGGAAGGGGATAGGGAGGTAAGGTGCCTGCCTGGTGCCACAGATTGGAGGGACAGGAAGTGAATCCTTAGGATTGCAGGAGCAGCTGCACAAGGGAGGGAGCTGTATGTTATTGTCCACCTAAGGACAAATGACCTGGCTGTAAATGGGATCAGAGCGGTGCAAGAGGAGTTTGTGGAGTTGGGGAGGGGCCTTAGACAAGTAGCATGTACGGTAACCTTCTCAGAGGTGCTGCCTGTCTATGGCAAGGATGATGCTAGGGTATTTCGCACAATGGGATTCAATGAATAGTTGAAAAACTGGTGTGGAGCTCAGGGTTTTGGCTTCATTGGGGACTGGGGAGCCACCTGGAGGGATGCAGGCTTATACTGGCACGATGGTCTGCATTTGTCCAGTGAGGGATCCAGGATCCTAGGTGACAGGTTTAAATGCTTCATTGGCAAGCATATAAACTAGCCAAGGGGGGAGGCACTGAAAAGGTGGAGGGAACTCACAGCCTCCCCCTACAAAGCACAGTAGATAGAGAGGTAAATACCAAGGCAGAGAAGTCAGTAGGGAGCAGGACAGGGATAAATACAGAAAGAGGTGTTAAGGACAGGGAAGGGGCTAAAAGGGTTAAGGCCACAAAAATACATGGAAGGTGATGAGTACGAATGCCCATAGTCTGTGCAACAAGCTCCCTGAACTAGTGGCTGTAATGGAAGAGGGATGCCTGGATATTGTGGCAGTCACTGAAACATGGTACACAGAGAACCCTGATTGGGAAGTCAACATACCAGGATACGCAGTCTACAGGAGGGACAGGGTGGGTAAAAGAGGAGGAGGAGTAGCTCTCTCTATATAAGGGAAGGGATTAAAGCAACAGAACTGAAGAGTAAACAGGAAGTTGATGAGTCACTATGGGTCACCCTGGAGACAGGAAATGGCACCATAATCTGCATGGGGGTTGTGTAGAGACCCCCATCGCAGGGGGAGTAAATGGACAAGGAAATGATAGAAGGCATCATTAAAATGGTAGAAAAAGGGGAGATATTGTTGATGGGGGACCTGAATATGCCAGATGTTAACTGGAGTACCTTTGATGCAGGCACATCCAAGAGCAGGGTCATTCTTGATGCCCTACAGGGGGCATGCCTCAGACAGCTAGTTTTGGAACCCACTTGGGAGGGAGTAATCTTAGACCTGATACTCTCAAATGAGGAAGGAGAAAGGATCTCAGATTTATAAGTGGGCAGCCAACTGGGAACAAGTGACCACCAGTGTGATTCACAATAAGCACAGCCATAGAGCCAAGCCATACAAAAACAAGAGTATTGGACTTTAGGATGGCTGACTTTGGGAAAATAAGAGAGTGCCTTAGAAAAGCACTAGCAAATGGGCAAGAGGGAGGGGTGGAGGAACAATGGGGAATAATCAAAACAGCCATCGCAGAGGCAACAAGCCTTTGTGTGAAGCAAATCAGCATAACAAAATGAAGGAAAAAAACACTATGGTTCTCAAAAGAGGTGGCAGGGATGGTTAAGGAGAAAAGGATAGCATTCAGGAAATATAAGGAAACACAGAAGGAGCAGGACAGAGAACTTTATCAATTAAAGCAGAAGGAGGCAGGGAAGGCAGTCAGAAGAGCAAAGGCACAAACTGAGGAAAAGATAGCCAATTCTGTTAAGAAATGGGATAAAGTTTTTATAGGTACATTAGGAAGCGAAGAAAGACCAAGGGAGGGATACAGAGACTTAATAAAGGGGAGGGAATGTGAGTAGAGGGTGACAGTGAAAAAGCAGGGATACCGAATGAATATTTCTGCTCAGTATTCACAATAGATGAGGAGGGGGAGGTGCTTAAACCAAACAAGGGAGAAACTCTGAATAGGGGGGTCGATACCAGTTCATTCACAGAAGAAAGTGTTTTGAAAGAACGCTTGAAACTGAGGGTGGACAATGCAATGGGGCCTGATGGGATTCACCCAAGAATACAAAATAACTAAGGGTAGAAGTAGTAACACCACTGACTACTCTCTTTAACAAATCAAGGGAGGATGGAGTGGTACCTGAGGACTGGAGGAGGGCAAATGTGATTCCACTTCACAAAAGTGGGAGCAGGGCAGAGGCAGGAAACTACAGACCAGTTAGTTTGAATTCAGTGGTAGGGAAAATGCTGGAATCACTTCTGAAGGAAAGAACTGTTGAGTACCTAGAGGCCAGTGGGGCACAGGATCCAAGGCAGAATGGTTTCACAGCAGGAAGGTCATGTCAGATGAACCTAATAGATTTCTTTGACTGGGTGACCAAAGTAGTAGACCAGGGAGGGGCTGTGGATATGGCCTACCTAGATTTTAGCAAGGCATTAGACACAGTCTCACACAAAAGATTAATATACAAGTTAGCCAGTCTTGGAGTGGGTCCCAAGGTGGTAGCCTGAATAAAAAACTGTCTGGACAACAGGACACAAAAGGTAATAGTAAACGGAGTCCACTGTGAAGAAAGGAGGGTAACTAGCGGGCTACCGCAGGGTTCGGTACTGGGATCGGTCCTCTTTAATATCTTTATAAGTGACATTGGAGAGCACCTGGAAGGAAAGGTATGTCACTTTGCAGATGACACAAAGATCTGCAACAGGGTTGATACACAAGGTGGGGTGGAAAGAATGAAAAGGGACTTGGCAATGTTGGAGGAATGGTCAAATACATAGCAGCTCAGATTCAATGCAAAGAAGTGCAAGGTAATGCATCTGAGAAACAAAAACCCAGGGGAAGAGTACACAATGGGGGGTGAGTTAATAACAACAACAAAAATCGAAAGAGACCTAGCAGTAATTATATCAGATGACCTAAAGGTGGGCAAGCAATGTGAGAAGGCAGTAAGGAGGGCTGGGGGGATACTGGGATGCATAGGGAGAGGCATCAACAGTAGAAAACAACAAGTTGTTATCCCTCTGTACAGACAGTTAGTGAAACCCCATCTGGAGTACTGCATGCAATTCTGGAGACCCCATCTCTGCAAAGACATAGACAGAGTGGAGGCTGTTCAGAGGAGGGCAACCAAAATGGTGCAAGGTCTGCACCAGAAGACATATGAGGAGAGACTAAAGCAGCTTAATTTGTATACCCTTGAGGAAGGGAGGGAGAGGGGGGACATGATAGAATCTTTCAAGTATCTCAAGGGAATTAACGAGGTAGAATAGGGTCGTATCTTTCAGAAGAAGAGATGTGCAAGAACAAGGGGGCACAATTTGAAGATAGAGGGGGGACGGCTCAGAGGTAATGTTAGAAAGTATTTTTTCACAGAGAGAGTTGTGGATGCATGGAACATCCTTCCTGAGGAGGCTGTGGAGTCAGGAACAGTGGGACAAATCAAGAATGCATGGGGCAGGCATAAGGCAATTCTAGTGGGGGGCAGGAGGAAGTAAGCTGTTGATTAACTAGAATCTGCAGTTTATCCATCAGGTAGGGAATTGGGCAGACTGGGTGCGCTAAGCGGTCCTTATCTGCCATCAAATTCTATGTTTCTATGTTTCTAGGAGCAGAGGGAGAGGGGCACTCAAAAGTGCAGACAGAGGAGAAAGAAGAACCAGGAAATGGGACAGTGCAGGTGCAAATGCCAGGAATCGACACAGAGAGCACAAAATCGCCGCCAGTATGAGTGGCAGACATGGGGAGAAAGGCAGCGATACAAGGACAGAACGGGCCAGAGGGAAGGAAAAGAGCCACAGAGCCAGTGGCAGCAGGATAAATGAGCAGCCAGAAGAGCAAAGAAAATGAGCAAGCTGGCAGCTGGAGACGCTGCAAAGCACACAACAAGGTGAGAGAAACAGAGGCAGGAGGGGGTGGCACCTCCGGCCACAATGAAAAAGAATCCTGGCAAAGCCCAGGATATTGTGACCTTTTAAACTCGATGGGGGAGTGCCATTGTTGCTCTGCCCATCGACCCTTGGGTTTAAAACCCTCCCATTATAAAAGAAATTATGATTTGGAAAGTGAACTGGGAATGTATAGTTTGTAAAATGTGACTGATGTGATTCAAGCATATGTATAACAAAATTTGTAAAATGGGGCGTTGATAAAAATGACAAGGTAAATTAATTTCCAAAACTGAGCACCCACACAGAACCTTTCCATGTCATTATTTGTGGGGATCTGGGGCACAAACTGCTGGGTAATAAAAAATAACTGTTCTACAAATAAATGTGTCACTGCTGACTCTTGAGGGAGTTCATCTGCTGATGTTTCTTCCAATTTCAACTCCATTTTCTACAGTGGGGAAAACTGACAGTTGTGATCTTGTTGTTGCTTCATTTTGTAACTCTGACTTTTCATACACATGAGTTACCAGAAATGAAAGATTGTTCTTTTTCTGATTGTATCCAACAATCAGTACTGCAGTGTCCCTCACAGCAATTCTGTAGTGACACAAATGCAAATGGTCAGGTCTCTTCAGATGCTGGGAAATCAACCTCTGTTGTGATGCATAATTACAAACATCAGTGGGAAAGTGAATTTGATTGGCTGCAGAAGATAGTTGGTAAAATGTTCTGCACTGTGTGCCATTCAAATCACCAACTCACAAACACATTTGCTACTAGAGGAGCAGGTGTGTACAGTGTTACTGCAGTATGTCTAAGTACAACACAATAAATTGTATTGTTTATTCATTTTAAATTGTTCCTTAGGAGGGTAAATGACAATGACCACTGTCAAACTATGGCAGACTGTGGCTTCTCTAGTTAGTTACCAACCTTGATTCATCTCAGTTCATTTAGTAAGGGCTTACAAATTGCAATTTTAAACAACGGTAAGGGAAATGAGCCTTAATACCTCCTGATGAGGCATCTGTGATCCATGAAATTAAAATCTGTGGTCATGGTTTTTTGGGAGGGGAGGGATCTCCTACTCTTATTTAGGCTCCAGTGGATCAGAGTGGCATCCATTCCACATCACATTTCTAACTCCCACTATGCCACCACCACATTAGTAGCAAACAAGCAACCATCAAGTTTTGTGACTAGTGTAGGCCAGGGTGCCCCCCCAGGTAGTGCGTGGGTATGCAGGCTCCAGAGAAGCAATTGTGGACATGTTTATAATGATTTTGTGTATTTCACAGTGCTAATGTGAGGTAGACAAATCCACTCATCAAGTAACGATTGCCTTGTTAGTTGAGCAAGGTGGCTGCCTGGTTGGCTTTATTATGTTGGCTTGCCGCGCCTGCGCGCAAGTCAACATCTTGCGGTAGTGCAGCTTTGGAGGCATGGCCACTGTTGAGCGAATGCAAGGCACGCATCAGTAGGTGCGTTCCTCATTCCTCAATCAGCCTGAATGCTGGCAGCCACACCATGCATGTTAAGGTGGTGAGCACATCTAAGGAAAGGTCCGCTGCAATCCAAGCAAAGCTAGTCAGACGCGGCGGACCCTTCCTGAATGCTCACCACCTTAGCAGCATGGCAGGCAGCCACCCAACGGCCAACTTTGGGGGTGCCCAATCCCTCAGCCAGCTTACTGTGGCCACACACATTTGCCGATGGGGGACCTCACTCCCTCTTGGCTACAGTAGCCCCCCTTTCCTATATGTGTCGAGGGGAGTGCCCAATCCCTCGTTGGTTCTGCTCCCCCATTTCATTGTGTGCCGATGGGGAGCACACCTTCCATCAGCATAAATCAGCCCCCCTTGGGTCTTGCCTCTCCCCAGCTGTCATTGTGTGCTGATGGGTGCCCAATCCCCGTCAGCTGCAGCAACCCCCAAAACAGTTAGGGTGGTATGGTGGTAGCCCACCCCAGCATGCCAAGTCCCCTGAAAAAAACTGTCCTGCAATGTTAGTTTTTTCTCCCCTGTAACATAAAAACAGTCCCTCGTGGTCTCCTGCCCCCACCCACACCCACCCACTGTGCACCCTGCCTCCCCACACCTCCCTCACCCCATACTTACCTCCAGAGTCTGGTGCGATGATCTTCAGTGGACTGGGAACATGTCTACACTCTTCAAACCTAACCGCAAACTGAGGAAATGCCGGTAAGCTTTATAATGGAATAAATAGGGTTTTTTCATCTTTGCTGCATATCTAGGGCATTTGTTGGAATTGTGGCACCAAATTTTCAACATGGGGTTTTTGGGGCCCCTCCTCATGAATTCTATCACTGTCATGGCATTAATTGGCATTGAAAAGTGATTTCACAGTCACTGCGTGAAATCACCTTTTGGGACCCAGTAATGAAATGACAGTGCCAGCATTCATGAGGTGGTCTCTCAAAAAGCCTAAGTTCCAAATTTGGTGGAAAAAATCCAACAAATGCCTATTCTATGAGCGTGCATTGCGCACACAAGTGCAGCTCATAACTTAAATCTAATTTGCAATATTTAAATGCCAGATTTTCAGCATTGCCATTTTGTACACCTCCTTGTGAGCAGTACAGTTGTCATTTTCCACATCTTGCCCGAAATGTGTTTCTACACTTCCCGGCGCACAAAAGCGCAGTTGCAGTTCATGAGCAGAGGTCCTAAAATGCCTATATTGAAATTTTGGTGATGATACTCCATAAAATGACTGTGTTATGAGCGTGCATTGGCAGATTGCACACACGCTCATACCGTCGTGCATTTGTGATATTTTCACTCTGGATTTTCACCATTGCCATTTTTCCACGCCTCTTGATGAACAGTACAGCCGTCATTTCACATATCCTGCCCAAATGTGTTTCGCACTTCCCTCGCCGAGAATAGCATAGCGCTGTGTGAAATCACTTCTTGGTTACTTTGAGAAATAACAGTGACACTGTACATGAGCAGAGGTGATAAAATGCCTATTTGAAAATTTGGTGCCGAATGTGAATGAGCAGTGTTGCAAGCTATGCTGTATATTTCCCACGCACTTTGTAACTTCACAAATTTGCTATATTTACATGCCACATTTTCAACACTGAAATTTTTTCACACCTTCTTATGAACTGTATAGCTGTCATTTTTCACGTCCTGCCCAAAATGTTTTCCCACACTGCACTACCAAACACCCAAAGGGACACCCCAATGCCTGTCAGTCTCTGCAGGGTGGGGGTGGGTTGGCATCAGTTCAGTACTTCACTGCCATGCCTATTATGCATCTCTCTAACTCCTGCACTACCAATGCCAATGCCAGCAAGACAACATTCGGCATTGACAAATGCTTGTTTTTTTATTTGGTTTTCATTAGCCTTGTAATGAATTTGTTCTGTTTTCATTTATTACATTACAGATTTCTCTTTTGTGTGGGGAGATTATGCAGGGTTGATGTCAACTGTTGTTTGTTGTGTTTGTTGATTATGGTGTAATGGATGAAAGTTTTAATAAAGCATATTTAATAAAAAAAAGCCTTGTAATAGGTTATACAATAATAGTATAAGAGAACACACTTTCCTACTTATTTGTTTGTACAGAGTACACAGGCTCTCCATGCTGTGTTTCCAGACTCCACTAACTATTGTTTGTTTGCATCACAAAAGAAGCTGAAAAAGGGGGCATGCAGTGGTGGAAGTCTGGTGCTCATAATTGGGAAGCGGAAAAAGGATCATCCTCTGCTCTGGGCCCCAACCTAAATACAAGAGGATATCCCTGAAAACCAGTGATTGCAAAATTGAACATTATGTATCAGAAGATGCCTCTTAAGGAGGTATGGATCATGCACCCTATGTTCTGGGCTGGCTGGAGGGCATTTTTAGTAAATCAACCATAAAGCATATATCATCACCCACATGGTTTGTTATACTGACTACAAGACATGAGAAAATTATTTTATATTAAGAAAAAAGGTACAGAGAAGGGTTCTGTTTGTGGTTCCATTAAAGAATAGAAAAATGAGGTTACATTAACCAACATAAATAGTAACTAAGTCTACCTCACACTTTAACATTTTGATTGGGGGGAAGCAAAAGCTTAGGGATTGTATTCTGATCTCATCCATTGTCATTATTCTCAGAATTTACAAGTTAATCATTTCCTGTTTCAGAAAATTGTCAAAATTCAACACTTAGGAAGCACAGTTAGACAAAGAGCCATCGCAAGGCACTGGAAGCCAAAATCCTTAAAAGGAGATTATATGCAGTTACAGTAGCAATAATGATGAGGCAGAAAGTTCAGAAGATATCAATTTGCCTTTGGCTGTAAAACTTGTCAAAGACAGTGAATTAATTTTTTTAAGGCTGTCTACTTTGCTGCCAATACTGATATGGCAAACTGCAGTGTCAGCCAGCTTTTAGATTTTATTCTTAGGACTGGAGGTCAATCATCAGTACATGACTTAAATGACTACACTGTTCATGACATTCAAAAAAGTATTGTTAAGGTATTAGATAGCGAAGACATGAATGAAGCTTTAGAAAGTCCAGTGTTTGGCTTTCTGTGAAGAATCCACAGATCTGCCTGTCCAAAAAATGGTAATAATGTATATGCACTATATCAGTAATGGGGAAATGAAAACAAAACTAATTGTCTATGTCAGAGTAAAGGATAGTTCAGCAAAACAGTTGACTGGAGCAATTGTTAAGAGATGTCAGACCCTGGACTTTGCCTTGCATAAACTTAGGTTAGGCAGTGATGGGGCAATTGTAATTGTATTTGTTTATTTATTTGAAAAAGTTTCACTAGGAAAGGCATACTGAGCTAGAATAGCTCACTTCCAGATGCATCCTAGGGGGAGGGGGAAGGGGATTACAATTTGTATACATAATTTAAGATACGAAAATAAAATAAGATTACATACTATGATACAAATTTGAGACAAGAAAGTATAGCATAAACCAAGATAAATAAACATATACAGCTCCCACCCCTTATGATGGGCACGTCTGTGTAAGCACATTCTGTCCATTATAGGGGGTGGTTGCTGTAACCAAGTGCTATGTTTTTTAAAGAAAGAAATGGCTCCCTTATAAAGTTCTTAACTGGAGTGGCAGGTCTGAATAATTCTGCTGGAGTGGCACTTTCAAATCATTCCACTCTATACTGTATTATCATCCCGTCATCGGGCTGTCAGGCTGTCAGTTTATTCTTCCTTGTCTGCTATGTCATCCTCCTTTACACTAGATGTTGGTGGTCAGCACTAGAAGGGTGGTGCTTCTCCCAAAGGTAGGCAGTCTGCTAAGTATTAGTGGAGATCACTCACCCCAGCTAGCCGCACTTCAAAAACAAAACGCTTCACAGCATAGTCACCCTAGCATTTTTTATTTCAACGTCTGGTAGTGAAGCAAAAAACAAATTGCAGCTGTAGCTGCGGTCTTATGTTTCACCTATCACAGTGGGCTTCATCAGAGACTGTCTTTTGCTGCACTACCAGAAGTCAAAATAAAATATTTAGCAGTCATCCTCCTTACAATCTTGCCTGACAATTTTACTTACATCTGCATGAGAAGGGCTTACCACAGATCGGCTTCCCTCACTTCCTTGTCTGCGGCGTCATCGTCCTTTTCCTCCTCCACACCTTGAGGTGATAATTGGTAACTGTTAGGTGCATTACTCCACAATGATCATGGACAGCAAGGTTTGCAGCTTGGTGGTGCCTGTGATTACACCCGATTAAGTTGTTAATGGGCAGCAGAAAGTATGGCGCCTGATGGCAGATCACATAGCTGACTCCAGTTGGCTGCCCAAAATAGCAGGCACATAGAAATTGTTATATACAGTGCTTTTTACTATAGTTCCTATGGGAACTGGCAAATGGAAACACTGTTACACCTGATATAACTGACTGCCCTCCCAAACCATGGGCGGTATATGTGATGTGTACTGTACTATGATATAGATTCAAAGCAAGAAAGGCTATGACCAGCTTATTATATGAAAATGTTCAAGCAGTAGAAATAAAATATTGTAGACTCAATACATGAGGTCAGGGGGGAAGGAGAACACAGCCAGGCTGACTGAAAGTATGGGTTAGAATGAGGAGGCATAGAGTAAGGGGTGCCTTCGACCCACTGAGATGTAGACCCAGCATGGGTCAGTCTTGGCCAGAATCAACCAGAAACTGGAGGGACTGGATAACCATGTCTGCAGGAAGAGAAAGAGTGCAGAAGGGAGGAAGGCAAGCCCTTTTTCACCCACTGGAGGGGAAACTCCACAAGAATATGACACTGCCCGAGGCTCAAACAGTCAGTGTCATGGGATACCGGTTTCCCTGGGGAAAAGTAGATGTGGTAATCATCCTTCTACCTTCACAAGAGAGTGAGGGTAGAAAGGAGAGAGGCAAGCCTCAACTCTCTGGAGTGGAACCCCACAAGGGTTTGAACACTGTTTGATGCAAACCCAGCCAGTGTCATGTGATATTGGCCTACCTGGAGAGAGGAAGGGAGAGGGAAAAAGGAAGGAGTAGATTAGGCACAGCACTGAGAGAGAAATGGGGGGGTAGGAGGGCTATTGAGAAGGGGGTTAGGCAGTGGCAGGATGGAGAGAAAAAAAGTGTGTCAGGCAAGTTACAGGATGGAGAAATGTAATTGCAAAGAAGAGAGGATAGCGAATGAGTGGACAGGACAGAGCAGATTTATAGTCAAAGGGAGTTTCAAATTATGAGAATGTGGTAGGAGAAGGCAGCCTGACCTGAAGTGGAAGATTGGGCATGGAGGGATAGGGTCCAGTGGTCTGAGTTACAGAAAGAGTAGGTGGGGGGAGGAGGAGGAGGGATAGAGAGGGAGTGAGCTGAGACAGTACTTCCCAACTAGGGAGGAGCAGTGGGTGAGGTGTCTAGCCCCAAGAGGGAGGAAGGAGAGACCAGTATAAAGGTCATAATGGTGAGTGTGATCCAGATAGTCAAGAGCAAAATGGCAAAAGGAGTTGAAAAGAGTGTCGAGTCTGGTTAGGGTGGACTTGGGGGCAACGTTATAAACAATGTCACCAAAGTCAAAGGTAGAAGGATCATTTTCTGGGATGCACCCATGGTGTCTGTATAGAGCACCTAGTTTGTGATGCAGTTTTTTGTGGATGGCATCCACATGTTCAGAAAAATTGAGGTGCCTATCAAGTCCAAGCCAGAAATATTTGAAGGAGGTGACATCCTCTGATATGGATGCCTAGAGGGTGTGGTAGGTTGGGGTGGCAGTACTCCTAGTGAGCCTTCGCCTGGAGCTAAAGATCATGGAGACTACCTTCTTGGCATTGAGGGACAGTTGATTTGAGTGAATCCAGAGTTGGACTCAGTTGAAATTCAGCTGGAGCCAGGGTGCCACATCAGAGGGGGAGGTGCTGGAGGTATACAGAACAGCATCATCCACATACATGTGAATATCCATGGAGGAGCAGGCAGCAGGTAGGACATTTCAGAATATTGAATAAAGTAACTGTCCAAGGACTGATCCTTGAGGCAATCTAGTGTTGATGGGTTGAGGGGGAAAGGGGATTTTGTACTATGACTGATTGGGTCCTTTCCATAAGATACCATTGGAACCAGCTAGTGGTGGTTTCGGAGAGACCAGCTGCTGCAAGTTTGTTGCTGAGAAGGGTGTGGGCAACAGTGTTGAAGGCTTTGGCCAAGTCGACAAAGATGGTAGAGGTGATGTGTCCCTGATCCATGCCAGTGAGAATGGAATCAGCAAGCCTAAGGAAGGTCATGGTGAAGTGGGCCTTATGAAAACCAGACTGCAAGGAGGTGAAGAAGGAGGATGAGTCAAGGAAAGAGAAAGCTGTGTCAGAATGAGGTGTTCTTGGAGTCTGGCAAGGACTGGGAATAGGGAGATCAGGTGGTAGTTGCCTGGATTGGAGGATTCACCAGCTTTGAAAAGGGGGACAACTGTGGCGAGCTTCCAGGCATCAGGGACAGAGGCCATTGAGAAGAAGAGATTTAGAAGGGAGGTGAGTGGGATAGCAATGGTGGGGGACAAGAGATGAAGGAAGAGCTTGGGGTCAAGCCCATCTGGGCATTTACTCTTATAAGGGTTAAGGGCTAGGATGGGCTAGTAGTGATAGGCAGATCAAATGGTGTTTGTGCACTTATGCCTTCACTGCATTCACCTTTTATGGTCCATGTCTACAGTTTGGTTCACATATTGGCTTTGGCCTGTTCACAGTCCACTACCAAATTTAGATACATAGAAGACTTTAAGAGTAATATTAATGGTACATAAGCTTATCTCAGTACATCTGCTGCTAGGCTAGACAAACTAGAAGATATGCAAAGGGAAATTGGTACAGTCAATGGAAAGCTGAACAAAGTAATTAACATACATTGGCTGTTAATGGAAAATGCTATAAATACAATACATAAATGATACCCTGCTGTTGTCACTGTACTGACAGAGGCAATACAAAAGCTCAGGGCCTTCACACATTTTTCACTACTTACATTTTTGAAGCTGTGCTGTGTCTGTCCTGTGACATCCTGACAGTAGTGGAGTGTCTTTGCAAATCTTTTCAAAAGCAGGATCTGCTGTATGTAGATGTGAAACTGCAAGTGTTTTGTGCAATTGGTGAGTTAGAAAACATGAAAAATTAGCCAGGTCCAACCCTGACAACTTTTCAAGAAGCATGTGAAAATCTGCCTGTCCTCCATAGGTTACCTCAGTGGAAGATGGAGCACCCTAGCACTGTCTTGCACCAGCTTGATCTCTTGTTTATCTCAGGCAACTGAAGTGTTCTTAAAATTGTTCCTCTTGCTTTCCTTCCTTCACCAGAGCCCCTGTTCTGTTGCTCAGAGAGGGACAATTGGAGGAGTGGTGGATGTATATACTACATTGTCAGACTAATTTTGTTTACTTTCTGTATCCTGACATAGGCTGACCTACTATAAATCCTAGAATCACAGCTGGCCAGACTGTCATCAGCTGACATCAGGCACTGCCCCTACACTCACCAAGTATACTTAGCAGCACCTGGAGATAGGCATGACTGAAAAACATCCGATCAGTTGATCATAAAAGCTGTATAATAGCATGCTCACTGTAGGCAGACTAGGCAGTTAAATCTCCCACATGCAGTGCAGTGAACCCGGCTAGGCAGCACTGCCTTGTGGGAGACTGAATTACTGAGCCTGCCAACAGTACATGTTATTACGCAGCTTTTTTGATCATCACTGATCAGATATTTTCCAGTTATGCTTTTCTTCAGGTGCCAAGTACACTCAGTGGCTGTACTGTTTACTTAGAAAGTTAGTAGCCCATGGAAGACTAGGACCAGCAAACAAAAGATCACATTCAGAGACTGACCAGATATACTATATCAACCTGATCAAATAATGTGCACTGTCTGCACTGCAGGCTATTAAATCTCCTCCCGCTGATTGCTCTGATGTCAGCTGACTGCAGCCACCACCCATCACTATCATTGTGCTTTTGTGGGGTTTGTAAAAGAAGATGTCAACCTACAACAAGTAAGCACAGTTAGTCTAATACAATGAATCTACTACTAAACTGGAAGGAACAAAGTAAAATCAAATATTTTGGCACACACATGGCAAGCTGGGGACCAGCAGCACCATCCATGAGGGGTGTGTGTGTCCCTTTGGGATGAGTTCCACTTTAAGTGACAAAAGTCCGCAACATGCTATTAATCAAGCACGAGCGTAAAACAAAAACAAAAGTGTAACAGTGTGTTTGAGTCGATGTGTTAGTTGCATTGTGTCTTGCTTGCCATCAATAGTACATATACAACACTGATATGAAAACATAAGTCAGCTTTAATAATGATTTTAGTGTATGATCACCAGAATTTTAATGTGGCAGGTATCCGCAAGCAACATAAGACAAGATTGCTGGAGGCTATTTAGAAATGCAGATACAGCAAGTCATGAAATAAACACATTTTGTAAGTAACAAATGATACTGTAATTTGCTGTGTACAGTTTCTTTGTTAGATTCATTAAGAAATGTATTTTTTAGCTGGCCTGGTGTTACTGAGAGTTGAGGTGCTGGATGCCACACCTCACGTCATGCTGGCAACCTGGATTCGGATGACAGCCCGGGCTGCCAGGGGTTGGCAGGGAAGGGACAGAATCGAGCATCTGGTGGACTGCTCTCCTATCCCAGGGAGGGATCCAGGGAACCACCGCTCTGTAGCAGCCCCTGGTGATGATTGGAGGCACTATCAGAGTGATGGCAACAAGGGGGGGCAGAGTGGGCAGACGTTGTGCCTCAAGACGTCATTGCACGTCCACTCTGCAAGTGGAGAAAAATCAGCAGAAACATGGCCGAACGACGGTCTCAAAGGCTGATGGCTGTGCCCCGCACCCCCTGGTTCCCGGTAGGATCCTGCCACAGAGTGTGTGAGTGACAATGGCCGGCTCTGTGGGGGTGCCAGACTGGGCCAAGGGGGTGCACGTGCCGGCGGCTGGATATCGCATGGATCCACTCCACTAATGAGGAGTATAGAGAAAAATATAATAAAAAAAAAGAAATGTATTTCTATGAATGTGGCATGCACGTGGATACAGTCAGGTGTTCAGAAGGCCTATATGACTTCAAAAAAGTATAGGACTGGGAGTATTTCAACTTCCAAAAATTGTGGACTGGAATTATTTTGACTTCCAAAAGTTGACACATGGAAGTATTTTGACTGCAGCAAAACTGGAATCCCTTATAGAAATATAGGTGTGCTGTGTAGATGCAGAATGCATGCCATATGGTTAACTGTTCAATATGTGAGTGCAGTTTGCATACACAAAATGATCCTACGTGAACCAGGTCTAAAAAGCAAATCAGGTTTGCATGCTGCAAGCTTGACATTTGCACAGAAGGTAAGCTGGTGTGAATATTTTCTAATATTTACATGAGGTTCGCGTGTTGCAAACTTAACAAGAGTGCAGCAGTTAAGCTGGTGTGAACATCATTTAAGCATCACATCAGATTCACATGCTGCATGCTTGCCATGTATACAGCAGTTAAGCTGGTGCAAATCTTATCTAAAATACACATCATTTTCTATTTCTTATAATACTGCTAGCAATTAGAGTAATTAAAATACATTTTTATTTGAATTCCTATAAAAAATAGGTAAAGTCATTAATTCTGATCCTTTTGCAAGTAGTTTAATGGCTTTTGATTGTTGTCATTAAATCCCCATTACTTTGTAAAGTATTGTTTGTTTACTGCATTAAGTGCCTAGGATATAGCCAGTCAACATCCCCCATTCCAGATGTATGAAGAAGGACCTCTGTGTTGTGAAGCCTGTCCTTTTTGTTTTGGAGCATGCAAATCCCACATGCATATTTAGTGGTACAAATGTGTTTCTCCATGACTGTTTCATCTCACTTATTTTCCCTTTGTCATTCTGTATTGAGCATATACACTATGGCCATGCTCAGCACTCTTTGTGCTGAGTAGGATCTTAGAAGCATGCACCATACCTCACATTTTGTCACTGAAATGGGGGACATGGACACTCAAAATGAGGGACACTAACCCACTTGATGATCAGAGCTCATCATGAAACATAGAGATACAGTACCTAAGAACACAATAGAAACCATTGTATTAGCACCTGATAATGAATTTCTACCATTAAGCAGGGGTGCCATTTAGGTAGTGCAGTGGGGGGCAGTTGCTCCCACCTCGTGTTTGTGCCTAGGTTTTCTCTTATGGTGTGGCAATAATGGCATTAAATTTGGATTTAATCTTTTGCACAGTAAGTGCCCACCTGGCCTGTGTGTGCTCATGCTGCAGGTACTGTCCAGACTTGACTGTGTCTGTATTATGTTGTCCACTCTTTCCACCTATTGGCAGCACAATCACATGGGATGTGGATGAGCTCCAGCCAAGAAAGAGTACATGAGTCTTGTAAGTGCAACACTGTCTTTCCAGCCACTGTGTAGACAGAATGCACACTACAGCTTGGGGGAGTTGGTGAGCACTAAACTCTCAATAGCAATGTAGTGGCAACATATTTTTGTTCATCTACTCTTAGTGAGTCTCCATCTCCCCTGGTGGCTGAAGGTGCAGAGGGTGAGCTAGAAGTTAACTCAAGACTAGGTTACCTACTTACTCTACTGGGCTCGCCTTGCAAAAAAAAAAAATCAGCACAGCCCCCATGGCAGCAAGCTAGGCTTAGCAGCAGTGGTGACAGCGGGGTCGGTGGCGTTCATAGGCTTTGATCAGTGCAGTGCTGCAGCAGCCACTACAGCAACCAAGCAAGAAGCAATCATTCCAGGTTGGGTGGGTTCGGTTGGTGAGGTGACTTGGTCATGGACCACGTTGGAGACCTGTGATGGTCAGTTCTAACATACAGCTTCTGGTGGAAGGACAGAGGAGAAGCAGACTGAAAACTGGGCTTGTGGCACACTGTGCCAGGCTGCAGGTTCTGGCCATTTGGCCGGATAAGTAAAAGTAAGTAATTATTTTATAGGGGGATTGAGGAAGAAGGAAGGACTGAAATATTGATGTGTTTTTCATGTTTCTTCACCTTTGGGTGGGTGGCTTCATGACCCATAGGAGATGGGTATTGAATGGAATGGAGTCAGGGTAAAAAAGCAGGACAAAGTTCATTTGGAGGGGGCAGAACTTCAGGCAGGAAAAAAAAATGGTTAGTAACTGGGTGGGTTTAAACCCAAATCTGATGCACTGCTCCAGGGTATATATAGTTGAATCTTATACATTTGATGTTTCCCTGATTTACATATTATTTTGCAGTCAGAATAAGTAAGTTGTACCCTTTAGAGATGTTACAGATGTTCTAGAGCTGTCCTTTGTATTCATGGACAGTTGAGTGGTATGGTATGCACAGACTATTGGAGCCTCATTATAGTCAGGCTACTGTCCCCCCTCCCATTGAAGCAGACCTCCCCATCACAACATGCAGGCACATTATGACAAAGGGCAAAGGAGACTGCAGGGGTGTACACTGTTAAAATAAATGTGGGTATTTTTTATTACTATGTTATATATTATTAATGTAGAGTTGGAGATTAATGAAGGCCTCCACTGGACTAACAAGGGCCTTTTTAGTAGAACAGTGGCCTTCATTATTGTCCAACTCACCATCATAATGTATAAAATAGAAATAAAAATAACTCCATTCATTTCAAGGGGGTACGCCCCAGCACTCTGACCCATGGACATCATCCCTTAAAGATTCCTACCTCTGGCTTCCAAGTACGCAAGTAAGAAACTTTTTACTTATATCTATACATGGTGGGTTGTCTGTAGCAGGATGGCCTTACCAGCTATAGTGTGTGTGCATGGGGGGACTGGACATTTGGGTGTGTGTCAAGTTATTACAACGTTTGTGTTTGCACCTTAAAGTCTGTTTGCGTGGAAACATTCAAAACTATGGAGAAAAAATTGTAGGAGAAGAAGCCAGACAGAAGTAATTAAGTGATTTTGTGGATAAGTTTGTGTATTGGGGTGGGAAAAAAACACGTGTTTCCATTGGTATGTGTACTACAGTTCAACTGTGAAACTGAGACGAGTAAGAGAAGAAAATTGAAAAGCATAACGGTGGCTACATGCATGCCACATGCATGCAGATGTAGGCAGCTATAGTATGTATTGAAGTACAAGTGAGCCATATGCATGCAGACAGTATGGCTTAGTGGTTAATGGCACTGAACAACAAGCCAGGAGACTTGGAGGCATGAAGACCTATGTTTGAATCTCATCAACCCCCATTTGTGTATGGTGTGATCCTGAGCAAGTCGCTTAACTTTCATGTGCAGTTATCAGTGACCACTTGCTTTTTGCATGCATGCAGTCTTTCCCAATTTAACATAAAAATAATGGTTTCCACGCTTGCTTGCTGCAGGCATGCCATATGCATGCAATCAGTTCCAGTATAACATCTAAATCATTCTTGCAGCATGCATATCACTTGGGTAGTTTTATGTGTGCAGCATGAAAACATTTCATATAAGTATTTCTGTTAGGGATGACTTCCAAATTTCCATCATTGGAAGTATTTGACTTTCACCCAAAACAATTATCTGAACCCCTGCTTTCAGTTACTTAAAGGTCTCAGTCTCGTACCCCCTTTCCTTTCTCTCCTCTAATGAGTACATGCTGAGGCCCTCCAGCCTTCCTTGTATGTCTTGCCCTGCTGACCCTGAACCATTTTTTCACCCATCTGTGGACTGCCTCTAGCAGGATAATGCAATTTTTCTGACAGGATCACCAGTACTGTACACTATATTCTGGGTGCAACTGCACCAATGATATGTATAGTGGCAATATGATCTCTCATCTGCTAGTAATACCCCTGGCAATGCAGCCCAGCATTTTGTTGGCTCTAGTCACTGCCTTCCTATAGTGTGCAGAATGCTTCAAGTCACTAGTGATTGTCACCCCCACAGGTCTTTTTCTTCCTTTGACCAGGACCTCACAGGCTGTATTCCATCCTTGAGTTCCTACCTCCTATGTGCGTGGCTTTACACTTCTTTGTATTGGACTTGCATTGTAATATTCCTGACCACTCCTTGAGCCTGGACAGATCCTTCTTAAGGTCCTGTATCCACCTACTTCACTGTATCCACCCTTTCACAGAATGTGGTGTTGTCTGCAAACAGGTTACTCTTGCCCTCTGAATTCTCTAGTGTTGTTAAGAAATACAGGTCAAACTCTCAGCCCTGTGGAACCCAGCTGGTGACTTCTTCTGCGTCTAAGAGCTCTCCCCCACTGCCACCTTTTGGTTCTATCTTTCAACCCAGACAGTTCACAACACATCTAGAGAGATTCTCCCCTATCCCATATTCTCCAGCTTCCAGGCCAACCCTCTGTGGGGCACTGGATCAAAGGCCTTGCTGAAGTCCATGTAAAGGATGATAACCACTTGGCCTTGGTCAACTGCTGTTGCTACCCAGTCAAAGAAATCAATTAGGCTTGTATGACAGGATCTCCCTGCTATGAATCCATGTTGTCTCAAATCCTGGTGACTGTTCTCCTCCATAAAGTCTACCAGCTTTTCTTTAAGGATTTCCTGCATGAGCTTACCCACAATCAAGGTCAAACTGACCACCTGTAGTTGCCCAGGTCTTCAATGGTCCAGCTATTTTGGAGCAGTACCATGTGTGCTGTTATCCTTACCAGTGGCACTACCATCCAACTCTAAACACCTGCTGAACAGATGCACCAAAGGGCCTGCTAGTTCCCCTGCCAGTTTCCTCAGCACCCTAGGATGGATACCTCCTGGACCTGGGAATTTATCAAGCTTTAAAGTAATAATTTATTTCCTTACCCTGTCCTCATTGATCTTTTCTTCAGTTCCCCCTTCTCCTTCCTTGTAGTACTGGGCTGTCTTTCTTCCTTGTAAAGACAGAGCCAAAGTATTAATTCAATACCTCTACCTTGTTCATACTGCTTTGCACCCACTCCACCCCCTCCCCGTTTAACCTTATGCCTTATAGAAACATAGAATTTGATAGCAGATAAGGACTGCTTGGCTCACCTAGTCTGCCCATTTCCCTACCTGATGGATAAGCTGCAGATTCTAGCTATTCAACAGCTTACTTCCTCCTACCCCCCACTAGAATTGCCTTATGTCTGTCCCATGCATTCTTGCATTCTCCCACTGTTCATGAATCCACAACCTCCTCAGGAAGGCTGTTTCATGCATCCACAACCATTTCTGTGAAAAAATACTTTCTAACATTACCTCTGAACTGTCCCCCTCTATCTTCAAATTGTGCAAACTTGTTCTTGCACATCTCTTTTTCTGAAAGATGCTACCCTCTTGTACTTTGTTAATTCCCTTGAGATACTTGAATGTTTCTATCATGTCCCTCCTCTCCCTCCTTTCCTCAAGGGTATACATATTAAGCTGCTTTAGTCTCTCCTAGTCTGTCTTCTGGTGCAGACCCTGCACCATTTTGGTTGTCCTCCTCTGAACAGCCTCCACTTTGTCTATGTTGTTGCAGAGATGGGGTCTCCAGAATTGCACGCAGTACTCCAGATGGGGTCTCACCAACTGTCTGTACAGAAGGATAACAACTTCCTGTTTTCTACTGTTGAAGCCTCTCCCTATGCATCCCAGTATCCCCCCAGCTCTCCTTGCTGCATTCTCACGTTGCTTACCTAGCTTAGGTCATCTGATATAATTGCTCCTAGGTCTTTTTCAATTTTTGTTGCTGTTATTATCAAACCCCCCATTATGTACTCTTCCCCTGGGTTTTTGTTTCCCAGATGCATTACCTTGCACTTCTTTGCATTGAATCTGAACTGCCATATATTTGACCATTCCTCTAACCTTGCCAAGTCCCTTTTCATCCTTTCCACCCCACCTTGTGTATCAACCCTGTTGCAGATCTTTGTTTTGTCTGCAAAGAGACATACTTTTCCTTCCAGGTGCTCTCCAATGTCACTTTGAAAGACATTAAAGAGGACCAGTCCCAGTACCAAACCTTGCGGTACCCTGCTAGTTACCCTCCTTTCTTCACTGTGGACTCCGTTTACTATTATCCTTTGCATCTTGTTGTCTAGCCTGTTTTTTATCCAGGCTACCACCTTGGGACCCACTCCATGGCTGGCTAACTTGTATATTAATCTTTTGTGTGAGGCAGTGTCAAATGTCTTGCTAAAATCTAGGTAAGCCACAACCACAGCCCCTCCCTGGTCTACTACTTTGGTCACCCAGTCAAAGAAATCTATTAGGTTCATCTGACATGACTTTCCTGCTGTGAAACCATGCTGCCTTGGATCCTGTGCCCCACTAGCCTCTAGGTACTCAACAACTATTTCCTTCAGAAGTAATTCCATCATTTTTCCTACCACTGAGGTCAAACTAACTGGTATGTAGTTTCCTGCCTCTGCCCTGCTCCCACTTTTGTGAAATGGAATCACATCTGCTCTCCTCCAGTCCTCAGGTACCACCCCATCTTCCCATGATTTGTTAAAGAGAGTAGTCAGTGGCATTACTAGTTCTACCCTTAGTTCTTTTAGAATTCTGGGGTGAATCCCATCAGGCCCCATTGCTTTGTCCACCCTCAGTTTCAAGAGTTTTTTCAAAACCCTTTCTTCTGTGAATGAACTGGTATCGACCCCCTATTCAGAGTGTTTCTCTTGTTTGGTTTAGGTACCTCCCCCTCTTCTTCCATTGAGAATACTGAGCAGAAATATTCGTTCAGTATCCCTGCTTTTTCACTGTCACCCTCTGCCCACATTCCCTCCCATTTATTAAGTCACTGTAACCCTCCCTTGGTCTTTCTTTGCTCCCTAATGTACCTAAAAAAGGTTTTATCCCCCTTCTTAATAGAGTTGGCTATCTTTTCCTCAGTTTGTATCTTTGCTATTCTGACTGCCTTACCTGCCTCCTTCTGCTTTAACTGATAAAGTTCTCTGTCCTGCTCCTTCTGTGTTTCCTTATATTTTATTAGTGTTATCCTTTTCTCCTTAACCTTGCCTTCCACCTCTTTTGAGAACCATAGTGTTTTTTCCTTCATTTTGTTTTGTTGATTTGCTTCAAGCAAAGGCTTGTTGCCTCTGTGATGGCTGTTTTGATTATTCCCTATTGTTCTTCCACCCCTCCTTCTTGCCAGTTTGCTAGTGCTTTTCTGAGGCACTATCCTTCTTGTCCATTTTCTGCCTGATGTATTGAAAGAAAAGGGCTGTTTCCCCTTTCTTGATCTCATGGGTTAGCTGCAGTTACTTCTTGGCTTTGCTGAGCCAGACTGCTTTAACTGTCTCCTTTGTCTTTCCCAGATAATCCTCCATGCCCTCCTCTTTCTGAAAGAACTGAATAATTTGTTCAGTTGTTCAAAAATTGCACCAACACGGTTGTGAGGAAGGCTGATGTGCTGGATGCCTTACCTCCTGCCATACCGGCAACAAAGGCTTGGGAACAAAAAAGTGTCTCTTGCATGTAGGCTAGGGGGAGGAGGATTGAGCATCCATTGACAGATCTCCTGCTTCAGGGAGTGGGGACAGCAGGTACTGCTGCATGGTTACCACATAAAAGAGTGTTGGTAGTACAGCAGTGGTCACGTACTTCATTGACTGGGAACAGGTGCAAAGGTGAGCTGCAACCTATCACAGTTTATGCACACCATATTATGCATTCCACCCCTGGTTGGGGAAAAGAAGAGAGGGAAAAACATTGTTATCAACAGGATGATTCAGACAACTCTGCAGGACCTGCTCCACCTCCCAAGGTACCTGCTCACCCATGATGTGTGGAAGCAGCAGATGAGTTAAGTCCTGGGTTTTAGTGGGTGATGGAGCTGGGAGTCACTTGCCAGTAGTGGGTTGGTGGGACAGAGGGATATAAATTAAGTGCAACAATTTTCAAAATATTTGGATGTTTCTAGCTCTGCTGCTATTGCAAGTATGTACACCCCAAATTTGACATGTATACCTGATGAACATAGGCCGTGGAATCTAATAACATCAGGTAAATGTAGGCTAACATTTACTGTGGAAATTTCAGAAATTGTTAATTAGCAAATTTGCTCAAAAATTTTAATAGGTAATGCCACTAAAATCTGATGTGTGGAATTTAACTTTCACAAATCACTTATCACCACTGACCTCATTTGGTTGTGCTGAGCTGTTTGCATTCCTGTAATTCCTTCTGGGTGACAATCCCCCACTGAGCGTAATAAGATGGAATCTGTGGACCTACTTGTCACACTGATTTCCTCCTTGTTTTTCACAGACAAGCTGTCTGCAAAAGAGAGCCACATACTCTTTCTCCTATAGGACCAATCCCTTTTGAATAGCATTAATTTCTCCTTCTTGGTTTGCCAGTTATTCTCCTCTCACAACATGTAACTGGGAGTTCAGCTAAGTTCTGGAATTCCATGTGTATCTGGTGCTCAGCCCAGTCAGTTTTTGGGGGTATGATTATCATACATCCTTTCAAGTGAGAATTGTCCCTGTATGTCTCCATACACCAGCTGGTGGTCTACTGTTCTTTTGCCACTTATCTCATCTGCCATTCCCTTGGTAAAACCATGCATCAGATTCCTACCACTGGTGACCCCTGCACTAGCTACCTCCCCTAACCTATAGTTAAATTCTGTTTGACTTCCCTTTCCATTTACATTTACATAACCGTACCCCACCATCTTTGCAGAACATCTTTTTAACTTGAGTACACTATTGATCTCATGCATTTGACTTGTACTGCAGGCAGGCAAATCACCTTACCTTCACTAGCATTATGGCCATAGAATGCCACTCCAACCCTCCTGTAACAGTGATGCCCAGCATCATATTCCATCTTGGCTAAAGATATCACCACGACTAATTGTGATGACTGGTGTCACTGGTTGTCACTGTTTTCAAATGCTAAAAATATATGTTATCTATAGGGATGTTAAAGAATCATCAGGTGCCATTACACTAAAACAATGCTGCACATGCATGTGCTTCCACAAGTAATTTAGTCAGTGAGTTCTAGTGGTTAGGTGACATATTGCATAATGACAGGCTAGTGCACAGTAATGTCCATGACTATTCTAAATGGACCTTTACTCAAGATACTGATCTGATACTTGGCATCACTATTCTTTTACTATGTATCCTCCTGGGAATGCTACCTTATTGCCACTCTATCCTAGGAGACATTTGTTGAGCTCATTATATAATATAGGTATGGAAAAAAGATTGATGGATGTCTTTATTAGACTCCATGTGCCCACTTTTTGAAGCCCCTTAGATAAGTACAAGTTGTGCCAAAGTATCACCTGCAGCAAATTCTGTGTGTGCCAGGGACCCTGCATTGGATTTTGGAAGCTGAGGGGTCCTGATATCAAAGTCCCCCATGTAGCCACAACCAGTCCCCTGCGCCAAACAAATGGCACATGGGAGGGGTTTGTCAGAGTCTTTGGCACTTGCAAGCAGCATTGCCCCAAGGGAAACACATAACTTGTAGTGGCACATGACTCTCCAGCAGGTGCTAGAGTGGTGTCACTGTAGTGCACCCCAGGGCATACGACTACACCCCTCCATGGTGACTGTGGGGATTGAGGACTGGGCCAGTAAGACTGTGGGGTATAGGAGGTGCATGTCCACAGGGATACCCAAATGGTAAGCTGGACCCCATAGAGTGCACAGTACTGTTGCAGTCAAGGTGCATGAGCTCCACCTGGTACACACTGGGCCATCCATTGTTGTGTGCCACCACACACAAACCAGCAGGTGCTGTCAACTCCCACAGCAGCACATAGGGGCACAGTGGCACACAGATGGCTGGTACCCACAACTGTGGGATGTCACCTGCTCCACTGCAGCATGCACAGCTAGCACAATACAGTGGAACCATGGCTGTAGCCAGGTCCTTGCAGATGACATATCAGTGATGCCAAATAGGTGGGCAAGGTGGTGTAAGACAACTGGCCAACCTGCCTGGGAACATGTTAGAGTACCAGTGCTGAGGGTGTCCCAGTCAGGCATTATACATTACCAGCACAAGTGCAAGGCATACATATTTTAGAATACAGTCTGGCAGTCAAATGTATCTTGTCATGCCTGCCTGCCACTAGCACTCATCTGACTTCCAACTTCTCATCTGCCTAGAGGTGTGGTGTCAGTATAAAGGTCTGTTAGACCAGCTCCAGTCTGGTCTAACCTTGGGCAAGCTTGAGGCCAGGAGAGTGACTTTGGGAATCCCCAAAAAGGGGATACGGCCGCTCTACCTTGGTGCAAGCCCCCTTTCCACCATGGTGCACCCTCATCTCAAGCACAGGTCTGGCACAAACCTAGTATAGCATAATGGCATCTCATTTCGACATGGCCAGCATTCAAAAATTAGAAATGCCGCAAGTCTTGACACATGGTGCCCTTGCATCAATTATGTTCCATGCAGACACTTTGCATCAATATCAGGACTTTGCAAATTGAGTCCCATAAATCAACATGGTATAAGATACAGTATAGTACCAATGGAGATTTACTGTAACAAGACTAATAACAAAAAATCTAGGTGTATGTCAGTACTGCATATTGGCTTCTCTACTGTTCAACCTGTACCTTAGCAAAAGAGTAAAACACTTTTATTGTTCTGAAAATCATTCAACAAAAATAAATAATAATATCATACCTTTGCTTGCTTATGTGGATAACGTGGTGTTAACTGACACAGTGTAAGGTAAACAAATTTTCCTCACTGTATGATAACAGATTTTTAGTAATAAATAAAATAAGATACAAATTCTTGTCTTTGGTGAATAAAAAAAGAAAGATATTGGTTTTACACTAAGTGGGTCAGAGTACAGACAGTTATTAGTTATGACTATTTGGGGCTCAGATTTATAAGTAACTTAAAATGAAATGAACATACTTGAAAATAAAATTAATAAAATCATGAAATGGAGTAAACACTTCCATGCAGAAATCTACTGGTTATTCAGATAAAGGGTCATTGACAGCAGTAAATGCCCAAATCAGTTCATTCATTCTTTATGCAGGAGAAATCTGGGGCTTTACTAACACCAATGCACTGGGTGTAATATTAAGTAAACTATATAGATGCTTACTTGGGCTTCAGTCATATGATTCTGCCAATATTTTAGAAACATAATTGGAGCAATACTCAATAGAAACTATGATTATGGAAATAAATAATGATATTCATCATGGACTTTCAAGTAATGGCAGAAGTTAGATCAACAAAAGCATGTTTCAAGAAGCAAGTACAATACTCATATAGGAGCTTTTTTTTCATACCTGAAGATCATCAAGGACAAATTTTACATGCTACAAGTGTACAACATTCTGACAGATTTTTTATCATAGTCCAAGAGCAGAATTGATACAGATAATTAAAGAACAAATGTCGATAAGATGATTCTGATTTGGATATGCAAACAATCTTAGATTCCAAATTGCACACAATTTACAAATATAATAACATTTATTTTTCATTGGGAATCCTATTTGTCAATATTACAAAATATAAAAAGCTAAAAACAGATTCATGAAGCTTAGGGTAGCAATGTCTAATAGTAAATTTCTGTATTATAAACAGCATAGAACAGCACTGGCCCACTGGTGCAGCAGTAGAGTTACCAATCATTATGCAGGCAACCTGAGTCTGATAGCAAGCTTGGGACATTAGAGGGCAGGCCAGGGAGTGGAGGATCGAGCATCCAGAGAACTGCTCTCCTCCTCTGGTGGGGGAGGGATTGTAGGGCTCAGTGCATGCTCAGCCCCTAGCAGTAAGCTGGGGAAAAGGCACTGGGGACTGTCCTGGAACAGGCAGGAGGGACGGGCAGATACTGATATGTGGCACATGGATGTGTCAGCCACACATCATGGTGTCATTGTATGCTGCATCTCTCAAGGGGGAGAAAAGAAGAAAACTCTTGGTGGCTGGATGGCACTTGAACCCTCGCAGGTCATGCACCTCATTAGCAGGGCTCGATGATCAACTACTGGACCCAATCTCAAAGTAGAAGATTAGAGACTCTGCTGACGCCTGCTGGGGGAGAAGCCCTGAGGGTATTGGCCAGTGGTAAGTCCTGGTGGATGTCAGCGTGACAGAGCTGGGGTGGTCAAAGCAGATGGGGGCCAACCAGGATGTATGCACATAAAAAAAAAAAAAAACAGCATAGACCAGAAATTCTCCTTTTTGTAAATCTGGATCAGGGATGTTGATGATATCGAACACAAAATATCCTGTTATCAAATTTATAAATCTCAAAGGAAGACATGGCTTGGTATTATCATCAGTGATATTTATCCACCAACATCAAACCTGCAGTCCCCCAATGATTATTAAAATGGCCTCCTTTCTATTGTCAATGAATGTGTTTTAGGCCAGGAAACTATTGGATTACAAGATACAAAAAATACTTTGTTGCATGTTTTCCTTTGTTTCTTTTGAAAATTAAGCTTATAATGATGTCAGTTTCTTTATCTGTCTCTCATTAATAATAAAAAGATGCTTGAAGAAAAGTTCCTCATTTACTGGATGTGGAAAGTTATGTGCACATTATTTTTATGGTCTTGTGACCCTTACTGTTTCTAAAGAACATACAAGAGAGATTACTGTGACAATGCACTGACAGGGGGTGTAGGTAACCAGGCCCTAACCGAGAAGAGCCCAGTTTACATCTTGGAAGTGATAGGAGATTTTGTTAAATCCAGTTTATATTACTCCCTTCTAAAATAGAACAAGACAATTAAATTTCAGTTCTATGAAACCCAAACATTGGAGTTACCCAAAGACATTTAGTAATTCATTTACAGTATTTATTTATCAAATACTGCAGACATTACTTCTGAGCGCGAGTGCTCATTTACAAAGGTTCCACTTCAAATACATAATCACAATAAAACATTCAAAATACATTAAGCAGTTTTATGGGATTCCACTTAGGCTCAAAGTACTTAAAGCAGAACAATTATATAAAGTTTTGAAAAAAATCTTTGCAGATCATTGTATAAAAAGTCATTGGTTATGTACAGAGAGATACTAAAAAAAACAGTTATAAGGTTACAGTTGCAGTGTACTGCAAAGGCAGACTGCAAAGATCTCTTGAACTGATTAAACTTGGGGAGATTTAGTAGTGTATCAGGTAGTTCATTTAACCATTTAGCGGCCCTGATAGCAAATGACCAGTTGGGCACCTCAGTACGCTGGAAAAGAGGCTTAATGGTATTCCTGGCTATGTTCCTTGTGTTATATTGGTTGAAGACAGTGCAGAAGCAATTTGTTAAAGCATAAGGTGTTAGGCCCAGGATCACCAGTTTGGCTAGCAAACAAATCTAGAGCTTTATTCTGCTGAGTAAAGGTACCCAGTTAGACAGTGTGTTAAGGGTACAAATATGAATGCACTTATCTGTGCCAAGTACTGAACAAAGCAACACACCTTATTACAGGTCAGCTTTACTCTGTTTAGTACCATGTCACAAGTGGCAGTGTAGACTGGGAGACCATAATCTATAAGTGACAAAATGGAGTGGTAACAATAAGGTGTCTAGCATCTCCAGGGAGATTGTTCTGGTTCAGGTACAGGGTACCCAGTCTTCAATTAACTATGGTCATTAGATTGGAAACAAGGGAGGCAAAAGATAAGGTGTCATCCTGAGTTACTCTAAGGTATTTGACGGTCTCCACTTGTTCAAGGTTTTGTCCTTGGACATTTTGGATGACAAAGGGTGAAACTTTCCTCTTCTGTGGGAGAGTAGAGAAAAGAATGGTCTTTGTTTTTTGTAGTTGAGGACCAGTTTGTTTTTGGACAACCAGCCATCTAATTACCTGAAGTTACTTTGGAGAGTGATGGCGAGGCTGTCAGGGTCAAGGTTTTTGGAACAGATGACAGCATCATCAGCACAGAGGAGTACATTGCCTGTCTGTCAGGTATCATGCAGTTGATTTATAAAGAGGCCAAATAGAAGTAGGCCCAAGATGGAGCCTTGGCGGGCACCAATAAATACTGCCCTAGTGTCTGACAAAGATTTATTGATCTTCATATGCTGTGAGTGATTGGTGAGATAGTTGTGGAACCAGTCAACTGTGTTCTGTGACAAACTCAGGCCAAGGATTTTATTAAGAAAGAGCATATGGTTGACCAGGTTGATGGCCTTAATAAGTTTAATATAGATAGCTCAGATGAAGTCACCATTGTCACTAGATGAATTATGTTTATATCACTTCTTAAAAGGTGTTATTAGAAATTTAGATGATAAAGTGACAAAGTGTTTAAAGACCAGTTAATCTTTTTTCACACTATTCCTTTATTGTTACCATACAGTATTCTAATAATATTATGTTATATCAAAAAAGTAGAACTTCAAGAATCTTTCAAAAATGAGCTGTGACTGCTGAACAACATAATTCGAGCAATATAACTTGAAAGAAGCCCAAACAATATACTATGATGTTATTTATAAAATGTGTATTCTGTATTTGAAATTATTGTATCATAGTATGTATATTGTGTGTGTATTATGTAAATGTGCTGAAGTTATTTTTTCATTCAGAACTTTTAAAAGTATTGTACATGTTTTAATTGAAAGGACAATAAGAAAGTCTAACAATAAACCATTTGAACTTGAACCTAATTGACACTCTTCCAATCCCTTTCCTTCCTCCATAATCGCAGCTCAAGGGTATGGCTGGCCAAAATGTATGGATATAGCATTGACCAAAGTATCACAGAATTCCAAAATTTCACACAAATTCATGAAACTAAAATTTAATTGCTGATATTGTTTTGCAAACTTTGACTTTTTAAAACTTGGCCAGCCTTTTAGCAAGACATTTGAGGGTTGGCACATACACAGTCTCAGTTTTAGGGACATTGAAACTGGCAAAATTGGTGATATTCCATTCTCAAGTGTTAAAGTTATAGGTGCGTAAAATTATGCAGTTTACTTATTAGCAACATGCAGTTTTAAAATATCTGAACATTTTGGGGCTTATAAGTCAGCAATCTTTTGAAGATAGAGATGTGAGTATTATCACACATCTTCATGTGTATTGTTAAAGTCACCATTCCAAATCCAGTGCAATTTGGACAAATATTTTTTACATTTATTTATTTGTCTGTGTATGAATTTATTTACCAGGTAAGTGCACTGATCCCAGGGGCCGTTTTCAGGCATGATCCGGGCAGTAGAGATGGCATACAGATAATACAGTTTGAAAAAACATTTTCAAAGATACAAAGCTGGTACAGAAATAGGACATGGGATACAACGTGGATGTGCGAATACAGCATTCATTACAGAGAAGTATAATCCAAATAGAGGCATCTAACAGCAGAAATATTTAGTGCAGTACAACATGATTACAACAGTCTCATAAACATCAAACATGTAAATTGAAGAAACAACATCAGGAAATATGAAGTCTAGTTATTTCACCAAGGGGGCCAGGTACATGTAGCAGAGGCCAGCAAGGTTGATTTATAGTATGCTTTGAAAGCTAGATGTGAGTCAAGAGAGTGAATGGGGGTAGGTGGACTGCTCCACAGTCTGGGAGCAACAGAGGAGAAAGATTTAGTCTCCAGACAAGTGGAAATCCATGGGATCACTAGGGGAGGAATACTAGAGTCCCAAAAAATTTGTGACCAGTTATTTAGTATGATCAAGGAAGAAAAGTGGGGCAGGCCACCACTTCTTATAACATTATCTATAGTGCAACCAAGTATATAGTTGTTTCTAGCATGTGGGGGAAACTTGCCCAGAGGCTGGTAAAGGAAGCAATGGTGCATGGAACAGGGCACCATGCATATGAAAATAAATGGAAATAACTGAAATTACAATTTTGACAAAACATCACAACATTTTTGTGGAAATTTTATGAACTGTCCTTGAAGCAAAACTGCAATATCGCTATAATTCCACAAGCTGAAGCCCTATTGCTTTTCCTTTCTATATATTTCTCTCAAGGTAGATTTGTACATTCATACTAAGGACAGGTAAGACATCCTAAGCTGTTGTAGCACCAATTGATATTGATCCAACCACAACAAATACTTTAGACTGACAAAATAACTATTTATTACTTTTGGAAGTCATCTAGGACTAAACACATATGGACGAGTCTTTCCAACCAGGGAAGTTTCAGTCTAGTAGCGAGATAATGCAAAAATACTGATTACAAAAATATATTCTGATAAGAAATGCTCTGCAATCTCAAGTGGTGCTGAATGTTCTGGTTACACACAAGACTGTTCATTTATCGATTTATGCTCATTGTTCCCACAAACACCAATCCTGATATGAGAACAAAGCCATAGAACATCCCACACTTTTTTGTGGCACCTATTTGTCCATCTGATGTTTAATAACCAATGAAGATTTAGCAATAATGTAGTTCTTTTTTAATTGAATAAGCTTTATTTGGTATTTAAAAAAAACACAGCAGTACATAGACAATTATCAAACAATTATCAAGGGAAGAACAAAAGACAAAAACATCCTATCCCATTAACCCCCCCAGTACCAACCTACAACTCCCCCCACCCATACTCCAGAAGAAGTATCCCCTATGGGAAGATTAACACATTCATATGGAGCAATAAAACAGTAAATGCCACCACAGGAGTGAAGAAGGTATAATATACTCCTGTAAATGTCTTCATACTTAAACAAAAATAAACTACCCTATAATAAAGGTGCTCCATGCCTGATCCCAGACCCAATCGGTGGGATATGAAAATAGATTAACCAGGGTATAATGAAATCAATGCAAGTAATGGGTCCTAGATCTCCTAAGGAACAGGAAGACGGTCAGCCATACTTGCTATAATTGTTTCAGTGTATAAAGGGAACAGGATTTCCTTGTACCATTTCAAGTAAGTAGGGACAGCTTGATCACACCAATGACACAGGATTATTTTTTTTAGCAGAGGCTGAAATAAAAGCCACATGGTTTTATTGTCTGCCAAGCTGAATATCTGCATACAGACACAATAGGCAGACTTCAGGTACAAAGGCCACTTCTAACCCCAAAAGAGGGTCTAGGTGCTGGTGTATGGAGTTCCAAATAGCAACACACTTTTCACACTCCCACACAATGTGTAACAGGGCGCCCATCAGTTTACCACAGTGAGTACATACATCAGATGCTATTTTGCCCATTTTAAACAGCTTGACAGGAGTATAATAGATATTATGTAATATTTGGAGTTGCATATAGTGATACCTGTCCCATTTAAAATATTTATATAAGTTTTTCCATATATGCCACCAATCATACGGGGCACCAGAATTAAAAGCAACCTAATCCCAATTAACCATATTACTCACCATTTTAGAGGGAAGCAAGTCACAAAATTGAGTATAAAAAAGAATATTGCATGGGGAGAAGATGATCTAGGAGCTAAGCTAAGAAGCTTCTGTCCATATTCATTAGCCCAGACTCCTGAGATGAAATGGTGAAACAGTGTATGAGAAAGTTGCAGATATCTAAAACAGAATTGAGTGGACACTTGATATTTTTGCTGAAAGGCCATAATGGAAAGTAATTTTCCATTATTAGTAAGCTGTTCTACTGATTTAATTGCCTGGTATGGCCAGAATACTGAGTTAATAGGTTGACCAGCTATTTTAAAATTCGGGTTCCCCAGAATAGGCTGACTGATACCTTTTGTAGAATCCAATTTAAGTAAAGAACATAATTGTTTATGGACTCAAACTGAGATTGCCAAGTGTGTTTGTCCCATAGGACATGAAGAAGATGAATAGGTGGAACAGTCAATAAGGTGGTGATATTGATATTGAGTTGGTCACACTGAGATCTCTTGATCTCTAACCACTGAGGTATGTAGCTGGACAAAGAGTCCACCAAGGGATCGCTATACTATTGGAAGAAGTGGGAACTGTGTATAGCCAAATAATATAAATAAAAGTTAGGGAGGCAGAGGCCCATAATAATTTAGGTGTGGCAAGCTTAGCAAAGGACCATCTGGGCAGTTTCCCTTTGCAAAGGAAGGTGGATAAGATACAATATAACACAGTAAACAAGGATTGTGGGATAACCTGAGAAAGCATTGACAGTGGGTACAAGACCCAGGGAAGTACTATCATTTTAACTATGTTGACACGTCCTCAATGGGAAATGGGAAGCAAATCTCAGTGATCCAAATCTTGTTTAACTCGTTCAGGCAACAGGTCTCAATTATAATACTTCATTTTAGTAGGGGAAATACTGCCATATATATTTATATTTATGTATATATAGGGGATACATGATGGGCAGGAGTGGGATATGGAAAATATTCTCACTCCTGCAGAGTGAGCTCTGTGTTCTCATGAGTGCCAAAGGCATGAGTGAGAATGCACAGCTCATGATGCAGGAGAGAGAATATTTTCCATATCTCACGATCTGCACATAACGTGTTCGGTTTATACCACTGGGGTGAGAGCGTTAGGAACATTTTTTCCATTTTAGTGTGTTTCCTGCTCATTCTGTGTGTGTGTGGCGGGGGGTTCTGAAAGGACTGGGACTGAGAAACACAGCTGAGTGTATTTTGGAAAGCTAATTGAGTGATTCAGTGGCTCACTGAGAAAGACAAACTGCTGCAGGTAGCAGTAAGAGAGACAAAATGCTTAGTAAAAGTGTCATTTAGAATTCAGGTTGTTTTCAGGCTGGAGATCAGCACAGTTAGAAATTCAGTGGGACACAGCTGACAGTATTTTGCAAAGCTAATGGAGTGAGTCAGAGGCTCACTGAGAAAGACAACCTGTTGCAGGTAGCAGTGAGAGAGAGAAAGTGCTTTGTAAAATAGTTTTGTTTAGAATTCAGGTTATTTTGAAGCTGAGATTAACACAGTAATGGACTAGGAATATTAAAAACAAAATGGGACACAGATGAGAGTCTTTTGCAAAGCTAATTGAGTAAGTTGCAGCTTCAGTGAGAGACACTTTTTTAAAGTGCTTACACCTCTTCTGTCTGACTGCTCTTCATGCAGCCCCCCCCATCCAAGCACTCTGCCTTGGCGCCGATAAGTCTAACTACCTTTTGTCTTACTAAACTGCTCAAATCTAACCCACTTTAACTTCTATGCTATTTAAGACCTGCTCTGTTTTCTTCTCTCCAGCTGCCTGCCCTTGAACAGGGCTGCTTCAGCTCCCCCATGGTTGGCCGGCACCCAGCCAGCCACCGACCAAGACCAGAACACCCGCCTGCAGCTCCTTGGAAGGTACGGGACAGCGCAGCCAATCGGAACACGGGTGCTTCCAGCAAACCCACTCTGATTGGCCAGGACTTTCCCCTTGCTGTAGACACCTGGCACTTTGTTAGACTTTCGATAGAACTAAGCACATTTCAACTGTGTAATTAGAAGTTTTTCAACTGTATTAGCTGGATTGTAATTTCTACTACTGTTTTAAAGTGCTTACACCTCTTCTGTCTGACTGCTCTTCCTGCAGCGCCCCCACCCATCCAAGCACTCTGCCTTGGCACCGATAAGTCTAACTACCTTTTTTTTTTTTAAGTGGCTAGTTTTCCATTAGTAGGTTATACAGACCTGCCACTAGAGGGATTCTTGGTCTTCTACATAAATCACTGTACTCATTCGTGGGCAATATGGCCTGCATTATCATTCTACTTCTTTCCCGGTGCTGCTACAAGTGGTGGTTGTAGTTGAGGTTCCCCTAAGCTTCACTCAACAGGCTGACAACTTCCTTAAAACTGCCTGTGCGACAGCTCTGCAGCTGAAAACAGGAAGCCCTCAGTGTCTGCCATCCACCCTTCAAACTCAAGTCAGATAGATGCTGAGCACCCTATTATTACCTACTCTGCGCTGTCATACCGATAGATACCGACAGAATCCTCTGCAGAGAGCCAGCACGCCTGGGCACCCTTGATTGGTGAGGCACTGCTGCAGGGGGATTGTGATTGGTACGCCCACTTTGCTCTGATTGGGGCACCTTCTTTATAGCCTGTTACAGTGTTCCCTTCTTAATTCTGCCTTCTCAGCTGTCTCTCTGACCTGAAATTTTCTCCAACCCCCACCACCCCCCTCTCCCAGGCCTCCTTTAAATACACTCATGATCTGCCTCCTATATCATATTACTGCTTCATTGGCCTAGTTTTGACTGCTGCAAACCTATGATTGGTATCTGAGTGTGGCCAATAAGACTGCCCTGTGTGAATATCTCTTGAGCCCCGCCACTAACTAAGCTGCTCCTGCTCTGAGCTGCCAATCTGGTGACATTCAGCAGACCAGATCTAGGTTTGAATCCCACAGTCCACTTGCATACTCTGTGATCCTGAACAAATCATTTAACTTTCTTGTGCTTCCAGGTTGCACCTAGTGTGTCTCTCTCCTGGTAAAAAAATAAAGTGTTTTCTGAAACAGTTTAGTTTAGAATGCCATCTGCAGTGCAGATATTCTCACTCCAGTGACATCAGCAGAGTGAGGATAAGTGTAATATCTTCACTCCAGTGATGTCATCAGGATTTCTCCTAACTGCAGAGAAAATATCACTGTTTATTCCACTGGAATAGCTCTCACCTCAGTGGTATAAATATATATATATATATATATATATATATATATATATATATATATATATATATATATATATAAATATTTAAATTTGTCCTTTACCCATACCAACCCTAAATGAGCTAAATCAGCTCCAGTTGTCAGTGGATTCAATGGCATAACTTAAATTTTGTCCAAATTCAATTTATAATTAGAAATTTTACCGAATATGTGAACCATCTCTTGGGCTGCAGACAGGGACTGAGAAGGATGAGTTAAATGTAAAAGGATGTCATCTGCATAAACAGACAATTTATATTGCTCGGTACCAACAAAAATACCCTGATAATGGGAAGAATGATTTATTTCTCGGATTAATGGTTCTAGAAAAAGATTAAAAAGAAAAGATGATTAAGGACACCCCTGTCTGATATCCTGCTTGAGGTGGATCAAGTTTGAATGGACACCATTGCATAGGACATTAGCCAAGAACAATAGACCTGGACCCAACTGTTAAACTCTACTGGGTTATTATACTGAGGTAGAAATTTGAAAATATAGTCCCATGAGACCCAATCAAATGCCTTCTCCACATACAAGGAGGCCAGCACCGCAAGAGTGGAGGATTCCCTGGAGACAAAGAGGAGGTGGCAAAATTTCCTGAGATGGTCCATGGAGAGCCATCCAGGAACAAAACTAACATGCTCCCTACTAATTAGAGTGTCCCACACTTTATTCAAACAAATTGTCAAGGTTTTAGAAATATTTTATAATCAAGGTTAATTACAACTACTAACCTTAGATGAATCCTTCCCCAGTTTTAACTAACCTGCAATAAGGGATTCTGTTAGGGATGGGTCTGCAGCACCATGAAAATAAATGCAATTGTAAGTGTCCAATTAAACAGGGACTGAAAGTATTTAAACTTCTTACAAAAATGTTGTGTATAACCATCTGGTCCCTGTGCTTTGTCTGGAGAAAGAGAGTTAATGGCTTCCAAAACTCCAACAAAGCTAATGGGGATTTCAAAACATCAACCTGGGTCTCTGTAAGTTAGGGCAACTCCAGGTTTGTAAGAAATTCACCAAATTGTGATTTAGACAAGGCATCTGAGCCAAGGTCATAAAGGGGCTGATTATAGTCCTGAAATTGAACTGATATGTCCCAAGGTTCAGTGACCAGTTGACTAGAATCAAAACAAATGGATGGTGTAACTCTGTCAGCAGCCTAGGACCTTAAACGCAAGGCAAGCAGCTTGCCCGCCTTCTCCCCTTGATCAAAATACTTAGTTTTGGTTTTAAACAGGAGGTGCGCCACCTGCTCACTCAAAAGATCACTATAATGAGCTCCTAAGGACTCTAATCATACCCAAACCTCCCCCAGGGAAGAAGGCAAGAGAAACATAGAAACATAGACTTTGACGGCAGATAAGGACTGCTTGGCCCATCTAGTCTGCCCAGTTCCCTACCTACAGGATAGGCCGCAGATCCTAGTTAACCAAAAGCCTATTTCTTCCTACCCCCCACAAAAATTGCCTTATGCCTGTCCCATGCATTATTGAACTCTCCCACAGTTTTAGACCCAACAACCTCCTCAGGAAGGCTATTCCATGCATCCACTACCCTCTCTGTGAAATAATACTTCCTCACATTGCCCCAAACCGCCCCTTCTATCTTTAAATTGTGTCCCCTTGTTCTTGCACATCTCATTTTCTGAAAGATGCTACCCTTTTGGACTTTGTTGATTCCACTGAGGTACTTAAAAGTTTCTATCATGTCCCCCCTCTCCCTTCTTTCCTCAAGGGTATACATATTAAGCTCCTTTAGTCTCTCCTCATACGGCTTCTCTTGCAGACTCTGCACCATTTTAGTTGCCCTCCTCTGGACTGCATCTATCCTGTCTATGTCCTTGCGGAGATGGGGTCTCCAGAACTGGATGCAGTACTCCAGATGGGGTCTCACCAACTGTCTGTACAGAGGGATAACAACATCCTGTTTTCTGCTGCTGATGCCTCTCCCTATATAGCCCAATATACACCCAGCCCTCCCTACTGCCTTCTCACATTGCTTGCTAATCTTAAGGTCATTTGATATGATTACCCCAGGTCCCTTTCCTTTTTTATTTTTGTTACTACCCCCCACCCATTGTGTATTCTTCCCCTGGGTTCTTGTTTCCCAGGTGCATTATTTTGCACTTCTTTACATTGAATCCTAGCTGCCATACTTCTGACCATTCCTCCAACCTTGCCAAGTCCCTTTTCATCCTTTCCACACCTCCTTGTGTATCAACCTTGTTGCAGATCTTAGTGTCATCTGCCAAAAGGCATACTTTTCCTTCAGTCCCTCTGCAAAGTCACTGATGAAGACATTAAAAGGACTGGACCCAATACTGAACCCTCTCGGTACCCCACTAGTAACCCTCTTTCTTCAGAGTGGACTCCATTTACAATTACCTTCTGTGTCCTGTTGTCCAGCCAATGTTTTACCCAGGCTACCACCCTGGGACCCACTCCCAGGCTGGTTAATTTGACTATTAATCTTTTGTGTGGGACTGTGTCAAATGCCTTGCTAAAGTCTAGGTAGGCCATGTCCACAGCCCCTCCCTGGTCTACTACTTTGGTCACCCAGTCAAAGAAATCTATTAGATTCATCTGACATGACCTTTCCGCTGTGAACCCATGCTGCCTTGGGTCCTGTGCCCCACTGGCCTCTAGGTACTCAACTATTCTTTCCTTTAGAAGTGACTCCATCACTTTCCCTACCACAGAGGTCAGACTGACAGGTCTGTAGTTTCCTGCCTCTGTCTTGGTCCCACTTTTGTGAAGGGGAATCACATCTGCCTTCCTCTAGTCTTCGGGTAGCAAACCATCCTCCCATGATTTATTAAAAACAGTAGCCAGTAGTTTCACTAGTTCCTCCCATAATTCTTTTAGAATTCTGGGGTAAATTCCATCAGGACCCATTACTTTGTCCACCTTAAGTTTTAGGAGTTCTTGCAGAACCCTTTCTTCTGTGAAAGGACTGGGATCGACCCCCCTATCAAGAGTGCTTCTGTTAATTGGATTAGGTACTTCCCCCTCCTCTCTTGTGAATATAAGACAGTGCTCCAACTTGTGTATCTGGCCCAGGAGGGTCGACACTTCTCGCGATCTCTGTTTTTTATGTTCAGTGGCAATACAAATTAACTCCTCACAGAGCAAGCATTTCAAATCTCCCCATAACATATCTTGATGTGGCATAGAAGGGAAATTAATCTCCAAAAAAGAAGCAATAAAATGTGTAACATGTTCCAACATTTCTTGGGACTTCAATAGCTGATTGCTTAAGTGCCATGATTTATCTAAATCGGTGGACGGTAGTAGGCCCAGTTGAAGAATGACAGGATGATGGTCAAAAATAACCTTAGCACCATAATGACATAAATGAAGATCAGAAAGGTGCTCAATCCCCAAGAGAAAAAAAAGTCAAAGCTAGAAAATTAATTATGTGATGACGAGTAAAAGGAGTAATGCCATTGGGAAGGGGGCAGGATCCCCCAAGGATCAACAAGTCCCTTAGATTCCATAAACTTATGGAGACCTCACTGTCCTGGAGACAAGCCCTACTGGTGTGATCCACATCTATCTAGCTCATTGTAAAAAACTATGTTCCAGTCTCCCACAAGGAGAAAAGGGAGAGTCACCTAAGGTGACAAAAGGTGCATTATACAAAAAAAAAATATATGGGATCCTCACCTGTAGGGCCATCTATATGGATGCCAGTACAACTTTTTTATATCCCAGCAAAACTCTAGTTAAAATGTATCTTCCTTGGGGATAATTGATTTCTTGTAAAAAATGGAAAGGGACCCTATGGGCAACCAAAATGGGCAACCCACATTTTCAGGTATCTGTGCCCACACCAAAAACTTTATCCACCCAGGATCTATGTAATACTGATAATTGAGTACATGGTAAGTGGGTCTCCTACAGCATTCCAATATCAGCTTGTAACCTGCTGAGATGGATCAGAAGCTTGGAACACTTAACCAAGGATTGAGCACCATTAACATTCCATGAGCAGAAATAATACCCTTGTGAAATTTTACTCCACTGTTACACTACTAAACCAGGCACACCCTTCCAGACTATGTAAGGTAATACAGCTTTCTAGCAAGAAAAAAAATACGGAGGTTTTCTTCTGGAGTAGCACCCCACCACTCCCCACTCCCCCTGTCCCCAGCCCTCTAAGAACAAAACTCTTAAACATCCCATATACCCACACAAATTCCCTCCATCCTACCCTCCCATCCTTCCCCCTCATTTTCCACTCCATAATAAATACCACCCCAAGGAACATACAGCAATTAAGTACAACTAAATATATTTGCTAAAACCATATATTAGATCATATTAAACTCAAGGACCAGCTGGGGCAGCAAAATGTAGTAAAGGCAAATAAGTAGTACCCCCAAAAAGTCTCTATAACTAACAGAAAATATTGTCCCACCCAACCCCAACCCACACAAATCACCAGGTGCATGATCATCTCCAGCACTTTAAAACTACATCTCCCTAAGACTCCCCTTCCCACCCCAAAAAACAACACTAATCTACAAGAAATAAAAATGAATAGTCAAATAACAATCTATCTGCCAATCCTAAGTATGCAAAATACATACTGCCAGACTAGCCTATCAGAAATTCATTTTCCCCCTGCATTTAGAAAAAATGAAAAAAGAGAAAACAACATGAACCTTTGTTAGTTACTACACTTGAGCATCTTGTGAGCAAAATAAGTCCATTAGAACTTTAAAGAAGTTAGGTATCCCATTTAATAGTAACAGGATGGGCATATTCCCATAATAGTATTGAAACAAGTGTAACACCATCCAAAATGTAATGAAAATATACAGTATGTAGCCTCATTTTCATACATAACAATAAAGTCTCCAATTAGAACTGTGGCAATAACAACTGTTCCCGTTACCACAAATAAGTTCACCATCAGACCAGTTACCTAAGGAACAGTGTCCAGTTGGCTTCTAATAGCTAGAGTCAAAATAAGATAATCCAGTACCAGGAGTACTATCCTAAACCAACGTAAAAGCAGCTGAGAATAATGTGGAAACAAAACACATAAAGCATCCATCAAAACATCCAAAGGATCCAGGTTGTAAACAGTAATTTCAACTGTGCTATAAACTCTTCCTGTGCTGAAAAATGAAGAAGTACTGAAAACCAGTATAAATAGATAACGCAGTGCTTCATACACATTTAAACATAAAAATTGCAAAGAAAACTCTGTAGTAGTAATGTAACTCCCCATTGCTGGAAGGGTCTGCTGGTCCTGCATGGTGGAATGAAAGCAGTTACTTTGTTTATTTATTTATTTAGTTTTTGTTGATGGAGTAAGTGCACTAGACAAATCCTGCCTATTTTCAGGCATGACGCAGGGAAGGGGGATACAGATGAATGCCAACTGACCTTGAACCAGATTAAGCTATCCAGTAGTATTCAAGAAACAACATAACTTCCAATATCAGGGATACTATCCTGTTACAGTAGGATAAGTTGAAACTTCATGATTGTTGGTTCAAGTAAAAAGAAAGAAGAATGAACAAAAGCACCCAAGCAAATGTGTGGGGTTCCAACTTCATTTCAGAGGCACCCTCTGGATATTCCCAGCAGAATTCAATATAAGCTCCTTAAGCCGTAGTTTTACCTTGTGGCCAAAACAGTACACGGCAGGAACCACAATAGAGTAAACTAAACATCTATTCATCTGAAATTCAACCAAGCAGGCAGGATAAACAGATTGACTCATGCCAAAAAGCTTTCATCATCAAGAAAAGATCCAAACAAGCAAATCACTCAAGGCAAGTATACTGACACAAATAACAACTGTGACCAGATAAGTGCTCCTAAAATAGGTCAGGGAACTGTACCTTCAAGTCAGTTGCAGCCCATTCAGTGGGTCAAAAGATTTCCATGCTCCGTGTACTGACACCTGTGATCTAGTGAGGTACAGCACCTTAAAACGTATACCTGATGCAATTAGTTTTGATACTGCCAGGTGATATGCAGCTCTTTTTTGACGTACAGTACTGGGTACATCTTGAACAACTTTTTAATTTTACACCATGCCAGGTTACTTCACAAAGCTTTCTTCAGGAGGTGATGCTTATTGAGAAAGTTCAGAAATTTAAAAATAAAGGATCTTGGAGGGCATTAGAGACAGTGATCGATGCACCCATTCAGTTATATAAGAGGATCCACTAGGGGATGGACCAGCAATTTGGGCAGTAAATTTCTGGGCAAATAAAATAGGGCCAGAACCTTCTGCTTGTTTGGGTAAGCCAAAAATCACAACGTTATTTCTGTGACTAACTCTCTAAATCCTCTAGTTTAGCTCAAACTGCACTGCCTTTTGCTCAAGAGCAGTGAAGTCAGGGTCTAGTTCGTCTTTCCATTGCTCCAAGGAATATGTCTTCACATGTGTATCCCCCACCTGATGGCCGAGATCACTTAAAGCCGTCCACAGGGATTTGAGTTCAGTAGTTAAATCTTGAAGCAATTCTCTAAAAGGACTGAATTCTGCTAAAAAGTGCTCACCATCAGTGGAGACATCACAGTTGCTGGAGTAGAGGCACGGACCGAACCCATCGCCTGGTCCTTGGGTCTTTTACTGGATTTGCCTGGTGTAGGGGAAGGGGTGTGCTTGGGAGGGGCCATACATATCTCTGCATCCAATTTAAATTATCCAACATGGCAGTCCTGAGTCCTGAAAAACAGGAGAGGATTATCCAGCTAGTGAAGATAGGAAACCTGCAGGAAAAAAATATTAAATGCCGGTTTTGAAGAGAAGGAGTGGGAGCAGAATGGGAGAGAATCTATTCAGTACAGAGCATCATGTGACTCAGCAGTAATATACTTCTAAAATGTAGGTTCTTGTGGACAAATAAAAGCCATCCCTTCCTATTACAACTAATTATTGGAGAGAAACATAATTTACAATTAAGTCATTTTCCATTTGAATAACTTCTGCAAAGAAGAAAATACATAAGGAGGAACAGAATTTCACCAGTGTCCTGGCCAAATTTCCCCCTATTCATGGAAAATACCACCAACAGCTAGAAACATAGAAACATAGACAATGACAGCAGATAAAGACTGCTTGGCCCACCTAGTCTGAGCATTTCCCTACCTATTGGATAAGCTATAGATCCTAGTTAACCAACAGCCTACTTATTCCTACCCTCCACCAGAATTGCCTTATGTCTGTCCCATGCATTCCTTTTTTTTTTTATAATTCAATATATTTTATTAAACATTTTAAACCAATTACAATAAGACACATAAGGCAATACAGGCTATTCATGATACATGTACAATAAACAGAAAATGTTAGAAGCTTTAGCTTACACCAGCTCAGATAAGCCCATTGCCTCCCCTTCCCCCACTGTTACTCACCTCTACCCCCTTCCACCCTTCCTACCCCCCCCCTTAATTAAACCTTGGGATAAAGTGGTAGCTCCTACCACCATTCAAGGTCATATTTACTAAAGTGATGCAAATAAATAAAAGAGGGCTCCCAGGAGAAGTAGTAATCAGTATCCTATAGAAAGAGACCAGGCCAGGACATGGGTCAAACCTGTTAATATGCTCACCAACTTAGTAGTGTGTAAGTAGTCAATAATATTAGACAGGGAAATACAGTGTGTATAACTTTCCCAATTTTTTATCAAAACTTTTAAGAGTATGCCTTGGAGATGCAATCATCCTTTCTATTCGAAGATTAAACAGTAGCTCATTTAACCATTCAGTATAGGTGATTATTATGGAATCCTTCCAGTGCTTTAGTACCAGTTTTTTAACTGAGTATGAAATAAAGGCTAAGTTGAACCTTCTTTCTTTAACAGGCACTTGGGAGTAGTCGCTCACTATACAAATTTGGGGCATAAAATACTCTTCAAGACCTAATAAAGGGTCTACTTTACTTTGTATCTCCCTCCATAATGCCTTAATACTGGGACAATCCCATAATATATGAAGCAGAGTACCTTCTGTTTTACCACATCTAGTACATGTGCTATCCTTTAATTTCCCCATGCCGGCTAATTTAGAGGAAGTAAAATATATGTTATATAGTATGTAGAATTGCATTATCCGAAGACTGTCGTTGGATGCGAGTGAAAAAGCTGCTTGCCAAATTTTCTCCCAATTAAATTCCTTATTAGGAAATTGATCTGTCCAGTATGTAGACTGACCCATTATACCAGGACATATAAGGGGATATAAAGCTGCAGTAATCTGGGAGACTGCATGTGGGAGCCAAGCCAAAATTTGGAAGGATTCAATGAGCCTCCTCCAATTTTCAATTTCCCATTTTAGTGATTATTAAATGTCTGATTTGGAAACCATAAAAAATCTGTCTCTCAGGGATATTTAGAATGGACAAAAGATCTTTAGTTGCTTTAAGTTTGCCCTCCTCAAGGAGGGCCGAAACTGCAATACCTGTATTTTGAGATGCCTCATGTTGTTTGAGACAGTGTCCCCCTATTTTAAAGTTTGGATTTAAATATAGAGGTTGAGAGATGTCCTTGACATTATCATATTAAATAGCCTTACATAATTGCTTATGGACCTTGATGGACATTAAAATCAGCTCATTTTTAAGAAGTGGATAACACGATTTAGCAGTGATATATGAGAGCAGATGGAGCGATACCACTCTGTCTGATCAAGTGGCGTTCTAATTGCAGCCATACTGGCTCATAGATAGATTCCTGGGTCTGAGAAGAAGGAGATGTCCAGCGTAAATATTTAGCCATGTGACTTGCTAAATAGTAGTGATAAATATTGGGAAGTTTAAGGCCTCCACATGGCTTAGCTGCTCCTAACCTAATAAATGATCTTGGGAGTTTCCCTCTCCACAAGAAATGAGAAATAGTGCTATGGAGTTTCTGGAACCAAAAGCATGGAAGGTGGAAATTAAGCATATTTAGAGGGTAGAATATCCTAGGGAGAACATTCATCTTTATTACATTTACTCTCCCTTGTATCGAGAAGTGTAATGGGGCCCACCTGTCCAGATCTAATTTAATAGTTTCTGACAGGGAATCTAAATTAAGCCTTTTAACCTGAGTCATATCTTGGGATATAATAAGTCCTAAATACCTAATTTAAGAAGCCCAGTTCAGATTCAGCTTATCTACCTGGGCATGACACGCATAACAGTTTAGTGTCATCACTGTGGATTTTTTTCTATTTAGTTTGTAATTTGATTGTTTTCCATAGATGTCTATAATGTCCAGGGCTGCTGGAATCGAGGTCTCTGGGTTTGTCAGGTGTAGTAGAACATCATCTGCATATGCAGACAAGCAAAAATTAAGGTAGCCTATTTGAATACCCTGTACAAGGGGGGAATTTTGAAGATAATACAATAGGGGCTCAAGATATAAATTAAAAAGCATCGGCAACAGTGGGCATCCCTGCCGAGTACCCGAGTATAGTGGGAAGGAGTTGGAGTATACCCCATTACAATAAATTTTAGCTGTGGGGCTTGTGTAAAGGGTCCTAATCCATTGGATGAATTTGTCAGGGATGCCAAAGCTATCCAGAACTGGAAACAAGAAGGGCCAGCTAACTCTATCGAAGGCCTTCTCTGCATCCAGGAACACCAATACTTGGAAGAGGAGCTGCCCTGGATGCAGAGAAAATATGAAAAAGCTTTCTCAGGTGATCCGCTGAGGATCTGCCTGCTACAAATCCCACCTGTTCAGGGCTAATCAAGGGTTTCCAAACCTTGGCTAGCCTAGCAGCCAGGATTTTAGCAAACAACTTAATGTCATAGTTCATTAGGGATATAGGCCGATAGTTATTTACTTTCGATTTATCCTTACCCGGCTTTGGAATCACTGTAATGAGTGCTTCTAGTAAGGATAAGTCAGTTATCCCCAATTCACACAAAAAATTAAACACCTGCAGAAGCAGGGGAGAGAGCTGTTCCTCAAATACCTTGTAGAAACGCAGTGGTAACCCATCAGGTCCTGGAGCTTTGTCTTCGGGAAGGGAATGAATAGCATCTAACAGTTCTTGCTGACCAATCTTACTAATTAGGAACTCCTTATCAGGTGGTGGAAGTGAGGGAAGATGAGTCTGTTGTAAACAATTACTAATTTCTAGCAATGTTGGAGAATGGATAGGAGGAGTATAGGTCTCCATAATATTCTTTAAACTCACGGACAATCTCTCTCGGTTTGGTAAGGAGTATATTATCCTTGCAGGAACTCAAAGCCACCACCGTTCTGTATTCTTCCTCTTTTTTTAACTGTAATGCTAGCAGATGGCTCGCCCTGTCTCCCTGCTCAACATATTTAGTGTGAGATTTAAACAATGCAAACTGCGCCTTCTCCCTTAAGGTTTCTGAGTATCGATTTTTTAATAAAATCAATTGGATCAGGTTCACCTCACTGGGATTGTAAAGCAATTTATTTTCCAAATTTTGAATTTAAGCCAAAAGGGAAGAAGAAAGGACCTCCCTCTTCTTCTTCTGAATTGTAGCCAGGCGTATACACTCACCCCTTATTACACATTTAAACGCACCCCAAACCTTATCTTTTTTTTTCCATTTAAAGTTTATTGAGTTTTACAATAATGAGAACAGGTCCAGGAGTATCTTGCACAGTAAATATAACATTCAGAATCCCAGGGATCTGTCCTCCTCCCACCCTTCCCCCTCTTCCCCCAAATCCCACCCCAACAAATCCTCCCCCATTAAAACCACCCCTCCCACATATTATGCAACACAGAAAGCACTCTGGATTCCACTTGGGCAACAGTATATTATATGTACAGGTGGGGTTATCAGAGAGAGTATAAGGTATGCAAAGGTTCCCATATTTTTGCATATTTTTGGAGCCTATTATTGAGACTAGCTATTGTCTTCTCGGTCCTAAGGTTTGCAAGGAATTCATTGAGTCATTCCGTATATGAAATAAGGTCATCGTCCTTCCAGTGGCGTAACACTAATTTCTTGATGGACATAGAGATCAGGGCAATGTGATACCTTCTAACTAGCACTGGAATGGTTGAGTAATCACCTAATAGGCAGATTTCTGGAGTGAATAATTCCTGCAAACCTAGTAAAGGGTCAGCCTTGTGCTGAATAGTGTTCCAGAGTGGGGCAACTTTGGGGCAGCTCCAGAAAATGTGAAATAGGGGCCCTTCTTCTTTCTTACATCTCATACATGTAGACGACGGGAGGAGGCCACATTTGTATAATTTTTGCATGGAATAGTATATGTTGTGCAATATATGAAATTGAGTCAATGGTAGTCGATCCTGGGTAATGTACTTATGGCAATTCTGCCATAGTTCAGTGCAATCTAGCTTTCTAGCTGGGAAAAAGGCCTCCCAGTATGGTATGGGAGCAAAGCAATTTGGATACGCCCAGTTATATAGCAATTTGTAGCAGTTGAATGCTGAGTGCAGAGAGCCATGCTCGGGATTTATTACACCGGTAAAAGATGGTTTGTTGAGTATTGGGGGGATTGAACCAAAAATCTTAGAGATGAGATGTTTTAATTGGAAAACTTTAAAACTATATTTAGTTGGCAAGTAGTAGCTGGATATGATGTCAAGAGAGGGAAGCCATGTATTCCCTTCTGAAATAAATGGTGAAAGACGTAGATCTTTCATACATAGTATCCAACTAGGTAAAAGTGTTTTGTTATCTATTTTGAAGTTAGGGTTTCCCCACATAAGTTGCTCTGGGTCCCGGATGTGATTATATTTGATGTAGCTACATAATTGTGTGTGATTCTTCACCAAAATGGCTATGGGAGTGGGAAGTAGGTTAACAGGTAGGGCCTTGGCCTTAATGTACAAAAGTGAAGTCGGGTTGAGATCATATTCCTGTAATAGGGATAGTTCAATTCTGAGCCATAGGGGTGAAGAAGGAGGGTCAAAAATTGCACCGACAGGGGATAACCATCTGAGGTATTTGACAGCATGGCTAGCCCAGTGGTAAAAGGTTAAATGAGGGAGACATAAACCTCCTCTCTCCTTAGGGGCTGCTAATTTCAGGTATGCTAGTTGAATCTGTTTATTAGCCCAGATAAATTCTGTGATAAGTCTGTGAACATTATTGAACCATGAGAGAGGTAACCAGATGTTGAGTAGCAGCAGAGGTTAAAAGACCCTAGGAAATATATTCATCTTGACTATATTGATTTTGCCCCATAATGAGAGAGGGAGTTTGGACCATCTGTCTAAGTCTTGATGGATAATTCTTACCAGAGGATCCAGATTAAGTTTTTGAAAATGAGCTGGTTTTCTCAGTATCATAATAACAAGGTATTTTAAGGAATAATGCTTCCAGGTCAGACCGAGATCGGTAATGGACTTCGTATTCACCTTACTCACCTTATGATTGAGAGGGAAAACCAGAGTTTTGTCTATATTAAGCTTATAATTAGACAAAGTACTATATTTCCTGATGAGTGATACCAAATGAGGAATCGAAGTCTCCGGGTGAGACAACTTTAAAAGTATATCATCGGCATATGCCGAAACCTTGACTACCTGAGATGCAATGGATATCCCTTGAATCTGATCACAATTTGTCAATCTACGGTTTAGGAGCTCTAAGTATAGGTTAAATAGTGTGGGAGAAAGGGGACAGCCCTGTCTAGTTCCTGATCTTAGAGGGAAGAGATTGGAAATCACCCTGTTTGCAGCTATCCGCACTGAGGGGGCCTGCTACAGAGCTTTTATCCAATTCTGAAATTCAATGGGGAATTTTAAGGCCTTGAGGGTCTGGAACAGAAAATTCTAATCTACTCTGTCAAATGCCTTCTCGGCATCCAGGGAAACCAAGGCGGCTGGAAAGTGGGCATCCCTGGATGCCGAGAGAACATGCAACAGGGTTCAGAGGTGGTCTACCGAGGAACGCCCCTGCATGAAACCAACTTGTTCAGGCCCAATAAGGTCCAGTAGAACTGTATTGATATGCTTTGCTATTAGTTTGGTTAGTATTTTAATATCCTGATTTAGTAAGGATATTGGACGATAACTGGTAGTCAGCTCCGGATTTCAGTCCTGTTTGGGGATAAGGACTATTAAGGCTTCAAACAGGGTATTATCCACAGATGCTCCAGATAAAATATGTTGGAATAGGGACAACAACAGAGGAATTAAGGGTTTCTGGAATTTCTCGTAAAAGTTTGCGGAAAAGCCGTCCTACCCCGGAGTCTTATCTGAAGGGAGGGATTGAATAGTTTTAGCAATTTCCATAGCAGTTATAGGGACTATAAGTGCTATCTGTTTAATCTCAGAGAGGGAAGGCAGTTGGGATGCCTCCAGGTAGGAATCCAATTCCTGCTCTGAAGGTGGGTTTGACATGGAGGCATAGAGGTTGATATAGTACTCCCGGAATTCAGAGACTATGTCAGATGGGGATGTCTTCAAGGCACCATCTATTGAGGATCGAATAGCAGGGATATATTTAGCAGATTATAGTTGCTTAATTCTTAGTGCTAATAAATGCCCTGCCTTTTCTCCCTGATCTATGTACGTTGATTTCATTCTCAATATGGCAAACTCCGCTTTTTCCCTTAAAATCTCCAGGTACACATCTCTCAACTTGGCCAGTTTCTGTCTAACATCTTTGGGAGAATCAGAAGTCAGATGTGCTTCAATATCCCTTATCTGACCAAGTAGGGAATGAAGTTCCTGATCTTTTCTTTTTTTTCTCTGTGATGATAAACTTGTCAGTATACCTCTCATATAGGCCTTAAGAGTGCACCAATTTATATCGGGTTTGGAGGTCATTTTTTTCATGGTCCTTAACGAAGAGTTCCATGTGTTTATTAAGCGCAGTAATTATCACGGGTTCCTTCAACAGCTGGTTATTGATTTTCCAGCATGGGGTCTTTTTGATAGAGGAGACTAAAGATAAGTGACAAGTGACCAAGGAGTGGTCAGAAGGTGGGCCAGGTTGAATGGAAGCACTTAGAACTCCTATCAGAAGTACATGGGATACTAACAGGTAATCAATTCTCGATGCAGTCTTATGGACAGGGGTAATAAAAGTGACATTTTTCTCTAAAGGGTGAAAAACACGCCATACGTCACATAAGCCAAGGTTATCTAAAAGTTCCCTAAATGCGTGTTGAGCTAGGGAGAAACCACCACTAAGCCTACTGGAATGATCCACTGATGGAGTAAAGACAGTGTTCATGTCACCCCCCAAAATTATAGGCAAAGATACATAAGGGGTTAATATATTAATCAACTGCATGAAAAAATCCAGAGACTCCTTATCGGGGCCATAGATCAAGCCCAACAGGATCTCCATATTATATAAAGTACAGTGGATAAAAATATATCTTCCCTGAGGATCCTCAATTATATGTGTAAGTTAGAAAGGGATTTTTTGGAAATCAATAATAGGACTCCACTACTTTGGGTAGAGCCCCCTGCTGCAAAAACTTGCCCTATTTGTAATCTTCTAAGTCGACTAGCCTCAGCGTTTAATAGATGTGACTCTTGTATGAATGCAGCATCAATGGATAATAGGGCTAATTGTTTTAGCACTTTGTATTGTTTAAGTTGCTGCCTGAGGCCCTTCACATTCCAGGTAGCCATCCTAAATAAGTTAGCTATATTTCCTAGCAAAAAAGAATATAAGTTTTATATCCCTTCTAATCCAGAGTGTTGCCCTACATGTATCTTCCCATGTTTCTGTGTTGCCAATCCCACCCTCCCTATGTTGTTTATGTAGCCTCTGATTTCGTACTATCCCTCAATTGAGTCCATCTTCTAATGCAACCAGTATATGAGTGGAGACTAACCCAACCCTCCCAAACCCCCATACTGTTGCGGACAACATTCCGCAGTTCACCATCCACATAGCTCCCTCCCTCCAACCACCCTAAATTGTCTCTGTAATTGCAGAACAGCAAGCAGAACAAAGTATGATACTACATCATAAATTCTGAAAAACACAACACTGAACTGTGTTAGAATATCTGGATTATACTTATTATGTATAGCAGGGTATAGACTTAAGTGTTGGTGTCTACCCTACTCCTGTGAATTCTCTTCATATCCCGATATTCAGTAATAAACATCAATGAGATTCACAGTACAGCATCTTTCTGCCCTACATATAATGTGAAGGAAATTAAATCCAGGGCTCAAGAATAACCTCCTTGGTAGGAGAACTGAAAGAAGGCACTGTGAATGCCCATAATTTGTATAAGACAGAAAACTCTAAGCGAGCCCCAATTTGCCAATTAGACCGAGAACATGAGCCAGAAATATAACTGAAAAAATGAGATATCAATGAATAAGCGAGCGTTAAAGTTGAGGAGTCTCTGTATTCAACCAGAGTCCGGGTGTATCCCAATACTCTATATGGCTCCTTAAGCTCTTGAAGAACGTTCTTGATATGCCCCAGGTGAAGACAGCGTTCTCCTCACTTGATCCCACGAATCAGGCAGGAGAGCATCCTGAATTAAGTCCAGCTATCAATCTTGGCACTCCCTCTAGTGGCCAATGCAGCATGTTGCCTCCATCCTTCACTTCCACGAACCATGGTGTTATGTTTTCCTGAGGGCCACATCTCTCTGGTATTGTTGAAAAGGTAGAGCAGCAACAGAACAAGACTCCCCAGGGGATAGAAACAGAACCAGACATCCAAGTCTCACCATGACTAAGTTAGAGGGGGTAAGGTATGCTGCCAACTCTTTTAAGCTGTGACTGTCAGGTAAAGAAACCAAAGTAGGGAGCATAGTCCTGCTTTGATAGAACACTTCTCCCAGAAGGTTAACATATGAAATTATCTTCCTGTAAACACATGAGTAAGCATTCTGCAGGGAAACCAGACCAGAAGGGAAATTTAACTGATGTAGAGATAACAACTTTGCCATATACATGCCCAGAACACCAGAGAAAACATCAGGACACTCTCATGCACTAATTCAGATATCCCTGAAGAGATCGGGAAATGAGACTTTCAAATTGGGTCGAGCCATTTCAGGATCTTCGTAGGCACGCCATTTGCCATCAATTAAGTCTTGCAATCTTGCAGGATAGCTCATCCAAAAGCAGAGCCCCACAGCAATCAATTTGGTAACCAAAGGATGGAAGGCAGTGCAGTGTTGACGTACTGTAGCCGGTAAATCTTGTGCAAAATGTTCTTTTAAACCTTTCTGACTAATCTCTTGAAGGTCTCTGGCTTTGGATAAAAAATGCTGACACTTCAAATAGTTAAGAAACTGGAAAATAATCGGTCTTGAGGGGGAGTCTGCAGGGGGTATTGGCCTTAATGCGCGGTGGGCTCTCTCGATCACATATTTGGACCCAAAAGGAGAAGGTCCAGTGATCTTCTCAACAAATTTCTGCATGAATAAAACAGGATTCGGACCTTCTTGGGGTCTGGTAGCCCAATGAGCACAGCATTATTTCTTTGGCTCTTTCCCTCAAGATCCACAATTTTGAGCTCTAGTTTGGCAATTCTTTGCCTATTCACCTTAATTTCTGGATCCAATCAATCTATGTGTTTCTCCAGTGATATAACTTGGGTCTCCATGTCCATGGTACGGCATGAGATATCTTTGAGTGCACATGAGATGGATATTTGAGCTCCGAAGTGACAGACTTCAATTCTTCCTTAAATGGCCTAAACACAGCCAGGAAACTCACCAGTGTGAGTGTATCTGTGTCCGATGACACGGTTGGGCTTTCCTCAATATCAGTGGCAGCAGAGGCTTGCGGCTTCTTGGGGCCTTTCTCAGGTGTTGCGGGTGGAGTGAGTTTTGGCAATGCCTTCTTCATTTTGATCTCCATCCACGTTTTGCATTTCAGGGGGCAATGTAGCACCTTTTCGGGCAGTTGCTAGTTAGCATTTAGACAGTATTTTAAGCCAGGAAACATAGAAAATAGCAAAATAAAATGAGAGGGTGGCTGGAGCAAGTTCAGACAGCTAGCACCCGGCTGCCTGCATCATGTGGTCTCCACCCCAAACCTTATCTATATGTGGGATGGAGTCATGATTTTGGGCTTTATACTGGTTAATAGAGTTTTTAGGATATGCACTATTTTTGGATCCTGAAGCATTTGTACATTTAACTTCCAACTACTATCCTTGTCGGTTGTGTTGGACAGGGTTCCATATACCCAAATTGGCGCATGGTCCGAAAGGGTTCTAGGAACAATTCCACTACTAATATGCCCAGCCAACACTAGATTATTTACTAGAAAGAAATCTATTAGTGATAGGGATCTATGTGTGGTACAGTAGAATGTAAATTGTTTAGCAATAGGATTTAAAAGGTGCCATGGGTCACTGAGTTCATGGTCTGCCATAAGTTCTCTAAGAGCTATTTGTGCTGGGGTTAATAATTTTTCACCCCGAGCACATGATCTAGCTACATCGGGAGATTGTACCAGGTTCCAATCACCTGCCAATATCATTGGTACTCTCAGGAAGGATCCTAGGGTTTGTGAGAGGGCAGTGAAAAGGCCCGGGGAATCGATGTTGGGTCTATAAACTGAGCCCAGTAACACCTCGGAGTGATTCAGTAAACCCAATAAGAGTATAACTTTGCCTTGAGGATCTACATGAGCCCTCTGCAAATGGAAAGTTGTGCCATGTGTAAAAGCAATAGCTACCCCTCTCTGAGCTGTAGCATTACCCGCAGCATGGATCTGACCAATTTGGCTCCTTCTAAATAGGATTCTTTCTGTTTCCAGCAGGTGCGTTTCTTGAAGAAAAACAACCTTACTGTGCAATGACTCGAGGTGCCTAAGGATTTGGTAACATTTGACCTTGTTCCTGGCTCTTTTTCCATTCCAGGAAACAAACCTCATCATCCTGTCTTAACTGATACTTTGGCATTAGTGGAATACCGATCATTTTGACTAGACTGAATCCAGTTCTCCCCACAGTATGTCTCTAGTGGAGCCCCATTAGATTGCACTACTTTACTTAAACCTATAGTCATGTACAAGTCATATTTTACTGGAAATGGAGGACTACCCACCCCCTTCCCTCCCCAATCTTCCTTCCTGATAACCTGAAATCAGGTGGTAACTTTAACCCCCCTCTCCCTTAATACCCCAAAAGTAACAATCCAAAAATCCCCCAGTCCCTTAGACTGCCCTTCTCCCCAAGTATCGGTTACAATACACACTGACTACCAAATACCTTGTAGCCTTCTCACTCCCACCCCTTCCACGCTACAACATTAGCTAAGAGAAACAGTAATACCTCTTTTTTTTTTTTGTAAAATCACAATGTATTTTATATATAGAAAAGGTACAACCCACAAACAATCTGTGCTATACACCCGCTTGACCCTAATACTTAGCGGGGCCTTTGAAAGAACCATGAACAAATTTAACTATACCGAACCTTAAGGAGGCCTAATTGGTAAAGCCTGTCTAGGTCTTAACTCAACACACCAGTCCCTTCATAAGTGCAGTGGGTGATGAAGTGATGATAGAAAGAATGTCCGTGTTCAGAATAATTTGGGACCGAATTAGAACTCGATGCCACTCACAACACCTGGTGTTGAGCACCACACACTTAGGAATGCAATCACTTAAATAGGTCTGGGAACCTTTTCTTTAGATCAGCCATAGCTTCTGTTGGAGATTCGTGTGATATCCATTTACCCTCATGCTGTATCTGAAGTATTGCAGGGTAACGCATGCGGAATCTTATATCTGCTGCAATCAACTTTGTGACTACCGGGTGTAGCTCGGTGTGCTTTTGTCTCACCGACAAAGACAAATCCTGCGCTATTTGAATCCTTTTACTCTCCCAATGAAAGTCCTTTTTTTCTCTGACTTTATCAAGAATATATTGTTTATCTAGATAATTTAGGAGACGAAAGATTAGAGGACGTGGAGGGGATCCCTGCAGTGGCGTGGACCGAAGAGAGTGGTGAGCTCACTCTATTATGTAGGTAGGACCATTTGGGGAAGGCCCAGCTATTTTACTGCACTGCTTTTGCACAAAAGACACTGGGTTCATGCCTTCTTCTCCCTCCGGCAATCCTAAAATCACCAGATTATTTCTGCAAATCTTCTAGTTTGTCTTCAGCTTTTTGCAAGCGCTGTCTCAGGGTGGCCATCTCGGGATCTAGACATGCCCTCCAATCATCCAACGATGAGATCCTAGCTTCATTGTCTCCTGTCCTGATGGTTAACTGACTTAAGGAATTTTTCACTGCTTGTAGATCTCCTATGACTGCCTGCAGCGATTCCTTTATGGGGGGCCAAACCCTCAAAGAAAATTGCTTCAGTCAGTAAAGCCTGAGAAGCAGACTGGACTGCTTCAGTCGAGTCCCCCATTTTGTTCCGTTTTGCCAGTTTTATCTTGTCCGGGGATGGGGACGGCATGTGTTTGGGCCACTGGGGCTTCATGCCCACTTCCATACACAGGACAATTGCAACAAGATCAGCTGTGGTTGTTATCCCCTTGTTGAACTCACTTCTTCTGATACAGGTAGGTAAATATCAGACCAAAAATAGTTATGCTGAGTGGGAGGGTTCATGGAGCTAAAAGCCGCACGTCTTACTTGGCAGCCATTGTAACCGGAACCTGTCCCATGCATTCCTGAATTCCCTCAATGTTTCTAAACCCATGCCGTCCTCAGGAAGGCTGTTCCATGCATTCACCACCCTTTCTGTGAAAAAATACATCCTCACATTGTCCCTGAGCCATCCCCCCATCTTCAAATTGTGTCCCCTTATTCTTGCACCATCTTTTCCTGAAAGATGCTGCCCTCTTGGATTTTGTTGATTCCTTGAGATACTTGAAAATTTCTATCATGTCCCCCCTCTCCCTCTTTTCCTCAAGGGTATACATATTAATGTCTTTTAGTCTCTCCTTGTATTGGCTTCTGTTGCAGACCTTGCACCATTTTAGTTGCCCTCCTCTGGACTGCCTCCATCCTGTCTATGTCCTTGCGTAGATGGGGTCTCCAGAACTGCATGCAGTACTCCAGATGGGGTTTCACCAACTGTCTGTACAGAGGGATAACATCTTTCTGTTTTCTACTGGTGATGTCTCTCCCTGTACACCCCAGTATCCCCCCACCAATCCTTACTGCCTTCTCACATTGGTTGCTTACCTTTAGGTCATCTGATATGACTACTTCCAGGTCCATTTCCATTTTTGTCATTGTTAATAACCCCCACCCCAATTGTGTACTCTTCCCCTGGATTTTTGTTTCCCAGGTGCATTAATTTGCATTTCTTTGCATTGAATCTAATCTGCTATACTTTTGAACATTTATTCAATCTTTCTAAATCCCTTCTTATCTTTTCCACCCCCCTTGTGTACCAACACTGTTGCAGATCTTTGTGTTGTCTGCAAAGAGGCATGCTTTTCTTTCCAGTCCCTCCACAATGTCATTTATAAAGATATTAAAAAGGCCTGACCCAGTACTGAACAATGCAGTACCCCATTAGTAACCCCCCTTTCTCTGGAGTGGACTCCGTTTACTATTACCCTCTGTGTCCTGTTGTCCATCCAATTTTTTACCCAGGCTTCCACCCTGAGAACTACTTCCAGGCTGGCTAATTTGTTTATTAATCTTTTGTGTAGGACTGTGTCAAATGCTTTGATAAAGTCTAGGTAGGCCATGTCCACAGCCCCTCCCTGGTCTACTACTTTGGTCAACCAGTCAAAGAAATCAATTAGATTCATCAATTAGATTAGTTTCTAGAAAATTGGGATGGTTTTTTAAACCAGGGGTTATTCGCAAGGGATGGCTTACACCTGAATAAGTATGGTAAATGGATCTTTGCAAATAGGTTAAGGAAACATATAGATATTAGTTTAAACTAACAAATGGGGGGGAACCATCTTCTCAACTCAAGTCTAAAAGTAGTATGGTAGGTCCAAGTACACCTGACTGGAATTTCTTACTTATCAATGCAAGGAGCTTAAATAATAAGTTTGACGAACTTATACTTATCTTGGTGCAATTAAATATTCATATATGTGCAATCCCTGAGACATGGTGGCAAGACACAGACACTTGGGACAAAGATATTACTGGCTACACCTTATTACACAGGGATAGAACCTGTGCTAAGGGTGGGGGGGTAGTCTTTTACATTTCTAACAACATTACAACTGGAAATGTTGTAATGAGTCGTTGGCCTGCTATAGAAGCCTTATGGATTAAAGTCCTCCCTAAAACTGGTGAGCATATTCATCTTGGTGTTGTATATAGGTCCCCATCTATTTCCCTTAGGGACAATGTCCAATTACTAGAATTTATAAATGAGTTTTCATCCTCAACAAATGCTATCTTGATGGGGGATTTTAATTTACCAGGTATTAACTGGGATACATTTAACACTAATACTATTACTGAAAATAATTATTTGGATACCTTTTTGGAGCATAATATGGAACAATTAGTTAAGGATAGCACTCGGGGTACAAATATATTAGATTTAGTCTTAACTAACTCGGGTGCTGGCTTAACAAATGTTAAAGTTATTCCACCGCTTGGGTCTAGTGACCACTCAATGGTATACTTTAATTACAAAGTGAACCACGAAATCGATCCTAGTATTATTTCAGTATATAATTTTAATAAGGCTAATTTTGGAGATTTTCTCAATGAAATGTCCCAATGGGACTGGAAATCGGAATTTAACCATAAATCACTTACAGAAATATGGCAGTCTTTAAATACTAAACTGACCATTACTTCAAAAAAATATATCCCCCTAATTAGGAAAATGGACAATAATAAACCCAAAACACCGTGGATGAGTAAAATAGTTAGGAAACATAGTAAAAAGAAAAATAGGGCATTTATTAAAGCTAAATTAAGTAACTCTCAAAAGAACTGGCTTGACTATAAACAATGCTTAAAAATATCTAAAAAAGGTATTAGAAAAGCAAAGAGAGATCATGAATATAGGCTAGCTGCAAATGTTAAAGACAACTATAAAGCCTTTTATACTTACATAAATAGTAAAAGGGGCGGCGCTCCTGTTATTGGCCCATTAGAAAATCAAAATGGAGAATTACAAACTGATAAAACAGATATGGCTGTAATTTGTAATAACTATTTTTCTTCAGTCTTTAATAACAAAACTACCCCCACTAAGAATCACAATATTCATCCCACCATCACACAATATAAGATTGAGGATAAGGAAATGGAGAAATTACTTTTGGGACTTAACCCCAATAAATCGGCTGGACCTGATGGAATTCACCCCCGTATTTTGAAAGAACTGGCATTTCCACTATCTGGTCCATTGGCTGATCTATTTACAAAATCTCTTATAGAAGGTGAGGTTTGGGATGAATGGAGACAGGCTACTGTCATTCCCATTTATAAAAACAAAGGATCTAAAAATAATGTTACAAATTATAGACCCATTAGTTTAACCTCTGTCCTGAGTAAAATCATGGAGGGTATAATAAAAAATTATATAGAGACTATTATACAACCAGATCAAACACAGCATGGATTTGTTAAATCCCGTTCCTGTATGACTAACCTGCTTGAATTTTACGGTGGAGTTAGTTTGGCTTTGGATGGGGTGAAGCTGTGGATGTAATTCTACTGGACTTTTCAAAGGCCTTTGATAAGGTGCCGCATGGAGAACTTATTGACACCATAATAGAAATGGGACTTGATAGGAACATAACTAGATGGATAGAGTCTTGGCTATTTGAGAGGACGCAGCGAGTTTGTATAAAGGGTTATTACTCAGAATACGAACCAGTGACTAGTGGGGTACCACAGGGTTCTGTACTGGGACCCTGTCTTTTTAATCTCTATATCTCCTCACTAACATCTCCATCTAATGTCTGGTTAACTAAATTTACTGATGATACTCGCATAGGCCACAAAATTAATAAACCTGAGGATGTATGTACTTTGCAATGCGCATTAAATGAACTTGAAAATTGGGCATTAACAAAAAAACTTGTGTTCAATATTGAGAAATGCATTGTAATGCACTTTGGGAAAGATAATCCATTAGCTAATTATTTTATGGGTAATAAAGCTCTTAAGGCTGTTGAAGATGAGCGAGACCTGGGAATTAGGATCAAAAATGATTTAAAATTTGGATTACATTGCCAACAAATTATTAATAAAGCAGGGGTATTCTCCACTGTATTAAAAAGCATATCATAAATACAAGTAGCAGGGTTCTACTCCCATTGTATTCCTCATTGGTTGAGCCTCATGTTGAGTACTGTGCCCAGTTTGGTCCCCTGGTGATAGGGGTTCCATAAATGCCCTTGAACGTATTCAGAGAAGGGCAACTAAAAGAATCAGTGAAGTTCAGGACTAGATTATGAAAATAGACTTACAAAACTTGGAATCTATAGTCTTGAATATCATGAACTGAGAGGACTTGTGTCTAGTGTATAGAAGGCTCTACACGATAGTACCGTATGGGATTCTTTGGGACTGATTTTTAGAAGTAGTTTATGAAACTAGGGCTCACCACTACAATTATTGGTAGAATGATGCAGAACTAAACAGAGAAGTTCTTGGTTCTCTGTCAGAGTGTCTAAAATTTGGAATACGCTACCACTCTCTGTGGTGACTAGTGAAACTATGAATTTGTTTAAAACCAGATTGGATAAATTTCTAAAAGACAAATCAATCAAGGGTTATGACTAATTATATTGGCGAGCAATATGGACTTCGGTCTTCTTGGCTCTGACCTACCTATGATACCTATGACATGACCTTCCTACTGTGAATCCATGCTGCCTTGGGTCCTGTGCCCTGCTGGCCTCTAGGTACTCAAAACGTATTTCTTTCAGAAGTGATTCCATCATTTCCCCTACCACAGAAGTCAAGCTAACAGGTCTGTAGTTTCCTGCCTCTGCTTTGCTCCCACTTTTGTAGCGATGAATTACATTCACCCTCCTCTAGCCCTTAGGTACCACACCATCTTCCCATGATTTGTTAAAAAAAGGGGGTAGTCAGTGGTGTCACTATTTGTCCCCTTGGTTCTTTTGGAATTCTGGGGTGAATCCAGTCAGGCCCCATTTCTTTGTCCACCTTCAGTTTTAGGAGTTTTTTCAGAATCCTTTCTTCTGAGAAAGGACTGGTATCGACTCCCCTATCCAGAGTGCTTCTACTGATTGGATTTTAGGTATCTCCCCCTCCTCTTCTTTTGTGAATACTGAGCAGAAGTATTTGTTCAATATCCCTGATTTTTCGCTGTCCCTCTCTGCCCACCAACCTTCCCCTTTATTAATCCTCACTATCCCTCCCTTGGCCTTTCTTCACTCCCTAATGTACCTGTAAAATGTTTTATCAGGCTTGCGCCATTATTACCACAGGTGGGAACTATGCTTAAATTCCTCTTTTTGTAAGCTTCTGGGACCACCTGCAAACCCTCCTACTTAATTGGTTGCTCAGATCCTATGATATAAGCTTTCCTATGGAATCTTGAATTCCACTATAAGGTGCAAGCATCTGCCCCCACCCCCTTTTCTTTTTCCCCTTGATACGTCTTTTGTAATCTAGAGACTGGTGTATTTTGGACTTTTACAGACAGCTTCTGAGCTCTTTAAGATGTGTCAAATACTGATGATAGCTTTACCATTACTGTCTATCCTAGGTTATGTACTAGTTTATGTCATTTCATGGCTGTACTACCCATTGAACAAAATGTTAAAAACTCAATAAAATATATGATAAAAAAAAAAAAAAGATTTTATCCCACTTCTTAACAGAGTTGGCTACCTTTTCCTTGATTTGGGCCATTGCTAGTCTGACTGCCTTACCCACTCCCTTCTGCTTTAACTGGTACAGTTCTCTATCCTGCTCCTTCTGTGTTTCCTTATACTTCCTGAATGCTATCTTTTTTCCCTAACCTTTCCTGCCACCTCTTTTGAGAAGCACAATGTTTTTTTCTTTCATTTTGATTTGCTAGTTTGCTTCACACAAAGGTGTGTTGCCTCTGTGATGGCAGTTTTAATGTTTCCCCATTGTTCCTCCACCCCTCCTTCTTGCCTGTTTGCTAGTGCTTTTCTGAGGCATTCTCCCATCTTGACAAAGTCAGTCCTCCTGAAGTCCAGTACTCTCACTTTTTATGGCTTGAATGTGCGGCTGTATTTTTAACTGTTTATTGTTTAATTAGTATTTCAGAAAGACCTTAGAGTATGAGCTCTTTTACAAAGGTTCCACATCAGGGTGGACAATAAGACAATACACATATTCAGTGGTTACAGAGGCCTGATCATTAGGCATTAAAGAGCGATTACATGACAATTAGACAAACAGGAGAAAAAACTGAGCAGTTGTAATTGAATACTAAGCTATTTCTAATCGGTTGCCCTAGTTAGCACACCCCTGGAAACATCCAAACCCATTGATAGACTATGGTAGAGTAACTGCATCGGGTTTAATGCTATCCCAGATGGCGAGAGGCTGGGTGACAGTGAAGCAACAGGGATTGGGTTTGAAACCAACTGCAGAGGGCGAGAGGTGGGGGGATAGTGAAATGGGGGTGCTGTGATGGGGGAAGCAGCTCCAGAGGGCTTTGTCGAGTATGGTGTGCGTGTGTGAGGGGGGGGTTTGGGAGGAGCAGTACCAAGTGCATTTAAAGAGGACTGATAGCTTACTGTACTTAAGCCCTTGACTAGGCTGGAATGGAGGCACTTTATTGTGAACCACACTGTTTGATGGTCACGTGTTCCCAAATGGCTACCCACTTCTAGATCTGAGATCCTCTCTCTATCCCTGTTTGAGAGTAGCAGGTCTAAGATATCTACCTCCCTAGTGGGTTCCAACAATAGCTGTCCAAGTCATACCACCTGTAGGGCATTGAGAATGACCCTGCTCTTGGATGTGTCTGCAGCAAAGGTGCTCCAGTTAACAACTGGCATATTCAGGTCCCACATCAACTATATCTCCCCTTTTTCTGCCACCATAAGGATGCCTTCTATCATTTCCTTGCTCATTTCCTCCCCCTGAGATGGGGTCTGTATATAACCCTCATGTAGATTGTAGCACCATTTTCAGTTTCCAGGGTGACCCACAGTGCCCCCTTTTCTCCCTGTTTATCCTTTAGTTCTGTTGCTTTGATCCCTTCTCTTATGTAAAGGGCTACTCCTCCTCCTCGTCTTATCTCACTGTCCCTCCTGTAGATTGTGTACCCTGGTATTTTGACATCCCAGTTATGGTTCTCTGTGTACCATGTTTCTGTGACTGCCACAATATCCAGGCATCCCTCTTCCATCAAGGCCACCAGTTCAGGGAGCTTGTTACCTAGACTGGGGGGGTTGGTATTCGTTGCCCTCCATTTTTTGATGGCCTTACCCTTTTTGCCCCATCCCTTTCCTTACTGCCTTTGCCATTTTCTCCATTAACCCCTGTCGTCTCCCTATTGACTTCTCCATCTTGGTGTTTATCTCACTAACAACCCTGATTTTTTTTCCGGGGGGGCTAAGTTTTCCCTGCTCCTTTTCAGTGCCTCCCCCCTTGGCTAGTTTAAATGTTTGCCAATAAAGCATTTAAACCTATCACCTGGGATGCTGGTTTCCCTCCTGGACAGATATAGCTAAACTTGATTCAATATGTCACGTTGCATGTGTATTTCCCCTCCTTTCAGGATGAGGTTCAAAAAAGGCATAAATGCATAGCAACTCCTTTCTCAGTCGACAAAAACTAAAAAAATAAAATCAAAACATTGAATTTATTCAGCAGAAGAGGACCAATTGGCCCACGCAGCCTGCCCATATGATCCTTGACTAGTCTGTCCCTACATACCCTATCTGCACTCTGACGACCTGAAATAAATAAACAAACAAATAAATAAAATGAGAACAATCAAATGCCCTAATGCAATTTTGGGGCAGAAGTCATTTAAGAGTTTACTTTGCATAACAACCCTTTGGGGAAGCAGTTAACATGTGCTTCCACCCCAAGTGATTAAGAGGAACATATTTTGATATCAATCTGGTGACTCAAGTGATCCACTTTTAGCTTGTTGATTACACAGGCAGGTCATAACAGCATAATCTAATAGACTTCTTCAATTACATAAGAAAGTCAATGGACAGGGGGCAAGTGGCTAATATCCTATGACTGGATATCAGCAAGGCATTTGACTGTGTGCTGCACTGGAGACTAATCAAGAAAGTATGGGATCTGGGAATGGTGAAAATCTGACCATGTGGATAGGTAACTAGCCACTAGGGAGGACTCAGAGGATGGCCTTAAATGGCAAATTCTCTGAAGTCAGGGATGCAATGAGTGGGTTTTCTGAGGGGTTAGTCCTGTGAAACAGTCTCTTCAGTATGTACATTGGTAACATAGTGGAAGAGGTGACTGGGAAGGACTGCCTCTTCACAGATAACACAAAACTTTGCAGAAGGGTGAATGCTACAAAAAGGATTGCCAACATGCAAATGGTTATGGAATGATTAGAAAACTAGTCAGACACCATGCAGTTGAAGTTCAATGCCAAGAAGTGCAAGCTGATACACACAGGGAAAAGGAATCCTGAAATAAATTACTGGATTGATGATGTGAAGGTTACTCACACTAAGAAGGAAAGAGATTTGGGGCTTCTCATCAGTGACACCCTGAAGCCCACTTCACACTGCAGTAAGACATACATGAAAGCTAGTAGAATGTTGGGGTGTTTGGGTAAGCGCCTTACCAAACAAGCGATGGTAACTGACCCTTTCACTTTACGGGTCCCTTATTAGGCCATACCTCGACTACTGTGTTCAGTTCTGGGGCCCTGCTGTAAAGAACTGGGACAAGATGGAGACAACGGAGGATGAAACTATTTTACAGGATCAACAGGGAAAATCATATGAGGAAAGGTGGCAAAACCTGAACATGTATGACTTAGAGGCCAGAAGAGAAAGGTGGAACATGATAAAAACTTTCAAGTTTTTACATGGAATCAACAGGGTAAATTACTCAGAGCTGTTCAAAAGAAATGAGAGCTGGTATGCTATGAGTATATTTACAAGTTTGTCCCAATTACAAGGAGTCTTGGAAATAAAATTCTAGACCTTGAGGTCATCATAGTAGAGGCAGACCTGAATCTTGTGGCCACAACTGAGTCATGATGTATTGAGATCCACAGCTGGGACATGGCTGTAGCAGGCTACATTCAGTTCTGAAGGAGCTGGGAGGGGAGGAAGTGTGTAAGGGTTGTGCTGTATGTCAGGCAGGGTATCAGAGTATAGGGGTGAGAGAGTAATGAATATTATTTCCAGAATACCACAAGTAATGCACTATTCGTTAATTGGATCCAAATAATGAACAGTCCACTATTTCTGCTGATTCATATTTGGGAAACAAAGAAAGAAAGGTGAAAAAAACAGCCAACACCCTCCTCCCTAGCCCAATCATCTTAAAAGCACCCCCCCGCAAGGAGCACACTCCCACCCTCCTCATCTCCAGCACCAACAAGATTAAGATTAGGAAGAAAAAACTCCACTGAAGGACAATGGCACAACCTGCCTGCTTCCATGACCTGTCGCCATCTCTTCTTACCACACTTGTAGTTAAATAAATCGAACCCCTATGCCCCCCACCATGGTAGCAACACCCAAGTCTTGCCCTCCTCCCTTTCACATAGCTAAATGTAAATTTCCCCATCAGGCGTGAGAAGGTGACTGCCACAACCTGTACTTCTTCACTGCTGGCCACCATCTTTTGAATTGAAGTTATTCTGCACGCATCACATTATAAAACACCAGATTACATGATCAGCTGTTTTGCTATGTGAACAAGCACAGAAGTGCTCCCATTCAGTAGAAGATAGATGGTCGAGGAGGAGGGAGGGTTCTGCTGGTCACCTTCTTGCAACTGGGTGGCATTACTTTTAATTAAATTTATATAATGTAGCTGCTAGGGAGAGGAGAGTGTGACTTGGGTGCTACTGCTGAGGAGGGGGGTGGGGATTGATTTAACTACAAGTGTAGTAAGAAGGGACTGTGACAAGTCATGGAGCTGGATGTGATGTCTGATCACCCATTGGGAGAATTTTTTCTTCTTTATCTTAAAATCATGGGTGTTTGGGGGAGGAGGGCAGTAGTGGGCTCCATGCAGACATTGGGTGACATGGAGTTGTTTTTAAGATGATTAGGTGTGGGTGAAGTGTGGGGAGGGGCTGTTTATTTACTTTCCTCCAGCTCAAATAATGAGGCCAAATACCAATGTTCTGGGTATTTAGGGCCCCAAATATGAGTATTCAGTCGAATATTCAAAATAAGGAATTTGCCCACTACTATCAATGCAACAGAAGTGCAAGGGGAAACTAGGGGTAAAGGATGGGTTGCAGGTGTTGTGGGTCACCCTGGAGACAGGTGCTAGAGTCACAATTCACATTGGGGTTATACACAAGCCTCCAACACATGGTGAAGAATTGGTAATGGCACTGGGGGAAGCCATCAGTATGATGGACAAAGAGGGGAAGTGCTGCTGTTTGGGGAACTCAATCCGCCAAATGTAGAATGGAGCCTCCCAGCTGCAGCCTTTGCTAGAAGCAGGGCCATCCTAGACTCCATGCAGGGAGTCTCCCTCAGGCAATTAGTTAAAGAACTCACTCGAGATGGGGTAATACTGGACCTGGTGCTCACAAAGATGGGCAATGTTACAAGCATCAAGGTGGGAGTTCACCAAAGGACAAGTAAACACAGTACAGTATAGTTTAACATAAAAATTGCAGCAGAGACAAACCACACAAGGAAGGAAGGCAAAGTAGCAGCAAGATGGCTGCTCTGCTCAATGCATTTCTGACCCTGCTCCCCAACAGTAACTAGATTCTAAAGGTCTCCCTTGGCTCAATGGGTCACCATAGTGTTTTTTATTTTACTCACAAGTTTGCCACTTTGATTTTAGCCCTGTAATCTGCTTCATTTGTGTGGAGCGGGATCAAAAGGAATGCCAAGTGCATTGATCAGCACTTCATTCTGTAATATACAAGAGATGCCTTTACATAGGTTCTTTGACTGCTGTTATTGTAACTGGAGGAGGGTGTAGAATCTGATGGATCTGAAGACATTATATAGGGGCAGGGGGTGAAGGAACCAAAGGCATCTGCTCTGAACTGCTGGAGGTGTCTGCCTGCTAATTGGAAAGTCACATTGCATGCCAAGAGATGAATTCCTTGTTTATTACAAGTATGCTGTTGTTGTCTGGGGAAGGGGGGGGCATCCTCTTTTTCTGAAGCAAAATAAACGTTACTACACTCAGTAGAGTGCTATCTCTCATGTTTCTCTCCCTAGAAAGACAACAAGGGAGTACAGGAAATTCAGAAGAAGAGAGTGAAGGAGAATAGGGAAAACTAGCAATGGATGATGAGCCTGAATTGTTTGAATATTCTGAACTACAAAGAGCCTTCATGGGAGATTGAGAATTTTGAACATGACCTGAGAAATGTCATAGGGCTGAGAAAAGGGAAAAGATGGTGGGTGCACAAGCTGAAAAGTAATGTTCACAAATGCCTGCAGTCTGGGAAACAAAATCCCAGACTAATGGCATAAATGGAAGATGCAAACTTGGACATAGTAGCTATTAAAGAAACATGGTACACAGGGAACCATGACTGTGCTGTAGCTATACCAGGATACACACTTTTTAGGAAGGATAGGGAAGAGAAAATGGAAGGGGAGGTAGCTATGCATTTGAAGGAGGGGTCTAAAGCAACAGAGGCTCAAGGGTTACAAGAAGGAGCAGAGCAGTTCACCATGGAGGTGGGAAAAAGGACATCCATTCACACTGGGGTGATTTCACAGGCCTCCTGCATGGGGGAGGAACCAAATGAAGTTCTTGTAAAAACCATTCAGAAAATGGCAGCCAAAGAGGAACTGCTACTGATGGGTGACTTCAACCTGCCTGAGGTACATTGGAGCACTCAGACTGTGAGCACAACAAGTGGCAGGGACTTCATGACTGTCCTGAACAGGGCAAACTTAAGACAGCTTGTAGCAAAACCAACCCATGAGGAGGCTATACTGGATTTGATTCTGACCAACAGAGACAGGATCACAGATGTGGAGGTGGGCAGTCTCCTTGGTACCAGTGACCACAGGACAATATGTTTTAAGGTAACTACAGTGGAGGAGGCAAGCCATACATGGATAAAGGTCCTAGATTTCTGGAATGTTAACTTTAAGGAGATGGGTAGAAATCTCTAAAGAGCCTTAGCAGCAAAAGATACAGGGAAGATGTGGAAAAATAGTGGTCTAGACTCATGAGAGCAATAACAGAAGTAACAGGTCACTGTATCAAAATGCATAGCAAGAGTAAAAGAAAGAAAAGGCCAATATGGTTCTCAAAGGTAGTGGTTGAGAAAGTAACGTAAAGGGAAAGAGCCTTAGGAAGATACAAGGAAACACAAAAGGATGAGGACAGAGAACAATATATGGAGAAGCAGAGGGAATCAGGGAAAATAATTAGAAGGGCTAAAGCACCGACAGAGGAAGGTATAGCCCAGGCTATTAAGAAAGGTAACAAAACCTTCTTCGGATACATTAGAAAGAGGAAAAAGAGCAGAAATGGGATCATTAGGCTGAGGAAGAAAGGAGGAGAAAAGGTGGAGAATGACCTAGAAAAGGCTGAGATACTGAACAAGTACTTTTGTTCAGTATTCACCAGGAAAGGGGAGGAACAGGGTCCGAGGCTCATTAAGAGGGGTATTCAGGGGCAGAGATGTGTGAAATTGGAATATTTCACCTAGTGAAATATTTTATGTAATTTCCACATTACGCAAAATTTTTCACCTAGGCAAAATGTAATTTCGTCTCTGATTTTACTTTTGCACAATGCAACATTTCACCCAATTTCAATGATTTCACTTTTGCATGAGGCAACATTTCACCAAATTATGCTGAATTTCACCAATGTTTTTCAATTTCACTAGCAAAATTGCAATGCATTGTTGGGTAAATAGCTGAAATATCACATGCAGGCTGTTTCCTGCACAGTATATTGTCTGTTGAGTCAGAGAGCAGCTCAGTGTGGTGCATCACAGCCAGCAAACCCTTCAATAAACTCTTTATTTGAGATTTTTGAGAATCAATTGCTCCCAAAATCTCAGTTTAGTTTCTAATGCTGCTAGTGAACCTTTTTTGTTTTGGTACCTTTGGATAATACTTAGACTTATGCAGTGTTTTCAGTTTTCTCTGTGTTTATGTCTATGAGGGAGTCGAGTGAAGGAGGGTCGACTGTGTAATGTGTGTGTGTGTGTGTGTGTGTGTGTGTGTGTGTGTGTGTGTGTGTGAAAGCAGAGCAGGCTAGTTCCTAATATTTGACAGATTTCTCACAAGTTGTGAGAGTTTCTGTAATTTCTTTTAAGTTTTAATATTTTTGTTGGTGTGATACTTATTTGTTATATTTTTCCTTACACATTGACCCTTTTTGGGTAACTATTTGAACAGTTACTCATTCTGAATAGTTCTGTTCCTGTTTCCCTTTGCTTAATCACTTTTGTGCTTTATTTTTTTATTGGAAGTATTTGTGTACATTGACCACTTGACTTGTCCATATCCAGGTGCACTGCATTGTTGAATTGCTCACAGAAATTAAAATTGTGATCTAGCCTCTGCATTGCAGTGTTCCTGTGTTTCCATTTAATTTGCTTACCATATTAACCCTTTCCTCCCTGTTACACCACTGGCATTTACTAAATGACCCTACTATATATGGGGGCATGTTAGGCAGTGGCCACACCACGGTTAGGCTTGAAAACCATTTGCAATGGTGCCAAAAACTGCAGATTTATGTCCTGATGGTGGATATGGACTATGTATCTGCATGTCTGACACCTGATTTCTGCCAGAATGTACTGTAACATTTTTGAAAACATTTCTGGACTTCTGGGCAATGTTAGGCAGCGGCAACACCATGATTAGGCCTGAAACCATTGCTAAACAGTGGGCCAAACAACATGTTTTGGTCCAGGTGGAAGGCATGCAACATATAACAGCATGTCTGACACCTGATTTAGGTCTGAATTTACTGTAACATTTTTTGGGAAACATTGCTGGACTTGTGGGGCATGTTAGGCAGTGGCTCCACCATGGTGAGGCCTAAAACCATTTGATACAGTGCAGAAAACAGCAGATTTGGGTCCTGGTACTGGATTTGAACCATGTAACAGCATATCTGACACCTGATTTATGTCTGAATTTACTGTAACATTTTCTAGGAAACATTTCAGGAATTCTGGCATTCTGGGGCATGTTGTCAGTGCTGGCGACAGATGTGTTACATCTTCTTGATGTTGTACACAATAATATGTGATGCAACATCACATAGCATTGTGAAACAGTTATGTAATAGTCATAATACTTGACATTTGTGGATAGGAGGAAGGAACATGTTAAAGAGCAGGTAATACCTTCAACATAATTTTAATGAAGCATAACACTGACCAACAGTTCAGTTGCATTCCCTATATATGTAGTTTGCAAAGGAAAGGCCAGCACCAGTCGTAGGCTGTGGGTCGTCAGGGCCCTGTGCAAAGAGTCTGTATTTTTTTAATTCAAATACCTCGCATGAGTTGCTTTGACTCAAAGTAAGAAGCAATCACCACAAGCACATATCCATAAAGTGCTCTTTCTTTATTACCGTGTGGCATGCAAACAATGTAAAAAATGTTCCCATGTAACCAAGATTAAAAACACCCACTCCCTCAAGGCACCATACTTCATGATACATATAAGGAATGATGGTGCCTTGGGGGAGTGGCTATTTTTAACTTGGCTATATGGAAGGGCTTTTTCCATTGTTTGCTTGTATACTAGAGAATCGAATAAAGAACGAGTACCTTATTGACATATGCTGTGCTGAGCACATCTAACTTTAAGTTGAAGCAACTCACACAAGGTATTTGAATTCCAAAAAAATATGCACTAATCTGTGAACTAGTCTCAGATGACCAGCAGCCTTTAGCAGGAGCTGGCATTTCATTTACAAGCTCAATATGTAGGGAATGCAACTGCATTACACACCATTATGTTAAAATAAATATTGTAGATGTAACCAACTCTAAGAATTAACACACACTACAAATAATAAGGGAATAATGTGATTATTAGGGGAGGGGTACACAGACACAGTACAGAATGAGCATAACAAATGACAGGCAGGATCAGGAGGACAAGGGTAATAGAACAATGAGTGGAGAAAACTAATAGAGAGAGAACAAGAAAAGGGACTGAATTCTATAGGGAGCATAAGACAGTAACAAACACAACAGAAATGGTCAATAACATTATTTTACATACAAAATAAAGAAACAAGAGGATTTAAGGAATGGATGCAGATTAAAGAGGATAGAATAGCTTTTTTGGGTGGATTTATTTCTTTATGGGGGAACATACAGACAACAGAATGGAAGGAAGAAAAATGAAAACATTAAAGACAAATTAATTTGTGCTGCCACTTTAAGTGCCAGTGGGGCTGCAAGAGTTCAGACAGGATGCACATGATTTTGTCAACATCACACTGCAGTTTAGAAATCCCCCCCCCCCCGGGTATCACTCAATTCCTGTCTGAAATCATTTAATTACTGTCAGAAATGCTGGACTTCAGACAGGAAAGCTGATAAGTCTGCATGTGTCACTGGCTCTGCTGGCAGGGACGGGGCTGCCTGTGCTGCTGATTTTGGACAGGGGGAGCCTGGAGAGGTCTTGATGTTACAGACTGCTGCTGTTTTCTGGTATGGCAAGCATGTCGAGGACATTTAATTGGTCCAGCCTTGCCTCCCTCATGCTCACTCCCTTTAGTGCTTACACCCGCACTGCTCCCCACAGCTGCCCTTGATGATGCCACCACCTCTCACAATTTGAGGTCCCATTGCAGCAGGTGGTGGTGGACCATGTGACTATGATGGCCAGTTGTCCCAAAGTGGCATCCACACTTTCCTCAATGCAATTCCTGCCTGCATAGATTGCAGTTGACCACTGGGTCAACAACCGATATTAAGTAGAAAAAATCCCAGACAGGAGAACTCTGGGGATGACGAGGCCATGGGGGGGTGCTGCAGATAATGTCCCAGGCATTAACTCCTCCAGCTGCTTGGGAGGGGCTTGGTCTCCTGCCACCAGTATCCTCCTGGTGCTGGGGAGGTGGCACTGTCTCCAACTACTGCTGGGGAGGAGGCACAGTTTGCTGCTGGGTGCTGGTGCTGGAGCAAAAAGCCTCCTGCCTTGGCATTTCATTTGTGATGGTTGGTTGAATCTTGTGTACAGGTGCCCCACTGTCTTCACCCCTTCTTCATTATGTCCACAATCCACAAACACCACTAATCCAAACCAGCAAAAGAAACACAGATAGAGACTCAGAGAGAGTGGGGGAGGATCAACACACACACACACACACACACACACACACAAATGCAGTCACCAGGTACTAAAATATTAACTATGACAAAGACAAGCAAGAAAAAGGTAGAAAGAATGGCACAGATTAAGCAATTTAGGTGTAAAAGTGCACCCTGCAGTCACAGGGAGAATAAAGGCTGCCTGCTTCCTCAAGATATATAGCACAGGAAATGAACCACTCACTTTCTGCCTGTTTAGACTCAACCATGTGACCACTAGCAGAGTGAAAAGCCCAATTTTGCCTAATTTCACCTCAGATGTGCAGGCAAAATTGGCAGTGAAATTTCACCGAAAAGGCCATGATTTCACAAAATGTTTCACTAGGTGAAATTGGTGATTTTGCCATTTTTTCACCGGTGAAATAACATTTCACTGCATCTCTATTCAGGGACGGAGGGAGGTAGACACCAGCCCATTCATGGTGGAAAGAGTCCTAGTAGAACTTGGGAAAATAAAAGCAGATAAGGCAATGGGACCAGATGGGATTCACCCCAGAGTACTAAAGGAACTCAGGAAAGTGCTGGTGGAACCACTGGCTGCTGTTTTCAATGCATCACTAGAGACAGGGGAGATACATGAGGACTAGAGGAGGGAAGATGTGGTCCCTCTCCAGAAGAGTGGAAGCAGAGAGGTGGCAGGCAATTACATGCCTTTAAGCCTGACCTCAGTAGTGGGGAATCTAATGGAGTCCTTACTTAAGGAAAGGATTATGAAGTTTCTGGAGGATAGCATGACACAGGATCCAAGGCAGCATTGATTCTCACCAAGAAGGTCCTGTCAGATTAATCTTACAAATTTCTTTGACTGGGTAACCAGGGTAGTAGATCAGGGAGGGCAGTGGATGTGGCCTACCTGTATTTCATCAAGGCCTTCCACAACATCCCACACAGGAGATTGTTAAATAAATTAGGGAGCCTGGGAGTGGGTTATATGGTGATAAAGTGGGTTGGGAACTGGCTAAGGGATAGGACTCAGATGGTGGTGGTAAATGGCATGAAATCTGAGGAGAAGGAGGTGACCAGTAGGGTGCCACAGGGGTCAGTGCTGGGGCCTGTCCTATTCAATGTCTTCATTAGTGACATTGCAGATCATCTGGAGGGAAAGGTGTACCTCTTTGCAGAGGAGTTTCAATGCTAAAATATGCAAGATCATGAACCTGAGTTACAGGAATTCAAGGGAGGAGTACAGGATGGGTGGGGAAATTCTGGCCACCACAAGTCAGAAGAGAGACCTGGGGATTATTATATCTGATGACCTGAAGGTGACCAAAAGGTGAGAAAAGGTGGTAGGAAGAGCAAACAGAATTTTGGGATGCATAGTAAGGGGCATAACAATTAGGACAAAAGAGGTGGTGATGCCACTGTACAGATTACTGGTGAGGTCTCAGCTGGAGTACTGTGTCCAGTTCTGGAGACCACATCTCTGTAAGGACATTGACAAAATAGAGGCAGTCCAGAGAAGGGCAATGAAGATGGTACATGGACAGCACCAAAAGCCCTATGAGGAAAGACTTAAGGACCTTAATATCTATTCATGGAGGAAAGAAGGGAGAGGGGAGATATGATAGAGACTTTCAAGTACCTTTGGGGAATGAACAGGGTACAGGTGGAAAGCATTTTTCAGAGAAAACTCAGAACAAGGACAAGGGATCATGATATGAGGCTGAAGGGTAGAAGGCTCTGGGATTATGTTAGGAGGTCCTTTTTCACTGAAAGGCTGGTGGAGCCTTGGGACAAACTTCCAGCAGAAGTGGTGGGGGTGAAAACAATATGGGGGTGCAAGAGTGTGTGGGATAGACTTAAGGGTACCCTGGAGATGTGCCGAGCAGGAGAGCCACAGATCAAATGGGATCTGTGGCCGAGTAGTGAAATGGGCAGACTAGGTGGGCTGCATGATCCTTATCTGCTGACACATTCTATGTTTCTGTGAGAGAGGGGAGATAAGTTGTCCATACTCGGCAGATGGCAGTTATTTTTAAGTGGCTTATATAGAGTCATAGTTCCAACTATGGTGGAAGTTGGTTATGGAATAACTCCATTTAAAATGTATTGACTTCTGTATTACTTATTTACCCAAAAGCTTGGATACATAGGAGTAAGAAACAAAGTTTAACTGAAGTAACTGCTGGAAACTTTTTGAGGGGAAACATCTGTAAAACTATAAGCAAACTAGTAATAAAACTTTGCACAATAAAAGACTGAGCAGAAACTCTTTTAGAGGATGAACATGAATACATCAGTGAATTCTGCCAGTACTCTGATTCCTACTGTATTCCCCACATTTGAATAAATTTGTGTGTATAACAAGAGCTACTGCTGATACTGAGGTGGAGGTGAGTGGAGGGGCTTGTTTATTTCACATTTACACGGCTCCTTTGCTTGCATCAACGCTGGTAGGGGTATTGCCTTTGGTTATTTAATCTAGAAATAAATGTCAAGCCACAGACAGACTCTAGTATTTAAAATGGAGGCACTGGATAAATACGTTTTCAAATACATTTTCAATGAAGTTTCCTTGATTTTGGCTTCCTCACCCTCTGGTCTGTTGTTGCGCTTTTGTGAAAACTGAGGATGTTGCTGGGTGTGAGATAACTGGAACTGAACTTTATTTTGCTTTTATTTGCTATATATCATCCTGCAGGTCATTATGGGGCCATATCCTTCTTTTTGGTACCTTACCCCAACAAATACTGCTCCATTGAGACACAAGTCAATATAGCTGCCATAGAGTTGACTGGCAGTTAAGTAAGTGAAAAGAAGCAGAAAATGTAAAGTGCATTGCAACAAGAGTGGGTAAACTTGTCCTTAATTAAGTCCTTGAGAGAAAGACTCAACTTAGCATGTTTATGTTTATTACTATCTATGTTGTTCAGGCAAATACACTTGCTCTATGTCTGCTGCTATTTTCAGAATTCCTGCAGCACCTAATGAACTATTATTAGGAGAAACAGAAATTTTATTTCTGGCTTAGCTTAGAATTTTGATGCCACTTCTTGGGGTTCTACCAGATAGCAATGTAAATCTTAAATGTAATGTATAATTTTCTGAGGACTATGTAGAATTGCAAAGTGACAGATGGGGACAGAAAAATATCCAAGGTGCTCAAAGGGTGCACCTAAGCAATGTGTTCCTGCATATAGTTGCCAATGTGCTTATACTGGGATATAAAATAATAGCCTGAAATGGGCCCAGTAAAGGGTATATGAGGTCTGAAAGTGAATTGAAAAGTGGACACAAGTGAACGTGGGCATGGTCCATAGAAACTCTGATATGATTTCTTATGTAGTAGCCAGCATATAAATCCCGCCATACTTGGTGACAATAGGAGCATGGGGCAGCATGTGCTATGGGGTGCACCTTGGTTTTCACCTAAAAAGATAGCTTTACTGGTAACAAGGGATATTTAAATGAGGGTTTAGTGACGGAGCCTTTCCATTTCGTTGTAACATAGCAACTTTACAAGTTGACCTACTAGACTAAACAGGACCTAAATATGGAGACTGGATTTTGTTCACAATGGTAGCCTGACGGGGACTTGTGCCATGGAAATATTGATGGTTAGTGCAGCTTATTGTACTTTAAGAGAATTAAGTAGACCCTTCTTGATTGCAGTTTTTGTTCTATTTAAATTGAGTTATCTGTGTTGATAAGATCTTGCTATGATATCAAAAGACCATCTAGGATCTAAAACATATATCAGATAGTTTATTACTAAGTGATCCATAAAACTTTTTTATCTTAAAAGTGCTAGTGTTTTGGATAAGTAAGCTGTTTGTATACTAAGCTCCCTATAATGAAGCAACTAATGGAGATCATTTTTAATGTTTTATTGTGAAGTATTTGTAATGTTATAATGCTTGCTTTCAAAAAAACGATCAGCAATAAACTATACTGAAACACACAAAGATGAGGATCCTGGACTTCAGGAGGACAGATTTAAAAATGATGGGTGAAGTCTTCAGAGACAGCCTAGTGGGGGTGGGGGTGGGAAGGATTGCTATGGAGGGTTTGAGGAATTGTGGGGAAATTAAGGAAGGCATAATTAAGGCAACAATCCTCTGTGTAAAGGAAGTGAGGAAAAGGAGGAAAATGAGACAACTGTGGTTATCGAGGCAGGTGGCTGAGGAGACAAAGGCTAAAAGAGTGTCATTCAGGAGGTACAAAGAGACACAGAAGGGAGGACAGGGAGGTTTAACAAGCAAAGCAAATGGAAGCAGGGAAAGTAACGAGTGGTGCAAAGGTGCAAACAGAGGAAAGGATAGCCAAAGGGGTAGCTAACAGGGAAACACCTTTCTTCAGATACATAAAAGAAAAGAGAAAGATGAGGGAAGGGATCGTGATAATAAAAAAAGACAGGGGGGGAGTGTACAAAAAGCATATATCCTGAACAGGTACTTCTACTCAGTCTTCATAGTGGAAGGAGAGGGGTACAGATCACAAAGAAGCAGCAGAAATTCTGGGAGAAGAGAGGTGGACACAAGCCTTTCACAGAGGAAAGAGTCTTGGGAGAACTTGAAATTTGAAACTAGGCATGGCTATGGGACCAGATGGAATGCATCCAGGGGTGCTGGGGGAGCTAAGCAAGGCACTACTGCACCTCTGACAACTCTGTTCAGCAAACTCACTGGAAACAAGAGAAGTTCCAGAGGACTGAAGGATGGCAGATATAGTCCCACTCCATAAGAGAGGCAGCAGGGAGGAGGCAGGCAACAATTATTTATTTAGTTTTTGTTTATCAGGTAAGTGCACTAGACAGAAACTGCCTATTTTCAGGCATGACCTGGGAGAAATACAACAACGTCAGATAACATAGGACAGTGCTGTGCAATAGGACAGTAGAACACAACATAACATCAAAAAGAAGATACAACAGCATTAGGTTACAGGGAATAGTGCAGTGTATCCAGTCAGTAGGACACTACATGATTAACATAAGACATTTTAGGGGAGGGCCAGTCCGTCTAATATCAGTGGTGGGGGAGTTAATAGAAACACTGGTAAAAGAAAGGCTAGTGGAATTTCTTGAATCCAGTGGGTTACAAGACCCAAGGCGACATAGATTTATGGGAGGGAGTTCATGTCAGATGAACCTGATCAATTTCTTCGATTGGGTAACCAGAGAAATATATCAGGGTGGGGTAGTGGACGTGGCCTAGTCTTCAGCAAGGTCTTTGACACCTTACCACATAGGAGACTTATAAGGAAATGGGGCAGTACAGGAGTGGGATCCAAGGTGGTAAACTGGGTAAGGAAAGAGTTGAGAGATAAGCAGCAGAGGATGGTGATAAATGGCACTCACTCTAATGAGGGGAGAGTGAGCATTGGGGTTACTTCAGGATTCAGTGCTTAGACCAGTTCTCTTCAATCTGTTCATAAGCAACATTGCAGAAGAGTTGAAAGGGATGGTAGGCCTCTTTGCAGATGTCACTAAAATCTGAAATGGGATAAATACTCTTGAGTCAGTGGACAAAATAAGTATAGACCTGGGAAAACTCTTGGAGTGCTTGAGGGTATGGCAGCTGGGCTTCAATACAAAAAGGTTCAAAATCATGCACCTAGGGCACTTCAATCCAGGGACAGTGTATAAAATGAGAGGTTCAGATGGTCACAAAGCAGAAAAGGGACCTTTCAGTACTGTTGCTATGTTCTAATCAGGGAATGGATCACAGATCTCCAGGTAGAAGATCACCTGGAGGCCAGTGACCATCACATGGTATGGTTCAATTTGGCCACTACATCAAAATCATCCCATTCCAAGGCAAAAATATGGGACTTCAAGGAGCTGACTTTGATAAGATGGCCAACAAAGTTAAGCTAACCCTGGCAAAAAGAAACACAGGTGAGGGGGTACAGGCAAAGTTGGCAAGCATTAAGAAAAGGAAGTGCAAAAGAAGAAGAAAACTACTTTGGTTCTCAAATACAGTAGCAGAAAAGGTCAGAGCCAAAAGGCTGGCCTTCAGGACATATAAGGGAACACAGCGTGATGAAGATAGGGAGGCATACCAAACTGCTTTGAGGGCAGCAGGGAAGGCAGTAAGGCAGGCAAAGTCCCAAACTGAGGAAACACTAGCACGAACAGTAAAAGAAGGTGACAAGACTTTCTATAGATACATTAGTGAAAGGAGAAAGTCCAGAGGGGGTATTGCTAAACTCAAAGGAGGAAAGGGGGAATGTGAGGAGGAGGACCCTGTAAAAGCATCTGTCCTAAATAGATACTTTTGCTCAGTATTTACTGAAGAGAAGGAAGGGCAGGACCCACAGCTCAGCACCATGGACACAGGAGGGAAGGAGGTGAGCACTGCTCCCTTCACAAAAGAAAGGGTCCTACAAGAGCTAGCTAAGCTCAGGGTGGAAAAGGCAATGGGATCTGATGGCATACATCCCAGGGTACTTAAGGAGCTAAGGGTGGAACTAGCAGAGCCATTAGCAGAACTGTTTAGTGAGTCTCTGAGCACAAGAGAGGTCCCAGAAGACTAGTGAAGGGCTCATGTGATCCCACTCCACAAGACTGGTAGCAGTGAGGAGGCAGGGAACTACAGACCAGTCAGTCTTACCTCAGTAGTGGGCAAGATTATGGAGGCACTCCTTAAGGAAAGGATAGTGCAACACCTGGAATCAGTAGGGGCACAGGATCCAAGACAGCATGGGTTTACAAAAGGAAGGTCCTGTCAAACTAATCTCATAGATTTCTACGACTGGGTAACCAGAGTGATGGACCAAGGTGGAGCAGTTGATGTCACCTACCTTGACTTCAGCAAAGCTTTCAACACTGTTCCACATAGAAGATTGATAAATAAGCTGGGTAGGCTCAGGGTGGGTCAGGAGTTGGTCAACTGGGTGGCAAACTGGTTGACAGGCAGAAAACAGAGAGTGGTGGTAAATGGTATACAATCAGAAGAGATGCAAGTCACAAGTGGGGTACCTCAGGGATCAGTCCTGGGGCCACTCCTCTTCGATATCTTCACCAGTGACATTGCAGATGGACTAGAGGGTAAGGCTTGTCTGTTTGCAGATGACACCAAGATCTGCAACAGAGTAGATGATCCAGATGGGGTGGGCAGAATGAGAAGAGATCTGGATAAACTAGCAAAATGGTTGGAAGAGTGGCAACTGGGATTTAATGCAAGGAAGTACAAGATCATGCATATAAGGAAGGGAAACCCTGAAGCCACCTCTAGGCTGGGAGGGGAGTTGCTGGCAGTCACAAAGGAAGAAAGAGACTTGGGCATCATCATCACCGATGACCTGAAATCATCCAAGCAGTAGGTAAGGCTAGGGGGATGTTAGGGTGTATTAGTAGGGGTATCACAAGTCGTAAGAGGAAGGTAATAATCCCTCTTTATAAGACACTGGTTAGGCCCCATCTGGAGTACTTCATGCAGTACTGGAGGCCACACCTTCACAAGGACTTTAACCAAATTGAGGCAGTCCAGAGAAGGGCAACCAAAATGGTGCAGGGATTGCATCAGAAGACATATGAAGACAGGTTAAAGGAGCTCACTATGTATACCCTTGAGCAAAAGAGGGAGAGAGGTGATATGATCGAAACATTCAAGCACCTTAAAGGAATTAACAAGGTAAATGAGTCTAACATGCTTAATTATAAGAAAAATAGCAGGACAAGAGGACACAGCATGAGATTAGAGGGAGGCGAGTAAGGGGGAATTTGAGGAAATTCTTTTTCACAGAAAGAGTGGTGGATGCATGGAACGGCCCACCTCAGGAAGTGGTGGCTATGAATACAGTGCTGGCTTCAAACAGGCATGGGATAGGCACAAGGGAGCAATAAAGATGGGTATGAATAGATAGGCCACTGACAGAGCATAGGCCGATGGCACATTTATAAGGTAGAAAAAGAAATGGGCAGACTGGATGGGCCTTACGGTCCTTATCTGCTGTCAACCTCTATGTTTCTATGTTTGTAACAATGTGTATTTATTGTTTGTGTTTCTTCCAAGTCCTGCCTGAAAATAGGCATTGTATTTGTCTAGTGCACCTACCAGGTAAACAAAGCAAAATTAATTAATAAATAAATTATATCTGCTGATTTCAAGGTGGTGAGGCAGTGTGACAAGGTAGTTGGCATGGCTGGTGGGATGCTGGGTTGCATGTGGGGAATCACCAGCAGAAGGAAAGAAATATTGTCATTGAATCCATCACTGATGAGACCTCACCTGGAGTACTGTGTCCAGTTCTGGAGATCATATTTCAGAAAGGATATAGACAGGGTAAAGATTGTTCAAAGGAGGGCAACTTAAATGGTGCAGGGCTTGCATGAAAAGCCCTATGAGGAGAGACTGAAGGATATCAGTATGGACATCCTAAAATAGAGGAGGGGGACATAATAGAGACCTATAAGTAACACATAATGGTGAACAAGGTAAAGGATGGGATTGTTTTTCAGAGGACAAGGTGCTCCAGGACAAGAGGGAATGCAATGATTCTTTACTGAAAGAGTGGTGGTTACCTGGAACAGTCTACCAGTGGAGGTGGTTGGACTGAAAACAGTGATGGACTTCAGGCAAACATGGTACTGGCACAAATGAGTCTTAGTAGAACAGTGGGGGGGGGGGGTAGCTGAAGATTAGGTAGCTTCTACTGTGACAGTATAACAGGGACAAACCTGACAGAGTAGGTGGGCTAAGCAATCCTTATATGTTGACAAATGTCCATGTTTCTATGTAGGGAACTGTTTTAGGTGGGAGGTGAGGAAATTCTTGTTCACAGAAGAGTTGATGAACAAATTGAATGGTTTGGTTAACAATGTGATGAATGTTAAATTAAAGATTAGATGGAACAGATTCAGGGGGCAGGTGGTGGTGCAGAATGTGGGTATAAAGAAACATAGAAGCATAGAATTTAACGGCAGATAAGGACCGCTTGGCCCACCCAGTCTGCCCATTTCCCTACCTAATGGATAAGCTGCAGATCCTAGTTAACCAGCAGCCTACGTATCCACATGATTCTCCATCTATTAGGGCATGTCAAAATGTTTAGTAAGGTTTTTTGGAAAGCTGGATAGACCGCAGGTATTTTTCTGCCCACTTTGCATGTAAATTTCTGTTTCTGTTGTTTTTTTAAAGTTTGCCACAGTGAGGGTGAGCGATGCTGGCCAATGGCAAATTCAGTATGGCTTTGAGTCATCCCCCCCAAGTTTGGTTAGGCTTTGATATTTCAGTTGAAATACTGTACTTCATGCCCTTCATAACAGGTGTCTAGCATAGAAACATAGTAACATAGAATTTGAATGCAAAAAAGGACCGCATGGCCTACCTAGTCTGCCCATTTCTCTACCTAACGGATAAGTGCAGATCCTAGTTAACCAACAGCCTACTTCCTCCTACCCCCATTATAATTGACTTATGTATGTCCCATGCATTCTTGAATTCTCCCACTGTTTTTGACTCTTCAACCTCCTCAGGAAGGCTGTTCCATGCATCTACAACCCTCTCTGTGAAGAAATGCTTCCTCACATTATCTCTGAGCTGTCCCCCCTTATCTTCAAATTGTGCCCCTTGTTCTTGCACATCTCTTTTTCTGAAATATGCTACCCTCTTGGATTTTATTGATTACCTTGAGGTATTTGAAAGTTTCTTTCATGTCCCCTCTCTCCCTCCTTTCCTCGAGGCTAAACATCTAAAGCTGCTTTAGTCTTTCTTCATATGTTTTCTGGTACAGACCCTGCACCATTTTGGTTGCCCTCCTCTAGACAGCCTCCACTCTGTCTATCTCTTTGCAGAGAAGGGATCTCCAGAACTGTACACAGTACTCCAGATGTGTTCTTACCAACTGTTTGTACAGAGGGCCAACAACTTCCTGTTTTCTACTGATGATGCCTTTCCCTATGCAGCCCAGTTTCCCCTCAGCCCTTCTTACTGCCTTCTCACATTGTTGGCCCACCTTTAGGTCATCAGATATGACTACCCCAGGTCCCTTTCCATTTTTGTTGTCAGTATTTCACCCCCCATTGTGTACTCTTCCCTTGGGTTTTTGTTTCCCAGGTGCATTACTTCACACTTCTTTCCATTGACTCTAAGCTGCCTTACATTTGACCATTCCACCAACTTTGCCAAGTTCCTTTTCATCCTTTCCACCCCACCTTGCATATCAACCATGGTGCAGATCTATGTGTCATCTGCAAAGAGATATACTTTTCCTTCCAGTCCCTCTGCAATGTCACTTGCAAAGACATTGAAAAGGACCAGCCCCAGTACTGAACCTTGCAGTACCCCACTAGTAACCCCCTTTCTTCACTGTGGACTCCATTTACTATTACCCTCTGTGTTCTGTTGTCCAGCCAATGTTTTACCCAGGCTACCACCCTAGGACCCACTCCCAGGCTGACTAATTTGTTTATTAATCATTTGTGTGGGACTGTGTCAAATGCCTTGCTAAAGTCTAGGTAGGGCAAGTCCACAGCCCCTCCCTGGTCTACTACTTTTGTCACCCAGTCATATAAATCAATTAGATTTGTCTGACATGACCTTCCAGTTGCAAATCCATGCTGTTTCCAGTCCTGTGCCCCACTGGCCTCTAGGCACTCAACAATTCTTTCCTTCAGAAGTGATTCCATCATTTTCCCTACCACTGAGGTCAAACTGACAGGTCTGTAGTTTCCTGTCTCTGTCTTGCTCCCACTTTTGTGAAGGGTAATCACATTTGCTCTCCTCCAGTCCTCAGGTACCACACCATCCTCCCATGATTTATTAAAAAGGGTAGTCAGTGGTGTTACTAGTTCTTTCCTTGGTTCTTTTAGAATTCTGGAGTGAATCCAATCAGGCCCCATTGCTTTATCCACCTTCAGTTTTAAGAGTTCTTTCAGAACCCTTTCTTCTGTGAAAGGACTAATATCAACCCCCCTAACCAGAGTGCTTCTATTGACTGGATTAGGTATTTCCCCCTGCTTTTCCATTGTGAATACTGTGCAGAAGTATTCATTCAGTATCCCTGCTTTTACACTGTCACTCTCTGCCCAACCACCTTCCTCTTTATTCAGCCTCAGTATCCCTGCCTTAGTCTTTCTTTGCTCCCTAATTAACCTATTAAAGGTATTATCCCCCTTCTTAACTGAGTTGGCTATCTTTTCCTCAGTTTGTACTTTTGCTATTCTGACTGCCTTCCCTGCTTCCTTTTGCTTTAACTGGTACAGTTCTCTGTCCTGCTCCTTCTGTGTTTTTTTATACTTCCTGAATGCTATCTTTTTCTCCCTAGCCTTCCCCGACACTTCTTTTGACAACTGTAGTGTTTTGTTCTATTGTTTTGATTTGTTTATTTGCTTCACACAAAGACTTGTTGCCTCTGTGATGGCAGTTTTGAGGTTCCCCACTGTTGCTCCACCCCACCTTCTTGCCTGTTTGCTAATGCTTTCCTGAGGCACTCTCCCATTTTGACAAAATCAGCCCTGTTGAAGTCCAGTGCCTTCACTTTTGTATGGCTACAAGTAGGTGTATGTGATGCCCCTTCATGACACCTTATTTATCCTAGTCATTTACCAACATCTACCAACTACCCAATTCTGACAGTTTTTTAATACAAAAATGGCATGTGCAAAGTTGGTACAGTGCAAGGAGCAAGCATTTGTTTTAAAATGAAGCAGTCTGGCAGAATAGGAGAGGGGTAGAGAGAAAAAACTGACTGGGGTCGGGGAGATGGTGGCTACAGGACTAGCATGGGCACCTGGAGAAGTCTAGCATTTTTTATCAATTTAATGAAGTGTCAAAATAACCCAAATTGTCCTAAAACTTTTACAGCCCCCACTCAAAGAAAAAAATGCCTAATTGTCAGCACTTTCTACAAATGCAGATATGGCTTTGGCTTACCTTTATACCTCTGGAACTCTTGACGTTTGCTGTAATTCCTCCCATTTCCATTACAGGCACAAAGGAGGGATCAGATACATGGCAATAGGTCTATGATGAGAAGAAATTAAGGGTATTGGAATGGAATTACTAAAGATGAGAGGTGAGAAAATTTTTTCACAATTTAAAAAAAAGTGTCAAAATTGGTAGTTAGAAAGGATGAAACTAGTTCTAGCTTAATAAACTGGACCATACAAAACCAATCCAGCCTGAATCTCCAACCCTTCCAACTGCATAACCATCCTTGAATCAGTGCACTGTATGGCAGTAGTTCATAAATGGATGTTATGTTCCATGATGGGCTAACAACAAGGTTTTGCGATGGACTGTGGGCTTAGGAAAGGATCTCTACCTTGGGGGACTCCTCTTGGGTCACTTGGGTGAAGTTACACAGGGACAAATGCCACAATTCCTCCCTTGAAGTAAATTAAATCATGCCTTGTAAGACTTCACACTGTACCTTGCAAGCCTGAATGGAATCTGGGGGGTCATAATACAAACCTCGGTGTACCATCCATGTTGAGAGCAAACATGGTTACCACTAGACTGTTCACCCTACCCACACACATCTTTTTACTATGATGGTTAGGAATGTTCAATCTCCACTGGACTTCCACTTCATAAATACAAATACAAAACCAAAATTAGAAAGAGGAGATGGGGAGTCACGTGATGCAGTCATCCTGGTAGCAGCTTTCCTCTACTACTCCAGCTCTCCGACCCAATAAACCAGCAATTTTGGCAACGTACTGAGCAGGTTACTCTCTACATAGAGTTGTGCGTGACTAGGAAAGGACTGAGCAGCTGGCCAGCTGGTGCAGCGGTGGGATTTCTGCTTGTGACGCCGGCGACCCGGGTTCGGGAATGGACCCGGATCATCGGACGGCCGGCCGGGGAGAAGGATTGAGCGCCTGATGGGCAGCCTCTCTCCGGGAGGGGTGGGTAACATTCGAGCACTGGGACTTCCCGCGAGGCCGGGAGAACTCATGCTGCCGACGCTCAAACAGGGGGAGGGAGGCGGGGCTGATGCTGGCGTCATTGCACGTCCCCGCCTCCTCGGGGGAGGAAAATGGGAGGGAACAAAAATCCCATGCCTTGCATCTCGGTGACGCTCTGCCCCAGGAAAGCCCTGATTGGCCACCGGAGCCGTTCCCCCAACCAGTCACAGTTCCGCGGTCCGATATAGGGGGTCGGTACCATGGCCCCACTCTCTGGGGGGTAAGCCAGGGATGACCGGAGGAGATGGCAATATCCGGTGGCCGGGGCTCCAGGGGTCCATGACCAGAGTGGATGGTCGACGAGAGGCGTGGGGAAAAAATAGGAAAATATAAAAAAAAAAAAAGGAAAGGCCTGAGCACACAACATAGTGGTCAAAATCCCGATACGGAGATGCAGGCAAGGAAATATCTTGCAAAACATACTCCGCCGGCAACGCCCGAAAAGGCCCCCAAAAAAGCCAGGGCCTCGGGAGGTGAAGACGTCCCGTCGCCAGAATCTACTATGGAGGAAAAGCAACCTCTCACACTGCAATGCTTCTTGCAAGAATTCTCCCCATTCAAAGAAAATATGGTCACAATAACAGCAGAAATAAAAACACTTACCCATGCAGTTGAAGATCTACAACAAAGATCCCTGGATGATGGTGCCAGAATCAAGTCAGTGGAGAAGAGGACTGATAAGTTGGAGCCCGAAATAGTCACGATCCGTCAAAGACTGGCCAAAATGGAAATGAAAGTCGAGGACCTGGAGGGCCACAGTCGTAGGAACAATGCGGTCCTCATAGGCCTACCAGAAGGTGCTGAGGGGACAGATGTAATTAACTTTGTCCAAAAACTGATTGAAAAGCTAGCCGGACCATCACCCTTCGGCCCGACCTATATTATTGAATTCGCGCACCGGGCTCTTTGCCCCAAACCATCTCTTGGAGCCCCCCCTCATCCACTGATCTTCAAGTTCCTAAACTTTCTTGAGCGTCAACATCTGTTTAACAAAATAAAAGTACTGAAAGAAGTGCGCTGGGAAGATACCAAGATTAGAATTGCGCAAGATCTGCCTGCTTCAATTAGGCAGAGAAGAGCCCAGTTCCACCCTTTGGTCTCCAAATTACTGGCTGCCAGTGTGAAATTCCGAATGACCTACCCCGCGAAGTTGGGGGTAATGATTTCAGGATCTTGGATGTCCTTTGAAGATCCAGATTCGGCTACAAAAGGGCTTAAAAGTGCCTTCCCTGAATTATTTAAAGAAATCTGAGTGTCATGAGGTGACGAGATGCCCTTTACTAATATGCCGAAGTTTATAACCTTAATGGGTGGCTGGACTTTATACCCCCTGGAGGTGGGTCTTCAGTTATTAATTTCATTACTGCTGCTTATTGCGCTAGTAAATGAGAGGGAGCACTGTAGTAACTCAAGCAGCTCGCTTGGTATACTGACCAAGTTATGGACTGTAGATACCTTAAAAAACTATTCCTCATAACGTCCTGTAGGAATATTATCTTCTGGCTAATCTGTCCAAAGGGTTCTTGACTGCAGTGTTTCACCCAATCTTCACGACAAATAACAGTAGAGGGCGCCCAAGACCATGTAATGCAAAATGCACCCTTCCTCAGCAGAGCAACATAGCAGCGAAGCCGCTCGGCACAAGCCAAGGATCCAACAGCATTGTGTCAGCTAACAGAGCAAGAAACACACAGCCCTTACTGTTCAAGATGCCTAACGTATGGTATCAATGAGTGGGACTTCTTCTCTACTCAGAAAGCTCAAAGATACTACCACAATTTCACTCTGGGTATATCGGTTTACTTTTCCCGGCTAGTCTGGTCTAACCTCATGTCAGGGACATAGTATAGAGGCTCGAATTACTCCAGATTTATGGAGGCTATGATATCACAAAAGATACTGTGAGAATATCCCTATAATATGAACCCAGTATGCCCAACATTCCTCATATTCGTTTGACTTCATGGTAGCCATCTTCGCTTGTAATTATGCCTGCTCTGCCTCACTCTAAGGATACGAAGTGCCCTTTTCACTTCTCTAACATGGAGAACCCCTGTACTATCTGGATCACCCAGTCATCAGTAGCAGAAAGTGATTCGGTTTAGGGGGCCCTTCAGAACAAAACCTCTATCGGCGATGAGGAATTCAGAATCCTGTTTCTTCTCTGATCTAGCATACGCCACTAGAATGTTGTTATAAGGCTTGTGATGATGTAAAATGCAAATCGAGGGATCTGGGTGTCCCGTATTTAACTACCTTCCTGACCCGAGTCTACATCGCAAGCAGCCACTTACAGTACCGTTTTACCGATAAAATAAAGGCAGGGGTCTGTGCAGTGAAGATTGTGACATGCTGAGCCCATGAGGAACGTCTCTTTGATGAAGATTCAGGTGAAGACTGATCTTTGGGACATTACTGGCTATCTACTGTCTTCTCAATATGTTGAGCTGGCTTGCCTAACGTTATTCTTCATAGCCAAATTACTTACATAATTACTGCTGATATTGCTTAAGAGGGAGGGTACTCAAGACTCTATCTGGGTGATTTTAGCCTAACTCCTTGCCAGGAGGTTTATGATTTATTTATTTTTAATGTACCTTTCCCTTACGGATATGAATCTTTATATCTAAATGAGATGGATGCTATGTAGCACCTGGACCTAATGGTTTGCTAACCTAGTAGGGTTTAACATCAGTCCTGACGATTACCTTATTGACTTATTGTACCTATACACCTCGAAGCAGAGACATTTACAATTGCCTGAGGTCATTGTTACTAACCCAAAATTCTCAACTAGGGGTTGTTTATGTCCAATACTTTGTAGGTTACTAGACATTTCCTTGTTTAAAGAGCTCTATATCTCATAAAAAAGACGGCTTTTTTAATCATGGCTCTCACTTAACCTGTACCATCCCAGGGATGGGGCTTGGAGTTGGCCTCTAGGTCACCACAATACCCATCATTTCCACTTAGGTTAAGTAAAATGCCAATACACGCTGTTATATAATCTCGCATACTCTGTGGGGCTCTGGTTAAGCTGTTATTTAGAAGGGCTGTTAAGGAGCTCTCGAATGCAGAAACTCAGGATAATACTATTTAGGATCTAAAGTGTTTTTTCTGCTCTCTTTTTTTTAACATAAGTGTTTCATGATTGTCGTTGTTGGCTGTGATTTTGATCAGCAAGATAAGATTATACTGTACATCTTGATTCGAAGTAGATTAAAGAAATAGTTTGGGTATGGAACAAGAGATGTTAGGGAATGCATTTAGTTACACCCTAACCCCTCCAATAGTCCACATTGAGGTTTCGATAAGTCTTCAACTGGATAGGGTTATGGATGGGTTCGGAGGGTTGGGGGATGGAGGAGCATAGCACGGGGTTCTGTTGTTCACGGACCGTAGCTATGACGGGAAGGGGGAGGGTAGGAGGGTAACCTGGAGGCTGATATCAACGTTCTCAATTATTGAATGGGGGTACATGGGGAGGAGGAAGGAGGGTGGGAATGCCCAAATCAGGCTTCTAAAGGTAAACCCAGTGAGGTTGTGGCCAGAGAAAAAACATCATTTGAGAGCTCAGAATGTCATGCGAAGTCGATCTTAATTTGTGATGAGTAACCTAACAATCTCCTCATGGAACGTCAAGGGTGTCAGACATAAAACTAAACAATATCAAGTATGCAAGCATCTGCAACTTCTGAGATCAGATATCACGTTTATACAGGAGTCTCATCTCCTGATCTCAGAAGAGTTAAAAATGAGGAAACAACAAATAGGACAAGTATTCACGGCTCAAGGAACAAAGCAGAGCTGTGGGGTTATGATTCTGATAAAAACCAAAATCCCCTTTGTGCCAAGTAATGTAATTAGAGATGCCCATGGGAGGTACATACTTGACCTTGGAAGAATGTATAACTCAGAATTACTACTGGGAAGTATTTATGGACCGAACTCAGCTTCTCCCGACTTTTTCATGGAACTTATAAACAAATTGGTGCCCTTTATTAAAATCCCAATGATTCTGAGGGGGGATCTAAATGTAGCTTTCGACTCAAACATAGACCGCACAGGCAGTAGGTCTGGAGGTCTGACACCGGCTCAAAGGGCCTTAGGAGATTTATTGGATAATATAGGTCTCTGTGATGTATGGCGAATACTGCACCCCACAGAGAAAGGTTTTACCTTTACTTCCCCTGTTCACAAAACATCCTCCAGGATCGATTACATCTTGATCTTGCACTGCCTGATAGCAGGGGTCATCGACTCCGCCATACATCTGGGGCCGCCATCAGACCACTCAATAGTGACATGTCAACTTTCCCTAACAGGTATCTCCCAGAGAAGTGGTCATTGGAAAATCAATAACCAACTTTTAAAAGACCCAGCAATAATAGATTACATTAATACTCATATTTCCCAATACAAATCGGTTAATGTTAATTCCACAAGTAAACCAGATATGGAATGGGGGGCCCTCAAAGCTTACCTGAGGGGTTTATTAATTGGAGTGGCTTCAAGGAGGAAAAAGTCGAGAGAAAAAGAACTAGTACAGCTCCTCAAACAGATCAGAGATATAGAAAAAATACTGTCCCCTTCTACATCAGAACAGACTCTAGTAGACCTGGTTAAACTTAAAGGCTCCTATATGGAGCTTCTCAGAGAGAGGGCAGAATACTTGATTCTGAAAACGAAAGCCACTTACACTGATCAGGGGGAGAAAGCAGGGCATCTTCTGGCTGCTCGCGTTAAGCAGCAGGAGTCTGCCAGGTTCATTGCCGTGATACGATCACATAATGGACCCCTAATGTGGTGAAGCTAAAAAGAAATTACATCAAATTTCAAAAATTCTACCAATCTTTATATTCACGATGACAAACCCCTCCCTGGAAGGACTTAGACCAATATCTAAAGGAATCGCACCTTCCCACTCTCATAACTGAGCAGAGCGCGGCTTTATGTGTTCCTCTAACTGAAGTAGAGATTCTAGGAGTAATAGACAGCCTCCCTAATGACAAATCACCAGGACCGAATGGGTTCTCCCCAAATTTCTACAAGATATTTGTGAAAAATCTAGTCCCTCTACTTCTACCAGTGTTCCAACAGATCCTAGACGGAAAGAACACAGATGCTTCATTATTCGAAGCGATAATTGTCCTCATTCTAAAACCAGGTAAAACTCCAGAAGATACGGCAAGCTACAGACCGATTTCGTTACTCAATCAGGATGTCAAAATCCTGAGCAAACTGCTGGCAAATCGTCTAAGCAGAGTCCTCCCAAATCTGATAGGAATGGAACAGGTGGGATTTATGAAAGGTAGGTTGGCTAGCGACCATATTCGAACTCTGGATCATGCTTTCTCGGCATCCAGAGATGTGGAATATCCAGCGGCCCTGGTCTCTCTGGATGCTGAGAAAGCATTTGATAGAGTAGATTGGAACTTCCTCTTCCGAACGCTACATGCCTTTGGCATCCCCTTAGAATTCCAGAACTGGATTCAGGCCTTCTATAGATCTCCAACAGCCAGAGTTTTATGCAATGGGTGTAGTTCTGACAAGTTCCCTGTGCTCTCAGGCACGAGGCAAGGATGTCCCCTATCCCCCCTGCTTTTCAATTTATATTTAGAACCCCTCATCTGAAGGCTAGTGACTGACCCCAGGATTCTAGGAATACTGGTGCAGGGCATTGAAATCAAGGTATTGGCCTATGCAGATGATCTACTTCTCTGCACCTCACATCCTGATAAAGCCACCCCCCGTCTTCTTAAGGTTATTAAAGATTATAGTCTATTATTAAATTATAAATTAAATCTAGGAAAAACGGTGGTATTCCCGCTTAACCATAGAGTGATGAGGAATGAGGTCAAGGTATTAGGTCTGTCCTGGGAGATGAGATCATTGAAATATTTAGGTTTCATTCTCTCAAGGATCACCACCCTTCTGGGCAAATATAACTTAGATTCCTTGTTAAACATCATTGTCCATGACCTAAATAGATGGTCCCTTCTACCCTTGATGATTTGGGGCAGGGTTAGCCTCATCAAAATGAACATTTTCCCACGGCTGTTTTACCCACTTAATCTCCTAAATATCTGGCTACCCCAATCGTGGTTCAAAAAAGTGCACACTATCTTTTCTAATTTTATATGGGCTGGAAAAGGGCACAGACTAGCATTTCACAAGGGGGCCTCTGAGTACCGCATGTTGGCCTTTACTACTGGGCCAGCCACATGAGAAAATTCTTGAGGTGGCTCACTCCAAATGATCCCAGATGTCCCGAAAGATACATACCACTTTGGGTCCAAATAGAATCCACACAAATTCGCCATCACAACCTGACCCCAGCGGCCCTTCTCTTTGTGCAACCCAAGTACCTCCCTAAGCCCTTGCTGGAGACACCAATCACCATTTTGGTCAGGGTCCATGCCCAGCTTTGCTCAGTTATTAAGTATAACCAACGGTCAGACTTAGAGCAACCTCTAGTGGGCAATCCAAATATTAAATTAGATGGGAAAGTTCTCTCCCCCCTCTGGGTTCCACAACTCCGAGAAGCTAAGCTCAGTTATTTCTGGGTGGAAACAGAACAAAAGTGGGCTTCTTCTACAGACATTCTGGGAAAATTAGGGCTGCCAACCTCCAACATATTCAAATTATTCCAACTGCGACACATCCTAGTGAAAGACATAGGGACCAACCCCTTGATGTCAGCGATTACCCCCTTCTGGGAGGAATTGACTCAATTTGTTGGCCTCCCTCATGCAGTTTCTAAAATATTCAAAGCTCTATACAACAGAATACACTCTGGGCCTTTTAGACCTATGGACCATTGGGAAAAACTTTGCCGGAGACACCCATTAACTGGGAGACACTCTGGCGAGGATGCCATAAATTCATTACTCAAGACAGGCTTCGACTCTTGCAATTCCGTATCCTGCACAACCTATATTACACCCCTCAGAAGATATCCAAGTTTGAAAAGGAATGCTCTGCCACTTGTTTGAGATGTGGCCAAGGTGAGGGCAACTTAATCCACGTATTTTGGCAATGCTCCAAAGTAGCTCCCCTGTGGTTGCAGATCAAGCAAAGGGCAGATCCCTTGCTGGGCCTTGATGAGTTGTTCACGGTTGATAAATGCTTGTTAGGAAATTACTCAGAGGTCCCAGTAAACTCACGGAAATACCACATAGCCCTTATATCTATGTCAGTTTAAAAACTAGTGCTTCGGCACTGGAAAGATGACAAAGCTATGTCATATACTGAATGGTTGGCAGAACTATTAAGTAATATCAGATTGGAGAAGATGATTGCCAGTTTACAAAACAGATTGAGTAAATTTAACAAAATCTGGGCTCCACTTTTAGCTTTGTATTCTCAGTGAACATCACAACCACAATAAACTTGGAAAGTAGAGATTCTACGTAATCAATAATTCTGGGTGATTATTCCTGGGATGGGCAAGCGTTTGGAGGGGAGGTGGGTGAGAGGGAGAGATATTTGGTTAGGGTAGGGTAGGGAAAGGGTTCCTTCCTCTTTTTTTTTTTGTTGTTGGTTTTGTTTATTGTATATACTGAAAGTACATGTCTACATGGAATGTACCGTAAATATGATGTACTATATGTTTGAAATTGTAATAAAGATTAAATAGAAAAAAAAAAGAAAGAGGAGATGGATTATTTATTAAGTTGCTGTGAATCAGCTTAGGCAAAATGCTCCTGGAGTGTGAAAGCTTATTACCCCCACTATAAACTATTGTTGCACCAGAAGCTCTACTAACAAGATTTTTAATATACCCCACTGTCGCACTTCTCTGGGACAAAGGTCCATTGCCTACCATGCCCTGCTATGGATGAACTCGCTGCACCGTGACATCACTTCAGCATCCACCTTGAGCTCCATCAAGGTTAAACTTAAGCAACAGCCAGTTGCTGATGCCAGTTGTGGCTGCTTCCAATAACCTCCTTTTGTGACCAGCACTTATTCTAACCTTATGCTGTCCTGACCATATGCATAACCATTCTCAGCACGTAAATAACTGTTCTAAGTTGCTAATTATTCTCCTTTCACATTTCCTCTTGATCCCTTCCACTCTTTCCCCTCACTCCTCTATGGCTTTCCCCCTATCTTCCCTCCCCCCTGCAACATCTCCTGAGCTCCCTTGCTCACTTTAAAATGCATTGTCCTATACCTTCTCACCTCTGATGAGGCCCCTGGGCTGATGCCATCCCTTACCTTGTTGAGTATTAGATATTATGCTGAGTCTGTTCTCATTTTCCTGTAAAAGGTCATTTCATAAGACACCCCTCCCTCTCTAATATGACCCTTTGAATTCCAGGTTTTAATCAAATATGCACCATGTCATACATTGTTCAATGCCACATGTATTGGAACTTCTTTAGTTATACGCTCTTGTAATGTCTTATATAATTCCTTGTTTTGTTCTCCGTCTCATACTTTTCCAATATGTATTGTTCGTCTGATGTGGAGCCTATGAAATGAGCTTGTTATCTAAGGTGTTATCTGAAAGTTCAAGAAGTAAAATAATTTAACAGATACTGTATGCCATCATAAAATGGGATTGAATACTCTTGAAACTGATTAGCTGAGGGCCATCTTTACCCATGCTGTTAACCTCAGCAGAACAGCAGTGGCTAAAAATCCAGCTGCCTCTTCACAATACAATCAGTAATAACCACACACCCTTGACTGCCATCACAAATATGGTTATCACCTTTACTCATTGAAAACCTTCAACTAGGCCCTAAAAATAAAACTGCCTTAATTAAATTAAAAAAAAAAGTTAAATGTTATCAGCCCTCATAATCCTCTTCTTAAACTCACATACATACTTTTAAAAATAAAGTACCACAGTACTTACGGTTTTAAATTCTGGTATTTCTTTACGGATCATGAAAAATTCCCCTCCTATTCTTAACTGCTTACAGGACAAGTCTCTGTTGTTTAACCTGTTACAGATACAACTGAAGCACTGTTTCTGTCTGAGATCTTCTATGATGAGAGTGATGGAGTGAACATTCTGCCAGTGGAACTAAACAGAGATTTCAATTATTGTATTCCATCAATAACAAACATTCCATACTGAGTGTAGGAAAGACAGAACAGAAACAAGGTGGCGAAAAGGGAAGAAATAATGTAAAGAAGAAGGAGAAAAGATGTTTTAAACAGGTAAATGGGGGTGTTTGGGGGAAAATAAAGGGTTTAAGGGCTAATTTAAAAACAAAAATGTATTTTGTTGTGTATTATATATGAAACTGAGATGGCACAGCAAATTTTGGGATGTGTTGGGATGCATAAATGTTTAAAAAATCATTAAAATGATTAACATTGTTTATCTGTGTGTGTTTTTTTATCCCCCCAAAAACAGATCCTTAGACCCATTTTATAAGTGCAATAAGACATTTCAGGATGTTTCTTTGTGGTGGGATAAAGACACTTCTTGGGAGGCTGAAGGCACTTAGGGATACCTCACATCTCACAACACAGCTGAGGTATGCCATTATCCCACCACAATGCACATCCTTCCATATCTTATTACTTAAGTTTATTTCTTTATTAAACAATTACCTAATTCTTCCTTTCTTCAAGCTCTTCCACTGCTTATTTAAAATTGTACCATTCAGTGACCTCTTAATTCCAGAATCTTTCCTTGGCTACCTCAGTACCAACTAGAATTATAAATGGCAACAGGTTATACATGTTCAATCATTTGTTACATCTCATTATGGAATGGGTATAAAATACCCAGAAACCTAACTGGTGAGGAGCTTGGAACCTGCTGTTGATATCCAAGCACACGAGCACTGGAAAAAGGTCTATGAACTCACTGACCCATGTACATCAAGCACATACAGCCGTATCAGTACATCTCAATTCATTTACTTGCATCTGGAGAAAAAAGCAGAATCTGCAATCTACTGGTAAAACAACAAAATTAGAATGGATATAAAGAACTATTTTTTCCTTTTTTTTTACTTTTTTTAAATTTTTACTTATTTCAATAATTTTTTAAAATAAAATATTAACCAATCTTAGAGGACCCATTTCATAATTACAATAAGGCACTCTGTACATACTGTACTTTGTGTTGGGATACTAGCAATTCTGGAAGCACTCGGCCTTTAGACTTGTGCTTCAACCCGCTGAAGGCATGCCATTATCCCAGCATAAAGCACACACTGTCATGTCTTAATGCTTAAGCATTCCTGGTAGAACATAATATTGTTTGTCTTGTAATAAAGGTATATTTGTGTGATACAGACAGGTAAGAGGATTGTAGCAATGGTGGGTGCTGATTGCCATGTTGGTGTCCTGGTGCCCTGCCCAAGCCAAGGATATCACAGCAGTTCTAAAGAGAGAGGGTGGAGAAACCCAGATCAAACTCTCCTCCTCTGTGATTGGTGGGATATGCCTCCCACTACAGTTGCAGGAATTGGCATGGACAGATATTTCCAGACATTATGTAATATATTTAATAAGATTCTCTCTAGTGGCTCAATAGTGGTACTGCAGGCAAGAAGGCAAGGAATTTCTCTAGCGATATTATGGAAATTTCAGCCACTATCTGGTCATGTCCATTACTACAGCTGTACTTTACCTTCACCTGGGTGATCTCAGGTGATGGTGCACTTAAGCAAACCTGTGTGGAGCTGGCCCACCGGCATAGTGGTTGGAGTTCCGATTGCGATGCCAACAACCCAGGTTCGGGAATGGATCAAGGAGTTGAGGGCCGACCAGGGGAGAAGGATCGTGCATCCTGAGGACCACTCTTCTTCTCTGAGGGGAGGGAGGGGAAGAGTGTCCAGCACTTTATGGACCCCTGGCAGAGGCTGGAGGTACTGCTGGGACCAATGCTAGTATGTTAGGTCCAATGCCAGTACAGGGTCAGACACTGGATGTCATTGCATGTCCCAGCCCCCTGGGCACCAAGCCATAAAAATGCCTGCCTTCTGGCATGACAACCCACTCCACTCTGCCATCCATTGCCTCTTTCACCCACCAGAGGGTGTCCCACTCCTGTGGAGCCAACCCATGGAGCAATCCAGTGCTTCCATATGATGTCCATTGTGAGGGGGAGCCCTCCTGGTGGTCTCGCTCAGGGGGGAAAGCTTGGGCATTGGGGAGTTGGGTGGGATGGTGTCCGATAACAAGAGGGGTTTCAGACCAAAAAATAAAGAATAAAAAAAAAAAAGAGCTGTGTGGCAGGATAGGATACAAACATCAGTAAGCCTGGAGTGAAGCTACCTGGGACATCCCTATGTCCTCATAGGTGGTGCAAAAGCATCGAAAATTGGGTGGTCACTAGCTGGGTAGATGAAGCTCAGCTCTCGCCTTATGTCCAGTGAGGGCAGTCTTATTCCTCCCTGGGGATGTCCCCAAGCACATTTGCTTCTGATCATTAGCAAGTGGATTGTGTTGCTTGCCTGCCTTCCTGGATGCTGAATAGAGGGCCATGACTTTGGGGTGGGTAGGTGAATCAGCCATTGGTTATGGTGGGAAACCATGGGATCCTTGGGGTTTTGGGATACACCAATGGAATCATGTCCAGCACAAATTGGACCAATGGGGGGGAGGGGGTGAAGAAATAATTGGAACAAAAAAGAGAGAGAACTAAAGTCAGAGGAATTTTACATTCTGTCCATCACCCATCATTTTTGAGCACTTCAGTTACTGAAAAAAAAACAGGAGAAAGCTTAAGTATACTTTATAAACCAAATTTCATTAGCGTATAATAACAGGTCAAATCAGTTCATGGTTCATTTAAGGAAACATAATGGCATCATCGTTGAGGAATTTAAGAGTAAATGAACTGAAAATGCCTTCTGTAATAACTATGGAAATGTTGAATTCATCATCGATTCCATGCTCCATTTCACAAAGATGCCATAAGGTTCCCACATCTTTGAGAACCAGTATAATTTTATAGCTTTCAGTGCTGACAGTGATGCTAGAAAGATGGCAATTAGATGTGATCAGGGTGATGAACTATACAGCTGCTAATAATTAATTCCCTCACTAGCTAAAGATAAAAAACACAATTCTAAAGGGCCTGTCAGTGACCCAATCTATTATTACAGTAAATGTGATCCCTGAGTATTAAAACTTGGTTTGACACATTTAATGTGAAACCTGATACCAGTTCCTCATGGTGTTCCATTAATGCGTTGCTCACAGATGAATGTTACGAACAGATTTTGCTGACAATACATTCTCATCTAAACTAACATGCTGCATCCAAACTATGGTGTTACATAGCAGGAACACAGTCTTATCCAGAAAGCGGGGTGGGGTTGCATACTTTATGAATTATAATGCATGACTATATTCCACATCTGGTGCATGGCACTGGCCCTCGATCTTTCCAGGACTATCCTTATTTGACAGAATCTTAAAGATATACCATGGGCTTACAATTGTAAAGAAGAAAAAAAGAAGCCCTGGTAAATTGCATTACCAGGTGTAAAGTTGGAGAGCTCCACCAGAACAGAGCACTTTAACATGCAGAAGTAGATGGCACTCCAACAATTGTTGCAGAAACTTCTTGTTTATTGAAAGTACAAAAACCATCAAACATGAACAGGTCAGCCTCACTAGGCTACTCACCACTGCACTTAGCTCAATAAAGCTTCCTTAGGGGGTGTGCCCTGTTGTTGTAACAGCCTGTTTTTAAATCCAACCAGTGGTGATGTTGCTATTAAATCATAATTTGAATTAACAACATCAGTTACAAGCTGATATCACCCAAAGTGCAAAGAAGGTTAGGAAGTGCAGTGTGTTCTGTATTCTGATATATATAACAAGGGAAAAAAAACACAATCTACATATCGTGTTTAGTGACTTGTGCACTTTCACCACACAAGAATTTATTGCAACAATTGTAGCAGTGTAGTCTACTTCTGGGTGATAGAGTGCTCTGTTCTCGTGGAGGGGTTTGATATTTAGCTGGAAAGGTTCTTTCAGTACTGTAGCACATCCATGCTGCCAAATCGCTGTGTGATGTGTCTTTTTTGGACTTTGCAAAGTTGGGCAGTCCTTCTCAAAGCATATTGGATCCACAGATGAGACATATCATGATTTATTCCATACAGAGCCACAAAGAAAAAGAATTTCTAAGAAGCAATACATCTTTGTGTATAGGGTGATGCAATTTCTCTTTTATATATGATATTCTTTGAAAATAAAGCATGTTCTGAAAGGCCACATTAGAGATTAAAAAGGGAAAGTAACAACAGCATATTTAGTTTTTAATTTTCAAAAATTTGGGAGAATAACTTTGAGAATGTGAAGGACAGAATGAAATGCCATGGTCAAAATATATTAGCACATTGTACATATCAGAAAGCATCTTATATTTTTTTAATCCTATGTGCATGTTTGCAGCCACAACCTCTCCTAGTTCTGTATTCCTTATATTTATTATTCTTTGTGAGAAAGAAAATGCAACCCGACCTCTGCCCTGACCTTGATTTTCTTCAGCTTCCATGTGTGCCCTCCAGTTTTCTCTTAGGGATATGTTTTAAATAGCAGTCTGAGTTGAACTTGTCAATGCCCCTCAGGATTTTATGAACTTAAACTGAACCCCCCAGCTCATCTTTTTACTCCTCTTTGAAAAGATTCATTTTTATATCTGTGTTCATAATACATGCTATTCAGACCAAGGATCAGAATAGTCAGTCTTGTTCTGTAGCTTTTGCAATGTGTTTCTGAAAGGTAACCAAAACTGGACAATGTACTCTAGATTGCATTGTACTTGAGGTGTATATATTGTCAGATAAACTGTAATTGACTTGTATTCAACATTGTTAGCTAAATTATAATGATTGCAATAACCTCATGAGGCTAAATACTTTTCTCTCCCAAGATGAACAGATAAAAGGTAAAAAAGGAAGAACTAAATGGATGAGATGGTTAATCACTTGCCTTTCTAACAAAAGGGGAAGGGAAAAGAAGGGTAAATTGTTTAACCAGGAAAGGCACACTAAGCTGAATCTTTTTCGAGGTGTGACCTGAGAGCACAAGGAAGTTAAGTTACTTACTCAGGGTCACACAGTGTGCAAGTGGGGGCTGTGGGATTCAAACCAAGGTCTGCAGGTTTGTAGCTCAGTGCCCTAAACCACTGTTCTATACTGCCTCCTCACAGAATAGTTCTGGGTAGGCAAAGAAACAGGCAGCCATTCTGAGGTAACCTGTCAGGGAGACAGTAGACAGGGAAATTCAAATGTTATTGCAGTTTCAATTTTATTAAGGATAGAACCATTGAGCTAAATACCTATTTTCACTGGTGTCCATCAGCATGCTTATATAATGATATACATTTAACAATGAGGTTGTAAAAGTACAAAATATGATAAATTCATATTCTAATATGTTCTAAAATGGATTCCTTGCACTGACCATAAATCTCTGACAACCACATATTCACTGATGGAGATTCTATTACCAGACATGACAGATACTTTGAGAGAACTGGAGGCCTAGTATTTTACATCTACCAAACACCAAAGTGCATGGTCTGTAGCCCAGGACTGGCACATTACCTGGACAATAGCCTGACATCCTTACAACTAAGATCTCACTAAACACAAAGGAGCTGAATGCAGACCACTCCACTTCCCTAAGCCCTCACTTTATTAACTCCTGGATCTTCTTGCTAAACGTTCCTTCAGTGCAGAAGCCATATTGTTAGGAGATGTGAATTGGACTGATGCCAAAGATACATTTGTATGGGATTGGGCATATGAGCATCTCTTCACTCAGCTGATATCCTCCACCACTTGATGTAATACCAAAACCAAGAGTAGAACCTGCCTAGTTTGGATTTTCATCAGTCAGGGAATTATAACTTGAAGACAGAGAACATATTCTTTTCAAAAACAAGAATTTGTGGGAGATTTCCCCTGGGGCCATAGCATGTCCTAGGAAGAAACTAAATATAGTAGGAATGTTATAGTGGAAATTAAAAGGATTCAGGATCATTACTGTAGAGTGTAGTGTTAAGATCTGACAACATTCTAAATGGGAGAAATGTTTTGATAAATATTTTTATAACTTTGACGGTGATAATTATTTTCCTTTTTTTTCTTTTTCATTTTACAAATAAATCTATATATTTTTTCATACTCATTTTCATTATTTTAAAATTTAAGTTTTAAACCTCATGGTAGTTTTGCACCACTTCCTTGGTCACGTTATTCCAGTGCCCAGTAAAAGTGCAGGGCAGTCCCGGTGAGCCAATTTTGCAGTCATACACCACTTAGTATAAAAAGGCAGAGACTGCTGCTCATTGTGTGATGGCATTTGTGAGGGAAAATATAAATGTTAATCTTCTATAATAGAATCATAGAATCACAGAATTTTGCCAGCAGAAAAAGACCATTCGGCCCAACCAGTCTGCCCGAAAGAGTTATCCCCCCACCCCTTTTTTTTTTTTTACCTCTCACCCCCTGCCCCCCCTCACCAAGTTACAAGTAGATATCCCATGATCTCTTTAATTTTTCCACCATACTCACTTCCACAACCCTTTCTGGCAACCTGTTTCATGGACCCACCACCCTTTGTGAGAAGCAACATCCCCTTATGCCCCCCCGAAATGTGCACCCCTCCAGCTTGAGTGAATTACCCCTGGTTGCTTTGTTCTTACTTAGTTTCAAGATGCTATCCTGCTTTACTTTACTTATTCCCTTCATGTATTTTCAGGTCTCAAACATGTCTCCCCTCTCCCTTCTCATCTCCAGTGAATACAGACCTAACTCCTCCAGCCTCTCCCCATGTGGCTTTCCTTGCATCCCTTGAGCCATTCTGGTCACCCTTCTTTGGACATTTTCCAATCTGTCATTGTTATCTTGCAAGTGGGGCCTCCAGAACTGAACCCCATATTCCAGTTGTGGTGTGACCAGTGTTTTGTTTAGTGGCATGATCACTTCCCTCCTCTTACATGTAAAGCCCCTCCCAATGCATGCCAGCATTATTGTTGCTTTACCAACCACTTGCTCACACTGGTACCTAACCTTGAGGTTGCTAGTGGTCCAAATTTCCAGGTCTTTTCCTGCTCTGTGGCCTGCAGCACCCCCCCCATGCAGTAATTAGCCCCAGGATTATTCCTTCCTATGTGCATTATTTTGCACTTTTTTGCACTGAATTTCAGTTGCCACTTTTCCACCCACTCCTCCAGCCTGGCTAGATCCTGCCTCATTTTCTTCAACTGCCCTGGAGTGTCCACCCTGTTGTAGAATTATGTGTTGTCCATGAACATACACGCCTTTCCGTTTAACCCCCTCAATGTTGTGATACATACTGTGTTTTTTTTTTTCACTCTTTTTTTTTTCCCCTTCCCTTCTTGAGTCCCACTGAACTCTCTCCTGTGTCCACCCAGTCCTGGACTCTATCTACCTGTGTGACCCCAACTCATCTCCTCTTCCTCCCCTGACACCAGGCATCCCACAGGTCTACCCTCTGGGGAAGGGCTGCCCCCACCCAGGGTGTCCTTTCTTATAGGGCTGAGCACCAGGCTGGGGAGGAGGGTGAGGAGACAGCTGTGCCCAACTTCTGGGATTGTGTTCCATGGTGGGAGACGCCATCACCTATTGGTGGGGAGGAGGTATGGCACCATGCAATTCTGCTTAAAGTTGAACCAGCATAACATTCTGTGGTGATTTGCATATGCAGCCCATGATGCTTTGCATTGTGTGGGCATGTGTGATTTTGTATTTTCTTGAAACTTGGTTTCCCAGCCAAATGCCCTTTGGGGTAACCCTTGCCTCAGTGTTTGCACACAGAGGTTCTTTGTCATGTTTTTACTTGGTTGGATCCCTATGAAGCTTGACTATTGAGACAACGTACAGCCGTGGCTCCACCTGTCAGGCATACGTCACGACGCTGCATTTGGCTACCTCCAGCTGCCACCAGAGGTTGCTCCTCGAGTGAACTTTACCCCGTCCCTCCCCAGGAAGAGAAAGCAGTCCTCCGAACGTTCAATCTCTTCCCTCCCCTGCCGACCCCATGTGCCCCGGGCTTGTTCCTGAACCTGGGTCACTGGCATGGTGTGAGGTGTGGCTACCAGTGCCTCAATCCTCAGCACCACTAGGCCGGTCATACTGTATATTTTTATAGGAAATACTGGTAACATAACAAAAAAAGCCTACTACGCTGTCTCTTAGTTAAGAGGTTTTATTGGAAATTGTTAATTTTACAGGTTATAATGGAAATTCAGATTTTTACAGGCTATGTTCCAGCAGTTCAGAACTGTACATATTTTAATAGTTTAAACTGTCAACTCCTAAAGGTCAAATATGGCTAAGAAACAGAAATGCAATAACATGGAGCAGAATAGTCAATATTTACAAGTGTGTAACATGCAATCTGTTCACTTATGGAGCACAGGGAAAGGAACAGGAGCAGTTTAAGTGTGAGTAGTGTGAATATGCAAAGGGTCTGTAGCAGAAGATTGTAGCACTAAGAAAGAGAATTAGCAAATTACATACAATTAATGAGTTAGAAGGATTTTTATATAGGTCATTAATCCGACTAAATGTAGCAGGAGGATATAATAGGCAGGGTCTGGAGAATTTTGAATTAGCAGCTACAGTGAGATAAAAGCAGAAGAGTGTGGAAAAGGAAACATAGGATACAAGGACAGACAGCACCTGGCCATTTGTAACAAGGCCAGCAGAAGGAAAAGGGGGAGAGTAGCAGACTGCCACCTAATAAATATCACAAATAAATAAGGAGGGCTTGATTCTCAAAACTTGGCTAAGCTGTGCCAACGGCAGCTTGCGCCAATTTCTGGTAAACGACCCTGTGCCTTATTCTCTATCAGGTAGTGTCCATTTGGCAAAATCCTACAGCTAACAGAAACTGTGGCCATGTGCCAAGCAGATGGCACATCTGTGCATATGTGTGTAGCTGTGGAAGGGCTCTGATCTTCAATTTAAAGGACAACAGTGACCAAATTGTCAGCATAGCCATTTTATAACCCTACCTCATGTATTCGGTACAGAACATTTTTGAGTCCTCACCAAAATGTAATTCCATGCAAATGTAATGCCAGTCCATGTCACAGGTGTAAAAACACATTTTGGCCAGGATTTGAAAAATTACAGCTATGTTATGCATAAGGTGTGGTAATGAGAAGGTTATGTTGAAAATTTGGTGTCAAAATATTTAAAATCTCCAAAGTTACTAGCATGCATAGCAAAATTGCAATGAGTGAGCATAACTTTACCATTTTTACATATTTTGACCCCAAATTTTCAACATAGCCTTCTTATGACTCCCCTCATGAACAATGGCAATAACATTTTTTCAGATCCTGCAGGAAAGGTGAATTCACCAACTGAACATGAAATCACCTTTTGAGCGGGAGTTGTGTAATATTGGTCATTTTGTTCATGAGGTGGGGTCATCAAAAGGCTATGTTAAAAAATTGGTGTCAACATGTCAAAAATGTATTTATTTATTTATTTGTATTTCACATGACACCTTCGAGCCGAGGGCTTTTTTACAAAGGTTCCACGTCAAGGCAATAAGGACAATAAGGTACAAAACACAACATGATCATTACAATGGAACTTACAAAAAAAAAGACAAATAAGGTTATAATAATAGCAGCCAAAGGCATTGTCAAGGAATTGTGTTGCGAGTTAATTATACAGTACAAGTCATAGGCAGCTTAGTGAAGCTTTGTTAGGAGTGGGTTAGTGGGAAAAGAGAAAGAAGAGTGGTGGTGAGGGGGTGGTATGGGAGAGAGAGAGAGAGAGAGAGGAGGAGGGGAGAAATGGGGAGGGCATTGCATTGGGTATGTGGTAGATGGGAAACAGCAAGGGAAGAGGAAAGGGGTTATGAAAAGGAGACAGATTCATCCTATACCCAGTAATGGGGGGTAGGAGAAGAGAAGGAGGAGGAGGAGCTGAGGCAGTGAGGAGGGAAGCTTGAGGGTAGTCTGCCCGGAGGGGGATTTTAAGAAGCAGTCACAGAAGGCACTAGCCACGAGGTGTTGATGCAGTTTACACTTAAAAGCACCAATTGTGGCAATGTTGGAGATTTCTGTAGGTAGCAAGTTGAACCAGGTGGAGGCTCTAACAAGGTAAGAACGCTGAGCTTGAGAGGTCCAACAGCGAGGTATTGTAAAGGTTAGACTGTCCGATCTTCTAGTTAGGATGACTGAGTTATGCATAAAAATTGAAACCCCGATTGAAATACATTGAACCTTATTTACCGTATTCTCATATTGCAGTCACCGATTCCAGCAGCAAGATGTGTCTTCGATCAGAGAGTGGATCTCAAATCTGGAACCTGTTCAAGTGAGTGAGGTTGTGTGCTGGGTGAAGGGTGGTGGGTGCTGAGTGTGAGGTGGGGTTGGGGGGATCTGATCATCAAGGGATTGCTTCATTTTTTGCAGGAAAAAAACATCAAGGGACAGTTATTCCATATTACAGGGGAAGGACACTGATGGGGGTGCCACTAGGCACTAGGGACATAAACAGCAGTGTGGGGATGGTGATTGGAGAATGGGGAAGGGGGAAGGACCACTGGACTACCACTGAAATAAGTAAGCAATAACCCACGACAGGATGTGCAGCTACTGGGGATTAATCAACACCCCAGGTGCTTTGTGAGGCATAAGGCCACAGGCCCAGTGTCTTCACAGTGCCTGGGGAGTTGATTAATCCCATATAATGGCACACCCTGGAGTAGGTTATTGTGCTTATAACATGAGTGACATCTGTAGTCACATGAAAAAAGCACACTGTCACAAGATGCAGAAAACACAAGAACTTTATTTTGTGTCCATCCACAACTTCAGGTTGCAGTACCACACTTGACTGTGCATCCTACTACAGCAAAACGTAGTTCCACTAACTCTACATTGTCATACAGTATTGCACAGCAATGTATTCTGGAAGGCATACTGCTACTAACACAAGGTTGCTATCCAGTAGGCAACATAGAGTTAGAGTAGGACAACTTGCTATACAGTAGTATAGAGAAATTTTACAGCACTGTATTCTACAAGACAAACTCATACTAATATAACATTGCAATCCACTAGGCAACATATACTACCACTAGCACAACTTCCTATATAACATTACAGAGGCATTTATTTATTAAACGATACTGTTCAAAACCCAACTTTTTCATGCACTATAACACAGGGATTATAGTGCTGCAAACAGCACTTGATCATGCACTATGAGTAACGCTACACTACACTGTCGCTCACTGTACCAGGCAAACAGAAAGAAGTCCATGCAGTGCATGAGTTCCACTGCCCATCCCTTCACCACATACTGCGTGGCTGACCATGGCAACCAACAACAATCATGCCTAGAAAAGCTATAACTCACACTACCGCAAGCACTAAACAGTCACGCTTTTCAGCAAAAGCACACCACTGTGAGATTGCCCTCACCCTACATCTGGTATTTGTGCTGAAATTGGTCCATCACTCTGTGTGTCTTGCTGAGCTACTTCACTTGATGACCAGATTGCACCTTACCAAGAGACTGCATGACAACCATGGGGTCACTGTCTCAGACCGGAGTACAATTGCTCTTTTTCGTGGAGGACATCATGTAGATGAGGTGATTCATGAGTCAGATGCCCTGCTATATCCTGGGCAGCCTCAGGGGAGTGGGAAGTACAGCACAGAACTCAGAGGCATCTGAAGGACACAGTGAGCATTTTGTCGAATCAGTACCTGTCAGGACACTGACTGTTTCTTGGGGGGGGGGGGCTGCACCACCACTGCTGCAATTCTGTGCAGTCACTGCTTGCTGTCAGAAGGCAAAACTTCTCTGCAAGCTGACTCTGTTATTACCTGAGGGGACAGTCAGTGGCAGACAGTGGTTGAGGTCCGGGTGGTCATCATCCGTGACTACTTCTCAGGACACTAACAAATGGACTGCTGTGGTTGGGGTGACATTCTATTTTTATTGGATTATACAAGCTCCACAGAGTGGGTGAGTGGGGCATGACACACCATGCAGACTGCACTGTGCCTTGCTTGAATCAACAAGGTCCACAGGGTGGGTGGCTGGGTGGTAAAAGACACAGCATACAGAGTCCACTTTGGCATGGCTCTCTGAGGTCCGAGGGGTGGGTGAGTGGGGAAGAGACACACCATGCAGGACTTCTGGGTTGTTACTGTGTAAGATATGGACAGAGACATGATAAAGTGCACATAGTGCTATGCTGTCTATAATGGAATATGTGTGTCTCACTTAGGAGGGGGAGTAATGGTTGCCTTGAGAAGTGTGACTGTCAGGGACTGTAACAAGATAAGGCTGCTGCTTGATCTTTTTAGTGGGGTCACTTCATCTCTCTCAGGTAACAAGGATTAATTAATTGTCAGGTGATAGCCGTCTTCCAATCCCCTCAGATAGCTCCCTGCCCATGTTATAATATGTAATAGGGATGGCAATCAGGGAATGGGGGAGGGACCACTGGACTACCAAGGAATGTTTTTTTAATACATGGATGGTGAACAAAGAATGGGGGGAGGGATCGCTGGACTACCAGGGAAATTGTTTTTTAATACAGGGACAGTGATCAAAGAACGGAGGAGGGGGAGGGACCACTGAATATCAAGGGAAATTATTTTTACGGCTGCATAGCATCAGAGCTATACTGACATATTGCTTAGGGGGCTCTGGAGGCATGGCTTTCCCTCCACACACCCACTCAAGTTTCTCAGAATTGCCACACTACATTGAAATATAAAATGTTATTTGCAAAATATACAACATAAGTCAATCTTATAGTGCCTACTGTGTACTAGAATAGCAAGTAATAAGGCTCTCTGCTCTCTTATCATCTGGGGGCGTAGCTGTGGCCAGATACTGAAAGAACAGCATTTTGTTTGCTTTGCGTTTTCCACCAAGTGGAGTTGAATCACATATCGTGAATCAACAGGCATTCTGTCTACCACCCCCCCAGTGCCCAGTTACCTGCAAAAATGTCCACTTCCTCCCATGCGGCATTTCAATTATGGCATGTTTTGGTGAGCAGGTGGGGGACAGACAGCTTGCAGAAAATTATAAAGCATCTTCAATATTCATGTAGCCATACTACTGTTATTAAATACAAATGAGTTATTTCTTTTCCCTGTGTTTGCTGTGATTTATCAAAGTAAAAATACATTACTATATAATAAGGGACAAAATGTGAACAGTGTAGAAAATTTAGTATTACAGATTGGGATGGACTTAGAGCATAGGTGCGCAATCAATGTCAAGAGTTAAAAGAACTATGAATTAAAATAATAGGTCTAGAGTTAGAAAACAAAACTTCAAAGTTATAAATTGAAAATATGAGAATCACAAGTAGTTCTAATCAGAATACAAACACTGAAACTACACAGAAAAGACTAAGAGAGAGCTAGAGTATGGTGATGATTGGACTAAGGTGAGTACAAATTATAATAAGAAGGGTCAGAAAGCTATGGAATTTGAAATACCAACTGGAAATAAGTATACTCTCCTCTAAAAGTAACCCGCCTGCCCAGGACAGGGCGAGAAGTCACCTGCTACCCGATCTCCTCCTTGGCTCACAAGGCTGATCGGAGGCCACTGGGTTGGTATCACGGATGCAGTCCCCTCCACAAGTAACCCACCCACCTAGGACAGGGTGAGAAGGCATCTGCTACCTGGTCTCCTCCTTGGCTCGCAAGGTAACAGCTGGTCCCTGACCTAGGACAAGGGAAAGGGGATTTTGGAGCTTTCCTCCCTTTTCTAATTGAATACCTGGCACCCATCGCTGTGGGACCTGAATGGTTTCAGATGGCCCCGGAGCACTGTCATTGGTTTTCTGCCTAACGCTGCAGCCAGTGCTGAAATAATTGGACTCGGGCATAAGACTGCAGATTGTCAGCTGCTCAGTCCTCAGGGCTACACAGCCTGACTTGTTGCTGAACTGATCAATCCTTCACAGCACTGGTTTCAGCATTTGCCTAACCTGAACTGGTTTCTTAGTGATTTTTTGTATTATTTATAGTGATCCTGCCTCTAGAGTTTTCTTAAATGGACTGTAGAGTTGATTTTCTGAATTAATTTTAAGTTGAGCATTGTTTACATTGCATATTAGATTGCTGATGGCAATTTCTGCACTTGCATTTTAAAGTGTGACTGATTCTGCATTTCTAATCTGTCAGGATACTAGACCACCCCACTGACTCTGGTACCAAATGATCAGGGCAGATACACACCCCCATTTAATACCCTTTGTTTTAGCTCCCTGTTGCAGTCTACTACTAGCACCTTGCCAGAGTATGTAACATAGCCCTCCCCTTTCATCCCAAGCCTTTTCAACTGTTAATATTTTCTTGCCCTTCCCTGCTCTGAAATCTCCCCCTGACCACAACTGAGGCTTATAACTGCCCTGTTTTCTGTTTCTCACTCTCAGGCTGATTTGGAGCCCACCAGGCTGGTACCACAGATGCAGTCCCCTCCACAAGTGACCCGCCCACCCAGGACAGGGCGAGTAGTCACCTGCTGCCTGCTCTCCTCTTTGGCTCACAAGGTAACAGCTGGTCCATGACCCAGGACAAGGGAAAAGGGATTTTGGAGCTTTCCTCTCTTTTCTAATTGAATACCTGGCACCCACTGCTGTGGAACCTGAATGGTTCCAGATGGCTCCAGAGCACTGACATTAGTTTCCTGCCCAATACTGCAGCCAGTGCTGAAATTATTGGACTAGAGCATAAGGCTGCAGATTGTCAGCTGTTCAGTCCTCAGGGCTACTCAGTCTGGCTTGTTGTTGAACTGATCAATCCTTCACAGCACTGGTTTCAGCATTTGCCTTACCTGAACTATTTTCTTAGTGATTTTTTGGCCCACCCCCATCGCTTACCTCCTTCCTTTATTAAATACACTACCAGAGCTGAGAGGTCCGCCCACCTCCTACTTGGTTACCCTTCACTTTCCCTCTTAAAGGGGAAGCACCTAAGAGCTACAGCAAAGCACTTAAATGGGTAATACCTAGATCCAGAATACCAGTATTTCTTTACCTCTTCATTAGTACCTGCTTCTCCATTAGCAGGTTATACAGCTCCTCCACTAGAGGGTGTATACTTAAGCAAGCATCCTTCACTTTCTACTTCCCTACTACAGGCTGTTCAGTTGGATACCTGAGGGTGCTTTATTATAAGCATTGCACCCTCCCCCTCGGCAGCGAAGCAACTGTGTTCAGCTATACCCCCTTGTTGTAGCCTACTACCTACCAATGTCCACCCCCGCTCTGTTGCTCCTTGACTTTAAGGATGTTTCCTCTCCACTCAAATCCTTCTCCCTTCTACCTCCTCCCCCTAACCTTATTTCATACCATCTCCCTACCCACCCCTCCTGCTTTTGCCAGCCCAGGGCCCTATAACTCCAAATCCATCCAAACCCCCTGTCTCCAGGCCCTAATATATATTCATCCTATTACTCATGCCCCCCCCCAACATATTCTGGTCCCATTCCCTCATCATTACAAAAGCATCCCTACTAATGTTACCAAGTTTCTTTGCTGTTCTCCACCTCCTGCTCCCTCACTATACCACTCCCTTCTACTTCACTCACTCAACCTCCAAGTCCCATCACTCCAAACCCACAAAGCTACACTTCCTCATCCTAACTGTACTATTGCTCACCTCAGGGGACATCCACCCCAACCCCGATCCTGCTACTTCCTTCCCCCTGCCATCTCTCCCACTGCCACTGCCCGTACCCCTACCCCAGCAGTAGTCATAAAGGGTTTCAAGATATTACACTTAAACATTCATAGCCTGCTTCAAAAAATAGACCTCCTTCAAGCCATGGTTGCTGTGCTGAAACCAAACATTCTAATTATAACGGAAACATGGCTAAAGGGCACAATTCCTGACTACTCGGTCTCTATTCCCTGTTATTCCCTCCTAAGGCTAGACAGAGCAGACAGGGGTGGTGGAGTGGCCATGTATATCCACGCCTCCTTCCAATACCTCTCAGTCTTCTTCTTCTCCAACCCAACAACCCATGACACCTTAGTCATCAATGTTTCCTTCCCTTTCTCACTCCATATCTTTGTAGCTGGTATCTATTGCCATCCAAATGTCCAACCCGCTGTCTCCCTTGACCTCCTAACTTCCATTACTTCCCTCTCTCAATCTGGCTAGCTTTATATCCTTGGCAAACTCAATTTAAATTGGTTGTCCCCAACAACATCTCCCACAAGAAATGCTATCAGTGCCCTCAACCTCACACAACTAATTGCAGAACCCACCGACCCTAATTACAAGACCCAAAACCACTACCTACTCGTTTGTGCTCTAACTTTCCACCCCCATAGAATCACTGCCTCTGGCATCCTTCCAGATGCTGTCAGCAACCACAACCCAGTTTTCTTGATCAGAAAAATTCACAGCCCTAAATTTCCAAATAAAACCGTACAAATACGGACTTATAAATCCCTAGAATTGGAACCTTTCCAGCATAGCCTTGCCCACTCAGACTGGTCCCCTCTTGCAAGCACCTCCTCGGTTGATAATGCCCTAATCTGTTTTAAAGACATCTTCCTAGCAAATTGAAATGCCTTCACACTCTTAAAACAAACAAGGGTTAGAGATCATCACCTCCCCTGGATTACCCCTGAATTACTAGCCTGCCACAGAGCCAGATGTCAGGCCTGGAAATGGCACAAAGTCTCCCAGCTTCCAAATCATCTTATTTACCAAAAACTCCATAATGCCTGCACCCAGGCTACCAAGCTAGCCAAAACAGAGTACTTCAAATCTACCTTCATGACAAACATCAACTCCCCCTTAAAGTTCTGGAGAGTGGTCCATGCCCTCTTTACCCCCATCCTGTCCAGCCACCCCTATACTTAAGAAATATGCCACTCTCATTGCTGATCCAGTTGTAGTATCTACTAAATTCAACTCCTATTATACCACTTGTGCTGATGAGCTACTGCAATCATTCCCAAACTATGCCCCTCCCTCCCTCTCCCCCTTCCAATTACCTATGAACGACCCCCCTGATTTCCCCTTCTCCTTTGCTACTGTCTCCCCAAATGACACCCTAAATGTGATGCTAGCGATCAACCTTCAAAAGGCTCCTCCCTGGATGGCCTTGACTCTAAACTACTATCCCTCTCAGCCCCAGCCATCGCCTACGCACTCTCTATTATCCTAAACCTCTCTTTCTCAACTGCCTCAGTACCTTCCCCATGGAAACACGCAGTGGTCTTTCCCCTTCTCAAAGGCGGAGCCCCCACCTCCCCTGGCAAATACCACCCCATCTCTCTTCTTTCTACTCTTGCCAAACTTCGAAAACACCTAAACCTCTCCTAGCTCACCACTTATCTCAATGACTCTTCCTTCTTCACCCATTATCAATCTGGGTTCAGGAAAAATCACTCCACCACCACCTCCCTTCTTTGGCTCACAGATTCTATCCTCACAGGAATGGAAAATGGCCAAATCACCTCAGCCATTATTGTCAATCTGGCCAAAGCCTTTGACACAGTCTCCCACTCCCTTCTCCTTGACACCCTATCAACAGCTGGGCTATCCCCCTTAACCACAGACTGGCTCAAGGCATATCTCACTGTCAGAACCCAATCAGTCAAGATCTCTGATGCAGTTTCCCCACCCTTCCTGATAAGAACTGGCATCCCTCAAGGCTTAGTGTTAGGCTCCATACTATTGTTTATTTTTCTAAATGATCTCCTGTCCACCTGCTCTCCCTTCTCCTCCATTCACATGTATGCTGATGATACAGTCTTGTATGCATCTGGCTCCTACCCCACTGAGGTTGCATCTAACTTGCAGCAGGACTTCGACAAAGTTCAGCATTAGTTTGCAAACCACCAGCTATCTCTCAATGCCAAAACAATAGTCTACATGACCTTTGGCAACAGGCAGAGACTTACCAGGTTTCCCTCTCTACCATCCTTCCACACCCTTGATGGGACTTTGCTGAAGGACACATACTCCTTCAGGTATTCAGATGTCTGGCTGGACCAACACCTGAACTTCTCTGGTCATATTGACGCCATTCATAAAAAATTGCATCCCAAACTCAGTGCTTTATTAAGGAATTGTGCCTGCATCCCACCCATGTCTAGGTGTGAGATTATCCAAAAGATGATCTTACCTGTCTTTGACTACTGTGAAGTAGTCTATAGTGCTGCCCCTAAGTCCTCCCTGGCCAGACTACATATCCTCTTCAACTCCTTTTGTCGTTTTGCCCTTGATACCTCCCTCTGCACTCATCTTTGTGATCTCTACCATGTCCCATCCTTCCTTTCTCTTCCCTGACAAACTGACATCTCTCTCACTGTGCAAAATTCACCTCCAGGTACTGGCTAGGTGAACTTCCCTCCTATCCCTCCCCTGCCTTCACAACCACTACCCTCCCTCCCACTCACTAAGATCTACCGACTCACGAATCCAGGCAGTCCCACACCACTCCACCCTTATTGGCCAATCAGGTTATTCTTATCACCTCCCAAAAATCTGGAATTCACTTCCTCCTCAACTTCTCCACTCACCCTATGTGATCCTAAGCAAGTCAATTAACTTCCTTGTGCTCCCAGGTCACATCTGGAAATAAGCTTTGTCTTAGTGTGCTACTCCTGGTTAAACAATGTTCCCTTTCCTTCCCATCCCTTCTCTTCCCTTCCCTTTCCTTCATTTTCCTTTCCTCCTCTTGCTACTTCATTAACTCTGCCCTCAAGAACTTCGTTGCCCCTTCCTGTGCCTACCATGACCCTCCCTAATCCCCCATCTCCCCAAGCTCATAACACCATATGCCTACTCCCCACCACTTTTATTTCTCTCTGATCATGCTCCTCCTAGTCCCCTACTCTCACTCTTCCTAAAGTGTTCCTCCTCCTTCTTTCTCTTCCCTTAAGCAAGCTCCCTCCTGTGAGCTTGATCACTGCCTTGTGAAGGCAGGATCCATAGAGCATGGTGGGCAACAACTTTATCCTTTCCTCTATTTCTCCTTTTACTGCACCCTCTCAGTCACTCCTACATCACTGCCTTGTGCAGACTGTGTCACCAAGCACACTGGGGGGGTACTACCCCCCTACTATAGTTGACCTCTGCTACCCCTCCCCAACATCCCCTCCCTCGCATCACTATATATAAATAACTCTCATTGCCTATAACCTGTGTCCTACCAGTATGGCTGTCCACCACCCTGCCCAGATAAGGATAACCAGATGCTGTTGAATTTCACCTCCCCCTTCCTCCCTTGGATACCCCCCACCTACAATACCGCTCTCTCTCATCACCCTGACACACTCTACCTCTCTCCTCTCCTCTCCTCTCCTCTCCTCTCCTCTCCTCTCCTCTCCTCTCCTCCTTCCCACCTTCCAGTTAACATAGCCTAAAACTGGCCTACTCCTACACTCAATTAAGCACATAACCTACCCATACACCACTCTTATATGGACTTTAGTCCACCCTGTTGTCTCTGTTTGCCTCAAAAATCATGTTCTGCCTGCATTTCTCTGTAAATTTCCTTTCCCTTCTTCCATTCTGCCCTCTGTAATTTGTCATTCCCTCCTTCCACTCTTCCTCTCTTTACTCCAATCACTGTAAATATTGAATATCTATGTTACATTAATGGCTACAAATTACTGTTGGGTCACCTTACCATCTAGTGCTACATACTGTTGTCAAGTTATTATATGTGTTCCAGTGTTACCAACTGTTGCCAGTTTGCTATATGTGTCTTTATATCTACTACACTTAACTGTTGCATTGTTAGCCAATATGATCCACCTGTAATCCCTCCTGCTCTCATTGTATGCAAGTAAGCAAATTGTATTCCAACATTGTAACATTTCTCTGTATTCTGTTCCATTGTTCTTTACCCCTCCAGGTCACAGCATGAGATAAGCAACTTGTTGCTCAGTGTGCCTTCCTGGTGAAACATTTCCATAAATAAATAAAATTTGAGAGACTAGAAAGGCTGGATAAACAGCACCATGAACTGCTGGATATTTGTAGTGACAGTAATCCCCATATCAGAACAAGTCCAGAGGTACAGACGACAGAAAGAAGTGATCTTGCTGAGTCATCAGATATGTCAGGTACATCAGATCCTGAAACAGTTGTGTTACAGAGAGATCCCTCCAACCAAGAGAAGAAGAACAGTCACCAAAGAGGAGAGACTAAGGAAAATGACACTGTCAATAATACCACTATTGGGGAACAGGTTGAACCAGTGAATACAGGGAAAAGTGAGGAACAAAATACTGTAATGGATACTGAAACTAGCTCAAAATCATTTTAAAGAAATCTTGATATTAGGGGACTCACAGACAATTTCACTGTGAGGTTAAACAAGGAAAATAACATCTGTAACAGCTTTCCTGGGGCTAAACTCCAAGATATCTGAGAGATGGTTCTTAGGTTCATGAAGCCAACAGGGGAGAAAAGGTTGGTAATAATACATGCTGGAATTAATTATTTGTGGAAAAGGCCACCGGAGGATGACATTCTGGAAGATTTGCAACAAATCCATAAATCCCTTGTAGAAAAGAATTCCTGGGTAGTAGTCTTAGAAATCTTACCAGTCTCCAGGTACAGCAAGTTCTGAAACAAAAAACTTATGAGAATTAATAACAATACAGTACATGGAAAAGGTGTCTGAGCAACTATATTGTGAGCATTAAAACCTAGGAACATTTTAATGGGAGAAGTGAGCTGTTCTGTAGGGAGGGGCTACACGTAAGTAAGAATGGAAGCATACTCTTGGGAAATATATTTCACACAAAAATCAAAGAATGTAATTTAAACTAAGTGACAAGGAGAGATGCTGTATGACTGATGTAACAAGCTACTCAAACCCTCAAGGGGATGGACTCAGCCAGTAAGATAATACCAGGAAATCAAGAGATAAGAAAATAACAAAAGCTTTCCTGATTAATGCATGCAGTTTGGCTAAGAATGCTACATAATTAGAATTGTTACTTAAAACTGAAGACGTAGATCTCTGTGGGATAACTGAAACATGGTGGAGGGAGGAGGACTGGGTAAACAAATCACGGGTTACAATTGATTCCATAAGGACAGGAAAGAAAAGAGGGGAGGAGGAGTTGCAGTTTATACAGAAAATACACTGACAGTAAACCAGTTGGAAATACCAAATGAGTTAGATGGCAAAATCCAGCAGATATGGGTATAAGTCAATAAACCCAACAGCAAGGCTATCAAAGTGGGGGGCTGTTATCACCCACATGCTCTGACTAAAGAAGAGAATGATTGCTTTATGAAAGCATTGGCACATATGAGACCTGATCCCAGAACAATGATCCTGGGTGATTTCAACTTGCCCCATGTAAATTGGACAAATTACTCAGGAAGTAACCCTCTTGAGCAATCATATATTGACTTTGCAATAAGTAATGATATGGAGCAGCATGTAAAACAAGACACAAGATGCTCAAATATTTTAGACTTAGGCCCACATATTCAAAAGGGTTGCTCCTGGCACAACAGAGTTGCTCTGGTGCAACCCCGCATTGTGCCCCAGTGGGATAGTGAAAGGGCTAACAGGTGCAGCTCAAATCCTGATGCACTGGGGCACAATGTAGTTGTATGCAGTGCAGATATAGGGAGCATGCCCACACATATGCAGCACATCTCGATATTCACCCCTGGATGTGAGGTGCATATTCTGATGCAAACCTGCAGTGCGCCGCAAAGGGGGGCACAAAGTTGAGCCTCAGAAAAGAGGGAACAAATCCCGGCCACCCACAGGTGGACTGCTGTATTGCATGGTGAAACACAGCAGCCGCCAGATGTGGGTGGCGACCCGCCCACCCAGAACACAATCCACAAGCACCCACAGCTCCCTGGTAGTCTAGTGGCACACCCCTCCCTCCCGATCACTGGTAATTGAAGATAGACATTCACATATTTGGAACTGTCTAGTACAGAATGCCCTGAAAGCTCATTGGTTGACACTGGAGACCAATGGGCTTACAGTCCATACTGTTCCTGTCATTCGGTGGACAGCCCAGTAGTATGAGGGCGGGATGCAGCCGCAGGTTGATGGGGGGCAGCAGGGTGGGCAAGGGGCTCTGTGTGGTGGGAGGGGTGGGGGTGCCACTAGATTACCAGAGATTTGTCTTACAGGGTTTATCATGATTGCAGCACTGGGCAGGGGGTACCACCAGACTACCAGGGATGTTTAATACAGTAGATCATCGGCGATCAGGGACACTGGAGAGAGGGGGCTTCTGCTAGCCTAACAGGGACTGCATCACTCTACAGTTACCGGCAATCAGGAGGGAGGGGGTCCACTAGACAACCAGGGCATGTGTCACTCTACATTTACTGGTGATCAGGCAAGCAGGGGGGAGGGAGGACACTAGACCACCAGGGACGGTCATAATGACATGTATTGGGGAATCAGGGACTGGCGTGGGAGGGGGAACCCTAGATCACCAGGGATGGACATGTATTACCCTTATCGGGGTATCGGGGCCTGGGGAGCCACTAGACTACCAGGGATTTCTCTTTAAACCCCGATAAGGGTAATACATGTCCATCCCTGGTGATCTAGTGGCCCCCCCTCCCATGCCAGTCCCTGATTCCCCAATACATGTCATTATGACCGTCCCTGGTGGTCTAGTGTCCCCCCTCCCCCCTGCTTGCCTGATCACCACATGATCGCAGCTAGGGGCAGGGGATGTCCCGCTATCCACACTGCAGACTTCATGCTGATCAGGGTGCCAGGCTCAAGTCACGTCTGCCCTGCACAAGGCATGCAAATGGGACCATAATGACATGCAAATGGCCCCATTTGCCTTGCATATATTATGACCTCATTTGCATACCACCTGCTGAGTATCGCGGGTGATGCACCTAGTGCAACTGCATTTGTGCTGGCACATCCCCGTGCTCCCTATCTGTGGCTTGTGCCAGCACACTGCCACTGCACCATGTGCAGTATGTGCGCTGACCGTGCCATATTCAATGGTGCTGCACCATGGTGCAGCACCATTGAATATCGCCTGGCACTGGCGCATCCCAGTTGCTCTGTACCCTGGCTTGCACCACTGACTGGCACAGTCTGAATATCCCACCCTTAGTGTTTAGTCATCTGGATAAGGATATAACCAAATGTGAAGTAAAATAACCACTTATGAATAGTGACCATAATGTGGTTCTGGGTAACATAAAAGACAACTGGGTTAAGCAAGCAGGCATCAGAAAGATTAAATGTTATAATAAGGCTAAATATGAACAAATGAGACTGGACCTAAGCTCTTGGTATCAGGAGTAACTCCAGGGTCTATCACTAGATAGTATGTGGTATGCAATAAAGTGCTAATTAGATTATTGCATTACTAAATTTGTCCCAGAAATAATAAAATTCAATAAAAATGGTAAAATACCCCTTTGCTTAAACATTAAAATCAAATAGGTGATATGTACAAAAACAAGGTATATCATAAGTTAAAATCTAACCCTTCTACAGAGAATTGGACTAAATATAAAGACAAGTTAAGGAGGACAAAAAAAATTATTAAAAAAGCTAAAAGGGAAGCAGAAATAAAATTGGCAAATAAAACTAGTGACAATAACAAATATTTTTTTATCTACTTTAGTGGACTTACGAGGGACAATAGAAGGTGGGGCAATTATCTTCCAGGGATGTTTTAAATGAAGATGAAAAAGAAATGACACTACTCTTTAACTCTTTCTTTCTAAGTATTTACCTGCCTGAAGATGACTGTGAGCTATCCCTGAAATTATATTCTGTAGTTTGCAAGAAATGAATCCCCACTTTTCATGAACTGTGAAAAATGATTCCACATCTAGCCTTCTGCTTTCAGAATTTTGAATGTCTTCTTCTGTCAGAATTCCACAAAATAAGGCAGAATTTCTATCATTCAACAGAATTCAAACAGAAGCAGAGTTTGAAAATTCTGCCCAGATCTAATCGAGATGGTAGGTGCTTGGTTGCATTGCAGAAATCACACTGAGCAAATCCAGCTGTGTGACATAGACAGCCTTGTACAAAAAGTACAACATTTTAATGTCATTCTACTCAGGTAACTTTGTGTAGTACAATGTCTTTCATGGTTTTCATGGCTGCTACAGCCATTTACTATCAGCTTGTACTCCTCTATTAGTTTTACTTTAAGTAGAATTTGTTTTTTGTCTAAAATCTTTGGAACAGATTATTTTTATTGTTTATCATATGCTGACACAATTTTTGATTTTGTTACTAAAATGCATTGGTTTGCTCCTGTCTATTTTCACTGACTTCTGACCTGCTGGAGGCCAAAATCTTGTGGGCTGTTTGGAATCACCTGTTTGCTGATTATCTTGTGTGGACTGCAACTGGAGTCAAGTACTAGCTTGGTATATCCATGGTGTTCCTACATGGTTAATTTTGCTCTTTCAAAGACTTGGTTATTGGCAATCTCCATCTGAAGATTTTACTAAGTATTGTTGGTACTTTGGTCTTTGTTTTGCTGTTCATCATCTGGCAGTTGCTGATTCCTCTCTACTTCTGTCATCTAACTGGAAAGCATAACTTCATGATAATCAATTATTGTGTGATTCGTGTTTACTCAAATTCTAAAACTGTATTGCAAAGAAACATCCTATGCATCATGTATGGAAACTAATGATGTCAATCCATGGCAACCAGCTGTTCAAAAAATAACAAAAGAAGTTAGACAGCATTTGGAATCTTCTGGGAAGCTACGTTCTAATCTTTGCTTCTGTTATTGAAATTATATTTCTGTAATTATTATAAAGCATTTCATTTTTCTTTGTCATGGGAATCAATGTAAGATTTAACTTTGTAACTTTAATTCAGAAGGGCAAAAGGTAGCAGATTTACTTGATAAGCTTTAAAATCTGCTGAATTAAAGCACAGCAACAAAGGGTTACTCTGGCATCTAGACTGACACCCAGGCCTACAAATCAGTGAGGAATGCATACACCAGAGCAATCCACCATCAGAAGGCTAACTATTACAGGAACACCTTAGCCAGCACCTGGAATGGCGGGAGTAAATCCTGGCATAACCTTGCTGTTAAGTGACTGGAAAGGATCCCAAAACAACACCCACAATGTTGAACATAGATGGTACCATCACTCTTGACCGTGTAATCATTGCCAACTCATTTAACACCACTTTTGCTGACCTTAGTCATGTGCTGCCCTCTAACTTTTTTGATTTCACCACAGTCAACTCAGCTCCTGTTAGTTCAGGTTTGCTACCAGGGCACCATCCTTTCCATTTCAAAGCAATCCTGGAAAGCCTAGCTAAAAAACACATTCTTAAAGTGCTTAGAAAGTCTAGGGTCAGTGGTGATTTCATTGGATATGAAACTTCTCTCCCTCACCATTGACAAAGTCCTGCTCCCACTAACCAAAATCCTCAACCATTGCCTGATGCTCTCCCAGTCCCCCCAAAAGTGGAAACTGGCAGTGGTGATTACAATCCATAAAAGTGGTGACAAGACCCTCGAGAACAACTACAGGCCTATATCCATCCTCTCCCCTCTATCCAAAGCATTGGAATGTATAATGGCTGATCAATTCATGGAGTACCTTGTAAAATACAGCCTGCAATGTTCCCAGCAGCATGGCTTCTGCAAAGGGTACAGTACTACCATGGCACTCCTTGGATTCACCACACATATCCATCATGCACTTGATAGGGGCCAGTTGGTCGGTGCCTCTTTTATTGATCTGACTAAGGCATTTGACACTGTCAATCACCCCATTCTCCTCGAACAGTTATCTCTCCTTGGTCTTTCAAGAGAAACTATCCTCTGGTTTCAAAGCTACCTCAGTAACTGGACCCAATAGGTCAGGATTGGTGAATTCCTCTTGCCATCCCTACCAATCCACTCTGGAGTACCCCAAGGTTCTACCCTGGGTCCCATGTTATTCAACATGTTCCTGAACAATCTCCCTGCCTCCTGTCATGACAGAATGTTACTATATGCAGATGATGCAGTAATCTTCACTTGCCACACTGACTCCACCTCCCTTCAGTCTTAACTACAGAAAAGTTTCACAGAAGTGGAAGACTGGTTTTGCTCACATAAACTCATCCTTAACTATGAAAAAATTAAAACAATGGTGTTCCATGGAACCCACAACAAGTGCAAGGACCATGAGCTCATAATTAACAATTACGAAGGTGTTGCCCTTGAGCAGGTGGATATGTTTAAATATCTTGGCCTGACTCTTGACTGCTCCCTCTCAATTACCAAACACATTGACAATATGGCTAAAACTGTGAACTCCTGCATAGGGCTACTATACAAGCATAAACATTGCCTAACAGCTGAAGCCTTGAACTTCACTATCCAGAGCTCTATTATCTCAACTATTGACCATGGGCTCATTATCTATGGATCCACCACTGATACTGCACTCTGGTGCATAGCTGTAGCCCTTAATAAGGCATGTAGACTCCTTATTTCAGCTGCCTGCCTTTCTCACATGTGACATTTACGAGCATGCTAACTGGCTCCAGCTATCCAGCAGACTAAAGTACCAGACCTGCATCCTTGCTAAGAAGACATCACTGGGGCTTATACCCCCTGGAGTCCAATCAATATTGACCCCACAGCATGTCCACTGTCTAACTAGAAGATTGGACAGTCTAACCTTTACAATACCTTGCTGCCGAACCTCTCTAGCTCAGCGTCCTTACCTTGTCAGAGACTCCACCTGGTTGAACTGACTACCTACAGAAATCTCCAACATTGCCACGATTGGTGCTTTTAAGTGTAAACTACATCAAACCCTTATGGTTAGTGCTTTCTGTGATTGCTTCTTATAATCACCTCCAGGCATACTACCCTCAAGCATCCCTCCTCACTGCCTCAGCTCCTCCTCCTCTCCTATCCCCCATTACTGGGTATAGGATGAATCTGTCTCCTCTTCCTTTTCATCCTCCCATTCCTCCTCCCTTGCTATCTCCTACCTACCACATACCCAACGCAATGCCCTCTCAATTTCTCCCCTCCTCCCTCTCTCTCACCCATACCACCCCCTCACCACCACTCTTCTTTCTCTTTTCCCACTAACCCACTCCTAACAAAGCTTCACTGAGTCACCTATGACTTGTACTGTATAATTAACCCACAACACAATTCCTTGACAATGCCTTTGGCTGCTATTCTTTTAATCTTACTTGTCCCTTTTTTTTGTGTGTGTAAGTTCCATTGTAATGATCATGTTATGCTTTGTACCTTATTGTCCTTATTGCCATGATGTGGAACCTTTGAAAAAGAGCCCTCGGCTCAAAGGTGTCATCCGAAATATAAATAAAAATAAATAAAAAAGTAAACTCTGTAACCTGCTTGAGTGGCAGCAGAAGTGTGATGTGGGAGGCATAGTTAAATACCCAACATTTGCTAATTAACAAGTCTTCAGTGAGAGAAGGCAGATGGGGTTAGAGCTGGCAAGAAATTCATGAAGCTAGAACATTTTCTTCAATTAAGATAAATACCGTTTGTTGTCAGATATCAGTTTGATGGACTGTGTAAAGTCAGTATCCAGTCAGCTGAGTTTACTTTTTAGCTTTTATTAAGAGTACTATAGAGGTATTACAATTTTGATTTCAATTTTATTAATAGAAAATAGTCTTTAGGCAGCAAATGCCTTTTTCCTAAGGTGACCCAGTCAGTTAACTGTACAACATAAGACAAAATATACAGTATACAGCACAATACCTTGTTGTTATAAAATAGTTATATAATACAGTAATTACTTAGAACAATCACATTTTCCAAGGTTATTCAAATACAATTTAAAGCTATTTTTAAATTGCCCTATTTGACAGCAGTCTACTACATTCAAAGAACATGAATTCCAAGTTCTTATAGCTCAGTTTCTAAAAACCTTTTGGTTCAACTTTGTTCTGCAGCAAGGTATCACTAGCTACAAATTTTGTGTGGATCTGGTATTAAATTAATGAAAAAATTTTGATATTGGGATATTCAGTTTGCTTTTACTTTGACCATTAGTAATTTTCCAGCACCAAATAACATCAAAATAATTAATTCAAAGGTCTAAATGCAGTCAACCTCTCTGCTGGTAGAGAACACAATGGTGGACATCTCTCTCTTTGCAGCCAGTACAAACCTACATGTTTGATTATAGGCTATTCTCAATCTAGACAGCACACTCTCCATAGATATAACCCAGGTGCCACCGCCCAACAGCCTGCTGCCCCTGCTTGCTTTCCTAACTGCAGGTTGAGGGGCCTGGGTTTGGATTTAACAGTTACTGGGGGTTCTTGCCCAACAGTAGAACTACAATTGTGGTGCCTCCACCCAGAGTAATATTTAAGTGGGTTAGATCTTCAGCTAGTACAACCCTCTGGGAAGTTGTACCTACCCACAACCCCAGCTAGTGACCTTACACAATATGATTCACAAACACAGTATCTGGCATTCAAAGTGCAATTATTGGTGATCACTAATAATATGCTCATGGACACCACACTTATCAACAGGGTCTGGACCTCTTGCATATCCCCTTGACCCTGCAAAGAAACCACTTATGAGCAGCAACAATACACTTTTTGGATGACATAACTTGAAGATGAGAAATAATATGCTTGTAGGCCAGATTCAATTTCAAATAGTAAATCTGATTTATTTAGGGGAAGTGAACAAGGGAGGGGGGCATGAATTTAAATGAAAGATTGCAGCGAGTAGTTTACATACATTAGACAAATAAACATTGCTTTGCATTTAGATCCTGTATTAGACAGTCTTAGCAGCTACTGGGTGCCCAGAGTGGAGTTACTATATATGCAGGCCTGAAGTGTTGCTGTGGGTAGGCCAGTGTTGCAGCTGATTGGGGCTCTTATATAAAGAAAACTTGCTTTGGTTAGGATGAAATACTTTTAAACAAAAAGGCAATTGTAATCCCCAGCTGGATGGCTGGCAATCAAAGTCAATACCAAACATGAATTCAAAGGTAAATCAGATGACCATAGACACTTTAATGATCATTGCAGGGTAAACACCCTGAGGTTACTCATGGCACCAGGACCAACAAGGCTGATGGCTGCAGAATGGATGGATTCTCTCTTGCCAGACTGGATCATGGGGACCAGGGCTGACATGACTCATGTCTGCTTCACAGCCTTTCCCACAAGGTGGCTGCAACCTGCGATTCTTCTCACCGCAGGGGCTGACTTCCCGAAGCTGGTCTTTAGTCAGGATGGCTTACATACAATATACAGCAACAGTCTATGGCGCCTTTAGGAACACAGGCCCAGCACATGCAGTTTGGTCTCTGGCACAGATCAGAAGGCACACATAGTTTACTCACTTTAGGAATTTCAGTCTGTAGGCTGCAAGCTGGTCTCCACCTTTCCTGGAAAACATGGAAGGAGATCATTTCAGCATTGTCAGGCTCCCTTTACACACAGGAGTCCCTGGAGAAATCTCCCACAGCAGTTTCTCACTCTCTGAGACAGTTTAGCAAGATACACTTTCTCCAGCAAAAGTTCTCTTTCTCAGCCTTGACAGCTGAGAAGAAGTTCACTTTCTGCTTTAAGGCAGTCCAAGCTTGCGATCCACACAGGGAGGGAAAGCAGGCCTTTCCCTGAGTTCTTCAGCTAAACCACACAGGCTCCCACCTCTATGAGAGCACACAGTCCCAGAACCAAAAACCAGGATTCCTGTTTTCCAATTGGCTGCCCAAACTGTCAATCACTGTCCTGAACCTCCAATTGGTTAAAATAGGCACCAAGAGTAAAGTTCACAGTTTCTCCCAGAAGTCACTGTACTAAGGATCCCTTAGGACCTTTAGAGTTCTGATTGGTCCAAAGGCAAGGCCGCAGTCCAAACATGGTGTGTCCCATACCAAGGAAGTAAACAGTCCACATTTAAGATAATTTTAAAAGACAACAGTAATGTTCTACAACTAAATATTTATGCATTCCAACAGTGCTCCCTCTGTTCTATCAAATGATTGCAGATTGCATGATATAAGGGTTCTGCCTGGATGGTCATGAGCTTTGTTTTACTCGGACCCATCCCAGGCTATGTACACTATACACAGGCTAAACTCTTAAAGGGACAGTGCGGGGCATGGCAATGCACACTCACACAGGACAGCAGCACAGCATCACTGTACATGAATTTACCTTATTTTACTGAGTGTCAACCAGGCTGTGGGCATTACTGGAGCCCAGGGAGACACTTAAGGTAAGCCCCCCAATTTGGGGGGGTTGCATAGCTGTGGCATAGATGGGAAATCTGTTGTCAATGAGAGGTGAGTAGTTAACTCTTGGCAACTAACCTATATGTTTCCTGATCAAAATTATTTTTGTTTCTATTTAATTGACCCAATCTTATTTGGATTTTCTTTACATGATCTATATGTGTGACACAGGACAGTGCACTGTCTAAATAAACACCAAGATATTTAAAAAAAACTGTACTTGCTCTATTACCTCACCAGTAGTTGTTGTAAATACCAATCAGTCATAATTGTGTATCTTTCTGGAACTGTACAATATCATTGAGTATGCCTTTTTAACATTTATTACTAGTTTACTATTTATAAATCAGTCCTGAACTCTTGTAAAGTGCTCTTGAGGTAGTCCAGTATGAGAAGCAACAGTCTTGCCTCTGGTTACCAGGGCTGCATTGTCAGCATAAGGAATGACTTTGTAGTTCTGGCAAACAGAGGACAATCTATTAAGAAAAAGATTAAAAGCAGTGTTCCTAATATGGGTCTCTGCGGAACTCCACTATTAACAGATTTTAGTGTTAACACAACATTTCCTAATGTTGCTTTTTGCATTCTATTTGTCAAATAGTCTTGGGACCTACTGTACACATTTCTTGCCAGATCGATATCAAATAATCTTTCCACAAACATTTTGTAGGGAAAAATTGGTTAGTATCAGAAGTCTAATGGTTATTATAAGGATAGATCCAGAAACAAATGGTTTGATACCCTTTATTGGACCAACATAGATGTAACAAACGAAAACAGCACTTAAGCTTTCCGACCAATCAAATCCTTCCTCAGAAGGTTCGAGAAAGGACTTGGTTGACCAGAAAGCTTAAATACTGTTTTCTTTTGTTACATCTATGTTGGTCCAATGAAAGGTATCAAACCATTTGTTTCTGGATCTGTTCTTACAAGGACCAATACAGTACCTAACTAATTCTGTTGTTATTATAAGTATCATAGAAACATCGACAATGATGGCAGAAAAAGAACAAATGCCCATCCAGTCTGCCAGAGTTCCCTATCTAACCCTGGGACCTATTGTTGATCCAGGGTCCTAACTCTCACTCCTCCCCCATATTTTCCTTTCCAATTTTGTCTCCCTGAATGACCACTGTTCCCTTCATTTTGGCTCAACCAAGCTTGAAACCAACAACTGTTTCAGCACCTAGTACCTCAGCTGGTACAGTACCATAGCTCCACCACCTATTCTGTAAAATAATACTTCCTCATTCCCTCCTGAACTTCCTTCCTGTCAGTTTCCATTCATGGCTTTTTGACCTTGGCCTGGCACTCAAGCTAAAAGGTTCCTCACAGTTCATCTTGTTTATTCCTTTTAGATGCTTGAGGGTCTTTATCATATCTCCCCTCTCCCTCCTGATCTCCAGCAAGTACATGTTCAGTGCCTTAAGTCACCTATCGTAACACCTGCTCTCTTGTCCATAAATTATTCTTGTCATCCTATGCTACACTATCTCTAGCTGTCCCTATTCTTCCTGAGGTGAGGACTCTAGAACTGGGCACAGCACCCCAGGTCCAGCCTCACTAAAGATCTATAAAGGGGTAGTTTTACCTCTTTCCTCCTGCTATCAATATCTCTCCCTATACATTCCAGCATCCTGCTTGCCTTATCATAGGTCTTGTTGCACTGGATCGATTACTTGAGGGTGTCACTGATGATAGCATAGAAGGTTGGAAGAGTGGTGCCCATCACTAAAAAGGCCAATGCTGTCTCTGCAGAGGATTTCTGTCCCATATCTATATTAAACCCATTAAGTAAGATCTTAGAAAAGTTGGTGGCAAAACAACTTACAGACTTTTTGGAATATAGCAGTTTCCTGCACACTGAACAGCATGGATTCAGAGGAGGAAGGGGGTTGGGCACAGCCTTAAACTGGGTGATAGAATGGAAGAAGGCTCAAGGCCCATTAAACCATTCCCACACTGCGAGCTCATCAATTCGTGAAATAAATCAACTTATCTATTTCTTTTTTACACTGTTCCAAGTTTTTACTATTTACTATGTAATCAGGTAGTGCATTCCACATTCTAGCTGTTCTCTTTACGAAAGAATAATATCTAAAATTTCTTTTAACTATCTCTATTTTTATTTGATACTTATGATTTCTTAATCCTTCTGTTTTATCCACTATCTCCATTCCTAATCCTTCCATTACTTCTGGATCTTTCATAATCTTGAATAGTTGTAGTAAATCCCCCCTTTTTCATCTATCCTCCAATGTAAACATCTTTAGCCTATCCAGTCTTTCCTCGTATCCTCTATCTTTTTCTGTAAATATCATCCTTGTGTATGTTCTTTGGATTTTTTCTAATCTATTTAGTTCACCTTTCATATATGGACTCCATACCGGTGATCCATAATCTAGATAAGGTCTTATATATGCCTTGTTCAATGGTACTAGACATTGTCTAGTTCTATTAATAAAACTTTTTCGTATATTTCTTATTATATAATTTATATTCCTAATGACTTCTGACCTTTGTGCCTTGAAAGTCATTTCATTATCTACTATTATTCCACTGTCTTTTTCTTTGGTTTTCATTTCCATTTGATTTCTGTTCAGGTAATACACATGTTTTTGATTATTTTTCCCTACATGCATAACTCTGCACTTTTCCATACTTAATGTCATTCCATTTTCTCTTACCCACTTCTCTATTTGTTTTAAATCCGTCTCTATATCATTAATTTCTTCCTTTGAACCTACTTGTCCTCCCAGTTTTCCATCATCTGCACATTTCACCATTTGGTTCTGGATACCATAATGATCACTTATATATATTGAAAATAATATAGGACCTAACACCAATCCTTGTGGGACTCTGCTGGTAACCTCCGCTAGACCTGATATTATGCATCTTAACCTTACTGCTTGTTTTCTATCTCTCAGCCAGTTCAGTGTCCATCTAGTTATCCTATTATCCACTTCCATTTGAATCATTTTTTAATAAGTTGTTAATGTGGTACTTTATCAAAAGCTTTCTGGAAATCAAGGAAGAAGATATCTACTGGCTTATTTTTTTATGTTGTTTTATTAATATAGTCATAAAATATGAGTTGGTTTGATAGGCATGATCTATTTTTTTTAAACCCGTGTTGCTTCTCATCATTCACTTTTAACTTCTTTAAATCTTCCTCTAACTTGTCTCTCAATATGCCCTCTGTTACTTTACACAGAATTGCTGTTAGGCTTACTGGTCTATAATTTGTCATAGAGGTATTTGTTCCCTTTTTTTTATTGATCAGTATCACAGTGGCTGTTCTCCAATCATCTGGTATCTCTCCGGTATTTATTGATCTATTTATTATTATAGCTACTGGAGGTGCTATCTGTATAGAAATTTCTTTTAACAGCCTTGGGTGCAATGAATCTGGTCCTGCTGATTTAGACGGTTTTAACTCACTTAGAATTTTATGGATTTCTTCTGTTGTTACTTCCATCCTTAGTTCTTTATTCATTTTATTATTAACTTCTGTCTCTTCCCTTACTTTTTTTCGTAAACTGAACAAAAGTATCGATTTAGATGTTCTACAATTTTCTTTGCATCAGTCACTTCACTCCCTTCTATATGCAAAGTTCCAATTTGTTCTGTCATTTTCTTAGTTTTATTTATATAAGAATTCAGTCCCTTTCCATTATCTTTCCTATATACTGAATTTATTTCTAATCTTTTCCTTTCTTCTTTTATTTTAGATTTTAACTTCTTCAGTATTTCTTTATATTCCTTAATGACATCTTCTGTTCTCAATTGTTTCATACTATCATAAGCCTTCTTTTTTTCTTTGCATAATTTTATTATTGTCTTTGTACACCACATAGGTTTTTTTCCCTTTTTAATGTATAATTTTTTTTTGGTACATATTTGTCTTCTAACTTTTCTATTTTTTATTTTAATATTTCCCAACTTTCTTCCACTGTTTTATTTTTAAATGCACTCTTCCAATCCCATTTTCCCAATTTTATTTTTATTATTTGAAATTTAGCTTTATTATAATTTCTTATTATTGTACTACCTTTTATAGTCGATCTTTTGTAACTCTTTAGAAAAAATTTAACTACTCCATGATCATTATTACTTAAATTTTCTATGATATTAATATTAGTTATTTGTTCTTCACAATTTGTTATAATCCAGTCCAATATACTTCCTCCTCTTGTTGGCTTATAAACTAATTGACTTAATCCTACCTCCTCCATTATTTCTAAATATCTTCTATGTATGACATTTTTTGCAGTTTTATTGTTCCAGATTATATCCGGTAAATTAAAGTCTCCTACAGTAATTATATCCTCCTGCATTGGTATCTGTCTGATCTCTTTATTTATATAATCATCATATAAACTACTAGTATTTGGTGGTCTATAAAATTGACCTATCAATAATTTATTTTGTGTTTGTACTTGTACTGCTACCCATAGTGATTCTATTTCACCTCGATGGTCATATTTATTGTACAGAGTACTCATAATTTCCTGTTTCACATACATAGCAATACCCCCTCCTTTCTTATTTTCTTGGTCAGGTTCACAAATGCCATCTTCCAGGGTAGTGATAGAGGTCTCTTTATGGGGGGTGGTGTTCATGGACCTGATCTGGGCTTTTGATTTAATATATCACAACTTGCTTTGTCAAAAGCTAGCAGGTTTGGGTATTTTTGATGTGGCAATGACTTTTTTAAAGAGTTTTTTTGGAAGGGAGATTTCAGCGAGTCTCTATTGATTCTGTTTTGTCTGATTCATGATCAATTTTTTTGTGGAGTTCCACAGGGGTCCATACTTGGACCTCTGTTGTTCTCCTTATTTATGAACCAAGTTTCCTCTATATTTACCAAGAGCTGTTTCCTTCTTTATGCTGATGATTTAATTGTATACCATTAGGGTCAGACAATCAAACCGATTAATAAAGAGTTACAGGATGATTTTGAAACACTTGGTTCTTGGTTGTTATCTAATCAAATGGTTTTGAATGTAAAAAAGACTAAATGCATGGTCTTTGGAAGTATTCTTAGGTTAAAGGAGAACCATAGTTTACAGATTTATGATATATCTGGTGGCTTACTTGAACAGGTAAAACAGTTTAAGTACTTGGGAGTCTTTCTTGATCCCTGCTTAGTTTTTAAGGTTAAAGCAGTAAGATAATAAATTGTGAGTTGGGGTTGTTATATCAATGTAAGGTCTTTTTGTCACATAAGTCTCAAAAGTCCATAGCAATGTGTACTTTATTGCCACACCTTGACTATGTTTCTCCCTTGTATTACAATTTGAGAATAAGGGAGGGCAGGGTTTTGAGTGTGGCTTATAATAATATTTGTTGATTTGTTCTTGGGCCCAGATATTCAAAAGGGTTGCACATGGCGCAACGGTGTTGAGCCATGCACAACCCACTGATGCACCCGGGTGCGATATTTAAAAGGGAAAAGGGCGCCGCACAAATCCCGATATGTGTCACAGATCAGTATATGCAGGTTATTAGTGGGGGTGCATGCCCATGCATAAACTGCACAGCCTGATATTCAGCCCGGGTCATACAGAGTTATGCAGGTGCAACCCCTACCTGTGCCTGCACAAAGTTACGCCGAAAAAAAAAGGAACAAGTCGAGTGCCACCCACAGGTGAGCTGATGCATTGCAGGGCACAACACAGCAGCTGCCACCTGTGGGCGGCCCTTGACTTGTTTCTGCTGCATCTGGCGGTGCCCCCCATGCCCCGATTGCGGGCATCAGTATTCCCCCAGTTCAATATCCCTGGTGGTCCAGTGGACCATGACTAGCCTGATCGTGGGCATAACTGTATCTCCCCCCATTAGCCCAATCGCGGGCATCAGTACCCCCCAAGTCCAAAATCCCTGGTGGTCCAGTGGACCAAACGGAGCCCGATCACGGGTGGCGTTCCTCACCCCCCAAGTCCAAAATCCCTGGTGATCTAGTGGACCCCCTACCCCACCTGCCAATGGAGCCCTACCACCCCGCTCCCCCATCAGCCAGCAGGCAGCAGCACCCCACCCACCTGCCGCCCCGCTGCCTGCCGAATGACAGCTCAGTATGGCTGCACGCCCATTGGTTCAGAGCATGAGCCAATGGGTGTGCAGACTATACCATACTAGTTAGTCCAGATATGTGAATGAATTCATTCACATATCTGGACTGATTAGTACGGTATGGGCTGCACACCCATTGGCTCATGCTCTGAACTAATGGGCTTGCAGCCATACCGAGCTGTCAGTCGGTGGGTGGTGGGGCGGCAGGCGGGTGGGGTGCTGCCGCCCACCAGCTGATGGGGGGAGCGGGGTGGTAGGGCTCCGTGGGCAGGTGGGGTGGGGAGTCCACTAGATCACCAGGGATTTCAGACTTGGAGGGGTGAGGAATGCCGCCTGATATTGGGCTCCATTTGTCCACTGGACCACCAGGGATATTGGACTTTGGGGGATACTGATGCCCGGATTGGGCTAATGGGGAAGTTACAGTTATGCCTGTGGATCGGGCTATTCGGGGATACAGTTATACCCGCAATCGGGCTACTGGGGAATACAGTTATGCCGCGATCGGGCTACTGGGGAAGTTACAGTTATGCCCACGATCAGGCTACTTGGGGGGAGTTACAGTTATGCCGGTGATTGGGCTAATCGCAGTCCACTGGACCACCGGGGATTGGAGAAATTCATTGTCCTTTATGGGACGTCCCATGATTGGGCTGCAGGGGGCGTCGGTCCCCGATGGCTACTGCCTGGCAGGACGCCAGGTGCAAGTCGTCAGGGATCGGCGCACCTGCATGCTAATGGCATGCAAATGGGGCCGTAATCAGTTGCAAATGGTCCCCCCCCGTGCATCTTGCATAAATTATGGCTCCATTTGCATGTCACCCTTTGAATATCACAGGTGCTGTGCATGGCGCAATGGAACTTGCGCCACCGCATCTCAATGCTCCACTCTGACCACTTGCGCTGGTGCAGTTCTACTGTGTCATGCACAGTGGGGGTGGCCAGGGGGCGATATTCAAAGCAGTTGAGCCATAGTGCAACTCCATTGAATATCACCCTGGCCACACCCCAGCGCAACTATTTTGAGCGGCGCACAGGCTTGCGCCACAAACTGGCACAGTTTGAATATCTGGGCCTTGGTCTTTTTAATGTCTTTATAAGAGACATTGCAGTGGGATTGAAAGGAAAAGTATGCCTCTTTGCAGATGAAATAAAGATCTGCAATAAGATTGATACACAAGGAGGTGTGGAAAGAATGAGAAGGGACTTGGCAAGGTTGGAGAAATGGTCAGAAGTATGGCAGCTTGGATTCAATGCAAAGAAGTACAAAATAATGCACCTGGGAAACAAAACCCAGGGGAAGAGTACACAATGGGGGGGGGGTAGTAATAACAACAACAAAAATGGAAAGGGACCTGGAGGTAATCATATCTGATGATCTTAAGGTTGGCAAGCAATGTGAGAAGGCAGGAGGGAGGACTGGGGGAATAGTGGGATGTATAGGGAGAGCCATCACCAGCAGAAAACAGGAAGTTGTTATCCCTCTGTACAGACAGTTGGTGAGAACCCATCTGGAGTACTGCATCCAATTCTGGAGACCCCATCTCTGTAAGGACATAGACAGAATGAAGGCAGTCCAGAGGAGGGCAACTAAAATTATGCAGGGTTTGCAAAAGAAGCCATATGAGGAGAGACTAAAGGAGCTTAATATGTATACCCTTCAGGAAAAGAGGGAGAGGGGGGACATGATAGAAACTTTTAAGTATCTCAGTGGAATCAACAAAGTCCAAGAGGGTAGCATTTTTCAGGAAAGGAGATGTGCAAGAACAAGGGGATACAATTTGAAGATAGAGGGAGGACGGCTCGGGGCAATGTGAGGAAGTATTTTTTCACCGAAAGGGTGGTGGACGCATGTAGCCACCTTCCTGAGGAGGTTGTGGGGTCTTAAACTGTGGGAGAATTCAAGAATGCATGGGACAGACATAAGGCAATTCTTGTGGGGGGGTAGGAAGAAATAGGCTGTTGGTTAACTAGGATCTGCAGCTTATCCATTAGGTAGGGAAATGGGCAGACTAGGTGGGCCAAGCGGTTCTTATCTGCCATCAAAGTCTATGTTTCTATATCCCTGTGCTAACACATCATTGTGTTTTGTACTCTTCTTTGGGATGGTTGTCTCCCAAGTTAAACTTTACATATGCCTTTGGCAACTTGATTCATCAGGTCATATATGCAAAGAATCCTTTCCTTTATCAGACCTACTTGAATATAGGGACTCCCAAGTAAATTTATGATCTAATTTAGGAATTGTCTTAAAAGCAACTGTGGTTAAAAATAACTATGGCTTTCGTTCTTTTGTATCCTCAGCTGCTTGTTAGTGGAATGATTTACCCTTGTCTCTTAGATCTATTAGTTCCCTGACTGGGTTTAAGGCATAATTTAAAAGTTATTTATTATTTGTAGAAATATGTAATTGTTTTAATTGACTGCACGTGAATTGTTTGTTTAACTGTCCGGGTCAGACCTGAAAAAGGGCTTCACCCTGTGACTTTATCCAATTAACAAATTTAAAATTAAAATAAAAGATAACTCCTAGATCATGTTCTTCAGTCACAGTGATAAGTCTCACCCCATCCATCCAATATTCTGTTTTGGGGTTTTTGTTCTCTAGGTGCATCTAGGAGAACTATCCATCCCCTTGCTCCACTTTTTCCTCTGCCCACCTCTCTCCACCCTACAGCAGCCTCCCGGTGATTGCCTTTTTCTGCACCCCATCCCTCCTGACTTCTACTAGACCCTGGTCTGTCTGCCCAGTCTCAGTTACTTGGCCGCTATCTCTCTACTCGCCCCTCCCATACCTATCAACCTGTTGCCTAACTGATCCTGCCCTCTCCCTCTCTCTCCTAGACCACCAATTTCCCCCTGCTCCCAAATCCATCCCCACTCACAAATGGCCCCCTCTGCTCTGTCTCTCTGTCTATTTCTCTTTGCCTCCTTGACCCCACTGTCCAACCTGCCTGTAGCCTGCTTCCCCAAACTTCCTCAGAGCTACAAATTGGATCACAGCTACAAACACTCTGGAACCATCAACTCAGGATTCTACCATCAGCATTGCCCCTCCACCAGAGCTAATTGGTGCCAACTGTGGTATCATGGCAAGATGATTTACATGCTTCTCTTCCCCCCTCACCTCTGGCTCACATTGGCTCTCCAAGGGAGCGAGATCGATTACAGAACTTTCACACCTTTAAGAGGCAGACAAAGAAAATCTCCCTCAATAACCTACATTGGAGCACCTTGAAACTCCTGCTCCTCCTGCTACCACTATCAGGCAACATTCACCCAAACTCTGGCCCCACCAGACCAGACAATGGGCACAGGCAGTGCTGCTCTGGGGTTCTCACCTTTGCAGCTCTCAACATCTGTAGCTTCCTACCGAAATGAGATGCCCTGCTTATATTTACCCATCTACAAAACCCTGATGTCCTTGTAGTTGTTGAAACCTGGCTCACTCCTAAAATACAGTGCAATTGCTCTTCCAGGATATAATATCTTCAGACTAGACAGGCCCTCTAAAAGAGTTGGTGGCTGTGCTATCTACCTCAAAGATGCCCTTCTAGGACACCCTGTTCAGACCACTGCATCGGACTCAACTGCCCAGATTTTACCTGTCAGAATTCTTCTCGGGGCCCACAACAAGGTGCTGATCATCGCTGCTGTCTACATCCCGCCAAAGGAACAAGGCAAAGGTCTAAACCATGTCCTGGACTTTGTCCGCTCACAACCCCCAGGCTCCGAGACTATCCTAATGGGTGATTTTAACTTAAATTGACTAGGGACTGATACATATGGCTTTAAGGACGCTATCTCAGCTGCTGACCTGACCCAGCTACTTGCCACACCCACTAGGCAAAACTATAAGGCTGGCACCAGCTCCTTCTGGACTGGATCCTGACAAACTACCCATCCGGCATCTCCCACATCGCTGTCCATCCCGACTCGCTAAGAGACCACTCTCCAGTAACCTGTGAAAGGTCAAATAAATACAACACCCCACAGCCCAAACTAATTACAAGCAGAACCCTCCCACGCGGCAAACTTAAGCACCTCATATCCCACCTCAGACTACAAGACTGGTCTCCTATTTTCCTTGCTATGGATGTCAACTCTGTGCTCAAGTTCTTTATTGACACCTTCAACGCTGCCTATGACTCCTATGCCCCCTTTAAAAAGAGGAAAGTCAAAGGGCTTTGCAACCCTTGGCTCTCAGGGGAGCTACCAGCACTGATGAAATCTAGGGACCACCTCTGGGATCGGGCTCAGGACACAGTTAGGCAACTAGACATACAGAACTACAAACGCGCAAGAAATGACTGCACTAAAGCAATCCACCTGAAGAAAAGCAGCTACTACAAAGAAATGCTTACAAACACCTGGGGTAAAGGGAAGTCCTTCTGGGATAATCTAAAAGAAATCATGGGGAAATCACCAGAAACATCGCCCACCGTGCTGGAACTGGATAGAACTATAATTCTGGACCCAGCCACCATAGCAAATACATTTAACAAAACCTCCTTGGACCTCAGTAGCGTGCTCCCGCATGACATCTTTAACACCGACTCCTCTGCCGCACCCACTGCCACCAACTCGCCCTCCCAACAACTCGACTGCCATTCTATTTCAAAGTAGTCAGGATGCATGTAGTGCGCAAATATGTCTGCAAAGCAATCTCTGGATCAAGAACCAGTGGGGACATTCTTGACCTTAAGCTTCTGTCTCTCACTCTAGATGAAGTACTACCGCAGCTTACACATATTTTCAACCTCTCCCTCATCCTTGAAAAGTTCCCCGATAAATGGAAATCTGTCACCATGATGCCCGTCCACAAAAGTGGTGACAAGTCAAACCTCGGGAACTATATGCCTATATCCATACCCCGCCCCCAAGGCCATTGAGAAATTAGTCTCTGACCAATTGAAGGAATATCTGGAAAAGCACAACATCCTTTGCAAGCAGCGACAGGGCTTCCGAAAAGGCCACAGTACTACCACAGCCCTCCTAGATTTCACTGAAGCAATCCACAACTCTCTCGACAATAGTCAACTAACTGGCTCAGTCTTCATTGACCTATCTAAGGCTTTTAACACCGTCCATCACAAACTACTCCTCACTGAGCTCCAGAACGCTGGGCTCTCCCTTGAGGCTACTTACTGGTTTAAGAGCTACCTGGAAACCGCTCACAAAGGGTGACAATTGTCCACACCCTCTCTGATGCTAGACTGGTCCGCTCAGGAGTTCCGCAGGGATCCAATCTTGGACCACTCCTTTTCTGCCTTTTTTGAACAATCTCCCACAATCCTGTCCTGGACATGTCCTGCTATATGCAGATGATGCAGTCATTCACGTCTCTTACAATGACCCCCTACTACTCCAAGAAAAGCTCCAATTGCATTTCACCTCTGTTGAAAAATGGTTCAGCAGGAAAAAGCTGGTGCTCAACTACAAGAAAACTAAGGTGATACTCTTCTGTGGCTCCCATAACAAGCATAGGTCTCAAACCATCTCAATTGCAAACTGCCATGGTGATGTCCTAGACCAAGTCCAATCCTTTAAATATATTGGCATCACTCTCGACAGCCACCTAACCTATGGCATTCACACTGACACTGTTGCCAAAGCTGTTAACAAGCACATTGGCCTTCTCTACAGGCACAGGCAATGCCTCACCTCAGATGCCTTAAAGTTAGCCATTCAGAGCTTTGTGATCTCCCTAAGTGAACATGGGCTGGTTGTCTATGGCTCTGCTACTGACACAGTCCTAAGGCACCTACGCTTGGCCCTTAACAAAGCCTGCCGCCTCATTACTGGATCCCACTGTCTCACCCACATGTGTACTCTATACGTCAAGACAGGATGGCTCCAATTATCAAACTGTATCAAGTTCCACACCTGCCAAATGGCCAAGAAGATCATGCTAGGCCTTGCACCCCCAGGAGACCAAACACTTCTATGTGCAGCACGCAGCCCTCACCACACCAGGGTTACAGAAATCCAAATTCTGCACACTCCACGGTGTCGCACCTCACAGGGACAGAGGTCATTCATGCACAGCACACCCACCAGATTTAATGCACTCAACAAAGGCATCATCTCACTGCAAAGGTTAGGCCAGTTCAAAACCAACCTTCACATCCACCTCTCTGCCTCCAGCTCCTGTGACTGTCACTACTAATCTGCTCTTGCACTTAACTCCCCACTCCATGACACCTGTCCCCTCCTCCCTTCCTCATCTCCCTCCTGGCTTTAGCATTTTACAACCTGACAATGCCTTTTTGGCTGCTCCACTACTTTCAAGTGTTTTTCCCCCCCCTCAATCCCTCAATCCGACCCAGTTATCCCTTGCCCTTGCTACCTCTCCTCACTGCCCTCTGGCTGTTCTCAAGCTACCTCACCCTGCTTACCTGTACACTTTCTGCTCCCTAAATGTATTGTTTTTTTTTCTCGCCTGCTTATGTATTATATGGCCACAGCCTGTTATGTTTGTATTCCTTTCAAAATTTGATGTGGAAGCTTTGCAAAAGAGCCTTGGCTCAAAGGTATTGTAATCCTAGATATGCCACTAAACAGCATTACTTTGCAATTTGTGGCACTGAATTTCAACTGCCATACCTTAGACCTCTCCTCCAGCTTCCTTAACCCTTAGACTGCCAACAGAATTAGAATGTATAGAAATTTTGAACTGATATATCAGTCTGCAGCACAGCAAGGGTTAACTCACTCTACAATTCCCTGATTCCCTTGTCACTATCCACCTTCATACAGATCTTAGTGTCATCTGTGAAGACACAAAGTCTGCCACAGATACCTTCTCCAACATCACTAATGAACATATTTTAGAGGACTGAGTCCAGGACAGATCCCTGTGGCACCCAGTCTGTGACCTCCTTCACTTCTGATTTGACCCCATTGACCACAACCCCCTTTAGCCAGTTTCCTACCCAGTTCACTATGACCATAGCCACAACCAGATCCTCAATCATCATCAGCAAGTGTTCGTGGGGCACCAAATCAAAAGCCTTGCTGAAGTTAAAATATATTAAATCACGGCATGGCTCCTACCTAATTTCAGTGACACCCCATCATAAAAAACTATGATGTTCATCTGCAAGGACCTCCCTGCCACAAATCTGTTCTGTGTATTATCCTGGAGACTGTTGCTCTACTGATAGTCCAAGACATCTTCCTTAATCAGTGACTCCATCAGCTTCTCTACAATGGAAGTCAGATAGACAGGTCTATAGTTCCCTGCTTGTTCCTTACCCTCCCCCCATGGAGCAGAATGACATCTGCCACCCAGTAGTCATTTGGAATTATCCATCTTTAGTGATCATTTGAACAGTTCTACTGGGGGTTCAGCCAGTTCTGTTGCCAGTTAATCAGCAGATGCATTCCACCTGGCATTATCTCTCTTTAGGGTCGCAAGGTCACTTTCCTGACCTTATCTCTTGTAAATATTGACTGTATCATCTCCCCAGCCCCCTCACCAGTTGCTTTGGTGCCACTCTCAGGCAAAGGCCCACCTTCTCCCCTGGTGAAAACTGAGCAAAGTAACCATGAGGACAGCAACCTTTTGTCCATCCTCTTCTATCACCCTACATCCCCTCCTACAGCCAAATGATATCGCCTCCTTTCTTTCATTTTGTTTATTTATTTGTTTATTTAAGAGTTTTACCAGGCAGACATACTGAGTGGGGTACCACTCAATTCCAGATGCGCCCTGGGGGTGGGGTGGGGAGTGGAGAATATACAGTAGAAATACAATAGAAAGTACAAGAGAGTATAAAGTAGAATATATAGCAGTAATATGTGGCAGTATAGCGCAGTGGTCTAAGGCTCTGAGCTGCAAATCTGGTGACATCAAGCAGACCAGACCTGGGTTTGAATCCCACAGTTTCCACTTGCATACTGTGTGACCCTGAGCAAGTCACTTAACCTCCTTGTGCTCCCAGGTCGCTCCTGTAAAAAAGCTTTCAGCTTAGTGTGCTATACCTGGTTAATCAACTAAATAAAAAAAAAAAAAAAAATACAATAGGGTATACATACGGTAAGTACAAACTTAGTCATGCCCTATAGTAGAATATAAAATAGTGAATACATATAAGTGGAGAATGCAGTGGGTACAGTTGTTCTGAACCACCTAGCAGATAACAATGATATACATAGTAATATTCACAGTGCTAAGTTATAACATAGTAAAAGCATTGAGTTCCAGCACGGATAGGGGTCTGTGAATGCAAGAATGGAGCAGTGCAGCTTAATAAATTAGGCAGTTATTAGCGAGGGGAGCGATACTAGGCCCACAGCGGTGCTAGTTGCATATGCAGGTAGAGGAGATATGCGTCTTAAGGAGGGAGTTGAGATGCTATGTGTTGGTGAAGTGCCTAATGTCTATGAGCAAGGAGTTCCATAATTTAGGCAAGCAGTATTTGAGGGCAGATTGGCCAGTAGCAGTGGACATATGTAGGACATAGAGAAACTGGGAATCTATGTTCCTGAACGAGTATGCAGGTGGGGGTACAGCTGCTAGGGCTGCCGCAAGGTATGGGGGGAGGGACTGTGCCCAAAATTTCGCTGTGGTCCTGACACAGTGGATCAGTCTCCGATCCTGGAGAGAAGGGAGGTCTAAGGACCGGTATAGGTCACAGTGATGGGTTGTGGGAGGCAGGCCAGGGTGACGCAAGAGAAAGAGTGAAAGAGAGGATCTAGTCTGGCTAGGGAGGACTTGGGATCAGCACTATAGACTACGTCCCTGTAGTCCAGAATTGGGAGGATCATTTTTTGTACAATTGCCATGCACATTGGCAAAGGGATGCAACCTCTGTTGTGGTATAATGTACCCAGCATGGGGTGCAGTTTCTAGTGGGTCACATTAATATGCACAGTAAAGTCAAGGTGCTGGTCTAGTCAGACCCCAAGGTATTTGAAGGATGTGCTAGCCTCCAGGGGGATACCATCAATAGTGTGGAAGATGGGGGTGGAGGGTAGTCGGGGGAGTTTCGACCTTGTGCCAAAAGTTAGGGAGACAGTTTTCTTAGGGTTTAGAAAAAGCTGATTAGAATGAAACCAGAGTTTGACATTGTTCCCTAATATATTGGAAGAAATGTTTCTCTCCGCCCATGAGTCTTCTGCTATATGTAGCTGTGTATCTGCTTTTGCCTCCTTAGTCACCCTCTTTGCCTCTGTACTTCTCAGTAAATATGTATACTCATTCTTCCTCTGCCTTCTTCATTTTGTACTTGTAGAAAGCATTCTTCTTAGCCCCTACCTCTTCCCTGATTTTTGCAAAAAAACATAATAGTCTTTTAAAACTTTTTTCTTCTGGTTACCGTTCACATGATTAACTTTGATGCCTCAACAGTGTCTATCTTTATTACTTTCAGCTCTCTTCCACCTTCATCCAAATTGTCCAACCCAGCTAATTTTCCCGGACCAGTTCCCTTTGCTTGCAGAAGTCTGCCCTCTAGAATAAGAGACTTCATTTCTCATTCATGTCTTTCCAATAGAGATGCAGAGAAATTTTATTTCACTGGTGAAATTCCAGCAAAATCGTGAATTTCACCATGCAAAATATTTTGCAAAATTGACACATTCCATGAAATATTTTGCGGGTGCAAAATGCAGAATTTTGCCCATAAAAAGCGGAAGTCTTGTTGGCGAAATGCAGAATTTCACCTGTGAGTGGTGAAATTCTGCTCTTTGCAAACAAAATTCTGTATTTCACTAGCAGAATTTTGCATTTCACACCCACAACATACTTCACAAAATACGCAGATTTCACAAAATATTTCAGGAAATGAAATTTTCAGATTTTTCCCATTCCTACTTTCCAGTCCCTAGTGCCAGTTTGAACCAAATGGAGTTATGGTCACTGTTCCCAAGTGGTTCCCCTTCTCTCACTGCACCTAGTACCTCTGAATTGGTAAGCACCACATCGAGACTGGCATTTTGCCTCGTGGGTTCCATAATGAGCTGTACCAGGGGATAGTCCTGGAGTGCATCCAGTAAGGCCTCACTTCTGGTGCTCCTGGCCACTAGAACATCCCAATCAATGTTCTGCAGGTTCAGGTGACCTACTACCACTATTTCCCACTTTGCTGTCCTTTTCTAATTCTTCCACAAGCTCTTTTTCCCTCTCTTTCAATTGCCCCAGAGGTCTATAGACCACCACTAGTGTAGCTTCTTGCACGAGGCTGCCGTGAGTTGCACCCATAGAGACTATGACTCACTAGTGCTACCTCTGATGCACCCATCCTCCACCACGTAAGTGCCATCCTAACACAGAGTGTTACTCATTCCTCTCTGCCTTGTCCTCTCTCCTGAACAGTGAGTACCCAGAAACTGAGAGGTCCCAGTTGTTATTTTGTCAAGTCCATGTTTCCATGATGGCCACGAATTCCACCTCAGTTTCTGCCATCAACACCTATAACTTACTGATTTTATTAACCAGGTGCCTAGCATTACCATACTAACATACTATTTGCCAGCAGATTAGGCCTTATGGTCTATCGAGTCTGCTCGAACCTCAGATCCCTAGTTGGGTGCCAAGGCCCTCCCCCTCTTATGTTCCAGAAACCCCTATCGTCCATCCCCACCCCCCTGGGACAGGCCATCATCTGATACATCCACTTTCTGTGTCTGTCCCACCCTCTCTTGAAGCTCTCCACTGTGGATCTCTGAACCAGCTCGCCAGGCAGTGCATTCCAAGTGTCCACCACCATCTCAGTGAAAAACCTCCTCCTCTTTTCCCCCCTCACCCTTCCACCTTCCAACTTCAAACCATACCCTCTGGTGAGGCATGCTCTTTTCCATCTGACTGATGAACTCACTTTGCTATTTCCCGACTATGACCCATGTGTTTCGTATGTTCTCTAAGCTTCATATTTGTCTTGGTTTTTGTATCTTTAGTGACTCCACTCTCTAATGTCCCCTCATACCTTATCTATATTTATATGGTTTATACCCACTGAGCTGCTACCAGCTTCCAGAAGTGGGGGAGTACTAGTTAGGATCCCCTCTTTTTCACCTTTTTCTGTGGTTCCTCAGGCCCAAGACTCCACTGCAGTCAGTTTATATGTGCCATATAGACCTCAGACTTCTGCCTCAGCACACTAGCTCCTTCTCATATTAGGTGGAGCCCACCACTCTTGAAGAGTCTCCTGTCCCTGAAGTCCCACCAGACCCCTACAAAGTGGTACACCTTCTCCTGGCACCATCTCCTAAGCTGCCTATTAAACTCCTCTATCTCATACCTCATGATACCATCATTCTTCCCCCTTCCTGTCCCACACAGACAGAACCTGAATAAAGGCCAGGGAGGCTGAGTGAGCTGCCAATATGTTCTCCAGTTTCCAAATGTTCCGCTTCACCAGCTCCACAGACTGGTTCACCAGGTCATTTGTACCCAGGTGTACCAGCACCCCCAGCTCCCCTCATTTCCTGTCTGCCATCTTTGCTATTTTTGCTATATCCTGGATGGCTGGTGCACCAGAAAGGCAATGGACTATCCCTCAACCTTCCAGTCCCCCTCCCATCACCCTCTCCATACCCATAATCATTGAGACCCCTCACCACCAAGACTCTCCTGTTAGACTTGCTACTGCTTATCCCCTAGGGTGCTGTCATTCTAACCTGTCTCACACCATTGACTTAGTCAGAGCTCTCACCCCCCAATGGGGTCAGGTGCCTTACCTCTGACAGTGATACAAATCTATTTGCAATCTGGAGGTGTTTGGCTGGACAGCTTCTTTGTGGTTAACCCCACTTCCCTTCCTCAACTCACTCCCAACCACTCTCCACCCCCCTGGGCCAGTCAGTATAGGGATAAGGTTTAGTGGAGAGCAGGTCAGTTGCAGTGACTATACGGTGTTCATCTCCAGGGCTACACTATGGAAGAGGTTGTCCCTGCCCCTTCTACAGGGCCTTTGAAGATCTCCATGCTCAGTTGGTAGCAGCAAATGAAGAGATATACCTTATCAGCTTGAGCCCACAGCCCAAACCCCCACTCCTCCAGAGGCCCACTGGTCAAGGAAGATGGAGAATTATGGGGAGGGTGATGGAGAAGGGTGGCAGGAGCAGTTAAAGGGATGTCAATCAACCATACACAACCCTGATGGCAAATTGCTTTGCAACCCAGGAGAAGGCTTAGGTATTGGACTCCACTGGGGGGGCATCTAGGTCAGTCAAAAGCAGTGGGAGCAATGACCTGGTGGCATCCATTGGTGAGAGAAAGAAGAAAGTTGGTAGGAGAGTCTTATTTGTTGGAGATTCCATTACCAGGGTAGCAGAGAGAGTGGTTAGTGGGTGAAGGAGGGTTGGGAGATGGCCAGGTGCCTTTCTGTGGCATCAGCCATTTGGAACATAGAATATGCAGGATAGTGCAGAGGGAGGAGATGGATTTGGGACTGATAGTACATTTGGGTACCAACAGTTTGGCAAACTAGCCTGTGGAGCAAGTGAAGCTTAACTTTCAGAGGTAGATGCAAATTACAGGCGCACTTGGCCTCCCTAACCTTTTCTGTGTTTCTCCATCTGTGGAGTAGAGGAAGAAAAAGAAAAAAGAGGGACGAGATAGAGGAATTAAATGGGTTGTTAAAGTGATGGTGTAAGAAGAAAAAGGTACCACTTTAAGTTGGCCTGTAAGATATAAGGTGGGCTAGCAATATAGCATACAGGTTAGAGCAACAAGCTCTGAACAAGCTTGGTACATCCTGAAGACCAGACCTGGGTTTGATTCTCACAACCTACACTTGCCTACTGAGTGACTCTGAGCAAGTCACTTAACCGCCCAGTGCTCCCAGGTCACCCCTGAAAACAGGCACTTGTGCCTAGTGGGCCTTACCAGGTTACCAAAGACTAAAATAAAAAATAAGATAAATAAATAAAGATTACTGGGACAGGATGCTCTTCAAAGGTGATGACCAGAGCATCGGGGCATAAATTAATGTCTACATTAGACAGTTAAATTGACTGCAGGGGACACTGAGGCTAGGGGAACTGCAGTAAAGTGAGTGAGGGAAGGGAGCCTAGCTGGTGTTCCTCCTGTACTGAGGACTGGTTACAGTAAGGTGTGTAAATATAAGACTGAGGTTCAAAAAGGAGTAGTGGAAGAGGCAAAGGGGGAAGGCTCTCAGGATCTGAAAGCAATAGGAAAAAATGAAATGGTAAGGAGAAGGACAAGGAATGCAGATATAGGTTCACAAAACAGCAAAATAGGACCCAGAACTAGCTGGAAGGGTGTCTGCCCTTATGCAATGAGTCTGCATAATAGAATTAGTGAGCTCCAGGCATTGGTAGCAGACAATGATGCAGACCTCATAGCTGTAACAAAAACTTGGGCCACAGAGAATAATAACTGGTTCTTGTCAGTCCCAGGTTGCACAATGTTTAGACAGGATAGCGGGATAGGTAAAGGGGGGAGCACCCTAAATGTAATAGAGGGCATAGAAGCTGTGGAGGACAGACACATCAGGGGAAGGAAAGGGGAAACAGTGTCCCTGTGGGATCACTTCATGATGCCCTCAGGCATGGAAATATGGGTGAGGCGATCTATAGACCACCAGCTATAACTTGATTCTTCTTTTAGTATGGATACATTGTTGCTTATTTGGTTGGCCAGATGTATGTGCTTGGCTGTTGTTACTTGTATCTCCTATATTCTAATTAAAAGTTGATACACAACAAAGGAATTCACTAGACAGGCAGCCTTTCTTGATTGGGTGCTCACCAGCTCAGAGACAGGTTGATAGGTCCATAGTGGTTGCCAAGTTCAACAGGCTGGTGCCCTTTATAGAACTTGCCACCATTTAGCTTAATGGTGGAAAATATATTTCCTGTAACCCATAAATGTATCCAAACTCTTTTTAAAGGAATTCATAATTTCACTTTCCACAACATTTTTAGGCAAGGTGTTACATGTTTTTATTATTCTTTGATTAAACCATTGACTCCTTTGTTGTGTTTTATTAGCTTAACCCCATAATATATAATTGTAGAACATAGTACAATTATTACCAGTCGTATGTCTAACTAATGCTATTGTTTCCAATAATACATCATCACGGCAGGCTTTAAAGGGTAGGCATAGGTAGCCTCTTATTTTCCTGTATTCCGTGTAATATAGATTAAGTTCTTATAGTCTATCAGTGTAGTTCATATTGTTCATATGTATTATATGTTATGTTGTCCACTTTTGTACTTTTTCAATTTTTATTTTGCTTTTTATTAAGCAGGGGACACAAAATGGAGAACAATACTCTAGATGTGGCCTGATCAGGGAGGAATAGAAAGGTTTGATAACTGCCTGGTCCCTGCTTTTAATGTTCCTTAGATGCACCTTAATATTCTGAAGAATTGTTTAACTGTTGCTGTAGTGTGATTGTCAAATTTTAAGTCACTGGTTACAAGTACCCCAAGATCTTTTTTGCTGGTTGTTTCTTGTAGCTGTACATTATTCAGTGTATATTGATGTCTGGTATCTGGTGGTATTTCTGCCCAAGTACATTACTTTGCACTTTGTCTCATTAAATTTCAGTTTATTATATTGTGCCCATTCGGTTAAGTGGTCCAGATTTTGTTGAAATTGTACAGCTGCTTCTTGATTGTTAACTATTCCTCTCACTTTGCAGTCATCAGCGTATTTGTATAGCCAGGAGTTATTAAATGAGTGCATTGATGACACTATTATGTTGAACAGAACTGGTTCAATAACTGAATCCTGGGGAACTCCACTGGCAACTTGCCCCAGCTCTGACCTAAATACCCTAATTCTTACACATTGTTTTCTTTCAGCCAACCATGAGTTGACCCATCTGATAAAGATAGGATTGAATTGTAGCCTGATTAGTTCCTTGATTAAAATTTTGTGTGAAATCATGTTGAATGCCTTTGAGAAATCCAAAAAGATGATATCGACCAATCAGTCTAGCGCTGCACTGACTGGTTAAAAGAATTGTATCAGATTGGTTAAGAAAGGTCTTTGAGGAGTAAAGCCATGTTGTGTCTAATTAATATATTTATTTTTTTGTAAATGTGCTATAATGCATTTATGAAGAAGTCTTTCCAAGTGTTTTCTCACAACAGATGTCAGACTTATTGGTCTGTAGTTATTAACAATTTGTTTACTACCACTTTTAAATATGCCTGGTTCTACTCTTTAAGAGTTTAAGAGTTATGCCTTCTTTTAGCGAAGCATTAAACAATTTAGCAATTTGACCTACCAGAAGTAGTGCAACCTCTTTCAGGAACCTTGGTGTCAGTTCATCCAGACCAGATGAACTATTGATTTTAATAGTTTTGATCATCTGCAGTACCTCTACTTCAGAGAATGGGTCAAAATCTGAATTTAGGCATTGAATTCAGAAGGCAGCATAGCGCGGTGGTCTAAGGCTCTGAGCTGCAAATCTGGTGACATTCAGCAGACCAGATCTGGGTTTGAATCCCACAGTTTCCACTTGCATACTGTATGACCCTGAGCAAGTCACTCAACTTCTGTGTGCTCCCAGGTCACTCCTATAAAAAAGCTTTCAGCTTAGTGTGCTATTCCTAGTTAAACAACTAAAAAAAAAATTTCTACAGTAGTTTTTTTTGGGGGGGTTGTATATACTGAGAAAATACTTATTTAGTTCTAATTTATTTATTTAAATTTGGTAACCGGGTAGACCCACTAGAACCTTGCAGTCCCTTTTCCAGGGACGACCCAGGATTAGTTACAGGTACCTAGAGGGAGGGAAACACTAATATATACAGAATGTACAGTACAGCAAGGCTTACATAGAGTATGTGACAAAATGTTACAGTACAGAAAACTATTACAACCAAAGCTACATACATTTGTTAGGTACAGATCAATTTACAAGTAGAAAAACCTATATAAGTGTGAAGGACAGTTCTACCACCAGACTGATGGACCTATCCATCAATGGCCCACTGATCTTTCGCAAGGATATCACCTTGCGTTAGGTCCCTTGGCAGGACCCTAGTTGAGATGGAAACACTGGGGCCTCTTCTCTAGGTGTGCTCTAAGCCCTTTCTTAAAGCTCTCAGTGGTGGGGCTGTCTTGTATTTCTCTCAGGAGCTCATTTCAGAGTTTGGGGAGGGCAACCCTGAGTGACGGTTGACCTAGGGAGGATCTGGCCCTGGGGATTTCTAGGAGTGTCCGATTGGTGGATCTGAGCTCTCATCTTGCTGTCTTAGTCTTTCCTCATTTATCAGTTCATACTGAATCTGTATTGGACAAACCATGTCATTATTTCCTTTAAGTGATCCTACATAAGTATAATATTTTTCGATGTTATCTTTAACTGTTATTGCTAAATGTTGTTCTACATTTTGTTTTGCTTTGCATATTTGTGCTTTAAATTTTTTGGTCACAGTTTTATAAATTCTGTAATTTACATCTGTTGATTTTTTTATAACATCTATAGAGTTTGTTTTTCTTCATTGTACTTTTACGGATACTGTTATTCCACCATAATGGTAGTCTCTCTTTTTTATTGTACTTGTTCCTTTCTGGCACCCTTTTTTAATGCATATATTTAATTTATTGTTTAGTATATGCAATATTTCATTCAAACCTAAATTAGTTAAATCTGATCTCCAGTCCCAATTTTCTTATTTTTGCATAATCCACCCTGAAATAGTCCTTCATTTTTTTGTTATTCCTGTAGTACTATTCTTTTTTAGTATTTTAATTTATGGCAAAATTGAGTTATGGTCACTTTTCCCAAGTGATGGGAGTACCTTAGGTTTATGAATTTTTATTTCAGGCTTAGTAAAAATCAAATCTAGTGTATTCATTCCACTTGTTCCTTCCTGTACTAACGGCTCTAGGCCATACTGCAAAATGATTTCTATAAACTTATTTTCCATAGAGCTTGAGCCAGATAAAGTTTTCTAGCTGATAGCAGGGAAATTGAAGTCTCTCACAAGTACATAGCTCCCATTATTATTCATAGATTCAATCTCCATCAAGAAATCTCTGATTTCATCAGTATTTAAGCTTGGGGGATCGATAATAACCTAAACAAATAGTTAACTCTAAAATCTGGGTTGGTATTTTTACCTATATTAATTAATTTGAACTATTTTGATTTGCATTCTGTTTTAATTTATGAGCTTTTAATTCATCTTTAATATATAGTGCTATTCCACCACCTCGTTTAGTTTCTCTATTTTTAGAAAAAAACAGTGTATCCTGGAATTTATGTGCACCAGACTGATTCCAAAAACCAGGGTTCTGTTACACCGCAGATATAAGTAGGAGTATCAAGGGATCTTTCTTCATTATCCTTACTCCTTTCCTGTTTTCTAATTATTGTCTAGGAAATGTTGAAGATTCAGGTGTTAAGGTATTATTTATTTTGGAAAAACTGTTAAGAGAGGCTGCTTTGTTCAGCCTCACCCCCTGTTGATCAGTTTAAACGTTTGGCTATGCTAGCCAAAATGCGTTTGCCTAGTGTGGTATTTCTTTTCCTACTCAAATGTAAGCCTTCTCATGAGTATAGTTCTTTTCTCCACTCAAATGTCTCCCAATGGATAAGACATGCAATTTCTTGTCTCATACACCAAAGTCCTTAACCAGTTATTAACAGTTTTTTATTCTATGCTGAAGGTGTGTATTATAACAGGGAATTGGAAGAACTTCTGACAGCATTACATCACAGTCTTGCTCGATGAGCTTAATAGTTAGAGCCACTAGATCTTGTTAATTTTGTTTATACTTACTTCAGAGATAGGTATTGTGATTGATTTGACAATTGTGTACATATAGGGCCAGATATTCAAAATGGTTGCGCCATGCGCAATAGGGTTGCACCTGCTCAAGTCCGAAATTGCTCCATTCTGTGATATTCTGCAGGAGGCAGTTGCGCCACTGAAAACATGCTGAGCAACAGCACAATGCAAATGAATGCATGCTGAATTGGAGGGGGGGAACCATGCATAAACTGCACAGCCCGATACTCAGCCGGGCTGTGCAGAGTTCTGCAGGCGCAATCCCCAACCTGCGCCTGCACAACTTTGAGCCAAAAAAAAAAGGATCAAGTCGAGGGCCACCCACAGGTGAGCTGCCGCATTGCAGGGCACAACACAGCAGCTGCTACCTGTGGCTGTCCCTCAACCCACTCCCTGTGCCCCCTGCAGCCTGATCATGGGCAAAGAGTGTAAAATCCCCCACTACCCCACTGGCCTCGATTGTGGGCATAGCTTAATTACCCCCACCAGCCCCATTACGGCAGCAAAGTGTCCCCAGACATATCCCTGGTGGACAGTGGACCGATAAGCTCAATCGCAGGCTGGAGTAATTAAACACATTTCCCCTTCCAACATATCTCTGGTGACCTAGTGTCCCCCCACCCCACCACCCACGAAGCCCCACCACCCCACCTCCCCCCCAGCTGGTGGTTGATTACATCCCACCTGCTGCCCCACCGACTGACTGCCCAGTAGGCTGGGCGCCCATTGGCAGAGCAGAGCTACAGGTGAGGTTTGATACGCATAGATAGACAGTTCAGATTTGTGAATGAATGTATTCATTCACAAATCTGGACTGTCTTGCACGGAGCATGCACGCCCATTGGCTCTTGCTCTGCACCATCGTGGAGCTCCTAGCGGGCAGTCAGTCGGGCTGCAGGGGCGGGCAGGAGGTGGATGCGCCGCCACGCCGCGGGGGAGTGGGGTGGTGGGCTCGTGGGTGGGTTGGGTGGGGACACTAGGTCACCAGGGATATGTTCAGGGGGGGTGTGTTTAATTACCCAGCCTGTGATCGGGCTTATCGGTCCATTGACCACCAGGGATATGTTTGGGGGAGGTGTGTGTTTTAATTACCCAGCCTGTATTCAGGCTTATCAGTCCACTGGACCACCAGGAATATGTTCGGGTGGAGGAGACACTTTGTTGCCTGCATCGGGCTGATGGGGGATTAAGCTATGCCCACATCGGGCCAGTGGGGTGGTGGTGGGATTTACACTCTTTGCCCGGTGATTGGGCTGCAGGGGCATCGGCCCCGACAGCTGCTGCCTGGCAGGGCGCAGCAAGTCCTCAGGATCGGAGCACCTGCATGCTAATGGCATGCAAATGGGGCATAATCAGATGCAAATGGCTCCCTGTGCCTTGCATGAATTATGGCCCCATTTGCATGTCACCTTTTGAATATCGGGTTTTGCGCATGGCGCAATGGTACTGCACACCGCAAGTTGAATGCTCCACTCTGACCACTTGCGGTGGCGCAAGTTCCACTACGCCATGCACAGTGGCTGTGGGCGTGGGGTGATATTCAAAGGAGTTGCTTAAGGGCGCAGCTTCTTTGAATATCACTCTGGCCACACCCCTGCACAACTATTTTGTGCAGTGCAAGGGCTTGCTCCACAAAATAGCGCAGTTTGAATATCTGGCCCACAGTATTTAGTGCATTTGACCCCCACACCACCTTCAGTTGTCATAATTGTTTCTGCCATGTTGTACAACTTTTAATTACACTGATGATCTGTAGAAGACTAAACTTCTTTTGATACTATATATAAGACTTCAGTGAACAAACTTTATATATGGTGGTACTTTCTCGAAATAGTATCTTGCCCTGAATTCTGACAAGGCTGGCCGATAATATTTTTTACACTGCCTACACACATAATGCACATCTTCACATGCAGTGACCTCATACTCACCCCACCTGTGCTTGCTTCACTAGCACAGAGCACTGCTCTTAGAACCAGAACCCAGAAGTGACTCATGTGTCATGTGATTCCCAATTCCAGCTCCTACTGTGGTTAAGTGTACAATTAAAAATAATTTTACATCAATACCCTACACTTCTGTATACAGGGAGTATCCTTAGCAGATAAACCTGACAAAATACACATTTAAAAATGTCCCTTGTGGCAATGAATTAGGACTAGCAGGAAGCTGTGTACTACTTTAGCTGACTCCTGGACTAAGATTTCCAGTGGTCTCCCTACTCAGTTGTTCGCTAATAACAACAGAGTTTTTAGAACACAACAGCTCTCCCTCGATGCGTGGACTCCCTGCTAGGTCTGTCACACCTCAAAGGTGTCTCACAGCAGATAGACAGACATATAGTATCCAGCACTGAATGGAGCACTGCTCTTAATGCTGGAACCTAGAAGTGTCAAGTGTGTCACGTGAATCCCGGTCCAGCTCCTACTGTGGTTAAGTGCTACAATTTAAAACAATTTTACATCAATACCCCACAGTTCTGCATACACAGAGTATCCTTGGCAGATGAACATGACAAAATACATGTTTAAAAACATTCCCTGTGGCAGCGAATTAGGACTAGCAGGAAGCTGTGTACTCCTTCAGCTGACTCCTGGACTACGATTCACATTGGTCTCCCTATTCAGCCCCTCGCTAATAGCAACAGAGTTTTTAGAAGACAACAGCTCTCCCTCAATGTGTGGACTCCCTGCTAGGTCTATCACACCTTGAAGATGTCTTACAGCAGATAGATAGGGATATAGTTCCCAGCACCTAATGGAGCGCTGTTCTTAAAGCAGGAACCTGGAAGTAATTAGCGTGTCACGTGATTCCCAGTCCAGCTCCTACTGTGTTTAAGTGCTACAATTTAAAACAATTTTACATCAATACCCTACAAGTCTGCATAAGTGGAGTATCCTTGGCAGATTAACCTGACAAAATACACATTTAAAAATGTCCCCTGTGGCACAGAATTAGGACTAGCAGGAAACTGTGTAGTCCTTTGGCTGACTCCTGAACTACGATTCCCAGTGGCCTCCCTATTCAGCCCCTCACTAATAGCAACAGAGTTTTTAGAACACAACAGCTCTCCCTCAATGTGTGGGCTCCCTGCTAGGTCTGTCACACATCTTGAATGTGTCTTACAGCAGATAGACAGGCATATAGTACCCAGCACTGAATGGAGTGCTGCTCTTAAAGTCTGAACCCAGACGTGTCTAGCAAGTCACGTAATTCCCAGTGCCAGCTCCTACTGTGGTTAAGTGCTACAAGTTAAAACAGCAACAGATGGTGGGTGGAGTAATGGTAGGGGAGCCACTGAGGTCCAGCGACAATAACTCCACTAGATTTGGGATTGCCTTGGGACTAGAATACCCCTATCAAAAACTGAAATCCTAGATTTCAGAAGAGTAGACTTCAACCAGATAAGGGAGCTGGTCCAAGACTAATTGATCAGAGTGCGCAGAATGGGAGGTAGAAAGGAAAGATGGATGACAATTAAGAGAACCATTGTTGAAGCAACAGAGACATGCATGACAATTGTTACAGAATGAAATAGATATGAGACTAATATGGTTCTCAGAAAGAGTCAGAGAAGCAGTGAGAGTAAAAAAAAAGACTTTCACCAGGTACAAGGTAAAGCAGGGGGAGATGGAATAGTGAGAGTATCAAATAAAAACTAAGCAAGCAAAAGGACTTTTCAGTTATGCAAAGTCAGACACAAAATTACATATTTCAAAGGTGGTCAAGAACGGGGAAATACAATTCTTCAGATATATTATGGAAAAAATGAAAGAAGGGAAGGGGTATTGTTAGGCTACAAGGGGGGTACTAAAGGAAGATGAACAAAAACAAGCTATCCTTAACAAGAGAAGACAGGGGGCCCCTGACTGTAGGTGGTAACAGCAAGGCAGCTGTTAGAGGCATTCCTGAAATGTGGCAGCCAGTATTTACCAGATAAATAGTCCAGAAGGGGTTTAAAGGAGAACTGTGCTGAATCTATAGGTCAATGTTCCCTGTATAAGCTGTTTTTTAAATACCAGTTCAAATTACATGGAAACAAAGATACTGATGGCTGAAAAGGACCAAAAGATCCACCCAGTCTTCCCATTTTCTCTACCTACAGTACTGCAAAAATCACAGACTCAACATGATCTTGGGCTTAACCCTCTCTTTCCTATTGCTAGAGTTCCCCGATGCCTAATACATGCATTTTTAAATTTCACTATCGAATTAGCTCCCACCACCTCTTCTGGGAGGCTGTACCAGGCATCTACCACCCTTTCTGTGAAGAAATACTTCCATGTGTTACCCCTTAGTCTGCCCCCTTTCAGCCTCATGCCATGATTCCTTGTTCTAGAACATCTCCTATTCGGAACGATGCTACCTTCATATACCTTTTTTATGCCCTTGAGATATTTGAAGGTCTCTATTATACCTCCCCCTCCCACCTGCCTCTCTTCCAGGGTATACATATTAAGGCCCTCCAGTCTCTCCCCATGTGACTTTTGGTGCAGGCCCTGCACTATTTTTTTTTTTTGCCCTTCTCTGAACTGCCTCTACCCTGTGTATGTCCTTATGGAGGTGCAGCCTCCAGAACTGAACACAGTACTCCAGATGAGCTCTCACTAATGATTTCTACAGTGGTATCACCACCTCCTTTCTTCTGCTGGTGATACCTCTCTCAATGCACCCCAGTATCCCAATGGCTCTCCCCACAGCTTTGGCACATTGTTAGGTCACATTCAGATTATCAGATATGATTACCACTAGATCCCTTTCCTGTTTGGTTGCTGTCAGTATCTCTCCCCCATTGTGTAATCTTCTCCGGGGTTCCTGTGTCCCAAATGCATGATTTTGCACTTCTTTGCATTGAATATTAACTGCCACACTCTTGACCATTTCTCTACTTTACCTAGGTCCCTCATTTTTTCCACCCTTCATTGACATTAAATAGGACTGGTCCCAGAATTGATCCCTATGGCACCCCACTGGTTACCCTCCTTTCCTCGGACTGAGCTCCATTTACCACCACCCTCAGTGTTCTATCCCTCAACCAGTTTCTAACCCAGTTTACCATCTTGGGACCCATCCCTGTCTGCCTAGCTTGTTTACAAGCCTCTTATGTGGAACGGTGTTGAAGGCCTTGCTGAAATTCAGGTAGGCAACATTCACCACTCCCGCATGATCCACTTCCCTGGTCACTCAGTCAAAGTAATCTTTCTGTTTTGTTTGACACGGTATTCTGGCTGTGAATCTACGTATGCTGCCTCGGATCTGTGTGCCACTGGATTCAAGATGTTCCACAATTCTTTTTTTTAGCAGTGATTCCATAATTTACGCCAACAGCAAGGTCAGACTGACTGGTCTATAGTTTCCAGCCTCCTCCCTTCTGCCACTTTTGTGAAGCGGGACTACCTCTACCTTCCTCCAGTTCTCAGGAATCACTCCCATTTCCAATGATGCATTGAACAGGGCCACAAATGGTGCTGACAGCACCTCCCTAAGCTCCCTTAATATTGTAGGATGTATCCCATCTGGACTCATTGCCTTTTCCACTTACAGTTTAGAGAGTTCCTTTAGGACTATCTCTTCAGTAAATGGACTAGTGTCCACTTCCCTCCCATTATTTCTCCTGTCAGTTAATTGTAGTCCCTCTCCTTCCCCTTCTTCTGTGAATACTGAACAAAAATATTTGTTCAGGATTGTTGCTTTTTCCTGGTCGGAAGCACCACAGGTTGCTGACAGTCACATTGTCAATGTCCTCTGCAGTGACAACAGGAAATCACCACAATCAATTCCAATGCACTCCACATAGACTGCCAGCAACCCAACACTGCAGCCACAAGGGACACACTGACAGACTGGGAGGTGCACAGCCACAGGACTGACACACTGGCAACAATTGCCACTGCGGCACTGAATTGGCAACATGCCCCCCTCACCACGGATGACCCAATGGACAGCAATGTGACAGTATGGGATGTGAGCAGGGGTCACTGGTAGCCAGTCACATCTTCTGCACAACATTGGCAACAGGGTCTGCCACATGGATCCAAGCTCTGGTACAGAAGATGCCTCTGACACAGTTGGATGCAGGTCTGGACATCTGTCCTGGCATTGGACGGAGGGCACACACAACAGGGGGTAGAGGTGGCCCACCCAGTGCACCCAGATCTGCAGGTGCAGCAGTCATCCTTGTAGTCACTGCTGGTGCACCTACTACTGCTGTGGGGGGTGTCAGATGCTGTGGCTGTTTGCTGTTGAGGCAGTCAAAATTTCAGTAGTCACTCTGCCGGTGTTGGGATTGTGGTGTCGCTCTGACACCATGCTTCCTTCCTGGTCTCCTTCCAAATACTCCCTTTCTTCCCCTTTAAGCCATATAATCCCATCCCTTGTCCTTCTCCTTTCACTAACGTACCTATAAAAAGTTTTGTCCCTTTTCTTTACTGCCTGGGCTATTTGTTCATCCTTTTGTGCTTTGCAGTCCTGACTGCCTTGCCTGCCTTCCTCTGTTTCTCCAGCTACACTACCCTGTCCTCCTTCTCCTTCCATGTTACCTTCTACTTACTGAAAGCCAACTATTTCACTCTTACATTCCTGGCCACAGTCTTTGAGAACCATAGTGGTTTTCTTTTTCTTTTGCCTTTATTTATTTGCCCAATGCAGAGGTTTGTTGCCTCCACAATGGCTCCTTTTAGATGGGATGAAGAAAAGGGGAGACTGCACAGAGTAAAACAAGTGGAACCACAGTCTAAAATGTCCTCAGTTCATGTAAAAATCTGTTCTCAAACACTCAGCCCAAAAAACAGAAGGGCTGATTCTTCACTAGATATCTATCATTTATTCAAGTTGAGCACGTGAAGATAAAGTAACTCACCAAACAAACACCCACAGTACTACCTCTATATCTCAAGCCACTCTTGCTCTTTCTCAAGAAGTTTTAGATGGGCCCATTGTTCCTCAACTCCCCCCAGTCATCTCTCCCTCCCTCCCTGCTATTGTTTTCCTGAGACATACTCCCAACTTTCAATGCCTGCCCTCCTGAAGTGACAGGACCCTCACTTTCATGTGGCTTGACTCTGCCACTGTATTCATATTGAACCACACCATGCAACGATTGCTGGACCTCAGATGTTCACCCATTATGACATCTGTTATTTTTCCTAGTTGGTGAGCACCAGGTACAAAATCACACCCTCACAGGTGGGCTCTAGCACTAGCTGCCTCAGACATATCTCTTGCATGCAGTCCAGGATGTCCCTGCTCCTGTCTGATGCTGTAGCTGGGATGCTCCAGTCAACCAAATTCTGTTATTGCTCGGGTTATCCATGTTTTTCAGTTATCTTGGTGGATGTTTCTGATTTTCATGTTGCTGGTAAGAACCATTTCAGAACTGTACCTCCTGTTGCAGGGCTACCTGATTATGGCTACCTCCCGATGCAGGGAACAGGTTCTCCTGGATGCTATCCAGGAGTGTTTCATGACACAAGGAGCCACAGAGCCAACAAAGGAAGAGACCATACTGCACCAAGTGTTATTAAATGGGGAACATATCTGGAAGGTAGATGTGAGGGTTTGTCTTGCAGGCAGTGACCACTGCACAGTGTGGTTTTACATCAACACGGGGAAAGAAGCAGCCAAAACCAAAATCAGAGTTGTGTACTTCAAGAAGGTGGACTTCGTTAGAATGGGTATCATTCTAGAGGGGTACCTGGCAAAGCTCTGCCTGGAGATGGACGCTGATCAGAAATAGTCCATCATTAAGATAAGGTTAATTGTGCCCATGGGCATGTACATGAAGGCTCGTAAAAAGAACTCCAGGACCTATAAGCCTAGATAATTTAGCAGGAAGGTGGCAGTTAAAGTGAAGGAAAGCAGGCTTCCTTCTTGAGGTACAAGCATACCTTGAGGGAGGTGGACAGAGAAGTATACCATTGAGAAAGCTCTAGAGGCAGGGAGAGAGGTCAGGACAGCCAAGGCTGCAAAAGAACTAAGACTGGAGCAGAGGAATAAGGAAGGAGTTGCCTCGGTTTCTCCCTAGGGAGCTGGGGGGGACTGGGGCTTCTCCTAAGCTGCCTTGGGGTTCAGTTGTTGGGCTGACTGTCAAGGCATCTGTAGCCACTGGTCGTCGACCGGCTGGGGGTGTTTTTACTTCCATTAAGTGGATGGGCTGGCGTGCTTGACTGTGACTGTTCCCCTGAACGACTGCCTGCCTGGAGTTTTTTGGCTTTTGGATCGTGCTGCGAAGATCAGCTGCCCGGGGATTGTGCTGAGAGCTGTCTGTCCTCCCCTGGATTCAATTTGAATCCCTGCTATATGACTGGATCTGTTGGAGTAACTAACTTGCCTTTGCCTTGTTTGGATTTGATCTCGACTTTTGCCTGTGTTTGGATTTGCTGGAGAACTGACTTCCTTGTTCTTCCCTGTTCCTGGACTTAGGGGTGGTGAGAGTGCGGTGCACATTTATTTTCTCTATAATTATGGACTAATGCTTGGATTCATTTTATGAATGGTCCCCCACCATGTGAGAGGTGGTATTGGGGGAATATACAACATTTTTTAATATACTGACGATTTGCTGGATTGTTGCACGTGAGAGGTGCTGCACTGAACTTTAAATTATAAACTTTGTTTTCTTTTGTCAGTTATTAGTTCGGTTTCAGTATCCAGTAGCATTTGATTACATTGACACTGTGCCTTTTTGGATATTTTGATATTACTTTATTATTATATTTTCTGTTACCTGGGTTATTTTTGGGTTGGGCTTTAATTTGTGATTGGGTGGGTTTTATTTTACATTTCTATTATATTGTTTGTTTTATTCTGCTCACCCTCTGTGAGAAAGAGTGGAGAGTGTTTTTGTCTATAGGTTTGATATTTATAGGTTTTTGTTTATTTTGGTTTTTTATTCTTGATTTGATTAATTAAAATGCATTGGACAGGCGTAGAGACTGTTGGGCATTATTGCCCCACTAGGCTAAGGGAATTACATCCTTTTGAATGCCCACCACTGTCATCCGACACCTATTTTAGGTGTCGTGCGTTGGGCATCTTGAGGAAGTGTGGACGAAGGTGGAGAGCCGGGCCTGGTGGGGGACAGGAAGGGGGAGGACGGATTGGGGTTTTGGGGTCCAGGAGACACCCTGGGGTGAAATGGGGTCAGGATAGAGGTTACTCTTGTCTTGTCCCCATACCCAAGGGTTCTGAAGTAATTGGACAGGTGCCGAGGTCTTCCCCGACAGCTCATCCCGCCTTGGCGGTGTTATGCAATGCCAGATCAATTAAGAACAAGACAACTATTATTGCTGATCTTGTTGGATCATCTGATCTGACTTGCATCACTGAGACCTGGCTGGATGAAAATACAGGCCCAGTATTGGCCTCAGCAACTCCAGCCGGGTTCTCGGTGATACACCATCCAAGGCTGGATCATAGGGCCGGGGGTGTGGCCATTATGTTTAAATCTGAGCTGGGCCTTGTGGATGTGCCATGGGGAAACACCAGTTCCTTTGAATATATCCTGGTAGAGGGTGCAGGCTGTGGGATTCTCCTCATCTACCATCCACCAGGTGACGGTGGAGTACTCCTGCAGGAGATAGCAGACTTCATCGTTGACCTGGTGCTGAGGTTTCTCAGACTGATACTTCTGGGCGACTTCAATGCCTGGGTCGATGATGAACTCTCTCATTTTGGTCAAAATCTCCTCCTGCTGATGAATATGCTGGGCCTGACACAGGTTGTTACCTCCTCTACCCATATAGGGGGTCATTCACTGGATCTGGTCTTTCTCCTGGGTATGGAGATCACTGATTTGGGGGTGGAACCTGTCAGCTGGTCTGACCATTACACCATAAGGTTCAGCTTCAGGGCCCCCTCTAATAGGTCTGCCCCTACGGAGATGGTCCAGTACCGCCCTTTAAGGAGTGTTAACCCCAACGACCTAATGGCAGTGCTGGATCTATCGAGCTTGTCAGGGGAATGCATGAGTCCAGATGATCTTGTATTAGCCTATAATAAGGCTGTGTGAGATGCTCTGGACAAAATTGCTCCTGTTCGTGTTCAGCCTCTCACCCTCCATCTAAGGAGCACGTGGTTTGATGGCTCCTTGAAGGAGTTAAGGCGAGTTGGCTGAAGGCTGGAGAGAGCCTAGCAGAAGTCGGGCCTTGATGCCGACAGGCTGAGATTGATGGCACATTATGATCGCTATCAATCAGAAATCACTCGTAAGAAGGCAGAATTCCTGTCCAGTGAGATTTCTGCTGCACAAAATCAACTGGCTCAGCTTTTCCGGATTGTGGACAGACTGTGCAATCCAGTCTGTCTTCAGCCCAGAGAAGCTTTTTCTCAGCTAAGATGCAAGGAGTTTGCTTGCTTTTTTGTGGATAAGGTTGCCGGCATCAGGTCCGGCATCGATCTGACCTCTCCTATGGGGATTGTGATGGCCGACTAGAAGTGACTTGTCCTCGGTCTGTCTGGTTAGATTTTCACCGGCCGGAATTTGAGGACATTGTGAAGATCATCAAAACAATGCGACCAACTAGTTGTAGTTTGGATCTGGGTCCTACACCTCTTTTAGGAGGTTGTGTAGAAGTCATCTACCCAATTCTTGCAGACATTGTCTGGAAATCTTTGGAGATGGTTTTTTTTCCTGACCTCCTTAAGGAGGTGGTAGTTCGACCACTCCTTAAAAAATCCTCCTTGGATCCCGATTGTCTAGCTAACTACCGGCCTATCTCTAACCTGCCATTTGTTGGTAAGGTTATTGAAAAGGCAGTTGCGTTGCAATTGGATGATCACCTTATATCTCACAATGTCTATGATACTCTCCAGTCTGGTTTCAGGAAAAGGCATAGTACAGAGACTGCCCTTGTCTGGGTATTGAGTGACCTCCTTATGGCCAGAGATCGAAAGGCGCATACCATTCTGGTCCTTCTCAATCTATCTGCTGCATTTGACACTGTAGACCATGGAGTGCTATTGGAGCACTTGCGGGTCTTTTGTGGGCTGTCTGGTACAGTCCTCAAATGGTTTCGTTCTTACCTCATGGACAGGTTTCAGAGAGTTGTCACCAGAATTTATTCCTCTGGCACTCACTCCCTGTCTTGTGGGGTACCACAGGGCTCCATTTTAGCTCCCATGTTGTTTGCAGTGTATATGCTGCCATTGGGAGAAATCATCAGGCAATACAGTCTGGGTTTTCACTGCTATGCAGATTATACTCAGCTGTATTTGTCCTTTCTCCCCAGTCAGGGTGATGCACTCTCTGTACTTAATAACTGCCTCGAAGAGATCAGACCTTGGATGAGTTCGAGCTGGTTGAGACTCAATCCAGACAAGACTGAGGTATTGGTGGTGGATCCAGCTCATCCGGGGATGGGTGTGGGAGCTGGACAACCATCAGGTTTATTACTTGTTGGTGTACCGCTCTCTATCTTCCGGGAGTCTTTCTTGAGGCTGAGATGCTGCCCTATTTGCAGACAACTGTCTGCCCTGAGGGAGGAAGTTGCCCGTCTTCAGGCCACACTGGACAGTAGCAAGAAAACCTTCCCCCAGGCCGCACTGGACAGTAGTAAGGAAACCTTCCCCCAGGCCACACTGGACAGTAGCAAGGGAACCTCCCCATCCAGGGTGCACTAGCGCCACCACCACTACCTCAGAGGTTCTGAAGAAAGCACAGCAGTTGGACCACAGTGGGCTCAGGAAGGGTGAGGAGGGTGGAACAGAGGCACACCCAGTCAATTGTTCCACTCCACAATCCATACACCATTCTGGGGGAGCATAGCTCCCCTATGGATGCACCCGCAGAGAAGACTGATGTTATCTGTCACAAGGGAGGCCCACAGAAAGGAGGCAGAGGGCACCAAAGGGAAAGGAAGCAGCTCCTGGTGGGGGACTCAATTATTAGGGGTATAGAACTGGGGGGAGCTGGGAAAAATGAAGTAAGATGCCTGCCTGGTGCCATGGCTTGGAGGGACAGGAAGCGCATCCTCAGGATCACGAGAACAGCTGCAAGGGATTCCGAGCTGGACATAATTGTCCACCTAGGGACAAATGACTTGGTTCATCATGAGATTAGAGCAGTGCAGGAGGACATTGCAGAGTTGGGAGGGACCTAAGATGACTAGCACACACAGTATCCTTCTCAGAGGTGCTGCCTGTCAAAAGCATGGGGGAGGCGAGGGCAATTGGCACCATGCAGTTTAATGAATGGTTGAAAAAATGGTGTGGAGCACAGGGGTTTGGCTTCATTGGGGACTGGGGTTCCACTTGGAGGGACACCAGCCTATACTGGCAGGATGGTTTGCATCTGTCCAGGAAGGGAACAAGTCTTTTGAGCAATCGGTTTAAAGGCTTCATTGGCAAGCTTTTAAACTAATCAAAGGGGGAGGCACTGACAAGCAGCAGGAAAATCCCAGCCTCTCCCTACAAAACAGGGTACTAAATGAGAAAAAGACTGAGGTAGAACGGTCAGTGGGGGATGCTGCAGCAGAAGGTAAAGCCATCAAAAAATGGAGAGCAATGAGTACTAATGCCCGTAGTCTGGGTAACAAGCTTCCTGAATTAGTGGCCTTGATGGAGGAGGAACATCTGGATATCGTGGCAGTCACAGAAACATGGTACACACAAAACCATGACTGGGACAAAAACATACCAGGATACACTGTCTACAGGAGGGACAGGGAGGGTAAAAGAGGAGGAGGAGTAGTTCTTTACATAAGGGAAGGAATAAAAGCAACAGAACAAAAGGGTAAACAGGGAGGAGAAGAAGCACTGTGGGTAAATTTGGAGACAGGCAATGGCACCACAATACGCAGCACAGGGGTTGTATACAGACCCCCTTCTCAGGGGGAGGAAATTGACAGGGAAATGATAGAAAGTATACTTAGAATGGCAGAAAAAGGGGAGATATTGCTGATGGGTGATCTGAATATGCCGGATGTTAACTGGAGTGCAGTTGCAGCTGCCACTTCGAAGAGTGCAGTTATTCTAGATGCCCTACAGGGGGCATGCCTTAGACAACTAGTACTGGAGCCCACTCGAGAGGGGAGCAATATTAGACTTGAATCTCTCAAATGGAGATGGAGAGAGGATTACAGATGTAGAAGTGGGTAGCCATCTGGGATCTAGCGACCATCGAACAATATGGTTCACAATAAACACAGCAATAGAGTCAAGCCATACAAAGACAAAAGTACTGGACTTTAGGAGGGCTGACTTTGCTAAAATGGGTGAGTGCCTAAGGAATGCACTAGCAAATGGGCAGGAAGGAGGGGTGAAGAACAATGGGAATAATAAAACTGCCATCACAGCGGTAACGAGCCTTTGTGTGAAGCAAATAAACAAAACAAGACGATGTAAGAAAACCACTATGGTTCTCAAAGGAAGTGGCAGTGAAGGTTCAAGAGAAAAGAAAGCATTCAGGAAGTACAAGGAATCGCAGAAGGAGCAGGACAGAGAACTGTATCAGTTAAAGCAAAAAGGAAGCTGGAAGGCAGTCAGAACAGCAAAGGCCCAAACTGAGGAAAAGATAGCCAACTCAGTTAAGAAGGGGGATAAAACCTTTTATAGGTACATCAGGGAGTGAAGAAAGACCAAGGGAGGGATAGTGAGGCTTAATAAAGGGGTGGCAGGGTGGGCAGAGGGAGACTGTGAAAAGGCAGAGATACTAAACAAATATTTTTGCTCAGTATTTGCAAAGGAAGAGGGGGAGGTACATAAAACAAACAGTAGTAACACGCTGGATACAGAAGTTGATACCGGCCCATTTACAGAAGAAAGGGTTCTGAAAGAACTCTTAAAACTGAAGGTGGACAAAGCAATGGGCCTGATGGGATTCATCCCAGAATTCTAAAAGAACTAAGGGTAGAACTAGTGACACCACTGACTACCCTTTTAACAAATCATGGGAGGATGGGGTGGTACCTGAGGACTGGAGGAGGGCAGATGTGATTCCCCTTCACAAAAGTGGGAGCAAGGCAGAAGCAGGAAACTATAGACCTGTTAGTTTAACCTCAGTGATAGGGAAAATGATGGAATCACTTCTAAAGGAAAGAATTGTCAAGTATCTAGAGGCCAGAGGGGCACAGGACCCTAGGCAGCATGGATTCACAGCGGGAAGGTCATGCCAGACGAATCTGATAGATTTCTTTGGCTGGGTGACCAAAGTAGTAGATCAGGGAGGGGCTCTGGACATGGCCTACCTAGACTTTAACAAGGCATTTGACACAGTCCCACGCAAAAGATTAATATACAAGTTAGCCAGCCTGGGTGTGGGTCCCAAGATGACAGCCTGGGTAAAGAATTGGCTGGAGAATAGGACAGAGAGTAACAGTAAATGGAGTCCACTCAGAAGAAAGGAGGGTTACTAGTGGGGTACCACAGGGTTCAGTATTAGGACCGGTCCTCTTCAATGTCTTTATAAGCGACATTGCAGAAGGACTGGAAGGAAAAGTATGTCTCTTTGCAGATGACACTAAGATCTGCAACAGAGCTGATGCACAGGGTGGGGTGGAAAGGATGAGAAGGGACTTGGCAAGGTTAGAGGAACGGTCAAATGTGTGGCAGCTTAGATTCAATGCTAAGAAGTGCAAGGTAATGCACTTGGGAAACAAAAACCCAGGGGAAGAGTACATAATGGGGGGTGAGATACTAACAACAACAACAAAAATGGAGAGGGACCTGGGGGTAGTCATATCAGATGACCTAAAGATGGGCAAGCAATGTGAGAGGGCAGCAAGGAGGGCTGGGGGGATACTGGGATGCATAGGGAGAGGCATCACCAGTAGAAAACAGGAAGTTATTATCCCTCTGTACAGACAGCTGGTGAGACCCCATCTGGAGTACTGTGTGCAGTTCTGGAGACCTAATCTCCGCAAAGACATAGACAGGGTGGAAGCTGTCCAGAGGAGGGCAACTAAAATGGCGCAGGGTCTGCACTGGAAGACATATGAAGAGAGACTTAAGGAGCTTAATATGTATAGCCTCGAGGAAAGGAGGGAGAGGGGGGACATGATAGAAACTTTCAAGTACCTCAAGGGAATCAACAAAGTCCAAGAGGGTAGCATCTTTCAAAAAAAGGTGTGCAAGAACAAGAGGCACAATTTGAAGATAGAGGGGGCGGCTCAGAGGTAATTTAAGGAAGTATTTTTCACAGAGAGGGTTGTGGATGTATGGAGCGCCTTCCGGAGGAGGTTGTGGAGTCAAAATCAGTGGTGGAATTCAAGCATGCATGGGATAGTCATAAGGCAGTTCTGGGGGTTGGGGGTAGGAAGAAGTAGGCTGCTGGTTAACTAGGATCTGCAGCTTATCCAGTAGGTAGGGAAATGGGCAGACTGGGTGGGCCAAGCGGTCCTTATCTGCCGTCAAATTTTATGTTTCTATGTTACCTCTGAACAGGTGCGAAATCTGGGCTTTATTTTTGATGATGGTCTGACCCTGAAATCTCATGTGTCAGCTGTTGTCAAATCCTCTTTTTACCACCTGAGGAATATCGCCCGGGTGAAACATCTGATTCCCCCGGGTGACCGTCCAACATTGGTCCACACCTTTGTCACTACTCGTCTGGACTATTGCAACTCCCTCTACCTAGGGCTACCCGGGGTTGATATCCACCACCTTCAGCTAGTGCAGAACGTGGCAGCCAGGTTTTTGACTGGGACTTCTAGAACCAGTCATATTACGCCTGTGCTCCGCGAACTGCACTGGCTGCCTGTTTGCTGGCGGATCACCTTTAAGGTTGGTTTACTAACCTTTAAAGCTCTACATGATCAGGGACCCGGTTACCTGAAAGATCTCCTGATTCCCTACTGCCCCCTCCGTCCTCTCCGTTCCGCCAATGAGGGATTGCTGGAGATTCTCAGGGTCCGATTGAAGTCATCAGGATTTCGTGCCTTTGCTTTTTCGGCACCAACTCTGTGGAATTCTCTACCTCGTTGGTTAAGAGATTGTCCAACCGTCGATAATTTTAAGATTGTCCTAAAAACATATCTTTTTGACTTAGCATACTTTTGTTAGTTGTGGCTGACTTTTAAATGTCTGGATTTTATTAATTTTAATGTTTTTGTACAGCGACTTGGTCTTGAAAGGCGCTTTATAAATAAAATTGAATTGAAAATTGAATTGAATTAAGGACAGAAGAAGCAGAAGGTACATGATTGTTAGGATAAAGAGGGAAGGAGGAGAGAAAGAAAATGGTGAAGATCAGGTGGAGACACTAAATGAGTATGTTTGCTCTGTCTTCAGTAAGGAAAATGATGGGCCTATGCCACAGAGGAAGACTGGGCAGGAAATTGGAGGTGGGGAGGAATATGATGGGGAGATTGGTGTTGAGGGTCTTATGTGGACTAAAGGAATTGTGGGTGGACAAAGCACCTGGCACAGATGGAGTACACCTGACAGTCCTGAGAGAGCTGGCAGAGGTACTAGCAGCCCCTCTGTTGGTCATGTTTAACACTTCACTGAGAAGGGGTGCATGTCACTGAACTGGACAGGACATGTAGTATCACTCCACTGGAGTGGTACCAGGGATAAGCCAGGTAACTACAGGCCAGTCAGCCTAGCCTCCATAGCGGACAAATTAATGGAGACCATTCTAAAAGAAATGCTGGTGTCCTTTCTTGAGGTAAATGGTCTCCAGGATGAAAGGCAGCATGGGTATGTCAGGGGGAGAGCCTGTCAAACAAACATTATTGACTTCTTCATCTGGGTTGCAGGCAGGCAGTGGACATCCTGTACCTGGACTTCAGCAAGGCATTCGATTCAGTGCCACATGGCAGACTGATCAGCAAGCTGAGGGACTTAGGAATATGGGACAAACTGCTGGAATGAGTCAAGAGTTGGCTATGGGAAAGAAACCAGAGAGTGGTGGTGGGAAGGGGGAACTATCCAAACCTAGATCTGTAATCAGTGGGGTCCCACAGGGCTCAGTACTCAGACTTGTGCTGTTCAATATCTTCGTTGGTGACAAAGCAGAGGTGGTCAAAAGTAATTCCAGTTTAAAGGTTCACAAGCTGCACTATGCTGAAATGCAGAGACAAAGTAGTAGTAGTAGTAATAGTTTTATTCATATATAAATTATGAAAAGGAAATATGTCACAGTACTCCATTGAGTAGAGGCTCATTTCTAAGGAGGTCCTAGTTTAGCATTAATAGTTATTACCTATACAATTATACAATACATAAAACTAGTACAAAATGCATCATAACTATTTAAATACATATACACAGACATACATAGCAATTTAGATACATAGGGCCCGATTCTAGAAGGGTTACACCTGGCGTAACAGTAGTTGCACCAAGCAGAATGGCACATGTAGCAACTTACACTAGCAGTTGCAACATGTGTGATTCTACAAAATGGCCTGCGACATGTCTCAGGCCACTTGCTCCGAACAGCTGTTATGCCACATAAACCCCCTGCCACATGGCACTAGGGGGTTTACTGCAGCAGTTGCACCCCATTCTAGAAGGGCAGCCACAAAGTGCCCACATTGGGATTCTACAAGAACCCTGAAGGAGATCCAGCAATGTAAGTTATACCTGCATTTAGCTGGTATAACTTATGGACACCACCGGCAGTCCTGTAGACTCATCGGCTGTCCAGCGAACAGTGCACAGTTTTCCTTCCCCCCACAAGCCCAGCACACCCCACAGGGCTATCCATACCCCCAGCCCCCCAAAATAGCAGTTGGCAGAAGCCCCACAAGGCAGCGCTAACATCCCCCCACCACAGCCCCGAACCGTGAGTCACCCGCCACATATGCGGCAATAATCCAGCCCTGGTAGTCTAGTGCCCCCCCTCAAACTGTACATTAATATAATAAAAAACGATCACGTTTCCCTTGTAGTCTAGTGGGCCCCATCCACCCACCCATCCAGCCGTGCCAGCCCACTCAGCAGCCCCCACCTATCCTCAGCTGGCAGCTGCACAGCCTACCTCATTTCCACGTCAGTCACCGACTGAGTGCAGTATTACACTACTGCACAGACGCGCTCAGAAATTCATTTCTGAGTGCATCCGTGCAGTAGCACTAATAATGCGCTCAGTAAGCGGCTGGCCATGGAGGTGAGAGGTGGACTGTGCTAGTCACTGGCTGGGGACGGGTGGGGAGTGCTGGGTATGCTGGCATGGCTAGATGGGGGGCCACTAGACTACCAGGGAAACAGGATAGTTTTGTATTATATTAATGTACAGTTCGGGAGGGTGCTAGACTATCAGGGAAACAGGATAGTTTTTTATTATACTGATGTAATGTTCGGGGGGACACTAGACTACAAGGAAAATGGGACTGTATTTTATTATATTAATGTACAGTTTGGGGGGGCACTAGACTACCAGGGAAATGGGGATCTTTTATTATTTTACGGTTGGGAGGCACTGGACTACCAGGGCAGGTGACGTGCCGCACTTGTGTTGGGCGACCCGGGGGTCGGGCATGGGTGGGGGATGCACTTGTGACCTGCAGCAGTGGGTTGCGGCATTCTAGCCAGGTACACCCTCTGTGTGGCATACCTTGCTGCATGTCACAAGTTGCAGGACTTTGCTGCCGAGACCCTGCCCTTATAGAATAGGGCACAGGGTCAATGCCACAGTTGGGGGTGGCGCAAGTTGCGTTCGGCAGCAACTTGCTCCACCCTTCTAGAATAGAGCCCATAGTATGCAAATTCCAACAGTTTAGATAACGTGCAAATTCAAATAAATATTCTATGGAACACCCTATGCCATCACTCCCCTCAGCAATGCAAAGGCACCAATGACGTTTCACAAAACCATCTTTTGATAGGTGCCAGTTATAAATTACAATTTGCATGGTGCTGAGATGTAGACATAGAGTTCCATGACAATGGTCCCCTATATCAGACCAATGAGCTACCTATGTTTAAATTACATTTTGGGATTATATATTCTAGTCCATGGGCTGACCTTAGGATTTCTCTGATTCTCCTAGTTTAGAAATATTCCAGGATGTAATTTGGCACTTTTCTTCTCTGTACTATACTCATAAATGTTCGGAGGTGCCAATCTCTTCTATCTTTGAGCCTCATCCAGTTTAGGAATTTGTACAGTTCACAGTGGTGAGTTCTCTTGGGGGCATCGAGGATGACGATATCCAGCCTGTTATATATTACATCCAGTTTGGCTAGCTCCAGCCCTGAGGTCCCTGCATAAATCATATCTTCCTAGTCCATTACAGGGAGCACCATATTATTTACTATCCCCAAACTCATATCAGGGAACTTGAATTATTTTTGTTTACACAGCATGCCCAACTTTTTACCTAAATTTAGGAGCAAGGCCTCCAAATGGGGTAATTACGTTTTCCATCTTACAAGTATTCCAAGATATTTATACTTACTAACCTGTTATATTTGAGCTCCTTCCAAAGACTGAATCTTTAACATATCAGCCTTGCTATCATTTCAGGTAAACAACACTGACTGAGGTTTGTTTTTTTTGTGTTTAAATATAGCTTGTGCTCTCTAAAGAAGATCTACAGACGATAAAAGGCCTCTTGGAGATTATTTTGTATATCAATAACCTCTTTTATATCCACATAAATCACAGTGTCATCTTTCATTAAATAAGATAATTGATCATGGGATCTATAAACTATAAGTTGTTACTATAAATGTTAAAAAAGAAGGGGACCCAGAATAGATCCTTGTGGAACCCCTGTTTTAATTTGTACTGACTTAGACCCATTATTGCCTAGTTCCACCACTTGTTCTCTGTCTGTTAAGTATGTTCTGAATCATTCATACTCTATCTCCCTCATCCCATTTTGTGGAGTCTGGACAGGAGAACGCCGTGGTACAAAGTATCAAAAGCCTTCGATAGATCTATAAATAAAGTACCCATGGACATTCTGTTGTCTGGACTTTGCTGCACATCCCCCACTACTTTCATCAGAGCTGTGTTTGTACTGTGGGTAGATCTAAATCCTGACTGATGAACATTCATTAATTTATTTGCTTCCAAACATGTTCTCAATTGTAAGGCTACAATTTTTTCAAATGTCTGGGACACTATAGGTAAAAGGGACATTATGGGTATGGGTAAAAAGTGGCGGCGCCATGGTGCTGCAAGGAGGGGAGCAGCAGGTGGCATCTCTCAGCTGCAGGAACATGAAGCAGAGCCCCAGCAGGAGACAGCAGTGGTAGACAGTGTAGAGAAGCAGCAAGTGGCATTTTTTTTCAGCCGCAGGCGCGAGACAGTGACAGGAGCTCGATGGAGACAAGTTCAGGGCAGGAGGAGGATTTTTAGTCCAGGGCAGGAGGACGATCTTTCTCCCACCTGCCCCAACCTCTATTAAATGCGAACAGAGGGTGGGGACAACATCAGGAAGAAGCTCTTTGCTAAAGTCCAAAAAAAAAAGGTGGACCACTTGAAATTGGGCTACAACAGGAAGGAAAACATGGGTAATCTCAAAGCTATAAAAAAGAGCTGATAACTTGAAACTCAACTGGACTGGGGGCTTGAGGAATGAGGTATTGTTAAATCACAAATCAGCAGGAAAGGGGGAAATTGTTCTGCTTGTTGGGGTATTTGTTTGCCTGTCATTTAACTGACAGGGGCAGTATCTGCTGGAAGGGATCTAGGTTAATACCTGGGGGGCTGGGGAAAGGAGGTGTTGTTATTGCCCAGAGCAGCAGGAAAGAGGCTGGTCATAAGGGGAACATTTCTGCTTGTTGGGGTATTTATGCTTGACTGTCATTTAACTAACTGAGGATGCAGTATCTGCTGGAGAGATTCTAGGTTTATGCCTGGGGGTTGTGTCTGCTTGTCTTTCTGCTGATCAGAGGATACATTGGAAGGAGATGACAGGGAGGGGTCAGTGCTCGTGGAGCAGTGAACTAGACTGACTGAAACCTACAGGGAAGGGAGGGCCTAAAAATTGCCAGAAAGGGCTTTTAACTGACTGGTGCTTCGCACGCGAATCAGGAAGGGGGTCAGGACAAGGAAGAAGAAATGAGGACAGCAAGGGAAGAACTAGTTTGGACTGTGGGCAAGCATGGCAGATGGGAATGGGGGGTCATAGAAGATGTGGCTGGAGAGGAATGGGACAAAAACAGCAGGTACCACTTTGGAGGGCAGGGGACAAAAACAAGTACCAAGCAACGAAGGGCTGCAAGAGATATTTGGGGGGGGTAGTTGGCTGTAATGGTTGTGGGGCTGCTGTCTTCATGAGCACCCTGTGAAGGATAGGGGAATGCCCTATCTGTCAGAAGCTAAGGAGGATAGAGGCTAAACTAGCAAGATTGAGGGGGACCTTGAGAGGAGGGACAGGGAGCAGAGAAGATGTGGGGAAGGAGGGGATAGAAGGACAGAAAGGAAGGCAAGAGATACAAGATGGGGGAAAATTAGTGGGGGCATGGAGGAGCTGAAGTAACGGCAGAGGGGCCCAAGCAGGACAAGGCAACAGAGCCTGTGGGCAGGAGGGAGTAGAGGAAAAGGAACTTGGTGGGAGATATACAGTAAAGTCAAACAGGTACTGGCCTCTGGCTCAGTTTAGGGACAAGGAAGAGGTGAGGGAAAGGCTGGAGGGGAGAGCTATGAGGACAAGTGAGGTAAGGGATATTGAGTGGGGTGCACAAGAAGAGGAAGGAAGGGCAACAAAGGGGCAGGAAAGCATAAGAGACATACAAACAAGGGTTAGGGGCACAGGGGGCAGGGAAGATTGCACAGCATGAGAGGAAAGCAGAGAGGAAGACATGGAAAAGCATAAGGAAAAGGGCGGGGGAAAAAGAGATTGGACTAGGAGCTGGGAAGTGGGCTGTTGGTTAACTAGGATCTGCAGCTTATCTGTTAGGTAGGGAAATGGGCAGACTAGGTGGGCCAAGAGGTCCTTATCTGCCGTCAAATTCTATATTTCTGTTTCTATGTTTCTATGACTGAGAAGTGGGGTGACTTCCCAAGTGAGGCAGAGAGGGAAGACAGTAGAAAGGAAAGAGAGGAGGAGGAAAGGGGGCAAGAGGAGGCCAACATGGGGAGGACAGAGGAGGAGAACTGGAAGCTAGGTGCAAGGATGGGAAGGACCCTACACTGGAAGCAAGAGACAAGACTGGAAGGGTCAATGGAGTAAAGGCAAGCCTGAGGGCAGAAGGGCATGGGGCAGTGATTATGTACAGAGATGCAATTATTAATGGGGATTCAGGGCAAAGGAGAAAAGTAGTGTTTAAAGGGAGGTCAGTGTTCTGGGATCCAGGAATGGAATCTAGAAGGGCACTTCCCAGGATAAGAGACTGCATCAAGCATGTAGGAGGGAAACTGCACCCAATAGTACATCTGGGCACTAATGACTTGGCGGGAGAAAAGGTGAATGTGATTCAGAGGAGGTTCAGGGAGTTGGCAGAGGGCTGTAAGGGTTTGGTTACCTCCCTGACCTTCTGAGAAGTCCTACCAGTGCACTGTGCTAGCAAGGACAGGCAACACAGGGTAAAGGATTTTAGCCTATGGCTGAGGCAGTAGTGTGGAGAGGAGGGATTCACTTGTCTGGGTAACTGAGGGGATACATGGGGTATTCAAGAGACAGGTTACACATAAGTAATGAGGGGGTTGTGTACTAAGAGCAAAGCTGCAGGGTTACATTAATGAAAGGATGGGGTAGACCGGGATTTAAACTAGTCAGGGGGAGTGCAGCACTTGGGAAGAGTGGAATCCTTGGCCTAAGGGGGACAACCCAGCCTGCCATCTTCCAACATGAGAAGCAAGGGACAAAGTAAGGAGGGGGTACTATAAGGGTGGGGAGTGTTTGGGAAGGGAATTCTGGCCAACGTCAGGAGCCTAGGGAACAAAATGGCAGACCTAGTGGTGGCGATAGGGATGGACAGCCCAGACCTAATAGCAGTAACAGAAACATTGTGGATGGAGGGACATAGTTGGGAGGTGGAATTACATGGGTATAACCTATTTAGAAGGGACAGACAGCGTAAAAAAGGGGGAGGGGTAGCTCTGTATGTGCGGGACAGGACAGAGGCCGTGGAAATTAGGGGGGGCCAGGAATCCACTGAGATCCTGTGGATTTTGTTAGAGAATAAGGAGAGGGGGGCAATAAAGGTGGGGTGGTATACAGGCCACAGCATCAGGGTGAGGAGGGGGATCAAGAACTGACTAGGGAAATACAGGAAAGAGCAAGAGAAGGGGGAATTCTAATAGCGGGGGACCTGAACCTACCAGATGTGGACTGGGAAATTCTATCAGTCACAAAAGAAAAGAGCAGGGGCTTATTGGAATCCCTTCAGGATGTGCTCCTAAGCCAGCTAGTTAAGGAACCTACTGAGGGGGAGGCTATACTAGCTGTCATCTTAACAAATGAAGACAGAATAGGGGAGACTGAGGTTGGGGAAAACCTAGAGGACAGTGGCCACTAGATGGTCAGGTTCTCCATCCAGACAGGGTCAAAATTGGGCAGGTTATCCACCAGGGTGCTCCACTTAAGAAGGGCAAATTTTGAGAAGAGAAGGGATATCTTAAGAAGAGAGTTTTCAGGGATCCAAGAGATGGAGGGGGTAGAGCAGCTGTGGGAAGTAATTATGGGAGGAATACTCAAGGCCACGGAGCAATGCATCTGGAAAATCAGCAAACATAATAGGGAAGAAAACCACTGTGGTTCACAGCAGGGGTTAGAGAGGTGGTCAAGGAAAAGAGAAGACCTTTAATGCCTACAAAAAGATACAGGGAATGGAGGAGATGAGGATCTACAAGGATAAACTCAGGGAAGTGGGAAGAACAATTAGGATGGCAAAGGCAAGCACAGAGGGGAAAAGAGCTAGGAAGGTGAAAAGAGGTGACAAAAGATTTTAGAGGTAAGTGAGTGATAAGGAGAAGAACAGGCAGGGGATTCCAAAACTTAGGGGGAAGGGGTAAAATAGTTGAAAAGGCAACCCTCCTAAATGGATATTTTGCATCAGCTTTCACTACAGAAAGGGAAAGGAAAAGGCCAGAACTGAATAGAAAGGGAAGAGAGGGCATCAAAGTGGACCCAGGTCCCTTAACAGTGGAGAAGGTGATGGAGAAGATGGGAAAACTAAAAATGGACAAGGCTATGTGGCCTGAATGGATACGCCCAAGGGTGCTTCAGGTGCAGAGGGAGGATCTCGCAGGGCCTCTGGCAAGGCTGTTTAATCTATCCCTGGAATTGGGGAGGGTCCTGGAAGACTGGAAAATGGCCAAGGTGGTAAGAATATACAAGTGAAGGAGAAAGTAGGAGCCAGGCAACTACTGCCCAGTCAGTATCAACTTGGTTGTGGGAAAGTTAATGGATACTCTCATAAAGGAGAGACTGGTGAGGTACATAGAGGAAGAGGGTCTGGTTGATGATAACCAGCATAGGTTCACAGCTGGCAGGTCTTGCCAGACCAACCTAATAGATTTTTTCGAAGGGGGATGTGGCCTATCTGGATTTCTTGAAGGTGTTCCATTCTGTCCCACATAGAAAGTTGGTAAGCAAGTTGAACAGTCTGGGGCGGGGACTAGGCCTACAAACTGGGTAGAAAATTGGCTTGATAAGAGGCCTCAGAGAGTGGTGGTCAATGTTAGTAACTCCAGTGAACTAGCGCTGAGGAGCGGGGTGTCACAGGGATCAGTGTTGGGGCCCATACTGTTTAATGTATACATGCATTTGCACAGGGGACTTAGCAGGGGGTCTGAATGGAAAAATGTGTCTGTTCGCAGACAACACTAAGTTATATAGTAGAGTGGACACTCCAGGGAGTGGAGAGCATGAGGCAGGATCTAGCTAGGCTGGAGAAGTGGGCAGAACAGTGGTAGCTGCACTTTAATACAGAAAAGTGTAAAAAAAATATGCATATATGTCAAAATAACCCAAGGGACACTTACTACCTGGGAGGTATCACTGCAGGCCATAGAACAGGAAAAGGACTTAGGGATCTGGATCATGGACATGTTAAAGGCTAGGAGGAAGTGTGAGTGGGCAGCTGGAAAAGTAATGGGAATACTTTATTCCTACTTCTGCAAATAATTCATTAAATGCATTTACTACAGTGTTACTTAGAGAAACAACCTGACCATTAATTTCAATTCTTTTTACCTGTTCCTTTTTGACATGTCCCAATAAATTAGCCATTGTCTTCTAGAAGGGTCTGGGATTTTGATTCATCCTACTATTTTTTTTTAAGAATGTTTGTTTTATTACACTAAGTGACCATTCCCCAATCATCTGCGAATGGTCGAATAAATTCTGCAAGCCCCCCCAAAATTAATTAATAGTAGAGTCCTCCCACGCAGTCAGTTGAAACACCTCAAATCCCACCTCTGACAGCTCGACTGGTCTCCTACTGTATATTCAATGCTTCAGATGTCAATTCGGCCTTGGATTCTTCCTCAACTCCTTCAGTGCTGCCTGTGACATCTATGCCCCTTTCAAAAGGTGTAAAATCAAAGGCCTTTGCAATCCTTGGCTCTCCACTGAACTACTTACAGATCTGAAAGCAAGAGACCTCCTCTGGCTTCGGGCATGGGCCACTGGCAATGAAGCTGATATTCAGAACTACAAACGTGCATGAAACAACTGCACTAAATCAATCCACCAGAAGAAAAATGCATACTACAGAGATACTCTCAGAAACACCTGGGGAAAAGGGAAATCCTTCTGGGACAATCTTAAAGAAGTAGCTGGGAAGCAACCAAATACCTCACCTACTATGTTGGTCATTGATGGTGGCATAACTCTAGATCCTACCTCAATTGCAACTACTTTCAATACTGCATTCTCTGACCTCAGTAGCTTTCTCCCTTCGGACTTCTTCAATGATGACCACCCATCCTTCTCCTACACCCAGCCCACAACCCCCTCCCTCCAACCGCCCACTGTTCTACTTTAAGGAAGTCATGGTGCACAAGGTCCATAAATATGTCTCTAATGCAATCGCCAAATCCAGAACTAGTGGGGACTCACTCAACCTCAAGCTGGTGTCCCTCACACTTGATGAAGTGCTACTTCCACTAACAAAAATTTTCAACCTTTCCCTCACCCTCAGCCAGTTCCCTGACAGATGGAAATCACTCACAGTAACCCCAGTCCACAAAAGTGGGGACAAGGACCAGCATGTGAACTACCAGCCTATCTCCATACTTCCCCCCACTTTCTAAGGCCATTGAACATATGGTATCTGATCAGCTAATGGAATACCTGGATAAACACAACATCCTCTACCCTCAACAACATGGTTTCCATACAGGTCACAGTACTACCTTGAATTCACTAGTGCTATCCACAGCTTGTTGGACAACAGCCTCCTAACTGAGTCAGTCTTTATAGACCTGACCAAGGCTTTTGACACTGTACATCATAAACTGTTAATAATACAGCTACGTTCTGCTGGGCTCTCACCTGAGTTCACTACCTGGTTCCAGAGCTACTTAGAGGACTGCTCCCAAAGAGTGAAAATAACTCAGATGCAGGTCCTGTTCACTCAGGAGTTCCTCAAGGCTCCATTCTTGGGCCACTTCTTTTTAGCCTCTTGCTGAATGATCTTCTACAATCGTGTCCAGCACAATTCCTCTTTTATGCTGATGACGCTGTCCTCCTCTCCACTCACAAGGATCCTGGTTACCTTCAAAAGAATCTACAGCTTGCTTCACCTTGATTGAAACTTGGTTTAATACACATAAATTGGTTTTCAATGATAAAAAAAAACAGGTTCATGCTCTTCTGCAGCCAGCACAACAAACACAGACTCAATCCCATCATGATCAAAAACTGACTTGGTGCAACCCTCGAAACAGGTTAAATCCTTTAAATATCTAGGAGTTACCATCGATTGTAACCTGCCATATGCTAAGTACATTGACAACAATGCCAAGGCTGCCAACACTTGAATTGGCCTACTCTTCAGGCACAGGCAATGCCTTTACCTCAGATGCCTTAAGGATTGTACTACAGAGCTCAGTAATCTCAATAATCAACTACTGCTTGATCATCTAAGGCTCTGCCTCTATCACCACCCTCAGGCACATATCCATTGCACTAAACAAAGCTTGCCATCTCATAACTGGTGCCTATTGCCTCACCCACACATGTGATCTCTACGCACAGGCTGGGTGGCTTCATCTTTCAAACTAGATCAAGTACCAAACCTGCCTTATGGCAAAGACAATAACACTAGGCCTTGCTCCCCCCAGGTGTCCAAGCTCTCCTCTGCCCAGTGAGGACTACTCACATAATCAGTGGCTTTGAATACCAACTACTGCATATCCTGCATTTCTGCACCACACAAGGGCAAAGATCCTTTGCACACAGAGCTCGCAGCTGGTTCAATGGTCTCAACATTGACACTGCCGCAATACAAAATCTTGGTCCCTTCAAATCCAGTCTCCTTCACATCTGGTCTGCATCTACCTCCTGTGACTGTCCTTCCTAGTTGTTCTCCCCTCTCTTCTTTGCTCTTTCCACCCAGCACTTAACCATCTCCCTCCTCAACTCCCTCTCCCATACACCCACTCATCTTCCCCTCCTCTCACCCACCTCCCCTACCGCTTGTAACACTTTAATTGATATTTAACAAGTGTGTATGGCCGCACCCCACTAGTGTGTCTCTCTTCCATACTGTGTTAACCCTATTACCAGACCTCCTTCTGGCATTCTTGCCACGGTATTGAATGTATAAAACTGTATGTAACTGTCTGTAACCCACTGTTACACTGTTATTCAATGTCTTGTTTGAATTGTACCTCATCCAACAATGAACCTTTGTAAAAGAGTATTGTCTCAAAGGTACTTGTAATCCTAGATTCAAATAAATAAAATAAATAAATATTTTCCTAATTTGTTTAATATATTTATGTCTTGCCTGTCTATACAAGTTCCAATCACCAGTAATACCTGAAGATTTCACTTTATGCCATTGTTCACCTCTTTCTCTTTCAAGTTTATGTAGGGTAGCATTGTACCACTTTTCATTTCTAGCCCTTACCCATCTTTTTTGTATCAGAACGTGATGTTCACAAATTTTACAAACTCTTCTAGAAAATAAAGCCATGCTTCCAAAGCTGCATGTATCAGTTCTAATCTGTTCCAATCTTTTTTTTCAATATCTAACATAAATTTAGCATAATTAAAATATTAAAAATTCTTCCACGCAACCATTTGATCCTGTCTATCAGGCTTTAAATGCTTTTGAAGTGAAAAAACAACCCGGTGAACACAAAATGCATCAGGCAAAACCCCACTCAGGGAGTATTCAGATGGTGGATTTGTAAAAATAAGATCCAATAAAGTTGAATGTTGTTGATTTTTTACCGTTTGTCCTGGTAGGTTCTTCCAATAATTGGATAAGTTGTAAACACTCCTAAAAATTAATTCAGCTATGTTTGGGTTCCATCTGTAACCAATTTACATTGAAATCACCTGTAATCAGTAATTCATGTGTAGATTTAAAATGTGTATGAATTCCTGTAGGCTATGAAAAGTACTATTTTCTGTTTTTGGGGGGTTTCCAGATTCCAGCAATTAGTATGGGTTTAATAAACAGGATCCTTACTTCAAAAAATGTTGCCTCTAGGACCTTATCTAGTGCACTGCAGCCTTTCTCCATGGTTTCCGAATCAGCGTTTACACACATAAGAATCCCCCCAACTTTATTATTTATGTCCTTCCCAAACTGTTGATACCTCTCTATTTTTATGGAGATGTCACGATTTATTTTGTTTAACTAGGTTTCAGTAATAATTATGATATTTGGACTGTATTTGCCCATCCAATCTTTAATTAAATCTAACTTATTCCATATGCTATGAGCATTAAAATGGACAATACTAAGATCATCACCATTCTGAACTTCTGCATTTATATGATTAGGTTGTGCTGGCCAGGGTTGGGATGAATATCCTCACTCATTAATAATGAAATCCAATTGAACCCAGGATCTCAGCAACCTGTTTTTTCACTCTTAACTAACTGAGCTATGCTTAGTTCAGCCAGTTACGGCCCCTGAGTTTTCCCATGTGATTCACACATACATTCCTTTCTGGTGTTGCAATGAGCAACCAGGAAGTCTTTTTACAAACTCAAACAACTCCTCTTCTATCTCTCCCAAGTGTAGTATATGCCACTGTGAGACAAATTTAGAAATCCAATTGTAGAAATGAAAGGAAAAGTGTGACTCTCACTGATATTTGTACCCAGGACCTCAGCAATCTGTTGTTTAATTAATAATGAAAGAATTAATGCATACTTAAATAAGGCCACACACCATTTCTTCTCATATTTTAAGAAGGCAATCCAAGTAGGTAAAGATGTCTCGCACTCACCACTATATTACATAAAGAACACTGTTCACAGACTTTCTTAAAGTGCCATAAAGATATCTTTTGAAAAAGGACTGATGTCCGAAAAGCTTCAAGGTATGTGGTGCTAGGTGTGTTCTGCACCAGCACTGGTAACAAAATCTTTATGGCACCTTAAGAAAGTCTGTGAGCAGCATTCTTTATGTAATGTGGTGGTGAGTGTGAGACTTCTTAACCTTCTTGTTGGGTCAAAAGTAAGATTTGCCTATTTGCTGACAATACTAAGCTCTGTGGGAGGGTGGACACAGAGGAGGGGAGGGAAGACAAGGATTAAGGAAAGATCTGGCTAGGCTAGAGAAATGGTCAGGCATCTGTCAGTTAGGATGCAATGGTAAGAAATGCAATGTCATGCACGTAGGAGCCAGGAACCAAGAGGCCAGCTACTGGCTGGAGCAAATACAGGTGACCATCTCAGAGGAGGAAAAGGATCTTGGAGTATTGATCAGGGGTAACATGAAACACTCTGTGCAGTACCATAAGGCAGCAGCTAAAGCAAATAAAATGCTGGGCTACATCACCAGAGGAATCCCCTCTAGGATGATGGGTTTTATTCTGGCACTGTACAGGTCACTGGTGAGACCACATCTGGAATACTGTGTTCAGTTCTGGTGCCCTTATCTGAAGAAGGAAGTTAAACTACCAGAGGGGACCCCAGCTTAGGGCAGCAAAAATGATCCAGGGCATGAACAACAAAACATATGAGGAGAGGCTGAGGGAGCTCAATATGTACTCCCTGGAGGGCAGAAGAGAAAAGGCAGACATGATAGAACCCTTCAAGTACCTTAAGGGAATAAACAGGGTAGGATTGGAAGGCATCTTCAATTTAAGAAGGGAGGGTACAACTAGGGGGAATAGCCTGAATCTAATGGAAGGTAGATTTAGAAAGGAAATGAGAAGGCACTTTTTCACTAAAAGGGTTGTGACTAGAGATGCTACGAAGTTTCACTCCACTTTCGAAGTTTTGGCAAAGTCACCAAATTTGCTTCCACGGAGCATTTCACAAAGTTGCCACCATGGTGGAAATTTCACCAAAACTGGCTTCACATTGCTTTGGGTTATTTTAAAGTGCAAACTGCACTTAAAAAACCACAAAAGCAAGGAGAAGTTGCATCCCCCCCTCAGCCGTTAGCAAGACTTCCCTCCCTAGAGTCTAGTGGTCACCTCCCACTGATGCTGTCTGGACCCAAGTGGTCCCACCCCCCAAACCGATCATTGTCCTATAAAAAAATTAAAAATAATTCCCCCATCACATACATTCAATTCCTGCTGCCCTGGTGTCTAGTGGCCTCACATCCCATCCAATCGCTGGTCCCATTCCGACAGGAAGACCCTCCCATCACAGGGCACCCACCTCATTGAGTCCTACCACAGGTTAAAAAATAACCTTCCAAATTTCCCTGGTGTCTAGTGGACCCCCACCCCATAAGGTAGTACCCCCATCCCACTGCCCCCACTCCCACCACAAGCAGGCCACCAGCACAGCCCTCCACTCACCTCCACAGTCGGCACCCTACTGAGCTCTTAATGAATGAGCGCATGCTTGTACAAGCACGTGCTCATTCACTGACAGCTTGCAGTCAATTTAGTCTTTTTTCCTGGGGGTAGAGAAGGGAAGGGGATGCTCCAGTTGCCAGTGGGGAATGGTGTTTTTCCCCATTCTGCTTGGACCAGAACAGTGCCCTCCCCTTCTCTATCCCCCCAAAAAACCTGACTAAAATGACCACGAGCTGTCAATGAATGAGCATGTGCTTGTAGAAGCATGGGCTCATTCATAAAGAGCTCAGTCAGGATGCTGGCTATGGAGGTGAGTGTAGGGTTGTGCCAGAGGCCATCTCAGGGATGGGGGGCATTATCTTATGGGGTGGGGGGTCCAATAGACACCAGAGACATTTTTGGGTGTACTTCTTTAACAGTGGTCAGACTTGGTGCAGTGGGCACCATGTGATAGATAGTTAGGTAGGACTCTGATGTTGGGTATGGTGTACAGGCCACCTGTACAGACCGAAGAACTGGACAGGGAATTAGCTGAGCAGATTAGGCAGGTAAGTAGGAAAGGAAATGTGTTTTAAGTTATCTAGAGGGATGAATCTATGAAGGTTTTTCCAAATCGAGGACGAGTCTAAAGAATCAACTACTGATACTTTTTGCCAAAAAGAATTTATGATGGGGTGTTAAGACAGCTTTCTATTCAGCAGCAAGTTATAGGTATTGGCAATAGGATGAAGTCTGCCACTAGCTACCTTTAAATTACATAGAAACATAGACTTTGACAGCAGATAAAGACCGCTTGGCCCACCTAGTCTTCCCATTTCCCTCCCTTCAGGATAAGCCGCACATCCTAGTAAACCAACAGCCTATTTCTTCCAACCCCCCACAAAAATTGTCTTATGTCTGTCCCATGCATTCTTGAATTCTCCCACAGTTTTAGACCCCATAGTCTCCTCAGGAAGGCTGTTCCATGTGTCCACCACCCTCTCTGTGAAAAAATACTTCCTCACATTGCCCCTGAACTGCCCCTCATCTTCAAATTGTGAAATTGTGCCCCCTTGTTCTTGCACACCTCTTTTTTCTGAAAGATGCTACCCTCTTGGACATTGTTGATTCCACTGAGGTACTTAAAAGTTTCTATCATGTCCCCCCTCTCCCTCCTTTCCTCAATGGTATACATATTAAGCTCCTTTAGTCTCTCCTCGTATGGCTTCTCTTGCAGACCCTGCACCATTTTAGTTGCCCTGCTCTGGACTGCCTCTATCCCGGCTATGTCCTTGCAGAGATAGGGTCTCCAGAACTGGACGCAGTACTCCAGATGGAGTCTCACCAACTGTCTGTAGAGATAACAACTTCCTGTTTTCTGCTGGCGATGCCTCTCCCTATACATTCCAGTATCCCAGCAGCCCTCCCTACTGCCCTCTCACATTGCTTGTTAACCTTAAGGTCTTCTGATACTATTATCTCCAGGTCCCTTTCTATTTTTGTTGTTGTTACTACCTCCCCCACATGGTGTTATCTTCCCCTGGGTTTTTGTTTCCCAGGTGCATTATTTTGCACTTCTTTGCATTGATTCCAAGATGCCACACTTCTGACCATTCCTCCAACCTTGCCAAATCCCTTTCATCCTTTCCACACCTCCTTGTGTATCAACCCTGTTGCAGATCTTTGTATCATCTGCAAAGAGGCATACTTTTCCTTCTAGTCCCTTTGAAATCTCATTTATAAAGACATTAAAAAGGACTGGACTCAGTACTGAACCCTGCGGTACCCCCCTAGTAAGCCCTCTTTCTTCAGAGTTGACTCCATTTACAATTACCTTCTGTGTCCTGTTATCCAGCCAGTGTTTTACCCAGGCTACCACCCTGGGATCCACTCCATGGCTGGTTAATTTAACTATTAATCTTTTGTATGGGACTGCGTCAAATGCCTTGCTAAAGTCTAAGTAGGCCATGTCCACATTCCCTCCCTGGTCTACTACTTTTGTCAACCAGTCAAAGAAATCAATCAGATTCGTGTGACATGACCTTCCCGCTGTGAACCCATGCTGCCTTGGGTCCTATGCCTCACTAGCCTCTAGGTACTCAACAATTCTTTGCTTCAGAAGTGATTCCATCACTTTACCTACCACAGAGGTCAAACTGACAGGTCTGTAGTTTCCTGCCTCTGTCCTGCTCCATTTTTGTGAAGGGAATCACATCTGCCTTCCTCCAGTCCTCAGGTACCACACCATCCTCCCATGATTTGTTAAAAGGTAGTCAGTGGTTTCACTAGTTCTCCCTTAATTTTTTTAGAATTCTGGGGTGAATTCCGTCAGGTCCCATTGCTTTGTCCATCTTCAGTTTTAGGAGTTCTTTCAGAACCCTTTCTTCTGTGAAAGGACTGGGATTGACTCCCCTATCCAGAGTGCTTCTGTTAATTACATTAGGCACCTCCCCTTTCTCCTTTTTTGTGAATACTGAGCTGAAATATTCGTTCAGTATCCCTGCTTTTTCACTGTCTCTCTCTGCCCACCCACTGTCCAGTCTAGTCATCCTCACTATCCCTTCCTTTGTCTTTCTACACTCCCTGATGTACTTATAAAAGGTTTTATCTCCCTTCTTAATCGAGTTGGCTATCTTTTCCTTTGTTTGGGCCTTTGCTATTTTGACTTCCCTCCCTACTTCCTTCTGCCTTAACTGGTACAGCTCTCTGTCCTGCTCCTTCTGCATTTCCTTATACTTCCTGAATGCTATCTTTTTCTCTCTGACCTTCCCCACCACCTCTTTTGAGAACCATTGTGGCTTTTTCTTTCATTTTGATTTGTTTATTTGCTTCACACAAAGGCTTGTTGTCTCTGTGATGGGAATTTTGATGTTTCCCCATTGTTACTCCACCCCTGCTTCTAGTCTATTTGCTAGTGCTTTTCTAAGACACTCTCCCATCTTGCCAAAGTCAGCCCTCCTGAAGTCCAGTACCTTCACTTTTGCATGGCTTGACTTTGTAACTGAGTTTATCATGAACCACACTGTTTGGTGGTCACTTGTTCCTAGATGGCTACCCTCTTCTAGATCTGAGATCCTTTCACTGTCCCCATTTGAGAGTACGAGGTCTAAGATTGCTCCCTCATGAGTGTATTCCAAAACTAGCTGTCTGAGGCATGCCACCTGTAGGGCATTGAGAATGGCCCTGCTCTTGGATGTGGCTGCAGCAAATGTGCTCCAGTTAACATCTGGCATATTCAGGTCTCCCATCAACTGTATCTCCCCTTTCTCTGCCATCCTAAAAATGCCTTCTGTCATATCTATCTCTCCTTTCTCTGCCATCCTAAAAATGCCTTCTATCATATCCTTGTCCATTCCCTCCCCCTGACATGGGGGTCTGTATATAATCCCTCTGTGGACTGTGGTGTCATTCCAGTCTCTAAGGTGACCCACAGTACCTCGTCTCCTCCCTGTTTACTCTTTTTTTCAGTTGCTTTTATCCCTTCCCTTACATAGAGAGCTACTCCTCCCCCTATTCTCACCTCCCTGTCTCTCCTGTGGGTTGTGTATCCTGGTATGTTAACATCCCAGTCATGGTTCTTAGTGTACCATGTTTCCGTGACTGCTACAATATCCAGGCATCCCTCTTCCATCAAGGCCACCAGTTCAAGGAACTTGTCACCCAGACTACAGGCATTGGTACTCATTGCCATCCATTTCCTGATGGCCTTATCCATTTTTGCCCCATCCCGTCCTAATTGCCTTTGTCACTTTCTCCATTTAACCCAGCCCTTCTCCCTATCAACATCTCTAACTTGGTGTTTTCCTCACTTACTACCCTGACTTTTGGGGGGGGGGGCTATGATTCCCTTGCTCCTTTCCATTGCCTTCCACCTTGGCTAGTTTAAATGCTTGCCAATTAAGCATTTAAACCTATCGCCTAGGATCCTGGTTCCCCTCCACGACAGATGCAGACCATCACTCAAGTATATGCCTGCATCACTCCAGGTGGACCCCCAGTCCTCAATGAAGCCAAATCCCTGCGCTCTGCACCAGTTTTCCAACCACTGATTGAATCCCATGGTGTGGAGCACACTAACCTCACCTATGCCATAGACAGGCAGCACCTCCGAGAAGGTTACCGTGTGTGCTACCTGTCTAAGGCTCCTCCCCAACTCCACAAACTCTTCCTGCACTGCTCTGATCCCTTTCTTAGCCAGGTCATTTGTCCCTAGGTGGACAATGACATCCAGCTCCCTCCCCTGTGGAGCTGCTCCAGTGATCCTGAGTATGTGCTCCCTGTACCTCCAAGCCATGGCACCAGGCAGGCACCTTACCTCCCTCTCCCCTTCCTTCCCCAGTTCTACCTTCCTAACAATGGAGTCCCCCACCAGGAGTTGTTTCCTTCCCCTGTGGGGTCCCATGCTACCTTCCTGTGGGTCTCCTTTGTGGAGGTTCCCAGCATCCTCCTTGGTCTCCACTGCATTTACCTCCATAGAGGAACCACACTTTGCCAGAACAGCATATGAACTGTGGAGAGGTACGGCTGTCAGGATGCACCTCTGTTCCACCACAATTACCCATAGCCCGCTGTGGTCCAACCACTCCTCTTTCTTGGCAACCTCTGAGGCAACAGCAGTGGCCCTGGTGGTCCCCGGATGGGAGAGGAGGTCCCCCAAATCCTGGCCAACTCAGCCTGGAGATGAGCAACCTCCTCCATCAGCCCAGAGAGGTGCCTGCAGATGGGCCACACTTGGAGTATTGCATACAGTATTGGTGCCCTTATCTTAGGAGGGATACAGGCTGCTTGAGGGGGTGCAGCACAGGGCAATGTAAATGATCCAAAGGCTGGAGGACAGGACCTATGAGGACAGATCGAATGAGTTAGGCTTTTACACCCTGGAGAAGAGGAGAGATCGGGGAATATGAATCAAACCTTTAAGCACTTGAAGGGGATCAACAAGACTGACACAGAAGGGTTGTTTAGGCTGAGGAAAGGAAGGGAGACAAGAGGGCTTGGGCTAAGGTAGAAGGGTGGTAGGTTTAGGAGAAAAATGAGGAGGCAGTATTTCACAGAGAGAGTGTTGGGAAAATGGAACACACTGCCAGATGAGGTGGTTTTCTGCAGGACAGTGAGCAGCTTTAAAAGAGCATGGGACAGGGTGCGTGGGGGGTCAAATGGAGGGCAAGGGGTGGGGCAGCTGCAGTTTAGGGGGTGCTAGCTGTACAATCAAGTAGACTTGATAGGTCACTTGGCTTGTTTCTGCTGGCAGATTCATATGTTTGTGTGATGGAAGGCTCATCCTTTTGGAATGGGGCTGGAGATTGGCGGGATGGGCGGCACTACCTGAAGGGATGGGATAGTGGGGGGTCCACAAGACACCAGGGAAATTTGGGGGTTTATTTTTTCAATGGTGTTTGAACTCAGCATGGTGGGTGCCCTGTGATGGCGGGGGGTTCTTCCTTTTGGAATGGGGCCGATTGATTGATGGGGGCACTGGACACTGTGGAGGGAGATCTGAGGGGTGCAGTACAGTAGCTAAATGCCACAAAGTACAAAGTTTGAACTCCGCCAGCAGAGTTACCAAGCATCACATTTTACAGAGTTGTTTTTTTTTTGGGGGGGGGGGTGGCGAAGCTGGACATCACTCATTAATCCACTAAGTACAGTGGAGAAGATTAGCAAACTTTTTCGCGGATGCATTTCGTACATCTCTAGTGGTGATGGTGTGGAATGAATAGCCAGAGGAGGTAGTTGCATCTAATACAGTGGCCAGTTTCAAGGGGGTGGTGTAATAGGGTGAATAAGAAAATGAGAACAGGAGGAATCAATTCTGGGAAATGGGAGGGGGAGCATAATGTGGTGGAGGTGGATGGCTTTAGAGGCTCTACCCTTCCCTCCCTCCCTTTCTTCAGCATTTGTCCCCTTTCTGGACTCTGCTTGATTTGTGCTGGACTTCTACTTGTTTGTGCTAGCTTCTGCTTGGTTTGTGCATCTCCTCCTCTCCTAGGTCTGTATTTTGCTTCTCCTCCAGCTGCAGTCTGGTCTTCTCTCTCTCTCTCTCTCTCTCTGGTTTGTGTCTGCTCTCTCCTGCTTGTGTTTCCTTTCATTTTACTTCTATTTGGGATTTTCTAGTTTTCTAGACTCCTGTGTCTCACTTGCTTGTGTGTGCTTTTCAAGCTTACATACTGCTGTTCCTTACAGTTAGCATTCTCTGTTTACTTGTCTCATACTTTAGCAATCCCTCAGTTTACCTGCATTTGTCCTGTATGTGCTTTTCAGTTCCACTTGCTGCTTCCCTAGCAGTCTCTCTGTGTACACATATCATATTCTTAATTATTTATACCTAGCTCATCTCAGTGCTTGGCTCAACACAGCAGTTACAACTCCGAGTTATTTAATCCCCTCACTTGCTGTTTTGGCTGTACTGCAAGTTTTATTATTGCTGTACTGCTATTACTCTTGTTTCCTTAGCAGTTTTAATCATTTCTGCACTATCCTCTGTGTCGCTGTTAAAATGGTTGACCTTCAGTGCTAGTGTTCACATCATTTCAAGAGTTTATTGTAAAGTTTATTACCACTAATCTATTTCAGTTTTACTGAAAGAGGAAGCTTGTGTATATTTTACAAACTTTAACCTGTTCTCATGAAAATAACATAACAATCCCTAGTTCTGGGACAACATTTTGAATGTTTCTGTAAACGTTTATGGTCAGGAATTTCTAACATTTGTGAATCCTGCATGCCTCAGGGTGCACAGCACATATGACTCATGGAGCTTGTGGCATTCACCCAAACAGCATTTGGGAGTTTCTATTCCATGCACCAATTGCCATGAGTTAGACCAGCTTTTTGCTGGTCTTGTTTGTGTCAACCTCGGGTACCCTTTTCAGGGGACTTATGCCAAATATTTGGGACAAGCTGCCATAAATTGGGTAAACTGTTACAACTGCGACCAACTTACTAAAATCGGATACAGTTGCAACAAAAGCCTTTGGCACACCACCAGATTTAAGGTGTTATGTCACAGGGCTTGAGGCAAGCCCTGTGCCACCTTTTGAAAATCCGGCCCTCTGCATTTGAACCAGTATCCATTTAAGTGTTATGTATTAAGCTTATCAATTGAAACTGTAATGTCAACTTTTTATCGGCATGGTATCATGGTGATATGCTTGTGGCATTGCTGTTATTCCCATAGCAGGGCACTGTGGTGTTGCAATGTTTCAGTGAGCTACCTAAGCATGGTTTCCTGTTTAACACTCTTTTTGGCTTGCTCTTCTAGCAGTTTCATTATTGTTTCCAGTGCTCCCAATTGATAAAGGCCAATTCCAAATATATAGAGCCTATGTGCCCAATCTTATAAAGTCTGTAGATCACCGCAAGGGACTTGCAGCAGGGAGTTTGACGCAAGTGCCGACTTGCATCAGCGGATGCAGCAATTCAGATTTTACAAAAAACTCAGCTGCAACTCCCTGGTGCTAGTCCCTTGTGCCAAAAACAGGACTTAGACCCTCTCCTTTCTGGTCTATATTTTTGCCATGGGGGAGCCATTTTATGGAACCTGAATAAACTGCCACAACTGCACTGAAGGTACTAAAACTCGGCACAAGTTCTGGCCACTGTTAGTCGCAGCTGCGGCAAACTTTGTGGTGAATGCAGGGCATGTCACAAGCCTTGCATCCACCTTTTAAAATCGGGCCCTATATACAGTATTTTTAGTTATGATTGATCTCATATTTTAAGGTATGTCTTCCATATTAATATACCATGTGCATGAAAGATATAAAGAATGTGAATTTATTTAAGTTCTTCACTACCTCTGCTGCTCCACATGTTCCTCCCTCTTCCTCACCCTGCACCCCTCCCTTTCCCTAGTGGACCCCTGATTTCCAATTGCCACTGATATCCCCTTCTGAAGTTCTTAGTGCTCTTATCTCCGTCAACCCTATCAAATCCAGCCCTGATGGCTTGCATCCTAGGCTCCTAATAATCTCTGCTCTCTCCATTGCCAACCCCTTAACCTTTAATCTCAATCTGTCTCCTGCACTACTGTTCCCTCAGTCTGGAATTCATCATGGTCCTCTCCCTCTTCAAAGGGGGTGATGCTACTGTACCTGGTAACTACCACCCTATATCACTCCTTCCTTCACTCGCCAAGGTCCAAGAGTCCTTAGTACTCTCTAGGCTAAATTACTTCCTCCTGGCCTCAAACATTTTATCCCCTGTCCAATCAGGGTTTAGAAAGCATCACTCTACTACTACCTCCCTTCTATGCTTTACCGATGCTATCCACTCTGCCATGGACCAAGGTCAGATCATCTCAACCATATTCAATGACTTTGCAAGGTCTTTGATTTGGTTTCCCACCCTCTCCTATAAAATAAACTTAATGCTCTCAGCCTCTCTCCATCTTCGGTGTTCTGGTTCAGATCTTATGTGTCGGCCATTCTCAGTCTGTAAAATTCAGTAATGCTCTATTGTCCCATCTCCCTATCCTTGCCAATGTACCCTAAGGCTAGATACTCGGGCCTGTTCTTTTTTCGCTGGTTATTTAATAACCTCCCATCTGCTTGCTCCCACACCAAGATCCATATGTATGCAGACGATACTGTCCTCTTTCTTTCTGGCCCATCCATTTCAGCTATCCAAACATCCCTACACAATGATTTCTCAGCAGTCAACTCATGGTTCAGCGCTAACTGTCTAAAAATAAATAATAAAAAAAAAAAACTATTGCTATGACTTTCAGAACCAAGCAAAAACTGGCTAAACTCAGTGCACTACCCTCCTTCCTCTCTGGATCATCCACTCCCCTTGAAATTGTCCTCACCTACAAGTACCTTGGAGTTTGGCATGATCATTCTCTTGATTTCTCCTCCCACTACAGTGCCCTCCACTCTAAACTGTGACCTAAACTAGGACTGCTCTACTAACACAAGTCTAGCCTTCCCCTCCCTGTTAGACATGACCTACTGGTCAAGTGGATCCTCCTTGCCTTTGACTACGCAGATGTTGTTCTCAGCACTGCCCCTGCAACCTCCCTGTCCAAGCTTGATGTGCTTTACCATACTTTCTGTAGGTTTGCCTCAAATTCTCCCCGCTTGACTCACCACTGCAACCTCTACTCCTCCCTATCCTTCCAGTCCCTCTCCCAGAGATGCTTTTCCCACTGCGCCACCTTCATATCAAAATACTGGATTTGGACTCTACCCACATATCTTACTTCTCTCCTCAAACCTGCCACCCCCTCCCCATGTAACTCGTGGACAATCAGTGCCTGTTCCTTTGCCCTCCTGTGGTGTTCACTCCTTGGCAGGCAAATTGTCCTTCTCCAATAGGCTTCCTTCCCTCTGGAACAGCATTCCCCCCAAACCCCCCTTACCCCAACCTTTCCTGCCTTTAAGCACCTATTGAGACCTACCCGTTCCACATCCTGCACCTGCCACCATCTCTAATTCTGCTCTCCCTTTGCTTCTGACTTGTACCTTCCTTACTTCTTCTCCACGTCAGCAGGCTCTCCTCCAACTCTGCGTCAGCTGGCCCCTCCTTTATGTATCACCCCTGCATAATTGTTATTCTGCAGCGTTAGCTGCTGTGTTATTTATGCTACCTAATAATGTATATATATATATATATATATATATATATATATATATATATATATATAATATAAACATACTGTATATTGATTTAAATACTTTTTCCACATTCCATGTATTTGTCATTTGCACAAACTGCTTTCCTGTACACTGTATTTACTATTTATCTTGCAGTCTGTTATCCACTTTTTGTTTTGTACCCCTGTCCCCAGGTTGCACCTGGAAATGAGCATCTTGCTCATTGTGCTTTTCCCGGGTATCAAATGTTAAATAAAAATACGCACCAGACTATCTAATTTACTACGTTGTGGACTATCTAATGGTACCATGTGATAATAGCTAAGATTTAATCATGACTCACAAAAGAATGAGCGAAAATCACTGAATACAAATTTTGCAATCAGCACCACAGCGACCTAACCAAAAGAGGAACAAAAAACACAAAACTTACAGGGAAGACATCTAAATTCACTTATGTGAGGGGCTACACCCTCCACACCTCCCTTTGTGGGGGTGCAAGCCCCCAGCACCCCCCATCTCTAAATAACTAACTCCATGGGGGTGGACACTGGGGGAAAGAGGCAACCATGGGAGGGGCTACTCAATGGAGCAGCAGTGTGCAGGTGGAAAATGCTGGGGGGATGCAACTGGTGGATGGGGGTTAAACAATGTTGGGGACATAGAAACCCACAGAAATAAAAAAATCCCAACATCTCATCAACTACCAACATAAAAATGAACCCCACACCAGTTCTGAGCCCTGGACCTCCACCATCATATACCGTACCTTTAACCACCACACCAGATGGCCAGCTCGGATTGGCCCTCCCAAACGAAGCCCTATATCTTTCTTTAACTAATCCTCCCTCACTATACAGTACCTCGCCATGTTCTCCAGTAGCTCTCATTCCTCCTCACTATTCTGTCACATTCACTCTTAACCCAGGTGCTCAAACTGAGTTGCCAATATCATGGGTTACCCTACCTAATTTACTATGTTGAATAATAATGTACAATAATGAGAATTCTGAATCTCACAACAATTTGGCTTCCCTAAAGGAACTGGTTGGCATGCATTCCCTGGCGGTTATGAGAATTGCTGTTTTGCTCTGTCTCTCAAATGGTCGTGGTCTGATAATTGCTTAGTGCCTGATGAAAAGTATGTATGACCTAAATGAAAGTCCACAAATACTTCACAGTTGAATTTATGTTCTCCTTTATATATTGGAGGCATGCCAGCCATGACCATTAATTACTATGGTGCAGGGTCTACCTGTGGCCCATGGTCTGGCTCTGCACCCACGAAGTCCACATTCTGAGCATGTGAAACTTGGGGTGGGGTCCTTCTTATCTGGCCAATAGTAGGAATATCCTCACTTTTGGAGGAGCTTTAGCCATGCAGATGTATTGATGGCATCTCTTGATGTACAATGTAAGACTTCACCCATGAAGAGTGGGGCCCTTAAGTCCAAGGGGGATCCTGTAGCTAGCTGAGCAGGTTCAAGGCACCTTCTAAGCTATTCTCCCTACAGCAATCTCTGATTCACCTAGTCTGTTCTTAGGCTTGTGTAGGCTGGCTGAGAGCCTCAGTGGTTGTTGGTCTCCTCCTCCTGCCTTGGGTGATGGTACTCCCACGAGGGAGTATCCCATTGATGCAGAGTGCACTTGCAACCTTTCAAGGCATTCCCATTAGAGAAACAGAGTGAGAGCCTTCCTCCAAACTGGAATCTTTTTCATCTCCCTGAATTGGGTTTCTAAATTGCAGCAGCAGACCCATCACTAAATAAAATATCCCAAGCCTGGATGGAAGGTGACCTAGGCCTTGTATCCCCAGAGGTTTCCTCCTCAAAGGGAATTTTTTCCTCTCTTCCATGATGAAGGTCATAATACCTAGTTAGTTTTCAGTAGCATATTCCCTAGGTTACTTAGGTAGTTTTCCACTATTCAGTGGAGATGGATGGTGGCCTCCTCTGCCATTCCCCCTCTCCTTAGGAAGTCATTCGCTCTTGCTATCTAATTGTTCAGACCTACATGAAGGTTACTATAAGTTACCTGTTGTCTCCTAATGATCTATATGAAGGTTCTAAATACACAATACCTAATAGTCACTTTCTGCAATGCTTTCTGTTTCACACTCTTTTTGGGGCTCCTTCCTAAGGTACATTTCACCTAAGGCAATCCTTCTCATGGCATCTCTAGAAGTAGAACTCTCCTCCAGGGTTCCTTGTCTTCGGCATCCCTACAGGTTGGTACAGTGAAGCTCACCAGGATGAAGCCCAACTCTGCAGAATTCTGCAGTAGAGTTACTGCAACAAATAAAGCAGTTTCAATGGGAGTTAATCCCTTTTGTCATGCAGGGAAACTGTGACACTGCACTTCATTCTAATGGGCTTCACTCTGTATTCCCCGAGGGGCAGAGATGCGAGGGACTACAAAGATTTATTCAATAAGTTGCATAAGCACAAAAGTTATTTCAACACATTACATAAGCATAACACAAGACTAAGTTGCATAAGCACATTGAATTGAAAGGCCTAACCTGTGATTCAATGGGCTGCAGAAACCAGCCACACCCCCTGCCTGAGCTTTTTAACACTGTTCTTTCTGCTTCATTCAGAAGCATTTTTTCTTTGCCCCACCATCCTCCCCTCCTCCACCAGCAGGCTCGCCTCTCTCCACAAGACTCCTTCCTAAGGTACCTTTAGCCTAAGGGAATCCTTCCCACGGCACTTCTAGGCATGGAACTGTCCTCCAGAGTTCCTTGCCTTCGGCATCCTACAGGGTGGTATTCCCCAAGGAATAGAGAGGCAAACTGCCACAAAGGTTAATTCAATAAGTTGTATAAGCACAAAAGTTCTTTCAACAAGTTGTAGAAGCACAACACTAGACAAAGTTGCGTAAGCACATTGAATAAATAAAATATGGGAGACAACACACAACTTGTCTTGTGTTTCCATCTTGGGGTTGAGATAACGGCATGGACCTCTCAAGTTTCAATCTCAAGGTCCATAAGCTGTTATTTCAACCCCTTGATGGAAACAAAGGCTCATTGTGTATCATCAACTATACATTATTCCTTAGATTGTACATTATGTTTACTAGTTTTCTGGTAAGTGCTGGCAGGGGCAGCATACAACAAGTATTCTTCTCTTAAAGGGATCTCTGAGCTTTCCCAAATGAAAGAAAACATGGGTAAAACTTCAAAGCTATATTATTGTTTTTAATAGTTTAAGCAGTAGTCCATTAAACATTGTACATCTCAGTAACTGAGTTCATAGATTCCACAACCTAATTGTTACAGTTTTACTTCATGTGAGTGCAGATAGACCTACTTTCACAACAAAACAGGAACAAAGTTGCAGTATATAGTGAATATAAAATGAGCTTACTATTTCCTGGTCTCTGACTGGCTAATACAATGCCAGTGGGGTACATTAACAACCAACAGAGACCAGGAAATAATATGTTCCAGCCTGCCCTGCCTCAGTACCAATGAGGTATCACTGTGCCACTTTGGTATTTCAAAATTTACCAGCTGCCATTTTTTTCCCCTTTGCTTAGCAAGTGACTCCTCCAACTTCAATCAGTGGCAGTGGTGTCACCACGTTGATTTTGGGGAGGCTACAGCCCCCCAATCTAAGTTAAAGTCCCTCCAATCATTTTCAGTAAATATAAATAAATAGCAGCCGTATATTTTTTTTTTGTTGATTGTGTGTCTGACTTGCAACTTGTGACTCGCTACTGAAGTCTAGGAGAAAAAAATCTGACTGTCTCCCATCTGACTCGAGAGACAGAGTAGCAAGCAGAGCAACTCACACAGTTGCAAGGCAGCAGGGTGAGCCCTAACTAAAGTTTCTCAGAAACTTGCAGATTGCCATTGCCAGCTTAGGGAAGAAATCAAGAAGATGCCTTCTGCTGGCTGGACTCTCTGGGGAGTCAGAATTGAGGACTGGAGTTGGACGAGAGTGAGAGACAAGACTCAGTGAGTGTGGCAGGCAGCCAGTGACTTGAGTGCAGTTCAGTTGTACTCTCTCTCTCTGCACTAGCAGCAGAGCGGATTCCCCAACTCCTCCCAGAGGAGTCGGACACTACTGAAATGACCCACATGGTAGTTTACAATTCAAAAGTAAAAGAAGTGGTTAGAGAAGTTCAGTTTTCCTTTATCAGTGATGTGAATAATTCACAATAGTAAAGACTGCTGCAGAGTCATTTAAATTTCCTCGCGTCTGCAACTAGCTGCTAGGATGGGGCAAGTTACCTTCTGCTTAGCTTTATTTTTAATCAAACTTTATTTTTTTCTGTTTTCTTCTCAAAGAGCTTGTAAAAACAGATATTTTAAAAACAGAAAAAAGGTACATGGTTCAGAAATTACCTCTGAGTTTTAATTGGGCAGCTTGCTATAGCGCGAGCCAGGCAGATACCTTGTTCACATTCTGACAGTGCAGACGTCACTCCATGAATGACGCAATGAACTGTCCCAACTTCCGAACACTAGGAGTATGGAGAAAAAATGTAACTGAATTACACAGACAGTGTGTGATATAATGCATGCTAAAACTGAAAAAGGCAAGAGATTACAAAGCATCACACTGACACACACTTTTATTGAGAAATTTTTATTCATCTCCAGTCTCAGCTTTGCAGGTGATCTTTAAAGATTTGGAAAACTCCATACTTATACACAGTACCTTTCAGGCAGTCTTCACATCCTAGTTAAAAAACAGGACTTATTCCATGCTTTCACTGATGAAACAAATGTCCTGTTTGCATAATGGAGTCATTGACCCGGCCGTTTTCTTTTTCATTTCATTCATTCACAAGATTGATTAATTCCAGTCGGGTCACATCTCTTCTCGGCTTCCGCTGCTGATGGGGAATTTTAGTAGCACTGGATGGTGGCTGGCAGGCAGGTACTATACTGTGTGTGCTGTGGCTTCGCTTGACTTGGCTGACTTGGGGGGGGGCAAGAACAAGATTTTTGTGTGGAACTATAACCTTCCCAGCAGATCTGATGGGATAATGGTTGTTCTGGTCTCTTATTTGCTCTGGGGTCCTCCTGTAACCTGTCCTTGGTGGACCAGTAACCAAATTTTTCCACATGTACCATTAAATAGATGGCTGATAACTAGGCTTTTCAAACATGTTTGTCACCACTAAAATGCAGGAAAGGCCACCATTTGAAGGTAAAATTTCAAAATTTTCCGGGGGGTCATGCCCCCGGACCCCCGTAGCTTTGTTAGTATTTTGACTAAGAGGCATTAGCCCCCACAATGTTTTACTCCTGGTGACGACCCTGATCAGCGGAAACTGACCACTGATCTCTTCTCCTGCTCTCAGTGAATTACACACAGCCAAAACATCCACAACATACCTTGTGCTGCTTTATAAGCAAGTTTTGAAAGCCACGCGTTTTTTTAAGAAACAAGCACTAGAGGCAATGCATGATACATTTGCTGCCAACACCCCTGCTCCACTCCTCTCCACATTAAAAACAGTTTAAGAAGTAACATAATTTACCTGCCTGATTACACTGGTTTAACTTTCATTTCCTCCAACTTACTCCATAATCCCACCATTAACTTTTTTCACCCTGCCGACTCTGCACCTCCCGACTGCACTTGCTCCTCTCTTTCCAACTGTGATCAGTGAGCTCCACCACATTCGTGGTAGTGCTGTCTACCTATAGCTGCACAGTAGTAAATGGACAGCCGCTGTGCACCTCCCAACTGCACCTGCTCCTGTCTTTCCAACTGCAGTCAGTGTGCTCCGCCACACTCGCGATAGTGTTGTCTGCCTAAAGCTGCGCAGTAGTAAATGGACAGCATAGGAGGATGGGAACCAGTTAAAAATTCTGTATGCTATGGCCATCAGGTCTAAATAACTTGCTTGGGGTGGCGGAGGGGTATGCACTTGAGGAAACACTGCACAATAGCATTGCAAGAACCACCACATTAATGAACATCACAGCATCCAACAATAACAAAGCCCTCTACTAGCAATTGTACTAGATAAGGAGCTACTTTACAGCAATCATGCTTATATGCCCAATTTTATGTATTTTGTTCTTTTTATTTTCTTAAATTTTAAATAAAATTCCATAACCTCCAATCCGTTTTCTAAGCACAATAATGCCATCCAGAGTGGAGCCTGTGGCTTCAGGCCTCATTGCACCCTTGGGCAGTCCAGTATGTTAACAGTAACCCACAACAGGGTATGGGGTTATAGTTATTACATCCATGCCTTGGGTACATTGTGAGGCAAAAAGGCGCAGACCATGTGTCTTCACAGTGCCCAATATGTGGATTCAAGGCCTATAACTCCATACTCTGGAGTGGGTTATTGCACTTATATCATGGGTTCTGTTCAAAACAAGGATAAAAACAAAAGAAAGTTTTCCCTCTGTTTAAATAGCATGAAAGTTACTGTATCCCGCTACCTTGCAAATAAGTCCTCAATAAATAATGCATATCTGATTTCTATTATGCAAATACAAATGTCACAAATACAGTACTAAGATGATATGTGACTTTTGATGTGCATAATGTACTGTGTTACACTTGAAATGCCAGTTAGTTTGCTGCCCCCCCTTCCCCCCACAAACACACACAGATATTCAACATTGTCAGGAATCTAAGCATGTTGGGGGTCAGTGTCAATAAAAAAACACAAACACCAAAAACATGTTATTAACTAACATAATCTGCCAGTACATAGTACATTGGGGGAAATTCACTCTATGTCTCTCGCTGTCTCACTAATTGTACTCGACTGCCATACCGCTTTGCTTTGGACAGGAGGTAATGAGTTACTATGGCACTTTTCTCTACACCTTCTTTGTTTCCTGATGATTGACTCTCTCTTTCTCTCTCTCTCTCTTTATCTCTCTCTCTCTCTCTCTCTCTCTCCCTCCCTCCCTCCTCCTCTCTCTCTCTCTCCAAAGCCATGAGGTGTCACTGATCTATGCAATGAGTTTTACCCTGTGGCCACTACTATCTTGCTCTCCCTCTGTATCTATCACACTTCGCTTTACTGTCTCCAACCAGTACAGAACTGAAATGTCATTATCTGCTGAACAGGGCCCCAAAAATTCAAGACAGACAGACAGCAGACTGCAGGACTTGTAAATTAAATGTCCTGGTCTCTTCTTACTGTCAGTCTCTCTCTCTTTCTCTCTTTTTCTCTCACTCATGTGCAATGCATGGTGGGCTGCTTGCTGCTGCTGTCGGGGGTTTGGAGGAATGTAGATGTGGACAGGATTTCAAGCACACCTGAGGGACTGCTCTGCCGATACTTCACTTGCCTTAATAGGACTTCAGAAAGTCAGCTTGGGCCCAATTCCAAGACAGGCTATGCCGGCATAGGGCGAAATATGCCAAACCCCATGACGTATCCAGTGACTTACGCCATGCATTACTCCCGGTGGTATTCCAAGTGGCAACTTGCACCATGGTGGATGAAGGCTGCAACATCAATGGGTTATGCCACTAGCTATGCCCACAGCCCACAACACCTGGTGCAAGTGTGGGTTACAACAGCAACTTTGCTTAATTCTAGGGGGGCGGCTGTTGTAACCCACAACTGCCATTCTAGAAGGGGCACTGGTGGAGCTAAACTCCGACAGTCCAGAGCTGCTCTAAGTGGCATCCAATGGTGCTATCCATCAGCTGCTTAGCCTGTGGCACTGCAACACTGGTGCAGCTGTGTCCCCCATGAACCCACAGGCATAATCCAGCCCCCAATACCCCAAATGTCCATTTCTGGTGTGTCCCACTGAACACCTGTGCATTCTGTCCTGCCCCCTCATGCCCCCTGTTGTGTGTGCCAAGGTGGTCCATGGTGGGGAGGGCTTTGGGGGTGCTGCCCATCACCAGCCTTGACTTGTGACATGTGGGTTCTGTATGCCAGGCATGTGGCTGTAGTCTACGCCTGGCGTATCCCATATGTCGCAAGTGCCAGGACCCTGCCACTCCTGGAATGTGGCTCAGGGTCCCTGATGGTGCGGTGAATGGCATAACTCACAACTGCGTGCACGTTACGCCATTCATCTTGGAATTGGTCCCAGAGAGACAGCATACTGCAGCACTTGTGACTCAAATGTCACCGTCTCTTCTCACTAGCAGTCTCTCTCATCTCTCTCCCCTTGTTGTCTCCAATGTACGGCTGACTGCCTAAATGCATGGCCAGGGAAGGGGGCCAATGCCCTTACTCTTTCGCGGAAGTTGGTGGGACATGCTTTGGCATGGGGCACTGAGTGTTTGCTCATGGAGACAGGAAGACAGGGCTACTTTTGCTCATAGACATCCCACTGGAAAAACATGTGTTAGGAGAAAAACATAAATGTAATTAGTAAAAGACCCGTGGGTAAGACTGCAATCTCTTGCTTCATTACTGTTTTAAATGGCTGCCTTTCAGATCTGATTTTGCCAGTACATAATGAGTGCCGTGTTGTCCAAGATACTGATTCAGGGACTTTCACATCACCTGTGAATATACGGGCATTTAATCCATGATCACAGAACTAACATTTTGTCACAGAAAGAAACCAGATGGATTCTAACATTAAATACAGCTGTTACTTTTGGTCTTAATGAAGACATTGTTTTTTCTCCTTATTTATAACCTCATCTTCTAAATATGTTTTCTGTTTCTTTCTTTCAGGAATAATACTCAAACCCATTGATCTGAAAATTGCAATGTGTGAGCTACCATGGTATGAGCCCTTGGAGCTCAAATAATAGTCCATTAACTTACTGGACTTGAGGAAGTTTATTCCATCCTTGAATGAATATGAGACAACAACATAACAATCTTACCCCCCCCTCTACCAAAATTAATTCAACAGCCTCCCCTTCCCATAGCTTTATTTCCAACTCTTACTTCTAACTCATACTTCAACATTTCTCCTTTTATTAACATCTGATTCTCCACTACATTTTCCCTCTCTGCATAGAGTTGCAGCCATCATCTTTTGCTCCACCTCCCTCTCTCTTCCACATTGTCCTACTTTATCCCCCCCCACAAACCTTTATCCCTTTTACTTAGCAATCATTCTACCTATCTGTGATTTCTCCCTATCCTTTCTGGATTAGAAATGTAGAAGTCCCTAAAATTGACTTTAACCCATAATTTAATTAAGCCGGTTGATACTTATAAAGTGTTTTGCTATTTCTAGACATTGACCTTTAGGAACTATGTTTGACCTTCTTACACACAATGAATTAAACAAACTTCAATACTTGCATGTATACAGTTATGTGAAGATCTTTAGTGATGCCTTTAGCATATAATCACTTTAATATTCAGTGAACTTTTTTTCTGGTGTAAAACTTTGTTTGAATATTTCTCCATTGATAGAAGCTTTTACATAGCAGGTGTTAAACAATACCAGTATTTGAATTAGAACACTATAAGAATTCCAATATCTAACAAATGTTGTAACTTTAACTACTTGGCTGTGTAAATAATAAAGATGGTGGTTCTTTTTGTAATATCACTTATTCATCAGCACTTTCATGTGGTGTATGTTCCTTTAATTGATTGTGTATAAATGATCACCTTGTTTGTCAATTCTCCAGATATGCCCCAGTTGGAAGGCCCTCTGAAGGGTTGAGGCGCTTGGGGCAACTGGTTGTCTCCAAGGCTTCTTGCCAAATAAACTAGCACTGGCTTCATTATTTCAAACCAGTCTATGAGTGCCGAGCTTTCTTTACCATATTTAATCCATAGTCACCTGATGGTATTTCACCAATTGTATTTCCTTTTTCTTACCCATTTACTAGTAAGCAATAGGTGGCACAGAGGCAGCTCTACCGACCGCCTAGGGTGTAATGAGGCCCACGCCGCAGGCGGAGGGCCTTATAGCCCTGGAAGGTCCGTATAGCACAACACCGCCCACCCTGGAGGGTATTATTGCGCTTAGAAAATGGGCACTATAAAATGAAAATAAGTTTTATAAAAAGTTTAAATAAAAAAATAGTTTAAAATACATTTTGTAATAAAATAGTTCCTCCGCCTGCACTAAAATATATGTGTGTTTTGTTTCTTTAGATAGAGTCTTTCCTTGAACTGGAGCCTTTCAATCTGGATGTCATGGTTATCATACACACACACACACACACACACACACACACACAGATTCTGGTTGCCACGGAGAAACAATAACACTAATGAGCACCTACCTCAGAGCTGCTTTCATGCCCCTCCCAGGATCGCGATTGCAATTGTAATCGCGTGACAGGAATTTTTTTTTCACAATTTCTGTTTTTTTATTTACTCCTATCTACCCTCAGTGCCCGCTCCTTCGGGCCGCTCAACCCATCTCTGCCCCGAACATAGCCTCCGCCCCCCCCCACAGCAGTTTCTCCGTTTCTCTGCTTCAGTCTATTACGTCTATGACGTTTTTTGCCTGGTCATACCTGGAGAAGGATGTACACAGCATCCACGTCTATCAAGTGCTGTTCATTGCTCTACTGAGAAAGGCAGTGTGAGAGCAGATGAACAGGAAGAGGTTTTTGTATTTGTTCCTTTTTTTTTAAACATGCCTGGTAGCGCTTGGAAGAGATGTGAGTGCACGGACAGTTGAAAGGGACTGGGAGATCAGAAACATGCCTACGATCAACTGATACGCTGCTGTATTAGAGAACTAAGTGCAAGTTGGGTTTAGATTCATTTATTTTATGTGAACGTTGGGTTGTAGTTGGTATTTAAAACTAATAGACTGGCAGAGCAAGGGGAAGGTGATGAGTTGTTCAGTTTGTAAAATGGCGGCAAATTTGAAAATAAGCATCAGCTGGCTATACAGGTACGATAGCGGTCGTGGTATGGTAAGCGACAGCATGACTGTTTCAAGTGAAGGCAGTTCTGTAGTGTTTGGCAACACAGGAAAAAAAAATTGTATTTAACTTTTTTTTCTTTTCTGACTCGTATGTGGCGACTATTTGTTGATGCGTCGGCTGGGGGAGAGGGGTGTCGCTCACTAAGTGAGAAAAAACATGGCGGTATTTGCGTTTTTCAAAATTCTAATGGCCCAGTATTATTTAGAATGATATGAGGCAATGCAGAGTGGGACTTGTTATTTCCCAGTCTCTATTGTCTCATACCCGACTGGCTGATTTCTGCTTTTAGCCAATCAGCATCAAGATTACACTTTGCCCATTTTCTAATTGACACTATTCAGCCCTGTTTAAAGCCAAACCAGCCTTAGTGCTTTCATGGTTATTTGCATATACTTCACATGGTGGTTTGCATTACTGGGATATGTGTAATTTGGTATTTCTTTAAAACCTGGTTTTATAGCCAAGCCCTACTGTGGGAAACCCTGTTGTCAGTGTTATTGTACTGGGGTGGTAAAAAAAAAGGAAAAAATGGTTCAAGAATTTGCCTTCCTGGGCAAACATATATTTTCTTCTAATGCTAAACCAGGGCTTTGCAGAATGTTCAAATTCCAAAAGAATGGAATGCGGTAGAATATTGCAAAATTCACAGAATTCTTTTTTTTTTTTTTTGAAATTCAAACTTATTAAATTTTTCTCCCAGTACAGAGCAAGATGCAACAATACAGGACAATCCAAGCATCAATGCAAATGCGTGACAATGTGAACATATCCAGGTACATTTTCAGAAGCACCTTGCCCTCCCTCCTTCCCCTCCCACTCCAAGCAGACAGAATCATATAGTGATGCACCACATCATTAAACATCCTTAGCACAAAATTAGGTAATCAAGGGGAATAAGCATACGTCTGAAGTAGATACAACTCATGTAGCTTTTCCCAAACCTTACCATACTTTGACAAACAATTCTTTCGATTCACACTGAATTTTTCCATATTCAGATTAAAAAGCAACTCCTATAACCACTCTGTGTAAGTAATTACATCTCCGTCCACCCAATGTTTCAAGACTACCTTCTTGAGTGACGCTGAAATGATGGCCATATAATACTGTCTGGCTTTAACCTTAATTCCAGAGTAATCCCCCAATAAACAAACCTTGGGACTAAATAGGTAATCAAGCCCAGCAAGGGGTCTGTCCATTCTCTAATCTTATCCCACAATGATTTGACCCTAGGACATTCACAGAAAATATGAAGTAGTGTCCCATCCTGCTGACGACAATAATTGCATTTTGGGTCAGAAATACGACTGATCTTATGCAATTTTTGTGGGGTCCAGAACATGTTATATAAAAATTGAAATTGCATGACTCTCAGCTTATCCTGTGATATGTACCTATAGCTATGCAGCCAGATTGCGTTACAGTCCCTCCCCGGGTCCCCAAAAACAGTATTCCAATAATGGGGAGTGCCATCGAGCTGTTGAAATGCTTGATCAAATAAGCATTTATAGAATCTAGAAACTACATGCGGCTCCCAAACAGTCCTAGCGAGGATCTCAAAAAATCCTTCGGGTGGCTGAGACCCGACATGTTTCCTAAGAGATTGTACCAGCAGATGTCTGAGCTGATAAACTCTAAAGATATGCCAAGGGGCAATATGAAATTTATTAATTAAAGCCTGTACAGAGAGACATTCCCCCTCCTGAAAGAGGTCTGAAATCCTCAGGTCCTTTATCTCAGGAAGCCAAGATTCCTGAATCATATTACCCCCAATTTTTAAATTCGAGTTTCGGCACAGGGGTTGATTCCTATCTTTACTGGGGGAATATTTTAAAAATGAGCACAGTTGTGCATGGATTCTTAAAGATGTTTTGATCGGGGTGGGAAATGACTCCCCAGATAGAGACTTCGGTAAAGCATAAAGGAGTGCAATCGGCTCAAACCCCACTTCCTTTATTAACTCCACCTCTAACTTAACCCATGAGGGGACATAAACAGATGAGGAGTGCTCTATGGGAACTAGCAGCCATCTTAAGTACTTGCTTACACTACTTGCCCAATAATATAATCCCAAATAAGGTAAATTTAACCCAGCCTTCTCCTTAGGAGCAACCATCCTATTATAGGCTCTACGTGGAGTCTTCCCCTGACAGATAAATTCTGAAATTATTGCATGCATATTCTTAAACCTGCTAAATGGCAACCATGAGTTCAGCATGGTTAATGGGTACAATACCTGGGTAATATATTCATTTTCATCATGCTAACCCTACCCCATAAGGATAACGGGAGTTTGGCCCACCTAGCAAGGTCTTGTTGAATGGTATTCCTTATCGAGTCTAAATTCAATTGTACCATCTTGGAGTCACTACAGGCCAAGATGACCCCTAAATAAGTGAGCTTGGACGGGCTCCATTGTAAACCAAGCACTGTAATCTCTGACTTAAGCACCCTAGAATTCAACGGGAATACTAAGGTTTTTTCTCTATTGATTTTATAGTTAGAAAACTTGCTAAACTCCTCTATAAGCTCCATAACCACTGGTATAGTGGTGCTGGGGTGGGTTAAATGAAAAAGAACGTTGTCTGCATATGCAGAAAGTTTAAACTCATGGGAACCTATTTTAATTCCTTTAACTCTAGGGTCCAATCTTATTTTTGCCAGAAAAGGTTCAAGGTAGAGGTTAAAAGAGAGGTGAGAGAGGACATCCCTGTCGAGTTCCGGCACACAGTGGGAATGTTGAAGAAAAAAACCCATTGCAATAAATCTGTGCGCCCGGTTGACTGTACAGGGAAAAAACATTCTTAACAAAAGAGGGGGGAGTCCAAATGTTATCATTGTCAAATATAAAAACTGCCAATCCACCCTATCAAATGCTTTTTCTGCATCTATTGACACCAACCCAGAAGGGGAACAGTGATCCCTAGATGCAGAAAATATATTAGCCAATTTATGTAGGTGGTCCACAGCCGACCTACCAGCCATAAAGCCAACCTGGTCACTGTGTATGAGTTGTGGCATTACTTTGGCTAAACGATTGGCCAAAATTTTTGCTAAAATCTTAACATCGTAATTTAAAAGCGAGATGGGTCTGTAGCTGGTAACCTTGTCTGGGTCCTTACCACCTTTTGGAATAACAACAATACGAGCTGAAAATAGGTGTTTGTCCACTTTCTCAGAGGTCAAAATACAGTGAAATAATCTTTTTAAACTAGGAGCTAGCTGCACAGCAAAACATTTATAAAAATTGGGGGATAACCCATCCGGGCCCGGAGCCTTATTAAGAGTAAGCAAGTTTATTGTTGCAAGAATCTCTTCTTCTGAAATGGATTGAGTCAGCGCACTACCCAACCCCGGGGGCAACGAAGGAAGTGGGCAAGAGGAGAGATAACTCTGCAGGAAAATTCACAGAATTCTGTCAGAAGCAGAATTCTAGCATTTCACCTGCAAAATGATTTTTGTGGATTAATAATATAACATATACTGCAGATTATTTTTCTGTAATCAACAGACACATAATAAATGATTTACACTAGCTGCAGAAGAATATTCTGCAGTTTGCACAGAAATGATGTGGAATTTATAAACAGATTCTGGAAAGCACTTCTGAAGCAGAATTGTCATTGTAAATTAATTCCAGTGGCAGAAATCTTCATTTCACACAGCACTATAATACATGTTAAAGGGATAATGGTATTAAAGGGGATTTTGTTGCTTAAAACTCTATCATGAAATACACAGTACCTCTTTTGTTATTCAATGGAGATGAGATGAAAGAGCTAGAACAATGCTTGAAATTAATATTAATTTTTCAGAAGTAACCATATGTTACTTTTTTATGTCTAAGGTACATTTTCTTTTCCCTTTGTTTTAATAATAGATTTTCTTCCTGGCAGCATAAGGTGTGATGAGTGAAATAGTACTCTATCTGGAGGCTGACATGTCTCCTTCTATTCCCCTTCATACTTCACAAGCATTATGACCTCACTGACTGTGATCACACAAGTGAACGAGGAGATCCAATCACTTGCTGCTTAATAATTCACTAATGATATCACAATGAATAAGGTCCACAATGTCAATGAGACATGTAGGAGAATAGAACAAGATATGTTAGCCATTACGTAAAGCATTGCTCTCATATCAGAATCAACCCTAATATACTCAAGAAGAAAACCTTATAATGAGCAAACAGAAAAAGAAAAGAACTGAAATTATAAAAAGTAACAACTGGCTTATTTTTAAAATTAAATATTTTCTGTCTATTTTTTGTGCCACTGGAACTTTCAATTCATTTTACAGTTTTATGTCAGATGTAAACTAGCATAGTTATGTTCAGAAAGTATGAGAGCATTATTAAATGGGTAAGAAAAAACAAGTCCTCTGATTGGTCAGATTTGATCATATGACCATGCATTTTTCTGACACAGGAGCACATGTCAGAAATACTTAAGTTTCTACAGAGGCTGCAACAGATGGCAACAGCTGTATTTTGTCTGGTGCCATCCTCCCTTGGACTCGGGAAGAAGGAGGGGGGGAAGGTAGAGGCGGTCTGAGGGGACTAGGTAGTGTCCAGGGATTGGACATGGGACCACCAAGGCCTCCCACTTGGGAGGGGTGTCATATCCTGTGAGGAGGGGAGGAGAAAGAGGTATTTCTTGGTCTGTAGCCAGCAGACCCTCCTCTTTCTCTTTTCGCCCTGCAAAAGATCAGCATGTCCAGCTGGCCTGGTCACCCAGGTAAGGGCCTAGTAGGCCTGAGGGTTCATTCATGCCTGGGGCCTGGGGAGGTGGGGCCAGAGGGAAAGGGAGGTAAGTGGTATAGCATGGATGTTAGAGTAATGAGCTGGAATGAGCTTAGTACAGCCAGCAGAACAGGGTTTGATTCCCACAACCTCCACTTGCATCTCCAATAAATGAAAAGAGAAAATGCTTCTGTAGTTTACTGGATGATGGGGTGTGCCCTTGGGGTGGTTTCGGTCAGCTGAAGTTAGAATGGGCTCCGTTTGAAAGGAACCCCCCCCCCCCAGAGATGTTCAGGTTTACCTGGGGTGATGTGGCAGGGAGTCCTAGTGCATCCTTTCCTGCTCTCCAGCCCATGGTCCACAGTTCCTTGCTCTCTGGCTGGTCGCATTCTTCAGCACTCCTCTTCAAGCTGGTGTAGGGGCAGGGAGGCAGCACAGCTGCCCTATAGCACTACGGGTGAGTGTGGTGCCTTGGGCTTGATTGCGGCCAAGGGGTCACCTCAGACATTGCGGCAACAATCCTTGTCAGCCCAGGTAGTGGACTGTCCATGCAATGCATCTGGGCAGGTGACTGGAAGTCCCTGTAGCTGGTGGTGGGGGGGAGTTCCCATTTGGAGGTGGCCTGGGTGGCGATCCCTTGCGGGGTGCTTGGGTTGCACAGTTCTTAGAGCTAAAAAGAAAAAAGTACAAATTAAATGATAAAGCTTCTGAGCATGTGTCATAGGTAGGTCATTGCTCTGGCAGAGGCAGTTCCAGGATCCTCCTGTGGAGATCAGAGGTCCTCGGGGGCTGGTTGGGCATCTGCTAATGGCTATGGCCTATTGTTTTTCCTTCTTTTATTATCGTATTTATTCACCAGCTGTGGTGACTACTGGTGGGGGCATCCAGCCACTGGCCTTTTCCACTGGGAGAGCACCAGGCTCACTCACATGATGGGGGATTTGGCAAGGCCATTGCTGGTCTGCTGGAGGGTCTCCACATACCCTGTCCATCCAGATCGGCTCCGGACCCCCCCGTGTGATTCCAGGCGAGTTCTCCCGGTGAGGCAGGGCACAGCCATCAAGCTGCTCGGTTGCGCGCTGCCATTTTTCCACTTTTTCTCCCCATTGGGAGCACGGACATGAAGTGACATCTGTGCACATTCGTGCCGACGTTCGCTGCGCTTCCCCCTCCAGGCACACCGTCTCATGCAGTACCTCCGGGTGTCCCCAGGAGCCACCACAGCATGTTGTAGGTTCTCCAGCCCACCCCAGGACTAGGAGAGCTGTCACCCAATGCTCAATCCTAGTCCTCCCCTGCCAACCCATGATGACCTGAGCTCATTCCCGAACCCGGGTCGCAGGCATAGTGCGAGGTATGGCATCCAGTGCCTCAACCCTCAGCACCACCAGGCCAGCTGCTATGGCATATTATTTGGATCTTGCAGGCCTTGGGAGTGGGGCTTGTGAGATGGGACAGCTTGAGGGTTGGCTGCCGAGGTCTCACGAGACTCTTGGAGGCAATCATGAGGATGGCAATGTGGTTGGGTGGCCCGCTGGGTCACAAATCTGGCAGTGGCCATTGTGGTGTGCCATTTGTTTGCGCGGGATACAACTAGCAAGCTGAGGAAGACCATGGATCACAAAGCAAACCCCCTCCCTAAAAAACAAGGTTTTAAATAAGTATGCATATCCAGTTTATCCAAATAAATAAATAAAATCCAGTTAACAGTATGTCATCACATGGGGGGGGGTGCTTCCTTGGGCTTCCACTGGGGACGGCACAAAAAGATATACTGGAAAAAAGAAAGAATAAACTTATAAATAAATAAAAAAAGAACTGAATAATAAACAAATGAATAGCCAATCCAATAAGCAAGTTATGCCATCGGTACGGCCATATCATCGTGGTTGGTTGGGCACGAAAGGGGTCTGTGGGGACCACAGCCGACACGGGGAGCTCATGTCACCTACGGGATGGGCAACCAGGAAGGAGATATGGGTTGGACCCAAAATTCCCCCAGCAAATCCAACATCATCTGGCAGGGGGGAGGACTTGATGAGGACCCTATTAATCTATCTCTGGGGACAGAAAGGTTCTCAGTGTCTTAAAGGGCAAGGTGTCAACTCAGCATAGAAATCTTCGTCAAAGGCCACGAGAGCCTGGAGGTACAGTTGCACAAGATGTATAAGAGACACGGAGCCACGTGGCTCAAAGCCTGCTTGGAGGGGCTGGAGAGCCCATTGACAGCAATGACTGAGGGGGTGCCACCAAAAAGGCAGCCGGTGAAGAGCCAGGAGGCACCACCTGTGAAGGTCCCCAGGATGCCAGGGAGAGGAAAGCAGTGATCTGAGGTAAGAAGACTGAATGATGGCAAGGTATTACAGGTATTCGATGTGGTGTTAGGGGACAGGGGCAGGAACAGGATAGGCCAGACAACCAGGGGGGAGGTGGAGGTTGCTTCACTACCCCGACAGCAGGGTGCTGCTGTGGCAGGAGGAATATGTTCTCCCTACTAAACAGACCAGTTGAGCAGGATGACAAGAAGAAAGAAAAATGGTGAGGAGGCCAAAAAGAAGCTGCAGAAGGTGCACTGCATCTTTGAGAACTGGATTGTGGCCTTCCCCATCTACGTGGGCACCACCCTGTAGGTGGATAAGGACCAAGGGCTGGGGTTCTACATGTACTAGAACAGGATTATGCTAATGCACTGCAGGAAGGGAGGAGTAGCATGGCTCAAATACAATGAGGCATTTCAGTGGCAAAGGTAGGAAGACAGCACCCTAGGGTGGGGGACAGTGGATATGACTCTCTTGGTGGATGTCAAGCATGGAGGGGGGGTAGTGCATACAACAATGGCTTGCCACTGCAGGTGGCACTGCCACAGAAAGCAGAAGGGGGAAACACTGGGCTGCAGACCTGTTGTACCTACAACCAGGTGAAGTGTTCAAGGGCAGTGTGTCACTTCCAGCACATCTGCATGGTCTGTGGGCAGCAACACCCCTTCCTCCAGTGTGTGTCACCACACTCCCCAAACAGGGATTTCGGGGGAGCCACCAGAAAGCCAGGCAACTCGCGAGGTAACAAACCTGCCTACACCGACAAGGTTGGACAGGATTAGCCTACGACTGGCCCAGTACCTGGACAGGGAGGCCGCGTACCTGCTGGGGAGGGTCACAGTGGGTTTCAGGCTCCAATATGAAGGCCCCAATGGGGGGATGCTTGAAGCAGAGCACCTGATATCTGCTAGGGACCATCTGCAGGTAGTCTGGAAGAAACTGGTGAAGGAGAAGCCAGGTTCTATTCAGGTCAAACAACATGGGGATGTTACATGTAGTTACTAGGCATTTGGGGCTGAAGGTCCTGATGGGGACTGGAGGCACAGTTTGTACTAAATTGATTGCTGTTGAACATCTCATTTAAGGCCATGCACATACCTGGGGTTGACAATGGGGATTGCTGATGCTTTGTTTCATTCACAGTGGTGACGATTTCAAGAGGTGGCTCCAGCAGCTGAGCAGTGGCCACGGTCGGTGCCTCCCTTCTTATGGAGGGTAGTAACAGCTTGACTTGAAAATGAATAGGTAATTCCATTGCTCCAAAGATGAGGGAAACATATAGGAGAGGGGTAGAACACTACCTAGGGGTGCGGGCACAACAGGGCTGGCTGAAGGATCGGCCTATTCCAGTGGACCAGCTATGCCAGTACATCATGTTGTCAAAGCAGGACGGGGGTCATGCCGGGGGTGGTTGCAAGACACCTCGCTGGCTTGTCTTGGGTCTCCAGGGCTTTAAGGGTCACTGACAACATGAAAACTTTCAAAGTGAGGAAGGTGCTAAAAGGGTGGGGGAAGTCGCTCGCTTTCCACCAGGATACAAGGCATCCCATTAACCCAGCAATCCTGGAGAGCATCTGCAGTGTGTTTCCAAAGGTCTGTTAGACCCTGTTTGAGGTGCTCCTGTTTGATACTATGTTCTTGGTGACTTTCTGCGGTGCTTTTAGGGTATCAGAGCTAACACAGCCCACCCGGAGCACCAGGATAATAAGACTGGAGCTGGAAGACGTTCTAGTGATGGAACAGGGGGCCTGGGTGAGGCTTAGGAAGAGTAAAACAGACCAGGAGGGCAAGAGGTGCTGGTGCCTGTTGGAAGCACCACCAGTGGTGTTCTCGAGGGTCCAGGACAAAGTGCGGGCATATATGGCTGCTAATCCCAAAAGGGGGGGGTGCATTCTTCCAGCATGCATATGGTGGAGGGCCATCACAGCTTACCAGTTTAGAGCAATTTTGTCCAAAGCAGTGCAAGTAGTGGGACTGAACCCAAAGGAGTATGGGACCCATTCCTTCAGGATCAGGGCGGCCACAAACACTAGGAGTTTGGGCTGGGCAAATGGCCAGATTCAAGTGCTGGGGTGATGAAGGTCACAAGCGTTTTTGAAATACCTGTGCCTGCATTTGCAATAATAGCTTTTGTTTCTTCCAGGGTCCCCGGATGGCATGGGTTTGATCTGAATCTGTGGTCAGGCCTTCATTCAGCAAGCGGCAGCAAGAGTGTTTGACTGGGGCAGGGAGGCAGCCCTGGAGGAAGGGTCATCCGAGGGTTCACATCTGATGGCTGGGGTTGGAGAACATGCTCTGGCAGGAGTTGATCCCCCCATTGAGAGAGGAGGGGCAGATCCAGCACATCTCAGAGATGTTGGTGGTACATCTTGAAGGGGATGACTTGGGAAGTCGGAAGATGGTGGACTTGCTGTTGGCTATGAAGGAAGACTTATGAACCATCAGGGAGTGGTGGCCGCATGCAGTCCTCATCTTGTCCCAGCTGATCCAGAGGTCTATCCGGGGAGGAGGTGGCTCCTTTCAACAGGGCCTGTATTCAGATCAACAGGAAGATGAGGAAGGTCATACAGGCATTTGGGGGGACCGTGATGAAGCATAGTCAGAGTCAAGCCTCTGGTTAAATCATAGTAGCCAAGATGAGATGGTTGACCGAGAGGGGATTGGAACTGAGGCTAGGAGAACTGGAGTGGGTCTTGGAGGAAGTAGTAGAGCAGTTGACTTGGGGGGTCGGATGTTGTCTGTCCTGTGACGTCTCTGGAGGATCACTATGACATGAAATGGTGGTTAGGGGGTGGTGACAAGCCAAGTTATCCTGAAGGGCTTGTGACCCCACTCTGGTCGGCGTGGAAGCAGAAACTGAGTGTCCTGACCTGGGGGAGGAGTCATGGTCCACCTCCAGCAAGTACAGCTTTACTGCAAGGCTAACGGCGCCTGACGGGGATGGCTGAGCAACCTTGGCCCTTATGACCACGGACAGTTGATCTTCCTGGGTGCGCATGCTTCTCTCAGTCTGGATTGTTAATCAATAAATGCATGGCTGCAGCTATTTCCTCCAAGACTTGTGTCTGTGTTTTCTTTCTGGGGAAAGGGGGTTATGCAGGGATACCAGATAATACAGAGGCTGCAACAGATGGCAGCAGTCGTATTTTGACTGGGGCCATCCTCCACTGGACCTGGGAAGAAGGAGGGAGGGGAAGATAGAGGTGGTCCCTAGGGGACTAGGTAGTGTCCAGGGATTGGACATGGGACCACCATGGCCTCCCACTTGGGAGGGGGATCACATCCAGTGGGGGGAAGGAGGAAAACATATTTCTTGATCTGTAGCCAGCAGATCCTCCTCTTTCTCCTTTTGCCCTGCAAAGGATGAACCGCCCATCTGCTCTCGTAAAAGCAGAGTGGTGGGACCAGGCAGTTAGGGCCCTTCTTTTGACCCATTATGGGTGACTGCAGTAGGGGTTGGGGAGTGACTTTTCTCAGTTTTCCCCTGCATCAGGATTTTCCAGGTTTTTCACCTCCTCCAAAAGGGTGTTAAACTGAGTCAGAAGTGGGAGAAGCTAATCATGCAAGACTAAAAAGTTAGGATAAAGGTGATTGTCAAGTTGTTGCAGTCATGAGCTAGCATCTTGGGAGGATCACTATAACATGGAATGGTGGTTAGGGGCAGCAATGAGACGAGTTCCTCTGAAGGGCTCGTGACCCCCCTCTGGTCAGCATGGAGGTGGAAACCAAGTACCCTAACCTGGGGGATGGGTCACAGTTCACCTCCAGTAGGCACAGCTTTACTGTAAGGCTAATGGCACCTAACAGGGGCAGCCGAGCAGCCTTGGCCATTATGACCACGGGCAGTGATCCTCCCAGGTGCACATGCTGCTCTCAGTTTGGATTGTTAATCAATAAATGCATGGCTGTGGCCATTTCCTCCAAGACTTGTGTCTGTGTTTTCTTCCCAGGGAAAGGGAGTTATGGAGGGATATCAGATAATGAACTTCAATACTCAGTTTTTAAAATAAAAGTAAAGGCACAGTACCATTTGATAGTCACAATAAGGCACACCAGGGTATGAGCAACAGTGCAATAATTGTACTTCTTGGCTGTTTAATGGGCTCAGCTGTACCTTGTGTCTCACTTCCTGAGGTGTGTGTTATCCAACAATATGCCCCCTCCTTTCTTAATCATAAAAAATTGGGATAAAATGCCCCTGACATCAGCTGAGAAACATTGGAATAATTTCACTTTCAAACACATTTTTGATTACGTTTTCTATGCTTATCACTCACTTGTGTTAATTATAAGTCTTAAGTAAATATTCCTAAATCTAGCAAGATTCCAGATTGGCTGCTGGATTGGCCATTAGAAATGGAAGATCCAGCTGCCAACTGATGCTCTGTAGCAAGCTGCATCTTAAATTTAGGATGTACGTGTGCCACATGGCTTGCGGCACACCGCTAAAGAAACCCCTGTCAAATCAAAAGTTGTTATTGCTGTTAGACTTATAATCACAACAACAACCTCGAAACTAGTCATTTCCTAGGATTGATGAACGTCTGGAGGGAGGGGTCCCTCAGCTCTGCCTTGGACCACCCATAACCACAACTGGTTATTAATCTCATAGAAATGTCCTGTTTCTCGATCGTTATTGCTTAAGTACTATATGCATATTTATTATTTAATTATTTATTTATTTATCAAGTCTAGGATTACAAATACCTTTGAGCCAAGGCTCTTTTACAAAGGTTCCACATCAGAGAAATATAAATTATGGGGAACATCAAGACAGACATTACAACAATGTGGACATTGCAAACAGATTACAGATTAATACAATTCAAGGGTGGCATTGTAAGCAAGGCAGCTAGTGGCATTTGTCAGAGAAAACAGACAAGAGATAAGAAGTACCAGAGCCATAGGGAGAGAGAAGAGCGGGGGAGAAAGAATGTAGGTAGGGTGGGAAGAGGGTAAAAAGTGCAGTACTGGGTATACCAAGATGTGAGGGTAGAATCCAGTGAGGAGAGGGGGGGACCACTAAAGCAGGCATGGAAGTGGAGAAACAAGGTTAAGTTGGGCAGTCACAGGAGCTGTTGGTAGTGAGATAGCCCTTATCCTTGCAACCATTAATATCTGCAGCCTACTACCAAAGCTGGATGCACTCCAAGCCTTCATATGCCAACACAACCCTGACATCCTTGCAGTGGTGGAAACTTGGCTGACACCTAAAGTTCCTGACTCAGCAGTAACAATACAGGGCTACAATGTTCACAGGCTGGACTGGATATCCAAAAAAGCTGGTGGTTATGCAATCTATATCAAAGACTCCCTGTCTTGGCACCCTGTAGCAACTACATCACTTTCTGCCTCGGCCCAGATTCTGCCAATAAAAATCATCCTAGGTCCCAACCATAAAGCCCTGACTACTGTCTCCATATACATCCCACCCAGGGACCCAAAACATGGATTCAACGATGTCCTAAACTTTATCAACTCTCATCCTCCTGAAACTGAACTTATTCTACTAGGGGATTTCAACATAAACTGGTTAGCATCGAGTGCCAGTGCCTATAAAGACTCCATCTCAGCTGCTAACCTCACACAAATGGTAAACTCCCCTACTAGGATTAACTATAAGACTGGCACCAGTACTCTCTTGGATTGGGTCCTCACCACTCACCCCACAAGGATTTCTCTTACGACCATTCTCCCAGACTCACTCAGTGACCACTCCCCAGTCAGGTGTGCATGGTTTAACAAATTCCTTAAGCCCCCTCCCAAAATTATCGCTAGCAGAGTTCTTCCTCGTGGAAAACTTCCACATCTCAAACAACACCTGCTTTTACAAGACTGGCTACCCATCTATGAAGCAACAGATGTTAACTTGGCTCTTGATCACTTCATCTCAATTTTCAACAAAATGCCTCGACACTCTTTGCCCCTGCTAAAAGGCGCAAAACAAAATCTCTCTCTAACCCATGGGTCACCTGCGCGCTTCTCTCACAGCTGAAACTAAGGGATCACCTCTGGCAGTTGCCAGGGCCACTGGCAAACAACTGACATCCAAAATTACAAACAAGCACGAAATGCCTGCACAAAAGCCATACGGCTAATGAAATCGACCTTTTACAAAGACGCTCTCACCAATACATGGGGAAATGGTCGTGCTTTCTGGGACAATATCAAGGATGTCACAGGGAAGCAGCCAAAAACCTCTCCGGCCATGTTAATGGTTGAGTGATCGCAAGCATCTTTAACACGGCTTTTTCAGACCTTAGTTCTGTTCTACCCCATGACTTTTTCGAAAACAGGGCCTACTCCCCAAATACCTCAGCCCCTCAGTCTAACCATCCCCTCTTCTACTTCAGGAAGGTAAGGCTAAATGAAGCTTGCCGCTTTATTACTGCAGCTATCTCTAAATCTAGATCTAGTGGCGACACCCTGGACCTTAAGCTTCTGTTGCTCACCCTCGATGAGGTAATTCATCCATTAACAAAAATCCTAAACCTCTCTCTCAGCTGTGGAAAATTCCCAGACCTATGGAAAACAGCCAGTGTGACAGCCATCCATAAATGTGGAGACAAGACGATTCACTCAAATTATCGCCCTATCTCCATACTGCCCCCACTCTCTAAGGCACTCGAGCGCATCATGGCTGATCAGCTTACCAACCACTTGGATAAATACAATATACCTTGTCCACAACAACACGGTTTCCAGAATGGTCACAGCACCACCACAGCCCTCCTTGAGTTCACTGGAGCTTTGCACAAATCCCTTGACAACGGCCTCCTCACAGGGGCCATTTTTGTTGACCTCTCCAAGGCCTTCGATACAGTACACCATGGACTACTAATTGACCAACAACTGAATGCCAGGCTATCACCTGACTCTTCTCTCTGGTTTAAAAGCTACTTAGAAAACCGGTTGCAGAGAGTAAAAATTGCTGTCGCTCTTTCTGACACCCTGCCTGTTCACTCGGGTGTCCCACAGGGATCCATACTGGGCCCCCTCCTTTTTAGCCTTTTCTTAAACTCCCTCTCTTACCACTGCTCTGAGCAGATCATACTATATGCCGATGATGCTGTTGTATTCTTCACTCACAAAGATCCTGCAACTCTTCAACACAACCTTCAACTTGGTTTCAGTTCTGTAGAGACATGGTTTCTTAATCATAAACTGGTCCTCAATGACAAGTAAACCAAATCTATGCTCTTCTGCAGCTCTCATAACCCACACAAGCTACACCACTTGGCTATCTCCACCACCCAGGGGAACGCTCTAGATCAGGTGGGGTCCTTCAAATACTTAGGGATACAGCTTGACCCTAATCTCTCCTATGGACTTCATGTAGATAATGTAGCTAGAGCTGCTAATACACGGCTTGGTCTCCTCTACAAACACAGACCACACCTCACACCAGAAGCTTTGAAGGTTGCAGTCCTGAGCTCTGTGATCTCTGTAATAGACTATGGTCTCATCATTTATGGTTCAGCCACAACCACAACCCTTAGATGCCTCTCAACTACCTTAAATAAAGCATGTCGGCTCATCACTGGTGCTCATCGTCTCACCCACACATGTGACCTGTACACTCAGACCGGCTGGCTCCAACTATCAAACTGCATAAAGTTTCTCACCTGCTCCATGGTGAAAAAAATCTACCTTGGCCTTGCACCTTCCTGGGGTCTCAACTCTGTTACAACACCGAATTAACAAATGGTGCCTTAGGTGATCCACGCTACAGCTACTGAAAGTCCCCCACTGTCACACTTCACAGGGACAGCATTCTTTTGCTTATCGAGCGCCAACTCTGGTTCAATGGCCTCAGCCCAACCATCTCCTCTGCCCCAACTATTGGTATGTTTAAAACTAGGCTCCGGGACTATCTCACTACCAACAGCTCCTGTGACTGCCCAACTTAACCTTGTTTCTCCACTTCCCTTTCTGCTCTAGTTGTCCCCCCCCCTCCCCTCCTCACTGGATTCTACCCTCACATCTTGGTATACCCAATGCTGCACTTTTCACCCTCTTGCCACCCTTCCTACATTCCTTCTCTCCCCACCCTCTTCCCTCTCCCTATGACTCTGGCACTTCTTATCTGTTGTCTATTTTCTCTGACAAATGCCGCTGGCTGCCTTGTTACAATGCTACCCTTGAACTGTATTAATCTGTACTCTGTTTGCAATGTCCACATTGTTGTAATGCCTGTCTTGATGTTCCCCATAATTTGTATTTCTCTGACGTGGAACCTTTGTAAAACAGCCATGGCTCAAAGGTATTTGCAATCCTAGACTTGATAAATAAAAAAGATAGTCCCGGAGCCTAGTTTTAAAAGTATCAATTGTTGGGGCAAAGGAGATGGTGGGGCTGAGGCCATTGAACCAGAGTGGCACTCGATAAACAAAAAAGCGTTGTCCTTGTGAAGTGTGACAGTGAGGGACTTTCAGTAGCTGTAGCATGGATCTCCGAAGGCACTGTTTATTGGTTCGGTGTTATAAGAGAGTTGAGACCTCAGAAGGTGCAAGGCCAAGGTAGATTTTTTTTGCCATGGAGCAGGTAAGAAACTTTATGCGGTTTGATAGTTGGAGCCAGCCGGTCTGGGTGTACAGGTCACATGTGTGGGTGAGATGGTGAGCACCAGTGATGAGCCGACATGCCTTTTTTAAGGCAGTTGAGAGGCATCTAAGGGTTGTGGTTGTGGCCAAGCCATAAATGATGAGACCGTAGTCTATTACAGAGATCACAGAGCTCAGGACTGCAACCTTCAAAGCTTCTGGCGTGAGGTGTTGTCTGTGTTTGTAAAGGAGACCAAGCCGTGTATTAGCAGCTCTAGCTACATTATCTATATGAGGTCCATAGGAGAGATTAGGGTCAAGCTGTATCCCTAAGTATTTGAAGGACCCCACCTGATCTAGAGTGTTCCCCTGGGTGGTAGAGATAGCAAAGTGGTGTAGCTTGTGTGGGTTATGAAAGATGCAGAAGAGCATAGATTAGGTTTTCTTGTCATTGAGGACCAGTTTATGATTAAGAAACCATGTCTCTACAGAACTGAAACCAAGTTGAAGGTTGTGTTGAAGAGTTGCAGGATCTTTGTGAGTGGAGAATACAACAGCATCATCGGCACATAGTATGGTCTGCTCAGAGCAGTGGTAAGGGAGGGAGTTTAAGAAAAGGCTAAAAAGGAGGGGGCCCAGTATGGATCCCTGTGGGACACCCGAGTGAACAGGCAGGGTGTCAGAAAGAGCGTCAGCAATTTTTACTCTGTGTAACTGGTTTTCTAAGTAGCTTTTAAACTAGAGAGAAGAGTCAGGTGATAGCCTGGCATTCAGTAGTTGGTCAATTAGTAGTCCATGGTGTACTGTATTGAAGGCCTTGGAGAGGTCGACAAAAATGGCCCCTGTGAGAAGGCCGTTGTCAAGGGATTTGTGCAAAGCTCCAGTGAACTTAAGGAGGGCTGTGGTGGTGCTGTGACCATTCTGGAAACTGTGTTGTTGTGGACAAGGTATATTGTATTTATCCAAGTGGTCAGTAAGTTGATCAGCCATGATGCGCTCGAGTGCCTTAGAGAGTGGGGGCAGTATGGAGATAGGGCGATAATTTGAGTGATTCATCTTATCCCCACTTTTATGGACAGGTGTCACGATGGCTGTTTTCCATAAGTCTGGGAATTTTCCACAGCTGAGAGAGAGGTTTAGGATTTTTGTTAATGGATGAATTACCTTATCGAGGGTGAGCAACGGAAGCTTAAGGTCCAGGGTGTCGCTACTAGATCTAGATTTAGAGACAGCTGCTGTAATATAACGGCAAGCTTCATTCAATTTTCGAAAAAGTAATGGCATAGGACAGCACTAAGGTCTGAAAAAGCAGTGTTAAAGATGTTTTTGATCACCTTGGGGTTGAGGGTTTAGGATCCATCAACCATTAACATGGCCAGAGAGGTTTTTGGCCGCTTCTCTTTGACATCCTTGATATTGTCCCAGAATGCACGACCATTTCCCCATGTATTGATGACAGTGTCTTTGTAATAGGTGGATTTTGTTAGCCGGATGGCTTTTGTGCAGGCATTTCATGATTGTTTATAATTTTGGATGTCCAGTTGTTTGCCAGTGTCCCTGGCAACTACCCAGAGGTGGTCCCTTAGTTTCAGCTGTGAGAGAAGAGCCACAGTGAGCCATGGGTTAGAGAGAGATTTTGTTTTGCACCTTTTAACAGGGGCAAAGAGGTTGCAGGCTTTGTTGAAAATTGAGATGAAGTGATCAAGAGCCAAGTTAACATCTCTTGCTTCATAGATGGGTAGCCAGTCTTGTAGAAGCAGGTATTGTTTGAGATGTGGAAGTTTTCCACAAGGAAAAACTCTGCTGGCAATTAATTTTGGGAAGCGGCTTAAGAAATTTGTTAGACCATGCACACATGACTGGGGAGTGGTCACAGAGAGAGTCTGGGAGAATGGTCGTACAAGAAATCCATGTGGGGTGAGTGGTGAGGACCCAATCCAGGAGGGTACTGGTGCCAATCTTGTAGTTAATCCTAGTAGGGGATTTTACCATTTGCGTGAGGTTAGCAGCTGAGATGGAGTCTTTATAGGCACTGGCACTTGATGCTAACCAGTTTATGTTGAAATCCCCTAGTAGAATAACTTCAGCTTCAGGAGGATGAGAGTTGATAAAGTTTAGGACATCATTGAAGCCATCTTTAGGTTCCTTGGGTGGGATGTATATGGAGACAATAGTCAGGGCTTTATGGTTGGGACCTAGGATGATTTTTATTGGCAGAATCTGGGCCGAGGCAGAAAGTGATGTAGTTGCTACAGGGTGCCAAGACAGGGAGTCTTTGATATAGATTACGCAACCAGCACCTTTTTTGGATATCTGGTCCAGCCTGTGGACATTGTAGCCCTGTATTGTTACTGCTGAGTCAGGAACTTTTGGTGTCAGCCAAGTTTCCACCACTGCAAGGATGTCAGGGTTGTGTTGGCATATGAAGGCTTGGAGTGCATCCAGCTTTGGTAGTAGGCTGCAGATATTAATGGTTGCAAGGATAAGGGCACCTGGTGTTAGTCTGTGGCCTGAGCTTGTAGAGCCAAGATTGGGATGGGCACTGCCTGAGATGAGAAGGAGCAGGAGTAGGAGTTTTAAGGAGCAGAGTCGCAGCTCTCTGAGAGATAGTTTTGATCGTTGTTTCCAGTAGTAGAGGTTGCAAGGTTCCAGGCGGTATCCCATATGGACTGCAAGGTGGTACAATGTAGAGAAGTGGCCACACTTGTTGAGAGTAGTGGTCGGGGTAAATAACTAGGAATATCCAAACAGTGTACCAAGCACAAGTCTCGAGTGGAAGTGGAGAGTTCCCTTGGAGTAGCAGTGGAAACCAGAGTAGAGGGTGGTGGGGGGGTGGGGGTGACTAGGACCAGGGAGAGCGAAGAGGGAGGCAGGGCAAGGAGGAAGAGGAGAGACGAGAGAACGGCAGAGAGAACCCGCATGGCTTGTGTACTAGCACAGTAGGGGTGGAGAAGCGAGTTGAACAAGAGCGAGTAACTTAGCTAGCAGGAGGCAGATAGAAAGAGAGAGATTGAGAAAGAGAGCACCTCAATCAGTAAGCACTACATGGGATGAGAGAAGAGAGATAGGAGGCATAGCCAGAGCAGAGAAAGCTACAAGTGTTGGCCAATAGGCAGTGGGAGGCGGGGTATGTAAGAGGGAGGGCAGGGTTAGAGGTCTATTTAAGTAAGGTAGAGGGTCGGGTGAAATTTTACAGCAAAACTAATGCAAAGTCAATGGGCGCAGCACCCGGAGAGGAAAGCAAGGCAGTTAAGACAGGGCCGGCCAATCAGCTGCTGTTCGAGAGGTGTGTTTACAAATGGTGGGAGAGCATCTGCGTTTAACCCTGTAGGTAGACTGGAGCTAGAAGCACAAGTGGTTAGAGGTGAGAGTGGATGGCAGGCTTATCTAGTTTTTAAGAAGGGAGAGAGAGAGGAAAAGGAGAGCCAACTGAGGAGGGAGTATTGTGATGATAAAAGAAAAGAGAGTGTGGTGTGCCAGATAGGATAGGAGCTGCTACCAGAGATATAGCCCTATAGTGGTGAGAAGATATAATCTGCTAATGGAAAAGTCAACAGTGAAAAATTAACATGAAACAGTTTAGAGGGACACTGTTGACTCCTTTTGGCCTCAAAGTGTCCATTGGTTAAAAACACACTTTATGACTTATCATATTCTGTATAGATTGCTGATGTAGCTGGTGGTTTGCTTCTGATTAATTTTTACTTTATACAAGTGAAAAACAGACCACCCACCATACTGATATTGCCATACAAAAAACATGTTTGTTTACAGTCCTCAGTCTTCCCCAACTGCATCTTTCCTGGACATGGAAATACCCCCAACACAGCCTAGACACTCAAGATGCAGTGTGTGTGTGGGGGGTATGAGACTATTGCATCATGAGTGACTGCACTGTAGGGGTTGTTCCCAATGTTCAGAAAGTATGCAGTAAGAGTAGATCAAGGATTTGAAACAAGACAAGATTGGGTGTAATTACACCATTACTATACATTTCAATTCTACTGAGAAAGGAGGGAGATAAAAAAAATCAGCAGCATGAATGATTTTTAGAGAAGGTAAGGAATCTATAAATTTAGATTTTCAGATAGAGATAATATGATGCAAAAAAAGTTTCATAGGGTCCCTTTAACTCTTCATTAGACTTCCTCTGCTCTGCCTGCTCTCCCTTACCTAGGACTGATTTTTCAGAAGCAGGAGAACTGTTTGCAGACTTCAAACTGGCACGATACATTGGAATTGCTGGTCTGCTTTGCCCATCAGACAGCTGTATTTGATTATCCAGTCATGAGTCCATATGTGGCACTTGGAGATGGTTTCTCAACAGCTTGGTCTATGTTTAAAGGTAAGTGGTCCCAAAATGCAACTTTATTATGTTTACGCAATTGTTGAACATTACTGATTTTGCATTTGTGCAACATTTGCAAAATTGAGACAAAATCTAGCATATATTTGCCCAGGCTTTTTTTTTTATTGAAGTAGCGTAACTTTCCCTAAAATATCACATTTGTTAAAATGCATGTTCCTAAAAATGCACAATTTCATCAGATAGTGTCATGTTTTCTAAACTGCACATTTTTAAGAATTGTGATTTGTTTTTTATAAAAAAAGTGTAATTTCAATCAAATTTTCCTATTTTTAACACACCATTGTACTAGACAAAAATTTAATTAAATTATGTGAAATTGGCACAATTTCACAAAACTTGTGTGAAACAGATTTTTAAAATGTTTCCACTGCTGTCAAGACCATGAATGTATCATCTACTGTGCATAACTTTGACGTAGGGATCGAAAAGCCCCATTTTATAATACAAATCCCATGCATAAGATATAAAATGCAATAGGTTCTTATCACAAATGTAGTTTAAAAAATGATGCCCCCCTTCATCACATTCCTCGGATATTTTGGGGAATGGTAATTTACCTGAAAAAGCCATGTTTTTGCAGCCATGCAGCCAGTCAGCTGCGACATCACAACTGACCATTTAAAACAAATTACATATCAACTCACTCATTACAAGGCCATAAAGATCTGTTGTAATGTGATCGCCAGGTTGGGTCCCACTCATTTTCTTTGCTGTGTGGATACTTCTCTTAATCTGTACTATCTTACAAACTATAAAAGTACTGGACACTTACAAAAACTTGAAACGACAAATAGAAAAAATTCATCTACATGTAACCCCCAGGTAGCGCTATCCCAAGGACTACTACCCCTGCCTGACTGACTACTGGCAGGTTGAGGGGCCTAGGTCCAATGGCGGGTGCCTCCACCCAGATGTCAGGGTTGATACTGTCTTTTCTGACTTGGTCACAGCCCTCTGGGACACTGCAACCCCCCTTTCTTCCCACTAGTGGCCCACACAATATGTCAGGAGTATCTTCACAATGTACACTTACCCCCAGGACTGGTTCGGTCAACTGGACTCTAGGGACGCCCTGTAAAGCAAGAGGATGTAATACGATAGCCACTGTATAATACTTTAACACAAACACATGCCTTAGTCAGTGTAACTTTGCTGAAACAACCAGATCTGATTTATTTAGGGGATGGCAACAAGGGCAGAGGGAAATCAGGTTAATTAGAGCAATCACATTAATATTCACAGTACTGTGCACAATTTCAGAGTCCCTAAATGTCACTTTTACTGGGTACCCAGGATGGGGGGGGGGCTAGCCAGGATTGGTGCAGCTGGTTGGGGCCCCGAGATAGAAAACACTTGCACAATACCCAATTTATAATCCAGAGCAGGTTGGCTCCGTTCATATAGCAAGAAAGAAAATCAGAAACACTTGCAATTTAAAGGTACAGATGGCAGGGAGCTACCCTGATTTTCACTCACTAACTTTTGGCTGGACACTGTCCCCGAGAGTGGTGTGGATTTCTGGACGCCCTTTGCACAGCAGGGGAATAGGGTTCTGTAAGCAGGACACACCCCACACATTTATATGTAAAAGAAGTTAACATACCAGGCAGCTGCTCTCAGGTCCCAGTCGCACTTAGTGCCAACCCGTGAGTTTGCGATGTAGCCTCACTTTCCTGACAGACCGAGCGCGATGAAGCAGTTTCTCCAGTCCTCTACAGGGTAAGCCTGGTTCTTGGCTACACAGCATCTCCTCTCCTCAGTCACAGCGGATTCAGTCCGAACTGCCACGGCAAACGCGATGCCCGACTTTCGACCTCCACACGCTCTTCCCGCGTGAAAACTCTGCAGCGCAGAAGCCCAGAGCTCCTTCCCCAGTTGCGGCCACAACAGATCTGCCTTCTCAGCCACCAGGCAGGGAATTACAGTCGGGCACCCCCCAGTCCAATTGATGGGCTTCAGTTGCCAGTCACTCAATACTTCCCCCATTGGTGCGAAAAGGCGTCACAGTCCAGAACTTCACTTCCCAGAATTACTGGCTATATCCCCCATGGCCAGCCATCTCCTGAGAGAGTCCTGATCCTGGTTGGTCACTCAATACTCCATTTTAGGGGCCCCTCCCTCCTGATTGGATCTAGTCTGCAGTTCAGATCCAAAATGGAGGGGCAAAGCACACAAAGTCCCAGCTACAAGAAAGGCAGGTTAGACAAATTACATTTCCACAATCACTCTAACAAATCGCTAGCAAACAGTTACATCCCTGAATAGTGCCCACTCTGCCCACTTAGTGACAGCAGAAACAGAGCAATTTGTCAGCAGCTCGAGCGGGACTCGAGCAAGGAACCACACAGTCCCCCCAGGTTCCAGTCCTGCCTGTAAGCAGACAGGTCTTAAAGAGACAGTACCAGAGGCTCTAAAAGCACTCACAAATAGGCAGCTTAAATGCCGAACACCATCCAGGCTGGGTCCTTTAGGCAAGCTATTAGGAGACTTTTGGGAACCCCCATTTGCAGGGGGGTTACATACAGTTTGTGTGTGATATAAAAAGATTACATGTTATATGAAAATTTAGCACACACGTACACCATCATGTTCAAAAGAATCATATGGTCAGCACGGGATCTATCTATATTTAAATCACTCAACTAAGCTATTCTCTCTGTTTAGGCACAGTATTGCATGAACAGCAAATACATTCCTTGCAATAATGGAGGCTTGGATCTGTGATATTAACCAGTTCAGTACATCCTAATAAATTAATGGGAACTTAGGACCTGTTTCACAAAGACACCCCAGATTTACAAGAATAGTGAAAATCTTGGATGCCACGATCTGCACCAGTTAAAGCCAGTGCACTTGCTAGTGTGCATAATCTCTGACCCCCCACCCGAGCTGTGTAAGAGTGTTGTATGGCGGTGCTGGGCAGCTTATGAGAAGGCATTTTGTCAGACACCAGGCATGCAATCAGATATCTCCACATGGATCAGCGGCTGGATAAGACTGGCAGAACATGGCTGCCAATAGTCCATCAGCTACACATAAATATTGCAGCCTATGGTAAGGCCCCACCCTTTCATAGAGGCTAAAATGGTTGGGAGTGGGTGGTGTACTGTAACCACATTGTAGGGTTTTTCTGACATCCTTATGACCAGGAAGAGAGAGCATGTAGCCACTATTGCAACCCATTAAGCAGTGTAGCCTCTGTCTTAATTTGCTGACCCTCTGCAGCATGGAGCTTTGCTTCAGAATTTGCTTCAGAATTGGGCTCATGCCTGCCCTACAGTCGAGCAGTGCATGTAGAGCAGTGGCAAGGGATTGGGTAATGTAGGGGCACACATCCTGGGGCTGTGGGTGTGCAGGGTTTCCCCTATGTGTGGTGCTCGACATCTACACTGCAGAAGCCCACAAGACACCCCTCTGCATGTCCAGATTATTTTGAGGACTGGGCCCTAAGTAGATAATTTATTTATTTAAAAATCGGTGAATGGTATAGGCACACTAAGCTGGAACTCATTTCCAGGTGCACTCAACAGGAAGTAAAATATTGCAAATAAAGTGACAATGGGTGCATGTACTTGAGCAGCAAATGCAGGGTATTGTTAATAAATTCCAGAAAAATTAAAAGCAATGTAGAAAGTGTGTAAAGCACATAGGTTAGGGGACTTGAAAGGATGAGAGCTAGGGAAGTATACAGTCAAATATGCAAAATATTTATAACAGAATAATGTTGCACAAAATTCAAATTATAGAGTCCAGTGATTTTTTCATTAATTCTTTTCATTGCATTTTCTCAGGGAAGTGCAACAAAATATACCACTGTAGATGGATGAGACTCACATGAAATAAGTTACAATCTAGGAGTTCTCACCATCCCTGAATCTTAGTTACAAACGCTAGAGGCTATGAAGAAAATATTGCATTAATAAAATAATTAATTAAGGACTGAAAAACCTTGCAAGATACCCATAACTGCACATGGCAAGGGCACAACAAGAGGCCCATAAGTGTCAACAAAAAGGTTCCAGCCATACCTCTGGCTTGGTGTCCATTTGTCCCAAAAAGTTATTTTGTAGAACGTGCTCTGAACTGCTTTATAACTGCACCTGATTCAAGCATGTAACTGGTTTGGGTCCACTGTTATTTGTAATTTCAACTTCCTTCCTATATAATTGCTAGTCTGTCATTCTGCTGCTTCTTGTAAATATCACGTATGCCTGTTGTGTTTGTTTTGCAATGCTTTGTAACTCTCCCGGATTGAACCTAAAAATAAGCACTGTGTTTGTCTAGTGTGCCAGGTGAATAAGTAAGCAATAAAAAACAATGAGGTGTGGTTTATGGGCTGATAAGACCATGCCCCAGGTGCATAATGAGGCATGAGGCGCTTGAGCCGAGTGCCTTTAGCACCTGGGAAGTGCTCTTATCAGCCCATAAACCACACCTTGGAGTGTGTTATTGTGCTTATAAAATGGGCGTAACATTTCCAACACAGATTTTGATAAAGCTAGTGCTGTTTGAAAAGTGAGATGCTATTTATTAATTTTTTATGCCTTTTTTTTCACTTTGAAGAAAATAGTCCCTTATACTGTCCCTGTACAGAACGTTTTAAAAGTGATTTTAAGGTTTTAAGTAAGGTGATACCATGTCTGATTGTTTCTCCCCTGACCCCTTCCCCCCAGTATGTCTTTATTTCCATTTATTTGGAGGGCGTCTTTTACAAGGATAAGTCCAAGGAATCAACAAAGGGAGCAACACCTGGTTCTGAGATTTTCCTCCAGGCAGCCCCCCCCCCAACAGGCAGACAGTATATTTTTGGTTTACTTTTATTTTTTATGAATGGTGTATGCTGTATCGTATGTTTTAATTCAATTTGCTGGACTGCCTTCTGTGTCTTCCAGCAAGTGGTCAATTTCCCTGGAGCAAGTATGTCCCTCTATAGCCGCTGTAGGGAACATTTTTTGTTTCGCATTTTGGACTTTGCTGTTCACCCATTCACTGTGGTTTCGGCTTGGTCTGTCAGGTGTGGTTTTGCGGAAGAAAGTAATTTATTACAGACAGGGAGTCTTTTGTGGGTGATCTGGACTGGCTGAGTAACCTACTGAAATAGTGAGGTATACTGGGCAGTGGATTTTCGGTACAGTTTCCAGACCGTGAGTGAGAGTTGTGCAGAAATGTGCAAGGTTGAAAAATAAACAGGTACAAGTTAAGTAGGAAGGAGGGGGCCCTTGGCCATAGTGTGTTGTTTAATTCTGTCATGGTGGGAATGCTCTGTCACAGTACCTGTCATGGTTCTGTCTTTGTGGCACTGCTCTCCAGGAGCAGTGGTTGTGTTTCGCACGTATGCTAGGTGAGGAGCTGCATCGGGAGAGCGATGTCACGGATTGGTTTCTCTGTGTGCTGCTTTTGGGTTGGCACAATTAGTGCAAGTTGTACAGTTATGTCCTGCTATGACAACGGCTGAAAGATGAAGTCAGCCAATCAGATGGGAGCAAATTTTGTGCCCATTTTATAAAAGTCAAATAAAATAAAATAAGTTCATATAGAAATCAGTTAACATACCTAAACAAAAATCAATGCATTATACTTCTAAACAATCAGCACAATGTAATTAGTACAGTCAAAAAGTATAAAGGACTAATGATTATTTAGTAACTCAGCAATGTACATATATAGAATTTGATGGCAGATAAGGACCTCTTAGCCCACCTAGTCTGCTCATTTTCCTACCTAACGGATAAGCTGCAGAGCCTAGTTAACCAACAGCCTACTTCCTCCTACCCTCCACGAGAATTGCCTTATGTCTGTCCCATGCATTCTTGATTTCCCCCACTATTTTTGACTCTACAACCTCATCAGGAAGGCCGTTCCATGCATCTACAACCTCTCTGTGAAAAAATACTTCCTCACATTACCTCTGAGCCATCCCCCCCTTCAAATTGTGCCTCCTTGTTCTTGCACATCTCTTTTTCTGAAAGATGCTGCCCTCTTGGACTTTGTTGATTCCCTTGAGGTATTTGAAAGTTTCTATCATGTTCCCTCTCTCTCTCTCTCTCCTTTCCTCGAGGTTATACATCTTAAGCTCCTTTAGTCTTTCTTCATATGTCTTCTGGTGCAGAGCCTGCACCATTTTGGTTGCCCTCCTCTGGACAGCCTCCACCCTGTCTATGTCTTTGCGGAGATGGGGTCTCCAGAACTGTACACACTACTCCAAATGTGGTCTTAACAACTGTCTGTACAGAGGGCCAACAACTTCCTGTTTTTTACTGGTGATGCCTTTCCCTATGCATCCCAGTGTTCCTCCAGCCCTCCTTACTGCTTTTTCACATTGCTGGCCCACCTTTAGGTCATCTGATATGACTACCCCCAAGTCCCTTTCCATTTTTGTTGTTGTCAGTATCTGACCCCCCCCCCCCATTGTGTACTCTTCCCCTGGGTTTTTGTTTCCCAGGTGCATTACTTTGCACTTCTTTGCGTTGAATCTAAACTGTCATACATTTGACCATTCCTCCAACCTTGCCAAGTCCTTTTTCATCCTTTCCACCCCACCTTGCGTATCAACACATATCATGCCAGGAGCCTTAGCAACAAAATGGAGGATCTGGAGGATGTCATGGTGCAGTCAGACCTGGACATTGTGGCCATCACAGAAACATGGTGTAATGATAACCACAACTGGGAGATGGCCATACCTGGCTACAACATATTCAGAAGAGACAGGGCAGGTAGGAAGGGAAGAGGAGTGGCACTGTATGTGAAAAATGACATAAGGGCCACAGAGATCCAGGAGGAACAAAATGGGGAGAGATACTGTGGGTTAAGCTAGAAAGGAAAATGGGGCCAGCCATCCGTACAGGTGTGGTCTATAGACCACCAGCCCAGGAGGAAGAAACAGATAGGGAGCTGATGTTAGCCATCCAAAGGATGGCATACAAGGGTGAGGTAGTGCTGGTTGTAGACCTTAATATTCCAGATGTGGACTGGAGCATCCCAGCAGCAGCATCAACTAGGAACAGATATATCCTGGACTCCCTTCAGGGTGCCTTCCTCAAGCAACTGGTCATGGAACCAACTCAGCAGAAGGCAATACTGGACCTAGTGCTCACAAACAGGGACAGTGTGATGGGGGTAACAGTGGGGCAGCACCTGGGGAACAGTGACCACCAGTCATTGTGGTTTGAAATCACAGAAGGAGCAGAACCAAACCACACAAAAACAAGTATCCTGGATTTTAGTGGGCAGACTTTGGGAAAATGGGGAGATGCTTAAAAGAGGCATTAAGGGGAATGGGGCAAGAATCAGGGGTTGAGGAACAGTGGGCAGTATTTAAAATGGGGATTACAAGAGCAACAGAATTATGCATTAAGCAGGTTAGCAAGGGGAAAAGGAAGAGGAGGCCATTATGGTTTTCCAAGGGGGTAGAGGAGAAAGTGAAAGCCAAAAAGACTTCATTCAGGCAATACAAAAAGACAAAGGCAGAAGGGGATAGGGAGAAGTACCAGGAGAAGCAAAGGGATGCAGGGAGGTCAGTTAGGGAAACCAAGGCTCAGACAGAAGAGCACATTTCAAAATCAGTGGGTAGAGGGGACAAAATCTTTCACAGGTACATAAATGAAAAAAGAAAGGCAAAGGGAGGGATAATAAGACTGAAGGGGGAGGATGGGGGCCACGTGGAGGATGACAACAGTAAAGCTGACATATTGAACAGGTACTTCTGCTCAGTCTTTACTGAAGAAGGGGAGGGTACTGGGTCTGAAGGAAGTACAAGGGGTGAGAATGGTACAGAAATGGACACAAGTCCCTTTACACAAAAAAGGGTCCTGAAGGAACTGGAAGTAATAAGAGTTGATAAAGCAATGGGGCCAGATGGGGTGCACCCCAGGGTCCTTAAAGAACTCAGAGAGGTGATGGCTGAACCTCTGGCAATCATGTTTAGCCGATCACTGGAAACAGGGGAGGTACCCAAAGACTGGAGGACAGCAGATGTAGTCCCCTCATACAAAAGTTGGAACAAAGAGCAAGCGGGGCACTACAGACCAGTCAGCCTCACCTCGGTAGTGGGGAAGATCATGGAAGCACTACTGAAGGAGAGATTGGTGGAACATCTGGTTGCCAATGGACTACAGGACACAAATCAGCATGGTTTCACCAGGGGGAGGTCATGTCAGACCAACCTCATTGAATTTTTCGACTGGGTGACTAGGGAGGTGGATCAGGGGAGTGCAGTGGACATGGCCTATCTGGACTTCAGCAAGGCCTTTGACACAGTGCCACATAGAAGACTATTACACAAACTGGGGACTATGGGTGTGGGCAGGACAGTAGTGTGGTGCATAGGTAACTGGCTGGGTGGCAGAACACAGAGTGTGGTGGTAAATGGCTGTCACTCCACAGAGGGAAGAGTGACCAGTGGTGTACCACAGGGATCAGTGCTGGTACCGGTTCTATTCAACATCTTCATCAGTGACATTGCGCAGGACCTAGAAGGTAGAATTTCCCTGTTCGCTGATGACACAAAGCTCTGTAACAGAGTAGACACACCAGAGGGTGTAGACAGAATGAGAAGGGACCTGCAGAAACTTGAAGAATGGTCAGGGGTTTGACAGTTGAAATTCAATTCAAAGAAGTGCAAGAAAATGCATATGGGGCACAAAAATCCTGGCGCAATATATCAGTTGGGGGAGGGTGAGGATATAGCATGCACCAAGCAGGAAAAGGATCTTGGGGTTATCATCTCTGATGACCTCAAGGTAGGGAAACAGTGTGACAAGGCAGCAGGTAAAGCAAATAGGATGCTGGGATGCATAGGCAGGGGCATCACCAGCAGGAAAATGGAGGTCATAATTCCACTATACAAGACACTAGTGAGGCCCCACCTGGGGTACAGTGTACAGTTCTGGAGACCTTACTTATGTAAGGACATAGACATGGTAGAGAAGGTTCAGAAGAGGGCAACAAAGATTGTACATGGATTGCATCACAAGTCCTATAAGGACAGGTTGAAGGAAATGAATATGTAATTCCTGGAGGAGAGGAGGGAGAGAGGGGATATGATAGAAACATACAACTATCTTACAGGGAGGAACAGGGTGCAGGAATACACTATTTTTAAGTGAAAAAGATGCTGCAGGACTAGAGGGCATGGGATGAAGTTGGGGGAGGATGATTCAGAGGAAACATGATGAGGAATTTCTTCACAGAATGAGTGGTTATCAAGTGGAACACCCTGCCAGAGGAAGTGGTGGGGGCCGAAACAATCATGGGATTTAAGAATGCATGGGATAGACATAAAGGAATTCTGGAGGTCAGGGTTAAGGGGCAACAGACTTCCAGAAAAACATAAAGTGAACTTAAAAGCTCAAATGGGCAGACTGGGTGGGCCATAGGCCCTTATCTGCCAACACTGTCTATGTATCTATGTAATCCTGTTGCAGATCTTTGTGTCATCTGCAAAGAGACATACTTTCCCTTCCAGTCCCTCTGGAACGTCACTTTTAAAGACATTAAAAAGGACCGGCCCCAAGTACTGAACCCTGTGGTACCCCACTAGTAACTCCCCCTTTCTTCACCGTGGACTCCATTTACTATTACCTGCTGTGTCCTGTTATCCAGCCAGTGTTTTACCCAAGCTACCACCCTGGAACCCACTCCCAGGCTGGCTAATTTGTTTATTAATCTTTTTTGTGGGACTGTGTCAAATGACTTGCTAAAGTCTGGGTAGGCCATGCCCACAGCCCCTTCCTGGTCTACTATTTTGGTCACCCAGTCAAATAAATCACAAATTAGATTGGTCTGACATGACCTTCCTGCTGTGAATCCATGCTGCCTTGGGTCCTGTGCTCCACTGGCCTCTAGGTACAAAACAATTATTTCCTTCAGAAGTGATTCCATCATTTTCCCTACCACTGAGGTCAAACTGACAGGTCTGTAGTTTTCTACCTCTGTCTTGCTCCCACTTTTGTGAAGGGGAATCACATCTGCCCTCCTCCAGTCCTCAGGTACCACACCATCCTCCCATGATTTATTAAAAAGGGTAGTCAGTGGTGTTACTAGTTCTTCCCTTAGTTCTTTTAGAATTCTGGGGTGAATCCCATCAGACCCCATTGCTTTATCCACCTTCAGTTTTAAGAGTTCTTTCAGAACCCTTCCTTCTGTGAAAGGACTAATATCAACCCCTCTAACCAGAGTGCTGCTATTCACTGGATTAGGTATCTCCCCCTGCTTTTCCATTGCGAATACTGAGCAGAAGTATTCGTTCAGTATCCCTGCTTTTTCACTGTTGGGGTATGCCCAACCACCTTCCTCTTTATTCAGCCTCAGTATCCCCGCCTTAGTCTTTCTTTGCTCCCTAATGTACCTATAAAAGGTTTTATCCCCCTTCTTAACTGAGTTGGCTATCTGTTCCTCAGTTTGGGCCTTTGCTATTCTGACTACCTTCCCCGCTTTCTTCTGCTTTAACTGGTACAGTTCTCTGTCATGCTCCTGCTGCATTTTCTTATACTTCCTAAATGCTATCTTTTTCTCCCTTACCTTTCCCACCACTTCTTTTGAGAACCATAGTATTTTTTTCTTTCATTTTGATTTATTTGCTTCACACAAAAGATTGTTGCCTCTGTTATGGCGGTTTTGATGTTTCCCTATTGTTGCTCCACCCCATCTTTTTGCCTGTTTGCTAGTGCTTTTCTGAGGCACTCTCCCATTTTGACAAAATCAGCCCTCCTGAAGTCCAGTACCTTCACTTTTGTATGGCTTGACTCTACAGCTAAATTTATCGTGAACCACACTGTTTGGTCTTCACTTGTTCCCAGATGGCTACCCACTTCAAGATCGGATATCCTCCCTCCATCCCCATTTGAGAGTACCAAGTCTAAGATTGCTCCCTCCTGAGTGGGTTCCAAAACTAGCTGTCTGAGGCATGCCTCCTGTAGGGCATCGAGAACAGCCCTGCTTTTGGATGTGGCTGCAGCAAAGGTGCTCCAGTTAACATCTGGCATATTCCTCCCCCATCAGCAATATCTCCCCTTTCTCTGCCATCCCAAGGAAGCCTTCTGTTATTTCCTTGTCCATTTCCTCCCTTGATTTGGGGGTCTGTATACAACCCCTGTGCGGATTGCGGTGCCATTTCCAGTCTCCAGGGTGACCCACAGTTCCTCCTTTCCTCCATGTTTACCCTTTAGTTCTGTTGCTTTGATCCCTTCCCTTACATAGAGAGCTACTCCTCCTCCTCTTCTTCACTCCCTGTCCCTCCTGTAGATTGTGTACCCTGGTATTTTGACATCCTAGTCATGGTTCTCTGTGTACCATGTTTCTGTGACTGCCACGATATCCAGGCATCCCTCTTCCATCAAGGCTGTAATACCTTTCTGATTAAATGACATAACCTGAGACAACAGTAGCCATCCAATTAAAATGGACATTAATTTTTAACATTAAAAACTTTACATTTTATTTGATCAGCAATACTAGACATGCAGAAAGTAAAATGATATACATCATAACAACAGCATGACCTACCACTCATACTGTAGCGATTATCCAGCCCATAGTAGTGGAAAAGCAAGCTGCTGAAGGGGGAAGTGAGATGGATGAGTAAGCCATTGTGACCATGTGGCCACCCACACCAAAGTATTAAGGACGGTCAATATATGTCTCTCTGAGGCAGCTGCTTATAATTGCAGGTAGTTTGGGTGCTATCGGTTTGCTGAGTTGAAATGTCTATCCCCCCCACACCCAACACATTCTTTGCTGTTACACTGTTGTTCCTGTTGACTAGTGCCTCCAATACTGTACCTGCTTCTCCCCTGTACCTTCCTACTCCCCTTATCTCGTGGTCCCACTCGTATCAAGCATTCATCCCCTCCCCAGCACCAGCTCCCTTGACCCATGCCCTTCTCTCCATTAGCATGGTCATGACCTCATTCCCCCTTCTAGGACCTTTGACTAAGCCTGACCTCCAGGCTGCTACCCCTTTTCTCTATTGTGCTCCATTAACACTCATCTCCTGATGGATCTCAGTTAACTGGCTGTTTTATGTTTTTCTCTTCTACTCGCAGAATGTATTTTCACCTTTACTTAATTTGATATTGTAATCACCAGGCTTTGTTGAAATATTTATAGGAGTCATGCGATTTGTCTTTGTAGTAACTGTATAGGATTTGTTGTATTTTCTGTCTATTCCTGTAACTTCATTGTATGTTGTTGTACAGATGTGGAACCTTTGTAAAAGAGCATTTGCTCAAAGGTGTTTTCCGAACTATTGAAATAAAGAAATATGTATTCTTTGGCCATGCAATGATTCTATAACCTTCACCAGGGCTGATCTCCCAGGATCACCCTGAGAAAAGAAAATAAACTGCACTATAAAGCCATCAGTCCCCCAAACATATCAGAAAATAACAGCACAACCTAATGTTTCTGAAAAGGGTAATATCTTTAGCTGCTGAAATGCTATAATAGTTCACTCATCTGTCTCTGCATCAGATATTTCTGTACCTATCCTAGCTCAGCATTTTGCTCAGATCATTTCCACTGGTGCTCTGACTGGCATCAGTTGGCTTTGATATGCACTTCCCACCCATAAGGAAGCTTTACCTTGGTTGCATATAAAGATTAACTTACAGTTCACTCAGGAGTCTGCAGACACCATCAAAAACACTTTCTTCTTTTACAGGTGATGTTGCTTAGGTCAGGGAAGAAACAGACTGTTGCATTGCCCTCTCTGATTCCCCCAGATTCTGCTCAGGTTTTTTCGAAATGCATGCTTGACTAATTCCTCTGACTAAAGCTGGAGCACATGTGGGAGCCATTCCTCCATGAAAGTTTTAGTATCCTCTCCTTCTGCTAACTTAGGGAGGCCCAGGATCCATATATTAGCCACTGGAAACACATTCTAAGTGTTCTAGAATGATGTGAGAGCAGAGTTCTTTTTAACAAACCCGACGCAGGACACAAGTGTCCTATCTGGTTTGGCTCCTGTTGCAATGAAGTCTGCTTGTGCGCCTCCTACTTTTTTTTTCAGCAGCACTGATTGGGCATTTAAACTCCTCCATCTTGCAGTCCAGAACATGTATGGTCATTAACAGTGATGCCATACACAGCTCTCTTGGCTGAGGAGTTGCCTCTACTATTCCTCCGGCAGTCTTCAAGCTTTGGGCCCTGTATTTTTTGCTGCTTAGTGGGTCTCTGCTGCTTACTCAACTTAACCCTGCTTCCCACTCTTGATGTCTAAGCCCCAGGTAAATAAAAATCTGATATCTGCAGATTAGAGATGTTGCAAGATTAAATTTCGCCAGCAAAATTGTCATGAAATTGACAATTTTGCAGCATGAAATGTTTCTCGAAATTGTGGTGAAATGGTGAAATTTCACTGCAATTTTGCACCCTGCCATTCCCTAAAATTCTCCTTGGTGTCTAGTAGTCCCCCACCCACCACCCATGGCTGCTTATGGCCCAAATTATTCTCCCGACTCCCTGGTGTCTAGTGGTCCTCCACTCCGGCCAATCACCAGCCATAACTGATTCTTGAATAAAGCTCCCCCCTTCAGTTACCCTGGCCCTCTCTTAAAAAACATAAACGAATAAAACTGGCACTCCCTCATGTCTAGTGGACCCCCCTGTCAGCATAAGCTAGCCCCCACCACGCTCCACCTCGCTCCCCCCAGTACCCTGATTGGGCCATCGGCAAAGCCCTCCACTCACCTCCATAGCTGGCAGCCTGACTGAGCATGACTGAGTGCTTCAATGAATGATCATGTGCTTGTACAAGCATGTGCTCATTCATTCATTCAAGCACTCAATCACGCTTTCTTGGTTTCCAGAAATCCTGGGATTGGCTGGCCAGGCCATTCCTGGTGATCTAGCTGTCTCCCTCTTTCCCTCAAGCCACGGCCAACCAGCTTATGCAGGTAAGCCCTGGGGGGGCAGCATTCCAGTAGGGTGAGGGTTCAGGGGGAAGATATGGTGCATTTCCCTGGAATAACTGAAGGAGGATAAACAGAGTTTACAAAAAAAGGATGTGTAGTATCACAAACAGAAAATTATGATTTTAGAAAATAATTTAGTAACATAAGCAGATGATCTATAGGCAAGGTAAGGCAAGGCATGTTTATTTGTGTAGCACCCTATCCTAAGGGCTCAGGGTGCTTTGCAGAGTACAATAAGCAATACATTATGTAATAAACATGTAAGCCCCCCCCCCCCCCCAATACATATGGGCTTATGTGGTGCTCTCTGGGTACACTGCTGTTCCCTCATGGCAGGCTCTTCACATCTTCACTCTCCAATCTCCACAGGACTTCAAAGCAGGGACCAGTAGGGCAGTCATGTGGGTCAGTGGCTCTGGCGTGAGTTGAGCATGGCTGCCTACCAAAGCAAACTGGCTGTAGCTGCATATGGTGTCCTATGATCTCAGCCCCTAGACTGGAAAGCTAGGTTAGGATCAGGACTATAAGGACACCCGTGCCATCAGTTGCCTGTGCATGCTTCTTGACCCCCGTAGGCCCACAGTGGGGTCGGGAGTGAAATCAGCTGCATTGCAGCAGCATTCAGAAAGGGTGCACGTGTACAATGCAGCAGCTATTCCACATTCAACTCGTGCTGCATGTCCACAGTGCAGAAGCAATTCCAGCTCCTAGATAGGTAACTGAGCAGGGACACGCCAAATAACCATGACAGTGCAGTTTTTGTTTCCAACATACTTCCCACATCCCAGGGTAGGCAATAGAACTGGGAACTAGATAAATTAACTGTTCGGCCATGGACGTGAGTGGAGGGCTGTGCCGTTGGCCCAATCAGGGTACTGAGGGGGAGCAGGGTGGATGCTAGCTTATGCTGACAGTGTTGGGGGGATAGGGGGTCCACTAGACACCAGGGAGTGTGGTTTTTATTTATTTTTTTAAAGAAAAGGACAAGAAGGGGCCAGGATAACTGAGGGGGCATTACTCAATTATGATCAGTAATTGGCCAGTGGGGGGTAACCTGTAGGAGCTCAGGAGGAAGTCTGGAGAACCTGAGTATAAATTTCACCCACGGGGGCTAAATTTCACCTGTCAGTGCGAAATCTTGCCCGCAGGTATGAAATTTAGCCAGTTTGCAGGTGAGATTTCACACATTCCGGGGGTAAAATTTTGCATTTTGCCATGCGAAATGTTTCGCGTAATGTGTGACTTACACTAAATGTTTAGCTGGTGAAATTTTTTAATTTTGCACAACTCGCAGATAGTACTGGGCAGAGACTGTTCAATCAGAATTCAGGGAAATTTCATGAAATATTTAAAATTTTGTGACATTTTCCAAAATTCTGACTTTGGCATAATTGAAATCTTCCAAACGAGTTTGGAAATTTTCATCTCATTCTAAGACATTTTCTGACTGAATTGCAGAATGATATGCATGAACTGCAGAATGACAGTTCTACATAACTCCATTCCATAGCTATTCAATCATTCTTCAGTTCTGCAGAATTTCTTTCCACAGTTTAATACAGTAACCTGACATTCATATGTACCTTTTTCTCTTCTAAGTCAGAATTTCACAAAAGTTGGTAAAGTACATTCCAAACTTCTGTGGAAGTGAAATTTTGACTTTTGCGGTAATTCTGCCCACAGAATTTTATTTTCGCTCAGTACTACTTGCAGATAAAACAAAGCATTGTATTAACTTCAAATATCCAGAAACTGTGTGTAATAATAATCCAGAGATAGAGCTCTTCAAGTCTGCATCTGGTCTGCATGGCACTCTGGCCATACCCCCCACCCCCCACCTCGTAGAGTGAGTTTTAATCTATACAATAGAGTAAGAGGCGAACTATGTACATATTGGAGAGGGTTAACAGGATTTACTGTAGGTTTTTGTAATGCAGGCAGAAGAAGAACATGGCTAGCAGGTTTTTGCTTTTGATAAGATTTACTCCCACAGATAGCTTGCATCTGTCAATGTATATATCCAGATTTCAGTAAAAAAGTTAACCTGACTCAAACACTTCCCCCACAACATTATAAAATCTCATATATGGATACCTTATTCTGAGTGATACTTTGATTTATTCATTAAGACACATGTTGTACAGTCAGCTCAGTTGCATGGCAACAACACAGTGGATTTCAGAACATTTGATATTTGCAATATATACGTTTTTATTTTACAATTTGTTTACCCAAGTCAGCTTAACTGTAATGGAACAGCTTTTAGCCAGATGGATCTAGCACCTTGACAAATTTACAGCTGCATACATGAAAACATTGGGACTGAGTTTCCAAACATACTCTAACATATAGATTGAATTGTTAATTTCCTTTACTTTAGACAGCGATTGGCTGTATTACTCTGCACTGAATATTTCTTTGCACAACTATTACTTTATTGTAATTATTACACCTTATTTTATTATTTGCTCCCCCATACAGATTTGTACATGAGCTGTAAACAGCTCAGGATCTCTTTCCTGGTAAAAGTTTAGAAATATATAAATATAGAAACAATGGGATGGGAGAGCCATTATTTAGTTTAAAAAATCATAATTTTGCATTTCTTTTTGCTTTGGGATCAACTAACTCCTTTTAAATAAGTAGTCCTCCTGCATGCAGGTGGAGCCATCAGTCAATTGTTAAATGCAGCAAACAATTGCAAGAATATGTCTGAGGCTTGGTGGGGCAGCTGGCAACTCATGCCAAGCCCCCACTGAGCACTAATAAGTGGACATGCTCCAAGTGTTCTTTGGATGCTCATTTCTTTGCTGCAACCACACAGCTGCTAGCTATCCTGCCCCTTTCCCTCCAACATGCATTCACTGTGTGGTTGTAGCTTGGGGCCTCCCTGCTTCTCATCCTACTTTCTTTTATTCTTGTGTCCCACCTGTCTTGTTGCTGCTCCTTGCTGCTGGCGCTGGTTCCTGCTGCTGTGGCCATTGCCACATGTTGCTTGTCCCTGCCACTTCTTTCTGCCTGTTGACTTTGTTCTATGCTTCTGGCATTCTTCCAAAGACAGAGGGTGCCTTGTTCTTCTCTGCTTGCCCTACTTGCAGTCTCCACTCTGTTTCTATGTTTCTGGTTTTCACTTGGTCTTTTCTGTGGTCATTCTACTCATGGTTGGCTGGTGCCAGTTGTTTCTCACTGGCTACCTTCCATCCTGACTCTAGCCCCTTTTCTTTCCTGCCTTGCTGGCCTGCACTCCTACCCACTCTGCCTGATTCCCTATCTATCTCTTAGCTGCTGCACATGCACCCCATCTCTGCATCCTGGATCCCTGATCTGCTTGCTTGGGGATTTGCCAAGTTCATCCCCTGCAGGACCCATCTTCCTCCTGCTTCTAACTTTGGGGTGGCTATGGGGTACTATCCTCCTTTTAGCTGCGGCTGTCTCCCTCTCTGGTTTGTGCCAGCCCTTCAGCCTGCCTCTGGATTGTTCCATATGTTCCTGTGTGCCATAGGTGGCACAGCTCACGTCTACCATGTGGCCGTGCTGCTCCATCTCCTGGGTCTGGTTTGGGAAATTTGTAGGAGCTGATCTCCACCCTGCTAGGCACTGTTTACAACTATGCTACAGCCTTCCCTTCATGCCTTTCTTTTTTTTAATTTATTCTCTTTCTGTTCCTTATTCATTTGCTGACCTTGACCCCCTCTTGAGCCACCACTGCACCCCAACTCTTTCATCTTGCTATCTCCAGAGGCTTACCTTTCCCTACAATTTACCCCCATGGCTTGCCCTCCACATGGTGAAACCTTCAGACTAGGCCAAGTTCTTCAGGAACACAATATACAGTCATTGGGGAGACTGCCCAGTCTGGCAAGTGCGGGGTCTGCAAGTGTGGAGGAGCTGTCATGCTGCACATCGGTGGATTTTCCGTTTTTATGTTCCACCTTTCCCCGGAATGCAAGGATGTGAGTGTGCATGCACATGCACACAGGTGTACATAGCATGGCACCATTCTGCAATCTCCCTGTCCTAAGCCACTCCAGCTGTACTACCACCTCTGATCACCCAGGTGGCGGTATAACAGCAGAGCTGGTTGTCCTCGCTCCCAGTAGGAAGTGAGCATCCTATCTGACTCTCAGTTCTCCTTCCCGCAGCCTGCCTCTGATTCTCCTGACTCTTTCCCATACTCTGGTCACTGGCTTAGTGAATGGTAGCACTACCACTGCACCGATTGGTTAGCATCCCTTTCTGCTTTTCTGGCAATGGCCATGCTGCTCTTATTGTGTTTTTTGGGCCCTCAAATGACTGCTCCTTTAACTACCAAGCAGGCCTCCCAGACAGTTGTTCAGTCCTCTCAGCAGGGCTTAACTTTAGTCTCTACCAACCTACTATACCGTACCTACCATTAATATTTTATCTGCAACTGACTGTTAGACACAAGCCCCAAGGACAATTGGGCACACACTCAACAACAATTGGGCTCATGCCCCAATGACATTCGGGCATACATTCCTTCAAATATCTGGCTCATGCCACAACAACTATCCCTCAAGGGTTGATTATGCTTTTGCCCTCCAAGACTTTATACTGCAACAAATCGAAGTATTCAAGGCCTTGGCTTCTTCTTGTGTTCATGAGCTACCTTGTTCTTTGGAGTAGAGTATTAGGGTACCAGGCCTGATTCTGCTGTGTTGTGTCTTATTCTTTTCCTCAGATGTTTTCTATAACCCCAACACTCCTTTAGCACTCAGATTCAGTGTATGCACTCTTCTAAAGGGTGGAGTCTCTTCTTCATCCATTGACTACTTTTGTTTCAGGTCCAGTCCCTCTAGCACCTTCATGGGGTGGAAGTCTTTTCAAGACATGAGAAGCTCACTTACTTTTTAGCTTCACAGCAGAGTGTCACAGGTTCAACTTTATGCTCAGGGTGTTAATAGTCTCACACTAAGCCTGGAGGGATGGCAAACTAAAGTCTATAATCATCACAGGTTTCCTCTGCAAGGGGTTTTCCTCCCATTAGTGTTGAAGGTCATAAAAGTTGTTAGTTGATATTTTGATTAGTTAGTTCCATTCTGCTGAGTAAGTTGGAATTTGGATGGTGGCCTTCAAACTATTTCCTAACTCAGTGACATAGCACCACAGCGTTCTCTCTTTCCTTTATGAAAGATGATGTTCTAGTGGCTCTGTTCATGCCTATCACTTTGCTTTTTGGGCTTCTTCTCTAATGTACTTTCAACCAGTGAATCTTCAGTCCTGTGGAACCTCTAGGAGTGGAACTATACTTAAGAGGGTTCCTGTACCACTGGTGCCATGAGCAGTCCATGTCAGTGGCTCAGCAGGTAGCACTCTCGCCTCTGAGGCAGAGAGATCAGAAGGCTGTGGGTTCTATCCCCACACCAGGCACTTGGGTTAATATCCCAATACTGGCACTGTAGTGCAGCATGAGGGAGGTGCTGCACTCCTGAGGTGCCGTCTTTCAGATGAGACATTAAACCGAGGTCCCATCTGCCTGTTGTTGTAGTTGTTGAGGTGGATGTTAAAGATCCCATGGCACTTCTCAAAAAGAGTTGGGGAAAATTTTATTTGATACAAAATCATGAATCATACAACCATTGCAATGTTCTACATTCCACAAGATAAATACATGCAGAATAGACTTTTATGTGTGGTGTCTTCAAGATGCAAATATATTCTATATCACAATCAATATAATCAAAAATTATTAAATCAAGGAGGAGTCTATCCATTTAGTTCTGTAACCCATGGCTTGTTTCTCCATATTCAGCTACAACATTCTGTGGAAATTGAACACATTTTATTGTGTGTATATTCCTTAGAACTTTTATAATTTTATTGTTCAAATCGGTATAAGAAGAGTCCTTTTGCTATAATGTAAACAGACACCATGCCATCCAAATATTCCATTTGATGATACTGAACAAAAAAAAAATTGTGCTTTGGTGCCATCTATTCCATTTTATGGTGGTATGGCCATAAGCAATGTTCTCATACGTTACCGTTTTTAGCAATGGCTTTTTCCCACTGATTCGCTCTGTATTCCCAAAACCCCTTAATAAAGAAACACTCAGACTAAAGGTGCTTTATAGTCTCAACTGTATTTATACACTGTATTTGGCTACAAATGTATTCCTGTATCTGTTTATGCTTTTGGTTGTTTTTTATGTTTACTTATTCATGGCAGTATAGCCAATGGAAATCCGTACATGGGCTGGAATCCTTGAACAAGTTAAGATTTTTTTCCAAGGACTGTCTATGACATATAGGGTGATTCTCAAAAAACACTGGGACCTCACCTAGAGTAGTTAAAAGGTCCTTGTATAAAGTTTTGTGTGTGGGTGCTAAAATTACTTGTCTATGAGTTACCATCCACTGTTTGAGATGTAAAAAAGTCTTCCTTAGATTTGCAGCTGTTGTGGACCCTTCTGAATTTTTGGTGTATTTTCCTCCCAACCTTGAAACCGCTGCTTGTAATTCTCATATAACCAACCTCCCCACTCTTTACCTATATTGATCAGAATAGCTTTTACATTGCTCATTAAAAATATACTGTTAAAAAATAAAATGGGATTGGCCATTGCTAAACCACCCTTACATATTGGTAAGTATAGAATATTTCCTTCGATTGGGTTCTAGCGGCTCCCCCAGATAGCCTGAAAGAAAATGCTCAACAGGGGGGTCTCCAGCTTTTTTGGAGGGGGAAACACATAGCTTAGGTACAATAAGACAGGAATTAAATAGGTTTGTATCTAGTAAATCCTTTTACTTTTCCCCATTTTGTATTTATTCCACAGTTCAACTTTTTTCCTCCCTAATTCTAACTTTTCTTCCCAATTGATTATGTCATTGTCTGGGGCGCCAAATTTTACCCCTGAAATCAAAATTGTACTAGGGGATAGTTGCAACAAGTCTATGGCTTCCCCAGACCTGTTGTGACTTCCCACAATTTTCCCACAGCATTTCCCCTAAGTTCAAGGAAGCACCTGAAACCTTATCAAAAACTCCACATTTTGATATACCACATGGGGAACACATTGTCTATCCCAGCCAACAAGCAAAAATCGTCAGCATAAGCTAGTGCTTTAGGGGAGAAATAAGTACTGGGCCCTGCAATAGGCTTTATGGCCTGCGATGATTTTATTTTCTGTAATAACGGGTCAATAAAAAATATGTATAATAAAGGACTCATGGGACATCCTTGGCGAACCCCCCCTTTTTATTGGTACCAATGGACCAATTTTCCCATTTATTATGGGTCTTACCATGGCAGTTCTATATAAGGCCTTTATTCAATCCTCTATCATAGGAGGCACCTTATAATAATGCAACACTTCCCATAGAAATGTATGACTTACTGAATCGAATGCCTTCCTTCGGTCAAGGGACACAATATAGCCAGAACAGTCATTTGGAGCCCCATAGGAAAAAAATTCACTTATTAAGATTAGATAGAAAAATAGAAGTTGATGGCAGATAAGGACCACAAGGCCCATCCAGTCTGCCCATTTCTTTTTCTACCTTATAAATGTGCCATAGGCCTTTGCTCTGTCAATGGCCTATCTATTCATACTCATCTGTATTGCTCCCTTATGCCTATCCCATGCTTGTTTGAAGCCCTGCACTGTATTCATATCCACCACTTCCTGAGATAGGCCATTCTATGCATCCACCACCCTTTTTGTGAAAAAGAACTTCCTCACATTACCCCTTAATCCGCCTCCCTCTAATCTCATGCTGTGTCCTCTTGTCTTGCTATCTTTCTTATATTGAAACACGTTAGTCTCTTTCACCTTGTTAATGCCTTTAAGGTGTTTGAATGTTTTGATCATATCACCTCTCTCCCTCCTTTGCTCTAGGGTATACATATTGAGCTCCGTTAATCTGTCCTCATATGTTTTCTGATGTAGTCCCTGCACCATTTTTGTTGCCTTCTCTGGACTGCCTCAATTAGGTTAATGTCCTTGTGAAGGTGTGGCTTCCAGTACTGCAGGCAGTACTCCAGATGGGGCCTAACTAGTGTCTTGCAAAGAGGGATTATTACCTCCCTCTTATGACTTGTGATACCCCTACTAATATACCCTAACATCCTCCTAGCTTTACTTACTGATTTAGTGGTCTGCTTGGATTATTTCAGGTCATCCATGATGATGATGCCCAAGTCTCTTTCTTCTCTTGTGACTGCCAGCAACTCCCCTTCTAGCCTATAGGTGGCTTCAGGGTTTCTCTTCCCTGTGTGCATGATCTGGCACTTCTTTGCATTAAACCCCAGTTGTCACTCTTCCGACCATTTTGCTAGTTTATCCAGATCTCTTCTCATTCTGCCCACCCCATCTGGATCATATACTCTGTTGCAGATCTTGGTGTCATCTGCAAACAGACAAACCTTTCCCTCCAGTCTATCTGCAATGTCACTGATGAAGATATTGAAGAGGACTGGCCCCAGGACTGATCCCTGAGGTACCCCACTTGTGACTTGCATCTCTTCTGACTGTATACCGCTTACCACCACCTCTGTTTTCTGCCTGCCAACCAGTTTGCCACCCATTTGACCAACTTCTGACCCACCCCAAGCCTACCCAGCTTATTAATCAATCTTTTATGTAGAACAGTATTGAAAGCTTTGCTGAAGTTAAGGTAGGCGACATCAACTGTTCCCCCTTGGTCCACCACTCTGTTTACCCAGTCAAAGAAATCTATGAGATTAGTTTGACAGGACCTTCCTTTTCTAAACCCATGCTGTCTTGGATCCTGTGCTTCTATGGATTCAAGGTGTTGCACTATCCTTTCCTTAAGGAGTGCCTCCATAATCTTGCCCACTACTGAGGTAAGACTGACTGGTCTGTAGTTCCCTGCCTCCTCCCTGCTACTACTTTTGTGGAGTGGGATCACATGAGCCCTTCTCCAGTCTTCTGGGACCTCTTCTGTGCTCAAAGACTCACTAAACAGTTCTGATAATGGCTCTGCTATTTCTACCCTTAGCTCCTTTTGTACCCTGGGAAGTATGCCATCAGGCCCCATTGCCTTGTCCACCCTGAGCTTATTGAGCTCTTGTAGAACTCTTTCTTTTGTGAAGGGACTAGTGCTCACCTCCCTGTCCATGGTGTTGAGCTGTGGGCCATGCCCTACCTTCTCTTCAGTAAATACTGAGCAGAAGTATCTATTTTCCATCTCCTCCCCACCTATGCTAGGCCCATTCAAATCTAACCTCTGCCTATTCCTCTCTGCCTCAAGCACATGTGACTGTCTTCTGTAACCTACTGTTCCCTTTTTGACACTTGCTCCTTCTCATCCACCCTACTACTCTCCCCCTCTACCTTCCCCCCTCCTCCTCCTACTTGCACTTTCTGTATGTTTTGACAATTGCTCTGGCAGCATCTTCTTGTCGTGTCTCACCAAGTTCTCGTTATCAATGTTATCCCTGTCCTCTGCATGCTCCTAGTACCACCTAATCTGTATGTACTCATGTGATGATAAACAACTGTAACCGGTTATCCTGTAATAATTAATATCCTGCTTGTTTGTTCTCATCCTGATGAGAAAAATTTCTAAAAGAGCCTTGGCTCAAAGGTAATTGTAATCCTAGACTCTAATAAATAAAATAAATAAAAATAAATAAATTTAGGATAGATACTTTTACATGGTTCTCCTACTCACACACCCCCTTATCTCCTTTGATCTTAGCAATAACCCCTCTGGACTTTCTCCTTTCACTAATGTATCTATAGAAAGTCTTGTCACCTTCTTTTACTGTTTGTGCCAGTGTTTCCTCGGTTTGGGCCTTTTCCTGTCTTACTGCCTTCCCTGCTTCCCTTAGGGAAGTTTGGTATGCCTTCCTGTCTTCATCCCGCTGTGTTCCCTTATATTTCCTGAAGGCCAGCCTTTTGGCTCTGACCTTTTCTGCTTCTGTTCTTGAGAACCTAAGTGGTTTTCTTCTTCTTTTGCACTTCCTTTTCTCTCCAACACAATGGGATAATTCTTCAGGTATTGCATCCTTTATGCTTGCACACTTTTCCTATACTCCCCTCACCTGTATTTCTTTTTGCCAGGGCTAGCTTAACTATGTTGGCCATTTTATCAAAGTCAGCTCCTCTGAAGTCCCATATTTTTGCTTTAGAATGGGATGATTTAGTTGTAGTGGCCAAACTGAACTATACAATGTGATGGCCACTGGCCCCCAGGTGACCTTCTACCTGGAGATCTGTGATCCTTTCCTTGTTAGTCAGCAATAGATCTAGGATAGCCCCGTCTCTTGTGGGTTGTTGTACCAGTTGTTTGAGGCCCTCTCCCTGCAGGGAATCCACCATGTGTCTAGTTCTGGCAGGTGTTCCTGTTGGTATTGACCAATCTGTTTCTGGCATGTTGAAGTCCCCATTATCAGAACCTCCCCTTTAGCTGTCATGTATTGTATATCTTCTAACAGTAATGTGTCTATGTCCTCCCCCTGGTCGGGGGGCCCGTAGACAACCCCAGTTCTTATAGCTGTCCCATTTCTTGTTTCCAGGGTGACCCACAGTTCTTCTGGCTCCTTATGTGTATTCTGAATATCTGTAGCTTTAATATTTTCATTGACATACAGGGCCACTCCACCCCCCCTTTCTGCACCTTGGTCTCTTTTGAAAAGTTCATAGCCATGTTACTGAAGTCTCCCAAGTGTGGTTACTGGTAAACCACGTTTCGCTAATTGCTACTATGTCCAGTTTAGCCTCTTGTCATTACTGTCTGCAGGTCTGGGATCTTGTTTCCCAGACTGCAAGCATTTGTGTACATGATTTTCCATTGGCCAGATTTCAGTGTGTTAGTTGTTGGCTGAGGTCTGGCATTTCTCCTGTGCATCGTATTGGGATCTGGACCTTTTTCCTTACCTGTTGATGCAAATGAACTGCAAACATGCTGAATTCCTGTTTGACCACTAGCTGAAGGGGAAGGGGTGTTCTTCTCATTCAACGTATGGGGTGTTGCACCCCTCTCCCCATTTGCTAGTTTAGATATTTTGCAAAGACGTCAAACTTCTGCTGCAATGCACTACTTAGTGCCTACTCCCTAATAGTGCCTACTAGAGTACTACTCCCTACTTAGACAGATGCAGTCCATCAAATTTAAAGAACTTTGGCCCCCAAAACTGTTGCCAGTTCTCTACAAATTTGTGTCCCTTTTCCTGACACCAGCCCTTGAGCCACAGGTTTATTTCCCATATCTCCCCTTCTCTGACCATCTGTTCATCTGCCCCCCCCTCTCCCAGACTGGAAGGATCTCAGAGAAGGAGATGCCAGACAAAATGGATGATAGTTTGTCACCCAGCCTTGTCAGGTGTTCCTTGGTCTTTACAACTGACCAGCTGGCGAGATCATTAGTCCCTATGTGTACCAGGACGTCAATGTTTTCTCCTGCTTCCTGAACAATTTTAGCAATGCTGTCAGTGTCTCTCCATGCTGATATACCTGGGAGACATCTGATCATTACCCCTGGCTGGAGATAGGTATCAGCTCCCTGAATCATGGAGTCTCCTATGATCAGAAGTTTTTTGTATTACTTTTTTCTCCACGGGGGTCTCAGCTGGCCTCATCATCCTTGCATCCCCTGTGATCAGGGTGCCGTCTGAACTGCGCTGTCTCCTACTGAGGGCAGCCACCGATTACCCCATTGCTTACCTCCCGTGGTGGGGGCAGCGGGGGTCGATCAACTCCCCCACCACACAACAGATCCACTCTCGGTAGTCCCTCGGAGCTGTGCAGGACAACGCAGATGGCTATCAAGCTGCAACAGCTGGGCACTCCCCTTTTTTCCCTGTTCTGTTGGAGGCAGGGCATGCAATGCTGACAAGGGCTCCCTCCGCATGCGTCCACACACAGTGTACCCGTCAGCTGCCCTGCGTACCACCCCATTCTACCAGACCATACGTGCCTCCACTAGGTGTCAGACTTACGCCGGACACTGTACCCAGACCCACCCTGGGAAAGGAGAGCAGTCCATGGGACACTTGATCCATTCCTTCCCCTGCCGACCCCCAGCAGCCCAAGCTTGTTCCTGAACCCAGGTCGCTGGCGTGGCATGAGGTAAGGCATCCAGCGCCTCAACCCTCAGTGCCACTGGACCACAGAAGTTTTTTAGATTTCCTTTTTGCTTTTTTTGTTTTGGATCCTGTTTTGGGCAAGTTTTGTTGTGCTAGCTCCTGTGCTGCAGTGTCCTGCTCTGCAGTGTCCTCTGCTCCTTTGTTTGATTTTGGAGATAGAGGCAGATACCTGTTTGTAGTTTTTATATGGTTTGTGAAGGTAATATGTTGGAGAGCACCGAGTGATGGGGTACCCGATTTTCCCCTCCTAACCACCTGCCAACCTCCCAGACCAACTACCCTTTGCAGTTGAGGTGCTTCTGTTGGATGTTGAAATGCCGAGTGGTTCTTTAAGCAGTATACCCCGACGGTGTGCGGGTATATGGTGGATTTTCATAGCTGGTGTGGTTCGGTCCGAGCATCGAGGGACTTTAACCACACCAGAAATGGTAATCCACCAGTATACCCACTCTGAGGGGTATATTGCTATTATACAAAGGCTTTGGGGTTTTTTTGTAGAGAGAAACAATTTTAAAACGTCCATTTGTTTTGAAACTTGCTGTTCATTTATTTTTTTTTAGTGCAGAAGTAGCGCTCCAATTTTTTGCGCGTTGTGCGCATGTGCCACGAGACTGCTCCTTGCCAGCACTACTGTTATGAATGTTTTCAGCTTCTTTGCTGTTCACAAAATTAACTGCATTTTGTTTCTTTTCTTTTTCTTTGGGGTGCTTCTTTTTCTCGGAATGGTGCGGCATTTTTTCTGCTGTTTTGAGGCTAGTGATGGAGTATCAGATGTCGGGTTAACGACAACGTAATCTCGCCATCTGTCCGTGTGTTTAGCAGTAGTTTGTTTGCAATGATCGGAGGGATTTGCCATAAAGTTCCTGATGCAGCTGAGTGGTGGCTGGCACCTTTTCCAGTGGGTACACTGAAGGATTCACAATGCTGAAAAGGTGCCAGCCAGCTAATGAAAATGCAGGATCCTGTCCATTTTTTTGTGCCCGTTGTATAACATAATATATTTCCTCTTGAATATGAATTTTTTTTTTGCTGCTATTAGGTCTTTTTGCTGCCAGCTTTTTTTATTTTTACATCCAGAGGGTGCCCCCAGTCCCATCTCCCAATATCCACCATCCGGCGCTGACCCGCCCCCAAGGCTTGCCCCCACAGCAGGTTCCCCAACCATCACCGGAGACTGGATTCAAGGGGTCAGTGCCTTGGCTGGTCGAGAGTGGAGCCTACAAGGCGCCCTCCATCACACTGCTGTGGCAAGTGTTTTTTTCTTTTCCTTCCCCTAGGGGTCGGAGCATGCAATGACACCTACGGATTGCAGCATGCACACATCCACATGCACTCCCTTCCAAGCGTAGGCTCTGACTCCTACCTTGTCTGCAGCATGGCAGCTGTGTCCCCCACCTTCTGCTAGGGGGCAACCAGGAGCCGACAGCTGAAACCCCCCTCCCCGGAGAAGGAGAGTAGTCCATCGGATGCTCAATCCTTCCCTTCCCCTGCTGACACCCGACGGTCTGTGCTCATTCCTGAACACGAGTCACTGACACTGCACAAGATAAGGCGACCAGTGCCTCAGCCCTCAACGCCATTGGGTTGGCCTGAATATGAAATTTGAGGTGCGCAATTTCTGCCCATGCTGCCTGGAGCTGAGCCCTAAGATCTCCAATGGTCCAGCATGTAGGACAGTGTCCTAAATCCTGTATGACTGTTCTTCTGAAAAGTGTTCTGCAATACCTGCAGTTAATGATATCCATTCCAGACAAGTTGCTGGGTTTATAACCTGGTCAGAGTAATTAGAAGGAATAAAATGAAAGCAAAAGTTTGATTTTTGTGTTTTGTTTGTTTTTGTAGAACTTGTTATAACAAGTTAAATTACTAGTGCCCTGTAAATTAGGTCACCGTGTGGATAACTCACTGATCTGCCCCTTCCTGCTTTGCCTCAGGAAATGTCACGACTGTGCTACCCTATAAAAAAGCGTATTGTGGGGTGGTTGGGGATGGGGTGGGTGGCTGGGCCTTCCCCTGCCAAAACAGAAGAACCACAGATGAAAGAAACAAGGAAGTAAGAGCAGAAACAGTCAGCAACAAATGCAGTAACCCTAAAAGCTTATCCTAATGATAGATAAAACTGTAAAACCTGTAAAGCACCACCTGTAATAATTTCACAGAAGATATACCCTGTAAGAAACCCTTTGTTACAGAGAAAAATAAAGCAGTAACCGAAGATATACCTTGCAAAAGACAATTTGAATCAGAAGATTACAGCAGTAATCTGTGAGCACACACCTATAGGCACACCTTGTAATAATGCAGCAGAAGGTATACCCAGCAACAACAATTTGAATCAGAGAAAAATAAAGCAATAAAATGTTAGCAACAAACAGTAACAGTGCCTGTGAGTACAAAACAACAACACACAGTAAATCTGCCTAGCCAAAAGAAGTCTTAATCCTTTCCCTTGCTCTGGTAAGGTTCTCTGCTCTGTCCTTTCAAGCAATCATAGAAGGAAAGAGTTCAGGTGAAGCTAGGTGCCTTGGCCAGCAAACCAAGTCTTCTACTTATTGAACAACTAGGTATAAAGCATGCTTGGTTTGCAGAAATCACAATTTCAGCAACCTCTGCTAGTCTGTTAGTATTTTTGTCAGCAATTTGCAATCTGCGTTTAGCACAGAAACCATATGAAGAGATACTGAGAGAGCTTAATATGTATACCCTTGATGAAAGGAGGGACAGGAGGGACATGTTAGAAACTTTTAAGTACCTCAAGGGAATCAACAAAGTCTAGAAGGGTAGTATCTTTCAGAAAAAGAGATGTGTAAGAACAAGGGGACACAATTTAAAGTTAGAGGGGGGACAGCTCAGGGGTAATGTGAGGAAATTCTTTTTCTCGGAGAGAGTGGTGGACGCATGGAACTGCCTTCCTGGAGAAGTTGTGGGGTCTAAAACAGTGGGGGAATTCAAACATGCATGGGACAGACATAAGGCAATTATAGTGGGGGGTTGCAGGAAGTAGGCTGTTGGTTAACTAGAATCTGCAGCTTATCCAATAGGTAGGGAAATGGGCAGACTGGGTGGGCCAAGTGGTCCTTATCTGCCATCAAAGTCTATGTTTCTATATGGGTCTCCAGTTCTCAAGATCTTCCCTATCTCCTTTTTTATGTATATACTGTAGATCAAGGTTCCTTTATTAAAGTTTAGAGGAACATTACCAGACTGAAAGACATCATTAAAAACATTTGTTAACTCATCACATAAATATTCTCCGATGACCTTATACAGTTCATTAGGCAGCCCATCAAGGCCAGGGGGGTATATTGTTCTTTAGTTGTTTTATCACTTCCAGCGCTTCTTTTGAGGATAGTGGCTGACTTATATTTGTCAGTACCCGTGGCTCGGGACCATTATATTTTTAAATCATTCTTAATCTACTTCATTTGATGGGATTTCGAAAATAAATTCATAGAATATTCAATAACTGTTTGTGTAATTTGTTCTGCAGAGGAATGTATGTCTCCTGCTTTGTTTTTTAATTTGGACATAGTTTTTTTTTCTCTCCACATGATGTGTATGAGAAGCAAAGGGGCAGATGTTCTGACTTTCCCCTTGGGTTCCAAATTTCTGTTGATTGTATAATTGGGAAGATTTTTGTTTCAAAAAATCTCTCATATCGTTTTGTATAGTTGTATTTGTTCAGTCAGGTTTTGGCCAGTAGTGTGCATAATGGAAAATAGGTTTTGTAAATGACTTAATTGTTGCAAGTAGTTTAAGTATGTCTTATTACATTTCCCTTACTATACTGTTGTAATAGCTGAGTGATATCATATTTTGTATCTTCCCACCATCTTATACTATTCTCATAGCAAATATAAACTGATTTTCTGGCTGTTAGCAGCTGATTTAATGAGTTTAGAGTGCTTGGTTTGAGAGCAGAGAGGTGTTAAACCTCCATACACCCGGGCCTCTCAAAGTCTCTGGATTATCTCCTTTAGAGATAGTTACCATTTTGTGATCTGAGAATTCTAAAGAAAGCATCTTGGCATTTATGATTTTGATATTTCCAGAAACAAAAAAGTAATCAATGCAGGTTGCTAAGGGGCCTTTTTGAAAAGTGGGGGAATGAGTTTTTGTGAATTAAGCAATAAGGCATGACCGAGGGACATTAAGTTACTAGAGGGGGTGCAGCGCAGGGTGACAAAGATGATCAAGGGGCTGGGGGACTTATCATATGAGATGAGGTTGAAGGAGTTGAACATGTACTCACTGGAGGAGAGAAGGGACAGGGCTGACATGATTGAAACCTTTAAATACATGAAAGGAATAAACAAGATGGGTACAGAGGGGCTGTTCAAAGTAAGGGAGGGGAGGGCCACCAGGGGCCATGATATGAGAATGGATGGAGGAAGGTTTAGGAGGGAGATGAGGAGACACTTTTTTACAGAGAGGATGGTGGCTGGGTGGAATGCATTACCTGCAGAAGTGGTATCCAGTAGAACAGTGGACTGCTTCAAAAGGGGATGGGACAGGACAAGGGGGAGGGTTAATGAAGGGGAAAGATGGAAGGGAGGGGCAGCTGCAGAATAAGGGGTGCTAGCTGCACACTCGAGCAGACTTGATAGACCTCTAGGCCTTTATCTGCTGGCAAATTTTGTATGTTCGTATGTTAATGGTCTGTTAATCACCTTCTAGGGGTGTACTGTGGCATGAAGTGTAACTGAATGCCACATGCCCCTTGAGGGTGATTATCTGACCATTAACATAATCCCTGGGAGTGCCTTATTGCTATTATAATAAAACATATTTTTAAACAGTGTTAAACCTTGTTCAGCATATGGCTAAGCTATACATGTATGTTAACAAAAGATTAACATAAGGCTATTAGAATCTTTGCAGCCAATCAGAAAGCTCCATTTCTCAGACCCTTTTTATAATTTTAGATAAGCATCATGTAAATGTGCTGTGGTTATAACTTTGTTCAAAAAATGAGAGCCACAATATATTTTTTTTGTTACAGCATATGAGCTCTTGTCCTGTAGCCTAAGCCCGCAATTAAAATCTCCTGCAAATATTATACATTTAGAAGTGTTCAAATAGGGCTGTATCTGAGCCAATATTTCAGATCTGCCTACTTTTGTTTGTGGGGCATATATATTAATCAGTCAGTATGGTTTGTTATGGATTACCACATCTAATATCAGTACTCTGCCTGGGATTAAATCAAAAAGTTTTAGTAGTTTAAAATCTACACCATGTGTTAACAGTCCCACCCCAGAGGATGCCTCCTGGCCAATGGACCAAAATGAAGGGCCACTGAACCAATGTCTCTGTGTTTGTTTAAATTCTGAGCAAGAGTGGAACCTAACATCTTGTAAGAATATGAAGCCTGGTGTCAAAGAAGTAAGAAATGCAAAAATCAGGTTCCTTTTCCCAACCCTTTTAATACTCTTTACATTCACAGTGTGGCAGTCAAAGGGAGGGCTAGCCGTATGAATATTTATAGAAGTTTGAGAATGCCCAACTTGGAACAAATCCTATGTTTTCTTCCCTGAGCCTGAAGTCCCTTTTATTTTTGTTTTAGCCTTTTATTTCTGGATCCCTCTACCCTGAGAGGAGCTTTTTGTGTCTGTTGTTTCCTCCGGGTGAGAGGAAGGGACTGAGGACATTTATGATTCTTCTCCAGACTCATTAGTGGACTCTTGTAAGATTTCATAAGGGTTGGAGGTTGATATTGGAGAGGTTTTAAGTGCCTTTGGAGGGGTTGCTTTAGTTTTGACCTTGTTGACTTCCTTCAACCAGTCCTGATAGGCTTGGTGGGGGCACGGGGTCATAATGTCACAAGACATTATGCCGCATGGCAAAATTGCACTGTCAATACAACACGATTTATACCATGAGGCATAAGTCTTTTTTCTGTGGGGGGGTCTGCCCCCCCTCATTGTGGGGGGCTGTGCCTCCAGACCCCCCACTAAATATTCTCAACTCTGGGGGGGTCCAACTCAGGTAGCACACAAGTCCAAAACAAATAAAATGCTTCTGAGACTGGGAATCAAACCCGGTCCCAGACACAGCGTCTGGGTTTCTACTGCTGTGGCTCAGTCCTGTGAGCCATGGTAACTGCTAGCCAGAACCCACTCCCAGCAGAGGTCTTATCCTCTGCCTGGGAAACCACTACTGGTACAATACTGTGTACAGCAGTATACCTGGTATTGCACCAGTAGTGGTAGCATACTGCGCTATACCGTGTTAGCCATAATGTCGTACACTATTAAACATGCAACATTATGACCCAGTAGGAGAGGGGGGCATTTCAGAATTCCCCTGGCCTGGTGCTGCTGGGATAACTATTACCACCTCCTGAGCCTGGGGGGTGGGGTTCCAGTAACATTCTTGTCTGAGATTCTGTCTTGCCTTCCAGCTGAAAAGGGTCCTGGCATCTCTGGCCTACTAGACTTAGACTGTGGTGGGTGGGTTCTTTTTCTAATTTTAGTTTTTTGGGCCTGGGAAATAATGAAGTGTTGATCAGCTCCGCAATCATGGTGCTTTTGATTGTGGGCTGCCCAAGAATAATTCTGGAATGTATGGGCCGGCTTATCACAAAGGTTACATTTTGTTTCTTTCAGGCAGCCGAGCTGACATGGCCCAACTCTCCACATAAGTTACACTTTATTTTTTCACATACACTGCTCAGGTGCGTAGGGTCGCCACACCTGTATCAGGCTTTTGGCTGGCCTGGATAGAACAACACCCCCTGTCTCAGCCTAAGAAGAAAGTATTAGGTAAATGCAGTAAACCAGAGTCATCAGATTTTAACAAAACTTTCATTGTCCACTCCCCAGTCCAGATATTTTCAGAGTCCAGAATAGCCTTAGCATCTCCAACAACAGTACACCTTGAGTTCAGCCAGTACATAACATCTGATAGATCAACACCCTCATTTCTGAATAGGATTGTTATGTTTTTATAGGCTGGTTTCATCAGGGGTATTGCTAGAAATGGAGTCCACAATGCAGTTTTCTTCAAAGCATGATATTTAGACCAAAAATGCTCTAGACCCTGGGTAGTTTTAAAACTAATGTCAAAGTTTGATTTTCCTGATATATGTATCAGAGCGTACAGCTCATGGGAGAAGAACGTCATAGAGTCCTTCAATAGGTTCCTGGTTATGTGTACTCAGTCAGGAATTTCAGATAATCCACCTATGTTTGTAAGCCTTACTGCATTATGTCTTTTTGCTGGCAGGACTGTTAAACGGAACAGCGAGGAGAAGGTTTTTTTCTGTCTATCAGGTATCAGATTGAGAGGTGCTTCCATCTGTGTGGTTTCATTACCATTATTACCCAGTGATGTTTCAGGGAGGGGATTTTTCAAGATAGGGTTCTGAGTTAGAGCTCATCCTTCAGGTATGGTGAGGAGATCTTTCTCTAAACTGTCTTCAGTCCATGTTATATTCAGGACCTCAGAGGCAGTGAAAGAAACGTCCTCAGGTGTAGGCATTCTTTTGGGTGAGTCTCCAGGGCTCCACAGTGTAGCTCCACTAGGTTTCTCCCAGCCAGCTCCCTGTAGGGCCTTCTCAACTGACCAAGATCCAGATCCTGGAAATGCATTGCTTTGCAACTCGCTACTTTTATTTGTGGTAGTTTTTGAGGTAAGAACAGTCAAGTTTGTACTTACGCTTGTTGATTTTAGTGGTGCAGAGACACTCACTGGCACTTGAATAGTTTCCTCAGGCAGCAGGTCTTGTAAATCTTGCATTACCTTACTCAGCTGTTTTTGCTTGGCAGTGTCAGTCAGGCTGTCAACTTGACTCTGCTGAATTTTCTGCATAAGTGCTGTTTTCTTTGCAAGAAACCTCGTTCCTCTGATTCAAGTTGCCACTGAAATTCTCATGTCTCTTCACTTATTTTCATTGCCGCCTGTTTAGAAGCTTGTTCTTCTGACATATCAGAATTTACCTCCTCATCCATTTCTTCTTCACCACCTGAGGTCCCATCCAAATTTTCTTTTTGACTTGTTTGAGGCATCAATGCCTCAGTGTTTAACACTGAATCTTCACAGACTTCAGAAACCAACATGAAAGCAGCCTCCAACATGGTCAAAGTGTGGGAGGAGGCCAACTCCCTCACCTCCACAGTATCCATCTTCTCCCCTGGGCTCTTGTCCGCCATATTGGTTTGGTCAACGATTCCCCCTGTGGCGAGTAGGGGAATTTCCCTGGTATCCTGGCCAAATTTCCTCCATTCACTAGAAATACCACAAAGAGCTTAATCTGGTTCAGTTTCAGTTGGTTACCATCTGTATCCCCACCCCCAGGTAGCCCCTGAAAAAGAGGCTTCTAATCTCAGTGGTCTTACTGGGTCAACAAAATTCAATAAATAAATAAATAATTAAATTCCCATGGGACATAAGTCAGCAGACACAGGACTGAGGAGTGGATGTTCAATTGTATATGAAGAAAATTCTTTATTTCATTCACTTTGTGTGAAACAGTGCTAAGATACTGACCTAAACTAGGGATGCTCGTAACTGAATAATTCAAATCCAATTGGACTGTATCAGAATTTAGATATTTCTGATTCCTAATCTGATTCTGATTCAAATTCTAAAAGGATCCCAAAATCAAAATAGGATTGGCATTTGAAATCCTAAATCCTGAATTTCGATTTAAAAATAGGTTTTAGGATTCAATTTAGGAATTATGATTTTCTGACACCAGTTCCGAAAATCTTAATTCCGTAAACTTGGTCAGAATCTGATGAATACGATTCCATATAGTGTATTCCAAGAAACCCTACTTCCACCCCTACAGACACCTAAACATGTTTCACAATCTATTAGCATTTATAATACTAGTTGAGTACAGTTTAGTCTTTTGTTATCCTTTTAAATGCTTGGGTCATTCTAGTATACTAGTGAATAAAAGCACTTTAAAAGCATTTGCACATATTTCCCCTGAATTTGCTGTTACAGCTAGAGTTCCCTCCTTTTTAAATATGCCTTTAAGACATCTGAGTATATTTATTCAACAAGAGGCAGCACTGTTGACAAAACCTCAGGTTGGTGGTGAAATGCCATTGAGTGTCTACAGGAGTTGGAGGCCTCTAGACTAGCACTGTTTAGCACAAAGTAAAGGAAATAATATCTACATCTACAATTAAGAATTCACTCCTCATTCCAGTGACTGCTGACTTTTATCTTTTTGGGAGTTCTGGTTCTGGTTATGCGTAGAAGTTTGGTGGTTGCCTTCTCATCTTTGTTGTAGTTCTCATGGGAGCAGAGAGTATGAAAACCATATATATTCTCAACCTACATCAGTCCTCTGACACTCTGCCAACAATAACTTCTGAACTGTACTGAGATACCTACAGTTCTCAGCAACCTCATTCAATTCAATTGCACATATACTCAACTCCGTTGCACAAGCATTCACTATTGTAACTAATCAAGCTCCAATCGCAGTAGTTACTTGATACTTAGTTGCCCCCTTACCTGTGAATTGGAAGGCAATGCTTGGGTTCAATGGGACATTAGACAACTCATGCGTTGCATCCCACTGAGTACTACTCAAGCATGCATTTCCCAAACATCATTTGGATGATCATTTCCTTGCCCCCATCATCCTTCCCTCCTCTTCTGGTGGTTTGCCTCTCTCCTTCTGGGTTACTTCCTTATAATACATTTAACCAAGGAATCAACAGTCCTGTGGTACCTCTAGGGGTGGACCACTCCTCATGAAAGTTCCTGTGCCACGAGTGCCCTGAAAGAGGGTATAGTTCTCTTGGGAACAGAGAGCATGAAAGCTACATACATACTATCTGCATCCACTGATGCTCTTCTAACGTTCACTTTGCCAGCATAACTGAGCTACTTCCAGCACTCATCAACTTCATCCAGTCCTACTGAACAAGCACTATACTACATTGCACAAGCATCCACAGTTATAACTCAGCAAACAGCAACTGCAGTAGTTACTTAATAGTTAGTTGCATGCTGAATAAGTGAACCATTACATAGCCAAAAGTGGTACTTAAAAATTAAGGCACTCTCACCTCGGACAAAAACACCGACAGGAACATTTTTAAGATAAGTATTTTATTAAATTAAAAAAAGTTGCCACAGGGCTAGCAATTAGGGTTACCTGACATGTTTTGGACACCTTCGGGTCATTTATCAAATGTCAAATGCACAAATGCCATGAAGAGCAAAGTCTTTTACTTAGATACATGTTACATAGTCCCAACTCTTAAATCTTTCCACAGAGAATTTGATTAACTCAGCACTAGACCTGATTTGATTTCCTTCTTTAACGGTATTATTTATTGAACAGAAATGGAAATTCTGAACACAGGAGCCAGCCTAATCAAACAAAAAAACTCTTAGTGATATTGACCACACAGGCACGAGGAAGAAACTGTCAATACCTGCAGTGGTTTCTGTCCAGCTGTAGGTTCCTGAGTGCAGAATGCCTGTTTCTGCTAATTAAATAAAAATGCTTCAAAAGTGAATCAAATTGGGTTTGGCAGTTCATGTCTGCCCTTCACTTTCCTGCTCACCCTTGCTGTTTTTTTTGTGCTTCCTTGATCTGATTTTACACCTGCTTTCTGTATATTCCTTAATCTTCACTCCCTTTCCATCTTCCTATTTGCAGTTCAGTCTGTTTGTGCATACAGTATGTTCATTGTGGGGGATGGTCTCTGAGGCACTCCACCTACCTTATATCATGGGTTTCATGTACACCGGACAGGTTGTCTTGATGCACATGTGACATACAGTTGAGAACGTCCCCTCTGGGTGTCTCTGGTCACTAGTCATCAGTTCAATTTGTGCATCTATCACAGGTTGTCGCACTTCTCCAGAGCTCCAGATCACCACTACCTTATTGCACTACACAAAGGTAGGACTCCACTTTCATATCCATTATGAGGTCTGTTCAGCCAGCATAGCTTATTTCTGCGTCTATTTGGTCCGCCGGTATGCTACCCAGACTTGTGCACAGCTTAGACTACATGCACATATGACTGCTACCACCTACACATGGCTCACAGTCCTCTCACTACCACACATGCTGCTCACCTTTCTGCTGCCCCCACCTGGCATCTTACCTCTCGCTGACAGCGCTCTGGACACCCCTCCTTCAGCAGTGCCAGACACTTCACTTTTCACACTCCTGCAGCTGCTAACCTACTGGTGTCTTACCATACCACAAGGCGTCAGGCTGCCTCCTGGGTCAGTGCTCTGTGCACCCCTACTACACGGGCACAGACGCTGCTTAACAAATGGCTACATCTGCACAGTGCTCTGGGGTGCCCCTCCTGCAGTGGCCTCAGACACTCACTAACCAACACCAGCAGTACCCTCAGCCAGCACAGCAACTTCCCCTACCTGTACTGCACACTTCGTCCAGCTGCCGCCGCTTCTCAGGGACCCCGTAACTGCCCGCTCAGCTCCTCCTGTGCTGATTCCTTCTCTCCCCCACCAGTTTCAAGATGAAGACTGTAAGATGTTATTTTATGGCCCCACGGCTTGTCCGCAGCCATGCCTCGCCATGTGCTCCCTTCCGCCTCACTCCTGCACGTCACAGCGCATACGCGCACGTTGCGCTACCCCATTGGCCACGTCATGATCGCGAGACTTCACTGTCAGTCTCGCGACCCCCTGGGGTCCGTGTAGCTATGAGTGGTGCTTCCCTCACCATGCTCCTCCAAATGCCTGAAGCCCAGCACCACAGCAATGTCCCTCCACACACCCGCTTCCAAGCCCAGCCTGGACACCCACAGCTCTCACTCCCTGCGGCCATTTGATATCAGCAGCGCACTCTACTACTTCACTGCAGAGCCACAACCAGACACGCTCACTTACACAATCCTTGGCTTCTTAAAGCGATACTGCCCTTTACGGTCCTTGATTTCTTAAAGCCATACTGCCCTGTTCCAGTCCTTGCCTCCATCAAGCCATACCAAACTGTTACAGCCATACCAAACTGTTACAGGCACATTACATTCATATGAGCAGCACATGCTACTGCCTTACCCAGGAGCACCATACCATGCCGTGCTTCAGCAATGATTATATGCTGCATCACTGATTATTAGTGACTACACCCTGTCTCCACACAGCTACTGTAGTCACAATACTAACTACACTGTCAGCCACCTTGTATCACTAAATTACTGCTTATTCACATACCAGCAGATATACCCCACTAAGCATGTTTTCTCTCTTTCATTATCGGGTGACCATGCCTAAACCAAAGAGCTGCAGACAGTGCAAAGTTCCCCTTCCACATCAACACAAAGGCAGACTGTGTGCATCATGTGTGGAGGACTCCACGACGCACACTGACACACTCGACATGGAGGATGACTGCTCCCCCCTCTCACCACCTCTGGACACCCAACAGGCCTCAGACACCACTAAAGCGCTACTTCAAAACAACCAACTCATGCAAGCGCAACAAGAGGTCTTGACAGCGATGTTACATCAGCTAACACAACTCTCCAAACATCAACAGATGCAATCACCACCACCTAAAAAAGGGCACCCCCTCTACTGCCAGCCATGCAGATGACCACATGCCTACCATGCACACCTCACAGGTTGACTCCAGCAACTCTTCCAATGAGGAAGAGGGAGGCCTAGACCAAGACCCTCAAACACTGACAGCAAAGTGGTGCTTCCCAGACCAAATCCTGGCTCTGGTACACCACATCATGGAAACCATGGGTTTCGACACGATCACCCCTGCACCTGTATCGAAGCTACTACCGTCCTTACAGCCCACTGCAAAGTCAGCACAGGCTTTCCCTGTCTGCGAAGCCACCGAGGAGATTGTCCTCAAAGAATGGTCTTCCTTGGAACCAGCTCGAATCCCAGAGCAGAAATCATGGGACAAAATGTACCCATTGCAGGAGGACAAACTTGCACTATGGTGTACCCCACCAGCCGTGGACCCTCAGATCGCAGCACTAAACAAAAAGACAGTCCTCCCAACTGCCTCTGCTCCAGGCCTACAAGACCCCATTGACCACAAACTCGAGGACCACCTAAAGAAGAATGCCGAACTAGCAGGATTGGGCAGCAGGGTGGCCACAACAGCTATTTATGCCACCAGAGCGCAGCTCACCTGGCTCCAGGAACTGCAAAAGTCCATACCTGCAAAATCACATGAATCCTCCCTACTAGACAAAGCCATTCTCTCCACCAAATATCTGGCAGACATGGCGGTTGACTCCCTGAAGATAAACGCCAGATCGGCGGCTATCACCAACCGGGCCTGGAGGTCACTCTGGATGAAACTCTGGGACGCTGACAAGGAATCAAAGGCCACCCTACACAAGCTACCATTTAAAGGTGACATGCTGTTAGGCCAGGACCTCGAGAAGTACCTCAAAGGAAAGGAAGACGGTAGGTTCCTAGCTAGACAACAGCCTACATCCACATACCTTCCCACCTGCTTCAGCGGGCGCAACCATTCCTTTCGTGACAAGCGCTGAGGAACCTACCTGTTCCGAGGCAATACCTTCTGCCAAAACAACTCCACACCCTACCACTACAACAGATACAGAGGTAGAGGAGCTCCACAAAGAGGCCGAGGCCACTACACCCATCGCCACAACTCCAGATCCTGACTACACATTTCCACAGCTTCGCACTCCAGTGGATGCGCGCCTCACACTGTTCTTGCAACACTGGGAAGACACCACCACAGACAAATGGGTTCTAGAGTTCATAAGAAAAGGTTATGCAATACAGTTCACACTAACACCCAGAGGCCACAGAATGATTCACTCAACCTTTTCCACACAAAAGTACACAGCTGCCCACATTACTACAGCTATTCAAGAACTACAACACAGCAATGCCATCGCACCAGTCCCAAGGCACGAAGAAGGCACAGGCATCTACTCCATCTTCTTCTTGGTACCAAAAAAGACAGGAGGACACAAGCTGGTCCTGGACCTTAAATACATCAACCAGTCAGTACGTTACATCCCCTTCAAGATGGAGACGACAAGGTCCACACCCAAAGTCCTCCGCCAGGGAGATTTTCTCACATCAATCGACTTAAAGGACGCTTACCTCCACGTTCCCATGTGCCCCTCACACCACAGGTTCCTACGCTTCTGCATTCTAGGCCAGCACTACCAGTACAAGGTGCTTCCCTTTGGTCTTGAGTTCAGCACCGCTCGTATTCACAAAGGTTTCCATCGTGATAGCAGCACACCTCTGACAACAGGGCATGCACGTAATCCCATACTTGGACGACTGACTCATCCAGACAAGATCGCTCCAGCAGTCAATACGGGAGACACAAACAGTGGTACAATGTCTACAGCATCACGGCTGGGTACTCAACACCAAAAAGAGTCAGCTGACACACACGCACACCATGGAACACTTGGGCACTCTAATAGACACAACAAGTGGACTCGTAACTCCATCTCTGTCAAGAATCGACACACTCCTGGCCCGGTGGCACTGAGGGTTGAGGCGCTGGACGCCACACCTCATGCCACGCCAGTGACCTGGGTTCTGGAAGGAGCCCGGGTGCTGGAGGTTGGCAGGGAGGGAGTAGTATTGAGCGTCCAAAGGACAGCTCTCCTCTCCCTGGGGGGGATCAAGGGGCATCCCGGTGCAGGGGGAACCCCCCGGTGGAGACCAGAGGTACCACTACTGCTGGGAGCACAAGTACAGAGTCGGAGGCAGATGCTGGGCCAGAACGTGGGTGGACGCGCGCACGCTCATGGCCATTGGCATCAGTGCACGCCTGCCGGCTCAGGGAGAAGGAAAAGTGGAAAATCAGGGCACTAGTCACAGCGGCATGATGGCCGTCTCCCTTAGCGGACTCTCGCGGCGCCCGAGGGTGCGTGGCAGTACTGGATCCTGACTGGGGTGGGTTGAGCTCCGGAGGGAGTGCTCCCCACCACCCTGCCATGGGGGGCAAGCCGTGGGGGTCTCTGCATGGCCTGAATGTGGACACTGGAGGTAGCCCGAGGAGATGGCGGCCATACGGACCTTGGGGAGATGCCAGACGTGGAAGGTAAGGCAGACCGGTGGCCCCTGAGGGATAAAGAAAAAAGAAATAGGAAAAAAAAAAAGAATCGACACACTCATTTCAACAGCCCACAGACTAAGGTCGGCACCACATCCGACACTTTGAGACATTTCGCAACTGCTAGGACTAATGTCCTCCACCATTGACACAGTACCGTGGGCTAGATGGAATGCATGACCGCTGATGGCATTCCTTCTCAAGCAAGGGCATGCGCCCGACCTTGTCAAAAGTGTCACCCTGCCACCATGCGTAAAGTCCAGCCTCACTTGGTGGACAAACAGACACAGACTGACCCAGGGTATACCGCTAGACATCACTCCCAACATATCAATAGATATGGATGCCAGCTTATCTGGCTAGTGTGCAGTACTCGGCCACCATACTGCTCAAGGCACATGGCCCTTGTCCGCCACAAAGCTCACTATCAACATCTTGGAAATGAAGGCAGTATTCAAAGCACTACTTCACTTCTCCAAATTCATCCAAAACAAACATGTGCAAATCCGGTCAGACAATCAGACCACCGTAGCTTACATAAACAAGCAAGGAGGGACAAAAAGCAGGGCAATGATGTCACAAACTTCCAAGCTACTAGCATGGGCTCAAACAAGCATAAAATCAATATCCACAATCCACCTGGCCGGCAAGCTCAACCTCACCACAGACTGGCTCAGTCAGGAGATGATTCACCCGGGAGAATGGAAACTTCACCGGCACATATTCCAACAACTCAACCACAGATGGGGACCAATCGAGATCAATCTCATGGCATCCCACAAGAACCACCAATGCAAGACATACTGGTCCCGATTCAAAGACCACAGGAGTAGACTTCCTCTCAGCCACATGGACCTTTCACTTAGCCTACGTCTTCCCACCCATCCCACTCATTCCTCAAGTTCTACACAAGATCCGCATGTCCAGGGCCCGCATCATTCTGGTGGTACCTCACTGGCCGAGGAGAGCATGGTTTGCCACACTGGTCTCCATGGTGCTCACCCATCCATGGCACCTTCCACTCCTACCAGATCTTCTCACACAGGGACCATTGCCATGTCCTGGGTGGAAAGAAACTTAGCCACCGCAGAGGAAATCTGCACTGCCGCCACTTGGTCCACAATCCATACTTTCACAAGACATTACCGCTTGGATGTATCACAACAGTCCAAGACAAACTTTGCCAGAGCAGTCCTACGAGCAGCAAGCACAGGACGCACTGACATTATCACGTCTAACCCACCCTAGACTTCTTATCACTGCTTTTGATTAACCCATGATGTAAGGTAGGTGGAGTGCCTCAGAGACCATCCCCCACAATGGTAGTTTACGCACCTGGTAAAGGTGATTGTGGGGGAATGGCTCTCTGAGGCACTCCACACCTCACCCAACACAACACAGTGACAATGTCAGACTATGACCTATTGGACACAAACATTTACAGATATATGCTTGCCAATGCAGCTGCCCAATTTACTATGCCAATAAATATTACACTTTATTTTACTCCACAGACCTTCTCCGTCACATTTTTATAGATATAAGTGGGGGGCAACATGACTTTCTCTCATTTCAGATACAGCTTTGGAAAACATAGAACTGATGACTAGTGACCAGGGACACCCAGAGGGGACGTTCTCAACTATATGTCACATGTGCATCAAGACAACCTATCCGGTGTACACGAAACCCATGATGTAAGGTAGGTGGAGTGCCTCAGAGAGCCATTCCCCCACAATCACTTTTACCAGGTGAGTAAACTACCATTTCCAATGGCAGTATCTCCAAAGCTATGCATTCTGTTATTTATGGATCAAATATTGTCATCTTCATCAGCATCACATCCACTTACATTGCTGACCTCAACCCTTGTCTCTAACAGTTTCTATCCTTGCTTGAGGTGTACATACTGTATTCATGCTAGATTTATTTATTCATTTATTTAAAAGTTGGTAACCGAGAAAGACACACTGAGCTAAGACTCATTTCCAGGAGTGATCCAGGGGGAGGAGGAGTTTATACAGTTGTAAATATATAGGGATATGTGTTGGGCTGTGGTGGGATATGGCATTTATCTGCATGACTGTACACTGACCTTAGGTAATTTCAGAAGTGGAGGAGTGTAGTGGAGCCATGCATTATGTTTACCCAGGTTAGTGTGAACAAGTGCAGAGAAATCCCATATCCCACCATAGCCCATCGCATATTTGCTTTATACAACAAAGCTGTGGTGTGTTTTTTTTTTTTTTTTGGTCTTTTACATTGTTTTTTTCTGTTTGGTTGTGGTCTGTGGGCTTTGTAATCTTTATTCCTCAGTATTGCAGTGGTATGATTGGTTATTTATCTGGTAGCATAGTGTGATTGGTTAGTTTTCCATGTTGGTGTTTTGTGATTGGATGTTTTGCGATAGTGGGAGAGACTTTCGGCGAGAGTTTTGGCATGTTTATCTTGGTTCCACTTTTTTTAATCTTTACTCTGCATTATTTATTATGGATATTTTCCTTTTTCTGGATATTATGTTATGTTATTGGGTTGCTTGGGGGTGTGTTATTGAGTGGGTGTGTGGTTTTGTTTGTGAATGTTATGGAAGTTGCGGGTATGATATGTGGTGAGGGACATGTGTGTGTGAATTGGGGGTGTTTATGTGGACTATATTTATTATACTTCATTTTTTGGACATGTGCAACATTCTCTGTTATTTATTTTCACTTCTGTTTTTTAGGTAGTGTCGACTGCAGAGTGCTACGCTACTGTCCTTTGCAACGCTGTTTTGCCATTTTCTCTAGATATAGGTGAACCTGCTTTTACCTTGCAAGGCAGCACAGGTGTTTGTAATTTTTAGGTTTCCCAGGTTGATTAGTGTTTCTTCAGTGTGCTCAACTGGTTTCTTGCCTGCTATGACATATCTACAATATAGATATGTGCAGCTACAGTGGAAATCACACTGTAGCTCAGGTGTCAGTGAAGCTGTGCTTTTTCTCTGTCTGCGGTTGGTGATATGGTCTTTTATAAGATGCCATATCACTTTACCCCTCTTGTATAAGTACAATTATATACTTACCAAAACAGGAACAATGAGCAAGAAAGAAGTCCACTGAGCAAAAACAAATCCATATGTCATTAACAAGGCATGAAGCAATAGGGAAGACTATACATATTACATATCAAGTGCAGAGTATAGAACAGTGGGAGAGTAGGTGAGGGGTCAGAAAGAGGTTGGGATTTATGTAGCTGGAAAAAAACTATATAGATGGGGTACAGAGACTCATAGACATAGACTTAGGGCATTATGGCTAACTTGAATGGGGCTATCATATTAGAAGGGAGTTTCAGGGGAATCAGCTGGAGGCCTGAGTGGGGAAGCAGGGGCAGGAGGGCTGGAGGGATAGTTTTAGCAGGTATTTTAGGGAAGAAAGGGAGATGGATACCCAAATAGGGCAGGGAAGTTGGTTCCAGAGAAGGGGCAGGTGGTTGGAGAAGGCAGATTGTCCAGCACGGTAATACACCTAAGGAAGAGAGAAGGTGTGTGAGTCTCTAGAGTGGAGTGGGTAGTCAGAGGAACTGGAAGGTGGAGGAGGGAGGAGAGGTAGACAGGGAAAGAACTGAATCAGTATTTGGCAACAAACGATGCACTATGAAGTTGATGGCAGAGGGAGAGGGGAATGACTGAGAGCAAAAAGCATAATGAACAGTGGTAAGTGAGGTGAGGGAGATTGGTGGCAAAATGGCAGAAGGCATTGCACAGAGTGTCAAGTCTGGTGAGTGAGGAGGAAGGGGCTGAGCCATATACCACATCTGCATAGTCAAATAAGGGGAAAAATTAGTTTAGTGACAAGCTCATGATGAGTTAGGAGGGTAAGAAAGTCATTAGAGAGATACAAAGCACCTAGTTTGGGGCTGCATTTGGTGTGTAAGGCATCTAAGCAATAGGAGAAGTCCATCTTGGGGTTAAGCCATATGCCCAAGTATCTGAAGGTGGATACAGTTTCCAAAATGATGCCATGGGGGTGTGATAGATTGGGGGTATTGGAGGTTGGTGAGTTTCTGGGATGAGCCAAAAGTCATTGATACAGTCTTCCTAGTATCCATTGTGTGTTAGTTTGAGTTAAACCATTTTAGAAAATGGCAACAATCAATTCTAAAACCTGATTGGCTGAGACAGGCTCCAAGCTGAGCATTTATTTTTCAATAGATGCCCAGCTAAAAATAAGAGCCAGTCCAAGTGCCTCTTCACAGAGTAGCATTCTCCTGTGAGCCATTTTCTAAGCTCAACAATACCCTCCACGGTGGGCATTATTGGGAAATACAGGACCTTCCAGGGGCTATAAGGCCCTCCGTCTGTGGCATCGGGCCTTATTACACCCCTGGGTAACAAAAGAATTCATTCACATATCTGGACTGCCTTGTACGGTATGGGCTGCACGCCAATTGGCTCTTGCTCTGCACCATTGGGCGTGTAGCCCTACGGGGCAGTCAGTCAGTGGGCGGCGGGGCGGCAGGCGGGTGGGATGCTGCCACCCGCCGGCTGCAGGCGTGGTGGGGCTTCGTGGGTAGGTGGGTGGGTGGGGTGGGGACACTACATCACCAGGGATCTGTTCTTGGGGGAGTTGCAGCATTTTGCAGCCTGCAATCGGGCTTGTCCACTGGACCACCAGGGATATGTCCTTGAGGGGTTGGACTCTGTGTTGCCGAGATCGGGCTGGTGGGGGAGGTATTTTACAATTATGCCCATGATCGGGCTGGGGTGGGTTATTTAAACGCACCTTGATGAGGATAGTGGGGGGTTATTTAACCTTATGCCCTTAATCAGGGCCAGTCGGGAGGGGATTTTACACTTTTTGTCCACGATCGGGCCAGTCGGGGTGGGGATTTTTACACATTTGCCCATGGTGATTGGGCTGCAGGAGCGTTGGTCCCCAGCGGCTGCTGCCTGGCAGGGCACCAGGTGCAAGTCCTTGTGGATCGGTGCACCTGCATGCTATTGGCATGCAACTGGGGCCATAAATAGATGCAAATGGCCCCCCCGCGCCTTGCATGAATTATGGCCCCATTTGCATGTCATCTTTTGAATATGAGAAATTTGTGCATGGTGCAATGGTACTTGCACCACCGCAACTTGAATGCTCCACTCTGACCACTTGCGGTGGCGCAAGTTCCACTGCGCCATGCACAGTGGCTGTGGCTGGGGGGGTGATATTCAAAGGAGTTGCTCAATAGTGCAACTCCTTTGAATATAGCCCCGGCCACACCCCTGCACAACTATTTTGTGCAGTGCAAGGGCTTGCATCACAAAATAGCGCAGTTTGAATATCCAGCCCTATGTACATATTTTGTTCCTATTCCAACTGTATTACTGACTGTTTGTGTTATGTTCATCTGGTTCTACCTGATTCTGTGTAATGCCTAACTTGTATCATGTTGTCCTCTGTATGAACTTGCATTTCATTCTAGTCTCCCGGGTCGTACCTGAAAATAGGCAAATGTCTTGTCTAGTGTGCTTACCTGATCAACAAAAGCTATATAAATAAATAAATAAATATTTCCAGGTCCTCAGTCAAAGCTACTTTATTTATTTACTTATTTTAAATTTCTTTCCCCAGGAGGGCTTCATTAAAGGAATAATGCACAACAGGGTGGGTGCTGTGCTGGGATAACATCCTGCTGCTTGTGGTTGGGTCTGAGGCTGCAGACCAAGGGCATCTAACACCTGAGAAGAGATGCTATCTCAGCATAACACTCACCCTGGAGTGCATTATTCCTATTATACAATGGCTTGTGCATTAAATAAAGAAAAGAAATGGGGAAAATATGTTTACATTTTTTCCTTACTTTCTGTAGGGGGTAGGCATACTAGTTATAAAAAATGTCCATAGTTTTTCTTTTGTGCAGCAGGTGGCACTGATGCTTTATATGCAGCTTTATGGTCTGTGTTGTGACTGCTTCTGGGTGGTCTGTGATTCATTTGTTTGTTGCTGTGTCATGACCTCGGTGACTGATTTTGTGTGCTCCCCCCCATTTATTCCTTTGTTGTTCAGTCATGTGCTATATTTATCTATTTCGGTCCCTCTGGTTTTTCCAGTCCCCTGCTCAGCTCCTTGTGTGTGCCTGTGGTGAGCAAGCAGTACATGATGCCAGGTGCTGCACAACAGCCTTTTTAAATGGCATGCCATTGACCACTGCAGTCATCTGTGGTAAAGCCGTATTGAAGTTACAGCACTGGAAATAATACAGCACAGTTAAAGCAGAGAAGAAAAAAAAGACGTTTCTGTCTTTTAGTGTGCTTTTAATTTTTGATGTTAGTGTGGCCATTGTAATGGGGATGGACTGTTACTGTACCACGGAGCAGAGCGAATAGTGTAGGAGAGCAGGTTCAATTTACTTGTTTAATGTTTGCTTGCTTGTTTTCTGTATACTTTATGAAGAAGTGAGTAATACTATGCAAAGCAATAATGCAACTTTGAGGGAATGAGTGTGAAGCTGATTGGTAAAGCGGCTTTCACTTCTGCACTAGGATCACTGAAGCAGATATTGGGGATTGCTGTGGAGTGACATTTTTGCATTTTTAACATTTACTGCAGTCACGATTGTGGTGGGACTAGAGCCAGGATGTTATGCTGGGATAACATCGCAGGTCCAGTCTCACACTGACCAATTACAGGCCAGCATTCTTTCTTTCCATTGTATAATTAGGTGTGTCACCTAGTTTTCAAAAGGGTGCTAGGGCAACATTTCAAACAGCCATTCAGCAGCAAAATTTGCTTCAGTAACTTAGCTTTCATCAGTACAGTTACTGTAGTTGCACAGGTGCAATGGTTAGGGTTCCAGTGACATGAAGGTACTGTATAATTTATAAATGTTACCAGCACTCCGAAGTGACATTGTACATATATGATTACAGAGCACTTAGCATTTCCTCTCTCCATTCTGGTCTGGTTTCAGGAAAGATCTCTCCACTGTCTCCTCCCTGCTGTGTGTAACTGATTATATCCTCTCAGGAATGGATCAGGGCTGCATCACAGCCACCGTGAGCCTTACTTTGCTTTGCTATTTGTTATCTCTCAACTACTGCCACCATGTATTGCCAAATGTAACAACTGTAACCTTTCACTATGTATTACCTGCTCTTGTTATGTTCTTGTTATTCTGATGTTTCTACTCTGTACTACCTTACGTGGCCCAGGTCACACCTGAAAATGGTCCCTGGGATCAGTGCACCTAGCAGGTTAACAAAATCATTAATAAATAAAAATCTTCATTGATCTGGCTAAGGCCTTTAACTCAGTGTCTCAATCCCTGCTTCTGAAAAAGCTGAGACTTGCTGGCCTCTCAGCTCCTGCTGTTCATTGGTTATGTTCTTATCTCAAGGACCATCTACAGTCATTACAGGTAGGTAGTGCCCTGTCACCTCCTCTAATTATATAGGTCAGTGTCCTATAAAGCTTTATCCTGGGCCCTATACTCTTCTCCATTTTCTTCAATGACCTCCCTTCAGCCTATGCCAACTCAGATATGTACATATATGCAGATTATACTGTCATCTACATTTGTGCCCCCTCTACCACTGATGTAGAATGTCTGCTACAGCAAGACTTCCACAATGTCTTATGATGGTTCCAGTCAGCCCAGCTTTCTGTCAACACTAAAGAAAACAGCCATGATCTTTGGCACCAGTCAACAACTGGCCAAATTCACTTCAGTGCCCACTTTCTCCACATTGGATGGCTGCCCACTTGAAATGGTTCCATCCTTCAGGTACCTTGGAGTGTGGCTTTACAGCAAGCTTCACTGCTCTGCCCACATCAATTTCTTCCATGCCAAGTTCCATCCTAAAATTGGTGCCTTGTACCAAAATAAAAATGATATTCTCATTTAGGTTTGCCAAGCACTTGTCACCAAAATGGTGCTCTCATCTTTGACTACTCGGATGTGGTCAATGGGTCCACCCCCTCCACCTCACTGGCTAGATTGGATACTATCTGTAACTCTTTCTGTTGCTTTGCATCCAACTCATTCCCTCAAACTCATCACTTTTCATGTTACACTTCACTATTCAATCTCCCCCTTCCATCCCAACACAAGGTGCACTGTATCTTCTTTATATCAAAATACTGGTTTGGATCCCTTACCTCCTACCTCTCATCACTCCTCTCCATTGCTCACTCTGCATCATGCTCCTTTCCATGACAAGGACCATTGCATCTTTGCAATGTCATGTCCTGCACCTTGGTTGGCCAATCAGCCTTCACCTATTATCTCCCCTCACTTTGGAACCAACATCCATCTTCCCTCCACTTCATTGCTTCCTCTGCCTCCTTCAAATATCAACTGCAACTCTTTCCTGTACCCCCTTTCTCCTGTTTCCCATTCCCCTAACTGTCTTGATAACCTGGTGTATTGCTTAACTGTCAGTTTATTTTGAGACCATTCTGCACTTTATGTTGTCTTTGCACTTTTTGTAACCCTGTATTTGTTTAAGCTATGTATTGCTTTTATCATATGCTCCCCCATACTGGGACACACCTAGAAATGAGCCTCATCTCAGTGTGCCTCTCCCAGTCAACAATTTTCAAATAAATAAACACATAACTAAAAATGGTCTTGCCGCTAGAACACAGCAGCATGTAAGCAAAATAGGATGCACACTATGCAGTGTCAGCTAATTAGGCACAGGGGTGCTGCTAGACCTGGGTCTCTGGGTCTTGAGTGCCAGATGACTTCATATGGGCCCCCACACTTCCTCAATGGAACTGCTGCGACTAATTATTTTATAAAAAACTTCTACAGTATGGCCTAACCCCAGCTTTTAAGGGGTTGGGCCTGGGATAGTTTGTTATCCTTACAATGCTTCTCTTAGAGAATAACTGACCCCCTAAACTCAGTATTGCCTTTGGAACCTTGCAAATGTTGCTGTCCTGCAACACTTTTATTGCACTGTAATGGATTATATTGACACAGAGTCTGTGTCCTTGCTTGATTGTTATTTAAAATGCTTACTTACCTAGTTGTATTAATCCTATTTGTATTTATTGTTCTTAGTTTACCTCTGTTCTCCCTTCCCTATCTGGAAATGAGCTGTTACCAGCTCAGTATGTATTTCTCAGTAAAACTTTTGAAATAAATAAATAAACGCACACATACTTAAAATAAAACACATATAATGGCTGAGTGGTAACTATTCACTATAGATGCAATGTATCACCATTTATGCCATGAGGAAGTTGCATGACTTGTCTAAATGCTTTTACATAGCTGGTTTGAGTTGGGCAGTGCTGCTCACACATGTCACATAATCTGGCAAGCCTTTCCAGATGTGGGGTGCTTCTATACTAAATGCCTTTTTACTTATCCTATGCTTTATTTTGGGGCCATGGAGGATTTCCTGAGTCTATGACCTCCACCTGTATATAGAGATTGTTTTGATTAGCAGCAAGACCATTCAGATAACTAGCTGGTGTGCCCTAAATACATTTATACATATATACATCACCTGGTGTAAATTCTTCTGCCCTTAAAAGCTAGGATGCCAAATGACTAACATTATATAGGCTATAGTGGAACATTGTGTGACACACATCTAGTGTAAACCTGCATGATCGGTTGTAGATGACAATTAGCTTATGCAGTATCATTTGGCATGCCATCCTGAAGACCACATCAACACATTCTAAAGTGGTGAAAGTTTATTGATACAATAAACCAGTCTTTCGTTTAGTAAACATGCTAGCCTACCCCATAGGCATTTCATTTTACACATGAATAAAACAATAGAAGGAGAAAGATGCAAATACCTACTTATATTGAATCTCTTGTTTGTTACACTGTTTTGAAACTTCACAAGCCAATTTCGAGCATTCTGCATTATATGAAGGATTTCTTGTTTGTGAAAATTACTGTAGTTCAAAACAGATCTAGAAGGAAGACAGAAGCTATTGTATTTTAAATAAAATAATACACTGTTCATAGAAAAGAAAAATGCCTTATGAAGTTTCCCTATTGTCTAAAATCTGCTCCTTTAGTTAAGCAATCAGGGAAAATTTAGTAGTACAATATGCAAGTCATTTTGTAGCCTAGCACTAAGACGTCAATCAACCCAATGAAAATTTTAAGGAAAAAATAACTCCCCTGTAGTGTTTAACAGTCAACTAATGAACTGGAAGTGCTTGCAACAATAACTCGTTCAGTGTTGATGGACCGTTGAATCCATGCTCCATTTCCTTGAAATGCCATATGTGAAACCCTTAGTCCATAAAAGCAAGCTTAGGCCATGAGCTGCTGCCAGCAATATCTGCACCTAAAGTATCATTATGGCAAGTATCCCATTTTCCTGCAACAGTCAATCATTTATGATTTCCCTGCCAAAAATGGAATGACATCAATAACAAAAGAATGGTCTGTTTTCCTTTATCATTAAAGACACATCTGAAATACACAACTTCTATATTTATAGTAATATTTCAAATATCATGTTCAATTTGGACATGCCATCAATATCTATGGCAATTATTTGAGAAAAATGTGTTTTCTGTATTAAATTACTTTATATACAATTGCTGCCCTAGATGGACTTGATACTTTAGTGTTTTTTGTATAACTAGTACTTCCAGGATTTGAGTTTTTCTATTGAGGCCAATTACTTCAGTCCTTCTAATGTTGAATGAGGCTTTGTCAGTAACTTCCTCTAGTAAACAACTTATGAATGCTGAACAGAGAGTTAAGCATTCCCTGTTCCCAGAGCTGGTTTATTACTGCTATAGAATGCAATATACAGTACTTTATCAAATTTATCAAACTGCACAACACAACATACAATTGTTGTTTTGCATATGCTCTCTGAGTTTGTAAATTATAATTTTTTTCCCTTTGGCTGCATGCTTGGAATATAAAAAACTCAATATAGTCTGTACAGGCTTGTTATTTTGTAAGTGTCCACATAGCTTGCAAATGATATTTTGTTTGTTTGTATTCATGGAATATTAACTATATGATTAGGTGTTGTGGCCTAAATATCTTTATAGATTTTTGTAGGACATACAGTTGACTGACCAATGTGTATGTTTAGAATTTGATTTGAAAATCCACTCTCACCTCTTATCTGCTTTTGGACAATGTGCATTGTTAAATGTTTTTATGCCATATACTACAACATTCTACTAAGAATCTGAGGATGTTATAGTTCATTTTTTTCTCTATAGCTATTCAGTTTGTGTCCATGAAAGAGATATGCAAATGAAAAACACATGGCAAAAAATATAGGCACACAATATAACTGCTTACTGGTAAAACACTGCCATTATTATTTAAGTTTTACTATTTAAACATTATTTAAACAGAGCACATATAGTACATTTGGTTTTCTCCTTAAAATGGAACAGTGGCAAATTGTTAGGTAATAATAGATCCCCTAGCATGATTGACAAACGGACCCTTCTTTAACTTTCATTTCATTCTTATTGTTTATACTAGAAAGGCATGTGAGCCAAATTGTCCATTTTCTCACATGTCCAGTGACAAAATTTGGTACAATAATACATATTGGTAAACATTACATAGTTTGGAATGGGAGAGCATAAAAAATTGGTACAATAACACATATTGGTGAACATTACACTGTCAGGAATAATAGTCATACAAAGGGGACAGAACATAATAGGGAAGGTACTGATAAGGATAACATAACTACAGTATATAATACATTTAAAGAGGAGAGCAAAACATATGCCAGGTGAGAAGTGCAGGAAATTGAAAAGAAGAGATTGGAGCTGAGACCATGGGCCAAGGTCAGCTGTATTGGAGTGTGCCTAAAAAAGTAGGATTTTAATTGATTTTTGAATGATGTAAGTGTGTTGCACAGGACCATGGGAGGGGGAAGGTTGTTAAACAGTTTGGCACATTTGTAGAAGAAGAAGTGTTGCTCCTGGGTTGATACAGATTAATGCAACAGGTGTAGAGAGAAATAACACATAATAAAACTGGTATTTGAAACCATTTTGCAAGATGTCATAATATCTTGAAAAGGAACAGCCACCAAGCACCTGGGTCCTTGGTGGTTTTTCCTTCTAATTTCTGCACTGGGTGCATGGTGCTGAACCAATTAGTGAGCATCTTTCACAGCACTGATGGCTACAGAAGGTAAAGCCATCAAAAAATGGAGAACAATGAGTACCAATGCCTGTAGTCTGGGTAACAAGCTTCCTGAATTAGTGGCCTTGATGGAGGAGGAAGATCTGGATATTGTGGCAGTCACAGAAACATGGTACACACAGAACCATGACTGGGACGTAAACATACCAGGATACACTATCTACAGGAGGGACAGGGAGGTAAAGAGGAGGAGGAGTAGCTCTACATAAGAGAAGAAATCAAAGCAACAGAACAAAAGGGTAAACAGGGAGGAGAAGAAGCACTGTGGGTCAATTTGGAGGCAGGCAATGGCACCACAATCTGCACAGGGTTGTATACAAACCCCCTCTCAGGGAGAAATGGACAAAAATGATAGAAAGTATACTTAGAATGGCAGATAAAGGAGATATTGCTGATGGGTGATCTGAATATGCGCAGATGTTAACTGGAGTGCAGTTGCAGCAGCCACTTCTAAGAGTGGGGTTATTCTGGATGCCCTACAGGGGACATGCCTTAGACAACTAGTATTAGAGCCCACTCGAGAGGGAGCAATCTTAGACCTGGTTTCTCAAATGGAGATGAAGAGAGATCACAGATGTAAAAGTGGGTAGCCATCTGGGAACTAGTGACCATCAAACAGTATGGTTCACAATAAACACAACAATAAGTCAAGCCATACAAAGACAAAGGTACTGGATTTTAGGAGGGCTGACTTTGCCAAAATGGGTGAGTGCCTAAGGAATGCACTAGCAAATGGGCAGGAAGGAGGGGTGGAAGAACAATGGGGAATAATAAAAACTGCCATCACAGAGGTAACAAGCCTTTGTGTAAAGCAAATAAACAAAATGAAATGAGGTAAGAAACCACTATGGTTCTCAAATGAAGTGGCAGTGAAGGTTCAAGAGAAAAAGAAAGCATTCAGGAAGTACAAGGAATCATAGAAGGAACAGGACAGAGAACTGTATCAGTTAAAGCAAAATGAAGCTGGAAAGTCAGTCAGAACAGCAAAGGCCCAAACCAAGGAAAAGATAGCCAACTCAGTTAAAAAGGGGGATAAAACCTTTTATAGGTACATCAGGGAGCAAGGAAGACCAAGGGAGGGATAGTGAGGCTTAATAAAGGGAGGAGGGTGGGCAGAGGGTGACTGTGAAAACAGAGATACTAAACAAATATTTTTGCTCAGTATTAACAAAGGAAGAGGGGAGGTACCTAAAACAAACAGTAGAAACACTCTGGATACAGAAGTTGATACCAGCCATTTACTGAAGAAAGAGTTCTGAAGAGCTCTTAAAACTGAAAGGTGGACAAAGCAATGGGACCTGATGGAATTCATCCCAGAATTTTAAAAGAACTAAGGATAGAACTAGTGACACCACTGACTACCCTCTTTAACAAATCATGGGAGGATGGGGTGGTACCTGAGGACTGCAGGAGGGCAGATGTGATTCCCTTCACAAAGTGGAGCAGGCAGAAGCAGGAAACTACAGACCTGTTAGTTTAACCTCAGTGGTAGGAAAATGATGGAATCACTTCTGAAGGAAAGAATTGTTGCGTATCTAGAGGCCAGGGGCACAGGACCCAAGGCAGCATGGATTCACAGCGGAAGGTCATGCCAGACGAATCTGATAGATTTCTTTGACTGGGTGACCAAAGTAGTAGATCAGGGAGGGGCTGTGGACATGGCCTGCCTAGACTTTAGCAAGGCATTTGACACAGTCCCACACAAAAGATTAATATACAAGTTAGCCAGACTGGGAGTGGGTCCCAAGATGACAGCCTGGGTAAAGAATTGGCTGGAGAATAGGACACAGAGAGTAATAGTAAATGGAGTCCACTCTGAAAAAGGGGTTAGCAGTGGGGTCACCACAGGGTTCAGTAATAGGACGGTCCTCTTCAATGTCTTTAAAAGCGACATTGCAGAGGGACTGAAGGAAAAGTATGTCTTTGCAGATGACACAAAGATCTGCAACAGAGTTGATGCACAAGGTGGGATGGAGAAAGGATAAGAAGGGACTTGGCAAGGTTAGAGGAATGGTCAAATGTATGGCAGCTTAGATTCAATGCTAAGAAGTGCAAGGTAATGCACCTGGGAAACAAAACCCAGGAAGAGTACACAATGGGGGTTGAGATACTAACAACAACAAAATGGAAGGGACCTGGGGTAGTCATATCAGATGACCTAAGGTGGGCAAGCAATGTGAGAGGGCAGCAAGGAGGCTGGGGATACTGGGATGCATAGGGAGAGCATCACCAGCAGAAAACAAGTTATTATCCCTCTGTACAGACAGCTGGGTGAGACCACATCTGGAGTACTGCTTGCAGTTCTGGACCCAATCTCCATAAAGACATAGACAGGATGGAAGCTGTCCAGAGGAGGGCAACTAAAATGGTGCAGGGTCTGCACCAGAAGACATATGAAGTGAGACTTAAGGAGCTTAATATGTATAGCCTTGAGGAAAGGAGGAGAGGGGACATGATAGAAACTTTCAAGTACCTCAAGGGAATCAACAAAGTCAAGAGGGTAGCATCTTTCAAAAAGAGGTGTGCAGAACAAGGGGCACAATTTGAAGATAGAAGGGGGCGGCTCAGAGGTAATTTAAGAATATTTTTCACAGAGAGGGTTGTGGATGCATGGAACAGCCTTCCAGAGGAGGTTGTGGAGTCAAAAACAGTGGTGGAATTCAAGCATGCATGGGACAGTCATAAGGCAATTCTAGGGGGTGGGGGTAGGAAGAAGTAGGCTGCTGGTTAACTAGGATCTGCAGCTTATCCATCAGGTAGGGAAATGGGCAGACTGGGTGGGCCAAGCGGTCCTTGTCTGCCGTCAAATTCTATGTTCTATGTTTCTATGTTTCTATGGTGGTTTTTCCTTTTCATTACTGCACTTATATAAAGAGCACTGTGGTTTTGAATCTGGTGCTTGCCTACTGTAGCATGTTGTGGTATCATGATAAATTACATTTTGGGGTATGTCACAACTGCTATCTAGAAAAGATGGATACATCACAATGGAATGCTGAACCAATCAGTGAGCATCTTTCACAGCACTGATGACAAAATAATCATGTGCAGCATTGAAGCAAGTATCTGAAATCAAAGGGAAACAGTTACATCTGCATACAAATTTAAAAGCTATTGCATGTACATTGATATTGCATGAACTGGATATGCAATAATCTGACTAAAATTATGCATTCTTTCATCACCTGTGAGTGGGAAGGACTTTTATAGCTCACTTGTGGCTCCATCTCTTATATGTTATGGTCATGCTCCCTTGCTTATAAAGAAAAATCACATATTTCAAGTTATTCTTTTGCATATGCTTGATACCATCTGAAAACTAAAACTTTCTTTTTAAATCAGGCATCCATCACAGATGTAAGCTGTTCAGCTGATTACTAGAGGGAACAAGCACAGTTTCATTCATTAGATGGCAGACAACTGAAGTGGAGAGAATGTTGTATTAGTCGTGCATGGTGGGACCATTTGTATCCTTTCCTGAGATGTTATGTGGAAAAGGATGGGTTGGGTGCCTGGAGAGGGGGATTGTGGTGTATACTTCACCAAGTGGGATAGGTTGTGTGGGTGGGATGATAATTATCACAACATGAGGGCAATCAATTTCATTATTTTTAGTCTGTAAAACTATATTTACTTTATCAGAAAAGATGGGAGGTTGGATCAGAAGCTACAAGGGTTTGGGAACAGATTTTCTTGGTTATGTCATGGGACAGAGAGTAGTGTCGGGGGGCCCTAGATGGTGGGGGTGGTTTTAAATTTTCATGTTTGTAGTTTAAAAATAAAGCACGACTTTGCCTAGTGATACTTTGCCTATGAAGTGCCACTTTCATAAGGTGAAATGCTATGTGAAGTTGCACTTTGCCAGTGAAATACCACTTCTTGAAGTCTTTACCTGGATTTTAGGAGAATGAGAAATGTGTTAGGAAAAAACTGCAAATTGTGAAAGATGCAGTAGGAGTGGGCAGCTCATGGGACTTGATAAAAGAGGGGGGTACTGCAGGTGGCAAATCTCTGCAAAGAGAAGGTGGGGAATGGTTAGAAGGGGTCAACTGCAGTTTTTCGTGAGGATGGCAGAGGAAGTGAAGACAAAATGAAGGGCATTCATAGGATTCAGAGCAAGTCAGACAGAGGTGGATGGGGTGGAGGAAATCAGGACAGATTGAGGGTGCTTAGTAAAATAGCAAGACAGACAAATGCAGAAACTGAGCTGAGGAAAGCAGAGGAGGTTAATAAAGGTGACTAAGCAGTCTTTCAATACATATATGTGCAGTGCAAAACCAGGGAAGGGGTGGTCAGGCTCAGATAGAGAGAAGGATGGGATGATGATGAGAAGGGGAAGACAAACTTATTGAATGGATACTTCTGTTCAGTGTTCATGGAGGAAGACAGGGGACCACTGCCTGAATTCAGCAGTAAAATCAGTAAGGGGATATTTGCAGGTATCCAACATGGAGCTCATCATGGAGCAGAGGATTTTAAAGGGCCTACAGTCATTGAAGGTGAATAAATCTATTAGCCCTAATGGGATGCACCCATGAAAATTGAGGGAAATGGGAAAGGACCTGGCAGGAATTCTGGAAAATCATGTCAACTGCTGTTTGGAAACTGGAAAAGTGCTGGGGGACTTGAGTGCAGCAAATGTGCTCCCCATGCAAAAAAGTGGGAGGTGAGATGAGCCAGAACCTACAGACTTGTCAGTCTGACTTCCATCGTGGTGAAATTGGAATCAAAAATAAAGGAGATGCTAAAAGTGTTTCTGGAGGAAAATGGTCTACATGATACCAGGCAACAGGGGCTTACCAGTGGTAGGCCAAGCCAAATGAACCTAATCAAATTATTTGATTGGGTGACAAGGTCATTGGATAAGAGTCAGGCAGTGGCTATCATGTATCTGTATTTTAATAAGGCCGTTGACTCCATCCCACATAGTTAGTTGATCATGAAACTGGGTGACAGAAGGGTGGGGACAAAATAATTAGATGAGTAAAAAACTGACTTAATGGAAGAACTCAGAGACTGGTCCTGAATAGGGAGCATTCCAAGGTGAGGGATGTCATCAGTGGAATGCCCAAAGGATCAGTTTTATGACTGGTCATCTTTAATATTTGAATATGTGACATAGAGAGAATGAGGTCCGGGGAGAGGTATGACTCTGCAGATGAAACTGAGATTTGGGAAGGGTAGATGGTGAAGATAGGATATAGAGCCATAAGGGAAAACCTAAAAAGATTTGAAAGGAGGGTAAGGATGTGGCAGCTGTTATTTAGTACCAAGAATGGCAAACTAGGGTCCTACAGTATGTGGGGATGGTGCTGATGGTGGAGAGACCAGTGCAAGAAAGGGACCTGGGGCAATAAAAATTGAAAACCTGAAAGTGTTGGCTCAATAAATGAAGGCTGTAGGTGGAGCAAATGGGATGCTGGGATGCATAGAGAGGGGATCAGTAGCTTAAGAAGGGAGGTGATACTGCGAGTGTACAGACCTCTGGTTAGACCGCACTTGGAGTACTGTATGCAGTTGTAGAGCACACACTTGAAGAAGGACAGTGTCTGGAAGCAGTACAACAGTGGATAACCTAACATACACAGGGACAACATTAGTACTTTGTGAATACCTTTTCCTGAATATTTGGGCTAAATGTTAGTTTTTGGGGCCCAAATAATCAAGCATTCATTTTTTGTTATTCAGCTTGGAGGGCAAGGGAGGAAAATAAACATAAAACTAACCTATCCCCATATCTGCTGGCCAGGGCTAATTTCCTGGCCAACCACTGACTTATTCCATTTTTTCCCAACCCACCTCCCCCTTTCCCTGTACCCCAGAGACAGAAAAACTAATGTTTCCTAATTACTAGCTCCTGGCACTATGTCAGGAATCGACAGAATCTTTTAAACTGCACCATACTCCCTAGCTCTACTTTCCCATTCTTCCAAACCATATGTTTTAATTATATCTCTCATCTAGAACTTGATCTTTGATTTTATGGGGGATAATAGCAATCATCCCCCATCTATAGCCTACTATAGGAAGGGAAAAATTTACATACTAGGTGGGTCAAGTGGTTGCCAGCAAATTCTATGTTTCTATATTTCTGTTTATGCGACAGTCAGCCTCCTCTCACTGTTTGTCCTTGCCCAGCCCACTCTGTATGCTGCCTGTATAGAAAACAGTGTAATGGTGTGAGCAGCAAGGTGTGCAGTCATGAGGGAGAGGTGGTATAGTAACATTATTAATGATGCTGTACAGCCTAAAATGGAAAGACTCAGAGTAACCCCATTCAAATACTGTATGCTTGAACTTGATGTCAGAACAATTTTAAAGAGCTGTGATGCCACTAGAAAATCTTTGATATACATGTTTACAAACTGTTTTACTTTTAGCACCCATATTTTCTCTACTTATCTTCTCTTCATTATGAAAGCCTACTACCTGACTGTAAGATTTGTGTCCCTCAGATGTCAACTACTCCTGCTGCCTTAAAACATGCAAAGCCACTTAACGGACCAGATGCCAGATGACAGTTATGTACACAGATTCCAAAAGTCACTGCTGTCACCTCCAGTTGATAAAAGAGAGTAAACACCAGTTCCAGCTTAAAACGTCCCTTGTATTTCCAGTGAGGAGAAACACATACATAAATAACCACAGCAGGAAAAGAACAGAAAAACCTTACGTTTCACCTTACAGAAAGGCTTTTTCAAAGCTTGTGACCTCTACAGTTGACCAGTTTATATAGAAGGTCAGAAGTTGTGCAATTTAAAATTTAAAGTTACAGTGTACATATAATCACATGATCCCACACATGACATTCACCAGCATACCTTAAACATAAGGACACACAATTTAAAAACAATACCCTTATGTCAATCCCCTTGTACTGTATGAATGAGGAAACTACCTCATATCTAATTCACAATTCATATTCCAATCAGGGGAATTAGAGTCATACAGACAAAACTATATTCCTCTACATGCTTTTTCATCTACAAGAACTGAAAACTCCCCCAAGGGGAAACAATCAGCTAACAGAAAGTGACTGGATTCTATACTAAAGAAGCATATGATCCATCCTGAAATAAGGGGGGGAGGATAGTGGGTATGCATAAGAGATTGCAATGGTGGGAAGGGGCAATGGGAGAATGAATACAAAGTGAAGGAAAAGGGAGAAAAAAGGGAAAGTGGAAAAGGGGAAAAATAGAGAAAAGGCAAGCAAATAAACTGGAAATAAAGTACACAATAGTTACTAAACACAGTCAAAGGGGGTAAATATAGACATAAGAGAGGAAAAACTGCAATCACAATTAGTCACAAGGAGGACTATCTGAAAAATCAGTAACATAGGGAAAATGAAAATTAAGTATGGAAAGCAAACCAAACTTTAATTGTTAATAAGAAAAGGGGTTAATTCAATTTGATTAGTCAGACCCTTTGCATTACTGCATGCTCCCAATTTAAAAAAACAATGATTCCCTTTTGCTCAAGGCAAGTTCTCTGTTGCCTCTCTTATGCCCCATACACTGTTCCAGCCCCATAAATGATCATTCATATTCATCTTTACTTACAGCATTCTTTATGTATGAAGCTACACGTATTCAATATTTTCCTTCTTGATTTCTCAAATATATTCAACTATCCTATTGTTCCATTTTCTTTTGGTGCACCCCATATAGTATGCACTGCATGTACAGTTTGTCATATAAATCACAAACATGTGATCACAATTCATAAAAGCTCTAGCCAGAGCTGATATGGCTGTGAGGAGATGCCAAATGACCAAAGTTACACGTGAGCATTGAAAATTTTGAACACCCTGGTGTAACTTGACCGTTTTTTGGATTTTTTTCACCAAATTTTCAACATGACCTTTTTGGGACCCCACCTCATAAAGAGTGCCACTGTCATTTTGTTCACTTGTCCTGAAAGGTGATTTCACAGAGCAATCATGACATTCTGTGCCACAGGTGCCAAAACATATTTTGGGCAAGATGTGAAAAATGACTTTGTACTGTTAATGAGGAGATGTGAAAAAATTGCAATGTTGAAAATCTGGAGTGAAAATATAAAAATTGATGAAGTTAGGAGCATGCGTAGAAACTGCACAATGCACTTTTGTAATGCAGTTATTTTTTGGAATTTTGGGCCCCACCTCATGAACAGTGGCACTGTCATTTCATTAATCGGTCCTGAACGGTGATTCCATGCAGCGTCCGCAAAATCACCTTTTTGGACCAAGTAATGGAATGACAGTGGCAGTGTTTATGAGGTGGGGTCCCAAGAAACCAATACTGAAAATTTGGGGCCAGAATTCCTACAAATGGCTGATTCATCAACATAAGTTGAAAACCCCATTAACTGCCATTATAGCATGGTAACCTTTGATTCTTCAGTTTGCAGTTCGGCTTTGAAGAGTGCAGACATGTCCCGGTCCAGAGAAGATGACAGCTCCAACCTCCAGAGTTAAGTATGGGATAAGGGGGTTGTGGGGTAATGGGTGCTCAGTGGGAAGAGGGATGGGGACGGGGGACTCTGGAGATGATGAGGGACCATTTTCTTTTCTACAGATAAAAAAAAGACATTGGGGCATAGTTTTCTTTATTTACAGGAAAAAAAGCAAAAAATTGGGCACACTGGGGTATGATCCCAGTGTGCCACATGAGTTGGGAGGGTACATGATGCCGACATAGAGATTGGGCACCCTGCTGTCAGCACAGAGAAAAAAGGAAAAAAAAAAAAACATACATTTGGGCACACTGGGGTGGGCTCCCTGTGTGCCACATGATTTGGGGGGTATATAATGCTGACACGGGGATTGGGCACCCCGATGTCGGCATGGGGATAGGGAATGGATTGAGTGGGGAGGACAGCAGCAGTAGAAGGGAGCAGGAGGGTTTTCTTTGCTGCCGGTGCGGGGAGGGAGCAGGGAGGACAGGAGCAGTGGAAGGGTGTGGGAAGAGTGCCTTCCAAAAGAGGGCAGTGGCTACACAACTGCACATGCTTGGCCCTTGCACATGCATAATGGCAGTGAATGGCATTCTGTCTTTCACAAGATGGCATTGCTAGCAGAACTGCACAATGCGTGTGAGTCACACATGCACAGTTCTTGCCCCGGAATGTGGAAGTAACAGTCGAAATAGTACAGCTGTTACTCCGTAGTGGCCGATTGTGATGGAGTGTTTCAAGCTCCATTGGACTTTTGGAAAGATACTTCCAAAAGTCCAATAGAAGGTGCCATGATCGGGCGTTTTAAGGCAAGACATGTCAAAATGGCAGTAGGGTCTGCCCACTGCCTTGAAAATTAAGATTATCCATATTTTTACTTCTATGAGGATTTTGGAATTACTTACTTTCTTTTAGATATGGGCAATATTTATAATGACCACACTTTTTGGATGTCTCTGTGTCGGAATCTAAAGGGGTGTTTTTAAGTTGGAACTAGTGTGGACTCCCTTTTATCGATTGGAGGTGACTGCCATTACTTTTGGAATCTTTATACTCCTGCTGCCTCTATACAGTGGTACTCAGTATCAGGTTCATTCTTGCCTAGTCGTGTTACTAACATACTAAAATGCCAGCAGAATAGACCTTAACGGTCTTTCTCGTCTGCTCGTTTGGTCAGCCCCTACCCTGGGAACTGACCTTGCTGCCCCCCTTGCCTTCTCTGGCTTCTCCCTTCCCAGTTCCAGATATTCTTGCTGCATTGGATTTTGCTTCCAGAGCCCTTCCCCTGTACCTGTCCCACCCCTCTTGAACCCCTCCACTGCCTCTGCCTCCACCAGCCCCTAGGTGTGCATTCCATGGCTCCACCACCCTCTTAGTGAAGTAGCACCTCCTCCTCCTTCTCCCCTGAATCTTCCCCCCCCCAGCTTCCACCCATGCCCTCTAGTGGCCCCCTCCTCCTTCCTTCGAAGCATCCTGACTGTTCCTCCTCTATTTACCCCCTTGGGGTTGGGACGCTATTGTCATGATGCCCAGAGTGATGACTAGACATAATGATGGAAAACACAATTAAGCAAATATTGTAGCAGTGATGGCTGTCCATTCTTGCCAATTTGTGCTTGAAAATGTTGGTTGACAAGACTAGACTAAAGGAACTTGCCACTGAGCTCTTCAGCACTACTGTACATGTAATGTCATAGCCCTTAGTTTATTAAGCACAATTTGTTGTCATGGAAATAATTAAGTCACAAGCAGGAGACTACAACATCATGTGAAGATGAGCAGCGGAAAGAGGATGGAGTCCAAATGACAAGGATACAGGTCCCAAATGTACTTAGTACTGAAAAATAAGGTAAACACACAAGTAAGAAATAATGTACAAGAGATTCAGCTAAAGTTATGTGGAGTTTCCAACTTTTTGTATTCCAGAGGTGTCACATGCTTTTTTAAAGATATGCATTTCTCTATAAACGCTAAAAATGAAATTCCACAACAAAAGGTGAATCGCTGTTGCAGAATAAAATAAAAAAACACTGCTTGCTACATGCTAGTACTAATGTCATTAGCTGGCTATGGGCTTCATTTGAGAAATGAAGTTCTAACTCTTAGAAATTAAACTGTCTTCATCTCCCAGATAGGAAGGAGCATAATGATGTGTGATTAATATAGTCCTTTTCTGCAGATTCATTTCTTTGAAGATGCTCCTAATCAGATAGACTAAATTAAATGTGGGTCTAGTTTTCAAAGGAAAGCATACTTTAGATGTTAGAAATTCCCAACAGAAATTCTGGAAAATGTACTGATGCAGCAATGACAGCAGCCAAATGAGATATTTAATTTGATTAGAAGTGCTACTGATAAACAGCTAAAAGGCCAGCATGCCTGTTTTCTGCTGCATGAATAAAGATACACAGTACATCACAACTGTTCTTTCTTTACTTCCATCTGACATTTTTAACTTCTTTTTTAATAATAATGGTGAAAAAGATTCAAACTGAAAATCAGAACAATGGCACCCTAACAATGATAGCTAATAGTTTTTGTTGGCAGAGTGCTTTCCTAGCTTAGTCACATCCTGGTGTCAGATGGCATACACATTAATTAAACCAGTGACTTTTATCTACATAGTAGAATGCAAGGATGCAAGTGAAATGAAATGCCTTTTTTAGAGCTCAGCTCACATTGGTATTTCTAATAGGATAAAACATATTTGCACAATTGATATTTCAGAAGTTGGCTGGCTATGTTCACGATGGCTAAATGTCAAACCCTCTAAAGAGTCACTAGCAAAGAAATAAAATATCAATTTAATTGTATTTTAAAAAGTTTAATGCAAGTCAGTGCATTGACTCAGAGCAATCATGCACTGACCTCATTCCCTGAGGGAAGCAAGATTAAATACAGACTCTTTTGGCCGCAGTGGGAAAACTCCACTTGGCATAGAATGTTGCTGGATGTTATCCAACATGCAAGAGGTCACCCACTGTGCTGAGCAATAGTGAAAAAATCAGCAATAGAATCAGTCGCCTTGTTAACAGTTTGACTCATTTGACAGGGACAATGTCAATCTAAAGTTTTTTAAACATGGGGAAACTGCGTGCTTCTGTAATTGGACTCCAGGAGAAAAGATCAGACTCAACATGAAGACTAGAGTAGAGGTACAAAGGAGAAGTTTCAGATGTCTGCCTTCCCTTTCAGTTGCAACTACAGTATCTCTGAGGCTTGGACACTCATACCATATAAAATAGGTGGTCTAGTAATGTACAACCTTTGGATACAGTTGTGCCCAAAAAGCAGAGCTTGCATAAACAAAATGTACTGGATGCATAAGGGTACCCCAAAGACCTAGCAGCAGTGTGTTGGACTACCATGTCTCTCCTCCAACAGCTCCCTCTCACCCTTTCAGTCAGGATTTAGAAAACACCAATCCACTATCATTACCCTTCTGTGAGTTACCAACTCTTTCCTCACTGCCATGGACAACAGCCAAACCACCACTGCCATTTTCATCAACTTGGCAAAAGCCTTTGACTCTGTCTCCCACCCCCTGCTGCTCCACAAACTTAGCTCTTTTGGCCTCACCCAACGCACCATCTACTGGTTCCACTCTTACCTCCAGAACAGACAGCAGTCCGTACAAATTGGCAACACCCTCTCCTTCCCTCCCTCCCCATCCACTCAGGAGTCCCCCAAGGCTCCATCCTTGGCCCCATCCTCTTCTTCCTTTTCAAAAATGATCTCTCCCTTGCTTGTCTCTCCTCAAATGTGCACCTGTATGCTGATGACACTATCATGTATGCCTCGGGCCACTCCCATGACAGTGTCCACTCCATTCTTCAAAATGACTTCAAAAGAGTCCAGTCCTGGTTCCTGGAAAACCAGCTAGAACTCAATGCCAAAAAAACTGTGACCATGGTCTTTGGTGCTAGACAAAAGCTTGCCTCCCTACTGCCCCCCCCACAATCACCACCCTGGACAACTCCCCCCTTGAGTTGGTCCCTGCCTTCAAGTACCTGGGAGTCTGGCTGGACAGTCACCTCAACCTCTCCACCCATGTTGAGGCCATCTGTGCCTAACTCCATCTGAAGCTCACCATTCTCCATCAACACAAAGCCAGTCTTCCCCTTTCCACCCGTAGTGAACACATGCGGAAAACAATCCTGCCCATGCTGGACTATGTGGACATCATCTATGGAACAACCCCAACCTCATCCCTTTCCAAACTTGACATACTACTCAACTCTTTCTGTCATTTTGCCACTGCCTCCCCCCCACTTGCTCATCACTGTCTCCTCTACACCACCCTTTCCCTGGCCCCACTCTCACACAGGAGAACCATCCACAGCGCTTCCCTCATAGCTAAATATTGGCTAGGCTCCCTACCTCCTACCTCACTTCCCACCTTTTGCCAGCCAATTCCCTAGACTACTCCCTCTGCCACAGGAATGTACGCACTTTCCACCTCTGGCATCCCCACAACACTGCCGGCAAAGCTGCCTTTTCATACAATCTCCCCCTCCTATGGAACAATCTTCCACCTTACCTTCACCAGGCTTCCTCCCTTTCAGCTATTAAACAACTACTTAGGCTTCTCCCCCCACCTCCCTGCCATAGAGGCTCCATTGGGCCCACCCCTACTTGGGCCTAACTCTCGGATGCTACTATGGCCATTACTGTACAGCAGGTCCCAAAGTGAATTCATGACTCTCTATCATATAATTCTAGGACTTGTTTCTACCATACTGCAATTGTTTAATGCCTGTACTGTTTTCTGATGTTGTACTTACTGCCTGTATTCTGTAATACTGTTTGTACTTTTTTCTGATGTTGTACACACTGCCTGTATTCCTAAATACTATTGTACCACTTGTATAACTCAGTGTACATTTGTACGCTAATACAGTGTACACTTGAACAGCTAATATTTTTCAAATCAAACTACCTTTTGCTGGGAGCTGCAATACTGAACATAGGATTTGCAAGAAAGCAAGTTGTGCTCAAAAAGAGGGAGGTGAACCTTACAATTGTCTTTGGTTTGTAGCAGATATTCTGCAGGTGGAGGCTACTTTTAACTGAAAGGTGAAATAAGGAACTTAGAATTATCAGGAAAAGACAGTCTTGTTACAATTCTTAAGATTTTCAGTGCAGGAAGAGTTTAAAGCACAGCTGACTTATTTTGGGGCTGACTGCTTTCAGAGCACAAACCACCAGGCTATTTTGGGGCTGGGGAGGTTTACTTGTGTCTGACTTGGATGTCTGGATTTCTCTGTTTGATTAGCAGGGATTTTCTCTGTCAAATTGTTGTGTATGGTATCTTGCTGACAGGAAGGCACTCCATGCAGGTGGGTCAGAGCTCTTAGCTGATTGTTTTGTGAGGGCACAGTTTAGGCCTGCAAACCCTTCCCACCCCTCACCCACCCCCCTGAAATAGTTCCTTTATACCTGGGGTTCTGACATCATTTCCTCAAGAGTGCAAGTGCATATCAATGTTATATCGCTCTAGCACACAGCACTGAAAATATAAGCACACATTGTATAATATATATATTTCTATATAACAAACCAATCACACACACAAACACACAAAAAAAGTACATAATCATGTGGGGAGTAGTGCAATGTAATGGCTGTGGGGCAGCAGTCTTCCGGGAGTATTTCTGGAGGCTGAGATGCTGCCCTATTTGCAGACAACTCTCTGCCATGAGGGAGGAAGCTGCCTGTCTTCAGGCCACACTGGACAGCAGTAAGGGAACCTTCCCCCAAGCAAGACTGGATGGTAGGAAGGGAACCTCCCCCATCCAGGGAGCACCAGAGCCACCACCACTACCTCAGAGGTTGCAAATTAAGCACAGCAGTTGGACCACAGTGGGCTCAGGGAGGGTGAGGATGGTGCAACAGAGGCACACCCAGTCAGTTGTTCCACTCCACAATCCATACACCATTCTGGGGGAGCACAGCTCCTTTATGGATGCACCCACAGAAGAGATTAAGGAGGCTGAGGACACCTGTCACAAGGGAGGCCCACAGGAAGGAGGCAGAGAACACCACAAGAAAAGGAAGCAGCTCCTGGTGGGGGACTCAATTATTAGGGGGATAGAACTGGGGGAGCAGGGAAAACTGAAGTAAGATGCCTGCCTGGTGCCATGGCTTGGAGGGACAGGAAGTGCATCCTCAGGATCATGAGAACAGCTGCACGGGAGTCTGAGCTGGATGTCATTGTCCACCTAGGGACAAATGACTTGGCTCAACATGAGATGATAGCAGTGCAGAAGGACTTTGTAGAACTGGGGAGGGGCCTAAGACAAGTAGCACACACAGTATCCTTCTCAGAGGTGCTGCCTGTCAATGGCATGAGTGAGGCAAGGGTACTTTACACCATGCAGTTTAATGAATGGTTGAAAAATGGTGTGGAGCACAGGGGTTTGGCTTCATTGGGGACTGGGGTTCCACCTGGAGGGACACCAGCCTATACTGGCAGGATGGTCTGCATCTATCCAGAAAGGGAACAAGTCTTTTGAGCAATCAGTTTAAATGCTTCATTGGAAAGCTTTTAAACTAGTCAAGAGGGGAGGCACTGATAAGCAGCAGGAAAATCCCAGCCTCTCCCTACAAAACAGGGTACTAAATGAGAAAAAAGACCGAGGTAGAAAAGTCAGTGGGGGATGCTGCAACAGAAGGTAAAGTCATCAAAAAATGGAAAGCAATGAGTACCAATGCCCGTAGTCTGAGTAACAAGCTTCCTGAATTAGTGGCCTTGATGGAGGAGGAACATCTGGATATTGTGGCAGTCACAGAAACATGGTTCGCGACAAAACCATGACTGGGACGTAAACATACCAGGATACACTATCTACAGGAGGGACAGAGAGTAAAGAGGAGGAGGAGTAGCTCTTTACATAAGGGAAGGAATGAAAGCAACACAACAAAAGGGAAAACAGGGAGGAGAAGAAGCACTGTGGGTAAATTTGGAGACCGGCAATGGCACCACAATCCGCACAGGGGTTGTATACAGACCCCCTTCTCAGGGGGAGGAAATGGACAAGGAAATGATAGAAAGTGTACTTAGTATGGCAGAAAAAGGGGAGATATTGCTGATGGGTGATCTGAATATGCCAGATGTTAACTGGAGTGCAGTTGCAGCAGCCACTTCGAAGAGTGGGGTTATTCTAGATGCCCTACAGGAGGCATGCCTTAGACAACTAGTATTGGAGCCCACTCAAGAGGGAGCAATCTTAGACCTGGTTCTGTCAAATGGAGATGAAGAGAGGATCACAGATATAGAAGTGGGTAGCCATCTGGGAACTAGTGACCATCAAACAGTATGGTTCACAATAAACACAGCAATAGAGTCAAGCCATACAAAGGCAAAGGTACTGGACTTTAGGAGGGCTGACTTTGCCAAAATGGGTGAGTGCCTAAGGAATGCACTAGCAAATGGGCAGGAAGGAGGGGTGGAAGAACAATGGGGAATAATAAAAACTGCCATCACAGAGGTAACTAGCCTTTGTGAAGCAAATAAACAAACTAAACGATGTAAGAAACCACTATGGTTCTCAAAGGAAGTGGCAGAGAAAAAAAGCTTCAGGAAGTACAAGGAATCACAGAAGGAGCAGGACAGAGAACTGTATCAGTTAAAGCAAAAGGAAGCTGGGAAGGCAGTCAAACAGCAAAGGCCCAAACTGAGGAAAAGATAGCCAACTCAGTTAAGAAGGGATAAAACCTTTATAGGTACATCAGGGAGTGAAGGAAGACCAAGGGAGGGATAGTGAGGCTTAATAGGGGGGTGGGCAGAGGTGACTGTGAAAACAGAGATACTAAACAAATATTTTGCTCAGTATTTACAAAGGAAGAGGGAGGTACCTAAAATAAACAGTAGAAACACTCTGGATACAGAAGTTGATACCAGCCATTTACAGAAGAAAGGTTCTGAAAGAACTCTTAAAACTGAAGGTGGACAAAGCAATGGGGCCTGATGGGATTCATCCCAGAATTCTAAAGAAGTAAGGTAGAATTAGTGACACCACTGACTACCCTGTTTAACAAATCATGGGAGGATGGGGTGGTACCCGAGGACTGGAGGAGAGCAGATGTGATTCCCCTTCACAAAAGTGGGAGCAAGGCAGAAGCAGGAAACTACAGACCTGTTAGTTTAACCTCAGTGGTAGGGAAAATGATGGAATCACTTCTGAAGGAAAGAATTGTTGAGAATCTAGAGGCCAGAGGGGCACAGGACCCAAGGCAGCATGGATTCACAGCAGGAAGGTCATGCCAGACAAATCTGATAGATTTCTTTGACTGGGTGACCAAAGTAGTAGATCAGGGAGGGGCTGTGGACATGGCCTACCTAGACTTTAGCAAGGCATTTGACACAGTCCCACACAAAAGATTAATATACAAGTTAGCTAGCCTGGGAGTGGGTCCCAAGATGACAGCCTGGGTAAAAAACTGGCTGGAGAATAGGACACAGAGAGTAATAGTAAATGGAGTCCACTCTGAAGAAAGGGGTTACTAGTGGGGTACCGCAGGGTTCAGTATTAGGACCGGTCCTCTTCAATGTCTTTATAAGCGACATTGCAGAGGGACTGGAAAGAAAAGTATGTCTCTTTGCAGATGACACAAAGATCTGCAACAGAGTTGATGCACAAGGTGAGGTGGAAAGGATGAAAAGGGACTTGGCAAGGTTAGAGGAATGGTCAAATGTATGGCAGCTTAGATTCAATGCTAAGAAGTGCAGGTAATGCACCTGGGAAACAAAAACCCAAGGGAAGAGTACACAATGGGGGGTGAGATACTAACAACAACAAAAATGGAAAGGGACCTGGGGGTAGTCATTTCAGGTGACCTAAAGGTGGGCAAGCAATGTGAGAGGGCATCAAGGAGGGCTGGGGGGATACTGGGATGCATAGTGAGAGGCATCACCAGTAGAAAACAGGAAGTTGTTATCCCTCTGTACAGACAGCTGGTCAGACCCCATCTGGAGTACTGCATGCAGGTCTGGAGACCCAGTCTTTGCAAAGAAATAGACAGGATGGAAGCTGTCCAGAGGAGGGCAATTAAAATGGTGCAGGATCTGCACCAGAAGACATATGAAGAGAGACTTAAGGAGCTTAATATGTATAGCCTTGAGGAGAGGAGGGAGGGAGAGGGGGGGACATGATAGAAACTTTCAAGTACCTCAAAGGAATCAACAAAGTCCAAGAGGTTAGCATCTTTCAAAAAAGAGGTGTGCAAGAACAAGGGGCACAATTTGAAGACAGAGGGGGTGGCTCAGAGGTAATTTAAGAAGTATTTTTCACAGAGAGGTTGTGGATGCATGGAGCGGCCTTCCGAGGAGGTGTGGAGTCAAAAACAGTGGTGGAATTCAAGCATGCATGGGACAGTCATAAGGCAATTCTAGGGGGTGGGAGTAGGAAGAAGTAGGCTGCTGGTTAACTAGGATCTGCAGCTTATCCAGTAGGTAGGGAAATGGGCAGACTGGGTGGGTCAAGCGGTCCTTATCTGCCATCAAATTCTATGTTTCTATGCTACGCGGGTCACACCTGGAAATGAGCCTCGGCTCAGTGTGCCTTTCACGGAAACCAAATTTTAAATAAATAAATAAACATGTGGGCAACCAAGGTTTGGGAGTGGACTTGACTCAGGACATTGCATTCAGTGTCAGGCCAGGATGGGGTAGGTGCCACTCAGCAGAGCACCTCAGCCTGGGAGGGTTGGCAATGAGTTTAGGTGCTTGGGCCACAGAGTCTGCCTCCCACTGCAGTTATGCTGTAATTTCTGAGACCAATGTAGTCACTGCTAAATTCATGGAGTGGGAGATCATATGATGCGCTTGGCTCACTAGCTGCTCTTCCCTTGGGCTCCTGCTTACCCCCTCAGTAATCCATCCTAATCGGACATTTATCAGAAAAACTTGCCTTCTTCCTTGCTGATTCACCTTTACTCTGCCTGTCTGTGAAGGTCCAACAATTTTTTTTGCATCGCAATCGGCAGACTAAGCTGCGATGGAGGCAGAGATGAAAATGGCCTTACCGAGACACGCAACCCCAGTCTCATCTGAGAAACAAGCCAAAAAGGTGAAATCACACCAACAAACTTCCTCCAAACAACCGAGTGCCTTGGCTCTACTGGTGCTGCTAACAGAAGAGAGATTTCTTCAGGAATTGATGCCCTTCAAAGAAACCCTGTAAGTTATTGCTTCAGATCTTAAGAATGTGCGCAGCGAGATGAGTGACCTAAAAATCTGGACCTTGGATACCGAAGCACGTACCTGTTCACTAGAAACTTGGAGGGACAAATCTGAGCCAGAAATAGTCAAACTTAAGCAATAAATAGCAAAAAACTGCAACTCAATACTGAAGCCCTAGAAGGCCAGAGCCAGAGGAACAATATCCTCATTTTCAGCTTACCAGAAGGTGAAGAGGGCTCCTCGGCTATCATTTTCGCTCAGAAACTACTGGCTAAAATTGCTGTCCCATCTCCGCACAACCCTGCCTATCTCATCGAAAGGGCTCACAGACCCTTGAGACTGAGACCATTAGATTCTGCTCCCCCTAAGACCAGTGATTATTAGATTGCTGAACTACCTTGAAAAGCAGCATATTCTAACCAAAACCAGAGAACTGCACACCATACAATGGGAAGATAAAAAATTGCATATCACCCAAGATTTGCCCTTGGAAACCAGACAGAAGAGAGTCACATTTCACTCTATTGTGTGTATATTAATTGCGGACAGTATTAAATTTGTTATGGCTTACCCAGCTCGCCTGCAAGTTCTGGTGGACGGATCATGGCTCTCGTTTGACTCAGCCCCACGAGCTCAAGTGGAGCTAGGAAAGAGGTTGCCCTCTCTGTTCAAATCCCCCCTGAAGATCTCAACATAGATTAGATTTTCAACTTTGACCTCTGTAGAATGAATTTCGATGCCTACCTTGGATGATGCCCTGAATGTCCAGTGCTTGATGATTTGGATGATGTCCCTGCTATCGTATTGTGGTGGGTGATCCCAACATTGGCCTGATTCTGGTCTCGGACTATTCCAGCATGGCCTAGTGCATCAAACTATTAACTGCATGTCTCTGAAAGACAGGGGCTGTTTGAATCCCAATGGCTGTTTCCCAAGGGACTGTTTTGCAGGTTGCTTAGCTCCGACTGGCTTTCTTTTCCCCCATAGGACTGATACATCACTCTCCTGGCCACTGGGGAACCTTAATATTTACATTACCAATTTTATTGGTTACAACTGATACAGTTTCTTTCAGATACAATTTTAATGGGTGTTAGAGCAATTTTTGAAGTGTGCTCAGCCAGGACTCTACCTCTTTCTCACCATTTCAATCTTTTCCTACAATTTCTCCTGGACTAATCTACTACTGCCCTTGTTTTATCCTCTCCTCATTTTTCTTGTCTCCTAACACTTTGATCTGTTTGGATTTACAAAGCAGCCATCTCATTACACTTCCTACATTTTACTCCAGCCTGAAGATCCTGGTTGAACACCACCTAAGGTCTCACTATAGAAACAGGTTGGTAACCAACTCAACTAAATGGCAGGGTCCTTGTCACAGCCTGCTCATTTTGTTATCTCATTTGATTGTTTATACATTGGATTGCTGGGGGGGGAGGAAAGGGATGTAGCAGTTATGTGATGACCAGCCTCATGTACTGGTTTGTGGGAAGTGTACCCTGGCTTCCCTGTGGTAAATGTTCTTATGTTATACTCTGATTTCTCTCACATTGTGGGGATTATGGGGTTATTTTCTTGTTGGGAGGATTATGTTGGATTGAACACAGACTCATTATCTGATGTACAGTACAATAAGAGTTCACCACCTACCATTCATTATTAATAGGGGGAGGGGGCTCTCCAGGCCAAAAAGGGTTTTCTAACCACCGTTCATGTTATTCTATATCATGGGAAACTAAGAGATGGAAGGGAAGTATTTGGATATAGGTTTATTAGGGGAATTGAAGAGGGAGGAAGGGTGGGAGAGAGGGAGGGTAGGGAAGTCAGAATCATGACTGCTCTACATATGTCAATCTTGATCAGCATATTGTCTTTATATGATCATCCTGCCAAATCAATATTACTTTCTAGATGTTTGAGATTATGGAGCATAAGAGCCAGAAGACAATGGGGGAAAGTTCAGGCAGGGAGAGGCGAGGTGCACTTTAAAAACATAGAATATCAGATGTTTGTGTTATTTTACTATGATAATGGCTAGTGTAATAATTAAATTTATCACTTGGAATGTTAGAGGTGCCAGTGAACCCACTAAAAGATATCAAATTATTAAGCACATTTCATTTGTGCATGCCAATGTCTCATATCTCCAAGAGACTCATCTACTTTCCAATGAAACCAATGGTTTTTGTAGACAGAAAATTGGCCAAGTCTTTGCCTCTGGAACATCGAAGGCTAGCAAGGGGGCAGCCATTCTAGTGAATCACTCAGTATCCTTCTAAGAGAACATGACTATAGCAGATCCACAGGGGAGATACATCCTGGTCCAGGGTATGATGGATCACACAGAGTTAATATTGGAGAGTGTTTATGGCCCGCTGGGCAGTGACCCTGCCTTTTTCCAAGAATTGCTCAATAAACTGAAACCCTTTATGTCACTCCCAATAATTTTGGGAGGGGACTGGAATCTCCCACCCACCCAAGATCTAAACTGATCTAACTGTCCCCTCAGACCTCTATCAATAGCCCAACAAGTACTAAATGATTTTCTTGACTCCACAGGACAGTGTGATCCATGGAGAATACTGAACCCATCATCTCACACCTTTTCTTTTTATTCTATGGTTCAGTCTTCCTCATCCTGATTAGACTACATTTTAATCAGTCATTCTCTTTTACATGGCCTTAACAGTAGAGGAATAGAACCTATAGTTCTTTCCAATCATGCAGTAGCCTGAGCATCACTGATACTAGATGCCAGTTTTCAAAGGGATACTTCCTGGTGGCTGAATGCATAGCTCCTAAAGGAGGATTATGCTACCTCCAGAATCTCTTCTCTTATTCAAATGTTCATAGCCACGAACCTTAACTCTGTCCCGAGAGTGTACCACGAATGATGTGCTCTGAAATGCTTTTTTAGAGAATTCATCAGGCTTACTTCCATGTGTAAACAGTGAAGGGAAGCCGAAGCCTTATCTTTATTGGCCCAAATTTGTTCACTGGAACAGTCTCTCTCCACCACCTCTCCCACTGACTCCTTGTAAACCCTGTTATAATTAAGAAACAAATACTCATCTCATCTACAGGATAAAGCAGAATTTGCAATATTAAAGACTCAAGCAAAATATATAGAACATGGGGAAAAGGCAGGCCATTTATTATCCATCAGTCTTAGGAAACTTGAGGCATCCAGGAATGTTCCAGTGATCAGAGCCCCTGATGGCTCCATTAAAACCCATCCCAGGAATATTGTGAATATTTTCGAACAGTTTTATTCCTCTCTCTACAGCCAGCATTTGTCTTCCTCGCCAAAAGTGGACTTACTAGCATATTTAAACTCCATATCATTACCATGTCTCTCACTCCCACAACAAACCTTCCTCTCTGCCCCTCTATCTCTACAAGAAGTAGAATCTGCTATCAATACCCTGGCAATAGACAAGGCTCCATGCCCTGATGGCCTACCCTTGATTTTTTTACAAAATATTTACTATGACCTAGCACCTATCCCATTGCAGTTTTAAAATTACATGCTATCTGGGGAGACCCTAGATCCCTCCATATTAGAAGTCTCCATAATTCTTCTTCTTCTTAAACCAGACAAACCCTCTCACTCTCCATTGTGTTATCAATCGATCTCACTTTTAAACTGTGACATTAAAATTCTAGCCAAAATTCTTGCTACCAGAATTGAACAGATCTGGTCCCATCACCTCAGTCCGGAGCAAGTAGGGTTTGTTTCTAGAAGATCCTCATCAGACCATCTTCGTAAACTCTCTTATCTTATTCAGACAGCAAAGACCTCTCCTGTGTCAATGGCATTAATATCTTTAGATGCAGAGAAAGCCTTCAATAGGGTAGATTGGGACTTTCTGTGGGCAACTCTACAATTAATGGGTTTCCCCTCAGGTTTTATTCATTGTATACAGTCCCTATACTCCTCCCCTCTGCTAAAATACATTGTAATGGAGTTAATTTATCCCTGTTCCCCCTCTATATGGGTACATGCCAAGGATGCCCACTTTTTCTTTTCCTTTCAGAACCCTTAAATAGAAATCTGAAATCTTCTCCCAATATAACTAGTATCCCAGTAGGTAATGTGGCCCCGCAGATCTCGGTCTATGCAGATGACATACTTCTATATCTTTCCAATCATGTTTCTTCTCTATCAACTGCACTGGACATTACTGATACCTTTCGAAAATATTTGAATTATAAGTTCAATTTAAACAAGACCGAAATGTATCCCTCAATCACCTAACACATAGTCACATAGTCATGCTTTCACTAAATTTGGTATGAAGTGGTCCCCCCGATTCATTAAATATTTGGGAATTTTCATCACCTCTGACCCCTCACTGTCCTGCAAGTTTAACCTCTAAGACTTGTGGAATAATATTCAACAAGACTTAGCACGTTGGAAATATATTCCACTCTCGTTATGGGGCAGGAGCAACATTATCAAGATGAACGTTCCCATAAGACTCTTCTATCCCCATAACATGCATAATATCTGGTTACCTTTATCCTTCTTTAAATGCATTCACTCAGATATCACTTCATTCATTTGGTTAGACAAAGCAGCCAGAAGATCCTGCCTTAAATAAGCCAATCCAAGGAGTCTGAAGGGTTATGTTTGCCCAACTTCTTATTATATTACTGATCTAGCCATCTCTATAAATGTGGGAAATGGTTATCTTTATCCCAGCTGCTACTTCAACAATACTATATCCCAATCTGGCTACAAATTGAAGCCAATCTACTTTCTTCTAATAAATTATCCCCTGCTACAATCTTCTTCACTTCAATGAAAAATATACCAACATCACTACATTCCTCCCCAGTCGGGGTCTCATTAAGAGTTTTTTCACAAATGTGTGTACATCTCAAGTTGATTCCGGTCCGTGATTTCTCTCAACCAATCCTCTCTAATTTAACCATCAAGATTGGAGGTACTCCACTCTCGAGAAACTGGCTCCCGATTCCCCTAGAATTTACTGTCTCAGAATTCTACTCCCATAATTCCATCCTGTCTTCACCAGAGATTTTGACTAAACTTAGGTTACAGTCGACATACATCTTCAAAGTTTTCCAGCTTAGACATCGCCTGGTCAAAATGTTTGGAAAGAAACCCCTGCCTTCTTATTTGGGTCATTTTCTACAGCAGATAAATGGCCCAGCATGTTGGTCACATAGAATCTCTATCCTACACAAGCATCTGCTTGCAAGCCTCCAATCCCCATCTCCAGTGGGCTCAAAAATATGGAATGCTCTTTTCCCTGACTTAGAAATTAACTGGCCGCACCTATGGAAGGATCTATATGTTTATGTCACTCAAAACTGGTACAGACTAACCCAGTACTGTATTTTAAACAATATGTATTACACTCCAATTAAACTGGCCAAAATGGGGAGCCTCCCCTCAAATACATTTTACAGATGTGGCAAGGAAGAAGACTCCCTCCTGCATATCCTCTGGGTCTGTGAGAAGGTATCTTCCCTGTGGAAACAAATCGAAATAACACTGGACACACTCCTAGGTCTACAAGGCCTTTTTTCCCCTGCCATCTGTGTCCTGGGGGATTTCTCTAAAATCCTAGTAAAAGCAAGAAGATATCATACGGCTCTCATCTCCCTAGCAGTCCAAAATTTAGTGCTTAGACATTGGTTGGATCAAGCTCCCATTTCTTACTCAGAATGGTTACATGAGATTTCATTAGCCCTTCAGGCAGAATAACTAATTGCTAATGTACGTCACCGTAAACCCTCATTTACTAAAAAGTTGGGGAAATTGTATGCCCTTTACCTGACATGATCATCTTATATTAGTATTCTCAGAAACCTCTACTCCATTTCTGATAAAGTTAACTAGCCAGTGGTTACTTTATTCATCATGGTTGTAGTTATAGATATAGGGTACTTGCACTTCGCTGTGCGTGGGTGGAGGGTGGTTTGGGTGGAGAGATGAGGGGAAGGTAGGATTGCTTAAGTAGTTGGTAGGTTTATTTTTTCCAATGCACTATTCTGTTTTAGATATGCTAGATTATGGTATGTTATATCATGTCATTTGCTATGTTATAGTTGTGTTGTATTGACATAATCTCAATAAAAATGTGTTCAATTTAAAAAAAAAATCATGGAGTGAAAGGTGGGACTTTGTGCAGAAAACAGGGACAGAAAAGTAATGTGCACCAAGTTATCTATATGGCTGGCATTGGTACCCTCGGACCATGCTTTATGAGGTTCCCCACCAGCTGCGATCATGGGGGGCAGTGGCTAGCAGGCAGAGGGTTCACTGACAGCACACAGCAAGACCCAACAGGAAGGGTAGGTAGATGTTTGGGGGCCAGACAGTGTGAATGAAAAGAAGATGGTGTATTATGCCAGCATAATTTGTGTGATGTAAACTGCAGCAGAAATTTAAGAGCCTTTAAAAACAACGCTTCCACGTTTTAGTGCAACCAGGTAGATGCTGCTGCAAAGCATTCAGTTGCATCTGCCCAATTTGAAAATCCTGCTAATGTTTTTAAAGCAGCATTGTAATTCTAATGACATATTCATGTGTGAAATCAGGCTCCCGACTGGCTACTGTATTGACCATTAATGTGTCAAAAATTACCAGTCCTGCTGCCAGCCAATGTAGTGTGGCATGCAATGTCTTAAAAGAAATACACCCTAATGCCACACTGCTTGTGCCACACCACTCTAATGCAAAAAGTAAGTAAGAGAAACTGCAAAATGAAAAATGTTACTGTGATTAGACTTATAATTGCAGTAACACCCTCAAAGCTGGTCATTTTCTTTGAATTAATAACTGGCTGGAAGGTAGTGTCCCTTGGCTGGACCTCAGATCACCAATCTCCCCAACTAGTCATTAATCCCTTGGAAATGACTGGCATCTCAGTCGTTATTGTTTAAGCACATGATAGCAGTGAAAATTATCACCTATGCTTTCTATTCTTAGGCTGTCCCTTATATCTGGACTTGTATGATATCCTTTTTCCCCATTTTGAGTCTGCGTTACCACATTTTTTTTTACAGTTGAAAAAGTAAAAGGATTATTTCTTTTAATATGGGTTGGACTAGGTTTTCATCAGTGTTCTCTGCTGTGTTTGAACACCCATGTTTTAAGATCACTTTTCATGTGTCTATGATAAACTAGCATGCAGCCGACACTGCTCCCTGACCTATGGGATAACAGTTGGAGAAAAATGGCAGAGCATACTGATGAAAACCTGGTTTCAAATATGAAAAGGTGCAAAGGCAGACCCAAAGCTGATAAAGAACAGTATAAATTTCAAACAAGTCAGGAGACCAGGGGCAATCTAAAACACAATAAAAACATATAGTTGAACATGTTTACCACTGTTATAAAGTGGTGCTTTAAAATCTGCCAGATTGTTCCATTAAAAGATACTGCAGTTCAATTCAATCTTGTACAATTCCATAGCTGCTCTTTTTTAAAATATAGAAAAAGGAATTCAACAAGAAAAATAAAACCAAGGCAAGACACCTTTTAATGATTATGACACAAATTCCAATTAGCTCTGGGTGTATTACAATGTAAATATAACATACAACATCACAGCACAACTGACAATAAAGACTTAAAGATAAAACACAATATAAAAAATTGCTTATTACAAAAAATAGTTAAAAAGCAGCAGTATTGCACTGCCAAACCACCAATGTTTCACGTCTTACTCAATGATTTATCAAGGTGTGGACTGAGTAAATTCATTCATTCATTTATACTTCCTTTGTATCATATGATCATTTGGAAGAACCAATCAGTTGTTACTGATTATACCATGTACTTACAACAACAGCCAATCAAATCATCAGGCTGGCACTTTACCTCTATTGTAAATCCTACATTATACCATGGACCTTAGACAACAACGAAACAGAATGGCTGACTGGCACCTTACCACCGTAGTAAATCCTCTGATAATCACCGCAAAAGGTGCCAGCCAGCTGCATCTCTTAAAAATCATCCAACCCGGGAAATTCAAACTGGAGATCCGCCATGTTGAAACGCTCACTAACCAGCAGTCTCCGATTCCCATGACATCCTATTCAGCAAAGCACATCACGTAACACAAACCCCCCCCCCCGAAAGTGGATCTGCACTTAAAAAAAAAAACACAACACGCTTGAGTATATATTTCCCCGTAACCGCTGAAACTGCACCCACCTCACCTCAGTGTCTGCTATGGCACTGTTTGCCTTCCATCCTGCCATAAGACTCCCACTGCATCTCTCAGTTCCCTCTTCACTGTCTCCGGTCCACTCTTGTTTCTCCCTCATTAGTTTACCAGGCTACCTCACTCCTCCACATTAAAAAATATATGTTTAAAAAAAAAAAACACTCAACTCGGTCAATTCCTGCTCACACCAGGAACCCAACCCGAAACACACGCTGTGCTGTGCGACCACGCCGAGGCAGCAGTCACATAGTCATTCTCGCAGGTGGGCTCATCAGCTCCAGTCTCTGCAGCAAGCAGTTTGAATTCAGTGCTTCTCAACAGCTCATATGAATCAGCTAGGGACTGAATCAACTAGGGACTATTTTCTTTTGTGCAACAATATTTCTTAATAAAATGCATTTGTTTACACAGGAAAAAATAAAATAAAATAATTTCAGCTTAAATCTGTAACAAGATGGCATGGTATAATCACAATAAACCACTTGGGGGTGTGGGTTATCAGGGGATTTACCATGGCTGTTGAGGATTTACCCACTCGGCTGCACCTCGTGGGCAAACCACACCAGCCGTGGTAAATCCCCTGATAACCCACACCCCCTCGTGGCTTATTGCTTAAGTAACCACTGCAAGAGGTGCCAGCCATGCCAATTGGTTAAAAAATCCATCTAACCTCCTCTCCATGCCCACACAGCCACCATATGTATCACTGCTAACCTCTTACACAATAGTCAAACAACCTGAATAAAAACAATACATAGGTCTTTGTACATCACAAACACGGTCGAAATCAAAGAAATGCTCTACTCTCCTCAAAAAAATTAACAGGAACGCACCACTGAAACCCCAGAACACTTAATACATACAACCCACTCCTCTGGCTCCAACACCTCCATTTTCTCCACCTGCCACAACACACCCTCACCCAGCCACAGCATCACCTTCTCCCACAGCTACCAACTCAAACTCCGCAGGCCTCCTGACAACAACTCGGCCATCCAATCCTGTCAAGAGCAAAATGCAGCATCATGAGCAAATTACCAATAAGGAAATGCTGCAGCTTAAACTGCTGCGACATCAGGAAACCTCCCAGAAGCAAATATGGTGGGTTATTACATTTTTCTGGACTGGGCATTTAATTCTGTGTGCATATTTTGCTATCAATAAATCTTACATAAGGGACTATTTTAAGTGCAAGGTTATTACTATAAAAATATTATTTTTTATAAAATAAATAAACTTATCACAATAAGCCACTCGATTGTGTGGGATATGGGGGGAATTACCATGGCTGGTGAGGATTTACCCACTGAGCTGCACCTCATGGGCAAGCCATGCCAGCAGTGATAAATCTCATAATCCACACCCTCTTGTGGTTTATTGCTTTAATAACTTTCATTACATGAAATGAGTTTATCAATACTAAGACCAAAGAGACAGCCCATTGCAGCCCAGAATAAAAAGTACATACATACACCTCTACTTCATGAGATCCATTCCAAACATATTAATTAAAAAATCTATGATATATACTTAAGTATTAATATTTTATACCATATTACAAAAGTTCTCAGCAAAGCAAATTTCACCAGAAGCAAATTTACAATTCCACACTACAACATTCACACAAGAATATTAATAAATACAGCACCCACCCAGGATTGTTTAATATAAAACATACATATACATGAATTCCTGATATATCCATATTCTACAGTTAAAAATGTATTAATCTTCTACGCTTTAAAAAAGGAACCAAACTGAATTTTTCATTCAATCCTGCACTTGTATTGGCATTCAAAGTACATTGCCATTTACTTTCTTTTTGTAGCAATATATTGTCCCAGTCACCTCCCCCACACACATATTTAAAACAACCTTTTCTAGTCCCTGAGTTTAAACATATGATTTCTCCCTTTTGCATAACATGTAGGGCAAGAGCATTGCTGTTATCATCTTTATTAATGCTTCTGAAATGTTCAGCTATTCTAGTTTTAAAACTATGTTTAGTCATGCTGACATAAACACTTCTACATTTCACACAAGTAGCAGCTTTAACAATGTGATTGGTGTCACAATTGATAAAATCATTGAATTCAAGCATTTTTCCAGTAATAGGGTGCTTAAAAATGTTACCAGTCTGGATATTTTGACAAAAGGTACAGTTTCCACAGCAGAAGGTACCCACAGGTAATGCATTTCTGTCCTTCTCTTCTTTGTCCATGAATAAACTACTTGTAACCATGCCAGTAATATGACTCCCTCATCTTTGGACCATCTGGGGGGGGGGTGAACTGGCTATATATTCCAGTTTTGGTTCATTCCATTAGAAAATAAGCTGGGTGGGTACAACATAGGAGAATGGGTTGAGCATTAGGGCTGACAACCCCAATGCCGCCCCCAACACCTCTTGGTCTGTGCATGGTGGGGTGTTAGGGTTGGAAACTCTAACACCATATTTCTCTACTTTTGTCACTTTAACCCTAACTGATGCATAAATGCAGTTTTTTGCAATTTATTTAATTTCTTTTTGAGCTAGTATAGTAGTATCCCTATTTTACTGTGGGAGCACAGGGCCCTTTGGATCCTGCACTCCCATCTCTCCATAGATGCATGTAATATATATATTATATTCATTGCAAAAAAACTATGTTAATGCATCAGTTAGGGTTGTTTCCACAGTGCCAAAAGTTTATAAATTCAGTGTTAGGGTTAACACCCCATCACCCCACCCCACAATCCCATCCTCAAACCCCTAAATATGCATTCCTCCCACCTCCCCAACACACACACACATAAAATGGTACAAGAGACATTCCTCATTATGGTGCAGCAACTGTATGAATTCTACTGCCCCCAGAGTGCCTTGTGGGTACACACATATACTGGGTAACCATGGGAGATGGACCAAGGGTAGCATTTTTCAGTTACAAACATCAATAACAAGAGTTAGGCAGATGCCTGTATTTCGATTGTTAAGATATGATGAAACACACAGTGTGTTATCAATAGACAGCTGTATTGGAAATAAGAGTTTGGATAACCCTAGCAGCAGTCAGTGGATGTTTGCATATTTTTTTCTGATACAGTGAGTCAGTCCTAATAAGAAATGGTAATAATAATAAAAGTAATGTTTTGTAGTATAGTTTACAAGCAACATGTCAGAGCAACAGTTGTAACATTCAAAACTAGCCATAACATGCAGCTAATGAGTATATGTAGTTATCACAGCAGTATTACAACATGTGATGGTGCTAGTTTCATACCTGAGCAGTACAGTATGTGAATAGTACTATGTATGTGTCAGGTGTGTCTGTACTGCTACCACATGCCTATGTGGTGGTAGCGATACCTGCAGCTAGCCAATCATTGAATTATGACAAATAAAAAGCAGTATTTAGAAAATTTTTGCAGAGTAGTTTCACTTAATGAAAAAGATATGCCAGCAATAATGTGTCATCATACTGTGCTTGCAGTATAGAGTCGATCATACTGTATGTGTTTTTCATTACATTGTGGTATGTGAAAGGAGTACAGTGTCTTGCTTACTGTGCTTACAGATGTGACTGACTGGTATAGTGTCTTACAATCGTGCATGTGTCTTGCATATGTGTGTGTGTGTGTGTGTGTGTGTGTGTGTGTGTGTGTGTGTGTGTGTGTGCATGTTGGGGAAGTGGGAGTGGGGGTGAATGCGTAGTTAGGGGTTTGAGGATGGGGTCATGGGGTTGGGGTGGTGGGGTGTTACACCAACACTGAATTTCCAAACTTTTGTCACTGTGGAAACAACCCTAACTGATTCATTAACAGAGTTTTTTGCAATGGATTTCCCTTCTTTTTGAGAAAATGTAATGTGAATAGTAAATGGTAAGTGTTGATGGGAGCATGAGGCCCAACCAAGCTGCCCATTTGTGCATAATGATATATGTTTGTGGGAGCATGGGACCTCTGGACCCTGCGCTCCCACTTACACATAAGCAGGGAGTCATACAGAAGCCCTATGGGGCAAGGAACCCATGTAACACTAATTTGCCAATATCTCGTGAACAGTAGCACGTAGAAAAAAAAATCAAGTGTCATTGTAATCATGAGAGTGAGTATTTCTCACAACATAGATTCAAACGAATCCATACCACACATCGTTTCTGAAATATTCACACTGAAAGCCACTGTATGTGGTAATTCTGAAAGCATAATACTGACCTGCAGACATGAAAATGAACAGTTGGAACACTAATTTGCAAATATCTCAGGAACCGTACAAGCTAGAAAAAAAATTCAAATTTCATGGGTTTCATGGCTTTCCAAACTTCTTCTGAGCTCAGCTCCCCTATAGGGGGGGACTAAGACATTTTGTGACAAAAAGTCCATATCTCTAACAGTTTTTGAGATACGGGCCCCAAAAGGCATCACAGATGCCACAATGTTATCTTATGAAAAAGTTTCTGAAATTTGGAATGCTGTAACTTTGGGCCCCTGTACTGTTTTTGCACCAAACCATCAAAAGACACATCTGTGGGACCATGGCTTACCATCCTACAAATTTCAGCCCAAAAGACCTAAGAGTATTTTTGCAGGAGGGTGTCAAAGATTTGCAGTTATTTGGGGAGCACTTTCTCAAATTACTATTGCAAATCATGAATGTTTCGTGAGAAAATCTCATGAAACTTTCACATTTGCAAAAGTATTTTACGAAAGAATTTTTAAAAAATTAAAAAAAATGCATTTTTGGAGGGTTTAACCCCCCACCAAAAAAAAAGATATGGCTAGCATCCTCAGAACCTGACTAGGTAAACACAACAACCAGTGTTTACCTAGAAATTCCCAATTTTAAATGCCAGGCATTTTTCTGTGCCACTAATAGAAAACAAGACGGACACCTCATGAAAGTAGAAGGGCCATTTGTGACAGTAAATACAACCTCTCACCAAAGTTTCATGATTTTTGCTAACTTTTCCCATTGACTATAATGGGAAATTTGTTTTTTGAATAACGTTTGAACGGTTTAATATTTTTCCACCAAATCTTCAAAAGGCACATCAGAGACCAAGACTGCATCTTCCCTGAAGTCTGTTTTTTTGTGTTTTTTTTTGCGTTCTGTAGCTCCGCAACCGTACATCTGACCATAATGAAACTAGCCAGATCCAGAGATCTATGGTACCAAACTATGCATGCAAAATTTCAGGCAAATCCATTTGTACAGTGGCAAAGTTATTGAGGTGCAAAATTTGAGGTTTTGCATTAAAGTGGCTACTCAACCCTCACTATATTGGCACTACCGTGCCACTATTATAGATAGATAGATAGATAGATAGATAGATAGATAGGTAGATAGATAGATAGATAGATATACAGAGAGAGAGAGAGAGAGAGATCCCATCCGTTAATGCATCAGTTAGGGTTCGTATTACAACGCCAAAAGTATGAAAATGCTGTGTCAGGGTTCCCAACCCTAACACCTCAACTTCACCCCCCATCCTCCACACACCAACAGGCACCCCATTCCACATGTAAGGTAGTTGAGATGGTACAGTATAGGAGAATGGGATGAGAGTTAGGCCCAACACCTTAAGTCACACCCTGGCACTTGTTGGTGTGTGGAGGGTGAGGGGGAGCTGTGGTGTTAGGGTTGGGAGTCCTAACACTGCAATTCCATACTTTTATACAAACATAGTAACATAGAAGTTGATGGCAGATAAAGACGACAAGGCCCATCCAGTCTGCCCATTTCTTTTTCTACCTTATGAATGTGCTATTGGCATTTGCTTTGTTAATAGTCTATCTATTCCTACTTATTTGTATCACTCTCTTATGCCTATCCTATACCTGCTTGAAGCCCTGCACTGTATTCATATCCACTGCTTCCTGAAGTAGACCATTCCATGCATCCACCACCCTTTCTGTGAAAATGAACTTCCTCACATTACCCCTCAATCGGCCTCCCTCTAATCACATGCAGTGTCCTCTTGTCCTGCTATTTTTCTTATAATGAAACATGTTAAGTCTCTTTCACCTTGTTAACGCCCTTAAGGTGTTTGAATGTTTCGATCATATCACCTCTCTTCCTCCTTTGCTCGAGGGTATACATATTGAGTTCCATTAATCTGTCCTCATATGTTTTCTGATGCATTCCCTGCACCATTTTGGTTGCCCTTCTCTGGACTGCCTCAATCTGGTAAATGCCCTTGTGAAGGTGTGGCCTCCAGTAATGCATGCAGTAATCCAGATGGGGCCTAACCAGTGTCTTGTAAAAAGGGATTATTACCTCACTTTTATGACTTGTGATACCCCTATTAATACACCCCAGCATCCACCTAGCCTTTCCTACTGCTTTAGTGGTCTGTTTGGATGATTTCAGGTCATCTGTAATGATGATGATGCCCAAGTCTCTTTCTTCCCTTGTGACTGCCAGCAACCCCCTTCCCAACCTATAGGTGGCTTCAGGGTTTCTCTTTCCTATGTGCATGATCTTGCACTTCTTTTTGTTAAACACCAGTTGCCACTCTTCTGACCATTTTGTCAGTTTATCCAGATCGCTTCTCATTCTGGCCACCACATCTGGATCATCTACTCTGTTGAAGATCTTGATGTCATCTGCAAACAGACAAACCTTACCCTCCAGTCCATCTGCAATGTCACTGATGAAGATATTGAATAGGACTAGCACCAGGACTGATCCCTGAGGTACCCTACTTGTGACTTGCATCTTTCTGACTGAATACTGTTTACCACCACTCTCTCTTTTCTGTCCATCAACCAGTTTGCCACCCAGCTGACCAACTTCTCACCCACCCTGAGCCTACCTAGCTTATTAATCAATCCTCTACATGGAACAGTATTGAAAGCTTTACTAAAGTCAAGGTAGGTGCCATCAACTGCTCCCCCTTGGTCCACCACTCTGGTTACCCAGTCAAAGAAATCTATGAGATTAGTTTGACAGGACCTTCCTGTTGTAAACCCATGCTGTCTTGGATCCTGTACTCCTATGGATTCCAGGTGTTGCACTATCCTTAAGGAATGCCTCCATAATCTTGCCCACTAGTGAGGTAAGACTGATTGGTCTTTAGTTTTCTGCCTCCTCCCTGCTGCCACACTTGAGGAGTGGGATCACATGAACCCTTCTCCAGTCTTCTGGTACCTCTCCTATGCTCAGAGACTCACTAAACAGTTCTGATAATGACTCTGCTAATTCCACCCTTAACTCCCTTAGTACCCTGGGATGTATGCCATCAGGTCCCATTGCTTTGTCCACACTGAGCTTATCGAGTTCTTGTAGGACACTTTATTTTGTGAAGGGACTAGTGCAGACCTCTCTCCCCCAGTGTCCATGGTGCAGAGCTGTGGGCCCTGCCCTACCTTCTTCTCAGTAAATACTGAGCAGAAGTATCTATTTAGGATAGATGCTTTTAAATGGTCCTCCTCCTCACATGCCCTCTTATTCCTTTTGATCTTAGCAATATCCCCTCTGTACTTTCTCCTTTCACTAACGTATCTGTGGAAAGTCTTGTCACCTTCTTTTACTGTTTGTGCTAGTGTTTCCTCAGTTTGAGCCTTTGCCTGTCTTACTGCCTTCCCTGCTTCCGTTAGGGAAGTTTGGTATGCCTCCCTATCTTCATCCTGCTGTGTTCCCTTATATTTCCTGAAGGCTAGCCTTTTGGCTCTGACCTTTTCTGTTACTGTGATTGAGAACCAAAGTGGTTTCCTTCTTCTTTTGCAGTTCCTTTTCTCACTAACACGATGGGATGTTGCTTCAAGTATTGCATCTTTAATGCTTGCCCACTTTGCCCGTACCCCTTCACCTGTATTTCATTTTACCAGGGCTAGTTTTACTCTGTTGGCCATCTTATCAAAGTCAGCTCCTCTAAAGTCCCATATTTTTGCCTTGGAATGGGATGATTTAGTTCTAGTGGCCAAATTGAACCATACCATGTGATGGTCACTGGCCCTCAGGTGACCTTCTACCTGGAGATCTGTGATCCTTTCCTTGTTAGTCAGTACTAGATCTAGGATAGCCCTGTCCCTTGTAGGTTGTTGTACCAGTTTTTTGAGGCCCTCTCCCTGCAGAGAATCCACTACGTGTTTAGTGCTGGCAGATGTTTCTGCTGGTATTGACCAATCTGTATCTGGCATGTTGAAGTCTCCCATTATCAGAACCTCCCCTTAGTTGTTATGTTTTATATATCTTCTAACAGCAATGTGTCTATGTCCTCCCACTGGTCTGGAGACCTGTACACAACCCCAGTTTGTATGGCTGTCCCATTTCCTGTTTCCAGGGTCACCCACAGTTCTTCTGGCTCCTTATGTGTATTCTTAATTTCTGTAGCTTTGATATTTTCATTGACATAAAGGGCCACCCCCCACCTTTTTGCACCTCGGTCTTTTCTGAACAGTACATAGCTGGGTACTGAAGTCTCCCAAGTGTGGTTACTGGTGAACAATGTCTTGCTAATGGCTACTATGTCCAGTTTAGCCTCTGTCATTATTGCCTGCAGGTCTGGGATCTTATTTCCTAGACTGCGAGCATTTGTGTACATGATTTTTCACTTGCCAGATTTTGATGTGTTGGTTGTTGGGTGAGGTCTGGCACTTCCCCTCCACATCATATGAGGAGCATGACCTTTTTCCTTACCTGGCAATGCAAATGAACTACAAACATTCTGAACTCCTGTTTGATCACTAGCTGAGGGGAGAGGGGTGTTCTTCCCATTTGACGTTTTGGGTGCTGCACCCCTCTCCCCATTTGCTAGTTTAAATATTCTTCAAAGACATCAAACTTCTGCCCCAATGCACTGACTCCCTCCTTAGTCAGATGCAGTCCATCAAATTTAAAGAACTTTCACTCCCAAAACTGTTGCCAGTTATTTACAAATTTGTGCCCTTTTTCCTGGCACCAACCCTTGAGCCACATGTTTAGCTTCCCTATCTCCCCTTCTCTGACCATCCATCCATCTGCCCCTCTCTCTCTCAGAATGGCAGGATCTCAGAGAAGGAGATGCCAGATGAAATGGATAATAGTTTGTCACGCAGCACGGTCAAGTGTTCCTTGGTCTCCACAACTGACCAGCTGGCGAGATTGTTAGTCCCGATGTGTACCAGGACATCAATGTTTTCTCCTGCTTCTTGTACAATTTTAGCAATGTGGTCAGTGTCTCTCCATGTTGATGTACATGGGAGACATCTGACCATTGCTTCTAGCTAGAGATAGGTATCAACTCCCCAAATCACTGTAGTAGGAACCCTAACTGATGCATTAATGGAGTTTTTTGCAATTAATTTCCTTACTTTTTGAGATTGTAGATGTGGGCCTTGCACTTCCATGTGTTGAACGACAGTGACCAAATTGTCAGCATATCCATCTTATTACCCCACCTCATGTACCCCAGTACAGAAAAATTTTGAAATGCAAGACAAAATATAATTATGTGCAGCTGCAATGCCATTCTATGCCACAGGTGTGAAAACACATTTCAGGCAGGATATGAAAAATGAAAGCTGTACTGTTCATAAGGGGGTGTCAAAAATGGCTATGTTGAACATTTGGCTGTGAAATATTGAAAAGTACCAAAGTTATGCACTTGCATAGAATAAATTCAATGGAACTACATAACTCAGGCATTTTTTACAAATTTTTTTCACCAAATTTTCAACATGGCCTTTTTGGGACCACACCTCATGAACACCGGCTTTGTCATTTCGTTATTCACTCCCAAAAGGTGATTTCACACAGCAAATGCATCATTCTGCACCACAGGTGTGAAAACATGTTTTGGGCAGGATGTGAAAAATGACAGCTGTACTCTTCACAAGGTGGTGTCCAAAATGCCTCGATGTTCCCCCCTTCCTCATCCTGATCCTCCCACTGAGCAACTGCCCGCTATGTTGGAAATTTGACAGCAAAATGTTGAAAAGTACCAAAGTTACAACCATGCTTAAGGAAAATTCAATGGACCAATGTAAATTGGGCATTTTTAGGAATTTTTTTTCATCACATTTTCAACATGGGCTTTTTGGGACCCCACCTCAGGAACACTGGCACTGTCATTTCGTTACTCAGACCTGAAAGGTGATTTCACGCAGCCACCGCAAAATCACCTTACAGGTCCGACTAATGAAACAAAAGTGACAGTGTTCATGAGGTGGGGTTCCAAAAATCCCATGTTGAAAATTTGATGAAGAAATGCTAAACAATGGCTGAGATATAATATAAGTTCAAAATGCCACTGCAAGCCATTGTATGGCACTTACCTTGATTCTTCAGTTTGTGGTTCAGCTTTGAACAGTGCAAGCATGTCCCCATCCACAGATGATGACAGAAGACAATCTCCAGTGGTAAGTATAGGGCAAGGGGGGTGCGGTGGTCAGTTGCTCAGTGGGAGGATCAGGATGAGGAAGGGAGAATGATGAGACAATGAGGGACCATTTTGTTTTTTTCAGGGTTAAAAAAAGATGGGGACATTTTTTTTTACAGGTTAATATAAAACAATACTTCAGAACACTGGGGGTGGGCTCCCCAGTGTCCAACAGTACTGAAGGGGGTAGGACATAACTGTGAGGGTGCTCTAGTGCTGGCAGGGGGATTGGAAAACACATTGTCGGCACATCATAATACAGGTTGACATAAAGGCATACTTCCGGACACTGGGGGTGGGCTCCCTGGTGTCCAACAGTACTGGAGGGGAAAGTACATGACTGGAGACACTGAGAGTGGGCTTCCCAGTGTCCTACACTACTAGGTTGGGTGGCTAAATGCTGGCACAGGGATCAGGCACCCTGATGTCGTCAAAAGAAAAAGGTAAAGAAAAAGGTCCGGCTCCCCATATGATGCACAGGGGAAATGCCAGACCTTGCCCAACAACTAACACACCAAAATCTGACCAACAGAAAATCATGTACACAAATGCTCGCAGTCTGGGAAACAAGATCCCAGACCTGCAGGCAATAATGACAGAGGCTAAACTGGGCATAGTAGCCATTAGTGAGACATGGTTTACCAGTAACCACAATTGGGAGACTTCAGTACCTGGCTATGTACTGTTCAGAAGAGACTGAGGTGCAAAAGGGGGGGTGGAGTGGTCCTTTATGTCAATAAAAATATCAAAGCTACAGAAATTCAGAATACACATAAGGATCCAAAAGAACTGTGGGTCACCCTGGAAACGGGAAATGGTACAGTCATACAAACTGGGGTTGTGTACAGGCCTCCAGAACAGGGGGAGGACATAGACACATTACTGTTAGAAGATATACAAAGCATGACAGCTATAGGGGAGGTTCTGATAATGGGAGACTTCAATATGGCAGATACAGATTGGCCAATACCAGCAGAGACATCTACCAGAACTAGACACATGGTGGATTCCCTGCAGGGGGAGGGCATCAAACAACTGGTGCAACAATCCACTAGAGACAAGACTATCCTAGATCTAGTACTGACTAACAGGGAAAGGATCACAGATCTCCAGGTCGAAGGTCACCTGGGGGCCAGTGACCATCACATGGTATGGTTCAATTTGGCCACTAGAACTAAATCATCCCATTCCAAGGCAAAATTAAGGGACTTCAGAGGAGCTGACTTTGATAAGATGGCCAACAGAGTTAAACTAGCCCTGGCAAAATGAAATACAGGTGAAGGGGTACGGGCAAAGTGGGCAAGCATTAAAGATACAATACTTGAAGCAACATCCCATCGTGTTAGTGAGAAAAGGAACTGCAAAAGAAGAAGGAAACCACTTTGGTTCTCAATCACAGTAACAGAAAAGGTCAGAGCCAAAAGGCTAGCCTTCAGGAAATATAAGGGAACACAGCAGGATGAAGATAGGGAGGCATATCAAACTTCCCTAATGGAAGCAGGGAAGGCAGTAAGATAGGCAAAGGCCCAAACTGAGGAAACACTAGCACAGACAGTAAAAGAAGGTGACAAGACTTTCTATAGATACATTAGTGAAAGGAGAAAGTCCAGAGGGGGCATTGCTAAGATCAAAGGGGATAAGTGGGCATGTGAGGAGGAGGACCATGTAAAAGCATATATCCTAAATAGATACTTCTGCTCAGTATTTACTGAAGAGAAGGTAGGGCTAGGCCCACAGCTCTGCACCATGGACATAGGGAGGAGGGAGCTGTGCACAAGTCCCTTCATAAAAGAAAGGGTCCTACAGGAGCTCAATAAGCTCAGGGTGGACATGGCAATGAGACCTGATGGCATACATTCCAGGGTACTAAAGGGGCTAAGGGTGGAACTATCATAGCCATATCAGAACTGTTTAGTGAGTCTCTGACACAGAAGAGGTCCCAGAAGACTAAGGAAGGGCTCATGTGATCCTGCTCCACAAGAGTGGTAGCAGGGAGGAGGAAGGGAACTACAAACCAGTCAGTCTTACTTCAGTAGTGGGCAAGATTATGGAGACACTCCTTAAGGAAAGGATAGTGCAACACCTGGAATCCATAGGAGCACAGGATCCAAGACAGCATGGGTTTACAACAGGAAGGTCCTGTCAAACTAATCTCATAGATGTCTTTGACTGGGTAACCAGAGTGGTGGACCAAGGGGGAGCAGCTGATGTTACCTACCTTAACTTCAGCAAAGCTTTCGATATTGTTCCACATAGAAGATTGATTAATAAGCTGGGTAGGCTCGGGGTGGGTCAGACGTTGGTCAACTGGGTGGCAAACTGGTTGACTGGCAGAAAACAGAGTGGTGGTAAACAGTATACAGTCAGAAGAGATGCAAGTCACAAGTGGGGTACCTCAGGGATCAGTCCTGGGGCCAGTCCTCTTCAAAATCTTCATCAGGGACATTGCAGAAGGACTGGAAGGTAAGGTTTGTCTGTTTGAAGATACACCAAGATCTGCAACAGAGTAGATGATCCAGATGGTGTGAGCAGAATGAGAAGAGATCTGGAAAAACTAGCAAAATGGTCAGAAGAGTGGCAACTGGGGTTTAATGCAAAGAAGTGCAAGATCATGCACATAGGGAAGAGAAACCCTGAAGCCACCTATAGGCTGGGAGGGGAGTTGCTGGCAGTCACAAGGGAAGAAAGAGACTTGGGCGTCATCATCATCGATAACCTGAAATCATCCAAGCAGACCTCTAAAGCAGTAGTTAAGTCTAGAGGGATGTTGTGGTGTATTAGTAGGGCTGTCACAAGTAGGAAGAGTGAGGTAATAATCCCTCTTTACAAAACACTGGTCAGGCCCCATCTGGAGTACTGCATGCAGTACTGGAGGCCACACCTTCACAAGGACATTAACCAAATTGAGGCAGCCAGAGATGGGCAACCAAAATGGTGCAGGGACTGCATCAGAAAACAGAGGACAGATTAACTGAACTCAATATGAATACCCTAGAGCAAAGGAGGGATAGAGGTGATATGATTGAAACATTCAAACACCTTAAGGGCATTAACAAGGTGAAAGAGTCTAACATGTTTCAATACAAGAAAATAGCAGGACAAGAGGACACAGCATGAGGTTAGAGGGAGGCCGATTAAGGGGTAATGTGAGGAAGTTCTTTTTCACAGAAAGGGTGGTGGATGCATGGAACAGCCTACCTCAGGAAGTGGTGGATATAAATACAGTGCAGTGCTTCAAACAGGCATGGGTTAGGCATAAGGGAGCACTACAAATGAGTATGAATTGATAGGTCATTGACAGAGCAAAGGCCTATGGCATATTCATAAGGTAGAAAAAGAGGGAGGTGTGGTCTGGCCACCGAGGAAATGGCTGCCTAACTCTTCAGCTCCTCCAACTCTGGCAACAATTCGCAGTTGTGTGGCCTGACCTCGGGGGATCCCAACCCCAAAATACGTTACTTCAACTGCGCTACTTATCCCCATTGCTCGGTGCGACTATCTTGCTGTCATATGGTATGCTTCACTCGATATCAGCGCCATCTTTTTCTGTGATTTCAAGTTGTCCGCGTGCCCTGGCCATGGAAGCCATGGCCTGCCTTCAACCCAATTGTCTGGCACAGAGCTGAACAACTACACAGCAGAATTCATCCTTTTAGGTGCACAACTGTTGATCCCTACCTCAGTACATGATGGATGACAGCAACCTTCCCTCAGCTACCTTGAATAAGCCAGTGGCAGTGTCCCCTTCTGGATCAGTGGGTGAATCACTGAGCTATATAACCTGCATGTTAGAAATAGCTCTGCTGAGGGTGGATGACATCAACTCTACTCTAACCGACACCACTGCAGATGTTAGATCCCTGCAAGACCTGCTCAATGTAGCAGAACAACGAGCCAAAGATTTAGAACTCCAGCACACTAAACTCCAATGCACAGTTATGTCTCAGGCAGAAAAGCTGGAAATTCTAATGGCAAGAGTGGAGGACCAGGAGAACAGAGGGTGCTGCAATAATCTCCAAATACTCGGCATACCAGATGGGGAGGAGGGCACCTCCATTGAATGATTCCTCAATGAGGAGCTCCCTATTATGTTAGGAAACTGGTGGAGGGGACCAGCGGAGGTTGAGAGGGACCACCAAATCACGGGAAGGAGAGACAGATCCAATGCTCTCCCACTGCCCATAGTGGCCTATCTCCTCAGGTACTCAAATAAAGATCGCATACTCCGAGGGGCTTGGAACTTGAGGGATATTAAATGGCATGGAGCATCCATTTTGATTTATAGGGACTTTGCCCAGGAGACTGCCAGCAAACAGAAGGCTTTTGGCCCTATCAAAAAATTTCTGGCCACACATAATTTCCAATATCACTTTAAAGGGCTCACCAGACTGCTGGTACATAGGGAGGGTAGAGAGTTAGTGGCTGAGGGCCCTGCTGAAGTGGAGCGCTGGATCGTAAGGTATTGGCCTAACCTGCCTTTGATGACTGTGAGTCCCAGAAAGCTTTGGGAGCCTGATGAAGTCTCATCCACTAGGAACCTCGCTAGTGCTAGGTCACCCTTCAGGGACTGCTTTACGGCTACACTGGGTCTACTCCCAAAGCTCTTCCCCTCCTCTCAGTGTTCTGATCGCACAGCTCCATTGGCGGCACCTAACTCACCTTCCACCACTGAGCAATTGGTTCTCACCCCCCAGACCCATGGGGGTGCATGTGCGATCCAAACAGTAATTAAGAAGTGGCCAATTGGGCCCAGCAGACTAGCTATAAATTGATCCTCCAGCCAAAATGCTAAGGGATACCTCTCCCCACCTAATCTGGAATGAACATCTCCATGGTGTAAATTTACATCAGGAGGCTTCCATGGACTGGGCAGACATTCCGGACTCCTCACTAGGGGAAGCAGTGGACATATCCAGCAAAACTAAACCTGGTGAAAAATCGTATGCTGCAGTGATCCTAGCTGCTCCGGATCCTATCATGTCCCACCTGATACCCCAGCGTGTGGACGGCACCCCTGTGGCAAGCACGAAGAGCCTGCCTGGCTGAATTCTGCAATATGCTGACCCTGAACCAGACTACATAAACTATACTGGACAACTAACTGCTAAATGGTAACAACATGTCTGACATTATTTCTTCCCCTGTTAGAGGACTACCTAGCTGGGTTAGGGAGTGCCCCATGATCCCCTCTTTATACTGTAAGTATTGGTACCAACCTCAACAGCACCTCCCCCCTTTCCTTCTTCTTTACAAACATACGATGGGCTGGCAGTCCCAAACAGGTGGAGTAGTACCTGTTGCCCCAGATGTCTTTGACTGGGTGTAATCCCCCATCCGGCCTTTTTGGGCCATGGCTTCATTACCCTTGTAATATGAGATAGGGGTGATATACTCAAATCCCCCTCAAATCCCCCTCCCCCTTTCCATCCTTTTACTTTCTTTTGTCCCCATCCCCCCATCCCCTATCTAGCCTTCCTTCCCTTCCACCCCTTTTTCCCTCTTTGCCCTCCCTTGGGTTGACTTGACTCCCTTGGCTTGTGTGTCAGATGAGGAAAGACATTCTCAGCTTTGGTTGTCTCTCTTCCTTGTTCTCTCTAGAGTGTGGACACTTGTGTAGCTGAGAATATCCTGCTGTGGGGTATCCTCTTTTGCTATAGCATCCATTGCTTTTAGAGTTAATCGCTTTTTGTTACTGACTCAGTTATAATAAGATCATTATCTTAACTTTAACCAAATTACAGGGCTAGACTAGCATTTCCTACAATTAAACTGTATAGTAGTGGTTTACAGCACGGTTTAAGCTGACTGTTACTGTTGGGCTTGAAAAGTTAGAGTTCTTAACATTAGGACACTGTTTGTTGTTCACCTGTACATACTCTCAAGTTTTATCCCGAGAGATAGTTTTCGATATCTGCCCTCACCCGCAGGTCACAGTCCACATCCATCGCTCTCCTCCCTCCCCAGTTACTCTTCCCCACACATCAGGTGGTCATCATGGATAGCACTAAGATCCTGAATTTGCAACTGGTGTCCTGGAATGTAAAGGGGATTAACCACCCAGTTAAGCACACCAAGGTCATATAATAACTTTGATCTGTACATACAGACATAGCTCTCCTACAGGAGACTCATCTTCTTAGTAAATCCATTCAATGGCTTAAGAAATTGTGGGTAGGTGCAGTATATGGCAGCTCTGCCAAGACCAAAACAAAGGGTGTAGCTATCCTCATAAGATGATCCAGCTTATGGGCCATAGAGGAGACCAGAACTGATAAACAAGGATGCTGGATCTTGACTAGATTGGCCTCCTCTACTGTAAAATTGATATTGGGCAATATTTATGCCCCCAATGTTGTTCAGGGTGATTTCTTTTATGAAGCAAGTCAGGCCATTTCCACGCTTGACCAATCCAATGGCTCTACTCTCCTTTTGTTGGGCATGATTTTAACCTGGTGTCCGATACATTTTTAGACAAATCCACCCCCATGCCCCAGACACACCCCAGATCCCATGCTAACTTCCAAGTGCTACAGCAGGAATGGGGCATTTACAGATCTTGAAAAGTGACATTTTAATGAATGTTAACAAACTAACATTTGCAGGAGACAGGTTTTTCTGATAATCCCTGACTATTGCACCTGCTGAGCTGAATACCCTCTCAACACTTACACTGGAGGATGGGCATGTGAGGTACTTCAGTGCCACTGCAGTCAGCTCTGGCCATTCACTGACCTTTCCACTCCAGTACAAAAAAGGATCTTCACTTATTGTCAGATGCCTGTTTTCAGACAAATATGACTCAGCCATTCTCTGTGCCGCACTAAGTCTGATTGTTGATGCATCAGCCTGTTCCCCGGAATCATTGATGTCACAAATACTCACTTGGGATAAAGCCTCCCAAAGTGGGTTGACACCAACCACTTTGGATGACAGACCACCAGGAACTACAGTCCCCTTACCCTTGCATGATATGCTTGCTGGTCCTCCAGCTACACCTTCAGCTGGATTATGCTGCTGAGGTTTGCATACCTTGGCATGTGACTTCTGTGCCCTGCGAACCAGTTGACCACTGATATTTTTTACCTGTTCAGGCCCTCCGTCCAGTACTGATGCAATTCCATGTTTGTATTGTGGGTCCATCATTGTTGCCATGGCAAAGTTGTCAATACGCTGAATGCTCACAATGTGATGATTCTGGTCGAATACTGTCAGCATGTGTTGCAGCAACATACTGCTACCACCGTCTCCGGCAACATCAAGGCTATGTTGTACATTCACCAACGTCTGCCTCAGCACCCGCAGCAGTGGAATTGATTGGCTAATGGAGGCAGACTTGCCACTCACTGCCTGTGTGGCATGTTCAAAAGGCCACAAAATTATTATTACAGAGTCCAGGAGGTGCCACTGTTTAGTCGTCATAGACATGGAGGCCCCAGAACTGTCATGGCTAGTGTGCATAACAAGATATTCTGTGATGGCTTTGTACTGTTCATACAACCTCTCTGCCATGTATAACATGGAGTTCCATCGAGTGACAACTTCCAGCTTCAAGCGGTGCTGAGGCAGGCTGTTTTGTATCTGCAACTGCCACAGTTGGTCACGGGCATTTCCAGATCTTGAAAAGTGACAGCAGATAAGTCGTGCAATGGTCAGCATTACCTTTATATCAGGGTGCTGCAGAAACTCCTGAACCACAAGATTTAAACAGTGGGCCATGCATGGAACACGAAAAAACACACCATTCGTGATGCATTTCACAACTTTTGACCCATTGTCACTTGCTATGAACCCAGCTCTCAGGGAAAGAGGGTTTAGCCATCTGTCAGTTTCAGTCAGCACCATGTCCAACATGTTCTCACCAGTGTGTGAACAGGTCACACTGTGCATAGCAATTGTTTCATGCTGGCGAATTGCAGGAAGATTGCTACCATGACAATCCACCTTCCTGAACTGATTATTCACACTACCAGCAACACAAACAACCCCCGGCACCTGCGCCCAGTGTGAGTTATACACAGATATGAACTCCCCGCTCTTTTGCCACTTGTCCACATATCCATACTTAAATGGATGAATGGAGAGAAGAATGTTGAAGGGCATGTCTTACTGAGTCTGAGACAGTGCGGGACAACTCGGGAACATCACGGGTAGAAAAGTATGTCCTGGATGGGACTTTCCATTTGGACAGGCACGGGCAGCAAACCACCGGAACCCAGAATTCTCCACAAAGGAGAAGGGCAAAAGATCGATTGCCAGCATTTCCACTACAGCAGCATTAAGTTGACGTGACACTGATTGATTGGAGTGGTACTTCAGCTTATGTGCAAAAACACTCTGCAACATGGGCTGACTTAAACGTTTTACATGGTGTGTGTTGTTGGTCACAAATAGTTGCGCTCTGTGATGAATGGCATTGGCAGGAGGTGGAGTGTTGACATTTGATGAAAACAGTTGCACAGGTGATGATGACAAACCCAGAAATTATGTTATTTTTCTGGATTTGCCAACCAGGGTTGATGTATCACTTGCACTAGACATACCTCATTCACCACCACCACCACCACCACAAAAACTGCTACTCTCACCAGCACTGAACAACATTTCATAGTCATTATGGTCCTCCACCTCATCATGCCTGTAGTAATCCTCTGCTCTTATTACCACACTACTGCACACGTTTAATTTCCTACTGGGCTTAACAGTCATGGAAGGGGATAACATGCTGGCTATGGTTGCTGCCGGTGATACGGGTGAACACCCAAGTCTGGTATTAGCTGCCAGCTTGTGCTGGGTCCACAGAGCCAAGTGCCTATTCTTAAGATGTGTATGCTGTCCTCCTGTCCCAAGATGGCTCCCCTATTTACCTCGACTCAAACGCACATGGTAAACCTGGCAGATTGCAACTGAATCATCATTTGCAACTTGAACAAGAAAATTCCAAACAAGGGACTGTGATGCTCTGCTTTTAGCATGTCCATGGTGATGTGGCTTATTTAAGTCTGTTGGGGGGCACGTGATGGTTCTGGCACTGTACACCTGGACTGTAACTGACCACCATGACTACCTATCATATTGAGTACTGGTTCGTCATCATCATCATCATCCACTAAAACCGTAATAGTAAATCACAAGTTTTTATGGGGGGGGGGGGTGGATTCCTGCAAACAGATTCAGACACAGCCACTTTTAATTTATTTTTCTCCGGTTCCCAACTGGGGTCAATTAAATCATCATCATATTCATCAATGTCACTGTCACACACATATCCACATCTTCTGCTTGGATGCTAACATGTGGACTGCATGTTGCAACAACAGCAACATCATCAGCATCATCACATTCATCATCAGCATCTACACCACCATCACCTGATATTTTTTCACCACACTGTGAATCACTGTTGAATGGAAAATGAGTGACATTAAGTGCCACGGTGGATGGAATATCACATTGTATGCTATCGTTGACATGATCATCAGAATCAGGTTCGGTTAATGGGATGTTACTGGGAAGTATGACATCATCTACGCTGTCACTCACTTGCACTGCTTCACACTCGATATGTTTCGATACAGTACACTGGTCGGAATTAGATCTTGACGCAACAATGCTAATACTACCTTCACCACCACTAACACCAGTAACACTAACACCACCGGCTGAGGAAACATCATCTCCTCCAACTATCAGTGATGCTACTGATTGGGCTGTAAAAAACATTGCAGGAGAAATACCTTTCCTCACATCAGCAATGCGCTTCTCCATCCATGTACTACTACCACGCCCACAGACCCTCTTACTGCCAACATTGTCATGGCCAGAAATAGCTTTACTTTCACGTCTCTTTGCAGGCATTTTGGGGGATCAACCACAAATATTATTACCAAATTCAGATTTTGATACGCTCACTTTCTGACTGGAGGGTCGCTACTCGCTAGCTGGATATGAAGCAAAATAAACAACTGTGGCTTCAGCAACAGATAAGGGACTACTGTGTTGTGACACTGTCATGGAGTAAAAACAACTTCAGTAACCAGTGGTACTGATGGGGTCACAAAAACAATCCAGTCTGATAAAAAATACCTTTTCAATGTTGGGGGGGCACTGAATACAGACAGTGCTGATTTTTACGGCACTACAAGCAGCAACACTAAGAAGAGAGAAAATAATCGCAGTACAAAATCAGGCAGCTACAGTGGCTAGCAGGTTCACACTGCTGCGTTTAGTTGCACTTACACTGATCTGTGTCACAAATTTTAAAAGGTGTATTATATTTGATGCATGCAACACTGCACACACAACACAGAACACTTTGTGTACAATGTTGAACGAGGAATGTGATGCAAATGCAAAAGTTCAGTGTACTCAGTGCCATGTAATTTAAATCTGTAATTTAAACAACCTGACCTTATGAAATGTTGCACCACATTCATACAACAAGCAGCACGAAAATTTTTGCTATCACTGACAATTTTACTATGTGTACAGTAACACAGTCAGTTATATAACAAAAATATTACCAAAACACAAAGAAATTACTAGTTCTCCAATTTAAATCTACCTACACACTGATACGCCCATCCCCCACACAGCACACTTCACTGTCTTTCACCACACATACACAATGTTGTAAATTTACATTCAAAATCCACACACAAACAAAAACGCTTGATGATGTGAGCACAGGAGGGTTTCCTACAATTGATGAACTACAATTGGATCCCCAAAAAGAAACCAAGAATGCTTTTTGAACAGCTTTTAAAAGATTCCTACAGACAGCTATCAGAGCACACTGTCTCCTACTCCTTCCTACTCATACTACCTCGAACTAAGGCTGTACAGATCAATATAGAGCTCATGTGACCTGAACTCCCATGAATCACTGCAAAATCCTCCTTCAGAGCTCAAAAACAAGGCAAAGTGAGACGAAGTGAACTGCCACCAATGTACTTCGCCTTAAAATTGAAAGAGAAGTGACCAGTGGAGGCGGAGTTATCGAGTAGCTGTTTTCAATGCACTGGCGTTCCTCGTAATAAAGCAAAGTACTCCTCTTGCACTGCGGAGCACTCCACGAATCCGCCTTTGCTCCGCGAATCACTTCGCGGATTGGATTGAGCCCACTTCACCCACCACTACTCAGTATTTAGACTGAATGTTGTACATTAACATTCAAAATCCATACACAAACAATAAACGCCAGATAATATGAGCACAGGAGGGTTTCCTATAATCAGTTAACTAAAGTTTCAGCTAAAAAAATTACTCAAAAAGGCTTTTTTAATAGCTCCTTGAAGGTTTGAATTGCAGTCAGTTCTCAGAACAGATTGTCTCCTACAGCTTCCTACACACACTACCCCAAACTGAGGCTGTGCAGAACAATCTAGAGCCCATGTGACCTGAAATCCCATGAATCACTGCAAAATTCACCTTTGGAGCTTAAAAACAAGGTGAAGTGGAAGGCGGAGGAATGCTAAGTCATTCTTTTCAATGGACTTCGCATAACCCATTATAACGCGAAGTACTCCACTTCTCATTGCGGAGCACTCCGCGAATTTGCCTTCACTCCGCGAATCACTTAGCGAAGCGAATTGGGGCCACTTCGCCCATCACTAATTGTTGGTCTGTAGTTTTGTATAATGATGCTAACTCAATATGTGCATTTGTTTCTGTTACGATCATACAGGTTGCTACTGTAAACATGTGCTTGTACTAATGTATCACCTAAAAAAAAAATAAGAAAAACCTTAATAAAATCTTCTATGATAAAAAAATAAGGTAGAACAAGAAATGGGCAGACTGGATGGGCCTTGCCGTCCATATCGGCAGTCAACTTCTATGTTTCTATGTAAAAGCATTTTATCAATTTAAACATGCCTCAGCCCCCTTGGAGCAGGAAGAGGATAAAAGGTCCCTTTTTTAGGTAAAGACCAACATATGTTTACCTAAATGGAGGCTGATGAATATGAATCTGGACTATCTTCATGGCAAAATTGGCAAAGCAATTTTTCCCATTTAGCAGGTGTTTTTTTGTATTGAAGTAGTGCCCCAAATTTATGGCAGTTTTTTCAAAAAGTGCCACAAATTTGTGGCAGTTTTTGTGCAACAGTGCCATTAGTTGCACAAAAACTGCTGCAATTTGCAGTAGTTTTTCAGATTTGTGGCACTACCAAAGGCTGAATGCCAAAAACATATTTCTGGACAGTATTTAAAAAAAAAATAATGCCAGAATCATGTTTCTTGGGCCCCGATTAGGTAAACACAACTGTTGGTGTTTACAAAGGGGCAGTATTTTTTTAATTACAATGTTTTTACACTGTTGCTAACTGAAAACAAGATGGCAGTAGCACAACACTACAAAACCCATTTGTGGCATTAAGAAGTGTTTTTTCAGAAACAAAAAGTACTTTTGAGCCGTACAGATATTTTCCCCCATAGACTATAATGGGAAACTTTAAAGTTTAATAACTGTTGAACTGATTAATATTTTTTCACCAGACCTTCAAAAGGCACATCAGTGACACAAACCCAATATACACTAATAATTTCAGACCAGACCCTAAAACTGTTTTGGACTAATGAATGAGCAAAGGATGTGCACCTAAATGATACATTTTTTAATTTGTTGGCACTCCTCAGCTCCACAGCTGCACCACTAACCAGAACAAAACTTGCCAGATCTGGAGATCTATGGTACCAGATGGCACATGAAAACTTTTGGGCACATCATCAGTATGGTTCCAAAGTTATTAAAGTGCAAAATTTTAGATTTAACTAGAAGTGGCCCGGCAACCCTAACTATACTGGCACTACTGTGCCAGTATATATATATATATGGTAGCATGGTAGTGCTACCATAGTTAGGGTTGAGTAGCCCTTTTAAGGTTAAAGGGTGACATTTTGCACCTTAATAACTTTGCCACCATTTAACAGATTTTCCTGAAATCTGGCATGATTAGTTGGGTATGGTAGGTCTTGGGATCTGCTAACTTTTGTACTGGTCGGATATACGTCTGTGGAGTTATTAAGCGACAACCGAATGTGCAATTACATTTCTTTGTCATTTCTTTGCTCTCGCTTACAGGTTGCATGGTTTGCATGACCATTCTGAAAACTTCAGGGAATGTGTGGCCAGGGTTCCCAATGTGCCTTTTGAAGATTTCGTGAAAAAATATTGAACGGTTCAAAAGTTATTCAAAAAACAAGTTCCCTTTATAAGTCAATAGGAAAAGTTAACAAAAAGTTCGACAGTGTCGCAAATGCACTTTTTAGTGTCGCAAATGGCCCTAGTAGTGTTACAAATCCACCATTTTGCTTTCAGTTAGTGATCAGAAAAATGCTTGCCATTTAAAATTGGGACCCCCTAGGGACACAATTCTTTCTGTGTTCACCTAGTCGGACCCTGAGGATGCTAGCCATGTCTTTATTTTGGGGTTAAACACCCCAGAAATATGTTTTTCAAATTTCTGGAAACAGTAGTGTCGCACCTGTGACACTTTGTCAGATTTTTGTGAAAAGTGTTGCAAATTGCGACACTACTTTTCCAGACTATGGCCAAAATGACAGGAGTTCTTTGCCACCCTGCTGCAAAGGAACTGTTTGGTCTTTTGGGCTGAAATTAGGAAGGAAGGCAGTCTACATCTCACAGATGTGCCTTTTGGAGGTTTGGTGAAAAAACATTGCAAGACTTCCAGGTTACGATACTCCGAAGTTGATGTTTTTTCCCATAGACTAACATGGTGGCATATGCTGTGCCTTTCGGGGTTCATATCTCGAAAATGGTGTGAGATATGGAATTTTCAGCAAAACCCTAGCCCGGAAACTCATGAATAATGTGCAATTTAATTTTTTTTCCTACATCATACGGTTCCTGAAATATTAGCAATTTAGTATTCCGACTGCTCGTTTTGTGCTCCCAGTCCCATTATTATGCATACATTCTTTGTACACACTGTGTTTCTCTGTCCAGCTGTTGGGCAACAACAGGGTGTGCACTTCTGTTACTGTAACAGTTAGCATTTCCACTTGCATTTCCGTACCTATTTGCGTTACCGTTCCCATGCACGCCTCCATGTGCATTAGCCTCCGCATTCTTGTTTGCGCTTGCAGTTGCGTTACTGTTACCATTTTCATTTGCACTACTGTTTCTGTTTGTGTTTCTCTTTGCGTTTCCAGCACCCCTTTCATTTGCATTTGTGTTTCTCTTTCAGTTTGCATCTTTGTTGCTGTTACTGTTACCATTTGTGTTTTTCTATTGCATTACTGTGCCTGTGCACATTACGGTTTGCATTTCCATATGTGCTTGCGTTTCCTTTTGCGTTTCTGTTTTCTTTGGTGTTATTGTTGCTGTTACCATTAACATTTGCATTTACAATTGCGGTAACATGACCATGAGCCTTACGGTTTGCGTTTACATATGCGTTTGCATTTGCATTTATGTTTCTGTTTCCTCTGGCGTTATTGTTCATGTTAACGTTACCATTTGCATTTACAATTACGATACTGTCACCATGCGTGTCACAGTTTGCGTTTCCTTATGCACTTGCATCTCCTTCTGTGTCACTGTTCGCTTTGTCCTTGTGTTTCTATTAACATTTGATTTTACATTTATGTTTCACTCTCCATGTGTGCAACTGTTAGCGGTTGTGTAACTCTTCCACTTACCATTACTATGTCACAGAAAATGACGTGGTGGGAGTGTGGGGCCCAAAGGGCTCCACACTCCCACCACCACATTCCTTTCACTATTTCTACTGCACATTTTCAAAAGGGAGGGAAATTAAAGGCAAAAAAACTCAGTTTTTTGCATCAATTAGGGTTGTTCCACAGCAACAAAAATAAGGAAATTTGGTGTTAGTGTTGAAAGACACCCCCCTTGCACCACCTCCAGCCCACAACACAAACTGCCAATGGGGTGTGCATTGGGGTTGTTAGTCCTAACTCTCACTGCATTCTCCTATATGTCGGGTTGTTTACACATGTGATGGGGTGAGAGTTTGTGCTTAGAATGAAAAGAACCCAGTTGTTGGTAGATGTAGGAGTTGTGTGGTGTCAGGTAGGCAGTGCTAACCCTCTCATGTTAGGTAGTGTATCCTGACTGGAGAGTCACAGTCAAAGAAAGTACATACAGATAATTGGTGACCCTCTGTTGTTGGAGAGACAGACACATTAGGATAAGTAGAAGTTGCATGGTATCAGCCAGGTAATCCCTCCTTAACAGAGATGCACAGCAGGTACTGTGTCCTGAGTGGATATCAACAGTAAACAAAGGCAATAGGCATTGTCAGTATACATCTCTGTTAGCAGTTGGATACATGTTAGAACTCTTAGGTGTTGGATGACATCAGCCAAGGAATGCCCCAGCATATGCTATGTCATGCACAGGAGGTAGTACTTCCTGAGTGACACTAAAAGAGAAATGAAGGTTATAAATATTTATGTTACAGGTTAATGATTGCAATAACAGAGAAGTTGGAGGAGTTAGGAGTTGCATGGTATTAGCCAGTCAATGGCCACCCTCTCAGAACACATAGTGCATCATGAGTGTAGAGTGATAGGAGAAAGATGTCTATGGACACCGTTGGTGTACCTCTCTGGTTATATGAACACACAAGTTAGGGCACTTAGAAGTAGTGTTCCATCAGCTAGGCAATCCCTCCTGCAGGTCAGGTGCTGCATCCTGAGTGGAGAGTCACAGGGAAAGAAAGGTAATGAATATATATGATACAGTACTATTATTGTATTAACACAGTGGTTGCAAGAGTTAGTGCTTGTATTTTGACCTAGGGAATGCCCCTGCTGTGCTTTTCAGGAGAGGTAGTGCTCTCTGAGTGGACAGTGACAGGAAAACAAAAGCCATAGACATTCACGGTGCACCTGTGTTGTGCTAGGGACATACAAGTTAGGCGTGTTAGGAGTTGAATGGTTTGAGCCACATGATGCACTTCCCCCCATAGTACATGGACTGTCAGAGGAAAAGAAAGAGTATAGACATTAATGGTGCACCCCTACGGCTGCAAGGACACACAAGTTAGGACAGTTAGAAGTTGCATGGCTTTACCTAGATAATGACCTCCTCCTTCTGTGCTGTAGTACAGTCACATGCAACAGGGCCTGTGTTCTGAGTGGAGATCCACAGGTAGCAAAAGTTAGATAAATTAATGGTATACATTCCTGTTTAGAGTAACACACAAGTTGTAACAGTTAGGACTTGGATGTTGTCAGCAGGGACGCCCTACCATCCTTAGAAGACAAGGTAGTGGATCCTGAGTGGTGGGTAATAGTAAAAGAGAGTCTATGTATATCAGTGGTGTACCTTTGTGGTCAGAGGGACACACAACTTAGGACAGTTAGGGGTTTCACTGCATGGGCCAAGCAATGGTCCACCACCACATCAGGTACTGTATCCTGAGTGTAGACCTACAGGGAAGGAGAGGTTATGAATATGGACAGTGCAACTGCATAATTAAAAAAAACACAGTTGTATGTATTGTTAGGAGTTGTATGGTGTCAGGTAGGAATGCCTTCCCTCCTCTGGGTAGGTAGTATGTCTTAAGTGGAGAATCAGAGTAAAAGAAACTCCATAGACATAAATGGTTTACCTCTGTGGTTGTAGGAATTCACAAGTTAGTGCAGTTAGGAGTTTCATGGCGTCAGCCAGTCAATACTACTCCGTACCCTATCCCGCATATATCAAAAAATGTGTCCTGAGTGAAGAGTCATGGTAAAAGTGTGGTGATGAAGATAAACAGTACACCACTTTGATTGCAGTAACACACAAGTTAGGACAGTCACAGGTTGCATGGCATCAGCCAGGCAATGCCCCCCCCCCCCATGATCAGGTTCTGGACCTTGAGTGGACACACATTGTTAAACTAAGGCCATGCATATCAATTGACCCTCTTTATTGCAGTCACATACAAGTTAGCATATCTAGAAGTTCTGTGGTGTTGGCCAGGTAATATCCCCATGACCCCCTACACCATGTAGTATGGCCTGAGTTGAGAGTCATTGTGAAAATAACAGTTTCCTATGGCATGCAACCAAGTAGTTATATCAGTAGCTGTGTAAAACAGCTATGCATGCAAAGTAATAGAAAAAAAAAATCTTTGTTTATTTTTTAATATTTATTTAAAGATTTTTAAACAAAAAATTTGTATAGAAAATCAATAAATATAATGATTGTTGTGAGTTATACAAAACTATATATCTTTTATTCAAATATTCATTTTAAAACTTTGATTCGTAGAAAAGATAATACAAAAATAGCAGAAAAACAATCAACTGTATATAATTTAGAAAACAAATATACATTCTTGTGTGAAAATAAATGTTTATTATAAAAACGTTTTTATTAAATTGTTAATTTAGAAAAAAAATGCATTTTTTATTAAAGACATATTTATTTTTAAACTGTTAATTTGTTGACATTTAAACTATTTACAGTTCTTTGGAGGTAGGTATGCTGCTGCTTGAGACAGCTCAGGGAAGAAGGTGGATATATGTGGGGGCCCACTGGGAAGTGGAAGCTGTTGCGCCAAGGGGGGAGACACCGGGAAAGCTGTGGAGTCTGTCCATCAGTGGTCAGGGAGACTAGATGTTACTGTTGCAGGTGAAGCACTGGTGGTCTGTGCACCGTTACCTGCCGCTGTGCTCACAGACTTGAGCACAAGGTTGAACAGTCACCTTCTGTGCTGTTAGTAGAGATAGGATGTGTGCCTGTTCCTTCCACAGGCCTAAAAGTTCTTCTTTTAGACTGTCAACCTTGTGCTCGAGTCTTCAAACACAGCGGCAGTGCACTGTGATTCATTTTTTCCTTGGCACATCTGTAAAGAGAAAATAAACATCTATTAATATATAACAGTGACACATGTACTTTGATGGTTCTGTTAAATCTGATGAGATGTGTTTTTTAGCCTCATATCTTTATAATGCTTGTAGATAAGTATTTGTTTTTTAAGATACAGACAACTTATGCTGATGAGGAGTTGTCTATCATCACTCAGGCAATGACCCCTTTTACCTCTGCTACGCCATCCAAGTAGGTAGTGTATCTTGATTGTATATTGACAGGTATGTTTGGTAAATGTAGATTAATGGTACACCTCCTTGATTGCAGGTGCTCAAAACTTAGTAGTTGGCGGGTGTGACCAATGCAATGTATGCTCAGTGTCACTACCCCACTAAACCACAAAATAAGGTACTGTATTTTGAGGGGATACCGACAGGTAAAGTAACATCATGTACAGTACATTCAGGGTATATGTTCTCTGATTGTAGATTCATACAAATTAGTACAGTTAGGAGTTATATGTGTTGTGGTAGACAAAGCAGCCTGACCTCCCCCTGACTCATTTGCTGCATAGGAGGTAGTGCATGTTTAGTGAAGAGGCAGAAAAAAAACAAGGCTATTACATAAAGTGTGTATGTCACTGATTGTAGGAATGCAGAAGTTAGGAGATTGTGTACTTGTATTATGTCAGGGAGGAAATGAGCCACCCTCCTCACACCGTCTAAGCAGCTTCTGCATCCTAAATTGAGAACCAAAGCAGAACTGAGGCAATAGAAATGAGCGATACAAAAGTTACAGGACTAACAAGTTTCACGTTATCAAACAGGTGATGTCTGCTCCCCCCCCATCAACCCCCACAACAGGTACTGAATGTTGATTTGACAGTTGTTCAAAGTAATTTATGAGATAGAGGTACATGACATATTTCTTCACATTCTAAGCATGTTTCCACAAGAAAGAACTTCTGAAAATGTTCTTCACAACTTACATTATAGGTCATCTTGAGCATTTGAGCAGCAATTGTCTGAATACTATCAGGAACAATTTTTTCACCCTTCACTTGGCTACATCAGTATATCAAACATGATCTTTAAACAATACATAACACCAGTAACAAAGAATGTTAAATGTTAAACAATTATAATTGTGTTATTCCAATATAAGACTTGATGCTGTGATTGATGCCAGTATTTACCCATGGTGTGGTGTGTTGATACATTGTCTGCACCTTTGGGCCAAACAACACACCATCCATGGGTAAATCCTGGCATAACACACAGCCTCTTATGGTATATTGTTGAAATGCTGTACCTCAGAACAGGTACTGTTTCCTGAGTGGGCACTCACAGTAATACACAGGACTTATCAATGAATGTAAGTTTTTCTTGATTGTAGTTATACACAAGTTAGTACACTGAGCAGTTATGTGTAGTCAGTGAGGTATTGCGTCTTTCTCAGTACAGACCAGATAGTGTAGCCTGACAGATATATGACAGGTAAAATGAAGAATCCACATCAGCTGTTCAGGTAAGATGTTTTAGTAAACATAGACTATGATATAACATGTCCTAATAGTCTGGTTGGCAGTTAATGACATCTGCATGTTTGTGTAACAAGACTTATGTTCTGTACGGGTGCCAGGCTCCTGCTTCACCTGCATCTCTGCTGTGCCAGCAGACTTCCTGACTACTACTAAACAGATAAATAGATTTTTAATATGGGCCATCTGAATGTGTATATGTTAAACAATGTTGTTATTGTCTTAGATACCTATGAATGGCATGATTGTGGCATAGAGCAAAATACTACAGTTAATAATGTGCCTCCTCACAAGTTGTAGTTGTCAGAGTTAATGAATGGTTACCCAAATATGATACAAAGGCAAGAAAGAATGTTAAGCTTTCATTGGTCAGTGTCACACTGGAACTGTGGTGTTATGCAGTCATAACACCATGGATCTAGTCCCAGCAGAGAGATGACTGAATGACCTGTTAATAAAATAATTGGTATAGATGCTGTTAATCCCTGATGTTGTCAACTGACTGAATTTAAAGGATTTCCGCTCTTGCAGTTGCTGTAGCATGTACTCCAATATCATACTGGTGGTGGCATTGTTTGTTTCTGTTGCTGGCAAGAAAGTCCTACCCATAGTTTATTTTCCCAAAGAACAAATATATTATTAAAGGGAAGAAACACATCAGCTAAAATGGTATTTCAGGTGTCAGAACTGTACTGCGAGCGCTGTTAAATAGCCACGCTTGACACAGAATTAAAAGACTGCTTGTTTCCTTATCACCATCTCTATCAGCCATTATCCCCACAGTTGTGGTGGGGAGGAGAAGGAGATGCAGAACCACATTTTCTGGAGGCTGACATTTCTTCGAGGCGCCAGGAGGAAAAGTCAGAAAGTTGCAGGATGCAGAGCCCAACTAATTAAAAAAAAGTGACTTTCATAGCAAACAAACAAGCAGATACAGAAGAACAAAAATACTGAAAGGTGGGACTCAAGATTGTAAACCCACAGTGACAACACAGGCGCTATACCTGGTGGACAACAGAAAAAAACAGGCACTATTTTTTATAAAAAGTTGTACCTACACATTTTAAAAAAAAACCAACAAAATATATACCTGTAAGAGTAATTTTTTATCTTGTTTACTTCTGTTTAACTCAGGAAGCATTGTATGATAGCAATAATTCACTCCATGGTGTGTGTCATGCTGGGATAACCCTACGGCTGGGATGTTGTATGCACTTGCCATGCAGCCTTGTGCCCAACCTCCCCAGGTGTGTCAATATGACAGCATGATACACACCCTGTTATGCATTATTCCTTGAGTATGCTACTTTATTTTACTATGTTAAAACTAGTAAAATAGAGATATGAACATTGATTAGATACGTCTGTGATTGGAGATGTGTACAACATAGGAGAATGAAGTAATAAAAAACAACATTGCACATGTTAAAAAATATACTTTTCTTTTTTATGTGTATACCAACAACGCAAAGGACACATTGTATAACTGCACAATAAACCACTCCAGTACATGGGTGGTGCTGGTATTTGCCCATGCGTGGATTTTGATCACTTAGAGTGTGGTCTTTTGAGTGAACTACAGCAGCGTAGGTAAAGTGAAGATCAGCGACAACCTGCCATGCTTTTCTCTTCATTAACACACTTAGGAGTTGGAGAGATAAAATCAGTCAAAACCAGTTAATTATAGACATGCAAATTCAGGTCATGTTCTTACCTTCTGACTCGACAAAGATGACACTGTCTGAGTCAGACTGTTTGGCCTCCACAGCTTCTGTTTGTGCTGGTACTACCTCTGGGGAGTACCTCTGATGACCTGTAAATGAAAGATAATAATCATATGAATTGAGTGTGGAATATGTATTTTTTGGTATTTAACACAGATATCTTTCAAGAATAGTTGTCTTTTGTGTTACTTAAGATGAATGTAGGTGAGGTATTGTATACCAATTGTGTACCCACAAGAAAATAAAGGTAATGGATATAAATGTTACAGCTACATGATTGAGTAGCACAGAAGTTGGGACACTTAGCAGTTGAATGGTGTTATGCAGGAAATGGGCCCCCCCAACTGAGAAGGTGATGCATACTGAGTGCAGAGTTGTAGTGAAACAAAGCTTATAATATTTATGGTTGATCTCTGTTACCATACTTACAAAGTGGTTGGGACAGTTAGGAGTTGCATGGTGCCAGATAAGCTACAGACTACCCCCACCCCCTCCCCCCGCCTGCTATGGGTTGGTACTGCATACTGAGTGTTGAATCACAGGGAAATAAAGGTTCTGTTTATAAATAGTATGTTCTATTATTTCAGTGACATAATAGTTACTATTGTTATGAGTTTCATGCTGTCAGATAGCGTTAACCCCCCACCACCACCACTACACCCCCGCCAAGCAGGTACTGCATCCTGGGTGGAGACTCACAGCAAAACGGATGTAATGGATATAAAGAATAAAGCTGTGTAATAGTGGTAATACACTATTTGAAACAGTAAGAGTTCTATATTATCAGGTAGGCAATGCCCCCCCACACCACTACTACACCAGGTAGTGCATCGTGAGTGAGAGTCTAAAAAAAAAAATAATAGATTTCTACAATAGTGTGTGTAAATACTGTGACCTCATTGGTCAAACATGTAACATAACTGTGGTTAAATGCTGCAATAAGCATGGCTAATGAAATGTATTCATAAAACAACATAATAAAACACATTTAACAGATTGTATAATCACAATAAGGCACTCCAGCTTGTGGGTTATTGGAGTTTTATAAACTTCTTGTGTGGCTAAGTCACTCAGCTATACCTTGTGACACACCACACAAGGCTTCGGTAAAGCTGTAAATAGCCCATACCCTGTTGTGCCTTATTGCTTAAATCAACGGTCCAGCTATATGTTTGTAGGGACACACAAGTTGGCACAGCTAGGAGTTGCATAGTGTTAACTAGTGAATGGTCTCTCCCCCATTCCCCAGACAGGTAGTGCATTTTCACTATAAAAGTCACAGAAAGAGAACGTCCATACAGATAGACAATTAATCTTAGTGGTTGCAGGGACACACAAGATAGTACAGTTAGGAGTTGCTTGCTGTTACTCAGTAAATGTACCCTCACGTATAGCTGAGGTACTGCATTCTCAGTGGAGTCCCACAGGTAAATACAATTTATGTCTATTAATGTTTCAGTTAAAGGATTGCAGTAACTCACTATTTTGAGACACTTAGCAGTTGCGTGGTATCAGCTAAGCAATGCCGCACTTCCAATAAAGAGCAGGGCCTGCTTACTGAGTGGATACCCACATGCTAATAAAAATTAGGGATTCAAATGGTACAGCTTTTTCATAGCAGTAACACAGTAGTTTAGACAGTTAGGGGTTGTACAGTGTCAGATAGGAATGCCCCCCTACACCTCTCCCCCAGTAGGTAGTGCATCCTGGGTGCAGACTCTGAGGAAAGAAAGGTAATGGTTATTTATGCTACACCTACATGATTGCAGTAACATACTAGCTAGGATAGTTAGGAGTTGGATGGTGTAAGTCCCGTGATGCTCCCACCCCACCCCAGGACAGTTACTGCATCGTGAGTGGAGAGTTGGATGAAGAAAAACTCCATAGACATCAACGGTGTATGTTTGTGGTAGCAGGGCTAACACAAGTTAGGATACTGAGGACTTGTACAGCATCACCCATGCAATGCACTACCTCTGTTCTCAGGATAGGTTTTGCAGCCTGAGTACAGACAAAAGTAAAGGGATGGACAGCTATGGAAAATGATCCTGATTTCAGTAAGACATGAGTAAGGCCACTCATGAGCTAATGATGTCAGCCAGGCAATAACACCTGCATCGCACCCCACCCACTCCCAAAGACCAGGCACTGCACTTTGACTGCACACCCATTGTAACAGTTAGGCAATGTACATCAATGTGACAACACTGTTATCGGAGGTACACAAAAAAATCGAATTATTTTTAACACCGTGTGTGACTACGAAATACAGCATTATCGCAATAACAGCCTTTGAGCTGTGTGGTGTGGTTGGATAATGTGATGTGTCAGGTAGTGTAAGTACTAATCTTGTGGTCTCATACCTGACTGCCTGAGATGTAATCATATACAGCACAACAGTCAGCTTATTAGTGATTTCTGATTAAGAATATGCTATCCTGATCGAAAAATGGTTACTATACTCATGGTGTGTTAGGCACTCCCCTGCACGAGGCTTTCCAGCAGCCTCCCACATCTCATATGCAAGGTAATACCAGCACTTGACAGTTTCCGGTATCTCCCCTCTGTTCTTCAATACATGGAAGTGCTGGCACAACAGCTTCTACTTTTTTTTGCACATGGTTGTGTCCTTGTTTTTTATTTTGTGGACAATGCACACAAAACTGAGTATGCACCCCCACATACTATCCAACTTCCTGTTTGTGCTTCTCCTGAGGATTTTTGCATTTTGTCTTGCCTGAGCTGCCTCAAGCAGGCAGCACACCTCCCATAGACTCCAAACTCACATTTCTTTTTTTTTATTTTTTCTGTCTGCAATAAATAGAGAGACAATAGTATGTTACTGTGATCTATTGTTACATATGTGTTTGTGCTATACTCAGCTTTTTTAATACAGATGTACATAGAACAGAATTTAGGTGATTCAATACTTATTATCAGAAGTAATGTTATACGGGTACACTAATTGTTAGATTATATGGTTCTAACAACAGATTACTGCATGTGTAGTGCTGTGTTTAACTGTTGCTTATATACATACTGAAACCACATTTTTGAGATATTTATGCTACATCTTCTTAATGACAGCTACATGTATGCCTCAATTCTGAGCATGGCCATGTATGTAACTTTGTGTACTACTGTGAAACTGAGATAACGTGTTTTTGTTGTGTGTGTGATGTGTGCAGCTTTTCTATTTTTTGACCAAGGTTTTGTGGCTCTTAGAAGAACCTTTTTTTATGATATCTGTGGTAACAGTCTGAAAATTTTAGAGGACTGTGAGGATCCCATCTCGAAGGTCACCCAGAAAAAGGCAACTGCCATCAAGTGAGAAGTGCACACCATCTGGTAGGTAGAGCCAATCATTGCAATATTTAATTTCAGGATGATGTATGGTGTGCATCTCAGCCATGAGGAGGTATTCAAATATTTGGATGTTTACTTTTCTGCGAGCTCTATCAAGCAGGTACATGTGCTGTTCTGCTTGCCAGACCCTTCGCTCTGTAATAGCAGAGAAAATGATCTTACAGGCAGGCAACATATGCATAATGGAAGTAAGGTCCAATTTTGCTTCTGAGATAAAATCTATCCATCTTTTGGTGCCAAAATCATTGCCTCTGAGATGGATCAGCAGTATGTCTGGCTGAGCTTGAATAGTCAAAAGTCTGTGCATTGTTGCATGAGATGCTCCCACCTCATACCACCTCTGCCAAATGACTTTACAGAGCAATTTGGAAGCTGCAGGTCTCTCCCAAAATCAATCATCTGAGCATACTCTGAAGCACACCTTACTATGCTGCTGCCCACTACCCAAACGGTCCATTTGCTGTTTTCTGCCATTCTTAGCTTTTAAACTTAGAAGTGGACATAGAGCTACCCCCAAAAATCTGTGTTTGTACTGCAGTGGCTAGCCACTAGTGAATGTGAAACAAAAATTTCCCTCTCAGCTTCAACACTGGTTTTGTGGGCTGATGCAAAACACAGTCATTTGCTATCATATTGGTTTATGATTTTTGTTGTCTAACCAATACAGTGCATGCACTTACTATTGCTACACTGAATGCATGTTCTTGGTGTCAAACACAAATGCAGACATATTTCTTAGTGGTAAAATGCAACATTGTCATTGGCTACTTCAAACAATTACAGCTTAACAGAGGCATGTGATTGGTTGTGTCTCTTGTTACGATACACGTGCTGCTTGTTTCTGCCTCCATTTGCAGCTCTATCTGTGCTAGTAAGTACCAATTGAGACTCTGACTTTAAACTGTTATTACCTTATTTTTACAGTATTGTAGGTAAATTAAATCATCATAGTCAAATACAGCATTTAAAAAATGTTTTGATTAATACTATTTTTGTACTGTTAATAGTTTTTATGATGCTAGAAAAATTGTTTAGAAAATATGATGTACTTACACAGTAAGAAGCAGGGTGTCTGTTGTTTTCCCTAAGATGTCTGCTATGTCTTTCTTCTTCACTGTTCTGTGGTTGTGATTGGTTGCTCAATATGGCCTGATAAATGTGTCGATACATTGGCTGTAGAGTCTGTCACTAAAATAGGCACCAGTCTGTGATTGGCTGAGTGTCAAAGGGGGTGTAAAGCAATTGTGATTTGTGAAAGTGTTGTGCGTGCGACATTATTATTCTGCACTTTCATGCATGCGACACTACATTTGACACTGTCGCATGTTCGACACTGTTTTTTGTGAAAGTGTCACACGAATGACACTATATTTTGTGACCGTGTTGCATGCTCCACACTACTTTTGTAACTTTTGGAAAAAACTGTTTCTATTAAGTAAAACAGCACTGTGGATGCTTAACATTGCAGCACTGTTTGATTTTTGACACTTTTAGATATTTATTCTCATATTATTATTGAAGTTATGTTTGGCACCATTTTAAAAGACTGTGTATTCCTTTACTGATCTTCACTCACTACAGTAATTATCTCCAAAATGTTTAGTAGACAGTAGCATCTGTTGTTCTTACGTGAGATATGGATAGTGCATGATACCATGTAATGTTAGAAGCACACTAAAGAGATTAATTCTAGCTTATTTTTTTCTGTACTTCCCATACAGGTGTCTGATTGTTCTATAAGATTGGTGTACTGAACTGTGAATTGTGAAACAGGGAAGATATCATCTAAACAGAGACAAAAGTCTATGCAGAGATGAAACAGGCTTAATATTACATCACTGTTGCTTAAGAGTAATGCAAAAAACAGTGATGGCAATTCAAGACAAAACAATTCAGCATTCCAGTAACAGCATCAATTCAGAGCTTCACCACTCTACAGGAAAAAATGTACTTGCTCAACAGCAAGCAAAGAATGTGTAGCTAAGCAACAGTTGTGCAGGTCTGTGAACCAAAAGGATACTATTGCAAAGACACGCATTAGTACATGTGGTAAGCATCGCCATACATTCGTAGCTGCTGATGGTCATCTGAGGAAGCAAAAGCATTTTTGATCAAAAGCTTCTAAAGCCAAGATTGAGAGACTTATTGCTGCTGTGATGAGATGTGAGTGCAAAAAAATAGTCATGTAAGTTTGATGAAATCGGGCCTCACAGTATGCACATTTGTTAGAAAAGTAGTCTTTGTTCTTCAACGTTTGTGGCATAAGATGTCTCATTTACTTGAGCAGTTCAGAAAAATTGTGTATGACATAAAGATGAGGGAGGACAGTGGCTGCACACACAGCACTCAGAAGCATATTTCTGGGAGGAGTCATATTACTCACAAAAAAAGGACAGCAACTTGTGCATTGATAAGTCCGGTAAAGTGTGTAATGTGCTCAGTGTGTGTGATGACACTACAATGGAGTCAGACAATGAATGTGAGGGGACTACTCAGCCTTGTAAACATCACTGTCTCTCATGGACATGTGATGAGACTTGCAACTCGAGGCAATCATCATTTGACAAAGTTGAGCACTTTATCAACCTGTTTGTCATTACTGACTGTAAAGACAGGCATAAACTGTTTGAGAGTATAGACCTTTGTGAGATCCGTCCACATACTGGACTTATGGGTCATTCACTTGCATGCCTAGATAGTGGTGTTTGTGACAGTGGTTTTCACCACATGCATGTGTTAGGAGTGCATCAATCAGGCATGCAAAATTTTGTGTACAGGGTCTATGATGTTCATCGAGTTGTCACTCAGTATACTCGTCTGAATGAGTTACTGCAGTCTGGTGACATGCATGGTGCCATGACATTTCTGAAACAGCTGCAGCGTGTCAGCAGTATGACAGATACTGTGACTGATCAGTCATCAATTGCTGATGGAAATTGTGTGTCTGTCTTAGAAAGTGATATTCTCAAGCAGTTTGGGAAATCAATTGCCAAATTTGTATTGGCAAAGACAGAGAAATGTTACTGTATGTGTGTCATGTGATCGCCTCTGTTACAAAAAACAAATGGTCCCAGTGAACCTGGAAACCTTGTCACCATACAATGACATGTGGTTTTGACTGTCAGCATTTTCGCTTTTAAAGTGTGACTTTCAGTTAGAACCAATCATTTTGATGTGCAAGCACTGTTTTTCCAAGTGAAGTCTAACATTCTGCCACCAAGGTCAGTCTTGAACAACATGTTACACCAAGTGAGATTGCCATGTTGAATATGTTTAAGCGGACTCTAATTCAGACAATGAAACCATTTCAAACCATTTTACGTCTGAACACAAAGACACGGGACATTCCACAAAAATAACTCATTAGATCTTTTAAGGGTTCTGTTATGTATCTTCCACTTCCTCTGCAAGAAAATGTGGAGGCGCTCTCTACTGAGAATACTTTGGCGATTCTTGTCAATGGTGTTCCAACTAAGTCAAAGGTAATTTGGGAGGATGTTGTAAATGTATAGAAGGTGAAGCTTGCTCTTACTTATTTAAAGAGCAACAATCCCTTTTATGCAGATCTTGATATTAATCGCAAGACCACTGTGTCTGTTGAACATGATCTGTTGGAAAGCACTAAACCAATGATTGAGAAGGTCAATGTGCAGACAAATGATAATGTGTGTGAACAGTACACAATTCACCCACTGCATGGCAGAGATCCAGCAGGGGACAACATTGATCATTATCAAATGAAACAGGTGGAAGTTGAGCCTGTCAGCATTTCGGAGGCTACATTGGAAGCAATCTGTTTCCCAGATTTATTCCCAAAAGGGTCCGGTGGATGCCTAGATGAAAGAGAAGTGCTTGTACAAGGTGCTGAGTACCGTACTAGCCATGTGCTCAGTAAGGATGGCAAATTCAGACATAATGTATAGTACCTGTTTCATCTTTTGTGAGACAGTGAGTTTAGCATACTGTCTGCATTTATTGTGCATACTATTCATCTTACAACTCCACTTGATGGAATAACAGCTGAACAGTTCCTGAAGAAACTAAAGCAGAAGGGTGAAAATGTGCAAGTGAATTTGTCTTCCATTCTGTCAAGTCTACGTGGCACCAAAGAATACTGGTATCGCAGACACTCTGAGGTGATGACCATGTTGCAAGAGTATGGTCCAGCCACATGGTTTGTAACAAGCATTTGTGCCAAGTATGCCTGGGATGAGGTCATAGAACTGCTGAAGTGGGAAAATTGTGATGTAGAGAGCATTTCATCAATGACTCTCGGAGAAATGTGCTCACTTGATCCTGTATCTGTGACAAGGCACTTCCACAAGCGGTTCCATGACATTCTGACTTTCATTTTGTCAAAGGACAATCCACCTCTTGGTGTTGTGGAGCATTACTTCTGGAGGATGGAGTATCAGACACGTGTCGGTCCTCATATTCACATGTTACTGTGGATCAAGGATGCCCCACGCATAGGTGAACATGAAGCAACACAAGTGCTAGCATTCATTAAGCAGTACATTACTAGCCGTATTCCAAACAAGTACAAAATCCTATACTGTGGAAGTTGGTGCAGACATTTCAATGCCATATTTATGCGAAATACTGCCTCCGGGTAGTGAAGAACAAATCTGATTGGTACACAAGATGCAGTTTCGGATTCCCTAGATGGATCTGTCAGGATGGTTACGTGAATGAACTTTTTTCAGCTATGCAACACCACTTGAAGGCAAAATCAACCAAGAGGGTTTATGAACTACCCAGAGAAGAGAAAAGAATGAAGTGTACATCAATGACTACAACTCTACTCTTCTTCTAATGTGGCAAGCAAACATAGATGTTCAGTTTGTGGCTGACAGCTGATTGTCTCTGGTTCGGTATGTCACTTCGTACATAACTAAACATGAACAGACTAGCTTGCAAGATCTTTGGAAAAATATTTCCAGTTTAAGAAAGTCACTGACATCTCAGTTGTGGTCATTGGGGTTGAAGACCCTATCACACAGAGAATGTGATGCTTATGAGGCCAGCGATAGATTGATTGGTACACATTTGTACAGCAAGTATGGTGCTGTGTGCTTTTGCAGTGTAAACTACAAAGAGAAGAGTAAACATGTACTTATTCCTCATGCTGAGATTGAGGAACTGGCTCTCAAGAGACCGTCTTCAAGACATATCTTGAAGAATAACCTCATCAACATGTACTACCCCCATAGACACGAAGACATGGATCAAATGTGTTTATTTGAGGTGGCTAAGTGGTATGACTACAAGATAGATGTCTCATCCGATTGCACACTTGACCTTTACAAGGTTAAAGGAGTGGACAGATGTCTCATTAAGAGACATAAGCTCATTGACCACTGTAAGTTACATTTAGGCACATCTGAGAGCAGAGAGCATTACTACTTTGCTCTCCAATTTCTATTTAGACCATGGAGGAATGAATCTGAATTAAAAGGTGACTGTGATACATTCGAGGAAGAATTCAACCACAGTTATTAGACATTCAAAAGTGAATACTCTGACACATATTTACAGAGGCTAGACACTGAGAAGGAGCAACTTGAGGAGGCACAGAAACTACTTGAAGAGGACACTCCAGTCAGTTCACAGGAGAATCTTGATCCAGAAGGACAAGGTATCCTTGGAGAACCTCTGCCTCTGAATGCCCCAGAAGTACTCATGTAGGAAGTGGAGAGTGCTATGGAACATGGCACACACTACAGTGTTGACCCAGCTGAGTTGAGAGAGAGACTCAATGATCAGCAACAGTGGTTAACTTTGAGGTCACTGATGCTGTCTGGCATGGATTACTACATGAACACAATACATGTGACTGTCTTGACTACAAGTCACTGCTGATGTTTGTTAGTGGCTCAGCCAGGACAGGGAAGAGTTTCTTTATAGAAGCCATAATGGCAGAAATACAGAACCTGACAGGGTCATCAATGTTCAAGGTTGTTATGCTCCCACTGGACTGGCTGCATACAATATTGGTGGAATTATGTTACACCATCTCTTTATGTTGCCAGTGGAGCATGGCAACCAGGAGAGTATCACAAACTGTCATTTGAGGTTGCATCTCAGCTTCGTTCTATGTTTACTAAGATGAAGTTACCATCATTAATGAGATTAGTATGGTCTCCAATGTAATGCTTGCCTGTATACACCTACATCTACAGGAGATCTTGGGGACTGACTATGGAGATGCATTTGGTGGTAAAAGCATTGTTGTATTTGGAGACCTCTTACAGCTTGCACCAGTTAATGCGGAACATGTCTTTGCAGCTCTGACTGTCAAGCAGGCTAAGAATACACTAGGCTGCATTGGAGGTTTTAACCTGTGGGGGTTATTTACCTGTGTCGAGCTGTATCAGAACATGCAAAAAAGTGGTGATCTGGCTTACAAGGCACTATTGGATCAAGCTCGTACAGGTTCTCTGTCATCAGAACATGTTTCAATGTTACATGGTTGAAGAATCAGAATGGATACTACATCCATAGAAACAGCATGTGATGTTTTCAGTGATGTGTACTCCACAGGCACATACATTTTATGTCTTATGCCATGACTAAAAAAATGTGTTGAGTTCAACAGTGTCATGTTGCAGAGAGAGAATCAAGAAATTTTCACACTACATGCTGTTGATACAGTAAATGGTGTCATTCTAAGTCGAAAAATGGTAGCAAAGATGACTGAACGACTCTCTGAACTGAAGTCAGATGTTTCACACACAGCTGGACTGCAAGCTGTTCTTACAGTTTGTAAGAGTGCATGTGTCATGCGACATTGCAATCTTGATGTGGAGTGAGGAATGGTAAATGGTGCCGTGGGTAATATCATTGATTTCGCTTACAATGTTCAGAAAATGTTTATTGAGACACTTCTTGTCCACTGTGACAACATGGAACTTCCTGTTCAGATTGATCGTACTGTGTTAAATTCCAGGTATTTAAGGATATCTATGTTAACAGGAAACAGTTTCCAATATGTGTTGCATATGCTGTTTCAATTCACTAGTCTCAGGGCCTGAGTTTGGACTCAGCAATGGTGGACATAGGGACAGACATCTTCAATGATGGCATGAGCTACATGGCACTTTCACGCATATGTAGTATTTCTGGTTTGCACATCATAACACTTGCACCTCAGAAGATACGCGCTGACAAGCGATGTATTGTTGAGTACAATAAATTACATACTCCATATCAGCCACAGATGTCTTTAATACCACTACCTACATGTGTGGTTGTCTCACATCACACAGTCACAGCTACACCTGGCAACGAAAGAAAACAAGCTTCTACAACTGATTCAACTGTGCAGAGTGGTAAGAAGGTCACAATGTCAAATACAGATGCAGAACTGGCTGTCAGTCACAAGTCAGTTGGTATGGCTGTTGTCCCAGTGTTTGGTAACAGTACTAGAGCTAACTGCTATGCTAATTCAGCAATGCAAGTGTTTCTACACATGCCACACTTTGTGCAGACAATATCTGCTTCACAAGACACTCCTTTATCGAAGGCATTGAAGCAGCTTGTCAATGTGGCTTCTGATCATGCTAACAACGTACCGTCACTTTCACCTCTGTGACAGGTGTTGGGGACATATGATGGATGCAGCACATTTGCTGCTAACATGCAGCAGGACTCTAGTGAGTTCATGATGGTAATCATAAACAGCTTGGATGAAGAGAGGATTCCAATGCATCAGTATTTTACTGTGTCATATGTAACCAAATTTGTATGTGTGTTATGTGGTCATTCAGAGCAAGAAACCATCGAAGACATGCTTTGGGTTTCTTTATTTATGCCTGAGGTTAAAAGTGTCATGTTCCGGCAGCTGTTTACCAATGCAGAAAGTGGTCACTTGTGTGTGAGGTGTGGAGGTACATGTACTCAGTCCATATATCTGAGGAGTTCCTCTCAATATCTTATGCTGGTATTGCATAGATTTGACTCTAATAGGCTCAGAGTTGACAAACCTATCACTGATTTCACAGCTGGTAGAACTGTATTTAACCAAGCAGTGTTTGACACTCGTGCTGTGATCTACCACTATGTACATTCTGGACATTACACTTGTTTGTTGAGGTACAGAACTGGCTGGGTTGACTGTGATGACTCAACAAGCTCTTTCAAACAGAGACTGCCGCAACACTTAAAAAATGCATACGTTCTGATATTGAAGAATTACAGCAATCTTCATGTGTCAGGAATAGTCACACAACATGTGACATAGTTTGCTGTCCATTTTGTTACAGAGTGACTTCTGGTACACCATCATACTTTTTTTTACAGATGTACATTCATTACCACATTGGTAACATATCACATGGTTGAGTAGCATATGCTTACTCAATGTGACGTGTAAGATTGTTGTGTTGATCAGTGACACAGCGAAAATAGTTGCAGTGGTCTTTAATCAGCGCTGACTGTCTTCACAGTCACTAGAAAAAACACACTTATATGTCTAAGAAAGACTTTTTAAGGTCAAAAGAGAAATTCCTATCTAGTCGCCCTTTTCTGTCATTATCTTTTTCTTATGAGTATGTTGTATGCAGACATAATAAATACTACTTATACACTTGTTAAGTCTGCAGCTCTCTACTGAGGCACGTACTATATTGTCCATGTGGATTAACATAACAGTGTTACATATCTGTTTGTTACAATGTTCTTTATCTTAACAGTATTAGGATCTTTTATAACTAAAAGATATCCTGGTATTTGTTCCAGTTCTGTGTCAGCAGTATTCAGCTCTCTTTTTTCACATGGTCGGATGACCTGTAGTTAAGAGTACAATATTAAAAAAATTCATTTCACTCTGTACATGTTGAGTACCATCAGATGTGCCCTGTGTTCCTTTTTTATCACTGAATACCACCATTTTGTGTTGCAATAGTGTATTACTATACCTGTTTTTTCCCATACATCTATATTGTATCTATGTATATATAATACTTAATACATCACTTAGTAATAGTTTGTAACTGTGAGATTTACAGTGGTTGTGTTACTTGCCATATCAGTTGCTGTATTGCAGAAATAACAATATCTGACTGTTCTGAAGTATTACATTTATAAGCATTTTATTATGTGAATATAGTTATTAGTATGACATAGATATGTAGTTGCAGACATAAAGTATATTGTAATTCCATATATCCATAATAGATGTCAAAGTTGTGTTGTACTATATATGCGTAATTGTGTGCAGGTGACATTTTCTGATCATAGTATAATTAAATGTTGTATTCATACCATTCTGGTAACTATTTCTTTTATGTAAGTAGAAGATGTAACAGATCTAGGTGCTTTACTAGTTCATTAGTAATTTGATTATTGATTTGATAGTTTTAATTGATGTATATACTCTCTGTCACCATGTGCTATTTGATTTAGTTGTGTGGTAAAATAATTAAATGTATGTTAATTATAGTTAAGAATTGTACATCAGACAATTTCATTGATAAAAACTGAGTTTTTGTGTTCCTGATAATATTTTTTGATTGCATCTATTGAGGGGTCGGTTGGGAATTTTCCAAATGCAGTAACATAGTGATATGTCTTAACATGTATATGTATGTGTATACATATGCGTATGTGTACACATAAAATATTTACCAATTAAATGTTTAACAGTAAGTTTTAGATGACTATTTTTCTCAAGAGGATTGTCTGTTTTTGCTGCTATTACTTTAATGGTTACATCTGGTTTTTCGCCCACCCCAGGAACATTCACACTATCAGTCACAAAATGGCAACAACATCATAACTGTGTGATATGTATAAGCAGTGTGCAGACAGTACTGTGGTTGATTTGTTTATGTATTGTGTACTACTGTCACATGTTACCATTGACTATCTGTGAGACTGTTTTACATGTATTTCAAACATTGGTGAAAACATTTAAATGTTTGTTTTGTGAGACTGATTTTGTGCACCAATTGGATTTTTCAATTTGGACTTTTTTTACAATTTTTAAGTGGGCAATAAATCTTTTGTAACCCTAATCTACCTGTGTTGTGTCTTTAATTAAGCATAAATTAATAGTGATAATATGTATATTGCTATTGGTGTATTGATAGATCTATACATAGTGTATCATGCTCATCAGTGCAGATTACATACTTTGCACTGTTTAGCTGCTATAGACCAATGTGATGAACAGATTCATCTCCTATTCCATACATTGACCATTGTATTTTACAGCAAAGGTTCAGAACATGAGCTATTGCTGTATAAATACTATCATAGAACTACATATTCAGACAAAGGTATCTATATCTTGGTTAGCCTTTGTTGTGGAAATTGAAGCATGGTCTAGACAACACATTCAAATTAATATGACATAATTATTTCTCAAAAAAGACAGGAAATTCATGGCAAAAAAAAATTAGTTTAATGCATCAGTTAGGGTTGTTCCACAGTGACAAAAGTGAGGAAATTCAGTGTTAGGGTTGAAAACCCGAACTTCGCATCCCCCCACCCCCCAGCTCCACACACACATACACACACACATATGCACACACGCATGCACACACACACACACACACATACACACACATGCAAGTAGGGGGCAGGACCAAGGCAACATGACCAATCACAGGCAACCAGCAGCAGGTGACAGAAATAACATACAACTGTCAAAATGTGCTACAAGACACATCTATCATCATGGGTCAACAACTGTAACATTTCAAAAGTCTGGGTGTACAGAGTGTTGTACACATCTTCATATGGTCACATGTCAGAACAATACTGTTACACATAGAATTTCTATGATATAGATTGTTCTTGCTGTGATGATATAATGAGGTATCAACATACAAGAAACTATCTATGACATTGTGCGTTATGTAATGTGGACAAACACAGATAAAAATACAGTATGAGACCCCTTAAGTAAAATGTATTGTTAAATAGATACTTGTTTAAATCAAGATGTGCTTGTTCACATTGAGACACGCATGTTGCATGAATGGTAATTTCTTCTCACATATCTATTAATACATACAGTATTCAGTACTTGTGTGACAGTTTTGTTATTAGCGATGCAAAATAGTATGCAAGATAAATATTTTTTAATTTTACTGCCTCATGCAGAGCCACTGACAAAACTAACGCTGCTATAGATGGCTCATGATTTTGCCAGACCTATGATAATACTCATATGAATCTGAATATGTGAAAATGGTTTGCATGATAGTTTGCACCATGGTCCATTATGATATTTTACAGTTTGTTACATATAGTTTGACATTGCTGTTGATGTGTTTAGGATTAGATAGCAGTGAACAGCATACTGTTGATTAGTGCATTAAAATACACTTTTTGCTACTGTTAGGGTGATATTATGAGCCATTAACAGACATTAAACCCTGTTATTAAGGCTGTCTAGTATTATTCATTCATAGGTACAGATGTGAAAAAAGGTTGTGCTTGAACACCACTAATACCACATAGGTAGTAATGTGTATACAAACATAAGCATGCGCTAACAGTTACAGAGTCAGAGCAAGGCAAAAAGACTGAACTAGTGACATACAATACTTTGGGTGACACAGTGTCATATAGAACTGTAAAGGTTCAAATTATAGTGGAGAATGACTTACTAGATAATACTGTACTGCTGCAATTTTGTTTCTTTTAGGATAGTAAGATCAGTGCATTGTTAGGCAGAGAAAAGTGTCTTAAACTGAGCTGTGCTACTATGTACTCATGAAGATAGACATCTAAACATTGATGGTTTGAATATCATAGTTGCAGTACTATAACAAAAAGTGGAGGCACACAATTTTCTGTTTAAAATGACAAAGTTTTAACAATTGAGCTATAGTATGGTGTTACCATGTGAGTTATCAGGTCTGAAATTGCCATAGTGATGTTATATTCTACAATATTAGATGATTGTACAGTACTGCTATGCAAAGAATAGTATACTGACACAGGATTGTCTTATTCCAGGGTAACATCAGGAGGCGTTAACAGTCAACAAAGGGCTGTAACACTAGTAGCAGTTATTATCATATTATTACTGTGATGACTATCAACACACTGTCATTGAGAAGATATACAAAATCTATTAGATATCAATAATGATTATTGTTATGCAGTAACAACTGATGGACAATATGCATGGAGAAGATAAAGTTACTTTCATGCCAGCAGAACTTGCGCACTTGTTAGCCCATGATGATGGATGTGTCTTGTAGTATGTTTAGACAGTTGTATGTTATTTCTGTCACCTGCTGCTGGTTGTCTGTGACTGGTCGTGTTGCCTTGGTCCTGCCCCCTACTTGCGTGTGTGTGTGTGTGTGTGTGTGTGTGTGTGTGTGTGTGTGCGTGAGAAGCTGGGGAGGTGGGGGGGATGTATAGTTAGGGTTTGCAACCCTATCACTGAATTTCCTGACTTTGTCTACAGGAACAAACCCTAGCTGATGCATTAAATGGAGTTTTTTTGCCATGAATATATATATATATATATATATATATATATATATATATATATATTAGAGGCAAAAAATCAGTTTAATGCATCAGTTAGATTTATTCCACAGCGAAAAGCAAGAAATTCAGTATTAGGTTGAATGCCTTGACTAGCCCCCCCCAACTGGCATAAGGGTGCTGCTAGGATCATTGGCCTAACTCTCACCCCATCACATGTGTAAAGAAGCAGAGGTATAAGAGAATGGGGTGAATGTCCAGACTGACGACCCCAACATGCACATAGATGCTGGTTGGGAGGGTGGGTTGTGGGGTCAAGGGGAGATTTTAACCCCAACACTGAATTTCCTCACTTTTTTCACTGTGGAACAACCCTAACTGATGCATTAAATGGAATTTTTTGCCTCTAATTTCCCTTCTTTTGAGAATGAGGATGATAAATAGTTAATGGAATGCAGTGGCGGAAGTGCAGAGCCCTTTGGGCCCCACAGTCCCATCACGTGATGTCTTGTTAAATAGTAACAGGAACTGCAAAGCAAATGCAAGCGGCAATGGTAATGCACATGGCAAAGCAAACGTAAATGGTAAAGCAAACGTTAATAAAAACACAAGTGTAAAGTGATGCCAAAGCAAACAGTTATGTAAATGGTGACATCAAACAGAAGTGCATACAGAACACAACTGGTAACACACACATTCACGGTACTGCAATTGTAAATGCAAATGGCAACAGTAACAGCAACAATAATGCCAAAGTAAACAGAAATGCAAGCGTATACAAAAACACAAACCATAACGCACACACTCACAGAACCACAATTGTAAATGCAAATGGTTATGGAAACAGCAACAATAAAGCCAACAGAAACAGAAATGCAGGCGTGTACTGAAATGCAAACTGTTACACGCAAGGTCATGGTACCACAGTTGTAAATGCAAATAGTAACAGTAACAGCAACATTAAAGCCAACAGAAATGCAAGTGCATATGAAAACATAAACTGTAATGCACACGGGCAGGGTACCGCAATTGCAAATGCAAATGGTAATGGTAACAGCAATAGTAACATGAAACAAAATGGAAACGCAAGTGCAAATGAAAAAGCAAACTATAATGCACACAGTGGCGTAGATGGGATTGATGATGCGAACGGTAACAGAAGCGCAAGTGGAAATGCTAACTGACACAGTGACAAAAGGGCACACCCTTCTTTTCCCCAAAAACTGCATTGAAAAAACAAATTGAAAACAAAGAATATGCATTATAATTCACTTCGGAGCAGAAAATAACGACTTGGAATACTAAATTGCTTATATTTCAGGAACCGTACGACGTAGGAAAAAATTTAAAATTTTGTAGAATTAATGCTTTTGGGGCTAAGCAATTTTTTTGACAAAAAGTCTGTATCTCACACTGTTTCCAAGACAGGGGGCCTGAAAGCTGCAAAGGATGCCATAATGTTATCCAATGGCAAAAAGTGTCAACTTCGGAGTGCCATCACATTGCCGTCCTGTAATATTGTTTCACCAAACCACCAAAAGGTACATCTGTGGCATGTTGGCTTTCTTCCCTCCAAATGTCAGCCCAAATGACCAAAGCATTATTTTGCAGCTGGGCGGCAAGGAATTCCTGTAATGTGGCAAACACAGTAATGTTATCCTATGGGAAGAAATATCAACTTTGTAGTACTGTAACTTTGCTGTCCTGTATTATTTCTTGACCAAACCACCACAAGACACATCTGTGGGATATTGCCTTTCCTCCCTCCAAATTTCAAGTTAAAAGACCAAACCGTTCTCAATATATTCAATATCAAAGATTACTAAAATTTCCCTATCTATTCCATTATAAAAAATCTGGCCATCTTGTCCCTCCCTCGTGATCAAAGATGGTGATCAAAGAATCTCATGATCAAAGAATTTGCAGGCTCACGATCAAAGAATTTTCAGGCACACGAACAAAGATTTAAAAACCTTATAAATCAAAATATTGAAGGAATTGCGGTAAACCACCAACATGGTTCGACAGAACGAAGCCCACTGAATAAAACCCACCCTCATTTGACTTCCTATGACACCCCTGGGCTGAGAAAATAGATTTTTTAATTTGGCCATCTCGTCCCTCGCTCACGATGCACGATCGCGATCAAAGAATCTTGCGATCAAAGAATTTACAGGCTCGCGATCAAAGAATTTGCAAGGTCACGATCAAAGAATTAAAATGCTTCAGATTCGCAAAATATACATAATCGTGGTAAATCACCACCATGGTTCATCAGAACGAAGCCCCCTGAGTAAAACCCACCCTCATTTGACTTGCTACAACACCCCTGGGCTAAGAAAAAATTATTTTTTCATCTGCCCATCTCATTCCTCACTCACGATGCTTGATCATGATCAAAGAATCTCATGGTCAAAGTATTTGCATGCTCGCAATCAAAGAAATTGCTCACCTGTGAATAAAGCGAGAGCAACGAGATGGCCAGATGAAAAAATCAATTCTCTCAGCCCAAGGGTGCTGTAGAGTGTTAAATAAAGGTGGGTTTTGTTCGGGGGCTTCATTGTGCCCCATCTGCATACCCAAAATAATGTGGTACCTATCCCTGGTAGTCTAGTGGCCCCCCCATCAGAATAAAATATTAACATCCCTGGTAGTCTAGTGGCCCCCCAATAAAATATATTACCCTATGTAGGGCCCTGGTGTTCTAGTGCACCCCACCCTTTGTATTTCTTCACATCCCTGGTAGTCTAGTGGCCCCCCCTGAGCTGTATTGTATTATATTATAAATACATTTTATATCCCTGGTAGTCTAGCAGTCCCCCCAGCATAATGAAATAGATAATTATTAATATTATACCTGGTAGTCTAGTGGCCCCCCACCCATCCATGGCAGCCCACCCAGGATCTCCCCACCCTTCATCAGCCGACGACTGTCACAGCCCTCCACTCACCTCCATGGCCAGCAGCCGACTGTCTAGACTACCAGGTATAATATTAATCATTATCTATTTCATTATGCTGAGGGGCTACCAAGGATATAAAATGTATTTATAATATAATACAATACAGTTTGGGGGGCCACCAGACTACCAGGGATGTGAGGAAATACAAGGGGTGAGGGACACTAGACTACCAGGGCCCTATATAGGGTAATATATTTTATTGGGGTCCACTAGACTACCTGGGATGTTAATATTTTATTCTGATGGGGGGGCCCACTAGACTGCCAGGGATAGGTACCACATTATTTTTCTTATGCAAATGGGACACAACAAAGCCCCCTGAGTAAAACCAACCATAATTCATCACTGTAGGGCACCCCGGGCTACAAAAAATCTATTTTTAAATCTGGACATTTCGTCCCTCGCTCACGATGCACGATCGCGATCAAAGATTCTCGCGATCAAAGAATTTGTCAGCTCACAATCAAAGATCGTTAGTGAGCCACAAATGAAGAATTTAAAACCTAATAACTCTATTTTTTGTACTGATTTGGATAGAACCAAAGCCATGGCTTGATAGATCAGGGTCCCCTGAGTAAAACCCATCTAAGTTTTACTTCAGAAGTGACCCCCTGAGCCGAGATATTTGTGTTCATGCAATCGGAAAACTGAAAACAAGATGGTGGACCTCATGGTCAAAGAATTTTTGAAATTCCTCATGATCAAAGATTCTTGAACTGTGAGTCTGCAAATTCTTTGACTGCCAGGTGGGATGAGATTGCCAGAACCCCCATTCTTTGATCGCAAGAAATACATATAAATTTTCCTATTGACTTATAATGGGAACTTAAAAGTGCCATAACTTTTGAATGCCTTAATATTTTTCACCAAACAAAAAGCGGCATATTCAGCCACCAGATCCCTTTCAAATGAGCCATCTCGCAGAGTGGCACACCACACAATGGCCGTGCAGGACCACATTAAGAATGCCAAAAGGAGCCCCCAAAAATGGATAATTTTGTATTTTTCAGTGCTTTTGTACATGAAGACCGGCACTCTGACAGAAACATAATTTGGCAAATCAAGAGATTTAGTGTGCCCCAAAGTGTGTACTGAATTTCAGGCAAATCCATTGAACGGGTCCAAAGTTATTAATGTCCAAACTTTTGACTTTAGTATGTAACTGGCCACTGAACCCTAATTATAGTGGCACAACCGCACCACTATAATATGTATGTATGTATGTATGTATGTATAGATGGATAGATAGATAGATAGATAGATAGATAGATAGATAGATAGATAGATATACATACATAGGGGATACATGATGGGCATGAGTGTGATATGGCAAATAATGTCACTCCTGCAGAGTGAGCTCTGGATATCTCATGAGTGCTGAAGGCACGAGTGAGATATCCAGAGCTCACGATGCAGGAGTGACAATATTTGCCATAGCACGTGATCTGCACATCATGTATTCAATTTATGCAATAGGGCCAGGAGTTTCAGAAGTATTGCTATGCTGTCTTGTGTTCTGTTCCTGTTCATGCTTTTGCTGATTCTGTGTGTGAGGTTTTCTGAATGGGCTGGCAATGTTACAAACTCTGGGAGACAGATGAGTGTTTTGCAATGTTAAATGAGTTAGTGTTAGGTAGTAGTGAGAAACAGACTATTTTGTGAATCTGTATTCTTTAGAAGTCTGACTACAGTCATGCTGAGAGTATCACAGTAATTGTAATGGACTAAGAATCAGAGTGTCAGAACAGGTGAGTGTTTTTAGTGGTAATTGAGTTAGCTGCAGGCAGTAGTGAGGAACAGACTGTTCTGTGAAGCTGTGCTCTTTAGAATTCTGGCTGCAGTCAAGCTGAGAGTATCACAGTAATTGTAATGGGCTGAGAGTCAGAGTTTGAGGAACAAGTGAGAGTGTTTTTCAGTGGTAATTGAGTTAGCTGCAGGCAGCAGTGAGGAACAGACTGTTCTGTGAAGCTGTGCTCTTTAGAATTCTGGCTACAATCAAGCTGAGAGTATCACAGTAATGAGCTGGAAGTTAGAGTGTGGAATAGGTGTGTTTTGTAATGCTAACTGAGTTAGCTGTGGGCAGCTGTGAGACCTCTCATGTAGTTTTGCATTTGTGTCTATGGTAACAGCACAGGTGTTTCTTGCATGCTGAGAGGAAAGCTGCCTAGAGTGATGATATCAGTGACCTTTGTGTGACCTGTGTGTGTAAATGGTTATCATCACAGTAGAGCAGTGGGTAAAAATATCACACTGCAGTGGATGATACCCTGTTTTATCTCAGTCATTTATCACTCACCCCGATGTAAATATATATATATATATATATATATATATATATATAAATATACACATAGATAGGTAGATAGATAGATAGATAGATAGATAGATAGATAGATAGATAGATAGATAGATAGATAGATATAGACAAATATATATAGATATATAGATATATACACATGTAGATATATATATTCATCCATAATAGGACAACAGTGACCAAATTGTCAACATAGCCTTCTTATTACCCCACCTCATTTACCCAGTACTGAAAATGTTCAAATACCCACCAAAATGTAATTCTGCACAACTGCAATGCCATTTCACATCACAGGTGTGAAAACACATTTTGGGCAGGATCTAAAAAATGACAGCTATGTCATACATGAGGTGGGGTAATAAGAAGGCTCTGTTGAAAATCTGATTTGAAAATATTTTAAATTTCAGAAGGTTACGAGCGAAGCAAAATTGCAGCAAATGGTCATAACTCTGGCATTTTTTGATATTTTGACCCCAAATTGTCAACATAGTCTACTAATGACCCTACCTCATAACCACCATAGGTGAAAATGTTCAAATCCATGCCAAAGTGCCATTCCAGCAGAAACACATTTTAGACAGGATGTGAAAAATGACAGCTGTACTGCTCATGTAGTAGTGTAAAAAAATGGCTATGTTGAAAATTTGGACTCAAAACATTGAAAATTAGCAAAGTTATGCATGTACATAGAAAGATTTCAATGAATGCACAGAACTTGAGCATTTTTAGGGATTTTTTCACCAAATTTTCAACATTGCCTTTTGGGACCCCCACCTAATGAACACTGGTGGTGAAATTTTGTTATTCAGGCCTGAAAGGTGATTTAGGGCAGCGACCACTAAATCACCTTATGGGCCCAAATAACAAAATGACAGTTTCATTGTTTATGAGGTGGGATCCCAAAATGGCCATGTTAAAAAATTTGGTGAAAAAATTTGAAAAAAATGCCAAAGTTATGAACCTATGTCCAAAATGCCATTGGAATAGAGTATACAGCACTTAACTTGATTCCTCAGTTTATGGTTTGGCTTTGAAGACTGCAGACATGTCCCAGTCCACAGAAGATGACAGCCAATGACCTCCAGTGGTAAGTATGGGGAAAAGTGGAGTGTGCAGTGGTAGGTGCTCAGTGGGAGGGTAGGGATGGGGTGGGGGACATGGGAGATGATGCAGAAGCATTTTCTTTTTTTCAGGATTAAAAAAAAGATGTCAGTGGACTATTTTCTCTTTTGCAGGTCTAAATAAATAAATTAAATATATTGGGACACTGGGGGTGGGTTCCCCAGGGTACCACATTGCTAGGGGGGCACTATATGATAACATGGGGAATGGGCCCCCATCATGTCAGCTTTATAATATAAAAAAACTGGCTGTTGGAGGGGCATCCGACATGGGGGTGGGCATCCTGGTTTTGGATATTTCACATTAATGATAAGAGGAGTAGGGGACTGCAGTCAGAGGGTGGGGGAGCCATTAGACAGTGGGGAATATATTAAAAAATAAGCAGGAGCTGGACTCTTGCTTCAGCCCCCTGCTTATACTTTGTCAGTTCTAGGTGTGCTGATTTTAAAAGAAGCTGAGGTTGTTGCAGCACAAGGACATACCTTACCATGGCAAGTAGCTAGTACCAGAGGATTGGGCCTGGGTTATGAAATCTGTATTTCGGCCCCTGTGATCTAACTTTCAGCAACATTTGTTTGCTGCTATTGCAAGATGGCTATGGCCTGTACTGGGGCTAGGTATTGAAAATCATGCTTTACCAAGCTGCGGGTTGTCTAACTGAAAGGGTTTCAAGAACCTCTGGATACAGTTTGCTAAAGACTTTTGCCATCTCCACAGAGTTGCAGAAACATTTTTATGTTGTCTTGCACCTGTTCAAGAAACATGTTGCAGTAACTTCGGAATAGCAGGTTTTGGATGTGCGGTCATGTTGTGGCCTGTGGTGCAACTGCCTTTTTGGGGCTGGGCTCCATGGCATGAATTAGATTGCATGCTTTTTATGACAGCAGTGCAAAAGAGTGTCCACCACCTTGAAAGGTTTTAGCCGTTGCAATGAGGGAACTCCACCTCATTGCAGGGCGTGCCTTTCCTGGTGTAAGTTTCAGCATGACATGGCAGTGGCTGTGCTGTCCGCCTCGCACAGTCCCCTTAGGCCTGCTTGCCCTCCTGACCCACACACCAGCCAGAAGGACTCACCAGCACTAAGCTCCCTCCTGGAGCTCCGAACTCTACGTGGGTGCAGCTGCCGAGGTAATTAAACTACCTCAGAAGAACAGCACCCTTGTGAGGGTGGTTAGCCCGTCGACACACGTCGACTGCCCTGCCCACCCTGGCTCGTCATTTCCTTTATAGGTACTCCCTTATGACATCACTTCCTGCTCTCATTAACCTAAGTCCCCACTTTGCCATTAGCAGGTTATACCTGCCAACCACTAGAGGGACCCTTACTACCCACCCTGCAAACACTATCTATCCCCATCCCTACTACTTCCTAGATCCCTCCAAACCTTCTGAGCCACTCCAATCCATTCCAACTCATACCTTCTGCAATCCACACACCCCCACCCAGCCCCACAAACTAGCCCCTTCTCTGCCTTGGGACTGCGTGGCTGAACTGACCCTCAGTGACCACTAGGAGTCACTATTTCTCACCCAATTTTCAACTCTAACCCAACCTTTTCTAGGCCCCAGAATGTGGATTTACTTCCCTCACCCAGGCACCTCACCAGCTGCCCTTGCTGAGACGTGAACCTTGCACCCCACCCACCGGAGTCTGTGTCACTACCACTAATCCAAAGTGGTAACTACATTTCTTAGAAGTCCATTTAGAAACTTCTACTTAATTCCCAGCTAACACCAAATTTGCCATGTTAGACCACCTCCTCCTAAAATGCCGCCCTCTCATTTACCTTCTAGTACTCTCGTGCCTCCAGCCAGCCATCCCCCGTGGATCTCTGGTTCCAGCACTGGCAGTTCCCCTAGACATGGCTCACACAAACTCCACAATTACCAGGCCTACTGGCCAAAATAACCCATTCTCCATGCTCCACCACACTGCCTTTCCTGGCCACCCCTGGCAGCTTATCGCTCTCGCCCTACCATCCTGCCAATCCCTACCCATTCCCTGCTCTCCCAAGGTCCCCCCCTCAGCCCCCCATACACGTAGGAAACACATACATCACCACATCCTGCCCAGAGCTGTGATCCTCCTTCTACTCCTAACAGGCAACATACATCCTAACCCAGGCCCCTCCCTGACCTGCCCATCAGGTGGGCCCTCTGGTCTGAGGATTGCCTCCATGAATATATGCAGCATCTTGAAAAAACTTGACACTCTCCAATGCTGGGTTGTGCTGCACAAACCTGACATCATTGCACTGGTGGAAACCTTGCTATCAAAATCCACTCCTGACTCCATCATCGCCCTCCCTGGCTATACCCTATACCGGGAGGATCGGGTAGGCAAACACGGGGGTGGCTGTGTGATCTATATAAGGGATTCTCTCACTGGTCAAGCACTCCCTGCCCTGGCAGGTGGGGCACAGGCCCTCACCCTTAAACTCACTCCAGACCCCTCTAGGGGCCCCCTGTATCTCACCTCTGCCTACTTTCCACCTAAGAACCAGAACCCAGTTACATCATCCTTAATTGACTATCTTACCACCTTCCCACATAGGGCTTATCAAGTCCTTGTGGGTGACCTCAATGTTAACTGGCTCAGCCTCACCTCCACCATCACCTGGACTCCTTTACTGCCATTGATATGACACAGCTAGTCTCCAAACCCACAAGAGTAAACCCTAAGAGAGGTACCAGCTCCCTTCTTGATATCATCATCACCAACCGCCCCAAAAAAATTCTGGACATCCAAATCCTCTCTGACTCACTCAGCAACCATTCCCCAACCATATTCCATTGGGTGACCACCCTGCCAAAACCCACCGCCAAGCACACGCCTTGCCAGTGTCTCAAACCTGGCAGGCCAAAGAACCTCAGGCAATTTCTGGCCCAATCAAACTGGTCGCCCATTCACCATGCTCCAGATATAGACACTGCCCTCGCCTTCTTTTCTCATACATTTAATACAGCCTGCGACCTCTTTGCACCCCTCACAGCTACCAAAACCAAAAAACATAAAGTGCCCTGGATTACCCCTGCCCTATTACAGTTACTTAGACATAGGGATAACCTGTGGCACCTCGTAACAGAAACAGGCTGGATGGCTGATAGACAGGCCTACAATGCTACTCGGAACAAATGCACCTGGGCAGTCCGAAAAGCCAAGGCTGACTACTATCAAGCCACCCTCACCTCCTCTTGGGGGTGTGCCCGAACCTTTTGGGACAATATAAAACAATTGAATGGGAGCACATGCTCCCCTCTCCCATCACATCTCAATATTGGCGGCACCAACATTACTGACCCAATAGGCATTGCAAATCACCTCAACTCCTCCTTCACGGACCTCAGCCCTATCCTCCCCAGTAACTTCTTCGACCCACCACCCTCCCTACCGACCCCAGATCTCCAGCACCCTAGCTTCTACCTATGTAGAGTAACTACCCTCAAAGCTAGACCCCACCTGATCCGTGCGCTAAAGAGCAATAATCCCGGTAACACCACCGTGGACCCCACCATTCTCCAGTGCATACTGGACCAGGTCCTTGTCCCACTTACCAGCCTTCTCAATAAATCCCTCTGCCTGGGGCAGTTCCCCACAGTGTGGAAAATGGCCATTGTCACTCCCATCCACAAAAGGGGTGATAGGTCCTCAGCCGGGAACTACCGGCCTATCTCTATACTCCCTCCCCTCTCCAAAGCCCTTGAAAAACTGGTCGCTATACAGATTACTGAGTACCTGACTAAATACAACATCCTTTGACCTGAACAGCACGGTTTCCAGGCAGGACACAGCACAGGCACAGCACTAGTGGAGTTCTCAACATTCCTACACACATCCCTGGACTCTGGCTCCCTAGCTGGGGCAGTGTTCATTGACCTTTCCAAGGTGTTCAACACTGTTTCCCACCCCCTCCTACTGGGTGCACTCCACCAGGCTGGCTTCGCTACTGGGCCACTCACCTGGTGCACCAGCTATCTATCGGCCCGCTCCCAATGTGTCAAAATTAATGGAACACTATCAAAATCATGTCCCATCTGATCAGGGGTTCCTCAGGGCTCCATCCTGGGACCTCTACTCTTCTCGCTCTACCTTAACCCTCTGCCAAGTGAATGCACCAGAAATATGCTGCTGTATGCAGATGACGCTGTCATCTTTGCCTCCCACCACAACCCTACCTCCCTTCAGGAATCCGTGCAGCTCTCGTATACTGATGCAGAAACCTGGTTCACAAAGCATAGACTGATCATAAATCTCAAAAGAGAAAACAATGCTCTTTGCCCACCCCCAAAACAAAGCCAGCAATTTTCCACTCCACATTCTCCCTGGCTCCAAAAAACCGCTAGAGCAAGTACACTTGTTCAAGTACCTTGGGGTCACCTTTGACTCAGCCCTCAACTACCATACCCACATTGACACCCTTGCCTCAGCAGCCAATATGCGGCTAGGTATCTTATACCGCTACAAAAGTGCTCTCCCCCCGCTGCCCTCCGGCTTGAGGTAACATCCTCTATATTATCCCTGGTATACTATGGACTCCCAGTCTACGGGGCTGCCAACACAACTGCACTCAACAAAATCCACATGTTACTTAACAAGGCATGCAGACTAATCACTGGTGCTCCTAGGTTTACATATTCATGCCAGCTCTATGGGCTGGCAACATTGCTGAACCTAGATGAACGACTGCATTTCCAAACATGCCTAATAGCAAAAAAAACTCTCCTAGGACTGCCCCCAGGGCTGACAGCCTTCCTCCCCATAGCCAAACCCCTGGTCTGTACACGACTTCCCACAGACCACCTTCCAGACACCAAGAGCCAGGACCTCCCATGGTCAGAGTTCCTTCCCCATAGAGCCCCTTCCTGGTTCAACTCGCTCCCTCTCCACGTCACAGATGTCCCTACGATCTCCAAATTCAAAACTGCTCTCAGAAGTGAACTGTTCAACACACGAAATTGCACCTGTATAATCTGAGACGCTACCCACTGTGCCCTGACAATGCCCACTGGGCAGCATCCAAACCGCACCACTCCATACTTATACCATGATGGACTGTACAGTATCTATTCCCTGATGCCTGGCCTTTCCCTATGCGAGAACGTATCTCCTCTGGCAAAATTACCACTGCATGGCTGACTGCTCAAACTGCAGTACTGCTATATGTTACTGTAACCTGGCTTAAATTGCTCTGTTGACTTTGCCTCCAGCAGTGTTACTATGTGCTGCTGTAACCTGGTTAATTTGCCACTGCTCCTGACTGCTCTTACCATTATATACTGCTGTAACCTGTTAAATTACCACTGCTCTACTAACTGCTCCATTTGCAGTCCCTTTGGTGCCACAAAAACCAATCTGGCCTCTCTGTGATATCGGTCCAATCACCGATTGATTGATGTACCCATATCCTGTAACCATAAGTGAGTTTTTTGTATTTTGTATTTACTGCTGTACCTAGCATGTTCTTCACAAACGTGTATGTTAATTCCATGTAACCTACATCCTGTAACATGAATGTCTGTACTGTATTTGTCCTCTTTGTGATGAGGTACCTTTGAAAATGAGCCCCTGGCTCAAAGGTTGTAAACCGATGTGCAAATAAATAAATAAATAAATAAAAGCTGACTTGGGGGTGCCCAATCCCCCTGTCAGCATCATCCCCACCAACACTTTTTATTTACCGATGAGGTGCCCAATCCCTGTCAGCTACAATCCCCCCTCCCCAATTAATCTGTCAATGAGGGAGCCCAATCCACATCAGCATCATCCCCCCCAACACTCTTTATTTGCCGATAGGGTGTCCAATCCCATCAGCTACAGTCCCCCCTGAAAGAAACCTTCAGGTGACATCCCCTTCCCCAGTTCATTTGCTGACGGGGAGCCCGATCCCAGTCGGCATCATCCCCCCCCACAAACACTCTTTTTTTATTTGCTGATGGGGTGCCCAGTCCCTGTTGGCTCCAGTCCCCCCCAAAAAAACATGCAGGTGACACATTGGGAGTCCACCCCAGCATGTCAAATATACCTGTAAAAACAAAAACCTTCCCACAATGTAAAGTAGAAAATGATCCCTCGCAGTCTGCAGCCCCTCCGCCAACCCATGCCCACCCACTGTGGCCCACCTCCCCACACCCTCCCTTGTCCCATACCTACCTCCAGAGCCCAGAGCAATGATCTTCTGTGGACCAGGAACATGCCTGCACACTTCAAAGCTGACCGCAAACTAAAGAAACGCCGGTAAGCTGTATAATGGCATAAATAGGTTTTTTTTTTTACTTTGATGCATATCTCATACATTTTGGGGAATTTTGCCACCAAATTTTCAACATGAGGTTATTGGGACCCCTCCTCATGAATTCAGTTACTGTCATGGTGTTATTTGGTCCCAAAAGGTGATTTTGGTGTCACTGTGTGGAATCACCCTGCGGGACCGATTAATGAAATGAAAGTGTCGCTTTTCATGAGGTGGCCTCTCAAACAGTCTATATTGCAAATTTGGTGAAATAAATGTAAAAAAAAATGACTGTTTTACGTTAGTGTATTGTGCAGTTTCCACGCATGCTCATAAGTTCACGAATCTGTAATATTTTCACTCCAGATTTTCAACATTGCCATTTTTCCACCCTTCCTTATGAACATCACAACAGTCATTTTTCACATCCTGGCTGAAATCTGTTTTCGCACTTCCGGTGCAGAATAGCGTGGTCACTGTTGGAAATCAGTGTTCAAGACAGAGTAAGAAAATCACAGACATACTGTTTATGAGGAGAGCTTCTAAAATGCCTATGTTGAAAATTTGGTGATAAAAGTCCATTAAATGACTGTGCTATGAGCATGCGTTGCGCAGTGTTTACGAACCCTCTTAATTTTTCACATCCTTGCTGAAATGTGTTTTCACACTTGCGGTGCAGAATAGCGTGGTCGCTGTGGGAAATCAGTGTTTGGGACAGATAAGGAAAATCACAGTGACTCTGTTCATGAGCAGAGGTCCTAAAATGCCTATGTTGAAAATTAGGTGACAAGCATCCATAAAATGACTATTTTACAAGCGTGCATTGTGCAGTTTCCACGAACGCTCGTAACTTTGATAATTTTTAATATTTGCACTCCAGATTTTTACCATTGCCATTTTTCACACCTCCTTATGAACAGTACAGCTTTCATTTCCCACATCCTACCTGAACTGTGTTTTCACACATGTGGCGCGCAGTGGCGCATTTGCTGTAAAAAAAATAAGGTTCAGAACAGATTAAGAAAATCACAGTGACACTGTCCATGAGCAGACATCACAAAATGCCTATATTGAAAATTTGGTGAAAAAATTCCATAAAATGACTGTTACAAGCGTGCGTTGCGCAATGTCCATGCACAGTCATAAGTTCAAGAATTTGTAATGTTTTCACTCCAGATTTTCAACATTGTCAGTTTGCACACTATCTTAAGGACAGTTCAGCTGCCATTTGTCACATCCTGCCAGAAATGTAGTTTCTCACATCTGACGCACAATCACACGGTCGCTGTGGGAAATCAACGTTCAGGTAGATTAAGATAATCATAGTGCCACTGTTCATGAGCAGAGATCCCAAAATGGCTATGTTAAAAATTTGGTGAAATAATTCCACTAAATGTCTGTGTTACGAGCATTCAATGTGTTGTTTTCACACATGCTCGTAACTTCGGGAATGTTTAATATTTCACTCCATATTTACCACATTGCCATCTTTTCACAACTCCCTATCAATGGTGCAGCTGATATTTTCATGTGGTACAGAATGGCACGGTCACTGTGGGAAATCAACGTTCAAGACAGAATAACAAAATCACAGGGGCACTGTTCATGAACAGAGGTCCCAAATGCTTTCATGAGGTGGGGTCATAAAAAGTCCATCTTTTAAAATGTGGAGTGCAAATACCAACACATGCCCAGGGCATTAGGGTTTCTAATTATTACATCTCACCCTGTACAGACTGACAGGCATCAGAGGTGTGTCTTTGGATTGTTTGCTGTACTGCTCATGCCATTGGTCCTCCACCTCCACCCTGCAGCCACTGACAGGCATCAAGGTGTGCCTTGGACTCTTCAGCCCCAAAGTTCAACCCATTCTCCTATGCTTCACCCATCTCAATGTACTTCCTTATGGAATGGGGTGAGCATAAGGCCAGATGACCCCCAAGACACAACGCAACACTTGTCATACTCTGCAGGGTAGGGTGAGGTGAAATAGCATGAGTGTTATGGCCAGCAACCGAAATGCACACCCCAATGCCTGTCACTCTCTGCAGGGTGGGGTGGGGTTGATGTTGATTCTATGCTTCACTGCTACTTCTGTTATATGTCTCTCTAACTCCTGCACTACCAATGCCAAAACCAGCAAGACAACATTTGGCATTGGAAAATGCTTATGGAAAAATGTATCCACTTCTGTTTTGCTTGCGATGCAATATTTTGACTGGCACATGGTGGTATAATAGAAACCTAGGCAACAAAGACTTTCATCGTTAGTAAAGGGTCACTGGGGCCAGTGATCAGAAGGTGGTGAGTGCCACTAGACACCAGGGAAAATATAGGGAAAGGGTTCTTGAGTAATGAAAAAGGATCCTTATGTTTCTAGCTTGTACTGTTGCTGAGAACATGAGGTTTGGGGATGGCAAGGCCTCAGTTTGGTGATATACCAGAATTGTATTGTGAGGTATAGACCAAAAGAAAACATGACAATGTGTCACGAACTATGGGATGCAAACCCAGATCATACTTTTCCATGCAGCATAATGTTGGGGTGTTGTCACATGACATGCCTGAGGTACACATCTAAATGTTGTATTTTTACAGTGCCACAGGGGTGGCAGAACTTGATCTCTACCACAGTTTTGGAGCATAGTTGTGCTGTTTGTGGGATAGGACTCCATTTCATTTCTTTTACCATTTAACTTCTACCATTTTACCCTGCTGGACTCTTTACAGTCAACTACCAGTCATACCAGTACCCTGACATCCTCCGCCCCTAATTCTGCCTTCTGTAGTATCAAGTGAAGGTGAGATTACCCAGACTACCATGGATGGGACCATGTTTCCTCAACTTAAATTTCAACTGATTCTATATCATGCCACCTGCACACAGTCTCCATCCCTAACTCTGACTGGCACAGCATCGAGTGAAGGTCAGCTCGCCTTGACTGCCGGGGATGGGATCCTGTGTCCTCCATCTACCTTCTCATACTACTGCATTCTCTACCTGCCATCTGGTTGCTGCTTGTCTTCGAAAATGGAATCTCTGTAACCCATTAACCTCCAGTCTCCTGATTCATACACCTATATTCTATGCCAGCATTTTGAGTTTGTCACTTCCCTTTGGAAATGGGACCTCTATACTCCATCATATTGACTGCCTGCAGCCCAAATCAGCAATCTGGGTTCATCACTTCCCTTCCGAGATGGGCCTACTGTACCCCTCCAATCTAGTTTCCTGCCTCTTCCATGCAAATTGTCTGCCAGTGATCTGAACTCACCATTTTACTTCAGTAATGGAACCCTGTATCCATCATTCTTCGAGCACTTGTCCCTGAGCCTTGCCTCCAGCATCTCCTACATGTCCTTCAGAGTCTCTCAGGCCTTTTTTTTGGTCATCCAGCTCGCTCCCAGGTTTCAGCCTTCAGTTACCCTGTGGAACTATGGACTGCTTTGGTCTCGTGAAGGCCATTACTTTCCTGCCTCTTGTGCTTGATTCTCATTGCACCTGGGATTCAGTACTTGTCCTCACCTTTGATCTCCTCACGTTCTGGATTTGGACCTCAACAACTTGTTCGGTCTCAAATTCCACCCTGCCCATCAGCATCCAGCCTTCCTTGTTTCTTGCCTTCTAGTGATCATCTGGTGCTCCCCTGCATTGTCATCTGTGGTTTGCCTTTTGGCTCAGCCTCCTCCAGGCTCCAGGCCCTTCAGCTTCATCCTGCCGACTCCTCCATCATTGCTCCTCTGGTGGTTCCTGTTCCCTTGCTGCCATCATCCTGGACTTGTTTCTGTCTGTATTCTATCTTGCTTCCTGTTGGATATGTGATGATTTGCACATCTTCGGGGATGGGAGCCCATGCTTTCTACAGTTGTTCCCCTGAGCTCCCTTTATCTTGCACCATTCATCTGCTATCGGCGATTCCAGTTTTTCATCTCCTTCAGTGGTGGGAATCTCATACCCAACTCCGCTGCACCTTGTAGAAGAAGAAGAAGAAGAAGAAGAAGAATCTGTATTTATATAGCTCTTTTCATACATCCAAAGCACTTTACAAGCAATGCTAGACTGGTAGTGAAGTGACTGAATGTGTGGTGGCGGCCATATCGCACATCATCACCCACACACAGCCTGGGTAATTGCATGAACCAGTTTATGGGAAGGGGAATGTTGGCCAGGACACTGGGAATGTTCCCTACTCTTTGCGAAGAGTGCCCTGGGTTCTTTTACTTCCACCTGGACACCCACCAGGACAACACCAGGATGGGCAGAAGGGACCTCGGTTTAACGTCTCATCCGAAGGACGGCACACCCCTGCAGTACAGCACCCCCAATACTGCACTCAGATGCCAGTGATTTTTAGGTGCAAGTCCAATCCCGGTGTGGGACAATAACCCACGACCTTCTGGTCCAGAGGCGGATGTGCTACCAACTGAGCCACGCTGACACCTTGTACATGGAGCCTTCTCTTAGATTTACCTGTATCTCCTGACTGGGGCCCAATTCAGTTTCCCTTCCTCCTGTTTCCCCATACCATGGCATTACCTTCTGTCCAATACCTTACCTGCTCCTTCTGAAGATGGTGCTGCTCAACCTCAGCAGATTTCCATTAATGCTTCAGCCTCCAGTGAATGGACTTCCACGTTGACCTTTCCATCAAAGATTAGACTATTCCTCACTACATTGCCAATCTGGAACCTGACTCTTATGCCTTCTCTTTGCTGTTGCTGCTGCTGCTTCTGCTTCTACCCTGTCCTCTTCAGTCACCATCCTGTCCACCAGTCTAGCTCACAGCTTTCCAACTCAGATTCCTTTGGACATTCTTCTCCATCCTTCTGTGACTCCTAGCCTCTCCAGATTGCAAGGTCATATTTGCTGGCAGGTCATACCTGGTTCCTTCCTTATCAACTCTCTGGACGTAGTCGACATTGGCTGGCCTGCTGTCATGTTGGGCAACTTTCTTCTCACCACCTTGGTGGCTCAGGGCTCCTCCAAATTTACTACTCTGTATTTTTGGGTATTTCTCATGACTGTTGATGTCCAGAATCCCCTCATCAGTTCATTTACTTCTACCAGCTTATTGGCCTCATACCCCTACCAATCCCTACCCACTCTGCAGGATGATTTCTTATATATTCTATTTAATTCACACAGTATGGGCATCCCTACCTCCTGATGTCTTCCTCAGAATCCAACCTCTACTGAATTCGTCTTCATACTGATTATATCTCGCTGGACTGGTGAACTTTTCCCTCTTGGGAAATACGAAATGACTGCTCCTTGGCCTCTGGATATCAGCTTACTTCAAGAAGTTATCTACACCTCTTCATTACAATACTCTTCACCAGCCACATATCTCACCTGACAGGATATATCCCCTTCCTACTCATTCCAGTGCATACCATTACCAAGAGTGGGTCTTCATTCAATTCATTATCCTGAATGTCCACAACTGACCTGGCTATCTTCCTATCCATTGCACTCCTCAACAGTCTCTTTGGACAAAGCAGTCAATGCACTTGTTATATTCTATTCTAACATCAACTTCTTATCATCTTTATTTTATTTTATTTAGTTTTTTGTTGACCAGGTAAGTGCACTAGACAAATTCTGCCTATTTTCAGGCACAACCCGAGGGAGGGGGATACAGATGAATGCCAACTGACCTTGAACCAGATTAAGTTGTTGGTGGTATTTTTAGTGAATGAGAGAAATTTGGCCAGGACACTGGGGAAATTTCCCTACTCTTTTCGATAAGTGCCATGAGATCTTTAACATCCACCTGAACTACCACCAGTCCAGGCAGATGGGACCTCGGTTTAACGTCTCATCTGAAAGACAGCACCACAGAAGTGCAGCACCCCCCTCTCATGCTGCACTACAGCGTCAGTACTGGGATATTAACCCAAGTGCCAGATGTGGGAACTGAACCTACAGCCCTCTGATCTCCTGGCCTCAGAGGCGAGTGTGCTACCTACTGAGCCACTGACACTGACAATGCAGTTACCCTCTCCTGGTCAGTGGCCATGGGTCCTCAGAAGTTATCTCCATCTGGGCGTTTTTCCTCTCCTATGTGCTACTGGTCATACTCTCTGTGATCTAGAGGGGGTAATCTTTTTGGGCCTTCTATTCCCTACTTTCTACCTAGCTTACCTCCCAAGAGTGGTAATAGAGAAAAGACCAATGTTCAAACTGCAAGGACTGAATATCCAATTGTATATCTAGTAATTTGGAGTTTTGCAGCCCATTTAAACACATTTATCCTCCCCATGGTCACATTGAGTCAGTACCTTTGCCAAATATCAAGTAATATCACAGATAAATCCTGGACCTTGTTCAACCCTTTTTTTATCAGCAGAATATACTTCACATTTAGGATCTGGACATTCCTTCAAACTGGATCTGTCTCTTCAACCTCAAGAATGGACCCTCCTAAACTCACCATGCAACAGACTCAGAAGATGGAATTTCATCACTTTAAACATTACACCCTACTCTAAAGCTAAAACTAATTCTATGCATCTAGGATCATCTCCTCACAGTTTGCCCTGAGGATGGGCAGGTCAGTGGCCATGGGTCCTCAGAGGTTATCTCCATCTGGGTGTTTTTCCTCTCCTGCATGCTACTGGTCATACTCTTTGTGATCTAGAGGGGGTAATCTTTTTGGGCCTTCTACTCCCTACTTTCTACCTAGCTTACCTCCCAAGAGTGGTAATAGAGAAAGACCAATGTTCAAACTTATATGTATACACAAGCACTAATCTATTCACCAAACATTCAATGGGAAGGCTTAAGCCTGAGTTTCAATGTGGGGGAATAGCTCCTCCCACATCCCCAATAAAGTCCAGCCTCCACCAACAATTCCCCGCTTAGCGCATTGTGAATGAACCCACCATCCTCCCCTGCCTCCTCCTACTCTGGCACTCTATTCACCCTTGTTGCTGGGCCTTCTGTTCCCTACTAACTACCCAGCTTACCTACCAAGGGTGAGATTAGAGAAAGGCCAAAGTTCAAACCTATATGTATATGCAAACACTACTCTATTCACAAAACATTGAAATGTTATTATATTTCAGAAAAGATGAAACAGCAGAACAAATGTCCACCGTTGGATAAGTTTGAAGTCCTGGCCGGTGAGAATCCCTTGTAGGTACAACTCTAATCATGGTCTGAACATGGCTTATGTAGTTCTTATAACAACAGTAGTCAATACTGTCAAAGAAGATAAAGACATGACTGTCCAAACAGATAATACAGTAATGCAATCTACATCTAATAGTTAAATACATGAAAGTCAACTGCATGATGACACAGACTTATACTATGAATAAGAGTACTTCACATGGGAGGTTGAGAAGATCATAGACAGGATTACTCAGGGGGTCTTGGAGGTCTCAGACTACTAGTTATATAATGTCATTATTTATGCTGTAGCCACTAACATATGCATTGGGGAAACAAAGCAACCTTGTGGAATTTTACAGAAGGAAGAAGTTAGGTATGGGCCACAAATTTTACTATAAAGATGCAGTTGTTTGCTGTTGATGTATAAAACGTTTTCATAGCAAGCTACTTTGCCAAGTTCTAAAAGCCACTCCAACAGTGCCAGGAGAGTGACATCCCTCCTGTGCCTTAGTATAATTTGTTTTGCAGTAACCAAAGCTCATTGGAGCTAACACAGTTGTGCCACTGGAATATATTGTCCCACATCCTCATCACACTGGAGACCTAGTATGACCAAGGTGGGCATAAAGGTCAGGTCTGCACCCACAATGGTTCTGCAAGCATGCTGGATTTCAGACCAAATGTTTGAAGCTTTGGACAGAACCAAAGATTGTGAGATATATCTCTTCTTGAGGAGGAGCACCTCCAACAGGTGTCTGATGGTGCCAACCTCCATTTATAGAGTTTTGCCAGGGTTCTGTGCCACCTGTGCAGGATTTCAATCTGAGTGAAATGATTGTGGGTATCTTTTAGTGCTGTTTTAAAGCTCTTCCAACAGGCATCCCATTCATTCTGTTGTAGGTCCATGCCCAGTTCTTCACAGAATTTATCCATTACAGCTGTATTCACGGTGCACAGCTGTCTATAGATTTGACTGGCCTTGGGGTGTGCACCATCCTCTGAAGCCATGAGTTTCTCAATCTTGTTAATGTTGTCAAGCTGAAACTTGGCTCCAAGAATGCAAGTTAGTGTGGAATGGAGCTGGAGATATTGCCTGTGTCTATGTTTCTCTAGCCCAGACTCTTGCTGATGCTGGCCAAAGGTCTTCCAGTATTTCATTTTGACATCTATTACATAGAAACATAGAAATTATCAGCAGATAAGGTCCATCTAGTCTGCCTGCAAGCACTCCCCTTGTTTTGCTGCCTCTAACCCTACCAGGACAATGGCTTCCTCCTCTCTTTCCAAGCTCTAGGGGTCCCTTATGTCTGTTCCATGCATGTTTAAATCCCTCCACTGTGCTTGATCCCATCACCTCCTGTGGCAGACTATTCCATGCATCCACCACCCTCTCTGTGAAGAAAAACTTCCTCACATTCCCCCTAACCTTCCACCCTCCAATTTCATATCATGCCCCCTTGTTCTTGTACTCCTCCTATATTGGAAGATGGCATCCCCTGCACTTTGTTTTATGCCTTTAAGGTACTTGAATGTTTCTATCATGACACCGTGATGTCCTCTCCCTCCAGTGAGTACATATTGAGGTTCCTTAGTCTCTCCTCATATGTTTTCTGGTGCAAGCCATGCACCATCCTTTTCACCATCCTCTGGATCTCCTCCACCATGTCAATGTCCTTACAAAGGTGTGATCTCCAGAATAGTACACAGTACTCTAGGTGAGGCCTCACCAGTGTTTTATTCAATGGCATCACTACCACCCTCCTTCTACTAGTGATACCTCTGCCTATGCACCCCAGCATGCCACTGGCCCTCCCTGCTGCCTTTATACTCTGCTTAGATACCTTTAGGTCTTCTGAAATGATAACCCCTAGATCCCTGTCTTTCTTGGTGATCATCATCACTCCCCCCCATTCTGTAGCTCTCCCCAGGGTTCCCTCATCCCAGATGCATTATTTTACACTTCTTTGAGATAAACCCCAGCTGCCACACCTCAGACCATTTTTCAAGCTTTCCCAGGTCCCTCTTCATTCTGTCCACCCCGTCTGAAGTATCCACCCTGTTGCAGATATTGGTGTCATCTGCAAACAGGCAAACCTTTCTCTCCAGCACTTTCCCTATGTCATTAATGAAAACATTAACAAGGATTGGCCAATGACTGATCCCTGAGGTACCCCTCTGGTCACCCCCCTCTCCCAGGATTGGATTCCATTTACCACCACCCTCTGCCTCCTGTCAGTCACCATTTCCTTACCCAGTTTACTACCTTGTGACCAATGCCCAGACTACCCATCTTGCTAACCAACCTTTTATGTGGGACAGTGTCGAAGGTCTTGCTGAAATCGAGGTAAGCGATTTCCACTACTCCCCCCAATTTACTTCCCTCATCACCCAGTCAAAAAAAACTATCAGATTAGTTTGATATGACCTCGCTGCTGTGAATCCATGTTGCCTTGGATCCTGGGCACTGAGTATTTCAAGTGTCTCACTGTTTTTCCTTAAGTAGTGCCACCATGATCTTTCCCACTACTGAGGTGAAGCTGACCAGTCTGTAGTTCCCTGCCTCCTCCCTGCTACTACTTTTGTGTGGAGGAACTACATGTTCCCCTGCTCCAGTGCTCTGGAACTACTCCTGTGTTTAGGGACTCAGTGAACATGACTGCCAGAGGTGCTGTTAGCTCTCACCGCATCTCCCATAATATCCATCTGGCCACATTGTTTTGTCCACCGTCAGTTTTGTGAGATTATTCAGTACTCTCTCCTATGTGAATGGACTAGTGTTCACCTCTTCCCTCCCTTGATATCTGTTGTAGCTATTAGTTTGGATAATTGGTGGATGCCTCTGGAGGACCATACCTGCCAGTTTACTGGGGTGCCACCAATCATGAAAAGGGGTTTTGCCACAGAGGAAGGGTGGGTGGGCAAACCTCCTGGGTGCCAATTCAAGTGTTTGGCTACACTGGTCCATATTTTCATCATAAACCTAATAGTAGTGTGTGTACATATGTCAGGTGAGACTTCCCCCTCTATCGCTGCACTTATGAGGTCTCTGCCCAGTATGTGATCCTTACATTGAGCCAATTCTGGTAGCGTAAATGAAGCTTGAGACAACTGTAACAAAATATGTGCCACATGCCTCAGTTCAAAGTCTGGGAGGCCTAGTCTCCCTTTCTCAAGGGGCAAGATTAGTTTCTTGTGGCTGATCTGCTGTGGACCTTTTCCCCAAAAGAAGTGTAGCATCCTCTGTTCAGGTCTAATCCTTAGGGGGAGGTGGTTGAGCATATACTGAATTTTGGCAACTGCCATCATTTTAAATGCCTGAGCTTTGCCACAGTGTGACAGGGGAAGGCAAGTCCATCTGGCTACTTCTGTAGTCAAAGAAGCCAGTATAGGGGGGAGATTAACATGTTCAGAGCTCTGAGATCCCATGTGAAATTTATTCTAAGATACTTCAAAGAGCCTTGTGCCTCTTGAAGTCCCCATGGGAAACCCGGTTCATGTTTAGTTTCTGGCAGCCAAGGTAGGATCAGTGATTTGGCTACATTTACTTTGTATACAGACAAAGAGCCAAATTGTTGTAGGAGGGAGATTGCAGAGAGCACAGATTCTTGTAGCTTTATAAGTGTTAGAAAAATATCATCTGCATATGGTAAAAAGTTATGCTCCACTCCTATCTTTATGCCATAAATACCAGGGTAATTCTAGATAGCCTGTAATAGGGGCTGTATGGCAAGCATGAATAAAAGGGGGTACACTGGGCAACTCTGCACATTGCTCTCCCTAATGAAAAAGGTGGTAAGGCTATTGAGTTAGTGAGCACCGAGGCCGACACCCCATTATAAAGGGTGCGTATGTACTTAATGAGTGGCTTCCCAAAATCAAAGATCTATAAGACATGGAACAGGCACAGCTACTTCACCCAATTGAATGCCTTTATGGCATTTAGAGAGAGGAGCACTGCCAAGGGATACTGATGAGATGCCTGCCACATCAGATTGAGTAGGTGCCTTGCATTGTCTGTGCTGCACCTCATCAGGACAAAATCAACCTGGTCTCCATTAATTAAATATGGAATAACTCCCCGAAGCCTAGTGGCTATCATCTTTGTGTATGCCTTACAATCTGCTGTGATTAGTGAGATTGGCCAGTAGCTATCACATTAAAGGGGGTCTTTCCCTGGTTAAGGGATGACAGCTACAACTGCATTATGCATAGAGGCTAGAAGATGCCCTTTCTGGGTGTCCTTATTCAGGGCAGCTATCAAGGGGTCTAGGAGGACTTGTCTGAAGTTCCTAAGAAATTCTGTTGGGTTTTCCGTCACTCACTGGAGCTTTGCCAGGTGGCATTGAACTATTTATCTCTTTTAGTTCCCATTAGGGTGAATGGCTGGTCCAAAGTCTTGTGGATGTCTGGGCTTATTTGGGGCAAACCTAGTGTGGACATAAAAGAGTCAAATTCCTCATGTGTAGGATTCATTTCTTGCCCATAAAGATTTTTACAGAACTTCCAGAAGGCTCTGTTGATGTCCTCCATTTTTTTGTGGACCTCTGCTGACACTTTTTTAATCCCTGGAATTTTAGACCTTTCTTGAATCTTCCAGAGTTGATAGGGAAGGAGTTTCCTGGGCCATTCCCCAAATTCCCCAAAAGTTTGGCAGAGTCTGAACAGGGCAAACTGCACCCACTGATGTAAATATAGGTTGATTTTGTATCATGAACTGATAATCTTGGCCAACAGTTGAGGACAGTGATAGAAAGTTCATCTGTACTTTTCTTCTAGCTCCTGGAGAGATACTAACTGCTTCTCTATGTCATTTGCTGTCTGCCTTTTGATGTGGGAGGCATAGCTGATATGTTGACCTAAAATATATGCCTTGAGGGCATCCCATCTCAAAGTGGCAGAGGTATCACCAGGGTGTTTAGTCTCCAGGAAGGTTGTGATCTCTTGAGTAGTGCACAGAATGTGAGGTCACGGAGTAGAGAGGTGTTAAACCTCCACTGTTTTGTGGGAGACATGTCTGGGACCACAGAGAGTCATGTGAAGGACATCAGAGCATGATAAGAAATAATTATGGTGCCTTTAGAAGCTTGGAGAACTTCTGGCATCCAGTCATGTGGCATTAGCCATAGGTCAATGCAGGAGTCAGTAGGATGCAGGTTGGGGAAGAAGGTGTAGTCCCTACCATGAGGGTGTACCTGGTGCCAGATGTCCTTGAGTCCTCGGTCATCCACAAGTTCACCAAGGTCCTGTGAAGCTGGTGATCTTTGGCCTGTCTGAGCTGTACTACTGTATCGGAAATCATGCAGGGTGACATTCACATCCCTTCCTAGGACAAGAGAGCCTTTGCAGTCAGTTAGCAGAGTCTGTGCTAGATTAGCAAATAAGTCTGGCTCAGCAGAGTGTGTGCCATACATATTGCACAGGGTCACCTCTTGATAATCTAGATTACCCTGGATGATGACATACCTGCCTTCAGGGTCACTGATAGTCACTGATTCTTGAGATGCCATATTCGTATGTATGAGTATCACTATACCTCTACTTTTGGTGTTATATGAGCTGCCATAGACCAGTGCTACTCAGCCTATTTCAAGTTTATTGGTCTCCTCTGGGGTAAGGTGCATTTCCTGCAGGAAGTTTACACCTGCACCTTCCCCTGCAGATGTGATCCAAAACTTTGCTCCACTTTACCGGAGAGTGGAGACCTTTAAAATTCCAGGACAGCCACTTTATGGGATCTGCAGCTATAGTAACAGCTTATGTAGTAGCAGCTTAAGGAAATACAGGGTGTGTGTCAGAAGGTATAACATCCAATTAGGTCTCTGCCTTTCTGACAAATTCAAATAGTGCTGATTGGTTGTGTTATAAACAAATTCTGGTCAGAGCGGATACAGCTGCTCAGAGATTTTAGGAGCCAACGGAGCCACGGTAGAGCTGTGCAGGGCGGTGGTGGAAAGACTGGTGATAGAGTATGCCATCCACAAGATGGCAGTGATGACAGACCTGTCCATGTGCAATACTCACGCATGAACAGATTGAGTTGGGTTGACATCTTGTGCTCGGCGGTAGCCATCACTTACGCAATTGCAGAACAAAGACTAAGAAGTGTGCCAGGAGGGCAGCACCCCATGGAAGGGAGCTCCATCAGTGGAGGAGAGGCCACCAGTGACCACAGCTGTGTGGACAGCAGACTACATCACTGTAGGAGAATACAGGGATCATTTCCTCTCATGGTCCCTTCTCTCTCCAACAGTGATGTGATTCCAAAATGCCTACAGGGCTCTGGGGTTGCAGCTGTACAAAGGGGGAGTAGGAGTGCTTCTAATCTGGCTGCTCCACCTACTTCTACCCATGTGGTCAGTGTTCTGTTTTCAATGAAAATTAAGGACATTCCTATCTACTAGTACCTCTGTAACATGCAGTAAACTGTCTCTCATGTTAGATCAGAATTCCACAGTGAAACAACCTCAACAAATTGTTGCCTTAAAATAACTGGGACTGCAAGATAGGGCCCTGGTCTATGTACTAATGTGGATGAAATTACACTGGAATTTATGGCTCCTACGATTAATATGGTGGTCACTAGTGTTTGTCTGTCTAGATTGTGTATCCTATTGCAAACATTCCCTCAAATTCCCTAATTGTATTAACCTATGTCCTAGACTATTGTATGTTTTAATGTGATCAATTACCTTGTCAGTAATATGTCTATGTATTATTACTTGTAAGTAATTCTGGCTTGCTCCTGAAAAAGGGACTGTAATGGTTCCAGTGGAACTACCTGGTTACCAAATTAAATAAATAAATAATAAATATATAAGTAATGCAAAGAACAACCAGTTATACATCCAAAAGGGAATGGCTAGAGAACAAATATACAAATGTTTGAATCAAAAGTCTGTACATAGCCAAAAAAGCTCTAATGAGGATGCAGTCTAATCTTGACCTGCACAGGGGTAGAGACCCATGAAACAGCTGATCTCATCACCTGGTGACACCTCACATAAGCTGGGGAGATCTGTACATTGAGTATGTTCTCATTCTACTCAGCTATGGTTGTTCCCACAGAAGCAGCATGAGGGTGTACTAAGGGGGGAGGGGGTTGGGGAGGGAGTGCTAGGTGTAGGGTGCAGAGCATGGCAAGATAAGGTGCTGGGGGTATGATGGAGGTTTGGGAGGACTCCTTCCAAGACCATGTATGTACTTTGTGGCTCTCACTTGGGGGGGCAGCTGGTGCCAGGATTTATAGCCAGCAATATGGGCCAGCACCCCCCTTCCCCTGGAAGTTCACATAGTGCCTCTAGTTTGTGGTTATGGAGTAGTTAGACTTACTTGAGTACACTCATTATAGTGATAGTGTTGATTATAGTATTGTGTTGATATCGCCCATCCTGCAATACAACCCATGTTACTGCGACTGCAATCTCCAAAGCTGCCACCGGTAGTCTTAGGTGAAATCAATTACTATGTAGATTACCTCAAGGGTTGGGACCTTGACACAGGTGGCATTCTGTCTTTTGATGTTCTGGGGTTTGGAGTGAGGTAGTGGTGGGTAAGCCCAAGGGGAGTGATTATTAGGTAGAGGTATGAGAATGTGAGGACTCAAGTAAGAGAGTCTAGATTCTGCATTCAGGCAGCAGAATTTACACTGTCATTCAGCTCTCCTATTCAAATGCATGTGCAGCCCTTGTTGTGAACATGAGGAGACCACCCCATATCGATAACTGAACCTGGCATGCCATCATTAATATGGAGGAGAGTACCTGTCACCAATTGAGAGGGTCTGACTCGAGTGCCTCCTCAAATGACAACTAGAGATTCTCTCACAGCTAGGTATGTCTACCCACCCCTCTCAGAGGTCACTGTCAAACAAGGGTGCTGCATTTGTCCATGCAGGATTAGACAACCAGTCCGTGCCTAGGACTAAGAGAGTTTATAAAATGGGTCAGGAATTTTCTGTGTCCTGACTGGCCAAGAGGTACTTGTGGTCGTGCCTTATAAAGGCATATTGTGCCAACCAGCACCTCTTCTGCCAGTCAGGACTGACCACAATAGATATCACTGCTACTGTGACATACTCTTTTGTAATGGGTGACCTGGAACCCCCAGAATTGTGTGCTGTAGAGGTCGACCTGCAGCACCTCTCCCGAGGCTCTGTAACATGACCCAAATAAACTCAAGTTAAAATTAACATTAGTAAATGAAACGTGTGACCTCTACTGCTGTTTTAGAGACATTCATCATTTCTTCTTCAGTACCAACCACCCGCGTTCCACAAGTGTTTGCACGTGCTATCAAAAAAATGGCTTTCAAATCAAAGCCGACACCCGTGCCTCCACCAGCCTTGTATATTTCTTTTAAAAGTACCTCCACAGCACAAGCAGTACACCCACTTCAGGACAAGCATGACTGGAGCCTGTGGCAGAAAACCATGCCGAACTACTGCAATGCAGTAAACAGCTACAAACAAGTATCTATGGAGGCTGAAAACGGACATGCTCACTCCCCACTCATGCTAAACATTGACCGGGCCCTCTCTCTTGCTGCTCTGGCCTGACAGTATACAGGGAAAAAAGTCTAAATCTTGGTAAGGTGTTTTTGTGTTGAGGGGACATACATAGATAATACTGCCCTCTGGCGGCATTCTAATGACACAGAAAGCACTTGTAGTAAAACAGTAACTACGGCCAGTTAGGGACATGCTCACTCCCACCAAAACCGCAGCTCATATTGAAAAAGAAAACTAAAATGTGGAAGAGAAATACTGCTTGGAAGATGCTTGTGTGGGGACAGGGGCATAAAAGATATACAATATCCAGGAGTTTTTCAATGTGTGGAAGGGGGAGGGATCACATATACATTAACACCCTCAGTGTCAAGGACTACTTTTCTGCTACTTGTTAAAAGTATGTTACACTTTCAATGCTTTTTATTTTGATAATTGAACTTTTTATTTATTTTTTTACTCTGGGAACCATTTTATAAGCAGAATAAGTCACTCCGAGGTGTGGTTTATGGGCTGATAAGAGCACTTCTCGGGTGCCAAAGACACTTGGTGCAAGTGCCTCGTGCCTCATTACACACTTGTGGCATGCTCTTATCAGCCCATAAGCCACACCTTGTCGTGTCTTACTCCTTTCATGAAGATGATTAGAGTTTTCATACTTGAATAGCCTGCATTGTCAGCACATTTAATAACAGTTTTCAGCAGTGCTTCCATTATACACCCCAAAACTCTCATAGTGTATGCACTCATAGACTACATGTTTATGACCCAAGAATAAATAACAAATGTGTTCTTTCATCCAATCGGTTCACACTGCTATGCAGCTCTCCTGCACGAGTGTGTGAAAACCTCTTCTGTGCAGGGTGCCACTCATAGCCATGCCTCATTGTGGCATGTAGTCAGTTGAAGGAGGGGTCCACTAACAAGTGAGGGGACCCAGATCGTACTCTGTTACACAAGCCCTCAAAATCTTTCTATCTCTTTTCAGGAAGGTAGCCCCTTCCCTCCCTCCCACAGATCAACGCTGATGTCAAACGGTGAGGAGTGATGTGTAGAGTATGCACTTCTAGTGCAGCTAACCTGCGAGCACCTTATGTTGACAAGGCAGGGATGGTTGGAGGGGACCTGCCTCAGTTAGTTTCCCAGCCCTGTTTACTGTGCTCAGGCTTCCTAGTTGGGATCATCTATAAAGTTCCTCCTCAGTTTCCCACAGCGCATACTCTTAATGTTGGAGAACATGGCCCTACCCGTAAACCCACCTATCTCTCCACCAAGTCATAAACAATAGTAATACAAGCATCTCAAGTAAAAAGTTATGAATAACAGCTAAACAAAGCTCAATTGTAAAAACGGTCCATACAAATCTTGTACAGGGGTTATGTGGGGAAGTCAGAAGGCATCTGTTAAAGTTCACATTTACCTCCCCCACCCCCATGGTTAGCCAAGTTGCGGGAGTCACCGCTCCACATTTCTCATGCACCACCACAGTTTATTTTATTTCAGCATCCCTTTCAGCCCAGGAGTGTGTGTCTTCTGGATGGTCAGTAAAAAGATAGTTTTTTGTCTTTTTGCCTGGTGTGACTGGGAGCAGTATTTTGGAGGGTGATCCAATTTGGGTGCCTGCTCTTTTTGGTGCTGGTTCTCCATTTGAATCAGAGCTTGCAGCTGAAAGGTATGAGTCCCTTCTGCACTCCCAGGGGCCCATGTCCATTACTTTTCTCTCTATACATTGCTTGTTCCACCCTCTTCTGCCAGGTCTCTTCATTCTGGTAGTTTGTCATTCTGTGCAAATCGGCTCAGTGTCCATTGTGCTGTTCAAGGTGTCAGAAGCAGACCCACAGCAGCCTTCGCTGATGCCCAGGTCAGGATGGGTTGATTGGTTTTCCTCCCGATGGGGTCCCAGACAGGGCACTGGGCCAGTGTTTATACACAAACTGCGAGGCTTCCTCTGGTGTTTGAAACGTGTGCCAGACTCCGTTATGAGTTATGCTGAGCTTTACTGGATACTGCCATTTATCTGGAATACCTTGTGTCTGCAGAGCTTTCTTAATGGGCACATATTCCTTCCTCTTCTGTGTTAATTCCATGAAATAGCCTGCAAAAATATGTATCCAGTGCCTTTGCCACATCAAGAGACCTCTCTACCTTGCCAGTTCCATGATCGATACTTTGTCCAGATACTGAAGGAATATCACAATGAATGGCATTGAACATTTTCCCAGCTTAGGAGTGGGGGTTAGTGTCCTGTGATCTCCCTCTGTCTCGAGAGTGGGATTTCATGTGTGCCATACAAGCTGGGGTATCGATTCCTGGAGAAAACCAATGGGTTCTGCTTCTCTGCCCCCTCCAGGAAGCTGACCAGGTGCAGATTGTAGTGGTGGCTTCTATTTTTCAGCATCCTCTGTCCTGATCCACAGAAGCACCACCATCCTCTCCAGTTCCTGAATGAGCACCTTGTGTCTGGTGTCCTTGTCTTCTATGTATCATAAGAACATTTCAGTATCCCGGAATTTCTGCTGAAGCTCCTGTACTTTTTATCCAAGGTTGGCACTGAGGTTTTGAAGGTGGTTATCTCACGAAGTATTTGTTGTAGCAGTGCTTTAATTTCCTGGGCATCGCTACTGGGTGTCTGCACTGCTGCCCATCTGCCATTTCCTACCCACAGACACAACTAGCCACTGAAGTCCAATATGCTTTTAATACAAAGAACTCAATTTTTCATTTTGTGGCTTCAGGAATTCATTCAGTAGGGCTTTCCTCCATCAAGTGAGACTATGCTTAGTTCAACAGCTGCTGTTTGCCATAGTATTGAATGAATTTGTAGCCAGGGGTGCATGGAGTGTGGGTTTAGGCTAACACCTTGGTCTGCAGCTTGCACCATATTACTATAAATTATTTCTTGAGATGTTGCAAAGTCATCCTTTACCAAAGAAGATGTGGAGAAGTCACAAACATCATTCTTTGTGAAGACCTCTTAGAGTGACCCCACCCTTTGCCAAATATGATGTGTAGTTCACTTTGCAAACCTATGCAAGGTGCTTCACCAGAAAAGACAGTGCTTGTTCAAGAAGGGATGCTAGCTGGGCAGGTTTGTGATTAGAGTGCTCCTAGGTATGATGGCATGCGACATGGACATGGAATCATTGGAATGGGTTTAAAAAAAGCATTTTATAGCACTGATATTTGTGCAGTTAATCTGTGCTTACTCGCAGCATTCGAACTGGATTCAAAAAAATGTTTAAGGATAGGTATATTTTTTTCAAATGCTGACTATGCACTCTCAATACTAGAAGCTGTGATTGGAAGTGAAATAAAACAGGAGCTGAAGTTGGAGAGGTCCTACTTTTGCTGTCAGCATGATTTACAGTAGTTGCACACAGAAGCCAAAGTTGTTGTCCATGACTGCTTCAAAATATTATGTCTGCCTGACATGTTTTTTTTTGTTGGGGAAATAATAGCAGACCATACTGTAGACAGTCACCACTGTTTCAAAATATTATGCTTACCTAAGATGCAAACAAAATGAGCCAACACCTGATGCAATAGAGTGAGCACAAGAAAAAGTTTTATTAAATGGTTAAAGTGCATGAGGTATGTGCAGTCTATACAGAAGTCCAATACAGGCATGGGTGTGCACTCACACTAAGCCCCACAGTTTCATTTGAAAGCTTTTTTAGGATGTTTGTTGTGGCTGGCAGAATAGTAGTTACAGTAGCTTAACTGTTTCAAAAAGGATGCCTGTCTGCCATGTTAAAACTCACCTCTTGCTTCAGGCTAGGTCAAAAGGGCCTCATGCGAAGCAACGTAAGACTCACCTACTGCTTTGCACATGGTACATAGGCCCCTGCACATTCAGGACCTACACAAAGCAAGTTAGAATTGACGGCCTGTTTCATGCAGGGTCCTGTGCAAAGTAAGTTATGACTCTTTGTTCTCCAAAAGTAAGGAAATTAATTGCAAAAACAATGTTAGTATGTACATTAGGGTTACAAAACCAAAAAAGCAAGACATTTTGGCATTAAGAGTTTTTCACCACTAACGTCACCCCCTCCTCCAGCCCTAGCCTCATGACCAAAGGCCAAACTATGTTTCCAGGGCCATATCCTGTACATCTTCTGCTTCCAGCTACTGCTTTGGAGCCCTGTGCAAAGAAACTTATTACTCATCGTATGCTTCAGGCAGGGCTGCCTGAAAAAAAAACTATAACTAACCTCCTACTTTGCAGAAGGCGCACAGAAGGAAGTTATGACAGATCTTGTGAACCATATATAGTGCAACAGACTTGTGGGTCGTGGCTCAAGGCCTGTAGTGTGAAGCATCAAACCAGTGGGTCATAGCCCCTATCCTGTGGCTTTGGCCTTGACTCACAAAGTTAGGGACTAGGGGAAGGAGATTAGGGTGGGTGTTAGGACCTACATGTACTGTAGCAGCAGACACATTTGGATGTCACTGGCCCTGTAGTTTGCATTCATAGGACACCAATGGGTTCTACGTTAAACAGCAAACATATTAGGCACAGCGCAAGACCTGTAGCATGCTTCACTTAGGGCTTTGCAGGCACTACATGAAGCAACAGACCCGATGAGCATGAAGCCAGATCATAGCCCTGCACAATGCACAAGACCCATGGAGCATGATATGGGATCTGTTGCTTGCTTTGTGCAGGGCCATGGGAACTCTATGTGTATCAAAGGACTGATCAGGCAGGTATGAAAGTTGCCACTTAGTCTTAAACAGAGGGTTGCTAAGTAGCAAAACCCCAAATTTAGGCTTAAAATGTTAAAATTTGGTCATTTTATGTGTGACAAAAAATGATAAAAACTAAGTCCCAGCATAGGCACAGTTCATATTTTCTAGAACTTGAAATACTTTTTTTTAATTATCTTTTTACCTCCTGCCCCTGCCAGACTAGCTGGCTTCTCCTTTGGATGGCCAGTCCCTGCCGCCACCACACTCCTCCATCAACCATCTGATGCCCCTCATCCTGCTGCCCTGATTGATCTGCCATATCCCTTCGACAGGGGGGACCCCTACCCATGGGGGACTACCTGGAGTGGAGAATTTCAGGGCCTGTAGGCACCTTCTCTGCTCCTTGCTGGGGTGGCAAGAGTGTAACATGGGGCTTTCCCAGGCTATCATGGCTTTGGAAGGATGGGGTCACCATCATCAGGTGGCTAGGCAACCATTTTCCAGGCATCTTGGCTGCTCATGCATCTAGCATGTGCTCTTCCACACCACATTGCATGATGTCATACACGGCCGTCAGGAGCCGCCAAAGGGAGGTGCATCCTTGATGCCCCCCCCAGGAGGAGAGCATTCAAGGGACGCTAGTAAATCCTCCCTGTCGGCCTCTGCTCCTGTTGCGCAGGGTTTGGGACACAAACCTGGGTTGCCAGCATGCCAGGTGATTCCCTATCACCTGGTGCCATGGAGTCGGCCCTGGAACTTAGATTTTTTTTTTGGGAGGAGGGGGTTGTTTTTCAAAAACTTATAACTTTTTTTATATTTATTTATTTTTTTTAATGTAAGGGTCAGGGTGCTTACAACCCACCCTAATGACCATGCAATGTTAGTCTGAATTTGGCCCCCCAAATTATTTGCAATTATACCAAATTCTATTGTTTTTTTTCCCAAATTACCTCTCTGCATACTCAATAGACTTTTTCTTTTCAGATTTAGTTCGTTTTTGGCATATACTTTTAGGTTTGGAATCAGTGACAAAGGACCAGTGCAGAAGACAGCAACTGATTTAAGTAGAGGGAGTACTGTGCTGTTCACCCAGCATGGGATGAAAAATCATGTACTTACTGGGGTGTTCCTGGGGGGTAGGAGGGTGGCACACGTGTTAGAAGGTGGGTAAGTCTGGGGGGCTTGTTTTAGTTGTATGATCTAGGTTGGTAGAATACGGTGAGGGAAGACTTCCTATATAATAGGTGAGGGAAGGGTGTTTTGGGGATTGGAAGGACCAGCAGCAGTGTTGGGCAACCATCCAACAGACATATAAGTGATTGGGGATTGGGCTGTGCAGATGGTGGGGATAGGCACCTGTCCAATAATCGCATAAGTGATCAAGGTTTTGGGAGGATACTGGCAGTGGAGTTCGGCACTGGTCTACTGATCTGTTTAGTGATCATGTGGTTATTGGAACTGTTGGCAGTGTTGGGAAGCTGACCACTGGTTAGAGATTTTGCAAATTACTTACTCACTGGTGAAGATGGTGTGAAGTTGAGTAACTCACTGATAAAGTGCACATGAGCAAAACTGGTCAGGCCCTTTGTTGAGTGTGACTGGTGTCCTCCCTATGGCACCAGCTATATCTGTAGTGTTTGCACTTTTATTAAATAAAATATTCATGTTGCAAGCAATTTGCTTTTGGACAGTGCTGTCTTTGTTTTGGTCATTGTAGCTTGTGTTTTGAAATGTGGCACGTTGGCATTAAAGTGACTGTTGTTTTCGGTTAACGTTGCACTGTGCCATGTACACCGGTGATTTATTTTAAAAAACAATTAAAAGAAAAGAGTTCCATCTCCAACCTTCTGTGTTATAAACACACAAGCCCCTCCCATCACATCACACCACACCACACCACACAGTTTTAAAGTATATTGTCCCGTTAACCCATGCTTGGTCCCACCTCCTTCCTCCCACTGTGCACCCAGTGATAACTTCCTTCAATATAAAATTCCCTTTCCACACATTTCCACCTAATCCCATTAAATCATGAATTAAACTCCCCACCACTCATCACCCTCTTGTGAATAAACTGCCCTCAAAAGCCCCCAAACACCAGTGCATCTAAACTGCTACTTTGTGCAGAGCCCTGAAACAAGTTACAGCTCATGTATTACTTTGTGCAGGTCCTGCAAAGATGTGCATGAAGCAAGTTATGACTCATGTGCTGATAAGCAAGTTATGACTCATCTGTTTTTTCTGCAGGCCATGCAGGATCGTGACAAACAAAATTATCCCTCATAATTAATAAATGTATTTGTGCATGCTCCTGTAGAGCCTGCACAAAGCAGAAAACCATTCATAACTTTCTTCAATGGTGACCGCATGCCCAGAACTGTATCTTGTTCTTGAATCTTCATGCAAGTGTCTGTGGGGTGGGCTTAAGAGTTGAAAACCTTGCGTAACATCACCCCAACAATTTGCCAAGACACTTAAGACTTTAATCCTTATTTTATTTCCTTACTTTGTACGGTTTGTGTTTTTTCAGCCTTAATGTATGCATTTCCATAGTTTTTTTTTGTAATTAGTGTCCTTACTGTTTGAGAAAATAAGTCATAACTAGCTACACATCGGGCCCTTTAGGTCTACATGAAGCAAGATGGCCTCTCAAAACCTGTGTGAATCAGAAGCCAAGTTCTACTGGACCTTGCTTTGCACAAGGCCCTTTGGGTCCTGAATGAAGCAGGATGCAGAGGGCCCTTCATGCCCTGAATGAATTTATAAAATAGAAGGTAAGTCCTCACTTACTTCACACAGGGCCCTTCGCCACCAACAAGGACACCCACTCACTGTGCTCACTGTATGTACATATGTGTATGTGTATATCTATACCAATATACTGTAGATAGATAGATAGATAGATAGATAGATAGATAGATAGATAGATAGATATAACTCTCCTCTTCACTAACTATGCTCTTTTTTCTCTTTATAAATAATTCATGAAAAGACCTATAGATAGAAAGCTGACTCTAACTTTATTTTCAGTTTGTAGGGTGAATTTAATATTACCCCTCTGTATTATTTCCAACTGTTTTGTAGTATTCTGAGTCATAGATTTGGTTTGACTACAGCAAATACTGTTTAAGTGCATTTCTGCAGTACAATATTCTCACAGATTACCACAAAGTGTAACATGAAGAGCTACAAAAGCATCAGTTTCTGGGTAATCAAAGAACTGAAGTAAAATGCAAGTTGTAGCTCAAATGCTGGAGATTACAACATTTTTGTGTCCTTGGGTAATATGAACCTTAGTGCTAAAATTTTATTTATATTGCCTCATTAAAAATATACAATATATTTAAGTTAATAGTGCAATACTGTATATTATTATACTATGAAAAACGTTTAAATCATTTGATTGGTAAAGGCCATTTTAAACTTCTGACAAAGAGTAAAACTCTATCATATTTCCCTTAAAGGTTAGTAATGTAGGATATTTGTTTTGTTAATAAGTTTTGAGATATCGTGTAAATCATAATTAGCATTCTGAAAGCATTTAAACCTCTCTTGATGTATAAATCCCATAAACTCAAATTCTCTTGTTCTAATAGGAGGTCTGCCTGCAAATTAATTTTTTGTTTCCGCTAGACAGTCTTTCCTGCATGATTGCATCATGATATTAATATGGTTCTATACTGTATTTCCATTTAATACCTTCATGAGCTTTCAGAAGGCGAGGGATGTTCTTTTGACGAACGTGAATGGGGGAACTGCAGTTTGCCATAGAATTCAAGTTAATTCCTCAAAAATGCAAAATTGTTCCCAGCACATGTTTGATTCTGTCTGTTATACCGTATGTTGGCAAAGCTGTAACTGCAGACAACAGTAGGCTAGTATAATAGACCCTCTTACATCTAGGAAGCATGGTGCAATACAGAGGAGTCAGCCAGGATGCAATGCTCTGTGATAGGCATATCACACTTACCTGTGTCACAAGTGGGAGTAATTGCCATTGGAATATATTGAGTTCCAGCAATATTCTGCAGCATGTCACCAGCAGAAATGGTGACTGTATATTGTGCCTAGTCTGAACACCTTTATTTTTTTCCCTATAGGTCAGTTTCTATTCTGGTGTGATCCACTCAGGCCTCATGTCATTCCCTGGCCACATCCCAAATCCATCTTCTGCTACCCTCACTGATCACCACCTAGTGGAGGTCACTGAAGAGCAGGACCTAAAAGTGCCACTACCATCATCTTGATGGTTCTGTGTTTTTTCTGACACAGGTTTATCTTCCTCTCCCACCATCGTGGCACCATGCTAAAGCACTTAAGTGGTCCAGGTGTGGACAGTGAGCCCTGTGGGGGGAGCAAGAATCCTATAAATCAAAATATGATGTTGTTTAACTTCATGTAAGATCAATATGTAAACTACATCTCAGAAAGGACATAAACAGGGTGGAGGCAGTCCAAAGAAGGACAACTAAAATAGTGCAGGGGTTGTATCAAAAGCCATGGGAAGAAAGACTGAGGGATTTCAACATATACACTCTGGAGGAGAGGAAAGGAGAGTGAGTAAGGCTATAATACACACTGACAAGTACCTGGGGGGATAAGTAGGGTGCAGGAGGGTAGTTTCTTTCACATGAGAAAGAGCACCATGACCAGAGGGCATGAAATTAAGCTGCCAGAGATGATTTTTAGAGGGATGTGATGAAGTACTTGTTCAAGGAAAGAGTGGTGGATACCTGGAACAGACTACCAATGGAAGAGGTGCAGATGAAAACAGTAATGGGTTTCAAGCATGCATGTGATAGACTTTGGGGAATATTAGTAAATAGGCAGGAGGGTCACCAGAGACCAGTTAGGGAATGTGGAGAAAGACCAGTCAGGGACCATCTGGGCAGACTGGGTGGGCCAAGCAGTCTTTTCTTGCAAAGAAATTCTATGTTTCTAACCATAATGTTTTATTATTATGAATACACATTCACCCAATACATTTAAGCTGACATTCTGTGACTCTGTGCCACCTCATTAGAACTTACAACTAAAGCCGATATTTTGAATAATGAAAAACATGCAAACACAAAGATAAAAGCAAATTACAGTAGAATGTGTACCGGAGACAGTATTAATAGCTTGTCCTTCATACTGGCCTAATTCTGAATTATTTTCAGGATGTATCTAATTATAATTTATCATGTACTGTATCTATAAATACCATAAAACATCATGCTCTGAAATCTTTGTATTAATTTTAGATTACTAAACCAGCATTGTGCAATGATCCAGTCTCATCCATTACAGTGCCATGTAGCATGTTACAAAAGAAGAGCACTATCTTAAACATTGTTCCTCAAATGAGGCCACCAAGGTTGCATGTGGCAACCAGCACAATTTTCTTCAGTGACAATTGCTATTTAGAGCTTTAATTACAAGGGTACTGGAATAAACAGTTTCAGCCTTCTAAGGAAACATAGGAGACACATTTCAAGGGAAAACAAAAACACCAATGACATGATTAGCTATGTACTGTGTGATATGAAATGTGTTATATCTGGGGATTTAAAGTATAACAGGGTGTTTGAGTGAAGAATAATGGGTGAGGACACCTATTAAGTTATGCTGGCCACACTTTGGGACCACTAGAATTTGAAGCTTGAGAACCATTGTTCTACACTATATATAATTTACACAGTGCTAAACCATAAACATTTGCTTACATGTCCCCTTAAAATTTTGTATCATCACAGTCTCCCCCATTGTGGTGTTTAGTGCCTAGTTATTATAAAAAGCAAAGTGAGTCATAAAATAGGTACAGTACCTAGCAATGTTATTTAAATCTCTCAAAGGGATTTTAGTCCCTGCTCCAGTCACACATCTATTTGAAATGTATAGAACAAGCTGTCCGGCGCATTACAGGGATCACTAGGCCTGTGGAACTCATCACCATCCCACCCAGGCTGTCAGGACTGCCACATAACAGTGTCACCCGAGCACCCAACCAGAGTTGACCCGGCCAGCCCCAGAATGCAGTTTTGAACCCCTGTGTCTGGCATGGCTGCATTCTGGGCCAATTGGTGGCCACTAACTACCTTAAGGTTTTCAAGGGTCTTATGAATATTCTAAAAAGTTGATGGTAGTGGAGTTTGTAATCAACAACACCTCATTTTAAATAACCCCATCAGCAGTTCTGAATCAGTTATTTGATTTACACATCTTTAGTTTCTAGAGAAAAAAATAGACTGATAATATTCAAAAGCAGATTAATTATCATAACAGATAGAGACAGTGCCTTCTGTCACCCATTGGACAATGTCAAATCTATACAGGAGTTTATCAGTGAAACTACAGCATGCCACTGTTTTGTAAATTATGAATAATGTATACAGCAGATATCACATTACTAAAAGAAACTCCTCCCTCATCTCTCTCTCTCTCTCTCTCTCTCTCTGTCTTCTCTCTCTCTTTTTCTCTCTCTCTTCTTTCTTTCAATCTCATTCTCACTCTGTCTCATGCCAAAGCATCTATTTGTTCTCTGACACACAGTGAAGTACTCTGAATTGCTTAATTTGAACTGAATGGCCTGAAGTCTGACATTATTTTACTATTGTTTGAGCATACTATACATCTACACTTTCTGGAGAAGAAAACAAAATAATGATTTTGTTTTGTGGCTCTGGTATTGTGCACATTTCAAGCATGTTAGCCTATTACTGTAGGCTGTGGTGACTATAAACTCATACCTATGAAAGCGTCTCTGAGGATCATTAGTTGTGATTTATAAGGATTTCTTCTTTCTGAGGTGTCAGTGATAAATATATCACTAAAGGGAGTGAGGAGCGTTTCAGTTCCTATATTTTATAAAATGTCAATGGCTCAATATTAGCCAGAGCTGTGCTAGAATACTCAGTACATTAACCAGACTGCAAATCATGTTATTCTAGCATTTATAAGGGACACTATCCATCTTCGCAATTCAATTTATATAAACTGAATTGTATTTTTTTTCCCTGCCTAAGCTGCAAAAATGTTACATAGGGAGAACCGTATAAAAGTTTACATGTTGTTCCAGTTATTCTGGAAAATGATTCCTTGGTTGCCCTATATTCAGCAAGAATGCCTCACTTAGCCTCCTCCTCCTTCATAGATCCAGATTAGGGCCCACTAAGTATTTACTCTAGGAACAAACCAGTGCCTGGAACAAACCAGTGGTATATTGAAACATGCTTGAGCACTTTGAGAGCACTAAAGTCATGTTCCAACATTCCAGATAGGCACTAACCCAATTGCAATCGTTAGGGTGCTGTGAGGATTATGACCAGAACTGGACTATGAGGACCCACTAATGGCAATTGCTCTTCTGTAGCAATCTGGCATATTCATACTTCAAGAATCAAATGACCCCACAGCACTAGTAAGGTGCTATGGTGCTATGAGGTCATTTGCATCTCATTAGGGTCACAAATTAGGCCAGGAGCAGTGTTTGAGCCCCCCTCAGTACCTGTCAGGGTTGCCTACTGGTGTTCTAGTGCCTCCACTGCCCCAGAAAACTCCCCTGATCTGTTCAAACACTTGTTCTTGTAGCTAGTTGCCCTCCACACCCACCCTCAGCAAGTCCCCTGATATTTTCAAACAGTTGTTTTGGTTGCTAGCATTCCACCGCCCCGGAACACCATTATGGTACTTTCCCCAACAATGCTCAGTAAATACCCTTGCCGCCAATCACCCCTAAAATACATTTCCGACATTTCCCTGATGTCTGTAGGTCCCCAACCTTCTAGCTCAACTCCCCTCCAAATCCTATCCACCCTTACCTTGGCCCCCCCAGTCTCAACCCCCAACCATCCACCCTTTCCCCAGCATGCCCCCTCCTCAGTGACTGGTGAAGAGCTATGCTCACCTTCACCACTGTCCACTGACTGACAGGTCATGATCAGGCACTATATAAACAGCTGTTACTACAGCAGGCATATGATCATGACCTGTCAGTTGGTGGCTCATCATACAGGTTAGTAGAGCATATCAGCTGGGTGGAGGTCAAGCCTAAGGGTTTGTGCACTTGGGCTAGGATGGGATGGGTTAGGGTGGGGGAGTCAAAGCCAGGGGGCAGGAAGGGACCCCTGGACTCCAAGAAAATCTTGCAAATGTACCAGAGTGCTGATTGGGGTGGATGGACCACTGCACACCAAGCATATGTTGTAAAAGTACCATCAGGGTGTTTGGGGAGCAGACGGTCATTAGCCACCAGAGAACTTTATCTAACTTACCAGTGGGGTGCTCACAGAGTGGGGGATCACTTGACACCAGGGAATGGATGGGAATGGATGCTGTATTATTGGTAGGGTGTTTGGGGGTGGATGGCAGTGGTTAGGGGCTGTAGCCCTTAAGACCTGGTTTTGGAAGGCAGTAAACAGCACAGCACTAACAGCTATTTACCACCTCTCTAAACCTATCAGTATTCTGGTGCACCTATGTGCAAGGTGCTATTGTCTGCTTTGCCAAAGTGCAAAGGCATATTTTAGGGCCAGTAGCAAATGGGTTAGTAACTCACTAACCATGGCATCTAACATGGCATTTTGTAGTCCATCCCTGCTTTGGGCCTGCATAGTGGTGCAGTGTGTCACTAACCCAGATAACACCTATGGATATCCCAACCCTGGTGTACTATAGCACATGGAACTTTGTGGACAATCATCAGATTTAGCAATGCACTAAAAAAAACTCAGGCACTCTTCAGTTTGCACGGCCAATCCAGTGTCCCAAAAAGTCCAAGTTGTAACACTCACACATGAACACACACCCAAAGTGACACTCAGGAAGGCTAACAGCAATGCTTCATATCCATTTATTAGCATAGCATATCCACATATTTACAGAAAGCCTGTCAGAAAATCATAGTTAGAGTAACTTGGTGCCTGGGCAAAAGAATCATCCACGGCCTGAGTGTCCCAGTGTTTTGCTGTATTGGAGCTTCGTCAGGAGGTGTGTCTCTAGTGTCTACCTAGATATATTTATTTATTTAAAAGAGATTCACCAGGAAGGCAACATGAACTGTGAACAGCTAATTTCTTGAAGCATTCTTGGGGGGTTACATTAGGAGTAGGAGAAAACCAGCATTCACTAGAACAGGTGGACAGAACATATACATTCCTCATACAATCCAGGTAATAAAGACAAGTATATAAATTAGAAGTAGTAGAGCAGAATAAACAGATATTCTGAAACACAGTACATCACAAAAACATAATAACATAATGCTGGGGCAGCAATTTTTAGGTACACAACATTAGAATTAAACCCAGTAACTAACCCATTGAAGAGGTAGCTGAGAACAGACTGGTAGTGCAAAGGTGGGGCATTCAAGGACAGTGCTAGTAGTTAAGGGATTTAAATCCCTTTGGGCAGGCATGGGATGTAAGTGCTTAATTTTAAGGAGGGAGGGATTCTAGGCATCAGTGGCTAGACAAGGCCTACTCCCCTTCAGATGTTGAGAACCCTGCAAGGGGGGATGGGTAGCCAGGGCCTACTCCCCTTCAGCATTTTGGGAACCATGCAAGGGCAACTGGAAGCTGGCAGAACAGGAATAGAGATGGGGCAGTTTATAGGAGGAAAGAGGGGGAGATAAGGTAGCCAGGACCATCACCCCTTGAGGGTGAAGAGAACCCTGCAAGGAGGAGGAGGAGGGAAGATAGATGGAGTGGGTAGCCAGGACTGTCACCCCTTCAGGATGCAAAGAACCCTGCAAGGGGGACTGGAAGCTGGCAGAAGAAGAATACAGATGGGGATGAGGGGGAGATGGGACAATGGAGGATGTCAGAGTAAGTGGAGGATGGGACAGCAGAGAGGAGAGATAAAGGGAAGTGGGAAGCCAGGATCTTCACCCCTTCAGGATGCTAGGAACCCTGCAAGGGGGATGGGGAGCTGGCAGGAGAAAAAAGAGATGTCAAAATGGGGAGAAAGATAGATGGGAGATGTCAGAGTAAATGGTGAAGGGCAGCAGTTTAGAGGAGAAAAGGTAAGGGAGTGGCTAGCCAGGATCATCACCCCTTCAGGATGCAGAGGACCCTGCAAGGGGAAACAGGGAGTGGGCTGGGGAAGGTAGAGATGTAGAGTAAGAGGAGAGGGGGGAGAGGAAGGGTGGGGGAAGTGCAGACTGGAGGGTCAGACAAGGTAGAGGAAGGGATGTAGGAAAGTTAGAGTGTATGAAGACTAGAGGGGTGTGGCAGATATCTAAGACAGAGAAAGGGGGTAGGTAGGTAGGGAAGGGTTGGCAGCAATAGCAGCAGTGAGCTGTATGCTTCTGAAGAAAGGGGGTAGGTAGGGGAGGGTTAGTTGCAATTTGAGCAGTTTCACCGGGACCTCGGCTGAAGAATGATAAATGATTAGATGAAAAATAGAAGGTGGTAGCCAATGACTAGAGAAAATCAATCATAAGCAATTTACACTGAGTTAAAAAGTTCAAGTCAGTTCATTTCAGCTGGTAACAACTAAGTTTGCATGTATAACAATATAATACATGGCTGGGAACTGTTCTCCATAGAAAAGGCCATCATCTACTTACCCGTATACCTGTGACTAAGCAAGGGAATGGAGATAGTGAGGGTACAGGTGGTCATGGATTTGGGACAAACATCAGAACTGGAGTGGTATAAAGAATACCATCTTAGAAAAAGGTGGCTGATTGGAAACTGGAAGATGAGATCAGGAGGGCAGAGAAACAAGAGGAGGTGATCCTAAAGGGTGACTTCAACATGCCAGATATTGAATGGAATATACCAGTAGCAACAAGCACAACACGCTCTGTCCAGAGGCAGTACAGCTTCAGCCGAGGTCACAGTGGAACATGTCACTGTTTGCCATGTCCAAGATGTCCGCTAGAGTTCTCTGTGCATGCGGGGCAACTTGCACATGCGTACTGGGCTCCAGCAACCATCTTGGACACAGTGGACTGTGCTGCTGGAGTTCAGTGTGCATGCGCGAGTCATTGCACATGCACACCTGGCTCCAATGACCAACTTGGACATGGCAGACTGTGACATGTTCCGCCATCAGACAAAGTAGTGTGGTGGATGTGCAGTGATTGCCATTATCCTCCATTATTTACAAGTCCATTCGGTATCTGGTAAGCTGCCTTTTTCTACTGTGATTACAACACATCTGCAGGGCTATGCCCACTGCAGCTGTATTAAAACATCTGCTTATAGAGGCATTCCAGGTAGCATTTCTGATACAGAGGATTGAGGATTCTACAAGGGTGGGAGCCATGATAGAATTAGTCCTCGTGAACAGGATAGTATTGTAGAGATCACAGTGCAGGACCCACTGGGAACCAGTTATCACCAGACCATGTGGTTTAATATCAAATTAAAAATAAAGAGCAAACAGTCACAACAAAAGTCCTGGACCTTATGAAGGTAAATTTGAGCAGGATGTAGGAGCTTTGGAAGGTGTTCTGGTGGTACAGTACTTGGTTTACTTGGTTCTTAAGGACAAAAGGAGGCTATTGCCCATCAAGATTGCCCCCCACCAAACATGGTGGGAAAAATTATACCCCACAGTTGTTAGACTCCATTCAAGGATCCAATCCCCTTTTAAAGGATAAAATTGAATTACTTTCCACCAGATCTTGTGGTAATGAATTCCAGACTCTGGGTGTTCTCACCGTAAAATAATTTAACCTTTTGTTAGTTTTAGATTTTGCAACATCAATTTGTTTATTATGGAACCATGGGCTAATTCTTCTACTAGAAAAGTTTAGACCACATTGATGCATAAGGTCCTGAGAATCCTGATTTTATATAATAAAAGCAGGTCACCTCTAGCACGTCTTGACTGAAGAGAGTGTAACCCGGTTTCCTGAAGTCTGTCCCAGTAATCCAGTTTGGACAAGTATGGAACCATTTCAGTAGCTCTTCTCTGGATTTTTTCTATTCTATCCCAGTCTTGCCTTAAATAAGGACTCCAAAAAGGAGACCCATAATCAGATTGTGGCCTTACATAGGCTCTAAGTAAGGGAATAATACATTCCTGAGTCCTTGACACAAAAAATCGTTGAACACGAGTAAGCATTGAATTGGATATTATGGCTATCCTTGTACAGTGGTCAGCTGAGGACAATTTATGATTAACAAGAATTCCAAGATCATGCTCTACTAGTGACACATGAAGGGGAATATTATTTAAAAAAAGTAGGTGCAAAAGAAGTGGGAGGTACTTAAGAAAGGGATATTGGAAACAAGAATTCTCTGTGTAAGGATGGCAGGGAAAAACAGAAGTGGTAAAAAACCACTGTGGTCACAAGGGAGGTGGGGGAGACCTTTAGAAAACACAAGGCAAGCCAGGTGGAGTGGAATAGGGTAATGTTTCTAAATAGAATGAGGGAGGCCAACCAGACTGTTTAGAGGGAAAAGTCTGATGATGGCCTGAGTGAGATAGATAAGGAAATGAACAATGGAGACAATTCAATCTTTCATTGCATACAGCAGAAATGCAAAACCAAAGATGGGAGAGTCAGACTAAAGATGGGAGGACTGATGGTTTGGGGGGGGACAAAGAGATGGTAGAAATACAAAACCTTTTTTTCTGGTCAGTATTCAGAGGCAATTTCCTGTTTGTGTTATCAAGGCAAAGAGGTAAGGAGAGGAGGGCATCAATGCTAATCCAATTTTAGAAGCAAGGGTGTTAAAGGGATTAAACACACTAAAGGTGGACAAGTCAGTGTAAAGTAAATTGGGCAGGTCCTAGCTGTGCCACTGACTTATCTCTTCAGCGGCTCACTGGATATAGGGTAGCACCTAGGGACTGCAGGAAAGAGGATGAGCAGTAGTTCCTCTGCACAAGAGTGGAGCAACAGTATGGATGAGTCAGGGAACTACAGACCTGTTAGTCTGACATCAATCATGGGGAAATTACTAGAGACCATAATAAAGGAGATGCTAGTGGGTTTCGTGGAGACAAATGTACTTAAGCAATAATACATGCAGGGTGTGTGTTATTGTGTAAAAACATCACGTCTCAGTGGTTGAAACATGAAGCCACAGGTCGAATGTGTTCAACATCTGAGAAGTGATATTGTTACACAATAACACACACCCTGGAATGCCTTGTTGTTGTTATACGATGTCTTGTTGGTTAAGAAAAAAGAAAAGAGGAAAAACATTTTTTTTTTGCTTTTTAGTTTATTATTTTTGGTTTGTGAAGGTACATGTTTAAAAAAAAGTCCACTATGTTTTTCACCTGTAGGTGGAGCAGCTCTCTCTAGCTTATTTTGCCTGCTCAGCCCCCTAAGGTGTGTATGGAGGTGCATTGAGCTTTGACATCAATCCTGGCTCCCCTCATTTGACCACTAGTTACAGTGGCCAACATTCTAACTTTTGTTTTGTTTACATTGTCATTGTTTATGTGGTCGGTGAGCCCCTTGCCATCTGTACAGGATGCACAATTTGGGAGCATGAGATGAGATAGGAAGGCATTTGGTGTTGTGCGAGGGTCTTGATTTCTTACTTTGCTGGTGAGCACAGGAGAAGCAGGGCAGGAATGGAGTATTCTTGCCAGTCCTGGGAAAAAGGATTTAAGTTTTTTTCCACTTTTTGCCCCACAAACCAACACAGCATCCGTGAACTGTGTGACTAGCAGTTATGATCTGCACTGTTTACTAAAGCTGCTGGATTTGGGGAAGAAAATGGACTTGAAAATGAAGTTGATTTGAATATTGCAAACTGTTTTTTTTGTTTGTGATTGAGAATCTGTTACGGACTACCTGGAGAATAGCAGATGAGTTCCATGAAGGTAGTTGGCAGTGCTAGAGTGTTGAGGACATTTGTGGAGTGGTCTTTACAAATACTGAAAGCTGCTTGCTGTGGAGTTTTTTTCAAATGTTACCAAGAAAAAAAAATGTTTTGTGTGGTTTGCTGGTAGAGGGTCAACTCCTGATGATTTGGTTGACTCATTTTGAAATGCAGCAAATGGCCGTTTGTGAATTTTGCTGGGCCATGGGGGAATGTAAAGTTGTGTCAGCTTTGAGATGGTTGAGCAGGGAGAGATTTACTGCAGTTCATACTGCAGTGGAAAGAGGAACCAAAGGCATGGTCCCTATAGCAGTTCCCATATCCAGACCCTTAACAGAGAAGTACCTTCTTTTCAGGATCCAGTTATCCATCCCACGTATATAGATTGATTTGTTTCTGATGACAATTATTTAAAGGGGGAGTTTATTCCATGCATTCAGAATTCTTTGTGAGTAAAATCATTTTCATTTGTTCATTCTGTACCTAAAGAAGTGTAGTTGCAGTGGTTGTCTTCTAGCTTCCATCGCATCCTGTTTCAAAGTAAAACCCATTTCAGTAAACAAATAGGGGTCATTCATAACACTAATCTATATGCAGTCTGGCGTAGATTCTGTATAGTGGGAGTAAAACATTTTTGAGATATGTTTCTCTGTAGAGTGTTAGTCTTTGTGCCTGCTCTAGATAGAGTGATGTTATTGTTCAATGATTCAATGAGATCACTGTCTCTGGGGGTCATCAGCTAATCAAGTTTCCAGAATTTTTCTTGCCATTGTGTAATTCATGATATCAGACAGCATGGGTTGACAGGCAGAAGGCCATATCATATGAACCCAATTGACTGCTCAGATTCAGTGATGAAGGTGTTGAACAAAGGTCAGGCAGTGGACATATTTTAATGTGACTTCAGAAAAGGCTTCAACTCTGTTCTACGTGGAGGTTCGTGAAAATGTTGAGTGACTTGGGGTGCAGAAAAAGATCACCAGATGGGTAGGAAATTTGCTAGATGACAAAACCCAGAGTGCTGCCCTTAATGAGAAGTACTAAGATGTCAGAGGGGTCCCCAGTGGTCTGCTACATGGATCAGTCTTGGGTCCAGTCCTCTTTAACATCTTCATCTGTGATATTGGAGTAGGGATCCAGGGAATGTCTGCCTTGTTAAAGACAATGCTAAGATCTCCAGAGGAGTGGATAGTGAGGAAAAGGTAAGAAATAAAGAAGAAACATAGAAATATAGAATTCGACGGCAGATAAGGACCGCTTGGCCCACCTAGTCTGCCCATTTTCTTACCTAACAGATAAGCTGCAGATCCTAGTTAAACAACAGCTTACTTCCTCCTACCCCCACTAGGACTGCCTTATGTCTGTCTTATACATTCTTGAATTCCCCCACTATAGAAACATAGAGCTCTGGAAAGAACTACAGAAGAGGTCAAATATTTGGAAGGTGAAATTTAATGCTAAGACATGCAAGATAGAGCATATATGAGCAACACATTTATTTATTGTTATTTTTTTATTCTTTGGTAACTGGGTAAGGCCCACTAGGCACAGGTGCCTGTTTTCAGGGGTGACCTGGGAACACTGGGAAGCTTAAGTGGCTTGCTCAGAGTCACACAGTATGGAAGTGGAGGTTGTGGGAATCAAACCCAGGTCTGTCTGTGGGATGTACCAAGCTCATTCATAGCTCATTACTGTAACCTCTAGGCTATACTGCCAGCCCATGACAGGATACAGTATTGGGGGATAACAGTGAAATGTATGACCAAGGAGAAGGACCTAGGTGTACTTATAGCAGACAATTTAAGAACATCAGCACAGTTTAGCAGGGCAGTGGAGAGGGAGGTTCATCCTCAGCTAGATCACTTTGTGCAATTTATGGGCCCACACTTTAAGAAACACAAGGACAGGGTAGAGGCAGTGCATAGTAGGGTAACCAAAATTATCCAGGACCAAAAGAAAAAGACTTACATGGAGAGGTTGAAGGATCTTGATATGTATACACTAGAGGCAAAATGAGTGAGATCAAAAACTAAAAAGGCCTCCATGGGAGAAATAAAGCAGAAAACAGTGAGTTGTTTACATTAAGTTGCATCACAAGTACCAGGGGAAACTCAACAAAGCTGGCTGGTGAGACACTTAAGAGGCACATCAGAAAGCATTTCTTCATGGAGAGGGTTGATGAGGAGTAGAATTGGTAACCAAGGGAGTTATTTTGTGCAAGATCAGTAGGGGGTTTTAGCATGTGTGGGACAGGCATATGGGGCTGGTAGAGACAGTGACAAAAGGGGAGGGAGGGCCAAGGTGCCTATAGATGCTTCACAAGCAACATTAAAAAGGTAGATCTGGACATCCTTGATAGGCTGCAAAGCCTTCTTTTGCCAACAATATCTATGTTTCTATGTGTCTACTCTATAATGTAGTGCAGATATTTTCTGTAGGTAAGTTTGTATATGTTTATATTTTTAGTTGCATTATTAAAATAAACACATAATTTTATACATAATTGTGTATAGTTTACATATCTGCATTTCTTTATTTTCTGTATTTTATTAATTTAGGCAAATAAATTGTTGATCGTATTTATCTTCCCCTATGTCTTTATTACTAAGGACACCAGCTTAAAAATAGGATCCTTGCCACTCTGACATTGATTACTCCTCTTGCCTGTCTACACCTGGAATTATAATAATTTTGTTCATGAATCACAACTGGTTGCCATGAAAATTATTATGATATTACCAGTAAGCAGATTATGACATCACATGTTAACAAACACCAGGAACAGATCATGTCTAATGGGCCAGGAACATGTTTATTTACAAGTTGCCTTAATAAGAGAGAATAAGGGAAAGATAAAACCAGAAAATAAAGGAAATACAACTCCAATATTGTATACTTACCCAAGCATTTACAAGAGACATCATAAACTTTTTCAAATGTAGTCAAAGATCTATCAAATCAGTTTAAGGTTGGTTTAATATAATCCAATAACACGCATGTTACCATAAATTTAAAACCAGCCGTAGGCAGAGTTCAAACATGAAAACCGTTATATTGAAATATGTAAAATACATGTGAGATTTCTTTTAGATAATTTAAAAAAGGGAGAAGTACAGGATTAGATTTAGTTGATTTGTCACATCAATTTTAGATCAGATAGCAATTTTATCTCATTGTTATATACTGTATAATACACTTATAAACCAGATTAACATTTTAACATTTTTTTTATATTCAGATGCTTAGCCTTGGCGTATGATTTCTTTGGAGAAAGGCATCCAGCAAGACAGCAGTATATCAATATTTTAATATGAGGTTTCAATAATAAATTTAAGTTTAGAACTCTACTTGTAATCTGAAATGTCCTTTTAATAAACTATAGCCATCTTCCCCATCTATAGCAAAAATAAAAAAAACATAAAACCATCTCCAGGTCAATATTCCATTATTGTACACTAATTATATGATTCCAATTTTCACTTATAGAAGCAGCAAAGCATTAAATCATTTTTATACATTCAAGTGATTTATCTTTATATTAGATCATTCTGCTGCAAACAATGAACTACTTCAGGCATCAGTGTACACATTTTCTTAATTCCATCCACCTCAATGAATCCTGCTTACTACTTATCTCATGGAGCTGCCAACTGCAACTCCAGTTCCACTTCCAGATAGTTACTGCTCTGTAGTTACTAAGTATGGATGAGAAGCCACTCTTAAACATTCTTTTAAAAATCTTCCATGTTTATTGGAGTGATCAAAATAACAATTTTGCCATAACACTGTAACTTGAAGGAAGACGTTTTGAAGTCCTAAAAGTCATCCTCTTTTTTTAGTTTAATTTTTAAAGAGCTTGTAGCACCACAACCAACAGGCAGAAATTGTTACTAATTTTTAAAAGTAGACATCTTTTTCTTTCCATTTGCTCATTACAAGTTTTTTTCTTTTTTTTTAACTGTACAACTTTGGACATAAGCCAAACTGCTCTGATGTCCAGGTTTGAAAGCTAGCACATAACTAAGTCCAATTTTCAAAATACTGACTTAGTTATGCCCAGTTTGCAATGTTCAGATCTGAATGGGCCTGGAACCACTTTTCAGACTGAATGCCACCAGGTCTATCATTTACATCTTTGCCCAGCATTTTTCCCTAAAACTTAAGTAAAATACCATAAAACAGCTAGAAATGCTTCAGATAAGACTGACTTGTGAGAAAAGCACCAACAAGATAAAATCTGGTCTAGACATATCTGGGCAAACTCTGATTCTGATATTACTAGGAGATGCATCCATTTTATTACTTTTGAAAATTCCACTCACCATAACCAGGAGTTGCATCAGTTGTATGACTTACTAAAATACCACCCAATATTAGTTACTATGCATTATGCACATTTTATCACTCTGGGAAATGCTACATATGTAGTTCTATTCCCCTTCATGCCTCATTAGCATGGTGACTGCACTCTTTGTGAGACTACAAGTGCCCAATCAAGTAGAAGGAGATTGTCTCTTCCTGATCAGTTGTGCTATTTATTCATTCATTTGTTTATTGATTGATTGATTGATTGAGACATCAGAATTACAACCCTTTGAGTCATAGACTCTTTTGCAAAGGCTCTTCATCATTTAACCTGGAGTAACAAAATAATACAGAACACAAACAATAAACACGGGTGAACAATGAAGTTTATCACAATGAATGAGGTCACAATACTGTGAGGTATATAAAAAGGAAAAGCACTAGATGCAACAGGTCACCAGAAGGAACAAGGTTATTCCACACATCACAACTAGTAGTCAGGCAGAAAATCTATTTTGTAGGGAAAAGAAAAAGCATTTCTGCTACAAAGTAAGAGTCATGGTTGAGAACTAATATTAAGTTATGGTTGTGTACCTTTAAGATATGTGGGCCCTATTCGTTGGACTGGGGTGGTGCTAAATTTATGTTTTGTGCTGTATCATTTCACTGCCACCTGGCACTGCTATACTGAAAGTTCAGTGCATATAACTGTCTTCCTATGATTACATTGCAATGCAGTTTTCCATTCCAGATGTTAGTGTGTGCAACTGTGGACTGCCCCTGCAACCTGCCCATATACACTTATCAATGCAGTATACAGTGGCATTGTATCATGTGCGAATTATGTCACAATACACAATGGTACACCATATCCCTTGAGCCAGGTGCTCATGTGGATCATTGTTTCCTGTCCCACCAACTCCCCCAACATCAATGTTTTTTCCCTGGTGGTCCAATGATTTCCAAGATCTTAACTTCCATCATAACATAACTTGGTAACACACCAGTCCCCTATCTACTCCTACCTTGATAGACTGCCTTGGTGGTCCAATGTTTTCCTTTCCTTTGCACTGCTTACTCTAACTATGCATGATGGTTCATGGCATTGTGGCTGAAGTGCCTGGCAGATGGCCCCACTTATACCAGTGCAAATCCATTTCCATCTGATTCTAACAGGTGGCAATCACTCCAGAGAGTAACAGCAGATTGAAACAAACTCTGGCCAGAGCCAGTAGAGCTGCAGCCAAGGTCACAGAGGAGGAAGGCACTGTCTGCCATGTCCAAGATGGCCACTGGAGTTCTCTGCGAATGTGCAACAACTCGCACATGTGCACTGGGCTCCAGTGGCCATCTTGGACATGGCAGACTGTGTCACTGTGTCACTGGCATTCAGTGCACATGCACAAGTCATTGAGCATACTCAGAGAACTCTGGCAACCATCTTAGACATGGCAGACTGTGTTGTATTCCACCATTGGGCAAAATAGTGAGGTGGACGTGCAGTGATTGCCGTCACCTCCACTATTTAAAAGTCTGTTCGGTATCCAGTAAGCTCCCTTTTCTCTACTGTGATTGCAAGATGTCTGCAGGGCTGCACCCACTGCAACCATAAAAATGACTGCAGTGTCCAGCATGAAGGCCAGTTCAAAGGCAGAATCCAATCCCTCATTCCCAACTGCTCACAGTGGCCATACTGGGGGGCATTGGGTGAAGGTTGTGGAGTCCCTATTAAGCATGCCTCAGTTGGAATACTAAGGTCTTAGCCATTTTTATTTCTTATTTTTTTATTTTTTGTTGACCTGGAAAGGAGGACTAGGTAATTTTGCCTATATTCCTCCCCATCGGGGGGGGGCATTGGGGGGATAAGATACAAACTGACATATTCAACCAGGTTAAGCTGTTAGTGGGATTTTGTGGTGAATGAGGGCAATTTGGCCAGGATACCAGGGAAAATTCACAACTCTTTTTGAGAGGTGCCATGTGATCTTTAACATCTACCAGAATAACCACCAGAACAGGCAGATGAGACTTTGGTTTGTGTAGCTTAGGAGTGAGTCCAAAGGTGGTTAACTGGGTAAGATACTGGTTAGTGGATATGTGTCAGAAGGTGGTGGTAAACGGAGTTCACTCCAAGGAAGGGAGGGCAACCAGTGTGGTGCCTCAGGGATTGGTGCTGGGACCAATCTTCTTTAATGTCTTTATAGAAACATTGCAGGGGATCTGGAAGGGAAGGCCTGCCTCTTTGCAGATGGCACTAAAATCTGCAATGGGGTGGACACTCTATGGGGGTGGAAAGGATGAGCAAAGACTTAAGAAAAGCTGAGGAGTGGATATGTGTATGGCAGCTGGGATTCAATGTGAAAAAGTGCAAAGTAGCACATTTGGGGCATAGAAACTCAGGGGCAGTGTCCAAAATGTGAGGACTGGTATTGAAAACCACCAAGCAGAAGAGACCTGGGAGTAATCAATATTGGATGACCTAAAGGTGGCCAGGCAGGGAATCAAAGAGAGAAAAAAGTGGGGGGAAGAGATAGCACAATAGATCAAGTGAGTTTGCAGCAGTAATGAAAGTAGAAAAAATAAATGCATGTGGCAGTCTAGGTGGGTCATGTGGGCATTATCTGCCATAATATTCTTTGTTTCTATGTTCCTGTGAAAAGGCAGTTGGCGCTCTAGAGGGATACTGGGGTGCATAGGAAGGGATATCATCAGCAGAAAGAGAGAGGAAAGATTGCCTTTGTATAGATTGCTAGTAATACCCCACCTAGAGTACTGTGCCAGGTTCTGGAGACCACATCTCCAGAAAGACTCAGACAGAGTGAAGGCAGACCAGAAGACAGCAACTAAAATAATGCAGGGACTACATCAGAAGCTCTACAAGGAGAGACATAAGGACCTAAATATGTGCACCCTGGAAATGAGGAGGGAGAGGAGTGATATTGTAGAGAAATAAAAATACATCACAGGTGGTAAATATGATAGAGGAGGGATGCATTTTTCAGAAAAAAAGGTGCTCCAGGACAAGGGGGCATGATAAAAGTTGTAGGCGGTAGATTCAGGAGAGAAGTAAGGAAGTACTTCTTCACAGAAAGAGTGGTAGATTCCTGGAACAGCCTTCCAGCATAGGTGATGAGGGCAAAAACAGTAATGGAGTTCAAGAATACATGGGCTAGGCATAAGAAATCTTAGGGAAATGGATGGAGGGGTGGGTGACTGTGCCAGAGATCAAGAAGGATCTGAGGTGATACTAAAGGCAGGAAAAAAGGGGCAGACTAGGTGAACCAAGCAGTCCTTGTCTGCCAGAAAATTCTATGTTTCTATGCTGGTTTATCATCTCTTCTGAAAGGCGATACCTCAGGAATGCAGCACTACCCTCATACTGCACTACAGTACATACTGCTGTAGCTGAGACAGAGAGCAGCCACCAGCTTCCTTAAAACAATGAGGTGATTTAATAGAGTACGCTGAATTGAATTCTTAATTTTTGGACCTGTGTAAGTAAGTAGAAGTCAGTGTTTTGGGTCATTGTTTTGGGGGTTGACTTTTCTTAATATAACTTTTATTAGCCAGGGAGGAAATTTAGCTGGGAGAATATTTGCAGTCATTTGTGACTAGACATGTTACATAAACTCTGTGAAATAAATGTCTGAAAGGAAGGAAGGCACTCACTGGGGCTGTGGGTCAGAGTTATAGTTGATTGTTTCTGGAGGGCACAAGCTTAGTCCCACCCACCTTGCCCTTCTTGCCACATGCCCCAAGCCCATTTCCTTTATATCAGGTTCTGACATCACTTCCCCCAAAAGTGCAAAGGACATACATCTGTTCATATCCTTAATGGCACAGCGCACTGAATAGGGGTAAACACACTCACATGCTTGCACACACTAAGAAAAAAAAAGAATGAAAACATCTTAAACAGGAAGGGAGAAAGGCATGTGGGGAGTGGTGCAATGCACTGGATGTGGAGTGGCAGTCTTCAGGGGAGATGTTCTGGAGGCTACATTGCTGCCCTATTTGCAGGCACCTCTCTGGTCTGAGAGAGGAGATTGCCCATCTCCATGCTGACCTGGTGAGGATTTGGGAACCTTCTCCCCTATCCAGAGACCACCCAGACCACCACCACTGCCTCAGAGGTTGCCAAGAAGGAGGAGCAGTTGGACCATGGTGGACTCAGGGAGGGTGAGGGTGATGGAACAGAGGCACATCCCTCCAGTTGTGCCTCTCCACAATTCATTCACCATTCTGATGAAGCATGGTTCCTCTATGGAGGCACCCACAGTGGAGACCAAGGAGGATTCTGGGAACCTCCACAAGGGAGACCCACAGGAGGGTTTCACATAACCCCACAGGGGAAGGAAACAACTCCTGGTGGGGGACTCAATTGTTAGGGGGTTGAACTGGGGGAGGGAGAGGAGTGGGACGTAAGGTGCCTGCCTAGCACCATGGCTTCAAGGGACAGGAAGTGAATCCTCAGGATCATGGGAAAAGCTGCATGGAGGAGGGAGCTGGATGTCATTGTCCACCTAGGAACAAATGACCTTGCTGGGAATGGGATCAGAGTAGTGCAGCAGGAGTTTGTGTGCAATCCCATGAATCACTGCAGAATTTCATTTGGAGCTCAATTACAAGGCAGAATTATGCACCACATCAGTCCAGTACTCTGAAGGGAAGACAAAGAAACAACTGTGACTTAAGTTACAGATGGAGATTGGTACCTAAAGAGATGCAAATACACAGAGAGATTAAAATTGCACTGCACACTGAAGAGATGCAGACACTGGCACAACACCTAACCAGTGCTCATCATCAGAAATTCAAATCTGGAAAAGAATACCTTTGCCGGTTTGGGCAGGCCGTGGGGGGGGGGGGCAGTGTACTCACAGTCACTAGTACTAGTACCAGTAAAGATACCACAAAGAAGTACAAAAATCACACAGCTGCAGTGGATAGCAGGTTCACATTGCTGAAATTACTATGTGGCACAATAAAAGGTGTCTGATTTGATGATACGCATCATACACATACTCACACACACACTAAGTAGTGTGTAGCAAATTGAAAACTTCAGTAATATAACCACATATTTTAAACAAACTAAAATTATGCACTGCTGCACCACAACAATCAGCAAAAAAAATGGCAAGAATTATTGAAAATATTACTGTGTGTACATTACACAGTCATAGAAGAAAAATATCACCAAAACAGAAAGAACTGTCTTTTTCTCCAAGTTAATCTACCTACACCTCAGATACGCCCCTCCCCCAAAGCACACTTCCACTGTCTCTCAATACACAGACTGAATGTTGTACATTAATATTCAAAATTCTCACATGAATAATAAACTCTCGATGATATGAACACAGGAGGGTTTCCTACAATTGAAGAACTAAAGTTTCAACAAAAAAAATTATTAAAAAAGGCTTTTTTAACAGCTTTTAGAAGGTTTGAATCACAGAAAGCTCTCAGAGCAGTCTGTCTCCTACAGCTTCCTACACACACTACCCTAAACTGAGGCTGTGAAGAACAATCTAGAGCCCATGTGACCTGAAATCCCATGAATCACTGCAAAATTTGCCTTTGGAGTTTAAAAACAAGGTGAAGTGAGGTGAAGTACATTGTTTTCAATGTACTTCACCTTAAGAATTGGTGGAGTAGTGGTTTGGGAAGGCAGAGTAATGTGAAATCATTGCTTTCAATGGACTTTGCATTACCCTTTATAACGTGAAGTACTCTCCGAATTCGCTTTTACTTCGCAATTCACTTCACGGAGCACATTGGGGCTACTTCACCCATCTCTAATGGAAAGAGGATCTCAGATTTAGAAGTGGGTAGCCATCTGGGAACAAGCAACAACCAAACAGTGTGGTTCACAATAAACACAGCTGTAGAGTCAAGCCATACAAAAGCAAGGGTGTTGTACTTTAGTAGGACTGACTTTGTCAAAATGGGATAGTGCCTCAGAAAAGCACTAGCAAACAGGCAAAAAGGAGGGGTGGAAGAACAATGGCAAAACATCGAAACTGCCATCACAGAGGCAACAAGCCTTTGTGTAAAGCAAATCAGCAAAACAGGAAAAAGCCACTATGGTTCTCAAAAGAGGTGACAGGGAAGGTTGAGGAGAAAAGGATAACATTCAGGAAATATAAGGAAACACAGAAGGAGCAGGACAGAGAACTATATCTGTTAATGAAGAAGGAGGCAGGGAAGGGAGTCAGAATAGCAAAGGCCCAAACTGAGGAAAAGATAGCTAACTCTGTTAAGAAGGAGGATAAAACCTTTTATAGGTAAATGAGGGAGTAAAGAAATACAAATGAAGGGTTACTGAGGCTTAATAAAGGGAAGGGAATGTTAGCAGAGGGTGACAGTGAAAAAGCAGGGATACTGAATGAATGCTTCTGCTCAGTATTCATAAAAAAAGAGGAGTGGGAGGTACCTAAATGAAACAACAGAAACACTCTGGATAGGGGGTCGATACCAGTCCATTCACAGATAAAAGGGTTCTGAAAGAACTCTTAAAACTGAAGGTGGACAAAGCAATGCGGCCTGATGGAATTCACCCAAGAATTCTAAAAGAATTAAGGGTAGAACTAATCATGAGAGGATGGGGTGGTACCTGAGAACTGGAGGAGGGTGGATGTGATTCCACTTCACAAAAGTGGGAACAAGGCATAGACAGGAAACTACAGACCTGTTAGTTTGACCTCAGTGGTAGGGAAAATGATGGAATCACTTCTGAAGGAAAGAATTGTTGAGTCCCTACAGGCCAGCCGGGCACTGGACCCAAGGCAGCATGGATTCACAGTGAAAGGTCATGTCAGACAACTCTAATAGATTTCTTTGACTGGGTGACCAAAGTAGTAGACCAGGGAGGGCCTGTGGACATGGCCTACCTAGATTTTATCAAGGCATCTGACACAGCCTCACACAAAAGATTAATATACAGTTAGCCAGCCTGGGAGTGGGTTCAAAGGTGGTAGACTGGGTAAAAAAATGGCTGGACAACAGGACACAGAGGGTAATAGTAAACAGAGTCCACTCTGAAGAAAGGGGGTTACTAGCTGGTTACTGCAGGGTTCAGTACTGGGTCTGGTCCTTTTTAATGTCTTTATAAGTGATATTGCAGAGGGACTGGAAGTAAACGTATGTCTCTTTGCAGACGACAAAAAGATCTGCAACAGGGTTGATACACAAGGTGGGGTGGAAAAGATGAGAAGGGACTTGGCAAGGTTGGAGGAATGGTCAAATGAACAAATGTATGGCAGTTTAGATTCAATGCAAAGATGTGCAAAGTAATGCACTTGGGAAATAAAAATCCAGGGGAAGAGTGCACAATGGGGAAGGGGTGAGATACTAACAACAACAACAAGCATTTGTCAATGCCAAATGTTTGCTTGCTTGTTTTAGCATTGATAGGGCTGGAGGTACAGAGATGTAGTATGGGGATGGCAGTGGATCCTAACACAACTTGACCTGTATTGGGCTAGTCAGTGACACACCTCTGAAATGCTGTTCTCTTTAGCAGAATGTTTCTTGCACAAGCAACCAACATAAAAAAGGTGGGCTCTGACAAGAATGTTTAACTGTCAATCACAAATCCATAATGGATAGAGGACTAAAGAGGTGCAGAGCAAATCCCAGTCTTTGATTTGCCAGTTTGAATAGCAGCCAGTCTCTTATTGGCCAGTTTGACTAGCAGCTCCAGAATTTGAAAGGGGAACTATTTTATAGAAAATATCCATATTATGTACAATTCCTAAAGTAAGACAGGAATTGTAAATAGTGTCACTTTTAATGATGTCTACTCTAGTCCTGTGTAATGAACTCTGTCTTCACTGAGTTCTCAGATAGAACTGGAAACTGTCTCTCCCTTGCTTGCCAACTTTTAAAATGCAATATTTCAATTCATTCCTTTATGCTAGCAAAATGGAGAATTAAGATGCTGGTTTAGTTAGCTTGTACATCATGGTTCGGGCTCTGGAATTCAATATTTACCTTAAAGAAATGCAATGAGTGATATTTAGATACTGAATCTGTGACAGTCCAACAGCAGCTACAATCATGTCAAACCCTAAAATCCCAAATGTCTAATCAATTCCCAGTTAGTCCATGCCATAGAAAATTATGTGATTTGAATAACTGCTTAGTTATTTATACCTAGATCTCTGTTCACACTGTTCCATCTTTACTTGAGTATTTTTCTGTACATGGAGCTCTTTCCCCATTGTGTGGTTTAGCCATATACTACATGGAAGAAACTGCAGCATTTAGAAAACTGGTTTGCAAGCAAGTAGCATGCTCACTCTAGGGACAAGAAGGGAGGGGTGGGGGTGGTATAGCGCACAGCGGGTGGGAGCTGGAGGGTTTCTTTTGTAGTACGGAAAATGAGGGATGGGAATGGAGTGTGGGGGCAGCACAGGGCACAATGGGCGGTAGCATGAGGATTTCTTTTGTAGTACGGGGAATCAGAGACAGGAACAGAGGGGTGGGGCAGTACAGCACACAGTGGCAGTTGTGGGAGGGTTTCTATTGTAGTATCAGGGACAGGAACAGAGGGGTGGGGCAGTATAGTGCACAGTGGGAGGTAGCAGGAGAGTTTATTTTGTAGTATGGGGGAATCAGGGGCAGGAATGTAGGGGTGGGGGTGGTACAGCAGACAGTGGGTGACCGTGGAGTAACCAGCTGTAAAAAAAAGTGTAAACACCAAAAATGTAAACTATAGGCCGGGGGTCTGGGGGCTGCCTAGGCCTTCAGAACATGTTTGGCTTTTGTTGAAGTCTGGTGCATTTTGGGGGTCTTCTGAAATAGACATACTACCCTGTTACCCCTTCCCCATACCCAGTAAGGTGCACTGTAGTGCCTTCCCCAGAGTCCCCACAGTCCAGTATGTTGCCCAAACTACCCTCTCCATAGCCCAGCCACTTTCTCCACTGCATGATCCTTTGCACTCCCCAGGCCCATCAAGTTTCACCACAGTTCCCCTCACTAGAATCTTTAACCCTTCCCCAACACAGCAAGATGTATTCTACTGTAGGATGCAACTTGCTGTGCTGGGAAAGGGTTAAATTCCTACTGCCCCCTAGTCCAACTCACAGATTTTCTGGCCTTCCCCAAGTCACCAGCCCACGGTGTTGTCTTTTCCCCCTGCCCACTCAGCAAATTTTATCCACTATCCAAGCCCAACCCAGCACAGCAGGTTGCATCATAAGTACTGAACTCTGAATGCCTCCCCCACAGAAACTTAAATACACTTTTTAATGCAACAAAGTCACTATAGTCCACAGCCTCTTGTCTTTCTGTTTCTTTACAAGTACTCCTCTGATGTCTACAAGACATACCTGGAAAGATGAGGGATAGACATCAAGGATCATTTGCAAAAGGACAGTGAAGAAGCTATTATTATACTTGTACAATAACATTCCATACTCAGCAACAGTGATGTACACCTCACCCCACCCCCAAATACATTAAAGGAAGTTTCCAATATAAGGTATTGGGCTTTATAATCCAATACCTTATATAGTCAGGAGCTCACCGGTACAAAACTTTTAATTTTAATGGTAGTAGTTTTACCAGGGGAAGGGATTGTAACGGGTGCCGAACCCTCAGCCAGCCAATCCCTTCCAGCTTCCTGGTGTCCCCGCTCTGCCCCAACTCCATCCCCATGCTCTCTGAAATTGTGACATGTGGCCAGGGAGAGCGTGGGGGAGAGCCCCATGCAAGTCTATGAGGGCTGTTTTTAAAGTCAATTTTTAGTCTTTTTAAAGTGTCTTAGAGGAAAATTAAGCAGTCGCTTAAGTAATAGGGTCCCTACTAGTTAAGTGACTGCTTTAATTTCATTAAGACTTTAAAATGACTAAAAACAACTGTAAAACAGTCCCTGTAGACTTGTATGGGGCTCTCCCCTGCGCTCTCCCTGGCCATGTGTCACAATTTCAGAGAGCGCGGGGCAGAGCTGGGGTGCAGCGGGGGCACCAGGAAGCTGGAAGGGATTAGTTGACTGAGGGTTCGGTGCCAGTTACAGTCCCTTCTCCTGGTAAAACTACTATCTTTAAAATTAACATTTTTGTGCCAGTGAACTCATGCTGTTATAAGGTATTGGGCTATGAAGCCCAATACCTTACAGCAATCACATCAGAAATTCACTTTAAAACCACACAAAGAAGAATGCCCCTCAGTTTGACAATCAGAATTCCACCCCGTACACAAAAACAAACATGCATACTCAGATTTAGAGGGGTCTGTGCTATACTGTATGTAAATCTTATCCTGACTGATGATGCTCAACCAACAGAAACTTTTCAGGACATAAAAACATAATTTCCCAGTATTTGGAACTTGTGATAGTTCTCCATGATATGGTGCATATGCCCACCCCACATGTTTTCACTGGTTCCCAAATCATCAGGGCCATACTGTCTCTTAGTTGGTCACTCTGTCTAAAAAGCCCATGACTCTGCCAAACCATATCCTTGCATTAGTGAGCTCCCAGACTGAGCCACAGCTATTTTCAACACATCCTAACATTGTCTCTCTTTAAATTAAATACTGAGGATGCCCAAGTGATGATGTAAACTTTCTATTACTCAAATGGGAGAAGGATGTAGAGCTGCAGTGGTGGGGTGCTAGAAAAGATTGTGCCCACATGTATGTTGCTGCCTGTCTCACAAACTCAGAATTCATTAAAGCAAAAAGCCACATTTCTGTTTGTCTTCGATGCCAAATTTAAAATAAATGTCCTGCAAATCATTTTTCAAGAAGACATCCAAACTTGCTTTTATGTTTGCTCGCGCTTGCACGCCAGCCAACATATTGCAGTAGTAGCAGATTTGGAAGTACGGTCATTGTAGGCGAATGCAGGGCATGCATCAGAAGATGCGTCCCTCCTTCCCCAATAAGACAGCATGCAGGTACCACACCAGCAACATGTAATGTTGTGAGCACAACTAAGAAAAGGTCTACTGTAATGAGAGCCAAGCTCATCATGCAGCAGCACTTTATGACGTGCCTTTGCTGGTGAAACAAACATGGTGGCAGTGACTGCCATCACTGTCTGCCACAATGCCAACGTTCGGGTGTGCCCAGTCCCCCGTCAGAATGCCCTAACCAATTTCATGTGCCGATGGGGGAGTCCACTCCCCGTTGGCATAATGTCCCCTCATTTTTGTGTGTGCGAGGGTGCCCAATCCCCTCGGCACTGCTCCCCTTCAGTATGTGCGGTGGGGTGCCCAATCCCCCATCAGCTAGCCCCCCAAACACTGTAAAACAAAAACTGTCTCGCAACATTTTTAGTTTTTTTTAAACCTGTAAAAGAAGAAAACGGTCCCTCTCAGTCCCTCCCCCTTCGGTATGTTCTGGCATGGGTGCCCAATCTCCCATTGGCTAGCCCCCCCAAACAGTCAAGTGGCATGCTAGGAGCTCACCCCAGTGTGCCAAATGCCCCTGTAAAAAAAAAAAAGTCCCACAATGTTTTTTTTAAAACCTGTAAAAGAAGAAAACAGTCCCTCGTGGTCTGTCCTGCTCACTCCCCAGCCCGCGCCCACCCTTTGCGCACCCTGTCTCCCTACTCACCCCCTTCACTCCATACTTACCTCAGGAGTCTGGCACGATGATCTTCGGTGGACCGAGAACACTTCTACACTCTTCAAAACTGACCACAAACTGAAGAAATGCCAGTAAGCTGTATAATGGCATAAACAGGGTTTTTTCAACTTTGGTGCATATTTCAGGCATTTTTAGGAATTGTGGCACCAAATTTTCAATGTGGGGTTATTGCAGCCCCTCCTCATGAATTCAGTCACTGTCATGGTGTTATCAGCTTTTGGGACAGTTTAATGAAATGACAGTACCACTGTTCATGACGTGGGCTCTCAAAAAGTCTATGTTGCAAATTTGGAGAAAAAATCCAAAAAATTACTGTTTTTTATGAGCGTGCGCTGCGCAGTTTCCATGCACGCTTGTAACTTCGTGAATTTGCAATATTTTCATTCCAGATTTTCAACATTGGCATATTTCCATACCTCCTTATCAACAGTACAGCTTCCATTTTACATATCCTGGCCAAAATGAGTTTTTGCACTTCTGGCACAGAATAGCACCGTTGTTTGTGCGAAATCAGTTTTCAGGACTGGATGACAAAATGACAGTGACACTCTTTATGAGCACAGGTCCTAAAATGCATATGTTGAAAATTTGGTGATGAAAGTCCATAAAATTACTATGTTACAAGCATGCATTGCGCAATTTGCACACACCCTTGTAACTTTGCAAATGTGCACTATTTTCAACACTGGCATTTTTTCACACCTCCTTACGAATAGTACAGCTGTCATTTTTCACATCCTGCCCAAAATGTGTATTCATACCTGTGGCCCTGAATGGTTGGTAGCTGTTGGAAATCAACTTTTGGGACAGATTAACAAAATCACAGTGCTATTGTTCATGAGGGGAGGTCTCAAAATGTTGAAAATGTGTCTCTTCAGGGTGGGAGTGAGGTTGACGTCAGTTCAATACTCCACTGCCATTCCTATTATGCACCTCTAACTCCTGCACTACCAATGCCAATGCCAGTGAGACAACATTCGGCATTGACAGATGCTTGTTAGTTTATGTCTCTATGTCTGTGTCCCACATTTGCCACATTCTCAGCATCAATATTTAACTTCACAACAAGCCAAAAAGGTAGATAGAAGCTCCCCTCATTCCCTTGCAGCCTTCTTGAGCAATGATACCCATTCCAATGCTCACCATTCCAACAGCAAATGGAATTCTCTCTGAATGGGACCAGATGTAATATTCAGTATAACTGTGCTTGTCTTTGTGCTCAGCTCATCTGCAGAATGCAGTAAGTGATACAACTTAACTGCACTCCGTACTTCACCATCACTACCAAGGAGGGCCCTCTGCTCACTTAATCTAATGACTTGCAATTTCAGTCAATCAATCAAACTTTATTTAACCAAGCTTTTGACCTTGGAGTGAACTTGTTTCCAAAGTGATCCTGGACAACACTTACAATGGACAACAATACAATGGTATAGATATACCGGTACACAATATATACAACATTTGAATACAGTTGATGATACATTTTGTGCATTTTTCAATATATACAGATTACAGGCACAAAGGATAATATGGGAATACTGCTACAAAACTATAGTAACCTGTACTAATACAACCCAACAGAAGATATAAAGTATGTGCTAAAGAGGAAACAGGGAATGGAAAGATGAGAAGGGGGAGGAATGGGGTGGTTGAGGAGAATGGGTAGGGGTAAGGGGGAGAGGAGTAGAAGTACTAGAATGACCTGACAAACAAAAATGGGATTGGGAAAGCAAGGTCTTGAGCAATTATCTATGACATGAGCCCGTTTCTTTCAAGGCAGCTGTGAGAAGAGACTTGAAAATGGATATCCCCGGTACCATAACAACCTTAAGTGTTTTCTGCAGGGAGTTCCAAAGGGAGAGAAGAGCAAAGTTAATATCGGCAGGGCCAGATTGTGTTGGGATATTGGGAACATCGAACATAACAAATGCGTAGCATCTCAAACAAATCTGCAGAGAGATACACGAACTAGCCCAACTGTTTGCTTTGTTAGGTTCAAAACCTACATTAACTCACCGTACAAGATGGCTTCACTGCTTGCTCTGTGTTCTTATCTCTCACAGGAAAAAAAAAGAATGAGATGCCCGATGATGTGACCGCAGCCGCCGCACGCTGCACCATTTGAACTCAGCACTGTGCCATGGCCCCACATTGATGACACCACACCTTGTGACATGCAGTCAAGGAGTGATGCACTGAACCACCAGCGCCAAGATTGCCACAGTAAGCATACAGTAACATACATCCAATCAAGGCAAACATCCAGCTGGCCCCCAGGGACTCAGGATTTTAAAGGGCCAGTTTGAAATTGTTTGTGTGTGTCAGGCTGAAAACTGTACATATGGTAAGTACTGTATGCATGGTTATGCCACAGGTGGGTGGTAGTGGGAGGGTTTATTTTGTAGTACAGAGGAATCAGAAAGAGGAACAGAGGGGTGGGGGTGGCACAGAGCACAGTGGGTGGTAGTGGGAGGGTTTTGTTTGTAGTACAGGGAATCAGGGACAGGAACAGAGGGGAGGGGTGGGGTGGTAGAGCGCACAGTGGGTGGTAGCGGGAGGGTTTCTTTTGTAGTACAGGGAATTGGGGACACGAACGGAGGGGTGGGGCAGTATTGCGCACAGTGAACGGTAGCAGGAGGGTTTCTTTTGTACTACTTAGCACACACTATGGAACTGCATCACTTCTGAGTAGCACAAGGCACTTCTGACTGGGAAAGACAGGGAAGACAAGCATACTACCACAAAAGGTACAAATTGCCAAAACAATTAGGGGCCACCCCAGCATTGCTGCATCAGCTTCTCTCGGCAAACTGCATCTGTGAATATCTCCACATCTGTCTGCACGCAGACTGTTCAGGGCCAAACGAGAAGCTTATGCTGCAATGATGGGGTGCTCCCTGATTGCAGCATTGAATTTCTTTCAAGTTGGTGGCACACTTGAAAACTATTGTCATAGACAGCGTGCTTATTCATTGGTGACACACAGACAAGCCCCAAAAAGCAGTGGCAGCATTGGCCACAATACTGCTGGACCTCCACAACCTGCTACTTCAGCAAGCTGCCACAAAATGTTTATTGCACATGCATGCAAGGAAACATAAAAAAGAAAAGGCCTCAGAAAAATGTTTGGGATGTTTCCATTCATTTTCCCACAATGGAGCTGTAAATAATACTGTCCCAGAGGCAGTGGCTGAAACAGGATTTATTCTTTTCTTGGGGGGGGGGTAAATACCCTTTTATCAGCACCCCCAACAAAACAAAACATTTGTTTTATAATCCAGAGTAGCATAATGTAGAAAATATTTATTTCGGGTTGCTACTTACTGGTTGGGAAGACACACTGAGCTGAAACTTGTTACCAGGTGTGATTTAGGAGAATGGGGAGATTAGTGACATGCTGAGGATTACACAGTATGCAGGTGGTAGTTTTAGGATTTACAGCCACATCTGTTCTGACTCCAAAATCACAGACTGCTGCCCTAACCTCTAGACTATATTGCCTTCTACTGCCTAACACCTAGTGTACTGATGTGGATATACAGAATTCCTGACCCTATCCCCAGGTGTTCAGTTGCCTATGCAATGTTTGTTTTGTACTTATTTATTTGTTTTACAAAGTATTTATTAGTTTTATTATTTAATTACACTTCCCTGTCTCTGTTTGTCCCATGCCATTCACAAGGAAGTATTGTATTCTAATTGACGTCATGGGAGAAATGATATCAGTCAGCTGCTGATATCTCCAGCTGAGAGAGAAGCCTGTCTGACATGCGAGTGAGCCTGACACTGAGTTTTCTTGTGTCACATATTGTAAAAACTCTGCCAAATAATTCATTTTATTTTACTACTGCAAAACAGCTGTGTTTTAAACTGTCAGGGTAGAAAGAGAGGTTAATACAGTAGTGTTGTTATGAAGTGGGACAAAGGGCCTACTAAGTACTAGATGCATTATTATAAATACATATGCAGTGGATTTGCAAATGAGGCTGATGAGGATAAAACTACATTAATGAATAAGAAATACCCTCTCTTCTGTTTTTTAGAAAAACAAACATGAATGTTTTTGTGAGATTATCCTGTGTGACAGTAACAAGAATAACATCTCTTTAACAGTTTGTTTCCCACAACACATTCCTGAGGTGCAGTATCTCGTCTTCAGTGGAGTCCTGCTTCTTTTCCATTTCTACAGCTTGGTGGACTGGATCACTGGGAGGTTATAGAGCAGGATCTACTAAAATAAAAACCTCACTTTCTCCCACAATAATTTGTTATAAGTTTTCATCTCTTCATGATTAATCAAATCTTCAGTGTTTGAAACAACTATCTTAAAAGACTGAAAACATAGCAAATGCAAGTGAGTAATTAATTGCTATGGGCTACTGTTCTCAAAATGATGTATTTCACTCGGACATGTCACACTGATAGTTTTTTATTCCACAGACACTGGTGGGAGTTCCTGCTTCTCATCATAAAATGTGGTCACGTCACTGATTCAAAGGATCTTATCACATTTGTCTCTTCATCCTCTACTCTTTCCTGTTAAACAGTCATTAAAACTCAGGCACTAAAACTTCAGGCACCAAAATGCAGCTGTAGTTTCAGGAACACAACTTCAGGAGTGGAAACAGAAAGGCTGCAGTACTCAAAATTGCAAAATTGTTTTTTGTGGACATATATGAACGCATGGATAAACTTGTCAATCTGTCCACATACATCTGCAGTAAATCATTGTTTTATTCCCTGCAATGACATCCATGTAAAAATAAACCCTGCAGTCTTACAAGTTATGGACAGTGATGTTTCCCTTCTTGCAGACATAAGTGCCGGAAACTATGGGGGGGCAGCCTCACTTTTGAGGAGTTGTGGCTGAATGTGAGGGGGTACTCTGTTTAAGGTGTAATGCCACTTTTTAAAATCAAGCCATATGTGTATACTCTTGTGCTCTACTCAAGGCATAGTACTCCCACTGTTTTTTGAACACCGCAACAACTGGAAGGCAGAATGTGCATTACTATCCCATTAAAATCAGTCTTGCCAAAAAAGGAAAAAACTATTCAGCCTCAATTAATTAGGGCTGCCCTACATTTCTCTTGAGGTCACAGGTTCATAACCTTCCCTGCAGAAAAATGAGAGTAAACAGTCACATGGCCAATCTGCCCTCTCTTTCCAAAAAGAAACCAGTAAAGGATAGCATCCCATAAATTTTGTACTGGCCAAGCATCCTTTTGTGCTCGATCATTCATCCTCGATTGTGTTCAAGACGGTACTTCAAGGTGTCCGAATACAGCAGAAACAGGTATCTGCAGTGTGTTGTTGTGGACCTTAGCTGAAAGATGACAACTATTGCAGTGACTGTGAAATTCACAAGTAGATGCGAGTCATTATGCAAGAGACAGTCTGATCATCCATGCACAGTAGGAACCACCTCTGAGTTTATTTCTATTGTGCACCAGAGATCAGACTGTCTGCAACATAATGACTCACTTCAATACCTTCCTGACACAAAAATACAATTCTCCGAGTCCCATTTATTGCACTTCACACTTTCCCCAGTCTGTCTGCAGCACTTTGAAGTCTGGTTCAGGCCAATGGCTTCCTTCACCATCTCAAACATCGGAGAGCTTGACAAAATATCTAATTCACTGCCATTTAGTTTTAAGTTAAAACAAACGAGCAGTGATGAGATATAAAATAAGGTTTGGTTTGCTGTGCACGCTGCCCCCTGCCCAATCTTGTATACCAGACCAAGACTGCTCACTATTAGATGCTGTACTTCCCCTCTGCCTGGCCTGCCCCAGTCCCCAGTCAGCCTGGGAAGATCAAATAAATCAGTGAGGACTGGGCAGAGGATAGGTAAGGTCAGGGTCTGCAGATCTTCCTCCGACTGTTTGACCTGGCCTCTTCTACTGGTGTTGGCCTGCCGCTTAGTTGAATTTGTTATTGTTACAAAGGAGTGTGATAGTACACTTCACAGCTACTGCCTTCACACTGCAGATGAGAGTTTTTCAGTGCCTTTAGTAGTACAAGTTACATTTTCAAAATGTTATGTTACAATGTCTGACAGATGTCCTCTGTATTATCTGGTGTAGGATGAATCTAGTTTTTGATTCAGACACAATGTTCTGTATTTACTCTGAATAAGATTTCAATACAAAGGCTTGTCATGCTCCTATTGACTGTATATTTTAATGGGTTTGATGAAATAGGAATTATCACAAACACTAGAATCATCATACATCACACGATACAGAGTGCAGTGGTCAGACATACAGCAATAACATTTACTACTAAAGGCACCTTATGATGAAACACTCATTTACAGTATGAAGATGGCAGGCAAAGTCGTGGCACATCCACTGCAAGCTGAAAGATGTCTTGGAGGTTGGGGTAAGTGAAACAAGCTGGGGGCAATAAAAGGTGTGCAAAGAAATGGTGTTTGAAGAATGAATGTGAAATGTTTTTGGATTCTCAGTTCTCGCTGGACTTTGCCAGGGAGGAATCCTGACCGTCCACACTGAGCACTTCTTAGCTGCTGCATGGTTGCTGTTGGTCTCTGTTCATAGTCCTTTTCAGCATGGGGATGAACTCAAAAAAGAAAAGTTTGTTTCATTATTTAGGAGTATAAATACCCACCACCCCACCAGCCATGCCCATAGACAGAAGGACTATCACAAGATAAATAGGACAGCCTCTTGATTAAAATGTTAACATCCACTGGTATGGTATTTTACTTATAAACATATTATGACAACATAAAACTTATAATTTTAGGTGCCTGTCTGAAAGCCATTAATGCTCTCGATTAGTGTGTCCCTAAACATGGACACAGTAGACAGGAGTAGAATAAGTAAACAAGCAACAGTTAAGTATTATACTGTAAACTCTTAAACTCTAGTTTAGGTATACAAGGGAAGGGAGGTCCATAATGAAGTACAATAGAGCAGCAATGTATTCCCTGAGTGATTGTTTGCCAGGGCACAGGAGATTTTTCAGGGGCAAAGGAGGAGGGAGATATAAACCAACTGCCATTATATTGGACATTGGCAGTCCATAACGTGGACAGGAGCAGTGTGACATTATCGGGGTTTGGCACCCTACCGGCTCATAATGTCATTTGCTTAATAGCGTACGACATTATTGGTAACCCTGTATAGCACCATAGGGAAAAGTGAATGGTACAATACCATGTATACTGCTGCACACAGTATTGCACCACTTCACTATCCCAGGCAGAGGATAAGACCTCTGCTGGGATGGGGTTTTGCCGAGCAGCTGCCGTGGCTCAATGGACAGGGCCACAGCAGCAAGGAATCCAGGCACTGCTTCTGGGACCAGGTTTGATTCCTTGTCCTAGAAACTTTTATTTTGTTTTACAGTTTTCTGCTTTCTCTAAGTTAACCCCCCCCACAAGTTAAGAATCTTTATTGGGGGTTTGGGGGTGAAGCCCCTGGAAAAAAAAGACATGCAACATGGTAACAACCGTGCTGTATTTGCAGCGCGATTGTACCATTCGGCATAATGTCTTGCGACATTACAATCTCATGCCATTTGGGAGGGGTCAGTCTGCTTGAGTGATGGATGAAAGTGTATGGGAGTAGTGTTATGAAAAGATGAGGTATAACTAGAGTGTCACCTACCTTCTTCAGAGATCTGCCAAATTCAATATAGAAAGTGGTTTGAGAAGTGTCAGTGAATCCAGCTTAACCATAAATTCAATCAATCCCTGTAGCCATGGCCAGAATTTCACTGCTGCTTAGGACTGGCTATCACATACAGTATGTGGATGGGAAGGGATAGTCAGTGGGATGCAGTGGGGGTTGAGTCTTAGTGAGTTTTGTCAGTTAATGTGATGGGGATCATGCAGTATTGATGGTAACATAAGAGTTGGGATGATACTGCCACTTAAGTGCATGAGTTCTCTACAGTACCAGCCTTGCACAGGAGGGTGGAGTAGTATGGGGGAGCTGACAGGCCTGTATAGGTATGCTGAAGGATGTGTCCCTATGTCATGACAGGCCACAGGCGGTCCAGAGCAGCTCCTCTAGGTGAGAACGGATACACATTGTCTCCCCCACCAAATATGTTAAAAGAAAAACAGTCACTGTATTAGTGGTCAAAGTGGCGATGGCAAGCAGGGAATGCCCAGCCTATATGAAAATGGTTTATAGCACTGCATGCCTCAGATTAGTAAAACCAGGTTAAAAGTGTGGATATGCAAGACGGTAAGTACTGGCAAGCGACAAATCAACGTGGGTATAATGATATCAGTCACAAATGTATGATTTGTCCCTTTCTCTCAGACCGGAACAGTTTTGGATGGTACAACAAATTCGGGATGGTAATGACTAGGCTTGCATGTGTTGAAATCATTCCTTCTCCAGGGCAGGGCAAGGAGTAGCATGTAAGCACGGGGTTGGGGGGCTGGAAGTATGTCCACAAGCTGGGCATAGTGAGTTACCATTCTAGAGTGAACTGGATCAGTCACTGTTGCTGAGATCAAGTGTAATGTGTCATTTCAATCAATCAATCAATCAATCAAACAAATCTTTATTTATCCAGGCGGACACACTGAGCAAGCTCATTTTCAAGGTGAACCTGCATCACACAAGATCAGAAACAGTACACATAATCACACATAAGTACAGGCATTATGGTAATACATGGGAATAAAAAATAAAACAAACTAAGTAACAGTGAGACCAGAAGTCCATTTAGGCACACATTGAATATATCTAACTATGTACATGACATGGTCAAGGAATGGGTGAAAAAAAGGAGATCTAAGTGGAACCTCGAGTAGGTATAGGTTGTAGTGGTGAGGGGGGGCAGGGACAAAGTCCTACTCATGACACTGTACTGAGTACCCCCTTTGTGCATTAGGGCTATAAGTTATAAGGGTTGAAGGCTTTTAGGGTCACCATCTGCCCGTAAGCCTTAGTTTCCTGTTGTGACTGAGCTGCGATCACAGCTCACAGGGAGCGGAGTATGGTCAAGGGATAGGGGTGTCGGATTCAGAAGCGCTGGCGACTTTGGGACTGCTGGTGCATATGGTATCCTTGCTGGGACCAAGGAAAGTTTTTAGTATTAGAGGAGCTTAATCCGATTGAGGGTTCTCAGGTAGTGGCTTCGGGGTGGCCGACCGCTGGTGGTCATGGATCCTGTGTCGACTACGCTGGGTACTCTATGGGGTTGTTGGCACTTAGGGAACAGAGTAGGAGCAAGGGATAGAGAGATGGAAGGAAAGACAAGGCAAGGGAAGGAAGGGCATAAGGTTTCTGCAGGGTAAAGTTTTTTAATGTGTGCGGTTCAGGAAAAGATATTATGCAAGAGGCAATGGTTCGTAGACAGTGGAAGCAGTGACATATTTCTCTAATTGTTTTAGCGTATAAAGTCTTGGATACTGTGATGCTTACTGGAGACCTTATTTTCAAGAATTTCTGGATCTTGTTCCAGAGGGTTGGCAGCGAAAAGTCTATGGCCGCTCTCCAAGGCACGTACGGACCCTGGGGATCCTCAAGGAAATTAGGGAGCAGCTCGTTGGGGCATAGTTTCATTGTGAGCAGCAGCAATTAAATGTGCCTCCTCCCCTTTTGCTACACTCTTGGCAGCAGCATGTGTTTGTTGGCTTAGGTATGCATTGGCGCTGCACCTTAAAGATCAATGGCAAACATGGTGTGTGTTTTTTATAGGTGGTTTTGTTGGCAGAGCAATAAATATGATGTGCTGACATGAAATAATATGAATGTCTCCTGTTGTTTTTTTCTACCTGCTAACTGTTTTAACCTCCCTAACCTGCCCTTACTCTGTCTGCTTAGAGAGTTTTTTGCAAGCTGCTGCAGCTGGAGTCAGTTTTTGTTGTCACTGCAGGAGTGACTTTCAACAGCTGAGCGCAAGGAAAGGCAGCTGTCTTTTGACAGGGACACCATCATTTTATTGTCTGCTGTCTGTGTAAAGTGTTCAGACCCTTTTGTTTGTTTGATTTATTGAAGGGATTTCTTTGTAAGTATGATTTCTATGTGCCAGGCCACTTAATTCAAATGGAACAAATGTATACCTGTATTATGACATCGCTGCTGTTGTGAATCTCATCCCCACACACCCACTCGACATGAAAAAATATGCAATTTATTTTTCTACTGTTCCCATAGAAAGCATAATTGAGCATTGCCAAATTTTATTTCGACATGATTATTCGAGGTGGACATTTTGAGATTGGTAGCCATGTAATTCACCTTAGAAACTTGGCTTTTTATTTGGAGGCATCTGATTGGCTGATTTCCCTTCCAGAGGGATACATTAACTTTCAATAGCTGCCCACCAAATAAAAAGCCCCAGTCCAAGCCTGCATCTTGCCTAGCCAAGTATCCTTGTGACTAGCCTGCTTCATCATTGGCTGAAGCACTGGGCACATCATTTCAAATGGCCGCCATTTTTTTATCACTTAGCGAGAGAGTGTGAGCCCCCCCCCACACACACACACTTACTCCTTAGACAACAGACAATACATTTCCCAGTTTTAAAACCATCTCTTTTTTTTACATCTGCCACTGTTTGCTCAGTCTAGTCTGTCGACGAACACAAGATCAGCCTCACAAGTAAAAAATTCCCGGGTCTGCTCCAATATGACTCATCCACCACTACCATGATCTCTTACGAAGAACAGTGGCAAGCTATAAGAGAGGTCAATGAGCAGAGAATAAAATAAAACTGTTTTTGTTTTGTTCTCCACAAACTTGTAGTCCTGACAGAAAAACAAGATAGAAAATAATGAAATCAACATTTCCAGGTAATTGCAGGCACCGCTTCCAGTGTCCCGCTTGATCTCATCTTCCGCTTGCAATTGCATGCATGAGAAAAACTGCCATTGATGAAGTAAGCATGTTTCCCAAGAACTAAACAAAAAGTCACCTATTTTGTACCTGATCTCTGTCTCAGTCTGAGTACACGAGTCTCTTCTTTCTGCATCAGGCATGACAGGTTCTATGTGATAACGGCAAAAGCCTAAAGGCGATCGCTGTTATGGCAAAGTCAAAGAGCTGAACATTTTTGTATCCACTCTGACACCCTGGCACACAGCAAAATGGTGCTGGGGACTTAGTTTTCCAACATTTTCTGTGAGGGGCTTTAGCCCCCGCATCCCTCTACTAAAGGATTCTCAACTCCAGAGGGGGTGAAAACATTAAAAAAAAAAGGTTTGGGCCAGGCGCAACAAAAATGCACCAGCGCCTGGACCCGAACACAGTACCCTGCAGACCAATGCCAGCAACCCACCTACCATGATATGGGGTCAGCTCAGTAACCTACCATGGCACCACCCTTCACATCCCCTCCCACCCCTCACTGTACGTGCCCGCGCCTACTCCCCTGCGCGCGTACATATAGTGACATCCTGTCGCTATACTTGCCCACCGCCCCATCTGGTTGCCCTACCATCCTGTGGCTGTTCCTGCAATGCACTGGGAAAGGGATCCCCATTATTGTAGGCACTCATCACCCAGTGCCAATATCACGGGATACCAGCATGAGGGTGGGATGGATCATGGCAGGCAGGCAGGATTATGATGACGAGAACGTAATCCCAAAATCTCTTAATCAGTTGATACAGGTGGAGAGGGAAGATGGCCTGGGGAGATGGAAAGCACATAACTAAAAATCATGATGGGGGCTTAGACCTTAGTTTAAACTAAATGATGTGTGTTTGTGTGTGTGGAGCGGGGGGCATGAGAACTGAATAAAAATAGAAGTACCACAGAGGGAACAATAAAAAAACTGTCAAATGCTACAACCAGAGGGAATTCATCAAAAACTTTTCCCAAAGTGCTAGCTTCCTATAGCAGCGCCCTCTACTGGCAACTGTATCAGGCAGGGAAGGCAACTGTTTCAGGCAGGGACTGCTTTTCTATTAAACTTTTTTTTTTTGTATTTTAAGATTTTATTTTTCGATGTTGTACCTATTTGTTAAGTACTGCAAAAAAATGCCAGCTGATGCCCATTTTCTAAATGCAATAATACCCTCCAGGGTAGGCAGTATGGGCAATACTGGACCTTCAAGGGGCTATAAGACCCTCTGCCCAAGGCATCGGGCCTCATTATGCCCCTGGGCAGTCCGGTGTTGCCCAATACCACCCACTCTGTTGGGTATTATTGCTTGCATAACCTAGCTGCTACTGCAACCTCTTTGTGTACCCTTATGATTTTCAGAAATTACAAAAGGCAATGTCTATGTTAAATTGTTGAGTGCAGAGTGCCTTTGATTAAGAATCACCCACCCCCATACAGATATTAAATACACTCTCCCATTGCTTTGTAATGTGCATTTGTAAATTAAGTCATGAACAATTCCTACAGGATCTTAATGGGAGTGACTATCTCTGAAATAGTTTGTCTAACTGTAGTTTAATCATTTGCAAATTTTTAAGAAGCTGTACAGTTATCAGATGTTGAAGAGTTTCCTTTGTTGTAGCCAACATGTTCATATTAAAGATCAATTGTAGTGCTCTAATTTTTTTCTCTGCATTTTATTATGGAAGGGAAAAGGGAAATTTGAAACTGTTTGAGCAGTACTGTCACACTAAGCCTTATCTTGTTTCCAGGTGTGACCTAGGAAAACATTGAAATTAAGTTACTTGCTCATGGTCATACAGTATGCAAGTGGGGGCTTATAAGATTCAAACCTATTTCTCCAGGTTTGCAACTAAGTGCTGTTGATCACTATGCTATATTAGATTGTTTTGATAGTCAGTGATCTGTATTAACTGTGTAATGTTCTGTTTAATAAAAGCTTTTTCTTTACGCAGAAGTCTTTCTTGTTTTATCTTTTTTTTGTGAAAGAAGAAGACAAGGCTTAATATTTTTTTTGCGAGTATTTTTTCTTCCATTTTTGCCTGAACCATGTTGAGCACATTTTCCCTCAGAGGGTAGCACTAGCAGTCAGAAATTGTTTCTAAAAAAGAATTATATTACTTTCTATTAGACAAACTTAATGCTTTTCCATCAGTGGAGTCTTTTGTGTTTGAGTCCCTCTCTACATCTGAAGATGTGCAGTTTTCAAATGATTCAGGTGTGGAAGATGTTAACAATAATGGCTGCCGAATTCTGCCTCATCGTCCCTAACCAGTTTTAATCATTCCGATTGCCATTTAGTGCATTCTGGCATGACCATAAGTTTTTGTGTGTTTACTCTGCTTGGTAAAGTGTGATTGATGTCAGGGAATGATTTTTCTGTCAGGCATATGAGTAATAAAATTATGTCAAGATGTGTAGACCATCCGTGGCTTGTGGTTGTACAGTCATTTTGTTTTTCAAAAATCACCTAATACTCTGTGTCCTGTTTTTTTAATTTTTGGCTTGTTTCTTAATTTCACCATATGACTACAAGTTTAATTAATAAATAAAGGGATAATGTCCATATCAAGCTGGCATTACCACTTGGTGAATCCTGGCGATTGAGCAGCAAAGGGACCAAGTTCAATCATTTGTAAATAAAGTTATGATCCCGATTCTACATGTGTTATGTTTAACATCTTGTTTATGGGTTTAATTTAATTACAGTCTAGTGAATTTTTCACTATTGAATAATGGATGCAGAGTTTTGAGTTTCTGTTTTTCAGTAGTGTGGGGGGAGGGGGCAGGGTTGTCTGTTGAAAAGCCCTAGTGAAATATCTGTAGTGACTGTCATAGTTATCCAATAATTTTGCTGTACAGTAATTATTGTATAACACTAGTAAACATATCAAAAGTAGATTATCTTAACCATACTGATATCTGAAATGTCACTTTTGGTTTTTTTATGTACCATAGTCACATTGTGACTTTCCTGATATCAGTGTGGTTCAAAGAATCTTCTTCTTTGATGTTTTTGCTGATGTTATATCTGTCGACATGAACACTTGGTTATCCCTCCTGTTCTGAATCTTTTTTCTCTCTAATCATTAACATAGCAGTTCTTTCCCAACCCCTCCCGATTGAAACAAAGACATAAAAACTCTACATCCATTATACACCAATTGAATTTTAGCTACTCAGTGATTTTTTTAAAGAGAAAAAAAAATTACACAGAACACATGTTGAGTCAGGACCATAACTTGATTTTTAAATTCTTGTGCTTTGTCCCTTTGCACTTTAAACTCCAGTGTGCACAGAGTTGTAATGACAGCTTGCTATGGACATTATGCCATGATTTAGTCATTATATTTATGTTTGTATGGGGAAATTTGGTAGTAATAATAATCGGTAGTAATAATAATAAGAAGAAAACAAAACTCAAAACGAGTACAGCACAGTAGTATGAGGCTTTCAAAAACAGAAGGATTATACAGACACAAGCTACTGATCATCTACACATCATGTCGTACTACTCACATGCCTGACAAAAATCCTCCCCTGTCATCTAGCATTAGCATTGTGCTTCTGACAAAGGATTTGTTGGTCTGAAAGCTAGAGCAATTTGTTCTTGTTGTTACACTATACTAATTCCACGTGCTGGACCCCCATTGTCATGCTCATCTCTGTGACTGTTCACCAGACCATCGAAGTAGGGTGAGTGCATATATATGATATAGGAGCAACCATATAACCATATCTTAGAGTACAGTACAGCAGACCCCAAATGAGAGCAGGAACAGTGACTCCCAATGCAGGGTGGGTGTTAGTTCTTAAACCCAAAGGAGATAGTTGGCATGAATTTGAACACATGATGTGGGGAGAGGTGGCCAACCTGTTCAATGGTTGATACCCTACCTAGTTGCTTTTTCTCTATATTATATAGGAAGACATTTGGGTGTGCCTTAGCACTGTGACTTATTTATTCAAAGTGTAATGGGAAAGATTTTATGTGATCTAACAGTGGGAACTGAACCCATATCCTTGGGGTACTATCCTGGTTAGCACTCCATTTATTTTAACCTGTCAGCAAAACTGAAAACAGGTAATCCATCAAGCCCTTCTCAGACTTATTGGGAAAGCCTTTCTACATTGCTGCTCAACCTTAAGGGAGACCTGATTATACTGAAAAAATTAACATGGAAAAAATTCAAATAGTGCAAATGGGGAGTTAGGGACAACTATTATGTGTCTAGCAGTTCAGTTGTTCTTTGTTTTTTTTGGGGGGGGGCTCAGGCTCTGTCTGCATGTGTGCCTAGGGCAGTTATTCCATCTGGGGCTTTAGGGCTTAAGATTTGTGATGTTCAGTAAACATGCAGAACAGTTACTCAGTTTCATTCATTTACTGCTCAAGTGCTCAGAGTCCTCATCTGGGGGGGCAGGGCAGGGGAGCACACCGTGGAGCACCCCATGCCTGTCCCAACAGAGCTGATATGATCATAGACCCAGGTTAGAAAAAGGTCACGGTGTGATCTTTTCATGAATCAACACCAGTCAGATATAGTCTATTTTACGGAGCAGGTGAGTAGACTTGCATGGCCAGAAAGCCTGCATACTCACAAACTTGCCTTAAGTATCTTTGAACTTGGTCTCCATCAGGGGCTTGGATTTTGGTGGAAGGCAATAATTTGTATTGGTTCAGTGTGGGGCATCATTACCTTTTTTTTATATAGCTGTCTAAGTACTCCCCACTTTTGTATTTTGGAAATCAGTTTTCTAAAAGACTTCCCAGCAAAATACCCCTTCTTTCTGAAAATTCTTATTAGACTAGATTTGCCTTCCATGCTTGCAAAACAGACCCACCCATTTGCCCACAGCTGCACACTACAGCAGTTAGACTCGCTCATTCTCCTAAGTCTGAAAGTCTTACCTGGCTCAGAGCTGGATATGGACAGGGATCTTTGAAGAAGTACTCTCTGTAGTACCACACTACTCTCTCGATGTGGTCTGGATGAACTTGGATGGATTGAAGTAGCGTGCGTCGCAGGTCGTGTCAAACTCAGAGGTTGCACTTGCCACTACATGCTGTGCCAGAGCCAGACACTGCCCAGGTGCTGCCAGAGCCTGCTAGCCTAGTGTTTCTGCTGTCACTGCTGTGTGCTGTGGTGCCACTTGGGTCAGGACTCAGAGCCGAGGAAATAAATAAAAACAAGATGACTACAGTGCAGTGTGCAATGTGCAACAACACTAGAGAACTAGTGAAGAACACTTTGTTGATCGGTAGGGAGTCGGTCGTGTCACAGGTGGGCTATCGCAGGTTGTCCTCAAATCAGATGATGGATCAGAATCTGGAATATCATCAAAAAAGACAGGCAGATCAGGAATGGCTACCTCTTATAGGCCTCTGTGACTGTCTAAATGGTTGGAAAGAACAGCTGTCAGTCCACCACCAGTGATTGGACAGGTGCCCCCCCCTTCATTTAACTGAGTGACTTTAGGATGGTAAATCATCTAGCAGTGATGTGAGTGACGACTGGTACTGAAAGATGGGGGAGAGGGAGCTTAGCCCAGTAGCCCACCAGGCACTGATCTCTCACTGTCCACAAGCCCACAGCATGATTTCTGGAACTTGGCTTGATTAGGATTAGCTGTTGGGTTGGCAGCAGATGGCAGGCATAATAACGACGTGATGACGTGACAATTGTGTGGGCTCTCAAGTGGTGCGGCTCCAATCAGTTATTTAGCACCTATTCAGTTGAATTGTTTCTACTTGATTTGGGCTCCCGGTCTTTGAATAGGTGACAAAAGCAGTCTGAGATTGCATAGTTTTTTTATGGCCAGCAAAGGATTAAAAACAAAAGACATCCCCTTATGTAGCGGCTCCAGATCAGAATGTGGACAGCAATGTCACAGCAGTGGGCCAGGGGCAAATAGCTCTGACATTCACACATGTGTTAAAATTGTTATCAACTTCTGCCTGCCAGTGCTCCCAAGTCCCAGTCTCAATAAATTAATGTGTGTGTGTGGGGGGGGGGGGGTGCCGGTTGACTCCAAACCTGACTAAACTTGGCTGTATTATTTTGTGTTGTTGTTCACTAGCTCCTGCATGACGCGTCTGCACAGCCATAGCCTGAATTAACAGAATTTTCTGATGTTTTGAACCAGTTGAAAGTGAGGGGGTCAAATTGTACTTCCTGGCCCCATACTGTGAAATTGAGGGGTCAGCTGACACCCCCCCATCCGCCGCCTAAGATTAATTTATTTGCATGTGTCTGCACTTCCTGGTTTGTCAGCATCAGTAACACCACTCATGGGACTGAGGATGGCCGCAGCCAATCTTAACACTGAACATTATGGCCCTATTCATTTGAGCCACTGGTCAGGTCACTGAACACAGTTTTGGTGGTGTCTGCGAGCTCTGAAGATGAGCAGGAGCTCCGAGAATGAAATGTCAACCCGTCCCATATTTGAACGGTAAGGCTGGATCATGGTGAGGACTGACATCTGCAGTTCCTTTTGATTATTTCTGTAGTATGGTGCCAAAGTATTGCTTCTGTCATCAAAGTCACACATTACTTATGTGATGGAAGTTCCTTGAGTGATGGGCACTTGAAAGATATCATCGGCAATAGAGAGTAAGCAGATCGTGGGACAAGATATGAGTTCTGCAAGACGTAATTAGCACAAATAGCAAGTGCTGAACTGACCACGCATACATTAACCACGCTGATTTTTCTTGTGCTGACTTAACATGGAACCCAATTTGCCACAACAATCAGGGGCCGCCCTGGCATCAGCTTACCCAAGGAGAAGCTGACACTGCAATGACGGGGCGCTCCCTGATTGCAGCGGTCAAATCGTTTCAAGTTAGTGGCAGGCTTGCAAACTAGTGTCCCTGCCAGCCTGTGTTTTCATTGGTGATAGACAGAAGAGCCCCAAAAAGCAGTGGCGGCATTGGGTGCAACACTGCCCTCACCTCCACAACCTGCATCTTCACTAAGCTGTCACAACATGTTTCTTGCGCATGCACGCAAGCAAACATAAAAATGGAAAGGGACCTGGGGGTAGTCATATCAGATGACCTAAAGGTGGGTAAGCAATGCAAGAAGGCAGTAAGGAGGGCTTGTGGGATACTGGGATGCATACGGGGAGGCATCACCATTAGAAAACAGGAAGTTGTTATCCCTCTGTACAGACAGTTGGTGAGACCCCATCTGGAGTACTGCATGCAGTTCTGGAGACCCCATCTATGCAAGGACAGAGACAGGATAGAGGCTGTCCAGAGGAGGGCAACTAAAATGGTGCAGGGTCAGCACCAGAAGACATATAAAGAGAGACTTAAGGCACTTAATATGTAAACACTCGAGGAAAAGGGGGGGCATGATAGAAACTTTCAAATACCTCAAGGGAGTCAACAAAGTCCAAGAGGATAGCATCTTTCAGAAAAAGAGATGTGCAAGAACAAGAGGGCACAATTTGAAGACAGAGGGGGGACGGCTCAGAGGTAATGTGAGGAAGTATTTTTTCACAGAGAGGGTGGTGGATGCATGAAACAGCCTTCCTGAGGAGGTCATGGAGTCAATAAAAGTGAGGGAATTCAAGAGTGCATGGGACAGACATAAGGCAATTCTAGTGGGGGGTAGGAGGAAGTAGGTTGTTGGTTAACTGGGATGCTAACATACTAATTGCCAGCAGATTAGGCCCTATGGTCTATTGAGTCTGCTCAAACCTCAGATCCCTAGTTGGCTGCTGAGGCCCTCCCCCACCCTTGTGTTCCAGAAACCCCTATCATCCATCCCCACCCCCCTGAGCCAGGCCATCATCTGATACATCCGCTTTCTGTGTCTGTCCCACCCTCTCTTGAAGCCCTCCACTGTGGATCTCTGAACCAGCTCGTCAGGCAGTGCATTCCAAGGGTCCACCACCCTCTCAGTGAAAAACCTCCTCCTCTTTTCCCCCTTCACCCTTCCACCTTCCAATTTCAAACCATGCCCTCTGGTGATACCTCCCTGCTTTAGTCTAAAGATCCCCTCCATATTTACCCTATTTATTCCCTTAAGGTACTTGAAGACCTCAATCATATCCTCCCTGTCTCTCCTCTCCTCCAATGAAAACAAGCAGAGCTCCTCAAATCTGTTCTCATACGTCAAATCCCCTCATCCTTGTATCTTCTTAGTTGCCCTCCTCTGTACCCTCTCCAGGAGCTGCATGTCCCTCTTCAAGTGTGGTCTCCAGTACTGTACACAGTATTCAAGGTGTGGTCTAACTAGTCCATTGTACAGTGGCAGAATCACTTCCCTGCTCCTAGAGGTGAACCCCCTTACGATGCATCCAACATCCTGTTTGCCTTGCTAGCCACTCTCCTGCACTGATCAGAGTTATTCATACATGCATCCACCATGACCCCTAGGTCTTTTTCCCCCTGTTGAGGCCTCCAGCATCTCCCCTCCCAGGGTGCACCTGTGTTTAGGGTTTCCCCGACCAAGATGTAACACCTTGCACTTAGTGATATTGAAATTTAATTTCCATGTGTGAGCCCAGCTTTCCAGGGTGTCCAAGTCCCCTTGCAGGGCCAACCTCCCCTCTTCTCCCTCAACTACTGCTCCCATCTTGGAGTCATCAGCGAAGGGACTCATTTCATACCCTACACCCTCCCTGATGTCCGATATGTATGCATTAAACAGGATTGGACCCAGGACCGAGCCCTGCGGTACCCCACTACCGACCTCTCTAGGGTTTGAGAGCTCCCCACTGACCACTACTCTGTAGGTGCATCCAGCTAGCCAGTTTTCAATCCATCTGACTATCTGCAGCTTATCCATTAGGTAGAGAAATGGGCAGACTAGATGAGCCAAGTGGTCCTTATCTGCCATCAAATTCTATGTTTCTATGTTTCTACAGGGTCAGTACTGGGATTTAACCCAAGTTGCTGGTGTGAGCTAAACTGATAACCAGTCATCCATCATCACAGGTAAGTGTGCAACCTGCTGAGCCACTAACACCCTCTGCCCAATTTTATAACTAAGAATGAACTAAGAACTAAGAATGGAGTTCTTACTGTTCTACACATGTACTGTATAGTGACAGCTACAGCTATGTGAAATCCAGAATTCTACCAGTGTAATTCATGTGGAATGGCTATTCCACTACCAGAATACTTTTCAGACATTATTATTAAAGTCTATGGAATTCTGAGAAGCCTGTCTTGGTACGTCATAGAAACATAGAAACATAGAATTTGACGGCAGATAAGGACCACTTGGCCCACCCAGTCTGCCCATTTCCCTACCTACTGGATAAGCTGCAGATCCTAGTTAACCAGCAGCCTACTTCTTCCTACCCCAACCCCCTAGAATTGCCTTATGACTGTCCCATGCATGCTTGAATTCCACCACTGTTTTTGACTCCACAACCTTCTCCGGAAGGCCGTTCCATGCATCCACAACCCTCTCTGTGAAAAATACTTCCTTAAATTACCTCTGAGCTCGCTCTATCTTCAAGTGTGCCCTCTTGTTCTTGCACACCTCTTTTTTTGAAAGATGCTACCCTCTTGTACTTTGTTGATTCCGTTGAGGTACTTGAACGTTTCTATCATGTCCCCCCTCTCCCTCCTTTCCTCGAGGCTATACATATTAAGCTCTTTAAGTCTCTCTTCATATGTCTTCCGGTGCAGACCCTGCACCATTTTAGATGCCCTCCTCTGGACAGCTTCCATCCTGTCTATGTCCTTGCGGAGATTGGGTCTCCAGAACTGCACACAGTACTCCAGATGGGATCTCACCAGCTGTCTGTACAGAGGGATAATAACTTCCTGTTTTCTACTGGTGATGCCTCTCCCTATGCATCCCAGTATCCCCCCAGCCCTCCTTGCTGCCCTCTCACATTGCTTGCCCACCTTTAGGTCATCTGATATGACTACCCCCAGGTCCCTTTCCATTTTTGTTGTTAGTATCTCACCCCCCATTGTGTACTCTTCCCCTGGGTTTTTGTTTCCCAGGTGCATTACCTTGCACTTCTTAGCACTGAATCTAAGCTGCCATACATTTGACCATTCCTCTAACCTTGCCAAATCCCTTCTCATCCTTTCCACCCCATCCTGTGCATCAACTCTGTTGCAGATCTTTGTGTCATCTGCAAAGCGACATACTTTTCCTTCCAGTCCTTCTGCAATGTCGCTTATAAAGACATTGAAGACGACTGGTCCTAATACTGAACCCTGCGGTACCCCACTAGTAACCCTCCTTTCTTCTGAGTGGACTCCATTTACTATTACTCTCTGTGTCCTATTTTCCAGCCAATTCTTTACCCAGGCTGTCATCTTGGGACCCACTCCCAGGCTGGCTAACTTATATATTAATCTTTTGTGTGGGACTGTGTCAAATGCCTTGCTAAAGTCTAGCTAGGCCATGTCCACAGCCCTTCCCTGATCTACTACTTTGGTCACCCAGTGAAAGAAATCTATCAGATTTGTCTGGCATGACCTTCCTGCTGTGAATCCATGCTGCCTAGGGTCCTGTGCCCCTCTGGCCTCTTGATACTCGACAATTCTTTCCTTTAGATGTGATTCCATCATTTTCCCTATCACCGAGGTTAAACTAACAGGTCTGTGGTTTCCTGCTTCTGCCTTGCTCCCACTTTTGTGAAGGGGAATCACATCTGCCCTCCTCCAGTCCTCGGGTACCACCCCATCCTCCCATGATTTGTTAAAAGGGCAGTCAGTGGTGTCACTAGTTCTACCCTTAGCTCTTTTAGAATTCTGGGATGAATCCCATCTGGCCCCATTGCTTTGTCCGCCTTCAGTTTTAAGAGTTATTTCAGAACCCTTACTTCTGTAAATGGACTGGTATCAACTTCTGTATCCAGAGTGTTTCTACTGTTTGTTTTATGTACCTCCCCCTCTTCATTTGTAAATACTGAGCAAAACTATTTGTTTAGTATCTCTGCCTTTTCACAGTCTCCCTCTGCCCACCCTCTCTCCCCTTTTTTAAGCCTCACTATCCCTCCCTTGGTCTTCCTTCACTCCTGATGTACCTATAAAGGTTTTATCCCCTTCTTAACTGAGTTGGCTATCTTTTCCTCGGTTTGGGCCTTTGCTGTTCTGACTGCCTTCACAGCCTCCTTTTGCTTTAACTGATACAGTTCTCTGTCCTGCTCCTTCTGTGATTTCTTGTACTTCCTGAATGCTTTCTTTTTCTCTTGAACCTTCACTGCCACTTCCTTTGAGAACCATAGTGGTTTCTTACATCGTTTCGTTTTGTTTATTTGCTTCACACAAAGGCTTGTTACCTCTGTCATGGAATAGTTTTCTGCAGATTGTTTTAGGTCATCTTTAGATCTTTCAGTTAACCACATAGGAGAAACCTGATCATTTGAATGCATGCATGTTACAGGGGTGAGAGGGGAGGAGTCAAAAAGTGTAGGGTCCTGCATCATCATCACGGGCCATGAGCAGGAGTTCCTGTGGGAATTTGTGGATTTCATCATGGATCTGGCTCTGGGATCCTCCAGCCTATTACTGGTGTGTGATTTCAGTGCATGGGTTGCTGGTAAAGAATCATGATTTGGCCACCAATTCTTTCAGCTAATGTAGTGTTAGACTTTGCACAGGCAGTTGCCACTACTGCTCACCAACCTGGACAAACCTTGAACCTGGTTTTGTCACTTGGCTTCAACATCTTGGAGTTGAGGTGGTTCTAAGCAGTTGGTTAGATCATTACTCTATCATCACTATCAACAAGCACCATGACCAGATTCAAATGTGACATTTGAGGGTCTACGTAGTTGTAGTAACTCAGGATCAAGTGTGCCCATTATAGTGGCACCAAGTCCTGAGTCTTGAGGGAAGTATGACAATGTTGGAGATTATCATATGACAGCATAGAGTTCTGCTTTTGTACTGCTTAATCAGTGTGTCTAGTCCTATAGTATCTGCTTTCTGGAATCACTTTCTATTCGATTTCTAGAGCCAGGACATACTGTAGTCTTTACATAGCCCAAGCCATCATCAGGGAACTTAAACAAAATTATAATCTTTTTAGAAATATTCAATTTCTGTTTCATACACTATACTGTTTGTATATAGCTTCCCAGTATTCTTTATACTATAACTGTAGTCCAGAATCCCCATCTTGAAGTACATGCTCATGTTTCATATCAATGCTCGTGCCCTTTGTTTGCTATAACCCCACTTTGTTAGTTTGCTTTGATTACTGTTTGGATGCACTGTACTTACCTTTACAGTTTTTATTTTCTGTGTATATTTTAGTCAGTAAGTAACTATTCCTGCTGACTGACAGTAACCCATGGACTGCTGCTATTCTCCTTGGGACCCCCCCCCCCATGAAAACAAGATGCTGCATTTCATGGGGTTATACTATTTGGAGTAATTTCAAATAAATAAATTATATATGTACAATGTATGTTTCTATGCACATTAAAATGAAATTATGATCACTGTACACCCCATAGAATTTATCTTCTCTGGCTGCTTGTCCTCCTCTGACATTAGAATCTTCTGCAATGGCATTACAATATGTGTGGTGGAAGTGATTATGATACTATAAACACAGCATTTTGATGTCATGTGTAAACAAGCAGCCAAGTTAAATGATATCTGGGGAACAGAGGTCATGTTTTGATGTTAATGTACATAGTTACATTCAAAAAAGGGGGAGGGAGTATTTATTGCCATATGTACTTCTGTAATTTTGATGTGCATGTCCAGGCCACTGCTGTAAACTGCTGTTGTGCCAGTGGGCTCCACCTGGTTACTAAAGTCCAAATAAATAAATCAATAAGCAATTGCCAAACATGCAGTATGGGAATTATAAGCTTAAGATTTCTAAAATATATGGTTTCCAATGCTACCTCTGAGACATCAGGGTCTCATAAAAGAATATTACTAAGGCAGCCCAGTAGCATAATGGCAGAGCAACTGACAGTTATGCCCCTAACATGGGTTCCTGAATGGATTTGGGTCTTTCAGGGGATGGACAGCAGAGAGAGGTTTGAGCTTCCCTTAGACACCTTTCCACCCTCAAGATGGGGGGTATACACATCCTGCTTGTTGGCTGCCACCCAGAGGAATCTGGATGGGAGAACAGCAGGACCACATGGGAAGGGATCCCACGCCTGGGCACAGGGGGCATCTCTGTGGAGGAGCATGTATATTACATGCATGTGGGACCAGGAGAAAATTTAGAACAAACCCCTCTGACCATGGATAGATAATGGCCTGGTCCTCTGCAGGACCCACGCCAGTGACTGGGCAAGGCTGACTAGATCCTGTGGAGAGAACACCAGAGTAAGTTAAGACCCAGGGATGTTGGGTGGCAGGGCTTGAGGAGCCACCTGTCCTGATGTGGGCAGGCTGGTGGAGCACAAGGAAGAAATAATAGCCAAAATAAAAATATTACCAAAGAAGTCACAGGGCCTGATATTCAGAACTTGCCATAGACCTATACAAGCTTCAGCAAGTAGCAGTTTGTGTTGCTAGCTGGTGCACCAGGGACCCTGCACCTGAGTTTAGTACAGGTGAGGTCCTTGAGCCAAACAAGGCTGGCCCACTCACTCCAGTCCAGCATACAAAAGGTGCAGAGAAGGAAAATGCTGCAACTGCAGAACAGCCCTGTGCCATGGCAACCAATGCCAGAGCCCATTGGCTGCATGCCCAGGTAGCCGACAGCAGCTGTGGGTGGGGGGTCTGGGAGGTCTGGCAGGAGTGGAGTGGGAGGGGGGTAACAGAGACCTGAGGCCTTGCAAGACATAGACAGCATGAGTGCGTGGGACATGCAGGGTGGCCATGAAGATGGCTGGGGGGAGCAGAAACACTTGGAGACATGGCAGGACTGGGACATGGTGTGAGAGTGGTGGGTAGCACGTGGGTCTCCAGCATCACCTGGCCTTATAGCCTGTGAAATGCCTGGTACAACCACAGGTTGGCAGTGCCACCTATCCTGAACCGGCACTGTGATGGCAGCAGTGTAACACTGTACCTGCACCCTATGTAGGTGTGGCATGAAGGTGTTTTTGGATTTAGGTCATCCTCAGTTGGCACAGGCTCCCCTCCCTCCCTGCACCAGTGCAGGGGATGGTGCAGAATCTGTTAGAGCAGCCCCAGACTGGTCTAAATCCTGGGGAGCCCTTCACCCGTTGTGGCTCTTGTGAAATCCTGAAAAAGGGATATGGTAACACCGCTGTGGTGCATGCCCCCATCCGCCAGTGTACAGCGATGCATCTGCTGAAAGAACAGTGCAAGTGCGGCTGTTGCAGGCAGCTCCACATTTGGCACAGGTGGCATTTGAATATCGGGAATGGTGCACAGTGTAGTGCAAGAGGCCCCTTATGCCATTCCATGTTGGTGCAAGCACTGTGAACCATTCCCAATAGTCTGAAAATCAGGCTCTGGATTCTGAACATTTTGAGGTAAAGTGCAATGTGAAGCATAAATAAATAGTGCAGATGAGGAACAGGTATATTTTTCTTTTTAATCTTAGTTATTAACGGAAATCATTTCAGACTTTTATCTTCAGAAAGTAAAACAAAATTGGGGCAACCTACCCATATTTTTATTTATGATATGTCGAGAATAAATTAGTCATCAAAAGGACAATGGAATGTGATACATGTAATACATGTAAAAGAGCACCATCATATAAAATCATAACTTGAAATGTCACATGCTGAATATCATACTCTTTGAACTGTAAATGGCATTCAAATCATGCTTAATAGCAACCTTATTTTAATAACTATAAAACATTTGATGATTTTTCTCCTAGTTTATAATATATAATTTTTTTTATATAAAATAATGTTTATAACATGGCATTATTAATGCAACTGTCTCTCACTTTTCAGAAAATGGTAATAGAGGTTAAGGGAGAGCACATCTATATGCAATGAGAAATTAGAGAGAAAGCTGGTGCAAATCAGTCACTAAGAACACCATCTGTAGTCATTATTCTTTTCTGTTTTTAAACTTTGAGTCAGTGCCAGCAGAGTGCATGGCATGATCATAGAGTAGGAAAACAGATGTTGTAAACAAACACGAAGCATCTACTCTCCGATTGGTTAGGTCTTATGGCAGAGCTGCAATCTCTCACTCATTTGGAATGAGACCTGCTCATTTTTAGCCTAAATAGGAAGTTAAGCTCCACTGTGTCTAATGTAAATGGAAAATGAAATAATAAACTCCCTCACATTTCTGATCATGTCTCACACATTAGAAGATTCTTTCTGAAGGTACTGTAAAGTGTGTCATGTAATACTTTATCAAGCATCAAGACACAAGATGGAGTGTGTTATGCTGGGATAACATCACACATTGGGTACATTGTGAGGCTTGAGGCGCAGCTGAGTGACACCAACCACCTAAAAAGTGACATCAACCATTACCAGCGTAACACACCCTGGAGTGTCTTATAATAAAATGGATCATATAGAATTACAAAAGTCTTTTTATGTAGAGTTGCCTTAGATTAGTTTCTGACTATGATGTTGTGCTGCGATAACCTCATGCCTGGAAATGACTATTGGCCATTCAGCTTTCAATTTTTTTTAATTATTTTATAATGCTGTAATATTTTTTTTTTAATTACTGTTCGCATTCTGTTGTTTATATGCTATGTATTTAGTGCTCATTTTTATATTGTATTTGTTCTTGAAAGCAGTTTTCATCTGTTTTTATTGACAGGAACAGAAGAGATTCACTTGCCTAGCCAAGAGCAGGATTGTGCACAACTACCCAAACTAGAAATGTATGAGAACAGTCACAGTCACCTTTCATGAAGGATTGATTTTTGTGAGGCTATGATCTGCAGTAACTAAAGGTCAGATTAGCTCTGAATTCTCTATCACTTTGGCCTTTAGAGGTAAAGTTCAGTTTGTCATTCAAACTAGTACTCTTGAAAGTGAATTACAATGTTTCCAGTTTCTGAACTTTGAAAATGCTTAATATGATTCCTGAATGTTGCAATGAATGATAAGTTTAAGGAAATACAGGTACTGCTTCTAAAATGAGGATTTTTTTGGCTCCAAGTTTTATTCATTTATAATATTTTTAATGTGATCAGTGATTGTGTCACTAGAGAGGCATATTCGCTGCTTAGTAAAAATGGAAAAATACCACTAAAAGGTTATGATTTGCATTGTTCAGTAAAACACTTTGCATGAAGGGAACATGGAAACACATAATTAGGAAACATCTAATTCATTTTATTGACAATGTATTCAATGCCTCTGCCTGTATGAAGCTATGTCAATCACCCAACCGAAAAAGCACAAAGAATCTGGTATTATATAGGGCCATGCTGTCACATAAGATGGCAGTGTGGCTATAAGTTATGTATATGAATGAGTTAGGGACGGGCAACCAAGTTTTAATTCAGATATGACCCCCCCCCCATAATGGGGGTATTAGATTGACTTGGATTATTTTAGTCAGATATAAAGCATTAGAGCTCCTCTTGATCAGAACCAGAGCTGGGCCAATAAGTGATGGAAAATATTACATCATGTGGCCCCGTTCAGATTACAATTGGGTTCCCCTGCGAGGCTGGCTCTCTCAAATTCCTGGAAATCCATGACAGAAACTGAATCCAATCACAGCCAGCTCACTTACCTTTAAAGTGAATAGTGCAGTGGACATGAATAGAATCACAGGTCAGCAGTTATGCAGTCAGTGACATTTCCAAAATGAGCTTAGATACATGCATAAGAACGTACCTCATGCCAGAATGCCAGGGTTATCCTTTTCACTGTTTCTCTGGGGGTGATGAGCTGTAACATCCCCTTTACAAACCTCTAGATTGGGGCAGAAGAAACCTTGGCTTATTAACTACAGAACTTGTCAGCTAGAAAGAAAGAGGAAGAGGGACATATAGTAGCCAGAGGCAGTCCAGGTCTGAAGACACCAGCCCCTCACAGAAATGCAGGTAGTCAGAGAGCCACAGCTGTGGTTCTCTGATGAACCGATGAACCTGACCTGCCAGACTGCCACCTGTAGTCCAGGTCTGAAGCCACCAGCCCCTCACAGAAATGCAGGTAGTCTGAGAGCCACAGCCGTGGTTCTCTGACGAACCCGACCTGCCAGACTGCCATCTGCAGTCCAGGTCTGAAGCCACCAGCGCCACACAGAAATGCAGGTACGGACTTGCCCTCAGGGACTGATTACCTCCAGGAAGGGAGCCCTAGCTGCCAATTTTTTTGCTCACCCACCCACCCCCGGTCCTGATTAAATACACATAACCCCGCCCCGGCTTTCTAGCTCATTTCTCTCTAGCTCCCCCCCATCCTTATTCTACTATGTGTGTCAAATCATGGATCCTGTTCTGGTCCTTCTTCCATCTCATATCGCATGACCAATATATGCCACCTCAAGCCTTTATTACTGTGGATACTAATCTGATCTGCTCTGTAACCAGTTCCTGTCCCTACATGGATATATGCCTTTTCAACTCCCCAATTCTTCAACACTATTTGCATGTTACCTTTAATGCTGGTACACAAAATTAATTACCACCTCAGCTTATGACTTCCGCCAACATCATAGAGGCATCACCTCTACAGATAGCAGTCAGAGTACTCATCTATGCCACCCTTAGTGGGAAGGGCAAAAAATGTTGGGCCGCACCCCCCAGGACAATGGCCCACAACAACGTAAAGGGGTTACCAGTACGAAGCTTACTATTGCCACTCTAAGAAAATTTTTACTCCTTCTTCTCCTGTGCTCAGGAAATGTGGAGCTCAATCTGGGGCCATCAGCTGCAATCACATCACCCTCTGACCTTGCTACACTGAAAGGCATGAGTTTCCTCCAAATTAATGTATGCAGTCTGTTAAAAAAGTTCTCCATGATCCAGGTCTGGGTCCTCCATACTTGATCAGACAACCTAGTGGTTTCAGAAACCTGGCTTAGACCGGCCACCTCTGACAGGGAAGTCAATATCCCTAACTGTTTACTATTTAGAGCAGACAGACACTCCAGGGGTGGAGGGGTTGCCATCTATGTCAAGGATAGGTATACGGCATCCTGTCTGAGTGCTTTATCTGTTACAAATGCTTATGAATGCCTGTCTCTTCAAGTCACCATCTCGCACACTTCAACATTATGTATCATAGGGTGCTATAGACCGCCTTCTGTCGATCTACAATTATTACCTCATCTGAGTAACATCATTGAACAACAATCCTCAGAAATAATTATTCTTGAGGTTCTTAATTTAGACTGGCTATCTAAAACCACTGCTCCTCTCATAGCTTTCTGTGACACCCATGGATTATCACAACTCATTGTTGAACCAACACGAGTAAATAAAAAGAACGTGGATAACAGCTCCCTGCTAGATGTTATCTTAGTGAATAAATAAAATCTCTTCTCCTTTGCCAGCACCTTCTTCAGTGATATCAGTGATCACTCATTTATTGCTTGCATAAAATCAAGCAACAAACAAGCTAAGAACAGACAGAACACCAGGAAGAAGGAGCTACTGGTATAACTAAAACTTCTCTACTGGGACTAAGAACTAGAAATCTTGTACTGGGACCTTCAATTTAGGGTAAAAAAAGAGTTAGTGTGTTTGTCAGAGGTAGTTGAAGTAAATTGTTATCTGTTATCTGTGTTATCTGTGTACTTATCTATGTGCTTGTCACAGGTGTCAGAAGGGAATTGTTATCTGTGAAATTAACTAACTGTAGAAAGATTTGCAAAGTAGGGGGAGTGGCTTAGCTAGAAGGAGCCAGGTTAAAACCAGATTTAAGCACTGCCCTAGATAACTTCTGCCAGAGAACAGACAGAACACCAGAAGGATGGAGCTACTGGTATAACTAAAACTTCTCTACTGGGACTATATTGCCCTCCTTCCCTGCCCTCCACCCCCTACCCTAAATCAGTTCTACTTTTATAGGCACAGGATTTAACTGACAACAGGAACTTTCTGTTTGGGAGCAGGAAGTGAGTGATCACAGAGCCACCAAAGACTCACCATCCTAGAAGGGCAAGAGTAGCTCTCTGCCCCCCAGCTGCTGGAGGTCTGACTCTGAGCAAGTAAGAAGACTACTGAGAAATATAGGAACTTCTTGTCTTAGAACAAGAAGATCAGGAGCTAAAAGGGCACAGAGACAGTAAGTAAGTAGGGGGAAGACATAAAGAAAAAAAAAAGAAAAGAAACAAACAGAGGAAAGAGTAAGTATTCCAAACAACAGTAAGGGGGCCAGAAAAAAGACATGATGGGAGTGATGTAGTGCAGTAGCTGTGGAGCAGTAGTCTTCTGGAAGATGTTATGGAGGATACAGTGTTGTCCCATCTGCAAGCACTTTTCTGGGCTAAGGGGAGGAGGTTGCTCATCTCCAGGCTGAGTTGGCCAGGATTTGTGGGACCACATCTCCCACCCAGGGACCACCAGAGTCACTGCCATTGCCTCAGAGGTTGCCAAGAAAGAGGAGCAGTTGGACCGCAGTGGGCTCAGGGAGGGTGAGGGTGGTGGAACAGAGGTGCATCCCTCCAGTTGTACCTCTCCACAACTTCTATGCCATTCTGGAAAAGTGTGATTCCTCTATTGAGGCACCCACAGTGGAGACCAAGGAGGATGCTGGGAACCTCCACAAAGGAGACCTACAGGAGGGTGACATGGGACCCCACAGGGGAAGGAAACAACTCCTGGTGGGGGACTCCATTGTTAGGAAGGTAGAACTGGAGGATGAAGGGGAGAGGGAGGTAAGGTGCCTGCCTGGCGCCATGGCTTGGAGGGACAGGGACTGAATCCTCAGTATCACAGGAGCAGCTGTACAGGGGAGGGAGCTGGATGTCATTGTCTACCTAGGGACAAATGACCTGGCTATGAAAGGGATCAGAGCAGTGCAAGAAGCATTTGTGGAGATGGGGAGGGGCCTTAGACAAATAGCACACATGGTAACCTTCTCGGAGGTGCTGCCTGTCTATGGGCACGGATGAGGATAGGGTGCTCCACACCATGGGATTCAATCAGTGGTTGAAAAACTGGTGCAGAGCTCAGGGATTTGGCTTCATTGGGGACTGGGGGTCCACCTGGACAGATGCAGGCCTATACTGGCATGATGGTCTGCATCTATCCATGAGGGTAACCAGGATCCTAGGTGATAGGTTTAAATACCTCATTGGCAAGCATTTAAACTAGCCAAGGGGGAAGGCACTGGAAAGGAGCAGGTAAATCCTAGTCCCCCCCCCAAAATCAGGGTACTAAGTGAGGTAGACACCAACATAGAGATGTCAATAGGGAGAAGCACAGGGGTAAATGGAGAAAGTGACAAACGCAATAAGGACAGGGATGGGGCAAAAATGGGTAAGGCCATCAAGAAATGGAGGGTAATGAGTACCAACACCCATAGTCTGGACAACAAGCTCCCTGAACTGGTGGCCTTGATGGAAGAGGGATGCCTGGATATCGTAGTAGTCACAGAAACATGGTACACAGAGAACCATGACTGGGATGTTAACATACCAGGGTACACAACCTACAGGAGAGACAGGGAGGGCAGAAGGGGAGGAGTAGCCCTCTATGTAAGGGAAGGGATAAAAGCAACTGAACAACAGAGTAAACAGGAAGGAGAGGAGGCACTGTGGGTCACCTTAGAGACTGGAAATTGCACCACAATTCGCACAGGGGTTGTATACAGACTCCCATGTCGGGGGAGGGAATGGACAAGGATATGATAGAAGGCATACTTAGGATAGCAGAGAAAGGGGAGATACTGTTGATGGGGGACCTTACTATGCCAGATGTTAACAGGAGCACCTTTGCTGCAGCCACATCCAAAAGCAGGGCCATTCTTCTTGCCCTTCAGGTGGCATGCCTCAGACAGCTAGTTTTGGAACCTACTCATGGGGGAGCAATCTTAGACCTTGTACTCTCAAATGGGGACAGTGAGAGGATCTCAGATCTAGAAGTGGGTAGCCATTTGGAAACAAGTGACCACCAAATAGTGTGGTTCATGATAAACTCAGCTACAGAGTCAAGCCATACAAAAGTGAGGGTTCTGGACTTCAGGAGAGCTGACTTTGGCAAGATGTGAGAGTGCCTCAGAAAAGCACTATCAAACAGGCTAGAAGGAGGGGTGGAGCAACAATGGGGAAATATAGAAACTGCCATCACAGAGGCAACAAACCTTTGTGTGAAGCAAATAAACAAATCAAAATGAAAGAAAAAGCCACTATGGTTCTCAAAAGAAGTGGCAGTGAAGGTTAGGGAGAAAAAGATAGCATTTAGGAAGGATAAGGAAACACAGAAGGAGCAGGGCAGAGAACTGTACCAGTTAAGGCAGAAGAAAGGAAGCAGGGAGGGTAGTCAGAATAGCAAAGGCACAAACTGAGGAAAAGATAGCCAACTTGGTTAAGAAGGGGGATAAAACCTTTTATAGGTATATCAGGGAGCGTAGAAAGACAAGGGAGGGATAGTGAGGTTGAATAGAATGGATGGTGGGTGGGCAGAGGTGACAGTGAAAAGCAGGGATACTGAATGAATACTCCTGTTCAGTATTCACAAAGAGGAAGTGGGGGAGGTGCCTAATACAATTAAAAGAAGCACTCTAGAGAGGGGGGTTGATCCCAGTCCTTTCACAGAAGAAAGGGTTCTGAAAGAATTCCTAAAACTGAAGGTGGACAAAGCAATGGGGCCAGATGGAATTCACCCCAGAATTCTAAAAAAAATAAGCAGAGAACTAGTGACACAACTGACTACCCTTTATAACAAATCATGGGAGTATGGTGCGGTACCTGAGGACTGGAAGAAGGCTGATGTGATTCCCCTTCACAAAAGTGGGAGCCAGACAGAGGCAGAAAACTATAGACCTGTCAGTTTGATCTCTGTGGCAGGGAAAGTGCTGGAATCACTTCTGAAGGAAAGAACTGTTGAGTACCTAGAGGCCAGTGGGGCACAGGACCCAAGGCAGCATGGGTTCACAGCGGGAAGGTCATGTCAGACAAATCTAATTGATTTCTTTGACTCTGTGACCAAAGTAGTAAGCCAGGGAGGGGCTGTGGACATGACCAACCTAGACTTTAGCAAGGCATTTGACACAGTCCCACACAAAAGATTAGTACTCAAATTAACCAGCCTTGGAGTGGGTCCCAGGGTGGTAGCCTGGGTAAAACATTGGCTGAACAACAGGACACAGAAGGTAATTGTAAATGGAGTCTAATCTGAAGAAAGAGGGGTTACTAGTGGGGTACTGCAGGGTTCAGTACTGGGTCCAGTCCTTTTAAGTGTCTTTATAAGTGACATTGCAGAGAGACTGGAAGGAAAAGTATGCCTCTGCAAATGACACAAAGATCTGCAACAGGGTTGATACACAAAGAGGCATGGAAAGGATGAGAAGGGACTTGGCAAGGTTGGAGGAATGGTCAAAAGTATGGCAGCTTGGATTCAATGCAAAGAAGTGCAAAGTAATGTACCTTGAAACAAAACCCAGGGAAGACTACATAATGGGGTGAGTAACAACAACAAAATGGAAAGGGACCTGGGGTAATCATATCAGATGACCTTAAGGTTGGAAAGCAATATGTGAAGGTGGTAGGAAGGCTGGGGGATACTGGGATGTATAGGGAGAAGCATCACCAGCAGAAAACAAGAAGTTGTTATCCCTCTGTACAGACAGTTGGTGAGACCCCATCTGGAGTACTGCGTCCAGTTCTGGAGACCCCATCTCAGCAAGGACATAGACAGGATAGAGGCAGTCCAGAGGAGGGCAACTAAAATGGTGCAGGGTCTGCAAGAGAAGCTGTATGTGGAGAGACTAAAGGAGCTTAATATGTATACCCTTGAGGAAAGAAGGGAGAGGGAGGACATGATAGAAACTTTTAAATACCTCAGTGGAATCAACAAAGTCCAATAGGGTAGCATCTTTCAGAAAAAGAGATGTGCAAGAACAAGAGGACACAATTTGAAAATAGAGGGGGGACGGCTCAGGGGCAATGTGGGAAAGTATTTTTTCACAGAGAGGGTGGTGGATGCATGGAACAGCCTTCCTGAGGAGGTTGTGGGATCTAAAACTGTGGGAGAATTCAAGAATGCATGGGACAGACATAAGGCAATTTTTTGTGGGGGGGTAGGAAGAAATAGGCTGTTGGTTAAATAGGATCTGCAGTTTATCCTCTAGGTAGGGAAATGGGACGACTAGGTAGGCCAAGTGGTCCTTATCTGTCGTCAAAGTCTATGGGCCGGATATTCAAACTGCGCCCAAAAAGTGCACAACAGCAAGAGCAAGCGCAAGTCACTTGCGCACATGCACAATCGTCGCGATATTCAAACATGGAGCAAGGCCAATTGCGCAAGCAGCCAACGTCTGAATATCGCACAAACTGTGCCATAGCGCAACCAGGAAGGGGAAGCTGAGCAGATACGATGTGCCATAGCGCAACAAGGCCAGCCCAGCTGAGCAGTCCAGAGGCCCATAGGACAAGCAATGACACCCCCAGCAGCATAGCAGTGGAACTGCACAACCAGGGAGGTAGGCAGAGGCCCACCACCCATGCCACAGATGGGCACAGGGACACACTGCAGAACTAACAATGCACCTCCACACCCCAAGAACAGCACAACTGGGAGGGCGAATATCAACCGCCCATGGGGACAACAAAGAAAGCACATCCGGCCGTGTTACTGCAGCACACCCACTGGCAAGCTGAGACTGCCACACAAAGGGGGCGGACCACCCCAGTGTCCAGCAGCCCCCCCGTGTGCACAGCACACCCTGCACTGTGACCCCAAGACACCACCCATGAGCAGTGACTGTGACTGTCACTGCAGGACTCCCCAGGCCCCTCCCTGGCACAATGCAACCATGTGTACCACCGAACCATACAAGCCAGACCCACCAGGAGCACCCAGCGGTGTGTGGCAGCACACGGCCAGTCCGGCTGAAAGCCACCCCCACACCAGGGACACTCCCCCATGCACACACACACACAATCCCAGGACAATACCACACCAGATGCCATGCACACCACTGCAACTGAGCACCCATAGCCAGCTGCAAATCAGAGACCACTACAGTATTCATACAAAATAGATTTATAAAAGAATATCAACAGGAACACACAACAATAAACTATGTACAGAGAGATATATACAAGAAAGGGGTGGGTGCGGGTACAAGGTAGGGGTGGGTAAGGGGCAGGGGTGAAGAACTTGGTGAGGGAAGGCAGGGTGTGAGGGAAGGGTAAAGGGGGTAGGTGTGGGACAGCTACTGTCCTCCAGGCTGCACAGCAGCAGGTTGCCCCTGGTCTCGTGGCCTCCTCCATCGGCTGACACCCCTCCGGTGCATCTCCTGCAGAATGGATAGGGACACCATGGACACCTCCAGCAGGTGGTGGACAGCCCACTCAATCCTGTGCAGTACCCGGACACCTAGAGCAAGGGAACAGAATCAATGGCTGTGACTGTCCACAACTCTGAAGCCCACCCAACATGCATGGCATACAGCCAAGTGCCCCACCCCTGTGATGGACTGCACCCACTCACAGTGACCGTGCACAAGACAAGCCCAACCAGGCAGCAACAGCCATGTGTGCCACTGCACACACCACCCATGCCCAGCACAGCACAACCAAGGCTGTCCAGTGGCGTGGCTATGTCGTGGGAAGGTAGTGCCACAGCCATGTGCCCAGTGCATGCATGGACCACCAGTGACTCACTCACAGACATGCAGTGCCACTGGACAGTGCTGACTGTCACATGTCACGTGCATGGCAGTGTTGTCCATGGATGGTGGCCGTGCCCCCCCCACAGCATGCAATAGCATCCATGTTGTAATGACACTCACCCTCATCAAGCCGCTGTATCAGGTGCTGCGGCTGCGGCTGCTGATGTTGCTGCTGCTGTGGCTGTTGCACCCCTCCTCCGCCAGCCACCCTGGCACCACCATCCCATGCCTCAGCCTGTGCCTGCCTCCGCTCCTCCACACCTGTGGGAGACAAAGGAAAAGAAAAACATCAGTGAGATCCCAAAGCAGACAGCCCCTTGCCCCATTGAGTGTGCCTGCCCACACATCCAGACGCAAACAGCACACACCTGCAAACACCCTCACAGCAAACCACAGTCCAACCCACCCCCATGTGCAGATTACATTACACAGTCACCCATGCAGACAATACCGGTGCATACACAGCACACCCACCTGGCCTGGGCACATTGCCCCTCCTGGCACGCGACCTGAGGCGCGCAAGCAGAGCACGCTCCCTCCTCTGCAGGTCGCCATAGCAGTGCCTACACTGTTCAGGGGTCCTCCTCAGCCCAGTGGCCTGCTCCAGGGCAGCGGTGACCTGCTGCCACACATGGGTGTGTGGCACCTGCAGGGGCACACCCTCGAACAGTGAGCCATAGTGCGGCTCCACCACAGCCACCAGGTTGGCTAACTCCAAAGCCCCCCATTGTGGTGCACTCCTGCGTGCCATTGTCAAACTGTACAGTGGCAATATGGCGCTCAGCAGCGCGGCAACCCCACATGGAAATGTTTGCAATACAACTCCATCACTGCCTATCGCGCTGTTCAGACAGCGCCCGTCCGTCCACATCGCGCTGTCACCGAACAGCGCGATAGAGCCATACACATGGCAGACGTACAGCGCCAGGGGCAAAGGTCGTGCACAAGGTCATGGGTCAGTGGCGCAAGGCCACGCACAGTGCCATCGGACGTCCACACGTCCTGCATGATCGGACACCTGCGTGCCAGTGCCACAGTGGACTATTGTGCAGTACTGCCACTGCGCCATGTGGCGACCAGTGCTGTAGCGCCATTGGCACAATGGTGGCCATGGCCTGAATTCCCAATCATGCACAGCATGTCATCAGTGTGGCAGATGCCTGCGTAAGCTACCTGGGCATGCGCAATGCAGTGTACCACACAGTCACAGATATGCGCCATTGGCTCATCCGGCTCAACCGTATTGCGCAAAGTGCAATGGTGCGATATTCAGCTGACACATGCAAATCATCTGATCAGCCATTCAAAGGTGCAGTGGCGTGATTTGCATCTCATTACAGTTGCTCCACTCCTAATTTGCATGCATTGCGCTATAAATGTGCGAAATTGGGCTGCGCTGGCCAGATTCAGTTACTGCAGGTGAGAGGTGGGTTGCATGCTGTGTGATGTTCTGGACAATGGTCATGGGATAACGCTGTAGACTGCACAGTGACAGGTGTCCACTTCCACCCATACAGATCGACATGACCGAGCAGAGCCAAGGTGAGGTGAGGATGGTGGGCGGAGGAGGGCCCAACTTCACCACGCAGAGACAGAGGCCCTCTTCCAAGCCTACCTGGAGGAGGCCACTACTGAGTGGACGTCGGGGCACCCCTCAGGCCCATGTGGCTGCATGGGAGGGGGTAGCTCGGGCAGTGAACCTGCACAGAAGCCACCAGTGCTCCATGCAGGAATGCAAAAAGAAGATGGGGACAGACCACAGGAGGGTGAAGGAGAAGGTGGCAGCCCTCAGGGCGGCACGGCTGGCACAGGTGGGGGCCAGCCAGCGGTGGTGGAGCTGACCCCAGCTGAGGACCGACTGACTGCATCAATGCAGCAGAGTGCTATTGAGGGCATACCAGGAGGTGGATTCCAGACAGGTGGAAGCCCATCACTGCACCGGTATGACATGGTGGTGGTGTTGGGGGGGTTGTTCACATGCACTCACATGTCCTCACTTTCTGTTACAGATCCTGTTCGTCTTCAGGGGATGGTGGTGGTGGGTCCAGGAAGTGAGGAAGACCTGCTGGACATGGAGGAGGGTCCATCCACCTCTGTCACCAGCCAGCATGCACTGCACCAGCATGCACGCCAGGCTGCCAACTCAGGTGTCGGTGAGTCAGGTGTGGGGGGTGCACAGCCTGTGTCTCAGCAGTCTGGCATGCAAGCATGCCAGCACGCTGTGACTGTGGCTGTAGCACGTACCTGCACCATTGATGATGCAAGGACTGCAATGGGCAGTGACATGTGTGTGTCCCATGATGGACACACAGCAGGCCAGCACGTGCCCCTGGGCCTAGCTGGTTCCAACGTGTGTGCCAGCATGTCAGCACAGTCCCAGGCTGTGCCTGTCAGCACCGGTGGGGCAGCACCGGTGGCTGTGCAGGTGTCTGGCACTGTTGCGGCCACAGCAGTGGAACGAGTGGTCCCTGGGGCACAGCGGTTGGAGGGGCAGCAGCAGCAGTCACCCACCAGGTCTGGGGCTACAGTGTCCAGCGGTGGCACATGCCCACCCCGCCCATTATGCCCATTCTGGTCCTGATGAACAGCCCCACCATCAGGGGTGTTGAGCATCAGGACCTTCCATACCCTGGGGGACAGGATGCCGTTGTGCAGAGTACCCATTTTAACAGCACACCCGCCTGCTGCGGGAATCAGTACAGCAGCAAAGGCGGGTTGCAACGTCCGTAGAGGCACTGTGCGTGGCTGTGGAGCGGCACAGCAGGGACTGTGCTCTGATCCTTGCAGAGATGGTCCATATGCGGATGGATGTGACCGCCGCCATTGACAGGCAGACCCAGGCATTGGTCGCTGTCGTGGCTGCATTGGGCACACAAGCAGGTGCCCCTGTACTGCGCACCCCACACAGTACGCTCTCCACTCCCCATTCCCGGCGTCATGTGACACCCAGCCTGTCAATGCCGGGTTCTGTTGTGGGCATCCCGAGCACCCCTGGTGCAGGTATGTTTGGCATACTACAGACCCAAGTGTGGACAAGGTCACGATCACGCAGTGGGACCCCTGGTGGTCCATCGGTGCCACCCCATGTGGCCCCTGCTCAGCCTGCCAGTGCTGTTGGGTCATGGTGGGGCCACCCACATATCCTCGGTGGCCGTGGAACAGTGCAACATGACTGACCTGTCTCCCAGTGTGGGCCCTGTCTGGTGCTGCCCTGTGTGCACTGTGCGTCATGGTGGGCAGTGCACTGGTGGGTGCCCTGCACATCACGCTGACATACAGACCACCTGCACACCATCCTGACTGCTGTCCACAGGTGCGTGTGCATGATGATGCCTGCATTGTACTGTACACCAAGGTGCAAGGGTGCCCAGCATCTGACACACGTACTTGGACAGTACAGGTGATGGGTGTGGTCTGTGGATCTGTGTGTTTGCCATGTCTGTTCCTGCTCTGCTGTGCACCTGCCCATGTACGCTTTGTGACTGGTGTGTGTGTGTGTGTGTGTGTGTCCATATGACTGTTCACCCCTCCCTGATGGTGTGTTTGTGTGCCTGGTCCCTTCCACTCCCCTTGCTGTCATGCACCCCTGGTGTGTTACTCTGTGTGCCTGTGGGTTGCGCCAGGATGGTGTTGGTTGCACATGGCCCCTTGACTTACCTGTGTCATGCATAATGCTCCTCCGTGATGGTGTCCCGGTGCAGCTGGGCCTGCCGGATCAGTCGGGGGTCCCGCCATCCAAGGGGGGGCTGCTTATCACCATCATCACCGGTGCCACTGGCGTGCCCATCGCTGTCCCCCTCCTCGACCTGAATGGCTATCCCACAGTCTTTGGCCATGTTGTGCAGGATACAACATGCCAGAAATATCCCACAGGCCTTTGAGGGGCTGTACTGTAGGGCACCGCCGGAGGTGTCTAGGCATCGGAAGCGTGCCTTGAGCATCCCAAACACCCGCTCGATGATGTTGCGTGTGGCGGCATGCACCTCATTATAGCGTTGCTGCGATGGGGTCATGGGGAGCCGGTATGGTGTGAGCAGCCAGGGACGGAGTGGGTATCCGCTGTCACCTGTGTGGAGATGGTGGAGATGAGTATCATGTTCAGGTCCATATTGCCAATATCCCTGTGTGCCACTACCATAGCACCTGTGGCATTCCACCCTTGCCCCACGTTTGCAATTCCTACATAGTACTCACCCACTAGATGGCCTGTGGGGATGTCCCCACTCTCGAATCGATGTCACGGTGCGGACTGATACCATATAAAGGCATCATGTGCTCCGCCAGGGTGTGTGGCACAGACATTGATTATGCGCCCAGTGGCATCACACACCACCTGGCAGTTGACACTGGAATAGCCCTTCCTGTTCCTATATGCAGCCCCATCGGGGCCAGGTGGCATGTGAATGGCCACATGGGTGCAGTCTATGGCCCCTAGCATGCCAGGCATATGTGCTATCCTGTGGAACTCCTGCATGTTTGCTGTACGCTCTGCCGCAGTGCTGGGGAACTGGATGTGCTCCGCAGCATGTGGCAGCAGTGTGCTGAGGAATTGGGTGAGGATGCATGATGTGGTCGACTGTATGATGCCTGTGTTGTCCCCTGTCAGCCACTGGAAGGTGCCCGTGGCAAGCAGGCACATGCAGGCTGTCACCTTGGTCTCCACCGACAGAGCGTGACTCTGTCATGAGGGTGCCTGCATCACATCACTGCACAGCTCACAGAGCCGTCTCAGTATTGCCCTGTTCAGGCGGTACCAGCCCACGATCTCTACATCTGTGTACAGCTCAAAGCTGATGCGGGCACGGTACTGCCTGTTGGGGGCGTACTGCCGACGGACCGTTCCACGGCCACATCCCCCTGCAGCATGCATTCTCACCCCTCTCATTACAGCTTCCATGTGGAAGCTGGCACTGTCCATCTCCCTGGCTTGTGACCCCCACTGGCTGATGTTGCTCTGTTACCCCCACTGTCCTGACTGCTACCTCCATTGCACCAGGTACCCCCGCTGGCCTCTGCAGCCTATGGCCCACACAACTTCCCTTGCCTGCCCTGTTCTGGACTGTCACTGTCTGTCTCTCTCTGTCTGTCTCGCTTGGCATCTCTGTAGCGTTCTTGCACCTCTTCCTTGAGCCTTTTTATTTTGGCTCATTTCACTGTGGCGCAACTTCCGGCTGTTCTGCTGTTGCGCATTGCGCAACCCTTTGAATATCGCATTGCGCTCTTTATGCAGGGATCCACCCCCTTCGGTTGTGCATGCTGTCATTTGCATTGCACTGTTGTTCAGCCTGTTTTCGGAGGCGCAACTGCCTCCTGCTGAATATCGCAGAATGGCGCACTGTCGGACTTGCGCATGCGCAACCCTATAGCGCATGGCGCAACCCTTTTGAATATCCGGCCCTATGTGTTTATGTTTCAAACCTACTACTTCGCTGAAGTTTGCTGCCAAGAGATCTAGATGGAACTTTGATCTCACTGCCTACATAAATGAACTGAAACACTCCTTGTATTGGCAAGAGTTCTATTTGGCAAAAAACACGCAATCAGCATTCGACATATTCAGCAAAATTATCCTAGATGCCCTAAATAAATATGCCCCTATAGTTAAGGTGTGAATAGCAAAACATGCATGTAGGTGGTTCACACCATTATTAAAATCTGCGTTGACTGAAAGAGATAACCTATGGAAAAAAGCATTCAAAACCCAGTCTACTGCAGATTGGTGCAAGTTCAAAAGGGCACAAAACTCATGTACTAGAATGGTTAGAGATACAAAAGCTGCATACTATCATTCTGAATTGATCTCTGCCTCCAAAAATCCTACAAAATTTTGGAAAACCGTCAAGGACTTGTCTGGTCGCACATCAGGTGGCTCACTACTTGATGAACTCTCCTTAAACAATAACACCCTTAGTGACACACTGGAAGTTCTGGATGCCTTCAATAATCACTTTGCGGCTGCAGACTTAGCCTTCAACAATTCCCCTGTGAATTTGATACGCTCTCAGGTGGATAATCAAGGTACAGATCCTAGCATCAACGATTCAGTCTTCTCCTTGCATCCTACTACTCTGAAAGAAGTTGAAGACCTATTGCTAAAACTGGATGTAAAAAAAAGTGCTGGTGTGGATACCCTCGACCCATATGTTTTGAAGGTGGCCATCCATGTGTTAGCCATGCCCATAACCCATTTATTTAACCTATCATTAACTCAAGTATCCATTCCTTCAATATGGAAAACAACACACATCATACACCTGTTCAAGTCTGGAAATCCGTGTGATCTAAATAATTACAGACCAATTTTGATTTTCCCTGTCTTGTCAAAATTACTGGAAAAAGTCATAAGTAATCAGCTGAGGCAGTATCTAGACGCTAATAACCTGCTTAATCAAGTCCAGTCAGGGTTTAGAGCTAAACATAGCACCATTACAGCACTTGCCAAAGTGACTAATGACTGACAAAGAGAGCTAGACAACAGGAATTACACCTGCGCCGTATTCTTGGACTTGAGCAAGGCCTTTGACACTGTTGACTGTTCTCTACTGCTCCCCTCCCTGACCTCACTAGGTGCTGATCCATTATCTTTACAGCGGTTCAACAACTACCTCTCTGATCATTTCCAGCAGGTGAAAGCAGAAGGAGATCTCTCAACTCTCAAACCTCTCCTAAGAGATGTTCCCCAGGGTTCTATCTTAGGACCGATCATATTTGCAATATACATCAACAATATTGATGAAAGCATAACTAAGGCCAACATTCATCTGTTTGCAGATGACACAGTTCTTTACATAAGCCACCCCTCATTACAATCTGCATGCAATGACCTTCAATCTGAGTTCAACCTGCTGCAAACCAACTCCTAAACAAAAAACTATTACTTAATGCCAAGAAAACAAAAGCAATGCTCTTTTCTCCCTCTGCCCAAATGGTAAATTCAGCCCTTTCAGATCCTGTGCCGCAGATTACTACAATTCTTGGCAAGAAGTTGGAATTTGTCCCTAAATTCAAATACCTAGAAGTATGGCCAGACCATAGGATCTCCTTTATAGAGCACATTGAAGAATTACTCAAAAAATTACAACGGAGCCTTGGCCTGTTCTTTAGGATAGCCCGCTTCTTAACTGGAGATGCCAAACTTCAGCTGGTACAATCAACCTTTTTATCCTTGATAGAGTATGCTGACATCCTCTGCAGTTACTGTCCCATTTCCTACCTCACCAAACTTGACACATGATATCATAGAGCTTTGATGTTCATTACAGGCCTGCCTTATTCCACTCACCACTGCTCCCTATATCAATCAGTGGGGTGGAGTTCTTTTCAATTCAGGCGTGATAAAAATGCAGCCTTATGGACCCTGAGAGCCATCTCCAAAAAACTGCCGCAATACATTGTAGACTGTCTTCCTATAAAACCAATAGGCAATTACGCCCTGAGAAGTTGCATTTCTCTCCCACTGATGGTTCCCAAAGTTAACTCTTGCTTTGGCAGGCTGCTATAAGCTTTACACTGTCCTCCTTCTGGAATAAATTGTAAAAAAAAACTGAAACTGAGGTCACCCATCAGCATCTCATCTTTCAAGCTCTTATATTCCTGGGTCACACCTGAAAATAGGCATGTGACTGTCTAGTGTGCTTACCTGGTAAACAAAAGCTAAATAAATAAATAAAATAAATAAATAAATATTCACATCTCAGAAATTATCAGTGCAATTGTTTCCCATTACCATGAATTGTCATCTTGCTAACCTGTACCATTTAACCATGAACGAATTACGTTTAGTGCTTGTCTCCTCCTTGGCCTTGGTCTGTCATCATACTTCATGTAACACCTTGATGCCTCTGTCCTCCCTTGATACTGGTCTATCTTCCCGCTTTCTCCAGCCTTCTTTTTCACAACTCTATACAGCACTCATCCACAATCTACATGCAATCATACTATAAAAGTCCTAACTCCTCTTTCCCTCTCCCCGTAGGCCCCACCACTGCATCAGTTCTACTGACCTATCCTTGAGACTTCACTTCTCACAATATTTATCCTTCGCTTACATATTACATTCCCCTCCTGGTACCCCATCTGCCATTAGTCGGTGGTTCTCCAAGCCATTTGCATGGCTAGTACTAGTGACTGCCCCTGGTAAATGAACTAACTGGTACTTCTATACAGAGAACATGGTTTATATACAGTTGCATGGTTCAATGGTGGACCTGCCTCCTTGTATTTGAATCCTCCTCTGTTATGGCTTGCCTTGTCTTTCTTTTATCATATGATTCCCCTATTACTGCACCATTGTGTTTGTGTTCATACACTTATTTACATGTATTTATATGTTTTCATGATGGATGTTACCCGACCCTGTTCTAACCAGGTCCATCTTGTAAAAGAGCTCTGGTCAATGATGTTTGCTTGGATAAATAAAGATTTTGATTGATTGATTGAACAGCACATTTTTTTTTTGTTTACCCAAGACTGCTGAGTGAAATGCAGCATTTTTTTTTCAGTGGATTACTGCATCTACCAATTTCTCCAGCTGGATCAACTGGAACACTAAGAGATTAGTTGACTTGCCTATGATAACACAGTGACTATTTGACTGTAGTGTAGTTTGAACCTACGATCTCCCAGTTCCAAAGTGAGTGTTTTAACCACAGGTTCTGTGGCATTTCAAAAGGGCTACAGGATATTCAGCTTTCACATTGGCAACAAACAGGGATGTGCAGATGGGACCTCCTTGGCCTAGCATCTCATCAGAAAGATGACACATCTAACAGTGCATCGGCCTCTGCCAGTACTGCGCTGCATGCCAGCTTTGGTTATAAGCCTAAACCCCATTGCTAGACTGGAATTGGCAACCCTCTGACCCAAGGCATGACTGCTGACAACTAAGACACAGAGGTGTATGTATTTTTTACACTTTTTTCTGTAAACCTTTTTTTATTCTGAACTGTTTTCTTGTAATTTGTATATATTGTTTTACTTATTATGTATTGTAATATTATTTTTGTACATTGTACAGTACCTTGGATCTGTTCTGTTCCCTCTGTTCCCACTACCCCCATGGATGCACCTGGAAACAAGTTGATGCCAACTCAGTATGACTTTCCTTATAAAACATTTACAATAGATAAACAGTAGCAATCAATTTTTCAATCAATCAATCATTCAGTCAATATGTGAACCTACCCAAATTCAGTGAAAAGAAAGAACCATTCAACTTTAGCTCATTTTAGTGGTGACACAAGAATTGCTTAGGACAATTCAGAGGAGATGTATACTGTATGTTGCTTATACAACTATAAGAAACATAATTTGATGGCAGAGAAGGACCGCTTGGTCTACCCAGCCTGCCCATTTTCCCTACCACATTATCACCACTGACTGTACTTGATCTACAGCTCTTTCTCCCACTCCTTCCTTTCCACTGCAATTCCCTTGTGCCTATCCTATGCATTTGTGAACCCCACCACAGTTTTCACCCCACCACCTGTGCTGAAAGGCTGCTCCACCAATCCACCACTCTTTCTGCAAAGAATTACTTCCTCACCTCTCCTGAATCTACCCTTCCAGCTTCATAACATGTCCCCTTGTTGTTGTACACCCATTCTTCTGAAAAAAATATTTACCTCCTGTACCTTATTTACCCCCATGACTTATTTAAAGGTTTCTATTATCTCCCAACTCTCTCTCCTCTTTTCCAGGGTATTCATATTGAGGTCCTGTAGTATCTCCATGCATGGCTTTTGATGCAGACCCTTCACAATTTTAGTTGTCCTCCTCTGGACCATCTCCCCTCTGCCTATATACTTCCGGTGATATCTTCAGAATTGAGCGCAGTACTCTATGTGGGGTCTTACCAGAGATCTATACAGAGGCAACATCACCTTCCACTTTCTACAGGTAGTACCCCTCCCTATGCACCACAGCATCCCACTAGCCCTCCTGAATGCCTGGACATACTGGCTGGTCACCTTTAGGACATAAGATATGATAACCACCAGGTCTCTTTCCTGCTTGGTAGTTGTCAATACCACTCCACCCATTTTGTACTCTGGCCCTGGGTTTCTGTGCCCTAAGTGCATTATTTTGCACTTTTTCACATTGAAACTGCATTGAAGCCCAGCTGCCATATCCTTGACCAGTCCTCTAGTTTTTTTTATTTACAGAAAATATATTCTCTATAAGTGTAGGGCACAGAACCTCTGAGAGTGCGTGTACAGTCCATGGAAATATATTTCATAAGTTACACTATAATGTTAACAGTAGTGCTTAAATGACAAAGATAATTACTGGAGGTAATACTGTATGGCAAGGGACAGATTATTTCAAGGAAAGTTGCCTAGGAGGCAACATTTTATTGTTACAATTATCCTTTCTCACATTAAGTTCCTTTTCATATATATTTACTATTCAAACTCCATGCTGCCATGGATCACCACTCTAGTGAAATTCTGACAAAAGAAAATTGAGAGGATCTTGTCTGGATCTAAACTCACAGACTCTTGTACTGTACCTTTCCAGAAGCACCAGTCTTGCACAACAGTGAAGCTCAGCTCTTTGGCTCTAGAGATTAAAGGTCTGCCTGGGAGGCAGCCTTATCTAAAATGTATGCCTCCGAGGAAGTGTGGCCTCAGAGGCAGGGCTGCCCTGGAGGCAACTTTTGTTAAAAGACTCTGTCCCTTGGTACTGTATCTGGTGTGTTGACATTGCCTAGCACACAGACAGTAGATGGCCTAACATTGACTACATTCCAATAGTTCAAACAGCCCATTCTCAAAGTTCCAAACAGGCAGGGATTTGAGTGATGGCAGCTGACAGTCACAGTTTCCCAGTATAGGAGCAGGTGATTCTAGCAACATAGGCTGTCAGATCCTTCTACCTATACTTAATCTAACAGCAGGAGTTTAAAGGCAGAACCTGCAGAGGATCTTAGATGATGAAGGCTTGATCTGAATTGGAATATTTCCAATATATAGTTAGTAAAGAGTGTTTAGCCTATCTAGCTGGCCCTGTGGTGCTGAGGGTTGAGATGCTAGACACCACGCCTTGTGCTACGCCAGAGGCCTAGGTTTGGAAATGACCTCAGGTCATTGGGGTGCCAGCGTGGGGGGGGGCAGAGCAGGATTGAGCATGCCGATGGGCAGCTCTCCTCTCCTGAGGGTGGTGAGGGTGGGTTGCCGCCCCCGTAGTTCCGATCCCACTGGGTGGAGATTCAGTGGGTAGCGCAGGCAGAGAGGGGGTGGCAAAAAGCTATGGGAGGTGGAAGGGGCTGAGTTGACACCATGGGGTGTATAGCTCAGACAGCCGTGTACCAGGGGATCAGGGGAGAAAAACCAAGTTAAAAATTCCTATGTGTCCCTGTCACCAGTTGGCAGGAGGAGGCAATGGGGACCAAATAGCTTTACTATAAAAAGAGTGTTTAGCCTAATATATTTGTCCATAAATTGGGTGAGGTGGTGACCCCTATCCATGGTATGGGGATCCACCCTTGTTTTTCACACAGCTAACAATACTGAAAGTCCATTGGGGCTGAAAGTATGAAATGGGCAAAACAATTATATATGAAGTTACAATTATGTACGACTCTTGCGGTATTGCTACAATGTTTAAACAGTGCTTACAGCTGCTCACTCCCACAATTTGCTGACCTATTCCCTGGTCTTGGACTTCAATTCTGGGGTCAAGCAAGAGTTGATCAATCATATTGTGTCTCACACTCAGCCCTGCTTTAAGTCTTCAGCCCTGCAGCTCTTTAGACTTCCCTGCCCTGCAGCACAGATCTTCCACCAATAGGGTGGTTCATGGGTGGGACTCCTGCAATATCAGCATGATTTGCAAACAATGCTTACCACCACTCACTCCCACAGTTTAACTTAATCGAACTTTACTTCAGGGGCTAGTCAGGAGCTGGTCAGCCATCATGTGGCTCTTCCATGGCACCTCTTTGGACTACCCTTTGATGAAGCCCTGAAAGCAGGATGAAACGTAAGCACATCCTAGCAGCAGTGTGGTGGCACTGCTGCATTTTGTCTGTTCTGTTGTGTTGGACTGGTAAATACACTGTTTAAAGCCTTACAATAACAGTATGGACTCTGCTACTTGAGTGAATGGTAACAGCACCTGTTTGCACCTGCAGTTACTGTTCGTAAAGCTCATGGTGCACCTCCATCCTTGTGCTCTACCCTTCCCTTCTTGAGTTCAATACTTAGCACCACTCACTCCCGCAGTTTCTTGACTTTTTTCTTGAACTCAGATTTCACTTCAGGGGTCAGTTGGGAGCCGATCAGTCATCTTGTTGCTCCCCTTGGCAGCTCCTTTGAGTACACTGCCCTGCTGCTCAGATCTTCCACCAGTCAGTTAGCTGTTGGGTGGGACTCTGGTGGCACAGGCGCAGTTTTCAAACAGTGCTTACTGATGCTCACTCCTGCAGTTTTCTGACTTATTTCTTGGATTTTACTTCAAGGATCAGACAGTAGCTGATCAGTCATCCTGTGGCTCTCCCTTGACCCTGCATTAAGCCTTCAGCTCAGTGAGCTCCTTGGACTATCCTGTCCTGCTGCTCATATCTTTCATCAATTGAGTGCTTCATGGGTGGGACTCCGGTGGCATCAGGACACTCACTCCTGTCATTTGCTGACTTATTTTTTTGGACTCAGACTTTACTTCGGAGGTCTGTCAGGAGCTGATCAACCATCATGTAGCTCTCCCTTGCCCCTACAATAAGCCATCAGCCCTGCCAGCTCCTTTGATTACCCTGCCCTACTGCACAGATCTTTCATCAATTGAGTGGTTTGTGGGTGGGACTCTGGTGACATCAGCGCAATTTCCAAACAGCATTTACCACCACTCACTCCCACAGTTTGCTGACGTATTCCTTGGACTTGGACTTCACTTCAGGGGTCAGGTGGGAGCTGCTAAGCCATCACTCCTGCATCAAGCCTTAAGCCCTGCCAGCTCCTTGGACTACCCAGCCCTACTGCACAGATGTTGCGCCAAATGGGTTGTTCTTGGGAGGGGCTCCGGCCCTTCTGCAACTTCTCACTAGAGGTCTTTCACAATGTGGCCCTCCACGCTAATGACTGATCACAAAGAACATCATCACTAAGGAGTCTGCCCAGAGTAGGTATGAGGTTGGTTGTCAGTGAGCCATGCTACTCCACTAACTCCCAGTCCTTATGCTCTCTTCTCTCCCTGGTGTTCTAAGGACTTTCGGACTCTAGCACAAATCCTCTACCAAAGTTGACTGTTGCTTTATTTTTGCATATTATACTGTGGGTACAGCATTATCATATCTGGTTATATCCTCTTTACATTTTCTGTGCTCTCCATATTATAACTGCTTAATAATCACACCTGGCATACTGCTTACATTATTATAGTCTGTCTCCTTGTTTCTTAATTTTTGCACTACTTCTGGAATTTATCCCATCTAGATACAGCACCTAGTGAACATTGTTTCACATTCATGTCTACCTGCATATTCTCAGGTTTCCCTATTAGGGTCAGCCATTTTTGGCTTCATCTTGCCTAATCCTGTGACGTTTTCAATTCACTGCTTATCTATTGTTTTTGCCTAGTTTTTTACTCTCAAATTAGGGTATTCCTTATATTTACTTGCCTGCCTTAAGCTTCCTGGAAATTTGCTACTTTGCCAGTGTCTGCTTTTATTGCTTATTTTTGGTTACCAGTCTAACTGCTAATCATGCTTCCATCCCTCCTCCTCTGTCTTTTCCTGTTCCTTCCCTTTCCACTCTCTCTTCTCCTTCATCTCTATCTTTCCCTCCCCATCCTTCCTTTGGCAAACCTCCCCACTTCAAGCTCCCCCTTCTTCCCTATCCATCCTAGTCTCCTTTTCTCCCTTCCCTTAATCTGGAGTTCCTCCACTATTCTCTCCTGTATCATCCATTTTCACCCCCCTCCTTTCTCCCCAGCCTAAGGGTTGAACTTCCCACTCCATTTTATTCCTCCTTACCCTGCTTCTCCTCCTTGCTGGTGATGTTGAACTGAATCCTGGATCCCCCCAACCTTAGAGGCCTTAATGTTTTCCACCTGAATGCTTGGAGCCTCCTCCTTAACCAGGTTGCTCTTACTCTATAGGTCTCTTAACCCACTCCACATCTCCTCTATATCACGGAATCCTGGCTCTCTTCCTGGATTTCTCATACTACCTTGACCATTCCAGATTATCACCTCTTCAGGCAGGACGGGGTAAATATAGGGATCGCATTGCCATTTATGTCCACCAGAGTCTGTATTACATCATCACTGTAAGGGAGCCTCCACCCTTCTCCCATGAGTACCTGCTAGTTAAATGTTCCTTTCCCTCTTCATTACCCATTTTCTTTCTATGCTTCACTGAGAATCTCCCCTGTTCTGCGGTAGATTCAGTTTAACTCTCTCCTCACACTCCTTTTCTGGTGAGATCATTCTCATCGGTGGCTTTGACATTAATTGCCTTTCTCTGACCTCCTGGTTGACTAGCCATAGGACTGAGTCCTTTAACCTTTCACAGCTCATCACTGAACCCACCTGACTCATTCATCACTTATTTAACCATGCCCTCCTGAACAGGGTTCTCTCTTCTCAACCTCACTGCATGGTAGCAGCAGGCATACTTCTGGTTATCTTCAGTGACCACTGTATGACATTCTGTGTTAGAAAACTCCTGCTCACCCCCTCCTCCCCAAAGTATATCTGGTCAAGGTTCCTCTGGCCACTAAACATAGAAGCTCTACTGAGCAACCTGGCTGCTACTGATTGGTTCCCTATGATCACCATCTCAGACATTGATATGGCATTATTCCTCATCCTCGCATTATTTACTTTTGTCTGACATACAGTTGCAGCCATAGATGTGTTCAGATAATCCCAGACTGTGATTCTTTCCAGTGGCTGGCACTGGTCCTGTATGCAGGCAGGGAATTCCCTAGAGGTATCACAGAAATTTCAAGAAATATCTGCCCATGCCTTTGGCCACAACTGTATGCATGCAACCATCAGGTGTCAGTGTGGCTCAGTTGGTAGCACATCCGCCTCTGGAACAGAAGGTTGTGGGTTCTCGTCCCACACTGGGATTGGACTTGCACCTAAAAATCGCTGGCATCCGAGTGCAGTATTGGGTGGTGCTGTACTGCTGGGGTGTGCCATCCTTCGGATGAGATGTTAAACCAAGGTCCCTTCTGCCCATCCTGGTATTGTCCTGGTGGGTGTCCAGGTGGAAGTAAAAGAACCCAGGGCACTCTTCGCAAAGAGTAGGGAACATTCCCGGTGTCCTGGCCAACATTCCCCTTCCCATAAACCAGTTCATGCAATTATCCAGGCTGTGTGTGGGTGATGATGTGCGATATGGCCACCACCACACATTCAGTCACTTCACTACCAGTCTAGCATTGCTTGTATAGCGCTTTGGATGTATGAAAAGCGCTATATAAATGCTGATTCTTCTTCTTCTTCTTCTTCTTGAAATCCAGGTTAATGTCATCTCACCACCCCGGATCACCTGTGGTCTCATCAGCTTAGACAAGACTCGTGACCAAGCCTAGGCCAAGCATTAATTAACCCACTCCCTCTATAACCTTCTCTCCTATATGACACTTAGGAATTTTACACTAAGACCAAGTCTCTATATTTCAAGGACAACCTGCAGAACAACATTAACTCAACTGACAGGTTCTGTAAGGTGATTCACTTCTCTCTGTCTCCCCAGCCCATCCACTCCCTCAGTCTTCTTAGTAAATGGTTCACCACTATCTGACCAACTCTCTTTTGTCATTCACTTGAATGAGTTTTTTACCATTTGTGCTCTCCCCCGCACACACACACACACACACATACTGGCTCCTCTCCTCTTCCCCCCTTACCTCTCCCCTACCTTACATGCCTCTGGGTTTTGACTTTCCACCTGTCACTCCCCAGGAGACTCTTCTTGCCCTTTCCTCACTCAACCCTTACAAGTTTATTGCAGATGATTTGGACACTAAACTTCTCTGTCAGTCAGCTCCTGCCATCGCCTCCTCCCTCACTCACCCCCTAAATCTCTTCTTCACCCTCTGCACTGTCCCTCTGGGAAAGGAAACATCATTTAACCAGGAGTAGCACACTAAGCCAAAGCTTGTTACCAGATATGACCTGGGAGCACAAGGAAGTTAAGTGACTTGCTCAGGATCACACAGTATGCACCTAGGAGTCTGTAATACATAGTAGGTATAAAACATATTAACCATCACCTAACCATCATATAACAAGGAACACTGAGGCAAGTAAAACAAATGTATGTACGTTGGCGCATATAGATACAGCAGGATGCATCTTGAAAACTACCAGGAGGGTGCAGTTAAGTGCACAGTGCAGAAATGTAGGCAGATAGTAGCTAAGATAACTAAAAGTCTGTTACCAGATAGTCATAATATAATAGTCTGCCTTCAGTCTTGCAAGTTTGTCAAGGTTTTTCCCCTCTATGAAGGGGGCGATCACTCCACTGCTGGCAACTTCTGCCTTATCTCCCTCTTCCCTTCTTTTGCCAAGCTGCAACAGAACTGGATTACTCATAGCTTGTTGACTTCCTCCACTCTTCCAGCTTCCTCTCCTCCTTTTTGTCTTGTTTTAAGAAGGATCACTCCACCATCACCTCTCTACTTACACTGATTCCATTCTGTCAGAGATAATTTATGGTGCATGTTACTGTGGCCATCTTCACTGATCTGGCCAAAGCTTTTAATTTGGTGTCCCACTTTCTCCTCTTAGATAAGCTGAGAACTGCAGACCTCACAGCCTCTCCTGTCAATTGGCTGTGATACTATCTCATGAGCTGTCAACAGTCGATACAGGTAGGGGATTCCTGTTTTCCACAATTCCCTGTGCAGGCCAGGGTCCCACAGGGTTCCATCTTGCATCCAGTCCTATTTTTGATCTTCCATAATGACTCACCTCTGCCTGTTACAACTGGCATATTCACATGTATACAAACGACACAGTCCTCTACACCACAGGTCCCTCAACAGGTTCAGTGGAAACCTCACTTCAGCACAACTCTCAATGTTCTGCACTGTCTCTAGTCAACATGCACGCACACAGACACACACAAAATGTCTATGACCTTTGGTAGCAGACTATTATATTATGACTATCTGGTAAAAGACTATTAGTTAGCTTAGCTACTATCTGCCTACATTTCTGCACTGTGCACTTAACTGCACCTTCCTGATTGTCTTCAAGATGCATCCTGCTGTATCTATCTGGGCCAATGTACATAAATTTGTTTTACTTGCCTCAGTGTTCCTTGTTAAATGATGTTTAGGTGATGGTTAATATGTTTTTTACCTGCTATGTATTCAGTTCTACATGTTTTTCTGGCTCTCCCCTACCACTTTCGCCAAAGATGCATCTGTAAATGAGTTGAAACCAGCTCAGTATATCTTTCCTGGTGAAAGTTTTTAAAATAAATAAATAAACTAACCCGAAATTGTCCCAGCTCACCTCCCATCCCATTTTCTCTATGTCAGATGGCTCCCTGCTTGAGATTGTCCAAAACTTCAAGTATTTTTGTGCGTGGTTAGATAGCAAGCCCAACTTCTCAGCTCACATCAATATCATCCATTCCAAACTCTGCCCCAATATCAGTATCCTGTACAAAAAAAAAGAAGCTTCTCTCTCCTGGTCTGCAGGCAGTTAGTCACAAAAATGGTTCTCCTGATGTTTGACAATCTGGATGTGGTCTAAAGCACCACTCCATCCACTTCCCTGGCCAAACCTGTCACCCTTTATAAAATGGATAGGGGAAATCCTATATTTTGATTGGTTGCTAGCTGTGCATTAGAAGTGTCTAATGCAGGACTGGCAACAAGTTCAGATAACCACAGCTGTATTTTAAAAAAACACAGGTATTAAGGGCCAAATGGAATATTCGTTTTTGAATCAAAGCCATTTTGGTGACTGCTAACCATGAAAAATTACAGTCGCTATTGTTTCTTAGATTTTTCAGTCAAGCTCCCTGTCAATACTTATTAAAGCACTCCACACAGATTACTTTTTTTTTTAAATTCACTTTCCCCACCCACCATGCCATCATTCACTCCCTTATTAGTGAGTTAGCTCACACTGTCTGTTTCATCATAGTGGCTTACCTGCAGCTGTATACTGACTCACTTGATCACTCGATCACTCGCTCCCTAGCTCTGATTTGAAAACTGAGCTCTGTGTGCACACACTGCTTGCCACTCCATTGTAGGATGTCAGAAAACCTCGTAATGTAACACTCTCCACAGATTACTTTTTTTTAATTCACTTTCACCACCCGCCATTCCATCATTCACTCCCTTCTTTGCTTAGTTAGCTCACACTGACTGTTTCACCATAGCAGCTTCTCTGCAGCTGTGCACTCTCTCAGCCACTTGTTCCCTGGCTCCAACTTGAAAACTGAGCTCTGTGCTCACACTCTTCTTGCCACTCACTCATAAAATCTCACATAGGGTAAAAAAAAAAGATCCCCACATCTCCATAAGGGACATTGTCACAGCACTCTCCTTGCTTGTCACCCACCTGCTTGCCTTGCCTCCCTACTGCCTGCTCTAGTCACACCTATGGCTAGTGGACCCGAACCCCATAAAAAAAAGAAACATAAATACATAAAAAACATACAAAAATCAAAAAGATAAATAAAAAAAGAAAAGAAAAGATAAGTATTCATGAAATCAAAGCAAAACACAGTGTGTATGGGGGAGAGGATTGCACGGTAATTATGTCAATCAACTTCAAGAATGGTCGCTATGGCGGGTGCTGTGGAGCCCGAGCAGAACGGCAGCATCTGACAACAGCTCCTGCTCTGATTCATATTTACTATTAAAAAAACCCTCAGCCGTTGGGAATTGACTCTAAATAACGATACCATTCGAAAGAGGATCCCTCTAAACATAAAATGGGCAATCCTCGTAAGGACAGAGGTGGCGGCTCAGGCGTTAAAACACCCGGTACACCGCAACACATGAGGAATCTAACTGAGACACAGGCCACACCACAGCAGGACTCTGAAGAAACCATGGCCTCCTTAGGCCTCAAATTGAACAGGTTGATTTTATCTATGGCTGACCTGAATAATAAGATAGACTCTTTCAGAACGAGAGTTACAGCTATTGAATCGGCCATGGAGGATATGCGGATCAAAACTGGGAACATTAAGAAACAAACGGAGGCAGCGTCGGCAGCAACATCATTGCTGGTAAAGGAGAACACACACTTGAGGGCCAGGCTTGAGACTCTCGAAAATCAGGCCCGCTCCTCTCACGTTCAAGTTCTGGGCTTGCCAGAGGGAATCGAGGGGGATCACCTTTTAATGTTTATAAAGGAATGGCTGGCTGAAAAACTAACCCCAGAAGCTCACAACACCTTATTTGGCATACAGAAAGTCTACAGAATCACTCCTCGGGGGTACCGTGAAGATACAGAAACCCCTCGTACCCTCTTAATTGTAACGGACGGAATAGGCACCAGAGACCAAATCCTTCGATATGCCCATCAAGCAGGACCTATCCTACAAGATGACCGAACGATCCACCTATTCCCAGATATCAGTTACGCTACTCGCCTCAGACGGAAAAGGTTCGATGGGATCCAGCGGCTCAAGCAAGTGAACATTTCCCACTCACTGGTGTTCCCTGCTCGGTTGAGAATAGTGCACAGAGGGAAAATATGGTTTTTTTCAGATCCTACTGAGGCTGGCAAGTGGGCCGCACGTTTTGCTGAATCCAGTCGGAAGCGACGGAGAGATCGTGGTGAGGAGTCCAGCGAGTCAGAAGACCATGAGGACACTTGAAGAGTGCAGACAGGCCAGACTCTGATCTTATTTCTTAATGACAATTTACTTGTGCTCCAATAGACAATTCTCTCAATGGTTCCCCTGTTCAAAACTCGGAAGTGACTGCCAGAAATGCAAAGCCTATGTTAGCCTTTACAATAACTATATTGGATGGGGACAAGTGTCCTTTTCTTTTACTTTATATAGCCTTAGTACTGTAGGCAATAATGCCTCTTTCACCCACTTGTTTCCTCCTTTAAGGGGGTAGTAGTTTGATTAGAGGAGGCTGAGGGGGATGCTGCCTGTATTATTTAGCTGTATTTGGACTTTTAGGTACACAGTGTGGCAATAATAGTCCCTGAATAGGGATGCCTGTTTAGCTGGACTTTAATTTAATTCTTTATAGATCGAAGTAGCCACACTGCTCTTGGGCTCATTTAAACAGCTTTATTACGTTAATCTACTTGTAAGCAAAATGTTTGGTTACCCCCCTATGTGGTATCAAAATATTTGGGAATCACTAATCCTTTAATTAATGAGGGAGTTTATTTCTCTCTCTTTGACCTGTATCAATGCTGATGGTATGTCCTAAATATGGTAAAACTGTCTGTAAAATGATATGAGATAATTTTAAAAAACAATTAAATTATAAAAAAAAAAAGAATGGTGGCTATGGTAGGACAAAATCCTTGTGGCCCAAAAAAACCCAGCAATTTTGTGCAGGTGGAGGAACTATTTTACAACAAAAGATATTTAAGATTTGACTCTTTTTTAATGTAAACATGATTATTTTAATTTCTAAATAAATGTAAAATACACTTCCCCATTTTATAAGTGCAATGCAACATTCCGGGAGAGTGCATTAGACATTTCTAATGCATGGCCAGGGGCTGGAGGCACTCGGTCTGTGGCCTCATGCTTCACTACGTCCCAGGCTGTGTAGTAGAAATGTCTAATGTACACCCCCTCATATCGTATTGCACACTTGCAATGACTCTTGCTGCTTCCCTACAAACTCACTCTCTCACACCCACCATCCTCGCCTATCTATCCTCCCACTGTTCACATGTCACCAGCTCCAGTGTGCCTTCTTCATCTCTAAACACTGGCTTGGATCCATCTCCTCCTACTTATTCCATCTCCTCTCCCATATCCCCTCCTCCTCCTACTACACCTCATGCTGTAGGGACCCACACAGCTTTTCTCTCCCCAACCCACAGTCCTCAGCTGGAAAATCTTCTTTCTCATATGCTCTGCCTTCCCTGTGAAATCAGCTACCCTCCTCCATCTCTTTCCCTTTCTTCTCTTCCTCAGATGCCACCAAACCCCACCCCTTTGTTATTTCCAGCCCTCTTTCTGAATCCTTCCTTACCTTTTTCAACCCTGCTGTTGTCAGCACTGGTTCATCATCCAGGCTCCCTGCACTTTTTGAATTTACCTTATTTGTACAGCTGTTTTTGATTTTGTGTGCTATTTACTTGGCACCCAGTTGCAATGTTTTTCAAGAGGGACACTGGTTTACCGGGATTGAGAAAGGGCATATTCCATTTTGCACATTGTAAAAAATGATATTGTCACCGGTGTCTGCTAAGCCAAGATCCACTTTTGCCGGTGTTTGGTTTTGTGTACTTTATTTAACAGTTTTTAACTCTGCTAACATGCATTTTAGCAATTTTGATTTCCAGTATTACACATCATTCCATCCTTGTACCAATTTAAAGTTTTTTTAGGTACAAGATGTGATGGCAGCAGCAACACTGCAGCCCCATCCCTAAGGTGTAATGGAAGCAGCACTACGGCCCCATCCCTCATGTACGATGGCAGCACCAACAGCACTATGACCCCCATCCCTCTGATGTGTTGGCAGCAGTAAAAGCACTACAACCTCCCTCCCTCCCTGATTGTGACAGAAGCAGCAGTGCTGGGGCCCCCATCCCTTAGGTGTGATGGCAGCAGTACTACGTTCACCATTCCTCAGGTGTGAAGGCAGTATCAGCACTATGGCCCCCATCCCTCAGGTGGGGCAGCAGCAGTACTACATTCCCTATCCACCAGTGGTGATGGCAGAAGCACTACAGCCCCCACCCCTTCAGTGTGATGGCAGTAGCAACAATGCAGTCTACATCCCTCTGGGGTGATGGCAGTGGTGACAGCACTATGATACCCTTTCTTCAGCACCCACACCCCACATGCACAAGTTACAAATGACTTGGTCTCTTTGCTTGTTAGAACTCAGATGTGAATTAATCTGAATCATCACCGCTAAGGTGGACTACCTTTGTTTTTTCCTATCTATAATTTAACTGCTTGAATTGGATTTCTGCCTGTAACACTGCTGATCAGGGTTAGGGAACAGACTTGGGTGTTGGAGGGCCAGCTGATGGGTGAAGGCTTGAGTGTCCAACGACCACTCACCTTCTCCTGGGAGGGAGGGTGGGTTCATGGCTCAGCATTTGCTGGCCCCTGGTGGAGGCCAGAGGCATGACAACATGTCAGCCCTCACTGCAGGAGGGAGCATGATGGACGTCGGCTTGTGCCTTGACATCGTGTGGCCTGTCACACTCCCAAGAAAATGGGAAAACACACAGTGACCCAACTGAAGGACAGCTGTTGGTCCCTCCATAAGCCAGAATCCCCAGACATGTGTCTGTTCTAACCCCTGCCATGCCCAGGATACACTGGAAGATCTTTAGGGCAATTCTCCTCCCCTGGTAGCCTCCCACAGGGGTAGGGGCCCAGTCATTGAGGGGTTACTTTGGGTTACCTGGTAGCACGGCAGTAAGGGGCAGTGGATGGTGGTCAGCATTCAGCAGTGATGGTAGGGGGCCTTGGCAGGCCTGAAGGAGTGAATGGCCAGGGGTTAAAAAACTGCTTGAATTTGCTTCTTTGAAATAAAGTGTCTTCACCTAAAAAATCCACAAGTGATTAGTGGAGGACGTTCAAATGGATTTATGCATCTACCAGACATGTGGATGCTTTTTTTCCCCTTGGTGTCCATGAAAAGGGTGTCTCACAGTTTTCATGTCTTTGTTCAGATGTGAATTAAGCACTATTCTGCCCACCAGCATCATATAGCCCCTGGGGTCTTACCTTCTGTACGTCATTAACTGGGCTTTCAAAATCCATTGGCCAAACATAAGTACACTTAAATACTTAACATTTGCTTTTTGTTGAAGCAGTCTATCAGAAAACCTTTTGTTGTCACAGAGACTGAAACAGTAGGTGGGAGAAAAGCTGCAAATGATCCAGTTCACCTAAATGGGGTGCTAACTGTGAAGTATTTTCATAAGTAATAAGGCAGTTTCTTCTTTGTGAACATACTTTCATTCAGACTAGTTTTCATTCCAACAACTGAGGATTGTGGATGGCCCTACTGGTTATAAACTGGAACAAGCTAGTTGGTAACAGTGATCCTGCATTTAGCAATCTACAACCTAGATGCTTGCATGCAAAGAATACAATAAACACCTGACTAAAATCTAAAAACAAGCTTATAAAACACATAAAATGTATCTGAACATTTATCTTTACCTATACAAAATCATTTCAGCCCATTTAAAACTCAGGTAAATTACATGGTACTCTGACTACTAGTCTATGATGTAGTAAACATATATTGGTATTTTTTTTTATATTCTTTGTAAAGCAGGTAAGGCCCACTAGGCAGGACTGTCTGTTTTCAGGACTGACCTAGAAGCACTGGGAAGGTTAAGTGACTTGCTTGGAGTCACACAGTATGCAAGTGGAGGTTGTGGGAATCAAACCCAAGTCTGCTGGATGTACCCAGTTCATTCACTGCTTGTTACTCTAACCACTAGGCATGGGTGGTTAAGCTGAATGACTGATTACAACAAAGCAGTGCGGGTGATTTCCTTACAGCCTCTATATGCAGCAAAACAGAAAGAATGCAAAGCACAGCAGCATTCATTTTAAGATGCTGAAATCTGGGTCGGCCTGCTGGCGCAGCGGTAGCACTATTGCTTGCAATGCCAGCGACCCAGGATCAGAAGCGAACTCCAGATGCTGGAGGTCTGGCCAGGGGAGTATGATCGAGCACCTGGGGGACTGCTCTCCTTCTCCTCTGGGAAGGGTGGGCTGCAGGTCCTGCTGCTTTACCACCACCTGTGTGACCACGGGTGGTGATGCAATGGTGCTGCAGAGTGACTAGGAGGGGAGGACCCTAGCCAGGATCTGGAGCAGTGGCATGTCTCTATGTGACCTACCTCCTTGGATCTCCTCTAGTGCCAGTGCCCTCAGGGACAGAGACCAGAAAACCAGGAACAATCACCCCACATTGGCCACTGGCAGAAGGGACCCAGGTGCCCCAGACTTCATAACCAGGCTCCATGAGGGACCCACTGAGCTGCCCGACACACACTAAGGGAGTGTGGATGGGTCCTGGGGTCCCCTCCCTTTCCACCTGGTGGGGGTACAACCCAGGCAGGATAGGGGCAGAACCACAGGAGCTCCTGATCATTACCTGGGGGTGCAGCTGAGGGATACCCAGCTGGAAAAGTGGAGACTGATGCTGTGAGAAGGGGACATAGAAAAAGAAAATAAAAAAAATTTAAAAATGCTGAAATCTTAGAGATTCTGTTCAGTGACATGCAATTTCCATGAGGCACCGGTACAAGAATTCAAAATTGGCAAACCAAGCAGGATTCTGTGATTGTTACCGGTGTACCGTTAAAAATGGAAAACCAGAGTCCCTGTTTTTCATTACTGTCGGTACTGTATTTGACCTATGAATGTTATGTCATTGTTCTTTTAACTTCATTATCAGCCTTTTTTTTTGTTTCTTTTGTACTGTGCTCTCCCCTTCCCCTTTCCCTTGGTTGCCCTTGAAAACAAGCCTTGGCTCAGTATGCCTCTTCCAGTTACCATTATTCAATAAAAAAAAAGAGTAAACTTCCACTTGGTATGATGCACATTTGCCATGATTTTGTATAGAACATTAACATAATTCAGTAGTGCTACTATTTTACAATTTAAAGCCCCATAGCCATATTAAACAATCTCTATTTTTATAGACATATCCATAAAGGGGATTTAGCTTATCAATGAGCTGTTGAAGATGGGAAGTCCATTTTTGATTGGAGTCTAGCCAGATGCCCAGGTGCAGGTACTTATAACTGGACACTCAGTCCTTGGCTTTCCATCTGTGGTCAGAAAGTCTCAGTCTGTGCAACTCCAGAGTCAAGGCTCAGCACTGAAAAGCAGGGTTTCTAGTTTATCTGAATTTAACACCAGCTTTGGTTTCTGAGGGTACTGTTGGATTAAATTAAAGCTCTGTTGTAAGGATGATTGTGCAGTGCTTAGGTCAGCATCACCACAATATAGGATAGTACTGTTAGCAAATGCGTGGATGTTTACATGCTGTAAGTGCAGGTCTATATCACCTATGTAAATGGAAAAGTGGAGGAGGCCTAAGGATTCCTGTGAAGCCCTATTTTCACTGCTAAGAGTTTGGAACTGGTACCTTTGAAGGCCACTGATTGTTGTATTTCTGCAAGTTCATTGCTGAACTAGCTGACCATGTTGTTGTCCACGTCAATACTGGACAGTTTAAAAGAATATTGTGGTTGGCTCTATTGAAGGCTTTTGATGGGTCAGTGTACAGACTGTGGCATTCAGTAGCAAGCCCCTATCTTACCAACCATTAGGTCATTACTGACTTTGGTTAAAATGGTTATTGTACTATTTGAGAGGAGGTGAAAATCTGAATGGTGTGTATTTAATAAACTATATGTTGTTGCATACAAAAGCTGGTTAACTGTAGAAATGCTAGTTACACATCATTTATTTTAGCTCCAAATTCCGTGCCACTGAATTCCTCTCAGTGTCCAAGCAAAAGGAATTTGAATGCCAAGCAGTGAGACTCTCGCTCCCATTCTCTGAAGCATTTAACATCAATGGCTGTTACAGGCCACCTACAGGGGCAGTCAATCTCCTCCCCACATTAAGAAATATTATTAAATCCAATGCAAATTAATCCATCATTCTTGAAGATTTCAACTGGGATTGGTGGGCTCCCAGAGCAAACACCTTAAAAGAATATGTGTGATGAGCCGGTAATCACCCAGCTTGTGACAGAACCCACAAGAGTCAATCTAAAAAACAACAATAAGAGTTCCATCTTGGACCTAATACTTACAAATAGGCCTCACAAAATTCAACATACAGCTGTCTTCCACAATGACCTTAACGATCACAATATCATAGTCTGCACAAGATCCTAGGATAATCACCCCTCCAGCACCAAGTTTGTCACAAAATGTAGCTTCTGAAAATTCAGCCTGGAAAGTTACTTAGTAGATCTTTGGCATGTACACTGGCAAAGCCTTTATCTGGCTAAAACAGTCGACAAAGCCATTGACACTCTTAATAGTAACCTTTCAACCCTAGTAAACAAGCATGCCCCATTGGTGAAAAGCAGAGTTAAGGAGGTTTCCTCTTCTTGGTTCACCCCGATCTCAAAGCTGCCTTAAAGCATCGGGACAAATTATGAGCTATAGCAAGACACACCATGGCTCCTGCCAATTGTGCAGCATTCAGAGCATGTTGTAAGACATGTACAAAGCTAGTCAGAGCAACAAAATCTAGGTATTATGTGGATTCCCTGGAAGCTGCAAAAAATAACTGACAAAATTTGGTGGACGCTTAAAACAGTTGAGAGTCATAGATCTCCCCCCTCCATCCCACTCAAAATAATCACCATTGACGCCACAATTTCTGACAAAGGTACCATCCTAGAAAAGCTAAACATGAACTTCACAACAGCAGATCTAGTGTTTTATTCTTCCCCAGCTGCCGGACTGATCACTGCCCACAGACTATTAGATTCCCCCTTGGACCCAAACAATCACAACCTCTTTAACCTAGCCCAGTAACATATAAGCAAGTCAAGGATCTTCTAAAAACACAGGATATAAAGAAAGGAGCTGGTGCTGACAGTATCGCGCCCAGATTCCTAAAGCTAGGGTACCTCCACCTAACTGCCCCTATAATGCATATATTTAATTTGTCAATATCCTCTGGTACGGTCCCCTCCTGTTGGAAAATGGCATTTATTCTTTCACTGTTAAAATCAGGTAATCCGTGTGACCATAACAACTATAGACCAATCTCCATCCTTCCAGTTCTGTCAAAAATACTTGAAAAGATAGTCAATACACAGTTAAAGGAACACCTCCAATGCTCCAACCTTCTTAACCCCCTACAGTCAGGGTTCAGATGCAATCATAACACCGTGTCTGCACTAGCAAAAGTGACCAATGACTGGTTCTTAGCTATCAATAAAAAACAATCAGCTGGAGCCATGTTCATAGACTTGAGTAAGACCTTCAACACGGTTGATCATACTCTCCCACTTAATAACCTTAAAAGGCTTGGCATGAGTTGTACTACTGTCAAATGGTTCACAAGCTACCTGTCAGGTAGGCTCCAATGTATCAAAGCAGACTGGCTCCTTCTCCTCCCCTTCTAGTAACAAAAGGGATCTCCCAAGGCTCTATCTTAGACTCTCTACTATTCTCTATTTATGTCAACTCCTTGGGTAACGATATCCACAATTCCAAATTACACTTCTTTGCAGATGACACTGTACTCTAAACTTCCAAGCCCTCTTTGTTGGAAGTTGATGCAGAACTACAGAAGGATTTCAACCAGCTCCAGTGTAACCTCCTGAACTCCAAACTCCTTTTAAATGCGAAAAAAAACAGGACCATGTATTTCCTCCCCCCTCAATCCCATTCTCCCTCCACAATCAGGCAATACCTGCACCAATCACAGCCCTCCTACGTAACACGCTCGAGGTCATGGGTAATTTCAAGTATCTAGGCATGTGGATAGATTCCAAGCTATCCTTTGCCACCCATATTGAATCTCTCTCCAAAAAACTAAAAGATTAGGGTTCTTCTTTAGGAACAAATCCTTATTCCCTGAGACAATCAGAAAAAGATTGGTACAGGCTACCTACGTCCCACACATCGACTGCGCAGACATCACATACAGCTCCTGCACTTCGTTCCACCTCCAGAAGTTCAACATCCTTTGTTGCTGTGCCCTTTGTTTCATAACTAAAGCACCCTATAGAACACACCATTGCATACTTTATTCATCAGTAGGTTGGTCCTCCCTTAAAACAAGAAGGCTACTTCACAGGCATGTGGGCTACGAAAATTTTGTTGCACAAACTCCCCAACTACATCTTTACCCTCTTTCATGTATCACACAGTTGCCAGTCCCTGCATAAAAATAACTTCATCCTGCTTGACATACCCAGAGCACATACACTCAATGGCAAAGCTGCAGCTAGTTATACCATACCGGCATACCGGAACAAAATACAAACCTCCCTCAAACTCACTGAGATTGTTTCTGTCAACCTTTTTAAATCATTGTTGAACAAGATCTTTAGGGAAACCTGCCAATACCACAGCAGACAGGTATACCCACAGTGAGTGGGTCTACCCACCCTGCTGTATGTTGATTGTTGTTGCACTTCTTCCCCAGCCAACCCCCTCACTCCCAGTTCCAACCTCAGCCATCAGTTCACCACTCCTCGGGTCCCTCAGCCCTCCCTCACACATAGTCTGACCTTTTCCTCAGGATTGCCGGAGCAGCTGCGCAGGGGAGGGAGCTGGATGTCATTGTCCACCTAGAGACAAATGACCTGGCTAAGAAAGGGATTAGAGAAGTGCAGGAAGAGTTTGTGGAATTGGGAAGGGGCCTTAGACAAGTAGCATGCACGGTAACCTTCTCGGAGGTGCTGCCCATCTATGGCATAGGAGAGGCTAGGGTGTTCCGCACCATGGGATTCAATCAGTGGTTAAAAACTGGTGTGGAGCTCAGGATTTGGCTTCATTGGAGACTGGGGGTCCAGCTGGAGTGATGCAAGCCTATACTGGCATGATGGGCTGCATCTGTCCAGGAGGGGAACCAGGATCCTAGGTGATAGGTTTAAATGCTTCATTGGCAAGCATTTAAACTAGCCAAGGGGGGGGAGGTACTGGAAAGAAGCAGGGAAATCCAAGCCTCCACAAAAAATCACGGTAGTAAGTGCGGCAAACACCAACATACAGGTGTCAATAGGGAGAAGGGCAGGGGTAAATGGAGAAAGTGACAAAGGAAAGAAGGACAGGGATGGGGCAAAAAGGAGTAAGGCCATCAGGAAATGGACGGTAATGAGTACCAATGCCTGTAGTCTGGGCAACAAGCTCCCTGACCTGGTGGCCTTGATGGAAGAGGGATGCCTGGATATCAGTGGCAGTCACAGAAACATGGTACACAGAGAACCATGACTGGGATGTTAACATACCAGGGTACATAACCTACAGGAGAGACAGGCAGGGAGAAGAGGGGGAGGAGTAGCTCTCTATGTAAAGGAAGGGATAAAAGCAACTGAACAAAAGAGTAAACAGGGAGGAGAGGAGGCACTGTGGGTCACCTTGGAGACTGGAAAGAGCACCACAATCCGCACTGGGGTTGTGTACAGACCCCCATGTCAGGGGGAGGGAATGAACAAGGATATGATAGAATGCATTCTTAGAATGGCAGAGAAAGGGGAGATACTGTTGATGGGAGACCTGAATATGCTAGATGTTAACTGCAGCACATTTGCTGCAGCCACTTCCAAGAGCAGGGCCACTCTCGATGCTCTACAGGTGGCAGGCCTCAGACAGCTAGTTTCAGAACCCACTCATGAGGGAGCAATCTTAGACCTCGTACTCTCAAACGGGGGCAGTGAGAGGATCTCAGATCTAGAAGTGGGTTGCCATCTGGGAAAAAGTGACCATCAAACAGTGTGGTTCACGTTAAACTCAGCTACAGAGTCAAGCCATACAAAAGTGAGGGTACTGGACTTTAGGAGGCTGACTTTGGCAAGATGGGAGAGTGCCTCAGAAAGCACTAGCAAACAGGCTAGAAGGAGGTGTGGAGCAACAATGGGGAATCATCAAAACTGCCATCACAGAGGCATCAAGCCTTTGTGTGAAACAAATAAACGAATCAAAATGAAAGAAAAGCCACTATGGTTCTCAAAGAGGTGGCTGTGAAAGTCAGGAAGAAAAAGATAGCATTCCAGAGTATAAGGAAACACAGAAGGAGCAGGACAGAGAGCTGTACCAGTTAAGGCAGAAGGAAGCAGGAGGAAGTCAGAATAGCAAAGGCCCAAACTGAGGAAAAGATAGCCAACTCAGTTAAGAAGGGGATAAAACCTTTTATAGGTACATCAGTGGCGTGAGAAAGACAAAGGGAGGGATAGTGAGGCTGAATAGAATGAGCGGTGGGTAGGCAGAGGGACAGTGAAAAAGCAGGGATACTGAATGAATATTTCTGCTCATATTCACAAAAGAGGAGGAAGTGCCTAATCCAATTAACAGAAGCACTCTTGATAGAGGTCGATCCAGTCCTTTCACAGAAGAAAGGGTTCTGCAAGAACTTCTAAACTGAAGGTGGACAAAGCAATGGGTCCTGATGGAATTCACCCAGAATTCTAAAAGAATTAATGGAGGAACTAGTGAAACCACTGGCTACTCTTTTAATAAATCATGGGAGGATGGTGTGGTACCTGAGGACTGGAGGAAGGCGGATGTGATTCCCTTCTCAAAGTGGGACCAAGACAGAGGCAGGAAACTACAGACCTGTCATTCTGACCTCTGTGGTAGGGAAAGTGATGGAGTCACTTCTGAAGGAAAGAATAGTTGAGTACCTAGAGGTCAGTGGGGCACAGGACCCAAGGCAGCATGGGTTCACAGTGGGAAGGTCATATCAGACGAATCTAATAGATTTCTTTCACTGGGTGACCAAAGTAGTAGACCAGGGAGGGGCTGTGGACATGGCCTACCTAGACTTTAGCAAGGCATTTGGCACAGTCCCACACAATAGATTAATAGTCAAATTAACCAGCCTTGGAGTGAGTCCCAGGGAGGTAGCCTGGGTAAAACATTGGCTGCACAACAGGACACAAAAGGTAATTGTAAATGGAGTCCACTCTGAAGAAAGAGTGGTTACTAGTGGGGTACCGCAGGGTTCAGTCCTTTTTAATGTCTTCATCAGTGACATTGCAGAGGGACTGGAAGGAAAATAGGCTGTTGGTTAACTAGGATCTGCGGCCTATCCTGTACTGTAGGTAGGGAAATGGGCAGACTAGATGGGCCAAGCGGTCCTTATCTGCCGTCAAAGTCTATGTTTCTATGTTTCTATGTTTTTTGCCTGTTTTTTATTTCTTCTCTATCTCCTGGTAGGACATGCTGGTGGGCTTCAACCCCCCCCCCCCCACGATGAACCCTGGCATCAGGATCACCTTGTGTCTACCCCTTAAACCCCTAACCCTCCACAGTCTGTGTTACTGTCTATCTCTACTTCTTTATTAAGAATTTCCCCTATTGTTTGCCCACCTTTATCATTGCTCACATGCCAAAATAATGACTTTGATTCCTTTATGCTCTCCTATTCCATGATGTTTCTTTATACCCAGCATCACTGTTTTTATACTAATAATTTGCACTTAAAGCTTCCTGCTCTTAACTAGTCATTATGATTTTATATTTTTTGTACTGTACCATTCATTAACTATACTCACTGTAAATTGTGCTCCTTGTAAATTGTCCATTGCTTTGTGGCTCCGTGTCTTTGTAAGTCATTTTTATACCAGGACAGCCTTATAAATGAGCATGCTCAATGGTGTTTTCCTGCAAATGAACTTGAACAACCAAGAAGTCAAGGCTTCCTGAAACCTATAGCACTGATCCAAGTGTAGTAAATACTTATTTCAAAAGACCACTTACCTTATAGGTTAAGTCGTGTTTTTATTAAAGTGTTCGTATGTTACTTTAGCACAAAAAGTGCAAAGTACAGGCTGTACTTATTTCAGTAGTAGAACTTTGACATTTAAAATAAACCACACCGGTACCCTATGTGCTATCATTGCAGTGGCATAGACTCAGGCAGCCAACATACAGCATGCATGCATACTTCCTGGTTGTTATAACTAGCACCACTCTAGTCTGTTTCTGTGTGCACTGTACTTGGATATGACAAGTAAGGTCAGACCCCCTGGCTTTTTCTTTGTCTGATAACTGTAGACGTGATCTATGGTAATAATTTCTGAGAAGCATGTCTGAGATTGTGGTTTGACCTGTTTTCTGTGTATTGTGGCAATTGTGTTTACAGCCTTAGCTGAACATTATTTACTAATATTATGATATTTTTGCAAAAAAAAAAAAAACTCCATTAATGCATTGGTTAGGGTTGCTATTAATGTGACAAAAGTATGGAAATGTGACGTTAGGGTTGGGGTTTTCAATCCTAACTCTGTATTTTCCCAAAAGCCGCCAAAGGGGGCAAGGCAACTCAAGCAACCACAGACATTCATCATCAGGTAAGACAAACAACATACAACTCTTTCCACATGACACAAGAGACAGCCATCATTACTAGGATTACTAGGATTTGTAGACATAAGAAGGCTGAAGCCCATCAGGAATCTCTCCCACCGTAATGTGGGTAAAGATCAACATTAAGTTTTCCAATTTAGGTGTTTATCAAGCATCTGTTTGAACATGTCAGAATTAGTGGAATCTATAATATACAGTGCTGAGGAAGAGTATTTCAGAGTTTAGCTGCTCTTATGAAGAAAAAAAAATATCCCTTCTATTTGTGTGAACATATGGGATAATTAGCTGTTTATTATGGCTTCTCAGAGGGATATGGAAATCATGAAAATAAGGACACATTCTTTATATAGAGCTGTATCCTGGAGTATTTTATAGATCTGTAGAATATCACCCCTAATTCTTCTCACATGGATAGTTACTGAACCAGTGGCTTTGAGTCTATCCTCGTATAGCTGTTTTTTTTTAACATGGGAATTAATTTTGTAACTCTATGGTGAACCTGTTCAAGTATTTTTATGTTCTGCTTGAGATGGGGCTTCAAAAGGGTGAACAGAAATCTAAATGTGGGTGTATATATGTTCTACATAGAGGTACAATAAAATATGCATTTTTGTTAGTGAAAGTATGTTTTACACAATTAAGTAACCTGTTTGCAGTTTGTGAGGTTTCTTTATACTGTAAAGTTGAAGAAAAGGAATTCTTGATAATAACTCCCAAATCTTTTTACTTAGTGACTGTACCTAGAGTATGACGATTGATATAATGTTGATAAAGTGGATTATTAAACCCAATATGTAATACAACACATTTATCTTGGTTAAGCATCATTTTATCAGTCATCCGTTTAGTAATGGTATATAGGTCATTGACTAATGATAAGTGTTTATTAAGTGTATTAACTTCTGCTCCTCTTTTCGTGTCATTGGCAAATTTGACTATGTGATTGTATATATTTATATGTAGATCCCCTATAAATAAGTTGAATAATTTAGGTCCCAAAACGGACCCTTGTGGGACTCTGCTAGTCACATCCCCAGGTGGGGATAAGTTACTATTAATTCTAACTTTTTGGGTTCTGTCTGTCAGCCAGTTATGAACCCAATAGACTAGTTGGTCTGATAGTCCAATAGTAGTTAATTTATTAATAAGTTCCAAATGAGGGACATTATCGAAAGCCTTACCAAAAATCTAAAAGTATGACATTGACTGGTGCCCTATTATCTAGACTAGTACTAATCTTGTTATGAAAGGAGATTAAATTTGTAGTGCATGATCTGATCATGGTCATGCTGAGTTGAGTTAGTATATTGTAAAAAGGATAATTCTGATTCAAGTCTTGATTTAATTAATTGCTCTATTAGTTTACATAGGATTGCTATGAAACTTATAGGCCGGTAGTTATTTACTTTGCTTTTGTCACCTTTGTTAAAAATAGGGACCACAGTAGATTTTTTCTGATTCATAGTTACATGGGAGGATGAAACAAATTTATTGAATAGTATTGTAATAGGTAGGGAAGGAGTAGTTATACAGCCCATAATTATTTTTGGATGAATCTCATCAGGACCTGGAGAACCGTAATTTTTTAGTTTATTTATGGCTTCAGTGATATCATTCACGTTAAATAATGATGGAAAAGAACCAGCGACTGCTTTACGGATTTGGGCTTGTTTAGGGTTATAAACTAAGCAGAAATAAATGTTGAATGCTGTAGCTTTTTCATTGTTATTATTAGTTAATAAATTATTAATTAAGATTTGCCCAATCTCAAGTGAGACTGAAAACAGAGTATGACAGTGTGAAACCCATTTACCTGGCATTTCACAAGCTGCCTTCCCTGCCTGCCACTGATTCTAACTGGGATTCTACTAACCCCTGGGAGCACAGTGGTTATACCCACCCTTAGCCAGGAAAATGAAAGTCCCCAGTCATTACCAACCTGGCACCAGACCAACTTATCATATGTGTTGACTATGGGGAGGTAGTGCTACCTTCTCCCCTACCACGTGCCAGGCACAGGTAGACAACACTAAGGGCACACAGGCCATTGACTGATGCATCAGCCCCTACACTACGATCTTACTATGAATAATCAGTGGCTCTGGAAGAACTGTCCGGAGCATGGCTCTAACTGACCAGGACTGTGACCCCTACTGCAGATCAGGATCACAACCTGTCTATCTCCCTAGCCCTCTAGGGAAAACCTATCTAACCAAAAACCTACTACCAAAAAGAGGGGAACCTCCCCCCAACCCAGGACACCTGCAAACCAAACCACACAGAGATAACACTTTACCTAAGCATTACACTGCTTCTATCCCCAACGCACTAACACCTGTGGAAGAAAAACTGTTAACACATGTTAACCATACAATTCTACAAAGCACTTTACAAAAGCAGGAGAACTCGGATGAGTTCCCACATCCTCTTCTGGTCTTCTCTTCTTTCTTCTTTACCAGAAACCACCTGAAAGAGAAAAAGAGACAAAAACACACACCAAATCTGCAAAACACACAGTATAACAACAATAACCCTTACCATCAAAACATTGGAGAATCCTAAAAAGTATTTTTTTAGAAAAGTAGAAAAAGTAGATAACAGCAAAAAATCTCTAACTTTATGTACAATAGACCTTTTTGGGGGGGGGGGGGTGGAATGCCCTAGATGTCCAAACTAGTGGCAAACAGTTATGCCCAAAGGCAGGGTCCATAAAAGAGTCTCTCCTGGGCCAGAGCCACTGAAGCACAGTTCTTGAAGCCTGTAGTCCCAGAAGGGAGAGTTTTTGTGGACAGTTCAAACAGTTTTTAGTCTACCAGGTGTAGGATGTGTATTGCAATGTCACTAAAGTAAGAAAAGTCTGGACCTTGAAGAATGAAAAAATGGACATCAAATACTTCTTCAGCCGAAGACTCTCCCTGGCAGCATTTTTCGGATACAGCCGGGCAGAAATCTTCCAGAAAACAGGATGATGAAACAGGAAACTGCTGGACTGATGTCATCTAGGAGATGGAACCTTAGAACAGAAAGGAACAGCTGGTTGATGTCATCCAAAATCCCAGGTAATGAATCAGGAAAACAGCTGGGCTGAGGTCATCTCGGGTATCTGGAAGACCAGGCAATGAAATTGGAAAGGCACACTGCAGGGCTAATGGATCTGGATGCACCTTAGATCCTGGAATACCAAACTGGTGGAACAACATGGGTACGGCAATAGCTGGATGGCAGACACTTGCTACCACTGCTCTGCTTCCCTCTGGGTAGGCACAGGCATATTATCAGGAGAATGGTAACATTGAGGGTAGTTCCACAATGGGTCAGGTGCATGAATTATGACCCTATCTGGGCATTCATAATTGACAAAATGGAAAGTCTCTTTCCCTGTGCTTTCCACATATCGTACAGTGTCTATGAACAATGTCCTGCCCAACTTCCAAAACTGCAGTCTGTCTCTTATCACTTTGTTTCTGACATAATGTGTTGCACCTGGATGCATGTTCTGGCTTGCTTCCTCCCCTAGCCAGGCTCTCCTGTTTTGCTCAGTCTCCTCCAAGACTCTCCGAGGAAAGGTAGGAAAGGACCACCCATAGATGTCATTGGCCCACCTATGAACTAGTCTTTCCTGCTTACTGCTCTTCATCAGTGTATGACCCTCGGTCTGGCTTGGGGGTGGCCAGTCCTGGTTCAGTGAGTGCCGCATACTCAAAGCAATGTAGAACTTGTCCCTGATCACTTCTGAGGGCAGGGCTGTGGAGACACCAACTTCTTCTTCTGGCTCCTCTGAGGCAAGAGCTTGAGGCCACAGACTGGGACCCTCAACAGAAAGATACATATCTTCCTCGTCCTCTTCCTCACTCAAAAGTTGGGCCCAGGAGTGAGAAGTCATCTTCACTCCTGAGACAGTCCACTCTTCACTGGGCATGGAGGCAGACACCTTCCATTCTTCAGTTTCTCAAACCTCATCCTCTCCAATGAGACTAGGGCTAGAACCCTCTCTCCATGGATCCACTGACTCTCCCTCCACACTGTCCATCTGCAACAGGCATGGGGACATCATGAGGAATCTGCTCTGTCAGTAAATCTGCATTCTTTTCCTTTGTGCCAGACTCTGCTGGGCCTCCCCCAACAGGTTCAACCTGGTGCTGTGTGCTGCTTCATACAGGGTCTTGTACTTTTGTCCAGGTGGAAGCCAAATGAATTTGTGATGTTCTAGTCAGACCTTGCTTCTCTAAACACCCTGAACAATGAAGAATCAAGAATATGCCCCTTCCTGCCTTGAGGCACATTATGCGTACTCTCACAGGGTAGTTGGGAATCGCAACATGAGGAGGCAAACTTCCACCACAGAAACACTGCTCAATTTCTTTAAGCTTGGCAAGCTCCTCAGCTATCATAGCTCGGCATGATCCAGGTAGCGGGATGGTCTCAAAGCCATATCTGTAAATAAGCACACAAAAGTTCACTGTTACTACCGAGTTCACTATACCACTATACTTGGAACAGTTTCTCAAAATGGCTCCCTGTTGCTGTGTTTACATTACTGCTCCACCCTGTAATGGTGGTGGCAGCACTCCTGATGCATCAACAAATCCGTATCTGACTCAAGCAACTGCGCATCCGACTTTCTGCTACTCATAATTTGCTAAAACTGTAACAATTGCACTGCTTTTACTTCCTCAGCACATCAATATGATTTTTAGACTCTACGATTAGCATTCAATCAATTTTACTTGCTTAAAGTCACTAAAAGCCACAGGATTTCTAGAACAGGATTGCCTGTTTGTTGCAGTCTCTCATACAACTTACAGTCTTTTTTGCTCTGAAAATTATACTGATGCTGAATCCATAATACATGCTCACAGTCTATTGCTTAGAATTCTTGCTTGCTTTTGATTTCATTTTACAGTCCTTCTTTGCAAAAACAATCACATTGTTCACACACAGATCCAGCTGGCTTTTGAAAATCACAACACAGTTTAAGCTCAGTTTTGCTTAATGGTACTCACTGAATCAGTTGCTGGCTTGCTCTGTTAGAAAATCTCAGCCTACGGCTGATCCTGGAAGGCCTCTGGGTTGAAACAGGCTGGTGATTCCACCGATTGTCACTACTGACACCTCGCTTGCTTCCCAGTCGGTTGGATTACGGGTTGAGCCCAATTTCACACAGAAAGTCTGTATTTCACAGTATTGAGAAAGTTCACAGTCACTGTGATGATTCTTCTTGCTAACCAGTTTGCACACCACTCGTTCTCTCCTTCTCAAACACTGGGCAGCACTCTGAAGCTGGCTGGGGGCAGAACTGATTGCAGTATCACCAATCATTCGATGCTGTGCTAATGAGCTTCTCTCTGTCTCTTCTCGTGCTCTTCCTCCATGGCAATTGTCGAGAAGGCAAAATTTAAACTGCAAAACACCTTTTTTTCTTGGCTGAACTTTTTCATGGTGGGAGTGCCGTTTTTGACCATTTCTTTACTCAGTACTTCACTATTTCTTTAGCGACTTCCCCATTTCAAACATTAAGCTCATGAAACTTTCAGGGCACAATTGTCTCTTTGTTTCCTAAAGTCCACAATACTTTTTGTCGCAGAAAACATGAGAATTAAAGTTTGTAAATGCTCTCTCTTGATGCAGGACCAGAGGCACACACAATATGGCTTTACAGCTCCTTGGTAAACGGTGACACAACATACAGTAGTACATAAACAGCAAGCACACAGTGGCACATACAGATGGCACTACTCTGGTCAAATCATTCTGCACAAAGCTTCCAGTTTTGGGCTACCAACTGTCAGAGAGGCAAAACGCTAGCCACAACCTGGGCAAACAAACTTTGTTTTCTGCCAAAATTCAAAAACACTCATCGCCCCGTTTAACCAGCAGGGCTTCTTCTCTCACCACAAATGTCTAGGGGCAACAGAGAGGTGGTGGTTTACATGAATTAGTACAAGACATAAAAAAGAGAAATGGCCACCATTAGTCTCAGTGGACCAGACTGTTATACAAAAACAGTCAACCAAGTGTGGTAACTACCTGGCAGACACCTAGTGGGACCATTTACCATGGCCAGTAACCCAGGTCCCTGGGAGAAAATGTTAGCTCACAATTATGCTAGGTTTGCACTTCTGGACAGGGGCACCCAAGTAACTCCAGACACAGGGAAGCAATAACAATACTGTCCAAGCCAGGCTGGGATTCTAGAGTGTGGCTTTTATTCATGTAACAAAGTAAGAATAATCACAAAGTGAAGATGTACCCCCACGGGGCTAGACATACGGTATTGCAGATTCTCCAGAGTACAAAAATTCTTGAATTCCCATTTAGTGTAGGCAGAAGAAACACAAAACAGTCAACACTCTGGTTCTGAAATGGAGATCGGCACACATGGCCAGGTACTAGTACATTTCTTATCGACTAGGCACACATGGCCAGTACTAAGACACTTTCACATATTTCATGAGGCACAAAGGTGGTACACACGACCACAAAGGAGCACATCCAGGCTCAGGACTTTCGGAACCCACTATACTGGCGTAAACTGAGAGAAAAACAACCCACATACAGGAGTAAACACTTTTCTCAGGCATTGGCCAATTGCACTGAAGAAAACGTAATAGGTGCCCTTCAGAACCCATAGAGGTAAACTGGTTACTCCAGGTGGGGGATCTCCCACCTTTTGTTTCCAAGCTTATACTCGGCCATTCATCTGGTTAATAACACCACACAACTGTAGAAAACTGTAGATGCTGTCTTGAAATGTATTTCGCACTTAACTTACTACACATACACACACACACACACACACACACACACAGATACTTCAGAGGTGTCAGAAATTAAAAGTTCTGTACTTGGATGGTCACATACTGGACTCCAACATAGGCAGACACTTTTAAAACAGAAATTCTAGGTGACAGAGTCCCTTTGTCAGATAAATTCACCCCTAGGTATTGCAGATGCACCTGGGCTTACACAGAGAAACTGTACTCACAACAAATGAAGATATCCAAGGCAGCATCACCAAACAAGCGGATCAAGGGGATTGCCCCAAATCCTGGAGTTCACCCCCATCCTTCCTGGCATGGGGCAAAGGAAATCTTACTGGCATAGGTCTCCACCACTTCAGAAAACCTGTCTTCTTTATTCTTCTTCTAGGGTGAGAACAAACTACCACAAAAACAAAAGGTGTAGCTCTTTGTCAGAGCTAAACTGAGGAGCTGCACAGCAGCTGCAGCCTCCTCTTAGAACTCCACTCTCAGATTCCTCACAACATTCCAATTCACTCTAAAGCCGGCTGAACACTGTGGCTTATGCTGCTGCAAGAGTTCTATAATTACATAATCACTTCAGCTCAGCTGAGACTGAAAACAGAGTGTGACAGTGTGAAACCCATTTACCTGGCATTTCACAAGCTGCCTTCCCTGCTTGCCACTGATTCTAACTGGGATTCTAGTAACCCCTGGGAACAAGTGGGTTACATGTGGAAGGAGGGTTTGCATCTGGGGGTAGGTTCTGTTTGTTCAGTTTCCTTTTTAGTTGTGGTGGTTTCAGTTGTAATGTCTGTGTCATTTCTGAGAGGGGAGAAATGGTTACTGACAGGTATCTCAAACGTCATGGCCCTTCTACCCTTTTTGTTCTTACATCTAATTGCTATCTCATCATGGTCCAGCACTTCTGTAGCTACAGTATGGATACACATGCACATGACCTGGGAAATGCGATAAAAAATTTCTATAGTATGCCATTGTAAATTGTAAGAATAACACACGACAGGGTGTGTGGTAATGTTAAATGAGCGCATGCCCCAGGTGTGTTGAGTGGCATGAGGCACAGCTGAGTGCCTTCAACAACCTGGAAAGTACAGTATGATTCCAATAGGATCACATTGTAAATTGTAAGTAAGCAATATCACATGGCAGGGTTTGTGGCAATGCTAAATTACCTCATGCCCTAGGTGGGTTGTGAGGCATGAGGTACAGTTGAGTGCTTTGACCACCTGGGAAGTGCAGTATGTGATTCAGATAGGATCACATTATAAATCTGAAGTGAGCAATACCACACAGCTGGGTGTGTGGCAATGCTAAATTGCTGTATACCCCAGGTGGGTTGTGAGGCATTGGGCACAGCCGAGTCCATTCAACCACCTGGGAAATACGATATAAAATCCCCATAGGATCACAAGTGTTTCCTACTGTATGCACTACCCACAGTTGTCTGTACAAGTTTATTTGATTCACTGAGGAACTGCTTTACTTGTGTAACTCCAAAGTGTCTCTGCATCTTGAAGGTTATGTAATACAAATCTACAATAAAAAAAATAAGGTGTGCAATTAACATGGTATGTGGTGCTACTAAATTACCTCATGTCCCAGGTGGGCTGTGAGGCATGAGGCATGGCTGAGTGCCATCAACCACCTGGGAAGTGCAGTTGTCTTCACTCAGGCGCTCAAGGCACCTATGTTGACACAGAAGCCCACATGGATGTTTGCATGCAGGTGCTGAGTGCCTTCAACCACCCGTAGCATGTAGCTATCCCCAGCCCTTGCATCAGCTGCAGCTGAAAAAGCCCACATCAGGTACAGGTCCCAGTCTTGGTGAAGCCTCAGTGCTCTGCTCACTGAGGAGAATTTTCCTGAGCTGCTTGTTTAAGAAACTTTAGCTGCCTTTCCTGTGCTCTGGCTCTCTGCTGCTTGTTTTTTTTTCTTACTTACAGCATCTTTAATTTTGTTTAATATATATTATGCTTTAATGTACTACCAGTTAGCCACTGTATTACTGCCTGTTTAAATAATTTATTCTTGCTAGAATTAATTCAAGATTATTGTAGAACTCTGTGGCTTTCCCTAATTGCTGCCCAATTATCTAATTCTCTCTCTCTTGCTCTCTGTAACCCCTCCTCTACCTACTGTCCCAGCCTGTCTCTACTTACGAATCCCATGTTTCTTTTTGTTCTTCATTTCAGGGTCTGACGGCTGACTTCTCCAGCTCTCCCCAGCCCTTGCATCAGTAGCCACTGAAAAAGCCCACATCACGTATGTGTTCCATTCTCGGTGAAGCCGCAGTGCTCTGCTCACTGAGGAGCCCATTTGATTCTTGGTGCCTTTTTTCTGAGCTGCTTGTTTAAAAAACATCAGCTGCTTTTCCTGTGCTCTGGCTCTCTGCTGCTGGGGGGGTTGGACCACCCCCACCTCCTGCCTTTATTAAATACACCTTTGCCCCATCCACTGGTATTACTAATCCCTGCAGTTAGGGGGTGGGATCAATCTCTGTGAAATTTAACCTCTACTGCTATTCTCAGTCCCCTGCCCTTCAGCAGTCTCTCTCTCTCTCTCTCTCTCTCTCTCTCTCTCTCTCTCCTCCTTTGTTCCTTCCCATCTTACCTGATCTCTCAGTTCAACATGCACCCTTCCCCTTATTTCCTAGCCCTTCTGACTGCTATATTATCCCCCGGACTGCTTTACCCCTCAACTTATCATTTCCCTTGGCCCTGTAACCAACATGACAGACTTTTCATTCTCCAACTTATTGCCTCTTCCACAGTGCCTCCATGTCACCGCTCCGTATCCATACCCATAACTGTGATTCTACCTCTGCAGGTACCTTGTCTAATCTAAATGTACCACTCAAGCCAGGACCACCTTTTCCTTCCTGGTTGTGGCTACATGGATTATGACCCTCTCTTTTTCACTTTCAGGTGATACTGAGACCAAACAGGCCAAGCGGCATTTAGGTTCCCACCCCTTTAGGTTAGTTTTTCTGTGGGCCCTAACCCAGCGGCCTCAAGATTGCTCAACTAAAAATAAGAAGCCTTGTAGCAAATCATGATGACCTGGTGGCTTAGGCTGCCACCCATAAGCCTGACCTCCTAGGAATAACAGAATCCTGTCTTAGGCCTTCTCTCCCTGATTCTGTGTCTGCCTTCCCTGGCTACATTATGATTTGGGTTGATCGAGCCTCATTCAAAAGGGGTGGTGGCCTGGCACTTTTTTCTAAGTCATACCTAAACCTGACCCTTCAATCTTGCCCTTCACTTCATTCTGTGAGGTGTTCAAGCCCTTCTTCTGTTAGGTAATACCAAGAAGCTGCACATTGTATTTTCCTACATTCCTCCTCCATCCAGTAAATGGGGACTTGAGGAATTTCTAGAATTTCTACACCATGCCAACAAAAACAATGAAGTACTTTTCCTAGGAGACTTCAATCAGGATTGGATTGGCCCAAGCTCCCTTGTCCTCAACACTAACATGGCCAAAGCCAATCTAACTCAGCTTGTCACTGAACCTACCAGGCACTCCAGCAGTGGCACTTGTCACACCCTGCTTGGCTGGGTCCTCACCAATATGCCAGACATGATCTCCTCAATTACTGTGTTACCTGACTCAATTAGCAACCATTCTCCTATTACCTGTGTTTGAGATACCTACCTACCTTTATACCCACCTAAAATTATCTCTGTGGCTGACTTCTCTGCCTTTGATCCCTTGGCTTTTCTATCCAATCTCCAGCAGATTGACTGGTCTCCCCTTTTCACCACAGACAACACTGACCTGGCGGTGGAGTATTTCTCCTACACATTGCACTCACTGCAGTCCAAGCACATTCCTTACATTAGGCGCACAGTTAGGGGCCCTCCCACCAAATTATTGACCAGTCCCCTTCTCCGCTTGCTTAAATATCATGACAAGCTCTGGGCCAGGTGGAAAGCCTCCTCCTTTCTTTCCAACTTTGTTGCCCATTGCTCCCTTAGGAACTCATGCAAGAAAGCAATCCGTGCTGCCAAAATCAATAACTGTAGCGGTCTTCTCCAAGCCTCTGCCTGTTACCCGAAATGGTACTGGGCACATATCAACCACCTTCTGGGTCACAATGCTTCTCAAGCCCCTCATGACATGCTAATTGACAATGTCTATTTTAACAACCCCAACACCATAGCCAAAGCATTTAACTCACTCTTTACCTCCACTCCTACCTCGACCTCCAATGCAGCCATTCCTTCCATCCCTCCCTCCCCAGGCCTTCCTCTGCCCCATCCCCCCTTTCCTCAACCCTGTCTCTAGAACTGATGCCCTACAGCTCCTCAACACTATGTCTCCTCATAGCAGCCTTGGTCCTGACTGTCTGGAACCTAGAATTCTCAAACTTAGCACCTCCATTCTTGCCACCCCTATCTTGTGCCTCTTCAACCTCTCCATTAGCTCTGGCACTATGCCCTGCTCCTGGAAACAAGTCAGGGTTATACCTGTCTTTAAAAAGGGTGACCCTAAAAACCCTATGAACTACCACCCTATAGCACTCCTATCTATCCTTAGTAAACTTCTTGAGAAACTCATTAATCGGCAGATGTCAGACTTTGTAGCCAACTATGACCTGCCATCTCCTGCTCAGCACGGCTTCAGACCAGGGCACAGCACCCTTGACTGCCCTGGCACTATTCACTAATGACACCTCAACCACCATGGATAGAGGCCAACTTGTGGGGGCTGCTTTTATTGACTTATTGAAGGCTTTCGACTCGGTCAACTCTTGCATCAGCTAGGTTCACTAAGTGCCTCCCAGTCCAGTATTGCCTGGTTCTCAAGCTACCTGCACAATCATGCCCAGTCTGTCTCCTACCATAGAGTCCTCTCATATCCTGCACCTCTATCCACTGGTGTTCCATAAGGTTCCATCCTTGGGCCCCTTCTCTTCTCTATATTTATAAACAATCTACCTACAGTACAAGACACATTAAACTGTTCCCTCAACTCACTGGTGTAGCATTGTTCAATGAGTTTCCTAATCTGTGCAGGGTTTAAGTCAATGAATTATTAAAAGTTTAGTATTGGTTTGCATCTAGCTGTTATTTGCTATAAGCTTTATTTTCAACTGAGTGCTTATGAGTTTTATTTCAGAAGGCAGACTAAACAACTCTTAAGGAATGCTGTGATATTTATAAACAATGCTCATAAGGAATGCTGTGATATTTATAAACAATGCCATGAAAATGCGGCTACTACCATTTCACTAAACAGTTACATGTGAGCTGAATAGGCAGTGAAGGATGGTTGGAACATAGTTGAAAGCTTCAGCAGTTTGAGTTGCCAATCCAGTACCATCACAAAAAAACAATTCTACACCAGTGAGCTGATGGAACCGTTTAATGAGACTTGTACTGTACCATTCCTGCCCACTGTCATACCTTACTCTACGCTAATGACCTGGTCCTCTATACCTCCTCTAGCTCCATCTCTGACATTAATTCCCATCTCTTTTCTGGTCTGCAATGAATCCAGACATGGCTCACATCTCACCACCTCATATTAAATGTTGCCAAGACCCAGGCCATGTTCTTCGGGGCCCACAGGAAGCTGAGTGCCTTAAACCCCTCATTTCTGGTCTCTTGTCTCGATGGCTCCCTGGTACAAGTTACTGACTCCTTCAGATACTTAGGAGTTAATCTGGATCTGTGTCTCAGTTTCTCTCTCCATGTCAATGTAGTATGCAAGTCTGTCTATGCCAAAATTGGGTTGGCTTATCGTGTCCACCATGTCCTGATGCCTGCCACTAGGATCTCCATTGCCCAAGGACTTCTGCTCCCTGGTCTTTGCTATGCACTGCCAGTCTTTGCTCAAGTGTAGGCAAACATCCTTCAAGCATGGGATGTTGCCTATAACAATGTTTGCAGATTTGCCTTGTCTGCCTATCAGCTTAAACATCACTGCAGACTTTACTCTGCTCTCCACTAGTTATTCCCCTCTTCTAGCATTTATATTCCATAGGCTGCCTGACTGACAGTATAATTTGTTCTTTTCTCCCCTCCTCCCTTGCAGCAATGTTCACCCCAGTTGACTGCCTCCGACTCCTCCAGTCCTTGTCTTCAGCTCTGGTCACTGTCCCTAATTACTCCACCAAAATGGGTGAACTTTCATTCTCAGTCTATGTTCCCAAATTCTGTAACTCCCTTCTGTTTTCACTTAGAAGCCCCCATTCTCACCCTGCCTTCAAGTATGCCCTCTTTAATTACCTCACCTCCCTAAATGCATGTAAATGTCTTTAATTCATGCATTACACCTCTTTACTTGCTCTAGTTCATAGAACATACCTCTTTACTTGCCACTACACTACTATCCCCTTACCCTGTCCCATACCCTCATCCTATGCCACCAGCACTGCTGCTATGCACTTATGTTACTGATCTCTGCGAGCTGTTTTTATCTCTTTCACACCTTAATGCTTATGTTATGTATGCCATCACTTTTATGCTAAGTAATTCCACTGTCATGTAAGGTTGTTGATCTTATGTACTGCGTTGTATCAGCTCCTCCCTGTACTATTGTTTGTAACTTGTTTGAACTGTAATCTCCCATGTCATGCCTGAAAATAGGCAATCCTGTCTAGTGCACTTACCTGGTTACCAAAAGCAAATGAATAAATAAAATGAATAAAAACCTAACATCACATTTTCTTGCTTTTGTCACTTGAAATAAACAGCTGTGGCTGCTGTTAGCCTCTCTCCTTCCTTGCTGTGTTGCTTTCCTGCTTACCTCAATTTATTTTCTTGTACTAACAAAGTCAGCTTAGATAGATTCTGCCATCTTTCCCTTTTAGCCTCTACCCCTCTCTTCTGTGCTTTTATCCCTCTCACCACCCTCTCTTTTCCTGTTCCTCCCTTGCCCTCCTGCTAGTCTAGGTGGACTAACAAGAGCCCATTTGCCAGGGCTAATCCTTTTCTTGGGTTTCCAATTGCCCTACCCATTGTACAAGAACATCTTAACCATTTGCAATGTATATGCTTGTCAGTTCATACACTTTGCAGTCCTACTCTCATTTGTTGTTTTAACCTTTAGTATGCCTCACTTCTCCACTGCCATGAAGTATATTCGTCACTTATGATGATACAGCCTTATTTATATATTCAATCCTGCTCTGTCTTGCTATTGTAACTTTTGTCTGACATGCTTCTCTCCTGCCAAGATGTATATTTGCCTCTTTTGTTATTTAAACTTATCATACCTGTCTAGTCTCATGACCATTTGTATCCTGGTTTAACTTACTTGTACTGTAACTCCCTTGTCTCCTATAATACAATTGTATTCCTTCTACTCTTTGTATCGCTTTCGACCATTGATGTGGAGACTTTGTAAATATGTCTCTAATGCAAAGGTTCGTAACTCGAGATTCAAATAAATAAAACTTTAATAGCAACCCTAACTGATGCATTTACAGAGTTTTTTTTGCAAAGAATTTCTATACTTTTTAAAATAATATAATTGTATCTTCATTTGCCTGTGGGAGTGCAGGGCTCTCTGGGCCCTGCAATCCAGTCCCTCCATAGATGTGGATTCTCATTTGCCTGTGGGAGTGCAGGACCCAGAGGGCCCTGTGCTCCTATCCCTCCATAGATGTGGACATGTATGTTGCTGTGGGGTCCTTTGAGCCCTGCACTTGTATTTGTAACAGAAAAGCAACAAATTATCAGCATAACCCTTCTTATTACCTCACCTCGCCTCATGGACCCAGTACTGAAAATTTCAATTCCCCACTGAAATGATTTTCCAAGCCACCAGAACATCATTCCACCACACTGTTGTGAAAACACAGTTTGGGCAGGATTTGAAAAATGTTAGCTGTCACATTCATGAGGTAGTGTGAAAAATGGCTTATTCTGAAAATTTGGTTTCAGAATATTTAAATTTACCCAAAGTTATGAACGAGGGCTCCAAAATGTGAACAGATGCACATAACTTTGCAATTTTTGCATATTTTGAGTCAAATTTTCATAATAGCCTTCTTATAACCCTTCCTCATGAATAAGGGTGGTAAGAATTTTCAAATCCCTGCAAATAGGTGACTTTGCCAAGCAGCCACAAAAATCACTTTTTGGGCCGGATTTCCATAATTTCATTGTAATTGTTCAAGAGGTGGATTTCTAAAAGGCTATTGTGAAAAATTGGGCTCAATTTATGCAAAAATGACAAAGTTATGCATGAAAGTTGAACCCTCCATTGAAATACATTAAACTACACTAATCTTAGTTTCTCATATTGCAGTCAGCAGTCCCAGCAGCAAGTCATGTCTTCAAGGAGAGTGGATCTTTGCCCATTGACTCCATCATGGGAAGGGGGAATCCATGAAATAAACTGACCAGGTGATACTGGTGGACAGGGCTGTGAGATCACTTTAGCATATGTTTTTGGCATTAATGACTTAAACTCAGTATTCTTTATTTTCTATACTATATCTGTTTCTGACCAAGAAACTTATATAGGATCAGTGTAAGTTATTCATCATTCTAGATGGAGGAGCAGGTTTTCTGATTAACTTTACAGCTACTGCACCACTTAGCTGCCCATTTTGGTACCAGACAATGTGCTCTCATCTTTACAGCTGGATAGATTGCCTGCCCTTCCATTTATTCATTTATGTAGCTCAGTGCAGTACCTCATTGCAAAAGCTAGTTCATTAGGATATCACAGTTATATATCTTGTTACAAAAGAGTAAGTTATTACAAAAAGCAATGGTGGTGGGAATCAACCTTGTGATTCCTTGACCGTAAACATAAATAATCATAATGCACAACAATGCATATTTAAATAACCTTTTCCTGTAATGTTATTCCCACAGGCACTTTAAACTGCTATGAGGAGGTACTGCACTAAGCAACACAAATGAGTAGGTGGAAGAACAGGCAATCTGTTCAACTGTCACGCCGCATGCACATCGTCTTGTGCCAAAATGGGCAGTTAACTGGTACAGTCACTGTAAAGCCAATCAGAAAACCTGCTTCTCCATCAAGAATGGTGAATAGCCTACATTGCTCACCTATGAGTCTGTTGCTCAGAAAAAGATAAATATGATATAGAAAATCAAGAATGCTAAGTTTAACTCATGAATGCCAAAATCATATGCTAAAGCAATCTCACAGCCCTCTCCAAAAGTATGGCCTGCTCAGCTTCATTCATGGATTCCATCCTCCCAAGATGGAGTTAGTAATGGGTCAGTAACCCTCCCCTCCCGGGGGTATTCAACACTATTGGCAGCAGTGCCTGAGATATTTACGGTTTTCAATTTTTATGAATGTACTGCAGTCCTCAGCGTACTCGCAGTCAGATTTCCTTTGAATATAAAAGGGCAGAAACTTAAAATTAATCTCTATGCTAACTATCTGCTCAACTCACTATTGGTGTGCATAGCCGTAAACCTGACTAGAGTGGCAACATCAGTTAGGGAAGTTTTTGCTGAGGTCAGTGTTTCTCTGTTTCCATTTCAGTTTCAGCAGTTTGCACTTTTACTTTTACTTTTGCAGGTTCCAGTTCTGTTAGTAAAAGATGGCATCCAATGTGAGACATGAGGGCAATGAAAGCAACAAGAAGGCAACCACATGTTGAGTGAATAAGGTACAGTACAACCCCAATTATCCGAATGCCTTGGGAGACATGAAATTTATTTGAATAATCGGGGGTTCGGTTAAACGGAAGAATGCACTTTTTTTCAAAAAAAAAAAATGGAGCATGCTGTTTGGTATAAGTTATGTTTTAATACAGTACAGTTAACGTACATACAATTTAAAAAGCAGTAAATAATGCAGCAATAATACCATGCTGAACAGTGCTGAAAATTAAAGTGCATTGCAGTATCACGGTACAGAGAATAAAGGACTAATGTCAGATAAATGATAGTGCACTGTGAAAGTTGTCAGTCTATATCACTGTAAAAAACTGTGTTATGGCACTCTGCTTCTTTGCTTTGTTTAACTTTCCTTCAGCTTGTAATTTAAGTTTTTGCAGTAGCAGAGTGTGTAGGTAATCAGTGTTATCTTGGTTTTCAAGCTACAAAATACATTTTGCAAATGCATCGACCACTTCTGATGTGGTTGGTATCTGAACAGCTGAGTTTCCCTGCTCCCCGGTGTCTTCCTCCTCCTCTGCTTGGCACCCATGACATCTGGGTTGTTCTGAGCAATTGCAATGATATCTTCATCGCTCAATTCACCATAGCCGTCATCTTCAGCATCACATTTCAGCCACTCATGCACTGCCTCTAGTGTACAATTTGTTTGCTGTGCGATCTGGATAAGTGCCTCATTGGCTTCTTGTTCTTGTGGTACAACAAGTTGTTTGGCAGGTTGCACTCTTGGCTCTGTTAAAACTTTTGATTTCTCCCAACAGCGCTTTAGTGTTTCCTGTCTGATCTCTGACCAAGCTTCACCTAAAAGGTAACATGCATCCTTGATTGTTAATTTTTTATAGCGTCTGTGAGAGTAAGCTGGTCATTTTCGTCAGCAAGAACTGTAGCCAGTAGTTTGCCTCTGTATAGCTTTTTTAATGTGGCCAATATGCCCTGGTCCATGGGCTGCAGCTTTGATGTTGTGTTTGCAGGAGAAAATGCAACGCACAGCTCCATCTACAGAGGTCAGTTGGTCCAGATCAGCATGTGTGCCAGCGTTATCGATGGTAAATAGCCTTTGCTGAGGTTAAGTGACCATGGTCGCCTCGAACTGTGGGAACAAATTCTGTGTGGAACCACTGTTTAAATATGGCAGCATTCATCCATGCATTGGATTGAGCTGTATAAGTCACAGGCAGACTCAACATGTTGGTGTGCTTGAAACATCTTGGTCGCATTGATTTACCAATCACTAACAACTTTAAACAGTGTGTTCCTGTGGCATTACAGCAGCCCAGGACAGTTAGTATTTCTTTTTGTTTTTTAAATCCAGGGGCACATTTCTCAGACCATGCAGCTAAAGTCTTCTCTGGCAACATCTTCCAATATGCTCCTGTCTCATCTACATTATAAATCTGAGTTGCAGTAAGTTGTTCAGCAAACATGAGATTACACAGTTTCTGTCTGAAAGGGGCAATGCTATCATTTGCAGCAGATAACAGTTCACCAGCCATAGAAAGCTGGCGTATTCCGTGGCGCTTTTTAAAATGATTTAACCAACCTTAGCTGGCACTGAACATATCGTCTTGTCCATTAATATCATTATTGAATGCGATTGCCTTTTGTTTCATAATTGGCCCTGATATCGGGATTCCTTTCACCCTATTCTGGACCAACCATAGATAAAGTGCCTTGTCCAACACCTTGTCCTTACTCCCCTTCATGCTTTTTCGTTTGCTGTTTGACTTGGGATAATCCATAGTAGCAGCGTACTCCCATATTTTATCTCATGCAGTCCTGATATCACACACAGTAGCATTTCCAATGTTAAATTTTCGAGCGATACAAACAATCTTTTCACCACTCTCCAGGCATTCAAGTATGCGGAGCTTTTGTTCGATATGGAGCACACAGCATTTGCACTTGCCAGCCATCACATGAATGAATGAATGAATGAATGAATGAATGAATGAATGAATGAATGAATGAGAAAAGCAGTTGCCATACATTAAGAGAACTAGATCATTACATAACCAGGTTATTTCAATTAACTTCAATTGAACGTGGAACAACAAAGTGCACCTAAGTGTGGAGAATGTGGCAAACAAGCACGTTAAACACTGCAATGATTAACTATGCTGATTAATTATGCTGCTTACGTAAACAAGCGAGCAACAATCTTTTGAATGACTGTGTGGAGCCAGAGTAAATGCTACAATATCGCACATAGGGCGGGGGACATAACCTTATTTTGGATAACCCAGAGATTCGGATAATAGGGTTTCGGATAATTGGGGTTATACTGTATTTAAATTTTACAGTGCTGTGTATGTAACTCATTATTATTCCTCATCTGGGCATGGTTTGCATTTTATTTCAGTGATCAGCTTCTTTCAGTTTTGGCCTTTTTTTCCCTTTCCAAAAATACAGCATATAGTACAAGGTATGTGGGAAACGAAGACAAACATACTAACCATTTTCTATTCCAATGTGGATCTGTAATTAAGGCACAAATAAATTGATTTAGCAAACAAATGTCAGCTGCTGTATCCATTTGGCTGTGTTCCTGTGCTGCGTTCACTCCACAAACCCAAAAGATGCCTTACTCATTCAACATGTTCCTGCCTTCTTTGCCTCATTCTCTTATTTATTTATTTAGCTTTTGTTTACCAGGTAAGTACACTAGACAAATAATGCCTATTTTCAGGTACAACCTGGGAGGTTACAAAGGTAAAAATTCAAAATAATAAGAAGGTGCAACAGAGAAAAGGATATACAGCAAGTCATCAGAGAATCATGATAATAGTACAGATAAACACAATAAAAGGCAAAGTACATTACATAAAGGAATGAGCATTATAACAAGTCAAATACATTACATAGAGGAATGACCATTAGGACAAGCCATGATACAGTGGAATTTTTATAATACGGTAAATTCGTTTAGTGTTTGAGTATAGTAAAATATATAGGACATAGCTCTTTTCCAGGTGAGGAGATAAGGGAGATCATGCAGGGGGCAAAGCACACCTGGCATGCTAAGGACAGTGACAATCAGAGGCTGATTTAATTGTATCCATAAGGATCTCTTAAAATAGCAATGGGAAGAGGTATACCTGGTAAGCACTGGGAGGGAGTTCCAGAATTTAGAAGTACAGACTGTGAAAGCTCGGTCTCCAGACAGAGAACGTGACCTTGGGACAAGACAGGACTGTGAGTCAATGGATATGAGTAGGTATGATGACTGGATAGGTTTAAATAGTTTGGACAGTGCAGGGGGAGTGGCAGAATGGACAATTGTGTCAAGGAAGTTGCCAAGAATGAAGGAGCAGTAGTTACACGAAGACAACCAGTGTAGCTTGCAATACAGTTCACAGTGATGGGTGAGATGGGGACAGTGAGGGCAAAGCAACAGTCATTGTTATAGGTCACATCCCACTTGGCAAGGCAAGCTTTTACAGAAAGGGGGAAAGTGGTGAGACCATAGCTAAATGTAGGAAGAATTTCTTTGGTAAGAGCAAAACGTACAGCTGCAGTAAGGTTCCCCCCGGCCCTTTAGGCTAGGCCCAGTTTGATATTTGTTGCCCTACAAACATTTGGATATGTGAGGAGAGGTCCAACTGAGGGTCAAGCGTGACTTCCAAGTATTTGAGGGAGGAAGTAGAGGCAACAAGGCATCCATATGATCTCATAATCATCAGAGGGATAGTGTTGAGTTTAAGCTTAGCAGAGGATCCAAAGAGCATGGACTGAGTTTTCTTGAGATTAAGAAAAAGCTTATTAGTGAGAAGCCAGGTTTGCAGCTTACAGAAGTCAGCTTGTAGCTGATGGGTTATAATGTTAATGTCATGCAAGCTATACAGGAGAAACAAGTCATCAGTAAAGAGGGTGTGGTGCTGCTATTGGTAGGGACCTGTGGGAAGTCATTTATAAATAAAGAAAATAAGATTGGGCCTAAGATGGATCCATGTGGGACCCCAGCCATTACAGAAATAGGTTCTGAGAGGACTTGATTGTATTTCACTAGCTATTGTCTACTGGCAAGATGATTTGAGAGCCAAGCTAGGGATGGGCTGGACATGCCCAGCAAGTGAAGTTTTGCACACAAAAGGGTGTGATCGACTGCGCCTGTTAACATGCAAAGTCAGTTGAGGTCCTAATTTCAGATGTGACCATAGCAAGGACTGTTCCAGTACTATGGCCCTTACAGAATCTGTGTTGCTCAGGGGTTAGCAAGCTATAATTAAGCAAGTACTCAAATAGCTGCACCTGAACTACTTTCTCCAATAGCTTATTGACAGCAAACAAGATGGCTGTTGGCTGGCTATTGGCCAGTAATTTTCAGTGCACTTACAGTCATGGTGATTGAAGACAGGTACCACCCTATCTACCTTCCATATTGAAGGGACCACACCTGTGGTTAGGTTAATAATATGGGAGATCAGAAGAGCAATGATGGGGGCCCCAAGTTTTAAGAGTTTGGGCTAAAGATTATCATGACCTCTGCTACTGTATGTTGCAAGGTATAAAAGATACAGACTCCAACCACAGAAAATGTTGACTGCTGAACTGATAGTGAATACTGTAAATGCTGACTGTGGAATCCCTTTGCCCACTATGCCATGTTCTCTCATTCACTTGTTCTACAAAAACACAGTACGTGTGTTACTCACTGCTACCACAACACACCAGGGAAATTATTTCTAAATAAAGCTGCTCTGAATTATTAAACTAAATTGGCACTCAGATACAACAGCCATTTATTATTTTTTGGAGCTATTTAGTAAGGGCGCTGTTACACACAGCAGATCCTGACTTTTTCAATTCCTACTTTTTTCCTCATCTTTTTTCCATTACTTTGATGGAGCTGATGAGTATGGGCACTTTTGCATACAGCGGCCCTGCATTTTTTTCTTAATTCTTTGGTGTGACTTGTCTGTTACTGTATGTAGCTGTCAAACCACACCCTCTGACACAGCACCTATTTATTTTCCTTATGGAGCGACTTAAGATGGGCAGTTTTGCATATAGCAGGCCTGGATATTTGTTTTTTCCTCTTTTTTCTATTTATTTTCTATTATTTTGATGGAGCTACTGTTTATGGGTGATTCCACATACAGCAGTCTTTTATTGTTTAATTTTTTTTATTTCCTGCACCCTCTTATTTCATTCCTTTACATCATGTGTTTTTGCCATTCACTTCTCACCATTTTGGTAAAGCTTACATTTCACATATACTGTAGAAGCTGTTGAGCCTGTTTTCATGCAGCTGCTGCATTTATTAACTGCCACTGTTAAATGAACCAAATTTTGTTCATCACAGGTGCTGTTTATATAGCAGCAGTTTTATCTATGAAAGCTTTAATTCTGAACGCTTTTCTCTATAGCAGCCTTCAATCTTTAATCCCTTACTTTGGTGCAGTAAATTAAGGGGCACATTTACATAGCAGCAGTTCTATTTATGAAGGCTATAACTCTGAGCATTTTTTATATATTTATAGCAGCCTTCAGTTTTTGAAGTTTTACTGTTTTGCAGTAATTTATGAGCGCTTTTATACTCTGTAGCCTCTTTTCTTTATTTTCCCTCCCCACCAGTCTTCTGCTGTTTTATTCCCTATGAATGTTGCTACATATATGACGTGTGTTATGTGCGTCAAACTTTGCCAATTTGGTTTCCTACAGAGGTCTTAAATACAGCAGCTTTTCAATTCTCACCACTTTGGAAGACTTTGCTTCTCTCATACAGCAACTGTTGAACTGCACTCTATTTCATTCCTGTCCTGTTAATATGAAGCTGCTACATTTATTAACTGACACTGTTAAACGTATTAAATTTTATTTATTATAGGCACTTCTTATTGTATATAGCCAGCAGTTTTTATTTTGATTGTCTTTTTGGTGCCTACTCCACTTTGCCAGGCATCTGACCGGTCACAGATCCCTCAGCTGTGGCATCCCAAAGTGATCCACACTCCCAAGACTCCCTGGATTACCCCCAGGGTGGAGACACAGCACCCCTGGCTCTTAGGGTGCCACGAACAATGGGATAGGATGGGATTTGGCCTGGGGAGCTGATTGCAGCTCAGGGGTAGGCTTCATTTAGGCAGCAGAAGCAGGCTGACTTTTTTCCCTCTGTAGGGGGGCAGAAATGTGCAATGACACCAGCGTCTGTCCTGCCCCCAAGAACCTTGTGGATGTTGGTTGCTGTGGAACCCCTGGCCCCCGCTAGTGGTCCCCTATGCACCGATGATGACCATCCCCCCAGAGAAAGAGAGCAGTATTAGGATGCTCAGTCCCCCCCCAGCTGGCCCTCCAATGACCCGAATCTATTCCCAAACCCGGGTCACCATATAGCAGCAGTTCTATCTATGACGGCTTTAATTCTGAATGCTTTTTCATATAGCAGCTTTCAATCTATATTCAATATTAACTCAGAATATTGGTCCCTATGCATTAAGGGGCAGGTTATGCATGCCTGAGGCATGTAACCCTCCCACATACATGTGTGACCCCCGACATATGCAGGGAGAGTGGCATGAATAAAAGCATGCATCCGTGTGGCGCCTGTCTATGGCCACACCCCCTCTGCAAATATGGTCATGTGGATGGTTGGTGTTGAGCTGTAGACCCATGCAGCCATCCAATCAGATACCCATACCAGGTCCCACAGTGGATCCCCTGCACCCATGCGTAGGGAGCAAGGAGATGGGGTGTGCTGCATAAAGGGGCGAGGAGATACAAAATTTTGGGCTGTCGCCACCCAGCCTCTACCCCAGCCCTCCATTGCTGCCTAGTGGGCTGGGGCAGCACACACTCCTGTATTCCATTACTGCCACACCCGGCAGACAGTGCAAATGGGGGCACACACCAGGATATGCCTAGTCAAGGCTGGTGTACCCCACATCCCCTTGGCCTGGCACTATGTGGCATAGTGAATGCCAAGTAGTGCAGGCACACCTCTGACACATCCAAAGCATGGTACTCCCTGAGATGCTAGGATGGTGGGTGCACAAGTGTTATGCACGCCCTTGGTGAATACCGCAGGGGATCCATGGGACCCCCTCTGTGTGGCATTCACACATAAGGTTGCCTACGCACCTCGATTGCACTGTGCATAGGCAACTTTTAGTTTTATGCATAGGGCCCAGTGTTGCTATTGCTTTTCTTGGGGTGCGACTTGTCTTTTAGCTATAGTAGCTATCAAACCACATGCTGTGACATAGCAGCTATTTGTTATCCTTATGGAGCTACTTAATATAAGCGCTGTTACATTTAGCAGCACTGGATTCTTATGTTTTTTTTTCCTCTACCTGTTTTCTATATATTTTATATTCTGAAGGCGCTACTGTGTATGGGTGCTTCTACATATACAGTAGTGGTACTTTATTTTTGCATTTCTTTATCCCCCCCCCCCTTTGCTTTACTTTACATCTTGTTTTTATTTTCCATTCAGCTCTCATCAATTTGGTAGAGTTTACGTTTTACATACAGCAACAGTTGAACTAAACTCTGTTTCATTTGTCCTGTTTTTATGCAGCTGCTACATTTATTAACTGATACTGTTAAATTAACCAAATTTGGTTTATTACAGGTGCTTTATATATAGCAGCAGTTGTATCTGTGAAGGCTTTAATTCTGAACTCTTTTATATATAGCAGCCTTCAATCTTTAAACCCTTACTTTGGTGCAGCAAATTAATGGGCACTTTTACAAAGCATCAGTTCTATCTAGGAAGGCTGTAACTCTGAGCTATAAATATATATATATATATATATATATATATATATCAGCCTTTAATTTTTTTAATTTTTACGCTGTTGCAGTAATTTATGGGCACTTTTATATGCTATAGTCTCATTTTTATTCCCCCCTTTTTTTTCTGTCTTCTGCTGTTTTATTCCCTATGAAGTGGTTATGTGTGTCAAATTTAGCTAATCTGGTTCACTACAGACGTTGTGAGCAGCTTTTCAATTCTCACCATGATGGCAGAGTTTGCTTATTTTTATTTATTTATTTATTTCAGTTTTTTAATTAATACCTTTGAGCCACGGGCTCTTTTACACAGGCTTCATGTCATAACAAAGAACAGAACAAACAGTATAGTGAGAAATACATAGTGATCCTAGGAGTAAAGTTAAAAATAAAATAAGCACATATTTTATTTTCAAATACAGTAGCTGTTAAACTACACTCTGTTTCATTTTTGTCCTGATTTATACAGCTGTTACATTCATTAACTGACACTGTTAAATGTACCGATTTTGGTTTATTACAGGTGCTTTTTATATAGCAGCAGTTTTATCTATGAAGGCTTTAATTCTGAATGCTTTTTACATAAAGTAGCCTTCAATCTCTAAATCCTTACTTTGATACAGTAAATTAATGGTCTCTTTCACTTAGTAGGGCACACATATTCAGAGGAGAGGCATGGCCCAAAATGGAGATGCACAGCACATCCCAGAAAATGTGCAGAAGCACAATATTCTAAAGGGAGAGATGCGTTGTACATTTCTGAATGCACAATCGCACAGAAATAATGTCTGCGGTGCAGAAAAGGAAGCAAGCACTGGAATATGCCATGCAAGTGCATATTCAGCCAAAATGTGTGGCTCATGTGTCGAGCATCATAAAACTGTGCCGTGCAAAGTTAGGTATGTAAGGAAATGGCCTAAATTGGCCAGCCACCCACATGCATGCTGCAGAACTGCAGACAGGTGACCATGAGACAGCCCTCGGAGGTGCACCAGGATGTGCTCCAGGCACACATAAAGCAGTCATGCCAGGATGGTAGTAACCAAAGTCTCAGCCATGCTATGCCAGCTTGCTGGGCACCTGCTGGGTGCCACTGGGTGACACCTCTGGCACCTCCCAGTCAGACACACCCCTCAGCATACCAAGGATGGGGATACCCCACTGCCACATGCTAGGCAGGCATCCCCCAGCACACCAGCAGAACAGATAGCTACAATATGGCACATGTACCAGGTGCCATAGACTGCACCCAAGTGGCAGTCAAAGTGCCACATGGTGGAGGAATGTGCCAATGATGGCATCTGGGACAGTGGTGAGCAGGATGCATGGTGGTAATAGTGGCAGCAAGAAATGGTTCAGGGACAGCCCAGTGTCACACACCCATGGTGGAACACCATAGGTGCACACAGCAGATCCATGCCACCAGGAACCACATTCATATCACCTATGGCATCCCTGCAATGTGACAATGCCGCAGGGGCACTGGGTTTGGGCCACTGTGGTATACTGGTGGTGGACAGTGAACATTTGTGAGCAATGTGAGGCAGGAGTGGTCCTGCCTGCAGTCTGGAGGTGGCAGGGGCATGCCTCCAGGGACGTTGGACCCATCCAGTGTTGTGCATGTGGCCACCTAGGATACGCCCATGGCCATGGGAAGTAGCACTACAAACCTCTCAACTGTCACACAGTAAGGGGGTATGGGAATCAAGTTATCACGCAGACACCCTCTGACCTACATAGAGTGGGTGACGTTACACACCAACCACTGAAACTGATATGCAGCATTGTATGATAATATGAGATGCAGCACACTGTAGCAACATTTGTGCACTCATTTCCACAGTCCTCCAAGCTTGAACTGTCATGTTTGCTGTTGTGTCACACATTCTGACCAGTTATCACACACCTTGACACACATTTCTGTGTGAAGGGGTTGGGGGATATGCAGCACTGTACTCAGGGTAATGCAGTCCACCCACAAACATCCATGCGTTCCAGCTGCCTGCTAGGCTGCAGTACCACCTGATCACCTTTGTGGAGTGGTGCTGCTGCCCAGGAGGAGGCAGTATAGCGCAGTGGTCTAAGGCTCTGAGCTGCAAATTTGGTGACATCCAGCAGACCAGACCTGGGTTTGAATCCCACAGCTTCCACCTGCATACTGTGTGACCCTGAGCAAGTCACTTAACCTCCTTGTGCTCCCAGGTTGCTCCTGTAAAAAAGCTTCCAGCTTAGTGTGCTATACCTGGTTAAACAACTAAACTAAAAAAAAAACTGTGCATGCCAATGGTATGCAAGTGGTCTGTATACATTCCTCTAATGAGATGCAACTGTGCTGTTTGGATGCTGCCTGTGCAATGATTCAACTTGCATATCCTGTCTGAATATAACAAATCTGCATGCTGCACAAGTGGCTTTGCATCACGCACTTCCATATGTTCTGCTCTGAGCATCTGCTGAGCCGTGCATCTCTCATTGCATGATTGCACATGTTGGGGATAATCAGCTGCATATGCGTGATTGCATATTATGGTGCAGCTTCTGAATATACCATTATTTTGTGCTGGAGCAGTTGAGTTGCACGGCACAAGCACTTGCACAATGCAGCCTACCACTTTTGAATATGGGGCCCTAGCAGTTTTATATATGAAGGCTTTAACTCTGAGTGCATTTTTTTATATACAACAGCATTCAATTCTTGAATTTTTATTTTGTTTCAGTAATTAATGGACACTTTATACACTGTAGCCTCTCACCTGAATTTTACCTCCCCCCCCTTTCTTCTGTCTTCGCTCCATATTAAGTTGTTACATGTGTCAAATATAGCTAATTTGGTTCACTGCAGAGGTACAGTATTTAATATAGCAGCTTTTCAGTTCTCACCACTTTGGCAGCTTTTGCTTCTCACATACAGCAGCTGTTGAACTGCACTCTGTTTCATTCTGGTCCTATTTTTATGCAGCTGTTACATTTATTAACTGACACTGTTACATGTACCAAATTTCATTTATTACAGGCACTTTTTATATAGCAGCAATTTCATCTATAAAGGCTTTAATTCAGAACTTCTTTACATAAAGCAGCCTTCAATCTTTAAACCCTTACTTTGGTGCAATAAATTTAACGGGAGCTTTTACATAGTAGCAGTTTGATGTATGAATGCTGTAACTAATCTTTTTTTTATGTTTATAGCAGCCTTCAATTCTTAAAGTTTTACTTTGTTGCACTAATTTATGGGTGTGTTTATACACTGTAGCCTTTTATCTTTATTTTCCCTCCCCCTCCTTTTTTCTGTCTTCTGCTCCATATTAAGTTGTAACATGTGCCAAACAGCTAATTTGATTCACTATGGACATGTTTAATATAGCAGCTTTTTAATTTCTGAAGGTTTCTAACACTGAGCACTATCACACATACTAGCCATAAACTTTTATTTTGTTGTAATTATTATGGGGCTCTTTTATATAGAGTCTCCCTCAAATAGTATTCTCTAATTCTGTCTTTCCCTCTTTTCCCCATTTTCCTCTTTTTGCAATATTTTCCTATATTGCAGTTGCATTGCTTCTACATTATATTAAGTCAGAATATTGCTGATACTGTTTTTCTTGGGGTGTGGCTTGTCTTTTACCTATAGCAGCTGTCAAACCAGACACTGTAACATAGCAGCTATTTGTTATCCTTATGGAGCTACTTAAAATAGGCGCTGTTACATATAACAGCACTGAATTCTTATGTTTTTCCTCTACATTTTTTCTATATATTTTATATTTTGATGACACTACTGCGTATGGGTGCTTCTACTTAAAGCAGTCCTTTATCTTTGCGTTTTTTTACCCACCCTTTTTTTTTTGCATTCCTTTACATTCTTGTATTTTTCCCATTCATTTCTCACCATTTTAGTAGAATTTACGTTTCACGTGTAACAGCTGTTGAACTAAACTCTGTTTCATTCTTGTCCTGTTTTTATGCACCTGCTACATTTATTTACTGATACTAATAAATGTACTAATCTGGTTTATTACAGGCACTTTTTACAGAGAAGCAGTTTTACCTTTGAAGGCTTTAATTCTGAATGCTTTTATATATGGCAGCCTTCAGTCTTTAAACCCTTACTTGGGTGCAGTACATTAACAGGCACTTTTACATAGCAACAGTTCTAGCTATGAAGACTATAACTGTGAGCACTTTTTTACATCTATAGCAGCCGTTAATTCTGGAATTTGTACTTTGTTGCAGTAAATTACAGGCACTTTTACACACTGTAGTCTCTTCTTTATTTTGCCTCCCCCCCCCTTTTTTCTGTCTTCTGCTGTTTTATTCCCTGTGAAGGGGTTACGTGTGCAAAACTTTGGTAATTTTGATCACTATAGACATCATGAGTAGCTTTTCAATTCTCACCATTTTGACAGTGTTTGCTTCTCACATACAGCAGCTGTTGAACTACAGTCTATTACTTTTTTGTCCTGTTTTTATGCAGCTGTTACATTTATTAACTGACACTGTCAAATGTACCAATTTTGGTTTATTACATGCGCTTTTTATATAGCAGCAGTTTTTTCTATGGAGGCTTTAATTTTGAATGCTTTTTATGTATAGTAGCCTTCAGTCTCTAAACCTTACTTTGGTCTGGTAAATTAATGGTGGCTTTTACATAGCAGCAGTTATATATATATATATGTATATGAATGTTTTAACTCTGAGCACATTTTGTTTATACAACACAGGTCAATTCTTGAATTTTTACTTTGTTACAGTAATTAATGGGCACTTTTATACACTGTAGCATTTTATCTTTATTTTATCTCCCCCTTTTATGTCTTCTGTGCCATATTAGGTTATTATATGTGTCAAACAGAGCTAGTTTGGTTTACTACAGAGGTATTTAATATAGCAGCTTTTTAGTTTCTGCAGGTTTCTAACACTAGGTGCTATCACACATGCCAGCCATATTCTTTTATTTTGGTGTAATTTTTAATAGAAGCTTTTATACACTCATGCTATCTGTAAAGAGGATGGATAGATGGGGGGGGGGGGGGGGGGCTGATTCCAGAGCTCATTTATTGGCACTCACTAAGTACTGCATCACCTGCTTTCTCAGTCAAGTTTTAATCAGCTCTGCATCTTCCCTGATCATGTTTCTTTAACAGCTGAAGTGTGTTACAAGTCCAATAAAAGGGAAGGTTGTGTTGCAGATCTTGCTTTGCTGTGAGAATCAACTTGCTCTGTGCTTCATATTGTCCCGGATTTTCCCCTCTTCCCACACAAAAGACATAGACCACTGTATGTTGTTATGCTCACATTGACAATCAATTTATTATATATACCATGATTCCATTTTCATCTCATTTCTTTATTCTTATATTTTCACCATTGCATTTTATTGCATCCATATATCCACTTTGATCCTTGCTCCCCCAGGTGAAAACCTGGGTGCCTTCTTCTCCCTTTTTCCTATTAGGTAACGGTGAGAACCAAGACCATTTTTCTCCTTTAGCTTCTCCTTCTTTCCATCCTCTTCCTTTTTCTTTCCCCCTCCCCTCCCCCCTTTTTTCCCATTTTCCCCTTCTCTGCCATCCACCTTTGGCAGTCCAATACAGTCCAACTGGATAAATTCTGTCATCCACCTTTGACAGATCATACTCACAGCCCCTTTTTGACTGTCTCCCCCTCATACGCACAGTCCCTTATTGACTGTCTTCCACATGTTCCTTGGTTAATGGGGTGGTGGGAGGATCAAAACTTCAGCAAAGTGGCTGAACCACTCCTGTGCTGTCCATTATGTACCTCTTTTCCCCCCTCCCCTTCCTGTTTCCTGTCTATTGTTCTGTCCCCTTTTTCCTCCCCTTCCCTTCCCCTCCTCCCCTCTGAGCACACCATCTTCAGGTAAGGTGAAGGGGTACACCAGGACAACTTGGTCGGCCCCTTAAAGGGCATACTCCATTGTCCCCTATTTTCCCCTCTTCCCCCACAAAAGACACAGACCACTGTATGTTGTTGTGCTCAGATTGACAATCAGTTTATTATATATACCATGATTCCATTTTATTGCATCCATATATCCACTTTGATCTTTACTCCCCCAGGTGAAAACCTGGGTGCCTTCTTCTCCTCTTTTCCTATTAGGTAACGGTGAGAACTGAGACCATTTTTCTCCTTCAGCTTCTCCTCCTTTCTATCCTCTTCCATTTCTTCCCCTCCCTCCCCCCTTTTTTCCATTAGCCAGTCTCCAGCTTGTGTTGGATGGCTGGCTTTCCTCAAAACAGCTAGGGAATTTCCCCCTTTTCTCTCCGCCCCTTTTTTTTTATATAGTACCACCACCTGTCTTCTCCATGCCTCTACAAAGCCCATCATTTCTGTATTAAACATATCTATGGCGAGATCTGACAGGTGCACTCCATCTGACCTGTAAACATCTTCTATCCACTCCTCCCCATCCGTCGTATTACCTTCCCCCATTTTCTTTATCAGTGTTCCCACTCTCCTATTCATTTTTCGTCTAGCCCTGTCTAAAGCTCTATGGCTGTGCTTCTGTCTTCAGACCCTCCTCGGTATTATGTCCGACCAGGCAAGGCGCATCCCTGGCAACCATTGATAGATGTTTTCTAAATCCTTTTTTACCTGCATAAATGTGTCCACCCAAGGCTTACCTCCAATGTCATTGCCCCATAGATGTACAATAATTAGGTCCAGAACTGGCTGCCGCTCTTTCATCTCTCTTAGTGTAGGAAGTAACTGCACCCATCTCATCCCTCGGATGCCACGCCAAACCAACTTACATTGTCGTACATCCTGGTATAACTGTTTTCCCCCGGGCTTTTTCTCTGCTCCTTTTTCTGCCCAATAAACGTATGAGTGGCCACAGATCCATACTTCCTTGATCCTCCCTTTTCCTATGGAAATTAAACAGAATATAATACTTAAAGCATGTTTTGTTCACATCCACATTCTCCTTTTCTTGCCCCCCCACCTCCCCTTTTGATCTTGCACCTGAAACAAAAACAGATAACATGTTAGTCTCCATATTGCAATGCCCGAATATATCTTTTGTAACTGGCAGACGCCAGCGCCCTTTTTCTAACATGTTTGTCACTGTCCCCCTGGCTGCTGCCCACTGTGATGCAGCTCCTATCTGAAAAGAGTGGGAGGAGTAATTGCCTGGGTCCTCGCCCAGAAATTGCATGCCTTTTTTGAGCATGGCTGTAACCTGGTAACTTGTGACTCTTTTTCCATCCCCATGAATAAATAAGCTTCCTGTTCTATATCCCCGCTCTGTGGCATAAGCCCACAAAGCTTTTACTGGGCACACTGATTCTTCCATTTGAGACATCAAAGTCACCATGCAACCTGTCCCCCTTTGATCTGTCTTTGACTTCTTTATTAGTATGTGTATCTCCTTCATCCCCCAGCTTATATATTCCCATTCCAGCCCCCCTTCTCCCTCTTTTTTGCCATGCCCCACCACTTCACTCACTCTCAGGGCCCCTGCAAACATTACCACATAAACTGTGTGAAACAACTGTGGCTTGTCTCTTGATCTGCAGACCGCCGGCAATGCCCCTTTTAGTTTTTCCAGCCAATGTTCTCCTATGGGTCATCTACTATCCACAGGTCTCCGCTTCAGTCTTCCCCATCCTTGCATCATTCTCCTGATCAACATGGACTTTGTTGGGTCCCCCCATTTCTTAAGGCTGCAGATTCAGCTAATTCCCTCTAGGTATACCACCATCGTGTTGTGAGCTGTGTCTCTCTCCCACTGATCTACTGTAACCTTCCTTAACTGTTCCTCTGTGATTGGCCCACTTACCTCCATGTGGCGCATGGCCCTGAACATTTGGAACACCCGCCATGCCCCTTTGTAGGCCCTTAAAGTCTGTGGCGCCCATAAGCTGCGAAACAGCATTTCTGCTCCCTTTTGCCAATGTCCCAGATGTTCATTGGTACTGGTGTTCTCCTATCCTCTGCTGCTGGTGCCAGCATCTGGAAACGGTCCAGCTGCAGACGAGAAAGTCTGTCAGCTAGGATGTTTTGTACCCCTTCTATGTGTTTTGCCCTGAATGACATGTTCAATTGCGGGGCCCTTAAAATTAGCTGTCTCAACACCCCCATGACCGTGTTTGATCTGGCTCCCCTGTTATTTAAAACGTCCACCACTGACTTGTTGTCACACCAAAATGTGACCTTCTGGTTATGCAACTCCTCTCCCCATGCCAGGGTACAAGTCCATACGGGCATGATTTCCTGCAGTGTGATATCCCTTACTTTCCCATCTTTCACCCAGTTTGCTGGCAATGGTTCTGCAAACCATTTCCCTTTTAAATAGCCTTCCATACCCAGCCCTCCTGCTGCATCCGTGTAAAGCTCCATGTCCATGTTATATACCCACTCGTCTTACCAAAAGGAACAGCCATTATAGTTATTGAGGAACGTCTCCCATACTGCGAATTCCTCTCTTACTCCTTTTGTTATGTCTACCCAGTGGTGTGGTTTTGATACTCCCGCCTTTGCCCTTGCTAGTCATTTTGTGAAGGCCCTACCCAGCCTGATTGCTCTGCATGCAAAGTTCAACTGACCCATGACCTGTTGCACCTGCTTTAAATGCACCCTTCTCCCCATGACCCCTCTAATCAGCTCCTTCAGTTTTACTACTTTGTTATCTGGCAACCTAAAGAGTTCATTCCGGGCATCTGTTTCTATGCCTATGAATTCTATAACTGTACTGGGACCTTCTGTTTTTCCTTGAGCCAGCAGGACCCCTAATTCTCCGCATAACTCTTGGAAGCTTACCCCACCTATGTGTTGTACTGCTATACTGTGTATTTTGGTTTGTCTTACTGTGACAAGGTACCTTTGTAAATGAGCCTATGGCTCAAAGGTTTTCCAAACTGCTGTTTAAATAAAATAAAAATTAAAAAATAAAAAATAAAGCTGGCTAACATTTTTTCTGTCTCACTCTTCTCACTACCTATTAACAGGAAATCATCCAAGTAGTGTATTACTGCTCTACACCCTCTCTGCTCCTGAAATATCCACTGTAAACAGGTGCTAAATGCCTCAAATGTCACGCATGCTATGGAGCACCGCATGGGCATTGCCTTGTCAAAATAGTATTGTTCCCCAATCTTAAAGCGCAGTAGGTCCCAATCTTCCCTCCTAACCAGAAGCAATCTGAATGCGGATTCTATGTCTGTATTTGCCATCCAGGCATCCTTGGTTGCCCAGATGATTTGCACCGCTTCTTCTAATGTGGCGTAGCTCACCTTACTATGTTCCTCACTTATGAAATCGTTCACTGATTCCCCTTCTGGAAATGACAGGTGGTGAATCACTCTGTATTCCCCTTGTTGTTTCTTGGGAAACTCACCCCAATGGAGATATTCTCATGTTCTGCAGTGGCGGTTTCTTGTACGGTCCCTCTACCCTTCCTGCTGCCTTTTCTTTTTCTATTTTTTGTCTTAAGATGTCCTAAATTCTCCTTACTGAACCCAGATTATTCGCCTCTCTCGCTTGCCATGGGCCTTCGCATCTTAACGGAAAGGCCTTCTCAAACCCTGCCCTAAGTGACTCCACCACCTCCCTATGGGATATTTTCTTAACCAATTTTCTCACGCTTCCTTCCTAATGGGTGTTCTTGCTGCTTGAAACCGATCCCCTGTCCCCTCCCCCCTTCTCTAATACACCCCCCTTTTTCACCCCTTTCTGGTTCCCTGCATTCAGTAACTCTGGCTCCCTCTGCCTGCATGCCCTCTACCCCCCACTTATTCCAAGTCTGCCCGCTATAACCCTGTCCCTCCCGAAAAAACTGTTGGCCTGTGTCATGCCCCCTTGTCCCTTGCATCCCTTGTGCCCATGTTGTTCTGCATCTGCTCGCCGGGTGTAACCCCCCACACTTTGAACAGGCATGCCGAAAACAGCACTGGGGCCAAGAGCAGAATGCCCTATTGTAAGCCCAACAACATCTGTGAGGTGCCCCTCCCCTTTTTCCCATCTCCCCCTTCTGGTGTGGATTGATAGGTTACATAATCTGTCCACAGATCCAACTGTTTTGTATCCCATTTTACATCCCCATAGATTGCCATCCTTTGCCTGAAGAATTCGTCATAGTATATCCAGCCTACCCCACCTTTTGCCTTTGCTCATCTTATTATGGGCCCATTGCAGTGTCAGTGGCTCAGTAGGTAGCACACTCGCCTCTGAGGCCGGGAGATCAGAGGGCTGTGGGTTCAGTTCCCACATCTGGCACGTGGGTTAATATCCCAGTACTGACACTGTAATGCAGCATGAGAGGAGTGCTGCATTTCTGAGGTGCTGTCTTTCGGATGAGACGTTAAACCGAGGTCCCATCTGTCTAGATTGGTGGTAGTTCAGGTGGATGTTAAAGATCCCATGGCACTCATCGAAAAGAGTAGGGGTAATTTTTATTGAAAATAAACACATAGTATGCAAACTGAATAATAAAGAACGAGAAATTATTGTCAACAATCAAAAAAAAAGGGAAGAGAAGAAAATTAACAATTCCAAAACTGGTTCAACAATATATACTGAAGTGGTACATATATCAAAATAAAAGACTTGGGAAAGAAAAAACAAAACACATCATTAAACCACATTCTAAACTCTTACAAATTCTAATAGAGGAGAAGGGAAAACGAAGAAATATAAAAAGAGGGGGAAAGAGGAAAAAAGAAAACAAATATAAGGATTAACTATAACCCTTATTTAAATTTAATAATATGAGAAAACCCTTTCCACCACATTCTGACTTTCATAACATTAAACTGTTGAACATCCGACTGAACAATATTCTTTAAAACATTTGTAACGTAAGCCCTAAAAACTTGAACTGATGGTTTCTTTTGATATAGTACCCATTGGCATCTAGTTTGCCGGAGACAATATCTTAAACAAGCAAAAATATCTGCAAAGTACCTTTATGGAAAGACTGAAAAGAAACCGGAAAAGACCCAATTACTAAAATATCATAAGTAAGGTAAGCCATCCAAGGAAAATTCCATGCAATAGCTAAATGATCCCATATTTTACGTGTTATTGAACAATGGAGGGAAAAATGTTCCATAGTTTCTTCTTGGTCTGTACAGTCTAAATATGGACATATTCTCCGGTCTAGCTTTTGTATTTGGCAGCACTTCTAACATTTAGTTTACCATGTAAGGTAAGCCATTGGTTTCCACATAAAAACAGGTAATCTTGTATTATTCAGTTGACTTAAAATATCATCATTACGATTTTGTGGACAATTCCTAAATTCTGGAGGATTTGGAAAAAGAAGCCAATAATTCTTGGTATAATGTTTTGAGAACATCGTAATATTTGCTGTTTTGTAACCTTCCATTTAAAAGTTTTTGTGCTGCAGGGTGAAAAAAAATTGGTAGGGCTAGGTAAGGAGAAGGTTTAGAGCACAGTGTAACCAAGCTGTGAGATATCTGCGCAATAGACTAGTAAGAAAAGGGAAGACCTGTCCATCTGGACCATCTAGACAACTTTTTAAGGAACTGAGAAAAATAGTAAAGCAAAAAGAACCGGTCAATCATTCCTAAACCTCCTTTTTTCTCGAGGTATGTATAACATCTCTTAACCGGATTCAATCTATTGCCCCAAAGTAACTGAAAACAGATGCTGTATAGCTTAGTTTCTAGGTTGCCTGGAATAGGAAATATGGCAGCTGTATGTTGTAAACAAGGTAAAATAAATTGTTTCAAAACTGAATCCTTTTCTCCTTATTAAACCGAAATCGTTTCCATCTGAGAACTTTTTGTTCAATTTTTCCAAGGACAAGCTTCCAGTTTTCTGCTGGGCAGTTTTGTGGGCCAAATTGGATCCCTAAAATAGTTATAGGTTCTGTTGTAAATGTGATTGAATTCAGAACAAATGGTGTTTGAGAGATCCCTCCTATAATTAAGCCTTTCGCTTTGAGGTTAATTTTAGTGTTAGCTACAACAGCATATTCCTTAAAACTGGTAAAAAAGGATTCAAGCTGGTTGATGTGCGCAAAAAACAAACAAATATCATCCGCATAAGCCTGAATGGTGAGAGATGTATCGGTATCTGAGAATTTAAACCCTTGCCAGGAGGGGGATATGCTGAGCGACCTTAAAAGAGGTTCTAGGGAAAAATTATATAGCAGGGGGCTTAAAGGGCAACCCTGTCTAACTCCACAGTTGACCGGGAATCCAGTCCCAAGTGTTCCGTTAAGGAAGGGATACACTTTACCTGTACTATAAAGATTTTTAATTAAATTTCGGAGGCAAAAAGGGACTTGAAAGAAATCTAATGTTGAAAAAAGGAAAGTATGATTTACCCTATCAAATGCCTTTTCTAAATCTAGTGAAACAAGGAAACCGCTGGTTCCCAGCTCATTAGATTTTTCAATTGAGTCTCGTATTGAGTATAACATAGCCTGAATGCTACGATTGGGAATGCCACAATGCTGGATTGGAGAAAAATTATATTTAGCCAACTCTCTAAGTCTATTATTGATTACTGACATCAATATTTTATAGTCGGAGTTCAACAGAGTGATTGGTCTCCATTTCCGAAATAACCCCTTATTCCCTGATTTATAAAGATAAGTTTGTATACTGTCTGAAAAGATGCTATACTAATTCCTGATCCATGAAAAAATTATACACAATTACCAAAATAGAACTTAGGTCTTCAGAAAAGTTTTATAAAAGGAATTAGAGAGACCATCTGACCAGGAGCAACATACTACTTTAGGGATTTTAGAGCTGTCATAATTTCTTCTTTCAGAAAGGGTTGTGTGAGAGAAGTGGCTAGATCCGTGGTAAAGCTTTGTGATGGGGCATCCTAATACTGTATCAATTTGGGTTTGAGATGGATTTTGAAGGGCTCAAGATCCCTGAAATGTTTATGAATTAAATCTTCTAGTTTTGTAAGTGAAGTAATGGTCTTATCACCATCAAGTAAAAAGGAAAGGGAACTATGCTCTTTGACCTTTTACAAAGTTCAAAAGGGTCACCAAAACTGATTTCCTTAAATGATTGGAAATAACTGCTTGCAATGTTCCTGCTCGGTTGTACTGAAAGAGTTTCATTTGTGATTTAATTTCCAATTTGTGAAGAAAATTCTCTTTGGTGGAAGTGGCTCTGGATAATAATGTCTGCAACTGAGTCCGAGTTGGAGATAGCGAAAAAATTATTTTTTGACAGGATTTACCATGTTTCTAAACCAATTAATACAATCATTTTTGTCTCTAACCACCACATCCCCATATCTTGATATAAAAACAAACAGATAGTCTGGCTTATAAAATTAATCTAATAGAATTTAGAACCAAAGGTTCTTGTAACATGGAAGTGTTAAGTTTCCATCTTGTTTCTGCTTCTGAATAGAGCTCTGTAGGCCTATGTGAGTCAGTAAAAGAGCGTGGTCTGAAAATTCCACTGGAATGATACGAGAATGGTGGAATGAGATATGTTTGGATACAAAATCAATAGATCAATAGTGTAACCGATTCCACGTTTGAAATAGGTACCTATCGGACCCGAGGCCTGATTAGTCATGCAGGGAGTTAAGTCAGCACTTTTAATAATATCCAACAGACATACCGTATCACAATACACTTTCTTTGAGGTGTCTGTTTTCCTTTTCAATGTTATCCCACAATTAAAATCTCCACCCCAAAAATAGGGACAGTAGTTACCAAGAAAGGTTGTATTTGCTCTCATACAAGTCACCCTACCAGATTTTGTCTGGGGATTATAGATATTAATTAGACGAAGGGTATAGGACCACCAAGTCCCTTCCAGTATCAGTGTTCGTCTGGGACATAAGTCAATTAATTTGTGTAAAATAAAGTTGAAAGAATTAAAAGAATACCCACACCATCTGCCTTGTCTTCCTAAAGGACCAATAAGATGGACCTCAAGGCCAATCCCTGGCAAAAGCAGAGCACTGCATCTTATTACACATCCATGTTTCTTGAAGAAATATAATTGAATAGCTAAGATTATGTAGCATATGAAAAAGTGCATATCTTTTTTTGGTTTTAATAAGCTGTGTATATTTAGGGATGCCCAAGAAATGTACACCTATATTTTAAGATTGAAAAGGAGAATGAAACAGCATGAATTATTTTTTTCTCCTTTTCTTTTTTTTTCCTTTATAATCATCTCTCATGGGCCCCAAGCCATCTTGTACAGAAACTTGTGAGTTTGTGTCACCTAGTTCAACCTCTGAAACTCCCCAACTCAAAGCCTCATAGGAGTTTTTGGTATCTATGCCTTCAGAATCAGGAAGCACTATAGTTTTGTGAGTTCTACTTGATCTTCTAAGAAGAAGTGGAGGTTTTGGGACTACTTCATCTGTGTCCCCAGGACCTTCTTTCAGTCTACATAACAGACTGGCTGTAAGGAAATCGAACACTTGTTTTCCGACTATTCCCTTTGTCCTACTTCTTGCTAGATACACTCTTGTTGAACCTGTTTGATAAAGAGACCTCAGGGCCCTGAGGATTTGGGGGTGGGGGTATCAGAGGTTGTTTCAAACTTTGGTGACTCATGTCTTCCTGGGCTTTTTGTATAAGAGAATCCGATTTCCCACTCAAATTGGTTTTGTTTTGTGTTGCCCAAGGACATTCCCTGAAGGCATGGTTGGATTCTTCACAAAGATCACATTTGATTGGGTTGTGACAAAACATAGTAACATGCCCTATTTCCCCGCAGTTATCACATTTGGGCTGGTCACAAGTGCTTGATAGGTGAGTCTTAGCCCCACACCTGTAGCATGCTCTCGGTTGACCACTATAAAACACTACCCCCCTGTCCCTGCCTAACAAAAAGGAGTTGGGACTGTGTTCAATACCTGAAGCCAGCTGACATAATTTAACTTTAAATTTCCACCCCCCTGTCCAAAAGTGTTCAGCATCTAAAATAGGTTCTGGCTCACTTTGGATTTCACATTTTTGTGCTAGCCAAAAAGTGATATCTTCAACATGCACACTTTCATTTCTAAACATCACTGTAACAAATTTAGTTAGAGGTTTAGACAGTGGGATAACCAGAGAGGGACCAGAGGGGAAAACTTAACCTGATTATATCGAGCCCAGAAAAGATCCAGTAGGGCTGGGGAACGAAAACTAACATCAAAGTTGTCTTCCCCCGATATGTGGATAAACGCAAAAACATCTCTAGGTAGGAATTTCAAAGAATCCTTCAATAACAATTTACCCACATAATATCTATCAGGTTTGTCCGTTAACCCACCATTATACCTGATGCGCACCGCATTTTTCCTGGGTGCTGCTTCTGTTTTACTTTGAGAGAACAGACTTGACATGAGAGGTTTATTTGCCACAGAGTCACCTTTTGTCTCCTGACCCTTAGTATCTGAACACACAGTATGAACTGGATTGTCCCCTTCTACACCCCTTCCCCCTTTCTGATTCACCATTAATTCTGAAACAGGTAGAGGTTTTGCCTTAGGACCATCTGGATGCCATGTAGCAACATGTTTGTTAAGATCAAAAGAACTATCCCACACAGTATCAGGTGTCCAAATCCCTGTTCCCAAGGGTTTCCACCCCTGCAGCTGTTAAGGCTGCTTATGTGTGTCCAATTGGCATCATGTTCGCCCATAGGCAGGGAAGGCAAAGTTAAAGACGCATTATCCTCGGTTACTGTCTCTATTTCAGGGGTTTTTCCAGTGTCTGTAAAGAAAAAATTTGTTACCCCCACTTGAGAGCCAGTCTTAGTCTGATAAATAATATCATCACCGTGTTCACAATGCACAGAGGCAGCAGCCTGCTGTTTAAATACAAATCTTGCCTCTTTGTCCAAAGTAAATGTAGAAAAAGCTTTGCTTGAAATGGTAGGAGAAACCTGTTTCAGAGTTCCCAAAACTATAGGAGGAGTTTGGCTTACCCCCTTTGGTGAGGTATGAACACCAGAAGTTGCACTGTCCTCCGTCTCAGTTTCTATCTGGTCTCCTTGCAATAATAGCTGCCGCCAAGATGTGAGCTGCTTACTCCTCCAGGCCATTCCTGCTGCTTCCACCACTACGAACGCCAGGAAAGAGAGCCGTGCTACGCACTTCCTGGTGCCGACATCCGTCTTCCTCTGAGCCGCCACAATGTGTTCCGCTGCGGAAAGCGTAGGCATTGCGGTAGATTCCATTGAAAAGCTGCTATATCACCTTCTGCTGTCAAAACGGGAGTCATACAGGTCGGTAACTCAACAAACACCTCACTGCCCGTTGTAAAATGTGCAGGCTCCGTGGTACTTGCTTCTAAGACCGTCTGGACCTCCAACTGCTCCGTTTCAGAAAACGACCGTCTCTCTACAGAGACCGCTCTCAGCACGTCCTCCATCTGCCTTGCAGAGGCCATTACTGACCCTTGCACGCCCCTACTGGCCTCCCAGCGCCAGCAGAGTAGGGGAATTTCCCCGGTGTCCTGGCCAAATTTCCCTCATTCACTAAAAATACCAACAGTTTAATCTGGTTCAAGGTCAGTTGGCATTCATCTGTTTCCCCCTCCCCCGGGTCGTGCCTGAAAATAGGCAGGATTTGTCTAGTGCACTTACCGGTCAACAAAAGCTAAATAAATAAATAAATTATCAGGGAATACGTGATCAATAGTATGCCCAGTTCAGGTTTCTTTTCCAGCACTATAGCTGAGTAAGTAGCAAAGTCTACGAACCATCCATCCCAAGTCTTTCCTTTGATAAATTTATCCTCCTCTTTCTTGCCCAACAAAACCACTGCTGCCGCCATCTCACTCTCCCCTATATTCTCAGTTTCCTCATATTTCGCTGCTGCCTCCCGGCTCACTAAAGCAAATATGTCCAAGTACTCGCCCTTCCAAATCTTCTCTTTCGTAGCCACTGGCACATGCTCCCCTATTCACATTCCCGGGCTTCCTATCTCCCTTGTTCCTTTTCCTATCTTTCCCACCCCTCTCTCCTCCCCCACCACTGTCACTGATGCTAACCTAAGTTCTGTCACTGGGTGACCAAAGTAGTAGATCAGGGAGGGGCTGTGGACATGGCCTACCTAGACTTTAGCAAGGCATTTGACACAGTCCCACACAAAAGATTAATATATAAGTTAGCCAGCCTGGGAGTGGGTCCCAAGATGACAGCCTGGGTAAAGAATTGGCTGGAGAATAGGACACAGAGGTAATAGTAAATGGAGTCCACTCAGAAGAAAGGAGGGTTACCAGCGGGTACCGCAGGGTTCAGAGATAGGACTAGTCTCTTCAATGTCTTTATAAGCTTACATTGCAGAAGGACTGGAAGGAAAAGTATGTCTCTTTGCAGATGACACTAAGATCTGCAACAGAGTTGATGCACAGGGTGGGGTGGAAAGGATGAGAAGGGACTTGGCAAGGTTAGAGGAATGGTCAAATGTATGGCAGCTTAGATTCAATGCTAAGAAGTGCAAGGTAATGCACCTGGAAAACAAAAACCAAGGGGAAGAGTACACAATGGGGGGTGAGACACTAACAACAAAAATGGAAAGGGACCTGGGGTAGTCATATCAGATGACCTAAAGGTGGGCAAGCAATGTGAGAAGGCAGTAAGGAGGGTTGGGGGATACTGGGATGCATAGGAGAGGCATCACCAGTAGAAAACAGGAAGTTATTATCCTCTGTACAGACAGCTGGTGAGACCCCATCTGAGTACTGTGTGCAGTTCTGGAGACCCAATCTCCAAAGACATAGACAGGATGGAAGCTGTCCAGAGGAGGGTAATTAAATGGTGCAGGGTCTGCACCGGAGGACATGAAGAGAGACTTAAGGAGCTTAATATGTATAGCCTCGAGGAAAGGAGGGAGAGGGGGGACATGATAGAAACTTTCAAGTACCTCAAGGGAATCAACAAAGTCCAAGAGGGTAGCATCTTTCAAAAAAAGAGGTGTGCAAGAACAAGAGGGCACAATTTGAAGATAGAGGGGGAGCTCAGAGGTAATTTAAGGAAGTATTTTTTCACAGAGAGGGTTGTGGATGCATGGAATGGCCTTCCAGAGGAGGTTGTGGAGTCAAAATCAGTAGTGGAATTCAAGCATGCATGGGATAGTCATAAGGCAATTCTGGGGGGTGGGGGTAGGAAGAAGTAGGCTGCTGGTTAACTAGGATCTGCAGCTTATCCAGTAGGTAGGGAAATGGGCAGACTGGGTGGGCCAAGCGGTCCTTATCTGCCATCACATTCTATGTTTCTATGTTTCTATGTTTCAATGCAGATTCCATCTGACCCAACCCCTTGACCCGAGTGCTGCAATAATTTGACCTATGTATTCTTTAATGCTTTCTCCTACCACCCCAGCTACTTTACCTGCTGCCTTGTCAGTTTCTTGCGGCATGTCGGACTCGGGATACCCTGAGTTGTCCCATTGTACTGTTGGCTGTGGGAGGGCTGGTGTGCTCGGGGAATCTGGTCTGGGTTCCGCTGGGGGAACCGCAACCTGTTCTTGGGGAGGTACTGATGGGGGAGGGTCCTGGGGCTGCAATGGTACTGGGCTGGCCACTCTGGAAGGTACCATCGTCGGGGGCTGCAACCAGGTAAGGCTGCTAGGTCTCACTATTGGCCTCTTCCCATCACCCCCTTTTCCTTTTCCCGCTTTCCTTTTCTCCCCGTATCTTCCTGGCTCCCCTCCTTCCACCATTTGCCACACTCTGTTGGCCTTCTCCGCTAGCTCCATTATGGTCTTGCAGGCATCCTCCTTAGATGGCTCACTCTTTCTCAGTGCCATGTCTTTGTATTGGTCTGTGGAAACTGAAGAGACACTGGCCAAAACCAAGAAAATTGAACATCCATTAATCCCTTAAGCTGAAATAACCTTGCATATATATATATATATATATATATATATATATATATATATTCTCTTTTCTTTTTTGGTCATTCCCTGTAGCCTTCTGGACTGCACGCGCCCACTCCAGCCTTCTAGGCACCCCCCGAAATCTCCACTCTCTGTCTGCCTCCTCTGGGGCCTTGCTGCCCCTTCTTCCGAATGCCTGCAGTCACCTGGCCTACTATCACCAGTCTCCTGGGTGCTCTGGTCTCTAGGCCTCCATGCTATCCCCTCCCCATGCGTTAGTGACTGGGCCAAATCACCAGGCCTTTTCTTGATTTCTCTCCCTCTGTCACCTTCTCCCCTCTGGCTCTTTTCCAAGGTGCTGCTCATCAGCAGCCTCCCCATCCCACCTTGTGGCCACCCCTATTTGTCCTTGCACTCACGCCTGTGGTCTGCTTCTTCCACTGAGCCCCTCTACTCCCCCCCCGGCATGTGACATCATGCCATGTGTCCACCCCAAACTGGCTCAGTACTTCCCCGCGCTCTCTTCGCTCGAGAAAAACCCCTGAAATGCTTTTTTTCAAAAAGGAACATCCCACGTGTGATGGCATGCCAGAGGCCAATTGTGATGGCTGCCCTATCCTGCTCCCCCAGGCTGTTGCTATGCGCTCGATGCCTTTTCTGGCCTGCATTGTAAATCGCTGGCTTCTGAGGGCTACTACACAACTCCCCCCACCTTTTCCTGTGGCCTGCCTATCTCACGGGCCTCTCCCCATGGCGTGTGATGTCATGCCATGTGGTCTAGTGCATTGGCTCCTGCTCCGAGACCCCATCCCGCTCTCTCCGTGAGCCAGCCCTTGCGCTGCCTCTTCTGAGCATCCCTCATGATCTCCTTCTTTCCCCCAAACCCCTTCTTGGTCCTGTTCACCTTTCTGGGCCCATCACCAGCCAGAACTCCATCTAAGGAGCTTCTCCACCCCCAACGCTCCACAGATTGCTCCTCCAACAAACCCCGTAACACACCTGCCCTTCCTTTTCATACTAAGGCCTGGAAGAGGCCTATTCACTGCCTTTTCTGACCAACTCTGTTTGAAATGCAGCAAAATTCCCCAAGCGCCACCATTGCGCTCACTTCCTAAACACTGTCAGGCCCCTACCAGCCGCCATTTTCGGCCCTGCTGTTCCTTCCACCGACAACACATGTGTATCAGTGCTCTGCCCCCCACTGCAGCAGAATTACCCTGTTTTGGCTTAACAATCATCCTTCTTCTCTTTTCTCTACCAGCCATTTTTTTTAACAACAAAAACCGGGCCATGACCTACCGATCGAGTGTGCTACCACCACGTGGCGCTCTCTCTCCTTTCTTCCAATGACCATTCCTTGGCTTGTCTATCACCCTCACTGGCTACAACATGCCATACTGCTTCCAAACATTGCGCTATACACAAAGCCACTATACATTGTTGTCTGCCTTCACTAGCAAGGACTCTATCTTTTGCTTTTACTACTTCTGGTTCCTACTTCCTCTGACACAATTTTACTGGATCAAATTCCAAATTATTATCATTACTTCTTCACCATATACATCCTGCCCTTTAGCCTTGCCACAATTGTTTGTTTCTTACCTAAATATTTCACCAACCTTTGTTTCCAATCGATGCCAATCTGAAGTGCTGCAGTTTTGAAATGATCAAAACTTCAGCAAAAGTGGCTGAACCACTGCTGTGCTGTCCATTATGTACCTCCTTTAGCCCCTCCCCTTCCTGTTTCCTGCCTATTGTTCTGTCCCCTTGTTCCTCCCCTTCCCTTCCCCTCCTCCCCTCTGAGCACACCATCTTCAGGTAAGGTGAAGGGGTGCACCAGGACAACTTGGTCTGCCCCTTAAAGGGCAAACTCCATTGTGCATGTTAGTCAAGCCCACTAACCCTTTTAAAAATGTGTTTTTTTCTTCTGAAAGTAAACTATTAGCAATTTAGTGGCGTCCAGGGCAGGGGTTGGGCAAGTCTATAGGTTGTCTTGACATTACTGCATTAAACCACAATTACCTTAGTTTCTCATATTGCAGTCATTGGTTCCAGCAGCAAGACGTGTCTTTGATCAGACAGTGGATCTCAAACCTAGGACCTGTTCAGGTGAGTGAAAAGTGATGTTACAAGGTTTTACTTCATTAGCGATGTTCTGGCAAAGTTTTCGCCTTCATGAAATTCCACTTTGACACTGCATAATGAATTTTCTTTGTGAAATAGCACTTTTCAGGTGAAATCATGATGGAGTTGCAACATTGTGGGGAATGTGGAAGACTTTGCTTGAAAAAGTACCAGTTAGCCCATTTAAAACTTTGCTAAGTTGGCAAACTTCTGAAACTACTTCATGAAGCAAAGGTTTTCAAGTCTGTACATCTCTGCTGAGGACATCAGCAAGACAGCAGCTTATTTGTGTCTCAGACATCATCTTATCCATCTTCTTTTTCCTGTGCTAAAGTTATTATCCATTGCTTATAAGAATAGTTCTTTCCCTAGCAACTAGTGCTATGCAGAATGTGGAATTCCACTGGTGAAATTAGCACAGAATGATCATTTCAGCTGGAATGTCACTGGTTTTTCTGTGGAATTTCACTGGCTGTGATTCACAGAATAACATTCCATGGAACAGCAATTTCTGTGGCAAACCATTGCACAACCAGTGTAGAACATTGAGATCAGTGGAATATTATTCCACAGAACAGTATTTTTTCAGCACAAAATCATTCCATGACCATTTTCTCCCACAGAATTCCACCATTCCATTTCCAGCAAAATTTGGTGGAATTCTGTCAAAATTTCAAAATTTCTGTGAAATTTTGTTCCGCTGGAATTTGAAATTTCTGCTCAACACTATGATTGCTATGTGAAAAACACAAACTGTGATGTCAGTGGAGACAAATGCAGAAGGATGAAATGAAGTCTGAGTCATAAAGATCCTGCTTTCATACACATGTTGCCAGAAATAAATAAAAAAGGTAGACAGCTGTAGAATTTATGAAAAATAAATTGAATTTTGTGTAAATAATACATTGTAAAGTTTTCCTGGATCTTGAAAGTCACTTCATGTAAATTGTTTATCTGGAAGCTACATCCCTGTTATGATTTGGTAGTACCTTTCAAACTAATAATATCTACAAAGTATATATTATAAAAAGGTGACTGTATTGCACAGTTCATTACAGTCAACTGCCTAAAGTTGTCAAATACCTATGTACAGGTTTTAGGAAGAAGCATAGCACAAAGACTGCACTTGTCTGGGTGTTGAATGACCTCCTAATGGCACAAGATCGAAAAGCATACACCATTCTGGTCCTTTTCGATCTTTCTGCTGCATTTGACACTGTAGAAAATGATGTGCTGTTGGAGTGTTCACGGCATCTTTGTGGGCTATCTGGTACAGACCTCAAATGGTTTCATTCATTCCTCATGGGCAGGTCTCAGAGAGTTGTCACTGGAATTTATTCCTCTGGCACCTACTCCCTGCCCTGCGGAGTGCCACAGGACTCCATTTCAGCCCCCAATGTTGTTTGCAGTGTACATGCTGCCATTGGGAGACACTTCAGGTGATACAGTGTGAGTTTTCACTGCTATGCAGATGATACTCAGCTGTACATGTCTTTTCTACCCAGACAGAATGATGCAATATCTGTTCTAAATAATTACCTTGCTGAGATCAGAACTTGGATGAGTACCAGCTGGCTGAGACTGAATCCAGATAAGACTGAAGTGTTGGTGGTGGACCCTGGTCACCCGGGGGCAGGTTTGGGGGCTGGACAGCCATCAGGTTTATTGCTTGATGGCATACCACTCACCACCTCACACCGGGTGCATAACTTGGGTGTTATTCTTGACGATGGTTTGACACTAAGATCTCAGGTGTCGGCTGTCATCAAATCTTCTTTTTACAAACTGAGGAATATCACCCAGGTGAAACACCTGGTTCTCCCTGATAATCTTCCAACATTGGTCCATACCTTTGTCACTACTCAACTTGATTACTGCAGTTCGCTCTACCTAGGGCTACCTGGGGTTGATATCTGCCACTTGCAGCTGGTGCAGAATGCGATGGCCAGGCTTTTGACTGGGACCTCTAGGTCCAGTCATATTACACCTGTGCTCTATAAGCTGCACTGGCTGCTTATTCAGTGGTGGATCACCTTTAAGGTTGGCTTGCTAACCTTCAAGGCCCTACATGATCAGAGACCTGGCTACTTGCAAGACCTCCTGGTACCCTACTGCCCCCTCCACCCTCTCCAATTCACTGATGAGGGATTGCTAGAGATTCTCATTGAAGACATCTGGTGTGGGTGCTTTTTCTTTTTCATCTCCAACCCTGTGGAATTCTCAACCTCATTGGTTAAGGGAATGCCTGACCGTTGATAGGTTTAAAATTGAGTTGTAAACTTATTTATTCACTTTGGCCTTCCCTAAATATGGTTAATATGTTTTATTGTTGTTTTAACTCATATTTATATTCATTGTATTTGATTTTATGTACAGTGCCTTGGTTTTGAAAGGTGATATAAAAATAAAGTTTGATTTGATTTAATTTGATTACAGTTGTAGACATACCCCAATAAAAGTCTATTACATGATGACCAAAAGCATGGCATTATGTGGACAGAAATGTGTAGCAGAATTCATATCTACTGCCTTTCAGTAAAAAGCTGGTAAATTGCTGTATATGCTTTCTAATGTGGGGAAACCTATTCTTGTGAAGAGATAGATACAATGTCATTTTTGTCCAGGAACATACATATTAATAGGACACAAGGATTGGTTTATAACAATAGTCTTGTACAAAGGTACAAAATCATATAAGAACAAACAGCACTTATGTCATTTATTATGTTCGCTAGCGCTCATGCGCAAGGAACGTTTTGGGAGAGTAGCACACTTGGAGGTGTGCCTCTCCCATCCAATGCACTGCTCCCTTGAGCAGGTGTGGTGGTCCTGCACCAATGGGTGCAGGAGCTCAGTATGACAGCGGTGTTCCTCTGCTTCAAAGGAAAGCACCGCTGCCATACTGAGTGCAGCCGTCACAATGTCCCCCTCGCATCACGCGCTGCCCCCCCACGCGCGTCACACTGCCCACCCCGCCCACAGCTTTGGTGCCGCAAACTTTGTTTGCCGACGGGGTGCCTAATTCCCACTCGGCTCCACGGCCCCTCGTAGTTTGGCCGACGGCTGCCAATCCCCATCGGCCCTCACCCCCAGTCATCTTGTGCCATGCTGGGAGCCCACCCCAGCGTGGCAACATTCCCACGTCATGCCTTTTTTAACACCTGTAAAATAAAACGGTCCCACGGCGCTGCCCAGCCCCCTCCCACAACCCACACCCACCCACTGCGCACCCAGCCTCCCCACACCCCCACCCCATACTTACCTCTGACTCCAGCGCGACGATCTTCGTGGACCGGGAACACGCCTGCACTCTTCAAAGGCACGCGAACTGAGGAAATGCCGTAAGCTGTATAATGGGCTAGATAGGGGTTTCAACTTTATTGGATATTCAGTTTTTTGATTTTGCACCACCAACATGGGGTTTTGGATATTTTCATGAATGATGTCACTATCATGGCGTTGTTCAGGTCCGGCGGGTGATTTCGCAGGCACTGCGCAGTCACTGCGGAAATCACCTTCATCCCTCAATAATGCCATGACAGTGACATCATTCATGAGAAGGGTACCAAAACCCCATGTTGAAAATTTGGTGCAAAAATTCCAAAAAATGACTGTTTTACGAGCGAGCATTGCGCAGTTCCTATGCAGGCTCGTAAGTTCGCGAATTTTCAATATTTTCACTCCAGATTTTCAACATTGCCATTTTATCACACCTTCTTATGAGTTGTACAGCTGTCATTTTTCACATCTCACTCAAAACGTGTTTCCGCCCATGTAGCGCACAATGGCGCAGTCGGTGTGTGAAATCAATGTATGGAACACATTAAGAAAATCACAGTGACACTGTTCATGAGCAGAGGTCTTAAAATGGCTATGTTGAAAATTTGGTGAAAAATTCCTAAAATGACTGTTTTACGACAGCGCTATGACAGTTCCTGCACGCACTGCACGTCATAATTTTCAATATTTTCACTCCATATTTTCAACATTGCCATTTTACCACACCTCCTTATGAGCGCTGCAGCTATCATTTTTCACATCTTGCCCAAAATGTGTTTCCGCCAATGTAGCGCACAATGGCACAGTCGGTGTGCGAACTCAGTGTATGGGACACATTAAGAAAATCACAGTGTTATTGTTCATGAGCAGAGATGTTAAATGGCTATGTTGAAATTTGTGAAAAATTTATTATAACTGAAATTATTTAGCCGCATAAGCAGTACCTCCTACGACATTCATAAGTTTATGAATTTCAATATTTTCACTCCAGATTTTCAACATTGCCATTTTACCACACCTCCTTATGAGCAGTACAGCTGTCATTTTTCACATCCTGCCCAAAACGACTTTCCGCCCATGTAGTGCACAATGGCGCAGTCGGTGTGCAAAATCAATGTATGGGACACAGTAAGAAAATCACAGTGACACTGTTCATTAGCAGAGGTTTTGAAATGGCAATGTTGAAAATTTGGTGAAAAAATTCTTAAAAATGACTGTTTTACGAGCGTATGTTGCACAGTTCCCACCCACGCTCGTAGGTTTGCGAATTTTCAATATTTCCACTCCAGATTTTCAACATTGGCATTTTACCACACTTTCTTATGAGCAGTACAGCTGTCATTTTTCACATCCTGCCCAAAATGTGTTTCCGCCTATGTAGCACACAATGGGGGTAACATAAAGGTCATGCTGACAATTTATTGTGCAAATACCAGCAATCGCACAGGGCATTAGGGTAAAGCACCATACATGCCAAACACCACTGCAAATACCTGCAAGCAAACGTTCGGCATTGACAAATGCTTGTTGGTATGCTTTTAAAACATTAAGCCCATGACAGTATGGGTCTTCAATGGAGAACAGTATTGGAAAATTATTCTGACTATATAATTATAAAAAAAACCTCAAATAAATAGATGGCTTTCTCTTAGTACATGAAAAAAGGAACTGGAAAGTACTGCTGAATTCTAAGATGTCATGTTGCTTGTAGAATTTAAGGGATCTTTTAACAAGGCTACACACCTTAGAAGTGTGCATCCATTTGAAAGCCCATAGGGTAACACTTTATGTTTGCATAATTTACATCTGACAAAATCATGCAGCACTCACTTACTCCAAACACCTAGCTGAATCCTAAATGGTCTTTAACCTTGAGAAATCCAAATTAAATTCTTGCTCAAAAAATAGAAATGAACATTTGTTCCCAAGAGTAGGCCTAATTATAAGGCTGACTACACCTCTAATGAGCTTTGCCGTGGACAGCTACTTTATCATAATTAATAGTTTTGTAAGTGACTATACACAGTGGTAAATCCCTTAACAACATTTTTGCATGTTTAAACCTGAGCTTTATTGAAGTTTTGGGCTAATCCAGCTGGCACAGGTACATATGAATATGTGTTCATAGACACACACACACACATATATATATATATTTGATCAAACAGTATGTTGTTGCTATGTTACCAGGAAAACAATTCATGTAAAAAAAAGTCAAACTGCATAATGCAGTATATATAACTGAAAAATCTGTGGACACTACAGATTCTAAAATGCAAGCTAGCATTATATTATTGCTTCTGTACATTATCCCTGATTGTAAAGGAAACTGTCTCCCTCCAGGGAATGTGATTGGTTTCAGAGTCACCCACCATTTGATCTAATTAAAAGGTATGCATGTGATAGAACACCATTTATAATTGGCTAAGACAGCAGGCAGAGCGTGAAAGACAAATAATCAATTAAATAATGTCAGACCCTGACCAGCAGGGGTTAGAAGTATCTCTTTAAGTTTTAATGCTAGAGCAAAAGTGTTTAAAATTTCCCTCATCACGTCAATCCCCCATGAAGAACAGGCCTATTAATGTATTATTGAATTAATATTATTGAATTAATTTTTATAAGAACTATTGAAATCTACATTAGTGATAATTACACAAAGCATACACTTTCTTGTCTGACTAATGTTTGGATTGATTTTCAGTAATAGAACATAAGCAAACACAACCACAGGTATATCTCATTAGTTATCTTGCGGGGTATACTCTAGCCAGGTACAGACTGAAACTATCAATAATAATTCATTTTGGGGCTCGCTTTTGCACAGAGAGGTGAGGTCCCCCTTCCAACATTCAGTTTTCTACCTCTGGATAACTGACTGGATGTCTGCACCTCCCCCTACCTACACACATACAGTATATATTGTATATTCAGTATAACTGTTTACAATGAACTTAAAAACAGTTCAGAACTTGTGGTATAAGTACATTCCTCCATGGAAGACATATAGGGAAACTCTACACATTCAAATGAATTTCATTCAGGTTTACAGTATTTCAGAAAAGCCCAGGGTTCATTGGTTTTATGCTGGAAGTATAGCCTAAAGGTTAGAGTAATGAGCTGTGAATGAGTTTGGTACATCCAGCAGACCAAGGTTTGATTCCCACAACATCCACCTGCATACTATGTAACTCTGAGGAAATCATTTAACCACCGCAGTGCTCTTGAGTCACTCGTGAATACAGACACTAGGTGTCTAGTGGGCTATACCTGGTTATCAAAGAATATTAACAGCAAAAAAAGGAGGTACCACAGGCAAAATTATATTAAAACTAAGCAGTCATTATATGGCAAACATCTCAGGATAAAAACAGGCCTATCATGTGAAAAGCTTACTAACGTCAGTGGGCAGTATCTCAGACACTGGAGTTTTCGACATCTCCAAGTCACTGGGCAGCCTGGCCAAGTGGGATAACAAGAAAAGCATTATCCTACTTCAGAAGGCTGAAAGACAGTTTGTACTCTTGGTGGGAGAAGGAGACCAAGACTAGAAATGAGATCTATATGCAGAGTCAGCAATTAAGTGCCTTCAGACATTTGGAAATTGAACCATGACCTTATCAGCAATCCCAGAACAGAACAAAAAATGTATTCGCTTTCTTCCCTATTTTGCTTTGCAGTAATGATTTAAATTTTGGGGGTTCCAGTCATGACAGGAAAGTCACCCAGAGCCATTGCCCATGCTCAAGTGGACTCTTGTGTCAAAATCCAAGATATTCTGCAGTTGCACTTGAGATATTGGTCATGGCAGACAGTAAAGGAGAGTACTGGGTTGCCTAGTTGCTAAGCCATTGACCAGGGCACCTCTGTATGGCCTGTGTTCAAATCTGGCTTGAGTCATGTATCAAATGGGTGTGCAGCTGGCCACTAGAGCTACTACTAGTCACTATGCCAGTGAGCCGGGTTCAAGAATGGACTCAGCTTGCTTGGGGGTTGTCCCGTGGAAAGAGGATTGAGTGTCCCATGGACTTGTCTACTCCCTCGGAGAGGGAAGCACAGCATCCTACTCTTAAACTGCCACCTCGTGGTTGCCATATAGCATACAGAATGTGCTCATTGAAGAGCGGCAGTCACTGAATGCCAGCAAACGTGCGTACCTCCAGATACATGCATGTAGCTGTCAAGCTGAAACAAGTAGGAGAAAATCTCTAGTCTGCTGAGATCAATGTCAGCACACACACACACACAGTCTTACATAACAGACAGGGCCACCAGCCACAACTATTGTGGTCCTGGGTAATTGGTGGGGCAAAACATCCCTGAGAAAGTAACTGATGGTGACAGGGGGTATCACCTGGAGAAGGTGGCAGACATCATAAAAAAGCTTGATTACAAAAATTGTACATTGGGGTGAAGGGTCTCAGCATAGTGCCTATAACATGCTGTAGTCATCTACTTACAAACAATAAATATTAAAACACCAAACCAGATAATGTCATTGGTCTCCAGCAGACCGGCCCACTCCATTTTCAGTGTGAGATTTCACAGAGAAGAAAGCAGTACAGGTATCTGGTAAACCTTGCCAGATAAAGTTGCACCACAAATATGCCCCAATACTGATAGCTTCAGAAAAACATTTTTCTTGCCTGTATAACTGTTTAAAATTCATTTTGTTAGTGCATGTTCAAACATAAGCATCAAGAGTGCCAGGAAGAGAAACCAGCATGTTAGTCCACCAATATGAAGCACAGCAGGATGATAACAGAAAGCAGACCTGAATTCTGAAGGAGAAACACTATCAGTCAATCAATCAATCAAAATCTTTATTTTGCCAGGCGGAACATCATTGAGACAAGCTCATTTATAAGATGGACCTGGGGCAAAACAATTATCAACAGGGTTAAGACATCATAGGTTGTGTAAATGTACATAACAATTACATAGTAATAATAACACTATAATAACATATAACCATCACATGTGACAAGATACTTGCACCAGAACATAGCAATAGGTTCAACAGGAGGTTGTGCCATTTAAATACAATTGCATGGATACAGATATTTGGACATAAGGTAATGAGCTATACAGTAAACATCATTGGAAGAGTCATAGTGAGTAGGAGTGGCAGTTCTTCTAGCATCAAAGTGCGAAGAAGATTGAGATGTAAGAGTCCTTTGATAAGTACTATAGGCATGGCCTGGCAAGTGGGGTGGGAAGGTGAGGGGGATATAGTGAGTGGGGAGGGAAGGTCAGTTGAGATAGGAGACGGTTGGACATGATGGCCTAGGGAGGAAGGACTGTTCAAAGGGACAGCACGACAGATGCTACAGGCAATGGTTGTGGTTTAAGGCCAATATTTGAAGCAAAGACAGATTGTGATGTTGGGACCTTGATTTGGACAATGACAGAAGGGAGGACTCAAATGATGCCTCAGGCAATGGTTGAGGTTTAAGTCCAGAAGTTAAAGCAGTAACAAATTGTGATGTTAAGACCTCGACTTGAAACAATGACAGACCTCAGAGAAGGTCCACAGGAACAAGGATTTGAAGAGAGAGAGCATTACAGGGGTAGCGAGCCATATGGTTTTTGGATCTTATTCCAGAGTGTAGGAAGAGTTAAGCATATTGAGGCTCTACCAAAGCACGTTTTAATTTTATGGATAGTCAGAGATAAGATGGTAAGACTTCTGAGAGAATAGGCACTAGGGATGCAGGGAGTTAGGCAGCTTGTGAGGTACTGAAGTAATGTATGAGTGATTGCTTTATATGTCCATAGAATAGCATTCTTTTTCCTCCTGAAGCTAAAGGAGGTCCAGCCTATGGAAGAATAGAGGATGCAGTGGTGCATGTCATAAGGGGCATCCAAAATGATCTAAAGGGCTCTGTGGTATAGGATATCAAGCTTGGAGAGAGTTGTACTAGTACTATGGCCACATAGGAAGTCTGCATAGTCTAGGAGAGGCAAGAAGGTAGCTTGGACTAGGAGTATTCAAGCCTACTGGGTTAGAGTGCTTGATCCTGAAGAAAATACCAAGCCTTTGATGCAGTTTCTTAGTGAGTTCATCAATGTGATCAATGAAGGACAATTTGTAGTCAACCAGACCCCCAGGTATTTTAATTTTTCCATGAACTCCAGGGCTTCTCCCAAAAGAGTGCTTATGTGAAGAACATTATCTGTTTTGGTTTTTTTTTAGATGAAGGGCCAGTGGAGAGAAAATCATGGCCTTACTTTTTTTTGGCATTAAGCAGGAGTGTCAAGTTGAGTAGATTTTTTGGAGGATGTCGAAGTCATTCTGGAGGCCCAAAATGGCTTGATCTGGAGTTGAACTGTCAATGTATAGCACTGTACCATCAGCAAAGAGATGGATACTAGATGACTTTAGGCCAGTGTCAATTTGATTAATATAAATGGCAAAGAGAAGTGGACCAAGTATGGATCTTTGGGGGACACCTCTACGGAGCATTATTTTTGGCAGTAGGTCTCCTTCAGCCTTGACCTGCTGCTGTCTGTCCACAAGATAGTTTGTGAACCAACTTAGGGCCATGTAGTCCACCCCATCTTTCTTCAGGGTCATCAGGAGTAAATCGTGGTCCACCATGTCGAAAGTCTTGTCAAGGTCCAGAAACAAGACACATATGTATTGTTTGTTATTAAGTGCAGACTGCCAGTTATTTCTAACCTTAGCAAAGGCAGTGGAGGTACTATGAATGGGATGGAACCCAGATTAAATTGGGTTTAGTAGATTAAAACTTTCCAGATGAGATATGAGCTGTTCATTTACTACCTTCTCCAATAGTTTTGACAAGGCCGGGAGCAAGGAGATTGGGTGGTAATTATTTAGGTTGCAGGGATCCCCTGATTTGAATAGAGGAATGACATGGGCCATCTTCCAGACCTTGGGGAGGGAGCCCTGATTGAGAGACAAATTGAAAAGGTGGGTAATAGGGGGAGCCAAAATATAGTAGGCCAACATTAGGAAGAAAGGCTCAACCATACTCGCACCCACACGTTTGTTCGTAACAAGTTGAAGAAGGAGATCCTCAACCTGTTTGATGATGACCAGACAGAAGGAGAAAGAGTGGTAAGGGTATATATATATATATATACTTTTATTTATTTACTAATTTATTTCAGTTTGGGATTAATACCTTTGTGTCAAGGACTAATTTTCAAAGGTTCCATGTCAGTGTTAAATAAACATTACAAAAATACAAGGTTTACAGAGAAAAAAAAAGGAAAAGATTGAAGCATATAAACAGACAGCAATAGTAAAATTTGAACTTATACACATCAAATGAATACATATTAACAGATAGACTGATTAGATAAGAGGGGGTTGGTGGGGTCAGCCGGAGGTGGCATCATCTGAGGTGGGAGAGAGGTGGAGCTTTCAACTAAGTGAGGCCATTGTCAGGTAATTGGGGGTAGGAGAGCGGGTTAGCAAAAAAGTGGTATATAGCAGAAATATGCAGGGGGGTAGGTAAATGGAAAACTGGGGGTGAGGTACTATCACATTAGCACAGGAAAGTACAATTCATTTTAGAGCCAAGGAGAGATTTGAGCCCAGCTTTAAAGGTACTAATCTTGGTAGTACCAGTGAGATCAGCAGGTAGTTCATTGTACCATTTCGGTCCTTGATACAGGATGGAGATCTGGGCAAGTTTCATCCTTTTGAAGGAAATCACCATCTTGTCAACGACCGCACTATGGGTAAATTTCATTGGGATGGCCAGCTTAAAGTGTCCGCCCAGTGTGGGGGATGTCAGTCCAAGTTTCTGGTTAAACAACTAAAATAAAAAAAGGAAAAAAAGTAGTACTTTTTTTAGAAGTAAGCAGGTTTGGTATTGCCCTCTAAGATGGAGTGGGAACCACCCTGTTTCAGTGTACAGCGAGCAGGCGTGGGTGTCAAGAATAGCTCCCAAAATGTAAGATGACAAGCCTTATTGAGGAGTGTGTTGATCCTGTTAAGAGCTGTTTTTGTGCCCGTCCCATATATTGGCAATCCATAGTCAATGGTAGAGAGTATTTAGCTACTGGTGGATAATCTGAGTGCATCCAGTGTCATTGAATGTCTGTGATGATAAAGTACACCAAGTTTTATATTTGCAGTCTTGATAACAGAGTCAATGTGTTTTGAGAAGGACAGCATGTCATCAAAGGTAATGACGAGATATTTGAAGTTAGATACTTGGTCTAGGATCGCACCCTTTTGGTTATGAATACGCAGGGGCAGGTATTTCTTTTTGCTTTGGGAGGTGGTGAAGAGCATACTCTTTGTTTTTTTGATGTTTAATAGTAGCTTGTTTTCCATAAACCAAGATTTAAGTTTATGGAAGCTGCTTTGGAGTTCAGTTGTGATGGATTGTTGGTCTTTGCCAGTGGCTGAGATCACTGCATCATCAGCATAGAGAATTGTGCTTGTTGAATAAGCCATTGGGGCAGAGTTGATGAAAAGGTTAAAGAGTAGAGGACTGAGGATTGACCCCTGAGGAACCTAGAGGTGCACCTATCTTAGCTGCAGATAGGATATCACCAATTTTGATTTGTTGTGATCTGTTAGAGAGGTAGATGCCAAACCACAGTACCTTATCTGGGGATAGACCAGTAGACAGAAGGCAACTTAGTAGGAGGCTGTGATTAACAGAGTCAAAAGCCTTCATAAGGTTGATGAAGACTGATCCAACTGCCTGACCACTATCCAAGGTGTTATATAGTTGGGATGAATAATCAATGAGGGTGGTGAGTGTGCAGTGCTTTTACAGAAGTTGTGCTGCTGCAGGCAGAGTAGGTTATAGCTATCAAGGTATTCAGTAAGCTGCTCTGAGACCATTCTTTCAAGTACTTTCGAAAGGGGAGGAAGGATGGATATAGGTCTGTAGTTGGGTGTTTGGGTTTTATCCCCTGCTCTAAAGACAGGAGTTACGTTAGCTGACTTCCATGCATTTGGAAATACTCCTGATTTTAGAGAGGCATTAAACACCATAGTAAGAGGACCAGCAAGTTCGTGAAGGAGTAGACCAACCATCCTGGTCTTGCCAAGCACCTTTTTAATATGCTTGATGGTTTTGACTTTGGTGACACGTCTAACGTAAAAGGGTGGTACATCTTTCCTTGGGGGATCTTGAGGGGCAGTTGGGCATTGCTGAACATGCATATCTTTGAAGTAGTTACCAGGGAGTACACTTGAAAAGTTAGTGGATGCATTGTTGAGCTCATTGGCAATTTTGATGGGATTCTGTAGGGGCCCCTTCACAGTCAGTAGTAGATCTGGAGGGTCTTGAGGGCTTTGCTCATTAAGGATTTAAGAGAGAACCAAAAGTATCTTCCAGAACCCCAAGTTTTGTTTAGTAGATCCTTATAGTATGAGGCTTTAGCCTTTTGGATGAGTCTGGTGCAGGCATTTCTAGCTGCCTTGTATCTATTAAATGCAGCAGGTGTACCAGCTACTTTTGCTATATGCCAAAGATTGTCTCTGTTCTTCATAAGTCCAGTGAGGGAGTTGGAAAGCCAGGGATACTAAAGGTTTACAACCTCTTCTAACCCTACCTTTCCTTATTTATTTACTATATAGGAGGAATATCTTGGAATCAGCTTACTCAGAAAAATAAAATGTTTGTTTACTTAAAGGGGAACACACTGGTTGCCAAAATCAATATGATGTAGCTGGGAGGCCTTGATTAAGACAAACACACAGTTAAATCTACTTTTTTACTTACACTGTTGTATTTTAAAGTGTTTACTTTGTTGATCCTGCACCTTTCCTTGTCCTCTCATGCTGATGTAAACAATGTCCTAGTGCCCCCCCACCCCACAGCTCACTTGAGCATGGCATTCAGTCACAAGAGACATCAAAGATCTTCAGTATCAAGTACAGCCAGGATGGGACAATAAAAGCACTGACTGATGCTGACACTGCCTGCACCCCTTCTGCACCCCCACCATGGGCACTGGACATGACTGCTTTGCTGCTGCCTAAGTAACCACAGGCTACCATGCAGCCAGAAATCATTGACGGTTGGAAGGGTAAATTAATGCATGCCAAGCACAGCCATTCTACTTTGTCCCTGAGGGAGGAGATCCAGGATAAATCAGAAACATGGTTCCAGTGTCAAGCAGATGCCAATACCTTTCACTCTTGAATAGAGACCTGTGCTGAACCTGCATACTAGTACTTACTTTTTTATACACACTGCACTTCTCTCTGCCAACTAGGTACCCCCCTCAGTGAGTCTGCTGCAGCACCCCTTCTTGATTAGGCTCCATCCAGCTTCTGTGGTTGGAACTAACAATGTGCACATACCTCTCAACTCCTCTGAATTTCACATAGCGCTATGAGTTTTGCACTTAAATTTACCCTTGATCCACAAAGGTTTACTAATGTTCCTCATAATGTTATAGAAATTTTTGGGCACATAAACTACAATATTAAAATACCGAACTAAATTGATAGAAACATTCCTTAATACTAATTACATGGGGCCCACTCTTCTTAGACATACTGTTCTTTAAAATAAGAAAGTGTTACACATTTTGTCCAGTTACTCTGAATTATGAAGAACAGTACTATGCATTTTAATGCTGAGAAGTTGAGAGGTACAAATACGCATCTAAGCAAGAACAATTATATTTTTGGAAACAGACTCTAAATAGAGCTATATAGTCTAACCAGAGAGCCATTTTGCAATATATGTACCCAGGCAGGGCACTTTGATGCCAGAAGTGAGGACTGTGCTGTGAAACTGTTGCCCACTGTGCTTGCACACTCGACAGATGGGATCTGGAGCACTGTGATACTGTTGTTTTGTTTTATATTTTGCTGTAGAATCTGTACTGGTTCCCATTCTTTTATTAGTTCATCTTTATCAGAGTTTCAGCTCAGTTTGTGTTTCTAATTTCATACTGGTGGTAAAAACAAATTTAAAATTGCATGATTTACAGAAGTTCATTCAATGACAGCTACAGTGTTCCACACTGTTCCATAAGAGAACACAAATGCATTGCGAGAACAATGTAAGAGTTTAACAAGGACATCCCACACAATTCTCATACCTCCATGACTACAGGAGATGGAGAAATAAATTAGGGAGCATCCTGTTCTTATGTGGGTGATTACAAGCTTCTAGGTGGCACAGGAAAAGATAGGCCTCTCACCAAGCACGAGCAAGTATATAATTTCAGTACATTTTATTGTGCATACTTACAAAGGGTTGCCCTACAATACCAATGTTTTGGGGTTACGCCTCTCCCCTTCATCAGAGTGGACAGCTTATGGGTATGTGTGTCATATGCACATGCTAAGTAAATCTTATTTAAGAGTATTCCTGTTTCTAATTTCAAATTTCTTCCTGACCAACCTTGGCTTCTTGTACTTCTAAATGCATTTTGCAGCTCCATCTGCCATTATGGTGTGTCTCTCCAAGCAGTGCAGGGCAGGAGGAGTTGTGAATAGCATTTGGAAATGTGAGAAGTCATGATTGGCTAGGAAGAAATTTGAGATTAGAAATAGGAAGTCATAAGCAAGATTTACTTAGCATATCCATATAAGGTGGGCTGTCATCCTTATGAAGGGGGGAGGTGTATCCCTGGAATGTTTGTATTGCAGTGTAACCCTCTATGAATATGCTCAATAAAATATCATTACATGCTTTCACAAGCTTACTGAGTGGCTAATCTTTTCCTATTTCTCCTAGAAGTCTTACAAGGATAAAGTTAACATCATACCATTCTAAAAAGTTCCTTCCCATCAATGTGTAAATCAGTAACAGCCAGTGAAATTTCATAAAGTCCTGTAAAGATGGACCAAAAACAGAATTTGAACTAGTATTGGAAACCCAAGGCCCAATTCTGAAAGCTCCCAGCATGACACGAGAACGGGCTTGCACCACAAAGAATGGTGCAAAGTGCCACTTGCACTAAAAAATGCACTTGGAGTGATTCACAAAGACAGCCTGCACCAGCCACAGACTACATGCATCAAAGGGTACTTATGCCATCCATTCACCACAAAATGGGCTGCAGCATGGTGCTAGGGGGCATGCAGAAGATGCAAGCTGCTACATCCCCTAAACTGGAATTTTAAAAACTCTCCCAGAGGGTGAAATTCTAAGTACCCTTAGACCAGCCAGGGATGGTCTAAGGGTACTTAGACTATCTCCCTCTGGGTGGGTTCGACCACTTGCACCACTATGAGAGCTTTCCCTCACCATGTGCCACAGCTCCCCCCCTCCCCAATGTACCCATTAATAAATTCCTTCCATAGTGGTCTAATGGTCTGCCCCACCCAGCCCTGATCTGCTTGAAAATTAAAATGTTAAGAACAATCATTCCCTGGTGGTCTAGCAGTCCCCAACCCAGCACCAATATGCTTGTATATTACATTGTTGATACTATTTTCCTAGTGGTCTAGTGGACCTCCACCCCTCCACCCTGGCAGGTAGTGCCAACTACCCCACTCCCTCCAGCACGAACTTGAAGCCGCACTCAGCACAGCCCTCTTATCACGACCACAGCTGGCTGCCAACTGAACTGTCACTGAGTGCACACTGTATACAGTATGTGCTGAGTGATTGACAGCTCATCTGTCAATCAATGAGTATATACTGTATACAGTATATGCTCAGTGACTGTTCAGTCAGTGGCCAGCCATTGTGGTGAGAGAAAGGCTGTGCTGTTTGCTGGCTCATGGTTCAGGCAGGGGTTGGGAGTGATGGGCACTGCCTGCAGGGATGGGATTATGGGGGTCCACTAGACCACCAAGAAAAGATTGTATCAACAATGTAATATATTGGCATATTGGGGATGGGGGGGACCGTTAGACCACCATGGAAGGGACGTTCTTAATACTTTCATTTTGGGTAGATCAGGGCTGGGGGTCCACTAGATCACCAGGGAATGATTGTTAATAGTATTTTAATACACAGGTATATCGGGGCTGGGGGGAGGGACCGCTAGACCACCAGGGAATAATTATTAACATTTTAATTTTCAGACAGTTCGGGGCAGATGATGGCTGTCAGTTCACCAGGGAATGATTTATTTTAGCATTTTACTTTATGGGCAGATCGGGGCTGGGAGTGCTGCTAGCTATCAGAGATGTGCTACAGTGGCTCACAGCCACCCCACAGCTTGGGCAACCCACCGTCTGTTTTGTGCATGGCCATGGTTGCCAGAAGCTGAGGGACTTTGCCACCAGGACTCTGCCCAGTAGAGAATCAGGCGCAGGGTGCCTGGTGCACTGGGCTTTGACACAAGCTACCTTTTGCCACAGCTTGTATCAATCTAAGGGCCCTTTGAGAATTGAGCCCTCAGTTTCTACAGAGAACAGAGGATTATGGGTAAAAAATATTTTTGCTTTAAAGAGCCAGCTGAGACCTCTGGGAAAAATGAACACATAGGTTTTTTTATTTTATATTTTTATACAGTTATGACATTATTTGGCTACATTTGAGGTACTTGTGACAAGACTGCCGAACCACAGAAAACAATTACATGTCACAAGGGCTGCATGATATACACCAAAAATGACGCAAGCATCAAACTTATAAGGCATGCGTCATTCTTGTGTTGTAAATTGAGCAAAGTGGCATAAATCTGTCAGAATGTTTGAAAATCATCCATAAACATTCTTGCACACTGATGTGGACACAAGTGTGGCAGCACAACTGCCCATATGCTGCATAAAGATGTCTGAAAATCCAGCCCATAATACTTATTCACAACTCACTTTATAGTTCATATATTTTTGTATTTTCCTGTCCTTTGTTCTACCTTACTAAGGATATTTGCATGTGAACAGAACTTTGGTCCTGTACACTTCATTTGTTCTGTCAGCCTTCTTCCCAACAGAATTCAAAATCCTACGCTTATGACATCACAGTCACTGCCTTGGCAGTAGATTGTGACATCACAAAGAGAGCATTATGACTTCAAGTAGGGAGTGCACAGCAGGAGTAGATTAAACCTGTACATACAACGGTCCCAGTTTTCATGCAAGAATCCTTAGTAATAAAGAACGAGCTGAAGATTAACACTGAAACTATTTAAATATTAATTTATATTTTATCTTAATACTGTATAATGCTTGTCAGAGTTTTCCTAGAGGCATCAGTTGGCCTTTACACTGCATGCCGGGGTCCATCTCCGACCTCTGGCTCCTTTTCCTAATATAATCCTTACCCTGACATTAAGTGGTGTTGCCAAGCATAACAGTAAGACTAATTTCATAAGCAAGACCTTTGCAGTGTTGTTGATATGAATGTTAAACGACAGCTGAGAATCTTGCCCTCTCCCCAGGTATTTAAAACACAAGACCTCTTTTCATGGATCCACTCATTGCATCTCAATTTGAAGACTTTGTTTAACTCATTTTTGGGGAATGTGCATACATTTAGTCTCTTTTTGTATTCATTACAGGATTCTTGGCAGTCAGCCAAAAGGAGAACTTGAAGAAGAAAACTTGCAGGGAATTGTTAAGCTAATCTATTGTTTTGCTTTATATAAGAACTTACACTTCAGTAGTGATTAATAAATGCATTTATTACATTTACTGAAGTGAGTTCTTCTGGATAATCCTTTTCAGATGTAGCATCTTGTTTATAAGGGGGTCCTTCCAGGACAACAATAAGTTAATAAGGTGCATGATTAATCTTCAAGCTGAATAGCTTATAGCAATGTGGCAATACTTGGACATGCCAGAATGAACTGTAGCATAAACACACCAATGAAATATACATGTTGTAATTTACATACAATATCAGAATATCAAGTAATTAATTGTAGATAGTTCATTGACGCAGAAATGAAGACCACAAAACCAGGCACTTCTTTCAGAGGGTAGTGATCCTATGGAAAAGTCTACCGGTTCAGACTCTGGACATGAAACAGTACAGGCATTCAGCACTTGAACAAATTTCTGCTTACCAAGGTAATTACAGGAAACCCTGGGTAGCAGAGTGAGTATAACAACTATATCTTAGTACCTTTCTAAACATCAGACCTAATGGTTCCTGTGTATGAAGTGGGGGAAGGTGACCTGATGGACCTAGTGTCATTTCTGACTTTAAAATACTGTATTACTTGTCATTCAATACCAAATATGTTTGAAAGGTGCACTTGAAGCTATATGAAAGGAGCAGTACATTATGCTGACAGAATCCAGTTGTCTCTGGAAGAAAGAAAGCTTCTCAATATAAAAATGTAATTGGACAAATCATTCAAACAGGTAAAGAAACAACATTTGTAGTAAAAAGCTCAATTATTGGAATGTGTATTTAGAAATGAGTTTTTGCACGTACTCGTGTAAACAGTTTTGAGAACATGATCGTACTAGAATGAGACTAAGCATAACAGCTATTCAGTGTCATGTTACAATTTTTGATAATTTTCCATAAGGCAGTACTACTGCAGGGGCATCTCAGTGGAGTACTGATAAATAAACCAAGCCAAAAGAACACAGAAGCAAGCACTCCACTACAACAGTAAAGCTGTCTTAAATGTATTCTGCAGTCTGTGCAAATAGATGCAGTACAAGTGTACCAGACCTGCCGTGCCCCAGTGCTTCGAGATCAAACAAAATCTCTTCATCAGGGGGCATGGCTACAAACACAATACCAATCCCTTATATACTAGCAATTGCAAGTGTGCACTATTAAGTGATGTCTATCAAATAATTAAATATACAACTATTAAGTCTGTGATGGTGAAGTACCCTTGCCTAGCACCACTACACATTAAAGGATTAATTATCCAGGTTAGCTCTTCCCAAATAAGGGTAATGCTAGATGCTGTGGATTGGTGCTTTGTGCATCACAGTGCTCAATACATTGTCTTCTTAAGTACACTAAAAGTGTGAATACAAATACTAAAATGTATAAAGTGACGTGAAATAATTTTAAACTATAAGGAGCTTTCCTATACATGTTAATTAATACATTCTGTTGAACATACATTTTTAAAATTCCCAAATCCATCACATGTAGACTATGGAGAGCTGTATTAGATTTCATCTTGGATTCAACATTGATAACAAGGAGAGAGAGATTTAAAATAAATGGGCAGCATAGAGGCAGCATTATTAAAACAAGACTGGTCACTTGAAATGGGAAACCTTAGCAGTGAATTCATTTTAATTAAACAAAACATTATAGATTGAGAGCTGTTAAAATAAGTGCATACCCTGACTATACTGCAAATAATAATATAAACGCATTGTCACAGGGTGCCCCTGTGAAGGGTTGAGGGCCCCAAAATAATAATTGTAAAAATGCTGGATACCTGAAGGTCCGGCTGTTTACTGCCCTAAAGGTGCTGCGATAATGCTCATCATCGCACAGGCAGGCTTTTTAGTTAAGCCTGATGTACGTCTCTGGGTTGCTGGATTTATGTGCTCATGTTTGTTTAGTTATAAGGCAACCGCTATTCTAGGGGGTGTCCTTTGAAATTATAAAATAAGGGAACCTAGCAGCTGAGCCTTAAATTTGTTCTAACTTTATAACTTAGTGTTTAAAAAAAAAATTAAAAATAGTGAGCGAAAGAGCTGTGGGTACAGAATGGCATTTCTTACTGGTTTGCAGCAATGTAAAATAATTCTTCACCCCCCTTTTTCTGCATTATAAAAATAGGAAGTTAGTGCTTAGGATAGAAGTGAGCACTTTAGGTGTTGCATTTCTAAAGTAATTTAAAGGAACAGAAATGATATGGGAAGGAAATAAATAAGAAAACACTCAGTTTTGTAAACACAGGGTGCTGTTTCGTAATGTACTAGTATGGCTTTTTAAACCTGTAAATACCTGTTACACTTATCAGGATATTAAATGAAAGAACTTGCTGGGTCTTTAATTTGACCCTGTTATACCTGTCTTTTAAAGATCTTTACTGAAATACAGCATTCGCACTATTGCAAAGGCATTTTACTTTTGGGTTCCCCCTAAAATTAAATGTACTAAATAATATATATAATGTTTTGAGTTCTACAAACCTCCTGAAGGTAGAATAAAGAGGTTTGGTGCTGCAGTTGGGACTTCTGGAAAGTGAAGGTTTTTGTTGTTTTCCTTTTGGTGTTTCAGAGCCCCGAGTGGACTCTTTCTCAGCTGCAGTAGTTTCCTTAGGAGTCAGCTGGCCGTTTTCTGACTGCCTTTATACTGAATAACAAGGGGTGGTGCTTTCTGGGATTAGAGATTGAATTAAACATGTCACAGAAAGACTGTATTTCACTTCTATGTGTGAGAGTGAGTTGTTATGTCAAATAGAAAATGTTTAGACATACCATATAAAATACAAATGTTATAAATAAAGAGATAATATTTGAAATAAAGTATAGGGGTGGGGTTAAGATGTCACCTGACCCCTGCAGTGTATACATTCTGAACTTTGAGTTTGGTAATCAGATTTGCTTGTGGGTCTGGAGGCACACTCCAGGATGTTATTAAAGGTGCTCTGTGGAGTTACGAAGTGAATATTTGCTGTTCCAAATGGAAGATTAAGCTGCTAGATTATTCTGTTGTACTGAATTTGTCCTGATGTAAGCAATTTCTGAAGAAGAATTAATTAAAACTGGAACTTTGAAAAGAATTGGTGATGTATGTTGTTCTATGATTGCCCACTTACACCTGCACCCTACCACACACATTAGTGCAACAATAAATAAAACAGAGTTCATGTCTGATACATAAGTTCCAGAGTGTACTTTTGCTAGGTTTCATGACCTTTTTTTAACCTCCGTCTTCATCCCTCACCGTATTTACTGGCAAGTTCTTAAAAAAGAGAGACAGTCTCTGATTAAATGCTGCAAACTCATCACAGTTCATATTGTCTTAGGTTAAAGTATCCACTACCAAAGTTCCAGTATGTGCATTTGCTAGGTTACATATAGAGATGCAGTGAATTTAAAATCCACCTGCGAAATGAACGCGAAGTGGCCACTGCGCGTTGGCACTTCGCCTCACGGAGTGCCCCATAGGAAAGGCTCACTTCGCCTTGTTATTATTACTTTGAATTGTCATTCCACTTTAAATGTGAAGTAAGGTGGAATGACAACAATATTGGCAGCACCCCACCCACACAGTCACCAGAATTAATGTGTATCCCCAAAGTGTTACAGTCTTGTGTCCAGAAAACTCCCCAGTGCTGATGAAGTGAAATGAGAGCATAACAAGAAATGCAAAGTATCCCAGAATTAATGGCACACTCAGTCATGCATGCAGTGGTCACACACAGTCACCAGAATTAATGTTCATCCCCAAAATGCTACTGTCTTGTGTCCAGAAAATTCCCCAGTGTTGATGAAGTGAAATGAGAGCGTAACAAGAAATGCAGTCTCCCAACACTCAGGTGGCATGCTGGGAGCCCACCACAGCTTGCCAAATGTCCCTGTAAAAAGAAAAAACGTCCTGCAAAGTTTTTTTTGTACCCCTGTAAACAAGAAAAAGGTCCCTCGTTGAGTCTGGCAGCCCCTCCCCAACCCCGCACCCACCCCTGCCCACCCTGACTCCCCACACACACCCTCACCCCATACTTACCTCCAGAGTCTGACGTGATGATCTTCGTTGGACCAGGAACACATCTGCACTCTTCAAAGCCGACCGCGAACCGAGAAAATGCTGGTAAGCTGTATAATGGCATAAATAGTTTTTTTTTCCCCCAACTTTGTCACATATCTCAGGTATTTTTTGGAATTTCGACACCAAATTTTTAACATGGGGTTTTTGGAACCATCCTCATGAATTCAACTAATGTCATGGCGTTATTTGGTCCCGAAAGGTGATTTTACAATCACTGCATGGAATCACCTTTCAGGACCGATTAACAAAATGACAGTGCCAGTGTTCATGAGGTGGGATCTCATAAAGTCTATGTTGCAAATTTGGTAGAATAAATCAATAAAATGACTGCTTTATGAGCGTGTGTTGCGCATTTGCTATGCACACTCATAACTTTGCGAATTTGCAATATTTTCACTGCAGATTTTCAACACTGGCATTTTTCCACACCTCCTTATGAACAGTAGAGCTGCCATTTTTCACATCTTGGCCAAAATGTGTTTTTGCACTTCCGGCACAGATTAGAGCGGTCGCTGTGGGAAATCAGTGTTCAGGACACATTAAGAAAATCACAGTGACACTGTTCATAAGCAGAAGTTCTAAAATGCATATGTTGAAAATTTAGTGATGACAGTCCATAAAATGACTGTGTTATGACTGTGCATTGCACAGTTTGCATGCACGCTAGTAACTTCGTGAATTTAGAATATTTTCACTCCAGATTTTCAACATTGCTATTTTTCCACGCCTACTTATGAACAATACAGCTGTCATTTTATGTAACCTGGCCAAAGTGTGTTTTCGCACTTCCAGTGCCAAATAGCATGGTCATTGTGGGAAATCAGTTTTCAGGATAGACTGAGAAAATGACAGTGACACTGTTCATGAGCAGAGGTTCTAAACTGCCTATGTTAAAAATGTGATGTTGAAAGTCCACAAAATGACTATGTTACAACTGTGCAATGCGCAGTTTCAACACACCTTGGCAACTTTGCAAATTTGTAATAATTTCATGCCAGATTTTCAACACTGGCATTTTTTCACACCTCCTTATGAACAGTACAGCTGTCATTTTTCACATCCTGGCCAAAAAGTGATTTTGCGCATCCAGTGCAGAATAGCACAGTTGCTTTGGGAAATCATTGTTTGGGAGAGATTAAGATCGAGCAAGTGAGAGAGGGTGAGTGACCGAGCTCAACTGAGCTCTATCGGGACTGCTGCAGACTTCTTTGTGAGCAGAAAAAGGCACCAAGCACAGCAGGAGCACAGTACAAAAAGGCAGCCTGCAGGGCCGGGAGAAACAGAACTAGTGAGTGATGGAGGGGGAGTGAATGAGCTCAACGGAGCCCTGTCGGGATTGCTGTGTATTTCTTTGTGAGCAGAAAAAGGCATCAATGCAGGCAGGAGCCCAGTACAAAGGGCAGCCTGCAGTGGCAAGAGAAACAAAATGAGCTAGTGAGAGAGGGGGAGTGAGCAAGCTCAACGGAGCTCTAACGGGACTGCAGAGGATTTCTTTGTGGGCAGAAAAAGACACCAACACAGGCAGGAGCCCAGTACAACAGGGCAGCCTGCAGCACTGGGAGAAACAGAACGAGTGAGTGAGAGAGGGGGAGTAAGCAAGCTCAGCGGAGCTCTGTCGGGACTGCTGCAGAAATCAAATAAATGGCTGTTTTGCGAGCGTGCGTTGCGCAGTTGATACGCATGCTCATAACTTCACAAATTTGCAATGTTATAATGCCAGATTTTCAACATTGTCATTTTTGTACACCTCCTTGTGAACAGTACAGCTGTCATTTTCCACATCCAATCCAAAATGTGTTTCCGCACTTCCAGCGCACAATAGTGAGGTCATTGTGAGAAATCAGTGTTTGGGGCAGATTACAAAAGTGACAGTGACACTGTTCATGAGCAGAGGTCTCAAAATGCCTATGTTGAAAATTTGGTGATGATACTCCATAAAATGACTGTGTTAAGAGCGTGCATTGCTCAGTTTGCACGCACGCTCGTACCGTTGTGCATTTGTAATATTTTCACTCTGGATTTTCACCATTGGCATTTTTCCACACCTCTTGATGAACAATACAGCTGTCATTTTTCATATCCTGCCCAAAATATTTTTTCACACGTCCGGCGCAGAATAGTACAGTCGCTGTGCGAAATCACTTTTTGGGACAGTTTGAGGAAATGACAGTGACACTATACATGAGCAGAGGTGCTAAAATGCCTATGTTGAAAATCTGGTGCCAGAACTCCATAAAATGACTGTGTTACAAGTGCGCATTGCACATTCCCCATGCACCCTTTTAACTTCACAAATTTGCAATACTTAACTGTCACATTCTCACCACTGCCATTTTGTTACACCTCCTTATGAACAGTACAGCTGTCATTTTTCACATCCTGCCAAAAATGTGTTTCCACACTGCACCACCAAAGCCAATGCCAGCGCGACAACATTCAGCATTGACAAATGCTTCAATGTGGTCTTCATTTTACACATTTTTTACAATGTGTTTTGCTAGAATATGCCTGCTGATTGCTATATATATATAGCCTGGATAGTTCACAGAAGATATGACATCTTATTTTCAGTGGGGTTCTACAAGCGCACATTATAATGATGCATTGCTTAAAATAAGAACACTCTAAAAACAATATTTTACATTTGGACTAGGCTACCCCAGATAAAAACATTGTATAAATTGATAAAATTATAACCCCACTGAAAAAAAAAATATTGCATATAATCTGGGATATCCTGAGTAAATACAGTGCAAACATGTAAAATAAAGATTCCTATGAGAATGAGATGTAGCATCTCACCAGTGCTATCCATGATACAAAATATAGGATAGGAACTATTTAAAGGAACTCTATATTCTTTCTATACTATCATTATGTAAATCATGTAGTCGAGATGTGGTGGAAGTTAGGAAAAGAATAAGTTGATTGTTATTTTAATTATAAAACGGCTGAATGTAAATATATAATAATTACATTCACCATGGTAGCAAATTCCACATTGTAAATTAAACTTCACTGTGTTCTATGTAACCAAGCCTGGCATAAACAAACAGTTTCTTTATTGTTTTATAACACATAATAACACATTAGCCTGAAGTATTTATTTTGAATGTTGTGGCCATGAGATTAGTGTATATGTGTGTGTTTGAGAGAAAGGGGTTAAAGAAACGGCTGTCTTGTGATATAATAAACTATGCTAGACATAGTGCTGGAGCCTTTAATATGTTGCTATTTACAGGGCTAAAAGTTACAGGATGTGTTTACCAGCCATACTGTAGCTCAAATAAAATATTTTTTTCCCCAAAAAGCATAATAAAAGGAGCAACAAAATTTACTGTTCTTTACTCGTCGTAGGGGTTAAAAAAACAGTTGTCATCTGCTATAATAATATGCATTCTAGATACTGCTGAAGGCAGTAACAAGTTTAAGATGGTTGTGCTATGCACTTAGATTTGAACCAGAAAAGGTGGCTGTTTTCAGGGATACAAGTTCTCTGATGTTTTTGCCAGCTAATGCCCAATATAAATTTTTTTTTCAAAAAGCATAGTAAAAGTAATAACAAAGATAACAGTTCTTTACTTGTCTTAGGGGTTAAAGAAACAGATGTCTTCTGCAGTAGTAAACTGTACCTGAGACAGCACTAATCAGATAGCATCTTAAGAGGTTAAAAAATCTGTGTAAATCTTTTTACGAGATTCATTGCTTGGAAAGGGTGACTAACCTGACATGTTTATGAGGTAGGAATATTTCTTGAAAGAGAATACTAGCCACATTTAAGCTAGTAGTTATCACACAGAATAGTCCAGTGCAACACTGCTCAGCTGAATAAACACAGAGGTGTAATTCCACAAAACCCCAAATTTTATCTAATCCATTTGAAATCTGATAAGCTCCCTTCTTCTACTTATAGCAACACATCTGCATGGCTCCACCCACTGCAGCCGTAAAAATTAATTACTGTATTATGTACGTACAGCATATAGAACACAAGTACAAGCACCAGTAAAACTCCTCTTATGATATCCTGATCCAAGACTCTGAAACACAGAAACATAGAAACATAGAAACATAGAATTTGATGGCAGATAAGGACCGCTTGGCCCACCCAGTCTGCCCATTTCCCTACCTAATGGATAAGCTGCAGATCCTAGTTAACCAGCAGCCTACTTCTTCCTACCCCCGCCCCCTAGAATTGCCTTATGACTGTCCCATGCATGCTTGAATTCCACCACTATTTTTGACTCCACAACCTCCTCTGGAAGGCCGTTCCATGCATCCACAACCCTCTGAGAAAAATACTCCTTAAATTACCTCTGAGCAGCCCCCCCTCTATCTTCAAATTGTGGCCCCTTGATCTTGCACACCTCTTTTTTTGAAAGATGCTACCCTCTTGGACTTTGTTGATTCCCTTGAGGTACTTGAAAGTTTCTATCATGTCCCCCTTCTCCCTCCTTTCCTCGAGGCTATACATATTATGCTCCTTAAGTCTCTCTTCATATGTCTTCTGGTGCAGACCCTGCACCATTTTAGTTGCCCTCCTCTGGACAGCTTCCATCCTGTCTATGTCTTTTCGGAGACTGGGTCTCCTGAACTGCAACCAGTACTCCAGATGGGGTCTCACCAGCTGTCTGTACAGAGGGATAATAACTTCCTGTTTTCTACTGGTGATGCCTCTCCCTATGCATCCCAGTATCCCCACAGCCCTCCTTACTGCCCTCTCATATTGCTTGCCCACCTTTAGGTCATCTGATATGACTACCCCCAGGTCCCTTTCCATTTTTGTTGTTGTTAGTATCTCACCCCCCCATTGTGTACTCTTCCCCTGGGTTTTTGTTTCCCAGGTGCATTACTTTGCACTTCTTAGCATTGAATCTAAGCTGCCATACATTTGACCATTCCTCTAACCTTGCCAAGTCCCTTCTCATCCTTTCCACCCCACCCTGTGCATCAACTCTGTTGCAGATCTTTGTGTCATCTGCAAAGAGACATATTTTTCCTTCCAGTCCCTCTGCAATGTCACTTATAAAGACATTGAAGAGGACCGGTCCTAATACTGAACCCTCGATGACCATCAATTAGTAACCCCTTTCTTCAGAGTGGACTCATTTACTATTACTCTCTGTGTCCTATTCTCCAGCCAATTCTTTACCCAGGCTGTCATCTTGGGACCCACTCCCAGGCTGGCTAACTTGTATATTAATCTTTTGTGTGGGACTGTGTCAAATGCCTTGCTAAAGTATAGGTAGGCCATTTCCACAGTCCCTCCCTGATCTACTATTTTGGTCACCCAGTCAAAGAAATCTATCAGATTTGTCTGGCATGACCTTCCCGCTGTGAATCCATGCTGCCTTGGGTCCTGTGCCTCTCTGGCCTCTAGATACTCGACAATTCTTTCCTTCAGAAGTGATTCCATCATTTTCCCTACCACTGAGGTTAAACTAACAGGTCTGTAGTTTCCTGCTTCTGCCTTGCTCCCACTTTTGTGAAGGGGAATCACATCTGCCCTCCTCCAGTCCTCAGGTGCCACCCCATCCTCCCATGATTTGTTAAAGAGGGTAGTCAGTGGTGTCACTAGTTCTACCCTTAGTTCTTTTAGAATTCTGGGATGAATCCCATCAGGCCCCATTGCTTTGTCCACCTTCAGTTTTAAGAGTTCTTCAGAACCCTTTCTTCTGTACATGGGCTGGTATCAACTTCTGTATCCAGAGTGTTTCTACTGTTTGTTTTAGGTGCCTCCCCATCTTCTTTTGTAAATACTGAGCAAAATATTTGTTTAGTATCTCTGCCTTTTCACAGTCACCCTCTGCCCACCCTCCTCCCCTTTATTAAGCCTCACTATCCTCCCTTGGTCTTCCTCACTCCTGATGTACCTATAAAAGGTTTTATCCTTCTTAACTGAGTTGGCTATCTTTCCCTCGGTTTGGGCCTTTGCTGTTCTGACTGCCTTCCAGCTTCTTTGCTTTAACTGATACAGTTCTCTGTCCTGCTCCTTCTGTGATTCCTTGTACTTTTTGAATGCTTTCTTTTTCTCTTGAACCTTCACTGCCACTTCCTTTAAGAACCATATTGGTTTCTTACATCATTTCATTTTGTTTATTTGCTTTACACAAAGGCTTGTTACCTCTGTGATGGCAGTTTTTATTATTCCCCATTGTTCTTCCACCCCTCCTTCCTGCCCATTTGCTAGTGCATTCCTTAGGCACTCACCCATGTTGGCAAAGTCAGCCCTCCTAAAGTCCAGTACTTTTGCCTTTGTATGGCTTGACTCTATTGCTGTGTTTATTGTGAACCATACTGTTCGATGGTCGCTAGTCCCAGATGGCTACCCACTTACATCTGTGATCCTCTCTTCATCTCCATTTGAGAGAACCAGGTCTAAGATTACTCCCTCTCGAGTGGGCCCCAATACTAGTTGTCTAAGTCATGCCCCCTGTAGGGCATCTAGAATAACCCCACTCTTTGAAGTGGCTGCTGCAACTGCTCTCCAGCCAACATCTGGCATATTCAGATCACCCATCAGCAATATCTCCCCTTTTTCTGCCATTCTAAGTATATTTTCTATTTCATTGTCCATTTCCTCCCCCTGAGAAGGGGGTCTGTATACAACCCCTGTGCAGATTGTGGTGCCATTGCCAGTCTCCAAATTTACCCACAGTGCTTCTTCTCCTCCCTGTTTACCCTTTTGTTCTGTTGCTTTGATTCCTTCCCTTATGTAAAGAGCTACTCTTCCTCCTCTTTTACCCTCACATGAGAAAGTGAAAGGAGAAGAATAGAGGAAAAAAGAAATGGGATCACTCTGTGACCCAACCTCTGTAGCTGAGACTTTCAAATAGTTTTTTACTACCTGCACCCTCTCAGCCCCCCACCTCCATCCCTGTCCCTCCCCATCTCAGGTTGGTTTCCATTTTTCTACAGTTTCTCCCAGGAGGTCCTCAATGCACTTAACTCCTTAAATCCAAACAAATCCAACCCAGATGGCATTCGCCCAAAGCTCCTCCACCTATTGGCCCCTGTGAATGCCTATCCCTTGGCCCATCTACTAAATCTCTCCTTTTCTTCTGGCATAGTACCATAGGCATGGAAAATTGCTAAAGTGTTGCCTCTCCATAAAGGCGGCGATCCTTCTAGCCCAGGAAATTTCAGACCAATCTCCATCCTTCCTGCCACTGACAAATTACAGGAATCCTTCATGCACACCAGCATGTCTGACATTCCGTCATCCACTGGTCAACTCTCCCCTTTCCAATCTGAGTTTAGAAAATACCACTCAACCATGTCATCCTTATTACAGGTCACCAATCATATTCTGACAGCTATGGACCAGGGACACATCACCACTGTGATTTTAGTGGACCTGGCTATAGCTTTTGATTCCATCTCCCACCTCCTCCTACTAAACAAGCTTCATATCATTGGGCACCCCACCGCAGTTAGTTGATTCACCTTATATCTTTCCAATGGACAGCAACGGTACAGGCAGGAAACTCCTCTCCCCTCCCCCCCAGTCCAGGCTGGTGTATCTCAAGGTTTCATTTCGGGCCCCATCCTCTTTTCATTGTTTATAAACAATCTCCCTTTAGTGTGCAAAAGTTCCCTCATCCACATGTTTGCAGATTTAGGTTGTATGTATGCTGTTTTAGGTTGACAATATCCACATGACTCTGTCTTATTCACCTCCTTTCCCTCCACAGCCTCCAGCCATGCCACCCTCCAACGTGACCTAAACAATATGTGGTCATGATTCCAATCCAATCATCTAAAGGTCAATACAAAGAAGACTCTTGCTATGCTTTTCACCATGGCTCAAAAGGTAACTAGAATCTTGTCCCCCCACCCATTTAGCAACTTGAATGCAACCCTGCTTGATTACATGGCTGAATTCAACTACCTCGTGGTTTGGTTGGACAGCTATCTAGATTTCACTGTCCACATTGACTCCATATCTTCCAAACTCCATCTGAAATTGGGTCTACTGTACCAGAACAAGAACTGCCTCCCCCTCCCTATTTGCCGTGAATCAATCTCTAAAATGATTCTACTGATATTCGACTATGCTGATGTAGTTTATGTTGCTGCTCCAGATTCTTCCTATCTAAGCTCGACATGCTCCTGATCTCATTTTGCCATTTCACTATAAATGCCCCGCTAACACCAACCACTACAGTCTCTACTCCTCTCTATACTTCCTCCCTCTCCCACTCAGGCATACTACCCACTCCCTGACATTGATAGCTAAATTCTGGTTAAGACTACTTTACTTCCTCCCTACTTCTCCTCCAAGTTTTCTCCACCTGTCCCCTCCTCATATGATCTCCACACCAGAGACCCTTGTCCTTTCTCCCTCCTCTATCCTATCATCTCTGCAGGCCAGTCTGCTTTCTCCTGTAGGCTTCCTTCCCTCTGGAATCTTCTCCTTCTGCAACTCTGTAACTATTTCTCATTCCTCTCTTTCAAGCACTACATCTGCCACCTCTATCCCCCCTTTGCTCCTGCCCTGCTTCCTCTACATCACTATCTCTCCTATCCCATATCCCCCACACACACACCTCTATTTCCAGCCATTTTCCAATAATCTTGCCCTACTAACCTGTGGATTATTTTCTGCCAACTCAACTCATATATCTTCACTACCCCACTATATGTTGTCCTGTATTCCAGTTTGTAGACAAGTGCCATTGGTGCCCCATGTATGTGTTTTTTATTAAATTACAAGATTTTTTCTTTTCTCTGTCTGCCAATAAATCTGTGTGTATGGCTAGTTTTATGGTTACTGTAATGTTTTCCTTGCCTTGTTTGCCCCATTCCCTATGTAATGCCTATCAATGTGTTCTTCTATGTTATGCCTTTTATCATCTGCTATGTTTGTACCTCTGGGTCACACCTGGAAACAAGCTTCAGCTCTGTGTACCTGTCATGTTTACCATGATTTTAAATAAATAAATCAATAAAGAAGGTGGTGGAGTAAGAGGACATGAGAGGGAGAAAGGAAATGGATGGTTTAAGAGAAATAAAGAGAGAAAGAAAAGATGGTAGTGTCACAGAGGAGGGAAACCAAAGGAAGCAGTGGCAAATACAAGCAATTACAGGTCACGGTGTACAATTATAGGAATGGTTTCAGGTCCCAGTTAGTGTTTAGTTTCTTAGAGTGGAGGCTTCCCAAATTAAAGATCCAATAGATTTCAGGTTGTAGGAATCTCTGAAGCCCATTTCCTCCCCTTCTATTAACACACTGACAAGTTCAATCTCCATAAATTGCAAATGACTAGGGTCCTTTTTGTGTGAATGGCAGAAATGTTCACCCACTGGACTCTCCAAGTTGCTTTTCCTGATGTCTCTCACATGTTCCTGCACCCTCTGTCTAAGAGGGCACACAGTCCTTCCTATATATAACCTTGGGCATTCTCATGAGAGTATCTAAGCAACAAAATTAATTCCACAGGAGATAAAATGCCTAATATTAACCACTCTGTTGTGTGTAGCAAGACTCAGTTGTGTGGTTTGATGGCAGAAATTCCACAAGCTGCAATTGTCACATTTAAAAATATTATTGTGGCAGACCATAAACCATGTATTCTGCTGGTCGTTGGGGCTATATGCTTTAAAGGTTTGCAGCCCTGCTGAAAGTGATTCTGGAAGTATTACCCAGAGTATCTGCAAGTACTGGGTCACCCAAAAGAATAGGCCAGTATTGCTGCATGATGCTGCCTATTGTACTTGCAAAAGAATTAAATTCTACAACAAAACATCCAGTGGGTGTAGAGGACTGTTCACATTTCATTAGCTGTATCAGAGTAGATCTGCCCGATGCCAGAGCTTTGCCTACTACATCACTCAAAACTTTGTTACTGTATCCCATCAATAAATCAGTCTTTTAGTTCTTGTTCCTGGATTTCAAAATCCTCCATTCTGGAACAGGTGTGCCACAGGCACAAAAAATTCCCATGTGGGACTAAGTCTTTCAGTGACCTGTGGCTTGCATTGTCAGCCTATAAAAAGCTGTTAATGGCAGGGGGGTTTCTGGAGCCCATTGTTGTAAATGTATTGTTGACAATACTGAAAATATTGGTTCCACGTCATTTGAGTGATTACAGTTTGAGCGTATATTTTATAATGACTGCGATTTAGGTGATGCTACAGTTGAGCAAAGCACATTTCAGCTAAATAGTTTGTTCACTTGGGAACATAAGCAGGAGGCTGGTAAAGACAGAGGTCTGGGGTTATACTCTGTTTTAACTGCAATATTTGAATAGTTTTGTAAGTGAAATTAGTTCTATAAGTTAAAAATTATTACCTTGAGTTAGAACTGTTACTTGGGCTGTGATATTGTAACTTTTGAGGCTTGGGAACAGTTGTTTGGCAGTGATAATTAGAGTGAAATTTAAATGTGTTGTTTGCCTGGTGTTGGTAAGAGCCCTCCCACCTACCCTGTTTTGTAGGCTTTCTTAAATACTGAAAAGCCACTGGGGGTTGGGATTGAAGGGCTGAGTATTTCTGTTTGGGATTGAAATTCGAAGCAACAGGAGCTGGTGGGCCTGTGACATCATACGGTACCTGATGTCTGCATACACACACACTGTTAGTGGGACTGAACACACACTGGACTATGTGTTTGTGAGACTTGGGAACTTTATTGGTGGGGTTGAAATTGGGTTTGTAAATAAATGCAGTCAATATAGAGAGAAACTGTATTCCAGGGGAAAGGGACTGAGAAAAGGGGGTGTGCCATTATAAACAGAGGGGGATAAACAGGGTGGCCATATTCCACCATGGCAGGCATCTTCAAAAGGGTTGTAGGCTGCACAGGCTGTGGGATGGCAATAATTCTCAATTGGGCCTGGAGAGAGGGAGGCTGCCCACTCTGTAGACAGCTATCTTGTATCAGGAGTGAGGTATATTGGTTAAGGAGTAAGCTGGGGGAGCTGGGGGGGGTGTCCAAGGGTAAGGGGTGTGGATATGGGCAGCAGAAGGTGAAGCTGAGGAGAGGCTGGGGCAACACTCTGAAATTACAGAACATTATGTTATAGCAAGCAGGAGGGGGGATATTAGGGACAGAGGACCCTTAGATAGGGATGTTGACGCTAAGAGGAAAGCATATAGGGTGAACATTCTGCATACAAAGAGAGTGGCGGGGGAAGAGTCAGGAGGGGCTGTTGTGCAGAAGCCTAAAACAGCAGACTGTGGGAAGGGAGCTCCTATGGTGAACAGAGCAAGATGGGAAGAAGAGGGGCAGTTTAAAGGTGCAGTCAGGGGGAAACTCAGGTTACTTGATGGAGGCTGACATAGAGTGTCACAAAAAATTTGAGCTACTAAGCAACCTAGAGTGGGAGGAAGAGGTTGGTGGAAATGAGGAAACTTATACAGAGGCCGGGGGGGGGCGGATACCCATAGGGCATCACAGACCGGCAATGGAAAGGATAGAAATAGTCACAGAGGGAGAACGGGAAACATAAATGTTAAGCAAATGGGGGAGATGCAACATATTGCAGACATGAGGGAGGAGAGCATGATTGGAGAGAAACTGGGAGACAAGGAGGTGGGAGAGGAGCCCCCCTTCAGCAGGGGGGTCAGTACCAAGGATGGGACCCTAGCTAAAGGGGACCCACAGAGAGCCTTTGGAGGCAGGGGTACTATTACAAGGGGGGAGGATGGTGGTGTGGGGGAAGGGGAAACCATCAGGGCCAGGATAAATGGTTCAGATAAGAGAGGGTTAAAGGGGACACCTATTCAGAGGGGGTTTGAGTTAAGTGGGCAAAATAACGAGGGAGGCAGAAAGGGGAGGGTGACAAGGGGGTCTTTAATAAGGCAGGAAGACTCCCATGGAATTGAGATCATGAATAAAGGGGGAATGGGGGCTGAGAGGGCATAGTGGAGGTAACCATAAGGATGATGTCGGTGTTAAAGTTCTGTTATTGGGAGACTCGATGATTAGGGGTATCCAGTGGGAGGACAGGGGGGTGGATGCCATAGCCAGGTGAAGGTAGTGAGTATCTCTGGGCTGACAGTGCACAGAGCAAAGTTCATGGTGTATGAAATGGTTAGAGATTGTGGAGGGAAACCGGATTTCCTGGTGCATTTGGGAACTAACGATCTAGAGGGAAATAGCGTTTTGGAAATCCAAGCAAGGTTCCAAGAACTTGCCAGAGTCTGTCAGGATAGTGGATGCAACATTTCCTTTTCAGAGATATTGCCAGTACCAAAGGCCTCAGTGGAGAAAAAAATGAAGCTCACAGAGGTTAATGACTGGCTCAGGAAGTGGGGTGAAGAGAGTGGGTTGGGGGTGTTAGGGAACTGGAATGGAGTTTGGGAGGATAAGGGACTATATGCCAAGGACAGGCTTCATCTTGCCCCACTAGGGAAGGAAGTCCTTAAACAGGGGATGGCTGACTACATTCAAGAAAGGTGGGGTTTAAACTTGTGAGGGGAAGGGATAAGGAAGGGGCTGACCAGAAGCCCTTTCCTCCAGATGAGGGAAGGGGGAGTAGCCTTCAAGCCCAAGGGGGGGAGGGGGGGAAACAGACTGGGGGTGGAGGTTTCAGGAGGAGCAGAGGGAGGATGGAAGTATAAGGAATCTGGATGGGGTTCAACAAAGAGGATCAGGGATAAGGGGTGAGGGTTGGTGTTAGTAAATGCCAGGATCTTAGGAAACAAGTTGCCAGAGTTCCAGGCCATACTTTTTGAAGGGGGGGTGGATGTGGCGGCGGTCACGGAGACGTGGGCCAACAAAAACCATGACTGGGACCTAAACGTGTGGGGGTACACTATGCTTAGGAAGGATAGAAAGGAGGGAAGAGGGGGGTGGAGTGGCTATGTTCATTAGAGATGACATAGAAATTGTTAGGGTAGAAGAGGCAGAGGGAAACGTGGAGGCCTTATGGGTCACCTTACGATCCCCAGCAGGAGATAAGTTCAAGCTGGATGTAGTTTATAGGCCCCCTGGGATGAGTGATGTTCTAGAGGATGGTTTGCTGGACAACATCATTGCCCAGTGTGGACCAAAAGGGGAAGGAGTGGTGTTGATGGGGGACCTTAATATGCCAGGTACAAACTGGGGAACCATGTCCTCTAAGGTGGCCAAGGAGCAGAGGCTGCTGGACGGCTTCCAGGATGTGTTCTAACACAGCATGTGATGGAGCCCAAGGGAGGGGAATGTCCTGGATGTGGTTCTGGCAGATGGGGATCTGGTAAGGGACCTGGTTGTACAGGACCCCTGACTGGGAGCCACCACAATACTGTCTGGTTTCAAATAAGCATGGGGAGGGGGAGATCTAGGACACTGGCAGGACTCTGGGGCAGACTTTGTGGGCATGGGAAATATTCTCAAGGATCACTTGAAGGATTACATCAATGACAAGTGGAAAGAAGATGGGAGGTCATAAACGGGGACTTCAGAGGCAGTCAGGATCTGCGCTAAGTTGAAACGTAGAGCAAGGTCACATAAACCATGCTGGTAGTCCAGTGAGGTACAGGTAGCAGTCGGAGAAAACAAGGCGGCCTACAAAAAATATAAAACAACAAGAGGGGATAGGGATAAGGAAATGTACCATCTTGCATCTAGAAAAGTCACCCGTATGGTGAGGGGAGCAAATTCCAGAAAAGAGCAGCGGCTGGCACAGGGGATACATGGAGGGGAAAAAGGGTTCTTCCGGTACATTGGGGAGTGGAGAAAAACTAAGGTCCATCTCAGCAGACTGAGATCAGAAGGAGGGTGGGTGGAAGAGGCAAGGGACCAGGCAGAGGTATTTAACGAGTACTTTGCCTCTGTGTTCACTAGGAAGGGGGATGGGATATGTACAAAGCAAGGCACGTGGGGGGATAGAAGCGGCAGTGAGTGGGATCAGGGGAGCAACAGAAATGGAGCAAGAGGGAGGGAGGGAGAGGTACCCCAGGGGTGTCACATCTGGATAAGGATAAAAAGGCCAGTAAGGTGGAGGGGATGGATGATGCTATCTCCGCCAAAAGGGTGTGGTTAGCCTTCAAGGCACTAAAGAAAGACAAATCTCCTGGGCCGGATGGCATTCATCCGAGAGTACTATGGGAATTGGCGGACATACTGGCTGCACCCCTGGTGGAGCTCTTCAACAGGTCACTTGAGACAGGAGGGCAAATTTAGGATTGGCAGAGGCACATGTGGTGCCAATCCAAAAGTGGGGTCGAGGAAGTACCAGGTAACTATAGACCCATCAGTTTGACCTCGTGGATGGAAATTACTGGAGAGTATACTAAAGGAACGATTGGGGTGTACTTGGAGGAGGTGGAGGTCTGGATAGTCGACAACATGGGTTTGTGCTAGGTAGATCATGTCAAACCAATCTTGTGGAGTCTCTACGAATGGGTAACATCAGAACTGGACAGGGAAAGCCTGTGGATGTATTATTCTTGGACTTCAGCAGATGCTTTGACTCTGTCCCCACAATGGTCTGGTGGAGAAACAGATGGGGTTAGGAGTAGGCCCTTTGATGGTCAGATGGATTGAAAACTGCTAGCTGGACGCACCCAGAGAGTAGTGGTCTGTGGGAGCCTCGAACCCTAGAGAGGTTGGTAGTGGGCACCGCAGGGCTCGGTCCTGGGTCCGATCCTGCTTAATGCATACATATCGGACATCAGGGAGGGTATAGGGTGTGAAATGAGTCTCTTTGCGGATGACTCCAAGATGGGAGCAGTAGTTGAGGGAGAAGAGGGGAGGTTGGCCCTGCAAGGGGACCTGGACACCCTGGAAAGCTGGACTTACACATGGAAATTAAATTTCAATATCACCAAGTGCAAGGTGTTGCATCTTGGTCGGGGAAACCCTAAACACAGGTACACCCTGGAAGGGGAGGCACTGGAGGCCTCAATAGGGGAAAAAGACCTAGGGGTCATGGTGGATGCATGTATAAATAACTCTGAGCAATGCAGGAGAGCGGCTAGCAAGGCAAACAGGATGTTGGGATGCATCGTAAGGGGGATCACCTCTAGGAGCAAGGAAGTGAGTCTGCTGCTCTACAATGGACTGGTTAGGCCACACCTGGAGTACTGTGTACAGTACTGGAGACCACACTTGAAGAGGGACATACAGCTCCTGGACAGGGTACAGAGGAGGGCAACTAAGATGATACAAGGGCTAGGGGATTTGACATATGAGAACAGACTTGAGGAGCTCTGCCTATTTTCATTGGAGGAGAGGAGAGACAGGGGGGACATGATTGAGGTCTTCAAGTACCTCAAGGGAATAAATAGGGTAAACATGGAGGGGATCTTTAGACTAAAGCAGGGAGGTATCACCAGAGGGCATGGTTTGAAGTTGGAAGGTGGAAGGGTGAGGGGAAAGAGGAGGAGGTTTTTCACTGAGAGGGTGGTGGACCCTTGGAATGCACTGCCTGGAGAGCTGGTTCAGAGATCCACAGTGGAGGGCTTCAAGAGAGGGTGGGACAGACACAGAAAGTGGATGTATCAGATGATGGCCTGTCCCAGGGGGGTGGGGATTAATGATAGGGGTTTCTGGAGCACAAGGGATGGGAGGGCCTCGGCACCCAACTAAGGATCTAAGGTTCGAGCAGACTCGATAGACCGTAAGGCCTAATCTGCTGGCAAATAGTATGTTAGTACACTACTCCATGATTTCCAGGGGGGCTGTACCCCCCAGACCCCCCCATCTCTAGAATTCTAACTCCATGGCCCACATTGACTCTGGGGTTTACTGTATTTGTGGAATCGCTGTAATGTGCTGGTTACTGTAAAGTGACGGTTGCTCATTTTGCTTTCACTCATAGGTGGTGGAGCCAGAAGGTCAGGGGGTCAGCTGAACCCTTATTTTCAAAACTATGGGTCAGAATGTACATTCTGACCCCCCACTTTTGAAGTATGTTATCTTAAGTCTGCATGTTGTCTTAGTCTGCTGCAAACTGGACACAGGCACATACATTCGCTGCTGAATTTAGCCAGAGCCAGATTAGAAGTGCTTACACTCCCTAGTTTCACCCAAAGACAAATGGCTTTTTTCCAGATACATTTGCTTTTTTTCTCTTCACCTCCCTTCCATCTCGCTTTTCACTTCACTCACTTAACTTCAAGGACAGGAAATGACAGCTTAGTTTTCTTATCCTGCCATCCCCGAAATACTTTATAGTCCTTCAGACACAACCTTGAAGCATAAATCAGTGACTTCCTTTCCCGTCACTCATTTTTATGTTTGCTTGTGCGCATGCGCAAGAAACATTTTGTCACAGTATAGGAGAGAAAAGGCATTTGGGAAGTACAGCACTGTGGGGTCCAATGGCCCCAGTGCCTTTTGAGGATTGGCCCACTTTCCCCAATGTGGTGGCATGCTGCTGCTGACATTAGTTCAGCCAGCATGCCACCACCTTGAAACGAATCCACTGCTGCAATGAGGGAGTGACCTGTCATTGCAGGGCAGTACATTGCCATCCCCAACCCAGTTAATTTGCCAACGGGGGAGCCCACTTCGTGTTAGCATACTATAACCCCCTCCCCCATTTGTTGTGTGTTGAGGGGGTGCCCCATCCCCCTCGGCATCATGCAACCCCCAACAGTCTTTCTTTGCCAATGAGGGGCCCAATCCCCATCAGCTTCAGTGTCCCCCTCCCAATTCAATTTGCCAATGGGGGAGCCCACTCTCCATTGGCATAATGTCCCCCCAATTTGTTGTGTGCTGATGGGGGTGCCCAATCCCCCTCAGCTCTCCCCCTCTTGGTATGTGCTGTGCCCAATCCCCTACCGGCTACAGCCTCCCCAAAAAAACACTCAGATTGCATGCTGGGAGCCCACCCCAGCATGCCAAATGTCCTTGTAAAAAAAAAACTGTCCTGTAATGTTTTTTTTTTTTAAACTTGTGAAACAGAAAACGATCCCTCGTTGAGTTTGGTGGCCCCTCCCCCAATCCACACCCACTCTCTGTGCACGCTGCCTCCCCCCTACACCCTCCTCACCCCATACTTACCTCTGAAGCCCAGTGCGACAATCTTCCGTCGACTGGGAACACGTCTGCACTCTTCAAATCCAACCATGAGCTAAAGAAATGCCGGTAAGCTGTATAATGGCATAAATAGGGGGTTTTCAACTTTGGTGTATATCTCAGGCATTTTTTTTAATTTTGGCACCAAATTTTGAACATGGGGTTATTGGGACCCCTCCTCATGAATTTAGCCACTGTCATGGCATTATTCGGTCCTGAAAGGTGATTTCGCAGTCACTGCACGGAATTACCTTTCAGGACTGAGTAACAAAACAACAGTGCTATTGTTCATGAGGTGGGCTCTCAAAAGCCTATGTTGTAAATTTGGTGGAAGAAATCCAAAAAATGATTGTTTTATGAGCATGCATTGCGCAGTTTCCATGCATGCTTGTACCTTCGTGAATTTGTAATATTTTCACTCCAGATTTTCAACATTGGCATTTTTCCACACCTCCTTATGAACAGCACAGCTGTCATTTTTCACATCCTGACCGAAATGTTTTTTCATACTTCTGGCGCACAATAGCGAGGTCACTGTGAGAAATCAGTGTTTGGGACACATTCAGAAGATTACAGTGATATTGTTCATGAGCAGAGGTCCTAACATGCCTATGTTGAAAATTTGGTGATGAAAGTCCATAAAATGACTGTGTTACGTGCATGTGTTGCGCAGTTTCCATGCATTCTCATAACTTTGAGAATTTATATTATTTTCACTCCAGATTTTCAGCATTGGCATTTTTCCACATCTTCTTTTGAACAATACAGCTGTCATTTTTCACATCCTGGCCAAAAGGTGTTTTTGTACTTCCAGTGCAGAATAGCATGGTCGCTGTGGGAAATCAGTGTTCAGAAAACATTAAGAAAATCATGGTGACTCTGTTCATGAGCAGAGGAACTAAAATGCCTATGTTGAAAATTTGGTGACAAAAGTCCATAATTGACTGTGTTACAAGGGTGAGTTACGCAGTTTCCAAGTATGCTCGGAAGCGCACAAATTTGTAATATATTCACTCCAGATTTTCAACATTGGCATTTTGTCACACCTCCTTATGAACATTACAGCTGTCATTTTTCATATCCTGCCCAAAATATGCGTTTGCACATCTGGCATACAATGGCGCGGTCGCTGTGGAAAATTAATGTTTCGGACAGATTAAGAAAATCATAGTGACAGTATTCATGAGCAGAGGTCACAAAATGCCTATGTTGAATATTTTGTGAAATAATTCCACTAAATGACTGCGATACGAGCATGTGTTGCGCAGTTTCCACATACACTTGGAACTTCGAGCATTTTTAATATTTTCACTACAGATTTTCCACATTGCCATCTCTTTACACCTCCCTATGGATGGTACAGCTGTCATTCTTCACATTACATCACATCCTGCCTGACCTGTGTTTTTGCACATCTGGCACAGAATGGCACAGTCACTGAGGGAACTCGAAGTCTGGGACGCATTAACAAAATCACACTGCCACTGTTCATGAGAAGGGGTCCCAAATGCTTTCATGAGGTGGGGGTCACAAAAAGGCCATGCTGAAACTTTGTAGTGCAAATACCAACACACGCCCAGGGTGTTTGGGTTTCTAACCTTAACTTTACACCCTGTACAGATTGACAGGCATCAGAGGTGTAACTTTGGATCACCGGCTGTAATGCTCATGCCATCCCATGCCCATCCTGAAGCCAGTGACAGGCATCGAGGTGTGCCTTGCACTCTTCAGCCCCAGACTTCACCCCATTCTCCTGTACTGCACCCATTTCAGCATATGTCCTTATGAAATGGGTTGACTGTGAAGCCGAACACCCCAAGGAACACCTCAACACTTGCTGGTGTCTACAGGATAGTGTGAAGTGAAATGCCATGAGCATTATGGGCAATGACCCACAGGCACACCCCAATGCCTGTCCATCTCTGCAGGGTGGAGGTGGAATTGGCATGAGTTCAGTACTTCACTGCCACTCCTATTCTGCATCTGTCTAACTCCTGTGTGTCCAATGCTAATATCAGCAAGCAAACATTCGGCATTAACAAATGATTGTTAGTGATGTGCTGCTGTTAATTGGTGATTCCTGTTAAGCAACTTCTAGACTCTTTTTTTATCCTTCCTTGTTCATATCTGCTGTGATCATCCATGTACTATTGTTTTCCTAGTAGACTGGACCTTACTGGAGGACTAGCGTCCACTCAACTGGGCTACTGCTGTACTGAATGCAGACTTGACTTTCCAATCCATCTGATTTTCTTATCTAGGCAGACAGGTAAGATAATAGTGTAACCCCTAGGTGGCACTATCTTATGGGCTACTACCCCTGCCTGCGTGACTATACACAGGTTGAGGGGCCTGAGTTCTGTGAATGGGTGCCTCCACTCAGAGCAGTGGTAGCTCAACTGGTTTGTTATAGCCCTCTGGGACACTATAGCCACCCACTTACCCTTCTAGTGTCCTGAACAGTAACACAATGGAACATTCATATTCGATGAATAACAGTACTGATACGCTCACACCCCTTGCACTTACCACCAGGGTTGGATCATCTGCAACTGCCCTGCAGACTCCCTGGAAAATAAAAGCATTAATACAACAATGCAATATTTCCACTGTGGCCCAAATAATAATATGCACATTAGCCAGGTTAAATGTGAAAAAGATAATCTGGTTTATTCAGGGGAAGTGAAAAAGGGCGGGGTATGAATCTTGCAGAAAGATTAGCACTGTCATTATTTCAGATTGGTTAACCATGCACTGTAAGTCCCTTCCAAACAGTCTCACAACTCTGGGTACCCAGTATGACACATAGGCTAGCCTGAAGCATTCCTTGGGATGGCCGGCATTCCAGCTGTTGTTGGGGCCCTTAGGAAAGAAAACAATTAACATCCACACAACCCAGATATATGTAATCCCGAGCTGGATGGCTTAGTCTTTTGCAACAACCCAGAATAAACAATTAGATGATACACAATGATTTGTTGCTGTTCTTGCAGGGAGCTACCCTGGAGTTACTCTCGCTACCCAAACCAGGATGCAGGACTGGCAAGATGAAGACATTGTGGTGTGGATCTGGATGGCCAGGGGATGCAGGGTCTACACCACTCACCTCCAGATGGTCTCTACCTGTATGTTGGTGATGAGCACGGGGCCAAATCTCCAAGCGGGTCTTTTGCTGAGATGGTCTATGAATTAGGGATCATGGCCTAGGCTGAAATGCAGGGCCCAGGCAGGATGAACAGTTCAGAAAATGTCCGTGATCATTTGCTGGAGCTGCCTCCAGCTGGCATAACAGATTTTGCTGTGAGAAACCAAATCCTGACCAAGGAAACACATTCAGCACCTTTAAATCAATAACTTCACTAAGTAACAGTTCAGATAAGGTCTGGTTGCAAATTTCAGTTTCACTTCGTAAAGCTTTCATTCCGAGGCTGTTTTCTCTTTCAGGCAGGCCGATCGCTTCTGTGACAAGTCTTCGGTCCAAATTCCAAATCACAACAATAAACTTCTTCTTTCTTCTGCTGCAGGTTTCAAACATTCACACAGTCTGACCTCTGCAAAAAGCAGTTCACTAGTTGTAGAACGTGGCAGGCAGGCCAGCAGAGCCTTCCCACCGACTCCCCTACACTCCTTCTGGGAGCAGCTGCTTGAAAGCTCAAGTTGTTCACTCATCAATCTCCAATTCTAAATGAGACTCTGCTTCAGGAAACTCTGGGGATTTCCCTTGTGATCCAAAAGGTTTGGTTGGCTGAGGGAACTTTCAGTTACAGTATGGGCTCCCTCTCCTGGCCAGTTTAGGCCCTATCACTTAAAACTACAAAAACTACAGCATTTCTTCCCACAAGACAACTGGGGACAGTTTCCATTTAAGTCCCTAGAGATTCGATTGGCCCAACACTGGAAGTCCATAAACAAAATGGTGGCTCATATTCAAACACTTAAGTTACAATTGAATGCAGGTTAGAGAAACTCCTCTATTATTATTATTATTACAACAGATAAACATCAAATAATCACATTTTCTAACACGGCTCCCTCTGCACATATAGCGATGGCAGAATGGGGCAACATAACAGACAGTCTGGCTGGTCACAAGCCTCAGTCACTCAGACCCAGCCCAGACTGATTTCCAAACACAGAATAGGCTCTATCTTAGAGTCAGGCACGAAGACTTGCTAAAGCACTCTCACGCAGACAAATAGAACTGCTGCAGACAGGATACCAGCTTAACAGTGGGCATTAGGGAGCCCAGAAAGACATTATAGTAAACCCCAATTTGTAGGGGGGTTACACTAGCAACTAGCCATTGTGGTCAGGTTGGAAAGTATGTTTTTGAAGTTCTGTTTTGTGGACTGGGTCAGGGAGGGGTGGCCAAACAGAGACTATGCTGCAAATATAGACTGAAATGTATACATTCAGATGTAAACTTCACATAAATAAGCTTGCATCTGTTTGAGTTACAAATTGATAATATCTCTTTTGCATATTTAGCACAGCACTAGTTACATGAACAGTTTTATAGGTGAAATAATGAGCACAATAAGTTTCTTGTTTGTGTTGTGCTTAGAGGGGCTATTACAGTCCCTGAAGCCTGAGCCTCTGTTTCTAGGATGGGGAATGCGTGGAATTAGTACAGTAAAAGTCTGTCTGCCTTGTGGGGTTGGGGGAAAGAGTTAGGAAAATGAAGCTATCTGGGATCAGGAGAAAAATACGGGGGTGACCCCCTTTTGCCCTACACCCCAAAGGTGAAACGTGGAAAATGACCTCTACAGCGACAGTTGCTATAATGGTCCATTTCCTTGTTTCGCTTTCCCCCAGTGTCCAACCCCCTTCCTGGACCAACTCCGACCTGGAGTTGAGAATCCTAAAGTCCGGGGGGTGTGGGGGACAGAGGTCCCCGCATGGGTGGTGTGGGGGGCGCTTGGGTGACACAATACCTGCATTGGTATTGTGCAGTTGCTGTGCAGGAGGGTGACAGGTTTACTGTTGACATAACTTGGTGCTTCCAAAATAAGGAGCATATTTTAAAATATTGTGGGTTGGGATTGAGGGATTATCAAACTGGGGCTAAAAAAAGGAGTTGATACTATATTAACGGTGTATTGAAAATATAGAGGTTATTAAACTATGCTAGGCATGCATCAAAGAAGGAAATAGATAATAAACTTAAAATGTAGACTGGGTAGCCCTTAATCTGTTGTCAGATTCTGTGTTTCTGTGTGTGGTGTTGAATGAATTTTCATCACAGGAGTTCAGTCAGGGCCGGCCTTAGGGTATGTGTCTCCCTATGCGAACTTGCCAACGGTGCTCCCTTGACTTTTTTTTTTCTTGACCCCCCCACACAAGAAACATAACATTCCTAATGGCAATTAACTTCCTTAAAAAAAAAACCTGAATTATTTACCTTTTTTCCATGATGTGAACGTCTGACATTAGTGATGAATGTGCATTTTGGTTGATATTAATATCATTTTCAGATGGTCTCTGACTAGTTCTGCTCATTGTCATTACTGGAATAAGCAACTGAGACAAGTTACAAGTTATGTACTCTCTATAAAGAATGTCTAATTGAATCTTAGCTAGCATGATAAAGGATATCATTGCATAGTTTGTATTACATAGATACATAGACACTGTCAACAGATAAGGGCCTATGTCCCACCCAGTCTGCGCATTTCAACTTGTAAGTTCACTTTGTTTTCCTAGAAGTCTGTTGCTCCTTACCCCTGGCCTCCAGAATTCTCTTATGTCTATCCCATGCATTTTTAAATCCCATGATTGTTTCAGCCCCCACCACATTCTCTGGCAGGGTGTTCAACTTGTCCACCACCTGTTCTGTGGAGAAATTCTTCCTCATGTTTCCTCTGAATCACCCTCCCTCCAACTTCATCCCATGCCCTCTAGTCCTGGAACATCTTTTTCACTGGAAAATAGTGTATTCCTGTACCCTGTTCCTCCCTGTACAGTACTTATATGTCTCTATCATATCCCCTCTCTCCCGCCTCTTCTCCAGGGAGTACATATTTAAGTCCTTCAACCAGTCCTCATAGGACTTGTGATGCAATCCATGCACCATCTTTGTTGCCCTCCTCTGAACCTTCTCTACCCTGTCTATGTCCTTACATAGGTAAGGTCACCAGAACTGCACCTCGTACTCCAGGTGGGGCCTCACTAGTGTCTTGTATAGTGGAACTGTGACTTCCCTTTTCCTGCTGCTGATGCCCCTGCCTATGCATCTTAGCATCCTATTTGCTTTACCTGCTGCCTTGTCGCACTGTTTCCCTACCTTTAGGTCATCAGAGATAATTACCCTAAGGTCTATTTCCTGTTTGGTGCATGCTATATTTATTTATTTAGTTTTTGTTGACCGGGTAAGTGCACTAGACAAATCCTGCCTATTTTCAGGCACGACCCGGGGGAGGGGGAACACAGATGAATGCCAACTGACCTTGAGCCAGATTAAGCTGTTGGTGGTATTTTTAGGGAAATTTGGCCAGGACACCGGGGAAATTCCCCTACTCTTTTCGAGAAGTGCCATGGGATCTTTAACATCCACCTGAACTACCACCAATCCAGGCAGATGGGACCTCGGTTTAACGTCTCATCCGAAAGAAGGCACCTCAGAAGTGCAGCACCCCTCTCATGTTGCACTACAGGTTCAGTACTGGGATATTAACCCAAGTGTCAGATGTGGGAACTGAACCCACGGCCCTCTGATCTCCCGGCCTCAGAGGTGAGTGTGCTACCTACTGAGCCACTGACACTGCATATCCTCAACCCCTAACTGATATGTTATTCCAGGATTTTTGTGCCCCATATGCATTCTCTTGCACTTCTTTGCATTGCATTTCAACTGACAAACCCTTGACCATTCTTCAAGCTTCTGCAGGTCCCTTCTCATTCTGTCTACACCCTCTGGAGTGTCCACTGCTTTACAGAACTTTGTGTCATCAGTAAACAGGGAAATTCTGCCTTCTAGGTCCTGCACAATGTCACTTACAAAGATGTTGAACAGGACTGGTCCCAGCACTGATCCCTATGGTACACCACTGGCCACTCTTCCCTCTGTGGAGTGACAGGCACTTATCACCACCCTCTGTGTCCTGCTTCCCAGCCAATTACCTACCCACTGCACTACTGTCCTGCCCACTCCCATATTGTCCAATTTCTTTAATAGCCTTCCGTGTGGCACAGTGTCAAAGGCCTTGCTGAAGTCTAGATAGGCCATGTCTACTGCCCTCCCTTGATCCACCTCCCTTGACACCCAGTTGAAAAATTCAATGAGGTGGGTCTGGCATGACTCCCTCTGGTGAAACCATGCTGCCTTGGATCCCATAGTCTATTGGCAACCACATTGTTCTGCCAATCTCTCCTTCAGTAGTGCTTCCATGATCTTACCACTACCGAGGACAGGCTGACTGGTCTGTAGTTCCCTGCTTCCTCTTTATTCCCACTTTTGTACAAGGGGACTACATCTGTTGTCCAGAAGTCTTTGGGTACCACCCTTGTTTCCAGTGATTGGCTAAACAGGATTGACAGAGGTTCAGCCACCGCCTTTCTTAGTTCCTTTTGGACCCTGGGATGTACCCCCATCTGGCTCCATTGCTTTATCAACTTTTACGCCTTTCAGTTCCTTTAGGACTTGTTCCTGTGTGAAGGGATTTGTGTCCATTTCTGTGCCATTCCCACCCCTTGTCCTCCCTTCAGGCCCATTACCCTCCTCCTTCTCAGTAAAGACTGAGGAGAAATACCTGTTCAGTATGTCAACTTTACTGTTGCCATCCTCCACGAGGCCTCCATCCCCCTCCTTCAGTCTTACTATCCCTCCCTTTGCCTTTCTTTTTTCACTTATGTATCTGTAAAAGGTTTTGTCCAATCTACCCACTGATTTTGCAATGTGCTATTCTGTCTGAGCTTTGGCTTCCCTTACTGACTTCCCTGCCTCCCTTTGTTTCTCCTGGTTCTTCTCCCTATCCCCTTCTGCCTGTGTCTTTTTGTATTGCCTGAATGCAATCTTTTTGGCTTCCACTTTCTCCGCTACCTCCTTGGAAAACCATAATGGCCTTCTCTTCCTTTTCCCCTTGCTAACCTGCTTAATGCATAATTCTGATGCTTTTGTAATCCCCATTTTAAATATTGCACACTGTTCCTCAACCCCTGATTTCTGCCCCATTCCCATTAATTCCTCTTTCAAGCATCTCCCCATTTTCCCAAAGTCTGCCCCCCTGAAATCCAGGATACATGTTTTTGTGAGGTTTGTTTCTGCTTCTTCTGTGATTTCAAACCACAGTGATCTGTGGTCACTGTTCCCCAGGTGCTTCCCCACTGTTACCCCCAAAACACTGTCCCCATTTGTGAGCACAAGGTCCAGTATTGCCTTCTGCCGAGTTGGTTCCATGGCCACTTGCCTGAGGAAGGCACCTTGAAGGGAGTCCAGGATTAATCTGCTCCAGGTTGATGCTGCTGCTGAGAGGCTTCAGTCCATGTCTGGAATATTGAAGTCTCCAATCAGCACCACTTCACCCTTGTCTGCCATCTTTTGGATGACTGGCATCAGCTCCCTATCTGTTCCTTCCTCCTGGGCTGTTGGTCTGCAGACTACCCCTGTGTGGATGGCTGACCCCAGTTTCCTTTCCAGCTTAACCCACAGTTTCTCTCTCCCATTTTGTTCCATCTGGATCTCTGTGGCCTATATGCCATATTTTACATAAAGTCACTCCTCCTCCCTTTGTGCCTACCCTGTCTTTTCTGAATATGTTGTTGCCTGGTATGGCCATCTCCCAGTCTTGGTTATCATTACACCAGATCTCTCTGATGGCCACAATGTCCAGGTCCGACTAAACCATGATAGCCTCCAGATCCTCCATCTTGTTGCTAAGGCTCCTGGCATTGGCACACATGGATTTCTATTATTTGAACTCCGTGGACTGTATAGCTTTTCTACTCCACCCCCCTCCCTGGTTGTCCTTTATCCCTGGTTCTCCCTGCTGTCTGCCCTTCTGTTGAATTTTGCCCCCTTTCTGCCTATCCACCTCTTGGTTGCTTATCTCCATCTTTTGCACACTGCTTTGTGGAGATATCCACTCCTCCTGTTCACTGGTTCCGCTGCTAGCTATAGGGGGTGGGCAATTAGGTATCCTCCTTGCTGGCCTGCCACAGCCCTTGGCTAGTTTAAGTGCTTGTCTGTGTAGCATTTAAAATTATCATTAACTACTTGGATTCCCCTCCAGGACTGATGAAGGCCATCAGGCTTGAACAAGCCTCCATCCCTCCAGGTGGGTCTCCTGTCACCAGTGAATCCAAACCCTTCCTCAAAGCATCAGTTCTTTAACCATCAGTTAAAGTTCCTTGTGCATGCTCCCCTACACTCTCCCATACCTCTCACAGGTAATACTTCCAAGATGGTGACAAAAATAGCCACTTACTTGAGACCCTTCCCCAATTTCCTAAACTCTTCCTGAATTTCCTTAGGCTCCCCATTTGCCAGGTCATTAGTACCTTGGTGGATAATGACATCCAGCTCACCCTCCTGTCTTGCCTTCCTGGTGATCCCCAGAATCTTCCTCCCATCCCTCCATGCAGTGGTACCTGGCAGGCACCTCACCTCCCTGTCCACCTTTCCACTTCTCTGGGTAGCTCAGTTTGGTTGTCCCCATTTGCCAATGTGGCATATGAGTTCTGGAGTGGAATAGGATTTGGGATGTGCCTCTGCCTGACTGGTCTAACCTTCTCCAAGCCCACCGTCATCCAAGTGCTCCTTGTTATTGGCATCCTTTGAGGCAGCGGCATTGGACTGGGTGGTCTCTGGATAGGGGTGAAGGTACTCCTGACCCAGTTTACTTCTGCTCTGAGTCTGGTTACATCATCCCACAGTCCAGAGAAATGCCTGCAGATAGGGCAGCACCTCAGCATCCAGAAGGTCTGCCTGAATATGGCTGCCCCACATCCATTGCATTGCACCACTCCCCACATTATACTGTACTTATACTGCTATTCCACTACTTGTCTGTTACTGTAGCACTCCTTGTAGATCCCTCTTTATTAATTTACTATCCTGAAAATCCTGCAAATGAACACATAAAAAGATTAGTTTGATGAACATTTATTTTATGCACTGCCAGTAGCATGCACAATATTCTTTATTTTGTTTATGTTTCTAAACAAAGGACCCAGTAGCAAAGCCTTACCTCAATAGTGGGCAAACTAATAGAGACTGTCCTAAAAGAGAAATTGGTGAGTTTTCTGAAGGATAATGAACTCTAGGATGTGGGGCAGCATGGGTTTGTTACAGGGAAGTCCAGCCAGACTATGTTAATTAACTTGTTCAGCTGGGTCACCAGGACAGGTCATGTGGTCAAGTGGTGGATGTCTTGCACCTGGGCTTCAGCAAGGCCTTCAGCTCTGAACCTCACAGGAGATTGGTCAGGCAGCTAGGAGAGTGGCAGTGGAGGCTTTGCTTGTTGGGTTGGTCAGAAGATGGCTGCAGAATAGAAGTGAAAAGGTGGTAGTAAGGGGAATTCTCAGAAGCTACTGTAGGCCTGTGACCAGTGGGGTCCTGCAGGGCTCTGTATAGGCTCGTAATGAGTGGGGTTCTGCAGGGTTCTGTGCTCAGTGGAGTGTTGTTTAGTATATTCTTAAGTGACATTGCAGATGGGAATGAGGATAGGATCTGCCTGTTCGTAGATGACACCAAGCTCTGTAGGAAGGTAAACGTGGGAGGAGGGGCAGGAACTCAGGGCAGACCTGACTGTGCCAGAGAATTGGTCTGACATTTGACAACTGGGGTTCCATGCTTCAAAGTGTAGTTATGCACTTGGGAGGGAAAAACTAAGGCACCAAATACTGGATGGGTGGTGTGCAAGTAACTAGGTCAGAGGAAGAAATGGACTTGTATGTAATAATCATGAGTGAAAGTCCCATAGCTATCCTCTCTGCTGTCAGCAAGCTCCTGGAAAAGGTGGTCGCCAAACAAATCTCGGAGTATATCCACTCCCATGGTCTGCTGACCCCGGCCCAACACGGCTTTTGTGAAGGGCACAGCACTTCCATGGCTCTCATCTCAGTCTCTTCCAGCATCAGAGTTGCTATGGATCAGGGAAAACTCTCAGGTGTGGTATCTATTGACTAATCCAAGGCGTTCGACCTCGTTGACCACGACCTGCTTGCCCTGCAGATGAGGTCCCTTGGTTTGTCCCCCACCGCCCTAAACTGGGTCTCTGACTACCTATATGGCAGAAAACAACTAACTAAATTCAATAAAGTCCTCTCTGCCCCCCGGCCTGTCACCTCTGGTGTCATTCAGGGCTCCGTGCTGGGTCCCCTACTCTTTTCCCTGTTCATCAACAATCTCCCTGATGTGGTCTCCAGCTGCCGTGTCATCATGTATGCGGATGACCTGGTTCTCCTGGCCCACTCCTGTGATACAGCCACACTAAACCGTCACTTATCTGAAGACCTCTGGAACATCCAGGCATGGCTTTCAACCATAAATTGGTCCTAAATCAAAACAAAACCCAGGCTATGCTCTTCGGTTCCTCTGCCAAAATACGAGCCTCTTCAACTCCCCTACATATCAACTACGAAGATGGCTCCCCTCTCCCTACCGTGACCTCCCTCAAATATCTTGGAGTGACGCCTGATCCCCAATTGGACCTTGGTAGTCATATCCATAATGCCTGCAGTGGGGTAAACCGCAAACTGGGGATGGCCTACAGGGCTCTGTACAACCTCACTCCAGCGGCTCGCTTAGCTCTTGCCAGGGGAGTACTACTTCCCTCCCTCAGCTACGGCTCCCTCATATTTGCTCATACTTCTAAGACCCTCCTAAGCAAGTGGAGCACAACGTACAACAACATCTGTCGTTTGGCCCTGGCCGCCCCCCGCCTCATCCATCACTGCGAGCTCTACGAGAAGCTTGGCTGGTTATCCCCGCTCAATCACCTTAACTTTAGCACTGGGTGCCTCGTGAGTAAAGTACTTAGCTCTGGCACCCCAACGGAACTGGCCCGGTTTCTTGCTCCTGCTGACCTCTCCCCCTACCTGCTTAGATCCCAAGGCCCCGGCCTACTAAGTGTACCTACTTCAGGCACCAACATGGGGGACTGAAGTTTTGCTGTCCATGGCCCCAGGCTCTGGAACTCCTTTCCTGAAAGAGTCCGTACTGCCTCCTCTCACAAGAGTTTCCGGACCTCCCTGTGGGATCATCTTAAGGTGGCTTCTCGCTGTGAATGTCCTAAGCCTCCTTAGCCTCCCGGTGTCCACTGGTGCCCGGCTTCTTCTCTCCTGCTCTGGCGTCACCACTCTTGAGCTATGTCCTCGTCCAAATCCCCCCTCCCTTGCTTGACCGATGCTACGATGTTACTATGCTCATAATCCTCACCAGCCCTGTTGGTCATTGAATTTATCTCTAACTTATACCTTGCCCCAGCACTGTATCTGGGTGTACCTTCCACGTAAATGTAAAAACTGTAAAAATTGTCTTTTCTCCTGTTTTTGTACCTGAATGTATTCGTCTGAACCAATTACTGTATCAATGTACCTGTTGTACCTTTTTGTACTCTCCCGGGTCGTTCCTGAAAATAGGCATAAAACTTGTCTAGTGTACGTACCCGGTAAACAAAAACTAAATAAATAAAAATAAAAACTGAAACACTCAGCATTCTACAGCAAAACTATTGGATACTGGACTGCATAGCTAGGGGAATTACCAGCCGGAAGACGGAAGTCATCTGTCACTATACAGCTCTCTAGTGAGACTGCACCTAGAGTACAGTGTGCAGTATTGGTGCCCTTATCTGAAGAAGAATATCAGCTTGCTGGGAACGGACCATAGAAGGGCAACCAAGATGATCTGGGGCCAACAAAAGTCAAAGCAACATCTTCAATGGGCTGCTCAGTGGGCTTAACATGTACGGTCTTGAGGACAGAAATGGGGCCGGGGTTATTGAGACCAACTAGAACCTGATGTTATAAACAGAGTGAGTACTGAGGGCCTCTTCATCCTTAATGGAAACAAGACCACTTGGAGTAACAGCCTAAAGCTGTTGGGTTGAAAGTTCCGGAGTAAGATGAGGAGGCACATTTTCACCAAGAGGGCAATAACTAAGTGAAATGAATTGCTGGAGGAGGTGGTATCCCTAATAATGGTAGGCAGCTTCAAGACAGGTTGGGAAAGGGTGTGGAGGAAAGTTACAATATGGAGTGGAGGCAGTGGGGTATTTAAGAAGGATCAAAGGGAATGTGGGGAGGGGCCGGTTCCCTCTGTAAATGCAGTGGGAACTGCATACTTGAGCAGACTAGATAGACTTCAAAGTCTTTATCTGGGGCAAAAAAAAAAACACCCCAAATAAAAAATGTTTGACATTTTCAGGAAAATTTGATCCCAGTGCCGTAGTATCAACAATTTGAATTTCTCAACATATTGTTAACATTTCCTACCATTTCATAGTATGGAGATTACTACGCAGTCATGATTCTGTGCAAAAATGGAAAACAAAAGCTTTTGGATATTTGCATAAAATTTTGATCTCAGTACAGTAATGTCATGATTTGGAATTTCTCAGCACATTATCAACACTTCCTGCCACTTCATAGTATGAAGGTTACCATGCAATAATGATTCCATGGAAAAATTCAAAAAGGAAAAAGATTTTGGATATTTGAGTGAAAATTTAATCCCAGTGCTTCAGTGTCAATTATTATTTTTTGACAATTTAATTAAAGGGACACTGTCAACCTGTTTTTCATCATATTATTTCTAGTTAAAAACTTACATTTTATGATTGCTTACCTTCTCTAAAATTCATTGATGTTGCTGTTTGTTTTGTCTGTCTCCTTGTTTAGTAGAACTGAAATGCATGTTGATGTGTATTTATAAACAACTTTGTTTTGTTTACAATCCTGGATCTGTTCTTACTGCATACTTCCTGAGCATCAGAAACACACCCAAACCGTGCAGTCAGTCATGAGGCAGTAGCCCTCTAAACTCCCACTGCATCATGATGGGCTAGACTGTGTTGTGGGTGTTCCAAAATCCAGGAAAGATGCAGTTGCAGCGGATCAAGAAATGTAAGGAAACCCATGTTTGTGTGGTAACACCAGTATGGTGGGCAGTCTGTTTTGCACTTTTTTAAAGAAAAAAATAGTCAGAATCAAACTACCAGCTACATCAGCAATCTTTACAGAGTGTTGGCAATCATAAAATGTGTTTTTTAAACTAGGGAAACTTTGAGACCTAAGGGGGTTGACAGTGTCCCATTAAAGGTAGTTGAAAGATATACTGCTGGTGTGTTTTATTAACAGGGACCTGTGTTTTTACTGGTAGATTGCTGAACATTCCTCTTTAAGCCATCACTTGTCAAATCACATTTTACTATTTATTTCTGGATTTTGACATGTTTTCTAGGTTTGGCAACTGAGTGTATCTTGAGCTAAACTGAATGTTTGGGTTTGGCAACAGAGTTGTGAATTGTACTATAAAATGTCAGCAGTTATTTGCTAAAGGAACTACAAGTTTAAAATTTTCAAATTATACCGTGTCTGTGGCACACTGCTCCCTCATTTCATGGGACTCTGGGAGTTTGAATACTGCTGTGACCACCTTTTAATTATTTTAAAATCTAAACAAAATGCTAGAATACAATTTAGAGGTGGGGTAAAGACATGAATGAGAAGAAGAAAGGGGCAATGTAAAGCAGAATAAGATGGTACAGGATCACAATTTCAACACAATCAGCTTCACAACATGCTGCTTTACAAAACTTGTTGAGGAGTGGATCAGATACTACTAGTGCAAAAAATGTTTATTGAAGTCACAGGTTTATAATTCATAGGCACTTTAAATTAAAATGAATAATGCACACACAGTCACTTTAGTTTGCTTATTCACACAGTCACTTTAGTTTGCACATTGTACACACTTCCTTTACTTTGCACATTGTACATGGTCACTTTAGTAAGTTTAGTTACATACATAGTCACTTTAGTTTGCATATTCACGCAGTCACTTTAGTTTTCACGTTGCATACATAGTCCCTATTCCCTTCACTTTACATATTGCACACATAGTCACTATAGTAAGTTTAGCTACACTCACAGTCACTTTAGATTGAACATTGTTCTCACAGTCACTCTGGTGGTTTAATAAAATGCACATTACATATATCTGTTGAAGTCTCTACATACAAATGTAACAACTGATAAATATAACTTAATGAGAGAAATCTTGTTTGACTTGGTTATTTGCAAAAACAAAGGCAAGGATTGCTAGCAATACAAATTTTTTTATGAAGTCATGCAGTCTAAAGCAAGTCTATAACAGTGTAATACTGTAGTTGTGTTACGTGGTCACAAAGAAGATGTACATTTGATCACTGAATAGGGATTGTTGTGGTATGATTATGACAATAAGGTGGCAGTCCCATGCAATTCCATGGTTTATTATAACACAGTGATAGCCATTTTTTGTACAAAATTTACTAAGCTGTTCTGTCAGGAAGAGTTGGCACAGACAGAAAAAAGCAACAACTCAGAATTTATTAAAAGACCTGAAAACAGTGGCATATCATGAACCCACTGATGGTATCAGAAACTACCCACAGCATTGATAGCATGACTTCTGATACTGGGAAACTGTCATAATGTGACATAATTGATGTGCTACAAAAATATCCAGGAAATTAAGCTTTTTCTTATCCATGATACAGATAAAATGAAAATTAATATAATTTTGATCAAGCCATCCCAGAATTTCCTCTGCTTCATCCCTTAAACCCTTCCACACACAGATTAAATTGTCTATATAGCCAAGAAATCATTTTACAAAAGATTGGACAATAGTGACTCTCATGGCAGTACCACATCACTGAAGATGGAAGTCAGCATCAAATTTGAAAAATGCATGTGTCACAAAAAAGTCTAGACTATACAGAATGAATCTAACTAGCACAATGTCATTCAGTGCATCCTGTAAAATAAATGTTGGCAAGCTTGAATACCAGGGTGAAACATAGAAACATAGACTTTGATGGCAGATAAGGACTGCTTGGCCCACCTAGTCTGTCCATTTTCCTATGTATTGGATAAGCTGCAGATTCTAGTTAACCAACAGCCTACTTCCTCCTACCCTCCATATAACAGGTGATGATGTTTAATCAAAGTGTACTGGGATTTTCATTAATCCCAAGCCATATATAGTCATGTTCTAACTCAAAGTCATGACATTTATTTATTTTTATTTATTTTATTGAGTTTCAGAATTACAATCCTTTGATTCAGAGACTCATTTACAAAAGCTCCATGTCAGATGGTTCACAGAAAATGCAATGTTGCGAATCGGGTGACATCACCCACTGGAATGGCTGCCTAGTTAGGTGCTCCATGTCTCGGGTGTGGAATCAGTTGCCATCGCCTACTAAATATCGCTACTTAACAGCCGTTCACTAGTGCCATCTAAACGAAATCGCCTGCTGTTATGGGTCACACCAGAAAGAAGCACGTACTCCCAACCCAAAAACTTTGCTCCCACAGGATCTCAGCCCTCAACCCTCATGCTTGTCCCTGATCTCAGGCTCTCAGGATGAAGACTTAGGCTCTGACTCAGGTTCCTCATGTTCTCGGATCGACTCCAGCAAGATATTAAAGTTCCTACAACAAACTGAGAGTAAAGTTTCCGATATTCAGAAAGATTTCAGGAAACTTGAAGCTCACACTACAGCAGTAGAGTCCCTAGATGATCCAGAATGAACACATGGCCTTCGGTAAATCCTTGGCCTACCTGCACAAGAGGGAATGCGCATTGACCCTTATGGCAGAAGATGCTGAAGCTCGCTCCAGATGAAACACTATCCATCTATTTGGAGTCCCTGGAGGGGTTGAACAGCAAGATATGGAGGGCTTTATGGAATGCTGGTTCAAAACTGAATTGTAATTGGGAAATGATTTTGCACTGGATATTAAATGTGCTGATAGGGCTATAGCCCCCAAACCTAAACCAGGGGCACCCCCGAGGGACATTCTGATAAAATTATGTACATATCCAATTAAGGAAAAACTACTGTGGATGGCTTCAGCCAAAAAAGATGTAAATCTTGATGGCACCAGAGTCTATGCAGACCATGACTTCTCCCCAGCAATGATGGCCAAAAGAAGAAAAATCCTCTACGTGGTCAAGCAGCTTCAGGAGAAAGGTTTAAAAACCCAGTTAAGATACCCCGATAAACTCTGGGTGGATACAACAGACAGCCCAAAGATTTTTGATTCACTTTCAGAAGCATGCTCATTTCTGGAGAACCTGCAAATTGCTCTCCCGGATCTCAAGGAAGAGAAAGCAGAATGGGTCATCAAAGCACTCTGGTGGTCCCTTGCCCCAGAAAAATGCCCCTCAAGTAGCTTCAGAGTGGATGCCCTACTGCCTTTACACATTGATATGACAAGATGGCTTATTCCTAAAAAGTGAGCTGAGCTTCGATTGTACTGGTTACGCTATACATTTGATTTTGGGTCCCTGGACTCATTTGTTTATGGACAGAATGTTTCCACTGATATGCAACCTCACTAACCTGGAAGGTTGGCAATTCCTGGGCTGCACCCTCCCATATTCTTGGCTTGGTTGCACCTCTTGTTCTTCGGGATCAGTGGTGAAGTTCAATTGTTAAATGTTGCTGTGTTTTTTTTTTTCTCTTTATTGTTCTCTACTTTTTTTGGCAATCAGAACCCTACAGGGTAGGATTGTGACTGGAATGCTTCCCCTGAGACTTTGGTTTCCATTCTGGACTTCCTTAATAGTGGTACCAAGATGGTCTGGTGCTATTTGGATCTACCCTACCTTGAACAAGAATGTTCTCAATATGTGTGATGGTAGAGAGGATTTTACTCCCTTATGTTTTATAAAGATGATGGCTGCCTGGTATTTTTGTATGTGGGGTTGTTTTCCCTTTTCAGGGAAATTTATCATGACTAGACCTCACCTTCAAGTCACTTGATATTTACCCATGTTATGATGTTAACTATCTTGATAATTTGTTCACCACAGTAGTAATATTTAGGTGAAATAATATTACTCATTTGGGGTTTGATATCAATATTTCCTATCCTCCAGGTTATTAAGAGGTTATTAGGAGGAGGTGTAAGTGTTTACAAAACTGAATTATACATTGCCCCAAATCTTGTTGGAAGCAACTGGGCAACGAGACCTGACTAGGCCCCCCAGTGACCCCAGAACTTTACCTATCAGGACACAGGCTGTGCAGTTCCCCCCTGCGGAGGTGCTGCCAACCCCCACTCTCGGGGGGGTGAGTCCTTAGTGGGGTGGAATTTCTCACCCCTTTACTCCTACAGGAGATTCTCCTCTATCCACAATCTGCAGAGTGGATCTTTGCTATGTTGTACTCTGATTGACCTGCTAAAAACTTCCTCCCCTACAGCAAGGTTCCTAGGTATTAGCTGTTTAATCACTGTGCAGTGGTTTTCTGTGTATTTTAAGTGGATATCCTTTTTTTTCTTCTTGTTCACTATGAATTTTTATTTTTCTCTTCCTTTCTATTTATTCCTACCCTTTCAGTGTTGGGGCTATGATGAGACAGCAGGAAGCATCCCTTTTAAATATTTTGCAGTAAAAAAGACTATGTGGTGTCTCTTACAGGACGACTATGGCTGAGTTAACTGTTTGTTCTTTGAATGTCAAACATGTTAATAATGTAATTAAGTGATCTAAAATTCTGGTAGAGTTAAAGAAGGAAAGGTGCAACATAGCTTGTCTCCAGGAAACAAGGATCTCTGCACAAGAACACCTGGAATTGCGCAGAGCTTGGGTTGGACAAGTTTAATCAGAAGAGCACCCTGATACTAAAAAAGCTGGAGTGGCAGATATTATATGCAGAGGTTTACCATTTCAGGTACAAAATGTTTTGAAAGCAGGTTCGGGTAATTTGGTAGTTGTTTCTGGAATTTACAGTGGTCACCCCCTGCACATTGTGGCAGTATACGCCCCAACACCTCCAACGGGTGAATATTTTTGTTCCTTATTTGATTCCCTTGCCAGCCTCCCCTCTGGGAAAATCACATGTACTGGTGACTGGAACTGTGCCAAAAATGTGGCATATGACAGGAGTCCCAGTGGAGCTAAGGGCTCTAAGGCATGTTCTCGGTTATTGCAGAATTTGCTAAATGAAGATGGAATGATTGACCCTTGGAGACACTTTAATCCTTCACTGAAGGACTATTCATTTTTCCCCCTGCAGCTGACTCCCATTCAAGATTAGACCATTTTTACACCCAGGAAAGCTTGCTCTATACCTTTAAGGATATTAGCATCCTTCCCATGACAATTTCTGACCACTCAGGCCCCTCAAATATCAAAGAAAGAGGCACAGGCACAGATACAGGACTTGTAGAAAAAAGAAAAGACAAGAAAGGACAAGAGGTCCCATTGGAGGCCAGGACAACACGATCAACAACAATGAAAACCAATTAGTATATAACATATCTAAGAGGGAACTTACTGACATTGAGACACAAGTTTTGGGTAAAGGTTTAACATTTTGCCCACGTAGTCAAATAAAGGAATCTGAAGTAAAATTAGATTTGAATCGATTCTTTAGGAAATTAAAACTAAAGTACTCTTTTGGTTCTCAGCCACCTAAAGAGGTAAATGTTCAGGAATGAGAGAAAAAGAGGACTCTTATGAATAAATTACATCTCAAATCTAGATTTATGCCTTTAACTACACCACATATGATTGAGACTTATATGGCACTTGTGACTAGAGATGTGGAGGAAATATTAAAAAAGGAAAGAAATACAGATAGAAGGAAGAGGTATAATCTGTCTGCACAACAATTTGTGGCACTAAGAAATTTAGAGAATGATTATATTGTAATTATTAAAAATGCTGACAAAGGTGGCGCAGTTGTTGTTATGGATTATTTACAATATCAATGTATGTGTTTAGAATTATTACAGGTTGAGGATAACTATATCCTTTTAGAGCATGACCCCACACAATGTGTTTCAGATTAGGTGCAGGCCCTTTTATTAAGGGTTTAGGATGAACAACAAATTACAGAATTGGAAAAAGAATAATTATTTAGGGAAAATCCAACTATCCTAGTATTCTATACCCTCCCCAAAATACATAAGAATCTAAGAGTACCACCTGGCAGACTGATAGTTGCAGGTATCAAGTCGATACTCGAACCACTTTTTATCTTCATTGACCATCATATTAGGCCATTTGTTGAGTTAACTGAATCTTATATATGAGACTCAACAGATGTGATTACTAATGTTGACAATTTGAATAATAGTGACTTTGATACACAATATTGTATACTAGTGATATGGGATGTTAAAGATTTATACACATCCATTCTGCACAGAAACGGATGTGAGGTCCTGAAAGCCTTTTTAGACTGATATATAGAGAGAGGAAGAGAAACCATCCAATGAAACAATAGTTAAGTGGACAGAGACAGTATTGACCCAAAATTATTTTTGATTTGAAAAACAATTTTATTTACAAATAAAAGGAACAGCCATGGGATCTAGCATGGCTCAGTCTTATGCAAACATCTATATGTCTAATTTTGAGAATAAGTATGTATACAGTGATAAGAATTTTTATAGAAACAAGTTAGGATTTTGGAAACGCGTTATAGATGATATTTTAGTATTTGGTTGGGAACAGTAGAGGAATTACATAGCTTTAACAAATACCTAAATGAGTGTACTGATCATTTATCTTTCACTATGAATTTCAGCACTGATCAGATTCCTTATTTGGATTTATTGATCTATAAACTTGATGATTGATTGGTTACAAAATTGTATTGTAAAACAACAGATAAAAACCCAATCTTACATGCACGTAGCTTTCATCTTTAAAAGTTGATTGATTCAATTCCTTTTGGACAATTGGTCAGAGTGAAACGTAATTGCACTGAATTATCAGAGTTTGATCAAGCACAAAATAAGATGACATAGAGATGTAGAGCTAAGGGATGTAAGCAGGAAGTTCTATACAATGCTGAGCAAAAGGTATTGACAAGAAATGGGGTGACCTTTTAACCCCTCGGAATAGGGAACATATGGATAAAGGTAGAATTGTCTTTTCTACAGTGTATAGTGATGTCTTTTTTACTATCAGAAAAACTGCTAACAAATATTGGCATGTGTTACATACAACACCTTTAGGGTGTCAACTATTTGAACACCTTCCTCTTACTGTCCCTAAAAGGAATAAGACATTAGGAAACAGACTTATGAAGTCAGATCATAGGGTACCTGACACTAGACCTTTGCATTTTTTGAATTTGTCCAAGGTAAAGGGAAATTTCCCATGTGGGCATTGCATTAATTGTAATAACTTGTATAAAATTAAAACATTTAGAAATACTTTTCGAGATGAGGATATTACTATAGAACAGTTTATTAACTGTTCTACATCTGGTGTCATCTGCGCATTTAAATGTCCATGTGACAACGTGTATGTAGGAAAAACAGAGACACAACTTAAAACACGAATAATTGAACACAAGAGTGATATTAGGAGAAAAGATTTAAAGTCACCAGTCACTAGACATTTTATGAAACAGGGACACCAGATTCCTCAATTATGATTTTTTGATATTAAGAAAGTACTTCCTTCCCCTAGAGGGGGTGATTATAAAACAAAAATTTTAACTACAGATGCATATTTCATAGATAGATTTAATGCCACTAACCCTAGATTTGGTTTAAATGATACTATCGACTGGCAGCCTATTTTATGAAGAATGAATGAGTTGTAACATTGGATACTAGCAAATACATAGGATATCTATTGATGTATAGAATCTGAGCCATTTTGGATAATTCTCCCTATACTTAAGATATTTTTAATAGTCAATTAAATGAAAAATTAATTTAATATGGTATTATTCTATGTGGAATAAAAAGTGTATAAAGTACTGACAATGTAATGGGTTTAGGTTGTGTAAATGCATTTGGTTTTTACTACTTGTTCAATTGATTCTGATTATTCATAATATTATGGGTTATTGATAGTAGAAATGCATGATTTGCTTTTATAAATTCATAATAGTTTAATATTAGTACTTTAGAACTCATTTTATCTTGTTAATGTAAAGATCAATATTTGGTGATATTTACTCATTGTAGAGGGTCTATGAAGAATCACGACCAGTTTCCAGTAGCCAGCTATTAAAATAAATACGAGATAGGCAGGACACCATATAATGCTTTTAGAAGCAGGTCGGCGCTGAAGCGCGAGCACAAACATCGCGAGAGGATTCTTCCTAGAGTGGTGACGCACTTTATTCAGCTCCCGATTCCTTGCCTATATAACAGAGCACAGAACAGGTGCAGCACCTCTAAACATGTAGTGAGAGCAAGAGGTGCTGCCACGCTGTTACCTGCTGTCAGACTTGTGCTCGTGAAGAAGAAATTGAAAGTAAGGACATTATTCTATCATTTGAAATTTGAGCAATTAAGAGAAGTTCTAGCTTTTTGAATCAGTAATTGTGATCAGGACTGGTTTGAGATGTGTTTTTTATCTGTCCATAGAAATTTTCTACACGGAGGATTTGGGCATAGTACCGAGACAGCTCTTGTTCGGTTATTAAATGCCATCCTGATAACGAGAGATCGAAAGACTCATTCCATCTTGGTCCTTCTTGATCTCTCTGCAGTGTTTGACACTGTGGACCATTGTGTGCTGTTGGATCACCTGCAGCTTATCTGTGGCCTGTCGGGGGCTGTCCTCAGATGGTTTCGATCTTATCTCATGGGTAGGACTCAGAGAGTGGTGTCTGGGGTTTGTACCTCAGTTCCATTCTCCCTGCCTTGTGGGGTTCCATAGGGATCCATTCTAGCGCCCTTGTTGTTTGCAGTGTATTTGCTGCCATTGGAGTGATTATTAGATAGTATGGCTTGAGTTTTCACTGCTATGCAGATGATACTCAGCTATACATGTCTTTTGTCCCTGAACAAGATGATGCTGTCTCGGTGCTCAATAGCTGTCTGACTGAAATCCAGACCTGGATAAATATGAGCTGGTTATGGTTAAACCCTGATAAAACTGAGGTGTTGGTTGTGAACCCGGGTCGTCGTGAGGTGGGAGTGTTGCCAGGTTCACCTTCAGGCTTGTGGCTTGGAGGTGTCCAGCTAGCTACCTCAAACCGGGTGCGGAACCTAGGCATTGTATTTGATGACTGTCTGACCCTGAAATCACAGGTGTTAGCAGTTGTTAAAACCTCTTTTTACCATCTGAGAAATATCACCCGGGTGAAACATCTGGTTCCTCCCGAAGATCTTCCAATGTTGGTTCACGCCTTCATTACCTTCCGCCTTGACTACTGCAATGCCCTTTACCTAAGGCTGTTGGGGGTTGATATCCACTGCTTGCAGCTGGTGCAGAATGTGGCTGCCAGGCTATTGACTGGTGTTTCAAGAGCCAGTTATATAATGCTTGTGCTCCGTGGTCTGCACTGGCTGCCAATTAAGTGGTGGATCACCTTTAAGGTTGCTTTGTTAGCCTATAAGGCCCTACACGACCAGGGACTGAATTACCTGAAAGATCGCCTTTGTCCCTACTGTCCCCCTGTCCTCTCCGATCCACCGATGAGGGATTGCTAGAGGTTCCCAGGGTACATTTGCAGACATCAGGAGCAAGGACATTTAGCTTTGTCACTCCATCCCTGTGGAACTCTCTACCTCATCGGATATGAGATTGCCTAACCATCCCGAGTTTTAAAACTGCTTTAAAAACTTACCATTTTAACCTTGCGTTTGTTGATTGATGTGGTTATTTGATATGTTATGCGGTTTTATACTGTTTTCTGTTGGAATTTATATGTTTGTTTATAATAATTTATTCTATTTTATGTACTTTATTGTACAGGTGGCTTGGTTTTGGAAAGGTGCCTTTTTACAAATAAAACTGATTGATTGATTGATTGATTATCTAGAGAATTTTTTTGGGTTGTAATGTATTTCCCTCTTTTATGTAATCACTTGCCCTCACATCAACCTGTGATTGTTATGCTGTATGATCTTTTTTGTGCTATTTATATTTTATTTTAATTCTCTTATATCTGTATAGGTTGTATGTCATGTCTGTTTATACCATAAACACTTAATAAACTTTTATTTCAAAAAAAGAAAATGCAATGTTGCAAAAGACAATATACAAAGTGCAATAATAATATACAAATATAAATACAATGAGCCAAATAAGTTGACAAGCCTTATAGTGCAAGCTCCAGGAAGAAGAAGGGTAGTCAGGGAAGGGATGTCTGTAACACATGCATAGTTTCTCCGAGGTGCGACCCCAGACCACCAACACTCCTTTGCAGAAAGAAATCCAGAAATTGAAAACGTTTGTCAGTTAGAGATCCCATCTCAGACACCATGGGTTGCCGAGGTGGATTTGTTATAGCCGTATGATGGAGGAAGACAATACAATGTTGATGTCAGGGGAAATCATTGTGGCTACACCAATTCAAGTTCTTTATGAGAAATTTTTTCTTTAGAATGTGTCCTTTCTAATATGAGTAACAATTCCTTTTTAAAAACATTTTAGAGGCTTGAAGTAAATTTCCTGTAATTTAGCTCAGTCTCTAACAGTTCAAGGACTTGCATTGTCTGTGACTCATCATGATTCCACCCCCCAATCAGATGATTTGAAAATTACATCTGGCAATTTATTTATTTTTTTTCTCTTTAAGGGCTTTCAGTTCATATGGTCTAAGGTTACTATGAACTGATGTGGGGGCTGCACTTAGTGCTTTGTTAACCTCAATTAAAACAGTTTATTTATATGAAGTGATAACAGAATTGTAACTTGTTTGACTGAAATAGGAGTTAGGGATGAATAATGAATTACGCATAGTTTGAAATTCCTGCCAGTTAACATCATACAATACTATGCCTGTATTGCCTAAAGTATTTCTGCTATTCTCCCTCAGCAGAGAGTTCAGCAAGTCCTAACTGTCCAATCCTGTGATGTCCATATTTCCCCTGCAGTAAATAAGGCAGTATCCAGGTTTAAATCCGAGAAATCTGAAACTGAGGGATAAACGCTGACCATTTGCAAGGCTAATCATGTTTGTGTGGTCAGAGTTTTATCAAGTAAAGTACTATATTATCTGGTAAGGTCTCCGCCCCCATGGTAGTCTGTGATTGAGGGTATTTTGCAAAGTTTTCAAAAGAATTTTAATAAATCAATATGAATTTTGAATTTGCTGGGCAAAGTACTTGGTATAAATGATAATCTTCTATTGGGAATGCTTCTCTGTGGTTCAGTCAAAGTATGTTGTGTGAGATTAATTATTTGCAATTTGTGATTCTGCCTGACTTCTGTGTCCCCGTGTGCATGTCCTTTGCCACGTCAGCCCCACCTTGACTTTTTGTTTTTGCTTTGTTTGTTTGGAGGATTCGTTTGAGTTTTTCTTTGTTAGTCATGCTCTAATCTAAAAAAAAAAGATACTGCTTAAGAGGAAGAGGCCCTCGCTTTGTCCTCAGATGTGTTATCCTTGGAGGCAGATGAAATCTGCAGCATTTCTGCAGCTTTAGTTTGAGTTCTAGATTTTTTCCTGGTTAGTAACTTGGAGTATCCCCTGTAGGGGTAGGTGAAAGTTGCGAATTCTGCTTTCACAGAATTTATTCTATCCACAGATTAATGAACTGTTAGTGAATGAGCGCATGCTTGTACAATCATGCGGTCATTCATTGACAATTCAATGGGCCACCGATAGTGGAGGAGAGAGGAGGGCTGCACCAGTGGTCCACTCAGAGGCTGGGTGGGGGGGTGCAGGATGGTGGTGGATGAACTGTCAGGGTGGGGGAGTGGGGGTCCACTAGACACCAGGGAATTGAGATTACTTGTTTTATAAGGGATCGGGAATGGGGGGTCCACTAGACACCGGGGAATACTGGGAATAGAGGGGGGTGAATCAGTGGACTGCTGGACTTTTTTTGTGGATTAAGGAATCCAGAATAGGGAGGGGGGTCCACTAGACACCAGGGAAAAAAAATGTTTTATGGGGCCATGATCAGTGGGTGGGTGGGCCACTAGACACCAGGGAGGGATCAGAGTTTTTATTTCTCCTTTACCAGGACCCACAGACCATAATCCCAAGGCAAGGGGGTGGGAATTACTAGACCCCAGGGATCAGGGATTTTTTACTTAGGACTCACTACTATCATTAGGTAGGGGGCCATTAGACACCAGGACAGTCTGAAGGAGGGATTGGAGATATTTATTTATTTACTGGAACCCCTGATGAGTTTTTTGGGGTGGATTAATGGATTAAACTGCGGTTAAAAAAGCTTCAGAACTGACCACTTGCAGTGATCCTTTCTGTGGATTTTTCCCCTGCAGTTGAATAAATTAAGAGTTTGTATATTTATTCTGCAGTTTTAAGGTGGAAGTTCCACAAAAGTTGTGAAAATGATTTCTGAACATTCATGGAAGCGAAATTTGTACTTTTGTGGAAATTCCGCCAGAATATTTTTTTCACACACCCCTAGTCCCCTGCTAGCTGAGCAGCCTCTGTAATTCCAGTTGAAGACATGTTCCACATGATAATCAGCATAGTCCCTTTCCAGCTTGGATTGCTTATGTTTAATTAGCACTGCATGCTTTTTCAATTTAGTTTGGAATTCTTTATCTAATTTTTCAAAGCTGTGGTGAGAGATGCGTTTTTGTAGTAATTTTTTTTTCAGTTGAGCTATTGCATTTGTGATATTGATGTGTTTGGCAGTGTCTTCTTTATTAAGAAGCAAGATTTTTTTTTTTTTTGCACACTAAGCTGTGGTCTCTTCCAAAGTATCTCTGTTCCTGAAATCATTCAACCTTCGTTGGTTTAACTTGGTAATATTAGACAAAGTAGGCTAATGCCCATTTAATTGTCTTCCACTCATAGTGGGACTATTGTCTTCTGTTATTACCCAGTCGAAAATTGTCCAACCTATATTTAAAACTGCCTACAGTAGGAGCCTCAATGATATAATTAGGTTATGCGTTCCACCTTCTGGCGGTGCATATATTGTAAAAGTGAAAACGTTTAGTAGTAAGTACCCTTGGTATTTCAGTTTGCTTACTGTGTGACCTAAGATTTTTATTTTTAATTAGGAAATGAATACCGCATTTAGTCCTCATTAAAGGGTCCTTAGTAATTGTTTACATCAATAATAAGTTCCCCTGTATTCTTCTAGTTTCCAAAGCATTAGTTTATCTAATCTTCCAATGTAATCCAGGTTTTTTTAGGCCCCAGATTGACTTAGTAAACCTCCTTTGTGTTCTTTCAACAGTAAACATGTCTTTCTTTATGAAGGGCACCAAAGTGGAGATCCGTAATCTAGATGGGGAATGATATAAGTTTTATAGGGTTTTAATATGCAGTCTTTGTCCTTAGAGACAAAGGCTTTCTTTATTAAGCGAACAAACTGATTGCAGTTCCAGGCTATTTTTTGACAATGGGTTCAGGAGGACAGGTTTGAGTCAACCCAGACTCCTAAGTCCTTTTCCCCTGAACTAGATTTAAGTGGTATACCATTAAGACAATACTGATACCTGGGGGCTGTTTTTCCCAACATGTAATACTGCACATTTCTGTTCATTAAACTTTATTTTGTTGTCAATACCCCACTGTTTGATGGCCTGGAGATTTTTAAGAAGAAGTTGATATTTATGGACTGTAGATACATTGCCACCTATTTATCTACTGTAGATACAGTACATCGCCACCAATTTTTGTGTCTTCAGTGAATTTAGAGGCAACACTTCTAAGTCTCTTGCCCATATCACTTATGTAGAGTCCAAACAACACCAGGCCCAGCACAGATCCCTGTGGTATTCCACTTGTCACATTTCCATCATTGGAATTGGTAGAGTTAACCCTCACAGATTGTTTTCTGTCTGTCAACCAACTATCTACCCATCTGACAATATATGTATTGAGACCCAGCTTTCCTAATTTCCTAATGAGTAGGCCATGAGGGACAGTGTCAAATGCTTTACTGATATCTAAAAAGATTACATCAATGGGAACCCTCATGTCCAATTGTTCACTTATGAAACTGTAAAAGAAAATACGATTTGTAATGCAGGAAAGGCCCTTCCTAAAACCATGTTGTGTAACATCTTGGAGTCCCAGTCTAGTTACTGCACTGTCAATTATGGTTTTAATTATTCTTTCCAATAGCTTACAACAGAACAATGTAAGGCTTATTTTCCTATAGTTAGCAACACATGATTTGTTACCCTTCTTGTGAATCGGTATGACAGTGGCCCTAAGCCAATCAAGAGGAACCACTCTAGTCATAAGTGATTTGTTAAATCAAATGGTTAGGGTCCATGCTACTGCATTAACTAATTTTTTCCAGACAACCGAGCTTATATTATCCGGTCCTGGAGAAGATGTTTCCTTTAGTTTACATAACTCTTGGTGAACCATATCTTGGGATAAGTTAATTAGTTCAGAACCTACTTGGCAGGGGACAGGTGTTACTGGAATTTTTGCATTAAATACTGAAATAAAATACTGATTAAAGTAGTTGGTGATTTCTTTATTATTATTAATTGTTAAGCTATTATCTGTTATTGTATTTATTCTGTTATTAGTTTGCTTGTTGTTTACATATGCATAAAAAATGTTTGCAGTCTTTCTTGCATGCCAGTCTGTATTCAAGCTTAATCTTTTCTTTCTTGATCAGGGTTTTTAAAAGTTTCTGTTGAGACCTATATCTTAGTTGATTTGTTAGGGGAGGATTTCTTTTGTAGCTCCTGAATGCTTTTTGCTTCCTTCTTATCTATCTTTTTATAGCCCTGGAGAACCAGAGTGGGATATTTACTTTACTATTAGTCTTTTTATGCATGGGAATATGGTGCTGGAATAATACTTGCAATTTATTTTTTATTTTATTCCACATTTTCTGTATGCCCAGACCTTCAAGAAAGTATTCCCAATTAATGTTTAACAGGTCATGGCTGATTTTAGACCAGTCTGCTTGTTTATAATCTGGTAGAGATGTTTCATTCTTTATTTTAGAATGGATAAGATTAAGGGTACATTCAATAGTTTTATGGTCACTGGTTCCCAGGTGGGCTCCTGCCCCAACTTTACTTATACATTCTTTGCAATTCATTATGACCAGATCTAGAATATTCTTGCCCCTGGTACAAGTACTCACAAGCTGTTGACATCCAAAGGATGATGTTGCATCCACTAGGGTTTGTTCAAAAGATGTCACACCCTTCATTAACTCCCAGGTAATACCAGGAACATTAAAATTGCCAACCATTACCCTGTTGCCTGTGTTGCCTATACTAAGAACTGTATTCATTTCATCAGTGAATGCATAATTATAGCTGGTATTACTATTTAGTGGTTTGTAGCATATGCCCAGACTTATATTCTGAAGGTAACTTGATGATTCTTAGTTCTGGGGGTGCTTTTTCTGTTCAGCATAGTTTTTAAGATTGATCATTTTATATGTGATATTCAGTTCTAGGAACAGTTGTCTTTCAAGGGTAATGAAAAGTTTTTATCTCATCCTCCTTAGTTGTTGATGCTGTATCCTTGTTGCTGCAGGGTTTCAGTTTGGCAGTCTCCTTCTGTTTAACCAGTTCATCATTAGTGGTCATACAAATGAGGGGTGCATGTTCTCCATTATTGACAGTGCTTGTGTTCATTACTAGAGCATGATGTAATTCCTCCTGCTTATTGGGTGATGGCTGAGAAGGTAACCACAAGGTGACCACAAATCTGTCTGGTTCAAGGTCAAAAAGGCCAAGGAAAAAAGCCACACTAAGACACGGGTCATAGACTTCAGAAGAAGAGACTTTGATCAGATGAGAATATGCTTTAGGGATATCCTCAAGAGGAAGGCAAAAGGAGGGGTAGAGGAATGTTGGATAAACATATGAGAAGCACTGGTGAAGCTTACTGCAAAATAGTTCAGGCTAGTCAGTAAGACAAAGTAAAAAAGAAATCCACTGTGGTTCACAAAGGAGGTGGCAGCTGCAGTGAGGAAAAAGAGACTAGCATTCCAAAGATACATGGGCTTAAACAGCAAAATAGATAGGGAGGCATACAAGTGCAGCTTGAAGGAAGCAGGAAGAGTGATCAGAAAAGCAAAGGCGCAGACTGAGGAAGAGACAGCATGGGGGGTTAAATGAGGCAATAAGACCATCTTTACGTACATAAGCAGCAAAGGGAAAAATAAAGGAGGCATTGTCAGGCTCATAAGCAGGGATGGGAGGAGGGTAGAAGAAGACAATGAAAAGGCAGAAGTCTTAAATGAGTAATTCTTCTCAGTCTTTACTAAGGAGGCACCTGGTAATGCATCCACCCCAAAAGGGGGACAGAAGTCACCTAGGGAGAATGGACACAAGCCCGCTCACAATAGACAGTGTAAGGACAGAATTACAAAAACTAAAGGTAGATAAAGCCATGGGGCTGGACGGAGTCCACCCATGCATATTGAGGGACCTTAATGATGAACTGTCAACACCACTAGCAGATCTTTTTAGCAGATCCTTGAGAGAAGGGACAGTTCCCTAGGATTGGAAAAGAGCAATAGTGGTCCCCATACACAAAAGTGGTAGCAACAATGAGACAGAAAACTACCACCCAATCAGTTTCACCTCAGTGGTGGGTTAGATGATGGAGCCACTGCTCAAAGAAAATATATTAGCATTCCTGGAGGAATCTGGACAACTGGCACCAAGCAGCACAGCTTCACAATGGGAAAGTCCTGCCAGACTAACTTGATCAAGTTCTTTGCACATTTACTAAGGCTGAGGACCGGGTGGAGTCATTGATATTGTTTACCTTAACTTTAGCAAGGCCTTCAACTCTGTACCACACAGAAGGCTACTAAACAAACTTGACCATACAGGAAACAGGCAGGAAGTGGTATCATGGTTGAGTAGCTGGTTTGAACAGAGAACTCAATCCATAACAGTAAATGGGGCAGCATCAGGGGATAGGGAGGTGACAAGCAGGGTGCCACAGCGGTCCATCCTTGAACCATTAATCTTTAATATCTTCATCAGAGATATCACAGAGGAGTTGAGCGGGAAGGTGTGCCTGTTTGCAAATGACACAAAGCTCTGCAACCGGGTGGACACTGCATGGGTGTAGAGCAAATGAAAAGTGAACTGCTCAGGCTGGAACATGTGTTCAACTTGTGGCAGTTAAAATTCAATGCGAAAAAGTACAAAGTTATGCATCTGGGCAGAAGCAACCCAGAGACAGACTATTACCTAGGAAGGGAGAAACTAGCAACCCCGCATCAGCAGAAGGATCTAGGGGTTATCATATCAGACAATTTAAAGGTAGGCAGACAATGTGAAAAGGCAGCAAAGAAGGCCAGCAGGATGCTGGGATGCATAGGAAAGGGCATCACAAGTAGAAGAAAGGAGGTGATCCTGCTGCTGTGCAGGTCCCTGGTGAGATCCCACCTTGAGTACTGTGTCCAGTTCAGCAGACCTTATCTCAGGAAGGACATAGATTGGATACAGTAAAGAGGAGGACAACAAAAATGATACATAGTCTCCATAAGTTGCCATTTGAAAGCATGTTACAGGAACTCAACATGTACTCCCTGGAACAACGCAGGGACAGAGGGGACATTATTGAGACATTTAAGTCTCTGAAGGGTATAAACAGAGTCTCCACCCAGGAGCTCTTTATGGTCAATAGCACCAGTAGGACATGAGGGTATGAGATGAAATTGGGGGAGGAAGATTCAGGGGCAACATGCTAATGTTTTTCTTCATAGAGAGGGTGGTTGACCCATGGAATGATCTAGCGGCTGGAGTCATTGACTCCAGAACAGTAGGGGAATTCAAAGCAGCTTGGGAGAGACATAAGGGGATTGTCTCACAGAAATCCTAAAAAGGGGGTTAGGGCTCAGGGCAGACTAGATGGATCTTTGGTCCCCATCTGCCATCAATGTCTATGTTAGTTTGCAACAGGTGATACAATTCCACTAGCATCTAAGGTTACAATGTCAGGATATACCTGACATCTGGGTCACAAAACCAAACAACAAATGCACAAACCAGGCCAAACATGTATGCATTCATTAGTGCAAGATCCAGGTGCAGGTTGAGAGGCTGCTAACCCCTAACAAGTTAGGACAGCAAGAATATAGAAGACCTGCTTTCGATGCAAGAAACAGCATGACAGCACAAAATGAAGCCCCATTTGGAATGGTTGTCAATGGCTAGTGTATTCCACATGTTCTCCTGGAAGTACAGACAACTAAATCATGCTGCTAGTGTAAGAGACAAACATCTACAGCACACCTGTGGCCCTGTATCTACCTCAGAGCCCAGGAATAACAGTACAGGGTTTGGGCTTCTCCTTTACCAGGGGCCAATGGAATGACAAAGCTGTGGCACAACTGTAGGAAGGTCTCCAGTTTCTCCCACAGATGGGAATGGGCTGGGTCAAAAAAATAGGAAATCACCCAGATAATAAGCAGTGCCTGAGCCCTGATTTCTGCTGCCCAGTGATTGAACACTTTACAGGCCATTAAACACCTTGTAGGCATGAAATTATCACCATAATATCACTCTTCAGGTCTCAGTCATTAGGGTGGATGGGAAGCTGTCAGAATGTTGACTCAAAAACTGCATTGACCATAACAGCCCCCAGCAATGCTGCACACAGTGATTCAACTGTCTTGTCAAATGATGCATACTGGACCTCCATGTAGCATGGGTCAACGTGGTCATTCACTGAATCACTCTCACTGTATGACAGGTGGTGGATCATGTGGTACTCAACCCATAACCTTTTTGAGCACAAGGCCAACAGGAGAAACTCACAGACCAGGAACTGGCAGGGATGAATAAAGACCATTGATCCTGCCCAAGCTCAGTTCCTTATAGAGTTTATCCTGGATCATCTACTGCCTATCGCTGGCTGACTTCAGGTTCTCAGCATTGTAACCCTGTCAGAGGCTCTAATTACAGATCCTGAAGATTACCACAAAACTATCCTCCAGCAGGGTGGCCACCTCATGGCCTGAATACTGCTTGATTCGGGGCCTAAGCTGGTCCACCCTAACCAGATTTGGAAGGGTTGCTGTGATCAGGTTTGCCTTACTTCCTCAAAAATGGCTGGTGTCCTCCTTGTTGGAACTTGCCAGGTTTGCACTGGCTGAATGGGTGCCACTGTCTTCAGGCAAAACATTTATGCTGATACCTTCAAAAGGTCTTGTTGCAAGTCTTGCTGTTGAACCCAAAGCACACTTGGGTCCTGGATCCACTTGGTTTGGGTCTGTGGGGCTGGGCTACTCTAATCAGTAACCCACTATCCGTATGAAGGGCCCACCCCTCATGCATAACCTTTACCACTAGGGTCATTTCCAAGATGCCAGGTCCTTAGATATGTCATGGCGTATGCAACAATGGAGTTCCTCATCATATTCTGGGCAGCTAGCACCCCTTTGCCCCTGTGGGCACACATGATCCTGTTCAAATAATTGAACAGGTCAACACTGTTTATGGGATATGTGTGGCAAATTATGCTGGCAAAGACTGTGAACCCTCTCAAACAGTTGTTGAATATCTTGTTGACCATAAACCTCTTCATGTCCCCTTCTTTAGCCATGTTTTCCTCTGGCTCCTTGAGCTGGTTCAACAATGAAAACATATCTACATACAGTACTCACACCCATGAATCTGATGGTGTACCTTTTCTGAAAGATGCAGTCACACTGGCTGAGCTATAATGACATTAATGCCCTGGGACAGGAGCTGCTTTCAACAGCACTGCCCTGCTGAACCCTGCTGCTGTCTGGACCCAAGATGTCCCCTGTTGCTGAGTCTGAACTGCCACCACAAGATCTACCACTGCCTCCAGTAGCTTGTCTGGCTTCTGATCTGAAGAGGAAGACATGGCTACAGCCTCTGGCTTATTTTGATGGAAGGGTGGCTGTACAGGACCAACCCTTGAGGATTGGCTGGGGGGAGGTTGAGAATCCACTTCCACCACCACCACATCAGACTTTGCTTCTTTATTTACAGAGGGCCTCTTTGTTTTTGTGTTGGATGAAGGCCAAGCAGGAGGGGGAGTCTCTAGGGGCAGTGGCTCCCCTGAACACTCATCACCTTCTGCCTGAATTCCTCAACACAATTATCCTTCATTCTTGCCTTACCTTTTCCCTGAGATTTCTTGGCTACCTTGTTTAGAGGGCTGCCAGTTCTTTTGCAGACTACTTCAGATGCCCAGTTCCCGGGTTCTTTTTAGGTGCTCGGATCCTGACCAAACAAGCATCCAACTACAGTATATTTGGGCTTTGTCTGTGTACATGGCCCTCAGCTGGTCTTCAGGTGCTGTGGCTGCTGCTGCCTTGCCAGATGCTTTTTTTTTTGCTACCTGGGCATGATTCATACACTGGAAATAGCTGAAATGACAAGAAACTACCTCCCAAAAGAAAAGAATGTTGATATCATTGCCATGACCTGTATTGTTATGCTCAATTGTCTAAGTGAATCTGGGCTTATGGAGCAGGGGTAGCCTTATTGCAGCAGCCACGCTTTCCACTAATATTCCCCCCAAGTGCCAGTTTATCAGAGTGCCCCTCCTCATGTGCATGTTGCTGTGCCTTTTTTTTATGTAAATATAAAGATCATATCCCTGTATGTAGGAGTATCTAGATATATTTCACATCTTCACTATATCTATATACCTGGTGTAACCAAAAGTGGACTTAAATAACAATCCTACATGTTCATATGCAACAGTCTCTAGATGTAGACATGCCCCACAATTTCTAAAAGGCTTGCCATACTGAGGCAAATTTTGGTTTTTCTAATATTCAAGCTTCCCTGCAATGAAGGACCAGCAGGCCTGCCTGGAGCTGTGCAATCCTAGCAAGGAAGTAAAGCATTGCATCTTGTAATATCAGCCTCCCCAAAGCACTGCTATTGCATCCGCCATTGCATACACAACTGTGTGTCAGGCTAGCCTATCTGACTGTAAGGCTGTCAGGCTCTTACCAACTGTATTGTCCTGTGAATTTGGAAGCTAAATCACCAGAGGTGGGACCCCACTCCTGGTGGGGCAGCACCATGCATGGCACTACAATCTGCCTTCACAAATTACTAATTGTGCCTTCAGTTTGGTGCCAGCTCTGTGAATGATGACTGAAGAACAAGCGAGTCTCCAAGATACCAGAGCCCATAATTAGCACAAAATAAACTTGCAACAAATTTCACAGAATATTCAAAATCTAAATGGTAGTTTCCTTTGTATTCTGACAGTTGAATTTCTTGTACTGTGCACCTGTACTATTGTTTTTAATTTTGTGACAGGTAGGCATTGTTTGCAAGGCAGCACTAGCAGTTATTTCTTCATATTTCTAAATAAAATGGATATTTTTACATTTCTTTTTAATTTTAATGTTAATGATGTCTTGGAGAAAACCTGTGGGTAGAGATGCAGCAAATTTAAATTCCACTGGGGAAGTGCCCAGGAAGTGGGCACGACACATTGTCACTCTGCTATGTGGAATTGATAATGCAAAAGGCTCACTTTACCTTGTAATTATTACTTAACGTTGTCATTCCACCTTAACGTGAAGTAAGGCAAAGTGATAATAATATTGGCAACCCTTCACACACACAGTCACCACAATTAATGTGCATCCCCAAAATGCTCATGTCTTGTGTCCAGAAAACTCTCCAGTGCTGACAGTGATGATGTGAAATGAGAGCACAAGAAATGCAAAGTCTCCAGAAATTAATGGCACACTCAGACGTCATGCATGCAGTAGTCCCACAGAGTCACCAGAATTAATGTGCATCCCCAAAATGCTACTGTCTTGTGTCCATGAAATTCCCCAGTGCTGACGAAGTGAAATGAAAGTGAAACAAGAAATGCAAAGTCTCCAAGAATTAATGGTGCACACCAACATGTGTGCAGTGGTCACACACACAGTCACCAGAACTAATTTGCATCCCCAAAATGCTACTGTCTTGTGTGCAGAAAATTCCCCAGTGCTGATGAAGTGAAATGAGAGGGTAACAAAAAATGCAAAGTCTCCCAGAATTAATGGTGCACTCCGTCATGCATGCAATGGGCACACAGTCACCAGAATTAATGTTCATCCCCAAAATGCTACAGTCTTGTGCAGCGTTTCCCAGAATTAATGGTGTACAGCAAATGCACAGACAGATTAAGATTAGGCTGCACACACAAGAGATGCAGACAGAAAGGCACAGCAACACCTAACCAGTGCTCACAAGTCACAAATCTAAATCTGGAAAAGAATACCTTTTGCCAGTTGAGGGGGTGGTGCATGGCAGTAACAGTCCACTATCAGTAAAGATACCACAAAGCAGCATAAAAAATGTATGCAGGCGCAGTGGACAGCAGGTCTGCACTGCTGCAATTACTCAGTGGCACAAAAAAAGGTGTCTGATTTAATGGCATGCATCGCACACACACTCACACACATTACAAGTAATGCGTAGCAAATTGAAAACCTTTAAAAATATAACCAAATGTTTTAAACAAAGTGAAATTATACACTGATGCACCACAACAATCAGCGAAAAAATGTCAAGAATTACTGAAAATATTACTGTGTGTACATTAACACAGTTTTATAAAATGGGCTAAAATATTGCAGACTCCTGATTGGCTATAACCTAGTTTTAGCCATGTCTTTACCAGCATGTATTGTGCCAACAAGCACTTTTCTCCCCTGGGCAACCTCACAATGGTGACAATTCATTCACCTACAGTATCCAAGCTACAAAGTGTTTTAATAAGTGGGCACACAATGTGCAGCACTAGTGTAAAACCGTGCACCGCTATACCACCAGATAACAACCAACATGTAGCTTTCTACCTCTGTAGGGAAAACCTAATTCAAATAAATTTATCCCGAGCCCTTTTTTGCCACATATAAAAAAATAAAAAACATAAATACATCACTGCTGAAAAACCGCTCGTGAAGATCCCTTTCATTTTCTCAGCATGCTGCATCACTGCCTCCCATCTTGTTGCTTATCCCCTGCAGTTTTATCTTTCTTATTTCCACAGCCCAACAGCTCTATACCATGGGACGGATGTTTAAAGAAAAGCGCACCACTCAGTAAAACAAGCGTTTAAAAAAAAAAAAGTCAACACGGAAATACCTGCATACGGCGGCCTCTACAGGACACGCTCACTATGGCAGGGCAACATTAACAGTATGTGCAAATCTAGAGGATGCTATGGGAATAATACTATGCAGACAATAAAAGCATGATGAGGAATTACAAATGTATGCAGAGGGACAACCTAACCAGTACCTATGCATATCTGGGTCGCGGGGGGGGTGCACTCCACATCAACCAGTACAAAAATGCTGTGGGTTACGTGCTGATAAGAGCATGCCCAGAGGCATTAGGCACTCGGTGCAAGCACCTTGTGCCTTAGTACACCCCTGGGCATGCTCTTATCAGCACGTAACCCACACCTCGTCATGTGTTATTGCTTGCATACAAGATAAATATAATAAAAACAGAAAGACTGCCTTATTCTCCCTGTTAATCTACTACACCACATATATGCCCCTCCCCAAAGCACACTTCACAGTACACAGACTGAGTGTTATAAATTAACATTCAAAATCCACACACAAACAATAAACACTCGATGATATGAGCACAGGAGGGTTAACTACAATCGATGGATTAACTCGTGAGCAAAACAATAGCTCAAAAAGGCTTTTTTAACAGCTTTTAGGGGATTTGAATTGCATAGCTCTGAGAGAAACTGTCTCCATCTTTCGCTACACACACACTACACAGAACTGAGGCTGTGCAGAACAGTCTAGAGCCCATGTGACCTGCAATCCCATGAAGCACTGCAAAATTCACCTTTGGAGCTCAAATATCAGGTGAAGTGAGGCGAAGTACATTGATTTCAATGTACTTTGTCTTAAAATTGGTGGAAAAGTGGTTTGGAGAAGGTGGAATAATGCAGTCATTGTTCACAATGGATTTCGCATTCCCCATTATAACACAAAGTACTCCGCTTCGTGTTGTGGAATACTTTGCAGATTCCTCGTTACTCTGCGAATCACTTCACGGAGCAAATTTCGGCCACTTAGCCCAACATTACCTGTGAGCGGATGCTCATTTGTAGGTTCCACATCAGTTACAAGGAAAAAGTGAACAGGTACATAGCATTACATTACAAGGCATTACGTTACAAGTACAAAATTGCACAGGTACAAAACAATGCATTACAAGCTAGGTAGACAATAAATTGGTATGAATTACAAGATTGGGAAAGCATTTAGCTTAAGGCATAACATTTAGACACTGCTATGATATTGCTGAGAAGGTGCCTGCATTGGAGAGTTAAGCATATTTGTGGGGGAAGAAGCAGAGTGGAGAACAGGTACAGCTGTAGCATAGTGAAGTGCATGCTTGCATAAGGGGTTAAGAACAGACTTAAGGAAGGTTGGAGACAATGGGGCTAGGACAGCAGCAGACGGGCGGGGCATCAGGGTGAAGACAAAGAGGGGGATGTGTGCCCAGTGGGGAGGAGTGAGGAGGGGAGGGAGTAGACGGGGGGGTGGGACAACGAAGTGCTGTGAAGGTAGGTGCCTCTAGAATTAGGTGGAACACTAAGTGCTATTGCTTTACTGTGGTCCAAATGTAGGAAATATGTTTTGGTCATCATGAATGGCCAATGCAGTCACAATTGTCATCTGTGGCAAGGTGCTGCCTGAGCTTATGCTTGAAAGCACCAAAGGTTGTGGTATCGGAGGTGGATGAAGGAAGAGTGTTGGTCCAGTGTGGTGCATGGTAGTAGAATGCACATTGACCCTGTGCAGTGCCGCATATAGGTTCACTGAAAATTTGGCTGTGGGTGCTTCTGGTCAGTCTGAACTGACATGACATGTGTGCAGATTCTGGACTCTGGGTGGCATCAGATTTAGTGTGATTTTTTTGGCCAGTAGACAGATATGGTACTTAACTCTGCTCTTCAGCTGGAGCCACCCTGCCCATGAATAGAGCTCATAGGTGTGTGTAAGACTTGCAGCACCTATGAGGATTCAGCAGGCCTTATTAAGGGCCAGTGAGATGTGATAAAGCATAGAGTCTGGTGCAGAACCATAAATCACCAGGCCATAGTCAACAAGAGTAACAACGGAGCTGGTGATGGCCATGTTAAGTGTTTCATATGTATGGCTGTGGTTGTGGTGGTGGAGTATGCTGATTCTGGAACTGATGGCCTTGCCTGTGTTGTCTATATGCTGTGCATAGGACAGGGTAGAGTCCAGGGTTATACACAGGTACTTAAAGTGCTGCAGGAGGTCCAGCACATCACCACTGTTGTTCACGATGGATAGTGGGAAGGTCTTGTGTTTGCTGTGGGTGCTGGAGTAGATCACAGTCATAGTTTTCTTGTAGTTAAGGATTAGTCTATGCTCCTTAAACCATGTTTTGGCAGCAGTAAATCCAAGTTGGAGGTCGTTTTGAAGTAGTTCAGGGTTGGGGTTGCAGGTGAAAATGATTATGCCATCAGCATACAATAGTATGTGACTGGTTCAAGAGCCTGGAAGTTTATTTAAGAAGATACTGAATTTTTGAGGGAGAAGATATGCCCTACTGTGCATGCCGGGGCGTTCATGCTGAAACCTGCTGCTCAATGAAGAATGCGGCCTCTCTGAGGGAGAGATGCTGATAAAAGAAAAAGAATGTAGTGTTTTTCTCAGAGAAACTCTACTGTTCTTTCTGCTCTCCTCATCTCTCTTCCCCTTCTGGGGGATTAGCTCTCTCCGTAAGTTAATTTGATGACAAACGGTTCACAAAAACAGCATTGTAAATGCTCAGCTATTGCATTTCCAGGATCTCTGTAATTTACAATGGTGGGGTATGTCAAAATGGTATCGCCATGTAACAGAGATTTTGAGAGTGTTACACGACCAAGAGAGAACTGTTTCATCATCTTCCAGTGGAGAGAATTTAGAATTTGAAGATCCTTGTATGAGAACTTGAGAAAGAGATATGGCTCAAAGGTATTTGTAATCCTAGACTTGATAAATAAATAAATAAATAAATAAATAAATAAATAAATAAGTAAGTAAGTAAGTAAGTAAGTAAATAAATAAATAAATAAATAAGAACTTTACCTAAACAGCAGCAGTGCCCTGGGAAAGACTCTTTAACTACAACTGATAAAGGGACAAGTAATCCCTTGCCTTGGGAAGTCCAGAACAGGGTTTATTTCATTATAAAACTGCTTTGGATAATACTGCTGCATTTTTGGACGATAATAAAACATATACCCTTCTATCCAGTATAAAAGCAAAGAAAAAAAGAAAAATCTGAATTAAAGAACTCTGCAGAAAACAAAGTGAAGAGTCTCCATACAGCTGAGGTCTTCACCTCTCCGACCTGTTTTTATGATATTTTCAACAAAGGGGAAAAGGAAAACTCAGCACTTATGGCTTCTACATCAAAAACAGAATATCTCAGAACAAGGATAGGAAGGGGGGGAACTACAGAGCTTGATGGGGGGGGGGAGAATGCTAATATGCCAGACAAAACACCTAGTGAGAGTGAAGACAGTATAAAGGAAACTTTGTTATAAGAAATGAAGCAAGGGGTTTCCTGAGTTAATTCAGCTGTTTTCTAAGTATCAAATAAATTATCAGAAGCTGTGGAGAAATTTGAGGGACTGGCTTTACGAACTACAGAAAGTGAGGACCGTTTGGGGAAAATGGAAGATATTATACCTGGACTTAGCAAGAATGTGGAAAAAGGTAGCAAAGTGCTGGAATTGCTGAAAGCTAAATTAGAAGATCTGGAAACTAGATCTCGGTGGGCAAATTTAAAGATTGGGGGCCTACCAGAGGGGGCAGAAGGCCCAGACCCATTATCCTATTGTGAAGAGCTCTTGACTATAGTTATGGAGCTTCAACATCCTTTGCAAAAAATTTAATTGGATAGGGCCCATAGAGCTTTGGTTTAAGGAATGATCAAGTTAGACCAAGATTTCTTTATGTTAAAACTTTAAAATGCCAGGATAGGGAGAAAATCCTTTTGAAAGCAAGGATGAACAAGGGCTTATATTATAGGGGTATGAAAATTGCAGTTTTATCCAGATATTCCCACAACAGTCTTACAAAAGAGAAAAAGCTTTGATAATATTAGGGATAGACCTAGGAAAGAAGGCATTTTGTTCACGAAGTTGTACCCTGCTAAACTTAGGGTGAATTTGGATGGCAGAGTGGTGTTCTGTTTTCCCCCAGAGGAAGTGGAAGAGACTTTAGCTTCTAGAGCAAAGAACTCTAATAATACCCCAGAACATGAATCCTGGAATCAAACATTATAAATTAGAAAATGGGCTTTTTATTTCCTAGGCTCTGATTGGCTGGTACCCCTGCCAGGGGGGTACTTTAACTTTCAATAGATGCCCAGGAAATAAAAAGTACCAGCCCAAGTGCCCCTTCACCCACTTAGTATCCCTGTGCCCACCCTGCTTCCTCATAGGCCCCAAAACACCCAAATTAATTTTAAATCACTGCCATTTTTTCTGTCACTTAGCGAGAGATATTGCCCCAATACTTAACACAACTGCCTGACCACACTGCACACAACTTCAGCTGGGCTCATTTCTAGCTACATTTCTTTCCTTTTTGTATTCAGTTAAGTACCTTTTGTTCAGTGTCCCTGATTCTGACTCCATGGCTGTCAACAGCGATCTTTCTTTTTCCTATTCCAGCTGCATACCCGCCCTGAAAATGAAGCTGCTTCACATAGAAACTGGTGAATTGAGCAAGGCAGCACCCCCAACAGAAGATCCCCACCCACACTAGGCTACCTTAGTTTTATGAGAATAAACAGTTGCCACACATGGAAAAAGAAAATTAGGAAAACAAAGGAAGCTGTACCAAAACAATCAACTTCGAGCGCATTTCTCACTGCAGGCTTTCAAAAGTGCAGCACGCGACTCCTTACGGCCGCTAAAGCCAGAAGTGCTGTTTGCCTGAGCTCTCTTACATACATGACTGTCAATGCCTACCTCCCACAGAAACATAAAAAGTAACAACACCTATATATGTAAAGGGCCTTGCTACAGCATGCCCGACTGCTATCTTCTGAGAGCCTAACTTTAGCACCTTGCATAGCTTATCGCGATCGGGCACAGGAAAAGTGACAGTACGCATTTTCGTCTGTCTGCAGCAACAGTATCTTTCCTTAGTTCTTCATTCCCCACTCATTCCACTGACAGGACATTACTCAAATAAACTAGATCAATGAGATGCAGAAACAAAGTAGGGGACAGACTAATGGTGGGGAGGGGGGCTGAAAAAAAATGCCTATAATCAGCCTGCTACTCATCATCCATCTTCCTTCCCAATCCGTATTCTCGGCCATTTCTCATGACCCTTACCTTGCACTATTACCACCTATTTTGTGCTACTTTACCTGCTCGCAAATAAAAAGAAAGTGGGAAAAACATACCAGCTTCACTTTTTTTATTCACTATTATTATTGCTTGTTAGCAATACACAGAAGCACAAGGGGGTGGTGGCAGGGTTGGAATGGACCAATACCAGTAAGAAAAAAAAGCAAATGGATCACAGCCTGTAGGTCTCAGTGTGTTGTGCTGGGGGGGGGGGTTGAGACATTCAACTCTTTAAAACTCTTCCAAACAAAGCAAGTGTGACACTGGATCTCTGCTTGTATGTGTGCCTCTGTGTGGAAGAAGATGACCATGACATCATTATAATACAGGGGGGAGGAACTATTTTATTCTAAAAGTCATTTGAAATTAATTTTATATTACCTTTTTTGTATTAAACTTCTTTTTTTACAGTGCCCATTTTCTAAGTGCAATAATACCCTCCAGGGTGGACAGTATTGGGCTATACCGGACCGCCCAGGGGCTATAAGGCGCTCCGCCTGTGGTGTCGGGCCTCATTACGCCCCTGGGTGGTCCGGTATAGCCCAATACCGCCCACCCTGTAGGGTATTATTGCTTACATAAAGAAGGGTATAGGTTAAGTTTGGATGGCTTGTTGAAAGGAGATATTGGGTTGGGGGAGAGAGACGGGGGAGAAAAGTCTTAGGCAAGGGCAAAACAAATATGTTGTATAGATAGAGTTCTTGGAGAGGCTGAAAGGAAGTTCTTCAGTTTTTCTTCTTCTGACGCTCAGTGAGGTTTTAGTGACCTCAATGGGGGGGGGTAAGGGCAGTCCGTTCTATTTTAGGACACCCAAAGGGGACGGGGGTTGGTTTCAAGATATTTTTCTTTCTTTTTGGTTTGTTAATCTAGTTTTTTTGAAAATAGGACTTAATAAAAAAAGAAAATAAAACAAGGAAAAACAGAGCGTGGGTGCAATAGTATTTTCCTATTTTTTTCTTTTTTCTCTTTCTGTTACAACAAAAACTATAAAATATAAATACAAAAAGGACTTAATAATAAAGGCCATGGGTCCTTCCAGAGGCACTAACAATATTATTAGGGGAGGAACAAGTAAAGACACCGGGGTACAAACAAGAAGGTGTTTAACACTTTTTTTTATATGACGGATTTTAATGTGCAGTCATGGAATTTGAATGGGGCAAGGGACAGAGCCAAAATTAGAAAGATAATTAAAATAGACAATAAGAGGGGTTTAGATTGTTTATTACTTCAAGAAACACACTTCACAAGTGCAGATGCAAAGTTTTTTGGAAATAGGTTTAAAGCTACAGGCTATTTTACAACTTATTCTGCCTTGGCTAGAGGGGTGGCTATATATATGAAAAAACATCTGGATTATAAACTTTGTAAATCAAAGGTGGATCAAAAGGGCAGAATTGTAATACTAGAAATTCTATTTTTGGGAATGAAATATACTTTAGCTTCTATATTTGCTCCAAATATCGAAGATCCAGTTTTTTTTTCAGATTTTATGTTGGAAATAGTTCAAACAGATTTGTCAGTTATTATTGGTGGGGATTTTAACTTAACCCTTCATTATTTGGATAGAGTTCCTCCTGCATTAGATAGAAAGAAAAGGGCACTGGCTCTTTTAAAACAAGTTATGAAAGATCACCACCTTCAAGATCCATTTAGGTCCCTTTTTCCAACATCAAAAGAGTTTTTACATTTGTCAAAAGTTCATAATACTTTCTCCAGGTTAGATTTTTTTATAATCTCTCAGTCCTTGATTAAAGATGTTGTACATATAACATACAAGCCTATTAGGGTATCAGATCATGCACCAGTTTTGTTAAAACTCAAAGGGCTAGATATTTAAAACTTTGCCCCTGGGCTAAGTTAACACTGCCCGTCGGGCAAATGTAGCCCACAGCACTCAACAAGCTATATTCAAAAGGAATAGCCCAGGGCAAACAGCTTCTGAATATAGCATGGGAATGAGCTGTGCAAACTGGTCTGGAAGTGCAGGGCAAATGTAGCCCTGGAATAAGACAGCACTGAATATAGCAATCATTAAGTGCAAACCACAACAACAACATAGTGCACAGCGACGTGAGGGTAGGTAGAGATGAACTATGCGGCCAGTGTGTGTGCCAGAAAATGTGTGGACCCAGTAGAGCTGCAGGCAGCAGCAGATGTGAAAGAACAGTGACCAAAACTGTATAATATTCCCTGAACCATTAGTGCCGTGCTGCTTTAGTGCAGAGCTAAGCTGTTTGCGCAGTGCAAACATGTTTGCTCGGTGCTAAGTTTTGCCATATTCAAAAGTGACATACAAATGAGCCTACTTAGGTAGTGTCTGGGCAAACAGCCAGATTAGCATCTCATTATGCCCTGATTTGCATGTTGTTTGCCCAGCATTACTACAGGATCCCACAGCTCCACCTGTAGGTCAGTCTGGAAGTACAGGGTCTGGCCAGGTCTGGCCGCAGCTCCACCTGTCGGTCAGTCTGACAGTGCGTGATGGTTGTTGCAGGCTACATGTATGCAGTACAGCATAGCAATGGGTGCCCCAGGGGACAACACAACATAGGAACAAGTGGTGGTGGTGCTGCATGCAACCATCACACTGTAGGCCATGCTACAGTGCAAAGCAGACACTATTGTAGCAAGGGGGGCAGTAGTGTGAGGGACACAGCAATGCCTATGGTGATTCAAAAGTGGCAGGCTGGGATCACGTGATGAGCTAGAGGGGAAAGGACATCCCTGAAGTTGCTCCCGAGTAGCGCCAAATAAAATATACAAATATAGTTGTTTAAGACCTCACAACTTTGACTTCTCAAGGGAGCTTCGATTCCTAAAAAGGTCCTGCATTTTAGGGAGAAAGTCGAGTAAATATAATTAAGGAGTTTACTTACTAGATGCAGAAACGGGCCTGGCTGTCAGTATGGCCGAGATGGAAGGTGGAAGACCCGAGCCTCTGGCTGCAAGATCACTGGCGGTAAAGTGCTCAAAACCCCACTCTCCGGTTCCAGAGGAGAACGAAGATCTGCTGACAGAAAAGCGAGGAGGGCGTACATCCTCAGATGATATTATAGAAATTAAACATCTTCTACAAGGATTAGTGGCTGACTTCTCTACATTAAAGCCTGCTCTAAATGGTCTAACACAAAGGGTGGGGGATGTTGAGGCTAGGGTTGCTTCACAGGAAAGGAAAACGGTGGCTATGGATCAGGAGGTGATTACCCTTAAAAGGCAAGTTAAAAAGCTGGAGGATCACCTGGAAGATCAGGAATCACGCAGTCGGAGGAACAATCTAATTATGGCGGGTCTCCCTGAGAAATCAGAAGGCTCAGACTGTGTAGCTTTCATGTAGGATCTCCTCCTGAAATTGTTTGGTCCAACGCCATTTGGAGAATCCTACAATATTGAGAGGGCACACCATTCTTTGAGAGAGACTCCCCCTCCTGGAGCTCGACCTCGGGTCCTTATCATGCGTTTTTTGAATTTCAAAGAGAAGGCCCACGTATTAAACAAAGCCAAAACAAATAGAAATCTGCAGTGGCAGAGAAGCTGGACTGTGACTAAGCCGAGCTTGCTTTATCCTTACTTTTTCTGCCACATATCCCTTTCCTTATCCTTCTTGTGACTCCTTTCTTTTCGAGAAGAATGAACCAACATGGATTTATTAATTCATGGAGTCAAGGATTGTAACATAATTGTTAAGCTAAGATATATGCTTTTTATATTTTGTAACCTATGAAGTGTATATGTGGCGATTGTACATGATATTAGTGCCAAATGCTGTGATATGATTCAGATATGGAAATGTGACACTTTGTCTCTATGTGTGTGTACTGTCTGAATAATACCAATAAAAATGTTAAACAACAAAAAATAGAAATCTGCAGTGGATTGGGGCCTTTATTTGGCTTTTCCAAGATCTAATACCTTCAGTAAGAGAAAAACAGAAGGAGTACATGGAGATCAAGAAGAAGTTATACTTGGCAGGGGTGAAATTCAGAATACAATATCCAGCTATGATGATTGTGAGGTTACAGAAGGGAGACAGGAGGTATGCAATGGTGATGAATGCCACAGAAGGCCTGTGGGTGGAGCTACCAGCCTTGTTTAAACCTGCGACTTGAAAGTCTGAGGGGCCTGCAGGACTGTGTGCTGTAAAGCTGCAAGTGCGAGTAGGAAGGATCGGGAAATGCTACGATAGCTGGTAGCGTTCGATCAGCTTCATCCATACTCCACGTTTTGGAGCGGGGATTTACCCTTTCATTATTTGGACTGCTCCAGACTAATTTTGTGCGGGACTGTAAAATAAGGGCCCCTTACTGACTATTTTATAGGGTCTAATCGGCCCTAGACCACTCACAGTCCTGGTCCTTTGGTTTGTTTTTTTTGCTATCATGTGTTTCTCACTCATCTTAGAATGCTAAAATTCAGTACTAAGAAGAGGATTGAATACCAGATAGCCTGTAGTTTAAAAATGGTAGAACGGGCCAAAGGAGCTTATGATTTGCGTGGATGAAATTGCTAACGGAAAGTGGGGTACTGATTAGCTTATGCTACTGAGCAAACCTACAACGGAACAAGGGTTATTCCAGGGCGGGATGTTTTTCCTTTAGTAAATGATGAAGTATAGGTCTCAGGGGCTTACTGGGATTTTTTTTTTTTGCTCTTGTGTTTGTTCTCTTTCTTTCCTCCCTAATTTGCTATAGCTGGAATAGATAAATGAGGAAATGGATAGGGTGTGGAATGCTGTCTTCCTGATATCATTTGATATTTTAGTGGCTATGACCATGTGTGGGGAGAAGAAGGTACTTACTGAGCTTCTGGAGCTTCTTTAATTTAAAATAAAAGACGTATTAGGTAACTTAAGATGTTAATGATGGGATTAATGGTTATGGGGGGGTCCTTTGTCTTTTCTATATATTGGGACTCGGGGAGGGCTTGGGAACACTTCGGGGCTAACTCATTCACGTCTCATTCAGACTAAGGAGGACGATCAAAGGATCGGGGGTTACGGGGGGAGTTACTGGGGGAAAAGAGAGAGAGAGAATCCATGGTGCATATAATAAGGTGGATAGAATGCAAGAGGGTGATAAGCAGGGATACTGTTATAAATTATGGTATTGATTAAGTTTCTCTCATGGAATGTCAAAGGCCTCGGGGGAGGAAGAAAAGACTGATAATATTACAATATATAAATCAGTTGGGGGTTCACTTTGCTGCACTAAAATAAGCCCATTTACTGAATGAGAAATTATATCTATTAAAGAAAGGGTGAGTGGGCAAAGTAATAGGAGCAGGGAATGCAAAAGCATCGGGGTGTGTGGTGATACTAATAAGGAAAGCTTGCCCATATGTAATTACTCAAATCAAGTCACGAGAGGATGGTAGGGGGATATATGTGTCAGGGAATATCTTCGGAAATCCATTCTCTTGCACCTAAATTTATGGCCCTACCCCCTCTAAACCAGACTTTTTTGCCTCAATGGAGGTTGATATTGCTATGCTCCCGTCTCACCCACTTATTCTAGCAGGTGATTGGAACCTCTGCTTGGATAATGGGGTAGACAGGGACCCTCCTTCTAATCAACCACCTTTTGCAGTGCAGATAGCTCTAATTAGATTTTTGGAAGTTTCAGCACTAGTAGACTCCTATAGGGTGTATAATAAAGGAGATACCAAAATGACCTTTTACTCTGGAGTACACAAGTCACATTCCAGAATTGATTTTTTTTGGTCAATGGGGCAGCCTTAAGGTGCATCAAAGAACTGACTACTTTTAACAGGGTACTATCTGACCACTCCCTGATTCAGATGCAATGGGAGATAGATAACATTCCCCCAAAACCATACCGATGGCGGTTGGATGATGGAATATTAACGGTTGATAATACAGTGTCTGAATTAGAGGAAGCACTAGTGAAGATTATCCAAACCCAAATTCCGACACTTATGGATAAGAAACTTGCTTGGCCTACCTGCAAGGTATTACATGCAGGAATATACTGCTAGGAGGAATAAGATAAATAGAACACGGGAAGAATTTTTAACTGGGGCCATTAAGTCACTACTACCTTTGGAGGGTTCCTCTAGTGAGCTGGATAAGAAGCTAAGAGATTTAAGAGAGGACATGAGAAGCATGATATATCTTAGGATAGATTGCTGGCTTGAAAGGTTAAATGCTAGATACCTGATGCAGGGAGATGTGTCGGGTCATTTGTTAGTCAGTAGAAGTAGGGAATGGGAGGTGGATTGAACAATCAAAGCAGTGAAGTTTGAAAGGGACATTATTACAGATGCTTAGGGAATGGCTGATGCCTTCGCAGAATATTATGCTGCGATCTATTAAGAGGGGGGTACTAGCTCAGAGGATGAGATTCTTGATAAAATACCCTTGCCCAAATTGGACAAAGAGCAGGCTCAGTCTTTGGCAGCCCCAATCTGTGAGGTAGAAATTATGGCAGCAATTAAAGAATTGCCAAATGGTAAGACACCAGGGCCTGATGGCCTACTGGCTAAATTTTATACATTTCATCTTTTGACCATACTCCCTCTTTTGAAAGATCTATTCTTGAATATTATGAAAGCTGGGGTTCCCCATCCTCCTCTGTACCAAGCTTATATTACTCTAATTCCAAAGCCGGATAAACCTAGGGATCTGCCTGACAATTACAGACCCATAGCTTTAATAAATCAGGATATTAAAGTCCTCATAAGGATCCTGGCTAAAAGAGTTTTAAAAGTTGCTCCTTTATTAATTAGCCAGGACCAGGTTGGGTTTATGCTAGGCCCGGGGGCACATGATGCATTAAGGAAGCTGCATCACATCCTTCATCGGGCTTCCAATTCTAAGTCAGCTAAGGCACTGATTGCACTTAATGCCAAGAAGGCATTCAATAGGCTTTCCCATAACTTTCTATTTCTTACAATGGACAAAATGGGTTTCCCGAAGGCCTTTCTTAGAGGCCTTAAAAACCTTTATAGTGCCCCTACTGCTAGGGTTCTGTGCAATGGCTACATTTCTAAAGAGTTCCGGCTGATGAACGGGGACTAAACAGGGTTGCCCCCTGTTACCAATTTTGTTTAACATTTATTTGGAACCTTTATTAAGGGCACTTCACATGGAGCCTGTGGTTCAGGGAATTAAGGTCCATGAGATGGAGCTTAAATTTTTGGTTTTTGCCGATGACATATTGTTGCATCTATATAATCTGGCCGAAAGCTTCCAAAAAGCCTTGGAAATTATTAGGCTATTCTCTGAGGTTTCCAACTACAAATTAAATTTAAGCAAAACATAGGTTCTCCCTCTTACCTCGTATACTTACAGAGCAGATTTTGAACACATGCAAATTAACTGGGCCCCAATTAAAATTAAATATCTGGGCATCTGGATTATGGCCAAAACAGAAAATGGGGTGGAAGAAAATGTGGACAGTCTTTTGACTACACTTAAAAATTATATTTTAAGGTGGAATAAACTCCCCCTGAACTTCATTGCCAGACTGGGACTGATAAAAAATTAATCTCCTACCTAGATTGTTATACCCAATTCATTTGCTACCTTATAGTATTCCCAAAGGAAGGTTCATTAATATCCAAAGGATAATCTCAGCATTTCTGTGGAACTCAAAACTCCCAAGGAGAAAACATGCTGCCCTACACCTTCCTCATCTTATGGGAGGCATTAAACTTTGGACCTATTTTAGTATTATGTAGCTGGACAGCTTGGTTTAATGGGACAGTGGTACAGAACTCAGGAAGAAGGGGGATATACCCCAACATGGCTCCAAATTGAGCAACAAATTTTAGAGGACCTAAAACTTTCCCCAGCAGCGTTGCTCTTTTCAGATCCAGAGGCCATACCTAAAAGGGGAAGGCAGACACCAATCTTTAAATCAATGATGGCGTGGTGGAATTTTTTAAACCCCACACAGAAGAGAGCTCAAAGGAGAGCTAGGGATCAACCAATATTAGGAAATCCTAATTTTCAGCTGGGGGAACAAATAATCAATCAGCATTGGGTACCACAATTAGCTGATCTGAAACTGACAGATTTTATAGTAGAAGATAGGGTGGTCCTACCTGTGCAGACTAAGGAATGGGACTTTTTCAGAAAGATTCAGATTACAAATATGTTGCAGCAATTTTTACGAGATAATAAAGAAGTGGGTCAGAGTCCATTTACTTGGGATCATTTGAATGAGATTGATTACTCACAACACCCCCTCTCAAAAGTTTACATGGTGCTGCTTGGCTTTGTGAGCTCAGAATCCATGGCTCAAATTTTATATTGGGAAAAAGTTTAACCCCCCCGAGACCTCACTGGAAAGAGATTTGGAAAAATGTTAAATTCCTGCCTATAGCGAAATATAAGACTATGCAATTCTATATTTTTTCAAATATTTACTACACCCCTGCTAAGCTATGTTGTAGAAAACTCAGACAGACAGATCTGTGCTTTAGATATGGAATGAAACTAGGAGATCTGTTACATGTGATATGGAGCTATCCCAAAATAATTCACTATGGGCTCAAATTGGTCATAACATGGATCCATTATTAAACTATTCTGAGCATATTAAACCAGAGATCTGTGTTTTGGGAGATATGAAAACGGTTGTGAGAGAGTCAGCTAAGCATCATGTGGCATTGATGTCTGCCCTTCTTAAGGCATTTGTCCTAAGACATTGGAAAAGTGATTGTATTTATAATTAGAGACCTACTACATGTCTTTGATAGAATCAAAAGACAAATAATAATAGATGAGAAAAAGAAAATATATGATAAAAGATGGAGGACATTAGAGGCAGTGTACTCAGTACAACTGAAGAGTGCTCGAACCCAGATCTGTCTGTCTGATTGGGATTAGCTAGCAATCATTTCCTAGAGAAAGTTAAAAGGGATTATGATTTTATTGAGGTGAGCAATTCTGTTTCTGAAAGTACTTTAATCAGTGAGGTGCATTACTCTCTTTACATAGTTCTTAGCGTGGTTTTATAATGTCTGCCACATTGAAAGGGTTATGATGGGTTCTCTCTCTCTCTCCCAGGGACAGAGTTTTAAAAGCCCAGTCCAAAGGACTTACAGTTACTTAGAAATTAAGAATAGTAACAAAGAGGGATGTCAAAATTGGAAGTAGATAAGATCTATAGTTAACTTTGAATGGACAGAATCCATTGTTATAGTAAATCAGACTCAACTTAGATTGTATAATACATTAAAACTGTATATGTAAATAGTTTAGGGGATGTATATAGTAGCCACAGCCAGTTTTGTGATGTGGGCCCGAGATTAGCCTGGGATATGTGTATGTATCTCTTCTCTGTTGAAATCATAAACTTTAACAAAGAAGTTTAAAAAAAAAAGCAATGCTTATGGTATGTAGGGCAGTGATGACCACTGCACTGTGCACAGTGACAGGCCCAGCTTGCAGGTGATTACTTACAGTGGACAGTACTGTCTTACTGTTCTGTGCTCCACAGATGCTGCACCTGTGGCATGGGATGCTCACAGTGACATAAACATGGATGGCTGTGTGTGCTGTGGCATCTGTCAAGTTGTGTGGTATGTGGCTGGGGGGCATGTATGATCCTACAGGCACACAGGTGGTGGGGTATTCCCACTACTGGCCCATGTGCACTGCATGATGTGTCCCTGCCTTGTGGCCACACCTGGGCTGTGGTCAGATCTGACCACCCATACACCCTCCCCTCAATGGCCACCATGCCCACAGTGCTGCATGTGTGTGCTGGCATCTGTTGATCACCACAGATGTATGGTTTGCAGGAGTGTGCTGTATGGCCACACTACCATGATGTTCCCTGTGGGTCAGATCATCCCTTACTGTCTGTGCTTGGCTTGGACTGGTGGCAGCTGTTGGCATCATGGTGGTGCCATCAGTGAGCAGCATGTGTCCTCCATGTCTGGCATTTTCTAGGTGTCATAATCATAGGTTAGGGTCATGCAAGCTGCGCAAATCCCACACAAACACCACGCAAAGCACCAATGTCATGCAAAGCTGTTTGACCAGGGTTAAGACCAGCTTTTCCTGGGTAGTAATTTGTACTGCACTAAGGGTCACGCTAAGTCACGCTAAACACCTTAGTGTGATGCTAGTCACTGAATATCTCATAGAGTCTGTATTCATGTTCACTTTGCCCCTTGCATATAATTATGGTTTGCCCGGCACTAATGCAGTTTGCACATGCAATTTGGCCTTTTGAATATGGCAGTCCACACTAAATCCACACAAACTGTTTGCACACCATACAAAGCTTTGAATATCTGTGGCAAGATCTGGGCCAAGGTCTCTTCAATACACCCATTAGCTATGTATAAATCATTTATGGATAATTCTTTGTGGCACTTTACAGGATTTATAGAAAAAATAAAACAGGAAATAGAATGGTATTGGGAAATTAATATGTTCCAAGAACAAAATCTTTTTATGGTTTGGGATTCAATGAAAGCTTATATAAGTGGTTGGATTGCAGCACAGGTAGGGGTCAGGAAAAAATCTTGGGCATTACAGGTAGGGAGATTAGAACAAGAATTACTCTTAGCTCAAGATGAGCATGCACTTAGTCGATCAGAACAAACAGAAACTAAAATGATGCTAGTTAGGGATAAATTGGAAAAATTATTACAGGAACAGGTGGATATTCAAACATATCGGGTGAGAGCTAAATATTATTATACAGGGGATCTTATGGGTAAACTTTTAGCTTACCAACTCAGAAATTATGCAAAAAAGAACTCGATTACAGAAATAAGGGATGAAAAACAAGTCTTAATAACAACAGAATGAGGAATTAAAGTGACTTTTACACAGTTCTATAAAAAAAAATTATATACCCCTGAGCAGCACACAGATAACATTCAAAATAGAGAATATTTAGGAGCATTAGAATTACTACAATGGTCTGAACAGGAGATGGATGAGTTAAATCAAGATCTAATGGAAGAAGAAATCATAGCAACGAATAGAAATTCTCCAAATGGTAAGAGCACAGGCCCAGATGGCTTACCTTTTGAATATTATAAATATTTGATAGACATATTGGCTCCAAAATTTAGGGAGGTTTTTTTCTTACATGATTACAAATAAAAAACTGCAGCCATCTTTTGACCTGGCAGATATTGTATTAATTCCAAAAAAGGGGAAGGCTGCTGATCAATGTGGCTCTTATCACCCTATATCGTTGTTAAATAGCGATTATAAAATTTACACAAAGATTTTGTCAAAAAAATTGGCAAAAACTATGGGTAAAGTTATACACTCAGATCAAATCAGGTTTATGGAAAATCAGAGGTTATATCATCATATTAGAAGGACAGTTAATCTGATCCAGGCATATGCAGGAATGGACACTGCACTTCTCTTGTTAGATGCAAGGAAAGCATTTGACAGAGTGCAGTGGCCATGCCTGTTTGAAACCTTGAAATGTTATGGGATGGAGGGAAACTTCCTGGACCAGATAAGGTTAATTTATAAAAATCCACAAGCAAGAGTTAAGACAAATAGAAATTATTCATCATTTTTTCAGTTATTTAGAGGGACTGGGCAGGGGTGTCCACTTTCCCCATTATTATTTGCTCTATTTTTGAAGCTGTTGGCCATTAAGATTAGGACTTTGGAGTATTCACTGGGCTTATTAGTAGGAGAGGTATTTAATAGTATAATGCTTTATGCAGATGATATTCTACTTACAATAAAACATCCCAATAATCAATTATCTATTATTATGGGGATATTGCATGAATTTGGGGGTGGTTTCTGGATACCGGGTGAACTGGAATAAAACAGAAGCTTTGTATCTTGGAACTCCCCTACACATAAATAACTCTCAGTTTTCAACAATAAATAAAGAAAATATAAAATATTTAGGAGTACACCTAACTCAGAATATGAATAAAATAATACAGTTGAATTATGATCCATTAATAGATGCTCTTAAAAAGATCTTGATAAATGGCAATATCTTCCACTAGCATTGAAAGTTAGAGTGAGCATTCTCAAGATGAATATTCTTCTTAGATTGTTATTTTTTTTTCAGACTATTCCAGTAATACTGAAATAAACTTGTTTTTTTAATTAGATAGAAAAATCAGGGGTTTTCTTTGGCAAGGAAAATGTTCTAGAATAGCTCTTAGAAAATTCTATTTGCATCAAACTAAGGGGTGTTAAATTGTCCAAAATTCCATTTTTATTATGTAGCAGCCAAATTGGAGATAGTCTATCATTGGTTTCATAAACTAGACAACCCTTTAGTGGCTGGATTGGCAGCAGAACAGAAAGCTATTGGGGGTTTAGAGTTAGTACATATTCTTACTGTTTGTTTTCCAGAATGATGAAATGTCTGAGGCAACTAAGTCAGTTAAATATGCCTGATCTAGGTCTCTAAAATATATATCAATATTTAAAATGGATTATCTAAATTACCCCCAATGTTTAATAATAAACTATTTTTGCCCTCAGGAAATGACATTGCTTATCAATTATGGTACTTTGAGAATGGACCACGAACTATTGGGGATTTTAGATATTTAAATACAATTAAAACATTTAACCAGTTAAAAATGGAATTTGATCTATTGGATAGGCATATATGGCACTATCTGCAAGTTAAGAGTTATATTTAAAAAAACATCTAAATTCCTTTACGGTAGAAGTAATATTATTGGAGGATTTTTATCAGGGATTTGGATTTGAATAAACTTTTATTGTTCAGGATCTATGCCATTTTGAGTAGGGAGTTAATATCTCCTGACCCCTCCCTTAGAGTTGCATGGAAAAGGGAATTGTCAATCCCTATTCTTGATCATGATTGGACCCAGGTTAGTAACTTGAAGGCCTTGCACATAAAGAACAATAAGCTTTATCAAATTCACCTCAATACATACCACAGGACTTATTTGACCCCTAGTAGGTTACACAAAATAGCAACTAATTTATCTCCATTTTGTCAAAGATGTACCAAGATTAAAGGTACTTTGATTCATATAATGTGGGGCTGTGATAAGATAAAACTCTACTGAGAGAAGATAAGAACAATTATGGGAATAATAATGGGATACAGTACTCTCTTTGACCTAGAAATTATTATATTTGGCTACCAGACACATCAGTAATAGGAAGTATCAGAAGATTTTTCTGAACACAGCTTTAACTGTGGCAAAGAAACTATTGTTGCAGCATTGGAAGGACCCAGAGCCTCCAGATTACAAGGAGTGGTCTGCTCAGATGTTAGGTAGTAGTAAGGTCGCTAAAACATTGTATTTTTTGCAGGATAAAAAAGAAAAGCATAACTTAATTTGGATACCTTTTATAAATTGTTCGGAAAATAGGGAGTAATTGGGAAAATTAACTCAATTTGGTGGGGAAAGTTTGCTATGATGAAGAGATAAGACTTCAGGAGTGGATACAATGATTGAAGCACCTATGCTCTGAGCCAACAAAGAAAAAAAAAAGATACTGAAGAGGAGAGGCCCTAGTATTAATCCCTGGGGAGACCCTAAGCAGAGAGGTTTGCTATCTGAGACAATGTCCCCAATCTTGACTTACTGTGAATGATTGCCGAGATAGCTGTTAAACAATAGAATTGTATCAGAAGAGAGACCGGTGTCGGCTAGCTGTTCACGGAGGAGTGTGTGGTGAACTTTATCAAAAGCTTCTGATAGGTCGATGAAGGTAGCCCCCACTAACTGTCCTTGATCCAGGGCTTGATGGATATAACCAGTGTATTCCAATAAGGCCATGATAGTGCTGTGTCCCACTCAGAACCCATGTTGTTCCTGGCATAGGAGTCAATGCATGTTCAGGTATTCCACAAGGTGATCAACCGCTATCCGTTCAAATGCATTAGAGAGTGACGGGAGTATGGAGATTGGTCTGTAGTTGTTCTGTAGTGCCTGGGCTCCACTTTTGTGAACTGGTGCTACAGAATCTGACTTCCAGAGCTGGGGGAACTGAGAGAGGCAGAGGGATAGGTTGATGATGGTGGTCAGGGGTCTTAGTACTTCTGCAAGTGCCAAAGCTGCAAACTTAAGGTCCAGGGTGTCTCCACTGTGCCTCAATTTGCCCAGCACCTTCTCAAGGTACTTTCTAGCCTCACTAGTACTGATTTCTTAAAGTAAAACAGCAGATGGTTCCTCATAGGGGACTGATCATCTACTGGGTGCTTCTGGACTGGAGAACTGAAGTAGTCTCCTCGGAGCACTCCACTTAGGTCCATGAAGGCAGTATTTAGGGCATTTGCTATTTGGAGTGGATCCACTGTGGGTACCTCATTTACCAGGAGCATGGAAGTGGCTGTTTTGGGATCCTTGCCAGTAATATCACTGAGGCTTGCAAAGAAGGATTTGCTGCAGTCCCAAGAGTTGGTGATATCTTCCTTATAGTTGGAGCATTTTGCTAGGTGGATATCCTTTGTGCACTTGTTTTTAGCTTTTTTATATAGTTGGATATTGGCAGCTGTATCACGTGTGCATTCCTTTATCCAGAGTTGCTTGTGAACATTGAGCTGCAACAGGAGTTCTGGTGTTATCCAGGGGTTGCAGGAAGCTTTAGATTTTCTTGTTTTCAGGGGACCAAGTTTACCACAAGTGGCGTTAAATTTTGTGATGAAGCATCAGAGTGCGATGTTTACGTTGTTTATTTCATGTAGGTCAGACCAGTCTTGGCCTTGAAGAGCTGCTTTGAGTTGTGGTAGGTATCATTTGAGGAGTACACACTTGGTTATGGTCCTGGGTGGGGGCTTGCTGAAGTTGTTTTGTCAGGTGCAGGTAACGTGTGAATGATCACTCTGTGAGTCAGGCAGGACAGTGGTGTTGGTGTTGTGGGCTAGTCCATTTGAGAGGATCCAGTCCAGCAGTGTGCTATTACTAGTTTTGTAGTTGACCCTTGTTGGGGTTGCCACCATCTGGGAAAATTGGGTAGTCACTAGAGCATCTCTCACCGTAGCAGCTGCAGGAGAGGGCCAATTGATGTTGAAATCCCAGAGAAGAATGATCTCAGAGTTAAGGCACAGGGTGGCAATAAAGTCCACGAGATTGTTAGCTCTGGGATTTGTTGTTTTGGGTGGGATGTAGATTGTGAGGATCATAAGCACCTTGCTGTGAATGCCCAGTAGGAGATTTTGATGGGTAGGATTTTCAGATTGGTGCTTCTGAATATGGTGCTATTTTTACCTCAGCCTGCTCAGCTGCACTTATTTGATATGTTCAGTGACACATCCATCTATTCTTTTTTCTTTATTTTACAATTTCAGGCCAGGAAAGACACATTATGCTGAGGCTTGTTTCCAGGATCATCATGGGAGTAGAGGAAAGTTAAGTGACTTGTTCATGGTCACACAGTATGCAAGTGGTGGCTGTGGGATTCAAACCCAGTTTTCTAGGTTTGCAGCTCAGTGATCTTAACCACTACGCTGTACTCTCTCCCCATTCTTATTCCTAACTGCTATTGTTCTGACCATCTGCATTATGGTTGCCTAGTCTATTGAGACAGACATACCTTCCCCCATGCAAGGCCAGTTGGAATACAATCAAGTGTGCATCAGAATCATGCAATCCAATATGTTCAATGCATACAATAAAAATAACACTGTACACAGTTCTCATGACAAAGTACAATAAATCACCACTAGTAGAAGGTACAAAAAACAGTAAATGGAGCACAAATATTGGATAGGTGAATATAGAAGGGGATAGCTCAAACTAAACTAGGTAGAATGGACCTGCAACAGCTCAGGTGCAGGAGTAGACATGAACATTGTGGTGTCAGAGTAGGTCTTTCGGACCAAAGGGAGAAGAAGCAGAGCAGATGGGGAGGCTAGCACAAAACAGGAGTAGTCTGTAAGTGGAGGCAGACTACCCTGCAGTGGTCTTGGAGTGAGGCAAAAGAAAAGGGATAGGGTCATAAAAATAGAAAGAATATGAGGAGGCAAGTGGACAGAATAAGAAGAAGTGAGAGATAGCAGGGGACGGAAACAAACCAATGCTTGTAAATGAGAGATAATGTGTGGGAGAGGTGTGTGCCCTAAACGGAAGAGAGAAAGAGAGAGAGAAATACAGGGGGCAATAATGGGTAACAACACATATATGAGTAATTACTACTCTATCTCATTCCTTCTGGTACTGTTTAAAATGCTAAAGCATCTAGTTAGCAAACAGCAAACTAATTTCTTCTCCAGTACCAAATTTATCATTCCATGCAGGCACCCTGCTGCAGGAGGAAGGCTGGCTGAACATCTCTCTTCTGCAGGTTGCCACACATATTCATATTCATAGGTACTACAAGCAAAAGAAGACAAAGGGCTCAGTTTTCAAAGGTTGATGCAGGTCTAGCATCATGCCCTGTGTCAAGACCATTCTTTGCCTCAGCTTCGCCAAACTTCTTTGATGCAAATGCACCTGATTTTAGTGCATCTGGTGCAGTTGCAACACTTTTCACACCTTACAGTGGCTAGCACCAGAAATTTGGCGCAAGCCCTGTAAAGAGGGTCCCCCACATGGCACAAATTAGACTAAGAAAAAGCTTGTCTAACTTGCAACATGTGGCCCTTGGGATTAAAAAATCCAATCACCAGCCGGGATAATGCCGCAAGTCCCATGTGCCAAATGATTGGCACACCAGGAGTTTGTTGCATTCTTGGGGTTCTGAAAATTGAGGCAAAAATGTCTCTTAAAATTGTCACCATTTCTCAATGGTTATATCCAAAGATACCCTGATCTATTACATATTTATCAAACTGACGTTATAATTTTTCCAAAGATTTACTCGCTATTATGCTACAGATCAGACTTTTCCATATTGTAACCACCCACTGTGTTATCTAGTCTCTTGGCTGATCTTATTTATCTCCTTTCATTTGCCTAGTCTGCCCACTTCTGTTGTAAGTGTCATCTTTACATTCCAGCCCCAAGCACTCCCACAAATCTATATCCCTTATGGCTCTATAGATTTAAAACATATTCCCCTTTAAGCGTCACCACTCAAGTGAGTTCATGCATTCTTTCCTCATATGATTTCTCCTTCAATCCTTTAATCATTTTACCAGCACTGCACTGGACTCCCTCAATTTTCTGGACCTCACTCCAATGGTAGGGTACCCAGAACTGTTCACAGTACTCCACATGTGGCCTCATCAGTGCTCTGAAGAGACATCATCACATCCTTGTCCCTGCTTGTTATAGTCTTTTGCAATACAGCCTAGAATCCTATTACATTTTTAACCACTTTCGTTCACTGTGTTCCTTGTCTCAGGTCATTAACTACCATCACGCCCGAGTCCCTCTCTTCTGCCGCTTCCTTTACTATCATAATTTATTTTTGGATTCTTATGTCCAAAATGCATTACTGTGCATTTTTCTACATTTAAACGCAGCTCTGCTCTTCAGCATGTACTTTCATAAATAAGATGTTTCAGCTATTAAATTTATTAGAGACTATATTGTTTTCCTTTTTATTGCCCCTTTCCAAGGTTTACAGCACATCCTGGTAATGTATCTAAGATGTCTGCACAATAAACAGTTGGCTCTCCCCTGTTTACATTACAGTGCCTTTTTCATTATAGTGCTTACCATGATAACAGACTGCGATGTCACAAACAGCAATTATGTGGTTAACAGGGGAGAGACAGATACATTTTGAAAGACTCGGTGAAATAGCTACTGCATTACCTACATCAGTTGTCCAACAACAGGGACAGTAAAAACAAACAAGCTAACAAATAACTAGAAAACAATAATGTTAAAACATATTTCTTGCCAATCAGTGTTTTGAAGCTTTCTATGAAATTAGAAGGTTGCTTTGTAAACTGCAATTTCACAGATGAGGCCCAGGCCTCAGTCTGTTCTAATTCTTTTTTTATTCTTTCCATCGAGCCATGGCTATCTACCACAAAACCTATTGTTGTGTCATCTACAAATGTACTCATTCATCCACCATGTCTTCATTGCATAGATAATGTGTGTACTAAAGAAAGATGGCCCCAGTACTGAGCTTTGTGGGACCCACTAGTCACTGTCCCCCAGCTACATAGATAACTTTTTAATCCCGCCATCAGTCTTCTGTTTCACAACTATGCATCCACGCAACAAACCTAGCGCCCCAATATCTTACTGTATATCAGTTCTGTAAACTGTACCATGACAAAGACTTTACAATAATCTAAGTACACATCTACTAGTCATCTGTATGTATACAGTAGCATTGCTGACCAGTTTAAAAAGCTTGATCAAATTTGTCTGGCATGATATTCCTTTACAAAACCCATTTTGGGCCTGATATTCAAAGGATTGCGCTTGTGCTAACATGGTTAGCACAGGACGCTAACATGGGTTTATACTAGAACTCTGAGCGGTGCTATATTTAGAGGCCCTGGGAGCACACCCAAATTCTGGCTATAGCAAGGTGCTAAAATACTGCTGCGCCTGTGGAAATGATGGGGTCTCTCATGCATACCAGTGCAGCAGCATATTCAGTGGTTTGTGGCACTGGCAAACAGTCTCCCAAGCGTCACTAAAATCCAGTTCTTAACTGAAGGCTTATTGACTGTACTGCAGATGCCTGCCTCTGCTGAGCTGCCCCCAAATGCTAGTATAGTGTAGTACAGGACTCCCTAGTGTCCATAACTGTCTGTTTTCTATATTTTAGTTATTCCCTGGTGTACAGTGGTTCCCCTCATGCCCTGTCACTCATTTTGTATGTAAGCAATAATACCCAACAGTGTGAGTGGTATTGGGTTATTCTGGACTGCCCAGGGGTGTAATGAGGCCTGATACCACAGGCAGAGGGCCTTATAGCCACTGGAAAGTCCGGTACAGACCAATACTGCCCACCCTGCAGGGTATTTGCACTTAGAAAATGGATTTGGGGTGATTTATATAAAATGTAAAAAAAATTAAAAAATGTAATAAACATGAATAAAAATCAATAAAAAAGCTGGTTTGTGTAATGTTGTCCCTGCAGCGCACAGTGCTGGTACTGGCAGTAGAGGGTGCTGTAGCCGTTATGTTGAATGCAGGAGTCGTTCTACCCCAGTCCTGATGTTTTAACTGTGGTTTATGTTTGCAGCCTACTTTTCAACCTGACTAGAGTTAAGTTTTTTTGTGTGTGTGTGTTAAACTGTGGTTGGGAGAAAGATGCAGCCGTTCTCTCATGCTTCACTAGATGGCATGACACCCGGAAGTATGCAGGAACAGGATGAGGCATCAGCATACCAAGTTTCCTTTTTTTTTCAATTTTAACATAATGTTGAGGCTTCTGTTTCATTTTCATAATCCCTTTACATTTATTTGGCATTGGGTCGGTAGTGGCATGTGCTCTTTATGCAAGCGGCCAGCAGGACATTAGAAGAAGCAGCAGCGAACAGCTGGCAAAGATGATTGTGGTATGACATTATTTTGTTTTGTTTAATGGTAAAAAGTTATAAAAACAACTTTTTTTTAAGTTTGTGGCTGAGTGTGGGGGTGTGGGGAGGGTGCAGAGTGCTGAGCAAGCAAGTGATGAGAAAGATGTCCCTGAGTGTGTAATGCTCTGTAAGCAGGTATCTCTGACTGCACTCATACATGTGATAGCTCCCCCTTTGCGCAGGAGACTCCTGGTTTTTTGACTGAACTCCCTCCCTCCCTCCCAGGAAACAAAATCTCTTGCTTAAGTAAAATTCTGTCCAAAATATCCATTCATGTTTTTTTTGGCAGATAAAGACACATAAAAAGTAAATTAGTGATGAACAATATAAGAGATAACTTTGTGCAACTAGTTGTTGATTCTTTTTAGTGCTTATTGTTGACAAAATGAAATATATTAAATGTTTTTAAATGCTTTTTTTCTTATTTTTTGATGCCATTTAAGAACAAACTCATGACGTTACGGAATCTCCCTATTAGCAGGCCAATCTCCCTACTAATTTGACCAAATCTCCCTCTTAAGTAAATTGGACATATCACATGTATGTGCACTACAAGTAAAAAACAAAACAAAACTAAAAACTTTTTAAGGTAGTGATAGGGGAGACTTCAAATAGAAAAGGCCCGGCATGTACTACTTCAATACAACTACTGCAGTGTGTGTGTGTGTGTGTGTGTGTGTGTGTGTGTGTGTGTGTGTCAGGGGGGTGTCAGTCACTTGGTAAACCAGTGAAAAAAAGGCATGATGGGAATTTCAAACTTAAAGTTCAATGAGCACAAGGATTTCAAAATGTAATCAGGCAACAGAGACTGGTACTCGTAATTTCCTGGTCTCTGTTGCCTGCTACTGGACTGGCTGGTCAGTGGCCTTAGCCAATCAGCATCAAGAATTTTCCCTACCCATTTTCTAAATGTTAGTTATTCCTTGGTGTCTAGTGATTCCCTCCACCCCTGATCTCAGGTATATAAATAAATACAACGCTAGTTGGTGGTGGGAGGAGTGCATGCTGGCTCTGATGGAGACCGTCACCTGAGAGACAGCACTCATCCAGTCCATTTAATTTTTTATAAAAAAAAAAATGCAACTATGAAGTAACACAGTTTAAAAATGCTATAGTTTAACTTAGAAGCTTACTTGCAACAATCTGTTAACATGGAGCCAGCCCAGTGGCACAGAGGGTTGAGGCACTGGATACCACTTCTCACCCCACACAGGCGACCCAAGTTCGGGACTGAGCTTGGGTCATCGGTGGTCAGCTGAGGGGGAGGCGAAAGATGGATTGAGCAGCTGGCAGGCAGCTCTTCTCTGTGGGGAGGGATGTTAGGTTTCCCTGGTGCTTGACTGTCACCGACTGAAGACTAGGTGGCAGTGCCATGCCATGGAGGGAACCTGGTATTAGGCCGTGGAGGGCAGAAGGGGCTATCATCAGAGCCGTGGTGCACATGAGTGCCTCCACGCGCATGCAAATCTGCATTCTGGGGTCTTGGGTAATGGGGAGAAAAACCAAGAAACCGATGAGGACCACAACAGGATGAAGCCTCCAGGCTGGCTTGGGGGGGTCTGCTTGGACATGCAAGGTGTTACAGTTTATCAGCAAAGATGTGTGGTGGCTGTCAATATGGACCCATCTTGGGGGGGAGGAGGAGGTACCTTCGTTCTTTTTGCCAGTTTCACACTGGAGAGCAATGGAACTAGTGTCAGATGGAGGCTATGGGATTCTTAATTGATTGTGCCCAGTTTTCAGTTGAGTTAAGTGGGCTTTGACATCTATGGGGCACAAGTAAACAGCTGTTCCACTCCAGGATCCATTTACCTAAAATCATGCTAACATACTGACATACTAAGAAGTCAGCAGATTAGGCCCTATGGTCTGTCGAGTCTGCTAGATGATAAGTGCCTTGCAAGGGCATCATTTTTATCATCCCCCCCATCTCTGCCTCCCTACAAGGTCCCCCAACCTCCAGCAGGGCTCTGGGATGCGTGCTCCCCTATACCTATCCCAGCCTTTCTTGAATCCCTCCACAGTTGTAGCAGCCACCAACTCTCCAGGCAGCACATTCCAAGGCTCCACTTCCCTCTCAGTGAATTAGCATCTCCTTGTTTTCCTCCCTTAACCTCCCCCCATCCAGCTTCATTGAGTGTCCCCTGGTGGCCCCTACCTCCATCAGCTGAAGCACCCCCTTGTGGATAACCCTGTTCATTCCTTTGAGGTATTTGAAGATCTCTATCATATCCCTCCTGTTCCTTCTCTTCTCCATCGAGTAGAGGTCTGCTTCTCCAGTCTGTCCTCATAGGGCCTTTCTCCTAGTTCAGTATCATCCTGGTCACCCTCCTCTGCACCCTCTCCAGTAGAGCAATGTCTCTGTTTAAGTAGGGACACCAAAACTGCACACAGTATTCAAGATGTGGTCTAAACAGGCAATTGTACAGAGGAAGGCGCACCCTTCGACTCCTTGAGGTTATCTCCCTGGCTATGCACCCCAGCATTTTATTTGCTTGGGCTGCACCCCATTCAGCAAAGATTTAATTCAGTAACTTGCTATTGGTTTTAGTGACTAACCAGCATTACAGCTTATTTAATCAGCCCCCCTTTACTACATGCCTCTACTTTAAAAGCTAGTTATTAATACATAAGGTATAAATAACTCTACTAATTTTAGATACCGATTGGAGTATTAACAATGCTGATATTTAGTGCATTCCTAATTCTTAGTTGCTTCCTCTATCCTGTTTGTTTGTTAGACATTTTTGGAAGATGTCACTCTGAATCCTTTTTAGACTAAATCAAAAGCTGTTTGGGTTTGTTTTATTCTTACATTAAATAGACTGGTTACCTACTCAGGTGTGCAACAACCAGTGTAAGGACCAATAACTCCACCACCACCTTGGACTTTTCTTCAGTGGTTTTAGGTCCATCAGTAGTATACAACCTCCTGGTATTAAGGTGTTTAGTTTTTCTGTTTTGATGTTTTGTTATAATCAGTCTTCGTTAAATTGGGGGATATTCACAAAGGTGCAGAGTGGGTACGCACCACATAAATCTGGCACGTATCCCACTCCGCACCTGTCTGTGTCCACTGCACCCCTACATGGGAACCTAAAAATCAAATATGCCCCCCTATGCACCACATCCCCTGGCTGTTCATGCAGCTCCACACTGGGGTGGGCAGGAGGGGTGGGGTGGGGCTGTGCCAGCACTCTGCGTGATTCATAAAACTGCTGCATGCTGCGCAAGGTGGCAGGTGGCAATGTGAACCCGGGGGAGCCATACCCCTGAGTGCCTGGTCATGTGCTCCTGAGAATGCAGCCGCTGGCTGCGACATACACGGTGGGGGGCATCAGCCCCCAATAAGGAGGCCTCAGCCATCAGGGCACACTGGGAGTACTGGGGCAGACAATCACGGTACCCCCCAAATTGTGGTCAGTGCTCTGCTTGCTGGCTGCCAACAAGGTGCCCCATGGGCACAAGTAATCCACTGTGGGAACCAGGACAGGTGTCTGATTGGCTGCCTGGGTCTGCCGCTCCACACTGTGAGCCCTCATGAACCTGTGTGCTGGGGTGACAGGGCTGTTTAAGGGGGGCTAGGTGGGGGCCAATGTTTATGAATGTGGCCCCTGAGCAGATCTCATGAGGGTGCGGAGCTGTGCGGGCAAGATATGTGCCTTTGGCATGTAGTTTCTGCCTGTTTCTGAATAGCCCCCCTTGTTAGTCAACTTTAATACCTGTACAAACATAATTCTAAACAATGTAGTCTGATTTATCGTATATTGTAATGTTGCTGAAGTAATTTTACATATGCTTGAACTTTTTAGTAATCTAATAGGGTTTTAGACAGTTAGGTGCAAAAACAGTGAATATTGATGCTGGTTAGAAAGCAGGATTGTAACCTTGACTAGTATCTAATCTAAGCAAGTGTACCTTACAGTGCTATTTGGGTTATTAGTTTTTATTTTGGTGGTGACTGCCGGAAATGTCACTGCAAGTGAACAAAATAGCCACGTTGAATGTAAATGGCATAGGTCCCTCAATAAAATGGAAGAATATTTTGAGCCTGATTCTAGAAGGGTGGCGCAAGTTGCTGCCGAACATAACTTGCGCCACCCACAACTGTGACATTGACCCTGCGCCCTATTCTAGAAGGGGCAGGGTCTCCGCAGCAAAGTTCTGTGACTTGCGACATGTGGCAAGGTACACTGCACAGAGGACATACCTGGCCAGCATGTCGCAACCACTGCCACAGGTCACAAGTGTACCCCCTTGCCCAGCAAGGCACAACCTACACCCCCTGCCCCCCCAGCTAGCAGTGCCTGCCCCGCAGGGCTGCCCACACTCCCAGTCCCCTGAAATCCATGTTGATAAATGCCCCACAGGGCGGCGCTGTCATCCCCCCAACCTTTGCCCTAACCCCCAGGTCACCCGCCGCATATGAGGCATAATGCCAGCCCTAGTAGTCTAGTGCCTCTCACCACTATTGACATATATAAATTACAGTCCGTCTACTCACTGGCAGTCTAGTGCCCTCCTGAACTGTAGTATAATAATAAATATAAGCCCCGTATTCCTGGTAATCTAGCGGCCCCTGAACTGTATTAAAATATTAAATATGAGCCCGTATCCCCAGTAGTCTAGAGACCCCCCGAACTGTATTAAAATAATAAATATGAGCCCATATCCCTGGTAGTCTAGCGGCCCCCCCGAACTGTAGTATATAATAAATATAAGCCCTGTATTCCTGGTAGTCTAGCAGCCCCTGAACTGTATTAAAATATTAAATATGAGCCCGTATCCCTGGGAGTTTAGAGACCCCCCGAACTGTATTAAAATAATACTGTAAGTATGAGCCCATATCCCTGGTAGTCTAGTGGGCCCCCAACCCAGCCATGCCAGCCCACCCAGCACCCCCCACCAGTCCCCAGCCAACGACTGGCACAGCCCACCTCTCACCACCACAGCCAGCCACCGACTGCGTTCAGTATCAGCGTGTCTTTTCAGTACGTGCTGATACTGAACTGAGTCGTCGGCTGGCCAGGGTGGGGAGAGGTGGGCTGTGCCAGTCGATGGGGGCCCACTAGACTACCAGGGATATGATCTCATATTTATTATTTTACCACAGTTCGGGGGGGCCACTAGACTTCCAGGGATACGGGTTCATATTTATTATTTTACTACAGTTCGGGGTGGGGGTGCTAGACTACCAGGGATATGGGCTCATGTTTAATATTGTAATATAGTTTGGGGGAGGCCGCTAGACTACCAGGGATACGGGCTCATATTTAGTATTGTTATACAGTTTGGGGGGGCTGGTAGACTGCCAGGGATATGGGCTCATATTTATTATTATACTGCAGTTCGGAGGGGCCACTAGACTACCAGGGCAGGCTTTTTGCCACATATGCGGCCAGCGACTCGCAGTTCGGGGCACGGGTGGGAGTATGGCAGCACCACCCTGTGGGGCTTCTGCCAATGGGTGTTTTGGGGGGCTGGGGGTATAGGTAGTCCTGAAGGGCCCCACTGGGTTGTGCTGGGTTATGGGGGGGAGAAACCATGCACTGTCCGCTGGACAGCCGATGGGTCTACAGGACCCAAGGGGGCATCCATAAGTAATACTAGCTAAATGCTCATATAACTTATGTTGCCGGATCTCCTCCGGGGGTTCTTGTAGAATCTCGATGTGGGCACTTTGTGGCTGCCCTTCTAGAATGGGACACAACTGCTGCTGTAAACCCCCTAGCACCATGTCACAGGAGGTTTATGCGGCATAACAGCTGTTCGGCACAAGTGGCCTGCAACATGTCGCTGGCCACTTTGAAGAATTGCGCATGATGCAACTGCTTGTGTAAGTTGCTACAAGCGCCATTCTACTTGGTGCAATTGCTGTTATGCCAGGCATAACCCCTCTAGAATCTGGCCCTTTATCTTATCTAAATAAGAAAAAGGTTGATTTCACACTACTACAAGAGACACATATAGATTCTGTTGAATTGGCTAAGTTAGGTAGGTCTTAGGCAGCCACTGTCGAGTACAGTACATTCTCAGCCACAAAAAGAGGTACTTTCATACTGATTCAGAAAGGGGTAAACTTTGTTAAAGGCAACCATGTGGCAGACCCTGAGGGCAGATTTCAAATTCGATCGGGTGCCGTTAATGGTCAGAAGACAGCTATCTGTAATCTGTATGTGCCAAACTCACACCAGGCCAATTTCTTTCTTGCCCTATCAGCTATTCTGGGTACTTATGAAGAATATGAACTGATTTTGGGAGGGGACTTTAATGAAATAATGGACTCAATATTAAATAAGCAATCCACGGCAAGAGGTACATCACAGATCAAATCCAGACAGGCCCTAGCTGATTACATCTAAGTGACATCTGGCAGGTAGCACACCTGACAAAGAGAGATTATTCTTATTTTCACAATGGACACTTATCCTTCAGTAGACTAGACTTTTTCCTTACAGCCAACTCTCTAACTGCCTCCATACTGGACTCACATATCAAACCTATCATTAAATCAGACCACAGTAGGGTTGAGATGTGTATTCAGATGGGAGAGATGTGCACTAAGCAGCTAAAATGGAGGTTAAATGTACAGTTATTTCAAGATAAAGTTTCGCTGACTGGTTGATAAAGAAAACCGATTACTTTTTTTCACCATTAATGACAACAGTGAAGTATCCCATGGCTGTCTTTGGGAGGCCTTCAAGGCATCATTCGAGGTAGAATTATTGGCTCTGCATCTGCAAAATAAAAAAAAACAGACAAATTACTGGTCGATAAGCAAGATCTTCCATCTGAGCTTGATTACCAGCTAAAACAATCTCCTTCAATATATCACTCTCTCCTATATAAGGTCAGACAACTTTGATATGAGATCAACTCCATAATGTCATGGCAGGCAGAATATGCTCTATTTTGAACAAGACAAAAATATTGGGAAGCAGGGGAACAAACAGATAAACTGTTAGCATCCAGATTTAAAAAAATTACACTTGCGAAATATTATTCCAGGTATTAAAAACCTGTCAGGGAAGGTATTGACTAAAAACTCTGATATCAATAAAGTATTCAGAAGCTTCTTTCACTATTTATACTCAAAGCAGCTACAATTTGATGAAAGAAAATGCATGAGTTTCTCTAGTCAACACAGTTGCCTAAAATCTCCCAGGTGCACAAAGAATCTCTAAATAAACCAGTGTCCATCCAGGAAATAGAAAAAGACATATCTTCTTTATCACCAAGCAAACCCCCCTGGCTTAGATGGTCTGCTGGGGTAGTTTTACAATACACTTAACTCCAAAGTAAGCTCCTTTCTACAAGCAATGTGTGAGGAAGTATGGAGTAACAACTGCCTGCCTCTTACCCTGACTCAAGCCATGATAACTTTGATCTTTAAAAAAAAAAACCCTGGAATGTAGAAGCTACCACCCTATCTCCTAAATGAACATTGTAAGATTCTGGCTAAAATTCTGACATCCAGAATTCAATCCCTCATTAAGGAACTAGTGGAATGGGAACAAGTAGGCTTATTCCTGGAAAAGCTCACTCAGACAGTGTCAGGAAGCTTATTAATGTTATCTGGTCAGCAAACAGAAGCAAACAACCCTATGGCATCTTGTCTTTGGACCTCTTGAAAGCATTCAACTCACTAGATTGGTCTTATATGCAAGTTACTCTATAAAACTTGTGGGGAAAACTTTGGAAACTGGGTTTCTATTTTATATAAAGAGGCAAAAGTGCAGATTTTTAGAAATGGAATTCTCTCTGAACCAATCTTGTTGTCAAAGATACAATACAAAGCGGTCCTCTGTCACTCTAACTTTTTATTTTTTCATTGGAACTGCTAATAATACATATCCAAGTGAGTTCTGACATTCAGGGGATTCAGATGATAAAGAAAACCCACAAGGTATTTGCCTTTGCTGACAATATATTGCTAACAATATCTAAGCCTGTACAAGCTTGTGAAGCTCTGAAAGACCTTCTTATAGTCTTTGAAAATATAGCTGGTTTACAAATGGATTGGCAGAAAACCCAGGCCATAGTGGCTAATATGAGTCCTTCTCTTTCTAGCCAGATATGTGATGCTTGGGAAACAGGTTGGACAACAAAGCAAATTACTTATTTAAGCCTACAGATTAGCTCAAATCTAGAGTCTTTAATGGAAAGCAATCTTAAACCCTTGCTGACAGAGACTGAGAATGATTTGACTAGATGGAGCAAACTTAATTTATCTCTGTGGGACAAAATCAATATGATTAAAATGACTGTGGAACCTAAACTCTTATTTATTTCAGAACATCCCCATTCTAATGAACAAGGCTCAAATAAAGAATTTTAATGCTCTGAGGCTAAGCCTTAAGAAATTCAAGCACTCCATGAAGCTGGTGGAATGGCTTTGCCATGCTGGGAGAGTTATCAGATGGCATTCCTATGCCAACAAGCCTCTCTCCATTTGCATAACTCGCCTTCCACAGCGGAACAAGAACCTCTATGGTTAGACATGGAAAAGGATATTTTAGCACCTCGTGTTTTGTCTGACTTCATATACTATCCCACCCCAAGTAACCTTAAATATATTTACTGCCTCTCAACTTCCTTTACATTGCTAAAAAAAATAAACCAGAACCTTAGCATGGAACAAATATCCTTATGCTTTGCCCCCATTTGGTAGAACTCAGCACTGTTTGGCAATACATCTAAATTGAACAACCCTGTTTGGTCAAAAGCAGGAGTGGTGCACCTTGGAGATCTGCTAACTTCAGGCTCCAATATGTTAATGACATTTTCAGAATTAAGAGAAAAATTTAAAATTCAGAAATTTCAGTTCCATTCTTATTTGCAGCTTAGGACATTACTACAAAGACATATTCTACAACCAGGTTTTTCTCTCACAAATAACCCCCAGTGGGAGCAAATGATAAAATGTGGTACTGGAAAGGGGCGAGTAATATTTATAAAATGCTATCTAACATTTACAATTCTCATCTTCTGACTTTGCTAGCTAAAGCTAAGTGGAAATCTGAGATGGACAGACCTCTCTCGGAGGAAGACTGGCACACAGCATGGAAGATGGCCTATCAGAGCAGTAGAGAAAATGCAAAGTAACCTGATTCAGTTCAAAATACTACATCACTTCTACTTATCTCCAACAAAGATATTTGGGATGGGTTAACGTGACAACACAAGGTGTACTAGGTGTGGAAAAGCTGAAGGGACCCTACTTCATGTGCAGTGGGACTGCCCCGACTTGGCAGCCCTTTGGGGGGCAGTAAACAAAATCAGTACTGAATGCATGAAAAAGGAGTTTGTTTACTCACCAAAAGTATACTTTCTGAGCATGTTCCAAAATAATTGTGCCCTCTCCCTTCCTCAAAAGTTATGGGTGTTATCAGCAGGATTAGCAACAAAAAGAATAAATTTAAAACAATGGAATAATCCATTGGCCCCCATCATTAGTGAATGGTACAATATGATGGCCTTCACTGCAGGTAACAAAAAAGTGAGCTATGCAATCTTACGTAAAAGCGTGAGGTTTGAAGACATTTGGGGGCCCTTTCTGCAAATAACTAAATAGGGATCTTGAACAGAATGGAATTCTTGAAATTGAAATGGAACTTTGCTGTTATAGATAAACAGGAATAAAGTGACTGTAGGTCTGCTTTATGATAATTGTGATAATCTGATAAGTCCACTAGCACTGTTTAGTCTGATTTCATGCTGTTTTTATGCTGTTACATATGATTATAACCATGGAAGAGATGTGATGTTAACTGTCTTTTTTGATACATGCATTGTATTTGTTTAAACCAAAATAAAAACTATTATGGACAAAAAAAAAAACTTTCCCTGGTGGTTTAGTGTTTCCCCCTGGAACAGCCTCCACCTGACCCATTCATTCACATGCCTCCTCCCTGCACCACTCTTACTAAAGGGTCCAGTGCTCCTCACAGCTATGTGAGACAACCAGCACAGCCCTCATCTCATCTCCGTGGCTGGCCACTATATGAGCTGTCAGCAGGTGTATGTACTGTAGAAACAATTATTTCTATAGCACCCACTCACTGAGAGCTCATACGGAAGCCAGTCACAGAAGTGAGAGGAGGGCTGTGCTGGTTGCCATACATAGCTATGAGGAGTGCCAGATACCCAGGTAAAAAGGGAGTGTGAGGAGGTGGGATGTGAGCAGGCGGGTCAGATGGGTCTGTTCATAGGTGAAAATAGCACTGCCGTGGAGTACTGTACTACATTATATGGGGCAATCATGAGGGGTGGGGAGGACCACTGGACCACCAGTAGAGATGGAAAGAAGTGGCCCCAAATTCGCTCGAAGTGATTGGTGGAGTGAGGATCACGCAGTGCTCCAATGCTGAAGCGGAGTACTTTATGTTATAATGGGTAACACGAAGTCCATTGAAAACAATGACTTTATGTTATCTCGCCTTTCCAAATCACTACTCCAATTATTCTAAGGCAAAGCACATTGAAAACAATCACCGCCTTGTTTTTAAGCTCCAAAGGCGAATTTTGCAGTGATTCATGGGATTTTAGGTCACATGGGCTATAGATTGTTCTGCACAGGCTCAGTTTGGGGTAGTGTGTATAGGAAACTGTAGGAGACAATCTGCTTTGAGAGCTCTCTGCAATTCAAACATTCTACAAGCTGTTAAAAAAGCCTTTCTGAGTCATTTTTTTTTTTTTGCTGAAACTTTATTTCATCGATTATAGGAAACCCTCCTGTGCTCATATCATCGAGTGTTTATTGTTTGTGTATGGATTTTGAATGTTAACGTACAACATTCAGTCTGTGTACTGAGAGACAGTGGAAGTGTGCTTTGGGGAAGGGGCGTATCTGTGGTGTAGGTAGATTAACTTGGAGAAAAACACAGTGCTTTCTGTTTTGGTGATATTTATCTTGTATAATTGTGTTAATGTACACACAGTAATATTTTCAATAATTCTTGCCATTTTTTTTGCTGATTGTTGTGGTGCAGCAGTGCATAATTTTAGTTTGTTTAAAATATGTGGTTATATTACTGAAGTTTTCAATTAGCTCTGCATTACTTAGTGTGTGTGTGTGAGTATGTGTGTGACGTGTGTCTTCAAACGAGCCACCTTTTATTGTGCCACATAATAATTTCAGCAATGATAACCTGCTATCCACTGCAGCTGTGTGATTTTTGTACCTCTTTGTGGTATCTTTACTGGTACTAGTACTAGTGACTGTTACTGCAGCAGTGCAGTATACCACCTCACCCCACCCCCATGGCCCCACCCTAACTGGCAAAGGTATTCTTTTCCAGATTTGAATTCCTGATGGTGAGCACTGATTAGGTGTTGTGCCTTTGTGTCTGCATCTCTTCAGTGCACAGTGCAATCTTAATCTGTCTGTGCATTTCCATCTCTTTAGGGCCCAATCTCCATCTGTAACTTAAGTCACAGTTGTTTCTTTGGCTTCCCTTCAGAGTACTGGACAGGTGTGGTGCATAATTCTACATGAATATTGTATTCATTAATATGCGTTTTTAAGTCAGGACTATCATCATGAGTCACTTGTGATACAAATCACGTTCTTCATCATCACGGTCAAAAATGCAGTCACAAATCACGATTCACGACCACGTCACGAATCACAACACTAATTTTTTTACTAGTTACTTGGATGTATTGTAAGCCTGTTTTGTAGTATCTCTCCAGGCTTCATCACCCCACCATTGTACTCATTAATACGTGTTTCTAAGTCGGGGAGTTTTGTGCTGCAGCTCATCGGGGAAGTACAGCCATAGGCATTCACGTTCCTTCCTATACAGCATGTGATGTGAGTTACAGTACAGTACTGTAAGTAGTGGTGGGCGAAGTGGCCTCAATTCGCTCCACGAAGTGATTCATGGAGTAACATGGAACCCGTGGAGTACTCCACAATGTGAAGCGGAGTACTTTGCTTCATAATGAGGAATGCGAAGTCCATTGAAACCAATGACTTTGCATTATTCTGCCTTCCCTAAACCACTTCTCCACCAATGTTAAGGTGAAGTACATTGAAATCAATGTAATTCGCCTCAATTCACCTTGTAATTGAGCACCAAATGAAATTCTGCAGTGATTCATGGGATTGCAGGTCACATGGGCTCTAGAATGTTCTGCACAGCCTCAGTTCTGGTCTGGGTAGTGTGTGTGTAGTGGTAGCTGGAGACAGTTAGCTCTCAGAGCTCTGCGACTCAAAACCTCTAAAAGCTGTTTAAAATGCCTTTTTGAGTCATTTTTTGTTTTGCTCAAAATTTACAACATCTATTGTAGGAAACCCTTCTGTGCTCATATCATCGAGTGTTTATTGTTGTGTGTGGATTTTGGATATTAATTTTGAACAATCAGTCTGTGTACTGTGATGTGTGCTTTGGGGGAGGAGTGTATTTGTGGTGTATGTACATTAACTGGGAGAAAAAGGCAGTCTTTCTGTTTTGGTTATATTTTTCTTGTATAACTGTGTTAATGTACACACAGTAATATTTTCAGTAATTCTTGAAATTTTTTTTGTTGATTGTTGTGGTGCAGCAGTGTATAATTTGTCTGTTTAAAACATTTGGTTATATTACTAAAGGTTTTCAATTTGCTATGCATTACTCGTAGTGTGTGTGTGAGTGTGTTTGCGATGCGTGCCATTAAATCAGACACCTTTTATTGTGCCATAGAGTAATTACAGCAGTGTGAACCTGCTATCCACTGCACCTGCATTAATTTTTTATACTGCTTTGTGGTATCTTTTCTGGTAATGGATTGTTACTGCCGTGCACTAATTCCCCAACTGGCAAAATGTATTCCTTTCCAGATTTGGATTTGTGACTTGTATGCACTAGTTAGGTGTTGTGCCTTTTCGTATGCATCCCTTGAGTGTGCAGCGCAATCTTAATCTGTCTGTGCATTTGCAGTGCACCATTAATTCTGGGAGACTGCATTTCTTGTTATGCTCTCATTTCACTTCGTCAGCACTGGGGAATTTTCTGTACACAAGACAGTAGCATTTTGGGGATGCACATTAATTCTGGTGACTCTGTGTGACCACTGCACGCATGACTGAGTGCGCCATTAATTCTGGGAGACTTTGCATTTCTTGTTATGCTCTCATTTCACTTCATCAGCACTGGGGAGTTTTCTGGACACAAGACAGTAGCACTTTGGGGATGCACATTAATTCTGGTGACAGCGTGGGTAAGGTGCTGCCAATATTGTTGTCACTCCGCCTTACTTCACATTTAAAGTGGAATGACAATGCAAAGTAATAATAACAAGGCAAAGTGAGCCTTTCCTATGGGGCACTTCGCATAGTGAAGTGCCAGTGCAAAGTGGCCACTTTGCATTCACTTCGCAGGTGGATTTTAAATTCACTGCATCTCTAACCACCAGTATGATATTGCATTAATGGGAATGGGAGATCAGGGAGTGGGGGGAACCACTGGACCACAAGGGCTGTCCTTTTATGTAGGAAGTGGCACTAAGGGCTGCTGTGCCCCATGAAAATTAGCCCATAATGGGCATTCAAATGGCCCTTGAGCATATTGCATGCCCAATGGGCTCATTTGCATACCCAAACTGAATATAGGCCACAGGGGACTTGACATTATTCTGTTTCAAGCAGTGCTTTTCCCTGTGGGCCATATGCAGCCCTGGTCCATCTCAGAGCAGTGCATGTTTACTTAGTGCTACTCTGATAAGAACAGATATTCAGTCAGATGGCACCACTCCATTGGCGAGCACTATCTATCTGGATATGGCAAAAACTGGAGGGTTGTGCAGGGGCATGTGCAGTACAAACAGTTACACTGTGCTTGCTCCATGTTTTGAATATTGGGTCTGCTGTGTACTATCTTCTAGGTGATTTTCAGAAATGTATACTGTATATACATATACATAAATATATACAGTATTTAACAGATGTTTTCCGCAGTGCAGCATGACATTATAACATCATGAGGCACGGGGTCATAATGATGCAAGACATTATGCCGCATGGCAAAATCGCACTGCCAATACAGTGCGATTTCTGCCATGAGATATAAGTCTTTTTTTTGTAGGGGGCTCTGCCCCCCCACACACCCCATTACAGGGGGCTGTGTTCCAAGACCCCCCCACCAAAGATTCTGAACTCCAGAGGGAAGGGGTTTAACTTGGGGAGCACACAAAGTCCCCAAAAAAATACAGGTTTCTGGGACCGGAGTCAAACCCGATCCCAGACGCAGTGCCTGGATTCTTGCTGCTGTGGCTCAGTCCAGTGAGCCATGGCAGCTGCTCGGCAGAACCCAGTCCCAGCAGAGATCTTATCCTCTGCCTGGGAGTGTGTGAATGGTGCAATACCATGTACAGCAGTATACACAATATTCCACCATTTGCTCTTCCCTATGGCGCTATCCCGGGTTAGCCATAATGTTGTACGCTATTAAGCATGCAACATTATGACTCAGAAGGACATCATGAGTGGCCACTCATGATGTCAAAGATTAAGCTCCATGAGAGGAAAATATCACTGATATTTTCAATGAAGGTGGATGTGGCATATTCAATTTATGCAAGGCCTTTTTGTTCTAGTGTTTTTAGTTGTATTTTTATCATCTGTGATTTCCTTGTTTTTGGAGGGGTTCTGTTATGTGGCACATATGTTGCTTTTGCGTGCATCACTGTATCATGTTGTTGTGCATACAGTTTGCAACAAGTGAGCTTACAGGATAAGCTGGGATGGGCTGCCAAAGTGATCAGGCATTCGCAGTGGTGGAGTGAGTGAGTGTGGTCACAAGACAGGACAGAGAAAGGACATCGGTCGCTGACATGTTGAGACAGAATGTGCCAGTTGGAGAAAGCTGCAATATGTGTTGTGGATGTGGAGGGAGGTAAGAGGGTGAACATTGTGTTAGCGATGCTGCGTTCAGTGTGACAGGTGAACAAATAATGCAAGCATGTTTCTTGGACACACTTGATTGAATGAATAACTACATTTTAAAATGAGTCGGGGAAGGAGAAGGTGAAACTGTCTGTTGTGCAGAAGCACAGTAATGAAAGTGCTTGTGGGAGCCAGTGCACAACTGAGCAGCTGAATTCTAATGGTGCTGCTCACACTGCCAGCTCCTCCCAATACAAAGCTACTGTGTGGATGAATTCTTGCATGAGGGACATAGAGTGAGGATAAACACAATGGGCCCTGTGCACTATTGGGTGGGAATTATGTGCCAAAGGTGCATGTCCTGCCTGCGCAGGGCTGCACCTGTGGAGAGGTGAACATGGCTGGTATTCACTATTGGCCACCATCTATTCATGGCACCACCACCCCCCGGCGTGCAGTACTCCGCAGGGCAACCATGGGTGGAGTTGCAGTCCCAGGTGAGCATCCAGTGGGATGCCCATCCTGGGTCCCAAAGTGGATCCCTTGCACAGCAAGGCATGGGTCCAGAGTAGTGAAAGCCTACCACAGGCACCCGGACCCATGTTCCCATACCTCAGTGGCCAGTGGGCAGTTGTATCCCCCTGTACATACAGGTGCCCCGCACTGAGCAAGCAAGACTCCCACCCGGTACCTTGCTGAAACTGTGCTCTCTGGTGGCTGGTGGTCATTCCACCCACCCAAGGCAGTGATCCCCCCATGGCAATATACTGGTGGTGCGGCAGGAATGGACAGCCAGTGGCACAGCCCTTACCACACAGCCTCAGCCACCCGCTGTCTAACTACTGCTTGGAAAACTCTGCTATAAATAGGCAGTGTGCTCCCTGCAGCAGTTAGACAGCCGTCAGCTGAGGTGATGTGCTGAGGGCTGTGCCACTAGCCGTCCATTTCCATGGCACCACTGGGCAGGTATGTTGCCATGGTGGAGGTCAGTGTCACAGGTAGGTGGGGGGACCACCAGCCAGCAGACAGCACAGTTTCATCAGGCTACCAGGTGGGGGGTCTTGTCTGCATGCTGCAGGGTACCTGTGTGTGTGGGGGGGCATCCTGAGAAACCACGGGGTCGGGGCTGTGATGGCTCAGGGGTGGGGGTCTGCCTCTGGCAGTCCAGGACAGGGTAATGTGGTGTTTTGGGAGGCAGTTCCCTGCTACCTGATGCATGGGGCTGACCTGAGTTTGTGGGACATGGCACTACGGGATGCACAAGCCTCCCCCCAATTGGCAGACCCAGCCCTCCTTTTCCACCTAGAGGGCTCGGGCAGTACAGGGGGGAGTCGATTCCAGGTTCCAGTGCACACGGTGGGTGATATCTGTGGGGACATTCAGTGGGTTATGGCAGGGTCTGCCCTGGCATAACCTTCAACCTACTGCCCCCCCTGCATGCAGCATATTGCGGCTTTGTGCATGCCACATAGTGCTGGCACACCCCCTGCATGTCCCCCACCTGCCCCCGGGGCATTGCTGTCCATGTGTCCGGGGGTTTGGGCACTTAACAGATGTGTGCCCCCTTGATGAATACTACATGGACACCGCTGCATGGCATTCAGACATAGCGATGCCAACAAATCCGCTTTATGTGGCACGATGGCATCATGCCTAACATTCTCACTGTAGGACTGTCCACTCTGTAGATATCGAAAATATTTGCCAGAGATTATCCTTACAAGCATGCACTGCATAAATATATACACACTGCAAAAAAATGGCCTTCTCAGCCTCATCCGACCTGCCCTGAGTATCAGAGTCTCCCATAGTACCAATGGGACCTCCCTCCTGGTTCCCCATTGTTGTTCATCCCTTGGTCAAAGAGCCTTTTTCTACTGAGCCCCCCTCTGGCTAAACAGCTTCCCTCCCTCTAGCTCCCTGGAGCCCAAAATTGGCCAGTTTAAGACAATTCTAAAAGCCTTCTTATTAGACTCCTCAGCCTGTTACTGTCCCTACTCCTCCCCCTTCCTACTGCTCCTCTCTCGAAGGGATTTGCTCAATAACCTCTCCTCATAAATGGTTGTGATTCTATACAACGGGCATAACTGTATAACATGTTTGGTGATCTTGGATATGTTGTGTAATTCTTGATATTTCTACATTATATGCATAATGCAGGGTCCTCCTAACCCTAACATAATTTGTCTTTACATTTCATCTGTACTCCACTCCTTGTTCCCCTACCTGAACTCTTATTGTTTATATTGTCTGTAAGTTTCATCATTGTTTCAACAATGATGGGAATCTCCATTTCAACATGGAGCCTTTGTAAAGGAGTCTATGACTCAAAGGGTTGTAATTTCAGAATGTTCTTAAATAAAAAAAAAAAAACTATGTTAATGCAAAAACATAGAAATATAGAATTTGATGGCAGTAAAGGATTGCTTAACCCACCTAGTCTGCCCAGATGTTCCCTACCAATTTTGACTCTGCAAACCCTATCCAGTTTCTGTTGACCCTCTCACCTCCCTGTATTCTATCTAATATACCCATATGTCTATCCCTTACATGCCTGAAGCCCTCCCCCCCACCACACTGTTTTAGCCTCCACCACTTCTACCGGCAATTTATTCCAGGCATCCACTTCTCTTTCAGTGAAGAAATGTTTCCTCACATCACCCTTGAATTTCCACCCTTCCAGCTTCATTTCATCTCCCCTGGTCTTGGTGCTTGTTCTCCTTTGCAAGAGACTTCTCAGATGTACACTATTCACTCCACGGAGGTACTTGTAGGTTTCTGTCATATCCCCTCTGGCTTCTTTGTTCTGGAGATACACATTCAGATCCCACAATCACTCTTTATAGGGCATTTCATGCAAATCATGCAGCATTTTTATTTCGCTCCTCTGGACCACCTCTACTCTGACAATTTCCTGTCTGAGGTGTGGTCTCCAAAAACTAAAAACAGTACTCTAGGTGTGGGTGCACCCAGTAAGCTATACAATGGTAAAACCACCTCCCTCCCTCCTCCTGCTGGAGATACTGGTCCCTATACAACCAAGCATTGCACTAGCCTTTCTCATAGCTTTGCACACTGTCCTGCCACCTTGAGATCCCCAGATATGATAAACCCAAAGTTCCTTTCTTGCTTAATGTCTGTTAGTACTCCCCCCCCCATCTTATACTCACTCAGCGCCAGGGTTTTTATGTCCTATGTGTATTATCTTGCATTTTAGGCATTGAACCTCACCTGCCATATTTTTGGCCATTCCTCAAGTTTCCCAAGATCCCTGCACATATTTTCCACTCCTTTCTGAGTGTACACCCTATTACAGATTTTGCTATCATCTGCAAAAAGACATACCTTCCCTTGCAGCTCCTCTGCAATGTCCCCATAAGGATAATGAAGAGGACTGATCCTAGCACTGAGCCCTGTGATGTACTCTACTCATCCCAATCCCATCTTTAGAATTACTGACATTAACTACAGCCCTCTTCCTTCTATTTGTTTAACCAGTTTATAACCCAGTTTACCACTATGGACCACACCCCTAAGTTGATCAGCTTCCTAATCAACCTACTATGTGTTATCATGTCTAAGGCCTTGCTAAAGCCTAAATAGGCCATGTACACTGCTCTACCCTGATCTATTTCACTTGTCACCCAGTAAAAGACATCTAGTGGATTCATTTGGCATGCTCCCCCATCCCCGTGAATCTGTGTTGTCTGTGCTCTTGCAGCCCTTTAGATTCAAGATACGTTATCATCCTTTCTTTCAGTAGTGTTTCCATTATTTTCCCCACCATGGAAGTGAGAAAGACTGGCTTATAGTTGCCAGCTTCCTTCATGCTGCCACTCTTATGTAGAGGAACATCAACCCATCTCCAGTCCTCTGGAACCACTCCTGTTTACAGTGAGTTGTTGAACAAGGCTTTCAGTGGGGCAGCTGGAACCTCCCTAAGTTCATATAGTACCCTGGGAAGAAACCCACCTGGTCACATAGCCTTGTCCTCCTTTAGTTCTGGCCATCCTTTCAGCACTCTTTACTTTGAAAATGGACATGTGTCTGCACCCCTCCACACCTTATCACTACTTTTCCCTGTGGTCCATCCTGTCCACTCTCCAATGTGAAGACTAAACAGAAGTACCTGTTTAAAATGCCAGGGGTTTTTTGGTCTCTTTTACAGTTTTTCCCCTTATCCCTCCTAATTCTTGCTATCCCTCTTCTTGTTTTCATCTTTTCTCTTATGTAAAGTACCTGAAGAAAGTCTTATCCACTTTAGTGACCCCATGGAAAATCATTTCCTCTGTCTGCACTTTTGCACCCCTCATCACCTTTCCTGCTTCCTTTTGTTTCTCTAGATAAAACTCTCTGTGATCCTTTATACCTGTTGAATAAAACCCTTTTTTCTTTTACCACCTTTGTCACTTCCTTGGAGAACCATAACTGTCTCATTTTTCTCCTGTTTTTGCTTACTTCCTTCACATATATGTCATTGCTATAGTTATGCCCGCCCTTATTTCACCAACTTTGCCTCTACCCTTCTCTAGCAATCCTCCACCCCTTTTAGGCAGTTCCTGAGCCAGTCACCCATTTCTTTCAAACACACCCTCTTAAAGTCCAGAACTCTTATCCTTGTGTAGTTTGCATGTCTCTTTATGTTGAACCACACTACGGCAATTACTGTTACTAGTGGGACTGCCCAGTATGATGTCTTCAATGCTGCTGTCCTTGTTTGTAAGCATCAGATTCAGCACTGCCCCTTCCCTGTGGGGTTCCTTGACTAGATGCCTGAGAAAAGCCCCTTGTGTGTAGTCAAGGATGGCCCTGTTCCTTGCTGAAGTCACTGTTGGAAGGCTATTCCACATTTGGCTGACTGAAGTCACCAACTGACAGCACCTATCCCTTAGCTGACATTTTGCTGATGGCTTTCCCAAGCCACTTTTTCATATCCTCACCCTCTGATGGAGGTCTCTACACTACTCCAGGACAGAAAGTGTACCCAGAATCTGACTTCAGGTTGACCCATAATAATTCCAGTCCCTCATTTTCCTCTTTATATAACACTTTATATAGAATATAACCCCTCCTACCTGTTCTGTCCCTCCTGAACAGAGTGTATCTCAGTATATTCATTTCCTAGTTGTGGTGCTCAGTATACCAGAACTCTGTTGTAGCCACTACATCTAGATTAGTCTCTGCCATGGAAACTTCCAGTTCTATAATTTTACTTCCAAGGCTCCTTGTATTAGTCTACATTGCTTTCCAAACAATTTCTCCTCTCTGTCTACCACCCTGTTCTCCCTCCCAGTGCTGCCTGTTTTGATCCCTGGCTTACCCCTTAACTTGTCTCTTCCCTTATTATTTTCAACATATCTGGTCCCACTTAATCCTATATCCTTCCCTACCTGCATGTTCTTCTTTTCTGTCCCTGTCCTTATTTCATTGTGCAAATCTGCTTAAGTGGGATTTTCTCTATTATGATCTTCCCTCCCTAACAGTATCTTCCATAACACTTTACCATCTGGGGGAGGGGGGCAATTTGTGTGTCCTTTGGTTTCACTGCCTCCCCCATCTAGTTTAAATGCTCATCTGTGTAGCATTTAAATCTTCCATCAAGGACTGCTGACCCCTTCCTAGAAAGAGGAAGACCATCCCTCCCACATTGGCCCCATCTTTTCAGGTTGATCCCCAGTCTATATCCAAAACCTTCCTCCAAGCACCATGTCTTCAACCATTCATTAAAAGCTCTGCTGTGGAGTTTCCTTACCTCTCCCTGGCCATAAACAGGTAGCACCTATTAAAAAGTTACCGTATATGCTACTTGCTTGAAATCCCTCCCCAGCTCCCTGAAATTTCCTTTTACTACGCCTACCATCACATGTGCTATATCATTCATCCCAAAATGGACAACGATATACAGCTTCCTTCCGGCTACCTCTGACCTACTGATCCATAGGATCCTCTCATCATCTCTCCCCAGCTGAGGCACTCCTCAAGCACCTCACCTCCTAATTGCTCCCCCTCTAGCTCCCAAGTCTATCACCTTTACAATTAAGTCCCCCACCTGCAAATGTTTCCTCTTTGGCTGAGGAATTCATTCTCCCTCCTTTGGTTCTCCATTTCTGAGAACTTTCACCTCCTTCCTTTCTACTGTGATGGGTACCTCCTTTTGTTTTCCTGTTTCTGTCAGTATGATGAATGTGTTCTGCAATGGCATACGTGTAGAAGCATGCATTCTACCATGACTCCAGCCTTCCAGAGCCCACCATGGTCCATTTATTCTGCCAATGTCTAGGCATCCTCTGGAGGAGCAGCTGCAGACTTGGCGTTGAAGAAGGCCTACTGTACCCTCAACAGTTTGACCCAGAGTCCAGCAATCTGAGCCTGCATGCCAGAGAGGTGAGTACATATTGTATGGGGCACAAAAAGATTGCTGCACCACATCCGATGCACTGCACCACTCCCATGTTCTTTGCCACCTTTTACTTGGTGTCAATGCAAGTTCAGTTTACCCTTCCACCTCCTTTCTGCTCCTTTGTTATTAATACAGTACCTAACATCTTTTCTTCTCTGAAACTAATTTGTAACTTTACCCTGAAAAAGGTGCATCCTGCTTTCCCTATAATAACCCTTTTATATGTTCCTATCTTTATCATGTCCTTACATTCTACCCTTTAATCCCGACCTCCCTGTTTAACTTACCGTACCTGGTGATTATTTTGGCCTAGTCCAGTTATTTTTTATCCACACTCCAACTAATTAGTGACTCGTTGTTACACGTTAGTACTTTACATTTAGCATTATTAATTACCTTCCTTTGCTTAGTGTCTCTGTAAGTTAGTTTTACCTATATACCCTTTCTTCCCATGTTGCTACTACTTCAGCCCTTTTCTTCCCTGAAACTACTTTGTAACCTTACTATAGATGCTGTGTCTCCTGCTTCCTCAGTCGTAATCCCCTTACCTGTTCCTGTCTTTATTAGGTCCTATCTTATACCCTTCAATCCCTGCTTCCCTGTTCTACTCACTTTACATGGGGAAGCTTTGCACCTAGGCTTGGGAGAGAAGTGGAAGGTTAGGATTTACTTTCTTTTTTTTTTTTTTTTATTTGGCAGGTCCACTGTCATTCATCTGCCCTGGTCATGGCCCTCGGGGCTTCCACCACCACCTATTGCCACTTCCATCCCCCAGTTACCCCTGGCTTACCCCCCAGAGGGCAGGGCCGTTGCAACGGTCCCCTATCCATGCCGTGGGACTAGTGACTGGTCGGGGGATTGTGGTGGTGATAGCTAATCGAAGCCCCAAGGAGGGCTTCACATAGACAGGGACCCTGCCCGCCTTCTTCTTTTTTTTCCTGTGTTCTCTGGAGGCGGGGACATGCAATGATGCCTGTGTCCTCCCCGCCTCCCTATGTGATGAGCACCAGTAGCGTGAGTGTCTCCCGGCCTCCGCCAGGAGTTCTCAGTGCGCCGGACACTTCCCCACCCCCGCCCGGAGAAGGAGAGCCGTCCATAGGACGCTCCATCCTTCTCCCTCCGGCCAGCCCTCCAAGGATTTACTTTCTAAAGAAAACAAGTCAAAATGGCCAACACTTCTAGACTTGAAACATCCTATGAATCGTATGAACCAATCCCACTTGTTGGATATCCTCTCTGTATCTATGTAGTGACTCCTAGCTCAAGCTGTAATGCATTACTTTATGTATTAATAACTTTTCCAAAATGTTACTCAGCTTACTGTATGGCAGGCAATGAAACTGAACTACGAGCCTGTTAAAGTTAGTTAATACACCCCAACATCACTGTGTTTTTATATATTCAGAATAAAGAACTAATTGCAATGTAAATTGTTTAGAGTCAATAAAACAATGTATCCCTTTTAGCCCCCATTTTCATACTTTATAAGTTTCATAGGAATATACATTACTTGCACAGTTAAGCTACTGGAAATTTCATAGTGTTCACTACTTTAACAATGGCTGTACCCTTGGATATAATTCACATCCAGGTACATACTCATTCAGACTTGCTTTAAAGCATTTTATATTTTTACTCATAACCACAGAATCAGGCAATGAATTCCACATGGAGACCACCCTCTATGAAATCCATTTTGCCTTTCTTGTGGTTTTATGTATTTTTCCCTTTAATTGTCTACTATTTCTTTTTGCTGGAAACTGGCTAACCTTCATTTGTGATCTTAAGCACCTCCACAAATCTTTGCTTTGGAAAAATTTAAAAACAAGGCACATATCCCCTCTTAACCTTCTCTTTACCAAGCTATATGTCTGAAGCCTTCCCAGTCTTTTCTCTAAATCTATGCCCCTCATATTTCCAATCATCCTTGTTGCCCTTCTCTGCACACCTTCCAGGAAATTTATATTCCTTTAATTTTGAAGTGCCCAGAACTGACCACAGTACACTACTCAACATGTGGTTTCACCAAGGCCCTGTATAGTGTGTTTGATATTTCTACTAATACTTCCCCAAATTCTGCATCCTTTTATTGCCACTTGCCTATACTTGCTCTCAAATTTTAAGACCATTGTTACCAGTATTTCAAAATCTGTCTTCTATTGTTTCTTTTTGTTCTCTCCAATATAATATGTATGTGGCCTTTGGATTTTTTTATGTGCACGTGCATAACACATCACTTATTAATTTTAAATAATAATTTGACCTGCTTGCCCAACTCTCTATATTTTTCATATTTCTCTGCTTGGTCTCTACCCATTCTTCACTGTCCATGACCATACTCAACTTCGTATCATTGGTAAATTTGCTTAACCAGGATCCACCAGTGCTTTGCATAGATGATATATAAATACTGGAAAGTACAGGTCCCAACACCGAACCCTGTGGAACCACACTAGTTACATTTCCCCAATTTGAAACATGCCTGTTGGTGATTACTCTTTGCCTCTTTTCTGTCAGCCATGATTTTACTCACTGTACTATTTTGGTGTTAATTCCTAGTTTTGCTATTTCTTCCACTAGTTTTTGATGTGGTACAGTATCAAAAGCTTTGCTGTGATCCAGATATACCATGTCAGTTGGCATTCCCCAGACCAGTGCTTTGTTACTGGTTCAAAAAATTTAATTAGATTAGCCTGACATGATCTACCCACTCTAAACCCATGTTGGGTATCATCAAATAAGTTGTTCTCCCTGAGACAGAATACAATTTCATAGGGTTTAATGTAATTTTATACTAGTTACTCACCCCTCAGTGCGATCAGCCTATACTTTGTAATTTTTAACCAAATGTTTAGTCACAACATGTGATGATTTGATGCTGTGTGCTGCATTCTAAGAGATGAATAAACATTCTTCATCTGTATCTAAATTCAATTACTTTTCAGTGCTGCAAATAGTGTCATACCTGGGATGCAGCATCTCCTGTTGACTGCCATCGCATGCTGATGCCCACACTTTGATGCCCTTAAGGTACAACACTTCAGCTAGAGGACCATAGTGGAGAACTGCTAGGGCAAATCCTTGAAGTACAATAGGCAAGTCCCACCCACATTCCAATATTGTCCTGGACTGGATGAAAAAAACACAAGGGGGCAGAGTTTTACAAGAAGCAGGCCTGCTCCAGCAGGTCAGTGGAGAGAAATGACAGTCCCATTATTTAGCATACTGTAGCATTTAAAATTCTGCCCTGCAGTGCCCAAATGGCCACAACTCCTGTGCTGCTTCCAACAGCTAAGTGGAGTCTCCCTTGAGGTTATCAGCCCCATAGCAAATCCCTTCCCCCGAGCAGGCAAGTACAGACATCATCTCTTTCCTTTATATAGAACCTGCAGAGGATAAAGAAAGCTATGACTGATTCTGTTGGCAATATTTGGTGAGCCATACTTCTCTACTTCCAAAAAATATATCACTGTGAGGCACTGGTTTGGAGCTGTTCCTTGTGCTTTGGACAAGAAGCTACATGTTGGAAGGTGGAAGGGGTGGTCATTAAGGTAAACAATCCCAAGGAAGACCCCGTCACTGATTCCCCAAAATGGCAGAAACTCCAAATCCTATTTTTTTATTTTCTTACATTGTGCTTGTTGTGTTCTTCAACCCTAATATCTACATTAACATAGTATTTTTTTTTTTTAGTTTTTTTTTTATAATTAGTCTTTTGGCCCCCCTGCCATGCTGGTACTCTCAGTCCGGTCACGGATTCCCACTCCACCTTAGATCAGCCACCCTTCTCAAAGCCCCCTGGCTGGCCCCCCAGGGTAGGGCCATGGCACTCGGCTGTCCCATGAAGCACCGCAGGCACTAGGATAGGTCGAGGAGTCAGCCTGAGGCTATGGAAGAGGGGAAAAGACATCATCTGGGCATCAGCAGGAGGATTTTTGTTCCCTTAGGGGGCAGGGACATGCAATGATGGCCAGTGTCCACCCCACCCCTGACTGTAGCTGGTGTCGGTTGCTGCGGTACCCCTGACTTCTGCCAGGGGTATGTCATGCACTGGACACAATCCTTCCCCCTCCTCCCGGAGAAGGAGAGCAGTCCATGGGACACTCCATCCTTCTCCCCTGACCAGCCCTCTGGCAACCTGGATCCGTTCCCGAACCCAGGTCACCGGCGTCACAAGCGGACATCTAACTGCAACACCGATGGGCTGGTTAACATAGTTTTTTTTTTTAATGAATTTCCCTTCTTTCTGATTTCATGGAATCATATCCTAATTCATACAAGCCCCTTCCCACAGATGTGGGGCCCTGCACCAAAAAAGAGTAAGTCTGTTGTTAAAGTGCAGGGCCCTCCAGGTCCTGCACTTCCATGTGGCTACAAAGACAAAGAATCTGTGGGGATGTGGAAGTGTAGGACCCAGAGGGCACTACTCTTCCATGTGGCTTCAGATAGGGATGTGCAGGGTGAAGTGTCTATCTGGCTGTGAAAGCATCGATGGAGAGGCTTGTTACTTGCGGCATGTGTGGCATAGCACTGCCCCATCTGTCCCCAGGCAGGAAGTGGTCTCACATGACAGTGCTGAACCCCCAGTTGCAGCCTATTCAGCTGGTTCATTGGGCATTCCCTCAGTCAGCTCACTGGCACAGAATTGTAATAAGCTACCTACTTGGCCAACAGAAGGCCTTGCTCATGTTTTTTTCATAAACTTTGTTTTTTAGACATTTTGACCCAATATTTTTAATATATGCTTTTTATGATCTCCACTTCTGAACATGACAGGTGCCATTTATAAAATACTGTCCAACATATCATTTTGTGCCACAAGTGCAAACACACATTTTGGGCAGCATTTCAAAAATGACACTTGTCATATTTATTAGGTGGGGTAAAAAAGGATAAGTTGAAAAAGTGGGGTGAATATATTGAAAAATAGCAAAGTTATGAGTGAACATTGAAAAAGTCAATGTTCCTTCATAATTTTTTTATTTTCTTAATATTTTGGCATTGAATTTTCAACATAGTCTTTATATTACCTATCTCATGAATCTGGTTGCAGCTCACTCACACATCAGCACTAAATCTCCTCATTCTTAAACTGCCTGAGCTCTTCTACCTGCTAAGTTCTCTAATTTGAAACTTTTAAAATTAAACCCAAAGGCAGTTTCAAATGGCCAAAACAGTTTCCCAAAAACATTCTCATTCTCATTATCTCTCTGCCCCCTCCACAGGTCCACCTGACTATGTCTGTAGTTCCAGCCAGCATTTCTTCATTGTTCATGCCACCAGCAGGATGCCCTTCAAAGACTGCACTACAAGTTCACCCGCTGCTGAAATGCTGCTACCACAATGGTTCATGCTAATGTGCTGATGAATTACATCAGCATCAGTGCTCATCAGTGCTCACTCACTTTCCACTTGGTAATCCTGAACAAACTGATAAAAACTGGGAAAAAAGTTTTGATAGTAAAAATGGCATAAAAACATCCCTTACAGTAAGCCTTACCAAAATTGAATGTGCCATCACCTGCGGCTGAGAACTTGTAATGTCAAAGGTCAAACTGCACTTGGGAAGAATATTAATGATATTCTTAGTTGGGCTGTGGCATTTTACTTATTTATACTTGCGTGGTAGAGCCAGTATACTTAAGGTTGGGTAGGATATTTAATGTTAAACACCAATATTTCCATCTTAGTAACTTTGATGGCATTCAAAAAATTGCCAGATATTTCACATGCATTGTCTCAGAAGCATGTTCTCAAGACAGCAAATGTTTTGCAATGGCAGCTTGCACAATTTCTGAGATACAGAATGTACATTTTTAATGAAAAGGAGCATTTTCCCAATATTTATTACATGATTTTCACTCACATACAGCCCAGATGGTATAGATTTTTTCCTGAAACTTTTAGAGTAGAAACAGCTTGTGACAAGTTAGTGCCTTTCAAATGTTTTGTGAACAAATATTAATCTGTCCCAGAGTTATAAGGATTTAAAGGTTTTCCTTTTTTCTGAGCATGCTGAGTAGGGTTTTTGGATATCTGATATGACCTGGAAATTTTGGGATTGTGAGACTGTTTTTTCTTTGCACCACTTAGATGTCATGACCTGAAAACCAATTGTTTGGGTTGTGGTGGCCACCATCTTGTTTTTTTTTTCCTTCAAAGTAAGAAAACATGGAAACTATCTAAAAATTATGAATTAAAAAAAACACACACACCAGAATCTAACTAAATGGGACACCTGATCCTAGCTAAATGGGACCATTTGGCTAGATTCTGTTTTTTTTTTTTTAAATTAGGGCCAAAGATAACTTTTCTGGCACACCGAAATCTTGGGTTCCCAGCTTAGTGAAAAAAGTAGTTTTTCATGTTGTGAGTTGAATTATGTGGCTTGCACCCAAAGCCAAGTCAGTTACATGTTCCTTCCCCTCCCAGCTTTGCCAGCTCCCACTCATTGTTCCCCATGTAGATATTAAATTAACAGTACAACATGTATTATGGGAATGTGCAATATTTTATGAGGAAAGAATGAAATGTATATATCCTCTTACCAGCACCATTGATAGTACAGATTTTATTGATGCAATGTCATATACATTACTGTACTGTGAAACTAAAGCAGTTCTTTTTGCTATGGCAAGATTTGCAAAAGCATTTTACTTAAAGTTCAAGACATACTGTATTTACATATAAATCATTGTGTTAAATCCAGGTGTTTGATCTGTGTCACAGACCAATGGTTTTGATGATATGTTTCTTTTGTTGCATGTAACAATTATTATGGTTTTATATATGCTTCAATGAAGATTATCTGAATCTGAAAAAAATCTGAATGTAGATTCTTTACTCCTCCCCCTCCTGGCTCTGTCAGCCCTGCCTAGGCCTCCTGGTTCTGTATTAGTACAGGAATAATACCTTTTTCTAGTTGTTATTATATTCCCCCCCTCTCCCAGCTCAGCCAGTCCTCCCTCATCCTTCCCTATTGTTTTTCAAATTATATGCAGACTGGGTGCCCATCTATATTACAGTTTAACCAACCCCTTCCCCTCTAGATCACCCTCCCCAATAAATGGGTGGTGACACCAGGATGCCCACCTCCAGTGCTGCCACCCTGTAAATGCCCACACTTGGGTTCCCAGTCCCCAGTGTTGGGTAGAGTACCTCCTCAGTGTTTTTTTTATTCTTTTTGTTCTGGAAAAAAGAAAATGGTCCCTTGCAGAACTGAGCCCCTCACACCCTCCACCCACCTCATCCTGAACCCCCACTCAGCACCTACCATCTCACAAATCCTAAGTCACCTAAAATTGTTCTACAAGGTAGATTCACTCTTTGATTAAAAGATATCCTTCTGCTGAATCTGCAACTGTGATATGAAAAAATAAGGGACGTTCTCTTTATGTATTTCAATTCATTTTGAACTTTTATCATTACTTTGTTATTTTTAAATATCTTTTCACCAGATCTTCAAAATGGTCTTTCTGGAACCCCACCTCATAAACAAGGTAACTGAAATTTTTCAAATCCATCCCCATCCCAAAAGGTGACAGTGCAGTGGCTCAGAGAAATCACGTTCGGTGGGATCTGAAATATTTTTTCCTATTGTGTTCATGAGGTAGGGTCAGAAGAAGATTATGTTGAAAATGATGTGGAAAAATAAGATAAAATATTCACATTATGAGTGAATGTTGAAATAGCTTGATGTAAACTCGTAACTTTGCTGATTTTCAATATTTTTAAACCATACCTTCAACTTCATTTGTTTGAGAACCCATCTCATGAATAAGGCAGGTGACATTTTTCAAATTCAGAACAAAAGGCCTCAATGTCCATGATTGCTACCACAGTTAAAATGGTAATACTACATCATTGGTTGTATGATTCCACACCCACTTTTAGGAAGTGGCATGCTGAGATCTTACAAACCCTTGAAACTGAGACACATAGCTCACTGGCAAGATAGGTATGATATAGTTATGCTGCAGTGCGTGCCACTTCTTACTCTGCTCTCTATCTCAGCCCATTCGGAGATGGCAGAGGTAGGGCAGGCTGGTATCTAGTTCTGCTCATTCTTCTGCCTTTTTCCTTGTCAAATATTATTTGTTTCCACCAGGACTACAAGATATGTTTTCACCTTTAGAATTGAGAGTGTTTGTATGCTCTGGGCCTAAGGGTTTGTTGGGGAAGGGGGTTCTTAGTGTTGTTTTGTGACCAGGGGTATTCTGTCTGTGTGTCTGCCACTGTTATGACATGTTCTGTATTTCTTGTTGGTTCAATAAAGTACATTAAACTGAAAACAAATTCAGATCAAAAGGTGATTTTGCAGTCACTCTGCATTACGTTCAGGTTGGGATTTGAAAATGTTCACCTACCAGGTTAATGACATGGGGTCAAAAAAACATTATGCTCAAAATTTATGGTCACAATATTAAAAATAAAAAAAAACAAAGTTGTGAATGTACATTGACGTTTTTCCATGCTTGCTCATAACTTTGTTATGATAAATATTTTTACTCAAAACATTTAACATAGCCATTTTTCACACCACCTTATAAATGTGACTGATGTCATTTTTACAGATTTTGGACAAACTGTGTTTTTGCACTTTTGGCATAAACTTATATTTTGACCATTGTGTCTGATGTCATGTTTATAAGGGGAGTCATAAAATAACTATCATAAAATTTGTGGTCAAAATAAAGAAAATTAAGAAATGAGTTAACAGCCAGCCCTTACCCCAGCAGGTAGTGATTTGTTATCCGGTACCAGTGTGCAAAGTTTGGGACAAGCTTAATGAGCCAACTGGATAGGCCAAGGCTGGTGGGATGATGGTGTCATGCAGCACCATCCTGCAGCCTGAAAAGGAAAAAGATGCAGGATTACCCACTTGGGCCCGAGTACCATAAGGTGAAAAAAATGCTTCTCCTGGCATAGGGCCCTGCACCTCTGCACCCATGGGTACAACAGGGACCTATGCTTTGGCTAACAGATTGACCTTGTGTGTCTGTATCTGTTGCCACATGAAAGTGCAGGGCACAGAGGGCCCTGCACTTCCACAGTTCTATGTCATAAGGGTGATTGCCGAATGGCGATCATCCTTATGGCGAGTGTACATTGCTGAAAGTCAGTTTTGGCAATGTGCAACTCCAGTGCCAGTGAAAGCAGTGCAAAAACTCAGTATTTTTCTTTTATGCAGGGGGCTGTGCCCCTTGTAGCCCCCTACTATATATTCTCAACTCCAGGGGGGTGCATGTCTGAGGGGGGGCGTCCATGGAAAAATAAAAATCCCTGTCTTGGGCCAGGCACAACAAAATATGTCAGATCCCAGCCCCAAACTCTGCATCCCCACCACCCCAGGCCAGGACCCACCCCACCATGCCATAATGCCAGCTAAGTAGCAATCCGCTGCACCACTTCTCACAAACCCTCCTGCCCCTTGATCGGCTCACTTGCTTGCCCCGTGTGCATATGTGCATGCGACATCCTGTCACCTTTCACAAACCCTCCCCATCCAGTCACCCTCACTATGTGCTCACCATCAGGGCAGTCGCTGCAAGTGGGTCACCGTTTTGGTAGGCGCCCACTTGCGGATAGCCAAACTCACAGGATACCCACTTCCACAGACCACCATAAAGACCCACAAATTCTTGACATCTATAGGCAGATGTAGTCTTCCTTAAATGCCTCTACATCAGAGTACATATGTATCTGCATCTGTTCATTCAGGTTCCAAAGAATATGATTCCACTATCTCAAAAAGAAATTAAATTTTTTCTGAAATTCTGATATGAAATTCTGCACAAAAACTGTATTAATGCACCAGTTAGGATTCAACTTAATGCCAACACGTATGTTGTTTGTCTTACCTGATTATGGCTGTCTGTGGTTGTGTCTGTGGTTGCTTGTCCATCAACTGCTCATCCAAATTTTGGAGGACTCTCAAAGACCTAGAAGGTCACAGCCCAGCTAGGTCACTTCCACAGAAGATTTCCTTTGATGGTTCCTCAACCACAGATAAACAAAAGAAACTGGACCTCCTCAATAATAATTTTGCCACAACGGGGTTAGCATTTGACACCTCCCAGGCAAATGGCCTTTGGGCACAGCTGTAGAATCAAGATCTTGCTTGCCTATCACAGGTCAAACCTTCACAGGAAGCTGTCTTCTGTTTGAACCTATCTCCATAAAACAGGGGAGGATCTATTGTTAGAACTGGACACCAGAAAAGGTGCTGGTGCAGACCTGATTGAGCCATATTACTTAAAATTGGTTTACTAAATCCTGTCTGCTCCTATTATCGACCATTTAAATTTTTCCCTGTTGCAGGGTGTCATCCCGCTAACCTGGAAGACAGCACATGTCATACCATTGTTTAAGGCCGATGACCCTAGTGACCTAAACAATTACCACACTATTTCTTTGCTTCCTGCTCTGTCCAAAATGTTATAAAAGGTGGTCAACTCACAACTCAGGCATTACAGTACCTTGAAAGACATAATCTTCTCAACCTGGTCCATTCTGGATTCAGACCATGTCATAGCACTTTATCTGCACTTGTCAAAGTCACTAATGACCAGCAAAAGGCCCTGGATACAAAAAATCATGGCTGTGCCCTGTTTCATGACCTAAACAAAGCATTTGATACTGTCTGCCATGGCCTTTTACTGACCATCCTCAGAAATCTTTGGCTGGATTTCTTGGCCCTGAATTGATTTTCTAATTACCTTGTAGGTCAATTCCAGAGAATTAAGACAGAAGGGGACCTTCCCCCTAAAACCACTCCTAAGAAGTGTTCCACAATCCTTGGGTCTATCCTTGGCTCCTTACTGTTTGCTCTGTACATTAACAACGTTAATGCAGGAATTATTTCTGCAAATATACATCTATTTGCCGATGAGTTGGTTCTGTACATTGACAGATGAACCCCGAGCTTGTTTGTAAGGATCTCCAAATAGACTTCAACATCTTACAGAAAAATCTTTTGCATTTAAAGTTACTACTGAATGCCAAGAAAATGAAGGTTATGCTCTTTTCTCTTTCAGTTAACAACTCTAAGCCTTCTAATCCTGGTATGGTACCACAGGTAATCACACTCCTAGGTGAGTCTCTGGAATTCATAACCAAATTCAAATACCAGGATCTTTGGATAGACCACAAACTATCCTTTGTGGACCATATTGATGAACTCTCAAAAAATTAAAACAGAGACTTGGCATCTTTTACCAGCTTAAACATATCCTTACCATCGAAGTTAAAACCAGGCTAGTCCAAACCACTTTTTTGCCGCTATTGGATTACACTGACTTCCTTTATGGGCATGGCCCGAGGTTTGCCTTGTCCAAACTTGAAACTCTGTACCATCATGCACTTACTGTAGATTTATAACTAGAGCTCCATATTGAACCCCTATAGGGAGAAGTACCAGGAGATAGGGAGAAGTACCAGGAGAAACAAAGGGAGGCAGGGAAGTCAGTAAGGGAAGCCAAAGCTCAGACAGAAGAACACATTGCAAAATCAGTGGTTAAAGGGGACAAAACCTTTTACAGGTACATAAGTGAAAAAAGAAGGTCAAAGGGAGGGATAGTTAGACTGAAGGGGGAGGATGGGAGCAGCGTGGAGGATGACAACAGTAAAGCTGACATATTGAACAGGTATTTCTGCTCAGTCTTTACTAAGGAAGAGGGGGGTAATGGGTCTGAAGGGAGTACAAGGGGTGAGAATGGTGCAGAAATGGACACAAGTCCCTTTACACGAGAAAGGGTCCTGAAGGAACTGGAAGTAATAAGAGTTGACAAAGCAATGGGGCCAGATGGGTGCACCCCAGGGTCCTTAAGAACTAAGAGAGGTGGTGGCTGAACCTCTGGCTATCCTGTTCAGCCAATCACTGGAAACAGGGAGGTACCCAAAGACTGGAGGACAGCAGATGTAGTCCCCTTATACAAAAGTGGGAACAAAGAGGAAGCAGGGAACTACAGACCAGTCAGCCTCACCTCGGTAGTGGGGAAGATCATGGAAGCACTACTGAAGGAGAGATTGGTGGAACATCTGGTTGTCAATGGACTACAGGACCCAAGGCAGCATGGTTTCACCAGGGGGAGGTCATGTCAGACCAACCTCATTGAATTTTTTGACTGGGTGACTAGGGAGGTGGAGCAGGGAGAGCAGTGGACATGGCCTATCTGGACTTCAGCAAGGCCTTTGACACTGTGCCACATAGAAGACTATTACACAAACTGGGAATATGGGTGTGGGCAGGACAGTAGTGTGGTGGGTAGGTAACTGGCTGGGTGGCAGGACACAGAGGGTGGTGGTAAATGGCTGTCACTCCACAGAGGAAGAGTGACCAGTGGGGTACCACAGGGATCAGTGCTGGGACGGTCCTATTCAACATCTTCATCAGTGACATTGCACAGGATATAGAAGGCAGAATTTCACTGTTAGCTGATGACACAAAGCTCTGTAACAGAGTAGACACACCAGAGGGTGTAGACAGAATGAGAAGGGACCTGCAGAAACTTGAAGAATGGTCAAGGGTTTGGCAGTTGAAATTCAATGCAAAGAAGTGCAAGATAATGCATATGGGGCACAAAACCCTGGCACAATATATCAGTTGGGGGTGAGGATATAGCATGCACCAAGCAGGAAAGGGATCTTGGGGTTGTCATCTCTGATGACCTCAAGGTAGGAAACAGTGTGACAAGGCATCAGGTAAAGCAAATAGGATGCTGGGATGTATAGGCAGGGGCATCACCAGCAGGAAAAGGAGGTCATAATTCCCTATACAAGACACTAGTGAGGCCCCACCTGGGTACAGTGTACAGTTCTGGAGACCATACCTACGTAAGGACATAGACAGGGTAGAGAAGGTTCAGAGGAGGGCAACAAAGATGGTGCATGGGTTGCATCACAAATCCTATGAAGACAGGTTGAAGGAACTGATCATGTACTCCCTGGAGAGGAGGGAGAGAGGGATATGATAGAGACATACAAGTATCTTACAGGGAGGAACAGGGTGCAGGAAAACACTATTTTTAAGCGAAAAGGTGTTTCAGGACTAGAGGGCATGGGATGAAGTTGGAGGAGGGCGATTCAGAGGAAACATGAGAAAGAATTTATTCACAGAAGGTGGTGGACAAGTGGGAGCCTGCCAGAGGAAGTGGTGGGGGCTGAAACAATCACGGGATTTAAGAATGCATGGGATAGACATAAAGGAATTCTAGAAGTCAGGAGTAAGGGGAAATAGACTTCTAGGAAAACAAACTGAACTTACAAGCTCAAATGGGCAGACTAGGTGGGCCATAGGCCCTTATCTGCCGACACTGTCTATGTATCTATGTATCTATGTAACCCACCATTGCTCACTATATACCAGGGTGGTGTGGACCTCTCTGTTTCCGACGCCACAAAAATGCTGCCTTCTGGACATACAGAGTCATTATTAATAAGCTCCCACAGTATATTTCTGACTGTCTGCCTGTCACAACCACTGGATACTACTCCCTAGTAAGCCTTATCCACATATCTCAGATAGTCTTTAAAGTCCAGATGCATTTTGGTGCAACAGCCATAAGCCATGCCCTCCCTATCATTTGGAATACTATGCAAAAACCTTTGAAGCTCACAGTCCTCATAAAACTGTCTTACTTCAAATCCCTGTTCCTAAGTGTTTTCAAGGAAACATGTAATTGCTTCCATTGAGTGTCTTCTTCCACCGACCACTGACTGACCACCCTAAGTATTGTCTTCCTTTGTTTTTTCCCAGGCCTGCTAGCAATATCCTCCTTCACTCACCTCCCCTGGCTACTTATGGCTTTCTTCTTCTACCCTTATCCATCTGTCTGTTTATTTCTGTATATCACTTGGAATCTGTAAATACTGTATATATAACTTGTTGATGTGTACCAAGTAATATCTACATATGAAATGTTGCCATTTGTTACTTCTTGTACTATGTATTGCATTGTTCTGATGACCTTGTGTTTTTTTACACATATTTTTCTAAATGTATTATCCACTTGTACCTTGCAAATGAGTCTTCCTCAATGGTGTTTCACCTGGTAAAATAAAGATTGATTGATTGATTGTGTAGTCCTGCCCATTTGCAACTTTGGGGGGGGGTTGGAAATCCTAATACCTCATTTCCCTATCCTTATAGTGTTAAGTTGAACCCTAACTGATGCTTTATCGTTTATTTTTGTGTTTTTTTTTGTAAAGAATGTACATACAGTACATATTTTGCGAAAAAAAAAAAAAAAGCTATGTTAATACACCAGTTAAGTTCAACTTAATATCACAAAAGTAGGAACACATGGCATTTGGGTTTCTTTTTTTTTAAATTGTATTTTATTGGTCAAGACAGGTCACCATCACATTTTTATAATCTATTTGCCGCAACATTTGGCCTGTGTTTCTTCCATATAACATGCCTTACATTATCCATTGTATTAATTCACAAAAATAAAGGAAATAATTCATTTATATAGACAGTTATCATGACTTCATGACTTATTAACCACTTTAAACCCTTGCTCTTTTCTATCTGGCTTACTTTACAAACCTTTGCAGTGTTACCTCGAAGTCAAGTTGAAACATTACTTTTAGATGTCATATACTTTCAACTTTTCCAGATCCCTTTCCTGCCAGACGTATCCATGAAGGACTATACTAAGTAGTGTTTTCTCCTCTCTTAATATGTACAGTGAATTAAATGGATTTACCTGGAGGGGAACCCAGGTGCCCCCACACCTCTGAAACCAGGCCCCGTCCATCTGGTATTGAATTATCCCTTGAGGAGTATACTGAAGGATCGCCTCCCACTTGTACAGATTTCCAAGGCTTCTTCTGGAATTGAAGGATTCTCCTCCAAATGTGGCCAGATCCTGGAAAACAAAACAAACATTTTATGCCTTCACTGCTTCCCCAGTGTCCTACTGGTCTTTTCCTTTTGGATGTCCATCCTGCTCCCCATCTCTCTTAATTCCTCGAGGAATCCTTCTGCCTTCTAGTATATTGTATGTGGCTTCACTCCTACATATCTTCCTTGTGTTCTGTCTATTTGTATCTATCTTCACCCGTATGTACTGTTTTCTGCTCTTCACTTCCTTCTTTCAGCCTGCTGTCTCCTGTGCTACTTCTTCCCTGTCTCAAATTCTTACTTTTCATTTCACTAAACATTTCAACCTTATTAACCTTGCACTGGCTTTTCTCTTAATCAGTCTCCCTACACCTTGGTATTGTAACCAAACCCTTTAGCAGGTTCCCTAATATCCCTTTATTCATATAACAACTGTTTCAGTACCGGAGTCCCTGCCAGGCTTTCTATTAAGTGTGCAAAAGGTAGCCACCTGGTATTGAATTTATCTGTGCCCAGATTTAGTCTGGCTGTCTTTTCCTCCATTGATTTGATTCTCTTACAAATAATGAACCAGTCTTTCACTCCAGGGGGTTGGCTTGTCATCCATTTTTGTATTATCGCTTTACACGCTACTGTAATCAAAACATTGTACAAGAATTTTTTGGCCCACCCTTATTCCTGTCAGGTATAGTCCAGCTATAGCACTCCTCACAACCAGACCCTGGGGAAGCTCCAAAATCTCCACAATTCTCTTCCATATCTCTTCCCAAAAATAATCATGCATTCTCCAAATATATGTAGTGCCGTACCCCTTTCCCCAGAGTTCCGCCAGCACCTGTTCATTTGACTTGTGCCCATATGTTTGGATTTGTCTGGTGTAATAAAGAAGCATGTTAAAATTGTCCACCTGAATTCTCTCCAGATCCCAGATGAAGTTGTGTGGTGAACTTCCGGCCAGATATGTAGCCATTGTTTCTGTCTTACTGTTTCTCCCATTTCTCTTTCCCATTGTTGTTGGATCACCTCAACCCCTTTTTGTATGGTTTCTTTGTTTAGTTCCATGTACAATCTAGAAACCCTGTGTGTGGTCTGTTGTGCTTGGATGAGTATTCTGAGTCCACTAATTAATTCATATTGTACTTCTGGCCCCATTGCATTTCCTTCTTGTGATTGTAAGTAGGACCTTACTTGTAAATACCTAAAAAGGTATTTTTGTGGCAGGCCATATTCTGTTTGCAGTTGTTCAAATGTTTTCATGTCCATCCCTGTTTTAAAATGCTCAGGGAGTTGCAATCCCTGTCTGGCCCATTATCTGTATCTGTGGTCTGAGTGTGCAGGTATGAACATTGTATCCTTCCAACGTGGTACCCATTGTGTTTGAGTATGTTGTATGTGCTGCTGCTTTTTGACTCTCAGCCAGTTCATGTATGTGTGCATTGTCCACTTATTTGTAAGTATTTCCAAGTCTTCCTTGGATGCTATGCTCCAGACCAGGGTCTGTAAGTGTGTAACTTTGTTGGTGTGCCTTTCTATATCTTTCCAGACCAGTTCCTGTGAACTATTCAGTATATCTATGAGTGGGATCAGCTGTGCTCCTCTATAGTACCCCAGCATATTTGGAAGCCCAAACCCTCCCACATGCTTATGCCTTTGTAGTATTTCCCACGATATCCTTGGCCTGCGATTGTTCCATATAAATTTCCTTAACACCCCATTAAGCTCCTTCCACTCTCTATCTGGAATTGCCAAAGGTAAACATTGATATAGAAACAAGAATCTTGGCAGTACGTTAATTTTAACTGTATTCACTCTGTCACTAAATGACATAGGAAGAATCATTCACTTTTTAATATCCGCAAAGACCTCTGTTTTTAACTTACTGTAGTTTACTGTATATAGTTTGCTGAGGTGCCTGGGTATTTGGATGCCCAAGTACCGAACTTGTCCCAGGTTCCATTTTCCTGGCAGTACTTGTTTCATGTCCCCGTCTATGTTCCCACTTATTTTTATTATCTCTGTCTTGGAGACATTCATTTTAAATCCTGAAATCTCACCATATTCCTTTGCTAGTGCTAAAAATATCTTTAGATTTGCCCTGGGGTTTTTCACATATATATCACTGTATCATCAGCGTACATTGACACCTTACTCTCCACTCCCCCACCTTCACACCATGCATCTTGCTTTGTCTAACTGCTTCCGTAAAGGGGTCTATACTTATGGCAAACAATAGTGGAGAATGTAGACATCCTTGTCTTGTTCCCCTCTCAAACTGTAATTGTTTAGATAATGTGTCATTTGCCCTAACCCTTGCCCTTGGATCCTGGTATAATAAATTTATCATTTTTTATCAATTTCTCCATGAACCCCATGCCTTTGAGTGTGGTCTTTAAAAATATCCAAGATAATCTATCATATGCTTTTTCAGCACCTATTAATGTGGCTACTTGGGGGTCCAGACTCATTTTACCTTTTTCTACTATGTTCAACATTCGTCTTATATTGTGTGTGAGGTGCCTTCCGGGTATGAAGCCCACCTGGCCTGGATGTATAATAGAATTAAAAAATTTTTGAAGTCTAGTGGCCATAATCTTGGAGAAGATTTTTAAATTCTGATTTCGCAAAGATGACAGGTGGTATGGCTCACATAACTCACTGCCCTTCATCTCCTTTGCTAAAACTATTATTGTGGCATCCTTCCAAGTCTGTGGAGCGACCCCTTCTTTCTGACAATGCCTAAGAACTGTTCTTAGGATGGGGGCTATTTATTTGTTACAGGTTTTATAAAAGTCTGACCTAAATCCATCCGGCCCAGGAGCCTTATTTGTCTTTAGGTCTTTTATTGTATTGAAAACCTCCTGGTTGCTTATAGGTTCATCTAAGCTTTCTGCAGCTTCTAGCATTAATTTCGGTAGTTTTAATGTTTCCAGAAATCTACCTGCCTTTTCTCTAACCTTTCCTTCCTCTTGCTTTTCTTTATATAATGATGTATAATAGTCTGCAAATTTATTTGCTATCTGGTTGGCTTCCATTTTATATTCCCTGGATCCCGGGTGATCTTTAATTTTCACTATTGTTCTGTCTGCTTCATTTTTCCTTAACCTGTATGCTAACAGGGCTGCTGCCCTCCCTCCCATCTCACAATACCTATGCTATGAGTATCTAAGCTGACCTTCTATCATATTATTTAAGATATTTTGTAACTCCTGTTGTGTTTTCTGTATGTCTAGTAATTTTTCCTGAGATGGTTTTTGCTTGTGTTCCCATTCTAATTGTTCTAATTTCTTTTCTAGGTTGTCCTGCTGTAGCTGCCTCTGTCTCTTTTTGTTGGATGCCCAGCTTATGATGTGCCCATGAAGTACTGCCTTCATCGCATTCCCAGACCATCTGCTGTTGTGCCCCCCCCCCGCATTTACCTCCTGATATGCTTTTATTTCTTGAATCATCTTGTCTTTGAAAGTCTTGTCATTCAATAAAGAATTATTAAACCTCCACAATGTCTGTTTCTTAAGTTGTGTAGTAAGAAGAGTAATTGAAATGGGGGCATGATCTGATATTATTGTTCAGTGAATATCACTCAACACTACTTTGTGTAGATGTGATATATATGTAAGAAACATATCTATTCTGGAGTATTTTTGTGTGGGTTTGAATAAAAAGTAAAGTCCCTTTCTGTTTTATACTGCTCCCTTCACATGTCAGCAAAACCCTGTTTAGACATATCATCTCTCAACATTTTGCTGGCTGCCTTGTTCTTTTGTATATTTTTAGATGTTCAATCTACTCTCGGATCCACCACACAGTTAAAATCTCCACCTACTAGTACCAGTCCCATTAGGAGTTGTGCTATTTTTTTGCAGAATTTGTTAAAAAATTCTTCTGCATTTGTATTAGGGGCATAGATATTCACTGGATGTATGTGTTGATCTTGTATTTGCCCCGATACTATGACCCATCTCCCTTCCTGGTCTGTTTCCATTTTCTGATTAGCCTATCCCAGTCCTTTTCTGATCAGTAATGCTACCCCGTTTTTTTTTGCAGATGGATGGGAGGAGGGCCACACCTCTCCCACCCATTTTCATTTTAACTTCAAGTGTTCTCCATCAGATAAATGTGTTTCCTGAATCAGTGCTACATCACTGTTTAATTTCTTTAATTCTGTTATTATTTTTGTACATTTCACCACTGAATTAATCCCTTTCTCATTCGGGGAAATTATTTTTAATCTATCCATTATCCATTATCTTGTGTTCTGAGAATTTGTCTTGGAAACCGATAAGAGTTACAACATCTTCCCAACATTTTGGTTCAGTCAGTCTGCCTTTGTGCATAACATTAACTAACAGCAACATCTTGACACTAAAACTTTCGTATCTATATACACCTCCTCCTCCACTTAGGAAAGGATAATTTCCTTCTCTCCATACTTTCTCCATTTTTTGTTTCTCCTTACAAGGTGACTAGGATTAATCGTGAGCCCATTAGGGTCATGTCTGCTCAAGTGTATGCAACCCTGAGCTTTGCTCACACTGTTCTGGTGAGCTTGGTCTATCCCAACAAAGATAGTCAAATAATCCCTCAGCTGTGAGATTAGTCAAAAACTGACTGAAACATAGAAACAGAGAATTTGATGGTGGATAAGGACCGCTTGGCCCACCTCGTCTTCCCATTTCCCTACCTAATGGATAAGCTGAAAATCCTAGTTAACCAACAGCCTACTTCCTCCTACCCCCCACTAGAATTGCCTTATGTCTGTCCCATGCATTCTTGAATTCCCCCACTGTTTTCACTCTATGACCTCCTCAGGAAGGCCATTCCATGCATCTACTAAATCAGCTCTGTGAAGAAATATTTCACATTACCTCTGAGCTGCCTCCTCTATCTTCAAATTCAGCCCCTTGTTCTTGCACATCTTTTTCTGAAAGATGCTACCCTTTTGGACTTTGTTGATTCCCTTGAGGGATATGAAAGTTTCTATCATGTCCCCCCTCTCCCTCCTTTCCTCGAGAATATACATCTTAAGCTCCTTTAGTCTTTCTTCATATGTCTTCTGGTGCAGACCCTGCACCAATTTGGTTGCCCACCTTTGGACAGCCTCCACCCTGTCTATGTCTTTGCAGAGATGGGGTCTCCAGAACTGTACACAGTACTCCAGATGTGGTCTTACCAACTGTCAGTACAGAGGGCTAACAACTTCCTGTTTTCTACTGGTGATGCCTCTCCCTATGCAAGCCCTCCTTACTGCCTTCTCACATTGCTGGCCCACCTTTAGGTCATCTGATATGACTACCCCCAGGTCCCTTTCCATTTTTGTTGTTCTCAGTATCTCACCACCCATTGCATACTCTTCCCCTGGGTTTTTGTTTCCCAGGTGCATTACTTTGCACTTCTTTGCATTGAATCTAAGCTGCCATACATCTGACCATTCCTCCAACTTTGCCAAGTCCCTTTTCATCCTTTCCACCCCACCTTGTGTATCAACCCTGTTGCAGATCTTTGTGTCATCTGCAAAGAGACATACTTTTCCTTCCAGTCCCTCTGCAATGTCACTTATAAAGACATTAAAAAGGACTTGCCCCAGAACTGAACCCTGCGGTACCCCACTAGTAACCCCCCTTTCTTCACTGTGGACTCTATTTACTATTACCCACTGTGTCCTGTTGTCCAGCCAGTGTTTTACCCAGGCTACCACCCTGGGACCCACTCCCAGGCTGGCTAATTTGTTTATTAATCTTTTGTGTGAGACTGTGTCAAATGCCTTGCTAAAAGTCTAGGTGAGCCATGTCCACAGCCCTCCTGGTCTACTACTTTGGTCACCCAGTCAAAGAAATCAATTAGATTTGTCTGACATGACCTTCCTGCTGTGAATCCATGCTGCCTTGGGTCCTGTGCCCCACTGGCCTCTAGGTACTCAACAATTCTTTAGTTCAGTGATTTCCATCATTTTCCTTACCACAGAGGTCAAACTGACAGGTCTGTAGTTTCCTGCCTCTGTATTGCTCCCACTTTTGTGAAGGGGAATCACATCCACCCTCATCCAGTCATCAGGTACCACACCATCCTCCCACGATTTTTAAAAACGGTAGTCAGTGGTGTTACTAGCTCTTCCCTTAGTTCTTTTAGAATTCTGGGGTGAATCCCATCAGGCCCCATTGGCCCAGGATATTCCCCCACTCTCCTTTTCCAATTATCCCTCTGCACAATTTCCCCCTTTCTATTCTCCCTGGGTCCGTTTACCCCTTCCCGTCATGTTCTTCAGGCTGTGGTTCACTTCTGGTACCCCCCAAGCAAGTACTCACTCCGTTCGCTTCCCTCTCCACATGATTATAGTTACATGGGAGAAGATGGAATCCCTTCCAGACCACCTCTTGGGTCCCTGGATTCGATCATTCAGGTCTATCCTCCATTGATGCATGTCACCTATGTCAAAGATAAGCATATATGGATGATTTTTTTTTAAATCCCCTTTTCTGTTTCTTCTTTCTACCCCCCTTGCACTTTTTCATGCTACCCTACTTCCCCTTTGTCCCCTCTTTTCCACTGTATGTCATTTGCTGTTTTGCCCCTTCCCTTTCTAAGCAATGTTCCCGTCTCCCCTCCACCGTGTTCATCCTCAGTAATTACCAGATCAAATCTTCCCTCCATCTCTCTGGACCCCAAATTACTTCTACTTTTCTTCCCTCCAATCCTTAGTGTATTCTGTAACCCTCTATACCCCCTTCCTTCTACCCCCCCAACGTGGTTCTTAAGTAACTGCCCTTTCCCGCTATCGAGACTCTGTCTCCAGTTATTCTGACAGTGCCACTCTTCTTCTCCTACTTAACGCCACTTCCAAAACCCACTCCTCCTGTGGGAAATATCATTAAGACGGGAAAAAAGAAAATACAGTAAAAACCTGAGTACAGTCCCTGGTTAACCACAGTCTCATTTCTTCTGTGTCTTCTCCCGGTTATCTTTTCCATCTTTGCTGGCTGCAGCTGATCTCAGAAGCTGTTCTATGTCCATTTTCATATGCGTAGGAAATTCTGATTCCAACCTTTGCCTTTTTCTTCCTGGTCCGGCTTGGTTCCACATTGTCAGTCAAATCTCCATTTCCAGTCATTCCATCATTTGAGCTGGGCAGATAATGCACCACTTTGCTAGCTGTTGCACTACTGCTGGTACACTGTCATATATTTGCACTCTCTTGTCTGTAAAAATTCTGAGCCTTGCCAGGAAAAGAACCTGCGCCTTCAAATTCTTCTTTTCCCTCAGTTGTTTCACTATGCTCCTTGCCTCCTGCCTCTTTGCTTGCAGTATTGGGGAGAAATCTTGACTGAAAAACACTGGTTGGCCATCATATAGAATTTTGCCCTGCTCCAGGCTGTCTGTAGTATGGTTTTCTTTGTTTGGAAATGCAGGACTCTAACAATTATTAATCTAAGACTCTAACTATTGTCCTTAGGTTTCGGTCCTAACGAACGATGTGCCCATTCCATAGCTAGATCTGAGTTCACTGGTAGTTTTAGCACCAAGGTTATGAAGTGCTTGACAAAGGCCAACATACTTTTGAAGGTGTCCTCTGCCTCCTCCCTAACTGCATGTAGCCAAAGGTTGTTCCATCTTGCTCAGTTTTCTGCATCTTTCATTATAGCTTGAGTTTCCCTGTCTCTCTGCATTAAATAAAGGGGCAATCTTGAATATGTCCCTTGTTCATCCACAATTTCACCCATCTGCTTCTGCATGATGCTGATTTTTCTATCCATCATTTTTAAGTGCATTTTAAGGTCTGCTAAAGCAGATTCTAGTATGTGGACTGTATTTATTACTTTTCCGATGGTTGTCTCCAGAGAGGACGCTTCCTCCTCATCCTCCTTGAAGTCTCTTTCTGGTTCCAGTGAGGCATTCAAGACCAGTGATTGCAGCCTTGAGGATCGTGGCCCTGCTGATCTCATGGAGATTTTTTCCTCCGATGCCATCTGCCTTAATTTCGCCACTGAGGTTGCTGGACCCATTTAACCCCCTTTGTACACCATTCCAGTGCCCTTTTCTAACTTTGTCTACACTTGGGATACATTTTTTCACTATTTTAATTTACTTTATTGAGAGTGGGATCCAGGAGTCAATTTCAACCACCATTTCTCAGTGCATGACATCACCGGAAGTGGCATTTGGGTTTCTAATCCTAACTCCCCACTCCACCCCCCATCCCAAGCAGCAAAAGGAGAACATTTTAGTGTTTGGGGTCTCTGGAGTCTTGGCATATCAGTGTTGGGGGTCTTCCTTGAGGTTGTCAATCCCAATGCTTCACCTCCACCCAATTCTGTAGCCTCTAGTCCAAAGCACAAGCTACAGCTCCATGCCTGTGCCTAATAGTGATACACTCTTCAAAGGTAGAGAAGTATGTCTTGGCACATGTTGCCAACAAAATCTGTTGTAGCTGTCTTGATGCAGGACCTTGCAGCCCTGTGTGAAGAAAATGGATAATTTTTGATCTTGTTTGCTCAGGGGAGGGGGTTGTCATTAGGGATGACAACCCCAAGGAAGACCATGAACTGATTAGCCAAGATTCCAGAGAACAAACATACTGATGTTTTTCCTTTTGCTACTTGGGGTGGAGGTGGTGGGGTGAGTTAAGTTAGAACCCCTAACACCATATTTCTCTTACCAGAAAAGGTTGAACTCATTGGTGTAATAATGCATTTTTAAGCAAAGAATGTCTTTTCTTTTTGAGATAGTGGAATTGTATATTGATTCACACAGCTCCCTTTGAGACCCGCATGAGCAGATGAAGATGTGCAGGGCCCTCTGGACCCTGCACCAAGGGAAGACTCCATACACCTACAGAAATGCAGCTATGGAAGTCAAGAATTGATGGGGCTGTCTGGTGGACTGCAGAGGTGCAGAGCACTCTGGGTCCTGTGCTTTCATGTGTCCACAGACATGGAGTCACAGTGCAAAGAATTCATCTCTCAGATGAAGCACAGTGTCCTCTGAAACCAAAGGATACAAGGGTGAAGGGCCCTCTGGTAAGAGAAGAATTAACTTCACTAAATGTAATTGAGCCCATGCAGAAAACCCTGCACCTTTGCTTTCCAGGCTGTGGGGTGGTGTAGCATGACAGCACTGTCCCTCCATTGCTAGCACATACAGCTGGGTCCCTGAGCTCACCTTGAACTGAGCTCACCAGCAGAGGATTATGAAAACTCTACCCACTAAGATAACAGATTTTATGACACACAGTGTTTCTTAATGATTATTATTATTTTTTGACACCAAGTTTTCAAGATAGTAATTCTATGATTACTCCTTATAAACATGACATGTGGCATTTATACAATTTGGCAGAATTTTTTTTTGCACCACATGTGTGGAAACATGTCTTGTATAGGATTTGAAAAACGACACCCGTCATGATCATGAGATGGTGTGGAAAAATGGATATTTTTAAAATTTTGTGGGAAAATATTGAAAATTAACAAGGTTATAAGTGAAAGTTGAAATATTTCAATATTCACTCATAACTTGATTATTTTACCATATTTTGACACCATATTTTTATCATTGTCTTCTTATGACCCAATGACATAAATCTCGTAGGTGACAATTTTCAAATCCCAGCAGAAATGTGATTTCATGGAGCAACTGTGGAATCGCCTTTTGGGACAAATTTGAAAACTTTCTCCTGACTTGTTCATGAGGTGGGGTCCAAAAAAAGCCATGTTGAAAGTTTAGTGGAAACACATTAAAAAGTAGCAACATTATAGGTGAACATTGAAATATTTCAACATTCATTATTAGTTTGTTGATTTTGACATACTGTATTTTGATATCAAATTTTCAGCATAGGCATCTTATGATCCCACCTCCTAAACCCAATAGGTTTTAGGATAAATAAATCTATGACACTTTCTAGGACTGTAAGATCAAACTAACAATGAAATAATTGTGTCTCCTCCTGAGAAAGATTGGAGATAGAAACTATTAGGAAGCAACAAGGGAAAAAGTCTATGGATTTTCTAGAGGTAGGAATGGAGCTGCAAAAGAAAAAACATAAAGGAGGGTACAAAAGGAAAAGGAGGAAAGGTGGTAGAACGAACCAAAAGAAGAGACGCAACACAAACACAACCCCAATTCTCAGTGCAAACTAGGATCTTAAATGTATCCCTACACCCATGATTAATGAATTTGATCTATTTATATTTTTCAGAAAAATGCACCTCAGAGATTTTTTTTCTGATAAACCCACTGAAAGTTTCAATCAAGTCCTATTTCTTGTGGCAAAGGAAACAATGAGATGTAATAGAAATATATTATTAGAAGGTGAAATGGAATATGCTGACAAAATCCACAGTGAGATGGTATTGAGTCACACTGAGGTAGCAATGCAGATCTGGATATCACAAGACGCGTTGAACCTGGAGATCCTGGACTCAATGTACAGTGAAAATAATGACATTAATCTTGATATATCAGATAATAATATAGTGCAACATTATCAGGCAAGTAAAGTATTAACAAACAATGTTGATCAAAATCAGGAAAAGAGGCATACATTATACAAGAAAAAAACATGAACCTTTTGTCCAGATTCAAACAACAGTAGTATTAAAACATTTGAAAAGTTGTGATGTCACAGATTAGACATATTAATGAGAAAAAACTGCGAAATCAACACACATAAAAATATAACATCTTACGAAATGAAGACCATTAAGGAATTTAAAGAAGAAAACAAAAACACAAACAACAAAGGAATAATTGTAACAGTGGCCGATAAGGGAAGCAATTTGGTTACACTGTCAGATTCATTATATGTAACGATGGTTAACAACCTATGCAGTGACAACATGATATATTTAAAATTATAGGACAATTCAATTAATTGATTCCAAAGAGAGTTACATTCAATACTTCTGGGAGCATTAGAGGTGGGAGCCATCAGTGAAAATGAATTTGACCTTATCTGGACCCCAAACCCCGTCCTTCCTGTGCTATATGCACTTCCCAAAATTTACAAGAATTTGCAACACCACCTGGATGCCTGATTGTTTCTGGGGTAGCATCTTTCACAGACAAATTATCACAGTTTGAGGACTACTGTCTCTTTTTTCTATATAGATTTTTATCCACTTTTTCCCCCATTTTCTTCCCATCCACATAACCCAGGCATATGCATGCATGTTTAGGCATGCGCATGCCATGCCCTCAGGTGCCCTTCTCACTGCTGCCCCTCCCACCCATGCTACCCACTGACCTCCACCCAGTGGAGCAGAACTATGGGGGGTAACAAACCACCCCAGGAGAGGATAGCTGCCTTGGTTGCTCAACCTGCCCTCCCTCCCTCCCCATGCTGACTCTTCAATGAACTGAGGTCATTCCCAAACCTAGATCATTGGCATGGTGCAAGGTAAGTCGTCCAGCACCTCAACCTTCAGTGCTACCATGCCAGCTGAGGACTACTTTCTAAAAGTAGAAGTTGTCAAACTGAGATCCTACCTCAGAGTCACTTGGGATATTTTAAACAAACTCAGCAACTTGATTGGAAGGGAAGAGTTTTGTTGGATTGCTACAGAAGTTGACACTCTGTACACAATTATACACCACAAAGATGGGATTTCAGCAGTTCAATATTATCTGACCAAAAATTGAAACTCAGGACCCATTGGTCTCACAGTAAGCACAACTGAGATTGTACTCGGACATAATTATATTGTGTTTAAAGGTCAGATTTATCTACAGGCATGTGGAACCACTATGGGGACCTATATGGCCCCCTCCTATATAGGACTCTGTGTGGGACTCTGGAAGGAGGACACTATATACTCAAAAGACTTTCCATATGCAGACGACATCATCATATGGTTTAGATACATTGATAATGTCACCTGCGTATGGAAAGGGAGAGATGTATGAGTAACAGAATTTGTAAAATGGTTGAACGAGAACAATAGGGGGTTACAATTTACTGGGAGGAGTGAGAGAAGTTTAATAGACTTTTGTGATCTGAGCCTTAAGGGAATGGAAATAAACCAGTGCAGATTAGAGGATTTCCAAAGGAGGCAGCATGTAATGCTCTTTTACATCGTGAAGTGCACATCCCTCTAAGTTAAAAGATTCAAGAAGAAATTGCAGTGAACGTGAATGCATGAGAAACAGAAAAGCTACTGGAAAGATTTGCCCGGTGGAGATATGATCAGGAGAAATTACTAGCAACATGAAACTAAGTTGGAAATCTAGCTAATGCACCTTTACTGAACAGCAAAAACAAAAGGAATTATGCCCTACAACCTATAAAATTGTCATTAGTATATAATAGAATAGCTGTTCAGATCTTTCAGTAATACATAAGAATCAGCAATTACTAAAAAGTTATACAAAAGAAGGAAATCATGTCCAAGAAAGATCACATTTAAGTTTTAAAAAGGGTTAAAATCTGAATGACAATTTAATTAATAGCCAATAGAAGAAAAGAGAAATTCAAACAATAAAATGCTACCAGCATCAAAACCAGAGTTCAAGGTGTGTAACAGATGCAATGTCTATAAGGTAGCAAAAACTATGAACATATTTGAATATCCATTGACTAAAGAAAAATATATAGATATACAGTAAGAGAATTAATAACTTGTGACACACCATTCATTGAATATTACATCACTATGCTCCTGTAACAAAATTTCTGTAGGCATAACAGTAAAACCAGTTAAACCAGTCAAACAATGTGTACAGGAGCACATAAGAGATATTACAAAGGCATGCCCAGACAGCTCATTAAGAATACATTTTAAAGAATATCATGATTCTGCTGTTAGGGAAATGGTGTAGACCATTTAAAGAAACTGCTCAAAGAAGAGACCCTATGGATCCATAGACGTCAGTGTTTAAAAGCAAAAGGGCGTAATGAGAAATTTGATTTAAAACCTTTCCTTTAAGTAACAGTGATACAGTATGTGAAAAATTTTGGTCAGCCATTGCAGTAAATATACAGGGCATCAAAACAAGAAATGTTTAGATTATAGTAGGATCTCAGATTCTAAAGGAGTGAAGATTTCACATTTGGTGGCACAGATAGTTGTATTAACATCCAACTGTCAATATAAATACTTGATCCAGGTCTTGTATTCTTGGCCTTCATTATGTGAAGGGAAGTATTTTCCAACTCACTATTGCAAATACTAGTCTAGCACAGTTCTATCCCAAAAGGGTACAACCTCATTTATGAAAGAAATTGATGATTCGATTTTGCATTTTTATATACTGCCTTTAGCTTGAACAAATGTTCTCATGTTCTCATTTATCTGTCTCAGATTGACTCTCCAGGTTATCAGCTCTATATCCATCATTAACTATTTCCCATTTTCTAAACCCATCCTTTATCACCCCTATCATCCCTTTCCCTCTCCCACTTTCCCTCCCCCCCCCTTCTTTCCCTTTTGTTTTCTCTTTTTTCTTTCAATGGCTTTTTTGCATAAAAGAAAGATTTGATGAAAAAATATGTTTTAATCACTCACTGGAATGTATATCATTTTCACTTTGCATCACTCTCGGTAATGATAACAAGCTTCTAAGGATCTTTAGTGATGAAGGAATACAATAAAAATATATTTTCTACATTCTTGTGAATACAATTTAACAGATGAGGCAGTCTCTTTCATGTGGAGGCATTGTTTTACTATTAAATATTTTAATAAAATTTAGATTTTTTATTACATTTAGATTTAAACAACTTCATGCAAAAAAAGAATGTGATCATGACAAGAAGGACCAGATACATCATTATCCCTCAACAAGGGAAATGGCAAGAAGCTTAAATACGGCCCTGCTTCTTGAGAGTTGGAGTTCTGACACTGGATACTTTACATTATATTTTCTGCTTTGGATGGTTTATTGAGAGAGATTCGCTATGTTGTTTTGCAGTGTATATAAACTGACTGCACACAATAAATGGATAAATTGGACATCACAGACACATTTATCCATGATGCTGGTTATATCTCTCAGTGGCTATGGGGATTCAAACCCATGTAGAAGTTTGCAAAAAAAAAACTTTCATTGGTGGAATTGAAGCGAAAGTCAATCTTTTGCTTCCGTGGAATTTCTGAAATCCATTTCCAAAATTTCACAGAAATTCTATCTGCTCTCCATCACTACTGAATGTTGGATGCATAATGAAAAATTTACAATCACCAGCTGCACCAAGGTCTGTAGTGCCCCACCCACGATGGTCGCCAATCACTGCTGATGTATTATAAATGAATTCCCTGCTGGCTTGCAGTCGCTCCTCCCACCTGATCACCCATAACAACATTAGAACATGACAGCAGATAGAAACATAGAAACATAGACTTTGACGGCAGACAAGGACCGCTTGGCCCACCTAGTCTGCCCATTTCCCTACCTAGAGGATAAGCGGCAGATCCTGTTTAACCAACAGCCTATTTCTTCCTACCCCCCACAAAAATTGCCTTATGTCTGTCCCATGCATTCTTGAATTCTCCCACAGTTTTAGACCCCACAACCTCCTCAAGAAGGCTGTTCCATGTGTCCACCACCCTCTCTGTGAAAAAATACTTCCTCACATTGTCCCTGAGCTTTAAATTGCTTCCTCTTGTTCTTGCACATCTCTTTTTCTGAAAGATGCTATCCTCTTGGACTTTGTTGATTCCACTGAGATACTTAAACATTTCTATCTTGTCTCCCCTCTCCCTCCTTTCCTCAAGGGTATACATATTAAGCTCCTTTAGGCTTTCCTCATATGGCTTCTCTTGCAGACCCTGCACCCTTTTAGTTGCCCTCCTCTGAACTGCCTCCATCCTGTCTGTGTCCTTGCAGAGATGGGGTCTCCAGAACTGGATGCAGTACTCCAGATGGGGTCTCACCAACTGTCTGTACAGGGGGATAACAACTTCCCATTTTCTGCTGGTGATGCCTCTCCTATACAACCCAGTATCCCCCCAGCCCTCCCACCGCTTTCTCATTGCTTGCCAACCTTAACGTCATCTGATATGATTACCCTCAGGTCCCTTTCCATTTTGTTGTTGTTACTACCTCCCCCCATTGTGTAATCTTCCCCTGGGTTTTTGTTTCCCAGGTGCATTACTTTGCACTTCTTTGCATTGAATCCAAGCTGCCATACTTCTGACCATTCCTCCAACCTTGCCAAGTCTCTTCTCATCCTTTCCATGCCTCCTTGTGTATCAACCCTGTTGCAGATCTTTGTTTAGTCTGCAAAGATGCATACTTTTCCTTCCAGTCCCTCTGCAATGTCACTTATAAAGACATTAAAAGGACTGGACCCAGTCTGAACCCTCGGTGCCCACTAGTAACCCCTCTTTCTTCAGAGTGGACTCCATTTGCAATTACCTTCTGTGTCCTGTTGTTCAGCCAATGTTTAACCCAGGCTACCACCCTGGGACCCACTCCAAGGCTGGTTAATCTGACTACTAATCTTTTGTGTGGGACTGTGTCAAATGCCTTGCTAAAGTCTAGGTAGACCATGTCCACAGCCCCAGATGGGGACCTTATGATCCATCTTGTCTGCCCATGAATCCTACACCCGCCTCTATAGGTTGCTTGTTTTGTTTTTACCATTGTATCGGTCCCATGCGTGTTTAAATTCATTCACTGTCCTTGCTGCAACCACCTCTGGGAGAAGTCTGTTCCATGGGTCTATCATCTTCTTCATTAGAAAGTACTTCCTGACATTATTCTTAGCCTTCCCCCTCTCAGGCACAGGTTGTGCCCTGTGGTATGTGCCTCTTTTTTTTGTCTGGAACAGGTTGTCTGCCTGAACTGTGTTTATACCTTTGACGAATTTGAATGTTTCTATCATGTCCCCCTTGTCCCTTCTCTGTTCCAAGGAGTACAAGTTCATGTCTCTGAGTATAGATTCATATGGCTGGTGACGGAAGCCATGCACCATCTTAGTGGTCCTTCTCTGAATAGTCTCCAAGTGCTCCTTGTCCTTCTTTAGGTGTGGCCTCCAGAACTGGACATAGTATTCCAGGTGTAGCCTCACCAAGGATCTATAGAGTGGGATGATTAAATAAAAATTCCAAGGAATCACTGGTGGCCAGCAGTCTATCCCCCCACTCAATCACCCACCCTGCTGTCCAGTGAACCCCCCCAATCCCAATCCTCTGCTGTACAGCAAAAGAAAAATTATCCCTGGTGGTCTAGTGAATCCCCATCCCCAATCCCCTTTCTGTGAAATAACATTTTATTCCCTGGTGGTCTAGGGCACCCCAACCCCCCCATCCCTTCAGGTAATGCCCCATCACCCCTTTCCCCTCATCCCAACCCTGAGCTGGTGACTGGAACAGCCCTCCTCTCTCCTCCATGTCCGGCAGCCCACAGAGCTGTCATTGAATGAGCACAGGCTTGTACAAGCACTCACTCATTCATTGACAGCTCCATGGTCTGCCAACTATAGAGGAGAGAGCATGGCTGTGCTTGTCACCCAGTTGAGTCTGGGATGGGAGGAGCTGGCTGATGGGACATTGCCTGCAGAGGTGGGGATACACTGGACCACCATGTAATTAAATTTTAATTCACAGACTGGGGATTGGGGACCACTACCAGGGGAAATGTCTTTTTTTTTTTTTTACTATATGGCAGGGGATCACAATGGGGGGATTACACTGGCACCAGGACATGATGTCCTGGAAAGGTCAGGTGGGAGATGGGGTGGGAGGAGAGACTGCTAGCCACCAGGGATTTATTATTTTTATTTTGGGCCAGGCTTAGAGGGGCAGCACTGGACACTAGGTAACTTTTTTTTTCTTCTGCCTATAGGTGAGCGGAACAGGGTGAAATTTCATGCAAAACATTTAGAAGTTTTCCGATTCAACACAGGCGGACGTTCTGAAACTTCTGCAAAAGTTGTAAAATTTCATGGTAGCTCCACTAAGGCAGAAAACAAACTAATTTTGCACACCTCTAAACCCATGTGAACTGTTTAGCCCATGTGTTTACTGACATGTCAGACAGGCATTTAGATTAATATTTCATATCAACTTAACTGATAGTTTTTAAAAATGTTCCTTGTGAGCACCTCATTTGTGGTAATACTTGTTAGTAGACACTGGACTTTTTCTGTCATTTTGACTCTGCAACTTTAAGAAATGTCTTAGTCACACTATAGAAACATAGACTTTGACAGCAGATAAGGACCACTTGGCCCACAGAATCTGCCCATTTTCCTACCTATTGGATAAGCTGAAGATTCAGGTTTGCCAACAGCTTACTTCCACTTCCTCCTACCCCCACTATAATTGCCTTATGTCTGTCCAGTGCATTCTTGAATTCCCCCACTGTTTTTGACCCCACAACCTCCTCAAGAAGGTGGTTCCATGTGTCCACCACTCTCTCTGAGAAAAAATATTTCCTCACATTGCCCCTGAGCCATCCCCCCTCTATTTTTGAATTGTGCCCCCTTGTTCTTGCACATCTCTTATTCTGAAAGATGCTACCTTCCTGGACTTTGTTGATTCCCTTGAGGTACTTGAAAGTTTCTATCATGTCCCACCTGTCCCTCCTTTCCTCAAGGGTATACATATTAAGCTCTCTTAATTGCTCTTCATACGGTTTCTGATGCAGACCCTGCACCATTTTGGTTGCCCTCCTCTGGACCACCTCCATCCTGTCTATGTCCTTGCACAGATGGGGTCTCCAAAACTGCAAACAGTACTCCAGATGGGGTCTCACCAATTGTCTGTACAGAGGGATAACCACTTATCATTTTCTACTTATGGTGCCTCTCCCTATGCATCCCAGTATCCCCCCAGCTCTCATTACTGCCTTCTCACATTGTTTGCCTACCTTAAGGTCATCTGATATGATTACCCCAGGTCTTTTTCCATTTTTGTTAGTACCTCCCCCCTATTGTGTACTCTTCACCTGGGTTTTTGTTTCCCAGGTGCATTACTTTGCACTTCTTTGCATTGAATCTAAGTTGCCATACATCTGACCATTCCTCCAACCTTGTGAAGTCCCTTTTCATCCTTTCCACCCCCCCTTGTGTATCAGCTCTGTTGCAGATCTTTGTGTCATCTGCAAAGAGGCATACTTTCCCTTCTAGACCCTCTGCAATGTCTCCCATAAAGACATTAAAGAGGATCGGACCCAGTGCTGAACCCTGAGTACCCCACTAGTAACACACCTTTCTTCAGAGTGAGTTCCATTTACTATTACCCTCTGTGTCCTGTTGTGCAGCCAATTTGTTACCCAAGCTACCACCCTGGGACCCACTCCGAGGCTGGCTAACTTGATTATTAATCTTTTGTGTGGGAGTGTGTCTAGGTAGACCATATCCACAGCCCCTCTCTGGACTATTACTTTGGTCACCCAGTCAAAGAAATTGATTAGATTCATCTGACATGACCTTCCTGCTGTGAATCCATGCTGCCTTGGGTCCTGTTCCCCGCTGGACTCTAGGTACTAAACAATTCTTTCTTTCAGAAGTGATTCTATCATTTTCCCTAACATCGAAGTTAAACTAGAAGGTCTGTAGTTTATTGCTTCTGCATTGCTCTCACTTTTGTGAAGGGGAATCACATCTGCCCTCCTCCAGTCCTTAGGTACCACCCCATCCTTCCATGAATTGCTAAAAAGGGTGGTCAGTGGTGTCACTAGGTCCTCCCTTAGTTCTTTTAGGGTTCTGGGGTGAATCCCATCAGGCCCAATTGCTTTGTTCACCTTGAGTTTTAGGAGTTCTTTCAGGACCCTTTCTTCTGTAAATGGACTGGTGGTGACCCCCCTGCCCAGAGTGTTTCTCCTCCTCCTCTTCTTCTTTTGTGAATACTGAGCAAAAGTATTCATTCAGTATCTCTGTCTTTTTACTGTCTCCCTCTGCCCACCTCCCCTCCCCTTTATTAAGCTTCACTATCCCTACCTTGACCTTTCTTTGCTACCTAATGTACCTATAATAGGTTTTATCCCCTTCATAACTGAGTTGGCTATCTTTTCCTCAGTTTGTGCCTTTGCTATTCTGACTGCCTTTCCTGCTTCCCTCTGCTTTAATTGATACAGTGCCCTGTCCCGCTCCTTCTGTGTGTCCTTGTTCTTCTTGAATCCTATCTTTTTCTCACTAACCATTCCTGCCACCTCTTTTGAGAACCATAGTGTTTTTTTACTCCGTTTTGTTTTCTTTATTTGTTTCATACAAAGGCTTGTTGCCTCCATGATGTCAGTTTTGATTTTTCTCCATTGTTTATCCACTTCTCCTTTCTGGCCATTTGCTAGTGCATTTCTTAGGTATTCACCCATTTTGCTAAAGTCAGCCCTTCTAAAGTCCAATATCTTCATTTTTGTATGGCTTGCCTCCATGGTTGTGCTGATTTTGAACCACACTGTGTGGTGGTCACTTGTTCCCAGATGGCTACCCACTTCTAAATCTGTGATCCTCTCCCCATCTGGGACTATCATGTCACCTTTCTTGAAATACTATTATTGTAGTAGTAACCTGAACTTCTTTTCTTGATTTTTCTTGATTCTAGAAAGGGCTTGGCCCACAGATGTGCCTTTCCCTGGTTTGGTGAAAAATATTAATCCACTCCAAAGTTATTATTAGGCATGTGTAAACCTCACAACAGCACACTACCTGTCATGCATTATTGCTTAAATGGAACTCATGCATAGTTCAGTGACTACTCCACAATCCATACACCATTCTGGGGGAGCACAGCTCCCCTATGGATGCACCCTCAGAGAAGACTGATGACAACTGTCACAAGGGAGGCCCACAGGAAGGAGGCAGAGGACACCACAGGGAAAGGAAGCAGCTCCTGGTGGGGGACTCAATTATTAGGGGTATAGAACTGGGGGGAGCTGGGAAAACTGAAAGTAAGGTGCCTGCCTGGTGCCATGGCTTGAGGGACAGGAAGCGCATCCTTAGGGATCACAAGGACAGCTGCAAGGAGTCTGAGCTGGACGTAATTGTCCACCTAGGGACAAATGACTTGGCTCATCATGAGATTAGAGCAGTGCAGAAGGACATTGCAGAGTTGGGGAGGGGCCTAAGACAAGTAGCACACACAGTATCCTTCTCAGAGGTGCTGCCTGTCAAAGGCATGGGGGAGGCGAGGGTAATTAGCACCATGCAGTTTAATGAATGGTTGAAAAAATGGTGTGGAGGACAGGGGTTTGGCTTCATTGGGGACTGGGGTTCCACCTGGAGGGACACCAGCCTATACTGGCAGGATGGTCTGCATCTGCCCAGGAAGGGAACAAGTCTTTTGAGCAATCGGTTTAAATGCTTCATTTGCAAGCTTTTAAACTAGTCAAAGGGGGAGGCACTGACAAGCAGCAGGAAAATCCCAGCCTCTCCCTACAAAACAGGGTACTAAATGAGAAAAAGACTGAGGTAGAACGGTCAGTGGGGGATGCTGCAACAGAAGGTAAAGCCATCAAAAAATGGAGAGCAATGAGTACCAATTCCCATAGTCTGGGTAACAAGCTTCCTGAATTAGTGGCCTTGATGGAGGAGGAACAACTGGATATCGTGGCAGTCACAGAAACATGGTACACACAAAACCATGACTGGGATGTAAACATACCAGGATACACTATCTACAGGAGGGACAGGGAGGGTAAAAGAGGAGGAGGAGTAGTTCTTTACATAAGGGAAGGAATAAAAGCAACAGAACAAAAGGGTAAACAGGGAGGAGAAGAAGCACTGTGGGTAAATTTGGAGACAGGCAATGGCACCACAATCCGCGCAGGGGTTGTATACAGACCCCCTTCTCAGGGGAGGAAATGGACAAGGAAATGATAGAAAGTATACTTAGAATGGCACAAAAAGGGGAGATATTGCTGATGGGTGATCTGAATATGCCAGATGTTAACTGGAGTGCAGTTGCAGCTGCCACTCGAAGAGTGCAGTTATTCTAGATGCCCTACAGGGGCATGCCTTAGACAACTAGTACTGGAGCCCACTCGAGAGGGAGCAATATTAGACTTGATTCTCTCAAATGGAGATGGAGAGGATCACAGATGTAGAAGTGGGTAGCCATCTGGGAACTAGCGACCATCAAACAGTATGGTTCACAATAAACACAGCAATAGAGTCAAGCCATACAAAGACAAAAGTACTGGACTTTAAGAGGGCTGACTCTGCCAAAATGGATGAGTGCCTAAGGAATGCACTAGCAAATGGGCAGGAAGGAGGGGTGGAAGAACAATGGGGAATAATAAAAACTGCCATCACAGAGGTAACGAGCCTTTGTGTGATGCAAATTAACAAAGCAAAATGATGTAAGAAACCACTATGGTTCTCAAAGGAAGTGGCAGTGAAGGTTCAAGAGAAAATGAAAGCATTCAGGTAGTACAAGGAATTGCAGAAGGAGCAGGACAGAGAACTGTATCATTAAAGCAAAAGGAGGCTGGGAAGGCAGTCAGAACAGCAAAGGCCCAAACCGAGGAAAAGATAGCCAACTCAGTTAAGAAGGGGGATAAAACCTTTCATAGGTACATCAGGGAGCGAAGGAAGACCAAGGGAGGGATAGTGAGGCTTAAAAAGGGAGGAGGGTGGGCAGAGGGAGACTGTGAAAAGGCAGAGATACTGAACAAATATTTTCCTCAGTATTTACAAATGAAGGGGGAGGTACATAAAACAAACAGTAGAAACACTCTGGATACAGAAGTTGATACCAGCCCATTTACAGAAGAAAGGGTTCTGAAAGAACTCTTAAAACTGAAGGTGGACAAAGCAATGGGGCCTGATGGGATTCATCCCAGAATTCTAAAAGAGCTAAAGGCAGAACTAGTGACACCACTGACTACCCTTTTTAACAAATCATGGGAGGATGGGGTGGTACCCGAGGACTGGAGGAGGGCAGATGTGATTCCCCTTCAGAAAAGTGGGAGCAAGGCAGAAGCAGGAAACTACAGACCTGTTAGTTTAACCTCAGTGATAGGGAAAGTGATGGAATCACTTCTGAAGGAAAGAATTGTCGAGTATCTAGAGGCCAGAGGGGCACAGGACCCTAGGCAGCATGGATTCACAGCGGGAAGGTCATGCCAGACGAATCTGATAGATTTCTTTGACTGGGTGACCAAAGTAGTAGATCAGGGAGGGGCTGTGGACATGGTCTACCTAGACTTTAGCAAGGCATTTGACACAGTCCCACACAAAAGATTAATATACAAGTTAGCCAGCCAGGAAGTGGGTCCCAAGATGACAGCCTGGGTAAAGAATTGGCTGGAGATTAGGATGAGAGTAATAATAAAATGGAGTCCTCAGAAGAAAGGAGGGTTACTAGTGGGGTACCGCAGGGTTCAGTATTAGGACCGGTCCTCTGCAATGTCTTTATAAGCGATATTGCAGAAGGACTGAAGGAAAAGTATGTCTCTTTGCAGATGACACAAAGATCTGCAACAGAGTTGATGCACAGGGTGGGGTGGAAAGGATGAGAAGGGACTTGGCAAGGTTAGAGGAATGGTCAAATGTATGGCAGCTTAGATTCAATGCTAAGAAGTGCAAGGTAATGCACCTGGGAAACAAAACCCAGGGGAAGAGTACACAATGGGGGTGAGATACTAACAACAACAAAAATGGAAAGGGACCTGGGGCAGTCATATCAGATGACCTAAAGGTGGGCAAGCAATGTGAGAGGGCAGCAAGGAGGGCTGGGGGGATACTGGGATGCATAGGGAGAGGCATCACCAGTAGAAAACAGGAAGTTATTATCCTTCTGTACAGACAGCTGGTGAGACCCCATCTGGAGTACTGTGTGCAGTTCTGGAGACCCAATCTCCACAAAGACATAGACAGGATGGAAGCTGTCCAGAGGAGGGCAACTAAAATGGTGCAGGGTCTGCACCGGAAGACATATGAAGAGAGACTTAAGGAGCTTAATATGTATAGCCTCGAGGAAAGGAGGGAGAGGGTGACATGATAGAAACGTTCAAGTACCTCAAGGGAATCAACAAAGTCCAAGAGAGTAGCATCTTTCAAAAAGAGGTGTGCAAGAACAAGAGGGCACAATTTGAAGATAAAGGCGGGCTCAGAGGTAATTTAAGGAAGTATTTTTCACAGAGAGGGTTGTGGATACATGGAACAGCCTTCTGGAGGAGGTTGTGGAGTCAAAAACAGTGGTGGAATTCAAGCATGCATGGGACAGTCATAAGGCAATTCTAGGGGCCGGGGGTAGGAAGAAGTAGGCTGCTGGTTAACTAGGATCTGCAGCTTATCCAGTAGGTAGGGAAATGGGCAGACTGGGTGGGCCAAGCGGTCCTTATCTGCCATCAAATTCTATGTTTCTATGACTGCCCTAAAGATGGCAGGAGGGATCAGTTCTATACAGGTAAGTGCACAATTTATAATGGAACTCATCTGTATTTCAGCGACCGCCTTACAGATGGCAGGAGAGATCAGTTCTATCCAGAGTAAGTGCATAATTTAAAATGGAACTCATGTATAATTCAGTGACTGCCCTACAGATGGCAGTAGTGAGTGTAAAAGGTTGCACTTAAATATCTTTGCAACAGTTCAGTGGATTTGCATGGTAATTTGCATGTGTGGTCTTGTGGGGTGGATCCCTTGATGTGTCAAGTTTTGTTCTGTTCAGAAATGCATATTCTGAGATGCTGGTAGCAAAAAAAAACATAACAAAATGCAGTTTTTTTTACTGTTTTTTTTTTTATCTCCTTGCACCCAGACAGTTTGACATTTTTTTCTGAAATTTTTGGGCTAACAAAGGCTTGGCCCACAGATGTGCCATTTACTGGTTTGGTGAAAAATATTAATCTATTCCAAAGTTATTATTAGGAATGTATAAATCTCACAACAATGCATCACCTGTTGTGCATTATTGCTTAAACATAACTCATGTCTAATTTAGTGACTGCCCTACAAATGGCAGAAGGAATCAGTTCTAGCCAGGTAAGTGTAAAAGTAAGCAATAATACCCAACAAAGTGGGTGGTATTGTTGCTATACCAGACTGCCCAGAGGTGTAATGAGGCCCAACGCTACTGGCGGAGGGCCTTATAGCCCATGGAAAGTCCAGTATAGCACAATGCTGCCCACCCTGGAGGGTATTATTGTGCCTATAAAATGGGTTACGTGTAACATTTTATAAATAGTTAACAAAATTATAACTAGTAAAACAATAAATAACCTGCCCCTGTGTCAAAGTTGCTGCAATGTTCTGTGTCAGTGTGTTTTTCTCTCTGTCTCTCTGTCTATCTCTCTCTCTCTCTCTCTTTCTCTACCCACAGCGAGCCCTTCCCTGTGCCAGTCAGTGTTAAGTACATTAGTGAAGCGGGACACTGAAAACTGCAGGTGCTGTTGGGAGGGGTGGGGCAGACCATATACAGCTGTTGACAGGCTTGAGCATGTAGCAACAGACTGGGTGTGTTGTGAGGTATGAGGCTGCAGGCTGAGTGCCTCATAGCACCTGGGGTGTTGATTAATCCCCAATAACCCCACACCCTGTCATGGGTTATTGCTTACATAGTTCTAACTTATTATAGTGAACAGCTCTGGATCCATCAGTGGAGTTTTATTATAACAAGGTACACAATAACACATTTTTTTTCAGTATGCCACCATAGAAAGAAAATGACTGAATCCCACAGCCCCCTATAAATATGGTCAAAAGTTGTTTTTTTTTATGGTAAATCATGCGTTTATAAAAACTAATTATAGAAGAACACTAAAGCGGTTATTAAAACTAATTACAGAAAAAGAACTATCGCAAAAAGTAAGGAAATTAATTGCAGAAAACTTTGTTAGGGTTAAAGAGACAAAAGTAGGGAAATGTGGCATTAGGGTTCCAACCTTAACACCTCACCCCCACCCTGCAGGCAACAACAGGCATGGGTGTGCCTTGGGGTTTTCAACCTGAACGCTAACCCCATTCTCATATACTGTACCCATCTCAGTTTGCTTACATACTCATGGAATGGTGTGAGCATTAGGGGTGACAACCCCAAGGCACACCCCACACCTGTTGTTGCTTGCTGGATAGTGTGGGGTGTTAGGGTTGGAAACCTTAACACCATATTTCCCTATGTTTGTCACTTTAACCCTAACTAGTGCATTAATGAAGTTTTTGCAGTGAATATAGATATATATATATATATATATATATATATATATATATATATATATATATATATATACTATACTGTGTATATATATATATATATATATATATATATATATATATATGTATATATAACATGGGATAGAAGACACTATATAGCCAATTGGCTAAAGAGCACCACATGACCATGGGTTAATGTCTGTTAATGCACAGCTTGTGAAAAGTGATGTGGGGAGAGATCCCTGGGCAGACGTGCACTCCTTATATGTGGGAAAATGTTTCTCAACAGACAGCTATTGATATACATGGCTAAGCGGGTGATAGTTTTACAAAACAAGAGAGAGAAGCAGCGCAGAGTAAAACATAGTGAACTCAGAGCTGCAGGTGTTTTTTTAAATGTGCTGGAGTGCAGCAAGCAGTCCAAATCATATTGTTCTGTTGGGGTCACAGTGCAAGGAGCCATCCAAATGATGTTATTATACTGAGCTCTCCCCCTGACAAAACAAGAGACAGCTGCAGCTTACAGTACATCTCCATGAGTTCCTGAAGTGCTGTCCACTCCCCATAAAAAAACATGTGATGGACTCCACAGTCCTTAAGGTTTCCCCTCCCCTCCAGACAATCAATCCCAGACAAGGCTGTCAGGTAACCCATGCAGAGTCGGCAGTGTATGTAGAAAGCCCGCCCCACATAGTCTGCTCCCCATCCTGCCTTCATTAGCATTGTATGGAGATGCAGAGAGCAAGAGTGCACATTCAGGGGGCTTGTGGGTCAGCCGTGTCCCTGCAGCATTTCTGCTGCACATAGTGTTGGCATACTGTACTTGTGTCCCCTGCAGTGACTGCAAAGCACTGTTGCAGCGTGAGACAGACATAGTAGGAGACGGAGGTTGCTGCAGCAATCTGCAGCAACAGAGAGACAGACAGGAGCAAGAGACAGAGACACACAATCCCCCCAGCACAGCTCATTTAACAGTGCTGGCAGAGAGAGAGAGAGAGAGATACATGCCAACATGCGAGACAAGACTTGAGTGTGTCAGCATAACCTGCCCCTGTGTCAAAGTTGCTGCAATGTTCTGTGTCAGTGTGTTTGTCTCCCTGTCTGTCTGTCTGTCTGTCTCTCTCACTCTCTTTCTCTACCCACAGTGAGCCCTTCTCTGCACCAGTCACTGTTAAGTACATTAGTGAAGTGGGACACCGAAAACTGCAGGTGCTGTTGGGAGGGGTAGGGCAGACCATACACAGCTGCTGACAGGCTTGGGTATGTAGCAACAGAATGGGTGTGTTGTGAGGCATGAGGCCACAGGCTGAGTGCCCTCACAGCACCTGGGGTGTTGATTAATCCCCAATAACCGAATACCCTGTCATGGGTTATTGCTTACATAGTTCTAACTTATTATAGTGAACAGCTCTGGATCCATCGGTGGAGTTTTATTATAACAAGATTCACAATAACACTTTTTTTGTTTGGTAAGCTACCATAGAAAGAAAATGACTGCTACCAAACAATTTAATCTAATTAATAAAAGACTGTTGTTTAGTTCATAATCACATTAAAAAGAACATTTTTAAATACTGTACTTTGTATACACTATGGCCCGGATATTCAGATTGTGCCAGGCAGTGGTGCAAGCCTGGGCACAGTGCAACTGGGATGCGCCGGAGCCAGGGCCAGGTGATATTCAATGGTGATGTGCCATGGTGCAGCATAGTTGAATATGGCATGGACTGCACACAGTGTAGTGGCACTGCGCCAGCACAAGCCACAGCCAGGGAGCACGAGGATGCATCAACGCAAATGTAGTTGAGCTGGGCGCATCACCCATGATATTCTGCTGAAGGCATGCAAATGAGGCCATAAAATGCGCAAGGCACAAATGGGGCCATTTACATGTCATTATGGCCCCCATTTGCATGCCTTGCACAGTGCAGCCCAGAGACTTGTGCCTGGCATCCTGCACAGCATGACATGTGCAGTGGGGATCCTGGGAAATCACCCTGCCCCGCAGCCGTAATAGCATATATGTACAATAAACAATCCCTGGTAGTCTAGTGGCCCCCCCCAAAGTCCCCAATTCCCTGATAACTGCAATAAAAGACCTTCCCTGGTAGTCTTGTGGTCCCCCCTCCCACCTGATTCCCTGAGAAATGTAAAAATGACTGTCTCTGGTGGTCTAGTGGACCCCCCCGCCAGTTGCTGCAATTGCACTAATCCTCCATAAATAAATGCCCTGGTGATCCAGTGGCACCCCCCACCTCCACCACACTGGACCCCTTGTCCACCCGCTCCCCCTGCATCTTCAGTGGGTGGCTGCAACCCACCTGCATACCGCCCAGCTGCCTGCCAAATAACAGATACAGTATGGGCTGTAAGCCCATTGGTCCCCAGTGTGGACCAATGGGCTTGCAGGGCATACTGTACTAGACAATCCCAAATATGTGAATGAAGTGAAGGATTGGAGGTTGCAAGAACACAAGGAGTAGGCTGTATTAGGTGCAGGTGCTAGTACGGAGGAGAGGTAGCAGGGGGGTGTGTGGAACCAAAATTTAGCAATTAAGGAGGCATAATGTGCCAGGTGATGGTGAGAAAGAGAGGGCAAGGCTGCAGACTGATAGAGGAGGCAGTGATGGCTACAGTAAGGTAGATTTATGGCAAAACAGAAAAAGGCATGGAACAGCGGGTCAAGCTTGGCAAGGGAGGATTTTGGCACTACACTATAAGCCACGTCATCATAATCAAAGGAGGGAAGGATGAGCCTAGAGGCAATTTATCTCCTAATGGAGGAGGAAAGGCTGTCTTTATGTCTGTAAAGCAAACCTGGTTTGGGGCGCAGTTTATTATGAATAGTGTCCAGGTGTGAGGAGAAGTCCAATTTTGGGTCAAGCCAGACTCCCAGGTACTTGCAAGATTTGACAGCCATGATTTTGGAACCGTCGAGGGCCTGAAAGAGAAAGGGAGAGGTAATTTTGGCTGGATTGTGGGCAGTGCTGAAGGCCATGGCAACCATTTTCTTGGTGTTACATTTGAGGGATTTAACTTCTAACCAATTTAAAGTGTTCTCAAAGTCAATTTGGAGGATGGGTTTGATCAGGTCAAGGGAGGGTCCGGAGGTGATGATCACCGTATCGTTGGTGTACATCTGAATATGGGAGACTGTGCTGACAGAAGGCAGGTTGATAATGAATATAGAGAATAGGCTAGGACCGAGGATCGAACCCTGTAGTACACTGGATAGAATGGGGAGAGGAGCAGATGTGGTGTCACCTAGCTGATTGAATTTTAACCTGTCTGTTAGGTAGGCCTTGAACCAAGCAAAGAAAGTAGAGAAAAGTCATATAGAAGAGAGGTCATCTTAGAGTAACCTGTGGTCGACAGAATTGAAGGCCTTGGCCAAGTCAATAAAGATAGCAAGAGTCAGGTGACCCTTATCCATGGCTGACTGGATATGGTTGGTGAGGCAGAGAAGAGAAGAGGAGGTGGAGTGAAAATGGTGGAAGCCAGATTGGAATGGCATTAGAACGTCATTTACAATGAGAAATGAGTTCAGTCTTTTAGAGATGAAAGATTCCAATATCTTAGAAAAGGAGGGGAGGAGTGAAACTGGCCTGTATTTTCCAGGCATGGATTTATCACCCCCTTTGTGAAGGGGAATGACCTTGGCCAATTTCCAGGCATTAGGCAAGGAGCAGGTGGTGAGAGAGAGAGAGAGAGAGAGAGAGAGCGAGCGATTAAAGAAATGAGTGATTGGTGGAATGAATGCAGGGGCAGACATTTTTAAGAGGATAGGATTAATATCATCCAGACTTTGTTTGGAGGAGTTCAGTGATTTGAGGGCATGAAGTACCTCATAGGGGATGATTTGAGAGAAGGTATGACTGGAAAGGGAGTCAGATACTTGACTGGTCCATGGAGGAATAGGGACATCGTGCAGTCCACAGGGAGGGGAAGGAGGGATAGGTGATTGCCCATGAGGCAAGGCACAAGTTGTGAAGAATTGATTTATAGATGAGGTGACTGCTTCTGAGCCACTGCCTAAGGGGTCAGGGCAGGGGGATGGGGATTGTTGGAAAGAGCCAAGTAAGGAGTGGATGGATTTCCAAAATGCAGCCGGAGAGGAGCGACTGTCCTCAAGTTGAGACTTAAAGAAGATGGTTTTGGTGGAACATACAGCCTTAGTACAGGCATTCCTCAGCATTCTGTATGTCTGATGGTCACAGGCATTGGAGGTGGCCTTGAAAATCTTCCAGGCCTTGTCTCTGGTTGTGAAGAGCTGCACAAGCTGGAGAGAGATCCAGGGGAGATGCCTGCACCAGAGACGTAGTTTTTTTAATGGGGCATGAGAATTCCAAATACCAAGGAAGGTGGAGTTGAAAGCTACCAATGCTGAATCAATATCTGGAGCAGTGAAGACACTGGACCAGTTGACTAGGTATAGATCAGCTGGGAGAGCATACTGGTTGAGGCATTTTAGAGGCCTAAACCAGATATATTTGGGCAGGGCGGAAGGGGGTTTCCTCTCGCAGAAGGTGATGCAGTGGTTGCTGAAAGTGTCAGGAAGGGTGCCTGCTGAGGTAAATTTTTGAGGGTGAGTGGTAAGGATCTAGTCCAACAGTGAATGGTTGGGAGTATGGGGGTTGACTCTAGTTGGGTCAGAGATTAGCTGCATGAGGTTTAGGGCCTCAATCTCTTGGGTGATGGCCTTGGATTTCTGGGTGAGCCAATTTATGTTGAAATCACCTGAGATGACGAGTTTACCCAAGGCTACTGAGGGCATAAGTGTAGCAAGTTAGGAGACCACCAAGGAGGTGTGGTCCTTTGGGGAGAAGTAGCAGACAGCAACAAAAAAGTGTAAGGAAGATGGGAACGTCAGCTTTGAGAGTAGAATCTTGTGAGAACTAAAAAAGCTGCAGGTATACTTCCAGATACCCTCTGCAACCACTCTTCTGTGTTCTGTATCTGGGAAAACAATCCCCCAAATCCTCCCCATAGGATTTTGGTGGCTCAGGACATCTCTAGATTTGAGCAAACAACCTTTCTTAACATTCTGGCTGATGTACCCTGGGATGACTTTACCAACCTGCCCAATATTGACTTAGGGCCACTTTCTTAATAACTTCATCAGTGTCCTTAAGAAGCATGTCCCCCTGAAACAGTATGGGATCAAAGTCTATTGCTCTATATGGCTGGATGGTGACCTTAGGAAAAATATGAACTCAGAGACAAAGCCTTGGCTCAATACACGTTTTCTGGGGGAGCTGCTGACTGGCACAAATACTGGACTCTGAGAAACTAAAATACTAACAGTGACACATTAAGAATCTCAAAGCCAAGAATCTATCTGACGCCCCCCCCAAAAAAAAAATTTGGGAAACGGATCAACTGTTTCTTGAAAAGGCACTCAGAGGGTACCACACAGAACATTATAGCAGATGGAAATGTTGTCTCTGAATCTGTTGCCTCATTTCATGTATTTAATAATGTTGTCAATAATCTGGACATGTACTTAGCTCCTCAAACTGGGAATATGATCCATTCCCTTAACTCAAACAACCTCTTCTCAATTTCATGTACAGTATGTTTCATCACCAATCAGGGAAGTACTAACCACCTAAGACGGATCAGATCAGATGGGTCACCAGGTTTTGATAAAATAGAATCATTTTTTTTTTACTTGCAGCTCCTGTTATCATCACTCCTCTAAGAAATCTATTTAATAAATCCTCACTACTGCACTCCTTTCCTGCCAGATGGAAAACTGCCTTAGTGGTCCCCACCTCTTAAGACAGGAGAATTTCCCCGAAATCTGAAAGTATGCAAAAGTAATTCCTGCACTTAAAATTGACTCCAAACAGGAGCTTTTAATTATTGCCCAATATCCTTCCTCCCACAGATATCCAAACTTGTTGAGAGACTGGTCTCAAATCAACTGAAACAGTACCTGGAAGGGCATAAGATACTAAACAGATACTACTCTGATTTTAGGTCTGCCAGTACAGTACATCTGCATTAATCAGTGAGCAACATGCAGTTTAGCCTGGACAAGCTATCTGTTGTTGCATATTTGTTGATTTATCTAAGGCATTTTATACTCTGGACCATGATATCCTTCTGTCCAGGCTAACAGTGATAGGATTGATCATGAATAGTGTTACGTGGTTTGAATCCTATTTAAAGGGTCTTAGACAATTGATTGAAGTAGGTGAATTTACATCTAGCCTACAATAATCAAAACCAGAGTTCTATAAAGATCAATTTTAGGATATCTCCTATTTTATATTTATAGGAATGATGTTTGCTTTACAGATCCTGATATTACGTACTACTTATATGCAGATGACAGCATCATATTTATTGAAAGACACACAGCTGAGTACATCCAGGAGAAATTAGAGTATGCTTTTGATTCTTTGCAGTTGTTTTTTTATTGACTATAAATTAGTTTTTAATGCTAAACAAAATAAAAACAATCAGTTCTCTTTAGCAGGAGCAAAAAAGCCAAAGTTGATCCTTCCCTAGTGATACAGACATTGGATTGTACAGTTATACATAGAGATGTTGCAAAGTTTTACTCTGCCTGCGAATTTCCAGTGAAGCCACCAAGTTCACACCATGAAGAATTTCTCAAAACTGACTTCTGGTTATGATATTTCGCCGGTAAACTTTGAAAACTTCAAAGTTAACTTTGACTTTTGTTAGTAACTTCGAAGTTAATGAAAAACACAGTTTGTCACATGATTCACTTTCTACAGGTCATATGGGAGACTCTTGGCAGGCAGGAAAGTGAATGTTTCAATTTCATTTCAGCAGTTAGAGCTGGTTCAGACCAAATCTTCTTGTTGAGCGAGACCTGTTGGAGAGTGAGACAGGCATAGCCGAGTACAGTAGAAGATATCTATATGTTGTAGTGTTTTTGTACACAAAAAGCTCATTTAGTTTAATAGTTTGTCTTTACTTTTGTTTTCTGAGAGCTTCTGTTAGTGCTTAATCTCTTTTTTTGTCAGTTTAGGTGTATATGTGTGTGTGTGTGTACGTTTGTGTGTCTCTCTCGTTTTCTTTATTTTATTGAACTTTTTGGGGGGTATAAAGTCCTTTTTGTTTAAAATAATGGATGGCAAAGATGCAAGCCAGAAGCCGGGTGGGATAAGTATCCACCTTAGCTGGCATGCTTTTAAAAGAGGCACTGATGCCCCCATAGCCCCAGCAGAGAATGGGAGTTCCACTGCTCCCCAGAAGCAGCAGCAGCAGGACCCAGTAGCCCCCCCCAGTTGGAGCCTGTGGTATCTTCCCAACCCACCTAGCCTACCAGTGCCACCGCCAGCAGCTACACCACTGGCACTGGAAATGAGGACAAAGAGTGCCCCATAGCAGTTTTATCTGGTGCCCCCCATTTGCTGTTGCTCAGTGATCATTAGTTTTGGAGTTTTTCTCCCCTAATTCTGCAGATGACACTTTTGTCATCTGAAAGATATGTGGCCGGTGAGAGGTGGGGGAAGCAAGGCAGCCACCTGGGAACTGGGGACCAGTGCATGCACATCAAAATACACCACTTGGCTAACTGTAAGGCAACACATAGTGGTGGTGATGGTGAAACTGCAGGTTCTGAAAGTGGGCAAAGTGAAGTTGGCAGTCGTGCTACTGCCAGGGTGACTCACTGCTCTACTTGTCCTCGCGCATTTAAAGGTCAGCAGGCAGCAGCACAATTACCCTCCCTACCACCAATGGACCCCAGAGAACCTGTCTCACAGGCAGAGGTGGCTGTCCCATGGGACAAGGTATGAGATCTGCATCAAGATTTCAATGAGTTCTGGCAGGAAGTTTAAGATGGCATGGACAAACTGATATCCAGCCAGGAGAAGGTTTTGAACTTCCTGCATGAGTTTTGGGGTGGCGGTGGTGGTGGTGAGCCTGACACTGCTACTGGCAGTGGTGGTGTGGAAAAGTACATTTTCAATTTATGTTTAGTAATTTAGTTTGTTTATTCTGTATATGCTGTGTTCAGAATTCCTCCCCCAAATAAAAACACCAAAAAAATTATAAAATGTGATAAAAAAAACTTGTTCCTGGTTCCTCGCTATTCTCTTTTTTGTTCTGTACAATATTTGTTTTGTAATTTTTTGTGTAATTGTTTTATGTTATGGCCCCTATTTAATTACATCCTTCCCCTTATTCACTCCCCGAATTTGTCCCTCATGTAGACTAATTCATTCCCCTTGCCCTGATGACCCTGCCCTGTTCTGTTATGTTCAATTCACATGAATCACTTTCAGGACTTTGTTTTTGTTACTGATTCATGTGTACTCATATCCATAAATGTTGAGTATTTGCCACACTAAATAAATTGTTTATTATGTAGAATCTGTTTCGAATAGGGTGTTAAAGCTTGGAGCTAACAACTGTTAAATCTATATGATATAATGAAGATAGTCTCCTATGATATTTAACTTAATTTAAGTTTACTTTAACGCCTCAAAAATAAGAAAAAATTAATGCTATAGATTTTTATTTTGTTTAACTTTTTGAGAAGAATTATTTATATGTTTATTTTATGTTGTAAATGAAAGTAGCTATCTTTCTGAATTAAAAAAAGTATAACAAAATAAATAAATAAATTGTTTCCAGTTGCCATGTGATGGTGCATGACTGGTAGTTGTGAGCAACTGCCAGTCACCCAAAGAAGTGCAAAGCCATAACACAAACATGAGCTACAGTATTCTCCTGAGAAGTTCAACATAAATCTGTTTTCAAATCAAATCAAATCAAATCTTTATTTATCCAGGTGATCATCATTGAGCAAGCTCATTTACAAGATGGACCTGCTGTTGTCCAAGACAGTTATACATACATAGATTGAGAATACAAAGTACAACATGTGCAAAGAGTTACAAACAAATTTACAGAAAAGTGGTAGGTGCATGATATACATTCCAACCATTCTTGTAGGAACATACATGCATCACTCAACTTTGCTGTGGTATATACAGACTCCATGTATGCAGAAGTTGAGGTGGTATGTTTAGTCATTCTTAGTCAAGCCTTGATCAGAGGGTAAAATTCTTTGCATTTCAGCCCTCAGTGACCGTTTACCATACTTGGGTGAGGGTCCAGGGCTGCATAAGGGCCCCTAATGAGGTATGTATGTTCCGCTTAAATGGTGAGAGGAGAGTAATATGGGAGAAGTGGTGCCTTGGGTGCCAAGGGCCACTATGGCAGCTGACTAGTGGACTTGATTTAAATAGGGAGGGGAGGAACTAGGTTTGTGGCTGGATGTAGTAAGGATACGGAGTGAACCATCAGCAGGACAGCTAGGAACTATGGAAACACTTACAGATTTCGACGAACATTTTGTCATAAATGATCCTAAACAGGGCAAAACTGACAGGAGAGCTGAGTTTCAAGGATCATTGTACCCTGTTCCAGAGCGTATGCAAAGCGTGGCTTATGGCAGCCCTGCCAAAGTGGGTACTGATCCTGGGGATTTTCAGAGAAATTAGTGAGTGGCTTCTTAATGCATAGCTACTGATTGGGCTCAGGGGGAGTCAGGCAACAATGTAATCTGGGAATTTGTTGGTTAGGGCTCAGAATGTCCAAAGTGCTGCATTTCTACACCACCTGTATTGAAGGAAAGGCCACCCTATGGCTGCATATAAAAGGCAGTGATGTGTGGAGGATGGGAGGCCAGTTATAAATCTTAGCGCTCTGTGGTACAGGACATCCAGTTTTGCAAGGTGTGAGATGGAGCACTGGCCATAGATAATGTCGGCATAGTCGATTAATGAGAGGAAAGTTGATTGAACAAGCTGTCTTCTTGTGTCTGCGGTCAGAAGGTGTTTAATTCTGAAGAACAGGCCAAGCCTCTGCCTAAGCTTTTTCATCAATTCTTCTGTGTGCTCCACAAAGGAGAGTTTGTTGTCCAGCCATATACCCAGATATTTGAATTTAGGCACAAACTCAAGATCTTCGCCTAGAAGGGTAGTTATGGGAGGAAGGGTACCAGCAGCAGCAGAGTAGGCCCTAGTGCTAGATGGGGTAAAGAGAATGGCCTTAGTTTTTTTTGCATTTAGCAGTAGGTTTTTGCTGAGAAGCTGATGCTGCAGTGTATTGAATTCAGTTTGTAGATCTGTGCATGCGGCTCCAGGGGAGTCACTACTTAGATAGAGCACCTTATCATTGGCAAACAAGTGGATACTGGCTTCTTTAATGCCTAGGTCCAAGTTGTTAATGTAGATGGCGAACAGTAGAGGGCCCAGTATGGAACCCTGTGGGACTCCTCTTTTTATTGGATTGAGAGGAGAGCTCACCTGTGGCCTTAATTGGTTGCTGCCTATCAGAGATAATCCTGGAACCAGTCCAGTGAGGTTGAATCCATACCTATGGTTTTTAAGGTGGAGAGAAGTAGGCAGTGGTTGACGGTATCGAAGGCCTTGCTGAGGTCTAAAAACACAGCACAAACAAATTTTTTGTTGTCAAGGTCCTGTTGCCAGTCATTAGTGACTTTGGCCAGCACCGTAACAGTGCTATGCTTTGCTCTAAAGCCAGACTGCATGGGGTTAAGCAATGTACAGTTGTCTAGAAACGATCTCAGCTGTAAATCCACAACTTTTTCCAGCATTTTTAAGCACTCAACAAGTTTACTGCATTTGCCAGAAATGTCAAGTTGTGTACCCAGAGAAAGAATGCTTCCCTTCTGTCAAATACTGTCACAGCACACACCTGAGAAGGCGGTGCAATCCACATGTGATACTTGCAAAAGAACTTAAACATAATTATGGTACTAAGCAATTTTGGACCTGCTGCCACCCCACTACCAGTCACCACTACCACCATCGCTGTGCCAGAAATGTCAAGTTGTGTCCCCAGACAGAAACTGCTTTTCTTCTGTTAAATACTGATGCTGCACAAAACAGACATGGTGCTGAAAAGCAGATTAGGAAATTGCAAGAGAAGATAAACATAATTATAGTACTAAGCATTTTGGACCTGCTGCCACCCCACTACCAGCCACCACTACCACCATCGCTGTGCCAGAAATGTCAAGTTGTGTCCCCAGATAGAAACTGCTTTTCTTCTGTTAAGAACTGTTGCTGCACACAACAGACATGGTGCTGAAAACCAGATTAGGAAATTGCAGAAGAAGATAATCCTAATTATGGTACTAAGCATTTTTGGGCATGCTACCACCCCACCACCAGCCACTACCACCACTGTGCTAGAAATGTCAAGTTGTGTCCCCAAAGAGAAACTGCTTTTCTTCTGTTAAATGCTCTTCCTGCACACTCCAAACATGACGCAGAAAACCAGATTAGCAAATTGCAAGAGAAGATAAACATAATTATGGTGCTAAGCATTTTTGGGCATGCTGCCACCCCACCACCAGCCACCACCACCACCAATGTGCAAGAAAAGGAAAGTTGTGTCCACAGATAGAAAGTGCTTTATGAGAAGGCTAAAAGCCTGAGGCTTAATGGGTGGACCAACAACGTCACTCCCCCATCAGACCTCAAAAGGCCACTCATCCTAGACTGTTCCAGGATTTGTTTCTTCATTTCATCCGGAGTTGCTTCTCTCCAACTCCTCTCTCTGGATTTATGATGCATTTGCTTTTCCCCATGTTTCGGCAGCTGCCTCCAGCTTCCCATTCATTTCCCTCTGCCCTCCATAGCTCATTTTGTTGTGCCCTTCTCCTCCCATTTTGCTACATCCACCTTCATTTTCTCTCCCCCTCCCTTTCCCGTACCTTGTTCTGCCACTCCTCTGCCTCTGTCCTGCATCCCCACTAGGCTCCCGGCAGCCTGCTCCTCCTCATCTTCTCCTCACTGGTGCTTGGGTTTGCCTCCCCTGCAAGCGCTTGGTGCCTGGCTCCATGCTTCTGCTGTTATCACCGATGCTGCGTTCCCCCCTACCCTTCTGCTGACTGGGATGCATCCCATCAGTTGATTCATTCTATGTCTGCTCTTTGCTGCCTCTACCTACCCCTTTTCATGCCTACTCCTGTTGCCTCCTCACCTGCGCTTTTAGCCTGTACACTCTTCAGAACTGCCACTCTGTTCCTCCTCTCACTTCCGGGTTTACGCACCTTCCTGTATCCCAGCTCCTGCTCTCCCGCTTCTCCCACACTGACTTCCTGCCCATGCTGGACTCTTCCTCTTTCCCTTCAGCCCTCCTTCCTCCACCTTGCTTCTCGTCACCTGCTGGTTGCTGTCCTCCTCGACCCTTCAGCAGCAACTTGATTTCATTACTTTTGACTGGGGTCCTTGCTGGAATTGGCTACCCTGGTTCTCAGTGTCTCTTTCTCCTTGTCCATTCACAGCTGCAGGTGGCTCCTCTTGCTCCGGTCTCTCATTGGCTGGTTGTTGAGCTCTGCAAGGTTGGTGTTCCCTCCCCAATGCCTTTTTCCCCATGTTGTTTTTCTTTTGGCTTTCTGCTCAGCCCGATGCTCCTTTTCATCTCGATGCTATCTTTAGTCAGTTGCCTCACTTCTTAAAGTCTCAGGCACCTATTTGTCATTTGTACATCATCATCTCCTCTATTTGTTCACTCTCTGCCCCAAAACGTATTCTACTCTTCTATGCATAGCCCAAACCTCAGTTGCTGTTTTGCATGATGTTATTTGCCTACCATTTTCTTCAGCCACCGGTCAACTCCAGTTTCAGCTCTACTGCCCACCCTTCCATCTGCCCCTACACCTGTATTTGTCTCTGCTCTTCTGCTCCTTTTCTGTGCCATGCTCTGCTGTGCTCCTGGTCTGCCTGCTGGTGCTCTGGCCCTTCTTCACTCTCAGTTCTCCCTTTTTGGAGGGGTTCCTGCCATGCCTGAATCATATCTCTCTAGTGTCCCAGAAGTTCCAGGACCTCCCTGATTTTGCATCAGTCTTTTCTACTTTAACATGGCTCCTGCCCTCCTCCTACCATTCCCTCCGCCATCCCTTCCTCTTCTTCTCTGCCTTCTGTTTTCTTTTTGGGGTTTCCTATCCTGCCATCCCACTATACCACCATACCCTACCCTACTCATTCAAATTACCTAATATTCCCTCCTGCATACTGCCCCTGCTTACATCTCCTCCTCCAACCATATTCCTCTCTTTTCTAGTCAAACATATTCAGATGTTCTCCTGGTACTGCCTACCTCACTGCCAGCTGCTGGCTTTGACTGGCCACTCTCGTTCCTACATTCATGCAATTCTATCCATTCCTAATTTGGCTCTCAATGGACCCAGTTGGCATGCACTCCCATAGTTACCAATAACGGTAGCTTCCTCATGAAGAGTCGGGTTCTCCTTCTCTCAGTCCGACCTCAGGGTCTACTTATTCACATCAATCAATCATGCATACCTCTCTTTGGGTCTTATGCTATGTAACAGGGAGCTCCCGTTATTTACCCTGTAAATCATAAAACAATGTGCAAGTTCCCCACCTTTCTCTCACTCTTTTCTGTCTTCTTGTTTTCTTTCTTCTTTCCTTTTTTCATGTCAGGGTGGCCAATCTGACATTCTCATTGCTTTTCTGTCCCCTGTTTTCTTATAAACTCCCCCTGCTTGCACATTAAGTGCTAAAAGCACTTCTCCTTGATCTCCCAAACTGCAGACAACTATGAGCGCTAAGTCACGCTGTCTGTAAAACTCCCGAGCAGGAACAAATGGGAATAAGTGCATATCATGTTTTAGGCTTAGAAAAAAACACTGGTGCCCCTGATTACTAAATGGTCCCACTGCTGAGTGTGATTGAGTACTGGACCCACGGCAGCATGTTGCAGCTCTTATTTCCAGAAAGCAGCTCTGGTGTCGGAAATGTTCCCAGTCTGCACATGACCCAGAAGCACGTTAAATAATAAATTAAATGTGAAAATGAGTTTCTGCAGCCCCAGAGATGTTGTGACTAGGGCAGCTTGTAGAAATAAAGCTTATCTGAGAAAAAGGGCCAAACGAAAAGCCCCTGCTTTTTAAAGCATGGGAAAATATGGAAACTCCTCATTATGTACTGTATTGTCTCCATATGTTAGCTTTCTATGATAGCCCTGTCAAGCTGTCAAGTATCTTGTTGTAAACCTTAACTTTAGACTTACTGTTTGTTTCACTCAACTTTCCTTACCCTGTTTATGCTCATCCTGCATCTCGATGTAAACCTCGCTCATGATTGTATGTAAAACTCTCTGTAACCCAGTTTTGTAACCCTCCCGGGTCTCACCTGAAAATAGGCATTTGGATGTCTAGTGTGACTCACCCGGTTAACAAAAGCAAATAAATAAATAAATAAATAAATATTATGTCACGGTCTACGGAAACTCCCCATTATGTAATGTCACAGCAAATGGGAATTCCCCCCAAAAGTGTGATGTAATACCTAGGGTATAAATAGGGCTCACTACTAGGAGAATGCAAAATAGTCGAGTCAGCCTAGTACTGACAGTGAGCAGGGAAGGACCTACTTGTGGAATGTGCTGTTTTCACACCAGAACTGAGAAGTGTAAGAAGGGATTACACTTAGGCTATCTTGGCTGAAGTAAAGCTATAGACTCTGTTGATGGAAGCAGAGGGCTGAATTATTGTGTTGAATTAATCAACTGTTATTTTTATTTCTGTATTATTTTGTTATTTTTATTTATTGAAAATAAATTGATAAACGTAATTGTGCATTTTTTATGCACTTTACCTGTGGTTACTGTGCCTTCGTATCCTGCGCCATCACGTTACCTCATCAATCTGCTCTCCACTTGGAGACATACCTTCCATGTCCATTGCTCCTTTGCTTGGGGCTAGCCTGTAGCTGACGGTCTCACTCTGCACCCATGAAGTCCACGTCTAGAGCATGCGAAGCTCGGAGTGAGGTCCTTCTCCCTGGCCATAGCAGGAATGTCTTTGCTCCGGGTGGATCTTCAGTCGTCCCTCATCTTGGCAACACCTCTGGATGTAGAATTTATGACTTCAAGCTATGAGGGGTGGGGATCTCATCATCAGAGCCCCTTTGGCTGCTTGAGTGGGTTCAAAGGCATCCTCTAGGCTATTCACCACCAAGACCACCTCTGGTTCACCTGGTCTGTTTGGTAGGCTAGCATAGGTCAGCTGAGTGCCTCAGCAGTCATCTCTCTCCTCTCTTGCTTTTGAGCATCTAGCTGCAGAGACATCACTTGCAACCCTAAATAGCTGTCCATTTAGAAAGACAAAGTGAGAGCTTCCTCTAAATGTGAATAGTTTCCTACTCCCTCAATCACGACTCTCAACTGCAGTAGCTGAGCCATCACTAATCAAAACATGCTTCAACCTGAAGGCTGTCTGCTGAGCTTCAATCGTCTTCACTGACTGGGAGAGAGACCAATCACGGAGGGGAAGGCAGACTCTGACAGGTGCAGAAAGCAGGAATTCCTTGACAGCAGTTCTACATGGCTAAATCCCACTTGGAGTGCACAATCCAAGCTCCTATCTCTGCTGAAGTGACTTCTCTTCTAGATCGCTCTGCTCGGACCCAGCCAGCGGCTGGTCTCTCAGCAGAAGGAGCAGTTGGAACACTTACCCCAAATTCCTGGCTGCTCTATGTAAATCAGCATTTGTACTGCTATACCACTACTGAAATAATGGTTGACTAATAGAAAGCTCCCAACAACAGCTGGAAACAACAGCTCAGACACAAAGGGCACCCCTAGGAGGCATATGCCAAGAGTGGTCCAGCCCCTAGCCTTACTGCCTGCTGTACCTACTACTGAAATAGTGGTCAGCTAATAGAAAGCTCTCAGCCAGAAGCAATAGCTCATACACAAAGGGCAATCCTAGGAGGCATACACTAAGTGCTGTCCACCCCGTAGTCTTACTGTCTGCTGAGCTTCACTGATCTTCACCAACAGGGAGAGAGACCTCCTCTCTTTCAGTCTCTAGTTGTGCTATTAAGTGGCAGACCTTAACAAACTGATTGTTTTTTCAGCAGGCAGAAGAAATAAAGGTTGTCTGAGCAGCATGGAGCTGGGATGCATGAACCAAGGGCAGGGTTTTTTACTGCAAGCAACGGTGACTCCATGGAGCTGTTCTGAGCCAAAAGGCAGAACAACTGAGCTAGTAACCAGATTCCTTCTTACCTTGGAGGAGTACAAGTTAGACCTTGTCTGTTCAACAGCTACCTGATTGTTTTCTACAGCATACAGGGAACAGTTGGATATGCTCACCCACCATCCTCCTAATCCCACCTTCCTCTGAGTGCTCTTGCTTTATAGGTGTGTAGCACTGCCCACAACACCGGATAAGAGGTAGTAAGGAACAAAAAAACCTCACTGTCCTGTCTTCTTTTTCGTCCACACTTCCTGCCAAAAACAGGAATAAGCACTAGCTCTCAACTGAAAAAAAAATGGACCTTGTCAGTTGCGAAACTGGGTGCACTGTACAATAGGATCTACAAACAACAACCAGGACCCTGCCATGTGTGCTGCACCATAGCAGATCTTGCAGCCCAACTACAGGATGCTTGGACTATAATATACAACCTCCAATGCAGGGCTCTCTGTAGTACACCTCCTCCTCCACCACCCTACCACCAGTACCAGTATGTCAGTCAGGGTTCCGGACTCGAGGCAGGGCCCAGAGACTGTCAGGTGGTAAGAAAAAAGAGGCATCATAGGAGGCCCATTAAGGAAGCCAAAAACCAGGAATATTTCCTGGCCATCCAAACAAAAACAGATTTGATCCACTGCTACCAACTACAGACAAAGTAATACAAGGTAAAGAAATCAAGCCACCAAAAAAGGCTAACACGCCAATTAAATTCAATACAAACTATGACAAAAACAAAAATACCAATGTTCAAAATATAATCAATAACAATACCAGAACCAAATGCAATAACAACAAAAATACTAAAACTCAAAATAAAATGACATAAATATAAACAAAAGCAAAATTCTCATAATCAGGCATTCCATGATCCGAGGAGGGAACACCACCTAACACAAAATGTTAAAAGTAACATTGTGGTAAAGTGTCTACCAGCAGCTTCTGCAAGTAGAGACACTAACTGCATAAAGACAATTGTGTAGGAATTGGGGGATGTTTGTTTGTTGCATTTAGTTGGCCCAGGAAGCCCACTGGGCCCAGAAGTCCCTTTGCAGGGGTGACAGGGGATACAGATGGTAAGCTACTGAAATTGAACCAGATTAAGTGGCTGGTGGATTATTTTTTAGTGAATGAGGAAATTTGGCCAGGACACTGGGGAAATTCCTATTCTTTGATAAGTGCCATGGGATCTTTAACATCCACCTGAACTATCACCAATCCAGGCGGATGGGACCTCGGTTTAACAACTCATCCGAAAGATGGCACCTCAGAAGTGCAGCACCCCTCTCATGCTGCACTACAGTGTCAGTATTGGGATATTAACCCAAGTGCCAGATGTGGGAACTGAACCCACAGCCCTCTGATCTCCTGGCCTCAGAGGCAAGTGTGCTACCTACTGAGCCACTGACACTGATAAACAATACACCTTGGTACCAATGACTTGGCAAATCACGCAGTTCAGGAGGCCAATAAACACTTTGAGGACCTGGCCAATAAACTTTCTTCCTTCCGTCCAAATTAGCCTCAGAAGTGCTGCCTGTGTGGGAAAAGAAAAAAAGCACCAAGTGAGTCAAAGCGATTGGTAGGTGAATTCAACTCATGGCTGCATGATTGGTGCTAAGACAAAGGATACCACTACATAGGGAACTGGCACAACTTTTGGGAAGAGCTTTTTTTAAATACAACAGATTGCACCTAAACAGAAAAGATGTGCGAGCACTCAGACCAAAATTTAATGTCTATACAGGTAGTTTATACTAAATAAAGGGAGTATGACGCAGCTCACATCCCTGCCATAGGTGGGATGGTCATCACTCCCAAAATGCCAAATGCATGCATACATCCTCAGAAAACAAATCAGAGCCAACATCCACCCAAACCAGCAAACTCTGTAATATCTCGCCTGAAAAAGCAAACTGGAGCAGTCCAGGAAGAGGGTACAACCTCGCACCAAAGAGGATGTACAGTACATTCCTGGAAGGCAATGGTTGCAAATACTAGGAGCCTAACCAACAAACTTCCCAAACTCACAGCCATCTTGGAAACAGAAAGGATTGGACTGGGTGGCTGTAACAGAAACATGGTTCACAGAAAACCACGGATGGGATATGGCCATTCCCAGTTACAATCTGTTCAGAAAAGATAGGCAGGGCAAAAAAAGAGGGAGGCGGTAGCCATTTACATTTGGGAGGAAATAAAAGCCACAGAAGTAAAAGGGCAATGTGGGGACTTCAAGTCACTGTGGCTAACAGTAGACAAGGGCAAGCGGAAAACCCTTCAGGATCAGTGTCATATACAGGCCCCCAAATCAAGGAGATAAAGGAGACAAAGACCTAATAGAGGAAATCTACAAAATGTCTGACAAAAGGCGAAGTAATACTGATGGGGGACTTCAGCCTACCAGATATTAACTGGAGCACATTAATGGCAGTAACAACAAGAAGTAGGGACTTCTTATTGTTACTACAAGGCATGGGACTGTGCCAACTTGTTAAAACCCCAACAAGGGGAGATGCCATTCTAGATCTTGTCCTCACAAACTCAGAAAGGAACAAGGAAATCAAAGTGGGATGCCATATGGGCAACAGCAACCATTGCATTGTAAGCTTTAAGGTAAACATAACACAGAACACCAGCCACTCAAAGATAAAGGTGCTAGATTTCAGAAAGGCTGACTTCCAAAAAATGAGGAACAACATAAGTAGCCAGTTAATGGAAATAGAGGTTGAGGAGGTGGAGGTAATGTGGGGGAGACTCAAGAAAACAATAAAGACTACCACAGATAAATGTGCCAGATGGGTCAGCAAAGCAAAATGAAAAAGAAATCCTCTATGGTTTTCCAAGGAAGTGGCAACCACAGTCAAAGAGAAAAAGAATGCATACAGCATATACCAGGAAACCGAAATTGAGAAAAACTGGGAGTCATACAAAGAAAAAATGAGACAGTCTAACAAACAAATTAGAAAGGCAAAAGCCAAGACACAGGAAAAGATAGCAGAAGGGGCAAAGAGAGGAGCTAAATAATTTTTTAGGTACATTAGGGAAGGTAGGAAGGCAAAAGGGGAGGATAGCAAAGATTGCTACTGAAGAAGGGAACTGCACAAAACATGACCCAGAGAAAGCCCGAATCCTGAACAGATATGTCTGCTGTGTTTACCAAAGAGGACCCAGGGGATGGCCCAGCTGTGAAAACAGAACACCCCAGGGCCAGGGGTAGACATGAATCCTTTACAGAAGCAAGTGTGGAGGTGCTAACAAACTTAAAAAGGCAAAGTCAGAGGACCAGATGAGATGCACCCTAGAATCCTTAAGAAACTGGGGCAGAATTAACAGCCCTCTGGCACTTCTATTCACAAAATCTTTAAAGAGTGGTGTGGTACCCAAAGACTGGAAAAAGGCAATAGTGGTTCCACTTCACAAATCAGGCAGTTCTTGAAGAGGCTAGTAATTACAGACCAGTGAGCCTCACATCTATCATGAGTGAAACTAATGGAGACACAACTCAAACAAAGAATCATAGCATTCCTCAAAACTAGCAGCCAAGAAGACCCTAAACAGCATGGTTACACAGCAGGTAGGTCATGCCAGTCAAATCTGCTTGAGTTTTTTGATTTCGCTGTACAAATAGTGGATGACGGTGGGGTAGTAGATTTGGTCTACCTACACTTTAGTAAGGCCTTCGACTCAGTTCCACACATAGGGCTGGTGGAAGCTTGACCACACTGGAGTTGGTCTAGAAGTAGTCAGATGGGTACAAAACTGGTTACAAAGAAGAACCCAGAGAGTACAGGTTAATGGAATACAATCGACGGAAGGCAGGGCTCAGTGCTGGGGCCTCTGCTCTTTAATGTTTTTATAGCAGACATCGCTGATGGACTGGAAGGGAAGATGTGCCTGTTCACAGATAACACCGAGATATGTAACAGGGTGGACATCTCAGAAGGAGTGAGCAAGATGGAAGCTGACTTCAAGAAACTAGAAGAGCGGTCTGGAGTGTGGCAGCTGAGATTTAACATTAAAAAGTGCAAGGTCATGCACATAAGAAAGAAAAATCCAAGAAAGGAGTATTATCTACAAGGCAAAAGACTGGTGGCCTCAAACCAGGAACGAGATCTGGGAATCATAATCTCAGATGACTAAAAGGTTAGTAAGCAGTGTGAGAAGGCAACATTGAAGGCCAACAGAATGCTGGGTTGCATTGGGAGGGGAATCATGACTAGGAAGACAGAGGTGGTACTACCACTGTGTAGATCACTGGTCAGTCCTCACCTGGAATACTGAGTCCAGTTCTGGAGACCTCATCTCAGGAAGGACATTGACCGGGTGGAAACAGTACCGAGAAAGATGACAAAAATGATTCAGGGTCTGCAGTACATGTCCTATGAGGAAAGACTTGGGAACTGAATATGTACTCTCTGGAGCACAGAAGAGAGACAGGGATATGTTTGAAACATTCAAGTACATAAAAGGCATTAACAAGGTATAGGCACAATAACTTTTTCCTTAAAGAAGGGCTCGAGGACCAGGGGACATGACCTCAGGCTGCAAGGAGGAGGTTTTCAACCAACACCAGGAAGTTTTCTTCACAGAAAGAGTGGTGGACACCTGGAACAGCCTGCCCCAAGAGGTTGTGGGGGTCAACACTGTGGGTAGATTCAACAATGCATGGGATAGACACAGAGGAGCCCTGACTACAAAGGGCAACTAGAGTGTCAAAATAGGTCTAAAACAAATGGGCAGACTAGATGGACCTAGCAGTCTACTTCTGCCATCAACTTCTATGTTTCTGTATTTCTAAGGTGACCTTGAATCCCCAGAGGTTTTCTCCTCAAAGGGGGGTTTTCCCTCTCCTTCTTGCCAATGGTCATAATTTTAGACATGGTTAGTGCTTTCATAGGTTCCGTAGTTAGGTTCCTATGTTGGATGGAGTCAGATTGTGTCCCCAGCTGCTACTTGTCTCCTGACGAAGTCCACCCTTATGCATCTTGTCTGCTTTTATTTCATTCATGTCGTCATATCTTATTCTTCTCCTGTCCTTCCCATCTACATCTCTCTCCTTACTTTCTGGTCTCAATATATTCCGATTTTCACCTCTTCAATGCTTGATACCCCTTTGGGTATTCTTTTTGGGCTTCTTCCTAAACTACCTTTAACCAAGGTAATTATTCCCATGGCACCTTTGGTGGGGAACCTCATCTATGGTTCCTTGCATCATACCCCTACAGGGTGGTATATCTCATGAATAGAGAGGCAAACAGCCACAATGTATCAAAGTCACACAAGCATACGTCTCATCCAGTTGCACAAGCACAATTGAATGGGAAGGCTATAAGCCTGACATTCAATGGGTTTAGCAATAACATCACTTCCCCATCAGGCCTCAAAAGACTACTCCTCCCTGGACTGTTCCAGGATTTGTTTTTGTTACCCACCATCCACCCTCCTCCTCCAGTGACTCATCTCTCTTTCCTATGTGCTTCTTCCTAAGCTACCTTTAGCCAAGGAATTATTCCCATGGCACCTATAGGTAGGAACCCTCCTCTAGGGTTCCTTGCGTCATACCCTACTGGGTGGTATATCCTACAGACAGAGAGGTGAACAGCCACAATGTATCAAAGTCACACAAGCATACATCTCAATCCAGTTGCATAAGCACAATTGAACTTCTGTTAAATTCTGTTCCTGCATACTCCAAACATGATGTTGAAAACCAGATTAGAAAATTGCAAGAGAAGATAAACATAATTATCGTACTAAGCATTTTTGGGCCTGCTGCCACCCCACCACCAGCCACCACTACCACCATTGTGACCAAAATGTCAAGTTGGTCCCCAGAGACAGAATGCTTTCCTTCTGTCAAATACTGCTGCCTCACACAGCTGAGAAGAAGGTGCAAACCACATGTGAAACCTGCAAAAGAACTTAAACATATTTATGGTAGTAAGCATTTTTGAGCCTGCCAGCCCACCACCACCACCACCACCACTGTGCCAGAAACAGTCAGGTTGTGTCCCCAGGCAGAAACTGCTTTTCTTCTGATAAATACTGTTCCTGCACATGCCAGAGATGATTTTTTTTTATAAAGCAGGTGTGCTGACAGGGACAAAACAATCACTTTGGTTAAATCGCAGTCAGGACAGTGATTTTTTTCCTAAGGCAGATGTGCCATCATGGACACAACAATCACTCTGATTAAATCGCAGTCAGGAGGACAGCGATTGTTTTTCATGGAACACGTGTGCTGACAGGGACACAAACAATAATCACTCTGGTTAAATGGAGTCAGGAGGACAGTGAATTTTTTTCTAAGGCAGGTGTGCTGTCAGGGACACAGCAATCACTCTGGTTAAATCGCACTCAGGACAATGATTTTTTTTTCCTAATAGGCAGGTGTGCCAACAGGGACACAATAATTTATTTATTTTAATTGTATTTATTAAAATGTTTCACCAGGAAGGACACTGAACAACAAGTTGATCACTTTGGTTAAACCATAGTCAGGACAGTGATTTATTTTCTAAGAGCAGTTGTGCCAACATGGACACAACAATCACTCTGGTAAATCCGCAGTCAGGTCAGTGATTTTTTCCTTAATAGGCAGGTGTGCTGACAGGGACACAACAATTTATTTATTTTATTTTATTTATTAAAATGTTTCACCAGGAAGGCACACTGGAACAAGTTGATTGTCTCTCTCCTGGTGCAACCTAGGGCGGGGTACAACTGATGAAGAATTAGAAATGTAGTTTAACATTTAACATACCTAAGAAATTAAACATTCAATTACATTTGTAACAAGACATACAGTTAAAATGTCATAAATAATCATACAATCACATTTGTGACATAACATACAGTTAAATACATCATACCTGTGGAATATGAATTTAATAACAAGTGGTATACAGTATCTGAGGAACATAGTACAGAAATTTAATGTAGCACTGGAGACAACTCCTTGCAGGAATGGATCACAGTTAAGAGGCAGATTATTTAGCAATTACTGAATGAATGAGGTGCAGTAAAAGGGGACATCAAGGAGGGTAGAGGGGTAGACAGTGGAAACCAGTTGGGGGGAAGGGGAGGATAAAGATGGAGGAATATTACCGGAGCAAAGTGAGCAAAAAATCAGCTATGAGGGGCTAGTGACACAGGGCTAGTGCAATCTGGGAGCATCTCAGACAGAACAAAAAGTGCAAGTTATTAGCTCAAGTGAACAAATTCCTTTGTTTAAGTGCAGGGGGTAGAGAGGGGGGCAGGAGTGAGGTGGTGGTGAGGATAGGGTAGAAAGGAAAGGACAAGTAATTCCTGGAACTGGACGGGCCCTTCAGAGTGTGAAGATGGCTGCCAGTGGCGGAATGAGGTGAGGACTTAGAATAAGGGACAGGAGTAGGCAAGGACAAGATGGGTAGAGACAGTAGAGGGGATGGTAAAGTGAAGGAGGAGGAGAGGTGGGATACACTTGCCTAAGACTAGGCCTCTTCAGTATGCTGAGAACCCTACCAGATAACAGAGTCAGGCAAGAGCGAGTTAGGTAGAAAGGATGGAGGGGAAAGGGGAGGCAAGGAAGAGTCATTTCCCAGTGCTGGGCCCCTTCAGGATGCTGAGAATCCTACCAGGGGGCAGAACTAGATGAGGACAAGTTGAGAAGAGAAAAAAGAAATGATGAAGGGAAAGAAGGGAAGAGGAGGGAAAGAAGAAGTTTGCCTAAGATTTGGCCACTCCAGGATGCTGAGAACCCTGCCAGAGCACAGAACCAGGCAAGGACTAGTTGGGTAGAAAGGATAAAGGGGAAGGGGGATTGAAGGAAGAGTATTTGCCCAGTGCAGGGCCCTTCCAGAATACAGAAAACCCTGCCAGGGGATAGAATTAGGGGAAGACAAGTTGGGCAGAAGGAATGGGGGGATAGAAGAAGAAAAGAAAAATGAAAGAATGAAGAGAAGAAAAATCGACAAAATGAAAAAGCGCCTAGTACCCTAGAAGTGTCAGTGGCTCAGCAGGTAGCACACTTGCCTCTGAGGCCAGGAGATCAGAAAGATGCGGGTTCTATCTCCACATCAGGCACTTCGGTTAATATCCCAATATTAACACTGCAGTGCAGTATGAGGGGGTGCTGCACTCCTGAGGTGCTGTCTTTCAAATGAGACATTAAACCGAGGTCCCATCTGCCTGTTCAGGTGGATGTTAAAGATCCCATGGCATTCTCGAAAGGAGCAGGGGAAGTTTTTATTCAAAAAATCATACAAACCACACAGAGAAAATAAATGGAAACCAAATCAATGAGAAAAAACAATAAAAAACAAACAACATTCAAGTAACAGGTAAGTCACTATCAGTAATCCAAGATAAGTTCCTCCATAATTGCAGTAATTTAGTGCATTCCAGAGTCAGTAATTCCTGAAAATAAAGCTGCTTTAATTCATAAAGAATTTTCCCAAAAGTGTATCTTAGGAAATACCCAGTTGTTGCAAAGTAAAAGACATTGGTATTCCACATATACCATTTGATAACATCCAGTGAAGTCATCAAGTCAGGAGAAGCAGAGGGTGAAACAGTACTCACAGTGGCAGGAGGGTGTGAAGAGATCCCTGACCAGAGCAAACCCAGAAATCCAGCTCTGAGTGTCAGGAGCGAACCCAGCTCACTGCCTTAAGGAGCATTCAATAGACCACTGGCCAACCTCTGGTAATGGAGTATCAGCCCAACAAAGTTTGTTCGGCTGCTCCTTTTTAATTATCCAGTCAGACAAAGGTGTAGCAGCCTGAATGAGAAGACCATAGCTGAGTCCTGAGTCTTACCATCGAAAAAATGGTCAGTGGTTTCTGTTGTGAAATCTCAGGAACAGTAACTATGGGAATGGTAGGCACAGGCACTGCAGTAAGCAGAAGTGCAGCGTCAGAACCAGGCCGCTCTGCAGTCACGAAACAGGTGAGGAAAACAGCACTTCAAGTTTAACCTCTGTTGATGGTTGGCAACTTCTCGAGCAGAAGTTGTTCCAGGTGTGAGGAGGCACAGACGAAACAGGAGTGGTAGTTTCAGATGGAATATGCAAATCCAGGGCCTGGTCACAAACAATACTTGAAGCAGACAATGTAAGATCCATTTCATTAGCAGATTGCAAAACCGAGAAGCTTCAAAGAATTCTTCCGAGTCCAACAAATCTGGAGCCAAGGAAGAGACAGAGACCACAACCTGCTGTTCATCCTGCTCCATGCCCATCAGTGTAGCCACTGACTCAGCCATCCTTGATGGCCAAGATCCCTACTGGAGAGTAGGGGAATATTTTATTCAAACTTGAAGTAAAACATACACATACAAATGACACTACATACAAAATTATAACACAAAAGAAAAGGAAAACATAACCAAATATTACATCATACCTACAAATACCAAATTTCAGATCTAGAATTTACTAACACCCCACAAAGAAGCAGGGAAATGGTATAATTTTAAAGCAATTAGAGAAAAACATTGTCAATTCATATAAAATAAAACATAAATCAAAATCAACAAAGTCTACTAGACATACTTTGCCTAAATATTTGAAAGTGACAAAGCAAATCCTCCTATTTAAACAGAACCCCCCTCCGATCAGTTTTCAGTCAAAGCTTGAAAGAAACATGCAGTCATGACAGTGGCGCTCAACACCAAAAAAGCAAATGAAATAGTGGATGTAAAAAAATATTTCATCTCACTGTCAAAACATGAAATGTGTGACATCCCCGCAAAAGGCTAATCCTGGAAATACAAACCTAATACTTTAAGGAATGCCGTGATTCTCCTCATATACCTGAAATGTAGAAAATCATACCATCATCAACCTGTGTCTATCCAGGACATATTTCTCCACCAAAGCTTGTAAAGGTCAGAAAGCACCCTGTGTTGTTCCATAGCCTGCCAATTCATTATAGCTTTTTGTAACAACAATAACATTTCTTCACTAGAAATTAATTGCTTTCTAAGGTCAGACCACACCTAGCCTGCCACAGCTGATAACCAATGAAACTCATCAAAAGTCATATTGTTACTGAGTCAAACTTGGCCCATGCTCCTGGAAGCAGTCAATCAGTCCAAATCTGAGGAGATTGCCTTCTAAATGGGTTTAATGGCCATTTTTTGTGAAACAACTCCCAAAAGGATCTAGCATATGGGCAGTCCAATAGAAAATGATAAAAAGTCTCTAGCAATCCTATACAGTCATTCTCCCTAGGACAGGTACGTTCTGTAAGGTCTTTATGTTTTAAGTTACCCCGAACACTTAATTTTTGGTGTGTGCACAGCCAGACAAAATCCCTCATATGAGGCGGTAGACGTTTGCTAGATAAAAAGGACTGTATGGAAAGTTGATGTGCATCGGGCAATACCGAATACCAGGGAGAAACAAAAAAAAACAGTTCCCATTATCCAATTATAAAGCAATTTCCTAGGAGAGACACAAAGAAAGCTTTTCACAATTTTCCAGGCCTTCAATTCATGTATAACCCCTTGAAAGTAAGATGGTAAATGAGCCACCCTAGTCTGGCAAGGAAGAGAAATAGACGGTCCCCAATTAACCAATAGGGGCCCAAGAATGTTGTTTACCAAGGGGGTCCAAACTGTAGAGGACTGATTCAAAAGAGGTGTGATATTATAGTGAATAAAAGTCACATAATAAAACACAATCAGGTTTAACATCATCAAGCCTCCTTCTTGTATTGGTAAATATGTAATTCCATGCTTCACTGGGTTACGTCTACTTCCCTACGAACACTGGAAAAACACTATAAAGTGATACCTCCAGGGTTATCGGAGGAGGAAGCTAGCTGCCAAAAATAAAATGCAACAATAAAAATGTTTTAATTAAATAGATGCGTTTAGCTTTAGTAATGTGCCATTTATTCCACTTTACAACCTATTCCCTAGTTTCACCCATAAGTTGTTCCCAATTATATATTTGAGGGTCTACCCCTCCAAAATAAACTCTCAGAATCTTTCTATATGTGTTATCCACAGGGATCCCCCAGATTTGCACCACATCATTCGCACCGTACCCTAGGGGTATGATACCACTTTTCATAGTGTTAATTTGAGGCCCAGAAATAACCGAGAAGTCATGCAGAATAGATTGGGCCTCCACCGCTAAAGACTTATCAGCCAAAAAAATGCCCAAATCATCTGCGAAAGCAAGAGCTACAATCCGTCTATCTTCTGACCCCACTGAAAGGCCAATGATCGATTCCGAACCATACAGGGCATGCAATAAAGGATCCAGAGATAAAACATACAAAAGGGGGCTAAAGGGGCACCCCGTCGCACTCCTCTGTGCACTGGGATTTTATTACCCATCCAACCATTTACACTCGGAATGAGAGTAATCTCTGTATAACATGCCTGTAACCAGGCTATAAAGGCCAGAGGAAATCCATAAGCCTTCAATGCCTCCCATAAATACGCATACTCCACCCTATCAAAAGCTTATGCTGATCTAAGCATACCAAATGCCCAAACAATTCTTGTGAAGCTCCTTTATGCAAAATCTCTCTTATGAGGATGAGAGCATCGTGAATCCGTCTAGTAGGCACACTACTAAATTGAGACAGATGCACAATCTCCCCCACTACATTTGCCACTCAATTACTTAGAATTTTCATCAATATTTTATCATCCAAATTGAGGAGTGATATCTGGTATGTTCTAACATTTATTCTGGTCTTGTTCAACAAACTCACACTGCAGCAGGAGTAGAGCAGCTTTCATTTTTATTCAGGTGCCTCTCTGGTCTCAACAACGACACTAGCTCTCTGCTCTCTTTCTAGCTTACACATATATGAATGCTGCCCTTAAGTGGCAGAGTAACGCAATGCATTACCATTTCACATACATAACATTTCCTCCCCACTAAATTATATTGTTACCAAATAAACAAGTATTAGCATTATTCGCTTTTATTAAGATGATTCATTCTATGCTAGAGGTAGGGGGTAGACTGCCCCAGGCCTCGAACCAGTCAAGGGGATTATTCTGCCCCAATAATCTGATCTGGCTCTCTAACTACACAAAACATTTTGTTCCTTTTAAATGTCTCCCAGGTTCAAACGATCTGGAGGTTTTGAAATTCGGGATGGATAACGTTTCTTATGAGCAACCCTTGGCATGGCTGCCCTGTCTGGTACCTCCCTCCGATCCTCGGTTGGTGGTTGTACAGCCTCACCATTGCTCCTCTCACCTCCTCCTTTGCATCTTCAGAAGGTGTTGAGACTTCCGTAGTGGGGCTTCAGAGCTACGCAGATGGAATCCACATTTCCCGTGGGTTTTCTTCCTAAATGTGTCCCCATCTGTGCGCTGCTGAAGATCTAGGAGCTGTTTAGCATGACGTTTCCATTTTCCTCCAGATTCACATCAACTGTACATGACACTGGACCCATCTGAGATGTCACCACACCAGAGGTCCACTTCTCCCCCTTCCAGTAATCTCAAACAAGCACCTCTTGACCAACAATGAACTGCCTGTCCTTTGAACGAGTTTGCCAGCGCAGTATTTGAGATTCTTGGTTCTTCAAAACCTCTGATGCCCCATCTGGCTTAAGCAAATCAAGATGGGAGTGAAGTTTACGCCGAAAAAATAACATTGCTGGAGATTCCTTTGTTGTAGCATGGGGTGTATTTCGGTATGCCAGCAGGAAGTTATCCAACTTGTGTTGTAAGGTCAAAGACCCCCCTGCCGATTTCAGAGCATTCTTCATGGTTTGCACAAAACCCTCTGCTAGACCATTAGTCGAGGGGTGATATGGGGCACTATGAATATGCCTCACACCATTGGACTTCAGAAATGCTGCAAAGTCACTAGAAATAAATTGTGGTCCATTGTCACTGACCAGCTGTTCAGGAATCCCGTAATGGCTAAATAGTCCTCGCAGCACTTGAATGGTCTTACTGGCAGTAGTAGTGTCCATGACTTGAATTTCGGGCCACTTTGAGTGGGCATCTACAACAATTAAGTACATGTGTCCCCCACAGCCCCACAAAATCTACATGAATGCGCTGCCACGGTGCACCTGGCCACATTCAGGGATGTAAGGTGAGGGACATGGCATTTTCTGAACACGCTGACAGGTAGTGAATGTTTTTGCTTGTTGCTCAATTTGCAAATCAATCCCTGCCACCAAATATAGCTTCTAGCCAAAGCCTTCATTCTCACTACACCCGGTGTCCCAATGTAGCTCATCCAAAACACGAATACGTAGTTTTGAAGGGACAATCACCCGGACACCCTACATCAAGCAACCTTGCTGTACTGAAAGCTCATTACATCCGACGTAGAATGGTGATAACTCACCGTGAATGTCCTGGTTCACAGTAAAAGTCCCTTTTGTTACTAAGTCCAAGACTTGAGACAACACAGGATCAACTTTTGTCTCCTTTTTAATTTCAGAACTTGTGATAGGTAATTTCTCAAGCTGACTGATGTAGAAGACATCGACAGTGTCCACTTTGTCACTGTGGGCTACCTGCAGAGGCAATCTTGAGAGCCCATCAGCATTGCCATGAAGAGCTGCCTTCTTGTATTCAATGCGGTAGTTGTGAGCTGATAATGAGAGAGCCCAACATTGCATTCTGGCTGCTGCCATGGAAGGAATACCTTTGTGGGGGATGAAAATGGTCGTGAGGGGACGGTGATCAGTGAGGAGTGTGAATTCCTGACCATAGAGGTATTGGTGGAATTTGCAAACTCCGAACACTATTGCCAAAGCTTCTCTCTCAATTTGGGCATAGTTTTGTTCAGCTTTGCTGAGAGTTCTGGATGCAAAGGCAATTGGCTTTTCGTCCCCATTCGGTAGAACATGAGAAAGAACTGCCCCATCCCATAAGGTGAGGCATCACATGCCAGTCTGATGCTCAGCTGTGGATTATAGTGAATGACATCTTGCGAAACAAGCTGCTTTTAGCATTCTTAAACGCACTCTCACAGTCCTTTGTCCAACACCAGGACTTCCCTTGCACAGCAAGCCATTTAGTGGATTGAGAATCGTAGCCAGATTGAGAATAAACATGCCATAATAATTTAACAGGCCAAGAACGACCATAACGTAACACATTTTCGGTGCTGGGCGTCACAATCACTTTTCTTTCTCAGGCGATTTGTGTAAGCCGCTGCATCTATGGTATGGCCCAAGTACTCCAATGAATTCTTGAAAATTCACACTTCTCCTTCTGGACACATAAAGCCAAAATCTTCCAATCGCTGCAGAACTGCATCCAAGTTTTTCAGGTGCTCTGTATCATTCCTACCGGTCACCAGTATATCATCCAGGTAACAGTGAACATTTGGAAGACCTCGTAAAACCTGATCCATAGCTGGCTGAAATATGGCTGAAGCTGACGCAATGCCAAAAGGTAGGCGATTATAGCAGAATAGACCCTTTTGGGTGGTTATTGTGAGATATTTCCTTGAGTTTTCATCTACTCTCATTTGTAGATAAGCATGTGACAAATCCAGCTTACTGAAGCGTTGGCCCTGTGCCAGCGATGCAAACAAGTCTTCGATGCGTGGGATTGGATACTGTTCCACACACAGAACTGGATTTATAGTTACTTTAAAGTCTCCACATATTGTACGGGACCCGCTCTTTCTTTACCACTGCCACTGGCGCGCCCAGTCACTACACTGTACAGGTGACAAGACTCCAGCTCGGTTAGGTGAGTTAATTTGGCCTCACCTTGGTCTGAGTGCATAAGGTACTGGGCGAGGTTGACAAAACTTTGGTTTGTGCTGTGACTTCAGAGACACTTTTGCCTCAATGCCCTTCACTGTGTCTAGCTCCCCTTTGAATAAAGGAGCATGTTTTTCCAACACTGCTTCTAGAGTGTTGTAGCCACTCGTATTAACAGTCCTTATCTCCTGTCAGTTGAGGCGTATTTTCTTCAGCCATTCTTGGCCTAAGAGTGAAGGGTAGTTACCTTTAACCACGTACAGAGGCAGTAGTGCAGTTTGCCCACTTATTTTCACCTGCACCTTGATAACATCTTCAGGTGAAATTGCCTTGCCAGTGTATGTCCTCAGTACAACATCAGTCGTTTGCAGGGGTAGATGTCGCAACATAGTTTCATACTTATCTGTAGAAATTAATGAAACTGCAGCCCCTGTGTCCAATTCCATTTTCAGTGGTTTCCCTTCAATTTCAGGTGTTACACAGATGGTTGCCATTTCCCCTTTAAGAGTCAGCACGTGCAGTGCTAATTCAGTATCAGTGTCATCACTACACATTCCCTGTGTTTCCACACGATGTACTTCTCTTTTTCTACATTTCGCAAATTGCTTCCCTTTGCTTCCATTGATTTCCCCTCCTTTCTTTTTCCCTCTGCACATTCGCCCAATGTGGCCTTTCTTCCCACAGTTATGACATGTCTGTTCTTTAAACCAGCAATCCTTATCATTGTGATTAGCTTTCCCACAGTGACCACATTTATTAGTCTTCCTGGGAGAAGAGAAGGATAAAGCATTCACTTTCAGGGAATCACTTAAGTGCTGTGCCTCCCGTGCAGCTGTTTCCATCGATACAGCAATCTCTATCGCTTTCTTGTATGTCAGTCCCGCCTCCGTTAAAAGACGCTTCTGTGTCGCTTCACTTTTCAAACCGCACACAGATCTGTCCCGGAGGGCATCATCTAAATGGGTGCCAAACTCGCAATGCTCAGCTAATTTCTTTAAAACAGCCACATACTGCGCAACAGACTCACCCTCTGCTTGATTTCGTTTGTGAAAGCAAAATCTTTCAGCAATCACCAGAGGCTTAGGAGAGAAATGTGTCTGTAAGACCTCCACAATACTGGCAAAAGTTTTCTCCCCGGGCTTTTCTGGTGCTATTAGACTTCTCAGCAAACTGTACGTGGTGCTGCCCATGACACTCAGTAACACAGTCACTTGTTTTTCATCACTTATATCATTTGCTGTGACAAAATGTCCAAATCTCTCAATATAAGTTATCCTTTGTTCCACATTTTCATCAAAGGCATCAATATGTCCTATAGTCGCGGCCATCTTTATGTGTCTCCTCGCGGGTTCACTCGTGGGTCCAAAAGTTACGTCTCAGGAAAAACCCTCACAGCTGTAGTTCGTTCTGGTAAGATACCAGAGAATAATTAAACACCTCGTTGCCAATTATGTTATGTTCTAACATTTATTCTGGTCTTAATCAACAAACTCACACTGCAGCAGGAGTAGAGCAGCTTTCATTTTTATTCAGGTGCCTCTCTGGTCTCAACAACGACACTCTCTCTCTGCTCTCTTTCTAGCTTACACATATCGGAATGCTGCCCTCAAGTGGCAGAGTAACGCAATGCATTACCATTTCACATACATAACAATATCGGTCTCCAGTTCTTTAAAGCACCCCTACACCCTCCCTTAAAAATCAAAATCAAGAGTCCCTCCAACATACTACTAGGAAGTTGATGATGTTTCAGACAATCATTAAAACAGATACATAATTCTGGACCCAAAATCTCCCATATATCTTTATAAAGCTCATATGGGAGACTGTCTGACCCTGGGGATGTCCCAGATTTGAGAGACCAAATTACCTCCTTTAATTCTCCCTATGTAATCAGTGCTACTAAAGACTCCCCTAATTCAGGTGAAAGCTATGGCAGCCCTCTACTGGCCAACCAACACTGCATCTTCGGAACAGATAAATCTTGTCTTGCAAAGGTTTGGGTAAAATGCAAAGAAATGACATTCATAATGCTCAAATTATTAACCACCTGGCGTCCAGAATTTGTAAAAAGGTACTCCATGTTTCGGTATTCCCAGAGGAGCTGCATAGAATAGAAAAGCAAAGTATCTGCCGTTTTCCTACTAATGCCACATTTTTGTTTACGTGCCATGTCATTTATTGCCTCTAGCTGTTTGCATGCCAATTCCACTTTCAATCCCTTAATTCTTTGCAGGTCCTCTTCCCCCAGATTAGGTCTAAAGAAAGTCCAAAAGGAAATACAATCTCTTTATGCTGAAATCGACCATTCGCACGACCCATAGTACAAAAAAATGACAATCTATTTTTTAGAGTCCTCCCACCAAGCAGTACTATCCTCATATAATAAAAATAGTGATTGTCTAGCATGTAAAGCAGCCGAAAAGCCATCTCTAATTGGGGGAACGTTAAGCAGTAACATGTTTAATTTCCATGTTCCCGGTCCTCTCCTCTCCTCCGGGATATCACTTATGATCAGGGACAGAAGCCTGTGGCCAGAAGACACCACCTCTTGCAATGCAACTTTCTGAATGCCCATATATGAGGGAAGAAAAAATAATCAATTAGGGATGCTCTAGGGCCACAGAAGTAAGTACAATGACCATCTTTAAGGAGATAATCAAAAGCATTCACAAAACCTACATCACTAAGCAGTCGTGCCAGACATGGAGCATCACAGTAAATTTTCTTACTAGGAGGTACTAAAAACTGAGAAGGCAAGGTGACATTAAAATCCTCACCCAGGACAACCAAATGGGATGTCAGCAGAAATGGTGAAAGGGAACGAAAAAGTTGCACCCGATCATGTTTAGTCTGGGGGTCATAAATATTAAGAAGGCGAATTAGCAGATTTTCCCATTTAATATCTAATAAGAAAGGTCTACACTTCAACAACTCTATGTGACGTATGACCTTGATCTGATTGGAAAAAAACAAATTCCCATTCCAGAGCACAGTGAATCACCCTAAGACCAAAAACAATCCCTCCATATCCACTCTTTTGAAGCCGTAGCCCTTTCCTCTTAGGTGTGTAACCGAACATCTTGAAAAAAAACACAGTCAAGATCACTGTGTAAAAAGTGAGCATAAGTACAGCGGTGCTTTGCAAAAGACTGAATGCTATTCACATTCAAGAATGCCACCCGTAAATGAAAGGGAGCCATAAGACAAGAGGCATTTCAAAACAGTATCATTTCACTTTACTGGAGGCCCTTGTCACTCTTTCACTTTTGGCGCCCTGGGATGGATGAGGAGACTGCACAGGAATAATCACTGGACTCTCTCCCTAAATTTGCCACTGGACTGTAAGTGACCCACAGTCCTGTTCCATAGAATCATCTGCCAGAACTGAGTACATATTCTGAGAACCTATAGGCATATCCACAGTTCTCAGGAGGTCGTGAGGGTCCGTTGATGCTGCTCTCCCCCGCCCCCAGACCAACAACATGCTGACTAAAGTTCTCAGGAGGTCATGAGGGTCCATGATGTTGCCCTCCCCGCCCCCTGAACACAATGTGCTGACTAAAGTTCTCAGGAGGTCATGAGGGTCCGTTGATGTACCCCTCCCCACCCTCCAGAACACCGCCGACTAAAGGTAGACGGCTTTCTTCCTCGGCTCCACTTGCCAGCTGTGACCACTGTGTGTGTTTGCCCGCCGCCCCCAACAAGCTCATCAAAGCACTCCTCATCAAAACCATTCCATCTCTGTTTTTAACCAAACACTCAACTTTTCCATCTGCAGGTTATTTTCTTTCACCACCAGAGGTCATACTATCACAACCTGCCCAAAACCATATCTTTCGTCCCTCTTCTTCCCTGCCCCTTAAATCTATAATGGCACCCTCACTGTCCCAAAGGCTACTGCCCATGGTCTTCCTCCACCCACTCAGTGTCCTTATAACACTGCATACCATGTCTTCCATCACCATATGTCACCTGCTACTGACCATAGCACCCATCTTCTTACTAGGGAAGCTTCACTTCTCCCTCCACTCGGTGACTCAGAACAACCTAGCACCAAGCTCCTAACCTTAGCCACCCTACCCACCCCCACCACTGACCCATTCCTCTAACTCCACCAATGGACCATACTTCCCCTAAGCTCCAATCATCCATCAATCATGGTACTACCATGCAATGGACACTACTCTGCCTGGCCTCTCCCTCCCTACAGGACCTATCTACTCCCACTTCTATGTGGTGCTGTTCCCCCTCCCTAATGGTGCCTAAGCTCATGAAGAAACATTTAAAGTTGGCTGCCCTGCATATCCTCCTACTACTACTCCTTCTTTCCGGAGACATTCATCCAAACCCAGGACCCCCCCCCCCGGTTACTACATCCAAGATCCTCACTATCGCCTCCCCCAATATATGTAGCCTACTCAATAACTTTGATTCCTTTCAGGGATGGGTTGCTCAGAATTTCCCCAATGTCATCTCAGTAGTTGAAACCTAGCTCAACAACCACACCTCTGACTCTACGGTCTCACTTCCTGGCTTCACACTATACTGGGCTGATAGAACCTCAAAGAAAGGGAGTGGTTGTGCACTGTATGTCCAGGAATCACTACAGTGCCATATCCTACCCTGCCCATCACTTGAACACGGGGCCCAATCTCTCACATTGAAAATCACTCCTGCCCATATCAGAGCCCCCTTGTTCCTCTCCTCTGTATACATCCCCTCTGAAAACAGAAGACTGCTTTCCTCTCTGTCCTCAACCATCTCCAGACTCTCCCTGACAATGCTGACATCATTGCCCTCGGAGACTTCAATGCAAACTGGCTGGCTGACACTTCAGCCCCTGTTAGGGATGCTGCAACTGCTCAAAACCTGACCCAGCTTGTGACTACTGCCACTAGAATAAACCAGAGGACTGGTACTGCCACCCTCCTAGATCTGGTGCTCACTAATGCCCCACATAAAGTCACACAGATCAGGGTACTACCCAATGCTCTGAGTGACCACTCCCCAGTGCTATGTCACTGGTTGTACTGTATTAACAAGCCCCCCCCAAACTGTCTTACAACGCCGCCTCAAACCTGGCAAGCTACCGTCCCTTAAACAGTACCTCCTAGTTACTGACTGGTCCCCCATAAGAAATGCTCAGAACATTGACTCTGCCCTCAACTATTTCATTCATATGTTCAACACTGCCTGCAACCTGTTTGCACCCCTAATCAAACAAAAAATTTAAGGTGCCAACACACCTTGACTGTCTCAAGCCATGTTGGACCAGATGCGCGAACGAGACAATCTGTGGCACATTGCACAGGATACCAGAAAACCCTCTGACTGGCAGCGCTACCAGGAAGCTCACAATAAATGCACCTGGGATATTCAAAAAGCAAAGGCTGAGTACTATAAAACCTTGCTCACCAACACAAGAGCCTCAGGTCACAAGTTCCGAGACTCACTCAAAACGCTAAGTGGCAAAGCCACCACTGCCCCACCTACCCATATCAGGGCCAACGGATTTATCACCTCAGACCCAGCCCTTATCACAGACACATTAAAGGACACCTTCTCTGACCTCACTGGTGTTCTACTCCCAACTTTTTCTCCCCCATCCACCCTGCACCACACTGCCCCTTCCCCAACCCCCCTTTCCACTTTAAAGCAGTTTCCCATTGAGAAGCTGCCCCTCTTCTACTCAAAGCCGTCAGTAAATCTTGTTTCAGCAGTGACACACTGGACCTAAAACTGCTTAGACTCACATTCAATGAAATTCTCCCCCTCCCTTACCATGATTTTGAACCGCTCCCTTTCTCTGGGCCAGTTCCCCACCAAATCTAAATCTGCACTCATTACTCCTATCCTTAAAAGTGGTGACTGCACCCTGCCTGGGAACTACTGCCCAATATCAATCCTGCCTCCCCTCTATAAAACCCTGGAGAAAATCGTGGCCACCCAACTAACAGACTACCTCACTAAATATAGTATCCTGTGTCCTGAACAACATTGCTTCAGCCAGAACCATAGCACCACCACTGCCCTCTTGGAGTTTACAAATGCCTTCCATACATCCCTGGACACCGGCTACACTGATGGTGCTGTCTTTATAGACCTCTCAAAGGCATTCGATACCGTGCACCACTTGCTTCTCCTGTACTCCCTCAGTCAGATAGGCCTCTCCCATGAGACCATTGACTGGTTTGCCAGCTATCTATCTGAGAGAACCCAGACAGTCCGGATTGCCCACTCCCTGTCATCCCTCCACCAGGTCAGGTCTGGGGTCCCTCAAGGCTCAATACTTGGCCCACTTCTCTTCTCCCTATTTCTCAACACCCTGCCCAACACCTGCTTGGGAAAAATTCTATTATATGTAGACGATGCAGTCCTCTACAACTCACATACTGATTCCACAGCCCTCCACTCAGCACTCCAGAAATCCTTCTCTGAAGCTGAATCCTGGTTCATTCAGCATAGGTTAGTACTAAATTACAAAAAATCTAAATCTATGATGTTTGCACACCCCCAAAATAAGAACCTAGGACAACCCTTGCTCATCCTGAACTCACTGAAAGACCCCCTTGAACAGGTTACCACTTTTAAATACCTTGGCATCACCCTAGACACTAGTCTCACTTTCCACAACCATATCCAGATGCTCAGCACTGCCATCAATACACATATTGGTCTCCTTCACCACTATAAGCACTGCCTCCCCCCTGAATCTCTCCGCCTAGCCTTCTCAGCATCTATTCTATCTCTAATTGATTATGGAATCATCATCTATAGTGCAGCCGACACCACCTACATACACAATATTAGACTGGCACTCAATAAGGCTTGCAGACTTGCTACAGGCTGTCCTAGACTTACAGACATCTGCACCCTATATGCCTCAGCAAACTGGCTCAGCTTCGATGGGAGGCTAAAGTACCAGGCCTGCCTCTTCGCTAAGAAAATCACCTCAGGATTACTCCCACCAGCCCTCTCCCCACTACTTCAGTCCCCACTGTCTACCCACCTCACACAGCAATCAGCGACCACCCACTTTAGGTACCTTGCCGCAAGACCACCTTAGGCCAAAGAACGTTTCGCTATCTGGTCCCATCCTGGCTCAACTCACTCCCAAATTCCCTCCTCACTGAACCCAGACTTCGTTGGTTCAAGTCCCAACTAAGGGACCTTATCACCGAGGGATCAGGATGTGACTGCCCCTAAACCTGACCTTCCATTTCTACCACCCCCACCTCCCCCCTCCTCCCTTGACCATGGATCTAACACTGGTCCGCTGCTACTGGGTGTGCCTATACCATGACAATGGACCCCAATGTCCTGCCTTGGCCAGCGAAGAACTCCTGGGCATGGCTAGCACCATCGACCTGAAATGTTGTGCTTGTACCTGTAACCTTTTGCACTTTGTACCTTGTTTAGCAGCTCTCTATTACCATGTATTCCCTGCTGCTATTTTGTACTTTCTGTATTTATTTGCAACCATTCTGTAACCATTGTCTTTAATTACTATGTTAGTTGTTACTTTGTTCACTGTTGTCTCTGTCTTATGTATGACGTGGAACCTTTGTAAAGGAGTCTTTGACTCAAAGGTGTTATCTGATATTTATCAATAAATAAATAAAGAAAACCAATAAACAATAAATATCAGGACCATTTTTCTTCAATTTCAGTCTTGCTTTGGCCTGTTTACCCTTTTTCCTGGAGACCAAGGTAAAATCTCCCGAATCTGATGGAGATTCTAAGGGATTTTCAGGAGGGGGGGCAATTCCATCCAATTCGACTGCCTGTGCTGCCAAATGCGAAGGGATGTCTGGGAGGGGTGTCAGAACCTCTGGATATTGAGCAGAGGGTAATGCAAAATAGGCTGAACAGTAACAGGAGTGGGTGTCCCAGAGTTCATAGGTGGGTGCCTCCTAGGGGAACCTGATTCTGTTTTACTGCCAGATGGATATAGTGATCTTGGACCCCAAAATCCATATCCTTAGTATTTTTTGCCACCGAGGGGCAATCTTCAAATGAATGGCCCAATTCATCACAAAGGTTGCATTTGGGCTGCTGAAAACAATGTGCACTAGGGTGACCCAAATTCCCACAGTGCGAACATTTTAACACATCACAGGAAGTGCTGATGTGCTTTGAAGATCCACATTTGAAACAAACCCTGGGCTGACCAGGGTAAAAAAGAAAACCCTTGTCCCTGCCAATAAAGAAGCAATTTGGAAGGTGTAATAAATCCGAATCAGTGTGATGCAATTTAATGCGGAACTTCCACCCCCATTCCAGAAACCCTCTGAGTCCATAATAGGCATAGGATTCCCCTGTACGTCAGAACGCTTCTCCAGCCAGTGTACTATATCCACTATGTGCACCCCCTCATTCCTAAAGAGGATTGTAATAACAAAAAAGGGTTGTTTAGTCAGAAGCAACACTACAAAGTCCGACCATAGCGGGTTCATCTTTAAATTGATATACCGACATCAAAAAGTTTCTAATAGGGCAGGCGTACAAAAACTAATATTGAAAGTATATTCGCCCTGCACATGGATCAGGGCATAAACTTCAAAAAGGGGGAATCCCATACTTCATTTAAGCAAAATATTCCTCACAGAGAATCTATCAGGGGGAGTTTTGTGAGGGCCCACATAACGTAGGAGAATCGCATTCCTTCTTTTGACCAGTTCTACAGGGCGATGGAAATGGCTTGCATACGTCAGTTTAGCCGGTTCCTCAGGAAGTAAACCTGTCTTGGGGCTGGGATCATCAGACTGTCCCAGAGTTAAAGCAGTAGGCTCTAGTAAAGTCTCCATAGGGCCCCCTACCGGGGCCAACATATTACCCGCAGGCGAAACCCCAGTGACCAATATCCCCTCAGAAGAAATGTCAAGCTTGGTACTTATCTGAGCTGAAGATTGGACATCTGATACATTCTGAACCAGATTGGGCCTCTATCGGCCATCTGAAATTGGAATCCAGCCCGCAGCTAAGAGGGCCTTGTCAGGAGACCAGGAACTTGCATCTTCAGCACTCCAGTCTCGCCGAGGCGGTGAATCATTTAAAGAATGGGTCGATGCCGCTCTTTCTTCCACTATGAGGACCTTTGATAATTCTTCTGAAATGGCAGAACCAGGTGAGGTTTCCGTGCATTTGCGTTTTCTGTCCTCTGCTAGACGTTGCCTCTCAGACGATAGTTGCTCACTTACGCGGAGCAATTCTTCCACTAGGCACTGCTGTTTTTGCTCCAAACTGAGCTGTTTGGTAAGCTCTGATGATACAGGACCACTATCATGGACGATTTGCTGCCCACCCATATAGTGCAACCCAGCTGCCTCCATAGCGGGTCCCTTTGCTTGCAAGCATCTTCTTCCTGCGATCCATTCTGGGCTACCTGTGCCCTATCCATCTGCACACCTCCAAGGTCTGTAGCAGAATGAGACATCTCGCTACACACCGATCCACCTACAGGCAAGTAAGGGAATTTCCCCAGTGCCCTGGCCAAATTTCTCTCCATTCACTAAAATACCACCAACAGCTAAATCTGGTTCAAAGTCAGTTGGCATTCATCTGTATCCCCCCTCCCCCCAGGTCATGCCTGAAAATAGGCAAAATTTTTCTAGTGCACTTACCTGGTCAACAAAACTAAATAAAATAAATAAATAAATAAATAAATAAAGATGGCCATTTTTTTTTAAAGTCCTCACACCCAGTTATGCTGCTGGATCTATTATTGGAAAGGGAGGACAGACCATTGTTTAGCTACAGAAAGAGACTGGGGCCACCATCAATCTATCCAAATCCAAAGACTTTTACCCAGGCCTCTGAACCATCCCACAGGTCCATTACAGACCCTGCCCAAGCAAGCTCACACCACCTCTGACTGCTGGAGAAGCAGCGAGGCTCTAAAGGTAATTTGCCTCCCTCCTAGCTCCTTCTGGAGGGGTGTTAGGGACATTGGACTGTGCTTTCTGTGTCCTCCAGACATCAAATGATTGTTTTTACCATGCTATGCAACTCCAACCTGGACCGGTAGTTTGTTGGGATTCCAGCAGAGCCTTAAGGTTGCAGTTACTGCACATGTGCTTTAGCCAATTGGAAACTGTCTAGATTGGCACTGCCTAGCTAAGGAACTCTCTGTGGGGTAGTGTTCTGCTGTTACATGCAGGCGATAGTGCTGTTTAGTATGTTTAGAGCATTTCAGTTCTGTTGCCTGTACATTTACTCACAGTGCTAGTCGCTTACTTGCTGGTGTGTGTTCCTCCTGTCACCATCTTGGCCTGTGCATGCGCAGTATGGACATACCCCCAGCTACCAGGACCAACTCTTGGTGCATGCTCAGTGTAAGTATCCCCCTGGCTGCCTGCACCTCACCTCCCACTGCATACTAATGTTTTCTTTTGCTCTTAACCCCATATAGGCCTCTGAACAATCCCCCAGCTCCATTACAGACCCTGCCCAAGCAAGATCACACCACCTCTGGCTGCTGAAGATGCACCATGGCTCTAAAGGTAATTCGCCTCCCTTCTAGCTCCTTCTGGAGGAGTGTTGGAGGAGTGTTAGCCCGTCCTGCCCCAGCTACCCTCCCACCCAAGCACAACTCTCCCTTTATTGCTGTAGAGAGGTCACATGACCTGTGACATGACCAATCCCTCTTTTTCCATTTGCAGGTTATAATAAGTGGCCACTAGGAGTCACTGCTGTGCACCCTCAAACTCCTACTTCCACTGCTCTATCTTCACCTCTTCACTTAGCTCTCACTGACATCCACTTAGACATTTTACCCGCTTGCTATCTACATAGCCAAGGTTCTCCATGCCAGACTTGAACCCTGTACCATTTGTACCAAAGTCTGTGACCCTTCCACTGTGCCATTGGCTCAGTACAGAGTTACCCTATGCTTTTTCTTCTTTATCCTCGTCCCCCCAAGAGCCTGCCCTACTAAACCTTACCATGACCACACTCACCATTGGCAACATTATCTATCGCCCCCCCCACCTTTTCTCTTACTCTACACCATTATCAGGATAAATGCCCCTCCAATCTGCTAACACCAGTGCTCTGCCTTTGCACCATGGAGTCTGTTTCAGGGGACCTGACCCTCCACCCCGGGCACTCCCCCTTCTCCACCATGACCTACAGGACTCCCGGGATCCCCCCACCCATCTCTGGCCACTGTGGACTAGGCCCTACCTCCTGCTGATCACTGCGTTGTTTCTCCTCTTCCTTCCTAAGGGATATGCCCATCACTGCCTGTGTGCTGATCCCCACTTGTCCTACCCGAATGCACTCCAGGGCATTTGCAGATCTGAGGCTCACCTTCCTATGGGTATTAATGCTACTACTTCTGATCTCTGTAAACATCCACCCTAACCCTGGTCCTATCCCCTTGCCACCGACTAATCAGACTGCACCTGGGGAACTCTGTATAGTCTCCATCAACATCTGCAGTTTGCTAAAGAAATTTGATAATCTACAAGGGTGGGTTGCTCAACGACCAGACATTATCTGGTGGTAGAAACATGGTTAAATGACTGCACCGCTGACTCCGCAGTAGCTCTGCCAGGCTACACAATATTTTGGGCTGACAGACTAGCCAAAAAAAGAGGAGGATGTGCAATTTACCTCCGTGACACCCTCCAAGGTCTCACTCTGCCATCCCCAGCTCTTGACCATGGTGCCTAGGTCCTCTCCCTCCAAGTTAATGTCGTTCCCTCCAGGGCACCTTTCTTCATCTCCTCTATCTACATCCCACCCAGGAACCAAAAAAGTGTGTTCCAGTCAGTTCTGGCCCACCTCGAGCAACACCCCGATAAGGCAGAAATTATTGCCCTGGGTGATTTTAACATCAGTTAGTTAGCGGACACTGACGCTCCATATAGGGATGCTGCAGCCACCCTCAGTCTATCACAAGTTGTGCCCGCTACCACCCGTCAGAACCCAAGGACAGGTACCTCAACCCTCATCAACCTAATTCTTACTAATCGCCCTCACAAATTCACCCAGGTCTCCATGCTACCTGATGGGCTGAGCGACCACTTACCAGTATTCAGGCGCTGGTTTGACTTGGCTACAAAGGCCCCTCCAAAAGTTAGCTTTCAGTGAAAACTCAGGCCAGGCAAACTACAGTTCCTGAAACACCACCTCATCAGCTGGGACTGGTCTCCCATTGCTGCCTCACCTGATATTGATTCAGTCCTGGAATACTTTGTCAATTCCTTCAGTTACGTCTGTGACCGTTTTGCACCCTTCTGCAAACAGGTCATTAAAGAACCTGACACCCCTTGGGTGTCCCAGTCCCTTCTGTATCTCATGTGCCACTGTGACAATCTCTGGCACATAGCCTTAGAGACTGGGAGGCCCACTGATAGGCAACACTACCATGAGGCCAGGAACCGCTGCACCTGGCTGGTCCGACAGGCAAAGGCTGAGTACTACAGAGCAGCCCTCACTGCCTCCTGGAGGAAGGGGTGAAAATTCTGGGACTCCCTCAAAGAACTTAGTGGCAAAATCTCTAACCCCCCCCCCAGATGCTTGTAAATGGTGGTATCTCCATGGACCCTTACACAATAGCAAATGCACTGACCTCCTCATTCTCGACTTCAGCGGGCAGGCTCCTGCCAACTTTTTGTGCCCTCCCCACCATAACACTGACACCCACCCAAGTACCCCCTTTCCACTTCAAGGTTATCTCCCAGTGTGATGCTGCCCCCCCCGCTAAAGGTACCCAGCAAATCCCATTTCAGCAACGACACTCTCGATCTTAAAATACTAAGGCTCACCCTCTCTGAAGTACTCTGTCCCCTCACTGCCCTGCTAAGCCACTCCCTTGCCCTAGGTCAATTCCCCTCCATGTGGAATACTGCCTTCATCACTCCGATCCTGAAGAATGGTGGCCGAACACAGCCTGGTAATTATCGTCTCATCTCAATTTTATTCCTTCTCTCCAAGGCTCTTGAAAAGATAGTCGCCACCCAAGTCACAGACTACCTTGCTCAACACAATCTCCTGTGCCCCGAACAGCATGGTTTCCTTAAAAACTACAGCACCACAACCGCTCTTTTGGAGTATACCAACACCATCCATGCGACTCTGGATGCAGGCCAGATTGCTGGTGCTGTCTATATCGATCTTCCCAAAGCATCTGACACCGTCCACCACTCAGTTCTCCTAACCTCGCTAACCCAAATAGGTTTCTCACAGGATACCACCACTTGGTTCTTGAACTACCTGTCCGACAGAACCCAGAGAGTCAGACTAGCGCAAACCTTGTCGTCCCCCCTCAGAGTTACATAAGGGGTCCCCCAAGGGTCAATCCTTAGCCCCTTACTTTTCACTCTATTCCTTAACTCCCTGCCCAAGGCCTGTTCTGGGAGTCTCCTAGTATACGCAGATGATGCGGTTTTATTCAGCACCCACACCAACCCTGCCACTCTCCAAGTAGCCCTCCAAAGGTCATTTAATGAGGCTGAATCCTGGTTTGCTGACCATAGGCTTGTTCTAAACTATAAAAAAAAAGTCCATGCTGCTTGCCCATGCCCAAAACAAGTTCAGTAGCCACCCCCTGCTCATCCATAACTCCCAAAACAAGACTCTGGAACAAGTTTCTACCTTTAAATACTTAGGGGTTACCCTAGACTCTGAGCTAACCTACCACAAACACATTTGCTGACTTAGTATGGCTGTAAATGTGTGCATTAGTCTGCTCCACCACTACAAGTACTGTCTGCCCCCTTAAGCCCTACAGCTAGCCATCTCCTCCTCCTTCCTGTCACTCATTGATTACGGGATTATTTTCTATGGTGCTGCCAACAACACCTCCCTCAACAAAATTAGGGTTTCCCTGAATAAAGCCTGTAGACTGGCCACAGGATGTGACCGGCTCATGCACACCTGTATGCTTTATACCAGCACAAACTGGCTTAACTTCGATGATCGCCTAAAGTACCAGACCTGTCTTCTTGCCAAGAAAATCATGGCTGGCCTCACGCCCCCAGCTATTGTGGCGCTGCTCCCCCCATCTGCACCAGACACATGCATCATGCTGACAAAATACCCTACTAGGTTCCTCACTGTAAACCTCAATGAGGTAAAGAACCTTCAGGTACTGTGCCCCCAGTTGGGTGAATTCACTGCCCAAACCACTCCTACCCTGGGACTGTTCAAATCCCTTCTCCATAGCAACATCTTGCGTGACTCCACCTGTGACTGTACCTGACCTACCCATGACCTAAAACTGTGTCACGACAATGGACCCTCTTCATTCTGCCTCTAGAGTGCCTGTCCCTGGCTTCAGTCTTACCCTAGCCTCAGACTAGCTGACACTCACTGGACTGCGCTGCTTGCACAATCCAGTTATAAATACTTATCTACAACAACTACTGTACTGTATGATTACCCTTGTAGATACTGTATAATGTATTTTGCCTCTGTACTGCATTGTCTATGACTGTTGTAATTATCCTGTACCACATCTACCTGTTGTACTATACTCCGTATCAATCGCAAGGTGTGATATTTCCCAGACCGCTATTTAGAACTGTAATGTCTGACACTGTATGCTCTGTATTGTTTTCTATGATGCTGAGCCTTTGTAAACGAGTTTCTGACTCAAAGGTATTAATTCTGATTGTTTTCAATAAATAAATAAAATAAATAAATGAAAAAGAAAAAAGGAGGGATGGAAGAAACTTACCTGAGAGTAGACATCACCAGGGTTCTAAGAATCCTGACAGAGAGCAGATTTAGGCGAAGACAAGTTGGGTAGAAAGGAAAGAGGGGGAGGGAAGGGGAAGGAGGAGGCTTTCCCAGTGTCAGACCCCTCCAGGATGCTGAGAACCCTTCCAGAGGTCAAAACTAAGCAGGGGCAAGTTGGTAATGGAAGAAGTTTAGGGTAGGCATGAGTGGGTAAGCGGTGAAGGGAAAGGAGAGGGGAAGAAAGTTTAATAGGGGATGTGAGTCATGGAGAGGAGCAGAGCTATAGGAGGGCAATTAAGGAGGGTTAAAGGAGGAGCAGTTAGATGAGAGAAAGTTATGTAAGGCAAAGGCAAGGGAGTAGGAGGAGGAGGAGTGCCATATTTGGGGGGGAGGGAGTTCCAGATTTTCAGGAAATGATGGGTGAAGTCTGACTGACCGATGAGAGTGGTGCGACGGGGGACCAACAAAGTACAAGTGTCAGAGGATCTGAGGGAGTGGGAGAGGGGAGGAGGGAAGAGAGTGAGCATGAGAGGTAGAAGGGAAGTTCTCCTAACCAAAATTTAGAAGTCAGTTTGGCACAATGAGTGAGGCACCTGTTGGCAAGCAGGGGAAAGGACAGGGCATGTTAGAAGACAAAGTGGTGAATGCGTGATGGAGCATCAAGGGCAAAATGACAGAAGGAGGTAAGGAGAGTGTCCAGCCTGGTTAGGGAGGATTTGGGAGCGGCACCATAGACTACATCACAGTAGTCAGAAATGGGGAGGATCATCTTCTGGACTAGTTCACGCCATGCCGTAGGAGGAATGCAACTACGGTTCCTGAATAAGGCATCAAGCTTGGGGTGCAGTTTTTCAGGATGGCATCAATGTGGCCAGAAAAGCTGAGGTGTTGATCCAACCAAACCCCAAGGTATCTGAATGAGGAGGTGTCCTCTAGGATTGTCCCATCAATGGTATGGAAAGAAGGTAAAAGATGTAGCCTAGAGAGTCTGTGCCCAATCACTCTGGTTAAATCACAGTCAGGAGGACAGTGACTTCCCCCCCAACAAAAAAAAAAAACTTGTGCTGACAGGGACACAGACAACAATCACTCTGTTTAAATTGCAGTCAGGAGGACAGTGATTTTTTTTTAAAACACGTGTGCCGACAGCGACACAAACAACACTGGTTAAAGCACAGTCAGAAAAATGATTTTTTTCTTAAGAAAATACAGGGAACTAGGCCAGTGATTTTTTACTGAACACAAGTGTGCCTTCTAAATTGCTCCTGCTCTCCTCCACACAAGCCACCAAACCTCTACTTTTCTGTTAAAACAAAACTAAATAATTCTAGTAAAGAATACAGGAGAAAATCAACACAGAAAAGTACTGTGCTAACACAGGGCACTAACAAACACAGTTTTAAAAAATATGACCACCAAAATGCTCTTTTATATAATGTTATATTAAAAGTTTGACTCTAGACTGCCTAAAACAAGCACAAGCTCTGCTCTCTAAGTCTCTCCAACACATTACATTCAGAGAATGACCAAACAAGCTTCTCATTGGCTGTTCAGCAACATATGACCTCCTATCCCATGGTACACTGCAAACCTCGCATATTATGCTAAACTTCATCTGTGAAGTTTCAGCTTTGTGGATCTGGGATACTTCCATTATTAAATTACCATGCGTCAAAGTTTTTGACTTGGAAATTTTACGAACCTGTCAATAGTACGTGAAGTGCAACTTTGGGGAACTGTAAAAATATGTGACATTTTATGTAGAGTGAATTTTTGCAACTTCGCACACCTCTAGCTATACAGCAGGACACATCCGGTAAGTGACCTGGGATATGGTTCGATGATAAACTAGAATGGAACATTCATGTTGGTAAAACTCTGAGCAATGTTGACAGACATCTGGATATGCTGTATTGCACCAGGTCCTGCATGATGGGTGAGATTCATAAGCAGGTTATAATATCACAGTGACTACAGTGCTGGACTTCAGTGATGTCCTATATGCTGAGGTGTCAGGGATGGAGCAGGCAAGACTTATGTTGTTTATTTATTTATTTATGTATTTACTTTTTTGTATTATATTTTTATTGGTTTTTCATGTACAGTACATACAGGTCTTGCAATAACTGTAGTAGGACAGCTAGTTATACAGGTGATGTACAAAATTGCTTTGTGTTCAGTTATTACAGTCTAAAGTACATTGTGAAAAGTCGATTATCTCCCTAGTACTGTTTAAAAAAAAGAAATTGTAAAGGAGGTACCTTAATACCTGAGTTAAGTAACTGCTACAGTACCCCTTTGACAGATGCAATAACTAAGTTAATATGTTGTAATAAAATAAAAACATTAAAACAGTCAAACCATGCCTTGTTCTGAGTATTCTTTGAATAAAATACAGTTTATCCATTAGACTAATGTACCCTGAAGAGAATATACCAAATGAAGCAAGCAAAATTAATAAACAGAACACAGAGACAAGTGTAGCTATGGGACTCATACCTCAAAATCCAAACACACATAGTTATCCAGGGCTCCTTTAAGCTAACCATCCCTCTTGCAGAATTGCTGCTTCTCCCACTGAGAGTGTCCCTAAGAAAGCCTCCCAGACCTGCAGGAATCTTTGACTTTTTGAGTTTCCCCCTGAAGATAGGCCCTGTCCAATTCTACTGCCCTACCTATTAACCCTTTCTCACAATCCACTGCCCCAGTATCTCTTTTTCAACAGGGGATATATTGGAGGTTATCCCCCCTTGAGGCTCTTTCAGTAGTTTCGAACTTGCAGATACCTATAATAGTGTGATGCTGGGAGCCCCAGTCCTCTTTGTAGGTCCTGAAATGTGTAGATTCCATCTCTGTTAGTAAGGTCTTCTACACACGTTAGACCCCTTTCCTGCCATGTCATAAAGCCTTCATCCTCTAGTCCTGTTAAGAATTCCAGGTTACCTGTTACTGGGACCTGGATGGTATTATCCACTTCATCTCCCCATCATTCCTTGATATTACTCCATGCCTCTAGACTACTAATAACCATGGGATTTGGATGTCATACACATCTATAGGCCTGCAGTCCTACTAGTCCTAAATAAACTGACAAATGGCCCCTGCATCCCTCCTCCTGTAGGTCCAGGCACTGAGCAGCTGCCCCCTTGTTAACCCAATTGTGAACATACCTGTATTAAGTTGCTAAGTAGTACCCTTTGATATCAGGGAAATTCAAACCCCCCATTTTGTTAGTGGCTTTCAACTTTCTGAGGCTGATTCTTGGCTTTTTCCCCTGCCAGGTGAACTATCCAAGCCCCATTTCCAAGTTTTTAATATCATTATTTTTTAGGCCCATAGGCATAATTTGTAGAACATATAGTAATCTAGGGAGTACGTTCATCTTCAGGACATTTACTCTGCCCAACCAGGATGGGGGAAGGGCCTTCCATCTTTGTAAATCTCCCAGAATTGTATCCATTAGGGGTATGTAATTCAACTCATACATTTCCCTGATATCCTGACCCACTTTTACTTCTAAGTATGTTATTGCTTTTTGGACTTTCTGAAGCCGCCATGCATTTTGCACACCCCCTTCTACCCCTTCCCCAAATATATAATTTCAGATTTATTAATATTCAACTTACAGCCCAAAAAGGTTGTAAAGGAGCCCACTATTCTCAGCAATGCAGGGATTGATTGATCAAGTTTCATTAGAAAAAGAAGGATATCATCTGCACAAAGGGTGATGGTGTGTCTTCAACCCTGTTTACCTCGAATGCCTTGAATTTGTTGTTCCTCTCTCATTTTTATCACTAAGGGTTCTATAGCAATTGAAAATAGTAGAGAGAAGAGGAGGCAGCCCTGTCATGTGCCCCTCTCAAGCTGAAACTCCTCTGAGGGCATTCCATTAATTAAAATCCTCACCATTGTGGTCCTGTAAGAGGCTTTTACTAACTGTATGTATTTTTCCCACTGTCCAAATTTCCCCAAAATTTTAAACATATAATCCCATTCAATTCGGCCATATGCTTTTTCTACGTCCATAGAGAGGATACATGCTTGCCCCAGGTTCTTAGATCCCCACCATACTGCATTTAGTAACCTCCTCATATTGTGGTAGGACATTCTACCTTGTACAAACCCCATTTGATCTGTATTTATTATGGAAGGCAATAATTTATCCAATCTCATGGCTAGAACCTTTGTCATAATTTTACAGTCCAGGTTCAATAAAGAAATGGGTCTGTATGAGGAGCATTCTTGAGGATCCTTGTTCAGCTTGGGGAGCACATAGATGGGAGCTTCACAACATGACTTGGGCAGCTCCTTCTCCCCCCTGGCCTGCTCCAATACCTGACAAAGGGACTCTGCTATCTCCTGCCTAAGTTCTTTATAATATCCGGCCCCAAAGCCATCAGGGCCTGCAGCCTTTCCCCTTTTAAGGGACCCTATGGCTTTAAGTATCTCCTCTTTAGTAACAGTGCCCCCCCAGAGAGGTTCTCTGCTCTTCTGTCACGGTCAGAAATGGAAGACCCTTTATAAACCTGTCCATTAAGTGGTCTGTCCCCTTACACTCGGCTGTATACAGTGTGTTGTAAAATTCCTGTAATCTTTTCCTTATGAGTGATTCAGCCTGAATGACAACCCCCCCTTTACCTTTTATATTTAGTATTTTTTTAGTTGTTTTGCCCCCTTTCATTAACTTTACTAGTAATTGGCCTGGCTTTTTGCCCACTTATAAAGTCATTGTCTCGCATACATGTGTCTTGATCTGACTTCTGCTGTGAGGCATTCATTTAATGCCTCACGGGCTGTCTGTAGGTCCTTCAATGCTTGCCCCCCACCCTCTTTGATAACCCTCTGTTCCAGCATTTTTATTTTACCTTCTATTGCCTCCCTTCATTTTTGCTTCACTTTTTTAAATTTTGCAGTATAACCAATAATTACCCCCCCCCACATATATGCTTTACTGGCTTACCAATATGTTCCCTCATCCTTCACCATGTCCTGGTTCGTTTCCTGGTAAATTTTCCATTGGCCCTTTAGAAATTCTTTAAAGTCTTTCCTCACCAGAAGATAGCTTGGGAATCTCCATCCTCTCCTCCTGCCTTCTTGTTGTTCCAGTTCTATTTCAAGGTGTACCATTGCATGGTCTGATAGAAAAAATGGATCTATGCTCCACTTTTGTCACCTGATGATATCCCTGCCTTGGAATGTACAAATGGTCCAATCGGGACCATGTGATTTGGGGGTGAGAATAAAAAGTATATTTATTTATTTTTATTTAGTTTTTGTTGACCGGGTATGTGCACTAGACAAATTCTGCCTATTTTCAGGCATGACTCGGGGAGGGGATACAGATGAATGCCAACTGACCTTGAACCAGATTAAGCTGTTGCTCGGGGCTCCTGGTTGGCTGTGCACCACACATCTATCAAATCCAATTCCGCAAGGCCCAGAAGCCATTGCTGAACCACTACTACCTCCCTATTCCTGGTTCCAGAGTAGTCTAGTTTTGGGTCCGCTACACAATTGAAATCCCCCCCCCCAGTATTAGATGGGGGAACTGCTCCCTCACTATTACATCTAGTATCTGTTGGTAAAAGGTTGGATCTAGCACTGAAGGTGCATATATAGTTCCCAGGGTTAAAGTTTGGCCATTAACCTCTCAACCATGAAGATGTAGTGTCCTCCCAGAGGATCTTTAAACATATGGTGCACAACAAATGGGAACCCCTCCTTAATGAAAATCACCACTCCTTCCTTGTGGGAACTGTAAGAGGAGATGTAACAAGCCCCCACCTACCCTCCCACTAGCTTAGTGTGTTCTTTTGGAGTCAGATGAGTTTTCTGAAACATGGCAACATCTATGCCTTTGTTTTTTAATGCCATGAGAACTTTAGCTCACTTTGCTGGGGAGGAAAAACCCTTCTCATTCCAGGACACAATCATGCTATGGGGGGTCCTATCCATATTGTCTTCTTATTACCATCCCCTTCTTTCCTCACTGTTGTTTCTAATACATTTCTTTGTACAGGTATCTCTTCTCTGTACAATCTCTAACAAGGCATAAAAATAGTAGGTAACAAATGCACATTTAAACTTGTGCTTAAAAATAGTAGCATTGAGCCGGCAGGCGGTGGATGCTGTCGCTTGCCGCCGCGGGGGGAGCGGGTGGAGGGGTCGTGGGTGGGGGGCACAGACACCAGGGAGATGTTTGGGGGTTGTGCTGTGACATTCCGCCCGCCGATCGGGCTTTACGGTCCACTGGACCGCACCAGGGAGTTATCTGGTTGGGGGGAGGGTTACCTCCTGCCCGCGACGCACTGGGGGTCATACAGGTTCGCCCGGCATCGGGCACTGGGAGGCTACAGGTTCTGGCCCGCGATCGGGCTGTGGGAGATGTGTGTGGGGGCGACATGAGTCGCGTTCTGCCCGCGATCGGGCTGTGGGAGATGTGTGTGGGGTCTATGACGTACTGCCCGCGATCGGGCTGTGGAGATGTGTGGGGGTTCATGTATTTGTACTGCCCGCGATCGGGCTGTGGGAGATGTGTGTGGGGGGGTTTCATGTAACTGTGATGCCTGCGATCGGGCTGGTTGGGGGGGCACAGGGACCAAGTTGGGGGCCAGCCAGGGGTGGCAGCTGCTGTGTTGTGCCCTGCAATACAGCAGCTCACCTGCGGGTGGCCCTCAACTTGTTCCTTTTTTTTTTGGCTCAAGGTTGTGCAGGCGCAGGTTGGGGGTTGCGCATGTACAACTCTGCACAACCCGACTGAATATCAGGTTGCGCAGGTTATGCATGGTTCCTCCCCCTCCTGTTGAGCATGCATTCATTTGCATTGCTCTTTTGTGCAACCTGTTGCCAGTGGAGCAACTGCCTCCTGCTGAATATCGCAGAATGGCGCAATGTAGGACTTGCGCATGCGCAACCCTGTTGCGCATGGAGCAACCCTTTTGAATATCTGGGCCATTGTGTTTTTGCCTATAATCTTATTAAATATTATTTAGGCCTTTTGTTCACTCCAATATGGCCATGCATAATGACCTGTCATGTGTTACATAAATCAGGATAATGAGTAAACCGATAAGGAATTGGTTAGCAGATAGACAACAGAAGGTGATTCTACACAGAAGTCACTCGAAGGAAACAAGGCAGACCAGTGAGGTGTCTCAGGGATCAATGCTCGGACCAGTCCTGTTTCATGTCTTTAAAAGTCACATTGCAGAGAAGCTGAAAGGGAAAGTCTGCCTCTTTGCAGATGACACCAAAATCTGCAATAGTGTGGACACTCTGAGGGAGGCTGGAAAGGATGACCAGAGACCTGAGAAAGCTAGATGAGGGATCAAGGGTATGACAGCTGTGTATCAATGTAAAAAAAATTCAAAATAATGCAGTTAAGGAATAGAAACCAAGGGGAAGAGTACAAAATCACTGGACTAGTAATAACAACCATGAAGAAGGAAAGAGACTGGGGGGTAGTAATCATATCTGAAGACCAAAAGGTGCCAGGCAGTGTGACAAGGCTGTTGGGAGGCCTAGTAGGATGCTGTGGTGTATAGGAAGGGGAATTACCAGCAGAAAGAGGGAGGTGGTGTTGCCTCTGTGTAGATCACTGGTAAGACCCACCCTAGAGTACTGTGTCCAGTTTTGGAGACCACATCCAGAAGGACATAGACAGAGTGGAGGTGGTCCAAAGAGGGGCAACTAATATGGTGCAGGGTCTGCATCAAAAGCCCTAAAAGGAGAGACTGAAGGACCTCAATATGTAAACCCTAGAATGGGGGAGGGGTTATGATAGAGACCTTTAAATACCTCATGGTGATAAATAAAATACTGGAGTGGAAAATTTGTTCAGAAGAAAAGGTGCTCAAGGACAAGGGTAAATGCTATAAAACTGGAGGAGGGTAAATTCATGAGAAATGTGAGGAAGTGCTTCCCAGATTAATTGCAACTGTTTTTAAGTATTAATTATTATTTGTTAATGTTTATTTATTGTTCTGAATTTTAACTTTTATTTCTATTACCATTTCTAGCTTTGATTTATTTGTTGTTACCCTGCCTGTTTTTGACTTCTGTAAGGCAGCCAGAGCCCCTGGGATTGGGCACCACATAAATATGGTTTACCTTACCTTACCCTAGCTTATCTTACTTTACTTTACCACAGAAAGAGTGGTGGATTCCTGGAGCAGTCTTGCAGTGGAGGTGGCTGGGGTAAAAACAGTGGTGGGGTTCAAAAATTCATGGGATAAGCACAAGGGAATCATAGTGGAAAGGAATGGAGCAGGAAGAAAGAGCTATAGAGCAAGCATAGTCTGTGGTAATAATGTAGGTAAGGAGAAATGGGCAGACTGGGTGGGGTAAGGGGTCCTTTATCTACCATTAGATTCTATGTTTCTGTATGATTTCAGTTGTACATATCATGACCAGTTTAAAGCTATAAACTTGATATTTGGAATGTTCCCTGTTTGTATGCAGTTTACTGTCCTACATGAGAAAGTTCCTGATCCTGAAGGGTACACTATCAAACAAATTCTGGTCAGAGCTGATACAGCTGCTCAGTGCAGTGACAGTGCGGTGAGAGAGAGTAAAAGAATGCTTGGAGCCCTCGCTGTGCTCTCGCTATGCCCAAGTCTGCCATACCCAAGATGGCAGTGCCAAAAGAACTGTGCATGCCCGATACTCGCACATGCGCAGTTGCCCTATCAAATAAAGTGAATTGATTGATTGATTGATTGATAATAATCCATTCAGGACCTATATACCCTAAAATTCTATTAACTATTGGATGAGTAAAGCAAAAGATAGGAAAATAAACAACTTTTATGTAACATTTGATTAGAGGGCGTATCCCTAATTTGCAGGAATTTACTTACGTTTACTCAAATTCCCATTAAACTTGAAAATGTGCTTTTATCTACCATACTTACTTAGTATCACAGGAATAACTGTATTATTTTTGTCAGTCATTGTTTCCACTTTGTTTAATTATTATTCTTGTTCAGTTCAGTTTATTGGCAGGAAAATACTCCATTGAGGAGGCTGATTTGCAAGGAGGTCCTGAAGCAAGTCGTATGTAGAAGGTGTATACAATAATGACACTAAACAATAAATACAAGGAAAAAACGTGGAAAAAACTCAAAAGGAGAAATGATATATACAATAGAAATTTTATACACAGTAGAGCATTGCAGTACATCAAATTGGTAAATGTATTGTAGTACACAGGAAGGCACTGGCAGTCAGCTTACACAGCATGTAATAGGCAGTAGTACGTAATGGTTCATCAGATAGGCAAGGACATGTTAATACATGGGGAGAACTGGCAGTCAGATCACACAACTTGTAATAGGCAGGATTACTACTGGGTAACAGTAGAAGAGAAGAAAAGCAGGGGGATGGGCATGGACTTTGAGAAGGAGTAGGATAAGATAGGAGTTGAAAAGATGGATGGGAAAGGGAGTGGAGGCAAAAGAAGGTATAAGGCAAAGTCAATGTAGTTAAGAATGGTCAGGGGTGGCTGGGGGAGGGTGAGGTAAAGAGAAAATTAAAAAGACAAGATATATGAGGGTGAGAAGTGAAGTCCACATCATTTAAGGGTGAAGCAGTGTGGGATGAGGGAGGTGGGGTAGAGTATGATAAAGTGTGGGTAGTAGGAAGGAGCCTTGAGAGGAAGTGATTCTCATTTATTAAAGGACAGGAGAGTGGTACTTGACAATTAGTCAACTGCATACTCAGCTGGTAAGTGGCATGCACATGAGTCACGTAGTTTACTGACAAGCAGACTTTTGACAAGCAGGCTTGTTCAGTTTTCTTCATTCCCCCTTAAATGATTTGCCCTGTCCCCCATCCCAGTGTTGACAGCCAGCATTGCTATGTCCCCACTCTGTCTGGGTGGGAAGGTAAGCAGTTGTCTTCAACTCAGTGACAATCCCATTTCATGTTTTAGAGGCCAGTTGTGTGCCAGTGCTGTGCAGTACACACCTTCCATCTGCAGGAGGCAAGCACCTCACCTTCACAGCATGAGCATACATGGTCCAGAGTCAACTCCAAACTGCAAACCTTTGCTTTCCAAATGGACACACATTTCACTGCCCCTTTGCCCAAGGTCTATCTATTTCTGTTATTTTTAAAAGCTAGAAATGTGAAATTAGATAGTTGCCAATGTCGAATTATGGTCCATAAACTGTATAATTTAGGCAAAGGTGGGTACTTTTTATAGTTTGAGACTGGAACCCTAGGGATGTGGCATAAAATCATTGGTTTTATGCTGTTGTCACATAAAATATTATTTAAGCAACAATGCACTACATGGTGTGTGTCATGCTGAAATAATGTTACACTTTGGGTGGGATGAGACACGATGCTGCTGGCTGAGTGCTTCCACCAACCAAGAAGAAATGCTATTCCCATTCCACACACCCTGGAGTGCATTTTTGTTATTATACATTGACTCATTTATAAATAGAATAATGAAACTACTTTTTGAAAATAGGTTGTTTACCAGTTTTTCAGTGCAGAAAAATATTACAAAGTTTCTTTTTCTGTTTCTCCAGTAGGGAGGACTATAATCTGTCTCTTCTCTCCCTGTGTCTCTCTCCATCTCACTCTTCTCCTGTCTCTTGTGTCTCTGTTGATATGTGCCACTCTCTCACTTCTCACCATTGTGTCCCAGTAGCTTCATGTCTGGTTGTCTTTCTCATACCCCCCATCATGTCCTGGCCATGGTTCTGCCAGTTATTCTCCTGGCACAGTTTGCCATATTTAATGTTTGCACAGGGGGAATAAGAATGTTAGTTTTGAAGCCATCATTCACTTCTGACAGCTTTCGGAGGAAAAGCATCATGGGATGCCAAAGACTGGAGGATATGTTGTTGCGAGTAGAATCAAATGGAGCAGTGAGTTTTGTATTAATGGTGTCAGCAGAGGAGTGTTTTATAAAAAAAAAAAATTGGGGTCCAAAGCAGAGGTGGGTTTTAGAGGAAGAGGATGGTTGGTGGCTGAAGAATATATGAGGTTGGATGCCCTTCTGAAGCTTCAACTGATCAGTTTGTTGTTGATGAAGCCATTCAAATCAGTGGTGTGTTAATGAGGAGTGGTGGTATGATTTTTGTGGGTGTCATGCAGACATGAGCGTCCTTGGACTTGAGACAATGATGTTACGTTCAGATGACATCACTTTTCCAGAGGCATACTGACAATCAGAATGCTGGAAATTTTCTTGCCATAGTATAATATGTGTTTTGGCCTACATTCTCATATAATATTACAATGTGAATATTGAACTATATGCCTCTGTATATAAACAACATATTTTGACTTATATTCAAATGCATTAAGACAAAGTGTTTTCTTCTGCTTTCACAGAACTATAACACTGAAATTTGTATCACTTATATAGAGCATTTTAAAGCTGGAAATTTCAGATGGCTAGGAGACTCCCCCTCACTACTTGTGCAATACTGGAGTGAGCAATCAGGAAGGAGAGGGTTTCTCCTTTACGGAGGAAGTCTCAAGGGACAGAGTTTGAGGAAGCTGATCAATTTATTTTATTGGCTAAAAGGGTTCAGGGGACTGGGGTAACAGCATTGCCAGATGCAGGAAGTAACCCTGGTAGTAACCCAGAGGGGATGTGGGTAATTAATAATTTGGCAGTGGCATATGACCCTAATGATGCCCTGGGTCAAGGCTGGATTTATGTGAGGTTATCCTTTGGGATTTGGCATCCTTTATTAAGCCTCAGCTTATAACATCATTAAGAATATATGCTACTTCCATGCAGTTGCTGATGCAGTCCCCCTCCTTTGAGATTACTGGGGCAGATGAGATCCAGTGATTGTAAAAATGGATTTAATTTAGGAGTACATGATATGTTAGTATTGACCTGATATTGCTACATAGATGGGACACAAATGGTTGGGTCCCCAAGCAGTGTTACAGAAAAGATGGAAATGAGCAACGAGTTTTATAGTTGCAGCAGAAGTGGGTTAACCACTTTTGCTGACAAAATCAGCAACATTTGGAGAAGAAAACTGTTAATTTTTGCTTTTGCTGACAAAGCAAAATAATTTGTAAACCATTTAAGCCAGTGGAAGCAAAGCAACATTTGACAATTTTCTTCAATAAAATTCATGAAGGTAAAACCATTGTTTCTTTACTGTTGTCACATGCACAGTACTAATACAAACACCAGTATAGTTACATTCAAAACTGCATGGGTTTGGTCAAAGCTAAGAAAAAAAGTTTAGCAATGTTCTAATGATATTTACTGGAAATGTCACTATAATTCTCACTTTATGTCTTCTTACATATAAATGAGTATGTTTGCCCTGACCCAGTCCATAATAAGCATTATAAATCTAATAAATTATTCATCAGTCAAATATGCACTCAGATTGGCTGCTGAATTAGTTATTTATCCTTTAGAAATGCCTGGTACACCTCAGAGAGGCATGTATCTTTATAAACTTTGTGAAAAAGGCTGTTTTAACCCTTTACAGTACAGAGACTTATAGTATAATCACAGTAATGACCTCACAGCCTGTCATTTCTTGGGGATGAATGACTGGCTGGGGGATAGCTCTCAGCTCTGCCTCAGGCCTTATCCCTAGCCAGTTATTAATCTCCAGGAAATTATTACCAATTTGATCATTATTCCTTATGTATTCCATCCCTCAAAATCAGTTTACACATTGGGTTTAGTTTAAGATATTGTTTAATACTTTGTTGGTGAAAAAAAGAGAGATAAAGAGAATATAAAAAGAGATCAAAGGAATATAAAAAAAATAAATGTCTACCTTATAGGGATACATTCTTACCCAGTGGCAATCATTGTTAGAAAGCATATGAACAGCTCTTTCAAACAAGATATTGGGCTCATCTGTAGCTGCAAACACCCCAGAGAAATAGATGTCTCAATCTGTTCAATATTAAGACTACTGTACATTACAGTCATGTTTAGAACAATGTGATGTAATTGAAGAACAAGCTGTGCCTAACTGGGTACTAGGTTTGAACAGCACCTACAATAACAGTGCTGTCAGTAATAGTGCCATATAAACAGCTCTGTGAAGAACAGCAGCAAGTACAAACTCCGTACCACAAAACAGCGCTAGTGGTAGTCCTCGGAAAGCACATCAGCAACCACTACCATTAGAAACAACATGCTGTACACTCTATATTTGTGGGGGGCCTCTGCCCCCTCACCTCTCCATGCAGAGGGCTTTGCTTCTGCACCCCATGTTATTAAAATAACCAGCTCTGTGTTGGGGCGGACCCCAGAGTAAAGGTGAAAGTTAGGGGTGGGAAGAATTTTGGACCGCAAACACAAATATAAAACAAAAACATTAACTACTAGTGGGGTGAGGGGGAGAGATTACTACTACACTTGCCGGGAGACTGGAACAGAACCCTGGTCTCTCAGACTGCATGTGCTAGCTGTGCCTTAGACCTCTGTACCACAGAGCAGCTCAGCCAACTTCCCTGTTTTTCCACTACTTCTTTGCTACATCTTCTGCCTTCCCTTCACAGCCACAGAGGTAGCAGTTAGTACTGTTTGCTCTTCTACTTCTGTCACTGTTGAAGAGATATACACTTGACACTGTGCTCATCTAGTCAAGCAGTTCTAGCTGCATGCTTCTGACCTGGTAGGCCTGACTGCACTGATTACTCACAGCTTATTTTTCGATGACATCACAATGTTCTAGAAATGGCTGCAATGTACAGTAGTACTACTATTAAACAGACTTAGACATCTCTATCTCTAGAGTATATACAGCTACAGATGAGCCTTATACCTCACTTGAAAGAGCTTTACATGGGCTTTCAAATGATGTCAGCCACTGTACATGAAGTTCCCTTTAATTCAAATATAGTGAAGGAATAATTTGCATTTTTAACTTCCAGGCAAAGGAGAATTCTTCCCTTAGTGTTGTGTAAAGCTCCAATCTTTTACACTATAAAGTGTACTTCAGAGTGAAGACAATGATTTTACATCTATCAGATATAGAAAGATAGGACAAGTGACAAAACCAGTTAGAACACAATGTTGGATTTTATTGTACTGTTTTGTACTTCTGAGAGTTCATAATAGGGCATTAACTTTACTGCTAGTATTTCTCTGTCAAACAGTGCACTGTGAATAACTGTTAAAGCTGCATTTCAAAGCATAATTGTGATCCATACTTCTGAAGTACAGATGAAAGCCTTTTTCTTAAGCATAAGAACATCAACCAAGTGCAGCCAGTTGCTGTATGTTTTGTACCACTGGTTGTCACTGTAACTTTTTTTATTATCACATTTTTCTCAATGGTCTAGGCCACCATATGCATCAGTCTCCTGCTTCTTCTTCATCATCATCATCACCACCATCAATTATGTTTATTTAGATGAAGGAAAGGATGGTACAAGTGATTGAGATGGAGCTAATTTTCAGTGTTTTCCTAGATTGAAAGCTCAATACTCAGATACAAAAATTTCCTGAAAACACATTCATAAACATTACATCAATCCTGTAAATTCCATCACTGGCATCATACATCAAACAATAAAAATCATCCAACACACATGTCAACAAATATTTTTTTTAATGGCCAGATCATCAGTGCATCAGTAGCACTACTGCTTGTGACACCTGAGACCTGGGCTCGGGAATGAGACTGGATTGTTGGGGGGCTAGCCAGGGAAGAGTACTGAGTGCCCCAGAGTACACTCCCCTCTAGGGAGGAAGGGTTGCTTTCCCTGCTGCTTTACTGCCTCCTGGATGACCACAGTTGGCAATGTAGTGGAGAAGATCATGTGGAAGGAGGTAACGTCTCCCAGAGACCCACGCGCTCTGCACACTCTATGTACATGCACATGCTCATTTTGTTCCAGTATACCATTAAAGCAGTGACTTAATTTTGCCACCACAATTAGGATGCTACAACAACAATGAGAGTGACTGGGGCAATCTTGATTTTTGATTGCCTGGCACTCTCATTGTGTTTTGCACCCCAACAGTTTCTCTCTCTTTCGGGCATGCCTGCCCCAGAGTTTGTTATATTTTCTTTCAGGAGGTGTGAGGGGGTGGAGCCACCTGCATTGAGGGATGTGAGGGCAAAGACCCTCTCAAAACAGCGATTTTTCTCCCTGGCACTTTGGCGCTCTGGCTCCAGGAAGCTGCAATGCCTGGCACTATGGAGCCAGATGCCGTAGTGCATGCACCCCTATCAGTGTTAACAAAATGACTGTAGCACCAATAGTGGTGAACCATTGGTCCCTCATGCACACCAACAAATTCAGGGGATGAAAGCTAGAAAAGTTTAAAATGGCCCAGACTCAGCTCCCTGAGACCTTCCACCTCAGTCCTCCACTGCCCAATGCAAGTGCTCATACCAGAGTATATCCCCCTACCCCATGCCCCACCTGTGGGGTAAAACCAAAGCTCTGGAGAGAGGGCTGCATTTGCAACTGCTTGACATGTCACAGAGTATCATGACTAAATGGCAGTAACAAGTAACTGGAACAGATGAAGTATTAGAGAAATGGATCCTCTTTTAATGAAAATGATTTCAGTAACCAAAAATGGAATGACCTGAAATTCACATTTGGGTGAGAGTGTGTAACTGAGTTTTGCTGATGCCAATGGCAAATATTTTTCTATAAATTGTAAAATCTTATTACATTACTAGCCTGAATTATTTCACTGTGATTTGCATAGATTACAAATGATGCATTGCACTAGGGGTGCATATATATGTTTAAGTTTTATTAATTATTTGATTCACTACCAACAGTCTTTTGCATTAGCCTGGCTTCAGTGATTTTGCATTGCGGTTTTTGTCTTTTATGGTACTGTCTTGTGTTGGGCTCAACATGATGACACAACACATTGTCAGCATTGACTGGCAGGCATCTTGTGCTGGTCTAAGACAATAGCTTTGACACACTGACTAGCCCACAACAAGCATATAACCAGGGCCCCTAGTTCTCCATGGCATTTCAGTTTTGATTTCTGCGGCAGGGCTGCTAAGTTTCTGCAGCAGCATTTGTTCATTCCTCCCAGATGAATTAGCTTTGTAGCAGAATCTTTCTCTGGCAGAATGCAGTCCTGCCATTGGTTAGAATCTGATGTGTCATTTCTGACATCACATGCTGAACATAGAGGAGGAACTTCAGTATAAACAAGAAGAGGAATGCAGACAGGCACTATTGAAAAGCTATACATTTTAATAAAAACACCAAAAGCAATGAATTATTTGCCCTACATATATTCTGCAGCATGACACAAGTTGAGGGGATCCTTCATTGGCCATGGAATGACAAAATTCTAGGGGCCGTGTATATAACACATGTCTTTGGTTTGCTGTTTTCAAACTTTGAGGATTGCTTGTGAGACCTTCTGGAACCTGAAAGTTCTGATTAAAGCAAACTCAGCATAAATTATTTCATGGTAATTTGTAGAGACATTGATGTTCCATCACCAGAGGTTTAGCAACAGCTCTCAGCCACTGTGAGATGTCCATGTATTCCAACAATTAGCAAGCAACTAAAAATATGCACACACAGATAATCCTGAACTAATAGTTCATGTACAGTATGAGTACTCCTAAATACTTGAGTCTTTACCACTAAGTGATCGAGCTAGGGGGTGTGGCTAGCCACCAAGCAAGAGGAACGTCTAAAATAATTCCTGCAATAGATCAACAAAATCCTCCATTATACATCATCAGGTGGCAACCTACCCGAAAATAAATATCAGGATCTGTGACACCAGCTGACCAACAACAGAACAGTCCTATTCTGAATTTAAAAACTCACTGGACAGTCACACAGTACATCATCTTAAAGTGGGGCCTAATATACGCCCCTACCAACTACCCAGCAACTTTTCAGAAAAAAATGCAACCATGAGCTCTCAATCTCCAGCTCCAACAGATCTGCAGCAAATCACACAAATGCTGGCTCAGGTATGAAAAGACACAGCAGAACTGAAAATTTCAGCAGCTGATACCAACCGTGATCTTACCCAGCTAAGTGGCCAAATTTCCTTGGTAGAACAGCGCCTTGTCTCTGTAGAAGAACATAGGCACTGTAAACAAGTCCAACTCAGAGAACAAGCATCCACTATACATTATTTGCTTGAGATAGTCAATGACCTGAAAAAACGAGCAAGACACAGCAACATGCGTATAGTCCATTTCACAGAGGGGGCTGAAGGCCCAGACATGTCTAATGTTTTTTGTAGCAAACCTTACCACAACTCCTAAATGCCTGGAACTGCTTGCCTATTGAATTTGAGTGAGTAAATAGGAGTCTGGCCCCAAAATATAAACTGGGACGATCTCCCCATTCCATCATTGCCAACCTCCTCCGAATCCTGGTGAAGGAGAATGTCCTAAGACTGGCCTGAGAGGGGGGCCCACTAGTATGGCTGGGCCATACTATTTGTTTCTTCTAGGACTTCTCTGTGGAGCTCTCCTACAGGTGCTGAGCATTTAGTATGGCCTGATGAAGGCTTCAACAGATGGACTGCCAATACAGCATGTGGTATCCCAATGTGCTGCATGTTTAGTATAACAGGGTGCAACAATCCTTTGCATCCCCTGAAGCTGTGGAGCATTTTTATCAACTGTGTCCCTCTCAACTGCAGACCCAGCCCCAATGGACACCCACCCAGAACCTGAATCCAAAGCCCAAAGGTTGGCCTCCTGGCATAGACAAGGAAATGAGGCCTCCAGCTTCCACAGAACCTCTTTGGCAACTGGTAAAAAAATCAGAGGAGATGGCAGAGAAACCATGGGTGTAACAGTTCAGTAAAGGCCAGCGCTCCAATAGCCAGTTACTCCAAACTTGAAGGAATATTTAAACAACTTTAAATAAAGTAATGTAAGAAAATTTATTCCACAAAAAGTGATAAAAATCCAGCACATACCACTTTCTTACTTTTCTTACTTTATTTTACTTAAGGTTGTTTGAATATTCCTTGAAGTTTGGAGCAACTGGTTATTGGAGCTCTGGCCTTTAATGAACAGTTTACTGCAGAGGGTAGCTCTCTCACTGACTGTCAGTACCCACTAGAAGCTCTGGTGCAGGTAAGCAATTCATTTGAACTGCTTGATGTGCCAAAGACCTACAGCCAAATGGACCATGGTTCAAGTAAAGCATTTAACTGAAAGAGCATATTAGCAAAATAAGACCACACTGGACTGTTTTTTTTTCCTTTTGTTACCACACTGCATTTAACTGAAAGTATGGACTTAGACATTTAGGGCCAGATATTCAAAGCTTTGCCCCTGGGTTAAGTTAACACTGCCTGGCATGCAAACTTAGCCTGGAGCACAAAGCAAGCTATATTCAAAAGGAATTGCCCAGGGCAAACAGGTTCTGAATATAGCATGGGAATAAGGCTGTGCAAACTGGGCTGGGAGTGCAGGGCAAACGTGGCCCTGGAATAAGACAGCACTGAATACAGCAACCAGGAAGTGCAAGCCACAACAACAACACAGTGCACAGCAACGTGAGGGTAAGTAGAGAGGAACTATGTGGTCAATGTGTGTTCTGGCAAATGCATGGACCCAGAACAGCTGCAGGCAGCAGCACACATGAAAAAACAGTGATAAAAACTGTATAATATTCCCCGAACTGTTAGCGCCACGCTAACACATTAGCGCAGCTTTTACACGGAGCTAAGCGGTTTGCCCGATGCAAACACGTTAGCCCCATGCTACACTTTGCCATATTCAAAAGTGACATGCAAATGAGCCTACTTAGACAGTCTCTTGGCAAACAGCCACATTAGCATCTCATTACGCCCTGATTTGCATGCAGTTTTCACAGCGTTACTGCAGGGTCCCACAGCTCCACCTGTAGGTCAGTCAGGCAGTGCATGATGATAGCTGCAGGCTTCATGTACCCAGTACAGCACAGCATAGCATATCGCACCCCAAGGGACAACACAGCATAGGCACAGGTGGTGGTAGTGCTGCATGCAACCTTCACACTGTAGGTCATGTTACAGTGCACAGCAGACACTACAGTAACAAGAGGGCTGGTAGTGTGAGGGACACAGCACTGCCTATGGTATGTAGGGCAGTGATGACCTCTGCACTGTACACAGTGACAGGCACAGCTTGCAGGTAATTACTGACAGTGGACAGTACTATCACGCTGTTGTGTGATCCACAGATGCTGAACCTGTGGCATGGGATGCACACAGTGTCATGTACATGGCCGGCAGTGTGTGCTGTGACATCTGTACAGTTGTGTGGTAGGAGGCTGGGAGGGCATGTAGGATCCGACAGGCACACAGGTGGTGGCATAATCCCACTACTGGCCCATGTACACTGAGTGAAGTGTCCCAGTCTTGTGGCCACACCTGGGCTGTGGTGAGGTCTGGCCACCCATACACCCTCCCCTTACTGGCCACCATGCCCACTGTGCTGCATGTGTGTGCTGGCATCTGTTATGCACCACAGACGTATGGTCTGCAGGTGTGTGCTATATGGCCACACTACCATGCTGTCCCCTGTGGGTCAGATCACACCTCACTGTCTGTGCTTGGCTCAGACTGGTGGAAGCTGATGGCATCATGGTGGTGCCATCAGTAAGCAGCATGTGTCCTCCATGTCTGGCAGTTTCTAAGTGTCATACTTGTACGTTAGGGCTGTGCAAGCTGCGCTAATGCTGAGATAGCACTGTGCAAAGCACGCAAAGCTTTTTGCCCAGGGTTAAGACCAGCTTTTCCTGAGCGGTAAATTGTACCATGCTATGGGTCGCACTATGTCACGCTAAACACCTTAGCGTGGTGCTAGTCACTGAATATCTCATAGCGAATTTATTCATGTTCACTATGCCCCTTGCATATCATTATGCTTAGCCTGGCGCTACTACTGTTTGCCAATGTTAGTTGGCCTTTTGAATATGGCAGACCCGCACTAATCCCGCTCTATTCCCATGCAAACTGTTTGCAGACCGCACAAAGCTTTGAATTTCTGGCCCTTAGTTCATTGTAAGTTTCAGTGTTTGACTGCGTGACTTGAACCAAGAAGTAAGTAGGACTGAGCAGCATTCACTTACTACGGGAGCAAACAACAACCCTATTGCAGCATGCAAATGCAGGGAGTGGCTAACGAGGAACTGAAAAGTTCTGCCTGGGAAGCACACTATCACTACAGGAGAGAAAGGAACAGCAGAAATCAAGACTCGGTGTATTGGAAACTGGCACCGGAGCAACGTATATGGAAGAAGGTAACATCAGAAGTGCATTCATTAAATTGGAAAGGCTACTGTTTAAAGAAGTTAATATTAACTGGACTATAGCAACACTAGAGACCTACCTAGAGAGGGACCAGTTCCACAAGGACTAAAGGTTATAAAGCAACCTTCATGTAGCCTTGAAGCATTTAAAAATAAACAGGCTTGGATAAGGATATCAGAGCAAGCCTCCATTGAATATACCAAGTTGGCTATAAAAGAATATAGCAAGAAACTAATAAGCAGAGAGTTGAACTTGCAAAGTTTAAAGGTCACAAGGAATTTGATAACCTAGACAAAGCACTTAACTCATTGCCTTCACAGGAGCTCTCTGAAGTTGCACCACTTGTCTCCAGTATACTGTTAATAGTAAATCCTGGGCCTTTCTAAGCAAAACCAAGCTATAGTCAGCATGCCACAAACAAATCCTAATAGCTCAAGAACCGTAAATGCTCGACACAAAGTATGAGTGGCAAAGTTATTCAGCACAAAATTACCTTTCCAGTGGTGGTATGCAAAGAATAATATGTAATTATGTTTCTTTTCTATGCTGGTTGAAACAACAAAAACATTTTTTTTTCACTAAAACAGGCAACATAAGCCATACACACCATACCATAAACAAATACGAATAACTTCTAAAGTATACATTATATACCCAGAATATCAGTGGCAAAGTTGTTCAGCACAAAATTACCTTTCCAATGGTGCTATGCAGTCAAATATATATTATATTCTGTTGCATTATATATTAAAATATATAAGTGACTTCTCCAGACATCGCCAGGGCACACAGGAAGTCAGTAACTGACTTCTGTAGACATTCTCAGAACACACCAGTGTATTTTACTGATGCCTACAGGCGTCGGCTAGGAGACAATGAGTTAAAAATAAGGTCCCAAAACTCAAAAAAGCTGTATTGAAAAAGAAAAGAGAGAAACTATTAAGAGACAGTAAATCCTACGAAGAAGGCACAGCATTTAGCGTATCCAGTAAATAAGAATATCAAAGGTCTCAGAGCAGGTGGCGCTCTAGGAATAGAAAATATAGTCGGAAAAGAGCAACAAATCATGCAACATAGCAAACACAGAACACAGTGACTAATAACAATCAAAAATCAAACTAAGGAGCCCTTTTTAGGAACAAAGGACATACAGGAAGGAGAAGTAGAAGGCACCACAGGAGAGGAAAAAGAGGAGGACAACATAAGTGGCAAAAAAAGAGCCCCGAGAACTTTGATCAACAAACCAATATTCCAGATAATTAACCTTCTGAAGTTTGAAATCACAGCTACACAGTGTTCTCTGCTAAAGAAGGGCTTGAATTTTTCCCCTACACCCCGAGTTAATCAGCTTGGTATTTTTGTGGATTTATTGAAACTCTTCAGAAAGGTGAAATTAAGATATTATTTTGAACCGAGGAAACAAGTCTAGATTTGCAGAAATGGGGTATTTAGAATCAGAACATGAGAGGTCACATGATGCTAGCGAAGGAGTAGGACATGGGTGGAAGAGCTCTGTCGTCTCCCTGTTAAAAACTGCAAACAAAAGTCACCAAACTACTTTTATTCAAACTAAAGGCATTTCTCAGTAGTTCTAGAGAGTATAATCCTAAGAGCATTCATAAAACTTACCTACGGAGAGATGGATCCTACCCTTCCTTCGTGATGCTTGGATGCAGCCTCTGTAGCAGATACTCAGCAGGAATCAGTTGCCAGGCATCCCCATCGAAGCAACTCTCCTATACAGGAAATATCGAAGATCTCATCGGCACTTATTTGCACTGAGCTCTCGTCTATTAAGGAGGCCCTCCAAATATTAATTGAAGAAGTAGCCGACATTAAACCAGTGATTACTCAGCTATCATGCTGAGTGGCAGACTTAGAGATGAGGGTAAGCTCGGTGGAGAGGAAACAGGAGAAAATGGAGCCTGAGATTGTCGCTCTGAAAAGGAACCTGACCAAATTAGAGGAGCGTATTGACGATCTAGAAGAGAGGAATAGACGGAATAACTTGGAACTGCTGGGCTTACCTGAAGGGGAGGAGAACCCCAACACTATCCTTTTTCTGCAAAGTTTCTTGAAGAAGATGTTGGGGCCTTCCCCTAACAGCCCTGAATATATCATTGAGCAGGCCCATCGCTTGCTTCGGGTTAAGCCTTTACCCACCGACCCTCCCCGACTGATTATCTTTAAACTCCTGAACTTCCTGGACAATGAATTCATCCTGAAAGAAGCAAGAAAGTTATCTGCAATTTTATGGGAGGGCAAAAAATGAAGATTGGTGCCAGTCCTGACATTCAAGACCAGACAAATCTAAGCTACTTTCAGGCTGATCACTTCTAAGTTGTGGGCTGCAGGGATTCGGCATCAAATTTTTTATCCAGCCATATTGGAAGTAACCCTAGAGGAAGACACTAAATGTTTTGAATCAGCGGAGGATGCTCTGAAGGTACTTCAGAAGGCTCATCCTGATTTATTCCCTAAATGAGATGTGGAGGAGAAGCAGGGGCAGAGTGTTTCTTTGAGAACAAATGAACATTACTTCCATGTTTGTTCTGGCCGACGTGTTAATTTACATTTTGCAAGACTGAACATTTTAAAACCGCCCTACCTCCTTTTAATGTTGGGATCGAGTGGGGATCATAAGTGCTGTTAATGAACATATTCTGACTGTTATTCTCCTCATTTGTGGAACTTCCGATCTGGGAACAGCATCCAGCTTAGGTTGCTATACAGCCGAGATTTCATCGGCCCTTTTCCGTACAAGAGACACATCTTATTTAATTTCTTTCTTTACTGGGTGGTATCATTCGACTAAAGTACAGAGGGAATCCCATTTGTTTTATTGTTCTTTGATGAAGTGGGGAGAATCATTTACTATTTACTATGGGGAACTTTAAGTGTTACTTTTGAAAGTGCAATTCCAGGTTTAGCCCACTTGATGGCACTGTTGTTAACCAGTTAATAGCACAGTCTTATATCAAAATCGGTTTGCATATTACTAAGGGTAGAGTTTGCCTGGTTAAAGGCCTATAGTTTGGTTTAACTAAATGTTTTGCAGTGTTGGGAATTCCTGGAATACATGATTTTGAGGGGCTCCTATATTGGTAAATGCCTAATTTTAGGTGAATTTCAGGATTCAGTCCCACTGTCAGTGGCCCTTTGGCAAATGAGGTTGGATAACCTGGGGGATTGGGGCCTTACTGTTCAATTATTTTTTCTCTTTTAAAACTTTCTTGTCAGTCATAACTCCAATACAACGAGGTTATTTACCTCTCTTCTTTCTTTTGTATGGTGATAAGTTGCTTTTATAGGTTCTCCAGGTAACCGGAGGGTGACAGCTCACCTTTGGGTAGCATCAGGGTCCATAACATGAGGAGTAGGCCTCGGGCCTGGTTACTAGGTCAGTTAGGTATTATTTTGGAGTGGGGTTTTCTAGATATCCACCCTTATCTTTTTATTTTTCCTAGATTTTTCTACACTGCCTTTGGGGAGGAGGTGGGGGAGGGAAGGGGCAAGCACTTCTATCATTCAGTCACTCCTTATGGTATAGTCGGTATCTGCAAACATGACTAATTTAAAATTTCTTTCATAGAATATTAAAGGGGGTAGAGACAATGCAAAAAAATATGTTATACTAAATCATTTGGCAAAATACAACCCTATGATTGTCTTCCTTCGGGAAAATCACCTCTCTTTTTTTATCCTGGGTGGGGACTGGAATTTTGTCCAAGCTAATGACATTGACCAGACTTACTGTAAAGGCCTCGGTCCTCTCCCAGCCCAATGAGCCCTACTGGAGCTTACGTCCTCGCTGGGGTTGGTAGACCCGTGGAGGCTCCTCTACCCTCTAACTAAAGATTTCACTTTCTTTTCACAAGTACATAAGAGTTACTCTTGCTTAGTTTTTTTTTTTTACTAAACCAACAATTATGTCCTGGTATTTTAGACTCTTAAATCTATGCCAGAGTGATCTCAGACCATTCATTAATCTGTTTCAGTGGAAATCCAGGGACCTCCCTTTAAACTTTAGACCCTTTTGAGGGATCAGCAAATTCTCTCTTATTTCCAAACCTACCTTTCTCTCACCATTCAAGAAAATTTGGACTCCATTCCTGAGGTAGATAAGGTATGGGCAGCCTTTAAATCAACACGGAGAGGGGAGCTTATCTGAGTTGCTACTGCGTCAAAGAGGAAAAAGCAGTTTCATTTAAAGCTTTCTTTAGACAAGATCCACAACCTGGAAACCCAAGGTATGCCAAACTTTCCCCTGAGAAATTTTTAGAACTATCCCACCTTCGAGCTAACTATGCTAGCTCCCTCTTAGAAAAAGTGGAGAAAGCTGCATCCCAGGTCAAGGCAACCTATATTGGCCAAGGTAATAAAGCAGGCAAATATCTTGCAATGGCAATTAAAGCAATGTTCTGCAGCTAAATGGATTCCTGCAATTAGGAACCCCCACACTAATTTACTTATCACAGACCCCCAATAAATGATGTCCTCCTTCAGAGAATTCTACCAAAATCATTATTCCCCCCATCAGATGTCAGGTTCTCAGTCCCAAATGATGGAAGATTTCCTCCAGAAAGTGCATCTGCCTTGTCTTTCAGAAACTGCAAAAAACTCTTTCAATGAACCTATCACTGAGGAAAAGATTTCTTCAGTGATAGACTCATTGAACCCAAATCCCCTGGACCAGATGGTTATACTGATGGTTATACTGGCTTGTTTTATAAGACTTTCAATACTCAGCTTGTTCCCCTACTGTGTAAGTTGTTTGCATTCTGGGAATTACATTCAGTAAGTGATCCTTCCTTTTTTGAGGCAAGGATTATTCTTATTCTTCCTAAACCAGGGAAAGATCCTACATAAACTGGCAATTATAGACCCATATCCCTGATTAATGTAGATATTAAAATTTATGCCAAAATCTTGGCCACAAGATTAGCCAAAGTCTGGACTCCCTTGCTTGGGCCAGAACAAGCTGGGTTTGTCTCGGGCCACTCCTCGGCAGACCATTTTCGTAAATTGGGCCATTTAATTTCTTCATCCAGCAACCCCAAGTTGAAAGCTGTACTGGTATCCCTGGATGCAGAAAAAGCCTTCGACAGAGTTAACTGGACCTACCTATTCATGGTTCTCCCTCAATTTGGACTTCCAGATGGTTTTTCCAAATGGATTTCCATCCTTTATCAATGCCCCTCAACACAACTTTTGTGCAACAATCAATTATCAGATGCCTTTCCCTTAAAGAGCAGTACCAGACAGGGATGCCCTCTGTCCCCTATCTTTTTAACTTAAACATTGAACCACTAGCAAGGGTAATTAATAGGGAGGAAGGGATTGAGGGCATATGGCCGGGTTCATATGAATTTAAATTCTCGCTTTTTGCAGATGGCCTGCTGCTTCACTTAGCTAATTGGGATTACTTCCTCTCCTTAGCATTGCAAACTATTGCTCAGCTTAGTTAGATTTTTGGCTATAAACTTAATAAAAGCAAAACTATTGTTTATCCTCTCTCAGTTACTGTAGACAAGGTGCAAGTGGAAGCCTTGGGCCTCCAATGGGAGAAAGAATCCATAAACTGTTTAGGTATAAAAGTTACTCTGGATCTTGCCAAACTAAAGGCTCTTAATTTAGATCCTCTCTCTTGCAGACAATTAAGGAAGTTTGACAAGATGGAAAAAGCTTCCTATTTCATTTTGGGGCAGAACAAATATTTTAAAGATGACAATATTACCCAAAATATTTTATCCCTTAAATAGTTTAGCCTTTTACTTCCCTAAATCCTTCTTTAAGAGCATGCACAGATTGTGTTCAGATTTTTTTCCGAATGGGAAACCCCCACATAGAGCGTATTGGAAACTTATAGGCCCAAAACATAAAGATGGCCTGCAATTATCGGATTTTTTTTCATATTATCTAGTCATTCATGATAACAGGTTTCTGCTCTGGACCTCTTCTCATGAAGAACCTCTCATGAACCTTCTTGGAATACAACTTGACCAGGAGTGTGCTAAGGTTGCGTATCTCTCCTTGCGACCTCTCCTGTATTGCCCTTGGGCAGCTGGCCCTCCAGGGATTCAGGAATCCCCCATAGGGTGGAGTATCACAGCTTTCTACCAGTTCTGCATGCATTATACATTGCATACAAGGACAGATATTTCCCAACCCCTTTGTAATAACCCCAATTAAAAAAAATGCTAATAAGACTATTAATTTAAAAGCTCTTCGATTGCAATCTGATGTAAAACTGAAACAACTTTTACATGGGCCCTCACTCCCTTCAGTTTCCCAGATAAAACTCAAGTTGGGCTCTCCAGCAACAAGCTGGTTCTATCTCACCCATTCTGCCACTGTCTTCAGAACTTTTTGGGGAAGCCCCCTTGGGTGGATAAAGTAGAACCCTTCTTAGATCCTCTTTTGACCCTTGCAAGAAAAGAAAAATCTGTCTCTAAGCTTTACAGAGCATTTATCAACAACTCTTGGAAGAATTGCTCTTCGGCAGCTTTCTACTAGAAACACAGCCTGGCTATCCCCCACTTGAATCTCAATGGGAGTCTATTTGGCTGGACAACTTCAGACTAATTAAGCAGGCCAGATTAAGGTGCATCAAGTTTAATGTTCTAAACAATTTATACTGTAGAACTAGTAATGTTCGCTGTAAAACTAACATCGCTATCATCGCGCTTTCCTTTTAAGAGCGATAGTAGTTTTACAGCGGTCATTCATGGCATTTTTCTGCCAACCACATGGTACTGTTTCTAGGCAATGGTGCATGCTTCAGTCGGCGTTCGTCACAGACCCCATGAAAGGATTTAGTTGCTTATTTTGTGACAGTAAAGCATTTAGAAACACTCTGGTGCAGTTTATTTTATTGTTACATGCCACAGTGAAGGATTAATGTAAGCGCTTTTGTTTTTTTTTTGTCGATGAGGCAGTTGTTCTGAACAATAATACAGCATTAATTTTACTAATGAAATTCTAGATCTTTTGTTTTTCCATAAGAAATTAGTTATACATTTATTCAATGATATGAATAGCAATGGTTGGCAGGGAGTGGAAAACATTCAAGTAGATGCTAAGAGCAGGCGAGCCTGAGAGCCAGAGAGTTCCCGATTCTGCCTCGTCAACAACAAAAAAAAAATGCTTAGATTAATCCTTCACTGTGGCAAGTAACAATAAAACAAAAACATTACTAGTTCTACAGTATTATTCAGAACAACTCAGCCAAATTCAAAACTGGTTTAGGGACCCACTTTCAGCTAACTATATTATGAAAGCAAGTAAAGTACCTTATAAATTCTGAACCTCTGTACTGTTTTCTGGGCTACTCAAGGTTAAGTACTTGTAGCCAGTAGCGACGTGCGATGTTACATTGTCGCGTTCATGAAATTGAATGCGAATGCGCGACAGAAACTTTACGTGAATATTAATAGTTCTACAGTATTATATTCTTAATAAACTGCATAGAATGGGTATACTATTATCCCCAGGGTGCCAAGATTGTGGTGCTTCTTATGCTTCACTAAGTCACAAATTATGGTCTTGTCCCAAGATCACTATTTTTTGGGAACTGGTTAAAGAGCACATTTGTGGCTATTTACCCTCATCCCCTTATTTTGAAGAGAATGCATGTCTTTTGGGGCATTACTCTACTGTTCCCACACTCTCCCGTAAGACTCAGATGGCCATGGTTACCAAGCTCCTGGTCCTCAGGCTCTGGAAGGAAGCTTGGGAACCATCCTTTCAGGAATGGTGGACAGAATTCCTTAGCACTCTTAATGCAGAAAGGAGTGTGGCTAGAGTCACTAATTCTTGGCCTAGATTTCAGAAGTGTTGGAGTCCCTTATTTACTGCTCTAAGAGATAAATGTGCCTATTAATTAAGTTCTTATTCTCCCTTCTATATATTTACCTGTAGTATGTTAATACATGTGATACATGGTTAGAGGTTTGATTATACGGACATGTCTATTTTTATGAGATTAGATATCCTTCTAGATTTATTGCTGTGCTTATTTTCTTATCTGATAATCAAAATGTGCTTGCTGGAACTTTTGGGGGATGGGAAGGTGGAGGAAGATGGGGGAGGTTTTGGCCCCTTTATTTTGTTCCTAGGTTGTTTTAGTTGGCATAGGTTTATCCTTTTGAATCAAATCCCAACAATGTGACTAATGTATCTGGATCTTAGCTGTTTGGTGCTATCTATATTTCAGTTTAGATATGTACATCTCACTTTGATTTTTCTCTTGTTTGTTGTTGTATTAATTGCATTATAAATAATAAAAAGATAATTGCAAAAAAAAAAAAGAATCAGAACATGAACTAGAAAAAAATCTGGACTGCCTTTTGGAATTAATAGGCACTACCCTTGCTGCTACATTACACTTGCTGCTGTTTTTGACAGAAGAGAACTTTGGTTTCAGAGCAAGATACAGCAGTCTAGAACTACAATTTTTTTTTTACTGATAAATCACTTCTATCTTAGCAGGAGTTAGTACCTGTTTGGATTAAGCAAACATATACTGTATTAGAAAAAGGGGGTCTCATTTAAGTAAAAAAAAAAGAAGAAAGTCACTGTGTGTTTCTCGGAGGAGGGGGCTGTATCAGATTAATTTATTGAGTCAGAGCAGAGGCTGAGGCTAATTGGGGTGTGGTTTAGCAGCTTAGGAATACAAAAGGAGCTGTCTCCAATTACAGCTTCCTGCTGTTTTTGACAGAAGAGAACTGTGGTTTCAGAGCAAGATACAGCAGTCTAGAACTACAGAGTTTTTACTGATAAATCACTTCTATCTCAGCAGGAGTTAGTACCTGTTTGGATTAAGCAAACATATACTTTATTAGAAGAAGAGGGTCTCATTTAAGTAAAAAAAAGAAGAAGAAAGTAACTGTGTGTTTCTCTGAGGAAGGGGGCTATATCAGCTTAATTTACTGAGTCAGAACAGAGGCTGAGGCTAATTGGGGGTGTGGCTTAGCAGCTTAGGAGTACAAAAGCAGCTATCTCCAATTACAGCTTCCTGCTGTTTTTGACAGAAGAGAACTTTGGTTTCAGATCAAGATACAGCAGTCTAGAACTACATATTTTTTACTACTTGCCCTCCTTCCTACCCCTCCACCTTCCCACCCAAAGCCAGTTCTACTTTTATAGCCACTGAATTTGACTGACAACAGGAACTTCCTGTTTGGCAGTGGGAAGGGAAGGATCACTGAGACACATTAGTTCATCAACATTGAAGGAACCTAAAAAATAACTCTTTCTTCCCCCCTGGCTGTGGGACATCTGAATTCAAGCATGGGAAGAAGGAAACTACTGAAGACTACAGGAAGTTCCTGTCCCAGAACAGGAAGGGAAAGAGTTGTAAGGGCACATAGGCAGTAGGAAAGTAAGTGTAAAAATACACACAGGGAGGAGACAGTAAGCATACAGAGCAACAGGAAAAGGAACACAAAATAAGTCAAGATGGGAGTGGTGCAGTGCAATGGCTGTGGGGCAGCAGTGTTCCGGGAGACATTCTGGAGGTTGCGATGCTGCCCTGTTTGCAGGCACCTCTCTGGTCTGAGAGAGGAGGTTGCCCATCTCCAGGCTGATCTGGCTAGGATTCGTGAAACCTCTTCCCCCACCCAGGGACCATCAGGGTCAACACTGTTACCTCAGAGGTTGACAAGGAGGAGGAGTGGTTGGACCAAGGTGGGCTCAGGAAGGGAAAGGGTGGTGGAACAGAGGTGCATCCCTACAGTTGTACCTCTCCACAATTCATATGCTGTTCTAGCAAAGAGTGGTTCCTCTATGGAGGCACCAGCAGTGGAGACCAAGGAGGATGCTGGGAAGCTCCACAAAGGAGACCCACAGGATGGTGGCATGAGACCCCACAGGGGAAGGAAACAACTCCTGGTAGGGGACTCAATCATTAGGGGGGTAGGAGTGGGGGAGGAAGGGGATAGGGAGGTAATGTGCCTGCCTGGCACCATAGCTCGGAGGGACATGAAGCGAATCCTCAGGATTGGGGGAGCAGCTGCACAAAGGAGGGAGCTGGATGTCATTGTCCACCTAGGGACAAATGACCTGGCTGTGAATGGGATCAGAGCAGTGCAAGAGGAATTTGTGGAGTTGGGAAGGGGCCTTAGACAAGTAGCATGCACGGTAACCTTCTCGGAGGTGCTGCCTGTCTATGGCAAGGATGATGCTAAGGTATTTTGCCCCATGGGATTCAATGAATGGTTGACAAACTGATGTGGAGCTCAGGGTTTTGGCTTCATTGGGGACTGTGGAGCCACCTGGAGGGATATAGGCTTATACTGGCACGATGGTCTGCATCTGTCCGGGGGGGGACCAGGATCCTAGGTGACAGGTTTAAATGCTTCATTGGCAAGCATTTAAACTAGCCAAGGGGGGAGGCACTGAAAAGGAGCAGGGAAATCACAGCCTCCCCCCACAAAACACAGTAGTTAGAGAGGTAAACACCAAGGTAGAGCAGTCAATAGGGAGCAGGACAGGGATAAATGCAGAAAAAGGTGGTAAGGACAGGGATGGGGCTAAAAGGGGTAAGGCCATAAAAAATAAATGGAAGGTGATGAGGACCAATGCCCACAGTCTGTGCAACAAGCTCCCTGAACTAGTGGCCTTGATGGAAGAGGGATTCCTGGATATTGTGGCAGTCACTGAAACATGGTGCACAGAGAACCATGACTGGGATGTCAAAATACCAGGATACACAGTCTACAGGAGGGACAGGGTGGGTAAAAGAGGAGGAGGAGTAGCTCTCTATATAAGGGAAGGTATTAAAGCAACAGAACGAAAGAGTAAACAGGAAGTTGATGAGTCACTATGGGTCACCCTGGAGACAGGAAATGGCACCACAATCTGCATGGGGGTTGTGTACAGACCCCCATCTCAGGGGGAGGAAATGGACAAGGAAATGATAGAAGGCATCCTTAAAATGGCAGAAAAAGGGGATATATTGTTGATGGGGGACCTGAATATGCCATATGTTAAATGGAGTAACTTTGCTGCAGGCACATCCAAGAGCAGGGTCATTCTTGATACACTACAGGGGGCATGCCTCAGACAGCTAGTATTGGAACCCACTCAGGGGGAACAATCTTAAACCTAGTATTCTCAAATGGGGAAGGAGAAAGGATCTCAGATTTAGAAGTGGGTAGCCATCTGGGAACATGTGACCACCAAACACTCTGGTTTACAATAAACACAGCCATATAGTCAAGCCATACAAAAACAAGAGTACTGAACTTTAGGAAGGCTGACTTTGGGAAAATGAGAGAGTGCCTCAGAAAAGCACTAGTAAACTGGCAAGAAGGAGGAGTGGAGAAACAATGGGGATAATCAAAACAGCCATCGCAGAGGCAACAAGCCTTTGTGTGAAGCAAATCAACAAAACAAAATGAAGGAAAGAACCACTATGGTTCTCAAAAAAGGTAGCAGGGATGGTTAAGGAGAAAAGGATAGCATTCAGGAAATATAAGGAAACTCAGAAGGAGCAGGACAGAGAACTTTATCAGGTAAAGCAGAAGGAGGCAGGGAAGGCAGTCAGAATAGCAAAGGCACAAACTGAGGAAAAGATAGCCAACTCTGTTAAGAAGGGTGATAAAACCTTTTATAGGTACATTAGGGAGTGAAGAAAGACCAAGGAAGGGATACAGAGACTTAATAAAGGGGAGAGAATGTGGGCAGAGGGTGACAGTGAAAAAGCAGGGATACTGAATGAATATTTCTGTTCAGTATTCACAATGGAAGAGGAAGGGGAGGTACCTAAACCAAACAAGGGAGAAACTCTGACTAGGGGGGTCAATACCAGTCCATTCACAGAAGAAAGGGTTTTGAAAGAACTCTTGAAACTGAGGGTAGACAAAGCAATGGGGCGTGAGGGGATTCACCCAAGAATTCTAAAAGAACTAAGGGTAAAACTAGTAACACCACTGACTACTCTCTTTAACAAATCATGGGAGGATGGGGTGGTACCTGAAGACTGGAGGAGGGCAAATGTGATTCCACTTCACAAAAGTGGGAGCAGGGCAGAGGCAGGAAACTACATACCAGTTAGTTTGACTTCAGTGGTAGGGAAAATGATGGAATCACTTCTGAAGGAAAGAATTGTTGAGTACCTAGAGGCCATTGGGGCACAGGACCCAAGGCAGCATGGTTTCACAGTGGGAAAGGTAATGTCAGACGAACTTAATAGATTTCTTTGACTGGGCGACCAAAGTAGTAGACCAGGGAAGGGCTGTGGATATGGCCTACCTAGATTTTAGCAAGGCATTTGACACAGTCTCACACAAAAGATTAATATACAAGTTATTCAGCCTTGGAGTGGGTCCCAAGGTGGTAGCCTGGATAAAAAACTGGCTGGACAACAGGATGCAAAGGGTAATACTAAACAGAGTTCACAGTGAAGAAAGGAGGGTAACTAGTGGGGTACCGCAAGGTTCGGTACTGGGACTGGTCCTCTTTAATGTTTTTATAACTGACATTGGAGAGTACCTGGAAGGAAAGGTATGTCTCTTTGCAGATGACACAAAGATCTGCCATAGGGTTGATACACAAGGTGGGGTGGAAAGAACGAAAAGAGACTTGGCAAGGTTAGAGGAATGGTCAAATATGTGGCAGCTTAGATTCAATGCAAAGAAGTGCAAGGTAATGCATCTGGGAAACAAAAACCCAGGGGAAGAGTACACAATGGGGGTGAGTTAATAACAACAATAAAAATTGAAGGAGACCGAGGAGTAATTATATCAGATGACCTAAAGGTGGGCAAGCAATGTGAGAAGGCAGTAAGGAGGGCTGGGGGATATTGGGATGCACAGGGAGAGACATCAACAGTAGAAAACAAGAAGTTGTTATCCCTCTGTACAGACAGTTTGTGAGACCCCATCTGGAGTACTGCATGCAATTCTGGAGACCCCATCTTTGCAAAGACATAGACACAGTGGAGGCTGTTAAGAGAAGGGCAACCAAAATGGTGCAGGGTCTGCTCCAGAAGACATATGAGGAGAGACTAAAGCAGCTTAATATGTATATCCTTGCGGAAAGGAGGGGGGGGGCATGATAGAATCTTTCAAGTATCTCAAGGGAGTTAACAAAGTACAAAAGGGTAGTATCTTTCAGAAGAAGAGATGTGCAAGAACAAGGGGGCACAATTTGAAGATAGAGGGGAGATGGCTCAGAGGTAATGTTCGAAAGTATTTTTTCACAGAGAGGGTTATGGATGCGTGGAACAGCCTTCCTGAGGAGGTTGTGGAGTGAGTAACAGTGAGAGAAGTCAAGAATGCATGGGACAGGCATAAGGCAATTCTAGTGGGTGGTAGGAGGAAGTAAGCTGTTGATTAACTAGAATCTGCAGCCTGTCCATCAGGTAGGGAAATAGACAGACTAGGTGGGCCAAGCAGTCCTTATCTGCCATCAAATTCTGTGTTTCTATGTTACCCCACAGAATGTAGCAGCCGAGGAACTAGATATACCTTTGGATGATACTGACTTTTCAACTTTGTTAGAACTTTTTGAAGAACAGCAAGTGAATGAAACACAAAGTGAAGAGGATAAAAATGAATGGGACAGTTCAGCCTTAAGAAAGATTTACTTTAAATGTAAGTCAACATTTTGCCCAATTACACAGAACAAGAATATTGATGTGTTTGAAAAAATGGTTACACAACAAGTAAAAGAAATAATAAGTAAAGTACAAAATCCCAAACAAGGTAATTTAACACCACAGGAGAAAGAAGCACTTAGTCAGTTGTCAGGGTATGCAGAGTTAATTATAAAACCTGCTGACAAAGGTGGAAATATGGTATGTGAATGGATAGAGATAACTTCCAGAAAATGATAGAGCACCTTTTGAACAACAGAGAAAACTATGTTAAATTAAAAAGTAACCCAACATGTAAATATAGGCTGGAACTCTTGAAATTGTTGGAAAAGGGCATGTTAGAAAATGAGATCACCTAAGAAGAGTTTACATTTCTATATAATGACACTCCTATACTCCCTACATTTTACTCCCTACCCAAATACATAAAAATCTGCAGCAGCCACCAGGGAGACCGATAGCCTCAGGGGTGGGGTCCCTTACAGCACCATTATGTGAATTCATAAATCTATTTCTACAGAACTGTGCTAGCAAACTGCCAGAATATCTTAAGGACACAAGTGAGGCCATATCTATGTTTCAAGAGCAGGAATGAAAAGAGAATTATTGGTGGATTTCTACTGATATAGAAGCACTCTATACTTCCATGAGTCATAACTTACTCCTAATAGCCACTGAGCACTTCCTCAGAAAAGTTCTGAATAATCCACACATACCTATTACGTATATTTTGGAGAGCCTCAAATTTGTTCACACCCATAATTTTTTTTTAATTTGATGGGGAATATTTTAAACAAAAATGTGGCATGGCAATAGGGGCATCTATGGCCCCCTCATATGCCAGCCTTATTACGGGGCATTGGGAACTGGAAGTACTACTGAATGAGAAAGTGAGCCCATATAAGGAGAATATAATTAAGTGTGGAAGATTTATAGACGATTGTCTATAGGAATGCCAGGGAATCTTGGAGAAAGCCAAGGAATTCATAAAATGGCTTGATACTAATAAATGGAATTTGAGATTCACACACAAGACAAACAAAAGAGATATGAGTTTCCTAGATGTAAGATTTACTGGTGATGCACTTTCAGGTATGGTAACCTCAAAGGGATTTAGAAAACCCACAGCAACTAGTGCACTGCTCCATAGTGACAGCTTCCACCCACGCAAATTAAAGGACTCCATCCCTTACGGCCAGCTTCTCAGAATAAGGAGAAATTACACAGATAATGAGAGTTTCTGAGATTCAAGCAGCAGAACTTATGGAAAGTTTCAGAGCCAGGGGGTATAAGGATGTGATACTGGGATAAGCCACTGAGAAAATAAAAGGAATAACAAAGCATGAATTGTTGGCCAAGAAAGTTAAGGATAGTGAACGATCTTGTACTCCAGTCATTTTTTCTATGCAGTTTAATGAAGTAGCAGGAAAGGTAGGGAGTGTTATATGGAGAAATTGGGATATCCTGAAAAATGACACTGTACTTAACAAGGTAATAGGGGACAGACCAAGAATTAATTTTAAACAAGCCTCAACTTTAAGGGATCATCTGGTACATAGCCAGTTTAAAAAAAAAACAACCAGAAAGAGGATCAACATGGATACCCACACACCCGATAGGGGTCCTCAAATGCCACAGATGTAATGTCTGTCAGTATATGAATGTTGGGAAGGAATTTATGAGTACTGCATCTGGCAAGAAAAGTAACCGTAAAAGAATTTATTACCTGCACAACCACTTTTGTAGTAGAAATACAAAACCACACATACCCCATAATGCAAAACATCATGGGCTGTATATGCAAATCACCACAGAATATTATGCTGGCTCAACTTTAAGCAGAAATGCATGGTGCCAAAAGGCCTCTCATACACTTTGCAAAGGGCACCAACAGAAGACACAGACATGTGTTTCACCCTACCAGGACTCATCAGTGTGCCTCGTCTGTATGACACCCCAGTGGAATGAACCAGCTACCCTTAAATGGTCTATCTGGGTTATGCTGTGGTAAACCCAATAAAAACAAAAAACAAGTTAAAAGACAAAAACCTCAGTGCACAAGCACTAAGGCAATAGTTACCCCCAAAGGGCATTGGCCGGGAAGCAAGTTTCAAAGAAATACAAAATCACACATACCCCCCATAATGCAAAGCATCATGGACTGTATATGCAAATCACCACTTTTGTGGTATATGTACTTTGGAGTAGCTGTGGTCTCCAATATGTGAGCAAAACAATAAGAATGATCAAAGAGAGAATACAAGAACAAATACGCTCTATTGTGAACAAGCGGTTGGATACCTCTGTGGGTAGATATATCCAAGCACACAACTCAGATCCCAAATGCCTGAAGTTTATGGGTCTGGAATATGTGAAATGTCCCCCAAGAGGTGGGGACTGGAAGAATCTGCTATTGGAAAGTGAAGGATACTAGATTTATGTGCTGGATACAATGAAACCCAAGGGTTTTAATGATTACCGGGACATGAAACCCATTTTGGAATCAAACAAACACTGAATAATGTTGAATGTTTTCGAGTCATACATTAGCCTCAGTTACAGAATTTATTGCATTTTAGATATTTCCAAGGAAGTTAGTACATTAGGTTTAATGAAGTAAACTTGAAAGGAAATATTGCAATTGTATTCATCTATTATATATGTTTTTCTCTTTAAGGGATGCTGTGTCAAGCAGATATGTGACTGGCAGTCGTGTGATGGCAGGGAGAAAGTGAGTAGGGTCTTAAAAGAGCTTAGTTTAACCTCGACTTATTTTTCATACTGCCAAACTCAGTGTCATTTTAAACAATTAAATTTTTCAACTGAAGTGGTGGCGCTCAGAATGGATGGAGAAAAACAGGAACAAATGCCTACCTTGGCTTTTTTACAGCTAGATGATTCTGATGGAGATCTGGAACAGATGGTAAGCCTGGAAGCAAAGAGGCCACGTAGAAGCTATTCTCTGCAGTCCCCTCTGCCTGGAGTCTTGGGATCCACTACCATTGACGAAATGTAAGAGGAGTAAGTAAAACTGCTCTGTTCACATTGATCGATGATTTTAAAGACTGGAAGCCAGTAGTTAAATATCTTGCTCAAAAGATTTTAGAAGCTGAAGTCAGAATCTCATCGACGGAAGACAAAATAAACAAATTTGAGCCAGACATGGTAGCGGTAAAGTGTACAATTAAAAAACTGAAGGACAAAGTTGACGATTTGGAAGGTCTCTCCAGTAGAAACAATCTTGTTCTCCTGGGGCTACCTGAAGGAGAAGAAGGATCAACCCCGATCAAATTTTTGCAGAAATTGTGTACCAGACTGAAGGGGTCCCTCTCCAAATGCCCCACTGTACAAAATCAAATGGGCGCACAGGTCGATTAGACCAAAACCAGCCAGCGGTGAGCCTCCTGATCCCATTATTTTCAAATTGTTAAATTATTTGGACAGTGATCACCTTTTGTGGTCTGTGAGGAAGATCAAAAAGCTTCACTGGGAGGGGCAGACTATTTGTTTGGTCCCAGATCTCACATACAAAGAGCAGCAAGACAGGGCAGGTTTTTGTCCGATTCAAGCCAAGATATGGGCTGCAAAAATCAGGCACAAGATGCTTTTTCCTGCCCGTTTGAAGTGCACTCCTTACAAGGTACTTTAAGATATGACTCAGCAGAGCAAGCATCATGGAAATTGAAAAAAAACTGATGCCCAAACTGTTTGGCAAAGGTGGGTGACATCTGTACCTTTGAGTTGTGTAATATTTTGAAACCATTGATCATATGGCATTGAAAAGATGTTAGCAACAGGTGAGGACTAGAGCTTTGGAGGTCGACAAGCCTATCATTTTTTTATAGCCTACTCCGAGGTGATATATAGAAGTTCAGTTGGTAAAGTAATGGTGCAATTCACCTCTGGTTTGCATTTAAATCTGGCATTGTCTGATTCGAGAAGGAACACTTTGAACTCTTTCAGATATAGAGGACTTAATAGTTTACTGTAAGATGGGCTCTAATCCTGCAATCGGTGCTATTGGAGGACTTTGTGGTTTGTAGTGAGACCAGGTTGTTGCAATAAAATTAAGGTACACACTACTTGGATTTTGTTTTGCATGGACTTTTGGGCAATCTCATTTATGAAGACTTTTGTTGTTTTCCAGACAGTCAAAACATTATTGGTTAAGAGAAATGTCTATATTATACTAAATATTGGGACAATCCTGTTTATCTGGACATCTGCTTCCTGATCGAATGTTAGCATGGGAAGGACTGCTTTGAAGATGTTTTAGTGCAAGAAAGAAGTAAACGCTCAGTTTTCTTCTGACATTAGAGCGGCAAGGGTTGCTTCTTTACCATATATTTTGTTGTTGCTCCCTTGATTTATAACATTTTTGGTGGACGCTGGACGTTTTCTCAATTTTTTATGAATTTATACTCCTGGAACCTCAGAAGAAGTCGCAATATATTTTCCCAAGATTTTTGTATGGCCCAGACATTTGTAGTTATCAGTCCTAATTGGACAGAGAATATGTTGGACTGGGCTTATGGTCTTTATTTAGTTTTATATATACATAAGTGGGGCAGAAGATCTTGCCTAGGGACTTATTGTTTTCATACTTCAACAAGCTAGTTCATTTAGTTTCATTTGTCAAAGTTAACATAAGTATCAGAATGTGGACTAACTAGTCTGCATATATAGGGTATGAACCTACATTTTAGTTCATTTACTAGGGTGCCATATAGGTCCTAATGTACATGCTAGCACATGACAGGCTGCAATTGTCAGATACTTTCTGGTCGTTACTTTTTTTCCAGTTCAGATATTTGACAATTGATATTTTCCTCTAGGCTGTAGTATTTAAAATAAGGTATTTGAGATACTTATTCCTGTCTTTGTTAAAGAAATAAGGGATTTAGTACACAGGAAGTGTTAAGAGTTTTATATTATCTTTTCTGGAGAAGGAAATACTAGGTTTTTACCTTAATATGGTAGAAGGAGGGAGCCCTCATTTCTTTTTTCTAATAGATACCTTAGGGTGAGTAGGGGTGTAGTTTGGTTGGGTGGGTTAAAACCATGCTTGTCATTTTTGCATGGAATCCCTCCTCAGGAAAATTTTGAGGGATTATGATAGGAACTCCATTAGTGGCTACTGAAGTCATTGGGGTAAAGAGTAGAAGGATTTTTTTGGGAAAAAGGGTGAGCTGGCACAACAAGAGGTTGTGAACATCAATTACAGTTACAGCTTCTGTTTCTGGTCCTCACTACTTTCACAGGGTTATGGGACTACAGTAACACTCTTTTTGTATTGCACTAATTACCTGGGGGGTTGTTGTGGTTTAATTTGAATTATAGGAAAGGTGATTACAGATTTTTTTTACCTTTTTTTATGCTTTACAGGGTAATACAAGAGCAGCTTCCATAGTGGCAGGTGTTTGTTCAGTTGGGAGGTGGAGAAACTACAGAATGTATAGGAACAGGGTTGGATGGAGTCTTCTTTTTCCCCTACCATGAATGGGCCACGCGTTCAGAAGTGGGCTTTTGGCCAGTGTGGAAGGTGGGTTGTGGGGTGGTGGGTCAAATATGTAGTATGCAGGATATAGATAAGGTTTGTGAGATGGAGGGGAGGGGAAGGGGAATGGTGGGGGGGAAGGAATATATCTTACCAGGTATAGATGCACAATCATGGGTTTTAAGGCAAATCAAAACAGTTGTAATAGATAGTTGGAAAATGATTTCCTGGAATGTAAAAGAAGGGAGGGAGAATAAAAAAAAAATAATGTATCCTTAGACATTTACACAGGCATCACCCCTATTTAATTCTGTTATGAGAGACACATGTCCCTGTACATCAGCTGTCTTATTTGCAAAAACTGTGGGTGGGTCAGGTATTTGGGGTGGGGCAGAGTGCCAGACGTGGGGTGGGGTTGCTATTTTGATACACAAATTAGTCCCTTTTATCAAAATTCAGGAATGGGCAGACTCAGAATGGCATTATATAATACTCCATGGGCATTTGGCGAACAGTGAAGTGCTAGTAGGGTCTATATAGGGTCCAATATAGACTCTTCTTTTTTTTCCCCTATCGCATCACTAGTGTCTGCTTTAGCTGGAGTTCTCTGCATTTTAGGTGGTGATTTGAACCTGTTTTTTTCAAACTAGGTTGATAGATCATCTCGAAGGAGAGCAGGATTATTTCCCACACAGCAGAGAATTTATGAAAGATTTGAGGTTAGTGGCTCTTATATGAGGAGGCTTGAGAATACATATTTTTTTCACCTCCCCACAGAGTATATTCCAGGATCGATTACTTTTTGTTTAGTGCTTCACTTTTTTTGGTGGGGAGGTCACAAATTCAGGCATTTACCCTAGAGTTATGTCTGATCATTCTCCAATTTGGGTATGCGTGTCTTTAAGAGGACACCACCCTAAGCCTTGCACATGGTCTTTGAATACTTTACATTTAGAGGAAAATTATATTTTAGCCAATATGAAAGATTTTATATCTAGATCTTGGGAGGAAAATAGTACTTCCATAGCAGCTAAAGATATTATATGGGGGTTCTTAAAGGTACTATGGTGGGGAGAGTTTATTCGTCTTTCATCAGTCAGAAAAAAGAAATTAAACCTTCAAGTAGAAGAATGGCTGTCTCAAATAAAGTGTTTGGAGTCTTGTTTATCCAAATCCCTCCAGAAGAGCTGTGGTTAGAACTAATGGCCTTAGGAGCAAAATACATAGTTTATTTGCTAGAAAAGGTAAGTAAAGTAGCCACGAAAATAAAAGCCACATATATAGGACAAGGGAAGAAGTCAAGCAAGCTGTCAGCCAGTTACCTGAAAAAATAACAAGCAGCATGCTGGGTCCTGGCCTTGGGGGGGTACTGATGCCAACTCTCTTATTACTGATCCACCCCAAATAGTTGAGTCATTAAAGAGGTTCTATCATTCCTTATATACTGCTCCCACGAAAACTGTTTCTTTGGCTGCCCAGATATAACAATTTTTAAAAGGGGTAGATATTCTTAAGTTATCAGAGGAGCAAAGAGAGATCCTTAGTGACCCCATATTGGAACAGGAAATTCTTAAAGTCATAAGTGGTCTCCAGTTGGACAAGGCCCCAGGACCCAACAGTTTCTTCCCATTGTTCTATAAACATTTAAAATCTGAACTAGCTCCTATATTAAGAGATTTCTATAATTATCTTTTTCACTTTTGGAATTAAAGAAACAGAATTGTTTGAGGCTTGGATAATAGTGCTACCAAAACCAGGGAGGGACTCAACTGTCCCTGACAATTATTGACCCATATCCCTTTTGAAAATAGACATAAAAATCTTAGCTAGTGTCTTAGCAAATAGGTTAAAACTAGTTTGGGCGGATCTAACTGGGCCTGAACAGGGGGGTTTGTTTTGGGGAGACACTCAAGTGACCATTTCACAAGCTTTTTCATCTTATCTCCGTGTTGGGGGGGGGACACCAATGTGGTGCTCATCTCCCTCGATATGGAGATGGCTTTTGTTAGAGTCAACTGGGATTTCTTATTTGATGTCTTGCCTTTGTATGGTCTTCCTGATGACTTTATTCGGTGGGTCAAGTAATTCTATATGTGTCCCTCGGCAAGAGTTGCTAGTAATGGAGTTATGTCAGCACAGTTTCCCCTTACTGGGTGCACCCGCCAGGAGTGCCCATTATCTCTTCTGCATTTCAACATCCGCATCGAGCCTTAGGTGAGAAAAATTAAAGCATCTACACAGGTAAAAGGCATATGGATAAGGGGTCAGGAATTCAAATTATCAATGTTCGCGGATGATGTACTGTTGCATATTTCCAATTGGAAACACTCCTTTCCAGCAAACCTTCAACTAATTTGAGAATATAGCAACCTTTCTGGTTACAGATTAAATTCTCATAAGACTACGATTTGGCTTTAACCGCCTCATGTTTGCAAGTAGATGTTGTTGCATTAGGCCTCAAATTGGCTCTGGACTTTATTACTTTTTTAGGAATAAAACTTTCTAAAAATGTATATAGTCTTAAAAAATTAAATGTGGACCCAGTGGTTAAGCAAGTAGAGCAGGATCTGCAAAGATTGCAGTTTGTTTCCCTATCAATCTTGGGTAGGGTCAGTATATTAAAAATGGTGATCTTGCCTAAGCTAATGTATCCCATGTCTATGTTAAACATTCGTCTCTCAAAACTATGGTTCCAAAAGATTGTAAGTATATAGACAAACTTCATTTGGTTAGGGAAACAACCCAGAAGGGCTTTGGAGCAATTGTGCTGACCAAGGTTGGTTGGGGGATTGCAACTTCCATACCTTCTTGTATACTACTTTGCTTTTCACGGGGTGAAATATTTTAGGTGTTTAGAGGACACTATTATAAATAAGAAACCATTGGATTGGTTGTCTATAGAATGAGCCAAAATGAAGTCATGTAATATTTCGTTACCCTCCCTTTTGTATGTTCAATATGCAAAACTCACCCTGCAATTAAAAGATTTTGTGATTGGATGGGCTGTATGGATGCATCACCAGGTGCGTCAATTCTTTTGGACTGAGCATAAAACTGATTTGGGACAGCCATTTTTTTGAAAATTTAAATTTAAAAATAGGAAATAAAACCATAACACAGGAATTGTGGCATAGTCAGAAAGTATCTTCTTTGCCTAATCTTGTTAGACAAAACAGTTTTATTACTGTAGCAGAGTTCAGAGACTTATCTCACCTCCTGGTTTTTCCATTTTTTAAATACCATCAGATTAAACATTGTGTTCAGTCTTTTCTTGGAAACCTTCATGGTCTACGAAGGCAAGTAGCCTTTTTAAAGTTTTGCAGACTTAGTTCTCCAAAACAGACCTATTTCAAGACTTTATAAAACATTGGGGGCTTTGATTTGGGACAAATGCTCTCCAACAGCCTTTTATTGGCAGTAGGTGGCATCTTTAACCTATGATTCTTGCACATGGAAAAGAATTTGGGCAGATCTCTATCGCTTTATAAAGCAAGACAGGTTATGATTAGTTCAGTTCAATGTACTTCATAATCTCTATTATACACCATTTAAGCTGTTCAAGATGGGTAAAATAACATGCATTCAGTGATCAAGATGCTTTTAAAGAGAGGACTCTGTTTTGCATACGATATGGAGTTGCCCCTGGGTGGCAGCACTCTGGCAGGATATTAAACAAAATTTTGTACCATTATTTGGGCATTCTAATTATATTACATGAGAAGTTTGTGTATTATGAAATGTCCAGTTTGTGCGGCTACCCAGGGACAAAGCCTTTGTGGCCTTAATAACACTTGAGACAAAATGAATTATAATGAGACTTTGGATGAGTGATACACTTCCCTCATTAAGAGAATGGTCCCAGGAAATATTAACTGCCTTAAATGCAGAAAGAGCAGTAGCAGCACAGAATTGAAGGGTAATTCAATTTGGGGAGCTTTGGAATACTATGGTATGCCTTTTAGCCGGGAGGTGAGGTAGTTCACCTATAAGACTCAAGGATTCTCCTTCCTCACTCATATCATAAATGTCATCATGTTTCAGGCTATGTCAATGTCTCTGTCCCCTACCTTCCAGCCGGCACAGCCCTCGAGCACCCAGGGACTGGAGGGGCTCTGAGCCGCCAGCGGGCGGGCGGCGACCGACAAGCCGACCAGGGAACCAGGAGGCCGGGAAAAGCAGGCAGAAAGGTACGGGCAAAGCCGCAAAATTTTTGCCCCCCTCGGTTGATTCTTTTTATACACCTTTTCCCGCCATTTCTCTAATCCATGCCCATAGCTATTTCTCTTCCTCTACTTTAACCCCTACCTTCCCTCCACAATGTTACTTTGCTTCCTTTTGCTTCTGAGCCTCTCATCTTCCTCAGTTCCAAATGACAATTATGATATACCCCATGCCATGGTGATTAAGGCAGTGAATATGGCCTGCCCACCCCTGCCATCCCAGTGGACACCCACAATTCCTTATTTATATTCTGCCATTTTGCACTGCAATCCCTGGGGTATCCCACAAAAGGCTCTCTATCCTTACAACACTCCTCAAGTGCCTTGCATCCATTTGGCATTACATTAACCCACTATGTCTGTCCATCAGATTATTACTTTGTGATAAATTCCACACCCATATAACAGGACCCTCACCCATTACACAGTGGTTCCCCAAGAAGAGAGGAAATGCTCTGATCACTCCTATCCCTATCATTTGGTGCCCTCCTCAAACTAATCTTCTTCCTTCTGATCAGTATTGGTACTATTGAAATCAATCCTGGCCCCACTGAAAGTTTTTATCCCATCTGATCTAACCTCCATAAATGGCCTAAGTTTCCTTCACTTCAATGCCTGCAGCCTCCTAAAAAGTTCTCCTTAATACAGGCATGGGTTGCACATACCCTACCTGACTTCCTGGTTATCTCTGAAACTTGGCTCAGATCTACAACAAAAGACAGTGATATAAACCTTCCCAATTACCAGCTCTTCAGATCAGATCACCCTTCCAGGGGTGGTGGGTGCCATCTACATCAAGGAAACCATCTCTGCATCCTGCCTCATCAATACATCCAACCAAAGGAATTTGAATGCTTGTCAATTAAAATATCCCTTCCTAACATGTCTTCCTTTAAATTGATTGGCTGCTATAGGCCCCCCTCTGCAGGCCTCAAACTCCTATCCCACCTAGGATCAATACTCAGTCTAGGCCCTGAAGATACCATCATCCTTGATGATTTGAATTTAAATTGGTTATCAAATGCATCTGCACCCCTAGTAACCTTCTGTGACATCTATGGATTCACTCAATTAATCAAAGATCCAACAAGGATTAACCTAAAAAATACTACCAACAGCTCACTCCTGGATATTATGATGGTAAACAAGCCTCACTTATATTCTCATGCTGGAGTGCTTCCCAGTGATTAAGTGATCATTGTCCTATAGCTGGCATAGATCTACACTCAAGCCATCCAATCCTGCAAAATTTCTCCATAAAAGGTCAAAAAAATTTCAACATCTCAGGATATCTCCATGATTTGTGCAATACAACATATTGGCAAGATTTTTACCTTACAACCTCAGTTGAGACAACTCTTCAGATCTTAAAGGACATTATCACTAATGCCCTCAATATACATGCACCAATCACCAGTGTCAGAACTAAAGTAAAATCTTGTCGTTGGTTCACTGCTGACCTTAAATCAGCTTTGTTAGCCAGAGACAAACTCTGGAAAAAGGCAAGAAAAACAAAGGATACTAGAGACTGGCTTCAATTCAGAAAAGCAAAAACTCATGCACAAAACAAATAAGAAATGCCAAAGCTGCCTACTATAGAGCTGAATTGGATGCATCCTATACTAACCCATCCAGATTCTGGGGTACTATAAAGGAATTCTAGGCCAAAATTCTACCCCTGCCTTACCCTCCAAACTGCTACTAAGTGACATAGAAATCATTGACAAGTAAGAAATCTTAAATACCTTCAATGACCATTTCACCACAGCTGGCCTAGCATTTGACTCTTCACTTGCAAATCTCTTGAGATCATCATTAAACCTTCAATCCACTGTGGGACAAAGGCTGCTTCAACATTCTCCTTCAGACCAATATCCTTAAAAGAAGTAGAAGACCTCCTATCCAATTTAGATACTTCTAAGAGTGCATGTGCAGACTCCTGGACCCCTACTTTCTTAAAGTAGCATTGCAGCCTTATCTGCCCCCTCACTCACCTCTTCAATCTTTCCCTAGCTACTGGTTCCATCCCTCCATATGGAAAACAGCTCAAGTAGTTCCACTACTTAAATCAGGTGATCCCATGGACCTTAACAATTACAGGCCCATTTCCATCCTACGGTACTATCCAAGATGCTTGAAAAATTAGTAAATTCACAGTTAAGGGCCTATCTGGACACCAACAACCTCTAAATCCAGCACAATCTGGATTTAGATCAATTAACACCATCTCTGCCCTGGCCAAAGTCACTAACGATTGGCAGACTGCCTTGGATAAAAGAATAGTACCTGTGCTGTGTTCCTGGATTTGAGTAAAGCATTTGATACAGTGGATCATGATTCATTAATCTCCTCTCTTAGCTCTGTAGGCCTGATTCACTCTCACTCAATTGGTTTGGTGCTATCTCTCTGGAAGGTTACAATTGGTAAAAATGAAAATGACCTATCTACCTCTAAACCACTGCTAAGAGGTGTACTGCAAGGCTCTATCCTAGGCCCCATCCTCTTTGCCATTTATATTAATAACATTGATGCCAACCTCTCAATCTAACATTCATCTGTTGCTGATGATGATACTGTATTATATGTCAGCAATCCCTCACCATCAAAAGCCTGTGAACTGTTACAGTCAGAATTCTCCATCCTACAACACAACCTATTGAAAAAAAAATACTTTAAATGCCAAAAACAAAAGCTATGTTCTTTGCAACAAAGAATTGCTCTGCCACTACCCATCATTCATCACCCCACAATTATCCACCTTATTTGGAGAAAAGCTGGAATTTGTGGATAAATTCAAATATCTTGGAGTCTGGATTGACAATAAGCTTGACTACTCTGTCCACATTGAAGAGCTATTAAAAAAGTTGAGACAAAGGCTTGGCCTATTTTACAGAATAAAACACTACCTTACCAGAGACTCCAAACAAAGATTAATCCAGGCATCATTCCTATCCCTTATTGACTATGCTGACTTTCTCTATGGCCATTGCTCACTCTCCCTCTTAAATAAGCTGGACACCCTGTATCATAGAGCCATCAGATTTATTACAGACCTTCCCTCCAGCACCCATCATTGCTCTCTTTACATGGCAGTCAATTGGACGTCCCTACAGCACAGAAGAAAAGGAATGCTGCAATCTGGATCTTTAAAGCTTTATCAGGCAAACTCCCTCCTATATCTCAGACTGTTTCACCGAATCACATCTAGGCCATACACCTTAAGGATCAATAAGCTCATTATGCTAAAGATTCCCATTACCTGCACCCGGTTTGGGAGGGCTGCTATCAGCTATTCCTAGCATTTTGTCTGGAACTCACTCCAAAAATCTATGAATCTGAATACCCTCTTACCCTTATCATCCTTCAAAGATTATACAGCCCTATTTCCAGAGTTGTGCAACTGCTTCCATAAGGCCTAGTCTCCCATCCAACCTACACCTCCTTCTGTAATCCACTATATTTAGTTTCCTTCTTCTAACCAGTCAGTTATCACATTTCATATAAAAGCCTACAAAAGCCCTATTATTTGATTATTATCCTGCTATATCTATTATCCTCTTCATTTTTACAGGTTAAGTTATTTTACTGTGCCTTGTATATCTGTAAATTTTGTATATATCTCTTATTTATTTGATTGTACTAATGTTATGCTATTCTCATGTCTTTGTAAAAAAACTTGTACCCTTATTTGTATGACCACTCAGGTCCATCTTGTAAATGAGCTACGCTCAATGATGTTCGCCTGAATAAATAAAGATTTTGATTTTTTGATTGAAATGTATCAAATAATACTATGATTGTTATTTTGGTAGACTTAGTGAAGAGGGGTTATAGGTTGAGGAGTCTGGGGGGTGATGTGGGGGAGGTTGGGAGGGGGAAGGTGAAGACTACCTGATTGTACTATGTGGAATTTATCTTGGGTTTGTGGGCTTATTGTGTGGTGTGGGGGGGAAATTAAGTTAATTAAATCACTATTCAAGCAGAAAGTTCCTTGTTGAGAATATTTTTTGTTTGAATCAAAATCTTTAATAAAATATATTCATTTAAAAAAAGCAGATATGAGGCTTACTTGGACTGATTCAGGGGTAACCAACACTGGATAGTTCAATGATAACTTTCCCTTCTTCATCCTCTCTTTTGTGCTTTCCCTTTAAGTTAAATTTTATTTTGTGTACCCATCACCTATCCTTCCCCCTTCCCCACATTTTCCCCCTCCCCTCCTCCCCAACTTCCCTTCCCATTTCCTCTTCCTTTTATATAAGAATTTATGTTATTAACAATATGTAAATGAGACAGTCTGTTTAATAAAGTCTGTTAAAGGCCTTAGTAGAAAAAGTGATTTTACCAAAATATAATTTCATTTAAATGTTGAATGGCTATCTGCAGCTAAGTTCCTGTAACCTCCTGTAGTTGTTTGTAATCATGTATTGAATTAATTATAAACATACATACTGAGACATCTGCTTCCTAATTTTTTACATTTTATAATTAAATGTTGTTAAAAATTATTTTTTTATTATTTAAGCAGCATAGAAAAAATAATTTTGTGTTAGATGACTTATCCATATGAAGTTAAAAATTAATAATCACTGTCCTTTTAATTATCATAATGGAACATGTATAAGTGATTTCGCCCAAGAAAACATAATTGTGTGTAATCCATGGCCATGCCCCCTGAGAAAGGCTAGGTGCTAAAGCTCTGGGGCAGTGTGGCATGTGCTGCTCTTTACCACATTTTTGTGGAATAAATGTTCTTACTTTACTTAAAGTTGTTTGAATATTCCTTCAGGTTTGGAGTAACTGGTTTTTGGAGTGCTGGTCTTTACCAAACAGATTTCTGTACAGGGTGGCTCCCTCACTGACTGTGCTCACCCGCTAGAAGCTCTGGCACAGGTAATCCTCCATTTGAACCCCATGGAGAAACAGCCCAGTCCAGCAGTCACAGCAGAAGTTTGGATTCATCTGCTTCCTCCACCAGCCCGAGAATACAATTGGCTCCCAACTGCTTGGCGGCACTAGCAACTAATGCTGACACTGCTCCAGGAGTAGAAAAGGATCTCCTCTCCTCTCTGGATCCACCCATTCTTAACCTCTCAGCTCACTTCTGGGTAGACCAAGCAACAACTACCCCTCTTCCTCCACTTACCTCGTCCAGAACTGAAGACACAAACTCACCTCAGAAGGATCCAAACCACTGATCCAGCTCACCTAATCATGGTGCATATGCTCTACTTGTTTTGATTTTCATCCCGATGTTTCCAAAGCTCTGTCAGCCCCATCTTTCAGCCCGGAGATCCTAGGGCTCAAGCTATTTATTGCTGTGCAAAGTTAACTGTTGTTTCTGTTCAAAATGAATGATGCAGCATGTTTTTGACCTGCCTGGAATCTCTGCAGCAGAATGAGATGCCAATTTGCTGTTGGTATGTTATCTCTACATCAATATGCAATTGATTTCAAAAAGGTTCTCATTTAAAGGACTGGCTGCAAAGATAATAACTTTGGGAGCACAAAATATCTTCAGGAGACTCTCACCCCTGTTATGGCATTGCCTTCCCTGGCTGTCACACAGACAGTAGAACTACCTGCAAAGTAAAAGATTGCTGCAGACCATACTTTGTGGGGACAGGTTTACTTCAAGCACCCTCCCGTGATTCTGTTGCCAATGTCCTTGATCCAAAGCCCCAAGGGCTAACTTTGTCTGTTTGCTATCTACCTCTTCTTACAGTTCCTGTTTTTAAAGTGAGTAGACACAGTCTGTTTTTTCTTGGCTTTGTTGGGGTTTCTACAATAATTGGAAAAGCTGATCTAACATTCTTTGCCTCTGTTGAACTTAATGGCACTCACCTTTCCAGAGTGGTTTTCTTAAAATTGTTGAGAACTTTACCTGGCACAAATCCTCACACCCACACACTCCTGGGGGGGCTTCTACCCACTCTGTGATAGTGCTCTATTTCTCAAAGCTCTCATGCAAGCAGGAGAAATACCTGCACCTTGACACTGCTGCCAAATATATTTTATGGGATTGCTTCATTTTGTGAGATCTCCCCGTCATCCCTCTGTGCCCTCTGATGATACCTTCAGCCTTCTGAGGAACCTTCCTGCAATATTTCATGAAACTGGACTGACTTCCTATGTTCCACTGAAACTCAAAGTCAGGCTAACGCAGCAGAGATCTTTCAGCCACTCCTGCTATATCTAAGGGTGCCTGATTTCAAACCTTTGGTCTGACTTGCATGAACAGTTCAGTGGCCATATTTAGGAATCCCCTTTATGCTCTTTCATGTTCTTTCAGTGGTTATGCTCATCGTGTCTGTCACTAACTTTATTAACCTGTCTCCACCAATTTATTTCCTCCTCCAATGTAAGCTTTTTGTGTATCTGACAGATTTTAGTGAAGGCATTTACTCTAGTTTAAAATGAACACTACAGTAACTGTCACAGTGAGAGGGTGTGCAGATTTTTTATGTTAAATCTATCTCTTTAAAGTATCCTTGTTCTTTTTTTCAGGAACATCTTCTCTGACTCCTCTACTGGTTCTCCCCACCTTCCCAGCCTTGTGTCCCACTGGGTTCCAGCTATAACTAAAACAACCACAGGGCTATAGCCCAGTGATTTGACAGAGTCATCCCCCCACACCACTGTAACCTACTACTCTATTTCAAATAACAAACAAGCATTTGTCAATGCCGAATGTTGATTACGTTGATCCATTGAGCTCGCTCAGTGCCCCTCTGTCACTCACTCATTCTGTTTTTCCTGATGCTGCAGGATGCCCTTTTGTACTGGGCTCCTACCTGCATTGGCACCTTTTTCTGCCCACAAAGAAATCCGCAGCTGTTCCGACAGAGCTCTGAGGTGGCTCACTCCCCCTCTCTCACTCGCTCATTCTGTTGCTCCTGGTGCTGCAGGCTGCCCTTTTGTACTGGGCTCCTGCCTCTGTTGGCAGCTTTTTCTGTCCATAAAGAAATCTGCAGCAGAACCAACACAGGTCCGTTGAGTTTGCTCACTCCCCCTCTCTCACTCACTCCTTCAGTTTCTGCCGCCGCTGCAGGCTGACCTTTTGTACTGGGCTTCTGCCCGCATTGCAGCCTTTTTCTGCCCACAAAGAAATCCGCAGCAGTCATGATAGAGCTCCTTTGAGCTCACTCACTCCCTCCCCCTCACTCACTCACTTGCTGTGTTTCTCCCTGCGCTGCAGGCTGTCCTTTTGTACTGGGCTCCTGCCTGTGTTGGCACCTTTTTCTGCCCAAAAAGAAATCTGCAGCAGTCCCGACAGAGCTCCATTGAGCTCGCTAACTCCCCCCTCTCACTCGCTTATTCCATTTCTGCCGGCACTGCAGGCTGCCCTTTTGTACTGGGCTCCTGTCTGCATTGCCACCTTTTTCTGCCCACAAAGAAATCTGTAGCAGTCATGATAGAGCTCCGTTGAGCTCGCTCACTCCCCCTCTCTCACTCTTTCATACTGTTTCTCCTGCCGCTGCAAGCTGCCCTTTTTGTAGTGGGCCCCTGTGTGCATTGCTGCCTTTTTCTGCCCACAAAGAAATCCGTAGCAGTCTCAACAGAGCTTCGTTGAGTTCACTCACCCCCCCTCCCTCACTCGCTCATTCTGTGTCCCCCGGCGCTGCAGGCTGCCCTTTTGTTCTGGGCTCCTGCCAATGTTGGTGGCTTTTTCTGCCCACAAAGAAATCTGCAGCAGTCCTGACACAGCTCCGATGAGCTTGCTCACTCCCCCTCTCTCACTTGCTTGTTCAATTTCTACTGGCACTGCAGGCTGGTCTTCTGTACTGGGCTTCTGCCTGTGTTGCTGTCTTTTACTGCCCACAAACAAATCTGCAGCAATCATGATAGAGCTCCGTTGAGCTCGCTCACTCCTCTTCTCTCACTAGCTTGTTGTGTTTCTCCTGGCGCTGCAGGCTTTTTTTGTACTGGGCTCCTGCCTGTATTGGCACCTTTTTCACCCACAGAGAAATCCGCAGCTGTCCTGACAGAGCTCCATTGAGGTCATCCACTCCCCCTATCTCACTCACTCATTCTGTTTCTCTTGGCACTGCAGGCTGCCCTTTGTACTGGGCTCCTGCCTCTGTTGGCACCTTTTTCTGCCTACAAAGAAATCTGCAGCAGTCTTGACAGAGCTCCATTGACCTCGTTCACTCCCCCTCTCTCACTCACTCATTCCATTTCTGCCAGGGCTGCAGGCTGCCCTTTGGTACTGGACTCCTGCCTGCGTTGTCACCCTTTTCTGCCCACAAAGAAATCTGCAGCAGTCACGATAGAGCCCCATTGAGCTCGCTCACTCCCCCTCTCTCACTCGCTCATTTTGTTTCTCCTTTTCTCCCATCGCTACAGGCTGCCCTTTTGTACTGGGCCCCTGCATGCATTGCTGCCTTTTTCTTCCCACAAAGAAATCTGCAGCAGTCCCAACAGAGCTCTGTTGAGCTCACTCATTCCCCTTCTCTCACTGGCTCATTCTGTATCTCACGGTGCTGCAGGCTTACCTTTTGTACTGGGCTCCTGCCTGCATTGGTGCCTTTTCCTGCCCACGAAGAAATCCACAGCAGTTCCAACAGAGCTCAGTTGAGCTCGGTCACTCCCCCTCTCTTACTCACTCAATCCTAATCTGTCCCAAACACTGATTTCTGACAGTGACTGCGGTATTCTGCACCAAAAGAGTGAAAAACAAATTTTGGCCAGGATGTGAAAAATGACAGCTGAACTGTTCATAAGGAGGTGTGAAAAATGTCAGTGTTGAAAATCTGGCATGAAAATATTACTAATTTGCGAAGTTACAAGGGTGCATGGAAACTGCACAATGCACGTCCATAACACAGTCATTTTATAGAGTTTCATCACAAAATTTTCAACATAGGCATTTCAGGACCTCTGCTCATGAACAGTGTGAGTGTGATTTTCTTAATGTGTCCCGAACACTGATTTCCCACAGCGACCGCGCTATTGTGCGCTGGAAGAGCAAAAACACATTTCAGCCAGGATGTGGGAAATCACTGCTGCACTGTTCATAAGGAGGTGTGGAAAAATGGCAATGTTGAAAATCTGGAGTGAAAATATTGCAAAGTTGCGGAGGTACGAGCATGCGTGGAAACTGCACAACACACACTCGTAACACACTCATTTTTTGGACTTTTGTCACCAAATTTTCAACATAGGCATTTTAGGACTCTGCTAATGAACAGTGTCACTGTCATTTTCACAATGTGTCTCAAACATGGATTTCCCACAGCCACCACGCTTTTCTGCGCCAGAACTGTGAAAACACATTTCAGCCAGGATGTGAAAAATGACAACTGTACTGCTCATAAGGAGGTGCAGAACAATGGCAATTTTGAAAATCTGGAGTGAAAATATTGCAAATTCATGAAGTTACGAGCATGCATAGCAACTGCGCAATGCATGCTCGTAAAACAGTCATTTCTTGGATTTTTCCCACCAGATTTGCAACATAGACTCTTTGAGAGCCCACCGCATGAACACAGGCACTGTCATTTCGGTAATCTGTCCTGAAAGGTGATTCTGCGCAGTGATCATGAAATCCCCTTTCAGGACCAATTTATGCCATGACAGCACCTGAATTCATGAGAAGGGGTCCCAAAACACCCTATGTTAAAAATGTGGTGCCGAAATTCCCCAAAATGCCAGAGATATGCATCAAAGTTGAAAACCCCTATTTATGTCATTATACAGCTTACCGGCATTTCCTTAGTTTGCGGTCAGCTTTGAAGAGTGTAGATGTGTTCCCGGTCCACCGAAGATCGTCACGCCGGACTTCACAGGTAAGTATGGGGTGAGAGGGTGTGCGGGGAGGCAGGGTGCACAGATGGTGGGCAACGGTTGTGGGAAGGGGCAGGGAGACTGCGAGGGACCGCTTTCTTTTTTTATACAGGTAAAAAAAAAGACATTGCGTGACAGTTTTTTTTTTTTTACAGGGCTATTTGGCATGCTGGGATGGGCTCCCAGCATGCCAACTGACTGTTTGGGGGGGTCAGCTGTAGCTGATAGGGGATTAGGCACCCCCTCAGCACAACTGTCCTCCTATTCTTTGGGGGAGGAATTTATGTAGACGGGGAGTGGGTTCCCCCATTGGAACATCAAGTTGGGAGGGGGGACATAATGCCAATGGGGAGTGAGCTCCCCCATCGGCAAGTCAAATAGCACAGGGGATGGAAATTGACAGGGATTGGGGCACCCGTCGGCAAAAACACGCTGCTGTGGGGAAGGGCACATGCTGCCAAGGGGATTGGGCACCCGCCAGCACTGGGGGCTCACTAATATTGTTTGTAAACATGGCAGTAAGCCGCCGCCATGTTCACAGACAATATTACAGCACCAACGTTCCACCCAACAATGACGGGTTGCTCCCTCATTGCAGCGGTTCCACTGACGATGCAATGACGAGGTGGTCCCTGATTGCAGTGGCTGAAACGTTTCAAGGTGGTGGAATGCTGGCTGAACTAGTGTCAGCAGCAGCATGCCACCCCATTGGAGAAAGCCGGCTAAGCCTTTAAAGGCTGTGGGGGCATTGGCCACAACGGTACTGCACCTCCACAACCTGCTTCTGGCAAGCTGCTGTAATATGTTTCCTGTACATGCAGGCAATCAACATAAAAATGAAATTCCCCCTTCCCCAGTTCCTTCCCTGTATCCTTAATATTATACTCCTCCTACCACCTGTCTCCTCCCCAAGAAAGGAACCATCTTCCTCCACAGACAAGGGCTACCATTCCCCCCCCCATACACACCTCTGTACTAATGATTCATTCTATTCTGACTTCACCGATGTGTTTTCAAACCCCCTATTTCCTGTTTCAGCCCTCCCACCCATACATAGTTCTGGTAATAGCAATTATGTCGCTGCTCTTCAACTTGCCATACTCAAACTCAGAGATGGCCATTGTCCCAGATCTGAACCGCTGGCTCATTGGCTTCCCGATGACAGCTGGCCATATGGGGCTCTGCTCCTACTGTGATTTGCTATACCCAAATACACCCCGGCCTCTCGGGTTAGGGAGATGCACAAACTTGTTTATAAATGTTTTGCTTCTATTTACTGCATTGTTATTCTTGTTCTATATAAATTACTTGTTAAGTGGCAGATTATATAAGTTACAGTTTTTGTGCTATGCACAATGTACTCAGTGACCTGCTTTATAGCTTGTTGGCAGCACATGGCCATACAACATATTCATGCTCCAGGGCCCCTTCGATGCCTTGTCTCTTGCCCCTTAGTTTTTATATCTTTATTAATGGGTAGACTTGTTTATACATACCCGTACGTTCCTATAGTCCTATATCTCATGACTGACTTCAAATGTGTAACCTGGAATGTGAGAGGGCAAACCTTCCCTATCAAATGTAAACATGTCCTCCCACATATCAAGGAAATGCATACAAATATAGCCTTCCTGCAAAAGACCAAACTGGTTTCATTGGAAGCCACTATACTACACATGGATTAGGTAGGTCTAGATGCACACAGTTGTGCCCCATGACCAAAAAGGAGATCACTATAATAATTCATAAATCCTTAAACTGGACAATAGAAAAGCAAGAAAAGGATGTTGAAGGGTACTGGGTACTTATACAACTTGGTACCCCTCAGGGTTTCCTAATCCTGGGCTCCATTTATGGGCCCAACACTGACTCCCTGGATTTATTTCAAGTGGTCTGTCAAGCTCTCCAGGAAATTGTTCCCCCTTCAGTGCCCTGTCAGCTACAAGGAGACTTCAATTCAAACATCTCCCTGGACCTTGACAGATCCATGCAAACCACCGAACCACACCTCAGAGTGGCCAAAGTTCTGCTAAGTGTTATGGCACAATTTTCCTTTACTGACATACTGTATGGAGATCCCTCAACTCCACAGCCAAAGATTTCATCTATATTTCCCCTGTCCATGGGTTGGCCAACAGACTAGACATGCTTTTGGGACCACTTCCCCTTGTTCAAAAGGTGCCAACCTGTGACATAGAACCCTTTGTCATATCAGACCATGCCTCACTCTCCTCACTGGCTATTTGGGGTCCAGAATCCCCCAGATCCTCACAATGGAGACTAGATTCTCTCTGTGACAGGGAGCTCCTGCCACTCTTGAGGACTGACCTTTTCTTAAATTTGTTGCAACGGTTCTTCTATTTCTTAGCCTAATCTGTCCTTTACAATTTCTAGTCCATGAGGTTGGCCACCTATGGGCCCTCCCTTCCCTTTGTTGACTCTGCTATAGTGTCCTTTATAAATTTCTGTTTCCCTCTTAGGTCCTTGTGCAGGGAGGTTACTGCGGTGACCACCAAGAGTATGTAAAACAGGTTGTGTTTATCATTGTTGAATTTAGTATGTAATAGCACTATGTCATAAAATACCTTGATGTATATACCTTATATTTATGAAACCTGTAAATGTTGACAATACCATGGCACAAGGTGTTTTTGATAATGGTGAAAAGTACTAGGTGACTATTATAGAAATTTTTAGTTGTGCTATTTAAAGTGCATGTAAATTGCTGTAAACTGAACACGTCTGAAATGTCATGGTCATTTGCATATATCCCATTATGCTTTGCATTATAGAAGTATGTATGATGTTGTATTTCTTTGAACCGTGATTTGTTGCCAGTGCCCTTTGGAGTAACCTTTTTTTAGTGTTTCTGCACTGAGGTTCTTTGTTTTTACCTTGTTTTTTTTCTTTTCCTTTTTGAGCCCCCACTACCCAAGCAAATGGGGCCCACATAGGGATGAAGCGTTTTCACTGAAAAGTGGTTAGATGAGAGATCAGTGTCAATAGGTGCTAGCTAAGTGCAGAGAAAGGACATACATAGTCTGTTGCTGCAAACTGTTGTGCTGAAGAAGGAATATAGCATTGCAGAAGCTTATTTCCTGTATTTTGAATAAACATCACACAGAGATTGTGTGCTGAACCTGAAGTTTGATGTCTGGTCCATTTGTTATCCCACAACCCCTCCACACTCTCCTTTTGCAGGATAAGTCCTTTTGCAAATAAGTCACCAAAGAGGCTACGAGATACAAGGTAAGCATCACTTCCTTTATACCGTTAGCATGTGACATCATATAGAACCAGCTGACTGCACACACACACACACACTGTTAGCCATCTCATTTCAGTATACAACACAGCCACACACCACACCCTTATATAAACTGAGTAGAGACTTTACTATGAGCTACTGAATAGGTGAGGTCATGAAGTAAATTATGGTACTGCTTGATAGCCAGGGGTGCAAGGAAGGTGTGCAGAAAAGAAGGAACCAATCTTAAAGGGTCTGTAATTACCAGATTTGTCTGGACTCTCTCTCTAGGATCAAGGTACTGTGTCTTTTGAACTGTGTAGGAAAATATTGGATCTTTGGGGTGAAATTGAGGTACTGTGGCTCTGTGATTTTGGGATTGGTCAAATGAAATCATGGTAATGTGATTCTAGAACTGTTACTGGGGTATGATGTCCATAACTCTGGGGATCAGAAGCAGATTACTGTGAGATCAAGGAACTATGATTCTGGGGACTTGGGGCTAAGTATGTAGAATCAAGGTATAGGGAATCAAGTACTGTGAGAAGGGAGATCTGGGAATTTGAAGCTGATTGGGTAATAACTTACACTGTTGAAATAATAACGAGCATCGGAGAAGGAAAATGGAGCAGGATGGGGAAGGACATACTAGTGGGGGGTATGGCAACTTGTGGGGTGGTTGGGGACAGTAGAAAGGTAGATGGGCCAGGGGGGCAGCAAGACACCTGGAGGGCCAACATGGGTAGAATATCTGTGGGTAGGGAGCAAGGGGGGAAATAGAGGAGAGAGGAGAGAATGGATGGGGAAAATGATTGGGGACATCGGTGGAGAGGACAGGGAAGGGTGATGCACCAGGGGGAGGGACAGTGGCAGCATAAGAGGAGAGAGGATTGGTGGCAGGAGGGGAGTAGTGAACACAGAAGAGGGAGGATTGTGGGGTGTAATAACTGGAGCAGCCATATTCATGGGCACCCTGTGGAGGCTGGGGGAGTGCCCAGTTTGTCAAAAGCTGAATAGTCTGGAGGATGAGATTTTAAGGTTAAAGAGGGGCATGTCCTGGACAGAAAGAGAAGAGGAAATGGGAAGCACAGACTGTAACTGGGTAAACAGAAGAAGGGACAGGGGTAAGGAGTGGATATGGAGAGAACAATCCACACTGGGGACAAAGGGGGGAGATACAAGTACAGGTGATGGGTGGCCAAAAGGAATGGGGGATAGAGCTACTACACATACTGTAGGCACACAATAGGCTCAAACAGGTACTGGCCATTGATAGGAATGACAGATGGGGAGAAGGTGCTGTTGAAGAACAGTCCAAAGTAATAGAGAGAAATAGGATGGGGGGGTGAGAAGGGAAAATAACCTAATGTATGTCAAGATAGAATGAGCACAGGAGGGAGTACTGATGAGGGCAGTATAACGGGCAAAAGGGGGGAACAGTATGCAGGAGGAAGAGGTTAGGACAGGGAGGGGAAGGGAGGATGGGAGGGGTGACAAAGGAGAAGGGGGTGGGATCTTAGTGTCGGGGGACTCAATACTGAGAGGAGTCAGGTTGGGTAGCAAGGGAGAGAGGTAAAGTCTGGTCTGGGTGGAAGCCATGCCAAGAATGAAGGTGGAAAGGGTGGGGAAATCAGTACTAAAATATGCCACAAAGGGCAGGGAAAAACCACATCTAATCCTGCACCTGGGGACGAGTTATCTGGCTGATGGGATGGTAGATGAGATGAAGAGGAAGTTTGAGAATTTAGGACCAGTTTGCGATGGGGCCGAAAAATCAGTTATTTTCTCGGAGGTACTTCCAGTCCCAAGGGCAAGTATGGCAAGAAAACTGAGGATTCAGGAGTTTAATGAATGGCTGGTAACCTGGTGTCAGGAATAAGGGTATGGGCTGGGGTGGGGGGTGACCTGGGAGGACAGCAGTCTATACGCTTAAGATAAACTGCAATTAAACAAAGAGGGGAAGAAAGTACTGAAGCAAAAGCTTGGGGAGTATATTGAGGAGAATTTAAACTAGGAGAGTGGGGTGGCAGAAGGGATCAAGGTGATCAGAGGCCTTGGGATGGGAAACCATATGGGCTTATCCCCCATTACAGTGAGATAAGGTGAGGAGCAAACAGTACAGGAAGGGTCATAAAGAGAGAGGAGGAAGGAGGGGGGTAGAAAGAAAAGAGATGGTGAGTGGTATCTTTAAATGCTAGATGCCTGGGGAATAAAAATGCAGAACTACAGGCTTTCATGGCGAAGGGAGGGGTGGACACGGCAGCCATCACAGAGACATGGGCCACCCAAAACCATAACTGGGACCTGTTGGTTCCAGGTTATAGACTATTCCACAAGGATAGAGTTAAGGGGAAAGGAGGGAGTAGCAGGAGAGGCTAAAGTGTGTTAGGAAAAAGGGGGACGAGAGAGGTACAGAGACTCTATGGATTTAAATCCAAGATCCAAAAAATAGGACACTACAGTTGGGGGTGGTGTACAGGTCACCCTTCCAATCAGAAAAGACAGATAAGGGAGTCACATGATGCGCTCGGAGGAATAGCTGCTTGTTCCGAGGTCTCCCTTCCCCGTTTATAAGCTTGCAGTTCTACCGAGTTTACCGCGTTACTTTAAACTTTTTTCCTGCCAGAACTAATTATAAAGTTAGCGACTGCACCTTCCTGCTTAAATTTCGGCTTTGATCATTGGATTGGAAGATGGAAGATTCAGCTCAGGAGTTGGAAGCCAAGAGGTCTCGCCGTAGTTCATCACCAGCAATCGCCCAGGAGGAGCTTACCCCGGCGAAAGTGTATAACGAGTTGTCGACCATTAAAGAAGCGCTCTTTAAATTAGTAGAAGAGGTCGCAGACTTCTAGCCTGCTCTGACTCAGCTAGCCCGTCGGGTGATGGATGCTGAGGCTAGAATTTCATCAATCGAATGGAGCATGGATAAAAATGGCCCCGCTATCGTGGACTGTAGGAGAGTGATAACAAAGCTTGAGGCCCGCCTGGATGATCTCGAGGGGAGAAGCAGGCGAAATAATTTAGTTTTGTTGGGGCTTCCTGAAGGAGAAGAGGGCCCCAATACTGTTCTTTTCCTCCAAAAATTCTTGAAGAAGACGGTGGGGCCTTCGCCAAATGGGCCCGAATATGTCATCGAGAGAGGCCACCGTGCCCTCAGGGCAAAACCACCAGCGACCGACCCCCCGAGGCCTCTGATTTTTAAATTGCTGAACTATCTCGACCGAGAATTTATTCTAAAAGAGGCCAGAAAGTTATCAGCAATTTTATGGGAAGGCAGGAAGTTGAGAGTGGTCCCGGATTTGACCTTAAAGGTGCGCATGGCCCGTTCCAGCTTTCGCCCCATTACAAGCAAGCTCTGGGCAGCTGGTATTCGGCACCGCATGTTGTACCCGGCTAAATTGGAGGTTTCACTGAAGGAGGGCACTAAACGTTTTGATACGGTAGAGGAAGCTTTATAAGCTCTTAAAAGTTCGTTGCCTGATTTGTTTTCCAAAGGATGAGGAGATCGTGAACTGGAGGAGCAGCACGGGATCCTACGGCCAAGCCCAGTTTGAAAAGGGGACTGTATGGACTTAAGGACCTCATTGCGGATGCGCGAGCCCGATTTTCCTATTTTGTATTATGTTTGTTTTAAAAGGACTCTATTATTTCTCGGGCGGAAGGGACAATGAATTTATTTGTGTTGTGTTTATTAAGAAGGAACCTTCAGTATGGATTCAGGGGGGTAAGATGATGCGCCGGGTCGCCTCTGGGGGGATCCCCGGTCCTTCGTTTCACAGACCCACTTCGTTGGCAGTTTGTTCATTTGTTTGAGACTTTCTTGGTACTCTTCCTGTATAGTGTATAAACGAAGGAACCAGTTCCGCGGAGGGCTTAGCTGGATTAATGTTTATTTATTTTCTTTCTATATTTTATCTACTGTCCTTCGCAGTTATAATAGTGGGACGCTATATGTTTATTAAAGCTAGTAGGCTGGCTCTTCCCTTTCCTTTACACTCTACAAGGGGAGAGACTCTGGGGTCTAAACAACTATCCAGGCGTAGGTCCCAGGGTTGATTTAAGAGTGTCTCTAGCAATGTAGTCGTTGCATTAGCTTTTGTTTCAGGATTCTTGGGGGTAGATGCCAGGTGAGAGAGGGTACAGGGAGCTTGGGGTTAAACTCATCACCCCTTTATTAGGCGGACTTACGTTGCTTCCCGTTACCCCTTGTTAGTGTGTTTGATGCAGGGCCATGTTACTAATGTTCGGCCAGGCCCTCATTCTAAGAGTTACTAAGTTTGGATGGCTGTTTTGGACATGGCCTAAGGTAGGACCACTCTGGGTAGGGAAATGTTAGTTCTGTGCGGGGGAAGTCGTTCTACAGGGTAGTCTGGAGGGTTCTGCAGGCAGGTTTATGGGAGTTAGATTGTTATCTATTTTCTTGGGGGGGGGGTGCCTCACCTCTAGTGTGCACCATGGGCCAGAGGTCTGGGAGTTGGCTACGGGCCAGTCGGAGAGTATTCAGGTGGGTATTGGGAGGAGGGAGGGTTTTCTATGGGAGGGGTTTGTTTTTTAGAGTGTAGTAATTTTGGGGTGTTTGGGCTGGGAGGGTTAGCAGCTATCCAAGTACAGGTTTACTTAGTTTACTATTTCTTAATGGCTAGCAACCTGAATATCTTATCTTGAATGTTAAGGGGGAAGATAACAAAAGAAATTTATTATACTAAACCATTTGGCACATTTTGACCCATCAATAGTGTTTTTGCAGGAAACCCATATCCTCCCCGATCGGCTCCACTATTTTAGGAAAAAATGGGTGGGGCAAGTATTCGGTGCAGGATTTTCTCCAAACAAACGAGGGGTGGCTATTCTGGTGGCTAGAGGGGTTCCTTTTTCTTCGTCGGAGATAATCTCCGACCCAGAAGGAAGATATGTTATAGTGGTGGGTAAGTTGGGGGTGCGGACTTAGTGCTGGGCTCAGTATATGGTCCCAATTTGGAAACTCCTTCCTTTTTTACCCGGCTGGCTATGGTATTAGCCCCCCTCAAGGATATGCCCGTAGTTCTGGGGGGAGATTGGAATTTGGTACAGTCAAATCGTTTGGATCGCTCTAGTTATAGAGGGCTACATTCCTCCCCGGCTCAAAGGGTGTTGTTGGAGTTTTCATCATCACTAGGTTTGATGGATCAATGGAGATTGCATAACCCAACTACTAGAGCTTTTACCTTTTTCTCCTCGGTTCATAAAAGTTACTCCCGGTTCGATTATTTTCTGGTCAGTCAACAGATACTGTTTCTCATTCAGGAAGTTACTATATCGAGTCGGGTAATCTCGGATCACTCTCCCATCAAACTCCATTGCTCCCCCTTGTCCGTCCCTTTGAGATCCTATTCTTGGTCCTTAAACGATAGTTTATTAAAGGACACACAAGTCGTAGCCCGTTTCCAAACTTTTTTATCAGATTCAATTGCATTTAATTAGGGGTCAATCAAGGAGGCAGATCAAGCTTGGGCTGCCCTGAAAGCCATTTGGAGAGGGGAGCTGATACGGATTGCATCAATATGGAAAAAGAAACTTAATTACTCCCTGGTTAGCTGTCTAAGTAAAATCAGAGCTTTGGAAGCTAAGGGAGAGGATCTAAGATCCGGCGATCAGCAACATGAGTTGACCACTCTTAGAGCTTGGTATGCAGGATCTTTAAGTCAAGGGTAGAGAATATGGCCTCTAAGATTAAGGGTTCTATCTAGATCAAGGCAGTAAGGCTGGGAAACTTCTGGCTTGGCAGTTAAAACAGAGGGCGGCCAAATGGGTGGCAGCGTTAAAACACCCTCAAACAGATGATTTAATTACGAATCCGGAGGAGATATTGGGCCTTTTTTGTGATTACTATAGAGATTTATACTCGAGCGAACCGCTGTCTTTGGAGAGTGAAGGTAAAATGAGGGAATTTCTGGCGAATATTTCTTTTCCCCAAATGGCTGATGATTTCAGGCAGATGTTGGCAGCCCCTATCTCATGTGAAGAGATTACTAAGGCCATTGAGTCACTGAAGCTGGACAAGGCACCTGGTCCTGATGGGTTTACACCCTTCTTCTTTAAACTGTTTCAAGAGAGATTGGTACCATTGTTGCAACAACTTTACGCATTTTGGTATCAGTATGGGGTCAAAGATCAATCTCTCTTTGAAGCTAGGATAATTTTGTTACCTAAACCAGGGAAGCCAGCTGACTCAATGGGTAATTATAGGCCAATCTCTCTATTAAACATCGATGTTAAGATTTACGCCAAGATTTTAGCCAACAGATTGAAATCCTCCTGGACGGGGCTATTGAGCCCCGAACAGGCCGGATTTGTAGCAGGTAGGTCATCGGCAGATCATTTTAGAAAGTTATACTATTTAATTTCTGCGTCCACGAACCCCGACTTAGAAGCTTCCTTGATTTCGCTGAATGCAGAAAAAGCGTTTGATAGGATTGAGTGGACTTTTATGTTTGCAGTCCTGGGTAAATTCAGTATTCCCAAAAGATATTTGGACTACATCCGGATCCTCTATCACTGTCCGTCAGCTAGGGTTCAATGCAATAACCTTATTTCAGCTGCTTTTCCTTTATTACGAGGTACCAGACAGGGCTGTCCTCTCTCCGATCTATTTAATTTATATATCGAACCCTAATAAGATATATAAAGATGAATAATCAAATTCAAGGGATTTGTATAAGGGACCTCAAATTCAATCTTTCAGTTTTTGCCGATGACCTACTGCTGCATGTCCAAAACACTACAAACTCACTTCCTCATGTATTGCAGACAATTTCTTACTTTAGCGAATTCTCCGGGTATAAGTTAAATAAGAGCAAAACAATGGTTTACCCGCTTTCCTTTTACCTTCAAGAAAGCTGGTGCTCCTCTCTAGGTTTGCAGTGGCAATCTAAATCTCTATGTTATCTGGGTATCCAAATCTCGAAAGACCTCACTAATCTGGCAAACCTTAATTTGAAACCTCTGTTTAAATCTGTCAAAGAGGACTTGGAGAGGTGGACTAAGCTTCCCTTGACCTTTTCGGGTAGGGTAAATACCATTAAGATGATGGTATTACCTAAGATTTTTTACCCCCTTTTTAATCTCAATGTATATCTCACCAGATCTTTTTTCAATCCGCTATACCATTCTTGTTCAAAATTTTTGTGGAAAGGTAAACCCCCCCGTAGTGCCTACTCCAAACTCACTTCTCAACGCAAAGTTCGGGTGCTACAGCTGCCGGATTTCTACACTTACTACTTAGCTATTCATGCGGTGAGATCGGCGTGTTGGTTAGGGGAGACAGAGCTCACTTCCCCTGGGCTTCTTCTCGATCGGGCAGTAGCCCAGGGTGTCAATCTAGATTTAGAATCCATTTTATACGTTCCATGGTCCAAGGTCCCACCAGGGGTTAGGAATACTCCATTGGGGTGGGATATAAAGGCTTTGCATCAGCTCTATTCAAGATTAAACATTCCTTATGTAAGAGATCGGTCCCAACCCCTTCTGAGGAACCCTAATCTTCTAGTTGGTAACAGGCCCATAAGCAGGTTCATGAGTAATTTCACTCTCAAACCACGGTTAGCGGATTTTCTTTCTGATAACCTAGTTTCTTCGCTTCGATTCTGAGAGAGAAATATGGGATTGAAATGTCCAGTATGATGCATTTATACCAGATTCAAGAAGTCTTAGTTCTTTCTTGCAGGAAGCTAAGCCATCTAACGAGGCTGGGAGTTTATGAGGAAGGTGGTGAACTGACATTACCAGGTAGAGCAATTTCAAAACATATAAATTTATTATATCTAGAATAGTATCTAAGGTATCCCCAGTCCCTCTGTACTGGGAGATGAACCCTCTTTAGACTGGTCGGAAGTGACCTGGGAGAGAGTTTGGATGGATGTATACATATATATTAAGCAGGATAGGTTGAGGGAGATTCAATTTAACTTACTGCATAACCTCTATCTCTCCCAGCCAAACTCTTCCGTTAAATAAATCCAGCTCATCTGAATGTGCCGATGTGTCACCCAATAGCAACTAGTTATCATAAATTCTGGGCTTGCCCAAAAATAGCCAAGTTCTGGGAGCTGATCAAACACAGGATGGGTCAGTATTGTGAAATCTCCGCCTTTTTCAACGTCGACTTATGTTTATTGGGGATGTATGCCCAAATTCCTTCAGTAACCCAAAAGTGCCAAATGGCTATGGTAGCCTTAGTAACTAAGTTATTGATTCTTCGTCACTGGAGAAATAATTGGGTCCCTTCTTTTAAGGAATGGTGGGAGGAGTTCTTAAATGCATTAAATGCGGAAAGGGCAGTAACAACTCTCTTTAAGGCAACTGGCCGATTCCAGAAATGCTGGGAGAGCATATTTCAGTGTTTAAGAGACAGATATGGATATTAGAGGGGGTATGGGTTTTCCCTTTTTTAGGCCTCCTTCACCTCCTTCGCCCTATTCCCTCTCCAGATAGAGCTAGTTCTCATCTACTTACTTTTTTCTCCCTGTTAGTCAGTGATAGGTTGATAGCCAGTGTCAGGGTTTCATCTAGAGATACGGTTCATTGATTAAAGATTCGCTAGGGAATGTACATGGATTAGCTGCTGGGTGTTGTAGATAGGGGTTGGATTTTTTTTTTTTTCTCCCCCTTTCCCCATTTTCTAAGAATTATGTGATGTATGATTTTAAGCTTAAGAGATCTTGGGATTTGGGGTTGTGGTTTTTTTTGGTTCTGTATCGTTGTATCTATATCATAATAAAGTTATTTGAATTGCAAAAAAAAAAAAAAAGAAAAGACAGATAAGGTGCAGGCGTAGCAGATCCAGAGAACTGTGAGAAGAGTCGGATGATGATAGTAGGTGACTTCAACCTGCAGGGAGTAGAGTGGGGATATCTGCCACCAAATGTAGAAGGGAACAGATGATGCTAGATGCCTTCCAGGATAACTTCCTGATGCAGCTGGTCAGTGAACCAACTAGGGAAGGGAATACCCTTGACCTCGTACTGTCTAACGGGGAGTGGGTGAGGGATCTGACAGTGGAGGAACCGTTGGCGGGGAGTGACCACTGGACAGTGTGATTTCAGCTGCAGCTGGGCGGGGAGAGGGGGGCATCTGGCACAAAGGTGCTAGACTTTAGAAAGGCTGACTTTAAAAAGATGAGTGAAATGGTGCAAGGGTTCCTGGACAGAATTCAGCCTAATATAGACTTGAATTAGAGGTAGGAACTCATTAAGCTAGGGATAGAGGAGACAACAAATTCCTGCAGCAAGGCCCAAAGTAAAAACGCTAGGGCGAAGAAACATTGCTAGATGAGCAAGGATGTCATAAACAGGGTGCAGAGGAATAGAGTTGCTTATAGTAGATAGAGGAGAACTGGGAGGGGGGGGACAGTGGTGAATACCTGAAGGAAGCAAAGGAGATGACCAGGGAAGTAAGGGCAGCAAAGGAGTCAAGGGAGCTCAGGCTGTTGAAGGGAAGTAAAGAGAGAGGAAAAGACTTCTTCAGGTACATCATGGAGAAAAGGGATTGTAAGGATCAAATAGTAAGGATTAAGAAGGAGGGGGAATGAGTGGAAAAAGGGGATCAAAAGGCAGAAACACATAACGACTACCTCTGCTCAGTTTATACTGAAGAGAAATGGGGGGATACCTAATGTTGTGGTGAGGATAGGATCAGAGGGGGAAGGGGTGATGGATGGGGAAATCACAGAAGGTAGAGTGCTAGAGGGGTTAAGGGCACTGAGGGTGGACAAGGCACTGGAACCAGATGGCATACACACCAGGGTACTGAAGGAGTTGGCATAGGTCTTGGCAGGCCCACTGGCAGACCTATTTAATGCCTCGTTAGACTCAGGGTGTGTACCTCAGGATTGGAGGATGGCTCATGTGGTTCCACTCCATAAGAATGGTCCCAAATTTGAACCAGGGAACAATAGACCAGTGAGTCTCATATCCATAGTGGGGAAACTGGTGGAAAGAATTCTGAAGTAGAGGCTGGTGACCCTGCTGGAGGTCAGTGGGTGCAGGACAGTCATCAGCATGGATTTGTCAAGGGCAGATCCTGCCAGACCAACCTAGTGGACTACTATGACTGGGTCACCAGGGAAATGGACAACAGGCACGCGGTGGATGTCCTGTACCTGGACTATAGTAAGGCATTTGACTCTGTGCCACATGGGAGACTAGCATGTAAGCTAAGGGACACAGGGGTGGGGGCAAAATTGGTGGGATGGGTGGAGAACTGGCTGCAGAGACGGCAGCAGAGGGTGGTGGTGGGAGGAGAATTATCATCCCCAAGGGATGTGATGAGCAGGGTCCCACAGGGGTCAGTGCTGGGGCAGTTGTTATTTGGGGTATTTATTGCAGACATCTCGGTAGGTATAAATAGCAAGATCAGTCTATTTGCGGATGACACCAAGATTGGAGCAGTGGTGAATGACCAAGGGGGGTGGCAGGGATTGCAGGAAGATCTAACAAGGCTGGAGATATGGTCTGACACCTGGCAACTTGGTTTCAATGCCAAGAAAAATGCAAGGTGCTGCATTTCGGGGCAAAGAATCCAAAGAGGAGCTACCATCGGGGCAGCTAGCTGTGACTGAGGAGGAGAAAAATCTTGAGGTATTCATTACGGGAGCAATGAACAGCTCAGAACAGTGTAGGAAAGCAGCAGCAGTGGGCAACAAGATGCTGGGTTGTATTGCAAGGGGTATAACCTCTAGAGAGAGGGAGGGAGGTAATTCTGCCATTATACAGATTGCTGGTCAGACCCCACCTGGAGTATTGCATTTAGTTTTGGTGCCCTTACCTACAGAAGGACATTAGATTCCTGAAAAGGGTGCAACACGGTGCAACAAAGATGATCCTTGGCCTGGGGGAGTTACCATATGAGGTTAGCCTGAGGAAGTTGAACATGTATTCTCTGGAGGGATGGGAGGAATATAATTGAGACCTTTAAGTACATGAGAGGAATAAACAGGACAGGCACAGAGAGACTGTTCAAGAGGAGGGTGGGGAGAGACACTTGAGATCATGACATGAGATTGGAAGGTGGAAGGTTTAGGAGGGAAATGAGGAGGCATTTCTTTACAGAAAGGGTGGTAGCAGAATGGAATGCACTACCGGCAGAGGTGGTGGCCTGTAAAACAGTGAGATGCTTCATGAGGGACTGGGATAGGGCAAAAGGGAGGGTCATGGAAGGGTGGGGTAGGATGGGAGGGGCAGCTGCAGAGTAGGGGTGCTAGCTACAAAATCGAGCAGACTCAATAGACCAAATGGCCTTTTTCTGCTGGCAATTTCATATGTTCATATACTTCCAAGTAAATGATACAGGGTAAGTATCTACAACTACTCTCTAGGGGGCCTTTAAAGCTACACTTCGAGCAGTATCATGGGTTATGCATTCAAATGCAGATGAGGAAGACAGAATCTTGCCCTCTCGCCTGGTGCACAAGCTATCTATCCACTCACTCCCAATGTGTAAAGATCAAGGAGACACTCTCCGAAACTCGTTCCATCTGCTCAGGGGTACTCCAGGGCTCCATCCTGGGCCCCCTACTCGTCTCACTCAATCGAAACACCCTGCCCATTGCATGCTCTGGAAAAATTCTTATGTATGCAGACGATGCTGTCATTTTTGCCACCCACCGCAATCCCATCTCCCTCTAGGACACCCTGCAACAATCCTACAATGATGCTGAAGCCTAGTTTAAAGAGCACAGACTCGTCATTAATCTCAAAAAACCAAAACAATGCTTTTTGCCCACCCGCAAAACAAAGCCTGCAACTTCCCACTCCCTATGTTCCCTAGTACCAAACAACCACTTAAACAAGTCTGCTCCTACAAATACCTTGGGGTTACTGTTGATTCAGCCCTCACCTACCACACCAACATTGATGCCCTTGCATTCACCACTAATACACAGCTTGGCATCCTCTACCACTATAAAAACTGCCTGCCCCTTGATGCTCTCCGACTTGTGGTTATGTCTTCAGTACTATCCCTTGTTGACTGTGGCTTGCCAGTCTATGGTGCTGCTGACACTACCGCCCTCAACAAAATTTGCCTCACCCTAAATTAGGCCTGCAGGCTGATTACTGGTGCCCCCAGGCTCACACATACTTGTCAACTCTATGATGAGGCAAAACTGCTTAACCTAGATGAATGGCTACGTTATCAAACCTGCCCCCTCACGAAATAAACTCTACTTGGGCTATTCCCTCCAGGGGTGACAGCCTTCATCCACCATGCCCAATCCACTATCGCAACCCGAACCTCCAACAAGACCACTCTACTGGTCCCCAGATCCAGGACCACCCATGGTCAGAGGTCCTTCTGCTACAGAGCTCCATCCTGGTTTAACTCTTTCCCTGCTCCCATCTCCAATGCCCCCACAATCTCCAACTTCAAAACCACCCTCTGGAGCTAACTGTTTAACACTCGGAGCTGCTCCTGTCTCTAAATGTGGCCCTATCTCTCCACACTTGACAACGCCCACTGGGTGGCACTCCACTTCACCCTGCCCACTTCTCCCCCTTTGCATATTGCCTCTGTTATTACCAGCATGTGCTCAGCTGTATCATTGTAATTGCTACTAAATTGTATAAATGTATGAAACCATTCTGTGTAACTTTAAGTCAGTAGGCTTTTATGCTGTAACCTAAATCTGTTTCTGTCTGTCCTCAATGTGACGAAGTACCTTTGGAAATCAGCCTCTGGCTCAAAGGTTGTAAACTGATGTACAATAAATAAATAAATCTCTTGAGGCAGCCCTAGCCCAAAAAGACAGAGAATACAAATCTGCTTCCACTCTGACAAAAGCTAAAGCCCTCCTAGCAGAAGTGATGGGTATCCACCTTCAGCTGAACTCCTTGCTTTCTCATCAAGCAGAACTAGCCCTTCTCCATGCCAGACATAAGTATTGGGAAAGTGGTAGTAATACGGGGCACTTATTATCCTACCAGCTGAGAAAACAACAAGCTGCCCACCACATATTCAGACTCCATGATAACATGGGACCCCCATCACAACCCAGTAACTATCAACTAATTAATGATATAATTTTACAAAACATTGTAGTTTCTCAGCACTGGAACAGCTCCCCAAGATAGCCAATTTTCTGTCCAAACCCCTTCCTAAATGTTCACCCAAATGCAAGGAGATCCTTGAATCCCCGCTTACTTTATCTGAGATTCGGAAGGCCATCCACGCCTGAAAAAAAAAAATCTCCAAAAGGTAACGGTATTCTCATGACTCTCTATGCACATTTCAACCCTATTATTAGCCCAGTCCTCCAAAGAATGTTCATGGCCTCATACTTGTCCAGATCCCTCTACCCAACCCTTAGAGAAGCCATAATAATGGTCTTACTCAAAGAAGGCAAGGACCCTCACTTCCCCACCAGCTACTGTCCCATTTCGCTGATCAACACAGAAGCAAAGATTCTGGCAAAAGCCCTGGTGCATTGCATGGACCAGATAATCCTCACCCTTATACACCTAGAACAAGCAGGATTTACAAAAGGTAGATTGGCCTTCGACTACATTTGCTATCTTATATCCATTATCACAGCAGCCGATTAGACCCCCACTTCCGTGGCTGCCATCACAATCGACTTTGAAAAAGCTTTTGATTCCATGGAGTGGGGTACCTTCTAAAGGTCCTTGAGTATATGGGCTTTGGACCCAACTTCTCGGTGGGTGCAAACCTTACATCAAGCCCCTGTAGCAAGGGTCCTTATCAATTCCACGCTGTCGGCTCCCTTTTCATTACAAAAATAACTTATTTGTCCTGGTTATTGCCATCCAGAAACATACTTACCTACATGGTATCCCTCTTGCAGACACAGACCTAAGGACTAGCTTGTATGCAGATGACCTCCTGGTACTGCTGTCTTAAGCCCCTTCAGGCTTATCTTACCTCCTTTCTCTTCTTAGCAAGTTCACATCATTTTCTGGCTTAAAAGTGAAACAAGGGAAAACAGAGATCTTACCTCTGAATATTAAATGCACACCCACTCCATTTATACAAGAAGACCTCAGGTAGTACCCATCCTCCATTAAATATTTATGCATCTATCTATTTGTGAACCTCTCTAAATTCCCAACCCTTAAACTTACCCCTCTGCTCCAGAAATGAAAAGAAGACTTTGACTCTGACTAAGGAGCGAGTCAGTGCATTGGGGCAGAAGTTTGATGTCTTTGCAGCATATTTAAACTAGCAAATGGGAATGGGGTGTAGCACCCGATACATCAAAAGGGAAGAACACCCCTTCCCTCTCAGCTAGTGATCAAACAGGAGTTCAGCATGTTTGCATTTCATGTTCACCAGGTAAGGAAAAAGGTTCAGCTTCCCATACAACACACAGGGGAAACAACGGACCTTGCCAATAATTAACACACCAACATCTGGCCAATGGAAAATCAAGTACACAAAAGCCTGCAGTCTGGGAAACAAGATCCCAGACCTGCAGACAACAATGACAGAGGCTAAACTGGACATAGTAGCCATTAGCGAGACATGGTTCACTAGTAACCACACTTGGGAGACTTCAGTACCCAGCTATGTACTGTTCAGAATAGACCGACCGAGGTGTAAAAAAAGGGGGTGGAGTGGCCCTTTATGTGAATGAAAGTATAAAATCTACAGAAATTCAAAACACACTTAAGGAGCCAGAAGAACTGTGGGTTATCCTGGAAACAGGAAATGGGACAGCCATATAAACTGGGGTTGTCTACAGGGCTCCAGACCAGGGGGAGGACATAGACACATTACTGTTAGAAGATATACAAGACATGACAGCTAAAGGGGAGGTTCTGATAATGGGAGACTTCAACATGCCAGATACAGATTGGTCAATACCAGCTGGAACATCCACCAGAACAAGACACATGGTGGATTCCCTGAATGGGAGGGCCTAAAACTACTGGTACAGCAACCCACAAGAGACAGGGCTGTCCTAGATCTAGTACTGACTAACAGGGAAATGATCACAGTTCTCCAGGTAGAAGGTCACCTGGGGGCCAGGCACCATCACATGGTATGGTTCAGTTTGGCCACTAGAACTAAGTCATCCCATTCCAATGCAAAAATCTGGGACTTCAGAGAAGTTGAATGTTGTAACAAACAATGTATACAAAAGTTCTCTTTTTTTTTTTTTGGCTCTTTCAGTATATTACTAGTATTGTTATCCTGGGTCGCCCCTGAAAAAGGGACCTTCGGGGCCTAGTGGGCCTACCCGGACACCAAAATTTAATAAATAAATAAAAATAAATAAATAATCTGACTTTGATAAGATGGCCAACAGAGTTAAGCTAGCCCTGGCAAGAAGAAATACAGGTGAGGGGGTATAGGCAAAGTGGGCAAACATTAAGGATGAAGCAGCATCCCATTGTCTTAAAGAGAAAAGCAAGAGCAAAAGAAGGAGGCAAAATACTTTGATTCTCAAAAACAGTAGCAGAAAATGTCAGAGCCAAAAGGCTGGCCTTCAGGAAATACGAGGGAACTCAGCGTGACAAAGATAGGGAGGCATGCCAAACTTCCCTAAGGGAAGCAGGGAAGGTAAAAAGGCAGGCAATGGCCAAAACCGAGGAAACACTAGCGTGAACAGTAAAAGAAGGGGACAAGACTTTCTATAGATACATTAGTGAAAGGAGAAAGTCCAGAGTGGGTTTCGATAAGATCAAAGGGGATAACGGGGAGTGTGTGGAGGATGACCAAGGCAAAGCATCTATTCTAAATACGAACATACGAACATATGAAATTTGCCAGCAGATAAAGGCCTAGAGGTCTATCAAGTCTGCTCGAATGTGCAGCTAGCACCCCTTATTCTGCAGCTGCCCCTCCCTTCCACCCTTCCCCTTCATTGACCCTCCCCCTTATCCTGTCCCATCCCCTTTTGAAGCAGTCCACTGTTCTACTAGATACCACTTCTGCAGGTAACACATTCCACCCAGCCACCACCTTCTCTGTAAAAAAGTGTCTCCTCATCTGTCTCCTGAACCTTCCTCCCTCCACTCTCAAATCATGGCCCCTTGTGTCCCTCCCCTCCCTTACTTTGAACAACCCCTCTGTACCTGTCTTGTTTAGTCCTTTCATGTACTTAAAGGTTTCAATCATGTCCCCCCTGTCCCTCCTCTCCTCCAGTGAGTACAAGTTCAGCTCCCTCAGCCTCCTCTCATATGATAAGTCCCTCAGCCCCTTGATCATTTTTGCCTTCCTGTGCTGCAATACCCTCCAGTAACTTAATGTCCTTCTTCAGATACGGGTGCCAGTACTGCATGCAGTACTCCAGGTGCGGTCTAACTAATGACCTGTACAGTGGCAGAATCACCTCCTCCCTCCTCAAGGATATACTCCTTGCAATACAACCCAGCATTTTGTTGGCCTTTGCAGCTGCCTTCCTACATTGTGGCGAGTTGTTCATTGACCCTGTAATGAGCACCCCCAGATCCTTCTCCTCCTCTGTCTGGGCTAGCTGCACTCCCCCAGCTGGTAACTCCTCCTTGGGTTCTTCATCCCAAAATGCAGCACCTTGCACTTTTTGGCAATAAACCCCAGTTGCCAGGTGTCTGAACAGGTTTCAAGATTTGCCAGATCATCCTGCAACCCCTGCCAACCCCCTATGTCATCCACCACTGCTCCTACCTTGGTATCATTAGCAAACAGACTGATCTTGCTCTTGATGTCCAATGATATGTCTGCAAGGAATATTCCAAACAACACTGGCCCCAACACCTAGCCCTGTGGAACACCACTCGTCACTACCCTTGAGTGTGAGAGCTCCTCACCCACCACCACCCTCTGTTGCCTTCCCTGAAGCCAGTTCCCTACCCATATATACTTCTACTTGGTATTTACTAAGGAGAAGGTAGGGCAGAGCCCACAGCTCAGCACCATGGACACAGGGGAAGGAGGTGTGCACAAGTTCCTTCACAAAAGAAAGGGTCCCACAAGAGCTCGCTAAGCTCAGGGTGGACAAGGCAATGGGACCTGATGGCATACATCCCAGGGTACTAAAGAAGCCAAGGGAGGAACTAGCAGAGCCATCATCAGAACTGCTTAGTGAGTCTCTGAGTACAGGAGAGGCTCCAGAAGACTGGAGAAGGGCTCATGTGATCCCATTCCACAAGAGTGGCAGCAAGGAGGAGGCAGGGAACTACAGACCAGTCAGTCTTACCTCAGTAGTGGGCAAGATTATGGAAGCAATCTTAAGGAAAGAATAGTGCAACACCTGGAATCTGTAGGAGCACAGATTGCATGACAGCATGGGTTTACAACACGAAGGTCCTGTCAAACTAATCTCATAGATTTCTTTGACTGGGTAACCAGAGTGGTTGACCAAGTGGGTGCAGTTGATGTTGCCTACCTTGACTTCAGCAAAGCTTTCGATACTGTTCCACATAGAAGATTGATCACTAAGCTGGGTAGGCTCGGGGTGGGTCAGAAGTTGGCCAACTGGGTGGCAAACTAGTTAACGGGCAGAAAACAGAGAGTGGTGGTAAATGGTATACAGTCAGAAGAGATGCAAGTCACAAGTGGAGTACCTCAGGGATCAATCCTGGGGCCAGTCCTCTTCAATATCTTCATCAGTGACATTGCAGATGGACTGGAGGGTAAGGTTTGTCTGTTTGCAGATGACACCAAGATCTGCAACAGAGTAGATGATCCAGATGGGGTGGGCAGAAAGAGAAGCGATCTGGATAAACTGGCAAAATGAAACAGAAGAGTGGCAACTGGGGTTTAACACAAAGAAGTGCAAGATCATGCACATAGGGAAAAGAAACCCGGAAGCCACCTATAGGTTGGGAGGGGAGTTGTTGACAATCACAAGGGAAGAAAGAGACTTGGGCATCATCATCACAGATGATCTGAAATCATCCAAGCAGTCTACTAAAACTGCACAGTAGGTAAGGCTAGAAGGATGTTGGGGTGTATTAGTAGGTGTATCACAAGTCGTAAGAGGGAGGTAATAATCCCTCTTTTCAAGACACTGGTTAGGCCCCATGTGAAGTACTGCATACTGCACCTGCACAAGGACATTAACAAAATGGAGGCAGTCCAGAGAAGGGCAACCAAAATGGTGCAGGGACTGCATCAGAAAACATATGAGGACAGATTAACAGAGCTCAATATGTATACCCTAGAGCAAAGGAGCGAGAGAGGTGATATGATTGAAACATTCAAACATCTTAAGGGCATTAACAAGGCGAAAGAGTCTAACATGTTTCAATATAAGAAAAATAGCAAGACAAGAGGACACATGAGATTAGAGGGAGGCTGATTAAGGGGTAATGTGAGGAAGTTCTTTTTCACAGAAAGGGTTGTGGATGCATGGAACGGCCTACCTCAGGAAGTGGTGGATATGAATACAGTGCAGGTCTTCAAACAGGCATGGGATAGGCATAAGGGAGCAATACAGATGAGTATGACTAGATAGGCCATTGACAGAGTACAGGCCTATGGCACATTCATAAGGCAGAAATAATGGGTAGACTGGATAGGCCTTGTGGTTTTTATCTGCTGTTAACGTCTATATTTCTATGTTTCTATGACCATTGGCAAAAGCTGTGCCTCTCCTTAACCAGCAAGATTTCTGCAGTAAAATGATGGCTTCCCCCAAAATCTTTCAATGCCTTTTGCACCTCTCTCTGAATCTATCCCCATCCCAGTTCACCAGAACTGACATATTAATAGGCTCCTTTATATGGGCTTAGACAATGCCAAGACTTAACACAGCTAAACAACAGTCCCACTGAACAAAAGGGGGTTGGAATCTCCCCTGGTTTCAAAGGTATTATAAAGCTTGCTTAGGTGAACAAACTTGTCAATGGTTCTCCCCTTCTACTAGCCCTCTACCAGTCTGGCTGAACACAGAAACTCTGCAATGCTCACCCACCCGCCACTCACTTGCCTATACACTTCCCTTCCTCACACTCTGCATCAATGGAGCACTATCTTGGCATCCATGTAGACATGGTACAGGCTGTCCAAGGATATGAAACATTCCCTATTTGGATAACCCAATAATCTGCATAAACCACCAGACTATACATTGGTCTACCTGGCTACACAGAGGTATAGCACACCTAAAAGTCCATTTGATCCCAGGCACCTCAACACTCGACACCTTTACCAAATACAGTCCTGACATTCTCCCTAAACAAGACTTTTGGAGGTTTTTGCAAATGAAAAGTACACTATCCCACCTTCTCAAACCTCCCTACTGGCAGGACTCTCACATGCCTGAATTAGACATACAACCCTGGCTAACTAAAACTAGTGGTTGAGCTAGTGCTCTGTACTCCCAGCTTCATAAATCCATCCCTGACCAAACCAAAAAGCTTGCACTTACAGTACATCTGCCCTAGCCTCTCCCATTCCCCCCCCCCCCAGACTGGGAAAGCTCCTGGCGAGTGGCTCACACCACTTGCACAGATAATAGAAGCCTACTTATACAAAATAAGATCATTCACAGGGTGTATCGAACACCAATTAAACTGTAACATGGACTTCTTCCCTCAGGATTTAAGTTGGTGCTGTAACTCCCCAGAGGTGATCTTTTTCATATCCTTTGGAGCAGCCCATCAATCCAAATATATTGGAAAGAGGTACTTGCCAGCTGCAAATCAGTAGTGCGGAACTCTGTTCCACTAACCCCACAACTATTATTGCTGAGTATACCTTCCTCTCACATCTGCTACATGGACCTTTTGGTATGTTGGAGCATTCAGGCTGGGGTGGAGGCAAATATTTGCCTCTGAAGTGCTGGCAAACCATGGATGTACCTCAGATATAGGAGTGGCTCCACTCTGTCAAAAAAACCAGTATGTCTCATATAGCGAAGAGCACTTTACATCATTATTACGATATGTGGTCCTCCTTTATATATCTTCCCCCTTTGTAAAGTGGGCCCTAAATGGGCACATATCTGAACCCTTCCCCTCTTCTATACATTTTTTTTTTCCAACCCTATTTATCGCCCTCCAGCCTGGAACTCTCTCAGGCCACTGCACTCATCACTTCCTCTACCGCCCGCTGTGTTCCCCGTCCATCTTCAAAGTTCATTATGGTTCCCTGGGTCGGGGGACCTACAACCCAGGGAGACCATGGGGGGCAGTGGTGGGGAACCAGCACTGGGCGTATGGCAGTGGCACTGGCAGGGAAATCACCTATTCAGGGCTGGGAGCTGTTTTTCCTTGTATACCTGAACCCCCCCCGTGTGGTGCACGTCACATGGCAACCCTGCCTGCATCAGCCACGCTCCTTACGTGCATCCTAGCAGCTCATGGTGCCCTCCAATCTCCATCGGGGGTCGCCAGAGCACCAAACAACCCATGCCCTCCCACCCGGACAGGAGAGCAGCCCAGGAAGGCTCTTGATCCATCTCCCTCCCCTGCCAATCCCCGACTCCCAAGCTCATTCCCGAACTCGGGTCGTCAGCGTGGTGCGAGGTGTGGCATCCAGCCCCTCAACCATCAGCACCACCGGGCCGGCTCCTATTCTGTACATTGAAAGAAACATATTCACTGTTACAGAATATTTCTAGATTTTGAAGTCATGTTGAATAATGTATGCACTGTAATGTACTAATGCAATGGTACTGTAATGTTCTTTTTACAGAAAATTTCCAGTAAAAAGTACTAATTGTAAAAAGCGATAGAGCTGCCCAACAGAGACAATATTTTAGTTTTTATAATATAAAACTCTTACAAATATTGGGCCATATGCACTAATGGCATCCCTGAGCTATGAGCCTTTATAAGGCAGATAGGGCCTGGATACACACACATCCCAGGTGTCCAACAGACACCCATAGATGCACAACTGGTGCACTCATTACCCACCCTTGCCCAGAACTGTCCACAAGGATCCCATGCAACTATGTGGCAAGTCTGAGCTTGCAGGATTATGGGGTGGTGGCAGGCTGCAGGGTACTAACTTCAAAAATCAGAACAGTTACTGGTTGCCACTGGGGACATGGCAGCCTGTATGCAGACCTCCATGTCCCATGATCACCTGTTGCCTTGGAGTGGGGGATCCACTATGTAGCCTGGTTAGGGCTTCTGATTAGAAGCATCCAGTCTGGCCCACGTCAGTTCCTCCAGCCCTCCCTGACCCTTGCATGATGCTACTCAGCAATGTTTGGATGTAGAGGCAAGTCCACGGGATGACATACCATCTCCACATATCCCACAGGTATTAGCTACTCAACACTTACTTGTGCTGCCTGGTATGTGACCCTACCAGTGTGTACTGGGCCTATTCATGAATAGAATTCATTGGGAATGAACAAGTTTAAACTTGAGAAATTGCTACATGGCTCGACAAAAAAGTTACACCTTGAACTGGACCAATCTACCATTTAGAATGATCATAAAACCCAAAAAAGTACTCTTCTTTAAAGTAATACTTGTGCCTTTAAGTTGCAAGGCACCTTGTAACAAAAACATGAGCTCAGAAGTAGATTGTGTTTCCAGGGAAGAAATCAATAATAATGCTTGAGGGCTGAAAAATATGAAAGATGAAATCAGAGTGCTTAAAACATTTTGCTTGTGGAAGGTGACATTTGGAAGGGTATGTATGACCTTTGCTGTGGCTGACATTAATGGCCTGCCATATGTACAGAATGATACCAAGATGTGCTGTTCCATGTAAAAAAATTGAAGCCTTTCCTGCTACTGAAGAATTCAAAATGTTGTACAAGATTGATGTGTTAAGCTGAGTAAGCTTAATAATGATAATAGGATCATAGGATCATATTATAAGTGTATGGTGTTGTTTTGTACAATTATCTAGGTGTTCAAGCAGTGTCTCAATATTTGCTTTTCAATTTTAAATGTTTAATTGATAACAATATGTTCAAAATAAGATTTTACAATAGAATCACTTCTTGTTTCCAGGCTAAAATAAAACTATTAAAGGTTCCACTTCTGAACTGATCTGGAAAGGCTAGAGGCCTGGGCCATGACCTACAGTTTACAGTCTTCAGCTGCATGGAAAAAACTCCCAGGTGAGGAAAAAAAAGAAATGGTTAGATTTTTGTGGTTTCATATCTTTCTCTGATATTAACTTTAAGGGAGCTGATGAAATATGTATTTATTATGGACAATCTCACACATTATTGCTTTATGGATTTGTCAATTGTTGAACCTGATGCAACCATTTACAATTCTTTTCGGTATAGAACTTGCATTTGTTAATACTTAGGCCTCCTAATCAATAATGCTTAATGCAACAGAAGGTATAATACTGATCTGGTTTCCTAGAAAGCAGTCTCTGAAGTGGGGAACATAAGCCATCTGTTATTCGTAGCAGCCCATTAGCTCTGTTTATCAAAGAAACTAGAAGAAATAACGTGGTACTATACATAACCAATGTTCTGTATGCTGGGGGTGAGATATTTAGAAATGTGCCAAACGCCAGCGTAGGTCTGGCGCAGAGCAAATCCAATGCACCATGGCGCAATGAGTGTGATTTTCAAAGTTTGCGCATCGTGAAATGCACCATAGATACATAGATACATAGACAGTGTCGGCAGATAAGGGCCTATGGCCCACCCAGTCTGCCCATTTGAGCTTGTAAGTTCAGTTCGTTTTCCTAGAAGTCTGTTGCCCCTTACCCCTGACCTCCAGAATTCCTTTATGTCTATCCCATGCATTCTTAAATCCCGTGATTGTTTCAGCCCCCACCACTTCCTCTGGCAGGGTGTTCCACTTGTCCACCACCCGTTCTGTGAAGAAATTCTTTCTCATGTTTCCTCTGAATCGTCCTCCCTCCAACTTCATCCCATGCCCTCTAGTTCTGGAACATCTTTTTCGCTTAAAAATAGTGTTTTCCTGCACCCTGTTCCTCCCTGTAAGATACCGGTATGTCTCTATCATATCCCCTCCCTCTCTCCCTCTTCTCCTTCAGGGAGTACATGTTCAGTTCCTTCAACCTGTCTTCATAGGACTTGTGATGCAATCCATGCACCATCTTTGTTGCCGTCCTCTGAACCTTCTCTACCCTGTCTATGTCCTTATGTAGGTATGGTCTCCAGAACTGTACACTGTACTCCAGGTGGGGCCTCACTAGTGTCTTGTATAGTGGAATTATGACCTCCCTTTTCCTGCTGGTGATGCCCCTGCCTATACATCCCAGCATCCTATTTGCTTTACCTGCTGCCTTGTCACATTGTTTCCCTACCTTGAGGTCATCAGAGATGATAACCCCAAGATCCCTTTCCTGCTTGGTGCATGCTATATCCTCACCCCCCAACTGATATATTGTGCCAGGGTTTTTGTGCCCCATATGCATTATCTTGCACTTCTTTGCATTGAATTTCAACTGCCAAACCCCTGACCATTCTTCAAGTTTCTGCAGGTCGCTTCTCATTCTGTCTACACCCTCTGGTGCGTCTACTCTGTTACAGAGCTTTGTGTCATCAGCGAACAGTGAAATTCTGCCTTCTAGGTCCTGCGCAATGTCACTGATGAAGATGTTGAATAGGACCGGTCCCAGCACTGATCCCTGTGGTACCCCACTGGTCACTCTTCCCTCTGTGGAGTGACAGCCATTTACCACCACCCTCTGTGTCCTGCCACCCAGCCAGTTACCTACCCACCACACTACTGTCCTGCCCACACTCATATTCCCCAGTTTGTGTAATAGTCTTCTATGTGGCACAGTGTCAAAGGCCTTGCTGAAGTCCAGATAGGCCATGTCCACTGCCTCCCCTGATCCACCTCCCTAGTCACCCAGTCAAAATTCAATGAGGTTGGTCTAACATGACCTCCCCTGGTGAAACCATGCTGCCTTGGGTCCTGTAGTCCATTGACAACCAGATGTTCCACCAACTCTCCTTCAGTAGTGCTTCCATGATCTTTCCCACTACCGAGGTGAGGCTGACTGGTCTGTAGTTCCCTGCTTCCTCTTTGTTCCCACTTTTGTATAAGGGGACTACATCTGCTGTCCTCCAGTCTTTGGGTACCTCCCTGTTTTCAGTGATCAAGCTAAACAGGATAGCCAGAGGTTCAGCCACCACCTCTCTTAGTTCTTTAAGGACCCTGGTGCACCCATCTGGCCCCATTGCTTTATCAACTCTTATTACTTCCAGTTCCTTCAGGACCCTTTCGTAAAGGGACTAGTGTCCATTTCTGCACCATTCTCACCCCTTGTACTCCCTTCAGACCCATTACCCTCCTCTTCCTCAGTAAAGACTGAGCAGAAATACCTGTTCAATATGTCAGCTTTACTGTTGTCATCCTCCACGTGGCCCCCATCCTCCCCCTTCAGTCTCACTATCCCTCCCTTTGTCTTTCTTTTTTCACTTATGTACCTGTAAAAGGTTTTGTCCCCTCTACCCACTGATTTTGCAATGTGCTCTTCTGTCTGAGCTTTGGCTTCCTAACTGACCTCCCTGCCTCCCTTTGCTTCTCCTGGTACTTCTCCCTATCCCCTTCTGCCTGTGTCTTTTTGTATTGCCTGAATGCAATCTTTTTGGCTTTCACTTTCTTTGCTACCTCTTTGGAAACCATAATGGTCTCCTTTCCTTTTCCTCTTGCTAACCTGCTTAATGCATAATTCTGTTGTTCTTGTAATCCCCATTTTAAATACTGCCCACTGTTCCTCAACCCCTGATTCCTGTCCCATTCCCTAATGCCTCTTTCAAGTATCTCCCATTTTCCCAAAGTCTGCCCCCCTAAAATCCAGGATACGTGTTTTTGTGTGTTTTGGTTCTGCTCTTTCTGTGATTTCAAACCACAATGACTGGTGGTCGCTGCTTCCCAGGTGCTCCCCCACTGTTACCCCCATCACACTGTACTTGTTTGTGAGCACAAGGTCCAGTATTGCCTTCTGCCGAGTTGGTTCCATGACCAGTTGCTTGAGGAAGGCACCCTCAAGGGAGTCCAGGATAAATCTGCTCCTAGTTGATGCTGCTGCTGGGATGCCCCAGTCCACGTCTGGAATATTGAAGTCTCCAACCAGTACTACCTCACCCTTGTCTGCCATCCTTTGAATGGCTAGCATCAGTTCCCTATCTGTTTCTTCCTCCTGTGCTGGTGGTCTATAGACCACACCTGTGCGGATGGCTGTCCCCATTTTCCTTTCCAGCTTAACCCACAGTATCTCTCCCCATTTTGTTCCTCCTGGATCTCTGTGGCCCTTATGTCATTTTCACATACAGTGCCTCCTCCTCCCTTCCTGCCTGCTCTGTCTCTTCTGAATATGTTGTAGCCAGGTATGGCCATCTCCCAGTCGTGGTTATCATTACACCAGGTTTCAGTGATGGCCACAATGTCCAGGTCTGACTGCACCATGACAGCCTCCAGATCTTCCATCTTGTTGCTAAGGCTCCTGGCATTTGCACACATGGCTTTCCATGATTTGACCTCCCTAGACTGTTTCACAGTTCTACTCCAGCCCCTTCCTTGGTTGTCAATTATCCCTGGTTCTCCTTGCTGTGCAGCGCAACACGGCTGAATATCATACGGATGCACCATGTTGCAACCAGAACGGCACAGAAGTACAACCGGACATAAACCAAGGTGCAACCAGACCAGCACCATAGCGCAACCAGAGATGCGCCAGGGTGCAACCAGACATGCGCCATGGCACACAAAGACTAGCCCCAGGTAATGGTGGAAGCACAGCAGCAGTGCAAATGCATGGGCCACGGCAGACGACGACACCCGGGGACATTGCCAGGGATGCACAGTGGCAAGCCACAGGTGGCCACCACCAGCTGGGCACACACAGGCACCCAGACACCACCACCCCGGAACACATCTGTGGCATACAAAGCAGGAAACAGGTGACACAAATGGCCAATGGAGGGCCAACAATATAGCCCCCATGAAAGCTGTGCCCCACCCACCCAGACCCCAGCAAGCCACACCCAGGACCATGCTGTCAAGCACACACATGCCATGCTGCACGGACAGCCGCCTCAAGGCCACCCCAAGGCACAGCCACTGACCAATGGATAGGACACCACAATGAACGACCCGCACACCGACACAGGCAAACCACACAGACACACACCACACCACTGCAGCATGGCTCCTCACACCAGCTGCAAAGCAGACACAGACACAGGCAGGTGAGGCAAAAGGTAGGATAGCGAGGGAAGGGGACAGGGAACTGGAGCTGTACAATGGGATGGTGGACTGGAGGGGGAGGTATGGCAGTGGATACAGGGGAAAAAAGTACAGGGCTAGCAGCGACCATGCCCAGCCACCCCCTGCTGCCACAGTTGCCTCCGGATAGCAAGGATCTGCCTCTGGACCTGGAAGATGGACTCCATAGTTGTTGAGGTAACTAGGATAATCTGCCAAAGGAGCCTGCAGTACAGTGGCAGCTGTGAACCTCTGTGCCCTGTTCGAGGCCTACCTGGACAGGGAGCCACTGCTGAGTGGTGCCACAGGCACACCACAGGCCAGGGCTCTGACCTGGGTGGAGGTAGTGGTGAGTGTAAACCAGCAGGCAGCCACCAGCGGTTGGTGCAGGAGTGATGGAAAAAAGTGGGCACCGATAAACACCACATCAAGGAGAAGGTGGCAGCCATATGTGCAGCCTGGACAGCCACCGGAAGGGGAGCCTGCTAATGTGTCACAGCTCATGGCGCAGGAGGAGCTGGTGGTGGCCACCATGTGATGTAGCATGGTCGAGGGTATGCCATGTGGAGGGTTCCAGACTGGTGGAAGCCCATCACTGCATGGTACGTATGACTGGCACACACAGCAAACAATGGGGGTTTGGGCTGGGGACATGCATCACTGACACTTCTGTTTTCTCTTTCAGCACCAGCACACCTGCATGCAGTGGAAGGGGCACCAGCAGCAGCCATGGAGGCGGGCCCAGCCCCGGAGGACAAGCCATCCATCTCCATGGGCATCCATGGGCCTGATCGGCTGCAGCACACCACCACTGTCCAGCCGGATGTCCTGGGCATGGGGTCAGACAAGGCCCTGGCTGTGTTCCAGCAGGATGCCAGTCATAGTGTCCTCGGCACGAAGGCGCAGATTGGGGTGGGGTCCGACACCGATGATGACATGACCATGATCCTGGACAGCATGGGTGGTGTTGTGGGGCAAACACCCATTCCAAGTACCACCTCAGGCAGTGCGCCCAGCTGCCTGCCAGCAGTGGGACAGCTGCCTGCTGCCACTGCAGGTGCTGCCGTGTACACCACCACGGTAGTGCCATGTGGTGCTGGTGCAGACACACAGCCACTAGGCAGCATACAGGGGCCGGAGGGGCAGCAGCGGCAGGCAGCAGGAATGGGGGCAGCCGGACGCAGTGCCCACCACCAAAGTGCCACACAGGGACGAACTACATGTGGACCCCACTTTGCAGCATCCACCTGAGTGGGGGACTGTGCAGTGCAGTTGTACATCACCTGTGGGTTGGTGCCCCACCCAGGTTTCCCTGGGCGCTGACCCATTGTCAGAGCACACCCGATTGCTGCAGGCCTCAATGGATCAACAGGTGCTGCTGGTAGCTGGGGTGCGTGCAATACACATGGAGGTGTGCCAGGTGGCCGAGCAGCATGAGAGAGGCACTGCGCAGCTCAAGAGGGGCACTGCGCAGCTCCTGGAGGATATTCAGTGCTTGTGGAAGGACATGACCGCATCCTAGGATCACATTGCCAATACGATCAGGGATGGCCTTGCACCACTGGCCACTGCTTGGTGTGGCTGGCCACCTCACACACTGAGTAGTTAACTGTCCACCCCATGGACCCGGTGTCGAGTGACACTCTCCCTGTTGATGCCAGGCTCTGCTGTCAGCATCCCAGGCACACCTGGGGTGGGCCTGTTTGGGTGCCTACACACACCTGCGTGGACCCAGTCATGGTCCCGCAGTTCAACCCCTGGGGGCTGTTGCAGACACCCCCTGTGGCCGATGTGCAGCCTGTGGCTGCTGATCGGCCCCAGCGTGGCTGTCCCTGTGGCCGCTGTGGCCATGGTTCCACACGGCAGACCTGAGTTGCATGTGGCCCTGGCTGCAGTCTGCTGCTGTTGCCATGTGCACGCATGGACGGTGTGTGTGTGAGTGCATACCACAGGTGTGGCACCTATGTGTCATGCCTCGCACTGCCTGTGTCCGTGCCTGCCCGGCCACTGGCCCATGTGGCATGGGCATGATGAGAGCAGATCAGCACTAGTTGCGCACCAGTGCACTGCATCTGATCCCTGCCACATGCCAGTGCCTGGGCATGTGTGTGTTTGTGTGTGTTGCAGTTCCCTGCTGTTTGCTGCTCTGTGCGGCTGTGTGGCACTGTAACCCTCACCCCTGCTCCACACCATTGTGTGTGCATTCCCATTGCCATGCACACCCCTGCCTGTGTGCTGTCCCTGTGTGTGTGGCCAATGTGTGGGTGTGGCACAACCTACCTGCCTGCACCATAGTGCTCCCATGCAATGGTGTCCATGTGCTGGCGTGCCATGGGCTGGAGCCGGGGGTCCATCCACCCAGGGAGGCTGTCCACCTCTCTCTGGCCTATTGCCCTGGTTGTCCCCACTACTGTCCCCCTCCTCAGCCTCGACAGCTATCCCACGGTCAATTGCCAGGTTGTGCAGTATGCAACAGGCCAGGAATAGGCCACAGGCTTTCAAGGGGCTGTACTGTAGGGCACCGCCAGATTTGTCTAGGTAACAGAAATGTGCCTTCAGCATCCCAAATACATGCTCAATGATGTTCCATGTGTTGGCGTGTGCCTCACTGTACCGTTCTTCTGCTGGGGATGAGGGGCGCTGGTAGGGGATGAGCAGCCATGGCCTGAGTGGATATCCACTGTCACCTGTGTGGAGAATGACACGGTTGTCCCTGTGTCCTCTGTTGCTCTGCCCCTTGCCCATTCCTGGCACCCTCGCCATCGCATCCACCTTGCCTTCCCCCTTCCCATGCTCTGCCTGGCCCCCCTTGCCCATCCCATACTCACTCACAAGGTGGCCCATGGGGATATCCCCATGCTCAAACCTGTGGCACAGCGCACTGTTGTGCAGATGAATGCATCATGTGCACTCCCAGGGTGTGTGGCACAGACATTGGTGATGTGCCCCTTGGCATCACACACCACCTGGCAGTTGGCACTGGGTACCCCCTTCCTGTTTATGTATGCCAAATTCTCAGGGCCATGTGGCATGCGGATGCCCACATGGGTGCAATCAATGGCCCCAAGCATTCCAGGCATGTGTGCTACCCTGTGGAAGTCCTGCATGGTTGATGTACGCTCTGCCTGTGTGCTGGGGAACTGGATATATTCTGAAGCATGTGGTAGCAGGGTGTTGAGGAATTGTGTGAGGGGGTGGGACGTGGCTGACTGGGTTATGCCTGTTGTGTCCCCTGTTGGTCTCTGGAAGGTGCCCATGGTGAGTAGGCAAATGACAGCATATACCTTCATTTCCACTGACATGGTGTGCCTCTGTCCCATGGGTGCCTGCATCTCCTCACTGCACAGCTCACAGAGCTGCCTCAGAATAGCCCAGTTCAGGTGATACTGGCCCACAATCTTCGTATCACTGTTGTTCTTGAAGGTGGTGTGGGCACGGTACCACCTGTTCCGGGCATACCGCCGACGGTCCCTTCCATGGCCACATCACTGTTCCTCCTGCCTCCTTACACCCCTCATTATGGCCTCCATTAGAAAGGGTGCACTGACCATGGCCCCTGCTGTCCTGTGCCCCCCTGGGTGGTTGGCTGCTGTGGGCTGTCTGCCACCCTGGTGCAGTGCGTGGCACCATGGATTCTCTCTCTCTCTCTCTCTCTCTCTCTCTCTCTCTCTCTCTCTCTCTCTCTCACACTCATGGTGCTCCTGGCTCACTCTCCACTGCCACTTCTGTCCCACGCCCCTGTGGCTGCCTGTGCAGGTCACCCTGTCCCTGTCAAGCTATCTCTCCCTTGCTCTACTCAGTTTTCTCCCTCCACTGTCCCGTTCCACACTCTTTCTCTTTCCCTCACCCCTGATGCAAGTGCTTTCTGTGTGCTTGCACCCTGTATTAATAGGCTCAAGTCTGCTTGGCACATCTGAGACTTGCTCCGCACTTGTGCCATGGTTCAGCAGTTGAATATCGCACTGCGCCGCATATTCATGGGCATGCCTTCTGCTCTTGCACATGCATTCATTAGGGTTGTGCATTGACGCATTGAGACTTGCACTGTGCATTGGCTCCCACTGAATATCGTTCCGCGGCACATTTCCATACTTGTGCCTGTGCAACTCAGTTGCACAATGCGCAACTGCTTTGAATATCCCAGCCCATGTGTTAACAATAAGGAGATTTTACTGTACCTATGGATTTATAAAGCAGAAGCAGTTTTGATTTGGGTGCACACAGAAGCCAAAGCTTTCCATTTTAGGCTTTCTAACCCAGATATTCCTGGGATCAAGGATAATAACCCAGCCTTCAGAGACTCTAAGCTTGGACAAGATATCACAATTGCTGTGTATGCAATAAAACAAGCATCAACATTATCTGCTCTTTAAAAGCCCTCTGTTCCATGGGAGTAAACAAAGCATTAATGGCAAGCATAAACTCAAGCAGAATCACTCGATTCAATTATGTTACCAGGATAAATAGTTTGCACAAAAGCTTAGGCCACTTGTAGACGGCAAACACTGCTTGCAGTTGCTGGATACAGAGAAGCAGTGGATCTCTAATTAAAATCATGAATATATTTAAAGAACACTTCCTATTATACTGTACATGATCTTCAATTGAATTTGAGTTGGTCTTGTAAAGCAAGTCCCAAGCTAAACCTCTCTGCTTTGAATTTTAGTCATAGAGCTAGGAATTTTTTTGTCCTAAAATGTGAAACAGCCTCAATTGTTCTAACCTCTCTTTAAAAATCTTCCGGAATCTCAATTTCTGAGAATTAAAAAATTAACAATTGTTGTACTCAACAATGAATTAAGAATCTATCAGGCTCTATATAAATATCAAACAAGTGCTTGGGTTGCTAGGATATCTGTTTTTTTTTATGTATTTATTCTATTTATTTAGTTTTTGTTGACCAAGAAAGGAAGACTAGTCACATCTGTCTATTTCCAGCCTCTTCGGGAGGTAGTGGTGGTGGTGGTGGTGGGGGGATGATACAGATGAAAACTACCTGAAATTGAACCAGATTAAGTTGTGGGTGGTATTTTGTATATTAAAATGGATAGTTAGGAAACCTGCCCATTTTTGTAATATTAGGAGTTTAGTATAGAGTTCCTCAAAATCATGTATCCTAAAATCCTTATATATTAACTTTGATTTTAGGGTATCCTAAAATCCTAACTCCAAATATCCTAAACCAAATTGGATGATATCTAACATTAGTATCGGATACAGATTAAAGTACAGATTATCCTAATATCTGACTGTCCTAAATTTGATTGGATTTTGAGATATCTAAGCAACCCTACAAAGTGCAGAAAATCCTATCACATCTCTTGCTATTAAATGGCCACTGATGCCTTGAGAAGAACTTGGAAAAAGATACTATTTTGACACAAACCAGCTTGTATTTCTCAGAAGCTCTGCACTTTTTATCCCCATTGTTTATTACTGAAGTGACATGCATGGAAATAAGATAACTGTTCATTGAGGGTTCATCAGCTCTTATTGCTTCTTCCCAACCTGAAATCATAATACTCTGCTTGTGACATCACAGTTATCCCCCTGGCAGCAGACTGTGATGTCACAACAGAGCATTATAATGTCAAGTAGGGAAGAAGCTATTAAGTCAGATGAACACCAAGGAATAAAGGTCTTGTTTTTGTGGGAATTTCTTCAACAATAAATAATGGAGAGGAGAAGCGTGTATAAGATATATGAAATTTATGTAGAATTCTGTCTAAATATTGTGTTTCCCATAGTTTTCCCAAACACGTCAGCTTCTCTTTAAGACCTAAATGGGACTAGTGTTAGTGCTGTTCAAAATTCTAAAATTCTGACCGAATGGAATTCTACAGAATTTCAGAAAGTTCTGTCTAATAACAAGGAATTAAATCATTAGCAAATTTTAGAAATGCTGAAAGTGGAATATTTCTCCCCCCTCCTTCTGGCAGATTGTGCCCACCCATCCAAACAGACCCTGCCAACATTGTCACCCGGCTCCCTGTGAGCTCACCAGCTCCTCCCATTTTTGACCCTATGACTGACCGCCATGACAGGGACAGTGGGGCACAAACTGCCATGAGCGGATCCAGCTCCCTGAGAGGGCCTCCATGTTGCTGAGGCAGGGTCGGCAAGGGGCTGTTCCATCACACAGATCTGGACCTGCTGAATTTTTTTCACTTTTCCTCCCTTCCTCCGAGATGTGGACCTGGGGGATGTGACACAGGCATGCAAGTGAACATGTGGTGTGCACCATCTGTTAGTGTCTCCTCACCCATTGAGCCACTCTTCAGTGCACTGCCACCTCTGGACACACAGGTGGCAAGAATGCACCACAGCAGGCTTTCCTCCTTTCACGGAGGAGGAGAGAATCCTCTAGGATGCATGATCCTCCACCAAGTGGCCAGTCCCTGAGGACTCAGTCTCAGTTCCGAGCCCAAGTCACCAGGGTCTTCAGTGGTAGTGCTACTGATGTGCTGACTGGCCAGCAGAAAGCAGAATTTAAACCATGATTAAAGAATGTGTGTGTTTCATGAACCACAGTTTAGGTTTCGGCAAACTGCAGAAAACTAATCTGCAATGTATGTACTCCACAGAAAACCAAGCTGCAGCTTAAATTAAAATAGTTTTGGAAAGGGTTACCTGGTGGCCCAGTGACACCACATCATGAGTCAGTACAGATGGCCTGAGTTTGGGATCGAGCTCAGGATGCCATGCCAGGGGTCTGGCCTGACCACAGTGGCTGATGCTCAGCAGAGCATTGTGGTCAGGGAGGGTTGGCACTGCACCAGTGGTGCCAAAGTGACCCTTGCAGTGGGCCAAAGGAGCGTGCTCCTTCTGCAGGGAAGTTGCTGCATGCATCCATGGCCTAGACAACTCAGCTCCCAAAGCTCTAACCATGAAACCTCCAAGTAGGTTCAGTGCAGAGAAGTGGGCAGCCAGCACAGATAAGGTAAACAAATCCAAAGAAACCTGCACTTGGTGGATCTTCAAAAACACTCTAAACCAAAGCTTGCAAATTAAAATGGCTTTATTGCCCATATGAATGGTGGAGTGAGCACAGAAGAAGACCACACACCATAATGCCATGGCACATCGAGCTGAAAATGTTCATCAAACGGCCCCTGACAAAGAGTTTCAGCTCGATGCCAAGGCCTTTGATTTAGTAGATCATATCATGTTCTTAAGTACATTGAATTAAGAATTTTTTTCTATGGATGTTATTTCCTGGCTAGGTGACTATTAAATAACTGAGAACATAAAACCATTATTGGTCAAGTCTGTTCTGATTACCACCTACAGTAATTTCTTGTGGGGTACCACAAGGCTCAGTTTTGGACCCATTATTTTTTCTTTTTTTTTTTAACTTTGTTCCAACAACCTGTGCTGGGTCTAAATTAATCACGTATGCAGATGATGCACAGATTGTTTCTGATGGCCTTAAACCAGACCTTGCATTAGTCAAAATCCAACAGGACTTTGACATTTTTCAGAGGTGGCTGCTGTCTCTCAACCGTGTGTTAAATTCAAGGAAAACTAAATGTATGGTTTTCATAGGTAATAGGAAAGCCAGAGATATAAATGTACAGATTATTGACCTGAAAGGGAACCCCACTGAGTTGGTGGAAAGCTTTAACTATTTGGGGGTCACTTTTGATCCTCAATTCATTTTTGACCTTCAAGCCACCATGATAACCAGTAAAATACATCAGAGATTAGGTATGCTTTTTGGGATTAAATCCTTTCTTATCCCAGAATCTAGGAGACTTCTGGGTCATAGTTTTCTTCTGAGTATGTTTGATTATGGCCTGTTGATTCACTCAGGAACTAGTGCTAAAACGTTTCACATTACAATCAATTTATCACAGTGTCTTACAATTTATGACAGGCCTTCCAACTAGAACACATCATTGTTTATTGTTAAAAGAAGCCCATTGTCCTTCTTTTATAGATAGAACCCAATGTGTATGGCACTGATATTTTTCAAGCACATTCACCTGCACATGCACCTTATTTCTATGCAGCAATGTTACTAGCAGGGGGTGTAGCCAGGAATTTGAAATTTGTACTCAGTGCTGCCCACACTACTCCCCCCATGTTACCGGTTCTTCTCCTGTAGCATCTCATCAGTACTGAACAGTCAAAATGAACAGATATTGTATTACACCACCTCCATATGCAAACACACAAACAAGCACAGCTCCCACTTAATGGTTGATTCCCCCCCCCCACACCAAGCATACTTTTTTGTTACTATTTGTTAAGCTTTTTAATTTTTTACGCAGACATAGAAACAGAATTTGTCAGGGACCCTGACTGATCTCCAGTGACCCTTCTTCCTCACTGCCTGTTTATTAATAGTCCCCCTGTCTATCCCATGCATGCATGCCTTAAGCTCCAAGCTGTTTTTGCCTCCACCACTTCTGTTGGAGGGCTGTTCCAGGCATCTACCTCCCTTTCAGTGAAGCAGTACTTCCTAACATCCCTCTTAAGCTACCTGTCCACTTCCTTGCATGATCCTTGGTCTGGGTCTTAATTTGAAAAAGACTCCCCCTCCTGCACCCTGTTCACCCCAGTGAGGTACTTGTAGGTCTCTGCCATGTCCCTTCTTACTGTCCCACCTTTCAGGTGTACATATAGTGTGATGAGCCTCTGTTCCCATCTTAATGGTAAACACACTGTATGGTGATCACTGGTATCTCGGGAACAACACATTTTGACATCTGCAATACTCTCTCTGTTTGAAAGCACCAGGTCAAGCACTGCCCCATCTCTAGTGGATTCTTCGACTGGCTGCCTGAGAAAAGTCCTTTGTAGGAGTCAATGATGGCCCTGCTCCTTGCCAAAGCTGCAGCTGGAAGGTTCTGCTTCACATCTGACAGACTGAAGTCACCAACTAGCAGCACCTCCCCATCTTGATGATGGCACCCTCAGCACCTTATCAAGCTCCTCTCCCTGTGCTGACATCATGACAGCAAATGAATGTAATCAGCCTTTCAAAAAATGGATGCACAAGTCAATGACTGCAACTAATAGCCCAAGGGTCTGGGGGCTGCCTAGGTCCCCAGAAAACAAGAACATTTTTTATGCATTCTGGTGCATTTTGGGGTCAAGTTAGGGAGTATTGAGTGCTCTGCTACATAGCCTTTCTTGTGAATATTTTCCCCAAGTAGTGCTGCTGTTCTGTACATCCATCTAATTAACACCATCTGCCTTCTCCTGTGTAATGCCCAAAAACAAAATAGAAAATCTCTGAAGACTACATCAGCCTGCCAGCCAGTCCATCAATCATCCTGCCATCTAGCCTGCCATCCAGTCAGCTAGACATCCCGTCTGCCAGCCATCCTGCCAGCCCGCCAGCTGTCCTGTGAGCCAGTACAAGAAAATAAAAAACTGGCCACTGCAAGAACCATATTCAGTATAGGTATAATTTATTCAGCTTTCATAACAAAGATCCACTTCTTGCCCAACATTTCGCCAACATGGCTTCATCATGGAGGTAGTTCTAGTTGTATTTGAAATTTTCATTTGTTTCCTTGATGCAGTCATATGGTTTCTGGTTCTCACTTCTGCAAGCCACAATATCTGACCTAGGCAGCCCCCAGACCATTGGGCTATTAGTTGCAGTCATTGACTTGTGCATACATTTTTTGAAAGGCGGGTTACATTCATTTGCTGTCATGATGTTGGCACAGGGAGAGGAGCTTGATGACCTTGCTTACAAGACATTAAAATGTGTTTATTTCTTTCCTTTTCACTCCCTAACACTCAGACAGCACACCAGAAGTCACAGACTAAACCTGCATCTTCCTCCACTGCTCCTCTCTGGCACCATTGTGCCAGCACAAGGCATAACCATCACTAATTTGATGGTAAGCACCTGACATTACTTTTTGTAAGTTTCAATTATAACTTTTCACTTTGACTGGTAAAGAGTGGCACAGTGGCCATGCCAAGTCAGGCTAAATAATTTCTCATGTTTTCTTCACAGGTGATATGTATTGAATAGGAATTCTTCCTGCCCAATCAGACAAGTGAAACACATACAACCCAGCTTGAGTGATACAGCCCAGCTTGAGTCCCTACCCCAGCCAGACCCAGAACAAACAGTGAACAACTACTAGACCCTGTCCCACTCCGAGTTTCAGCTCATTCCATCCCCAGATGATCAGATCCCATTCCCAAGCAGGCTGAGGCAGCCACAGCAGGCACTGAGTGGCACTGGGCTAAGACAAGATTAAATAAGTTATAGCTGCTGTTGCTGGCAGCAAAGGGAGATGAGGGCCCTAGATGCCACTCCACTGGACTCTCCAACTATGCCAGGCAACAAATAGAAAGCATCAATGAAAGTGCACCTCCACATTCCAGAGCAGAACAATGCAGAGCAGCAAGATAGACAGGGGGACTTCAAGACCTTTTGGCTGCAGTTACAGAGCTGCAAACACCAGCTGAACCACCAGTGATATAAGGGAATGTGACCTTCCTAATAGCTCTGTTTCTACAGCCACAGCTGGAAGGAAGAATGAGAAGGATCCTTTAATGGACTGTGCAAATTTCTGGCAAAAAACAAATATGCTGTATCCAGTTTCCCCACCATCATAGCCTTCCCAATCTGCAAGAAATTCCAACAATCCATCCCAGCTTCAGGTTGCCATTATTTTATAGTGTTGACTGGGAAAAGCTGGACCACCCTTTTAAGTCTTTTTACAGTTGGTGCAGCTCGACTGTAAGGGAGAAAGTCTTCAAAGCAGTATGACAACATAGCTCCTTAGACAGCATCTGGTTGAAAGTGTCGTATGAACACCTTCAGCTACAGCAGAATTGAGGATGTTCCGGAGCAGAGACCATGAAGGAAGGGACTGGTGCGGTGGCAAGGGGGTACCAGAAGCATGCCAACAAAATAAATGAATGCTGCAAAAAAGTAATTTAAAAAAAGGAAAGTTTGTAACCACCCCAATACAGTAAACCCACCAAAATACAAGTAAAAGAGAAGGGCTTACCTGAACGCAGGATGCCACGGGGTAGTCCTGGAGAGATGTCATCCGCCGCACCTGTAAAAGAAGAGACAAGGGGGTCACAAAGTATCTGCAGTTGTTAAAGGGGGTTAAATAGGGCAGAAAGGACAGGAGATAAATAAAATTATACTTATGTGTTGGAGTGGGAGTAGATGTCCTATCAGACCTGTAGAGACAGAAGAAAAAAATAGGTTAGTTAAGGAAAGATGTAAAATGAGCAAAAGCAGAGTAAAGGGAGAGTGGTTTGGAGAAAGGAGCTCAGGTAAAAAAACCTTTTTCCATAATGGTGGCCGAGTGGCCAGTAATTTATTTAGTAGCCCAGGTGGCTACTGATGGCTACTGGGGGGCTAGTAGCTCTTTTTGTCTAAATAAGGAGTGGCAGTGGTGGCTGTGTAGGCTAGGAAATGCCCTGGGGGTGGGGCCACTGTGTAAAATTATACCTTGGTGGTCTAGTGGGCTAGCTCCCAAGGGGATGGGGCTAGTGTTCTTTTAAATTCAGTAATACCCTCCCTGGGAGTCTAGTGGGGGCTCTCGGAGCCCTTGAATATTGCATGGGCATTGTTGTAGGGCTTATTGGTGGCAGCAGCAGGAGGATACTTCAGGGCTGAAGATCGCCACTGTGCATGATAAAGTGTAATGGTGCTACATGTCTGACAATCAGAACAGGAGATTTCTTACACAGCATACTGCTTTCTTGTGCTCACTGACATGTCACAGACACACTGTTGAGAGGGTTTGTGACATGCAGAATCACCCCCACCCACCAGCCCGCAGAAGCCAATCACCCATTGTCACAGACACACTGTTGAGAGGATTTCTGACATTTCTGCTACAAAATATTGGCCGCTACAGTGGGTACAACCTCTGCCAATGGTTACCCCCCACCCAAAAAATCAGCACAGACCTGTTGTGTTCGGCACTTCATGATCTGAAGGGATTGAGTGGGAGAAGCAAACCACTGCCTACAACATAGGCAGAGTGACAGCAAGTGAGTTACATTAACAGTGGGATGAGAGGTGTTTGGGGGTAAGGGGGTTTCTCCTCCTATGGCTTCTCTCGCCAGTCTCTCACCTGCTACCATCACAGCTCTGCCAGGGGGGGAAGCTCACCCTGTCTCTTGTTGGTCACCATTGTTACACTGCATCCCTGTACCAGACTGCATACACACACACACACACACACACACACACACCCACACCACACAATGCGATGCTCGGGGGGGGGGCAGCACACATTCTGATCACAGAGACACAGAAGAAATTCACTTGTGCATACCCAGCTCACACTCAGAGAGAGAGAGACACAGACACACAGCGGATGGCAGATGGTGTGGTAATGAATGCCACGGTGTCACTTAGTATGTCTACTGTGTCCTCTCCCTTTTAACTACTACATGGGTGTGAGCTGCTCCAAGGGCAGTGGTGTGATACCAGCAGCTGCAATGTCTATTTCACTGTAGGATATGCAATTGCCTGTTATGGCTGTCTGGGTCCCTGTGGTCTGTGTCCCACAGCAGAGAGAAAATGAGCAGCAAGCACACTTGTAACACTACTGGGCTGAGATAGCTGTTGACAAAGAAAGAGAGAGAGAGACACACAGCTTGCAACTGCTCACTACTCTGTCTCACCCTGTATATCACCATGGTGGGTGACTCTGCAGGGGGGAGGCACTTGCTCAACTCTGCCACTGCTTCCTCATCCCATACAGTTCCTCAGCAGATCCTATTAAGTCACATGCACACATGAAGGTTTTCCGGAGTCAGAAGTCGGTTTGACTCACAGTTTCATATATGCACCTTCGTGGAAACTGTGAACCCAAAAATGACTTATTTTATTACAATGGTTGTTTCAGTTCAATAAGTTTTACTTCCTTCATGTCATAAATATGCCACTGAATGACTTCACTCTACTGTGTGACTATTTGCCTTTCCTTCCCCGCTCATATTTTGTGTTGCAATTACCTTTTTAGCCACTGATATGCACTCCACACCACAGCAAGGAGAACCCGACTTCTGAACAAGACTGTCCGATACAATTGCAGCTCAGGACTTCTCAATGGCTCAGCCTGGAACCCTCTCTTGAGAAATCCTGGGCTGCAATATAGCTGATGTGGCTGGAACCCATCCCCCTGCCTCCTACTCCAAGGGGGGGGGTCCCAACTAAACCATTTATTCATATGTTCCAGTAACAGTGCATGCTGTTATGATTCAAACCCCAGCATTTTTAAGCAGAGTTCTTGTTATTATTAGGCACCATATGTTTTTCCTTTCCCCTATTTAAAGTGTCTTTTCCTTCCATAAAAAGTTTGATACTAATTTGTCCAGATTTGAGATATTTGTTCATGAATTATTATAAACTGTAAGAGATTGCATAGAACTGAAACAGTGCTGATACAGCAATCTCCCATGCTCAAATTCCAAGATAGGTATTCACTTCACGAACTTCCCCCCATCACTGTTTTCAGTGTCACTTACTATTCTGCAAAGCCATTCCAAACAGCATATTCAGCTGTGCTTATGCAACTAGATGAGATGAGATGCTGCTTGTGTGACTTGATTTACTTTGTGGCTTTCTGCCAATCTATCTGTGGGATATATAACCATGTATGGGTAAGACACAAGGAACCCTAAAGGAGGGTCCCCCCCCCCACAGGTGCTGTGTGAATGATTGCATCGGCTAAAGGCAGCTTAGGAAGAAGCCCAAAAAGAATACCCAATCAGGTGTCAAGCATCAAAAAGGTGAGGATGATGAATGAATGAATTCTGAGAAGATGATTAAGGGCTGACTTCCTAAGGAGAGAGGGGGAAAGCTAGGGCCACCATCCGCCTCCATCCAACAGCGGAACCTAACTAACTAACCTAAGAAAGCACTAACTATAACTAATATTATGACCATTGGCATGGAGGAGAGTAAAAAAACCCTTTTAGGAGGAAACCTCTGGGGATCCAAGGCCTAGGTCACCTTCCCTCCAGGCTGACAATGTTTGATTCAAGGATGTATGTCATTAAAGAGAAGAACATGACTAGGGAAGAAGATGAAGGGATAGGGAAGAACCCAAAAGAAAGCACTGATCAGAGAAGGAACATGAGGCAGTAGGGACCTGAGAGGGGTATGCTCGAGCAGTGGATAGGAAGGAGTAGATCCAAGTAGAAGTCAGAGGAGCAAGAGGTATCCAGAAGTGCTCATTAGAAGACCGAGAATGCATATTGATGATGATGATTGCCACATGAGTGCAGCAGTTCAATATGTGAAGACCGGGAAAGAGGAGACAGGAATGAACTTGAAATTGAACTTGAACGATGGTGGAGAGCAGCCAGCCAGCCCATAGCAAAGGGCGATGGACAGGAAGACATGGCCATGAGTGGAAATAGAGTTGAATTGAGGTGACTGAGGAAGATGATGACGGACAATGGTGAGCTCTGCAGGAGCGCAGCAGGTCGATCAAGTAGTATGAGATCTAATGAGAGGTAAGAAGCTTGATTATGCAATGTGAATGATGAGACCTGAAGGTCGGAGTCGATAAGGTAGCATAGGATTCGATGATTGGAATGCTTGAGTAAGTGATGTAAGTAGATAAACTGTGAGGTAAGGAAGAGTGAATGATGACTGGAGTCATGAACCTGATACATGCGGCAGGATGGCCGCAGGTCGATGAGGGATGGCGGCAGTTCGATGAGGTGGTATAGAATCCATGATAGGTATGCCCAGAAGAAATACTGAATGCAGGCCATAATTGGAGTTAATCCTTGATGGATGATACAGGATGAGAACTGCAGTAGGGCGAGTCGGATGACATGGCATATGAGTCATGAGAGGTATGCCTCAGGAACCAGATACACGTGGCTTGATTGATCAATGCAGCTGGATTGATCAATGCCCACAAGAAATATTGAGTGCCTGCCAAATGGAGGCGGCCTGCCAGGAGAAGGCACAGAGCACAGCAATGGAGATAGGAAACGAATGAAGAACGATGATGGATAGAATCCAGCTGGCCCTCAGCAAGAGGCAGCAGGTGCAGGGAGTTTGGCACAGGAGTTGAGTGCTCCTTGTCCAGCCAGAGTTATGAGTTTCAACCCCGAGAGGCTGGCAATAGGCAGGAATGGCAAGAGAATCAGAGGGCGAAGTAGAGGAATGAACGACAGCCATAGACCATCATGTTAGAGTCCCCTTGACAGAAGGGTTGCAGCCTTATGGTTTTGAAATGCAGTGCATAGGGAGCATTGTGAATTCCTAGAGTAGTAGCTAAAACCCTAAAATATCCCTATCAGGTCCATAGCTAGCCACCCATTCTACTCTGCAGAATATTTGGAGTTTGAGGGAGGGGTTCGGAAGGTCATCAAGGGAGGTAGGTGAACTGGTGGGGGCGTGTCCTGTCTCTGAGATGTGGTATGCAGGAATAATAATGCACCCAGTGCATAAACACAAACTGTTACAGAATGTAGACTGGAAGAAATTAGTAATACTGCAGAAGCACATGCAGTCAGTGTAGATAAGCTCAGAACTGAGGAATAATCAATCAATCAATCAATCAACACTTTATTTATATAAGGCACCCTTCCTATGCTCAGAGCGCCTTTAAAATACACATTAAAAAGAACTCACAATATTACAGCTTAAAAACAAATAAAACGTATCAGTATACACTCAATAAAATCCGGAAAATGCCTGGTTATACAAGTGAGTCTTTAATAACTTTTTAAAACCTTCTAAGGTCTGGCTGTCTCGTATCTGGTGAGGTAGAGAATTCCAAAGTGCATGAGCCATAAAGGCAAAAGATCTTCCTCCTGATGTTTCTAGTGGTATCCTGAGAATCTCTAGCAATCCCTGGCCAGAGGATCAGAGTGAACGGGTGGGACAGTAAGGGCATAAGAGTTCTTTCAGGTAGTGGGGTCCCTGCTCATGCAGGGCTTTATAGGTCAGCAACGCGACCTTGAAGGTAATCCACCACTACAGCCAGTGCAGTTCACACAGCACAGGTGTTATATGACTGGATCTACAGGTTCCAGTCAACAACCTGGCTGTCGCGTTCTGCACTAGTTGAAAGTGGCAGATATCTACCCCCGGCAGCCCAAGATAAAGGGCGTTGCAGTAATAAAAATGACTGGGGACAAAGGTGTGGATCATAGTAGGAAGATCTCCAGGCGGGATCAAGTGCTTCACCTGGGCTATGTCCCTTTGATGGTAATAGGGAGATTTGACTACAGCCAAAACCTTTACCCTCAGGATTAGGCCTTCATCAAAAACATGCCCAGGTTTCGCTCCTGGCCTGAGGCAATAAGTGGGGTCCCACCAAGATTTAATCCTGAGGGTTTTCCCACCCATGCCCCTGTCATCCTATAACCAGGGTCCACCACCAATACCTCTGTTTTTCCTGAGTTCAGCCAAAGCCAACTGGCACTCATCCAGTTCTGAATTTCCAGCAGGCAGTTATTAAACACCGTAGCAGAATTTAACTCCTGTTCAGGCACAAAAGTACAGTTGAGAATCATTGGCATAGCAATGAAAACTCAATCTGTGCCATCTTATAATGTCCCCTAATGGAAGCATGTACACCGTGAATAACATGGGGGACAACACCGAGCCCTATGGAACCCCGCAGAGTATCCCATGAGGGGCCGAGGAATAAACCCCCGACACCACTCTCTGGGATCTACCCTCGAGGAAAGATCAAACCAACTGAGGACCCCCCTCTCAGTCCACAGAAGAACCACAGGCACTCGAGCAGTACCTCATGATCCACGGTGACAAATGCTGCTGAGAGATCAAGAAGAACCAAGATTGAACCTGTTCTGCAATCTCTCACCATCAGAAGGTCATTCAGTACCTGTACCAGGGCTGTAACCAGACTGGGGAAGGTCATAGATATTGTGGCTGGTTAAATGGTCTTCCAGCTGCAGAGCGACCACCTTCTCAATAACTGTCCCTACAAAGGGTAAGTTCAAGATCGGTCTATAGTTAGCTGGGCAGTCAGGGTCAAGGGAGTTTTTTTTTTTAAAAGGAGGTGTACTATTGTCTTCTTTAAGGTATCTGGAAAGATCCTTCTCTCCATGAAGCCCCCACTATCCCAGCAAGGACCAGGCCAATAACTTCTACACACTCCACTAGTAGGCACGTAGGGCCCAGATCCAATCTACAGTAGGTTGGCTGCAGAGTTTGGATGATCCTCACTAGATCCACGAGTACCAGTTGACTAAAAGTGGACCAGGTCTTTTGAGCATTAGTACCACCTGAATGATCAATGCAAGGTCCAATGGGAAGGCACTGGTTGATCTCATCCCTGATGGTAGATACCTTATCAGCGAAGAACTGGGCAAACTCCTCACACTGCACTTGTGACAACACTCGACCAGAGTGAAGACAGGCTCGATTGCAGTCTGTCCATGGTACGGAAGAGCTGGGCTGGTCTGTTCTCACCTGTAGCAATTTCCCTGGACAGGAACTCTGCCTTCTTATGGGAAATTGTTGATTGATAGGTCTTATAATGATCCCTCAATCTAAGTTTATCCACCTCCAAGTGAGTTTTCCGCTGGTGCCTTTCCAACCTTCGCCCTTGCCTCTTCAGTTCAAGGATTTCCTTGTTAAACCAGGGAGCACTTGGGTGAGGGCTAAGAGGATGGACACGAGCAGGAGCAATGATATCCAAGGCCTCAGTAACAGCCCTTTTATAGGCTAACACAAGAGGCCCCGGATCAGTGCTATCCCGTGGAAATCCCGAGAGGTCCAGTACCATCATTAGGCCTTCTGAGGTAACTCATCTCATAAGGACGGAACTGTATCAACTCCTTTGGGGCAGGCCTATTTCAGGGGCTGTGAAACTGAATCTCAGGACGTGATGGTCAGACCAACCAACTGGCTCCACCTCCACATCAGAGATCTCCTTCCCCAGGTGGACTACCAAGTCCAGTGAGTGCCCCTTCTCCTGGGTTGCAGTGGTAATAACCCATGTTAGGCCCAATTAATCCATCAATTGGAGGAGGTTTTGTCCAAATGGAAAGAGTTCGTTGACCCAGGCATTGAAATCCCCCAGAATCAGCCATCTGGGGGATTCCAATGCCACCTCGGTGATGAAGTTTGCAACCTCCTTCAGGAACTCCCTCCCATCACCTGGTGGACTGTAAAGGAGAAGGGACCTGTAGCCTACACCTGCACCCGCTATACACTCAAAGGAGTTGGTTGCTCCAACTGGCACCTCCCTGATATCCAGTTCCTTTTTTAAAACAGACAGCAATCCCTCCACCCCAATGATCTTCTCTCGGGCGGTGAATCACCGAGAACCCAACAGGAAGTGCAGACTCCAAAATGGGGCCAGTACTTTCATTCAGCCAGGTCTCAGTGATACAAGCCAGGTCAGCAGAAGCCACAAGATCTGCAACCACTGCAGTCTTATTTTTAATCGACCTGGCATTGCTTAACACTGCCCGAAAGGGACTGGAGTCCAAGGGTGGCCCTACTTCCTGCCTGACCAAGTCAGAACCCTTGGGTATGGGCACAAGATGAGGATAACCTTGTTCCTGTGTCCATTTCACCCCAGGGCACCTCCTAGTCCTCACTGTCCCAATCTGTCCACTCCTTTCCCATCCCCCCGAGAGTTCCAGGATCCTCCACTCCTTCCACTCCCTCATCTCCTTAGGATGCCAAAAGTACGACATCTAAAATAAACTTCAAATGGGAGCTGCGGATGATCGAATGGGTGGAGGTAATTTAATATTGAGGGGGAGTACTGCCTGACCATATTCCTAACTCCACAGCACATATCTCAGGCACTCCCACACACACCAATATTAACTCAGTCACACCCCCCACTCACTCACTCCCTCCCACCTAATCTAATTCTTCTTGCTTAAAAATAAATATACCCCCATTCTAAGCCAATAAATTAGCCCTTGTTACAATTTCCTAGCCCCTCACAGTGCTCTCACCAATGTAGGGTAAAATTCTAAGACTCCCAAGCCCCCCTCCCACGAGGCTGGATTTAAAGTAAAAAAGAAGTCCTTAAGCACTATAGTCAGCTTATCAAAAAGCTTTTGCCAAAAATGTATTTCGCCAGCTCCTCATGCCCAGCAAGCAATCCAAAGTGTAAGTTTTAATTCCTTAACTGGAGACTCTCAGTTAGAATAAAATCATGTAGACAGTGTCAAATGGAGTTCAAACCCCTAGGCCATCTCAGTACCTGGGGGATCCAAGGTGAGCACTGGCACTCTCACTGCCCAGAGCAGTAATCATTTAAGTAAAAAAGAGATTTGAGATCTGACTGTTTGTTTTCATGCACACTTCCTGAAGGCAAATCCTCCCGATGACTGTCCAATGCTTACCAGGCAATAACAGCAGCCTGAAGGCCCTATCTATGAAGGCCACCATCTGAAATAACTGCCCCCACAACTGTGACTTCCCACTGGTGCCAGCCCACCAGCCGACACCCGTGGAGAGCCTAGGAAAACCACAAACCCACTGGCTGGCTCCCCGGCCAGTCCAAGCTCAGTCCTCCCGAGTAGAGACAGACTCAAGCGGCTAACCACCCACAACACAGGGTCCTCCTGCTGTCTTGGCAGAGTTCCAAACAGAAGTGCAACATCCAGGATATGTCCGACAATAATCCAAAATCCAGGTTGTTTTGGCAGCGCTCAGAATAACAGCTCCACCTCCCAAAATAAACAAAAGATCTTCACAACTCAGAAAAAGCCAAACAGTCCCACAATGTAATCCTCACAAAGCACCAACCACACACAGGTCTCTCTTTTCCAGGAATTCACTCCATTCCACTCTCTCACCACGTCTTCTTCATGGTCTTTTCTCTCACAACTATCTCCTAGTCAAAATCCACAGAACTAGTGGAGAGGCAACAGCGATTTACACAGACTAAAAACTTTTCCTCCCACAGTCAGAGAGGTAGCAGGAGTGGTCAAACAGCCCCAGTGCACACTTCAAAGTCGGCTGAGCATCCCTAAGGCTAAAAATTCACTAGTTCTGCTTTTACTAATAAAAGAAAAAACATTTAAGTGGTGAAAGAGAAGGAGAATAAAATGAATGAACGAACAGACGAAATACAATCTAACAGCTTGCTTTCAGCACACCAGCCCAGAAAGCAAACACAATTGCTGTATATGAGCTCAGGGACAAATTGAATGGCAGCCAACATGCAGTTTCAGACTATCACACACAGAAACAAACCCCTCAACTGATATGAATTTTTGCATAGCGCTATGATTTGCACACTCAGAGTTACCCTTCTTCCATGAAGGTGTACTGATGTCCTTAATAATGTTAGAACTGTTTCAGGACACACAAACTGTTAAATCATTTAACTAAATAGATAGAAACATCCCTAATCACGAACTATATGGGGCCCACTATTCCTAGACATTTTATTATTTAAAATAAGAAAGTGCTCCACGTTCAGACCATCTGCTATGATTTGTAAAGCAGTGAGCTATGATTTTCAATGCTGAGAAGTTGAGAGGTATGCACAGAAATACAATGTTAGTATGGATGGTGGAGAAAGGAAGAGGAGGAGTTCAGTTGCAGGCCATAGAATCCACTGAGAAATTCAGCAGTAGTCCTGGTAGTTAGCGGCCAACACAAGCTCACAAGCTTAGAGTGCTATGAAACAAGCAGATGACATGCCACAAGGGTAGCAACAGGTATAGACTGTCATAGGAATGCTGCAGAGAGCAGCAACTAAGTTCCTGCAGTGTTCATGGAATAGTACTATAAAGAGAAGGCCAGGGTGGAAAGGTTAGCAGATCACCGCGGTTCACACCCGAGGTGTGCAAAATCTAATAAAACAGTTAGTGAAGCAAGCTATGACACTGCAGAAGTCGAGAGAGTCAGAGGGAAAAAGGAACTAGGGAAACAGACCAACACAGAGAGAAAACGGAACTGAGGTGTACTGACTGATGGGGTGGTATAGGAAGCAAAAGCAGAGCATGGTGTCTCCATTGATTAGGCAGGTAATGGGTGAGATGCGAGGCCTAAGTAATCGGAGGTCCAGAGGGCCTTGAGTTGTTGCAGGGACATAGAAGGCGAGTATCTAAAAGGCCAAGAAATGGAACGTGACAAGTGCATCGTAAGAGTGGAGTAACTTCTGAGGGTGTTCGGAAGAGGTGGTGAAAGCGGCACGAGAGCAGTGAAGTGAGCGAGTGGGGGAAGAGGGAAGAATCAATGTATGTGGGAGGAGTCCGCTAGCTGTGGTAGTTGAAGAGGTGAAGGGAATGCTTGCGGGGAGGGCAGGAGAAGAAGAACAAACTGAAGAGACTCAAGGAACTGCGCCGAGATGCAGCACACCCAGACTAAGTGGACCGGGAGGCAGAGGGGGCACAAAACCGCTACTGCACAACACAGCATGGGTGGAGAAGGTAGGAGCCAGTGGCCTAGGGCACTGCAGGTTCAGGAACAACAGAAGAGTGAGTGACAGAGTCACTGCCAGTGGCAGCAAGGTCAGTAGCATGTGGAGGTGCAAGTGAGCAGAGCTCTTGAAAGCGCCAATGGAGTAAGGGCCAACAGAGAGAAGCAGCGGTAGCTGTGGGAAGAAAGAGAAGGCATGGTAAACATGCCAAAGAAGGTGAGGAGGAACAAATGGGCAGCTGGAGGTGCTGCAGAGATAAGGGGAAACACAGCAGAATTCTAGATAGGTGGAGGAGAGCAGCATCTCCTGCTGCAACGAGAAAATGAATCCTGGAGAACCCCAGGATGAGTAACCTTATAAGCCTGATGGGGAGTGATGTAGTTGCTGTGCCCATTGAACCTTGGGCTTAAAGCCCTCTCACTGTAAGACTGACTCTGCAGCTAGGCTTTTTTAGAGCACTGCAAACTTTGAAAAGCCCACTGTTCTCCATTGGTTGCCACCTCCTGGTTTTTGACCAGAGCACCTGGTTTTTGGACCCTCCATTCGGTGATCCAGTCTGCTTGCACCATGATCCAGATTTCAATACTGAGAAGACCACAGCCATGCCAATTTGGCTGAAAATGATGAAAATACAGTGCCTTCACCATTGTTTGCCAAGCCAGCTCTTCTCCCATCATAATTCCCCATGCTGGCTTGGTGTGTGACGTGTCTGACTTCAGGTGGTGTTTTCCTTCGTTCTACTGCCCCCCCACCCCAGTGCTCAGAGTGATGTTGGTACTAATAGTTTGTGAATTCTTACTAACCCTATGGCTCTGGGTTTGACAGAGATCTTTAAAGCTTACTGCTGCTCAGGCTGCTGATGGAGGTAGGAGGATGGAGGATCAGATTACATATCCCTCCCGAAATAGCACATTATGCTGGCTCAACATATGGGGAATGGTGTGTGTGTAAACTAGTCAGCAGAATGTAATTTAAAGGACAGCAGTAAACTTGCAAATGCTACCCCAGGCAAAAATGAAATGTACGCAGTAGCGTACACTGCGTACGCCTGCCTATGTTCGTGGTTACTAGCTTGATGATATGCTGGATGTGGCTAGGAAAGGTATGCACACTGAAATGTTATTTTCTCAACATAGCAGGCTGCCACCCAGTATATCCAGGAGGGCTAGTAACCTTACTGTAGAAAATAATGTTTGTGTACTTGACCTGCCCCCCCCCCCACCATGCATCTTGGTTTCTGTTTAATAAACAGTGATTCTACTATGATTATAAAGCAAAATTTGTGCAAGTGAATTACTTCTCACCTCTTGGTGATTTGTTACTTTTAATTCCTACATAAATGTCATTCTCATGTTTCCTGTTCACTAAATAATGTGGTCTTGCTACATCCAAGTAAGGTGAAGGATTTTCCATAATCCGTTGCTTACCCTAGTCTCTGAAATTATATGCTTAATAAATATCTGTCATTTCATAGTACAGTACATTAAATGTAACCATTAAAACATTTTAGAAAGCATAGAAACAGAGAAAGTTGCCAGCAGAAAAAACACTTGTAGTCCATCACATCTGAAATTTTAAAATAACTCCAACTTTCCTAGAATTACTCCTTCCCAGTTTGATCGCTCAAAAGTACCTTCACTCAGTATGAAAACATTGTACATCCAGTTCACCTAATTACTAATTTATGTAATTTCACCTCTCTCTCTCTCTCGCTAACTCTCTCTCTCTCTCTCTCTTTCTCTCTCCCACTTACACACAATTTTTCATTCTTTGTATGTAAAGAGAAAGGCCCCCATTTTCAAAGGAGATGGGTGGCGCATCCCAGTACAAAACAGAGATGAGACTTCCATCTCAAAAATGCTCTGAAGCATGATATTCAAAGGGGGGAGATGGGCTACCTAAATGCGAATGGACCATGGCCCAAAAATATTGTATATAGCTCATGTAGAGGGGGCAGTCCCATAAATGTGCCGCGCATGGGAATATTCAGAAAAGATGGGCTGCTCAAGTGCAAGAAATGTACAGCACAAAATTAGGCAAATAAAAGCTGACTTAAATTGGCCAGCCACCCACAGGCAGGCTGCTGAAGTGCAGACATGCACAGCAGCCTGCCAGCCGCAGTAGACAAAAGGCATCCCCCTTCCCTCTCATAGCCATGATGTATAGCACAGATACTAGACCCACCCCCCTGGCGCCCATAGTGTAGTGCCCCCCATCTCCGATCCCAATGTCTGTTTAAGATCCACCCGTTGTTCCATAGGGTAGTGACTCCCACACCCTGTTCCTGATCCCCGAACGTGCACAAAATATAAACATAACCAAATTTCCATAGTGTAGTGGCCCCCCTACGTAGCCCTGATCCCCTTTCAACATAGAATCCCACCCTGGTCCCAGCCGTGATCCCGGTTCATATCAGAATCCCACCCTCCACCCAGCCCCGATCCCCCAATAACCATAACAGAGACATACCCCTCAGTATTTCCCTATTGTACTGACCTCCCACCCCGGCAGTATGGGAGCCCCCAACCCCACACTCCCCCCAGACCAGCCGGAGCTGGCGACTGGCACAGCCTTCTGCACACCACCACAACCAGCCACAGACTGAACTGTAAATGCACACGTACTGTATTGTACATAGTATGCACTCATCCAAGAGCACGGGGATCCTTATCAAAAGGGCAAACAACCCAACCTTTCTGAAAGCACAGACTATAAGGTGGTAGTGTAACAAGATCAGCACCCAGATATTTGTTTTTAAAAGATTGTCTCAAGCAATACTTTTATGCAATGTAATGCTTTCCCACTTTTACTTGATTTATATTTTAAAATGCATATCACCACCACCAGATTTGTAACAGGATGGTCTCCATTTCATAACCTCATTTCAGCTTTGATAGCACAATACAACTCAGTCTTTGTTGTCAGGTTTCACTCCAAAGCTGTTAATATAAACAACATACTTTAAAATACACTTCTACTAAGAGCCCTGTGAATTAGGTGTGTGACTGGGAGATGAAGCTGACAGAGGCTTAGTGCATTCTGACAAAAGGCAGCAAATTTTAAAAGGTCAAGTTAGTTGTGGTCCTGAGCTGAAAGAACATACTTTGCTGACAGAGAGCAGTGAAAGGACCCAGCTTTACCTTAAAGGTATATTTATATTTATTTATATACTCTTCATACTGAAAGTAGTAGGGTGAGAAAGGCATTTCAAAGAGCCACAGGGGAATATAGTAAGTAGAAAGGGAAAAAATTGGAGGCCAGATCACCAAGCTGGTTTAACTATGAAGTGGACAGAGTGGTGAGGGAAAAAAGGGTGGCCTACAGAAAATTCAGGAGAACAGCAGGGGGAAAAAGATGAGGAAGAATAGCTGAGGCTGGCTAGGATGGCAGGAAGGGAGACATGAGCATGCTAAAGCACAGAAAGAGCTGCATATAGCTGAAGGGATAAAGTAGGGGAAGAAGGCCTTCTTTCACTACATAAGCAAAAAGAGGAACAAAAATTAAGGTATGGTTAGGCTAAGCAAGGGGGGGTGGATGGTTAGATGAAGACGTGAGCAAAGCAGAAGTATTAAATGAATACTTCTGCTCTTTTACAAGAGAAAATGATGGATCAGTGCCACATGGGGGGATGGGCCTGGGGGGCTGACATAGTAATAGAGATTAAAAGAGTGAGGAAGTCGCTGCTGCCACTGAAGGTGGACTACTGTCTGGGACCTGACGGCATACACCATATGATGCTGAAAGAGCTAGCGGAACAACTGGTAGAGCTGCTGGCTGTTCTCTTCAATAAATCTCTGGAGTTGGGCATGGTACCACTTGAATGTAGAATGGCACATGTGGTGCTCCTTCACAAGAGTGGAACCAAGGAGGACCCGGGGAACTATAAACTGGTCAGCGTGACCTCAATAGTATGTAAACTCATGGAGACCATTCTATAGGAAACGATGGTGAAATACATTGAGGAGTATGGTCTACAGGACAGAAGGCAGCACAGGTTTGTGGCTGGTAGACTGTATTGAATGTACCTGATCGAGTTATTTGATATGGTCACAAGGGGTAGACAGAGACCAGGCAATGGACATCATATACCTGGACTTTAGCAAGGCCTTCAATTCTGTACCACACAAGAGGCTGATAATAAAATTAATGGATCTAGGGGTGGGGGAGAAAATGGTGAGGTGGGTACACAATTGGTTGAGTGGCAGAATCCAGAGAGCAGTGGTGGGGAAGAGTTCTCCAGCACCAAGGAAGTCACCAGTGGGGTCTCACATGGATCATTGCTGGGGACAGTGTTGTTCAATGTCTTCATAAGTGACATTGGAGAAGGCATTAAAGGCAAGATGTGCCTGTTTGCAGACAACACCAAACTCTGTGGGAGGGTGTACACAAAGGAAGAGATACAGGACCTGAGGGACAACCTTAGTAAGCGCAAGAGATAGTCAGGAATCTGGCAATTTGACTTCAATGCCAAAAAGTGCGAAATGATGCACATAAGGGCCAGAAATCCTAGGACGGAGTATTACCTGGAGGGGTTCAGATAGCTGCTTCAGATGAAGAAAAGGATCTTAGGGTGGTGATTACTAGAGACCTAAAACACACCAGAAGTATAGAAACATAGAAACTGTAGGCAGATAAGGACGGATAGGCTCATTCAGTCTGCCCATAAGCCCTGTACTGATTACGGCGTCTGACCCTCCCTCTGCTTTACCTGTTTGGCTCCCCTATGCCTGCCCCATACATGTTTAAATCCAACCACAGTGCTTGCTCCCATGACCTCCTATGGCAGACCATTCCATGCATTCACCACTCTCTGTGTGAAGAAAAACATCCTTGGATTTCCTTCCATTTTTTTCACTCTATTTATCCTCTCCAACTCTGGACCTCTCTCAGGCCTCTTCTCCCACCATCTTGCTCTACCACCTGCCATGTTCCCTGCCATCTTCAAGGATGTTACAAATCCTCCCTGGGCCTGACCAAAGGAGACCGAAGGGGCAGTGGCAGGGAACCGGCATTGGGCATGTGGTGGTGGCACTAGAAGGGCCGTCACCCATCCCAGCTGGGAGGGCTTTATTTTTCCTTGTGTAGTCCCCCGAGAGCCCTCCCCACCCCCAGTGCGTGGGTTCACTCCTGATGCTGCGGTATACGACAACCCTGCCTACATCAGCCACATGGTGTATGTGTAGTCCAGTGCTTCTGCAGTGTCCCCAGTCTCCACCGGGGGCCGCTGGAGCTCCAGACAGTCCCATTGCCTCCCCCCCGGAAAGGAGAGCAGCCCAGTGGGCGCACAATCCTCTCCCTTCCCTGCTGACCCCCAGCACAAGAGCTCGCTCCCGAACTCGGGTTGCCAGCGTGGCACAAGGTGTGGCGTTCAGAAGCTCAACCCTCAGCACCACTGGGCCAGCTTTCCCATTCCCTCTTAACCTGCCACCTTTCAATTACATGTCATGCCCCCTCGTTCTTGTATTCCTCCTGTATTGGAAGATGTCTACCCCCTGCATCTTGTTTATGCCCTTGAGATACTTGAAAGTTTCTATCATGTCCCTTCTCTCCCTCCTCTCCTCCATCGAGTACATATTGAGGTCTCTTAATCTCTCCTCATAGGTTTTGTGGTGTAAGCCCTGTACCATCTTAGTTGCCCTTCTCTGAATCATCTCCAGCCTGTTAATGCCCTTTCGAAGGTGCAGCCTCCAGAACTGCACACAGTACTACATGTGAGGCCTGACCAGGGTTTTTTATAACTTCATCACTACCTACCACCGTCTGCTGGTGATACCCCTGTCTATGTACCCCAGCATGCCATTGGCCCTCCATGCTGCCCTTGTATTTTGCTTTGACATTTTCAGGTCATTTGAAATAATAAACCCCAGGTCCCTTTCTTCCTTTGAGATTGTCAGCAACTCCTCCCACCCCATTCCGTAGCTCTCCCCAGGGTTTCTATGCCCCAGGTGCATAATTTTACATGTCTTTGAATTAAACCTCAGCTGCTACTCCTCAGACAATTGCTAAATCTTCCCCAGGTCCTTCCTTATTTTCTCCACCCCTTCTGGAGTATCCACCCTGTTACAGATCTTGGTGTCACTTGCAAACAAGCAGACCTTTCCTTCCAGCCCCTCTGCAATGTCACTAATGAAAACATTTAACATGACTGGCCCAAGGACTGATCTCTGAGGTACCCTGCTGGTCACCCCCTCTCCCCAGATTGTACCCCATTTACCACCACCCCCTGCCTCCTGTCTGTTAGTCAATTCCTAACCCAGTTTACCATCTTGTCTACCATATCCAGAGCACCTGTTTTGCTAACCAGCATCTTATGTGGGACTGGTTTACAAAATGGGTAGTCTGGGCATGGTACTCAATATAAAAAAAGCATCAGTGAAGGTTAACAGGATGCTGGGGTGTATTGTAAGAGGATTTAGTAGTAGATGGGCAAGTCATGTTGCCATTGTACAGGTCATTGGTAAGGCAACATTTAGAATGTATGGTAAGGCATTGCATCCAAATTGGAAGAAAGACATCAGCATACATGAAGGGTCTAAAGGAGAACAACCAAGGTGATCAAGGGGCAACAGAATAGGTCCTAAGAGGAGAGGCTGGAATCCCTAAGTATGTACTCTCTGGAAGAAAGGAGGGAGAAGGGTGAAACGATACAGATCTTCAAACACTTGAAGGGGCTAAACAGAGTGGAAAGAGAAGGTCTCTTTAAAATGAGTGACAACAGAACCACAAGGGGGCATAGCTTAAAGTTGAGGGGAGATGTTAAGGAGGGATGTTAGGAATCATTTTATATGGAGAGGGTTGTGGCCGTTTGGAAAGAGCTGCCAGAAGAGGTGGTCTCAGTAAAGATGGCGGTGGCCTTTAAGAAGGCTTGGGAAAAATACATAGGGAACCCATAGGACCTAGGTGAGGGAAGGGATGATGTGGAAAGGGAGGGCATGGTCATTGGTATAAGCCATGAACTCTGCATCCCTTACTGAGCAGATACGATAGACCAGTTCAGCCTTCTTCTGCTGGCTTTTTTCATATGTTCATCAGTGGTAAGAAAAAAAGAGGTTCTTAGGCAGTGTTTAAGAATCTTAACTTGTCTTTAAAACTGTAACAGGTGGTGTGGAGGAAACTTGCTTGGCAGATTAATCTGGGGCTGAGGAGATCCAGGAAACCCTGTGAATCAGGTGTATAATTGGAGGATGGAGCTGACACAAGTTTAGTACTTTCTTGCAAGAGCACTGCAAAAGCACTTCCATTCTAATGTGTCCAGCATGTTTGTGCCCCAGCGAGTGAGTGAAACAGGTAACTGGCATCATAGGCATTGGCAGGCATCAGCAGAAGGAAATGGAGAAGCAGGGAGCTCAGCCAGTTGACTAAGGTTATACACCCATTCACTACTGTGTAACAGCCACTACTGGAAAGGGTGGAACATCAAAGGTAGGCCAAAACTGGGAATAGGAAGAACACCAATTTAGGGTAGGAGTATAAAAAGATTTAAACAAAGCACAGGGGAACACCAACTGAGACAAATAAAAAAGGGGAAGACTGGAAACACCCTATGAGGGGTAAGGGTACAACAGTGTTTCCAGGTAACACAGGGAGAATAGAAGTTCAGAATGCTGGGGGTGGTGTGGTGGAATGGCTGTGTGGTTGCAATTTTCAGAGAGACCTTCTTTAGACTGCAGTGCCGCCCCATCTGCACATATCTCTCTGAGTTGAGGGAGGTGGTCACTAGACTCCACTCTAAGTTGGCTGGGATTTTGGAGACCTCTTCCCCCACCCAGGGGCCACAGAGTCTGTCACTGTTACCTCACAGGATGCCAGGAAGGAGGAATGGCTGTACTATGGTGGGATCTGGAAGGATACGGTGGTGGGACAGAGGCACATTCCTTGACAGGTACCACTACATCATTCCTGCTCAGCTCTGGTGGGGAGAGACTGCCAGGAGGATGCACCCACGGTAGGTACCAGGGAGGATGTGGGTGCCATCCATAGTGGAGACTCAAGGAGGGTGATAGAAGATCCCAGAGGAGAAGGAAGCAACTTTTGGTGAGGGACTCGATTATGAGGGGGGATAGATTTTGGAACACCAAAGGTGGGGAGAGGCAGATTAGGTGGCTTTATGGTGAAATGTCCCACAGAGATGGGCAGCTGATCCTGAAGATAACTAGGGCAGCAGAATGGGAGGGACAGCTAGATGTAATTATCCACCTGGAGGCTAATGACCTAGATAGGGATGGGGATGGGAGAGTTCAGGGGAGATTAGTGAGCTGGGGAGGGTTTTTAGACAGGTAGCTCACTCAGTGGCTTTCATTGAGGTGCTCACTGTCAGTGACCGGCAGAGAGGAATCTCCACACCAGGAGTTTCAACTCAAAGCAGAATGAATGGTACAGGGAAAAAGTGTTTGGCAACATTGGAACTGGTGACCCTCCTGGGAAGATAAGGGCCTATACAGGGGTGATGGCCTGCATTCATCTGGGAGGGAAAACACAGTCCTTAGTGGATGGTTTAAATGTTACTTCAATGAACATTTAAACTAGCCAAGGTGGGTGGCAGAATGAATCAAGGAGGAAAAAACTACCCCCCACAGGCTGAAGTAGAGATTAAGAAGAACCCGATGGCAGAAGAATCCCCCAAGGTGCAAATTAATGAAAGAAGCAGAGTGGTAGAGATAAATGGGGAAGAAAACTAGAACATTATATAAAGTGATAGGGGAAGGGGGGCAAAAAGGAAAAAAGAGGGGCAACAAGCAGAGTGGAAACAAAATCTGGAAGGCCATGTGTGTGAATGCTTGAAGTCTAAGAAATAACATTAGAGGCCTAGAGGCCATCATGGCAGAGGCTAACCTGGATATTGTGACCATTACTGAGTCATGGTACATTGAAAACCATGACTGGGACATGCCTATACCAGGTTATACTCTGTTCAGGGAGGACCGGGTGGGAAGGAAAGGAGGGAGTATGGTGATTTATGTGAGGGAAAGCTAAAACTGACAAAGATACAGAGAATAAAGAGGGAGGCGGAGGTACTGTGGCTCACCCTTGAGACAGAAAATAGAGCCACTATTCACACTGGAATGATCTACAGACCTTCAGCATAGGGGAAGGGATTAGAGAAGAAGCTGGTGGAAGCCAACAGCAAGATGGCAGAAAAAGGGGAGCAGTTGTTGGTGGGGGACTTCAACCTGAAAAATGTAGATTGGAGCCTCCCAGCAGTGGCTTCAGCCAGAGGCAGGGACAACATGGATTCTCTGAAGGAGTCATTCCTCATGGAACTAGTCAGAGAACCTACTCATGATTTGGCAATACTGGACCTGGTACTCACTAACAGGGACATTATTGCAGATGTCAAGGTGGGAGGCCACCTGGGGACCAGCGATCACCATATGGGTGGTTCAGTATAAGGATGGCTTCAGAATCAAACCATACAAGAATGAGGGTCCTGGACATCAGGAGGGCAGATTTTATAAAGATTGTTGAATGCTTCAGGACTGACCTGGCGGGGGGGATGACCTTGGTGGGGTCGAGGAACAGTGGGTGAAGCTAAAAGGAAACATAGTAAAGACAACAAAGCTCTGCGTCAAACAAGTGAGCAAAAACAAGAGAAACATAGACTTTTACGGCAGATAAGGACCTTTTGGCCCACCTAGTCTGTCCATTTCCCTACCTAGAGGATAAGCGGCAGATCCTATTTAACCAACAGCCTATTTCTTCCTACCCCCCACAAAAATTGCCTTATGTCTGTCCCTTGCATTCTTGAATTCTCCCACAGTTTTATGCCCCACAACCTCCTCAGGAAGGCTTTTCTATGCATCCACTGTGAAAAAATACTTCCTCAGATTGCCCCTGAGCTGTCCCCCCCTCTATCTTCAAATTGTGTCCCCTTGTTCTTGCACATCTCTTTTTCTGAAAGATGCTACCCTCTTGGACTTTGTTGATTCCACTGAGGTACTTGAATGTTTCTATCATGTCCCCCCCTCTCCCTCCTTTCCTCAAGGGTATACATATTAAGCTCCTTTAGTCTCTCCTCGTATGGCTTCTCTTGTAGACCCTGCACCATTTTATTTGCCCTCTCTGAACTGCCTCCATCCTGTCTATGTCCTTGCAGAGATGGGGTCTCCAGAACTGGATGCAGTACTCCAGATGGGGTCTCACCAACTGTCTGTACAGGGGGATAACAACTTCCTGTTTTCTGCTGGTGATGCCTCTCCCTATACAACCCAGTATCACCCCAGCCCTCCCTACCGCCTTCTCACATTGCTTGCCAACCTTAAGGTCATCTGATATGATTACCCCCAGGTCCGTTTCCATTTTTTTTGTTGTTACCACCTCCCCCCCCCATTGTGTAATCTTCCCCTTGGTTTTTGTTTCTCAGGTGCATTACTTTGCACTTCTTTGCATTGAATCCAAGCACCCATACTTCTGACCATTCCTCCAACCTTGCCAAGCCCCTTCTCATCCTTTCCATGCCTCCTTGTGTATCAACCCTGTTGCAGATCTTAGTGTCATCTACACAGAGGCATACTTTTCCTTCCAGTTCCTCTGCAATGCCACTTATAAAGACACTAAAAAGGACTGGACCCAGTACTGAACCCTTCGGTATCCCACTAGTAACCCCTCTTTCTTCAGAGTGGGCTCCATTTACAATTACCTTATGTGTCCTGTTGTTCAGCCAATGTTTTACCCAGGCTACCACCCTGGGACCCACTCCCAGGCTGGTTAATTTGACTACTAATCTTTTGTGTGGGACTGTGTCAAATGCTTTGCTAAAGTCTAGGTAGGCCATGTCCACAGCCCCTCCTTGGTCTACTACTTTGGTCACCCAGTCAAATAAATCAATTAGATTCATCTGACATGACCTTCCTGCTGTGAACCCATGCTGCCTTGGATCCTGTGCCCCACTGGCCTCTAGGTAATCAACAATTCTTTCCTTCAGAAGTGATTCCATCACTTTCCCTACCACATAGGTCAAACTGACAGGTCTGTAGTTTCCTGCCTCTGTCTTGGTCCCACTTTTGTGAAGGGGAATCACATCAGCCTTCTTCCAGTCCTCAGGTACCACACCATTCTTCCATGATTTTTTAAAAAGGGTAGTCAGTGGTGTCACTAGTTCTCTGCTTAATTCTTTTAGAATTCTGGGGTGAATTCCATCTGGCCCCATTGCTTTGTCCACCTTCAGTTTTAGGAGTTCTTTCAGAACCCTTTCTTCTGTGAAAGGACTGGGATCGACCCCTCTCTCCAGAGTGCTTCTGTTAATTGGATTAGGCACCTCCTCCACTTCCTCTTTTGTGAATACTGAACAGAAATATTCATTCAGATCCCTGTTTTTCCACTGTCACTCTCTGCCCACCCACCATCCATTCTATTCAGCCTCACTATCCCTCCCTTTGTTTTTCTACGCTCCTTGATATACCTATAAAAGGTTTTATCCCCCTTCTTTTTTTAATTCAAATTTTATTAACATATTTTCCACAATAAGAGGCAGTTAACATGAACAATAAAACAAGAATACAGCAACTTATTATGTTAAAACTGCCCCTCCCTCCCCTTCCCCCATACAGCAGTAACATGTCAGTATGTAACATAAGTTCAAAACCATTATACAAAAGTATACAAGGCTATTTGCTCTGAAACACTACTAAGTCTGGGCAGCTAGAATTAAAGAATGAAGGGGATCCCATATTTGAGTATAAGCACATAGTCTGTTGTGAAGACTGGCAATAGCTTTTTCCATACGCAGGTTCGCTAGGATTTCATTCACCCATTCCTGCAATGTCGGAGTAGACTAGTCTTTCCAGTGACATAAAATAAGCTTCTTGACAGATAGAGCTATCACAGAAATATGAAACCTTCTCACTTTGACTCTAATAGAGGACATGTCCCCTAGGAGACAAATGTCAGGTGTGAAGTACTCCTGCAAACTCAGTATAGGAGCCAGGAAAGCTTTGATAGAGTCCCACAACAGGGAAATTTTGGGACAGGACCAAAATATGTGAAGGAGTGTTCCCTCCCCCCGGGAACATCTAACACATATGTTTGAGTCCAACAGACCCCATTTCTTTAACTTAACTGGAGTATAATACATGTTGTGTAAAATGTGATATTGCATAAGACGCAACCTATCTTGGGAGACAAATTTATGGCAGAATCTCCACAAAGCCTGCCAATTAGGGAAATATTGGGGAAATATGGAACTCCAGAACCTCGTCGGTCCAGAAGAGTCCCCATATCTTCTGTGAAACAAAGCTTGATATAATTTGGATACAATACCCGAAGATCCAAGTAGAGAAGAGAATTTTGGGATCAGGGCCCCAACCTTCTGATTGGGAGGGGTATTGCCTATCACTGTTGTGAGTAGGTGCCTTCTGTGTACTGCTTTGAAATGTGAGAATGCCGGGATACTAAATTTCTGAATAAAATCACCTGCAGACAGTCATTGCCCCTCCTCATCCACAAAGGAAAATACTATCCCGTCGCCCAACTGGGGCAACCAAGTGCGGGAAATCTGCTGCTTGTTCATAGTGAAAGATGGGGAGTTCCAGATGGATTGGGCCAGATCTAATTGGGGGGTATAGCGCAAAAAGGAGCAAGGTTGTGAGTATACCTTTAAAGAAGTGGCAAGTGTGGGACACTTCTCGGCTCCATGCACCTGAGACATTTTTACATAGAACAGAGTTAGGGGATCCAGATTCATAGACCGAATTGAGTCCAACTCTATTCTAAGCCATGTCAGCTGCACCTTTTCGGGACCCGGACATACCCATTTCAGACATTTTGCCAAATGGCTAGCCCAATAATATATAGCCAAGTGAGGAATCCGCAAACCCCACTCAGATTTTGAAGCAGCCAGCTTATAATAAGCCAGTCGGGGGTATTTGTCAGACCAGATGAACTTGGTGAAAATACCGTGCAGTTTCTTAAACCAGGACAACGGGATAAAAGTATTGAGGAGAGATAGGGGGTAGAAAATTCTTGGGAAGATATTCATCTTGATTATGTTAATCCAGTAAGGTTACCACCTACTCGGTTTTTGACCGAATGATTTGGTTTTCTAGGTCCAGATTCTGTTCTCCTGTTTTCACCATTGCAAATTCGGTTTTTATGGTGGGTCAAGCCGCACCTGTTAGATTCCCCACTAACTGTTTCATTTTCTTCTCATCTGACTGTAAGCAAGTGTCTGACATTTCGGTGTGCTTGCTTGCTTGCAGTGCATGCTAATCAGGAAGTGCCTTCAAGAGCAGGGCACTTAAAGAGCCAAATGTGTCCCTGTCTGCTCAGTTGTCACCTTTAACTTCACACCAGCAAATTGGAAGATTATTCATGGGAAGGGTAAAGAATACCACCTTAATTGACACCTTCATTTTTCTGAAACCAGACAGGCACCACATTAGGATAGCTTCCTGTCCCAGTATGGACTGTACAGTGTGTTTCAGAAACTTTACCTGCTAATCCAGTTTTATTCAGAGGTAGTACTTTTTCAGTCATTTTGAATGCTCACATGCTTGTAAAACAGATTCTGTTAAATCCTTCACCATTTTACTTGCATGGTCAGATTACAAACATATTCTGATGTCATGAAGACCTTTGTTTGTATAACAGTCAGTCGGAGGTGTGTAAAGTAGGGATATTAAGACCATTAACAGCAAATCAAACTAATCCTTTCCAGGCTGCATTGTGAGTATGATCTTTGACTGCTGTGATAAGGAATACTTTTATACCTTTAAATGTTCAACATTTTTTCTTTTAGGGTCTGTCCTATATTTTAATATTTGTTACCCCTTTTGTTGTTAAATTAATAATCTAATATTTTATTTAATTTCTAGCAATACTATGACTCTCTCTCCTCAGTAGTTATTGCTGTCAGTTTTCATGCTACCTGGATATTCCAGAAGACCAATCTAGGCCTTTCAGATGAACAGCACAGAATAATGTGGCAAATGTCATGCTAAGCTACAGAAATCAGAAAAGGAAGAGAGAGAGCAGTAGCTGATGAGATGACAGGAACACAATCTAGATTTGATAGCACTACAAATTTAGGCAATTTATCAAACATTTTTTAAAACATTATTTTTTTTTTTTACCAGAAGAGATACACTAAGCTAAAGCTTGTTTACAGGTGCAACCTGGGAGCACAAGAGAATTAAGTGATTTGTGTAGGGTCACAAAGTATGCAAGTTTGGGCTGTAGGATTCAAACCCTAGTCTCCAGAATTGCAGCTCAGAGCTTTAAACCACTGCGCTATACTGCCTCCACGCTATATATCACATATCATGCTATCTGCTATGTATGACTGACATGGAAAACAAAATAGGGTATTTAACAGCATAGAATAGTTCCTACCACTTTTAAAAACTTCTCTGACATTGCAAATAACTTTAGAGTAGGAGCAATGGAGGGACAGTAGCACATCTTAAATGGCAGATGATATTTGTAATTACATCTTGTCCACCATTACTGGTGTAGTTTATTTATTTATTGAAAGAGTTTTACCAGAAAAGGCCACCTGTTCCAAAATAGCCAGTTGTCAGAGGTGTGCTTGTAGTCACTCAATTTGTCAGCTAAGCTGTGTACACAGGATGGAAAGTCCTCTGAACCCCCTCTCTAACCCCACCAAATGTTAACATACACCAAAATTTAAAATATTGAAATCTAAATCAAATAAACCAAAAATAATAATCATGATATAATTTAAAGAAGTTGAACACAATGTTATTTCAGCAGCAATTCTGAATAAATCAAGTGAATCAGAGTCTAAGCGATGCCCTCATTAGTCATAAAAGGGGCGGGGTTAGGGGTGGAGTTTGGGGGTGTGGTTTAGTATTTGGTTTTCATCTCATCCAAAGGTGGCAACCCTATAATCCAGCCCCATCGCGAGATAGGGAGCTTAGACCATCTGTCAAGATCCTGAATTATAAGCTGGGAAAGGGGCTCCAGATTTTCCATAAACCATACCTAGGGGTTGCGAATTAGTTTAATGCCCAGATATTTTAGTGTCCTGGGGCCCAACATAAACCTAAGGGGGTAATATCAGTCTTGAATGTCTTGTGATTTAAAGGGAAAAAGGAAGATTTGTTAGCATTTAGTTTATAGTTGGATAGGGCGCTCAATTTAGCAATTTCACCCAGCAGAACCGGGATGGAAGATATCGGGTGGGATAAGTACACAAGGAGATCATCCACGTATGCCGTGATCTTAACCTCATGATGCCCGACCCAGATGCCTTGTATTTCCGCATTACTGAGAATGTTTTGAATGAGAGGTTTGAGATACAGGTTAAATAAATGGGGAGAAAGGGGACAACTCTGTCTGGTACCTGAATGTAATGAAAAGGACTTGGAAAATGCACCATTTCCAGAAATCTTTGCTGTTGGAGTTTTGTATAATGCACCGATCCAGGATATAAAGACAGGAGAAAAGTGGAAGGCCTCAAGAACTTGGAACAAAAAGTTCCAGTTCACACGATCAAATGCCTTCTCGACATGCAGGGAGACCAGCCCAGTAGGAAATGCAGCATCCCTGGAGAGCGAGAAGACATGAGAGAGGGTGCGCGCAGTTGGTCTGAGGACGGATGTCCCTTCATGAATCCAACCTGGGCCATACCTGTTTTATCCCCCTTCTTAACCGAGTTGGCTATCTTTTCCTCAGTTTGTGCCTTTGCGATTCTGACCACCTTCCCTGCTTCCTTCTGCCTTAACTGGTACAGTTCTCTGTCCTGCTCCTTCTGTGTTTCCTTATACTTCGTAAATGCTATCTTTTTTCTCCCTAACCTTCACCGCCACCTCTTTTGAGAACCATAGTGTCTTTTTTTTTCATTTTGATTTGTTTATTTGCTTCACACAAAGGCTTGTTGCCTCTGTGATGGCAGTTTTATTATTTCCCCATTGTTGCTCCACCCCTCCTTCTAGCCTGTTTGCTAGTTCTTTTCTAAGGCACTCTCCCATCTTGCCAAAGTCAGCCCTCCTGAAGTCCAGAACCCTCACTGTTGTATGGCTTGACTCTGTAGCTGAGTTTATCATGAACCACACTGTTTGGTGGTCACTTGTTCCGAAATGGCTACCCACCTTTAGATCTGAGATCCTCTCACTGTCCCCATTTGAGAGTATGAGGTCTAAGATTGCTCCCTCATGAGTAGGTTCCAAAACTAGCTGTCTGAGGCATGCCACCTGAAGGTCATCAAGAATGGCCCTGCTTTTGGATGTGGCTGCAGCAAAGGTGCTCCAGTTAACATCTGGCATATTAAGGTCCCCCATCAACAGTATCTCCCCTTTCGCTGCCATTCTAAGTATGCCTTCTGTCATATCCTTGTCCATTCCCTTCCCCTGACATGGGGGTCTGTATACAACCCCTGTGCAGATTGTGATGCCATTTCCAGTCACTAAGGTGACCCACAGTGCCTCCTCTCCTTCCTGTTTACTCTTTTGTTCAGTTGCTTTTATCCCTTCTCTTACATAGAGAGTTACCCCCCCTTCTGTCCTCCCTGTCTCTCCTGTAGGTTGTGTACCCTGGTATATTAACATCCCAGTCATGGTTCTCTGTGTACCATGTTTCAGTGACTGCTACGATATCCAGGCATCCCTCTTCCATCAAGGCCACCAGTTCAGGGAGCTTGTTGCCCAGACTACAGGCATTGGTACTCATTACTCTCCATTTCTTGATGGCCTTACCCCTTTTTGCCCCGTCCCTGTTCTTATTGTATTAAGAGAAAAAAGAGACAGCTCTGGTTCTCGAAAGAGGTGGCTGAAAAGGTAAAGGCCAAAAGGGTAGCATTCATAAGCTATAAGATGATACACAGGGGGGAGGATATGGAAGTGTATTAATGGAAATAGGCAAGCAGGGAAAGCAGTAAGGAGCACAAATGTGCAAACTAAAGAGAGAATAGTCCAGAAGGTAATGAAAGGGAACAAGACACTTTTTAGGTATGTAAGTGAAAAGAAGACCAGTGGTTAGATTGTAAGGTTAAAAGGGAAGTGGGGGGGGCTGTGCAGAGGGGAACCAGGAAAAGGTAGACATCCTGAACACTTTTGTTCAGTGTTCCCAGAGGAAGCAGAAGAGGAGGGATGGCAAAAAAGTAACAGAAGCTTTGGTGGGAAGGAGAAGAATACTAGTCCTGTTTTGGAAGTGAGAGACCTGAAAAGACTTACTAATCTGAAGGTGGATGAAACAATGGGGCCAGATGGGGTTCATCTAAGGGCATTGGGGGAGCTCAGACAAATACTGGCTGCACCTCTGACAGCTTTTTATAACAACTCACTGTAAGCAGGAGTGGTTCCAGCGAACTGGAGAAGGGTTAATGTGATCCCACTACACAAAACTGGTAGCAAGGAGGAAGCTGGCAATTATAGGCCAGTCAGCTTGACATCGGTGGTGGGAAAGTTAATGGAATCACTGCTGAATGTATGGATTGTGGAATATCTTGAATCCAGTGGGTTATTTGACCCGAGGTATCATGGTTTGGGGGTGGGGGGAGGTCATGTCAAATGAATCTAATAGATTTCTTTGACTGGATGATAAAGGATTTAGAAGAGGGCAGAATGGTAGATGTGGCCTGCCTAGATTTCAGTAAGGCTTTCAACACCATTCCACATTGGAAGCTAGTAACCAAGCTATGTAGCTTAGGAGTGGGTCCAAAAGTGGTGAACTGGATAAGAAATTGGTTAGGGGACAAGTGACAGAGGGTGGTGGCAAACAGAGTTCACTCCTAGGAAAGGACAGTGACCAAAAGGGTACCTAAGGGATCACTGCTGGGACCAATCCTCTTTAATTGAAGGGCCCCACCTGTAGTTCAGTGGGCAGGGATGCCCTTCTACAAAACACCAACAAGCCCAGCTGCCTACGCTTAGCAGTCAAGTTTGATGCTGGGCCGGGCGTGTGGTTTCTGCATGCTCACACTGCTTTTCTCTGCCTGCTAGTGTCTTTCCTTACCTGTTCTGGGCTCCACCTTTTCTTCCGGTTTCCTTGCTGTCCACGGCTCTGCCACTCCCGCATCCCTCTCTCTCTTGCCGTTTTTTTTGCTGGTGCCCCCCCATTCCTCTTCTTCCCTCCTTCCCTTCCTCTCCTGTTCTTTTGAAGCTTTTTTTTTTTCTTCTTCTTCTTCTTCTTTGGGGACCTAAGACTTTTGGGACTAACTGCCATGCTATTTTGCTTCGGGGGTTGAGTCCACCCAGCTCCTCCGACACACTTCCTCCACAGCCTGGCCCCGTCATTAGCATCCATCAGTGTACTGCTTTCTGATAGTTGGTTCCTAGGACATTCTGGACCTCCTGGCTGCATTACTGGATTCTGCATTCTGTTCTTCTGCACAGTATATTCATTTTAACTTGGTGCTGACATAGTGGGCTGCATTCCTCACTGGAACCATTTTTCCTATTTATATCAAAGCTGTACGGCTTTGCATTGTGCTTAAGTCTTCTTGCCTGACCTTTTCAGGTCCCCTGGAAGCTACTTCGATTTACTTATTTTGGCTGACAGCACCTACATGGGATTCCTGTTTAGCCGCTAACTTGTTATGGTGCCAACATGGGGCATCTTCTTATTTCTTACTCCTGCACATTTTGCCACAGTCCTGCCATAACTTGGCCTCACCTACCTTTTACAGACCTATATATTAGTGTGCTATCTAAGCCTCTATCACCGGCTATGGCATCGCCGGCCCCAGCTGAGGGACCTGCTCTGGTTCCTCCTGTCCATAGAAAACATGCTGCAAAAACCAAACATTCACTGAAAGACTGGACCATCCCTCATCTGATGGCTGAATTGAAGAAACTGGGTGTCTTTTTCCATGCTCATGCCAAGAAACAGGAATTGTATGACTTATTACTCGACCATCAATGCATGGTTCCCCTGCACCACCAGCTCCTCCTTCGAGTCCCAATGTGGGTGCCTTTACTGAATTAAAGGACATCCTTTCTCTACTTGCTACATCTGTGGCTGATGTTTCCAATCGGCTTGCTGTGCTTGAAAACCTACACGCTCCCCTTCCTGTGCTGCCTCCACAGTCCCCAGTGCCAGCTCCACCTCGGATGTTCCAGCTGTCCCAGCTGTTCCTATGCCTGCTCCAGCTCCTGCTCATGAGCCTATACCTCCTGTACCCATTCTTGATGTTCCTTCCATGCCAGGTATGCTTGGTTCCAGCTACTCCATGCCAGCAGTGTCTCCAATTCATCTGGTGACTAGTCATCTCTGCAAGGATATACTTGACGGGTAAGATGTCAATCTCATTTCACTGCTTATTTCCTCCCATGATATCATAGAAAACAGGGTCATATCTTGTGGTGACATTTCTGTCGTTTTACATTCCAAGGTTACTAGACTATCCAAAAAGTTAAACATTCCAGAATTTGTTTTGGCATTTAGCCTCTACAGTGCTATCCTCTGTTCCACCTTTCCTACTCACAGGGAAGAACTGAATGTCTATCTCTACCTGGTGGTTGATCTTGGCATCCACTACGGTGGTACAGTACTCATTTCTTTGATTATCACAAATCCTTTTCTGACAAAGCTGCTGCCGCATTGGCTCACTTCAATGTTCATTTGCACTGGGGCTTCCTCGACAATGAATTATTTTGCTGCCACTTTGCTGGACAAGCACTGACATGTCAACTCTGTGGCTCCTTTTCCCATGCTGCTACCTTTTGCCCCTTGTCCATGCCTGATGCTTCCACGTTTCGTACTCCAAGCACTCTCCCCCTTTTCTCCCATGACAGGTATGGCCACCCTGTCACCTTTATTGCTGCTAGACCTGTTTGTAACAATTTTAACACCATGGGTTGCAATATACATGGCTGTTGTCTTTTGCATGTTTGCAGCCATTGTGGGGACGCTCACTCAAAATCTGTTTACCCTGCCTTGAGGCTTAAGTCCTGACTATTCCAGCATCCCTCGACTACCATCAATGTTGGGGTTCTGTCCGAACTGCTTACTGGTCACCCTCTTGGCCATTGGTCAAATTTCTTGTCTCAGGATTTACATCTGGATTTTTATACTGGAGTGTGTTCCCTTCCACAAGATTCCTTTGAATGCTCTAATCTGCTTACTGCCGTATGCCAGCCCGACATGGTCAAGACGCTTCTTCAGAAAGAGCTGGATAAAAGTTACCTCACTGGACCTTTCAAACATCTGTCATTCCCCATATTTCGTGTCAGCCCCATTGGTGTAGCTACCTGAAAATTCTCAAGAAAAAAGAGACTCATAATGGACTTGTCAGCTCCACATGCTACTTACGTTCCCAGTATCAACTCTCTTATTCCATGTCAGGATTTTCTCTGGCTTATGCTCGAATGGACAATGCTATTGTCACCATTAAACAACTAGGCAAAGGTGCATGACTCACTAAGGCCGATATTTCGGATGCTTTCAAGTTGCATCCTATTCACCCATCACTCTGGCACCTCTATGGAATCAAGTGGGATGACTCAGATTATTTTGCTGCGTGGCTTACCTTCGGATGCAAAAGCAGTCCAAAATTATTTGATATCTTCTCAAATACATTATGCTGGTTATTAATGAATCATTGCCAAGTGACTTTCGTCCATTTACTTGACGACTTCCTTCTTATCAAACCTCCATCAGTTCCTCCAGCTGCAGCACCTACTTCATTGCGCCATCTGTTTCATCAATTGGCCATACCTATTTCAGAAGAGAAGATGAATATGATTGGTCCCATTACTGAGCTAGAATTTCTAGGCATTACACTTGACTCAGTAGGCATGGAATCCAGGCTTCCTTCTGATAAACTGCTTCGTATCAAGGCCTAAGTTTTGTCCTTTTCAAACCGATCATCCTGTACCAAATATGAGCTATTGTCCTTCCTGGGTTACCTTAATTTTGCTACTCGCATTATCCCACAAGGCCGTGCCTTCATATCCTACTTGCTTGAGTTACTTTCCTCCATTCTGTCTTTACATCATCATATCTCCTTCACTGCTGTTGCTAAGTATGACCTCTCAATATGGTACCTTTTCCTGGATCAATGGAATGGATGCTCCATGTTTTACAAGGATATCTCCCCTGAACAGTCTCCTCATGTATAAACAGATGCATCTCCTTTTTTTTAATTTATTTATTTATTTACTTATTTCTTTTTTTTATTTTAGTCTTTGGTAACCGGGTAAGGCCCACTAGGCACAAGTGCCTGTTTTCAGGGGTGACCTGGGAGCACTGGGCAGTTAAGTGGCTTACTCAGATTCACACAGTATGCAAGTGGAGGTTGTGAGAATCAGACAAAGGTCTGGTCTGCTGGATGTACCAAGCTCTTTCACAGCTCGTTACTCTAACTTCTAGGCCATACTGCCCTTGGATTCGCTGCCATCTTCCAGACTTCTTGGATTTCTTCACCATGGCCCTCTGAATTTCTTCAATTACCTGCAGCTATGACTTCTTCTCCATTATTTGAGATCTATCCTATAGTTGCGGCAGCCTTTACCTGGGGACACCTTTGGTCGTTAACTACTGTATCGATTTACACAGATAATCACGCAAGAGCCAATATCATCAATTGAGGCAGATCATCTTCTCCCACAATTATGCTGTTCTTGTGGAGACTGACATGGCTTTCTCTTATACATAACTTTTGCATATGATGTTTTCACATTCGAGGATATCTCAATCTAGCTGCTGATTATCTTTCCCGTTTTCACTTTCAGGACTTCTGATCCCTGCTACCTTCTGCAGACCCACTAGCTACTCCTGCTCCTCAGTTCCATGCCATAACTGGTAACCTCAAGACAGCTCAAGCCATCATGTGGTCCTCCCTGTCTACCAAGACGCAATCAGTCTTTACTATAGCTTGGAGAAAATATCTGTCATTTTGTGCTATGATGTCCACTCCTGCAATACCAGTTTCCCTGACTAATACACTTGCTTTCACTGCTTACTGCCGTACAACTTGTAAGCTATCTCATTCGACCATCCATGTAGATCTGGCAGGCATTCAGTTCCACTTTTGTCAGTCTGATCCAGCCTCCATTCCCTTCATGTCTCACCCAGCAGTCAAGCTACTACTCACAGGCATCCACAAGTTTTCAATCAAGCGACCTCCTTCCTGTCTACCAATTGATGACATCATATTCAAGAAACTGATCAACTTACCAAGGTCTGAGCATCCGACCTCTCTCTCTCTCTCCAATACTGTTCTTTCAGCAGCTATTTGTCTTGCATTTTACGGATTTCTATGACCAGGGGAGTTCACTGTTTTAGTTTCTTCTACAACTCACTTCCTCAGGGTCAAACATCTTAACAAACATTCTGATCATTATGTCCTTCACCTTCCCTCATCTAAAACAGATAGATTTATGAAAGGCATGGACATACCTTATTTTCCTACAGCCAATGCTTGGTGCCCTGTTCACTTTCTAAACCAGTTGCATCTTCTCCATTGCCATTCTTCACCGGATTTTCCTCTACTACCATCAATCAGGCATCTACCTCTAATGACCGGAGAATTCATGGACTCGGTTCAACTTATACTGCAACGCCTAGGATTTAACCCTGTTGCTTATTCAGGACACTCATTTCGGATAGAAGCCACAACATCAGCATGAAGGAAGAAAGTACCAGCTTATATTATTAAATGTCTAGGAAGATGGACATCATCTTGTTTCGAGACCTACATTCCTAATCCCGAACTAGAGTTACATACTGCTTTTCTTTCCATCTCTTCTTAGTATGCCGAGAAGGAGGGCAACCTGACGGCCATGGTTCCTCAGAGGTTTCCTCCAGTAAAGGTTTTTTTTCCTCTCCTGAGTGCTGCAAGGTACACTCTCTGTGAGTTGGAGGAGGTGGATTCTGATTCTGTTTCTTTGGGCCTTTCAGCTATAAGCTCAAAAGAGAGGGGAACAAGTAAGGCCAAAAACATATGTTACATCAAGCACACAGTGGCATCAAGCATTTCAAAAGCATTTATATCCCCGCACAGTGAATTGAAGGGCCCCAACCATAGTTCAGTGGGTGAAATACCCTTCTACAAAACACCAACACACCCAGCTGCCTACGCATAGCAGTCAAGCTTTCCTCCACCCTCCCCTCCTCCTTCTTCTCCGCCACTCTTCCCATACTTAGGGCCTTTCAGCTATCTGCTCAAAAAAGATGGGAACGAGTAAGGCCAAAAACATATGTTACATGAAGCACACAGTGGCATCAAGCATTTTAAAAGCATTTATATCCCCACACAGTGAATGTCTTTATAATTGACATTGCAGAGGACCTGGAAGGGATGGTCTGCCTCCTTATGGAAGATACAAAAATCTGCAGTAGGGTTAACACTCTGGGTGAGGCGGAAAGGATGAGCAGAGATTTAAGAAAACTCTAGGAGTGGTCATGGTTAAGGCAGCTGGGTTTCAATGTGAAAAAGTGCAAAATAATGCACTTAGGGCACAGAAACCGTGTGACAGAGTACAACATGGGTGTATTGATGACCACCAAGCAGAAAAGAGAACTGGGGGTAATTATGTTTGATAACTTAAAGGTGGCAAGGTAGTGCAAGAAGGCAATAGGGAGGGCTAGGAGGATGCTGCGGTGCATAGAGAGGGGTATCACCTGCAGAAAGAGGGAGGTGGCATTGCCTCTGTATAGATTGCTGGGAAGACCCCATCTAGAGTATTGTGTCCAGTTCTGGAGACCACATCTCAGAAGAACATAAACAAAGTGAAGGTGGACCAGAGGAGGGCAAATAAAATGGTGCATGGTTTGCATCATAAGCCCAATGAAGAGAGACTGAAGGACTTCAATATCTACATCCGAGAAGGGAGAGGGGAGACATGATTGAGACCTTTAAAAACCTAATTTGGGTAAATAAGGTACAGAAGGAAAGACTTTTCAGAATAAAAGATGCTCAAGGACAAGGGGTCATGCTATGAAACTGGAGGGGAGGGTAGACTCAGGGAAGTTGTAAGGAAGTACTTCTTCACAGAAAGAGTGGTAGATGCCTGGAACAGCCTCCCAGAAGAGGTGGTGGGGGCCAAAACTGTAATTAGATTCAAAAAGGCATGGGACAGACAAAAGGGAACCTTATTGGTAGGGAAAGGGGGAGGTAAAGCTGGAGATCAAGTAGGGTCTGTGGTGTTACAGTAGAAAGGGAAAATGGGCAGACTAGGTGGGGCCAAGTGATCCTTATCCGCTGTCAGACTCTATGTTTCTATGTTTTTACAAACAAGGAAATTTATGTAGAAAGCAACAAACATTGCAGCAAAATTAGATTTTCATAAAAAAATTATTGCAGATTTGAACTTCATTCTGTTACATTATAGCATGAGCAAAAATTCAAGTCAAGAGAGGTACATGCCTACTGCCTTGGAGAAATACATGCATAGGCAGGTCATCATTAAGGCCATTAGGAAACAGGATACCAAGTATTGTAATGCAGTAAGCCTCCCATTGGAAGAGTGTCCGAATCTTGGCACTACCTCTTATGCCAAGCTGAAACTTTTCGATGCCCACAAATTTCAAACATACAGTGCAGCAGTCCCTACTTCTGCAAAATGTTTTGCCATGGCATATTAAATATTCTTAGTCCATATTGCAGTTTTGTCTTTTGTTTGGCCAACAGGAGTCTCCACGGACAAAACATAATATACACTACTCATGTAGAGCTACAGTTAATAGACTGTTTAATTTTTATCTTGTTCCATTTCATGGATGGACAAAGGAGTTTGTGTCGTAAGTACTGAAGCACTGGGTGCAGTAACCACACCTATGGTTGCCCACCAGGGGCAGGTAGCCAAGTTTCATTTCTTTTTTCTGGCAAAACAGAGAGAACTGGAACATCTCTGACAATCTTGCATCAACGAAAAGTCACCCTTGTGTGTTTTCAGATAATATCTTTTATTTAGGATCAATGCTTAATATTGCCCAGGGCTGTCTTAACACCGCTCTGATTTTGCTGGATTCAGGATTAAACTGTGTTACAAAAGTTGTCTGCCATTCATTATTGGTGCAGTATTTGCCACTGCCTGATTCCTCTGTAGTATTTCTTCTCTTTCATTATTTTCAGTATGACTGAAAGCTGAAACAATATCATTACTTTGTAATGTCTGTCTTTATATCTTTCAGCCATATCATGACTCTCTTCCCTTTAAAGACTTTATTGCTGGTGCAAGTACGTTTGAGATATAGAAATTGTTCTGTTGGAATGTTGTCAATCACAAAATTAGGATGACAGCCAACTCCCCTTAAAACTGTGTTTTTTGAACTTGGTTTCCTATACATTTATGTTTTGAACCTTGAATCCTTTTTGAATGCAAATCCAGGAAATGTATTTCTTTTTCACTTGCCTCCAATGTAAATTTTAAATGTGAACCTGTTGAATTTATATATTCCTTGAAACTCTGCAACTAATTTATGGGGCCTGTCTAACCATTAAAGTTTTATTAATTTATTTCAGCATTCAGAAATAACCTTTGAGGAAAGTGCACTTTTTCAAAGGTTCCATGTCAAAACAGACAGATTATGCACAAAGTGACAGATATTCAGAAATGCGCCAAAGGCTGGCATAAGTCAGATGTGCCATGGCACAATGGGAGCCATATTCAGAAGTTGTGCCACCACAAATGCGGTAGCACAAGCTGGCTGAATGTGGCAAAGATGCACCATGGCACAAACAGGGATGTTCCGGCACAACCATAGATGCACAGAGCAAACCGGCACTCAAACACAGGGAGCAGCACAAAAGCAAGAGGCCCTGGATACAGCACAAGAAATGCAGTGCCAATGGCACAGGACCCCAGCAGCAGGGCACACCAGTGCACACACCAGTACAGAGCAGGAGGGGACAACGGGCAGCATGGGACGTGGCGAAGCCACCACCAGAGGTGCTCAGCAGCCCACCAACCAGAGCTGGCCACAGGTGTGTGATGGGGCATGCACCAGAACAGCAGCCTAGCACACAATGAGGCCCTGACCAGCAGGGTACAGGTGTGCACACAGGCACCACAAGCCTGCCACAGGTGCCCCCCCTGCAGTCTAACACCATGCTGGTGTAGGTGCACCCCCCATGGCCCTGGACCCAAACACACATGCAACACACCCCCACAGGCAGCAGCCACACCAGGCAGTGCATGAGCCAGTACCCAGGCAGGTGGCCAGAACATATGGGACCAGGAATGCAACAGGGCACTCAGATGGTCACACCCCGGCAGGCCGATATGCCCAGTGGGATAAGTATGCCCGTGTGAGACTCCTCATGCCCATAAATGCACCAGGGTGACACTGAAACACACAACATACCCACCACACCCAGGAGACAGCCCACACTGCAACGTGAAACATCACTGGACATGGCATGGAACAGCAGTGAGCCCAGCCCCCCCATCCCAACAGAGTGTATCAACACCCCTACCACTGCAGCATGACTGTACCTTTCACCTGTAAAGCAGACACGGAGACAGGCATGTAAGGAAATAAAGATTTAAGTATCAGAAGTAAACAAACCAACAGGGGCAGTGACAGGGGAGGAAAGAAGTAGGAAGGGTCCAGGAAAAGGGTATGTACAAGTAGCTGGGGGGCTGCAGGGGAATAGGGAAAGCAAGGGACAGGGCACTAGATACAAAGAAGGGTTAATACCTGCCATGCCTGTCTGGTCCATGCCACATCATCTCCCCTCTCATGGCCGTGGTGGTTCTCTGTATGGACTGCACCATCACCAGTATGCAATACAGCATAGCCAGATTCTGGTGCTGTGTTCCTTCCCATGCTCTTCAGCCTCTTCAGCCATGCCCAGACCTCACACCTAGGATAAGGGACAAGACAGGCAATCAGTGCAAGGCCCAAAGGACCCCCGCCCACCCACAGTGTGTAAAGAACAGTGTGGGCACACACCCCTGGAGTGACCGAAATGGCCCCTCACATGGTAGGCAATGCCAACCATCCACACAGCACACCACAGTGGCACACAGAAGTGGACGATCTAGTGCAGTGTCCACAGGCCTGCAAAGTGAGGGCCATATGGCATATAGCAGCAGCAGCAGCACCACAACACTACCAGTGGAAGCTGTACACATGCCCACCCAACCAACAGCCCATACACGGTGGCCAAGGGATGGCACCCAGTGTCATGCACAATGGACTCTATGGCACACACAGCTGTCCAGGTGCATGGCAGAGGCCACCATGGCTGTGCCCCATTCCCACCACTAGTCCACAATGTCACTGAGAAGGAAGGTGACAATGCTTACCTGCCCCACGCCATGCAGCCAGTGCTGCCAGTTGTCCAACAGGTGGTGCCATCCTGGTCACCTCTGTCTCCACCCTGCCCTCCTACAGTCCTCCAGCCCTGTGGGGGATGATGAGAGGTGGACATCAGTACAAGGTCACACATTTGCTCCCCCCACCTCCCTGCCCGCTGAGTGCTGGGCGTGACCCTGCCAGTCCTGTGGCCGCACGCCAGCAAGGCTGCTACCTGTGCAGCGGCCATACCTGATGGAAGGTACCCCCAGGCTGACAATATACCCCACTGCAGGCCATGCCATGCAGCCATGCCAACACCACAGCATGGCACATGGGCAGAACAACATGTGCACACCTACCTGGCTGTGGCACAGCACCCTGCAGGACATTGGCCTGCAGTCAACACAGGCAATCTGGTGCCCTCTGTTGCAGGTCCCCATAGCAGTGCCTGCACTGCTCTGCCATGCACTGTACCCCTGTCCTCCACTCCAAGGCCCCAGTGACATCCTGCCACACTTCATCCCTGGCCTGCTGGAGTGGCACCTGTCTGAACAGCTGCCCCTCCAATGGCTGCACCACAGCCACCAGGTTCACTAGCTCCACCTCAGACCGGTTCACTGCCCACCTGCACCTTACCTGCCCCAAGATCAGCCATGGAGCCAAACAGGGAAATGTCCATGGAATAGCGCACGTGCCAGCCACATGTGCAGGATGCATGATAGAATGCACTACACAGCAAACACACAGCAGATGGATACATGGTCACTGCACAGGCTGTGGTACAGCCATGGGCATGCACACTGTGCAGTGGCCTGGTGGGGGCATGGGGTCATGACACGGCCTGAGGGTCAGAGGCCGTAACTCCATGCACTGTGCATCAGTGCATGATGGGGGCACTGATTGCATGTGCGATGACATACCAGTGCTGCAGGTGCCATTCCATGGCATGGCGCATGGAGTGCGGGATGCGCCATAGCACTGTGGATAGTGCTATGCACATGGGCACTGCAGCCACATGCACCATGCATGCACCGCCAGTGTGCCACGGAGAAGCTCCAATGCAACCCTATTGTGCGTGGTGCAATATCGCGATATTTGAACACCACATGTAAATGAGCTCATGAGCAAATTCATGGTGCAGTGGGGATCATTAACATATCATTACAATTGTCTGCAGGCTCATTTGCATGCATTGCACCTTAAAAGCACCATGGAATAGCACACGCCACAGACTGGTATTGCAACCTTTCAGGTACATAACTGGCAACATGGAGCATACCGAGGCCATGTCATACAGTACATCAGGGTGCTGCAATCCAAAGTGCTAACACTGACCCACACTGCTGTTCATTTTCACAGGTGGAAGAATGACAGGAGCTGAAGGAGATGACAGCCAGGGGCCTGCTCACAAGTGCAGGCCCAACTTTACTGCCACAGAGAGCAATGCCCTCTATGAGGCCTAATGTATATGTATTGGGAGGGTCTACTCAGTGGTACCATTGGCATGTCACTGGAGCATGCGGCGGGCTGGGTGGAGGTGGCCCAGTACATAAACACCCACGGGCACCACCATCGCACTCCACAGGAGTGCAAGAAGAAGGTTGGGACTGACAGGAGGTGCATTAAGGATAGGGTTGTGGCCATCCGGGGCATCCTGCAGGGTGACCGGTGGTGGGCCAGTGACTGTGCCACCACTGACCACCACGGAGGAGCTGGTGACATCCACCATCAGCCGCATGGCAGTGGAGGGTGGTGGCTTCTAGACAGGTGGCAGCCCCTCACTGCATGGTGAGTATGGCCAGCTGCTAGGCGTGCCTGTTGTGTGCATGATATACAGGTGTGTCCTGGGCCATGCCCACCGCCATGGGCATGTGTGACTGTGGACATGCAGTGCTGCATGGTGGCAGGTAGCACTAGTTGCATGAGGGGTATGGTGATAGGGGTATGGGTGGGGGTCTGGGGGTATGGGGTTGGGGGTGTACAGGGGTGGGTGGGGATGGGAGTTGTATGGGTGTGGGTGGAGGGATGGAGGGGTTGGCAGAGTGTACGGGGGGGCCATGGAGTATGCTGCTCCACTGATGCACTGTTCATGTCTTGCAGCACCAGCACGCCTCTGTGCAGAGGAGCAGGCAGAGGAGGCCATGGACACGGATGCAGGACCCTCGATCTTGATGGGCATCCAGAGCCAAGACAGGCCATGTCTTGGCATTGTCAGCCATGCGGCCTTACATTGCATGGGGTCGGATGACCCCCTGGCTGGGTTCCTGCATGATGACAGCTTGGAGGTGCTGTGTGCGGAGACCCAGTTTGGGGTTTTGTCCAACACCAATGATGACCTAACACTGGTACTGGAGAGCATAGGATAGGTGGTGCCCGACACGCCCCTACTCGCTACACAGGCACCAGCAGGTCCCAGCAGTGTGCCTGCTGCTCCACAGCCACCCCACCCCCACCGGAGTAGCTGTGTGTGGCACCAGAGCTGTGTCTGGTGTGGGTGGTGGTGGCATGGGGCACTGCCCAGCAGACAGTTGTGCAATGGTAGCAGGACGCAGGTGCCGTTGAGAAGCAGGCCACGGTGCCCAATGCCGATGCGCCAGGCAACACTGTTCCCCCTGTATGGCCCACTGTGCAGCCTTCACCTGAGCGGGAGTCTGTGCAGCAGTGTACCATGACTCCCCCCCCAGCCTGACACATGGCCCAGGAGGAACAGAATGCCAAGAGGCTGTGGGAGCACACCCAGTTACTGTGGGCCTCTGAGAAGAACCAAGCATTGCTTGCTAGGGAGGTGCATACACTGCGTGCAGAGGTGCGCCAGATGGCTGAGCATCAGGACAGGGGTGAAGAGAGGCTTATGGACAGGCTTACCCAGATGCAGGAAGCCATGACTGCAGCATTGGACCGCATGACCAGTGCCATTGTGGCATCAATGGACCTCATGGCCGGTACCATTGCGGCTGGGTTTGCATCAGTGGTGACCACTGGGCTCAGCCATATGCAGATGACCCCCCCACAGTACTATGTCCACTTCATGGTCCCTGTGTATGGTGACATTGGCACAGCGAATGCCGGGTTCAGATATCAGCATCCCAGACACCCTCGGGGAAGGTCTGTTTGGCTGCCTTGGTACCCCTGGGTAGACTAGGTTGCAATCCTGCACATCAACCCCGGGGGGGGCATCTGACACTCCCCCTGTGGCTAATGCACAGCAGGATTCTGCTTCTTGGCCCCGGCATGGCCACCCACGTTGCTGTGGCAGTCATGGGACTCTGTGGTTGGAGTGATGTGTCTGCTGCCCTGCCCTGCCATCTGCTGTTATTGCCACATGCACACAGAGTGGTGCGCCATGCATGTGGTGGTACGCATGTATGTTGTGCTGCCTTCCCCCTGTGTGTGTGTGTGGACCATGCTGCTGGGATGTGTGGTATGGATGTGATGAGGGCTGCCCAGCACCAGTGTTGCCTGTTCACTGGTGTCATGCTTCTGATCCATACTTTGTCCCTCGCCCTGTGTGCCGGTGGCTGTGTGTGTGTGTGTGTGTGTGTGTGTGTGTGTGTGTGTGTGTCTGCCTGTGCTCATGCCAGTACTGCATGTGTCTGAGTGTGCGTGTCTGTGTGTCAGTGGCTCTGCCATGTCTGTTGTACTCCCCCATCCCTGCATGCATACTGCTGTGCACATCCTGTCCCCTGTGGTGTGTGCTGAGCTGTGTGGGCCATGCCCATGTAACTGTGTACTCACCTTTGTTGTCCATAATGTTCCCTTGTTATCATGTCCCAGTGCCAACGTGCCCCTGCACCATTCTGGGGTCCCTCCTGCTGAATAGGCTCCTGCCCACCGCCATCCAGACCTTCTCCACCATCGTCCCCACTGCTGTCACCCTCATCTGCCTCGACTACTATTCCATGGTCAATGGCCATTTTGTGCAAGATGCAGCAGGCCAGGAATATGCCACAGGCTTTTGATGGGCTGTATTGTAAGGCACCTCTCGATCTGTCTAGGCAATGGAATCACATCTTTAACATGCCAAAGACACACTTGATGATACTGCGTGTGCTGACGTGTGCCTCATTGTATCTGTCCTCCGTGGGGGACAACGGTCACCGGTAAGAGGTGATCAGCCATGGCCTAAGTGGGTATGCACTGTCGCCTGTGTGGCAGATGACATGGTTATCCCTGCACTGTGCTGTGCTGACACCTGCCCCCCTCTCCCACCACACACTGCAGCACCCACACCAACCTCCCTCACCCACCCCTATTGCCGTGGCTCTTGGCCACCCTGGCACACATCCTACTCACCGACAAGGTGGCCCATGGCGATGTCTCCCCACTCAAGCCTTTGGTGCAGTGCAGAGCTTTGCCATATGAAGGCATCGTGTGTACTCCCAGGGTGTGTGGCACAGACATAGATGTGTCCCATGGCATTGCACACCACCTGATAGTTGAAGGATGGGTATTCCTTATGGTTGTAGTATACAGCACCCTCTGGGCCTGGTGGTGTACAGATGCCAACATGGGTGCAGTCTATTGCCCCAATCACGCCTGGCATGCATGCCACCCGGTGGAAGTCCTGCATGTTTGCTGTATGCTCTGCCTGTGTGCTGGGGAAATGGATGTACTCTGAAGCATGTGGCAGCAGAGCATTGAGGAACTGGGTGAGGAGGTGGGACATGGCCGACTTGATGATGCCGGTGGTATCACCCGTTGGTCTTTGGAAGGTTTCTGTGGTGAGCAGGCACATCACAGCTGTCACTTTAGTCTCCACTGTAATGGCATAACTACATTTGGTGGGTTCCTGCATCTCGTCAGTGCACAACTCACAGAGCTGCCTCAGAACAGCTCTGTTCAGGTAGTACTAGCCCACAGTCTCTGTGTCAGTAAAGTTCTCATACATAATCCTGGTACGGTACTATCTGTGTCGGGCATACTGCTGTCAGGCCCTTTGTTGGCCACGCTGCTGTTCCTCCTGCCTTCTCACTCCCCTCATTACGGCGTCCGTCAGGAATGGGCCACTGTCCATTGCTCAGTCACTGGGTCATTATCAGTTTAAAAAATTTCCCTTAACTGTAGATGATGAGAGAATTTAAAAATATGTATTTTTATATTGAAGGGGTTTGGGGTTTTGGTAGAAATAAAATGAAGCCCCTTTCGTAGGACACTGAATTGTTCTGGTGAGAGATGGATATTTGTCATATTTATGACCTTCAGTGTGGGTTCCTTTGTCTGGCGACCACCTCACTGAACCCCCATGGGCATCTGTGACCATAATTTGCTTTCCCTCTGCCTCCTCTTTTTCTGCCTCCTCCTCTTACTTCCTTTGCCTCTAATCAATTTCCTGTTTCCATACATGCTCTGCTGGTCCACTCCTCTAATTGGCCAAAAAAAGAGCCTTCTCATCTGTTAGCTTCATTATCAGACCACATTTCACTTTCCAAATACACTTATCTCACTTTCTAAACACAATTATATATCTACCCTTCTGCACTAAAATCTTTTACTTTTGTATTGGAACTTCTTTATTGGTCCATGCCATGCATGGACTGTGCCCTCCTTGTAATCAGTGTTGACCATCTCATATTTATGTTGTTTATGGCTCTTTAATTCATTACTGAATTTAATGGTTTGCATCTCCATTTTTTCTGTTACATTTGTCAACTGGCCTGATGTATATCCTGGAGTCATTTTTGTGCAAGAAACACATTGCTTTCAGCAGATAGGGAGAATGCCTAAATGCGTCAGGAAATTCAGGCCACATCACCACGTAATCAGCTGTTTTGGTGCATTACAAGCTACCAAAACAGCTGATTGGGTGGTGTCCCCATGGCAACAGCTTCTCCGTCGGCCTCTCACAGTCCCCAGGTAGCTGATGGAAAGTCACTGCCCACCGTTCAGTGTGCCGTCCTGGTGAAACATTTCAATAAATAAACAGAAAGCTGACTGGGGGGGTCCAATCCCCCTGTTGGCATGCACCCTACCTGATTCACTGACAGGGTAGCCCAATCCCTGTCGGCTTGATGCCCCCCCCATTTGTTGTGTGCTGAGGGGGTGCCAAATCCTCCTCGGCTAATGCACACTCCCTCACAAGCACAAGCACAGTGTATGGCCAACGGGTTGCCCAATCCCCATCAGCTCCAGCACCCTCCCAAAAAAGAAGCACCCAGGCATGCCAGCACACTGGGAGCCCACACCAGCATGCAAAAAAGCATCCCATATTGTCTATTTATTTGTAAAATCTGTAAAAACAGAAAACGGTCCCTCGTGATCTTTCATGCACCCATCCCCCAATCCACATCCACCCACTGCACACCCACCTACCACACCCCCCCATCACCCAATACTTACCTCTGGAGCCCAGTGCAAAGATCTTCGGTGGACCGGGAACACGTCTGCACTTTTCAAAGCTGACTGTGAACTGAAGAAATGCCGGTAAGCTGTATAATGGCATAAATGTTTTTTTTTCAACTTTGGTGCATATCTGGGCCATTTTGGGGAATTTTTTCACCAAATTTTCAACATGGGGTTCTTGGGACCCCACCTCAAGAACTCAGTCACTGTCATTTTTTTATTCAGTCCTGAAAGGTGATTTCACTGTCACTGCATCACAGTTCATGAGGTAGGCCCCCAAAAACCCTATGTTGAATATTTGGTGAAAAAATTCCCCACAATTACTGTTTTGCGAGCATGCATTGTGCAGTTCCTACTCAGGCTCATAACGGTGAGCATTTTTAATATTTTCATTCCAGATTTTCAACATTGCCATTTTACCACACCTTCTTATGAACAGTACAGTTGTCATTTTTTAATTCTCGCCTGAAATGTGTTTTCGCACAAGTAGCACACAATTTTTTTTTTTTATTTTAGTTTTTGTTGACCGGGTAAGTGCACTAGACAAATCCTGCCTATTTTCAGGCACGACCTGGGGGAAGGGGATACAGATGAATGCCAACTGACCTTGAACCAGATTAAGCTGTTGGTGGTATTTTTAGTGAGTGAGGGAAATTTGTCCAGGACACCGAGGAAATTCCCCTACTGCAGTTCGGCAGTAGGGGGCTGGAGGAGCAACAGGGAGTTCAGTCAGTGGAGGCTGGACTCGGGAGCAGATGGCCGCATTAGCGGAGGTGGCCAGTGATAGTCCTCTGAGAGAGGATTGCTTTACTGATGCAGCGAGAAAGGTGCAGTCGGCACATTATGATATGCAGGATGAGGCCACAGAATATGTATAGGGAACAGTCGAGATGGTGAAGGAAAGTTTGGGAGAATATAGCGAGATGGAGTGTGCTTTGCTGCAACAAACAGTGGAACAGGAGTCGGAGAATGAAAGGAGAGTGGAACCACCTGCAGTGGTAGCGGTTTCAATGGAGCCGGAAGGAGAGGAATGAGATGACACAAGCGGCGTTGTTGATGAGACACCGGAAGGGAAGTCTGTGTTGGTGCTGGATCATGGTGAATGCGAGTAGGGAGGCGAACAAATTAAGCGTGACTCCGAGAGGAAAACTAAAAGTATTGTGACCGGAGAGCAAGAAGAACGGTGTCGACCTGACGGTATGAGAACAAAGGTAACAGATTTTGTTAAATAAGTATCGGGGGCGGCTATAGCTACTGTTGGAAAACCGGAGGTGCTGCGAGACTCAAATAGAGAGGAACTGAAGGTGGCTGGTATGGATTTTAAATGTGAGGATTTTGTGGGGCAAAGGGATACTTCCTGCATTTACCAAACGGATCCCTTTCAGCAGGATGGAGTTTCAGATTTTTTTTTCAACCAACGCCTTGAGTCTGGTGTGGACAGGGTTGGAGAGGATGGTAAAGATAAAAGAACAACATTTTTATTTGCTAAACGACATATAGAAGTATCAAAAAACACTGGTAATCCTGAGAAAGACAAATTACTACAAAAAGCTCAATCTAAGGATGCACTTCCCTTAAGCAAGGGGTCTGCAGCACAGGCCTCACAGGTGGAAGCTTGGTCCCCTGATCGAGCATTACAAGAGGCGGGTTGGACATTAAACAAAGGGGCTTGGCACCCAACTCCTGACTGGGACCCTACTTTGAATTTCTCACAGGCTACACCAGCTTGGAAACCCAATGTACTTTTGCCCTTGGTTTCTGAAACAGGAGGGGGGGGGAAATGAGGTACAACCTGGTACTCAAACGTTAGTTTTTGATCACTCCGTACCATTAGAAACTACTGTACAACAAAAGGAAGGTTCAGTGCATGCATTACCGATTAAGAAACCATTAATGTCTGAATTATTTTCTAGAACAAAGCAGGAGGCAGCTCCGCGAAGGAATGCGGTAAGGATTAGGTATAAGGATGGTTTGGAGAGTAGGCTGCATAGAGGATATGTGGGGAAATGTTTATTGAAAGACTCCCTGCATTTTTCACCTAGAGAAGTCTTTGCATTCATAAACATATCCGGAGAGGATAATTTCGATGTCAGTTTTAGATCTGCCCAGGCACTGGATCTGTTTTGGGAAAGATATAACCAGGTGAAGTTTTCACCCCTGTGGACACCCTTTTTTGTAATTCCCCTGACAAAACCATTAATAAAGTTTGTCACTATTATGTTTAGGAATGAGGGTGTGCACGTGGATATTTCACACTGGTTGAGTCAGAAATGTGAAGTTTTAAGTTTCCCTGAAGCCATTTTAGACTCTGAGCAGTTTTGGACTGGGGGATGGAAGTTTAAAGTTAAACTTCGGCAGACAGAAAAAGGAGTGGAACACATACCTAACTCGTTTCTTTTGGGACGAGATGGGGGGTATGTTTCTATGCAGGGCAGCCCAGAGCCTGTTACAGGTGTGGTGCTCGTACCCATTTGTCAAGTTCCTGTGACAAACCCCGTTGTGAAAATTGTGGTGAGATTGGACATGGGGTACTACAATGTGAGAATCCAATGAGGTGTGATTTATGTGAAGGGGTTGGACATGTTTTGCTGAGTGTGAATGGGCTGCAAGGAATAAACCATCAACAGGATGTCCTGAATTATTGATTCAAGAAGCACAGGGTAAGGTCATTCCACCTGTAGAGGAAGAGATAAGATCTCAGGTGACTCCAAATATTACAAGTATAAATGAAAAAGGTCAAAATGCAGTGGCAGATGAACAGTTGAAGCTACCCTTAGTAGAGAATTTAGGAGTGGTGGTGGTACAGAAAGAGACGGAAGAAAAGGGGGTGGTACGTCCTTTGGTGTTAGTTCCCGTACGACGATCATCAAGGAATACTAAGACCAATCTAGGGCCTTCCCCGGTAGAAATGGAATCGAACAATCCTTTTTTGGTGTTAGCTTCCTCTTGGGGTGATACAGAATTAAACAGTCAGGAGTTAGATTCCCAACAAATACAGGATAGTCCTGATATTCTCCTTTGAGAGTTTCTGAAGGTTATAAGGGAAAGAAGAAAAAGAGGAGAAAAAAAGATGGCTGAAGGGTTTTTTTTTTTCCTTTTCTTCTTGTTTCCTTGAGGAATGACTATTACTCTGGGTTCTATAAATGTTCACAGCCTTTTGAGTCATAAAAGAAGAAAGATGTGTTGAGTATATTCATTCCCAAAGTTTACAGATTTGTCTATTGCAAGAAACCTGGATGTATTCTCTGGATCAAAGTAGGCTTTTTCAACGCAAATGGTGCTGGGGGCCTTCTTACTGGTCATTCAGTCAAGATTCGGCAGATGGGATAGGGGTTGTGTTTAACTCATTTCATTTTTCCTTAATTAAGTTAATGGACATAGTGCCAGGACGGTTATTGATCCTTGATGGGATGTGCAGGTCTTTGACGTGCAGATTTATTAATATTTATTGTTCTCAAATTAAATCTGAACGGATAGCCTTGTTTCACATGATTAAGCCATATTTGTTTACTTCAGATATAATTTTTTGTGTGGTGATTTCAATTGTGAGCTTAAGAAGCAGGCAGGGAAAATTAAGCATGGAGATCAGGATAAGGAAAAAATGGAAAAGGTAAAAAAGATATATTGTGATTCTAGGGCATTGGAACAATTGATAAAGGGATCTGGCCTGGTAGACAGTAGAAGTAGACAACGGGGGGGAGTGGATTTTACTTTAAAAAAAAATACATTTACTTCCACTATTGACTATATATTTCTTTCGGAATCGGTAGTATTTGAATTTTTTATGATACCCGTTTCTTTCTCAGATCATTTGCTTTTGTTCTGTAAAATTGGTCCTGTGCGGTCGCTGGTTAAACCAAGGGCAAGATGGAAACCAAAAGCGACATTGATACAGTGCACAGAAGTTAGGAATAAGTTTAATTTGTTATTAAAGGCTAGATTATCGGTAGCTTTTTTGTATGATGATTTGGGGGAATGGTGGGCAGATTCCAAAAAGGATTTTTCATCATTCTTTAAAAATATTGGTAAGACTAGGGGTAATGTTAAGTTTCTGCATTATTTAAAATTGAGGCAACATTTTCATGACCAGATTTCTTTGGCAAATATTTCTAAAATTGACAATTCTAACCAAATTGCACTTCTTAAGCAACAGCTTAAAGAATGGCAGTATGATAGGACGGAAACTTTACAAGCTTTGTTTAGATTTGGAAACAAAAAAGGTCCAGAAGGAGATCCTTATGAGGCCTTTAAAAAATATAAATCTAATACTAATATTGATGGTCTAAAGGATGGTGACGGTAACATTGTTACAGAGCAGGGGGCACTGACACAAATGATTGAACATTTTTTTAAGGCTCACGAACCTGTGACTGTTCCTAGTATTTTACAGATGGAACACTTCTTGGTAAATTTAGAAAACCTAAAAGTCCTAAAGGTATAGGGATTTAGTGTTGCCTATTTCAAAACAAGAAATTGTCACAGCAATTAAGCAGTTGAAATCTGAACATCACCTGGTAAAGATGGACTGACAATGGAATTATATAAGGCATTCCCCGATTCTTTTGCTATAGGTTTGGAGTTAGTGTTTAATTTTTTTCTTATTTCTGCTAAATTTCCACTTTGGTTCTCTGAGGGTCTCTTAACCTTTTTATTTAAATCTGGGGATAGATATTCCCTGGATAATTGGAGACCTATCACTTTATTGAACTCAGACTATAAGATATTAATGAGCATATTAAACACCAGATTAAAAAAAATAGCACTTCAGGTTCTGTCCCCTAATCAATATTGTAGTGTACCAGGAAAATCAATCTTTCAAGCACACCGATATATTAGAGATTGGATAGAATATGTTAACATGTGTAACTTAACTGGTTGTGTGGTATCGGCAGATCAAAGGAAAGCTTTTGATAGGGTATATCACCCGTTTTTATTATCAGTCTTGTCTCATGGGGTGCATCGGACATTTGTGACTTGTCTCAAGGAGATATATGACACCAATATAACTTACCCTATGTTAAGTACTATGATAGGGACTGGATTTCATATCCCTACTGGAGTAAGGCAGGGATGCCCGTTGAGCCCATTTTTATATGTATATGTAATAGATACTTTGATTCAATATGTGTCACACTTAGGATTATGGGATGGGATTGCGGTACCTTCGTTACATCAGAAAGTGAGGGTGTTGGCTTATGCTGATGATCTGTGTTTATTTTTTCAAAGCAAAGATCAAATAGTGTTATTTCTAGATTTAATGTTACAATATTCTGCTGTTTCCAATACACAACTGAATCCCTCAAAAAGTAGAGGATTATTTATAGGGGTACAACTTCCTGAGCCGGTATTTGTTGACGGTATTTATATCTCCTGAACCTTTAAGGATACTTGGGATATGGTATGGACCTCAGAATTTGCCTTCCCTAAATTGGGAAAAAGGTTTACAGGCTGTAGAGTCTAAGGTTAATGTATGGAAACATTGGAGACTACCAAAATTACAGAGGGTTGCAATTATAAAAAAATTCCTTGTGCCACTATTGTTATACATTGCTCAGGTTGTACCGATCCCACCTTCATTAGAAACTAAACTTTATAGTTTATTTTTTCAAATGGTATGGGGCAATAGGCTCAACCCAATTAAGCGTCATTATACTTATTTATCAAAACAATGTGGAGGTTTGGAGATGATTGATCCAATCATTTTCTTCTCTACCTTATTTATTTTCTCAAATTTTAGGGAGATATGGGCTTTGAACCCAAGGAACGACATAATATTACTATTGGCTATCTTGAATAAATACATTAAGGCTTGGTCGCAAGATGCCCTAAACCTATTCCTACGTTAGGTATTCCTGTTTTTTTTTTTACCTATTGTTAAAAAAATATATAAATGGAAATTAACAAGGATAATATACAAAGTTCTTCAGGGAAATTGTTATATAGTATGGTGATGATACTATTATATCCTAGTGAACCTGCTTTTAAAAATTGTCCATCCCAAAATATTAAAGCAGTGCTTAAAAGGTTAAATAATTCTAGACTACCCGGTTACATGTGGGAATTAATATGGTTATCGGCTTATGGTCGAATTGAGTAAGAGGGAATGCTAAATATAAAGCTCATTCTGAACGTAATTGCCCTTATTTACAATGTATTAATGTAGAAGAAACGATGGAACATTTTTTATTTGACTGTTCATATGCTAAGTCTTTATGGAAATTTTTAATGGTTCAATGGAATATGAAATGGTTAGGTACAATAGATTATAATATTTTGGTGTTGGGTAATTGTTCACATTTGCAATCAAGGTACGATAGTGGAACTTTAAATATATTGTGTTGTACTTTGATATATTACCTTTGGCAGGCTAGATGCCAATGGGTGTTGTATCAGAAACTGATGCCTTTAGAAGTAGTTTGTTGTTTGATAAGTAGGGCTTTAAAACGGGTGTATTTAGCAGATATTGCCTTTGCATCCCCTAGAAAAGTTGAAAATTGGTGGAAGGGTATGTCTTATTTTATTAAATATAAATAATAAGTGAGACGAACATGAATTGAGATTAGTGGAATCAGTCTAAAGAGATCAAAAAAAAAATGTCATTTCATAGAAGTATGTATATGTTCTACTACTTGTTCCTTTAGTGTCAGATTGACAGTTTACGTTTTCTTTTGCCTTTATATATTGAATTGTGTTGTATAACTATAACAAAGATTTGATGTTTTCTAATCTGTATATATTTTGTGTGATTTAACACTGTTATAATTATTTGTTTTGATGTTATTATAATAAAAAATTCCCCTACTCTTTTCGAGAAGTGCCATGGGATCTTTAACATCCACCTGAACTACCACCAATCCAAGCAGATGGGACCTCGGTTTAACGTCTCATCCGAAAGACAGCACCTCAGAAGTGCAGCACCCCTCTCATGCTGCACTACAGTGTCAGTACTGGGATATTAACCCAAGTGCCAGATGTGGGAACTGAACCCAGAGCCCTCTGATCTCCTGGTCTCAGAGGTGAATGTGCTACCTAATGAGCCACTGACACTGACAATGGCATGGTCAGTGTGCAAAATCAATGTTCAGGACAGATTAAGAATATCACAGTGACACTACTCATGAGGTAGGCCCCCCAAAACCCTATGTTAAAAATTTGGTGAAAAAATTCCCCCAAATGACTGTTTTACGAGCGTGCGTTGCGCAGTTCCTATGCATGCTTGTAACTTTGAACATTTATAATATTTTCACTCCAGATTTTCAACATTGCCATTTTACCACACCTCCTTATGAACAGTATAACTGTCATTTTTCACATCTCAAATGAAATGTGTTTTCACACATGTAGCACACAGTGGCATGGTTGGTGTGTGAAATCAATGTTTGGGACAGATTAAGAAAATCACAGTGACACTGTTCATGAGCAGACATCTTAAACTGGCTATGTTGAAAATTTGGTGACAAAAATCCATAAAGTGACTGTGTTACGGTGTGCATTGTGCAATTTCCACGCACCCTCATAAGTTCACAAATTCGTAATCTTTTCAGTACAGATTTTCAACACTGGCATTTTTCCACACCTCCTTATACAGCTGTCATTTTTCACACCCTGGCCAAAATGTGTTTTTGCACTTCTGGCGCAGAATAGCATGGTCACTGTGGGAAATCAGTGTTCAGGATAGATTAAGAAAATCACTGTGACACTGTTCATGAGTGGAGGTCCAAAATGCCTATGTTGAAAATCTGCTATAAAAAAATTCCAAAACTAATTACATTATGGGTGTGCATTGCTCAGTTTCTACACACATTCATGACTTCACCAGTTTTTTTATAGTTTCACTCCAGATTTTCAACATTGCCTTTTTTTACTCCTCCTCATAAACAGTACAGCTGTCATTTTTCACATCCTGTTCGAAATGTGTTTTTGCACCTATGGTGCCAAATGACACAGTCACTGTGCAAAATCACCTTTCAGCTAACGAACTGATAGTATCACTGTTCATGCAGTGGGATCACAAAAAGCCCATGTTAAAAACTTAGAGTAAAAATACCAAGAAACACTCAGGATGTTAGGGATTTTGACCATGATGCCTTACCCTGAACGGAATGACAGGCATCATGGGTGTGACTTGGGATTGTTGACAGTAATGCTCATGCCATTCCACCCCCACCCTGCAGCCAGTGGCAGGCATCAAGGTGCACCTTGGACCCTTTGGCCCCAGAGTTCACCCCATTCTCCTATACTGAACCCATTTCAGTGTATTTCCTTATGGAATGAGGTGAGTGTAAAGCCTGAACACTTCAAAGCACACCTCAACACTTGTAAGTGTCTGCAGGGTAGGGTGAGGTGAAATGTCGTGACCATTATGGGCGATGACCCAAAGGCACACCCCAATGCCTGTCCATCTCTGCAGGGTGGAGGTGGAGTTGGTGTCAGTTCAATACTTCACTGCCATTCCTATACTGCATCTGTCTAACTCCTGCACTTCCACTGCTAATGATAGCAAGCAACACTTGGCATTGACAAATGCTTGTTGTTTCTGCTTCTTTAATTTGTGTTGCTGTTGCCCCACATTCTATCATCACCTTCTTTATCACAAGTAACATGAGGTGGTAATTCCACATGACAGTGACTTTTTGACAGCTAGGTCCCCTACAGCGACTACAGCACCATGTCACTGTAGGAAACCCACTGGAACCAGACACTGTCTGTCAGGGGTCCTGCACCCCTACAAATCAGCTCTGACTCAGAGTTGATAATCCTAAGTGGGGGGTGCAGGGGTGCAATCCCCCATGTGGGGGATTGGGGGACAAAGCCCCCTGAAGAAAACACTTAGTTCCATTGGAAACTGGCAGCCAACTGCAAAATGCAGTCAACCTGCCAGTTTTGCTGTCGAGGCACTCGACAAAAATTTTGTCGAACACCCATTGTGGAGCCACATGAGGTTATGTCTACATTTATTTAGCACCTTTTCTCAGTCACACATAAATTCCATGTCATCCATGCCAAATGAGGGTGGGAGTTGGGGGATTGTACTTTAAGACCACATTGGACTTTTTCTCTCTTCAATACTGAGATAAGGAAACAGCACGCAAATGAAAACATTTATTTCCTCTTCAAACTCTAATGCCTTAAAATCATCATTTTGAGGTTGCACAGCTCTACTGTTAAGTAATTCTTCAACTTGTTCCAATACAAAGGCTATCTTATCTCCTGTTTCATCTGTAAATGAAAGAAAATATGTATTCACTGGTGGGGTCACCGTTATGTAGAGCACACCATAAACGGTAAGCCCAAATGTTGTAATAGAATGTGAAAGTATTACATAAACAATTTTATCATACATAGTATCTGATGCACATTAACACATGCAACACTGTCAAAGAACACACAGACTACACGGCAGTAGTCTAGCAAGGTCAGCACCCAGATATTTGTTTTTTAAAAATTGTGAAAAGCAATATGGAGACATGGCATAAAGTGGCTGAGTGACTATTAGTGCAGTAAAAGTTGATGTGCATAGATAAAGGAAGAACTTATTCAGATGTACAAATATGCAACACTAGAACAAAGACAAAAACATCCAACATACAAAGACATGCAAATTTAAAACCCACTCTGGTCAGAGCCGATATGGCTGTGTAGAACTTTTAGGAGTGGCAAGATCACTGAAAAGAATAGGAGGTGGTCTCGGTGCACCAGAGTAAGCTGTAAGTAATACTGCAGTGATTATAGTACTGTGTATGCATGATACTTGCACATGTGCAGTTTGCCCCAGAGTCAGCCGTGCGCAACAGGACAGTGCTGATATAACTATGTATGCACAATACTCGTGCATGCACAGTTTAAGTCAGCACCATCATGTTGCATATGGCGGCAGTCACTTTTGAAGTTGCGGAAAGGAAAAATAGTGTGCTGGAAGTGGATATGTTTATGTGGTCCGCAGAGGGAAAGAGCTGCATAAACAGAATCACTGGAAATTATGCTGGAGCACTGTGGCAGCAGATCAGACAGCAGTCCAGTTACGTGTTTTCAGACTGCTCTTATACAAATCTAATGATGGTAAAACATCTGTGGAGCTTGACCCACACAGCTGTAAAACTCAGACTTAACCATATTGATCTCAGTGCTGGTAGGCTACTTATGGTTTTCCCCTGATTGTATTAGGTGGGTGTAGTAGCAGTCTTGAAGTGATAGCTGATGGTGGTGGCATGCTCTGAAAAAAGTGGTCCCCATGCTCATCTGCACATTTTAGAAATGACCCCTTTCCTTGTTTTTGCTATAAAAAAACTGACCCCTTTAACACAAAAACAGAGTCAGTTAAGGCCTCCACCTCCCTTTTCACTTCAAGTGAGGAATGTGACTATGGGTTTGCATCAGATGTACAGTAGCAGCCATAGATGTATAATATTGTTAAACAGTAATCAACTCTTTGTATACATTTTTTTAATTTTAATGAATGCTTTCTTAATGTTGTCAGTACCACGTCACCCATTTCATACTCTGTCCCTGGATTTCTGTTTGTGCTCCAAGTGCATTATTTTAATTTTTTGTGTTCAGAACAAGAAGACCTTTCAGATGAGGGTAGTCACTAAACTAAATTCTTTATAGTTTTTTTTAAATAATCATCAGAAATGTGAAATTTGTAAAAAAAAATGGAAATACAGGTAATTAGATGACCATATTTTACAAAATATAAGGATTTCAGATTAGTAACCACCCTCATTTGAAAGGACTGTTTGTCCTGCACAACTTTCACACTGGTTGTTTTTGTGTACCTGGAACAGTTTTAAAGATATTTAGTCTTGTTTGGCATGTGCACGCATTTGCTAAGAATGCTGCACAGTGCCTTAGGAAGATTCTCAAAGAAAAGCAGTCTGGAGTTCTGTCTCCACCAAAACACAAAAGGGATCTGAATGAGTTAAAGGGGTCAGGAATTGATTACTTATGTGCAGCTGTTTGAAATGTCTCTATTTTCATAAATTATATTCATATCTGTAAAGGATCCCTATTTAACTGTGCCTGAATAAAAGCTGAAGCTGTCAGTTGTGTTTTAAATTGTTTTCTTTGCATGGACAACATTCTGTGCAGTTCCTTTCAAGGAACCAAGAATTTAGAGTTTCGACCATGTCATGTCATGGTTTCAGAAACGTGAGCATGAACTTATCAGTACAGTGCCCACGGTTCATTTCCAAAATGTGTCAGGCATGTGGTTCATTGCTTCCAATAAAGTCTCTTATTTTTATAGCCAAGTGTTCACTGTTTATTTGTTTTAAGGTGGTGATTGCCAAAGTTTTCTGTTTGCTGTTTCCTCAGTACTCCAGACACCAAATTGACTCACTCCATACTATCCAGATGCAAGGATAATAACGGGAAGTGAGGTGCTCCAACTAATATCCTGGAATATCCAGGATCTGAACTCCCCAATAAATCCAAAAACAAGTGCTCTCTCAACTGAAGAAGCAGCACTGTGAAACTGCTTTCCTTCAGGAGATGCACCTCCTCCTAGAGAAAACACAGAAAGATAAGCAAAGATTGGATCAGGCAAGTAGTGGGGATTTCTTTCACCACAAAAGCTATAGGAGTTTCCATCCTCTTTTATAAGTGCCTGAAAATGCTGAGCCTTAAAGAATCTCAGTCCCCTGAAAGGAGTGGGGTCTTAGTTAAGGTACTCCTCAACAATGAGTCAGTGGTGCTGGGTAATATCTATGGACTCAGTGCTGATTTTGACCATTCCCAGTTAAGCTCAAGAGATAGCATTCCTCTATGAGCAGGGTAACAGATTAATATTAGGGGATAACTTCAATGAAATAGTTGGCCCCCCGGCTGGCAAACTCAAGGGAAGTAATACTGCTTCTTTTTTTCCAATTTAATAAGCTTTATTAAATGCTCAGAAAACTGCCATAACAAGAAAACAGGTAACAAAGTTGACATACACCCAGTATCAAGATCTGTATAGTAAAGAGAAAAAAGTAAGCAATGAACAATCCCCTAAAAAGCCTGCCCTCAAGGAACCACCCACCCACCCACCCCCAGAGCACACAGATTACATCAAAGCAATGCATAAGTAAACATCAAAATATGTAGGTGACACCAAGCCCAGTGCATTTCAAGAAAAGGCAGGAGTCAGACCAACCGACCATGAACTATGGACTTGCTGAAATCAATAGTAATGCTTATAGAGGTTCTCAACACAACTTGAGCTCAACATATCTGTCTTGATGGAGAGCAATCTGTTTTTCCATCTTCAGGGCATGTAATATTTCTTGATGCCATTTCCTATGAAAAGGGATAAACTCATCCAGTCAATGCTGACGCATTCCAATCTTAGCTGTAATAGAGATTAATGACATATAGGCCCTGCGAGGACCAAACAGCTCCACCGGGTGATAGCCCACCAAACACAGCTGTGGTAAGAAAAAGGAATCAAGTTCCAAAAAGGGATCTAAGGAATCTCGAATAGAATTCCAAAAAGGTTTCACCTTTACACAATCCCACAAGATGCCTTTAAGATGTCCCTCGGAGAGTTCACAGCAGGAGCAGGTTGCTGACACCCTCCTACTCACCTTAAACAGCCTGAGTGGAGTATAATACAAATGATATAATATACAAAATTGCAGCAGACAATAATGATCCTGTTTCACTCACATGCCTATAAAGACCTTTCCAAATTATTTGCCAAACCTTTACATTGAAATGAAGATCCAAAGCCTGCTGCCAGTAAAAGCAGGTTCCCATTAAGTGACCTCAGTCCCTCTTCTGGAGATAACTAGAAAATTTAGAATCGGCATTAGGTTGTTCTGCAAGAGACAATATTTCTCAAAGCTCATGACTGGTCTGAGACAACCAGGGGCTGTGACCCAAAAAAGAGGCAGCAACTTTGGAAAGCTGTCCCATAGAGCAAACTTACTATAATGCAGCGCACAGTAATATAGAAAGAAGTTTGGGAGCCTCAATCCTCCCTTTTCCTTGAGCATCGTAAGCTTAAAGTAAGCTCTGCAAGCTGCATCCTTCTTCCACAGAAACTCAGAAATCAGGGCATGCAGCTGAGTGAACCAGGACTTAGGAAGAAATATCCCAAGCATGCCCATCTAGTAAAGTACTCATGGTAAAATATTCATTTTGATGATACTAACTCTTCCCCAGAGGGAAAAGGTAGTGCCATCCTTCATTGCAGTTCTGTCTTGATCACTTGGATAAGAGGTATTAAATTCACCGTGAGCAAGTCTGAAAGGGAACGAGTTAGCATGGACCCTCAGTATGTGATGACTTTAGGCTCCCAGATAAGACCTAAATCTAAAATTTTTTGCTTAGGGACATGCACATTCAGGAGTAAAACTTTGGTTCTGTCCAGGTTAAACGTGTACCCTGCAACCTCCGAGAATTGATGGATCTCCTTAAGAGCAGCAGAAATTGTGGTCAAGGGATTTTTGAGATGGAGTAGAAGGTCATCAGCATAAGCAGAAAGCTTATAGTGGACCCCCCACCAGAATTCCTTGAATGCCAGGGTTATGCTGAAAGCTATATAAAAGGGTTTCAAGGTAGAGGTTAAACTGAAAAGGTGAAAGGGAACATCACTGCCTTATTCCTCCTTGAAGTACAACTGGAGCAGAATAAACCCCTTTATATCTAACCCTGGAAGATGGTTTGGTATATAAAATCTTTACCCAGTTACAGAAGGCAGAAGGAAAACCAAATTTCTGAAGAGTAGCAAATAAGAATGGCCAGGAGACACAATCAAATGCCTTTTCCGTGTCTAAGGAAACCAGAACAGTGGGTGTCCTGCCCTCCCCAGACATGGAAATCAGATAACACAACTTATGCAAATGGTCACTGGAGGTATGGCCTGCCACAGACCGGACCTGCATAGGACTATTAAGGCCAGACTAAACTTGAAAAAGACGATTGGCCAGAACTTTGGCCAAGATTTTCAGGTCATAGTTTAATAAAGGGATGGGGCAGTAATTGACAGGCAAAAAGTCACTCTTACCCGATTTGTCAGTAAGAGTGATTCAAGTCTAAGAAAAGGATGAATCTGATAAACCAGAGGAAAATAAATAATTGAATAGCCGTCTTAAAATAGGGACAAAAACATCTATACAGGCAACATAAAAATTACAAGGGGAAGCGGTCAGGTCCAAGGGCCTTATTCTTCAGCAGGGACTCAGTCATTTGACGAACTTCCAACTCTATACATGGGGCTTTCAACAAGTCCTGCTGCAGCGATGTTAATTGTTGGAGATGAAGATGGCCTAAGTATGCAACAATCCAGTCAGATAACTGCTACGAGGCGGTGCTGGCACCATATAGGACACTAAAATAAGAACAAAAGGTGTCAGCAATATCTCTCAGACAAGTGAGAATCTTACCTCCCAGATTTGGTTGTAGAATGGGTATAGCTTTCAATGAATCCATCTGCCTTAACCTCAAGGCTAAGAGTTTCCCGGCTCTTTCCCCAGATTCAAGATAATGTGTTTTCGGTCATTGAAGGGCCAAATCTGCTAATTCTGCCAAGATTCCAAAATACTCTGCTCACAAAAAATTCAGTTTAGACCAGATGGCAGGGTTGATTGTGGATGCTAAGTTAAGTTCCAAGGAACGTATTTGATGAAGCAAATGCTCTTTCATGGCAGCATGCAATTTCTTAGCTTTGGCGGCAATCCATATTAATTCCCCCCTTACTGTGCAATTAGCCGGCCCCCAAATGATATCTAACGCCTCAACTGAGTCCACATTTTCATGAAAAAATGTTTGAAGAAAGTTCTTAATTGCTTCAAGAGTGGTGGGATCCCGAAGAAGAGTGATATTAAGCCACTATGATCTTTCCTGTTCCTCCAGCCCATGGACAGAGTGTACCAGTGAAACTGAAGAGTGATCTGATATCACCATGGGCTGTATGTCACAGGACTGAAGACCAGCCAAACAATCCTTATTGAGGAGAAAATAGTCAATATGAGATTGGGTGGAGTGAGGAGCAAAATAAAAAGTATATTGATGTGCCATAGGATGTAAAGTGTGCCATGGATCCACTAGGCCCACCGTATCCACTAAATCTCGAAGACCCCTCTGCCCTGGTGATAATCTCTTCCTTTTGAAACCAGACCTATTGATATCATTATTAAAAGTTAGGTTCCATTCCCCCCCCCAAGAATATTGGCAGATGAACAAAAGGCCTTAACCATGTCATCAATTTGGTGAAAAATTGCGAGAGTCCCCATTAGGCCCTTAGACCGAATCATGTAAGACCTCTGTTATCCCCAGATGAACATGAACTAAAATATACCATCCTTCTGGGTTCCAACACTCTTGCATGGAAGTAATACTACTTCTGCTAAATCCAGAGCAGCACTGCATGCTATGGCAGCTGATTTCAAGCAGAGAGACCCCTGGAGAAATTTATATCCCTCTGGGAGGGGTTTCACTTTCCATTCAGCACAAAATGAGCAGTAGGCCAGACAATTTCTTGATCTCCAAACCAACATTGCAAAAAATCTGATATGCTGCCTTTGGTCTGATTATAATAACAGACCATGCCTGTGTATACCTTATACTGCAGCTCAGGCCACAATCACCAAATTTTCCCAGATGATATTTGGATACTTTCCTACTATCACAAAAAGACTTTCAAGAATGGATAGCAAAGGAAATAGATCTCTTTTTTTTTTCACTTATTGAGTCACCAGAAATATGTGATGTGACCCTCTGGGCCATATTTAAAGCCTACATATGGGGCAAAATCATTAGCTGTGATACACATGTCAAAAAATAAACTAAAGAAACTGAAGAACTGAAAAAATACTTGGACAAAAAGAAACAGAATGTAATGTCCTACCTGATCACTCCCTGCAGTTGCACTGGGAGAAGCTTCAGCCGAGTACCAGATAAAACACTCTAGAGCTCAATTCTCAAAGGTTGATGCAGGGCTTGCACACACCCTGCATCAAACCCTGCGCTGCCCTGAACATATGCCACACCATGCACCCCATTCTCAAAGGTTGCATGCATTTGCAGCACTTTATCCTCTTTATGATGGCTTGTGCCAAATATTTGGCTCAAATCCCATTAAATGGTCTGTAAAATTAGACTAGCAAAAGCTAGTCTAACTCTCACCCTGTGGTGCACAGTATCGAGAATCCTGATTGCCAGCCAGGGAATGCAACAAGCCCCATACACTGTGTTTTCAGCACCAGGAGCTTATGGCATTCAATCTCTTTTGAGAAGCGAGTTCACTGTCATCCTTAGCTGCCAAAGAGTGGTCCTTAGAATGGCTAATACATACCTGAAGTCTGGAGAAAAATGGATGGCTTCTGGTCTTTGGAACAAAAATGCAACAAGCTGCCAAACATTTGGGGGGATCAGTTGTTCCTCAGGTCAGCTGGTCTGCAAGGCACAAGCCATAGCTCAGGACTTTCTTGACTTCTGCTTGGAGCTCTACTCTTCCAAACATAGAAACATAGAAACATAGACTTTGACGGCAGATAAGGACTGCTAGGCCCATCTAGTCTGCCCATTTCCCTACCTACAGGATAGGCCGCAGATCCTAGTTAACCAACAGCCTATATCTTCCTGCCCCCCACAAGAATTGCCTTATGTCTGTCCCATGCATTCTTGAATTCTCCCACAGTTTTAGACCCCACAACTTCCTCAGGAAGGCTGTTCCATGCATCCACTACCCTCTCTGTGAAATTATACTTCCTCACATTGCCCTGAACCGCCCTCCTTCTATCTTTAAATTGTGTCTCCTTGTTCTTGCAAGTCTCTTTTTCTGAAAGATGCTACCCTCTTGGACTTTGTTGATTCCTTGAGGTACTTGAAAGTTTCTATCATGTCCCCCTCTCCTTCTTTCCTCAAGGGTATACATATTAAGCTCCTTTAGTCTCTCCTCATATGGCTTCTCTTGCAGACCCTGCACCATTTTAGTGCCCTTCTCTGGACTGCCTCTATCCTGTCTATGTCCTTGCGAGATGGGGTCTCCAGAACTGGACACAGTATTCCAGATGGGGTCTCACCAACTGTCTGTACAGAGGGATAACAACTTCCTGTTTTCTGCTGCTGATGCCTCTCCCTATACATCCCAGTATACCCCCGGCCCTCCCTACTGCCTTCTCACATTGCTTGCTAACCTTAAGGTCATCTGATATGATTACCCCCAGGTCCCTTTCCTGTTTTGTTGTTGTTACTACCTCCCCACCCACTGAGTATTCTTCCCCTGGGTTCTTGTTTCCCAGGTGCATTATTTTGCACTTTTTTGCATTGAATCCTAGCTGCCATACGTCTGACCATTCCTCCAACCTTGCCAAGTCCCTTTTCATCCTTTCCACGCCTCCTTGTGTATCAACCCTGTTGCAGATCTTTCGTCATCTGCAAAAGGCCTTTTCCTTCAGTCCCTCTGCAATGTCACTGATGAAGACATTAAAAGGACTGGACCCAATACTGAACCTCCGCGTGTACCCCACTGGTAACCTCCCTTTCTTCAGAGTGGACTCCATTTACAATTACCTTCTGTGTCTTGTTGTCCAGCCAATGTTTTACCAGGCTACCACCCTGGGACCCACTCCCAGGCTGGTTAATTTGACTAATAATCTTTGTGTGGGACTGTGTCAAATGCCTCATAAAGTCTAGGTAGGCATGTCCACAGCCCCTCCCTGGTCTACTACTTTGTCACCCAGTCAAAGAAATCTATTAGATTCATCTGACATGACCTTCCTGCTGTGAACCCATGCTGCCTTGGATCCTGTGCTCCACTGACCTCTAGGTACTCAACTATTCTTTCCTTCAGAGTGACTCCATCACTTTCCCTACCACAGAGGTCAGACTGACAGGTCTGTAGTTTCCTGCCTCTGTCTTGGTCCCACTTTTGTGAAGGGGAATCACATCCGCCTTCCTCCAGTCCTCGGGTACCACACCATCCTCCCATGATTTATTAAAAAGAGTAGCCAGTGGTTTCACTAGCTCCTTCCTTAATTCTTTTAGAATTCTGGGGTGAATTCCATCAGGACCCATTGCTTTGTCCACCTTCAGTTTTAGGAGTTCTTGCAGAACCCTTTCTTCTGTGAAAGGACTGGGATCGACCCCCCTATCAAGAGTGCTTCTGTTAATTGGATTAGGCACTTCCCCCTCCTCTTTTGTGAATACTGAACAGAAATATTTATTCAGTATTCCTGCTTTTTCACTGTCCCCCTCTGCCCACCCACCGTTCATTCTATTCAGCCTCACTATCCCTCCCTTTGTCTTTCTACACTCGCTGATGTACCTATAAAAGGTTTTATCCCCCTTCTTAACTGAGTTGGCTATCTTTTCCTCAGTTTGGGCCTTTGCTATTCTGACTTCCCTCCCTGCTTCTTTCGGCCTTAACTGGTACAGCTCTCTGTCCTGCTCCTTCTGTGTTTCCTTATACTTACGGAATGCTATCTTTTCTTCCTGACTTTCACAGCCACCTCTCTTGAGAACCATAGTGGCTTTTCTTTCATTTTGATTTGTTTATTTGCTTCACACAAGGCTTGTTGCCTCTGTGATGGCAGTTTTGATAATTCCCATTGTTGCTCCACACCTCCTTCTAGCCTGTTTGCTAGTGCTTTCTGAGAGCACTCTCTCATTTTGCCAAAGTCAGCCCTCCTAAAGTCCAGTACCCTCACTTTTGTGTGAAGCTTGACTCTGTAGCTGAGTTTAACTTGAACCACACTGTTTGATGGTCACTTGTCCCCAGATGGCAACCCACTTCTAGATCTGAGATCCTCTCACTGCCCCCGTTTGAGAGTACGAGGTCTAAGATTGCTCCCTCATGAGTGGGTTCCAAAACTAGCTGTCTAATGCCTGCCACCTGTAGGGCGTCAAGAATGGCCCTGCTCTTGGATGTGGCTGCAGCAAACAAGACTTAAACCCTCCACATCAATGATAATTCTTGGAAGGGATAGATCTGACCAAGTTTTCAGACTGCAAAGTTACAGCTCTGGATGCACCTCTCACTTTGAATGAACTTCAAACAGCAATCTGATCCTTATCTAAGAGAAAAACACCTGGGCTGGATGGACTACTGGCTGAATTTTAGCAATCCTTCATGCTGCTGTTGGGTCCTATCCACCCTTAAGGAGCAATTTGGAAAGGGCTCTCTCCTGGCTTTAATGTTAGAAACCCTGATCACAATTCTGCCAAAGCAAGTCAAAGGCCTTCAATTGGCTTCAAGTTACTGCCTGATATCTTTGTTTAATGTATACATAAAGCTTTTGGCAACGATTTTAGTGATCAGACTAGGGAATGTGATTCCACATATCATAGGGGCATGCCAAACAGGATTTATCAAAGGCCGAATAGCCATGGACAACATAAGGGCAGTGGCTACTGCAATCTGGAAGTTAGCTAATAAGAAAGATGTGGTGTTACTGGTGAATATGGACACTGGAAAAAAAGTTTGATTCTGTGGATTGGGACTACATCTACCAAGAATGCAGGTCATAGGTATAGGCCATATCTTCACAAAGTGGGTGCATAGCCTGTAAAACTCTTCGATAGTCCACATCCTAGCCAATGAACAGATCTCTCCCACTTACTGCATTGAGAGGGGAACAAGGTAAGAATGTCTCCCCTTCCCATTGCTATATCTAATAGCCATGGAGCCATTACTAAGCAAGATCCAGCACACCCCATTGATACAGGGTATTCAGTGTGGAACCTACCAGCTAAAAATACTCGCCTTTCCTGATGATCTCCTAGTAACTATCTCAAACCCCCAGGCCTCCTTGCCAGTGGAGCTTTCTATCCAAAAGGATTTCCAAATACTGTTTGGCTTAAAAGTAAACTGGGGAAAACAGAGGTCCTTTCACTAAATCAGTTCACAGCTGAAGAACCCATCCAACATTTAGGTCTCCGGTGGGCACGGAAGCAGGTTAAATATTTGGGCATACACTTTCCCTAGGGATCTATGGATCCTAGTAGACATTATTCAGAATCCATTTTTCACTGCCCTGGAGGCAGACTTTTGTAGGTGGAAAGACTCTCATTTGGTGGAAAAATTGCAGCCTACAAAATGATAGCCTTCCCAAGAATTCTATTCGTTTTAAATAGTCTGTTTGTGCCATACCTCAAAACAAATTGCAATGCTTTGAAAAGCTACTCATATCCTTCATTTGGGAAGGGAAGCACCCTGAATTTAGCTTGCCAAAGTTAAAAGCCTCGGGCAAACAGGACAGCTAGGCCCTCCCATGATTTCAGGCATATCATCAAGCAGTTGGCATTAGGCAGACCCTTCACTGGCTCTGTACTCCCACAACCAAACCCTAATGTGGTTTCAGATAGAGTCCAGTACCTCAGGATGCCCGCCTTGGAGAAATCCTACAGCTGAAGGTGGCACAGCACCTCAGCCCCCAGTCTCCTAAGTTTGCCTCATGCTGCTAGGCAGCCTTGTTGAAGCACCATAACTGGAAAGCAAATCATAGTGGGAAATGGGAGCCCCTGTGGCACAACCCACATTTAACATTGGACACCAAACAGATTTTCTGAAGCCTCTGTGCAGCCAAGGGAATAAACAGGTTGCAGCACTTATGAGGATTCGAACAGGCAGGGATAGGCATAAGGGAGCAATACAGATGAGTATGAATAGATAGGCCATTGACAGAGCAAAGGCTGATGGCACATTCATAAGATAGAAAAAGAAATGGGCAGACTGGATGGGCCTTGCGGTCCTTATCTGCCATCAACTTCTATGTTTCTATATTTCTTTGTTCTATGTTTGTCTTCATGTCATAATGTTTGTACTTTATTTTTGCCTACTGTATGTGCTTTCTCAGCTGGATCTCATGCTGGCACAGCCTTTCTTGCTCATGTCTCTCAAGCTTTATCCTCTGCAGCTCTGCAGCTGCCTTTTACTTCCCAGCCTCTACATTTTGTCACTTGGCCTCTTCCTTCTTCTGAACCAGGTGAGCTCCAGATGCAGCATCTTTATCTGTAAAGATGTCCCAGTTCTAGGCTTTGACTGGTAAAAGAAAAAAAAAGAAAATAAATAACTAAAAAACAATAAAGTTAAAACATAATGGCTGTAAATGTAATGTTTTTAAGCTTTTTATTATATTAGAGAGTTGCTCTTTAATGCCCTTGAACTTTCTTTGATACTTTTAAATCTTATTTAACTTTCTGTGTGTTTGACTAATTGCTGTTGTCAACTGTTCCTGGATTGTAAAGTGTTTTACACTGTAGAGTAAATAAAACATATATGATAACTGGTTAAGTGCTTTTATACTAGGTTGTAATTCTCTGTCATAAGTGAGACATCAGCTGATCAGCTGGTTTTACTATTAGACTGAGCAAGCATGAGAGCATTTCAATTCATTTTGAAGGTGGCTAGCAGTGGAGGAGGGAAAATTGTGATGGTCGCCTTTGGAATGGGAGTTGGGTAGATGTTGGGATCAGGTTGCACCTAGGGTGAGGGGATATTAGAGAATTAATTTGCTTAGTATAAACGAGCATTTCATTCATAAAGATGGTGGTGATCATTTTATAAAACATTTAAATAAACAAAATACTAAACAAGCAGGTGTGAATTCAGTGTTTGCATAAAATAACAGATAAGCAATGAGAATTACCGAGTGTCTATGGTATGAATGTATCATCTGCCTTCCTAACATGCATGAACCATCTCTGCCAGATTTTGAGAAATTTAGGTAATTAATCACAGAGTGTAAAAGTGAGCCTCTCCATATGACATATATTGTTTACTACAGACTTTCATTTTTTCCAGTGCTGTTTTACTGGGATATCAGCACTGGGTGCCAGTTTCATTAGCCAGTCAGAATTCTGAAGTTGGTTATAACCATTTCATAATACTGGAATATGAGTTGATGCATCATTTTTCTTTTCAAAAAAGAGCTCTACTATTGTCTTCTTCAAAGATTTAGATTGGCCACTCTTGATGGCTCAATGGCAGTATGACATGTTGCTGTGCTGGTGACCTGGTTGGCTTGCTTGCATCAGGGGGATGGGCAAACCAGGTAGTGCCCTTCAGTTGAGGAGGCTGGCAGGAGGTGCTGGCACCACAAGGACCCTTGCAGTCCAGCCATGGAGCTTGTTTTTCCCATAGGAGCATGTTGCATTTGTATGAGGACCACAAATGGCTCTGCCAGTGCCAAGGGGAGAAGGGAGAAATGTGGGATGTAAAATCCAAGTCCCCACCAAGGATGATTTTTGTCAGTACATTGGGTTCTGCTCTGAGCCTTGTCACCTGCAAGTGGATCTGGATCTTGGCTGGGGGGGCCTGGAGGGGCAACGCTTCCCTGGACCCTCCTGCCATCTAGAGGAGTACAGTTGGGACTGCAGCAGCAGAGGGCATAATAAAGAATGAGTCTGGGCAGAAACTGATAACAGCTCAAAGGTACTGTACAGTGAGGTTAGAAGGGACAAAACCATAAATAAAAAAAATAATATATATTTTAATATAATAGCACACCAGCACTTAATTTATAGCTTTCCATTATTCCTTATTGTAACAATGGGTTCAAATATGACTAAACCATAGATTATTTTATTCCTGTAGGACAATATGGTAGAGCTCAGAAGGTTATTTATTTAGTTTTTTATTTATTTATTATTTATTTATTTCATTTTTGTTGTTTGGGAAAAGAGTGCTAGACAACTGTGCCAAAACACAACAAAGTGGTCTGGGCTTAGTTTACATTTTGTGTTTAAAATCTGTTGATCTCTGTGATTGATCAACAATGTTCTTCATGTTTAAAATACAGTATAGAAGTGTGAAAGAAATAATTGTCCTGATTGAGATTTGAACCCAGGCCTGCTCAGAATACCATTTTGTTGTTCCACCACCTATGCTACCAAAACATGTAATTGTAATTTGTGTGTCCCAGAGTGCGCACTGAGAAAAGATAAGTGACTTTGGATACCCAGGTTTCTAGTTGTCCTGGCAGCATAGCTGGCAGTGCAGAAGAATAATATTCTTTTTTTTTTTTAATTCTCTCTTTTTTTCCGGGCAGGACCCCATCTTGACTCGGCCCTAGTCACGGCCCCCCCGGAGACCTCCACCACCGCCTATGGCTGCCAAGATCCCTCGGTCACCCCCGGCTTGCTCCCCGGAGGGCGGGGCTGTGGCCACCTTCACCTGCAACCACGGAACTTATGGCTGTTCGGGGATCCGCAGCGATGGTGGTGTCTCGAGGTCCTCTGGGGAGGGCTTCATGTGTACGGTTGCCCTTGCCTCGGTTTTTTCCTCCTCTTTACGGAGACGGGGATGTGCAATGATGCTAAGCATCTGCCCCGCCTCCCAGAGCTGTAAGCGCCGGTTGCCTGAGGTCCCCCAGCCTCCACTAGGAGCCCTCAGTGCGCCGGTCGGTTCCCCCGCCCTCCCCCCAGAGATGGAGAGCAGTCCTTGGGACACTCTATCCTTCTTCCTCAGCCGGCCCTCCGATGATCCGGGTCCGTTCCCGAACCCGGGTTGCTGGCATCGAAAGCGGAAATCCCACTGCTGCGCCAACAGGCCGGCAGAAGAATGATATTCTAAGCAGGCCTGGATTTAAACCCCAGCTAAGGCACTTACTGCTTTCTCACTTCTAAACTGTATATCAAATATGTAAACACCACACTGCTTGTAACTAAAAATGTAATTCAAAGTTGTGTGGCTCCATGATGTGGATTGAGAAAAGATGAGTGCCTTTGGATTCTGTAGGTTTTCATTTGTGCTGGAAATGCAGTGGATCAATATTCCAAGCAGTCCCGGGTTAAAATCTCAGCTGACACTTATTTCTTTCTCACTTCTAAAATACATGCACACTGCACTCTGAGTAAACAAAATTGTAATTAAATTTTTTGTGTTTCCAGGGTGTGCACTGAGAAAAGATGAATGCCTTTGGGTGGGCCAGGTTCCCAGTTGTTCTTATAGCACAGCAGGTAGTGCAGTAGAGCAGTAATCCAAACAGTCCTGGGGTTCAAACCAAGCTAGGGCACTTATGTCATTCTCACTTCCAAATAGCAATTCGCATTTATGATCATCACATTCTTGTAAATCTATATGTTTAGATAATTTTTACATTACATTTGGACATTTTTCAAGGTTCTGCATTTTTCTCTAAAGGTACAATGCCTTCTTCAACAGTAAAAAAATATGTAAATAAGGACTTCCACACCAGCAGCTTCTGTGCATCTCTTTATTAAAGATTGTAGAAATAATCTGTGAGTGCTCTTGATTTACTATAATGCCTTGGCAATTCTAGTGCTCAGGATACATAATTTAAAATACATTAAAACTCAGTAATTGAAAACAATTATAAAAGAGACTGAGAAGGAAAAGTGTTTTTCTTGCAGACTGGGCATCAAAGTATGTGCACCATAAATATCTGGAATCACTCCCTTTAAAAGAATATATGTCATACATTCACATACCAATAATAAATAGTTAATCCCAGCTGTGATATCATTATAGTTTCCAATATTTGTGTGGGAATATTTTGCAAAAGAAAGTATGTCTTACCCTTGGAGATTGCCATAACCTTAAGTCTAGTTTTTTTGTTGTTTTTTTTTCTAAAGAAAAAAGCTAAACTAAATACCAATTTTTCCCTGAGGGAAATCATTCCTCTTTCCTTGTTCTCTCATGTTGAATTCATCTGAGTTTCTTTTATACCTGCACCACTCTAATAGATGGCTTTATTCTGCATGAACACATTCAGTAATTTGGGAATACTTATATGCCATCATTTTATTGGACTCCTTTGAAAACATTTTACTCTGTCTGAAGGCCTGAATTATTTTATAGAAGCTAATTTGATAGAATGTGACAGATTTGGGATTGCAGAGTTATGCCTGTGGTCATATTCATTTTCAATGTTTGAACACCTGAAATGGCAGACTTTGTTATTATTATAGATAAGTAATACCTCCTATATGAAACCTCCATAATTTTAATGTTCATGACAAAATAGCTTCCATAAGAAGCCAAATGCAAAACATCAGGGTAATCCATCACTTCAAGGTGGCAGTGTTACACTGTTATGGCACTGACACTACAGTTGCCTAGCAATATATATAAAAACAGTTAGAGGGCACACACACAAATCACCCTCCTCATTGCACAGTCCCAGAAGCACATTCGTCAAAGCTCCATCCAAGTACTGAACTGCAAAAAATAAAAACAGTCGAGGGGTCACAGAATACACAACTCCGCCCCTCCTACTCACCAAACAGCTATGTCCCTCAGTGCTCCTGATGGCATCTCCCTCCTTGAGTCTCCAGCTGCCTCCTCTGATGCCATGCTCTCTACACTCTTGCCACCACCATAATTAGACTGCACTGCTCCAGAGACACTCTCACCCACAACTGGTCCACCTCCACAGGCATCCCATCTGACCACTGCTGTCACTCCACACCATTTCTGATACTCCCCACCACCACACCACCACAACCCTACCAATGATCTAAAGGATGATCATTCTGGACAAACTCTCTTTTATAGGGGCACCCTACACTATGGAAACAAGAAGGGGCCAAATGAGAGCTCATTGCTAAAATGCCACCACACTATGGAAACACACAGGGTCAAAAAGGGACAAGGCAAACCCAAAAACAGCCACAACCATGGCTCACCAGAAATTGACCTGGCTCCACACAGCAGATAAAAAAGACAAACAATGGCTTGTATTACATGTATTATATAAAAAATTTGTTGGGTATTTGTGACATACAAGGCCATATACCCACCATGGAGAGGGTTATTAGATATTATACAAGAGGTATCTAATTCTAGCCAATCAGACTAAAGAGCTACCATCAATTATTCTGCCACAAATTACAAAATAATCCCGAGTTGGTTATACACCTAAACCCTCCCCACAGTCAGTCAATGAAACAGTGGCCATGCCCACAGTTGGTTAAACAGACCTTAAACATCAAAGGAAAATAATGGCATCACAACTGTCCACATCAGCAGCTTCAGAACACAGAAGTGGAAGATTCCAAACCCTGATAGAATAGAAAAAAGTTTCCATAGTCTCAGAAAAAGATAAAAAATACACACAAAAAACAAACAAAATGGGCAGCAAATATATTTAGAGATATTTTCTATTACATTTATTTCAAAACCTCTCCCTGTCAAATGTACACACAGACACTGTTACCTCAGTACCAAAGAGATTCATGGCAAACCACCACACACTTAGAACTCAAACAAAACACATTTTGAAATAAAACACAATTTCATAAAAGATTCCTCTGTTTACCAACAGAAACATCTAATAAAATTGTGTCTCACAGTGCTTGTCAACCACACCGCGTGCCCTTCCCCACCCAAGAAACTCAAGCACTACCATTACCAAATCTCCAACAGCAAAGCCAGTTCTGATTCATTTTAAACAAAATAAAAATGCACTGTGCCTTATAATATAGGGTCTGCAAATGAATTACACATAGTACTCCCTCCCCTGAATTTCTCATACAACATGCTTTTGGGCTTGTCATAATCCCGCCCAATGAACAATACATTTCTATCCATACCTTTCTGGCTGATGAATGCCATAACAGTATAATGTAATGCACCAGTAACATTTTTCTACAGTGTACTACTTCCATACCTATCTAGGCATGGGATCAGTGCAGTGCAGGATGAATTTGTGGAATTGGGGAGGGGCCTCAGACAGGTAGCAAACATGGTTACCTTCTCAGAGGTGCTGCCAGTCCATGGCAGGGGTTAGGCTGGGGTACTGTACACCATGCAGTTTAATGAATGCTTGCAAAACTGGTGCAGAGCACAGGGCTTTGGCTTCATTGGGGCATGGGGGAACACCTGGAGAGATGAAGGTCTATATTGGCACGATGGTCTGCATCTGTCCACAAAAGGAATCAAGCTCCTAAGTGATGGGTTTAAATGCTTACTTGGCAAGCTTTTAAACTAGCCATGGGGGGAGGTGCTGAAAAGAGGCAGGAAATTTCAAGCCTCCCCTCACAAAACATTGCAGGTAGTAAAGTTAACACTGAGGTACGGATCTCAACGGAGGGCAGGACAGGGGTAAATAGAAAAACAGACAAAGGCAAAAAGAGCAGGGATGGGGGAAAAAAGGATACTGCCGACATTAAATGGAGGGCAATGAGTACCAGTGCTTGTAGCCTGGGAAACAAACTTCATGAGCTAGTAGCCCTGATGGAAGATGAACAATTGGATATTGTGGCAGTCACAGAAACATGGTACATGGAGAACCATGACTGGAATGTCAACATACCAGGGTACACAGTCTACAGAAGGAATAGGAAGAGTAAAAGAGGAGGTGGAGTAGCTCTGTACACAAGGGAAGGGATCAAAGCTACAGAACTAAAAAGTAAAGGGGGAGGACAAGAGGCACTCTGGGTCACCTTGGAGACAGGGAATGGCATCACAATCCACACAGGGGTTGTATACAGACCCCCATCTCAAGGGGAGGAAATGGACAAGTAAATGATAGAGAACATTCTCAAAATAGCTGAAAAAGGGGAGATAATGTTGATGGGGGACCTGAATATGCCAGATGTTAACTGGATGACATGTGCTGCAGCCACATGCAAGAGTAGGGTCATTCTCGATGCCCTGCAGGGGGCAGGCCTTAGACAGCTAGTGATGGAACCCACTCAGGAGGGAGCAATACTAGACCTGGTACTCTCAAATGGAGAGAGGATCACAAATTTAGAAGTCAGTAGACATCTGGGAACAAGCAACCACTGCACAGTGTGCTTCACAATAAGCACAACCATGGAGACAAGCCATACAAAAACAAGGATACTGGACTTTAGAAGGGCTGACTTTGGCAAAATGGGTGAATACCTGAGGAATGCACTAGCAAATGGCCAAAAAGGAGGGGTGGAAGAACAATGGAGAAAAATCAAAACTGCCATCATAGAGGCAACAAGCCTTTGTGTTAAACAACTAAAAAAACAAAGCAGAGTAAAAAACCATTATGGTTCTCAAAAGAGGTGGCAGGGAAGGTTAAGGAGAAAAATGCTGCATTCAAAAAGTATAAGGAATCACAGAAGGAGCATGACAGGGAACTGTATCAATTAAAGCAGAAAGAAGTGGGGAAGGCAGTCAGAATAGCAAAGGCCCAAACCAAGAACAAAATAGCCAACTCAGTTAAGAAGGGGCATAAGACCTTTTATAGGTACATTAGGGAGCATAGGAAGGCTAAGGGAGGAATAGTGAAGATTAATAAAGGGGAGGGGAGGGGAGGTGGGCAGAGGGAGACAGTGAAAAGGCAGAGATACTGAATGAATACTTTTGCTCAGTATTCAGAAAAGAAGATGAGGAGGAGTTACCTAAACCAGACAATAGAAGCACTCTGGGTAGGGGGGTTGACACCAGTCCATTTACAGAAGAAAGAGTCCTGAAGGAACTCCTAAAACTCAAGGTGGACAAAGCAATGGGGCCTGATGGGATTCACCCCAGAATCCTAAAAGATCTAAGGGAGGACCTAGTGACACCACTGACCACACTTTTTAACAAATCATGGGAGGATGGGGTGGTACCTGAGGACTGGAGGAGGGCAGATGTGATTCCCCTTCACAAAATTGGGAGTAAGGCAGAAGCAGGAAACTACAGACCTATAAGTTTGACCTCAGTGGCAGGGAAAATGATGGAATCCCTTCTGAAGGAAAGAATTGTTGAGTACCTAGAGGCCAGCGGGGTACAGGACTCAAAGCAGCACGGATTTGCAGCAGGAAGATCATGTCAGATGAATCTAATTGATTTCTTTGACTGGGTAACCAAAATAATAGACCACAGAGAGGCTGTGGATATAGCTTTCCTAGACTATAGCAAGGCATTTGACACAGTCCCACACAAAAGATTAACAATCAAGTTAGCCAACCTGGGAGTGGGCCCCAGGGTGGTAGCCTGGGTAGCAAACTGGCTGCGCAACAGGACACAGAAGGTAATAGTGAATGGAACACATTCTGAAAAAAGGGGGGTTACTAGTGGAGTACCTCAGGGCTCAGTACTGGGTCCAGTTCTCTTTAACATCTTTATAGGTGATATTGCAGAGGGTCTGGAGGAAAGGTATGCCTCTTTGTGGATGACACAAAGATCTGTAACAGAGTTGATACACAAGGGGGGGTAGAAAGGATGAGAAGGGACTTGGCAAGGTTGGAGGATTGGTCAGACATATGGCAAGTTAGATTCAATGCAAAGAAGTGCAAAGTAAAGCACCTGGGAAACAAAAACCCAGGAGAAAAGTACACAATAGCAGGGGAGGTACTAACAATAACAAAAATGGAAAGGACCTGGGGCTAGTCATATCAGATGACCTAAAGGTGGGTAAGCAATGTGAGAAGTCAGTAAGGAGAGCCAGGGGGATACTGGGATGCATAGGAAGGGGCATCACAAGTAGAAAAAGGAAGTGGTTATCCCTCTGTACAGACAGTTGGTGAGACCCCATCTGGAGTACTGTGTGCAGTTTTGGAGACCTCATCTACGCAAGGACATAGACAGGATGGAAGCAGTCCAGAGGAGGGCAACTAAATGGTGCCGGGTCTGCATCAGAAATCAGATGAAGAGAGACTGAGAGGAAATATGTATACCCTTGATGAAAGGAGGGACAGGGGACATGATAGAAACTTTCAAGTACCTCAAGGAATCAACAAATTCAGGAGGTAGCATCTTTCAGAAAAGGGATGTGTAAGAACAAGGCGCACAATTTAAAGATAGAGGTGGATGGCTCAGGGGTAATGTGAGATTTTTTCACAGAGAGAAGTGGTGGATGCATGGAACTGCCTTCCTGGGGAGGTTGTTGGGTCTAAAACAGTGGGGGGAATTCAAACATGCATGGGACAGACATAAGACAATTGTAGTGGGGAGTGGCAGGAAGTAGGCTGTTGGTTAACTAGAAACTGCAGCTTATCCAGTAGATAGGGAAATGGGCAGACTGAGTGGGCCAAGTGGTCCTTATCTGCCATCAAAGTCTATGTTTCTATGTTTCATATTATCTGCCCATATCCAATCTGCTGCTTGCTCCAGTTCATACTTATGTGTCCCAATCCATTCAGCTTCTCACACCAATTTTAATTTATGTGCCCCCATTATTCTGGTTCCTGATTCTGCTAACATTTAGGTGCCTACATTTAGTCAGATTCTCCCTCCCATTCATAATAAAGTGCCTCCCTTCATTCTAGTTCTCGCTCCCATTGTTATTTATGTGTCTGCATCCATTCCAGTACTCGCTCCCGTTGCCATTCTGGTACTAGATCCCTTGACATAAATGTGCTTCCATCCCAGTTCTCTTTACCACAATTCCCAGTTTTCTGGAAATAAAATCCCAGTTCTAAAATGAAATACTCCCCAGTGGCTAGTGGCACCACTCACCCTCCCATTTGTAACTGAACCTGAAATAAAGAAAACAGTCCCTCGATGTTTTGTTTCCTTTCACTTTTGCCACATAAAAAAAATGTCCCTCAGTGATCAGCCCCTCCCCACTCTAACCTCCCACTTAGCACCCACCACCCACACCCCCTTGACATCCCCACACACCCTTACTCACCTAAACAGGTCCCATATTTGAGATCCAAACTCCTGATCGAAAACTCATCTTACTGCTGGAACTGTCGACAGGAATTTGAGCAACTAAGGTAAATGTGATTCAGTGTATTTCAATGGGAGTTTTAACTTTTAAACATGACTCAGCCATTTATTGAGATTTTGAACCCAAATTTTCAACACAGCCTTTTGGGGATCCACCTCATGAACAACATTACTGTCATTCTGCAACTCCCACCCAAAAGGTGATTTTGCAGTCACTTGGCGAATTCACCTTTTGGGCGAGAACTGCATAATGAAAGTCAAATTTATTTTATTTTTTTTATTTTATTCATTCTTGGATTACAATACCTCTGAGCGCAGACAGCTCATTTACAAAGGTTCCATGTCAGTGGGGAGGGAAGACAAAACATACAAAGGGGTAAAAGTAGAATGTTTCCAAAACAGTAAAATAAAGTGAGCAAATATATATAGTGGAGTCCCCCAGGATGAAACCCAATTCTGCAGCATTTTGCAGCACTCTGCAGAATGCAGCAGCAGATCCACTGAACAATAATTTACTTTTAAAAGCCGAACGTTTGTTTCAAGGGGCTCTTGACTCCCACAGGCACTTCTGGGTTGTTTTGACCCATATCTAGCAGTCCTGCTGTGAGCAGGCAAGCATAATATTATAACTACATATTTTGGCAAGAGCTGTGGCACTTGGGGTCTGATTGAGGGACTACTTATCTTGTTTTAAATTGTATGTATGTTTGTGCACTGGAGCCCTACTCCCTCTGACACAGAAAGTAGGAAGGGAGAGCAATAGTTCTGTTACTGCTAGACAGGACTACAAAAGCACTAGTTTTCTGTATTTTTACTAATCCAGGACATCTTTGCCTTGTGCCTTGACCTCACATGAGAGGTAGATGCACAGAGAGCAATAATTTACTTTTAAAAGCTAAACATTTGTTTTGAGGGGCTCTTTACCCCCACAGGCACTTCTGGATCATTTTGACCCATATCTAGCGGCCCTGCTGTGAGTGGGTGAGCATTATAGTACAGTCGCCTATTCTGAAAAGAGCTGCTGCACTTGGGGTCAGATTGAGGGACTACTTATCTTGTTTTAAATTGTATGTGTGTTTGTGCACTGGACCCCAACTCCCACTGACACAGAAAGTAGGAAGAGATCACAGTAGTTCTGTCACTGCTAGACAGGCCTACAAAAGCACTAGTTTTCTGTATTTTTACTAATCCAAGACATCTTTGCCCTGTGCCTTGACCTCGCATGACAGGTAGATGCATGGAGACCAATAATTTACTTTTAAAAGCCAAACTTTTTTTTCAAGGGGCTCTCGACCCCCACAGGCACTTCCGGGTTGTTTTGACCCATATCTAGCAGCCCTGCTGTGAGTGGGTGAGCATTACAGTACAATAACCTATTCTGGGAAGAGCTGTGGCACTTGGGGTCTGATTGAGGGACTCCTTATCTTGTTTTAAATTGTATGTGTGTTTGTGCACTGGATCCCTACTCCCACTGACACAGGAAGTAGGAAGGGAGCATGGTAGTTCTATCACTGCTAGACAGGACTACAAAAGTGCTAGTTTTCTGTATCTTTACTAATCCAGGACATCTTTGCCCTGTGCCTTGACCTCACATGAGAGGTAGATGCACGGAGATCAATAATTTACTTTTAAAAGCCGAATGTTTGTTTTGAGGGGCTCTTGACCCCCCACAGGCACTTCCAGGTCATTTTGACCCATATCTAGTGGCCCTGCTGTGAGCAGGGCAAGCGCGGGCAGAGTGTGCGTCGCCATGTGGGAACCGCCGCAGAGACAAGCATGTTTGGCGGTCGGCTGTGTCCACTGGGGATGACTGGGGAGCTGGGCTACCACATGATAAATCCAGGACGCAAATACATATAAAGGTAGGCCTTCAAGAAGTACAGTGACCGCCACATTGCATAGTAAAATGGAAAACATGATAGTGTGCATGGAATGCTATATGTACACAGAGGGGGACATGCAGGAGGGATTCATCTATGATAAATGTGAACTTATAATAATGTTACAAAAAGAAATTGCATCCCTGCAGAGTAAAATACAAATACAACATGATCTTGATAACTTGGAACACTTCATTGATACTGCAAGAGATAACGTTATTGGCCAAGTCTACTCCTGAGGCAGGAACTTTGGGGGACCCTGGAAACATAATCACAACAGAAACAAGTAGTGCTTGTAAGCATACTGCAGGGAACAAACAAATGAATTAGAAGACTGATGTTTAGTTCAAAATGGAACCAAAAAGGGAAGGCGCAATATAGGAGGCACATTTAATCTGCAACTACAGTATAATTTCAGTATACTGGGGGAAGGTGAACATCTAGTAGCCGAAAATACTGAGATAACTCAAACCCAACATCCACCTAGCAGCTTATTATCTGGGACATTGAAATCACCAAGAGATATGATAATTGTGGGGGACTCATTGGCATGAAATACTGATCTGACTTTGTGAAAACAGGAGTGAGTATACCACAGTTAGCACACTACCAGGAGCTAGAATAGAGGATATCATGGACTTACTCCCCGGACTATTGCAGAATTGTAATAAACCTGTCACTGTCATACACACAGGGATGAACGACATAGGGAGGAGAAAGATTGTTGAGATACAAAGAGACTTTGAGGAAGTGGGCAGTACTCTCAAGGCACTGGGTTGTGAGGTTTTAATTTCTGAGGTACTCCTTGTCCCAAGAGCTAGGATGATGAGAATGAGGGAAATCAGGCAATTAAATGGGTGGCTGAGAAGGTGGTGCCTCAGGGAAGGACTGACATTAATAGAACATTGAATAATTTTTCTAACCCCAGGCTGTTTAGCAACGATGGACTACACATCAACAAGCAGGGAACCCAAATCTTAGCCCAGGATATTTTACAAGCAGTGCAGACACATTTAAACTGTGACATGGGGGGCAGATGGGTGGTAATGTAAACTTGCAAAGGAATATGAATGCAAGAACTGGAAATAGAAAATAATCCAATTGGAAATGTCTGAATATAAATGCAAGAAGTGTAGTTCAGAAGTTTGATGAACTGGTATATACACTAAAAGAGGAAAAGGTTCAGATATGTGCCATCACGGAAATGTGGTGGGCCAGGGAAGATAATTGGGAAAGGCAGATAACAGGTTATCAATTATATAGTGCAGATAGATCTAGTAGAAGGGGAGGAGGTGTGACTATCTTGTAGCTGATAATATAATATCTGAGGAAATGGAAGTAAAAGCACTGGAGGAAATCAAGCAAATATGGATTAAAGCTACCCCAGAAGGCAGAGCCAAAATCACCATTGGAGTGATATACAGACCTCCCTCTACCCCCCCCCCCAGTTATTGATATGCAGTTAAAAGAAAATATGGAAAAAATGGATATTACTGATAACCTAATAATACCCTTGCCCAGTATAAATTGGAAAAACCATACAGCAAGGTCTATGATGGAGATAAGATATTTGGATACTTTCAGCCTTATTGGTATGGAACAGTTCGTACAGGGAATAACCAGGCAGTCTAATCTATTTTACCTTGTACTGAATAATACAGGGGATAATATATGGCAATGCAGAGTCACTGCCCCACTAGGCTCCAGTGATCATGCCAGGGTAGAATTCACCATAAGGGATAAAACTGCCAGAGTTTCAGGAGAAACACTAGCTAGAAACTACTGCAAAGCAGACTATAATAAGATAAGGGAGGAGTTTAGCAAATGGAGCTGGAGGGCCGACTTTCATCACAAATCTGTTTCTTTAATGTGGGATGCCCTGGCGGGGAAGATAAATCAGGTAGTCGATTCCTGTCAAAATGAAATATAATAGATCTGGGAAAATTCCTGTCTGGATGACTGGCAGAATTAAAAAAACTGATAAACAATAAAAATAAAGCTTATGTCAGGGCCATGAAAAGTGGCCATGAGAATGATAGGAGCAAATATACAGTAGATATCTACTTAAGAAGACCAAAAGAAATATCTCAAAAGCCAAGAGGGAATACGAGCTAAAACTGGCCGATAAGATCAAGGATAACTATAAAGCCTTCTATAACTAAATCAGTTGCATAAAAGGGGGACCACAAGGGATAGGCCCACTAAAAGACACAGATGGTAGTTTGTTACAGGATAATGCACTTATGGCTGAAAGGTGTAATTGCTATTTTTCGTCAGTATACAATATTAAGACCAGTAGCACCAAACAACATCATGAAAATAATCATTGTATGCCCAGATTAAAAAACGAGGACATCAAAAATAGATTGCTCGGCTTGAATCCTGGTAAATGCCTGGGACCAGATGGGATCAATCCTGAAGTAGTTATTGAATTGGCTAAAGTACTGGCCAAACCTCTAACACACCTATTCCAGGCATCTTTGGATCAGGAAGAAGTGGTAGATGCATGGAGAGAGGCAAATGTAATCCCCATCTTCAAGAAGGGTTCCGAGCAGGATGTTGGTAGCTATCGACCAATAAGCCTGACTTTTATACTTGGAAAAGTATTAGAAGGGGTTATTAAGGACCACATAGAACTGGATATGCAGCAGAGAGGGGATATTGATGATGTGCAACATGGATTTAAACATGGTAGATCATGTCAAACTAATCTCTTGGGATTCTATGAGAATGTTAGTAAGGGCTTGGATGATTATAGTCCAGTGGATGTTATTTTTCTGGATTTCTCCAAGATCTTCGATAAGGTGCCACACGGGGAGCTAGTGGACACCCTGATAGACCATGGCATCCAGGGAAACATAACACATTAGATTAGCTCCCAGCTGCATGATAGAAAGCAGAGAGTGACAATCATGGGGATGTAGCTCAGGATGGATGGGGGTGATGATTGGGTGCCTCAGGGGTCTGTTTTGGGTCCTTGCATCTTTAACATGTATATTCATTCAATGACTGTTGGAGAGGGTGTATGGGAAGCAAAGTTTGCTGAAAATACTAGAATTGGCTCCACGGTTTACAGCAACCTGGAAATTACCAGACTACAGGAAACCCTGACTAAGCTGCAGGGCTAGGCATAGGACTCTAGGTTAACTTTTAATGTGGATAAGTGCATGGATATGCACTTTGGCAGAAACAACACAGGGGCTACTTATAATCTAAATGGGCATCTACTAAGAGAAGTTAGTGATGAAAGGGACCTGGGAATTAGGGTCTCAAGTGACCTTAAATTTATTCAGCACTGCAGCCAGGTGGTCAAAAAGGCAGGTAATATATTGAGCTGCATTAATAGACACATTAGGAGTAGGAGAAGGGAGGTCTTGTTGCCCTTGTACGGGTCACTGGTGCGACCGCATATAGAGTACTGTGTGCAGTTCTGGTCTCTGTGTTACAGAAAAGAGATTATGTCACTGGAGAGGGTTCAGAGAAGGGATACCCAGATGATTGATGAGGTACAGGGTCTGGACTATCAGGATAGGTTGACTGAATTGGGGATGTACACATTGGAATACTGCAGACTGCGTTGAGTCATGTGCATGGTCTATAGGGCCCTTACAGACACAAATTTAAGGGAAAAGTTAGGATTAAGTCTACAAGATCAGGTTTATCAGACCAGAGCACATCCATTACAGCTAATAAGAGAAAAATATAAGACTACTTAAAGGAAACCCTGGTTTAGTGTAAGGGTGGTGCCAATCTGGAACAGACTGCCACTGGAGGTGGCAGAGGTATGCAGGCCTTTAAAGTTAATCTGGATATATTCCTGATTGTAAACAACATTCTGCAGTATCAGTAGTTATTTAGAGGTGAGCGGTATGGACAGAATAAGTCTTCTGTGCTATGTATAAACCTATGTAACCTATGTAAAACAATGCAACCCCAATGGCAACCAGTCCCCTCTGTCATGTAAGAAAATGTGACACTGCCAGGATGAAGTGAATGTCACAGTTTTCTGCATGACAAAAGGGAGCAACCACCACCAAAACCACAATGCCCCGCTCAGCAGATCCACTGCAGCACACCACAGAGTGCTTTAAAAGTGGGTTTCATCCAGGTGGGACACCACTGTATGTATCTATATGCAGTTTTATCATGCATTTTTTTATAACATAATATTTTATTAATTTCATCTTTTTTTATGTATACAGAAAAAATATGCACACATGTGCTCCAAAAAGAAAGAAAAAACAAATCAAAACAAATACTTCATAAATGAACCCATGAGCAACAAAGTCCATAAGTCCTTTAAACTAATTTAGATATTGATTCCTTAGTGCATACCTTACATAAAAAGAATAGACCAAGACTGAAACAAGAGAAACAAGAGGAATAATACATACTTAATAAAATGTTAAGCTAAAAAGGTAGTAGCTTTATATTTAACACTCACTCCACAAAATTATTCTTATAGCATTTTAGTGCCTCCCCTCTTTAAATATAAGTTACATTTAATCTATATTGCCCCCAATTCAATCAGTCTAAACAATCAGTGTAAACAAGCAAGACTTAAGTCCTTCAGTCCTTATATATACATTTTTTCCAAATTCCCTAGGATTTCATTTTCTGACTGTGTAGGCGATGAGACAAGTGATTCTTCAGTCCCTTGAGTAGAGTAATGAATGAAAATATAAGTAGTAAGCTGATCTACATAGAAAAAAAATTTACTTTACCATCCTTAAGGATTTTTACTTTTGCAGAAAGCAACAAAGAAAACAAAGCAGCAAGTTCCAAGATTTCTTGATGATAAGCCAAGGACTTCCTCCTCCACTGTTGCATACTGTAACAGAAATCAGGGTAGATATAATACTTGGAGCCTTTACATTTCAAGGCCCCTCTGAGCCTGGCTAATTTAAATATATAGTCACTGTCTGAATCAAACCCAAAGGTTGCCAAGATAGTTGTCTTCATCTGGGAATTTATGTTTCTGTCTCATCTGTCTCAACTTATTATTCTTCAGGTGAAGCTACCTCTGGCTGGAAGCTGCATCACTGGACTTAGGATTTGCAAGAAAGCGAGTTGTGTTCACAACAGAGGGAGGTGAACGTTACAATTTAGAATTGTCTTTGGTTTGAAGCAGATTCCTTAGGAAAGTTAATATTCTTCAGATGGAGGATACTTCTAACTAAAAGGTGAAATAAGGAACTTAGAATTTTCCGAAAAGGCAGTCTTTCAATCAACAGAGGGAGGTGGACCTTGCTTTACTTTTGTTACAATTGTTAAGATTTTCAGTGCAGGAAGAGTTTAAACCCACAGGGACTGAATACAGTTTACTGTGTCTGTCCTTGTGCACAGCTGACTTGATTGGAGATAGTGATTGATTGTTTGCATTGCAATATTTGTAATACTGTGAGTTATTCACTGGGCTAAGAATTTATCATAAGTCCTGAATTGAGAGCAGGTTACAGGCTGTGTATTTGACCCAGACAGTGCCCCAGGGGGTGGAAACTGTTTTTTCTTTTGTTTATCTCTGTGTGCCTTAAAAGGCCAGGCCAGACTGTTTCAGGAGGTGCTTACATCACAGCTACTTATCAGCCAATAGCTTTGGAAGAATCTTACAGACCTGATAACAGTACTATAAAGCAAGTGGATTTTTAGCAGGCTCATCAGATAACCTAATATTCTTCAGGTGAAGCTACCTCTGGCTGGAAGCTGCAACACTGGACTTAGGATTTGCAAGAAAGTGAGTTGTGCTCACAACAGAGGGAGGTGAACCTTACAATTTACAATTGTCTTTGGTTTGAAGCAGATTCCTTAGGAAAGTTAATTTTCTTCAGGTGGAGGATATTTCTAACTGAAAGGTGAAATAAGGAACTTAGAATTCTCAGAAAAGGCAGTCTTTCAATCAATAGAGGGAGGTGGACTTTGCTTTACTTTTGTTACAATTGTTAGGATTTTCAGTGCAGGAAGCGTTTAAACCCAAAGGGGCTGAATACTGTTTACTGTGTCTGTCCTTGTACACAGCTGATGTGTTTTGGGGCTAGCTGCTTTCAGAGCACAAGTCACCAGGCTGTTTTGGGGCTGGGGAGGTTTACCTGTGTCTGACTTGGATGTTTAGATTTTTCTCTGTTTGATTAGCAGGGTATTTTCTCTGTCAAATTGTTGTGTAGGGTATCTTGCTGACAGGAAGGCACTCATCACAGTGGTAGGTCAGAGCTTTTAGCTGCTTGTTTCATGAGGGCAAAGTTTAGGCCCAAACCATTCCCACCTCTCACCCCACCCACCCCTGGAAATAGTTCCATTATACCTGGGGTTCTGACATCATTTCCTCAAGAGGGCAAGGTGCATATCGCTGTCATATCCACTCTAGCACACTGCACTGACAATAAAATCATACACATTATATAATATATATATTTCTATATAACAAACCAATCACACACACACACAAATAAATAAATAAACAAGGTAGACAGACATGTGGGGAGTAGTGCAATGTAATGGCTGTGGGACAGCAGTCTTCCAGGAGTCTTTCTGGAGGCTGAGATGCTGCCCTGTTTGCAGACAACTCTCTGCCCTGAGGGAGGAAGTTGCCCATCTTCAGGCTGCACTGGACAGTAGTAAGGGAACCTCCCCCATCCAGGGAGCACCAGAGCCACCACCACTACCTCAAAGGCTGAGAAGAAAGCACAGCAGTTGGACCACAGTGGGCTCAGAGAGGGTAAGGGTGGTGGAACAGAGGCACACCCAGTCAGTTGTTCCACTCCACAATCCATGCACCATTCTAGGGGAGCATAGTTCACCTATGGATGCACCTGCAGAGGAGACTAAGGAGATTGCAGACAACTGTCCCAAGGGAGGTCCTCAGGAAGGAGGCAGAGGACACCACAGGGAAAAGAAGTAGCTCCTGGTGGGGGACTCAATTATTAGGGGGATAGAACTGGGGGGAGCAGGGAAAACTGAAGTAAGGTGCCTGCCTGGTGCCATGGCTTGGAGGGACAGGAAGCGCATCCTTAGGATCATGAGAACAGTTGCAGGAGAGTCTGAGCTGGATGTCATTGTCCACCTAGGGACAAATGACTTGGCTCATCATGAGAGTAGAGCAGTGCAGAAGGACTTTGTAGAGTTGAGGAGGGGTCTAAGACAAGTAGCACACACAGTATCCTTCTCAGAGGTGCTGCCTGTCAGTGGCATGGGTGAGGCGAGGGTACTTTGCACCATGCAGTTTAACAAATGGTTGAAAAAACAGTGTGGAGCACAGGGGTTTGGCTTCACTGGGGACTGGTGTTCCACCTGGAGGGACACCAGCCTATATTGGCAGGATGGTCAGCATCTGTCCAGGAAGGGAACAAGTCTTTTGGGCAATCGGTCTAAATGCTTCATTGGCAAGCTTTTAAACTAGTCAAGGGGGGAGGCACTGATAAGCAGCAGAAAAATCCCAGCCTCCCCCTACAAAACAGGGTACTAAATGAGAAAAAGACCAAGGCAGAAAGGTCAGTAGGGGATGCTGCTACAGAAGGTAAAGCCATTAAAAAATGGAGAGCAATGAGTACCAATGCCGTAGTCTGGGTAACAAGCTTCCTGAATTAGTGGCCTTGATGGAGGAGGAACATCTGGATATCGTGGCAGTCACAGAAACATGGTACACACAGAACCATGACTGGGCCGTAAACATACCAGGATACACTATCTACAGGAGGGACAGGGAGGGTAAAACAGGAGGAGGAGGAGTAGCTCTCTACATAAGGGAAGGAATCCAAGCAACAGAACAAAATGGTAAACAGGGAGGAGAAGAAGCACTGTGGGTCAATTTGGAGACAGGCAATGGCACCACAATCCGCAAAGGGGTTGTATACAGACCCCCCTCTCAGGGGGAGGACATGGACAAGGAAATGATAGAAAGTATACTTAGAATGGCAGAAAAAGGGGAGATATTGCTGATGGGTGATCTGAATATGCCAGATGTTAACTGTAGTTCAGTTGCAGCAGCCATTTCTAAGAGTGGGGTTATTCTAGATGCCCTACAAGGGGGCATGCCTTAGACAACTAGTATTGGAACCCACTCGAGAGGGAACAATCTTAGACCTGGTACTCTCAAATGGAGATGGAGAGAGGATCACAGATGTAGAAGTGGGTAGCCATCTGGGAACTAGCGACCATCAAACAGTATGGTTCACAATAAGCACAGCAATAGAGTCAAGCCATACAAAGGCAAAAGTACTGGACTTCAGGAGGGCTGAATTTGCCAAAATGGGTGAGTGCCTAAGGAATGCACTAGCAAATGGGCAGGAAGGAGGGGTGGAAGAACAATGGGGAATAATAAAAACTGCCATCACAGAGGTAACAAGACTTTGTGTGAAGCAAATAAACGAAACAAAATGATGTAAGAAACCACTATGGTTCTCAAAGGAGGTGGCAGTGAAGGTTCAAGAGAAGAAGAAAGCATTCAGAAAGTACAAGGAATCACTGAAGGAACAGGACAGAGAATTGTATCAGTTAAAGCAAAAGGAAGCTGGTAAGGCAGTCAGAACAGCAAAGGCCTGAACTGAGGAAAAGATAGCCAACTCAGTTAAGAAGGGGGATAAAACCTTTTTTAGGTACATCAGGGAGTGAAGGAAGACCAAGGGAGGGATAGTGAGGCTTAATAAAGGGGAGGAGGGGTGGGCAAAGGGTGACGGTGAAAAGGCAGAAATACTAAACAAATATTTTTGCTCAGTATTTACAAATGAAGAAGGGGAGGTACCTAAAACAAACAATAGAAACACTCTGGATACAGAAGTTGATACCAGACCATTTTTTCAGAAGAAAGGGTTCTGAAAGAACTCTTAAAACTGAAGGTGGACAAAGCAATGGGGCCTGACTGGATTCATCTCAGAATTCTAAAAGAACTAATGGTAGAACTAGTGACACCACTGACTACCCTCTTTAGCAAATCATGGGAAGATGGGGTGGTACCTGAGGACTGGAGGAGGGCAGATGTGATTCCCCTTCACAAAAGTGGGAGCAGGGCAGAAGCAGGAAACTACAGACCTGTTAGTTTTACCTCAGTGACAGGGAAAATGATGGAATCACTTCTGAAGGAAAGAACTGTCAAGTACCTAGAGGCCAGTGGGGCACAGGACCCAAGGCAGCATGGATTCACAGTGGGAAGGTCATGCCAGATGAAGCTAATAGATTTCTTTCACTGGGTGACCAAAGTAGTAGATCAGGGAGGGGCTGTGGACATGACCTACCTAGACTTTAGCAAGGCAATTGACACAGTCTCACACAAAAGATATTAATATACAAGTTAGCCAGCATGGGATGGGTACCAAGATGACAGCCTGGGTAAAGAATTGGCTGAAGAATAGGACACAGAGGTAACAGTAAATGGAGTCCACTCTGAAGAAAGGGGGGTTACTAGTGGGGCACCGTGAGGGTTCGTAATAGACCGGTCCTCTCAATGTCTTTATAGCAACATTGCAGAGGGACTGGAAGGAAAAGTATGTCTCTTGCAGATGACACAAAGATCTACAACAGAGTTGATGCACAAGGTGGGGTGGAAAGGATGAGAGGGGCTTGGCAAGGTTAGAGGAATGGTCAAATGTATGGCAGCTTAGATTCAGTGCTAAGAAGTGCAAGGTAATGCACCTGGGAAACAAAAACCCAGGGGAAGAGTACACAATGGGGGGGTGAGATACTAACAACAACAAAAATGTAAAGGGACCTGGTGGTAGTCATATCAGATGACTTAAAGGAGGGCAAGCAATGTGAGAGGGCAGTAAGGAGGGCTGGGGGGATACTGGGATGTATAGGGAAAGGCATTTCCAGTAGAAAACAGGAAGTTGTTATCCCTCTGTACAGGCAGCTGGTGAGACCCATCTGGAGTACTGTGTGCAGTTCTGGAGACCCAATCTCCGCAAGGACATAGACAGGATGGAAGCATCCAGAGGAGGGTAACAAAAATGGTGCAGGGTCTGCACCAGAAGACATATGAAGAGATTCTAAAGGAGCTTAACATGTATAGCCTCGAGGAAAGGAGGGAGAGAGGGGAAATGATAGAAACTTTCAAGTGCCTCAAGGGAATCAACAAAGTCCAAGAGGGTAGCATATTTCAAAAAAAGAGGTGTGCAAGAACAAGGGAGCACAATTTGAAGATGGGGGGGGCGGCTCAGAGGTAATGTTAGAAAGTATTTTTTCACAGAGAGGGTTGTGGATGCATGGAAAGGCCTTCCAGAGGAGGTTGTGGAGTCAAAAACAGTGGTTGAATTTAAGCATGCATGGGACAGTAATAAGGCAATTCTACGGGGTGGGGGTAGAAAGAAGTAGGCTGCTGGTTAACTAGGATCTGCTGCTAATCCATTAGGTAGGGAAATGGCCAGACTGGTGTGCCAAGTGGTCCTTATCTGCCATCAAATTCTATGTTTCTATGTTTCTATCTAAACAATTGAAAAGCCTTCATGATTAAGTGGGGATTCTCCTGGGATAACTCGAAAGTGGTAATCAGGATATGTTTAAGCAAATCCCTCATAGAATCAAAATCTACATCCATTTGATCAGGAACTCTCAGAATTTGAATATTCTTGTATCTTAGCATATTTTCTGCACTCTCCAATTTTCTATTTATATTAAAATTAACCCGCATTAGGCTCAAACAGTTCACCTCTACAGTCACCAGTTTAGCAGCACGCATATCCAATTTTGCAGAATTATCCGAAATAATTCCCATTGTTGTCTCTGCCACAATTTTAACATTATTCAATTCTGTTTGCAAGAAATCCATTTTTTTCATTAACACCTTGTATCATCTATCACTGAGCTCTGTCCACGCCAAAATTTTCTCTAGGGTTGAACCCAGCCTTTCCAGTGTGTAGCCGCCTGTCTCCACTGGAGAAGAAGATTGATGTTGATCAGGGTATGTTATTTGTTGCATGCTTGCAGATAAATCCAAATTTCTTTGTGAATCAAAGGGTGTACTCTAGATGGAGACATTATTTTTACAGTCTGCGGGGTGGCCGGCATGTTACTCGAGCTCCCACCTCCACTCTCTGAGCTTGGTCTACCTGGAGGATGCCGGCACTCGAGCGGCCCTGACTTTGGGGAAACAAACTCCAGAACTGACCACCCCCTTTGTTTCTTCATGATTCCATTTTAAGCCATCACACTAGAAACCGAAGAAGGTACAAACAGGGGGTAAGTCAGAACATTAAACGAGCACCGCTACAAATGCTAAATTCCCCGTAGTCACAGAGCGGTAAGATCAAACTGCTACACCCATTGGCCATGTCAGCTTCTTTTTCTCATTATCATTCTAATAGGAGGAAAGTGTAGATGAGATGGGGAAGGATAAAGATGGGAAAAAGGAAGGAAGAAAGAAAGAAAGAAAAAGAAAGAAAGAAAGAAAGAAAGAAAGAAAGAAAGAAAGAAAGAGGGAGGCAGCCATATGCCTTGTCAAGCTGGTGTGGGAGGGGTAGGGGCAGGGGGGTCAGATGGGCAGGGTGGTAAGAAAGGTAGAAAGTGGCAGCCATAGGCCTTGTCAAGCAGGTGTGGGAGAGGTAGGGGCAGGAGGGGTGAGGTGGACAGGGTGGTAAGAAAGTTAGGAAGTGGCAGCCATAGGCCTTGTCAAGCAGGTGTGGGGGAGTAGGGGCAGGAGGGGTCGAGGTGGATGGGGGGTAGCCAGGGGCCTTGTCAAAGTGCAAAAATGGGACAGCCTCGGAATTATAGAGGTAACAACAGAGATACAGAGTTATCCAGTTGTGAGGAGAAGATTGAATGCTAGTAGATGGAGTCTCAGGGTAAGCAGTCACAAGAACTGTTGGCCGTGAGATGTTGACATAACTTCAGTTTGAATGGTCCCAATTTAGGTAGGGTAGTTCAATCACTATGAAGAGTATTAAACCAGTGTGGTGCTCTGTAGGCAAATGAGCATTGCTCCTGGTCTGTCCGGCATCTAGGAACATGCAGATGATGGCTGTTCAAGCTTCATGTATGCTGCAAACTACAATGGGGGCTTAGCAGGTTTGCGATGTCTGGTGGCAGGAGGCCAAGAAGTGCTTTTTTGGCTAAAAGATAGGTTTGGTATTGGATCCTCCCAGTGAGCTGTAGCCAACCAGTCTCAGAATAAAGATCACAGGTTTGGGTGAAATGTGTTGACCCCGTGAGTAGTCTGCATGCCTTGTTCGGAGCGATGGATATCCTGCACAATGAAGACATGGGGACTGCTCCATAGATAACAAGGCCATAGTCTACAATGGATGTGATGTAACTATATATAGCAAATTGGGGTATACCATTGCCACAGCAACTCCCAGTTTGTGAAGACCACCACAGAGACAGGAATCAGGCAAAATCCGCCTGTCGCTGTGGTGGTCTGTTTGGCGATCTGGACTGCCTCGCTAGGTGTCTGACCCCCCCCAGTCCAACTCTGACTTGGAGTTAGAATCCCAGAGACTGGGGTGTGTAGGGGTGGAGCCCTCCAAATGGGGGGTTTCGGGGGTGCAGTCTCCCAATGGATGCACGGAGGCATCCCCGACACTGCAATGCTGACAGTCGGCACTATGGCTGTCGCTGTCTGGGATGTCTCCATGCCGACTGTCACTGCAGCATGAGTAAACCACAAATCCGAGGGCTTCTGGAGTAAGGCAGTGTTTATGTCTATGTAGGAGACCAGTCTTGTTGTTGACAGCCCTGGCTACATTATCTATATGTTTAGCATCGGATAGACATCTGTCTAAGGTGACCCCCAGGTATTTGAAATGTGGTATTTTTCAAGAGAGACTCCAAGACAGTTTCAGATGGTAAGTCTATGGGATTTGTGCTTGTTTTGGGTTCTTCTGGACATCATTACTTTGGTTTTCTTCTAGTTGAGGATCAGTTTATGTTTAGAGAACCAGTCCTCCACTTTCACAAACCCACTCTGAAGGTGAAGTTCCAGTTGCTTGGGGTTGTGGCTGCTGGAGTAGATGACTGCATTGTCTGCACAGAGGAGGATCCTTTGGTGGCAGAAATGAGGTAGGTTACTAAGGAAGATGCTGAATAGGAGTGTCCCTTGTATTGAGCCCTGTGGCATATCAGAGCGGATGGGCTGTCGGTCAGATACAAAGTTGGCCATTTTCACCCACTGAGAGCAGTCTTCAAGATAGCTTTTGGACCAAAGTGTTTTGTCAGGTGAGAGGTCAGTAGCAGTAAGCTGTTGGAGGACTAGTGAGTGATGGACAGTACTGAACACCTTAGTGAGGTCTATGAGGGCAGCTCCTACTAAGGTGCCCTGATCCAGAGATTGATGAATAAAGCCAGTGAATTCCATCAGGGCCAAGGTGGTGCTGTGACTCTTCCTGAACCCGTGTTGCTGTAGGCATTGGATAGAGTATTTTTCAAGGTAGTCCACCAGTTGGTCAGCAACAATGCACTCAAGTGCCTTGGATATTGGTGGGATGATAAATATGGGACTTTAATTTGCGTGATGGGTCCTGTCTCCACTCTTGTGCACAGGGTGACTAGTGCTGATTTCCAAAGTTGAGGAAATTGAGAGAGTTTTAGTGGCAGATTGATTATCTTAGTGAGGAGGCATCAGCACTTCCTCAAGAGTGAGAGCTATGAGCTTAAGATCCAGTGAGTCATAGAAACATAGACTTTGATGGCAGATAAGGACCACTTGGCCCACCCAGTCTGCCCATTTCCCTACCTATTGGATAAGCTGCAGATTCTAGTTAACCAACAGCCTACTTCCTGCAACCCCCCACTATAATTGCCTTATGTCTGTCCCATGCATGTTTAAATTCCCCCACTGTTTTAGACCCCACAACCTCTCCAGGAAGGCGGTTCCATGCGTCCACCACTCTCCATGAAAAATAATTTCCTCACATTACCCCTGAGCCGTCCCCTCTAACTTTAAATTGTGCCCCTTGTTCTTACACATCTCTTTTCTGAAAGGTGCTACCCTCCTGGACTTTGTTGATTCCCTTGAGGTACTTAAAAGTTTCTATCATGTCCCCCATCCCTCCTTTCATCAAGGGTATACATATTAAGCTCTCTCAGTCTCTCTTCATATGGTTTCTAAGTAGACCCTCTCACATTTTAGTTGCCGTCCTCTGGACTGCTTCCATCCTGTCTATGTCCTTGCGTAGATGAGGTCTCCAAAACTGCACACAGTACTCCAGATGGGGTCTCACCAACTGTCTGTACAGAGGGATAACCACTTCCCTTTTTCTACTTGTGATGCCCCTCCCTATTCATCCCAGTATCCCCCTGGCTCTCCTTACTGACATCTCACATTGCTTACCCACCTTTAGGTCATCTGATATGACTACACCCAGATCCCTTTCATTATTGTTGTCATTAGTACCTCCCCTGCTATTGTGTACTCTTCTCCTGGATTTTTATTTCCCAGGTACATTACTTTGCACTTCTTTGCATTGAATCTAAGTTGCCATATGTCTGACCATTCCTCCAACCTTGCCAAGTCCCTTCTCATCCTTTCTACCCCCCCTTGTGTATCAACTCTGTTACAGATCGTTGTGTCATCCACAAAGAGGCATACCTTTCCTTCCAGACCCTCCACAATGTCACCTATAAAGATGTTAAAGAGGACTGGACCCAGTACTGAGCCCTGAGGTACTCAACTGGTAACCCCCCCTTTCTTCAGAATGTGTTCCATTCACTATTACCTTCTGTGTCCTGTTGCTACCCAGGCTACCACCCTGGGACCCACTCCCAGGCTGGCTAACTTGATTATTAATCTTTTTGTGCAGGACTGTGTCAAATGCCCTGCTAAAGTCTAGGTAGGCCATATCCACAGCCCCTCCCTGGTCTATTACATTGGTCACCCAGTCAAAGAAATTGATTAGATTCGTCTGACATGACCTTCCTGCTGTGAATCCATGCTGCTTTGGGTCCTGTGCTCCGCTGGCCTCTAGGTACTCAACAATTCTTTATTTCAGAAGTGATTCCATCATTTTCCCCACCACTGAGTTCAAACTAACAGGTCTGTAGTTTCCTGCTTCTGCCTTGCTCCCACTTTTGTGAAGGGGAATCACATCTGCCCTCCTCCAGTCCTCAGGTACCACCCCATCTTCCTATGATTTGTTAAAAAGTGTGGTTAGTGGTGTCACTAGATCCTCCCTTAGTTCTTTTAGGATTCTAGAGTGAATTCTGTCAGGCCCCATTGCTTTGTCCACCTTGATTTTTAGGAGTTCTTTCAGTACTCTTTCTTCTGTAAATGGACTGATGTCAACTCCACTATCCAGAGTGCTTCTACTGTTTGGTTTAGGTAACTCCTCCTCTTCTTCTTTTGTGAATACTGAGTAAAAGTATTCATTCAGTATCTCTGCCTTTTCGCTGTCTCCCTCTGCCCACCTCCCCTCTCCTTTATTAATCTTCACTATCCCTCCCTTAACCTTTCTATGCTCCCTAATGTACCTATAAAGGTTTATCCCCTTCTTAACTGAGTTGGCTATCTTTCCTCGGTTTGGGCCTTTGCTTTTCTGACTGCCTTCCCACTTCTTTCTGCTTTAATTGATACAGTTCCCTGTCGTGCTCTGTCTGTGATTCCTTATACTTTTTGAATGCTGCCTTTTTCTCCTTAACCTTCCCTGACACCTCTTTTGAGAGCCATAGTGTTTTTTTATTCCGCTTTGTTTTCTTTATTTGTTTCACACAAAGGCTTGTTGCCTCCATGATGGCAGTTTTGATTTTTCTCCATCGTTCTTCCACCCCTCCTTTCTGGCCATTTGCTAATGCATTCCTCAGGTATTCACCCATTATGCCAAAGTCAGCCCTTCTAAAGTCCAGTATCCTTGCCTTTGTATGGCTTGTCTCCATGGTTGTGTTTATTGAAGCACACTGTGCAGTGGTGCTTGTTCCCAGATGTCTACTGACTTCTAAGTTTGTGATCCTCTCTCCATTTGAGAGTACCAGGTCTAATATTGCTCCCTCCCGAGTGGGTTCCACCACTAGCTGTCTAAGGCATGCTCCCTGTAGGGCATCGAGAATGACTCTGCTCTTGGATGTGGCTGCAGTCCATGTCGCCCAGTTAACATCTGGCATATTCAGGTCCCCCATCAACAGTATCTCCCCTTTTTCAGCCATTTTGAGAATGCCCTCTTTCATTTTCTTGTCCATTTCCTCCCCTTGAGACAGGGGTCTGTATACAACTCCTGTGCGGATTGTGATGCCATTCCTCGTTCTCAAGGTGACCCAGAGTTCCTCTTGTCCTCCCTTTACTTTTTAGTTCTGTAGCTTTGATCCCTTCCCTTATGTAGAGAGCTACTCCACCTCCTCTTTTACCCTCCCTGTCCCTTCTGTAGATTGTGTAGCCTGGTATGTTGACATCCCAGTCATGGTTCTCCATGTACCATGTTTCCGTGACTGCCACAATATCCAAGTGTTCCTCTTCCATTAGGGCTACTAGCTCTGGAAGCTTGTTTCCAAGACTATGGGTATTGGTACTCATTGCACTCCATTTAATGTTGGCTTTATCCTTTTTTACCTCATCCCTGCTCTTATTGCCCTTGTCCATTTTTCCATTTGCCCCTGTCCTGCCCTCTGTCAAGTTCTGTACCTCAGTGTTTACCCTACTACCTGCCATGTTTTGTGGAGGGAGGCTTGAACTTTCCTGTTTCCTAACAGCACCTCCCCCTTGGCTAGTTTAAAAGCTTGCCAAGGAAGCCTTTAAACCTGTCACCTAGGAGTGTGTTTCCCTTCCTGGACAGAAGCAGACCATCATGCCAGTATAGACCTTCATCTCTCCAGGTGGACTCCCAGTCCCCAATGAAGCCAAAGCCCTGTGCTCTGCACTGATTTTGCAACCATTCATTAAACTGCATGGTGTGCAGTACCCTAACCTCACCCCTGCCATAGACTGGCAGCACTTCTGAGAAGGTTACCGTACTTGCTACCTGTCTGAGGCCCCTCCGAAACTCCAAAAATTCATTCTGCACTGCACTGATCTCATGCCTAGCTAGGTCATTTGCCCTGAGGTGGACAATGATATCTAGTTTCCTCTCCTGTGATGCTGCTTCTGCAATCTTGAGGATTCGCTTCCTGTCCCTCCAAGCCATGGCACCAGGCAGGCACCTTACTTCCCTCTCCTCTCCTATCCCCAGGTCTACACCCCTAACAATTGAGTCCCCTATCAGAAGCTGTTTCTTTCCCCTGTGGTGTCCCTTGCCTCTCTTTTGTGGGTCTCCCTTGTGGATGTCCCCAGCATTTTTCTTGGTCTCCAATGAGGGTGTCATCATAGAGGAACCTTGATTTTCCAGGCTGACATATGATTTGTGCAGAGGTGCAACTCGAGGGCTACACCTCTGTTCCACCACCCTCACCCTCCCCAAACCTACTGTTGTCCATCTGCTCTTCACACATGGCAACCTCTGAGTCAGTGGTTGTGGAACTGGTGCTCTTTGGGTGGGGGAGGCCTCCTTAGTCCTTGCCAGTTCAGTCTGGAGGTTGGCAACCTTCTCCCTCAGAGCTGACAGTTGCCTGAAAATAGAGCAGCAATGCAGGTTCCAGATTGTCTCCTGGAAAATTGCTGCCCCACAGCCAGTGCATTGCACCACTCCCCACATGTCCGTCTTCCTTATAATATACAATGAGTAATATATATATATTTTTTTGTTTGTGTGTACTTACCCTGTATGCACTGTGCTGGGTAATTAAGAATATGACAGTTCTGCTCCAAGACCTGTTGAGGAAGTAATGTCAGAACCTTGGCTATAAAGGAAATGCCACGCCTGGGGTGGGTGGGGTGAGGGAAGGGTGGGTGGGTAGGCCACGACCACTGGTGACTGTTAGAAACAATCAAATACACCACTGCTCCACCACCCTGGTGAGTACTGCCCTTTATAGTAAGTCAACCAACACCACAATGTACTAGACCACTGCTCCTACACAAACCACTCTACTGAGTCCAGGGATAAACAGAACTCACTGTTCAGCCAGCAGGACACTTCTAAAATATTGCACAAATATCCTTCCAAATCCTATGTGTCTAGCACAGAAATCAAGCAACTTCAGTTGTATTTTAACCCCTCTGGTTATAAAATTACTACACTTTAATGGAATCCTGCAATTCTTAATGCCAATAAGAAAATAATGAAACTTTCTGTAGAAAGTGTAGCTTACCTTCCTAGTCCCCTGCAATATTATGTTTTACCAAGCTCCCAGTTCCTGAAATGCATTCTAGTTTGTTCTCTGCAGTATAGCAAGTTTCTCAGCTTCCAACAGGAGCCATGCCATGCCGTGATTTACTTAACACTTTGGTAAGGTATTTCCTGGCCATTCATACAGTGACCATTTTGAAGTAAAAGGGAGGTCATTCAAGGAGGTTATTAGCAGGACAATAGGTACTGGGCCAGTCATTATCCATGAAGAAGTCTGAAGGGAGGACACTGGATAGGTCTATGAATGCACTGTTGAATGTGTTTGCTATGGTTAGTGAGTCCAGGGTTGGAATTCCATTGACATTGAGCATGGAGGGTTAGACCTTAGAGTCTTTCCCGGTGACATCTTTTATGTTGCTCCAGAAGTTTTTGCTGTTTCCCCAGGTATCAGCGAGTATTTCCCTATGATGTTTGGATTTCATGGTAGGGATTTCATGTGTACAGGCATTCCTCACCTTCTTGTATTCCTGAACATCTGCTTGTTTGCCTGATGCCCTGGTGCAGTGCCAGAGGTGATCACTGTGCTTCATCATAACAATGAGTTCTGGTGTATTCCAGGGGTTTACAATGTCACAAACTTTCATTTTCTTAATGGGAACATGAGTATCACTGGCATTGTTGAATTGTTTTATGAAATAATCCAGTTCCAGGTTGATGTCATCTAAGGCATCGAGAAGAGACCAGTCAATGTTGCTGAGGTCATTTTTTAGAGGTTCCAGATGTCCATGTTTTAATAATCTACTGTAGACAGTCAGAGATATGGGACTGCAGAATTTATTGCACCAACTGCAGGAAACAGGGGAGTGGTCACTTCTTGAATCTGAATGTACTGCCATGTTGGAGATTCACTGTAGGTGGCTGGAGAGTATCAGTTCTAGAAGAGTACTTGTTTCTGTCTTATAGTTAGTCCTTGTTGGGCATGTAACAAGTTGGGAAAGGTGAAGCTAGGAGATAGCATCTTTGTATGGAGAAGCACTAGCAGATAACCAATTGACCTTTAGGTCACACAGTACTAAAGTTTCTGATTTGTGGTTGAGGCTATGAATGTAGTCAATTAAGCTGTGAAAGCCTGTCCTATTGTCCTTTAGAGGAACATAGACAGAGATTACTGTCAAAGTTTTATTTTTGGCCCCAAGAAGTGCTTTAATTGTTAGTGCCTGGGCCATGCAGCTCAGATCGGCCGCAGGCAGGCCGTATCCTTTAAGTGTCTCTTTCAGGTAGATGGCACAGCCACCACCTCACTTAGTGAGCCTATTCAGCAGGTAAAGGGTATGCTCAGGTAGAGCAACTGCAGAGTCAGGAACCTTTGGGGAAAGCCATGTTTCCACCATGGACAGAATGTCAGGGCTATGTTGCGAGATCCACACCTGGAGGTTATCCAATTTAGTCTGCAAGATGCAGATGTTGACAGTTGCCAACTTAATAGATCCTTTTTTAGGGTGGTTGTGTGTGGATGTAGGTCCAGCAGGGCTAGGGTTAGGGTGAATGTTGCTGACATAAGCAATAAAAGTAGGATGATTCTGAGCAAACTTCTTTTAAGTTGTTTGTAGAAAAGCTTATTGGATCTTCTGGGGCTGAGGCGCCTCCCGTGTTCCAAGTGTAGGACTGTGAGCTAAAGTGGAGTAATTAGAGTAGGATATGAGGCAGGGACTCCGGCACTAAGCCACCCCTGTGGAGGCAGCAGGAACCAGTGGCAGGAGCAGTGACCCTTGGTTAACAGTTTAAAATTACCTGTGATAAAGCGGGGGTCATAATGGAGACTATGCTCAATAGTGGTACGGGATATGGGAACTGGCATATCACTTTGTGAAGTGCCATTGCTTAGAATCAATAGTAGTATGAAAGAGAGGGACTGGAGGAGGTGAACATAGTCCATGTTCATCAGGTGGGGTCATAAGAAGGCTATGTAAAAAATTTGGGGTGAAAATATTTCAAAAATGACAAAGTTATGACCATTTATTGCAATTTCACAATACATATTTATAACTTTGGAAATGTTAAATATTTTGACCCCACATTTTCAACGTAGCCTTCTTATCACTCCACCTCATGAATGCCACAGCTGACATCTTTCAAATTCTAGCCAAAATGTGTTTTCCCACCTGTGGCACAGAGTATTGTTGCCATTGTACAAAATTACATTTTGGCAGGGATTTGAAAATCTTCCCACCCTTGTTCATCAGGTGGGGTGATAAGAAAGCTGTATTGAAAATCTGAGATGAAAATATTTAAAAATGACAAATTTATGAATATTTGTTGGAATTTCACTATGGACACTTATAACTTTGTAAATTCAAAACCATCTCCGACTTGTATAATTGTAATAACATTCAGTTAGTTGGAGCATACTCACAATAACTGTCTTTTGTGGATGATTAAACCCCCTCAGCTTTGCCTTAGTGTTTAGTCATCCACAGATGCCAGTTATTGCGAGTATATGCCAACTAACTGAGTATTATCACTTATATAAAGTCATTCACCCTTTGAGCTTGTGGTCTTATTATAGAGGTTTGGTAGCACCCTTATAGTAAGGGTTGTGTAGGATGTTTAATGCTTAACCACAATTTTTGCACCTTAAGAATTTCACATTGCTTGATGAAATAGCCAAAAATTTGGCATGTATGGTCAGGCTGTCAGAGTCTCAAGATGTGAAAAGCTTCATGATGGCGTCGTATTTGGTTTTCAAGATACAGTGCCAAAATAAAAAAACATGTTTGGTTTCTCAGTACTTAACATTGTGTATTTTTTGATCTCACCTGCAGCCTATACAGTGTGGAATTTTTTTAATGAAATCTTCAGGGTTGAAGGGGCCAATGCCAAGGGCATGCCTTTTTATGGTTCTGTGAAAAACTATCATATGGTTTCAGAGTTATAAGGATGTTTTGGGTGACTGAGAAATGTGAACAGTAAAAGAAAACCTGTTGTGAGTGCTTATTATGATTTAATTATTGTGTGGAAAAAAATACCAATTGTTGACAGCAACCATTTATTTGTTTAACTTATAAAAATTAAAAAAACATAAAAATATTTTTTTGAAAAAAAAAAAACTGAACCTAGGTAAACAGGACCCATTTAGCTAGATTCTGCAGTTTGTTTTTTAAACAAATTGCCAAAAATACCTTCCTGGGCACCCCAAACTCCAGGGTGCCCAGAATTGTGGGAGGCACCCTTCACCCATGTACTCTGTATGAGAACAGAAGACTTCCTTGAATGCTAAAGCTGCAGCTGGATTGATATTGTCAGTCTCAGTTCAAGCAGTAAGCCAGGCACCCCCTGTTCTCTCTATCTCTGCCCCTTCTCTCAGTCTGTCTCTGTCTGTGTGTCTGTGTGTCTATCTATCTATCTATCTATATCTATCTATCTATCTATCTATCTATCTATCTATCTATCTAATCATTTCATAAGCAGACTGGAGAGCCCACCACCACATTACTTCTTTTTCCCCCTCCTCTTCAGGTTGCCTGTCCATCTTTCCCAATCTTTACATATATTAAATATATTATATGAGCAGATCAGGGTGCCTTCCTCTGCATTGCTTCTCATCTTGATCCCCCTCTTCTCCTGGTCATTCCCACTAAATAAATGGTGTAAGTGGGGTACCCACTACTGGTGCCCCCGAACAGTAGCCCAGAACTGAGTTGCCTAATTCCCAGTGTTGGAATATCCCCTGAAATAAAGAAAACTGTCCCACAATGTTTTTTTAACCATGTAAAAAAGAAAATGGCCCTTCATCAATCTTATCCACCCAGATACACCCTCGCCACCACACCCCAAGCTCCCACTCTGCACCCAACCCCAACCCCCACACACACTAACTCACTTGAACATGTCCAATGACATAGATTCATTCTCAAAGACTGCTGGAACCGGTGACTACAATATAAGAAAATCAGGTCAGTCCGGTTTAATGTATTTCAATGGGGTTTTAAACTTTGATTCTTAACTTTGCATTGTTAACATTTTGACCCCAGATTTTCAACACAATCATTTTGGGATGCCACCTCAAGACAAATGGCAGTAGAATTTTGCAAATTTGGTCTGAAAGGTGATTTTGCAGTCACTTTGCAAAATCACCTTTTGGGTAGGATTTGACAATTTTCACTTCCTTTGTTCATCAGGTGGGGTCATAAGAAGACTATGTTGAAAATTTTGAGTCAAAATATATTAATATGACAAAGTGATAAGAGTACATATAATTTTTCTATGCTCACTCATAACTTTGGTAATTTAAAATAATTTGGCCCCAGACATTCCACATAGCTATTTTTTCACACCACCTCATGAACATGACAGCTGCCATTTTTAAAATCCTGGTGAAAATGTGTTTTCACACCAGTGGCATGGAATGATGTTTCCATGGTGTGGAATGACATTTTGGAAGTCATTAAAAAATTTTCACCTACCGGGTTCAAGAGGTGGTATAATAAGAAGGTCCTGCTGAAAATCTTGTGTACAAATATGATAAAATGTCATGAGTGAACATTGCTGTATTTCAATGTTCACATATAACTTCATTATTTTTTAATACTGTGACTCCAAACTTTCCACATAGCTGTTTTTCCATTGTATACTGACCACACAGTATTGGGAAGACCGCGAAGACCATCACAGCAACATTTTTCGCAGTTCGCTGTGATGGTCTCCACATTCCTGACACTGTTGCCAGTGAGGTGTTTGCCCCCATCCCTGAACTAACTCTGACTGGAGTTAGAAATCTAAAGTATGGAGCGGCATAGTGGAACCTTTTTTCACACCATCTCATAAATGTCATAAGTGTTTTTTAAATCCTGGATGAGATACGTTTTCACACATCTGGTGTGAAATTATATTTTTGCCAATATACTATAAATGCCACATGTCATGTTTAAAAGGGTAAAAGAAAATGTGTGGTATATATATATATATATATATATATATATATATAAAACTGTTAAGAAATGCTGTGTGTAGTGTTAAACCTGATCCCAGCAAGTATGCTTTAGGATCCCATAACTGTGAGCAGAGTACGGGGTCAAGCTCAGTTACCCAGCTGGATGAGGTGAGTGTGGGAAGATGGTGGAACTATGTGACACCCCATCAGCCAGGGAATGAAAGCTACAGTATTGTGTGCACAGGTCCTGGTACCATATAATGATATCAACTGTCTTCTTGGCATGGGGCTCTCCAACTTTGCACCAGTGGGTGGAAGAGGGCCCTGTGCATTGGCTCACAGATGTAGCCTCTGCACTGTGTGTCTTTATCTGCTGCCACATGAAAGTGCATGGTAAAGAGGGCCCTGCATTTCTGCTATCCACTAGACAGCATCATGAATTTCTGACATCTATAACTGCACTTCTGTAGGTGGACGGAGTCTTCCTTGATTCATTGCTCTTTGGGCCCTGTACGTGAGCATCTATTTTGGGACCTGTGTGAATAAGGATACAATTCCACTATCTCAAAAAGAAAGGAAGTTCTTTAAAAATAATAAAACAATAATGCACCAGTTAGGGTTTCACCTTAATGCCACAAAGATGAGGAAATGTGGCATTAGGGTTTCCTACCCTAACTCCCCACCCCACCCCACCCCACCTCCCAAAGCAGCAAAAGGAAAAACATTAGGGTTCCAGGTCTCCAGAGTCTTGGCAAATCAGTGGTAGGGTATTCCTTGGGATTGTCAACCCTAATGCCCATCCCATTCCCTGAGCAAACAACATCAGATGTGATCTCCTTTCTTTGTGCAGGGCCCACATGGTCCTGCATTAAGAAAGGTACAACAGACTGTGTTGGCATCATGTGTTGAGGCATACATCTGTACCTTTGCAGCACTCTGAGGCACTGACTTGGAGCAGTACTTTGTTCTTCAGACAGGAAGCTATGAGTGGGGGAGGTATGGGTGAGCATTAGGGTTGACAACCCCAATGAAGACCCCATCACTGATTCTCTCAAACTCGGAGACCCAACACACTAATGTTTTTTTTTCCTTTTGCTGTTTGGGGGTGGGGGTGGGGTTGGGGATTTAGGGTTGAAAACTTGTGTGTAGCTACAGATGCAGATGTGCATGGCCCTCTGGGCCCTGCACTAAGTCAGGAGTCCATCTGGACATGGAAATGCTTCTGTTCCAAGTGAGGAGTACATCTGACTGTGGAAGAGAATGGCTTAGAGAGCCATGAACTTCTGTGCAGATGCAGATTGTACAGGGTCTTTTGTGCTCTGTGGTAAATGAGGAGTCCATCAGGCAGTGGAAGCACAAGAAAAGTCAACATTCACTCATAACTTGGTTATTTTATTATATTTTTAAACCAAGTTTTCAAAATAGCCTTCTTATAATCTCACCTCATGAATATGGTTGGGGAAAATGTTCAAATCTCTGCTAAAAAGTTATTTCATGCACAGGTACAAAAACACATTCTGACAGTTCGCAAACAGGGATTGACCTCACGGTTGTGGATTTTGCTACCTCACAAACTAGGAATTTTTAAACTTTTAAAAATGTTCCCACTGCATTGTGAATTAATGGTTTGGTCTTTTGACTTGAAATTTGCAGGAAATGAAGGGGGTGTCCCAGAGATGTGAATTATGCTGTTTTGGTGTGAATAAATGTATTGGTTCCTTTGATATATCATGACAAAGTTAAGATTTTTCTCATAGGATAACACTGCAGCACCCATAGTGACTTTCGGTGCCTGTATCTCAAAAACAAAGTGAGATACAGATTTTTTGCTACCTGCAGCTCAGAAAGTGATCTAAGCATATGAAGAAGTTTCAAAGTCACAGATTGCACCTGCAGTGGAATTTTTTTCATAGATTGTATGGTTACTGAGATAGTGACAAATTAGTGTTACAAGGGTTCCTTTTCTGGCCTATAGGGCTATTGTATGGCTCCGTTATTATGTGTAAGTGGGAGTGCAGGGCCCAGAGGGCCCACATTCCCACAGATGCATATCATTATGCACAAATGGGCAGCTTGGTGGGAGCTCGTGGTCTGAAGGGTCTGTGCTTCTACCAACACATACCAGTTACCAGGTACATTACGCTGTAAATAAATGGTTTGGTCTTTTAGCATGAAATTTGCAGGGTATAAAGCGGGTGTCCCAGAGATGAGAATTATGCTGTTTAGGTGTAAAATATTTCAATGGTTCCGTAGATGTGCCATAGCAAAGTTCAGATTTTTCCCATAGGATAACATTGCGGTGCCCACAGTTCTTTTTGGTACCTGTATCTCGGAAACAATGCGAGACACAGATTCCATTGGCAAATCTCATGTGGAGGATTCACTACCATGATTTCAATGACACTTGCATTTTTTTCATAGCTGCTATGGTTGCTGAGATATCGTCAAATTAGTGTTACAAGAGCTCCTTGCCCTATAGGACTGCAGTATGGCTCCATAGTTATGTGTAAGTGGGGAGCGCAGGCCACAGAGGGCCTTCACTCACTCAGACTCATATCATTATGCACAAATGGGTAGCTTGGTAGCATCGGGGGGCCTTAACACATACCATTTACTAGTTATATTACACTTTTTCAAAAAGTAAGGAAATTCATTGCGCAAAACTTCATTAATGCATCAGTTAGGATTAAAGTGACAAAAGTGGGGAAATGAGATGTTAGGGTTGAGCCTCCTAACCCCCCACCCCCACCCCTCTATCCTCCACAGACCAACAGACACAGGGTGTGCCTTGGGGTAGTCTCGGTCTAACTCTTAGCCCATTCTTCTTTACTGTAGCATGTCAACCTGTTTACACATAGAATGGGGTGAGAGTTGAGCCTGATGACACATGGCACACCCCGGCATCTGTCGGTCTGTGGAGGATGGGGGTGGGGGGGTTAGGGGTTCAACCCTAACATCTCACTTCCCCACTTTTCTCACTTTAACCCTATCCAATGCATTAACAAAGTTTTTTGCAATGAATGTATATATGTATGTGTGTGTACGCGTGTATATATATATATATATATATATAACCTGAGTCAGACCTTTGCTTTGCTTATTCTATTTAGGCAACATCAACACTTATGTAGGTTCCAGAACGGTTTAACAAAATCAGTTTTAAATATAGTGTAGTAGTAAAGGATAAGATTATCAGTATTACATTTAGTGCATTTATTTTTTTAATTTTAAGAGGTGTAGTAATATATGTTAGCTTGCATTTTTTTAATTTTTTTTATATATATATAAAAATTAGATTCAGCACTGAATGCATAGTTTGGTGACGTCTCTTGTCCAATAACTTTTCTAAATTGTTTCTTGCCATTTTTCAAATATATATATATATACACACACACATATATATATATTTTATGGTTGGCTCTTTTCCCCTATAGGAACCATTATCATGCATTTCTCTGTATACCTCCCAATTACATCTTTAAACCTCCCAATTAAAGATGCATACCTCCAATGAATATAGCTGCACACCTCCCAATTAAGGTTGCATCTGTGTGGGGAAAAATTTCTTCCTCAATTTCAGGAGCACTTTTGCCCAGTCCAGTACTCAAAACATAAATATCAAAAATGTTTGAAAGCAATGCTTTCTCTCCCTCAACCCCCACCCCCAACCTGGATCTACCCAATCTGAAAACAACAACTGTTGGAGCCAGTTGCAGTGCACATGCCAGAAACTCATCACCCTAATATTTACCAACAATCTTTCACTTGAAACTCCAGTTATATTTCTCTCTTTGAACACCATACACTCCATGCTGCTGCCATCATAACAGACTCCAGGTCAGTGTACTGTTCCAGCTTCTTGGCCCCCATAATACATGCTGTTCCTTAAACACAAATTATCCTCCTGAATGCTGACACTGCTCCTTTCAAACCAATGCACCTATCCAAAATCCCAAAACCCACCAAAGAATTAATGGCTGATCTGCCCAGACACCCCTTTTTATAGTGGAATCCTGAACTGTGGAAACACACAGGACCAGGGAGAAGGCAAACCCACATATGGCCCTGAAAACCAACCCAGCCTCACATAGCAGCTAAAAACAAAACAAAACAAAAAAAATGTCATGTGTTCCATAAAACAAATCATGGGTATGTATGCCATGCAAGGCCTTAGACCCATCCCACCTTTTAGGATCATAGCCTTATAATCTAGTTAGCATGCATACCCATCATTTACTCTCTCTCTCTCTCTCTCTCTCCCCCTCTAATGTCATCTTTATCTATATCTATATTTATGTCTAGATCCATATATCTGTATCTGTATCCATGTCTATGTCTATAGGTAGATAGATAGATAGATAGATAGATAGATAGATAGATAGATAGATAGATAGATAATATGGTGGCATGGTAGCACCACTATATTTAGAGTTGAGCAGGGGTTTCTATGTTAAACCTCAAATGTTGCACTTTAATATCTTCACAACTGTTCAATGGATTTGTGCGAAAGTTAGCATCCATGGCCTCATAGAGTATATCTCTTGATGTTCCAGGTTTTGTTCAGGTTAGATGTGTGTTTCTGAGATATGGATAATGAAAACATTTTTAAAAATTCTGTTTGCTGTCTTTTTGTCATCACCTTGCACCCAGGCGGTATGCAGTTTTGGTCTGAAATTCTCAAGGTAGAAAGGGCTTGGCCCACAGATGTGCCTTTGGCTGGTTTGATGAAAAAAAATATTAATTAATTCCAAAGTTATTTAATTTTGAAATTTTAATTCTGATTATGCTCAGTAAGCAATTCAAAATAGCTGTAACAAATGCAAATAGTCCTTTTTCATATGGGGCCAATACATTTTCATGAGGGTAAAATCCTATTTTGTTTGCTGCCATCTTGTTACCTTTTTTTCAAAAAGTAATTTGAAACCCACAAAAATGATGTTCTGCAGAGAGAGCAACACATCTATCTTGCTCATCAGGAGTCCATTAGGTGGATTCCACACTTAACTGTTGGAAAAACTGACCCCCAAAGGTGCTTTCTGTTTTTCTAATTTTACATAATTATTTGTGACTCACTTCTGAAAAAGAATTTGAGATTTTCATTTACACAAAAATGTTCATATCATATTTTCATTCATGCAAAAATTGTATAATATTTTCATTCATATGAAAATTTTCATATAATATTTCTGTTCATATGAACATTTTCCTATTATAATTTTGTTTATTTCCTTGGTGTCTAGTGGCACCTCCACCCTCCAATAATCATCACCATAATTATTACATATTTCCCTGAAGTCTAGTAGCACCCCCCCACCCTCTGATCGCCGTCCCCATAATTGTTAGATATTTCGCTGATGTCTAGTGGCACCTCACCCTCCAACACCATCCCCATAATTGTTAGATATTTCCCTAGTGCCAAGTGGCACCCCCACCCTCTGACCACTGTTGCTTTAATTGTTACATATTTCTCTGGTGTCTAGTGGCATCCCTCACCTTCCAATCATCATCCTCCCCATAATTGTTAGATATTTCACTGATGTTTAGTGGCACTTCACCCTCTGATCGCCATCCACGTATTTGTTGGATATTTCCCTGGTTCCTCATGGCACCCTCCAATTGATGTACCCCATAATTGTTAAATATTTCTCTGTCGTCTAGTGGCACCTGCTGGATCACTGTCGATGTCTGAAATAAAGGAAACAATCCCTTGATGTCTTTTTTTTTACCTGTAAAAAAGAAAATATTCTCTTGCTCTGACACCCCCAAGTCTGACCTCCCACTGAGCACCCACCACACTGCATCCCCTTACACACTCACTCACTCACTCACCTGAACATGTGCCACGGTGAAGATCCACTCTCTGATCAAAGACACAAATTGCTGCTGGAACTGCTGACTGCAATATGATAAACTAAGATTGGTTCAATATAGTTCAGTGAGGTTTTCAACCTTGATGCATAACTTTGCCATTTTTGTATAAAGTGAGCCCAATTTTTCAACATGTCCTTTTTGGGACCCCACCACATGAACAATGGCAGTGGAATAATTAAAATCTAGCCTGGATAACTAAAATGCACAGTATTAAGTAAATAAATACAGTACTTAAATGATAGTCTTAACTTTCAATAAAATAGTTCCTCTGCCTTCAGTTTACTTTTCTTTTTGTCTACGGACTTCTGCCCTAGAAAGGCTTCTTTACTTGTGTTTTTTTTTTTCTTCAGGAATAGCTGGCAGGTCAGCTGTTGACGGGGAGAGCAAACTGAAGTGCAGGGGGACAGATTGTTGAGGCATTTTTTTTTGATGCATGCAGCTTGTTAATAAAATAAAAAGATTTGAAAATTTGGAAAAGTGAGGGGTAAGGAAGGAAAGTACCTAGCATCCATCAGGTCAGCCATTGAGGAGAAGAGGAAGCGATTTGGGAGGTTGTGGGAAGATCATGGCAGGAATGGTTTATTTTTTGTCTACTTCTTCTAGCTGGAACTGAAGGTTGTTGTCTTGCCTTGTGTGACTGCTAGGTTAAGATCTGAGCTCAGGTACAGCTGTCATGTTGGTTTCCTTAGAAAGTAAATTGGCATTTTTCACTTTTAGCTACTATGGCTAGTGAAATCAATATGGCTGCTGTTTGAGGTAGCAGAGTTCTGAGGGGAGTGATACCTAAGGGTAGGTGAATGTGTCTGTGCTCATTTCTAGCCATGTGTTAGACACTTCTAATGCACTGCTAGGAACCAATCAAATTACAGAAATGTGACTAGCCATTTCATAAAATACCACATCACAAATGGGCTTAATTGCTACTGAATTGTACTGTCCACTGCAGCATGTTGCAGCACTCTGCAGTAATACTGCAAGGTACTACATTGCATCCTGGCTGGCTTCACTGTGTGTCAGGCTGTGCTGTTATGCATTATCTACCATTCATTACTGTCATGTAATGCTCACAAATTCCTCCAATACTGGGTTTTTGTCTATCCAAAATGGTTGATTAGACCCGGGAGTAGGATTAGAACCAGACGAGATGAAGGTTATATTATGGCTGTTATGGAAGAAAACAAGAGAAACAGAAAAAACATAGACTAATGAAATAGAAAAGAGATTAAGTAACCTACACTGTTCAAAACCAGGGAGTGGGGAGGCTGTTAGGATTTACCCAAAATACAAAATGAGCTGACATGAGAACTGGCATCAGCAAAGCATCCATATATAATGAAGCCCTAATAAAAGTTAGCATACCAAATGACCTTCCCAGCCACCTCTTTTGAGAATTTTTATTCAAACTTTCGAGATCTCCAAGGTCCCTTCATCAGGTGTAGAGGAAACTAGTCAGCAGTTCAGAGTATATACAAAAGTGTGTGGATCATGATGTGTTTAATAAAGGGGATAGAGGAAGCAGTGGAATACAATACAGTCAACTCCAAGGTGATAAACCTCATGTAATTGAAAGGTGAAAGATCACCTTTCCCTGGGAGTCATACTGTACTCTACAAATGATGAGCTACATCAATGTGATACAAAAAGAAGGATCATTGCCATACAGGTCACAACCCACATCTTTTACCTAAAAAAAAAAGACAGGCAATGTTCTTATAGGAAACAGTCATAGCCATGTTTTTATTGATCAGCCAATTAGAACTGGTAAACTGATGTAATAAACATATCAATCAATCTGGCATGACTTGTGCAGGAAGGTAGTCATAGCTAAGCATTTTACTAATCATATCATCCAATCTATAGTGGCCCTCCACTCCCCTTAGGAGAGGGTTAGCACACTAGCTACCATCTCATGAGGGATTCTGGGTTCTGAGGCATAAGGGATGGCTTTTCATGGGCCAGTCTCTAAGGCACCCTCCCTCGTCAGAGGGTGCTGCTGACTCTGGGCCAAAGCCCGAAAGTTATCCTTCACCTATGGTTGGCATCCCCATTCTAATAACCACCAAGGCCTCATCTCTCCCCAGCCTCAAGGTAATCTCCCTGACAAGGTGTGAGATACCCTGTTAATTCCTCTGTACAATCCTACAAGATTACCATGCCACCCTGTTACACCTGCATGACAGTGACAACTTGCCTACCTAATCACATGCTATTAATACTGCACCATAGAAGGCAAAAAAAAAAAAAAAGAGGAAACATGTTGATAGAAAAAAAATGGTAAAACTCCTTCTCAACCCCTAAAGCTATATCCCTTACTACAACAGTCAGTTCCCTACCTCATGGCTCTTTAACCCTGCTTTTTCAGGGAGGGATTTGGTGGGTAACTGCTGAGGAGGGAGAAGCTGGAAAGTAGGAAAAGCCTTCACTACAGACTAAAATCAGCAATGCTCCTTCCCTCCAGTAGGTGGCTCCACAGGCCTAGAAACCCTGCCAACCTACTTGACCCTGCCCATAGTGGGTGGAAGCTAACCCCGTGCCTGTTCATGTGTCATCTGGAGGTGTGCCCAAAGACAAACCTTACTTGCTGCCATATCTTGCTGGATGCACCATTGCCTTATAGTCGCAAACCCCTTCCTTCACCTGAACAAATGAGACAGACAATGTGTTTGGAGGAAATGAACATAGCCATGTATTTATTGAACAACCAATTTGACTTGGTAAACTGATGTAATACATATATATATATATCAATCTGGCATGATGTGCACAGCAAGGTAGTCACAGCAAATCATTTTGATAACCCTATCAACCAATATATACTGGCCTTCCACTCCCCTTAGGAGGAGAACAACACACTAGCTATAACCTTACGAAGGACTCTGGCCTCTGAGCTATAAGGGATGGCTTTTCATGGGACAAACCTTGAGGCACCCTCCCTCGTCAGAGGGTTCCACTGACTGTGGACCATAGCCTGAGAATTATCCTTCACCTATGGCTGCCACCCCTGTGATACTAGCTGCCAAGGCCTCACCTCTTCCCAGCCTCAGGGCAATCCACCTGAAAAGGTACAAGATACTTTGTTAACCCCTCTGTACATTCCTGTGGGACTATCATTCCACCACATGATGACCATCATGCTAGTACCCAGTTGCTGGATGAACACAATGCTCCTTTAACCAAGCATATTGTATCATGCCATAACTTCCTCCAAAACCCATTGAAGGTCTGCTAAAACCAGTCATTACCTAAATGTGATAAATGTACTTCATCTTTTTCATACAACTGGGGAACATTTGCCATGATCCACTCATGCTGCAACACAAGTACACCGATGAAGTCCATAACTCACCTCCTGCCATGTTTGTTACTTATGTACTTTCTCAACTATGCTGTTATCTTTGGAACTTAGCACCAATGCTGCCTTTGTCTTATATGACCATATGATCTGTATCCTTGGCCATCCTGATGCAAAATTACTAGTTTGTCTCTCAACATCTGCTGCATTTGAATTGACTTCATTAGTCCCAAATCATGTCGTCCTAGGCAGACGACCAGTGTACTGGAGGAGCAGGGTGCTGTGGCAACAAACTTTGGCTGTGATCCATGGGAGCAAATCCCCCAATCATATTCCCTCAGCCTTCCAATGAACTCCCACCCACCAAGGATTTATAAAGATATTCTCACTCCCTCAGAACTGCTGTGCTTTTATCATTGCCCTGTGCACAAAAGAGTGGCCGCATATCCAGTTCACTTTCCCTGGGAGTCATGACTTGCCAAAACAAAACAGTAAAAAAAAATGAAAGCAATTGTGGTAATATGGAACTTCCAACATTTGGGACTTCCACCCTCCCAGGGACTGAATTGAGCATCTGTCCAGCCCTCTACCTTACATCACCTTCCAATCACTAGGTGGCGCTCTCCCCCATAAGTCAGAAGGATACAATGCTCTTTCTGAAGGTTCACAGTTATATTCCATGTGACTGCATTCCAGCTGTTCCCATTCATTGATTATATCCCTGGGATTTATATGTGCTGTGAAGTGTTGAATTGCCGGTTTGTTTTTTGTTTGCTTCCCACTTGTCCCCTGTTTTCATTTGTGGTTTGTTTGTTTTTACCTGTACCGGGACTTGCTTGTTCATCTCCCCTGCCATTTTTGCCTGTGTTCCTGTTTGCTTCACTGTTTTTCATTCGGCAGCCTGGGTTTGTTCATTTTGGGCTGGATAGAGTTAGCAGTGTGGAGGCTCCATGTGTTGCTGCTGAGCGTTGCCGAGACCACTATCGCTGACCACACAGTGCGCACTGAGGCTGTCTAGCTAGCCAGTTACCACTCCAAATGTCAGCAGAAGCCCTTGGGATTTTATTGCAGTTCTGAGTATTAGGGGAACACTGAATACAGATTTGCCTATTCATTTTTATGCACTGAAAGAAGGAAGACCGTGGGAGAGAGAGAATTTGGATCTGAGGAATTGAGTGAACAGTAAGAACACGAACAGTAAGAAAGTGGATGAATTTTTAAGAATTCTTTAAGAACAGGGAGTTTTTAATAGAGTGGACCTGCTTTGATGGTGTGTGGAGCTTGTGGAGACTGTATTATTGTCTGTTGGCTTGTTTAGCTAACAGCTGAATTGGATTCCATCTGTTCTGATTGTGGACCCTGCATTTTGTGGGTGCTGGGCTACTGGATTCTTCTCTGCTCTGGCAGGCCGGGATCTGGTGGGTCGGGGAACTGGCCAGCGGGCATTCGGGCTGCATAGACCCTCTGCGAAGTCAGCCAGTGGGCTGACTTGTGCAGAGAGCCACAGTTGCCAGCAGTTATTTTCTGGTGGCTGTCCCTCACAGGTAGGGTTTCCTGCTGTGGATTATCTACTGTACTGAACCACGTCTCCTCAGGAAATCCCCCACTTCTCTTGGAAATCATGGTCAGAGTTTGAATTTTTTTCTCTTTGAACAATGAGAGTGTCCTGTTGTTTGGTACTCCTTGGCAGTGAGAGGGCCCGGGTGTCCTTATTTCTTTATTTAATTTACTGCTTTGAATGTCTAAGTAGAAGGGATTACAGTATTTTCATTGTGGGCAGTGAGAGTGCCCTGTCTGCTCATACCCCCAGGTGGTGAGAGGGCCTGGGTATTTGAACTTCATTAGTGGAAGTACTTATGTTGACTGAATTTCCTCTCGTTGGCTTTTTGCATAATTTCATCTCAGACTGATTGTGCTTATCCGAGACTTTTTGAGTGTTGAGTTAAAAACATTTACGCAGCTTCAAAGGGGGTCTATTTTATTTTTATTTTTTATTTATTTTCTTTTTGTTTTAGTGTCTAGCGTTGGGTGGGAGTATTTTAATTTTAATTTTTATTTATTTTGTTTGTTGTTTTATAAAGTGTAAATTGTAGAGTTCGGTGTTATTTTATTTCAAGCTGCAGAATGTGCTGGATGCCAGCCCCCACAGTTATGCAATACTCATCCTCTGCCCTTCATGCCCTTCATCCTTTTTATACCTTTCCTCTCCAGTTTGTAACCTACCAGCACTGTAGAGTGCTGGGCATTATGCATAGGAGAAGGAGGAGGATGGGGGGTTATGAACAGTGGAGAATGAATGAGGGTGTCATCGAATTGGGGTGGTTGGATCCAGAAGATGCCCTGGGGTGAAATGGAATCCAGATCGTGGTTCACCATGTCTGGTGCCCATACCCAAGGGCACTACGGATTGTGGTAGACAGATGGCCCAGGCAGCCCGCGAGGTTCATCCAACTCAGGCGGTGTTGTGAAATGCCAGGTCCATTAAGAACAAGACTACAATTATTACAGATCTTGTTGAGCTGGTGGACCTGGCATGCATCACTGAGACCTGGCTGGATGAAAATTCTGGCCCCATTTTGGAGGCTATGACTCCAGCTGGCTACTCGGTGATACACTGCCTGAGATTGGACCATGGGGGAGGGGTTGCAATCTGTTTCAAGACCAAACTGAACCTCACAAGGGTACTAGTTGAGGAGGTTTAGTCTTTTGAGTGTACAGTAGTAGCACATGTAGGCTATTCACTCGCTCTCATTTACCATTCAGCCGGTGATGAGAAGCGATTCCTTCTAGAAGTGGCAGATTTCATCATTGATATGGCATTTGAGTTGCCCAGATTGATGGTTCTGGGTGACTCCAACGCCTGGGTCAACGACGAACTCTTGCAATTTGGTCAACACTTCCTCCAGTTAATGACATCTCTGGGCCTTACACAGCTGGTTTCCACTGCCACTCATAAACATGGACACTCTCTAGACTTAATCTTCCTCCAAGGGATCAAAACATCTGACTTGGGGGTGGAACCATTTGGGTGGTCTGATCATTACATCATGGGGTTTAGTTTTAGCACCATCCCTCAAATGCCTACCGCTGTGGAGATGGTTAGGTACTGCCCTTTACAGGATATAAGTTCCCAAGGCCTTCTGGTGGTCCTTGAATTCTTGTCCCCCACGTTGGCAAGCAATGATCCAGAGACCTTCATGTCGGCCTATAATACAGCCGTTTCAGCAGCTCTGGATTCTATTGCTCCAGTCCTTGTTCACCCTCTCTCCTTTTGCCCCAGGTCTCCTTGGTTTGATGGGACTTTGATGGAGATGCGGAGACTAGGGCGAAGGTTAGAGCGTTACTGGTGAAAGTCCTCCTTTGATGCCAACCACCTTAGATTTATGGACCATTATTTAGTCTATCAATCTGCAATCACCAGTAAGAAGGCAGAATTCCAGTGTGGGGAGATTGCAGCTGCTCAGAATTGACCATCTCAGCTATTTCGAACTGTGGACAGACTGTGCAACCCAGCCTGTCTGCATGTTCGGAAAGTTTTTTTGCAATTAGAGTGCGATGAACTTGTTCGATTTTTTTGCAAATAAGATGGCTGACATCAGGGCTGTACTGCAGCCAGCACACCCTATGGGGTTGTTCGTGATCAGTATGGGGTGACCGTACCTCAGTTTTCCTGTCGTACCTTCAGTCGACCAGAGTTCATGAATGTCATGAGGATTATCCAGAGTGTGCACCCTATGTGCTGTAGTTTGGACCCTGGATTGACTTCCCTAATTTTGGGTTGTACTGACATCATCAGTCTGGTCCTTGTGCAGATAGTCTGGTGCTCCTTGGAATCAGGAGTGTTCCCCAGCTCCCTGAAAGAGGGGGGTAGTGACACCACTCTTGAAGAAAGCTACTTTGGACCCAGACTGTCTCGCAAACTTCAGCCCTATCTCTAACCTTCCCTTTGTTGAGAAGGTGACTGAGAAAGTAGTGGCAGCACAACTGGAAGACCATTTGACCATCCATAACATCTATGAACTGCTACAGTCCAGTTTTCGTAACAGAGATAGTACCAAGACAACACTGGTTCAGGTGCTCAATGATCTCCTGATGGCGAGAGATCAGAAAAGCTGCTCCATTTTGGTTCTTCTGGATCTTTCTTCAGCTTTTGACACTGTGGACCACATGGTGTATAAAGGACACCTGAGGCATATCTGTGGATTGTCAGGGACAGTCCTCAGAAGGTTTACATCATTTCTCATGGGTAAAATACAAAGAGTTGTGTCTGGGGGGTTTCTTCAGGCCCAACTGCTTTGTCTTGTGAGGTGCCTCAGGGTTCAGTGCTGTCACCCATGCTGTTCGCGGTGTAGATGCTACCCCTCAGAGACATTGTAAGAAGGTATGGGCTGAAGTTTCACTGTTATGCCGATGATACCCAGTGCTACCTTTTTTTTGCACCTGATCAGGATGGAGTTTTCTCGGTCTTTAACAACTGTCTGAAAGAAATCCTGGAGTGAATGGATTCCAGTTGGCTGAAGTTGAACTTGGAAAAGACTGAGGTACTGCTTGTGGACCAGGGTCATCAGATAAGGGGGTCGGGTGTTGGTGCGCCCTCTAGAATTTTTCTTGGTGGCATCTCACTCCCGACCTCTGAATGGGTGTGTAACCTGGGGGTAGTTTTTGATGATGGACTGACCTTACATTCTCAGGTGTTGGCTGTCATCAAAACCTCCTTTTGTCATCTTAGGAATATCACCAGGGTTAGGTATCTAGTTCCGTCTGATGACCTTCCCACCCTGGTCCACGCCTTTGTGTCCTCACAGCTTGGATTACTGCAACTCCCTTTATCTAGGGCTTTCTGGGGTTGAAATCCATCACCTGCAGTTGGTGCAGAACACAGCAGCCCGGCTTTTGATAGGTTCTACTAGATCCTGCCATATTACTACAGTGCTGCATGTGCTGCACTGGCAGCCAACATGGTGGCGGATCACCTTTAAAGTTCATTTACTGACTTTTAAAGCCCTACATGGACATGGCCCAGACTATCTGAAAGAGCTTCTGATTCCTTACTGCCCTGGTCAATCACTCCGCTCCTCTGACGAGGGGTTGCTAGAGATTCCAAGGGTGAATTTGAAGTTATCTGGTTCAAGAGCTTTTGCTTATGCAGCCCCCAACCCTTTGGAATTCTCTACCCCGTTGGTTATGGGAGTGTACAACTGTGGAGGAATTTAAGAAAGGGCTTAAAAACCTATCTGTGTCAAAAAGCTTTTCTAGATAATTGAAGTGTTTATTATTGTATTGGCATATGATTTTAATTGTATTGTTCTGTCATTTGATGTTATATCATTTTTATATTGTTAGGCACCTTGGCAATGGAAAGGTGCCATATAAATAAAATTATTATTATTAATGATCCCTGTATCAAACACTATGTGTGTTGCCAGCAACATTTTAACATGTAATGTCATGTCCATTGGCACTGCAGCTGCAGTTTCTGAGCACACTGCCTGCTCCACAACACAAGTTTCACAAGTCTACAAGCATTGGGGTTAGCAGTATAGTCTAGAGGTTAGAGTAACAAACTATGAATGAGTTTGGTACAACCAGCAGACCTGGGTTGATTCCCACAATCTCCACCTGCATACTGTGTGACTCTGAGCAAGTCACTTAACCAGCCCAGTGCTCCCGGGTCAGCCCTGAAAACAGACACTTGTGCCTAGTGAGCCTTACTCAGTTATCAAAAGAATAGAATAACATAAATGAAATAAAGTTAAATTCATGAGGATGCCGAAAGTACTGGGGTGTGACTGCCTACCTCTACCTAGGTTCTGTATAGTACTGAAACCTGTAACTTCCAAACCAAAGCTATTAGAAGCTCCCACCATACAGTACTTTTATTGATGCACCCCGGTTGCTCCCCACATGCATGTCACTCTGGAGACAGTCACAGGTAGTTGTGGGCATGCCAGAAAGTTCTCTCCATTGTAAAATGATGACAAGGAGAGAGCAGGATCAACAAGATAAATTATTAAATTATGGATGGCACACTAAGGTAAAATTATAACTATTTCTTCAAGTGCTAATTGGGCCCTGCTTCACACTGAGGTGGGGCCTGCTTGTAGGATGACTTTTGTCATTAATCTCCAGTGCAGATTAACATACACCTAGCTCCCCAAAATTAATATTGCAGTCAGTGTCTGACCATATGTAACCCTCAGTGGAGTAACGTAGATAATAAATTGAACACATAGGGCCTAGATCTGTTTTTATAGCATGTTGTTGGCACCACTTCAGCATTTGTTTATTTATTTATTTGCTTACTTAAAAACTGGTAACTGGATGAGGCACATTGAGCTGAGGCTCATTTTCAGGTGTGACATGGGGAAAGAAACAGGATAAACACTGCAGTACATGAAGGAAGTCAGTAGAGAAACATTTCATAATTACATTGGTACAAACAAGAGTAGGTACAGAAATAAAATTATATAGACATGTAAAGCACAGTCACAGCTCAGGGAGCAGGACAGAGGTAAATGTAAAAAAAGGCAAAGGCAGTAAGGACAGGGATGGGGCTAAAAGCAGTAAGGCCATCAAAAAGTGGAGGTCGATGAGTACCAATGCCCATAGTCTGTGTAACAAGCTCCCTGAACTAGTGGCCTTGATGGACGAGGGTTGCCTAGATATTGTGGCAGTCACAGAAACATGGTACACAGAGAACCATGACTGAGATGTCAACATACCAGGATACACAATCTACAGGAGGGACATGGAGGGTAAAAGAGGAGGAGGAGGAGTAGCTCTCTATGTAAAGGAAGGGATCAAAGCAACAGAACTAAAGAGTAAACAGGGAGCAGATGAGGCACTCTGAGTCACCCTGGAGACAAGAAATGGCACCACAATCTGCATGGGGGTTGTATACAGACCCCCATCTCAGGGGGAGGAATGGACAAGGAAATGATAGATGGCATCCTTAGAAAGGCAGAAAAAGGGGATATATTGTTGATGGGGGACCTGAATATGCCAGATGTTAACTGGAGCACCTTTGCTGCAGGCACATCCAAGAGCAGAGTCATTCCTGATGCCCTACAAGGGGCATGCCTCAGACAGCTAGTAATGGAACCTACTCAGGAGGGAGCAATCTTAGACCTGGTACTCTCAAATGGGGACAGAGACAGAATCTCAGATTTAGAAGTGGATAGCCATCTGGGAACAAGCAACCACCAAACAGTGTGATTCACGATAAACACAGCCATACAATCAAGCCATACAAAAGCAAGGGTATTGGACTTTAGGAGGGCTGACTTTGGGAAAATGAGAGAGTGCCTCAGAAAAGCACTAGCAAACAGGTAAGAAGAAGGGGTGGAGGAACAATGGGGAGTAATCAAAACAGCCATAACAGAGACAACAAGCCTTTGTGTAAAGCAAATCAACAAAACACAATGAAGAAAAAAAACACTATGGTTCTCAAAAGAGATGGCAGGGAAGGTTAAGGAGAAAAGGATAGCATTCAGGAAATGTAAGGAAACACAGAAGGAGCAGGACAAAGAACTTTATCAGTTAAAGCAGAAAGAGGCAGGGAAGACAGTCAGACTAGCAAAGGCCCAAACTGAGGAAAGGATAGCCAACTCTGTAAAGAAGGGGGATAATACATTTTATACATACATTAGGAAGTAAAGAAAGATCAAAGGAGGGATACTGAGGCTTAACAAAGAGCAGAGAATGTGGGCAGAGGGTAACAGTGAAAAAGCAGGGATACTGAATGAATATTTCTGCTCAGTATTCACAAAGGAAGAGGAGGGGGAGGTACCTAAACCAAACAAGAGAAACACTCTGAAGATGGAAGTCGATACCAGTCCATTTACAGAAGAAAGGGTTCTGAAAGACCTAGTAAAATTGAAAGTGGACAAAGCAATGGGGCCTGATAGGATTCACCCAAGAATTCTAAAAGAACTAAGGGTAGAACTAGTGACACCACTGACTACTCTCTTTAACCAGCATGGCTCAGTTGGTAGCACATCCGCCTCTGGACCAGAAGGTCGTGGGTTCTCATCCCACACTGGGATTGGACTTGCACCTAAAAATCACTGGCATTCGAGTGCAGTATTGGAGGGTGCTGTACTGTTGGGGTGTGACATCCTTCAGATGAGATGTTAAACCGAGGTCCCTTCTGCCCATCCTGGTGTTTTCCTGGTGGGTGTCCAGGTGGAAGTAAAAGAACCCAGGGCACTCTTCGCAAAAGAGTGGGGAACATTTCCAGTGTCCTGGCCAACATTCCCCTTCCCTTAAACCAGTTCATGCAATTATCCAGGCTGTGTGTGGGTGATGATGTGCGATATGGCCACCACCACACATTCAGTCACTTCACTACCAGTCTAGCATTGCTTGTAAAGCACTTTGGATGTATGAAAAGTGCTATATAAATGCTGATTTTTCTTCTTCTTCTTCTTAACAAATCATGGGAGGATGGGGTGGTACCTGAGGACTGGAGGAGGGCAGATGTGATTCCTCTTCACAAAAGTGGGAGCAGGACAGAGGCAGGAAACTACAGACCAGTTAGTTTGACCTCAGTGGTAGGGAAAATGATGGAATCACTTCTGAAGAAAAGAATTGTTGAGTACCTAGAGTCCAGTGGGGCACAGGACCCAAGGCAGCATGGATTCATGATGGGAAGGTCATGTCAGATGAATCTAATAGATTTCTTTGACTGGGTGACCAAAGTAGTAGACCAGGGAGGGGCTGTGGACATGGCTTACCTAGATTTTAGCAAGACATTTGATACAGTCCCACACAAAAGATTAATACACAAGTTAGCCAGCCTTGGAGTGGGTCCCTAGGTGGTAGCCTTGACAAAAAATTGTCTAGACAACAGGATGCAAAGGGTAGTAGTAGTAAACAGAGTCCACAGTGAAGAAAGGAGGGTTACTAGAGAGGTACCACAGGGTTAAGTACTGGGACCCATCCTTTTTAATGTCTTTATAATTGACATTGCAGAGGAACTGGAAGGAAAAGTATGTCTCTTTGCAGACGACACAAAGATCTGCAATAGGGTTGATACGCAAGATTTAGTGGAAAGGATGAGAAGGGTCTTGGCAAGGTTGGAGGAATGGTCAAATGTATGGCAGCTCAGATTCAATGAAAAGAAGTGTAAGGTAATGCAGCTGGGAAACAAAATCCCAGGGGAAGAGTACACAATGGGGAGGTGAGATACTGACGACAGTAAAAATGGAAAGGGACCTGGGGGTAATTATATTAGATGACCTAAAAGTGGGTAAGCGATGTGAGAAGGCAGTAAGGAAGGCTGGAAGGATACTGGGATGCATAGGGAGAGGCATCAATAGTAGAAAACAGGAAGTTGTTATCCCTCTGTACAGACAGTTGGTGAGACCCCATCTGGAGTACTGTGTGCAGTTCTGGAGACCCTATTTCCACAAAGACAGACAGAGTGGAGGCTGTCCAGAGGAGGGCAACCAAAATGGTGCAGGGTCTGCACCAGAAGACATACGAAGAAAGACTAAAGCAGCTTAATTTGTATACACTTCAGGAAAGAAGGGAGAGAGGGGACATAATAGAAACTTTCAAGTGTCTCAAGGGAATCAACAAAGTCCAAGAGGGTAGCATCTTTCAGAAAAAGAGATGTGCAAGAACAAGCAGGCACAATTTGAAGATAGAGGGGGGACAGCTCAGAGGTAATGTGAGGAAGTATTTTTTCATGGAGAGGGTTGTGGATGAATGGAACAGCCTCCCTGAAGAGGTCATGGAGTCAAGAACAGTGGGAGAATTCAAGAATGCATGGGACAGACATAAGGCAGTCCTAGTGGGGCGTAGGAGGAAGTAAGCTGTTGATTAACTAGGATCTGCAGCTTATCTATTAGGTAGGAAAATGGGCAGACTAGGTGGGCCAAGTGGTCCTTATCTGCTGTCAAATTCTATGTTTCTATGGTTCTCTGTTAAAATGAGATGCAAGATTCAACTACAAAGGAAAATGACAATCCACAGCATCAACTTACTTACTGATGCAGACCAGGAAATTACAGACTGACAGAGACCTGAAAATCTGCATAAGCGTAACCACATCCAGAAGGAAGAGCAGTGGTAATGAGGAAGTGCAGTCAGTAGACAGGTAGAGGAGAGCCAGCTGGATACCCAAGCAAGGATGGTAGAAGCAATGCTGGGGGAGGGACTTAGGGGGAAGGGTAACAGGAACAGGTAGGGAGTGGTCGGAGTTTCAAATGGTGCCTGAAGGAACCAAGGGGGTGCATGGGGGGTATTTCAGAGTAAGGGAAATGAAGGGAGAAAGCACATTGCCTATCAAAGGAGTGGGTTCAGGAGTGGAGAAAGTGTGATGATCCCTGGAATGGATGGGGCAGGAGGCAAAGTGTAGTTGGGAGATGAGAGGTAGGAGGGAAAAGAACTAAACTTGTATTTGGACATGAAAGAGGTATAATGAGCCTGGTGATATGTGGGCAAAGGGAAGATGAAATGTGAGGAGTAGAGGGAGTAGTGGTGAGTACAAAGAGGAGACTTTGTAGCAAAGTGGCAGAATGAGTTGCAGAGGGTGTCCAGTCTTGCAAGGGAAGTGCACAGGGAAGTGCCATAGACTACATCCACATAGTTGAAGACAGGGAGCACCATTTTGGTAACAAGCTCCATGTGAACCTAGAGAGGTAATCAGTCTTTGTTGTGATGCAAGGCACCAAGCTTGATATGGAGTTTAGCACTGATGGCACCATGTGGGCAGAGAAGTCAAGTTTACTGTCAAGCCACACAGTGAGGTATTTGAAGGACTGCACCACTTCAAGTGGGTGCCATCCTGTGTGTTGAAAACTGGCGGGATGTGAGTCTAGACAGTTTCTGACTGATTCCAAAGGTCATGGACTCTGCTTTCCTTGGTATTGATACAGAGTTGATTCAATTGGAACCAGTATAGAACATTGCTGAAGTACTGCTGGAGCAGGTCTTCAACAGCTGCCATACAGGGACCAGAGGTGAAGAGGACTGTGCCATTAGCATACATGTGAATATACAAGTTGATGCAGGCAGAGGTGAGGTCATTTAGGAAGATGGAGAAGAAATGGGACCCCGGATGGAGCCCTGAGGGACCCTGGTGTGGTTGGGTAGTGAAGATCATAGAACACCTTCTACCTGCAGTGATTGTTGATGGCTTATGAGGTAGGAATGGAACCAATCAGCAGCAGAAGTCAACATATCTCAGCCTGTACATGAGGAAATTGACAACAAAAGGAACATAGATTGTCAAACGTGAACAAGGATTTTGACCCCAAGATATTATCATGGAATATTTCGAGAATAAAAATTAATGGGCTGATAAAGAAGTTATATAATACATTACAAAATTTGACTTTGTGAATTTACTGGAAACATGATCCTCTAATGAAATCTACTTAGATGGATACAAAATGTATACTAAACCCCTCTATTAAAATGAACATTTATGGAAGATATTCAGGGAGATTGGTGACCTACTGTAAATTGAACAACAATTATAAAACTATAGAACTAGAAACTATGATTGAGGGTATGTCAGGTGTCAGGATTTGGTTTGCTAAATGAGGCATGAGGGAAGATCCCTTAAATTGGTTAAAATCTTATTTGGATGATCGTTCCCAGAGAGTCGAGGTACAGCGATGTTTGTCAAGAAAGAGGAAAGTAAATAGAGGAGTTCCCCAGGGATCAATTTTAGGACCTCTTTTGTTCCTAATATTCATAAATAACTTGCCATCGACTATAGAAAAATCAGAGATTCGACTTTATGCTGGATGATACGGTTATAATTGCGTCCGGAAAAACAGAAGAAATATTACAAACTAACTTGCAGTCTGATTTTAGAAGAATTGAGGGGTGGTTCACCAGGTCAGGGCTGATAATGAACACAAAAAAAACAAAGTGTATGTATTTCCCATTGAAATAAAAGTGGTGAACTTGTTTATGATTTATCCATTTATACAGGAAATCAAACTAAACTAGAACAAGTTAAAGAATATATTTATTTAGGGATTATATTTGATGAATATCTGACCTTTTCAAATCATATTATTGCACTGATTAAAACAGTAAATAGAAGGGTAGGGGCGTTAAGAAGAAGTACTGATTGTTTATTTTTTTTTTATAGAAAAAAACTGGCAGATCAGTTAATTATTCCAGTGCTAAGACATGGAGAATTAATATATAGAAATGCAAATAAAACTCTATTGTCTAGATTAGATAGAACTTATTATCATATAGCAAGATATGTATTACAAGGAAACTATCGGATTCATCATTGTCTATTGTTGAAGAAAGTGAACTGGTCACCTTTAGACATAAATTATAAGGGCCAGATATTCAAAGCTTTGCACTGGGCAAAAAATGTTTGCGCAGGTTTAGCGCGGGATTAGCGCGGGTCTGCTATATTCAAAAGGCTGAATAGTGCAGGCAAACAGCATCAGGGCCAGGCAAACTATAATTATATGCAAGGGGCAAAGTGAACATGAATACAGGTGCAATGAGATATTCAGCAACTAGCACCACGTTAAGGTGTTTAGCGCGACATAGCAAGACCCATAGCGTGGTACAATTTACCGCCCAGAAAAAGCTGGTCTTAACCCTAGGCAAACAGCTTTGCACACTTTGCGCGGTGCTATCTCAGCATTAGCGCAGCTTGCGCGGCCCTAACATATGAGTATGACACTTAGAAACAGCCAGACATGGAAGACACATGCTGGACATTGCTGGCACCAAAATGATGCCATCAGCTGCCACCGGTCCGAGCCAAGCACAAACAGTGAGGGTGATCTGACCCACAGGGGACAGCATGGTAGTGTGGCCATATAGCACACACCCGGCAGACCATACGTCTGTGGTGTATAACAGATGCCAGCACAGACATGCAGCACTGTGGGCATGGTGGCCAGTGAGGGTAGGGTGTATGGGTGGCCAGACCTCACCACAGCCCTCTTGTGGCCACAAGGCTGGGACACATCGCTCAATGCACATGGGCCAGTAGTGGGATTACGACACCACCTGTGTGCCTGTCGGATCCTACATGCCCCCTGAGCCACCTACCACACAACTGTACAGATGTCACAGCACACACTGCCAGCCATATACACGACACTGTGTGCATCCCATGTCACAGCTGCAGCATCTGTGGATGACACAACAGCGTGATAGTACTGTCCACTGTCAGTAATTACCTGCAAGCTGTGCCTGGCACTGTGTACAGTGCAGTGGTCATCAGTGCCCTACATACCATAGACAGTGTCATGTCCCTCACACTACCAGCCCTCTTGCTACTGTAGTGTCTGCTGTGCACTGTAGCATGACTTATAGTGCGATGGTTGCATGCAGCACTACCACCACCTGTGCCTATGCTGTGCTGTCCCCTGGGGTATGATATGCTATGCTGTACTGTTTATATGAAGCCTGCAGCTATCAACATGCACTGCCTGACTGACCTACAGGTGAAGCTGCGATCAGACCTGGCCAGCCCCTGTACCTCCAGACTGACCTACAGGTGGAGCTGTGGGACCCTGCAGTAACGCTGTGCAAACTACATGCAAATCAGGGCATGATGAGATGCTAATGTGGCTGTTTGCCCACAGACTATCTAAGTAGGCTCATTTGCATGTCACTTTTGAATATGGCAAAGCTTAGCGCGGGGCTAATGTGTTTGCACCGGGCACACCGCTTAGCTCTGCGCTAAGGCCGTGCTAATGTGTTAGCGCAGCGATAATGGTTTGGGGAATATTATACAGTTTTGAGCACAGTTTTTTCATGTGTGCTGCTGCCTGCAGCTGTACTGGGTCCCTGCATTTGCCAGAACACACATTGGCCACATAGTTCCTCTCTACCTACCCTCACGTCTCTGTGCACTGTGTTGTTGTTGTAGTTTGCACTTCCTGGTTGCTGTCTTCAGTGCTGTCTTATTCCAGGGCTACGTTTGCCTGCACTCCCAGCCCAGTTTGCTCGGCCTCATTCCCATGCTATATTCAGAAGCTGTTTGCCCTGGGCTATTCCTTTTGAATATAGCTTGCTTTGTGCTCCAGGCTAAGTTTGCCTGCCGGGCAGTGCTAATTTAGCCCCGGGGCAAACCTTTGAATATCTGGCCCAAAGTGTCATTGGTTATCTTTAATACACAAAATGAAATATTCATCTGTAAATCATCCAATTTCTTTAATATTATTTACAGTGAACAACTATCAAAAATGGATATTAACAAGATCAGTTCACTTAAATAAGATAGTTGTAGGTAAACATTATAATAAATATTGGAACAGGTCTTTGCTATATCAGGCTGCTAGTTTTTGGAATTCTCTTCCTGATGAGGTAAGAGAAATTCCAAATTATTCATTGTTTACTCATACTATAAAGGAGCTATATGCTCACATTTGTGAGTGTTAAATGTTTTTTTTTTTTTTTTCTCTAAGGTTCCTTGGGATTTTGAGATTTTATAATCTAGCTATTGTAAGTCTTTTAGGTATACCATGTTGTTTGTATATTGTGGTGTTTGTATTTATATGTATTTAACATGGAACTTATTTGTATGTGACTAGTTAGAAATTTACACATTTCTGTCTTGTAAACTGGATTATGTCCAAATGACATGTATTACCTGTATAAAAATAAATTTTACCTACCTACCTAAATTTGAAATTGTAATTATATATATATATGTAGATCAACAGACAAGAATGGATCAAGAACAGCTATACTCAATGAACTGTGTAATTTTATAGAAAAAAGATATGATAGACAGTCCAATGATAGGTTATATAATTGCAGGGGACTTCAATGCAAGGGTTGGACATTGTTGAGATCTAATTGCCGATGTACTGGATTATATGATAGTAAACAGAGTAGAAGGCACATCAAGCAAAAGGAACAATTTGGACAAGAAAAGTAACAATAGTGGTCAAAAGATTAGTAAGCTATTAGCAAATAAGAAATTCATTCTAGTGAATGGGAGAACTAAACAAGATAGAGAGGGAGCATATACATATTTGAGTGCCAATGGTAGATGTACCATAGATTTGATTTGGATAAATATGAATGTAAGTAACAGATGTAAGGACTTTAGAGTGGGAAACATGGGAGAAAGTTAACACTTGCAATTGGAGCTAGAAGTAACTTTAGATAGAAAAGGAACAGAAGACAGCATCAAAACAACCTCACAATATATACAAAAAAAGGAATAGGCTAAAAGTTAATAAATAGTAATGAATATGTAGAACTATTGGACTTAAAATCCATCTTGCAAAAATGGATGAATATATTAAAGAAAAAAAGATCAAGATAACATAAGGCATATGAATACATAATACCCCAAGTATCTGAAATAATAAATAATGATATAAAGATTTACATAAAGAACAAGGGAGCATCATGGTTTAATAAAGAATGTAAAATCACCAAAAAGCAGTTAAATCAGAAACTAAGAATAGCCAAGAATAACCTGAGTAAACAAAATATGCAAGAATTAAATAAATAAAGAGCATATTATAACAAAAGCACAATTAAACAAAAGAACAAATATTGGGAAACAATATGGAAAAAATTAGAAAAAACAGTCAGGGAAAAAACAACAGTGTATTCTGGCACCTTGTGAGCAAGGGAACAACTGATTATAGTGACCATATTGAAAACTATATTGAATCAGAAGCTTGGTAACATATTTTAAAGAAATATTCTTTGATAATAAGATGACAAATGACATAAGTATGTCAAATAAAGCTTGGATGGGTCTACAAGAAGAAATTTCAGTGGAAGAGATAAACTTATCCATTCAAGCATTTACAAAACACAAAGCACCAGGCCCAGATGGAGTACCTATTGATGCAATATTAAAGACAAGAAAAACGTGGGTAAGGATATTGTGGAAATTATATAAACATATTAATAAACCAGGTGAAATACCACTCTCTTGGACAGAAACAATAATAGTGCCAGCACCCAAAAACAGAACTAGGTCAGATACAATGTGTTATAGTCCAATTATTTTAATATATTCTACACAGAAAATCTTTACAAGGATCTTAAATAACAGACTACTGCAATGGATACAGAAATTGGGGCTAATCAATGAGTCACAAGCAGGATTTATGCCCCAGCATTCAACATTAGATCAATGCTATGTACTTTCCCATTGAATATTCAAATACACTAAAATAAAGAAGCAGAAGTATTTTTGCATACTGCGTATATTGATCTTAATGCTACTTTTGACAGCATCAATAGGGACCTGCTTTGGGCAATCCTACAAAACATAGGCATTGATAAAGCTATGCTGGATATTCTCATTGGCCTATACTAGAACAATACTTTTAAAAATTGGCAAAATAATCAGGGAGATAAAACAAACAAAGTACATAGTAATAAAGGTGTCAGGCAGGTATTGTGTGCTATCCCCAATTCTCTTTAATCTGCTTCTGAATACCATTTTGATAAAACATTATAATGCTGACTTCCATATGTCAAGTGTAGGTGATAGATCATGCCCATATCTTGCATTTGCAGATGATACAGTATTAATGTCTACAAGCTTCCTGGGTATAAAAAGATTGTTTAGTAACTTTAAGAATATGTTTCACAACAATTTAAAAATAAATTATAAGAAAACAAAACTACAAGTCTTTGGAAATAACAAAAGAAAAATCTACTCTATAAATACTCAGGATAAGAAGATTGACCAAGTAAAGAAGTTCAAATACCTTGGGATTACTATGTCAAATTCACGTTCATAGAAAGCCCATAGAAAGGATATTGAATTAAAACAAAGAATGTTTTGCTGGCCATTTTGAGTTTCTCAAACAAATATGGGAGAAGCTCAATAAAAGGATGCATAAAGGTGACAAATGCAAAAACCTGAGCTCATATACTTTATGGCAATGAAATCTGGGGATATCACTGTAAAAAGAGTATAAAAAAATTATTAATAATTATTATAAAAGAATCTTAGGATTACCAAAAGGTGTACCAACAACTTTAATACAAGCATAACCAGGTCAATTACCATTGGAATGCCTTATAAATGAAAGATTAGTTATATGTTGGATTAAAATATATGGTATGCACCTGAATAGAATACCAAGAATGTGCTTAGATGAAGCACTACAATATCAAAGTAATAAAATAATTTCCCCCTGTAATAGAAACTGAAGAAAAAATAAAAAAAACCTTATGGATTTCTTCATACCATAACAGAATCATTAATTGGGCCATTTGACGAAATAAAAATAAATGTAAAAAACAGAATAAGGGATAACTTTAATCACAAAGATATGGAGAAATGTGCAAATTATAAAATAAGTTATTGGTTAGCACAAAATAAAAAGAATTTTTGGGTTTGAACAATATTTAACATTAATAAAAAAAACAAGATGTAGACAACTTTTCACAAAATATAGGTTTGAATATTATAAAAGTGATCGTATGGAAGACATTATAAAAAGAGACAGTTCCTATGGCAAGTGCAGATGTGAAATAGATAAGGATAATGTTGGGTATCTACTTTTAATCTGTCTGTTATAAGAGGAATTCAGGAAAGAATATTAGGAGAAATACTAGGGCATTAAAAATGAACACCAGTGAAATAATAAGTAACTTACTGAATTCCAATTCTGTAAAAATACTGGAAACTGTTGCATCATTTCTAAAGATAATAGAGAGACATCAATTAAATTTAAAGACAACAGAGAAGTGTAATGCTTAATGGTGATGATGAAGATTACACAGACTGGCAGAATTTAAAGAACAAGAAAATGTGATAGCAAGTATACTCTTTACTGCCGGTGCAATTACCTTTGAGCTAAGTGCAATACTACTGGTGTAATAATGAAACTGAGACAATATGTTTTAATGATCATGAATGAGATTTTTGACATTGTACTATTGTAATGCCAGATCTGTCCAAATGTTAAATGTAAATTGTCTATGGGACCGATGCAATAAAGGGTGGGTAATACGTGCCCGTCTGCGTACCTATGCGGTCCTGAACAGGTGCATGGTAGCCAGTATGCACTACTGCTAGCACTAGCAGGGCATCTGTCCATGGCCATGCTCTCATGATGCACATGGTCATGTGGGTGGTCAGGGCAAAGCCACAGACCTGGGTAGGCATCCAATCAGATGCCTACACATGGTCCCTGAGTGGATCCCTTGTGCCCATGCAGAGAGCACAGGGAGTAGGGGAACAGCTGTGTATTAGCAGCACTGTAGACACACCTTTGGGCAATCACCTGAGTTGCTGCCCCAGCCCTCCCCTGCAGTCTAGTGGGCTGGGGCAGCACAGCAGACAGGTTCCCATTACCGAACTGCCCAGCAGCCATCATTCATGAGGGCACGCACAGGGTTATGCCAAGTCTAGAAAGGCATACTCAGCTCCCCCTCCGCCTGCCACTATATGGCTTAGTGAATGCCGTGTGGTGCAGGCACGCCCCCAACATGACCCCAGCATGGACATCCCCGAGGGGCTTAGGAGGCGGGCATGTTAGTGCCTTGTGCTATGCTTATGCACCCTTGGTGAATGCCACTGAGGGGTCCACAGGATCCCCTCTGTATGGCATTCACCAGTGAGGTTGCCTATGTGCCTTGGATACACGGTGCATAGGCAGCATATGTGTTAGCGAATCGGGCCCAAAGTTTGTATATGACATAACTTGCCTTTCAATAAAAACTACCTACATGAGGAGTGGATTGGACCCTGAACTGAAGGCTTTGGCCAGATCAATGAAGATGGTAGCTGTAATGTGCCTTTGTTCCATCTTGAAGAAGATGAAGTCAGTGACACAAATCCAGGAGGAAACAGTGGAGTGGTGCTTCCAGTACCCAGATTGGAAAGGGGAGAGGGAGTCATAGGATAAGATGTAGTTGAGGAGTCTGGAGTGGACTGGTTATTGTTGCAGTTTTGAGAGGGCGAGGATGAGGGAGATGAGGCCAACACTGTTGTGGTGGAGAGGTACCCCGTGAAGTAGAATAACCGGCCAACTTCCATGATTGAGGAACAGCACAGAAGGAAAAGTTGAGCAGGTGAGTAAGAGGAGCATGCTGGCAGGAACTGAATGGTGGATGAGCTTGGGGGTCCATCCAGAAGGGGTCAAACAGGGTTTCTTGAGTGGTGATGGGGACAAAGTGGAAACCTTTGAAGGAGCAATATGTCCCACACCTTGGCTGGAATGGCATGCAGTGCAGAAAAGAGAACTCTTTATCTTTGTCCAATGGAGGATCCTTAAGCAGGGGGTTTACCAGTCCCCAGGGTAGACAGTGCTGGCCTGGAGCACTTTTCCACTTCTGTCACCAGCTCTCAGAATCTCTCCACTCTGCAAATGAAAAAGAGAGTCAACAATACTATTATTAATGACTGGCACATGCACACTTAAACTGTATCTTCAAGATCAAACAATAAAGCACAAAATATCCTTCATCAACATCTCCATTGGGCCTGTGTGCTCTAACTGACCAGAGATGCTGTATGCCCCCCTCCCCACCAACATTTATTTACTGGCAGATAAAGCTACCTGGATAACTGGCGACCTTGGGTTAAAACTATACTTAGTGAAGCCTTAACCAGTGCTTTTGGTGGACCACAGGTAAGAAACCATTACTTTTAGTATGATATATTGAGAATTTCAGCAATGGGTCTAGATGAATGTTCTAGTTCTCACAACCCACCATTGAAGATAATAAGGGTCACAAAATGTAATAACTTTCACCTGTAAACTTCCTTGTAGATCCACTTCATCTCCACCATCTCTATTATCAATGATAAATATAAACCATAGATACTAAGTAAGCAGAGTTATTCTGACCTCATACTAGAGCCCATATAATCATTCTAAATTCATCTGGTGCCTTCTTTGGCACTAGCTGTATAGGCAATACCCAGATGTTGGGGAACATGGAGGCCACAAATTGGCCACAAACCCTACCTACCATTATTTCTTTTTCCAGTTTAGTCCTAACTATGTCTGAGCAGTCTCTTGCAGATAAAATTTTCTTGGCCTTACAAACTTTGCATGGACCGTTTTATGGGATCCTAAAACACTGCAAAAAGCCCTCTGCCAGCAACTACATGGACCAACTGTCTGGATAACCTACCTGCCATAGCTTAATGTGCTGTATCCTTATGGTGGCTGGGAGGCTTACTTTCCCACTTTCAAAAAGGCCTCAGGCTGCTCCCCTTAGAGCACTGAACTAACAGGTGAGGCTGCCCACAGACAAAACACTTGTGTCTGTACCAACACAAATCCATCTTCCATGCCCCCTGGTTGTAGTGAGAACACTTGCACCCTTCTCCCCACCCCCTTTTATCACTGTTCCCTGCTGTTGAACCATTTGTTGAGGGACTAATCCCAGCACACTGGGAAGCCACTCTCTGAATTCTGGACAAACCTCATGTCTCAATAGACATTAACGTGGGAGGTCCAACCCTACCAAGCCCTAGTGGGCTCATTCTGTTTCCTCCCTCAGAACTCCACATCATATTTTAGCCAGTCACAGTTCACTTTGTTGGCATGCATCATTATAATACAGTAATATTTCCACAATCTTTGAGCTTTTTGCAGGCACAACTCTATTAACAAACTTGCATAAACTGAGAACCTGCTGCTTGATTTTCTCATGAGTGTCTTATGACCATCTTCCTCTGATGCTCCACTCCATCTTCCTTCTCCGTGTTTTTCTCTTTCTCCTTCTCCACTTCAGGCTCCTTGGGTCAGTTGAGCAAAGTAAATACATCAACAAACTCACCACCTGTGATTCCATTTCAAGAGATGCAACCCAATGGGCTCCCCAATGGTCATATAGGAACCATTTACCAGTTGCACTGTTGTCTGCTGCACTGGCCCTCCTCCCACAAGGTGCCCCACATCCTGGCCAGTACTACCCGAGGTTGTCTCTAATGACTTCTCTTGCAATGTCAACAGTGCTAGCACCTTGTCCAACTCTTCCTCCAAGCTTCGAGGAGAAGGAGTGGGAGGACCCACCAGAATGTGGAAGTGGAACAAGAAGTCCAAATGAACTATGGCACACACTAAACACCAAACGGAACCTGAAAATCAATTCATTCTGATTCCTTTATTAGAAAATTCAGCTACATAGCACCACAATCACCTCTCTCCACCAATTCAGGAAAGCACTCAGCATTTCGCTCAGGCACACTGCACATTGTCAAGAGTTACAAAATAGCACCACATGTCCATTTAAATAGTGAAACACTAATTGAACTTAATTAAAAACAACTGTACAGTTAATTGCTACAGCCATTGGAATATTTACTTCAGTACACACTGTATATTACTTTATACTGTGATTTTAATACAGGTTAAAGGTGTGGATGTAACTCTACTCTATCATTTAATCCTGGAAAGTGCATAACTTGAGTTTTAAAAATCCAATAATTTTCTCTTTTTGCTAATGCTGCTTGTATATCCCCACCCCGTGGGTCAAGACTCACTGGGCCTGATTCTCAAACAGGGCTGCTTTCGGCACAAGCTGCGGCAAACAGCAGCCTGCACCAAAGCCCCATACGCCAGGGACCCTGCACCGGATTCAGGTACAGGAGGGGTCCCAGCGTCTAAGTCCCGACACTTGTGCCATTCCATCCCTTGTGGTGAACACCTGGTGCATGGGAGGTGTCTGTCACAAGCCCAGTGCGGCATGGGAAATGGTGCTTACTATACATATGTGCACAGTGATTACCACCAGTCTCAGACACAGTGCCCATATGTACAGAATGGTGCCAATGCAGACCACAGTCAGCGACTGGCTGGGCACCAAGGGGTGGGTTCCACTAGACCACCGGGTACTGAGCACTGCAGTGATCGGGGGCACATGGCCATGCCAAATACAGGTGGCCTGGCAGTATCAGGAATGGAGTGTTGGCATTGGGAATGGGTGACAGGACCTGGCAGGATGGGGCACCATCAGCGAACCAGCGGGCAACCATAGAATACAGTGGCACATAGGCTGCCTGCCCCAGTGGAACATATTCTAAGTCCCACTATGCCAGCCCTGGCTGGTCTAAGGGCACTTAGAATATCTCCCATTGGTTTCTGTCTGTGAATAGCAAGCTGCAGTTTGCATTGGCGCAGTCCACCTAGTGTCATGTCGCAGCACTGTGCAGGATGCAGGGCTGGTGCAGGACCCTGTTTGGGGCAGGTGGCCTGTGATCGACTCAGGCCACCTTCATGAATTGCGTGGAGGCAGCCCTGGACAAAAGGTGCACCTTACACTATCTCTGTTTGGTGCAAGCACCTTGCATCAGACACAGAGCTTTGAGAATCAGGCCCATTCTCTCTTTGCCTGTGAACATCCATTTATTTGCAGCAGGGTTGTTCGTGGCATGCACATGTCTAGCTGTTGCATATTCTACATTGCCACCAATAATAGCTCTAATGTACTCTCCCACACACTCTTTAAACTTACATTTAGTTTGCCCAATGTAGAATGTGCCACACTGACATGCAGCCATTTAAATACCATGGCAAGAATCGCAGCTGATAAATTCCCTTATACATATTTATGTACCATCTACTGGATTTAACACAAATTTTGTGCAATTAATACTGGTGCAATGCTTACATCGTGAGCATTTAAAACAGCTATTAGGAAGTGAGGGCAATCAATTTGTAGTTCGACCATGTGAATCAATCAGACTCACATCAGGCAGTGTTGATGGTAGGGAGGGGGAGGAGAAGTAAAAAGAGAAATGGAAGCAGATGCTGTTTTAGACTGACCACTATTTTGGGCAGACTGATAACTTCTAGTAAGCCTGTCTACTAGATTCCTAGGTCTTTTATAGGCCATACGTGGAGGGTCTTTAACAAATTCTCTTCATTTTGTTTCAGTTTTTGATATATGTCAATTATGGCGCATAATGTTTTCAATGTCCCTTGCTTCCGTACTAAACATCGTCACAAAGTTCAGTCTCTTATCATATTCCCTATTGGTCAATACAACATTGCACAAATCAGTTAAATTACATAATAGAGACCACCCTCTCAACATTACTGGCATACTCTCCAGCTTCAAGAACATCACAATGATTATACCCGCTGTGCACAAATCATCGTTCCAAATCATCAGCACAGTTTTTAAAAGCAGAATCCGTGCTACAGTTTCTACACACACTGATGAATTGTCCCTTAGGTATAGCTCTGACAGTGTGCCTAGGATGGCACAATCTCGCTACTAGTACAGTGTTTCTGTCAGTAGCCTTCCAATAAAGGAAGTAGCAATACCATTATTTTGCCCTTTATCACAGTAACATCTAAGAAAAATGCTTTGTTTATGTACATAAACTGACTGATTGCAAATATTGAACAAATTGTATAATTCCATTTCACCACCTTGACAAATCATAAAGCAGTCATCAATATAACGTTTATAGATTGCAATGTTGTTATGATATGGATTAACCTCCTGATCATAGATGAATTGTTCCTCCTACCTACACATGTAAAGATTGACAAAATTGGGGCAAACGATGCTCCCATCGCTGTGCTGTTTGTTTGGGGATAATGTTTCCCCTTAAACATAAATGCATTGCATTCTAGAACATAATATGACAGTTCTACTAAAAATTCTGATGGTAGTACATTGGTGTCTCTTTTATCTAGAAAACATTTTAATGTCTTAAGTCCTTCATTATGAGGTATGTTTGTATAAAGAGACTGTACATCGAGGGTGACAAATAAGTCACTCTCCTCAACATGTAGATCTTCAAAGATGTTAAGGGCATGTTTGGTATCTCTGATATAGGAATGAAGTTGGAACACAAAGACTTTAAATAATCTACCAATTGGCTTAATGGTTCTGTGGCAGTGGAACAAGTTCCCTTGGCTGAGGGGGATTGCTTGGTTGTGGTATGGGGGGCTGGTGGAATAGAAGTGGTAATAAATGGCTATGGCACTGGCATTGATGCAAATGAGACTGGAGCTGGGAGGGGTGGTGCTGACATTGGGCCAAATGGGATTGGAACTGGCACTGTCAATGGTGTCAGCTGCTGACATGGCAGGGGGAGTGTCCATTATTGGACACAGAGGATAGAGAGAGAGACAGGACAGACATGGGCAAGGGCAAGGGCAATGGCTGTGGCCTTGGCAGCAGTCTGATTGGGGCTGGAATGGCGGTGAGGAGCCATTGGGAAGGCCAAAGGCATAGGAGCTTGACTGCCATGGGAAAAGGAACTGGACCTGGAGTTGGGCTGCTGGCAGCATCGGCTATAGCACCCTCAAGACCAATTGGCTCTGCCATCCCCTTACAAGATTTCCAGGGCCTTTTAGACAGAGGACCCCCAGGTGTGGAACCCTGAAATGTTTTCCGCAACAAGTTCCTCAACTTGTCATTAGACATATTACAAAGAAGTAGTAATATTTTTTTTGTTCAGGTTATGGCCATTACAAAACATAGACTTCAAATATACATAGATTACATAGACATAAAAACATAAATACAATTTCCAAGGAAGTTATGAAAGGTAATACAATAAATAATCACTGCATCTCCTTTCTTAGACTGTGACATCATTCCTATGTACTTATCAGGCTACTTAAAAATGTTAATCCATATTGCATATTTAGGGCAGCCAGGTTTATAATAAAAATACCCATTTTATACCAAGCAGTTACTAGTTTTTTTCTGATTCTTAAAATTGTCTTGAGAAAACATGCTGTTCTTTGTATAATTAGTTCATCATTAGATGTAAAGAGAATAGTTGATAACAAATTTTCATCACCATTTGTAGGCATTAGCTGAAGCTCCTGCTAAATTTTCTTGTTATTTTAATTTTTTCATTTTTGCCTGCCCCCGACAACTGAGAATATTGTTCCACTTCTCTTCTGCAGACCCAGTTGGTGCCTCGCTCACTGTCTGTAACCCACCCCCCGATTTAGGTACAATTAGTGATTCAGCTCTTTTGTGCCTTTTGTTAATCTTGAACCCTCCCACTGCTCCTGTGTACTATCTAATCCCTGTCTGTCCCTCTCTTCTCCAGGCATCCTTTTAGCCCTCTGGGTTTTTGGCCCTCCCCCCAACCCCTCCCTAGGCAACCTTAAATGCACATTAACCCCGCATACTTCCTTGTGCAAATCCATTATTGGCCAACAGTACCACTAGTGATCTTCTTAAGGGAACACACCACAAATGCTAGGTCTGTAGATCTGTTATGACTTATTAGCCATGCTCCTTATGATGAACTGAACATTGCTTGAAGAGCTGCTCTGCCTTGTCAACTTGTATACTGTTTTAGGACCAGGGAAGTGTAACACTGGCTACATTCACCCATATGTACTGAAAGCACTCAAGAAAAGCTATAGTTTGCCCTTCTTCTGGGTTTAAGAATCAGGGCTAGTATAAGCCTTACAGCATACGTTGAGACTAGGCTCCAGTATGTGGGCAGTTTGTTTGTTCTCCTATCTATCCTTCCTCCTACTATGCCATATCAACCTTTATATGAGCACCCAGTTACCTTCCATTGGTGCTTTTGAATCTAGAACTACAGTAGACAGCCAGGGTACTTTTGACTACCCCGATTGGTATACATGTACCTTCAAGTTCCCCAAATTGAAACTGGTTATACACCTACCCTGGCAGGTTGGAACACTTACTGTATCAGCAATAGAGGGTATGACATTATCTTCCCCCACCCACATACTATAGATTTCTCTGCTATTTACAATGAGGGTTCTTAACTATGCAGTGTTAGGTCCACTAGGCTCTCATTTTAGGGAACCCCCTAATTCCAGCTAATAATCCATGGAAATGAGAATGGACTAGAACTCATAGGTTACTCATAGGAGCCATCAGAAAACTTTTGCTCCTTCTATTGTTGTGCTCAGGCAATGTCGAGCTCAACCCTGGTACTCCAGTAGCTATCACATCCCCTGCAGACTTATCTAGTCTCAAAGGTGTGAGCTTCATGCACGTTAATGCATGTAGCCTATTAAAAACAATTACCTCTATTCAGGCCTGGGTTTGTCATACCATACCTGATGTCTTGGTGGTCACTGAGTTGTGGCTTAGACCAGGAACTGCTGACCATGAGGTAAATATCTCTTCCTACATCCTGCTTAGAACTGGCAGGCAGACTAGAGGAGGAGGAGGAGAAGGAGTTGCCATATATGTCAAGGATAAATGTTCTGCCTCAGTCATTGACTGAACCCTCAATTCATAAAGAATTTGAAAGTCTGTCTCTCAAAGTTGAGATTTCCACTGTGTCTCTTTGTGTAATAGGATGCTATAGGTCTCCATCGGTCGGACTTCAGCTCCTGAACCACCTAAGTAATTCTCTGTGATCTTTGCCCTCAGACTTTATCGTATTAGGAGACCTCAACCTGGACTGGTTTTCCAGTGCCTTCACTTCCTTTAAATTTATCTGTGACTGCTTTGGGTTGTCACAACTTATTACTGAAACTACACATCACAATAAGAATAATCCAAATAATAGCACACTGCTGAACTTTATTGTAGTAAGCAAACCTCATCTGTTTTACTGATCTCACCAAGGCCTTTGACACAGTCAATCATGAATTGCTTCTCTGCCAATTAGCCAAAATTGGGATCACCACTGAATCACTGGGCTGGTTCTGGAGTTGCTTCTCCAACAGGACACAGCTGATCAAGATACAAGATGTTCTATCAGACCATCACGATGTCACCACAGGGGTGACACAAGGCTACATATTAGGCCCCCTGCTTTTCAGTCTATTTATAAATAATCTCCCTAAAATATGCCAGCACAAGTTCCTTCTGTATGCTGATGATGCTGTATCTACACCTCTCACTCTGCCCCAGCTATTCTTGAAGAATTGATACAAGCCGACTTTTGTGCAATAGAGGATTGGTTCTGAACTCTAAACTACTGCTTAATTATAAAAAATGAAAATGATGCTGTTTGCCTCACATCAAAACCACTGTAAGTCCTTCTCCCTCAAAATAAACAACAAAAACACAAGACACTTGATATGGTCAGTAACTTTAAGTACCTGGGAATCATCCTTGACAGCTCCCTTTCTTATGGCCTACACATTGACCATGTGGCTAAGGCTGTCAATGCTAGAATTGGCCAACCATTTCAGCATCATCACTGCCTCACAGAGTCCGCAATAAAACTAACAGTAAACAGCTCTGTACTCTCAATCATAGACTATGGCCTCGTTGTCTATGGGGCAAGCACTGACACTGCCCTCAAGAGAATTAAGACCACCCTCAATAAAGCATTCAGACTTGTATTGGGGACACACCAGTTAGCTCACACATATGAGCTTTACTTGAATACAGGTTGGCTCAACCTGAACAACAAGATCCACTATCAGGTGTGTCTGTTAGCCTAAAAGGCCACTTTTGGCCTTGTACCACCTGGAGTGGAGAAACCTCTTAGCCACTCCACCTCCTCCACCCAAAAAAACAGGGACTCCAGTAATGCTAGCTTTCATATCCCTTCTTGCCGCATATTGCTAGGACAGAAATCCTTTGTGAACAGATCCCCTCTTTGGCTTATTTCTCTCAGCACTGAACTGGTCACCGAACCAAAACTTGTCCCTTTAAAACCAATTTGCAGGTGCACCTGGTAGCCCTCGGTGCATGTGACTGCGACATCACTCACTAACATCCTTTAGGTTCTCTCACTCATATCCTTTAACAGCACACTTACCTCTCTACCCCTACCTCCCCTGTATCTTTTCACCTTTCATTATCTACAGTGAATCCCTTTCCAACTCACCTCTCTGCCCATTTAGGCTGTCTCCACACCTATACCTATCCATTGTTTCCCCACTTTTTGGATTCATTCCCTATTTCCCTTACCCTCCCCCATCCATCTTAAGTCCACCCATACTCCTTATCCTCCCTATCAAAACCCCTTGGGTGAATCCTGCACTCCATCTCCCTCTCAGTAAAGATCTCTCACTACCCTCTTAATAATGTAACCCTCTTGTTAGATCCCCTAACCACTCCAACTTCTAATCCCTCACCTCCCTATTCTCTGACCCCTTCTCCCTCCTTCATATCCCTGGCTCCTTCTTGGTCAAGGTTATACTACCCCTTCACAGCTCTGTCAGCCTCCTTATAGCCTTCTTATATGTAATTTCCTGGATGATGAAACTCTTGCTCTTAATTGCAACTGAGTTTACTTGTTAAATTACCTATTGCTCCCTGTATCTTAGATTATAATGCAGTTGTAATTTGTGTGTAATCTGTGTGTATTTGTCATTGTATGTTCTGTATTTTACCAACTGGAACCTTTTTAAACAAGCTAGTTAGCTCAAAGGTATCAATCCAAGAAGACAATAAATACATTTTCCCATGCTGATGTTCCTTTCTCTGATATTGGTGATCACTGTTTTATTGTCTGTATAAGATCTAACCCAAAGTTGTCTTCTGCATCTAAATTCACTATGAAGTCATAACTTTGATCGCTATGCTTTTATCTCTGATCTATGAGATTCTTTGCATTGGCAAGACTTTTACTTAGCAAAGTCAGTGAACACAGCGTACAACATCTTCCAAGAAATTGTATTAGGGGCACTGGACAAGCATGCGCCATTGGCTAAAGTCCAGGCTGAGACAAAATCATGCCGGTGGTTTACTGCGGATCTGAAGGCTGTATTGCTGAATAGAGACTTGATCTGGAAAACTGCCCAGAAAACTAAGCTTCAATCTGACTGGGCTCTATTTAGGAGAGCGAGGAATCTTTGCACTAAGATGATCAGAGAGACTAAGGCAAACTTTATCATGCAGAACTTGACTCTTGCTCAAAGTGTTCCTCCAAATTTTGGAAAACCTTATAGGACATAGAAGGTCACACATCCTGAAATTCCTTACCTATAAAAATTACAATTAATACCTCTACAGTCTCTGATAGGCTGGCAGTCCTCGACTCTCTCAACAACCATTTTGTTACCACAGGTCTAACCTTTGATACCACCCCTGCCAGCAATTTTTGCTCACAACCTGGCATACAGGACCATGTAGTCCCTGTCACTAGCACAGCCTGCATCCCTGAAAGAAGTCGAAGACCTTCTGCTGCAGCTAGACACCAGGAAAAATGCCGGTGAAAACCTCCTAGACCCTTTTTTCCTGAAAATCAGTTTTCATGTCTTGGCGGTGCCAATTATGCACCTTTTTTAATTTATCTCTCTCACAGGGTGATATCCCTTCTTTAGGGAAAACAGCCCATATGATCCCCCTTTTCAAATCTGGAGACCCCAGTGACTTCAATAATTACAGGCCTATCTCCCTACTCCCTATTCTGTCCAAACTGCTGGGAAAAATTTTGAGTACTCAGCTCAGGAACTACTTAGAGTCTGCAAATCTGCTTAACCCTCTACAATCAGGCTTCAGACCACGACACAGTACCATCTTGCCCTTGCTAAGGTGACTAACGACTGGCAGTGTGAATTGGATACCAAGAATGTTGTTTGCATGAGTATTTTTAGACCTTAGCATAGCTTTCAGTACTGTCAACCACATCCTGCTCCTATCTTCTCACTGGAACATTGGCCTGGACCACTTATCACTGAGATGGTTCTCTAATTACCTCACAGGTCAGCTTCAACAGGTTAAAGCGGAATGAGAACTATTAAAACAAAAACCTTTATTGAGAGGCATACCACAGGGTTCTATACTGAGTCCACTGCTTTTTGCAATTTATATTAACAGAATTGATGCCAGTATCAAAGATGCTAACATACATCTGTTTGCAGATGATACGGTGCTTTATGTCAGCAGACCTACCCCTGAAGCAGCATGTAGTGAACTTCAGCAAGAATTCAGTCAGTTGCAGCTACAGCTCTTAAACCAGAAACTACTCCTAAATGTCAAAAAAACTAAGGTGATGTTCTTTTCATCCCATGTTCATGCAATGAATCCAGCCATCCATGGAATGTTGCCTCAGATTACTGCATTACTAGGTGAACTATTGGAATACGTAACCAAGTTCAATTACCTGGGGGTTTGGATTTACCATAAACTTTCATTTAATGACCACATTGAAGAACTGATAAAAAACTCAGACAGAGACTTGGTCTCTTTACAGATTAACCACCTTCTTACAGGATGTTAAGAATAGACTGGTTCAAACCACCTTCCTTTCCTTGCTAGACTATGCAGACTTCGTTTATAGTCAGGGCCCCGCTGCTGTGCTTGCTAAACTTGATACCTTCTACAACAGAACTTTAAGGTTTATTACTGGTCTTCCTTACTCTACGCATCACTGCTTCTTATACACTGCTGTGGGCTCGTTGTCCCTAAATCACAGACAGCAGAGAAACGCTGCCTTCTAGACCTTCAGAGCCATCACTAAGAAGCTGCCTCGATATATTTCTAATTGTTTACCAATAAGCACGGTAGGCAAGTATGTGCTGAGAAGTGCCTCCTATATCTCTCTAACTGTGCCCAAGGTCAAATCGCTTTTTGGTCAGGCATCCATAAGTTGTGTACCACACCCAATTTGGAATAAGCTGCAAAAAATATTGAAACTGCTCCACCCCATCAATTTAGCAGCATTCAAAACACTTTATGATTGTTCCCTCAAGGAATCCTGTAATTGCTTCTCCTAATATTTGCCTTATCCTAGAATTTGTGTCCCCTCAATCCTTCCTTATCCTCTGAAAATTAAGTCTCCCATTCATTGTCCCATTAATATCCTGCCCCATCTCTCCCTAGGCCAACCACATTTTAGTAACCCTATATTCTTTTTCAGTTAGTTGCCTCAGGTCCAGGAACTGTGACAGCCTGCACATTGTTCCTATTCCCTTTGAATGACCTCTACTACCCCCAACTTGGAGCCTGCACTAACACTATTTGCCTGTATCTTCAGTCCTCAATACTCTGTGTCTACTCATGGGTACTCCTCCCTCCTACTGCTTATACACTTCTCCCCTTCCCCCTTCCCTCCTTCTGGTATCATCAATATACTCCCATACCTAATTCATGGATCCTTTCTTCTGGCTTTTGGTATGCCCCAGGTTTATTGTGTAAATGTTGACTTTAATTAAAAAAATGCTTTTTTATTGTGTATACTATGGTCTATGCTTTTTTTTTTAACTATTAGTCATCTTGTATATTGTATTTGATACTGGCTCAATTTGTATTGGTTGGTATTGTTGTAAACTCTGTGTTTTTTAATCATTAGGTATACTGTCCAAGTCCATCTCGAAAATGAGCATTGCTCAGTGGTGTTTGCCTGGTTAAATAAAGATTTTGATTGATTGATTGACCTTAGTTTATTCCATCCCAGATTGGTACTAAACAGTATTTTCTGGGTTTAGCATACCATGGGTATATAAAAATAACATAGAAAAAGTCTTCAACATGTAAGTTTGAACAAGAACAGTAACCTGATTGTGCATTCTGAGATTTCTCATATCTGGCTACTAAAACATTGCTTAGAAATATTTCAAATATATACCTAGTATACAGTTTTCTTTTGTTTAGGCTTTGTAAGAACATCAAGATAGCCTCTATAGCAGAAAAAAATTTCATTTTGTATTACCCATGATGAGACCTTTAATTGTGAGATTATATTTATGTCTATGTTTTTATAATGATTAATAATTTTCTGAGTGACATAGGCTTTATACTTCAAGCTTATATTAATATTTTTAGCCAGATACACTCTCAGAAAACTCAGTCCTATATCAGTCAATATCTTAAATACCTTTAAAAGCCATTTTGACCTTAAACAGCTTATTAATTCCCATATATTTCCTCCTCTAAACAGAGGAGAGAATCTATTTTTATCCAAGGACATTGATTTAATCCAGTAGTTAACTTTCCTGGCATCCATGCATGCTTTGATTCTAGAGATACCCAGTTCAGCCCTTACCAGGGAGGCGGGAACTGACTCATTCAGGCCCAGAGTGGTTATATATAATTTATTAACTGGAATTTCTAAATTTTTGGGATCTTCACATTCCCGTATTTCAACTTGGTAATGTACTTGTGAGAAATATTTAGATTTAATTGCCTTAATAAGGGATCTGACAGTATTACCCATATATTTAACATTGAACATATTCAGGGAGTTTGTCATTTGAGTTAGTCTTATTTTCAAATTCTTTACATGTTTTGCCCTAGCATCATCATTTGACGTTTGCAGTCCCAAATATGAATAACATTTAACCGCACTTAGTTTCTTTTCCCCGATTCTCCATCTATTACTTATTTTGTTAGACCCCAAAATCATCACTTGGCTTTTTTTCTCATTAATTCTAAGCTCATATTTAACTGCAAATGAATTTAATAAATTTAGCTTTGCTTGGAGGCCTGACTTTTATAATGAGTTAAGGGAGAGGTCGTCAGCATAAGCAAGAGCTGCACAAGTCTTTTTACTAATTTTTGGGGAGTCTGATGTCGAGTGTTCCAAAGAAATAAGTAATTTATTAATATACATGCAAAACAATGTGGGGGCAAGACACATCCTTGTTTGACATCTCTGTTTGTGGGTATTCTTGAGGATATTTGTCCTATGTTCCCATACCTAATATGTGCCCAAGTGCCTGTGTAAAGTTCTCTGATAATATTAATAATCTCATGGCTGATGCTCCATTCATTCATCATTGCCCATAATTAGTGATGGGTGAAGTGGCTCAATTATCCACGGGTCATTCAGAGTGAAGATGAATTAAGAGTGCTCCACAACATGAAGCGGAGTACTTGGCGATTAATGTCGGTAACACAGAGTTCCATTGTAAACACTGACTTTGCATTACTCAGCCTTCCCAAACCACGACTCCTCCAAATCTTTAGGTGAAGTACATTGAAAACAATGTACTTCACCTCACTTTGACTTGTTTTTAAGCTCCAAAGGCAAATTTTTCAGTGATTCATGGGATTTCAGGTCACATGGGCTCTAGATTGTTCTGCACAGCCTCAGTTTGGGGTAGTGTGTGTAGGAAGCTGTAGGAGACGATCTGCTCTGAAAGCTCTCTGCGATTCAAACCTTCAAAAAGCTGTTAAAAAAGCCTTTTTGAGTATTTTTTTTTTGCTGAAACTTTAGTTTATCGATTATAGGAAACCCTTCTGTTCTCATATCATCGAGTGTTTATTGTTTGTGTATGGATTTTGAATGTACAACATTCAGTCTGTTTACTGAGAGACAGTAGAAGTGTGCTTTGGGGGAAGGGTGTATCTGTGGTGTAGGTAGATTAACTTGAAGAAAAAGACAGTGCTTTCTGTTTTGGTGATATTTTTCTTGTATAACTGTGTTAATGTACACACAGTAATACTTTCAATATTTCATGCCATTTTTTTGCTGATTGTTGTAGTGTAGCAGTGCATAATTTTAATTTGTTTAAAATATGTGGTTACATTACTAACATTTTCAATTTGCTATGCATTACTTAGTGTGTGTGTGAGTATGTGTGTGACACGCGTCATCAAATCAGACACCTTTTATTGTGTCACATAATAATTTCAGCAATGTGAAGCTGCTATCCACTGCAACTGTGTGATTTTTGTACTTCTTTGTGGTATCTTTACTGGTACTAGTACTAGTGACTGTTACTGCAGCAGTGGAGTACACTGCCCCCCACCCGTGGCCCGCCCCAACTGGCAAAGGTATTCTTTTCCAGATTTGAATTTCTGATGGTGAGCACTGGTTAGGTGTTGTGCCTTTGTGTCTGCATCTCTTCAGTGCACAGCACAATCTTAATCTGTCTGTGCATTTGCATCTCTTTAGGGCCCAATCTCCATCTGTAACTTAAGTGCAGATTGTTTCTTTGGCTTCCTTCAGAGTACTGGACAGGTGTGGTGCTAATTCTGCATTAACATTGTACTCATTAATATGTGTTTTTAAGTCAGGACCATCATCATCAGTCACTTGTGATACAAATCATGTTCTTCATCATCACGGTCACAAATGCAGTCACAAATCATGATTCACGATCATTCACGATATGAAGCACAACATTAATTTTTTTCCTAGCTACTTGGATGTATTGTAAGCCTATTTTGTAGTATCTCTCCATGCTTCACCACCCCACCATTGTACTCAATGAAAAGTGTTTGTAAGTCTGTGAGTTTTAAGCTACAGCTCATCGGGGAAGTACAGCCGTAGGCAGTAGGCATTCATGTTTCTTCATCATCACGGTCACAAATGCAGTCACAAATCACGATTCACGATCATGTCATGAATCACAACATTCATTTTCTTTAATAGTTACTTGGATGTATTGTAAGCCTGTTTTGTAGTATCTCTCCATGCTTCACCACCCCACCATTGTACTCATTAATGTTTTTTTTAAGTCAGGAGTTGGACAGTGTCTGCAGTACATACACAGACTGGAAAGAGACTGACTGCACACATGCAGTTTAGTACAGTATACTTGCACTGCTCAGAATACAAAGTGTCACGCATGTGAAGACAACAAAAAGGGCATAATTAAATACAAGTGTTGGGGATGGTGGAGGATTACATTTTATAACACAACAAGGAAGGTGTTGGGGGGCACATGGTGTGAGGAAAAAAAAATAATGTGGGATCCCATGGTGAACCAGCAGTAGTTCCAGCATGGAAATAATTTGCAACTGATGTCCCTCCATGTGATCCAGCCGTAGCTCCACAGCACTCACCTTCTTGTTGTTATCCTCGACAGCACTCCAGAGAACTGCCAAGTCAGCCTGTGTTACAAACAGTTCTCTGGGGTCCACACGTTCTACAGGCTGACCTCTGGTGGTGGTGGTGGGGTGGGAGTGCTGGTGGAGCAGCAGGTGCTGCTGGCCTCCTCTTCTTAGGGATGCCGAATGCACAGCTGCATCCTCTGCCACAGAATGGCCAGCAGGTGCAGGCATGGTCCGTTCTGTGTCAGCCTGCCACTCCAACTGCTGGTGATTGATCATATGGGTGTGCTGGCCCAAAGTCCCCAGGTGAGTCCCCTGGGGCCACAGCACACCTCCACCTCACATAGGTGGCACTTGAACACATTGCTATCCCCCAACACAGTCAAAAACTGCCAAACAATGGAGGTGCAGGAGGACCAGGCACAGGCAGGAAGTCCAGATGAACTGGCAGCCAGCTGGTCATGGCACTGAACAGGAGGGATCCACACCTGGGCCAGTGGGGAACAGGTACATCCTGCTCCAGAGGACCTGGTGCTGGAGTTGGTGGTGGTGGTGGTGGTGGTTCAACTGCCTCAGAGTCAGGACAGGAGGCTGTGCTGGTCCTGCTTCTGGGGAGGGACACTCCACAAGTTTTGAGTGGTCCAACAGGAATGGGTGCCCATGCCCTCCACACATGCACAGTCTGCGCTCACCACTACCATGCTATCCCAGAGTTGCCCCACCCCAGACATTCCCTCATCCTGGTCCATCTCTCCACTGAGCTCCCTCAGTCTGAGCAATCACTACTCACACTGTCACACAACACACACACACAGTCACACAGACACACAACTAACTACTTAAAAGGGTAAGAAAAAAAAATTTACAGAAAGAGCAAATTAAGTAAAAAAGAGTACAGAAAATACAAAAGAAATGTAGCTTTTAAAAAAGCTGTTGGGTCTAAATCAAAGTTTAAATCTCCTTCTCGCTCTGATCTCAAAGTATCAGTAGTCACAAAACACACTACTCTCTCTCCGTCGGCACAGGAGAAAGTAAAAGTGTCTGCTTGTATGACTCACTTTCTTCCTGCCTAGCTAAAAAGCATGTGACTTACAGTACTGTAAGCCATGTGATGTGTGTGTGTGGGGGGGGGGCTGCCAAATCTGAAACACCAAGTGGGTCACTTAGAATCATAATGAAGAAAGTAAAGTCCATTAAAAACAATGACTTCGCCTTACTCCGCATTGCCATTCCGCATTATCATGAAGTGGTAATGACAAGGAGGAGTGAGCACTTTGCATTGCCCACTCTGCATAGCAGAGTGGCAATGCAAAGTGCCCACTTCGTGTTCACTTTACCAGCAGAATTTAAATTTGCTGCATCTCAACCCATAATAAATTCCTCGGTATAGTATCAAAAGCTGAGCTAAAGTCAGTATTTGCTACATATAGCGTTTGCTTCCGTAATTTGACATATTTTTTGAATAGGTGCATAAGGACATAGCAATTGTCAGTCGTAGAGTATCCAGCAGGGAAACCAGTTTGATATTCTGATAGTCCACCTAGACTTTGAATTTGTTCTGACAGCCTATTCAAAATTAGTTTGGCAAATACTTCACCAAAATTATCCAACAGTGATATGGGTCAATACATAAGCTGGTCTTTTTTGTTCCCTTTTTTATATATAGAAATAATCTTAGCTCCCTTCCTCCCTTCTGGAATTTTAAGATTTAACAAACAAAAATTCAATATTGAGGTGACAATTGGTGCCCAAAATGCCAGGGCTAGCAAAAGACTTCTGCTTGTACTTGAACAGGGCCTGGAGCCTTTTTCTTTTCATGGCTGCCAGTGAGATAAACTTCAGACACCAAAAAAATCTAAAGAAGCGATATCATTTACAGGTTGTAGTCTACATACAGATTGGTTTGCATCATAGAATATATTTGTAAAGTGCTCCACCCATGTGTCCAAAGAGATATAGGAGTCAATCTCATATCTAACATTATTAGTACCTTTAGCTACCATAAGCCAGAGCATCATTGTTATTTATAGCTGTCAGCATTTTCTCCCATTGTTTCCTTCTAAATTCCACTTGGTTATATTTTAGAAGACCATTGCATTCTTCTCTAGCCTCATTCAATATTTTAAAACTACTCTGGGAGCTTTTTACTTTAGTGTGTCTTATAAGCTGATTTATGTTTTTTTTAGCAGCACAACAGTCTTTGTCTAACCTAGTGTCTGGGACATTTTTTGAGTGTTCTTTGAAACATTTACTGTTAATACAGATTTAATTTTTTGAAAACATATATCTAATGTTTCCATCAGTATTGGTCCCTGTTGTACTGAACAGGTTAGGGAAGAAAAAGTTGTCTGAATTAGCTGCCCTATATCAGGTTGCCACATGTCATTCCATGTGATTTTAATTGTTTGCCTTATTTCAAACTGAGGTTATGATATCGTCTCCATATCTATCTTCCCCTCAGTCTTATGCAATAAAGCCAAAGAAAAATGGTCATTATCGAGTTTCTGAATTACTTCACACCTATCCTAAGAATCCATATTTCCATTCCAGAAGAAATAGTCAATCACTGATGGTCCTCTAGAACAATAATGGGGTTCTTCACCCTGTGCATCTCCCTTTATCCTTCCATTTGCTGGGGCTATGTTATGGGTCTAGCTAACCTCAATTAATCTGTGTCCCATCCTATCACTTATTAAATCAGTTGAAGACCTAGGCCTTCTAAATACCTCTTCAAAACACCAATTATGTATATCACTGTCACAGTAGCCATCATAACTGGCCACCCTGGTATTGAAATCACCACACATTAGTGTGCTTTCACAGGCTGTAGTTGGCCAGGTATTATATAATGTAGATTCTATGTTCAGCCAGACCTTATCGCAATAATACTTGGAATTACATGGGGGAACATAGACATTCATCAGATGGAATTCACTCTTACCAACTGAACAATAAAAATTTGCATATTAGGATTGCACTGTATCTGTTCCACTTTAATCCCTTCCTTATTCCTGACCCAGGTCACAAGATCACCCAATGGCCTACCTTGTTTACTCCACTTAGACCAGGCACCTGAAACATGGAATACCCATTAAGAGAAACATCATTATCTGGGAAATGCCATGTTTCCTGTAAACAAATTATTAGGAATTGGTTAATAAAATCTATACATTCCCTATTTGCAAACTTGGGCAGCAGTTCAGTCACATTCAGGATAACATGGTTGTAGGTAATGAGTAATGCTTCTGAATAGTAGTTTCGCTTCTCGTTTTTAGGCAGTCAGTCTGATAGTTTATTCAGTATTTCAAATTTATTTGCTGAGGGGACATTGTACCTCAGTGTGCTCTCTATATTATTTTGGGATTGTTTGCAGTCCTATTATTCCATTGTGGCAGGTCCAAGTTCCTTTGTGGACAATAAACACCTATATCCAGCGGTATAACCAAGTGAATTCCCATGGTATCCAAAGTAGACATACTTTTCCAATATTTTATTATACACACTGCTGAATTTGACTGTGAGTTGAATCTGATCACAGTTGTGATCATTACCAACTCTTGTCACCAATAAACATTGGATCCTCTATGGATATATTTAATAGTTGTTCAAACAAGTTCATTAAAACTTGATTTAATTTGGTGTCATTTTCCTTGTTTTGTTTGTTTGATTTATTCATTATAAAATGAACATGGTTTACACCCATTGAGTACAAGATTACACTCATTTACAAGGGGTACCATATAAAAATCAGTACCTGGTTACAAGGAAGGAAAATACAGTTTATAGAATACACATCATTAATCATTAAACATTAATCATAAAGTGCAAATGCATAATCATACAGAATCTAACTTAACTCATTAGTCAACATACATATCACACCCCAGGACCCCCAACTAGACAAGAAAATGACACATGATTTTATCCACCATCTCAATCAACAACATTTAGCAATACACATCAATAACTAACTTTAATACCCTAGTCTGATAATTAACCAAGATCTGTCATGGTAAAACAATCCCTTGGTGTACCATGGCTGTTCTGGAACCATTTCTTAATTTGATACCAAGTTATAGTGGAACCATATAATCTCAAACTTGTGGGCAGGCTATTCCATACTTTGGGCCTCTGTAGAATAAGGAGGTGCATCCAATTAAAATTCACTTTTGGAACTTCAAATTCAATTGATTGAGATGATCTTAATCTCTGGATTGGCTGTTTTATTTTAATTCATTTGCAATGTAATCAGGTACCTTACTTTTAAGTGTATTGTACCTAATTTTACTTGTGTGTTGGTTTTGTCTAACATCCAAATCGCCCAATTCAATACCCTATATAAGTCACAATGACGTCTTTGTCTGTGTGCATCAAATACATATCTGGCCAACCCATTATACAATATATCTACTTTCCTCAACTCTGTTTTGATGCCACTCCATAAACCACATGAAGTAGTCTATTACTGGTATCAGCATAGTGTTGACAACGTGCATTCTAAACTCCTGGGGAATTTTTTTTTTTTTAATTTTATGGAGTATCCCTATCTTTTCACAATTTTATTTATATGTATATTCCACTTACAACAAGTATCCAGCCATAGTCCTAAATATTTATATTCTTCAACTGAATGTAATGGTGTGCCCTCTTTTACTATAATCTCCAGGGTTTTCCCAATGTATGGCTCCCTATTATTTTGCCCAAATAACATGATTTTGGTTTTACCTCTATTCAGTACTAATTTATTATTGATGTAATAATTCTGAATATAATCAAAAGCCACCTGAAGACCATTTTGTATACCAATTATATCAAAACCTGACAAGTACAAAATTGTATCATCGGCATACTGGTGATATTATAAGTTTGGTTAATTAAAGTCCAGATCATTTGTGTACAAGTTGAAAAGAATAGGCCACAATTTTGAGCCTTGGGATACCATTTGTTTTATTTCCCTTTATATTCTGAATAACATGAGCTCAGACAAACTCTTTGCTTTCTGCTGCATGAGTAGTTGCTAAACCAATTTACGGCATTTAATGAAAAGCCTAGATAAGTTAGTTTATTTAATAAAATGTTGTGATTTAAAGTGTCGAAAGCCATCGACAGATCTGTTAGTATGGCACCTGCCATTAAACCATCATCCATAACCATTTGTATAACCCCTGTTACTTTTATTAGGGCCTTTTGTGTACTATGTGTTTCTGTAAAACTTGATTGATTGCTATTTAAAATTCTGTGTTCATTCAAGTATTGCTTCATCTGCTGTGCCACCATTTTCTCACATATCTTAGTCACTACAGAAATTATCAAGGTAGGACTATAATTATTAATCTCCCCTTTAGTACCAGATTTAAAAATAGGGATTACTTTCACCAGCTTCCATTCATCTGGCAATTCTGCAGTAGTAATGGATAAATTAAAAATCTACGTCAGTGGGTAAGTCATGACTGGCGAAGCATATTTCAGTAATTTACTGAATAGTTTGTCAGGACCATTAGCTTTTTTTATTTATGCTCAGGAGTTCAGTCATTACCTCATTAATGAGGATTTTATGAAAACTAAAGTTTCTTTCTTTCCTTCCCTTTTTTGGGGCAATTAGTAGCCTGTTCTTCTTGATTGTCACTTTTATTTTCATTTACAGTTGCCCCCATGTTTACAAAATATTCATTGAAATTATTAGCAACTTCCAATCCAATGTCCACCTCCTTCCCATTTATTTTAAAGGCTTTAGGTTATCCATCTTTACTGGGGTTCTGTAATTTAGAAATTAGATTCCAGAATTTACCAGGATTTGAACATTTAATTTCTTCAAGTACATGCCTGTAGTATCCTGAATTGGCCTTCCTAACTTATTTTAAGTAATTATTCCTTAACACTCTGTATTTGTCCCACTCATGTTGATTCATGAGTCTCTTGGCTCATTGCCTTCGCTTATTTCTCCTTTTCCATAAAGTATGCAAGTTACCATTATACCAAAGGGCATTTTTACACTGTGGTATGCCTTTCTCAGAAGTGAGTGTCTGTTACATATTTTTCATAAACTCCATTTTAAAAGCTGCCATGCCTCATTAACTGTAGGTACTAAATTGACCCTTTCCCAGTCAACCCCTTCCAAAGTCAGCATATAATTCACATAATCAAAATATTTAAATATTCTTTTAAACTCCCAGCATCCCATGTTTATACTTTTGTCCTTTGACCTAATGAGAAAAATTCCCTAATGGTCACTAAAAGTGTCCAATAACACCCCACTCCTTTTGTAATTTTCTTTCCTGGATGTAAAAATCAGATCCAGTGTTGATGATGCCCCACTATTTCTATTATTAATCCTAGTCACTCCATTAATCAGTTGACTTAATCCAAGACTTGAAGACATATTAAATAATTCATGTTCAGGTTCCATGCCCTCCCAATTCACATTTAAGTCACCAATTAATAATAACTCATGTGTTAGTTAAAATTTTTTTCAAATGTTCATGCATGACTTGAAATTTTAATGAGTGAACCTTGGGGAGTTTATAAATTCCCGTAAGATATAAGGGTTGGATAAATGGAAGTTTTAACACCACCAATAACACCTCTATACCTTGATAGCTAACCTCTTCATCAACCATTTTTATGTCCAGTTGTAATTTAACATAACTTGCTATACCCCCTCCTTGTTTACTTCAGCTTTGCCTAAACATGTGATAGCCATCTATTCCATAAAAGGTGGATGGGTCCCTATAACCTAACCATGTTTTTGTTAATACAATTACATCTAGTTTGTTCTCCAGAACCCATTCTCTCAGAGCATCCATTTTGTTACCCAAGCTACACATGTTAAAGGGCACTATAGAGAAGTCCTTACTATTCAAGGTATGCACACTAAAGACTTCCATATGTAGTGGCCCAGGGTTATTATTTATGTCCCCACACAGTAACAATAAAGAGATTACCACAATAAAATTACTGTGCACTCTTTTCTAACACCAGCTTAATTATTTTGAAAATGGATAAATTACAACATTCTTTAGTAGTTGGCCCATAATACAAACCCACCATCTTAGTTAATTCTCTTTGTAGACCTGGGGGCATGCAGTGTGGTGATATACACTAATTTACATAATTGCTGCTATGTGCAATCCCTCTTTATTTAAAGACTCATTAATGCTTCCAAAAGCAGTTAACCAGCTTAGTTTTGTCAATAAAGTTAACAGACTCAACATGTAAATATTTTTATGGGCAGCCATTCTAAGATTAACACAAAAAACCCAGGAAAGAACTATACTCTCACTATAAACTGGTTAGAGGTGCTACAGTAAAACACATGGATGAAGTCAATACAGTCAATATTGTTGCACCTGTAACTTACCTACATCATCACCTAAATATGCACTAACCTCAGTTTAAAAACAACCTCCTTGTACCTGGACTGTAGTACCATATAACTCTAAAATAATAAAATCATATTATTAATACAGCAAACACAAAATGGTGACTGAGCACCACTTCCTGCTCACACTCACTGCGCCTGCAGTGGAGCAGTGTGTTTAAAGCACTATACCACACCTCTAGCTGACGTCTACAAATTTGGCTCATCACTGAGCCCCTCAAGCATGTCAGCACAGAAAACACTGAGGAATGCAGGAATGATTTCAACAGGACAGAGCAGTATGAATTCTGCTCTATTAACATGCAATTCAGTCGCTCACAGTACATGCCAACAGTGCAATAAAGTTATCTGTAGCACAGTCTCTTAGATGAAAAGTTCTTGAAGTGAATGACTGGTGCTGCCTCTGCAGTGTAATGTTCCTCTTAGTGTAGATGAAGCAGTACAAGTTTTAAAGCCCTATGCCTCTGCAGTGTAATGTTCCTCTTAGCATAGATGGAGCAGCATGAGTTTTAAAACATTATGCCACACCCCCTCTAGCTGACGTCTTTCTCTACTCAGTCCATAAAGGAACAAGATCTTTGACACTTGGGGTTTGTGACCCAAGTCTTTTTGAACTTTTAGTGAAGCAGCCAGTATATTACTGTCAACTATGTGGACTCTCACTGTGTCCAATACTAAGGCTTTTAGGAAAATTCTTTCAGCCACCTCATCCCTTATGACAACCACATCAACCTGTCCTGACCTATTACTAGAGCAGTGCCTGCATACTTTAGAGATTTTGATTTCTGATGGGGAAATTTTGGTTGCAGAGATTTATTATAGCACTGTTAAGTTTACCAGGGCTCTCACTGCGTATAGATTTAAGCCCAAAGAAACTACGTTGTCTATCATAACTCTGAGGCTTCCTATTTATAACATTTCTGTTAATAAAATCCTCCATACACCCATATTTCACCAGCGCATTGTTGTTCAACCAAACTTGATTAGCCAATCCTAACTGCAGCACAGAAAAGGAATACACAGTTGACATCATCAGAATCCTTATCTCTCCATAATTAAAAATGTCAGACAAATTGATATCAGCACCAGTAGCTGCTCTCAGAAGGTGCACAATCTTACTTTTATTAAACAACACATATTCTGTTTGTACCCAGTTGTAGCCATACAGCCTCCAAATAGCACACTCAGTAATGTATATCTTGTCTATTTTTCAGTGTTATGTTCTTGTAAATTCTATATTTCCTAACCTGAGCTAAATGAATATATTTTGATTCATTTGGAGTAACAGCTGGATTTATAGATGAAATGCTACACCACTGTAACCATTCTTCCCTAAATATTGTGAGGTCTGAATTAAACATGTTTATTTGATGTGATAAAACTTCCAGTAGTAAATTATTATTAAATTTGTTATACTTCTTATTTACCTTGGTGGAGTCCTTTAAATTACCATAAGCCTTTACAGTTATTTGATCTATGTTCTGATCCATACAAGGGATAGATTCCCAGGGACTCGATACTTGTATTGTCCTTATGCCCTATTTCAGTATGCTGAGCAGCTTGTTCACCACTGTCTGGTGTTGCTACTGCTATGGACTTTTGATATCCTATTTGTTTATTTTCTTTTCTTTTTACTGTCTTCTTTAATTTTTTTCTCTGATTCAGGTATACAGACAGAGGGGAAAGTCTAGCCTACCCGGTACTGTATTTTCTATGACCAAGGAAGGTGAACCAGTTTGAGGAACTATTTTGTCTTGCTAAGTCAGAACATCATCCATCCTGAATCCGTTCACGCCAATATTCTCTTTGAGTGTGTCGATTTCATTATGCATAGCTACCAATTGATCCAGGATCAGAAGATGTGCTGCATAAGATTTTCTCATATTTTTTTTTAAATCTCACTTAGACTAAATGGATGGGCTCCTACAGAATCATTTATTGATTGGTTCTTCTCTTGAATCAGCTTACTGGAACTAGCTACCTTGCTAGATCCTCTTACTTTATCTAATTGTCTTTAACCCACTAATAGTTTTCTTTAATTTCACAGTAATATTCTTTAAATCAATGCACCATTTCTCATTTGGAATGTTTATCAGACTGAAAGGCTCAGGGGAAAAATCCAGTGAATCAGATAAGCTTGAAAATTAATTGTAATACTGGTCAATTGAGACCTTATTTTTTGTTGGCTCGTGCATGCACACCAGCCAGCATATTGCATTAGTAGCAGATTTGGAGGTGTGGTTACTGTGGGTGAATGCAGGGCACTCATCAGTACGTGTGCCCTCATTCCCCAATAAGGCAGCATGCAGGCACTGACACCAGCTATACGTAAAGTGGCCATCAGATCTAAGGAAAGTGTCACTGCAATGAGAAGCAAACTCGTCATGCAGCAGCACAATAACATGACCTACTGATGTGCCTTTCCTGGTGAAGCAGTTCGATAAACATGGCAGCACTGACTGCCGCCACTCAGAATGCCCCAACCCACTTCATTTGCTGACAGGGGAGCCCACTCCCCATCAGCATAATGCCCCCCTCCCATTTAAAGTGTATGCCAAGGGGGTGCCCAATCCCCCTCATCATCATGCACCCCCCAAACAGTCTTTCTTTGCTGACAGGGGCCCAATCCCCATCAGCTTCAGTCCCCTTCCCCATTTAGTTTTGCCAATAGAGGCCCACTCTCCATCAGAATAATGTTCCCCACTTTTGTTGTGTGCCAGAGGGTGCCCAATCCCCTCGGCTTTTGTCCCACCTTCGGTATGTGCTGATGGGGTGCCCAATCCCGTTAGCTACAGCACCCATAAACATTCATGTCACACACTGGGAGCCCACCCCAGTGTGCCAAATGCCCCTGTAAAACAAAACCATCCTGTGATTTATTTATTTATTTTTTAAACCGCAACCAGAAAATGGTCCCTCATCGAGTCCAGTGGCCTCCCCAACCCACGCCCACCCTCTATGCACTTTGCCTCCCACACCCCTCACCCTATACTTATCTCTGAGCATGGCACGACGATCTTCGGTGGACCCGGAACACACCTGCACTCTTCAAAGCCAACCGTGAACTGAAGAAATGCCGGTAAGCTGTATAATGGCATAAATAGGTTTTTTTCAACTTTGGTGCATATTTTGGGACTTTTGGGGAATTTAGGCACCAAATTTTCAACATGGAGTTACTGGGAACTCTCCTCATGAATTCAGTCACTGTCTTGGTGTTATTCAGTCACGAAATGTGATTTCGTGGTCAGTGTGTGGAATCACCTTTTGGGACAGATTAATGAAATGACAGTGCCACTGTTCATGAGGGGGGCTCTCAAAAAGCCTATATTGTAAATTTTGTGGAATAAATCAAAAAAATGGCTGTTTTATGAGAGTGCATTGTGCAGTTTCCACGCACACACGTAACTTTGTAAATTTGAAATATTTTCACTTCAGATTTTCAAAATTGGCATTTTTCCTCACCTCCTTATGAACATACAGCTGTCATTTTACATATCCTGGCCAAATTGTGTTTTCACATGTCTGGCACAGAATAGACAGTCGCTATGTGAAATCAGTTTTGGAACAGTCTGAGAAAATGATGGTGACATTGTTTATGAGCAGAGGTCCTAAAATACCTATGTTGAAAATTTGATGATGAAATCCATAGAATGACTGTGTTACAAGCGTGCATTGCCCAGTTTCCACGCACCCTTGTACCTTTGCAAATTTGCAATATTTTCATTCCAGATTTTCAACACTGGCATTTTTTCACACCTCCTTATGAACAGTACAGCTGTCATTTTTCACATCTTGCCCAAAATGTGTTTTCTTGCCTGTGGCGCACAATGGCGTGGTCACTGTGGGAAATCAACTTTTGGGACAGATTAACAAAATCACAGTGCCACTATTCATGAGGGGAGGTCCCAAAATGCCTATGTTGAAAATGTAGTTAAAAAAATCTCAAAAATAATTGGGTTACAGATGTGTGTTGCACAGTTTCTAGACATGCTCGTGACTTGACCAATTTTTCATATTTTCACTCCAGATTTTCAACGTTGCCATTTTTTTACACCTCCTCATGAACAATACAGTTGTCATTTTTCACATCTTGCACAACATGTGTTTTTGTCCCTGTATTGTCAAATGGCATAGCTGCTGTGCAAAACCACCTTTCAGCTAACAAACTGATAGTGCCGCTCTTCATGAGATGGGGTCACAAAAAGCCTATGTTGAAATTTTGGAGTGAAAATACCAACAAACGCCTATGGCGTTAGGGTTTCCAACTGTAACACCCCACCCTGTAGAGACTTACAGGCATCAGGGGTGTGACTTGGGATCATTGGCTGCAATGCTTATGCCATTCCACCCCCACTCCCACCCTGTAGCCAGTGTCAGGCATCGAGGTCTGCCTTGGAGTGTTCGCCCCTAAAGTTTACCCCATTCTCCTATACTGCACCCATCTCAGTGTATTTCCTTATGAAATGGGGTAAGTATAAGGCTCAAAGACCCCAAAGCACACCACGACACTTGTCAGTGTCTATAGGGTAGGGTGAGGTAAAATGGCATGAGCGTTATAGCTGACAACCCAAAGGCACATCCCAATGCCTCTCAGTCTCTGCAGGAGGTGGGGTTGGCATCAGTTCAATACTTCACTGCCATTCCTATTATGCATCTCTAACTCCTGCATTACCAATTCCAATGCCAGCAAGACAAAATTCAACATTGACAAATGCTTGTTTTGTTTATTGTCTGTATTACCTGAAACATTATCTTTAAATGTTTTTGTTTACTGTTTCTACTGAAATATTATAAAGATTACTATATTCATCAGCTACAGAGAGATCATGAATGCTTTCAAACAGCTTTGGTGTAGATGATAGTCTAGTGATTTCCTGACTAGATCTCATTATATCTCCACTCTGCGTCAGATTACTTAGTGTACCTGGTGCTAATAAGATTGTTATCACTGAGGTTTCTACTTCAACTGGGCTTACTCTATTAAAGTGATCATTAATCTTTGTTTTATTTTTCCCTGATGCTTATGAGTCTTAACTTTACCCTTCTTGGACTTCTTTGCTTTTATCTCTGTTTTTTCCTTTTCTTTTATTATTCTTAATACTGTTTTCCCTTTTGTATTGGAGACGCTGTGATTTTAATCACAGATTCCACTTCATTATTCAAATTAATAATCAATTTACTATAATTAGCTGATTGCTCTGCTTCCCTCTCTGTATCTGTGCCCACTTCGGAAGCTTGTTTTCTAGTGAGGACCATTTTATACTAATAAGGGGCAAAATAACTGTCCACTCAAAGATAACGTAGATGGAGATACAGCACAAGTAAATTAAAGCTGAACTACTGAAGTTCAAGGTCTAAAACTCAAGGTCTAAGATTACAAGTCCTTTGATAAAAGTACAACTTCCTCAGAAAAAAGTAATGACATGTAAAAACCAAAAAGAAGCAAAAAAGAAAATGTGTATGTAAATCCATAGATCCCACATATCCCAGTTTCAACAACTCTACTACTTCAAATAGTGAAAAATGGCTTTCAAAACTAATTTAAGTCACTCATATTTAGAATGTTTCTTCTTTTGCATGGAAATTTCTAATAAAATGCTTTCAGCGTAGACATCAGTGACATATAGTGGCACGATGGCTGTTGCATAATACTGTCTTCCCTTTTCACCAGTCAGTAAATAGCTCCATTGTAAAACAGTTCCCTCTATCAAATCACGAACACTCCTCAGATCTCTATTCAGGAATGTCCATTAGTACCTTCCACAGTGCTTCTGTGCAGTTGACCCTTTCAAGTAATATTGTGGCTCTAATTTGTCTCTTCAACATAATGTTCTTCAGTTTAAGCTGTACTTCACATAGCTTGAGTTGCCAATAAGGAAACATTCCCATCTCCACTCCTTTCTCCCAACAAACACTACTAATAAAAAAGAGGTGAATGAAGGTGAGAAGACCAATAAATCAGTTGTGTGTGTATATACCTGTATATGTATATATATATATATATATATATATATATATATATATATAGATATAGATATAGATATATACCCCAAAAGGGGAAATTTAGTTGTTAATAAAATACAAGTGTTTACAATCACAGTCACTCCTGGTACACTGCCAAATAAATAAAGTAAATTGCTCCCCAGGTTCTACTATAACTAGTGTGAACACTTACTGATAGTTGATCTGTTGAAGTGCACATGACTATTAGAAAACCACAGGTCTTTAAGGGATCTTTACGAGCATGCTCTTGTTCTCCCATGAATCATCATTTTGCTACTACAACCAGGGGATTAAAACCTCAACTCGATCTGATACATAAGTGCTCTTAGTGACCCTGTATCAGAGACTATCGAGGGAGTTACAGGGAGCTGCAACTCGACAGTTATCGCCCATCAAAATAGTGATTCTTCCTCTGCAAATGCGGCGCATACATAGTAATGAGGCACGCCATGCCTTTAAGCATCGTACATCATCAACACAAGTCGCAAAAATATAAAAAGCTATATTCTTCCAAAATAGTTTCTAAATTATAGTATTTACTCCAAAAAGATTCTCGTCTACTTGCTACTGTTACAATACTTCTTTCTCTCCTTTACCATTAAAAAACAAATATTTAGAACTTCTTGAAATCCATAAAATGAAAGAACACTTTACTGCCCTCAAAATATCTTGCACTCCTTGGCTTTTTCCTTGAAACAAAAATTGTAGTTTTCTCTGAGAATTCAAAAAGAGAAATCTCTGCAGCCTGTGTTCTGTAACCTGGGATAACTCAATATACTCCTGGTTTGCTCCCAGCTCAGGCCATCTTCTTTCCACTGCCATAACCCCCCACGGGGTTTCCTTTAGCCTCTTCCACCACAGAATTCCGGCTACACTACCTCCAAGCTCCGGTTCTGGGAAGAAGGAGATGACAACAGAAAGACATACAAAACCAGTTGTACAAGATTGACTGGAAAGAACTGTGTACTTAGACATGTACAGAGCTCAAGACAATGGTGACATACCTTTTCTAGACTTTTTTGAGCCTTACACAATTCCTGCTCTCCTCTGTACTCAGTGAGGCAGTGTACAGCAGCTTGACTCCTCCTCCTCCCCCATGTTACAAAATAAGGTATACCCAGTTGAGGAAGTGCAGGAGCTGAAGGGTCCTGCTTGAAATTCTGTGACCTCCTTTGCTTGTCTGTTGGAGCTGGCACACAATTCTTGTGGGGCTGCTGTCACTGGGATCACTGGCTTGGGCTGCAGTAAATGGCACTGCTCTGGGCCCTCCAGATCATGTCCACCTGGGTAGCTGTAAACTACTTCCAACCATGCACGCTCTTTGCCTGTATCAGGACCACCAACTGCTGGCTCTACTATTATAAGTTCAAGAGTTGAAATGATAAAAGAACATCTACACACTGACAAACCTTGTCTGCTGTCTTAGCCTTCACTGTAACTGCACAACAAGGTATACTGTGGGAAGATGCAAATTAGTACAGGTGAACCTGCTCTTGTTACCTCTCAGTTTCTTAAAGTAAGTAGCTTGCCATTTGGGCAGACATTCCCTCTAAGCTCCTACCTAGCTACCAATAAGTTGTGTACCCCCACCCTTTGCTGACCCCTCCCATTACCTCTGTAACTATAATTATACTTGAGACCCCCAGTGACTCACCTACCCACAAGGCAGTGTGTTCATTTTCTGCACTAGTGCAGTTGCCCCTACACCCTGTCACTAGAGGATCAAATGAACAGGAAAGACAACTGGGTTAAAGGTAATTTTTTTCTTAAAAAGTTCCCTAGCTATACTTGAATTACAACTAGATGCCTGAATGTATTGTTGCAACAAAACAAGACATTTCAGATGTTGAGCCTCCACTCTTACAGAGTTGTTGAGGGCAGTGCACCACAGTCTGCACAGGAGGTTTAGTAATGTCCTCCAGAACATGCACCAGGGCCATCCAGCAGTGGGTCAAGAGGTTGGGGGAGGTGGAGGTAACCAACATCATGGAGTTGGTGGTGGCAAGGGAGAGAGAGAGAGGAAACTCTTCAGAGAGGTGGAGGAGTTCTTTTGGCAACAGTGTAAGGTATGGGCCTCTGTGGGGTACCACCTGACCAATCAGACAGAGGTCACCTGGTCAAGTGAGCAATGTCGTCAATGATATGTGGACCTGCTGAGGAAGGATCAAGATAGGCTGGAACCATACCCAGACCAGATAAGTGTTCATGTGCATGGCATGATTGTTCATGGGCATGAGTTTGGCAGGATCTGGGGGCATTACATAGTGTGTCCATGGGCCAGCCATGGTGTATGTGTGCATGCCTCTACAGCATGTGTTCCTGACATGTTGGCCTTGTACTTTTTTAGACTCTAGCCATGGAGGCTAATATGTGACAGGGACACTCATAATGTGGGACACATCCTCATACATGAATATAAAGGCTGAAAACACATGTAACAGATTGGTTCTAGGCTGGAATAGTATGCTACCATGACTGTCTGCTGTATCAGCAGACTGACTATCACTGTCTCTTTGTAGGTGACAATATTTCAGTGTGGGATAGATGAGGACCAGACAACTTATGAGGTGTACACTGTGGTATGTCCCTGTGCATCAGGGAAAGTGACCTTTTATGTATGTGATGTGTCCTGGGGTTATGGCTCCATGCAGTGCTGTCACTAGTTAGGTGCCTGTAGTGTTCTGTGTTGTTTGATGTTGTGTGCTTTCACAGCTATGTTGGCAGATCTTGATGGCCCGGTGGCGCTGAGGGTTGAGGTGCTAGATGCCACAACTCATGCCAAGCTGACGACCCAGGTTTGGGAATGGACTTTGGTCATTGGGGGTTGGCATGGGAGGGAGAGGATTGAGTGTCTGGAAGACTGCTCTCCTCTCCTGGGGTGAGTTGTGGGGAGTTTCTAGTGGAGACTGGAGGAAGCACAGTGCACTGGGATTTTGCAGGAGTGGGACAACGCAGACTCCAGTGGCAGAGAAGTGGAGGAAGCCATGCAGGAATCATTGCATGCCACGTTCCAGAGACAAACATTCAAGAAAAATCCCTGGTGGACCTCAGGGAGGTGACAGAGACCTGAGGAGCCCTGGCCCACATCCCAAAGCTGGACCGCTCTTCTCCTGGCTCTCCCAAGCCCCTCAACCCAGACCAGGACCATCCCACTGTGTGTCCCACATACCACGAACATGTGTGTCCTGTGTGGCCATACATTCAATGGTGTGTGCATCCCTGATGGTATGTGGTGTATCCATCCCCCATGTAGCACAGTTCCAAGCCTGCTACATTAACACCGCATGCAGTTATCCCTGCACTATGGGCAGGCCACCAATACAGTCCAATGCAGGTGACCCATATCCACTGTGTTACAAGGCCTCACACAGGGTCATCTCTGTGCTGACTGTTTGACCTACATCCCTGGCTTTGGGAGAATGCACTGAAACATGCCTAGTGTAGCCTGATTTGGTGACTGCTGGTCTCTCCACTATTGTGTTCATTCGGTTCAGTGGTTATCCACCTCCTACCCTTTCTAACACCTATTGTATTATGTTCCCGTTCACTTTATGTTGCAGTTGCAAAGGCTGTAGACATCAGTCCTCACTGCACAACATTGGTTGCAGCTCCATGTTTACTGCTATGTCATATTAGGCTGTGTGCTTAGCTTGAGGTCAGGTTTCTGTCAGTCCATGTCACCCACTGGTGCATTGCACACACCATGTTTGCTGTCTTGGGGTGCCATGATCCTGGGACACAGTGACCTTTTCTGTGTTGCTGTGGACCATGCTCACTGTCCCTTAGGGTGTGTGTGTATGTTGGCATTGCTTCAATGGCATCCCATGCCACCATCTACAGGGGTTGCAATACCACTCAGTCAACCCTGCTGCAGTGTGGTGTTACCATGCAACACACACTTAGAAGGCTACATCCTGTAGTTCAAACAGGCAGTGCAACTGACCACACACCCCTTTGGCCTATTTAAGGGCTGCTGTCCTCACTCCACACACAATCATTTTTTTCTTGCTGCCTGAGGCTCTGTCAGTCTTACTTTTCCCCTTGAACCTGCTGGAGTCTCCCCCATTGTTGCTGTGTTGTAGGCTGCTTGGTTTCTGCTGGCCTTTTGTTTTGTCTTCTCCTGCTTTTTGGTTAGTATTGCTTGCCTCCAGCTGCTGTGTGCTTTGTTGTGCTACTTGTTCCTGTCCTACTGTGTTTGAGTTTTGTTTGCATTTTCCTTTCTGGGGCTTTCTATTGTTCTAGCTTCTTGTTCACTTGTTTGTATCATGCTAATTCTGTACTGGTGCTATCTGGCTTCCATTTTCTCACTAGCGTTCAGCAAATCTTCAGTGCAATTGCAATTGTTATCTGTATGTTTCAGCTCAGTTCCTGATTCCCTGCTTGCTGCCTCAGTGCTTATCAACCTTAATTGTTTGGACATGTGTAGGCTCACACTGCAAAGGTAGCCCATGGCATTCAAACCTTCTTTCTTGCAATTGCACCAAACAATCCTTGCTGTTGTTTCAGTACATTGCCTCTCCTTGCAATTCCACTGTTTGTTTAGCTTGGCTGCTCCTAGAAGCTATAACTATTTGCTGCTGGATGCTGCTTATTACTTTTATATACTGCTTCATTATACTCTGGAGGTCAGCATAGCTACAGCTGTTGCTGTAAACAAGTTTTAAAATGTGCCTGTGGGTCACATCGCTTTACTGTTGCTTCCTTGTTTTTCCTATGGCAGGGACTGGGAGTTGTGGTGAAGTCGTGGCTCCATGTGGTCCAAATTCCTCATGTTCGAATCGTACCTCCACCACAAAAATCCTCTGAGTATTTATGTCACATTTAATTGGCTTCCTTAATGGGACTGGGTGACTTGCCTTTCTGCAAGTTATGAGATGCTGCCTCTGACCTATGTGCATTGCTTTCTGCCTCACAGGCCTACATGCAGGTCCAGTCATTGCTTACATGGAAGTTTTCTGCTATATGTTTGCTATAAAACATGTCTGACCTACGTGAAGGCCTACAATGCTCAGCACTCCTTTAAGCACTCCGTGGAGGTACTCCAGCCTCGACAATTAGTTACCATGGAACAGGGTTTGCCCTGCAGCTGATGGTCTCACTCTGTACCCTGAAATCCACATCTTGAGCATGCAAAGCTTGGGGCAAGGTCCTTCTCACCTGGACAATAGCTGGGAATGCCCTCGCTCTGGGTGAACCTTCAGTCGTCAACTGTACCAATGGCACCTCTTGATGTAGCATTAAGGCTTCAGCAGTAAAAGGGTGGGGCTCTCATGAAGGGCCCCTTTAGCTGCCCAAGCAGGTTCAGAGGCACCCTTCAAGGCTATTCTCCATATGACTGTCTCTGGTTCACCTGGTTTGTTTTTAGATCAGTAGACTAGCTGAGCGCTTCAGCAGTCGTCACTCTCCTCCTCCTTCCGCCTTGGAGGAGCAGTGTTGCAGAGTTAGCCTTGCAACCCTTCAAGGTGTTCCAGTTAGAGGGATAGAGGAGAGTTTTCCTCAAAATTTGAGTATTTTCCACCCTCTTTCATTGAGTTTTCAAATTTCAGCAGGAGAGCTGTCACTAATCAAAAACATCCCAAGCCTGGAGGGAAGGTGACATAGGCCTTGGATCCCAAGAGATTTCCTCCTCAAAGCATTTTTTTCTCTCCTCCATGCCACAATTCCTAATATTTAGTTAGCTTTAGGCAATAATCCCTAGATCATGTAAGTAGGTTTCTGCTGATGGATAAAGCGGGTGGCCATCCTGTAAGAGTCCTGTCTCCCCCTTTGGCTGTTTTCTCTCTCTCATTAGGAAGCCTCCACACCTTACAGTCAGACCTCCAAGTGGGTCACTATTCACCTATTGTTTCCTGCCTACTCTACTCAAACATACTGCCAACTGAACCCATACTACCAACCGACCTACTTACAGGTCCTTGACCCCAATAAGTGTTCACTAACTTGTATGCATTGTTTGACACTCTTTTTGGGCTTCTTCCTAAGATACATTTAGCCAAGGAATCACTCCTGTGGCACCTCTACAGAGTGGTATATCCTATGGATAGAGAGGTGATCAGCCAAACATTATCTACGTTACACAAGCATGAAACCAGTCACACAGGCACATTGAATTGGAAGACTATAGCATGTAGTTCAAGAGGGTGGTGCAACTGGCCACACACCTTTGGTCTATTTAAGGGCTGCTCTTCTCACTCCACACACAAGGATTTTTTCCTTGCCCCTCTGTCTACACCTCCTCCTCCAGCAGCACACATCTCTATCCTGTGGGCTTCTTCCTAAGGTACCTTTAGCCAAGGGAATTACTCCAGTGGCACCTTAAGAGGTGGAACCCTCCCTAGGGTTCCCTGCCTTCGTACTTCTACAGGGTGGTATTTTTCTTGGATAGAGAAGTGACCAGCCAAAGATTATTTACATTACACAAGCATGAAACCAGTTGCATAGTCACTTTGAACTCTACGGTGACTTGCGTCATAGTCTGCCTGGGCAATGTGTTCACTGCACCCACAGCCTGCTGTCCTTTACTGTGTTGGCCTGTGTGCACCTGTCAGCCATGCACTGATGCATCATGGTGGGCTAGGCTTACCTAGCCCATTTGTTACAGTTAATATGCACTTTGCATCCTCCTACACAGACACACACTCTCCTTGGGTATGTCAGCCTGCTGTCCTGCTTCAGCACTGTGGAAAATGGCATGTTTTGCATATGATGGACCTGTGCCACATGTGTGCCAGCAACATGCTACTGTAGCAGTGACTGCCAGCCAGCACTTTGCAGATGTGCCACCGCATGCTCATTTATGGGCCCCTGTTTGAAGGGCACATATGCTGCCCTGGATGGTGGCAGATCTATGTTGTTCCATGGTGGATTCCTGGAGTGCTATGCATAACTGTTAGTTTACCATTGTAATGTTGTATTATACCATTGTATAGTATGCTATCTTCCTATTCTTTACTGTTTTGTGATCACATGCTTATGTTGTGCACAAGTTTGATTCATGAACATTGTACAGCAAGACTTTGGAGGTCTTCCTGTCTGTGACATGCTGGGTCAGCATGCTGTATGCTGTTACCTCATTGATAGCTCCCTTGAGGTTATCCCACATTTCCTCCACCCCCAGTGCCTGATTTTCTGTGCTAGGCTGATTCTCATTTTGGAAAAGTCTGCTTTTCTGAAGTCCAAAACTCTGATCTTGGAATGGCTGGTATCCATGGTTGTGTTGATTTGGAAACCTACCATATGATGGTCACTGTTGCTGAGATGGCACCCTACCTCAACCCTTTCTACCCTTTCACTGTTGGTCAGAACCAAGTCCAAGAGAGCTCTACCTCCAGTTGGTGAATCAACAAGTTGCTTCAGTCCTGCCCCCTGTAGGGCCATTACAAATTCCCCTGCCCTTTGTTGTTGATGATGTGTGAGAACCCCAGTTAATGTCTGGTAAATTAAAGTCCTCTACTATAATTGCCTCTCCCTTGTCTGCCTTTTTTATATATCATCTCAAATATTTCTTTGTCCCCATCTTCACCCTCTGACAGGGGCCTGTAGATAACTCCTAACCTAATCGCTACCCCATTCCCCATCTCAGCTGTTACCCACACTGCACCAGTGTCACCTAGTGTCCCCTGCATTTCTGTGGTTTTGATTTCCTCATTGATGTACAATGCTATCCACCTCCCTTTTTCCAATTTGTGTCCCTCCTGTACATGTTGAATCCAGGAATGGCCAAGTCCCATCCAAGGCTTCCTGTAAACCAAGTTTCCATCACAGCCACTAAGTCTAGTCCATCCTCTGCTATAGTGAACTTAAGGTCAGCAATTTTGTTTGCCAGGCTTCTAGCATTAGTTACCATTCCCTTCCTTGTGCTACTGTCCTTCTTTTTACAAGTGTGATTTTTATCTGAAGTCCACCTTTCTGTAGTTTCTGTGATGGAACTCTTTGGCTCCAGATCATTGAGATTGCCTCTTTCCCATAATTCTTCTGTCTTCCGTGGAGTAGTTTTCTTTTTTTTCCCTGTGTGTCCATAGCATACTGTATGTTCCTAATGCATTTAGAACATCTTTTTAGGATTTTGCAACTTGTGTCACACATGCTGCTTGTGATGCAGTGTTCTGGCTCTGACTGAGTAATCTTTGATGGGGGAGGGCATCTGCTTGCCCATATGACATGATGGGTGCAGGTGCCCCTTCCCACCTAATTAGTTTAAATGGCTGACAAAGATGTCAAACTTTTGTCTGAGAGCTCGTGTCCCTCCTTTGTAAGGTGCAGGCAATCAAATCTAAAGAACTCTCTTTACCAGAAGTTCTGACAGTTCCTGGTATAGCTATGGCCTTTTTCCTGACACCAATTTTTAAGCCAGGTAATAAGCTCACCGATGTCTTTCGCTCTGATTTTCTGCCTGTTGGCTCCTTTACCTACACAGGCAAAATGTCTGAGAAGGAGACACTGGACAAAATGGAAGCTATTTTATCTCCTAGTTGTGAAAGATTTTGCTTAGTTTCTTCCACAGAGGGACTAGCTAGGTCATTTGTACTGATATAACCTTTCACCCCTCTTCTGTGGGGATCTTCGTCTTGGGTTGCTGCGCAAGGTTCATCATGGATTACACTCTTCATAGTGACCTCTGGTCTTTCAGATTCAAGTTTATATTCCATAATTTTCACTGGTACAGCCAGAGTGGTCTGTTCATGTTAGTTTACCCAATCATGGTGTCAGTCTGGTAAATTGTTCTGGTTCTGCTTCAGTAAAATCAAATCCATAATCTCCCCTTTAATGCATACCTCTGGTTTTAACCACCTAGTAAACAAGTGTTGTAATTTTTGTGCCAGAACTCTAGGTCACATTTCAATCTTGAAACCCAGGGTGCAGACGTTCCACTGGTAACTCTCTTCAGTTATTCTGACCTGGTCTAAAATAGCTGCCTTTACCTGATCATAGTCTCTGGTGGCAGTGCCAGTTAGGCTTCTGTATGCAGCTTAGGCATCTTCTGTCAGGTACGGTGCAATGCGAATAGCCCAGCTTTCTCTTGGCCAGGCAGTAGTACAGGTGACCCTCTCAAAACTCATAGGGTAGGCCTCAGGGTTATCTTCAGGAACCATTTTGCTGTTGATGGCCCCTGCAGAAAGAAAAACACTGGCAGGAGTCTGTCCCTAAAGGCCAAGATGCAGAAGGACTGGTACAGAAAGATGAGACACACTCACCGAAAATCAAGTATAAAGCTTCTGTTTTGAAAAAAAAATCTTGTCATGACCCAAGTATTGCCAAGTGTTCACAATAAAATCACTGTGAAATAGTGCAAAAAGTTTTGAGGCTAAGGCCTCTTCATTACAGCAATTGCAGTAAGAACTACAAAAAATCATAATCACAAGAATAACAAAATTAGTATATCCTGAATAAATCAAATTCAACAGGACAAATCATGTGAGAACTAAATTCCTCAATACACCACTACTAGAGGGGCCACTTATAAAGCCTTGGGGAAGGATTTTCAAAGCATGGTGTAAGGCTTGCGATAAACCCTGCACCATGGCAGTTTCTGGCAGTGCACCATACCCATTAGCTGCAAATGTACCTGATTTTACAATCTTGGGCCCAGCTGCGACAGTTTCCACTATTTACAGCAGCTTGCACCACATATCTGATGCAGGCCCTGTAAAAAAGATTCTCAGGACTGCCACAAGCTAGACCACAAAAAGTTGGTCTAGCTTGTGACAATTGTTACATGAGACATGGTGTATATGGCACACCAGGCCTTGGGCATTCACCAGTGTTCAAAACTCCTGCCTTTGATATTTATTTTCATTAATCACACAAGGTGAAATCAATTAACATAATAATTTGCATATCTACATAACAGAGCTCTTTACAACAGCTGAAATATCCCTATACAAAGGGAAGTTCCTGAGTATGAGATCAGTTTATTTATTTATTTAGTTTTTGTTGACCGGGTAAGTGTACTAGACAAATCCTGCCTATTTTCAGGCACAACCCTGGGGAGGGGATACAGATGATGACCTTGAACCAGATTAAGCTGTTGGTGGTATTTTTAGTGAATGAGGGAAATTTGGCCAGGACACCGGGGAAATTCCCCTACTCTTTTTGATAAGTGCCATGGGATCTTTAACATCCACCTAAACTACCACCTATCCAGGCAGATGGGACCTCGGTTTAAAGTCTCATCCAAAAGGCGGCACCTCAGAAGTGCAGCACCCCTGTCATGCTGCACTACAGTGTCAGTACTGGGATATTAACCCAAGTGCCAGATGTGGGAACTGAACCCACAGCCCTCTGATCTCCCGGCCTCAGAGGTAAGTATGCTACCTTCTGAGCCACTGACGCTGATAGGCTTACAGTTTACCTGATTTCTCACTTTTTTGTGGTTCCTGGTAACTAGAAGTTATAAAGATAGCTCTGAAGCATCTCATGTTTGACACAATATTAAGATAGAAAACAATATTTTCTATTTAAGTGGTAAAACTCTGTGCAGTTAATAAAGCTCTTAAACACTCCCAAAATAACATACGTTGTATCAGCAACAACCATTTTCAATTTCCTTTCCTACTAGACATTTTAATAATTCTAGCTCAGTTGCAAAATAAACATCCACTCCATTCAGTTATCGAAGTTAAAGCATTCAAAAACTCAAAAAGGACTCAAAAGAGTGTGTGCTGTGCCTTAAACTGTCAGATTTCTTTTCCTGCTATACTGTTTGACATTTTAAATTAATTAAAGTTTCATCTAAAATACATACACATTCATGATATAAGAACATATTCAAAACTGCAGCAGTTGAAATAGTCTTTAAAGTTAAGGCATAAGGCATAAAGCTTACTGGCTCACAGTCCATCATAGTGTTCTGCTCTAAATGCAAGCATGCAGGCAGGCTGAACATCTCCAGCCCTGCATTTATACCCAAAATGACTCATTGAAAAGTGGCCAGATAACACAATGTCACCATGGGAAAATGACAACCTGGTGTCATAATCATGAAAGTCAATGGAGAGGGCAAATGTGGAGAAGGGGTGGACATTAGGCCTTTTTCAGAGGACAGAGTAAAAGAGCACTAGAATGGCTTAGGGTGGATAAAGCTATGGGGCATGATGGGATACACCTGAGGATCCTAAAGGGCTCAGAAGGAACTGCCTAAATCACTGGCTAAGCTGTTCAGTGGATCATTGGAAACAAGCATGGTTCTAGAGGGTGGAGTAGGGCACAAGTGGTACCCTGCACAAAAATGGTAGCAAGGATGAGGAGGAGGCAGGAAACTACCTTGAGGCAGGTAAAATGATGGAAACCCCTGCTTAAGAAAAGGCTGGTGGACTACCTAGAGGCAAGGGGGCTGCTGTATCCAAGGCAACATAGATTCATGGCAAGGAGGTCTTGCCATACCAACTTGACTGAGTTCTTCAAGTGGGTGACAAAGGAAATAAACCAGGGCAGAGTGGTAGATGTGGCCTATCTGGACTTCAGGAAGGCCTTCAACACAGCCCACACAGGAGACTAATCCACAAACTGGCAAATCTGGGAGTGGGACAGAGGTAGTCACGTGGGTTAAAAACTGGTTGAGTAACAGAACACAAAGAGTGGTGGTAAATGGGGTTAGCTCACAGGAGCGATGGGTAACAAGTGGCATATCCCTGGCATCTGTGCTGGGACCAGTGCTCTTCAATGTCTTCATAAGCGATATTGCAGAGGGTCTAGAAGGGATGGTTAGCCTGTTTGTGGATGATACAAAGCTGTATAACAGGGTAGATACACAGGAAAATAAAGAAAAAATGAAGAGAGATTGTATGAGCCTAGAAAACTGGTCCAAGAAATGGCAGTTGGGTTTCAATGCAAAAAAAGTGCAAGATTAAGCACTTAGAGAGAGGGAATCCTAGGGTTGAGTATGAACTAGATGGGCTAACACTAGAGACCACCACAAAGGAAAGGGATCTAGGGGTAGTCTTAGAAAACAACCTCAAAGTGGCTAAACAGTGCAACAAAGCAATTGGAAAGGCTAACAGAATACTAGGGTGCATAGGGAGGGGTATAACAAGTAGAAGGAGGGAAGCATGCAATCCTGGTTAATGGACAACAATCTTATTCTCAATGCAAGCAAAACATACTCCATGCTCTTTGGCTCATCAGCCAGACTTAAAGAAAATCGTAACTCACTCGAAATATCGTGTGCTGATGGTTCCCCTCTGGTTAACACAAGTTACTTTAAATACCTGGGTATTCTTCTTGATGAATCTCTGGATTTTGATCTGTATATTACCACCACCTGCAAGTCTGTCAATGCTAAAATTGGAGGGGCTTACCATATTAGCTATGCCCTCACCCCATCAGCTAGGCTCGCGGTTGCTCAAGGCCTCTTGCTCCCAGCCTTGGTCTATGGTGCAGTCACCTACTTAGGAGCCACAAAATCCTCCCTCCACAAATGGGACACCACCTATAATAACATCTGCTGCTATGCCTCGGCGTCACCATGGTCTAAACACCACTGTCGGCTCTATGCTGACCTAAATTGACCTAGCCCCTCTGCCAATCGACTCCAGTCATATGGTTCTTTAATTGAGGGGATAGCCAGATCACACCTTCCCCAATCCCTTACTTCCCTGCTTCAATCCCACCCCCCCCCTCCTGTAGGCTTCGATCTACTGAACAAACCCATCTCTATATACCCAGATGTAAAACTACCATGGGAGCACGTGCCTTCTCTCACATGGCCCTGAAGTATTGGAACACTGTACCTCATGCTATTTGCTAAGCTCCTACCCATGCTTGTTTCAAGAAACTTCAACGTTATTACCTACGTGCCTCACTCCCAAGCATTTGCTTTCATCCACCTTGATCATCCTTTCTACCTCCCTCCCTCCCTTGGTAACTACTCTCCTCTTAGCTCTTCCTTACCTCTCTCTATTTGCCCTCCCTTGTGTGTTTCTTTCTTAACATAGACATAGACTTTGATGGCAGATAAGGACCGCTAGGCCCATCTAGTCTGCCCATTTCCCTACCTACAGGATAGGCCGCAGATCCTAGTTAACCAACAGCCTATATCTTCCTGCCCCCCACAAGAATTGCCTTATGTCTGTCCCATGCATTCTTGAATTCTCCCACAGTTTTAGACCCCACAACTTCCTCAGGAAGGCTGTTCCATCATCCACTACCCTCTCTGTGAAATAATACTTCCTCACATTGCCCTGAACCGCTCTCCTTCTATCTTTAAATTGTGTCCCTTGTTCTTGCAAGTCTCTTTTTCTGAAAGATGCTACCCTCTTGGACTTTGTTGATTCCCTTGAGGTACTTGAAAGTTTCTATCATGTCCCCCTCTCCCTTCTTTCCTCAAGGGTATACATATTAAGCTCCTTTAGTCTCTCCTCATACAGCTTCTCTTGCAGACCCTGCACCATTTTAGTTGCCCTCCTCTGGACTGCCTCTATCCTGTCTATGTCCTTGCGGAGATGGGGTCTCCAGAACTAGACACAGTATTCCAGATGGGGTCTCACCAACTGTCTGTACAGAGGGATAACAACTTCCTGTTTTCTGCTGCTGATGCCTCTCCTATACATCCCAGTATACCCCGGCCCTCCTACTGCCTTCTCACATTGCTTGCTAACCTTAAGGTCATCTGATATGATTATCCCCAGGTCCCTTTCCTGTTTTGTTGTTGTTACTACCTCTCCACCCATTGTGTATTCTTCCTGGGTTCTTGTTTCCCAGATGCATTATTTGCACTTTTGCATTGAATCCTAGCTGCCATACGTCTGACCATTCCTCCAACCTTGCCAAGTCCTTTTCATCCTTTCTATGCCTCCTTGTGTATCAACCCTGTTGCAGATCTTTGTGTCATCTGCAAAGGCATACTTTTCCTTCCAGTCCCTCTGCAATGCCACTGATGAAGACATTAAAAGGACTGGACCCAATACTGAACCCTGCTGTGCCCACTAGTAACCGCCCTTTCTTCAGAGTGGACTCCATTTACAATTACCTTCTGTGTCCTGTTGTCCAGCCAATGTTTTACCCAGGCTACCACCCTGGGACCCACTCCCAGGCTGGTTAATTGACTAATAATCTTTTGTGTGGGACTGTGTCAAATGCCTTGCTAAAGTCTAGGTAGGCCATGTCCACAGCCCCTCCCTGGTCTACTACTTTGGTCACCCAGTCAAAGAAATCTATTAGATTCGTCTGACATGACCTTCCCGCTGTGAACCCATGCTGCCTTGGATCATGTGCTCCACTGACCTCTAGGTACTCAACTATTCTTTCCTTCAGAAGTGACTCCATCACTTTCCCTACCACAGAGGTCAGACTGACAGGTCTGTAGTTTCCTGCCTCTGTCTTGGTCCCACTTTTGTGAAGGGGAATCACATCCGCCTTCCTCCAGTCCTCGGGTACCACACCATCCTCCCATGATTTATTAAAAAGAGTAGCCAGTGGTTTCACTAGTTCCTTCCTTAATTCTTTTAGAATTCTGGAATTGAATTCCATCAGGACCCATTGCTTTGTCCACCTTCAGTTTTAGGAGTTCTTGCAGAACCCTTTCTTCTGTGAAAGGACTGGGATCAACCCCCTATCAAGAGTGCTTCTGTTAATTGGATTAGGCACTTCCCCTCCTCTTTTGTGAATACTGAGCAGAAATATTCGTTCAGTATTCCTGCTTTTCACTGTCCCCTCTGCCCACCACGTTCATTCTATTCAGCCTCACTATCCCTCCTTTGTCTTTCTCGCTGGCTGATGTACCTATAAAAGGTTTTATCCCCCTTCTTAACTGAGTTGGCTATCTTTTCCTCAGTTTGGGCCTTTGCTATTCTGACTTCCCTCCTGCTTCTTTCTGCCTTAACTGGTGCAGCTCTCTGTCCTGCTCCTTCTGTGTTTCCTTATACTTCTGGAATGCTATCTTTTCTTCCTGACTTTCACTGCCACCTCTCTTGAGAACCATAGTGGCTTTTTCTTTCATTTGATTTGTTTATTTACTTCACACAAGGCTTGTTGCCTCTGATGGCAGTTTGATAATTCCCCATTGTTGCCCCACCTCCTTCTAGCCTGTTTGCTAGTGCTTTTCTGAGGCACTCTCCCATCTTGCCAAAGTCAGCCCTCCTAAAGTCCAGTACCCTCACTTTTGTATGGCTTGACTCTGTAGCTGAGTTTAACGTGAACCACACTGTTTGATGGTCTCTCATAACTCATCTCTTTTCTTCTCTTCATCCACACCCCCTCTCCCCTCATCCCTGTCCTTACTCTTTAAAGCTTAATAGCTACTTAATGGCACTTATTGTTTTGCTGCATGTAACATTTTAGTCATTTTATTACTGCACTGTGTTACCCACTTGTTTACACTTGTCTCAATATATATCCTTTTGAATTTGTCCAAACTGTGTTACTTGTATCCTAATTTTGTTTAAATACTGTATTTCTCTCAATCCCAAAGTTGATTGTATGTTACCCCTTCCTACTGTGCTACTAATTTTCCATGTGCTGTGTCACATGGTGTGCATTGTACTCAAATGTATCCTCCCGGGTTGTGCCTGAAAATAGGCATCTCCATGTCTAGTGAACTCACCCAGTTACCAAAAGCAAATAAATAAATAAGTGGTGATACCATTGTACAACTCCCTAGTAAGGCCTCATCTGGAGTACTGTGTTCCATTCTGGAGGCTCCATCTCCAAAAAGACAGACAGGATGGAGACAGTACAGAGAGAAGTGACAAAAATGGTATCTGGGATGCAGCATAAATCATATGAGAAAAGACTCAGAGCTTTTAATATGTACTCCCTGGAGGAAGGAGAGTAGGGAGACATGATAGAGACCTTCAAGTATCTAAAGGGAATCAATACGGATCAATAGGGTACCAGAGGAAGCATCTTTCACATGAAGGGAAATAGCAGAACAAGGGGCACAGCATGACTAAAAGGGGAAACATGGGGAACTGATGTTCTATCTCCACTGAAAGGGTGGTGGAGAGATGGTACAGTCTCCCCTGGAAGTGATGGGGCAGCAACAGTTCAGAGATTCAAGAATGCCTGGGACAGGCACTTGGGAATTATCAAGCTGTGAGGAGACTTGTGCACTAGGGTGCCTTAAGTAGTAGAAGAGGGATAGGGCAGACTGGATGGAGCCTAAGGCCCTTATCTGCCAACAACATCTATGTTATCATGTAAGAGTGATTAACAAAAGGTGTTTCTAATTTCATAAAACCCATTTGGATTGCTCTCTGTGTAGCGGAACACTTACTCTTACACAGGAACTGAGATATGGGGCTCAATTTTCAGAAACCATTAGAGCACCAGAGTTTGCAGTGATCTAAGGCTGCAGTGAACTCTGGGTGCATCAGAGACTCTGCGCCCTATTTTATTAAAAGGGGGTCCTTGTGCCAAAGACCTGAGATTTGCTGAAGTCACAGCATTGTGCAAAACATGTTGCATACCAGCAGGGTTTGATCCACCTGCTTCCACCTGGTGCAACCCTATAGAGGCAGTAAAGGTGAAGGGGCAGTATGCATCAAAGGGGGAGCCAGGGCAGAAGGAGCTCAAGTGTAGCTTAGGGAGTGATGGGGACACCAGCGGCAATGTTGGGGCACTGTGTGTTGGCTGTGCAGAGGTACCAGGCACAAGTGCAGACCAACAAATGGCCCAGGAAGAGGAATTAGCAGTGACAGACTGGGATCCTGCCACAGGTGGACACAGTCCTAGAACCTGCTGCATAGGTGCCACTGATCCTAACACTGTGGGTGGGCAGTAGTGGCTGCAGGTGTGGGATTCAAGTGGCAGAGGGAATGCTTCCTGGGCATTGTGGCAGTCACCTGATACTCAACCCCCCATGTGGAGGCAGGCTGCTGCCAGTCTGCAGAGGGCTGGTGCAGCAAGAAAGGGTATGGCTTCATTGGGGACCAGGTACCCACTTGGAAAATGTATCCTGTACTCAAGTGATGGGCTATCTGTCTAGGAAGGGAAAGTAGTTCTAAATGAATGGTTTAGTTGCTTCCTTCCTGAACATTTAAACTAGCCAAGGGGGCAGTGGAACAGGGAGACTTAACAGCCCACCCCACAAGAAAGAGAAGACAGTAATGAACAGGAAGGCAAAATGCAGACAGTATCACTAAATTAGACAAAGATGGAAAGCTAGAGGTAGGAAGGCAGTACAAAAGGTAGAATGGGGAGGAAGAAAGCAGAGAGGAGGAATGGAGTGAGTAGAGCAGATAGGCAGCAAAACATGAAAGACCATGGTTACAAATGTTTGCAGCCTGGGGAATAAAATCACAGTAGAGGTAGACCTGGACATAACAGTAATAACAGAGACCTGGTACACCACAAATCATAACTGAGATGTTTTTATACCAGGATATGCTCTGTTCAGGAGGGACAGGGGGTTAGAAAAGGGGAAGAGTTGGTCATGTACGTTAGGGAGGGCATAGAGGCACGGAGGTACTAGGTAGACAGTGGAGGCTGAGGCACTGTGGGTCACCCTTGAGCCAGGCAGTGGCACAGCAATCCGAGCAAGGGTGATCTACAGACCTCCATACAGGGGGAAGAGTTGGATAGGGATCTAGGGGATCAAATTCACGCAATGGCAGCAAAAGGTGAGATATTACTGCTAGGTGATTTCAATATCCCAGGCATGGACTGGACCATTCCATCATCTGCTTCAGCCAGGAGTAGCGTTATCCTGGACTCTCTACAGGCACAGGCCTAAGACAACTAGTGATTGATTCCACCAGAGATGGGGATATTCTGGACCTAGTACTGACAAATGGGGACAGAATCACAGACTTCAAGGTGGAAGGTCAAATGGGGTCCAGTAAACATCACATAGTGTGGTTTTGCATAGATACTGAGACACAGATTAGTCACACGAAGGTAAAGGTCTTAGATTTTAGGAGGGTGGATTTTGATAAAATGGGCAGTTGTATCAAAGAGGCATTGGTGAGAAGGGAGACAGGAGGGGGAGCTGAGGAGCAGTGGAGGTGACTAGCCAATGCAACAGGTTGGTAAATAAGGGCAATAGAAGAAGGAAATCATTGTGGTTCTTGAGAGATGTGGCAGACAATGTAATGGTCAATAGGGCAGGTTTCAGGAAATATAAGTTCTGTTGAGTCAAGAGGAGGATGCAGGAGGTCTAACCAAGGAACCTAAGTGAAGCAGGGAAGGCTGTTAGGAGAGCAAGATTAGCACAGACAGTGAAGAGGAGACTAGGCATTCAATAGGTACATTAGCAAAAGAAAAGACCGTGGGGGATTGTCAGGCTCAAAGGAGATACAGAGGAGTGTATGGAAGGAGACATGGAAAGACAAATACTGATAAAAATAGTTCTGTTCAATATTCACTAAAGAGGGAGGGTCAGGGACCACAGCTGGGTAACAGATATGAAGTGGGGAGAAGTAAACACAAGTCCATTCACAGTGGAGAGTCCTGGGGAGCTTACAAAACTGAGGGTGAACAAAGCAATAGGGCCATATGGCATACACCGAGGATATTAAGAGAGCTGTGAAGAGAGCTAGTGGTGCCTCTGGCAGCACTGTTCACAGAGTCACTCAACACAGGAGTGATTCCAGAGGACTGGAAGAGGGCACATGAGTCCCCTACACAAAAGTGGTAGTAGGGAGGAGGCAGGGAACTATAAGCCGGTCAGCCTCATCTCAGTAGTGCTTAAGATCATGGAGGCAGTACTTAAAGAAAGATTAGTGGCACACTTGGAATCCAGCGGTGCCCAGGATTCAAGGCAACAAGGATTCACAGCAGGAGCTTATTGACAAGATGTTTTCCCTGAAAACAGAGAAACTGGCCTCGCAATGGTGGACGAGTGGTTCTCCATACCAGAGTGGGGAAATGGCTTTCTTAGCATCTCAGCATCCAGAATTGGGCATTAAGACAAAGCATCTGGAAAAATCTACACTGGCTACAAGTCAAGCTTTCCTATTGGAATTCCAGGGAGGCACAAAACAATCATTTTTGAAAATACAGAACTCAGTTAACGATATAAACACTCAGTGTCAAGTAATTGAGGAAAAAATGAGTAAGGTAGAGGAAAGAATGAATTCTGCAGAGAAAAACACTGAAACATTCTCACAAAGGATCCTCACTGTGGAGGGAGCTGTTAATGTCTCCTTGCATGTGCAGTTAAACACGATGGCAAAATTGGAAAAATTGAGAACACTCTATTGATGAAAAACCTTAGGTTTTTGGTCTGTCCGCACAAGTTCCGAATTTGGAGTTAAAGATAGAGGTGAAGAAGTCTGTTACTTTGGCTCTCTCGCCTGAGCAGCCTATAGTTCTGGAGTCAGTCTGTTGTCCTTCTAAGATGTGTAAGCAAAGACTCTGTGATGAGTCAGGAAAATCAAATGGCAGCAAGATATGTGATATGTACTTTTTCCTCTATTGCTCAACAAAAAGTCTTGCAAGCTGTAAGAATTAAGAGAGGCTTTATGCAAGAGGGCGCATGTAGTCAGCCTCACCTTAGTAGTGGGTAAGATCATGGAGGCACTACTTAAAGAAAGAATAGTGGCACACTTTGAATCCAGCAGTGCCCAGGATCCCAGACAGCATGTATTCACAGCAGGAAGGCCTTGTCAGATGAATTGGATAGATTTTTTTGACTGGGTGACAAGGGAAGTAAATCTGGAGAGGGGGTGGTAGACATTTCCAACCTCTATTTTAGCAAAGCCTTTGACATTGTCCCACATAAAAGGCTAGTCAACAAAATGAGTAGTCTGAGTATGAGGCACAAGGTGGTAAACTGGATTAGGAACTGGCGAATGGAGGAAGCAGAGTGGTGGTAAATGGGATCCCAATCAGGGAGAGGGGTGACCAGTGGGGTACCTCAGGGATGAGTCCTTGGGACAGTTCTGTTTAATGTCTTCATTAGTGACATTGCAGTAGGACTGGAAGGAAAGGTCTGCCTGTTTGCAGATGACACCTAGATCTGAAATATGGTGGATACTTTGGATGGGGTGAAGAGAATGAGGATGGACCTGGAGAAGCTTGAAAAATTGTTGGAAGTGTGGCAACTAAGATTCAAATTCCTAGAAGTGCAAAATAATATACCTGGAAAGAGGTAACCCTATGGAGAGCTATAGGATGGGGGATGCTGAGCGATCACCAAGGGAAAAAAGGTACCTGGGGTTATCATGTCTGATGACCTAAAGGTGTCTAAACAGAGTAAAAAAGTCTGCAGGGAGGGCCAGTGGCATTCTGGGGTGCATAAGCAGAGATATCAGTAGCAGAGGCAGAAGGTAATGGCATACATTGTAAAACACGCTAGTGAGGCCTCACCTAGAGTACTGTGTGCAGTTCTGGTGGCCGCACCTCGTGAAACATTAACAGGATGGAGATGGTCCAGAGAAGGGCAACTAAGATGGTACAGGGCTTGCACCTGGAAACATATGAGGAGAGACTAAAGGACCTCAGTATGTACTCGCTGAAGGAGAGTAGGGATTGGGAGTACATGATAGAAATATTCAAGTACCTTGAGGGCATTAATAAGGTGCAAGGGGGAGACATCTTCTAATATAAGAGATGTACAAGAATGAGGGGGTATGATATGAAAGTGGAAGGTGGCAGGCTGAGGGAAATGCGAAGATGTTTTTTTCACAGAGAGGTGGTGGACATGTGGAATAGATAGCCATAGGAGGTGGTGGGGATGAGCACAGTGGAGGGTTTAAACATGCATGAGACAGGCGTAAGGGTACCTTGGAGGTGGGAATGAAGGGTGAAAAGCCATTGACCAGGTAGGGTCAGAGGCAACAAACTAGTGTAGGGCTTTCGAGCAGACTAGATGGGCCTGACAGTCATTATCTGATGACAATTTCTATGTTTCTATGTTTATAAGATAATATGTGCTCCTAAGTCTGCATATACTGTATGTAATCCAAAGTTCATTTCATCTACCCGGTATCCAGTGATAATAGCAATGGAAAAAGAGTGATTGAAAATACAGCTTGTACACAAGGACAAGTAGCATGATGTTGAACATGCAAGCCTGGCCATAATGCACATTGGCGATTTGGCATAATGGCGAGCATCATATGGGCAATGTGTCAAAAGGGTGACAAACCATTTGGGTGACCTGTCAAAAGGGTGACTCCTAAAATGGCAAACACGTGTGTGCACACACACATACACAGACACACACACCCATGTCTGCCATCTGTAGATGCCTGTGGCACAGTGGGGTCCGGCGAGTCACACACAATCTCCCCCTTGCGCGCACCACTGGACATGCAGGCACACCACTGCTGATACCCCTCCCCCACCCAGCAGTTCGAGGACCACAGCACGGGCACCTCCCAGCACAACACAGCCACAGAATGCAGCGACCAACGGTGCTGCAGCCAGAAAGCTCTCATGGTGTATGGTGGTAGGCATTGGTCAAACAGGTAGTGTAGGGATGAATGCTGCTGCAGGTCAGTGGTTCAGAGCCCCACAGAGGCAACTAGATATGCACCATAGGCATGTGCAGCATAGTCAGCAAACAGTGAAACAATGAGAAATGACACTCACCTTCCTGGAGACGTGGAGCCAGTCCGCCAAAGGCAGCTACAACGGGTACTCTCCAGCTACTCACCACACCACCTGCACCATGTGTTTTATTTTATTTTAAGAAGTAATCAGAATTACAACCCTTTGAGTCAGGTACTCGTTTACAAAGGCTCCTCATCAGGAAGACAAATACATTGATAGCAAGCAATAGAAAACAAAGTAAATGAGCTCAAATAAAAGCAAACAGTCAAATTAAGGGCTGGTTTGAAGGCCCCACTTCAAGGTAAATTAGCAATAATAAACAGACATAAACAATGATGTGGGCTATAGTGAGTCAAATGAAGGGCAGAGTCAAAAATAGGCAGACTGAGAGGAGTACAGGCAGGGGAAAACTCAACCAGGGCAGTCACAGTAGCGGGAGAAGAGGAGGTGATTCTTGAGAGCAGTTTTAAAAGGCCCCAATCTTGGTAGGGAGGCAACAGCAACAGGCAGGAAGTTGTACCAGGATGAGGCACGGTAATGGAATGACCTCTGTGCAAGGGAGGTCCTTACTCTGGGGACTTGCTAGGGGAGTAAACAGCGCTGCGGGTAGAGAGGGAGGGGGTAGATAGGCTTATGACAGAAGACAGGCCAGGGGGAGTTAGACCTGCAGTGATTTTTTTGATCAAGAGGCAAATTTCTTGGCTTACCTAGATGAGGGTCAGCTGATGAGACCAAAACTGCCCCATCCATGCTCTGCAATGATGGCTCCCCATCCATAACCCTAACTCTATTGCCAATACCTTTAACAATGCCTTCACCGACTTGCAGCATGTTCTCCCGCACGACTTCTTCTCCCCACCATCCCTGCAAGCCACACAGAATCCCATCACATCCCTCCTTTTGCTTTCAAGACTATTACCTTCAGAGAAGCCAGGAAATATCTGCGTCAAAGTGCTTGGGAAGGGAGATTCAGTGGGGATAACCTTGACCTGAATCTAATCTCACTCTCACTTGAAGAAATCCTGTCCCTCCACACATATCCTTAACCTCTCCTCCGTCTCAGTATTCCCCAAAAATGGAAAGTTACAGTAGTCACCCTGTGTACAAGAGTGGGATTGTGCCTCCCGGGAACTATAGACCCATCTCAATACTACCACCAGTCTTGAAGGCCCTTGAATGAATCATTGTTGACCAACTTGTCAATTATCTGGACAAGCACATGCTCCCATGGGCAGAGCAACATGGTTTAGGGCTGGACATAGCACCACTGCAGCCCTCCTAGAATACAGAGGCTTCATCTGGGCTATCTGTATTGACCTAACAAAGGCCTTTGATGCAGTCAACCATGCCCTCCTAATTGATCAACTCACTGCTATAGGCCTTGCCCCATAGGGGGCTGCATGGTTCCACAGCTACCTACACTGCCATTCACAGAAAGTCAGGGTAGATCCCTTTCTCTCTGACACCAAGCCTGTGTGCTCAGGCATTCCACAGCAGGCAATAATGCGCCTCCTCCTCTTTAGCCTATTTCTGAATTGCCTCCCCCTAACCAGTCAGTGCCGTATCCTCCTCTACGCGGATGAAGCGGTTATCTTTTCTAATGGCTCTGACCCCACTGCTCTTGAGCAACAGCTACAACGTGACTTCACCAGCATTAAGTCATGGTTCAAAAATCATAAATTGATAATGAACTACAAAAAATCAAAAACCATGCTGTTCACCAGCCTTAAGAACAAGCACAAAAACTACCCGCTATCAATGTGTGATGGGGTGGTGTTCCTCTTGAACGTGTTCATCACTTCAGATATCTCAGAATCACTCTTGACAGCTAGCTCTCCTATGCCGTCCACATAGACATCACAGCTAAAGCAATCAACAAATGCTTAGGGCTACTTTATCACCATAGGCAGAGCCTAACCTCTGTAGCCCTCAGCATAGCGGTCCACAGTTCAGTGGGCTCCCTAGTGGACTATAGACTTCTGATATATGGCTCTGCCACAGATACTGCCCTCTGACATATAAAAACTGCCCTTAGCAATGCCTGCAGGCTCACTTTGGGGCACACCGACTAACCCACACCTGCGATCGCTATGCAAAGGCTCACTGGCTAATGCTCTTTGGTCACTTAAAATATCAATCTTGCCTCCTGGCCAAAATGATCTGCCTTGGTCAGCTCCCGACTGGGGTCCAACAACTCCTAGTTACCAGCACTAATCCAAGGCACACCCAAAATTCAGAACTGCAGTCCTTCCTGACTCCAAAATGTTGGACATCTCAAGGACAAAGGTCCTTTGCCTATCAGGCACCGTTGTGGTTCAACTCCCTCCATGAGAACATTATTAGCCTGCCCACTCTGTGGACCTTCAAAAAGAACATAAAGAACCATTTAATACAGGAATCTCAATGTGTCTGCCATGACTAGCACCTAGAAAAGGCATCTCCTACCATCTGCCCTTCTGCCAAACAGATCTCTCTCTCTCTCTCTCCCTGCACTTGGGGCTTAACCCCCCACCCCACCTCTCCAGCACTTCTATGCACTAATCCTCTTGTGTTGCTGACAACTAACAGGCTCCCTGTTGGACACAGTTATTTAGTCTGTTCCTGTACGTATCTGACTCTGTTTACTTATTCTAGTTTTAGTTTTCACTGTATCTTTTGCATTCCTTTATTTAAAGACCAAATGCACCTAAATAGTCTCATTCTAATTCTATTGTCTTGTTTGTCTCAGTCATCTGTATAATCACCTACTTGTTCTAAATGTACTAACATGGAACCTATGTAAAGAGCTCTGAGCTCAAATGGTTAGTCCGAGATCTCAAATAAATAAATGAACTGATAAATAAGATTGATAAAGAAGCCTTTCCTCCAGATTAAGGAAGTTAGAGAGGGAATACAGTATGCAAGTATGGGTAAGAAGTGGTGAACCTGTAAGCTGCTGGCAGGTCTTATTGAGGGATAGCTTAATTTTGTGCAGAGCAGTGTTGTCAGCGGTACCATAAATAAGCAGGTCATAATCCATGAGGGACAGTACCGAGGTTGAGATGGCCAGCCTTAGTGCTTCAGTGGGGAGACAGTCACGATGGCGATACAGTAGGTCTATCCTAGAGTTGATATCGTAGCAAAGGGAGCAGATGTGGTCGTGAAAGGATAGGGAAGGATCAAAGAGAACACCATGACATTTGAAGGAGGAGGTTTATTCAAAGGGAAAGAGGGTACTAGATAAAATCTGGAGTAGATAATCTTTATGTTTACTATGGTTATGTGCAAAAAGCATGATTTTAGTTTTCTTTAAGTTCAAAACCAGCCTGTGGTTAGAGAACCAGTGTCCAGCCTGGGTGAAGAAGTCCTGCAGGAGGCGAGGTACAGCATGTGAGTCAAACAGGACAGTGTCCACATAAAGTAAAGGTTTTCATAACAAGAGGAGGGAGGGAATTCAAATAGAGGCTGAAAATCAAGGGTCCTAGGAAGGGCCCGGGGAACACCAGAACATACCTTTGGGGCAGGAGACAGTAGACCAGATTTTGACACAATGTGTGTTGGAGGAAAGATAGTTGAAGAGCCAATTCAACACACCCTGCAAGAGACCGAGGGGTTGGAGAGAAGAGAGGAGAAGGAGTGGACAGTGTCAAAAGCTTTCGACAAGTCAATGAAGACAGAGCCAGCAACATGACCTTTGTCAAGAGCAGTATGAAGGAAATTGGAGAATTCAATAAGGTCGGCAGTGGTGTGTGCTCAATGTAAAACTTGTTGTTAAAGGCAGAGGAGGTTATAGGTGGAAAGGTAGTCAAAGAGCTGATTAGCCATGATTTTTCCAGATCCTTGGAGAGAGGATAGAGGATGGAGCTTGGGCGATAGTTGCTGGGGGAGGTCTGGTCTCCAGATTTATAAAAAGGTGTAATCACTGCTGTTTTCCAGGCAAGGGGGAATTGATTGAGGCAGAAGGAGCAGTTCAGCAATTTGGTATGGGGGCTAAGGACAGCAATTTGGTGCTGAGGGAGTCACTGCTATGACCCATGCCCTTAAGTGATCTGAGCAGGTAGGGCCTTGCTTCATGAGGGGAGAGGGCTTTGAAGTAGAATGGGGAATGAGCAACTGGACTGGATGAGGGGAGTGGGACTGGGATGAAAACACTTTGAGGGAGGACAGCTGAGAGGTCAGAGAAGGAACTATTAAAACAGTCAGCAACAGCCATAGCCATAGGATCGGTAGACAAGGTGCCGTTAACAAAGAGATGGAAAGGTGGGGGGGGGGGGTTCAGCCTTGCCATTAAGTTCCTTGATATTGTTCCAGAAATTATGGGACGAGCCCCAGGAAGAAGCAAGGGTGGACCTGCAGTGTTCATCCTTAGCTTTACGGATAGCCCAGGTACATTTATTTCTAGTAGCACGGTAAGCTTGCCTGTCCGCAGTCTGACCGCATTCAACAGCCCTGTGCCAAAGATTGTCTCTGTGGTGCATGAGACCAAGCAGAGATGGAATGACCCAGGGAGATTCACGGTCCTTGAAGACAACTTTGAAAAGGGGAGCAAAGGTGTCACAGGCCTTGTTGAAAACTTGGATAAAATAGAGAAGGGCAGAGTCAATGTCAGGGGCACGATCAATGGGGGACCAATCACAACCAGCAAGGTACTCTTTTGGTTGGGCAAGTTTACCACGGCATAAGAGATGATGAGTGGACAGTTTTGGCGAATACTTACGCATCATGCACTACTAGGAGAAAGTGATCACTGAGTACATCAGGGAGCACAGTGAGGTTAGAGATCATGTGGAATTTGTTGGAAAGAACAAGATCCAGTAAGGTAGAAGCACCAGAGACCAGATTAGATCTGGTGGGCAGAGTAACAAGTTAAGTAAGGTCTAGGGTGGCAGCGGCATTCCTAGCCTGGGAGTTGGAGTCAGCAAACCAGTTAATGTTTAGGTAGCCAAGTAAGATTGGCTCCATCTTGGGAGGCAAGGAGGTAAGATGATTTAAGGAGGGATTGGAAGACAAGGTGTTGGTGCCTAGGAGGAATGTAGGATGCAGTAAGATATAAAGGGGCTCTAGAGGGGTCAGGGGTAAGTTTGAGGGAGATGGCTTGGGCTCCGTGACTGAGCTGAGGGGTAGGGAGGGCATCCCCTTGGATTGAGTTGCAGAGGTATATGGCACAACCCCCACCATGCTTAGGGATCTGCTCCTCCCTATAAAGTGAATACCCAGGGAAGGCAACAGCAGCATCAGGAGTGGCCTTGGAAAGCCAGATTTCAACAATGGCCAAGATATCAGGCTGATGTAGAGCAGTCCAACCCTGTAAGTCAGGGAATTTCTTTAGTAAACTGCATATGTTCATGGATGCAAAGCTCAGTGAAAGGGGCACTGGAGTGTAAGGGGAGTTAATAGAAGGGGACCCAGGATTAGGGTGAACATTTCCAGAGAGCATGAGGAGGAGAGCAAGGACCTTAGAGTGGCCAGGTATTGCATGTGGCAAGAAGGGGGAGTGCAAGAGGAGAGAATTGCCGAGGTAGTGACAGGGTTGGGAAGGGAGTGAAGCACAAGGAAAGCAAGGAGGGTGGGCACAGGGGGGCAGTGACAGAGGTGGTGGGTGAGATGGTAGGGGTGGGCAGGCGGAGTGGAACAGAGTGGATGAGAGATGGTGGAGAAGAGGGAGAGGGAATTGGGTATAGAGAGGTGTTAGAGGGGAGAGAAGAGTTAGGAGAGAGAGAGAGAGAGAGAGAGGGGAGGGAGGGGGTTATAGCTAGAGAGATTGCTTGGAGGATGAAGGGGATTAATGAGAGGAGGAGCAAAGCAGGAAAGAGGAAGAGGGAGGTAATGTGAGAGAGAGGAGCATAAGACACCATGATAGCTATGAGAAGAAGCAATAAAAGGGGAACAAAAGAGATCAGAACAACAGGTCTGACCAGATGGTACAGTGGCAAGATCACCGACTGCAGTGCAAATGGTCGACGGTTCAGATCCCGGTGGTGGAGAAAGTGACAAGGCAAGATAGAAGAGCAAGGAAGTAAGGGTGAGGGCGTGGGAAAAGGGAAAAAAGAAGTAGAAATAGTGACTCCTAGTGTTTAAAAAAGAAAGAGCACCATAGGTGAGGACAGAGAGTGGAAGTGGGAGTGGAAAGAGAGGTGAGTAAGTAGGATGGGAGGCAGTGAAAGAGAGTTTGAAGACAAAACAGAGAGGCTAGACAAAGAGGAATGCCTGAGAAGAGCAGGAACCAGCAATACCTCCCTCAAGTGGAGGATCAGTATAACCTGCAAATGGCAAAGTAGGGACTCAGAAAAATAAAGGCAGGAAGTCACGTAACCAGGGTAGGTCCATTAAGGGACAGCCTGGGTGGGAGGGTGGCTGGGGATGGGTGGGGTAGTTGATGTGTAGCATCGATGGGCTAACACCCCTCATAAAGGAGCTCTTCCAGGAGGCTTCTGAATTACCTTTAGGGCTCCATGGTCCTACTCTGCTCTCCAGGTGCTGTGCTGTGTACTGCCTGTGTGTGCTTGGGGGAGTAGGGTCCCGCAGCCTGTAATAGGGAGAGATAACAAAAGGAATGTGGATTAGGAGTCTGGCTGGAGAGAGAGAAGGCCAGGCCCTAGTGATCATGTGCAAACTAGCAGCCTGCAGGGGAGAGGGAAAGAGAGAAAGGATCTGACAATGGCCTTGAGTAAATGCTGGAGAAATTCAACCAAGAGGTCGGCCTGCAGCAATACCAACCAGCCTCCAGTGAGCACTATGCTATAAGCAAACAATATACTGTGCCTAGCAAGCAGTACATTAAAGAACTACTTAAATATTCAAGTCTTAGGAGAATCAGACAGACTATTGGTACACTATGCAGAACTGAAAACTTAGTTAAAATGCTCTAAACACATCTTAAGAGCCTGTAGGCACAAATTCAGCAGACAATACCAAACAGTGAGTTGAAAACTCTTCATGACATGCCAGCTGTGCTACTGAGCAGAAACTGCTGAACCCACACTGTGGGGCGTGCATCTCCTTTTGACCCCGCCCTACATGGTGGGTGGTCCCCATGAGCATGCCCCATCTGTCAAGTCCACCTCATGACATATACAGAAGCATAATGGCAGCCCAGTAACAACATGGGCCATCTCACACAGACGGCGAATGGAAGGATAGACACACCAACTTTTCTGATAAGCCAGAAGGGGATACCCTTATTATCCCTGGTGGGATATATTTTCAGAAGAGATAAGGAAGTCAGAAGAAAAGTGTACTGATGCTGTAGCCAGTACAACAAGTTCTGGTGCCCTGCCCACCTGCACAAAAATGCGGACCATGTTGTGCACCAGCGCCAGCCACACAATCATGTCCCCAACGCTGGGGAGATAGGCGTGAGGAGGGTTGTGACGGAGGTCCATGCCAGAGCCAGGACTAGCATGGAGAGCTCAGGGTAGATCATCATTTAGTGTACCTCTGGAGTATCAGATGCTGTGGTGGGCATGCTGCCCATCCCACCACTACTGAAACAGACAGTGCAGCGGGTGTAGCAGACTGCAAGGGGCTGTCCTGCTACCCCAGCCATAGTGAAGGAACTAATCATCCCACCCGAGTACCGTGTCACTGTTGCGGGGGGGGAGCCCTTCCTCCTGCATGGTAGTGGCCGACTGATGACAGAGTGCTGTTGTTCGCCACACAGCAGTCTCTATGCCTCCTAAGTGACTGTGAAGATTGGTTTGACAGCACCTTTAGCTCCTCACCACCCATTTTGGGCAGCTCTACTCGATCCACAGACTGCATGCAGACATCATGGTGCCCATTGTATACGTGTTGATGTGTGGCCTAAGGGAGCAGGCATATACCTGGGTGTTCAGTGAAGTGCAGCTACTGGTGGGTGACTGTACCACTAGGGACGGCACTGATGGACTTCAAGAGGGCAGCCTGGTGTGTTTTCTCCACTGTGTTTGAGGGGGTGGCCATGGAGGTGCTTTTTTCACTTCTGCCAAGTGGTGTGGTGCTGTGTTCAGTGTTTCCCTGAGTTGCAGCAATGCTATTCCTCTGATGAGGAATTTTCAATACAGATCAGGATGGAGCACACGCTTGCCTTCATGCCAGTGGGAGAGATGGTGGATGCCTATTGCACTCTTTGTGACATGCTGTACTACAAGGACCATGAGGAACTACTGTGGCTTATCCTTGACAATGTCGAGGAGACATGGCTTGACAGGTCCATCGGCTGGACCGCTAGGCATTGCCCACTGTTCCCACTGGAGGCACGGAATGTGTACAATGTCAGCCATGCTGGACTGGCACATATGAATAATGTGGTCAAATGCTGGCACTGTGGCTTCAACACCCTGCTCAGTTCACCCATTCAGGCATCTGGCATTTCATCAACTGCCTCCACGTGGACAAGAGGCTCATTGAGCTCCTCATAGAGCTGATTGTCTCCGAGGCAAGCAATACTAGCAAGCACAACAGTTACAGTACAAAGACCTGACCCAGAGAACTGAGGGCATTGTTGAGGAATACAACCAGCACAGAATGGCCGACTACCTAAGGGGTCTTGCATACAACTTCCAACTCCAGGTGTAGCCATTCATTTCTGCATGCTGTGCCACCACCCCACCCGCCATCTATCGCTGTCATCTAGGTTAGTTCCATTGCTGCCCATTGTGCACTGTGCCACCAGCTGCTGCAGCACCTGCCCATGCCTGTGCCATCTGTGGGCATCATTACATTGCCCAAAGTCTGTACAGCCCCCTTCCCACCTGTGACAGGACACGCCTGCAGTCTGCATTGTGATGACACCCCCACACCCCATCCATGGTGCCCAGATTTGTTGTCTATCATCCTGCCCACCCCTTCTCACTGTGCCACCTCTGTGCCCTGGGCCCTCCATCCACCCATCCAGCTGTGTCCTTTAAGCCTCCTGTGTGGCTGTTGCATTGTCCCCATGTGCACTCCTGGATGTCCCTCCCGGCATCCCGGTGACTTCCCATTCTTTGCATTTCTGTGGTGGTATTGGTCACTTTTTTTATTTGACTGTTCACTTTTTGATGGTCAGAGTTCCCTCATCTTTGCTGCCTTGCTGTCAGCGCCTCATTCCTGCACCCCTTGTCAGTCATCCTTCTTGGTTCACTCATCTGACATGGAACCACATACTCACCAATACAATAACACCGACATTTGCAAAAGGGAAAGCTTATGTTCATGCCATCAATAAATATTCATACCAGTGTTTCAAATTTGAAAAAGGCATCTTAAGTGTTATAGTAAAGTTACTCATTTATATTTTTGATTGTACTATGTTTCTTGTTCAACTGCTTTTACTATTTACCTTTTTTTTATTTCAATAAAACATTCAACTTAAGGTATCTTAAGAGTGACTACCTCAGATAGTAATAAACATAATCATTTTTATTTACCAGTATCAACCTGAATCTCAATAGTAACTTCAATACCTTTCAGAGCTGGCTATTGCAAAACAAGCTTGTCTTAAATAAAAATAAAACGATGACCATGCTCTTCGGTTCAGGTACAAAAATTCGGTTCTGCACTCAACCATTAAGTATCAGATCGCTAGATGGCTCTCCCCTTAACACAGTTACCTCTTTTAAATACCTAGGAGTAACCCTTGATTCCACCTTGGATTTTGACCTGTACCTAGCCTCAGTCATTAAATCTGTCAATATTCAACTTGGACTGGCATACAAGGTGAGACATAGCTTAACATCCACAGCGCATAGGCCATTGCACAGTGGATCCTGAGACCCAAATTGGTGTATGGGTTAATAGCTTTTCTCCGCAACAACGGGAAGGCTCCTCTGAAAGTGGGATGTCTGCTACAACAGCATTTGCTGTTTTGCTTTGTCTTTGCCCAAACTTACTTATCAATGCACACTATACTCCAGTCTGGGATGGTTTACCCCGTCAGCCTTCTGACAGTTTACTTCCTACTGTTTTGTAAAGAATATAATCTCCTCCCAGATACCTGAACAACTGGCTCTACTGCTCAAACCTGTGACCTCTGCCTACCCACTGAGATCAGCTGACAAATCCCTTCTTGTCCAACCGAGATGTAAAACCAAAATGGGGGAGAATGCTTTCTTTAGCTGGGCCCCTAAACTATGGAACTCCCTTCCTCTAGTCTAAGAATCTCTCCTTCTCCATACAGCTTCAAACAGCAGCTTCGTATGGCTCTTCTAAGCTCTGAACCCTGCTCCTGTCCTCTATCCACCCACTCCTGTACTGGTTCCTCCTAGTTGCCTACCGGTTCCAACCTCTTCTACTCTCAAACCTACCTGGAAATCTTATTTCCTCTCTTCTAGCACTTACTCACTAGTTGTATGACTTATGACTGTTAGTTATTTGCACTTATATTTCTGTTTTGTTACTACATATAGATTCCTGAAAATGTACTGTCATTGCTGAAAATAAGTGTACTATGTCTGACTTCTACTTGTTCCCATGATATTTTCTTGCATCTACTATTGTTTATGTACCCTTTGTTGTAATCTCCCGAGTTGTACCTGAAAACAGGCAGCTATGCGTCCTAGTGTACCTACCCAGCTAACAAAAACTAAATAAATAAATATATACAGACTGGTAACCATACTAAGGTGGAAATCTTACAGGATGTCTCGTGCAGTGGGCAGGGCCATCACAAACATGTGTTCTGCCTGCTCTGATGGTACAGTTTGGCTGCAGGAAACTACAGCATTCACATTTGGATGCTAAGTATCCAAGCTGCCACAGGTGAGATGCAGGGCTTGTAAAATCCAGCCCTGAATTTTTCAAACAGGTGGACTAACTGCATAAACTCTTGATGCTTAGCTCTACAAGAACCAGCATTAGTGAGTGACAGAGATGTGTGAAATGTGTAAATTTCATTCTGCGAATATTTTGCAAAATTTATGATTTCTCAAATTATTTTGCAAGTGTGAAATGCGAAATTCCACTGTTAAAATCATGGAAATTTCCTGCAAATTGTGGAATTGAACCACCTGCTGGTGAAATTCCACTGCTCATGGTGAAATTCTGCATTTTGCAGGTGAACTCTGCGATTTAGCGGTGGAATTTCACATTATGACCACAAAATTCACAGTTGAAATGTGCAAATTTTGCAAAATTTTTGTATGGTGAAATTCATGATTTACCAGAATTTCACTGGAGAAATTAAATTTCATTGTAACACTAATGACAGTAAATGACCATCAGCAAAATGCAGAGCATGAGATGGGGTATAAATTTGATGCTCTTGCAAATAAACAGGAGAACTGACCACAAGCCTGAAAGATTAAAACCAATGACTACAAATCCTTAAAGATTAAAATCATCAGTATAATAATTGTGCTACTGCTAAGCCTTATCCAGTTGAAATCATAAAATAAAGGAGTAATGTAAACACGCATGGGGTGATCCAAAATCAACCCAGTAGCGGAGTTTTGATTAATTGAAGTGGACGAGTAATAGATACTGAATGCCCTACATATAAAGAGTTACAGTAATCCAGTCTTGATATCATGAGTGCAAATACAGGACAAGGGTCTTAGCAGCAGTCTGTAACAAAAACCTATGAATACAGAAAATATTGAAATGCAGATAATGACAAGCTTTTACAACAGAAGTCTGGTTAGAAAATGACAACAATGAATCAAATAGAACCCTTAGATTGTTATAGCATTAACAGAGTGAACTGTAAAATCATTAATCAAGACATTCAGGTCCTTCATATCTTCTGGTTACCACTTAGTACCTGCAGCTTGAGCACCCTCCTGCTTGGAACGGACATTACACAAGCTGATCTAATGTAACAGTGGCGGGGGGCAAGCTTGAGAAGTGTGTCTGTGGGAGGAGGAAGCAACTGAATGTAAATATCAGATGGATTTATCATTCAGAGAAACATTCCATCATTTCATGCACTTTATTTGTTAATTTCTAAGCACACATGCATTTTTCTAGTCTGACTTGATAGTTTTTTAGACTATTGGAAAGCATGAGAAAAAATCCTTAGTAAAGCAGTGTAATTTACCTTCTTGTTTTGAACATCTAAAAGTTAATTTTTCATTGTCTTCTTTAGTGCCTCCTGGAAGCATGTGTTTTCTTTGAAAAAAAAAACACCATCAATTAAGAAGTAGTTGGGCTCAGCACGGAAAATGTATTCCATTAAAATAGCTGAGGTGGCATTTGCTGATAGAGCTATCTCCTATTCCGCATGCTAATTTTTTTTCAGAATCAACTCCACTTTACATAAAGAAAAGAGTCACAGAGCTTTAGATTTATACTGAATAAAGGAATGTCACTTTGGTTGAATTAATGCTCTGCACCTGTTTTAAAATGTGAACTTTTTGTTATTTCTAGTTTTATTGGTTGTACATTTGTATGCACAATTAACATGAGAAAAATCCAGTAAATTAACCTTAAACGTACTGTTGTGCTTGATTTTCAGAGGGCCAAGAATGATGCAAGGAGCTTGCACCAGAAAAGAATGACACGAGGAGCAAGATGCATCAAACTTGCATCTGTTCTGATTTTGTAATGCTACTTGCATCAAAGCTGAGCTGCCTGCTCCAAAGTGGCTTGCATCAGGCTTGTGTCCCAAAATGAGTGTGCTGTGTTGCAACGGGGCTTGTGTCAAAAATGATGCACCGTCCCCTTTGTTTGGACTTTCTAAGGTGGAAACTGTTAACACTGCATCAAAGATGCATGCTGCTGTTATACTAGCCATAGCTGTAACTCACACTAGTGCATAGACAGAGTACCAGAACAGGTGGGCAGACCTAACTATTGTACTATGCATCTCATTCTGCTGCAAGGCTCCTGCATTGCAGACATCATAATGTTGTTTGCAGCATGTAAAATATTGTCTCCAGAAGCTGCTTCATACACCATCATTTTTGACTCAGTTTGCATAATTTTTTGCTCCATGCATTGTCTTTTTGACTCAACTTGCATCATTTTTGGTCCATCTCACTCATGAATCATATGCTTGACTCTACTTGCTTTGTTTTTGCTCCATCTCATTCATGTATCTGTTTTTTTTACTTTTTATTATTTTTTCCAACTTGAAACAGTGCAGAAGAATAACATACAGTCATGTTCAGTATTCATGCAAGTACTATTCCTGTCTACCTCCCACTAGTTACATTGGTGGTGGACAGGTGTGGTGACGCTATCACATTAGGTAGGATTATGATTATATCAAATTTGTATATCAGATATGGACTTACCAGGAGGGGGGATCTCTTCACCTAAGGTTAGGTGGTTAGTTGTCATGGCATCTTGGTCCACATCAGTGACTTGTCTATTCTCTCAATTTATTCTTCCATTCTGGAAAAGAGATGTAGGGGACCACAAAGTATCAAGGTAGCCAACATTATGGGGATCCATACAATCGCCCGACTCCCAACTGACCAACTCTAAGATGCCCGAATTTAACTACCCGCCAGTGTTGACTGCCCGCAGTACGTATTGCCGACTGCCATTTTCCTGACAAAGGTGTGCTTCTCAAAAGCAGAGCTGATCTTTGTTTCTGGTCAACTCTTTAAAATAAAAAAGTAAAACTGAGATTATGTTGTGCAGCGTTCCTTTATAAACTGCAGCTAAACCAAATGGAACCAAACACTCTGGAGAATTAAATAATAATAATAATAAAAAAAGAAATAAATGGGAACAGCATGAAAACAAATTGATTCATCATGGAAACGGGGATCATGAGAAAAGGGCACTGTATCCTTGGAGTCTCACCACCAGTTCAGCATGTTGTTGTCTGCTGCTCCTTTCTAGAGATGAGAAACCAGGAGATGAGAAGGGACAGAAAATATCGGACGTGTGGTGATGTGGAAAGAGAATAGGAGTAAATACAGAGGTGGCTGGAGACCAGAGGATATCAGGGGAGTTCATTGGATTTGACGGCAAGGCAGCTGAGTGGGGGAGGGTAAGCAATCACTGTGGAGAGAAAGAAGAGAAAAGGGCTCTATGGGATAAGTGTGTACAATGCTGAACTGGACAGGTCTAAAATAATGAGTGGGGGCTCTAATCAGTAATTCTTAAAAGACTGCACTGTTCGCCATTTCTCTGCCTAGTCAGGAAACTGAATAGATGGCAATATGATAGTCGAGTGATAGTACCGATTGGGAACTAGGTTACAGGCAAATTTATGTCAGGCAGTCAGGAGTTGGGCGATTATACCAGACCCATATTATGTATGTTATGCAGCAACAACTGGGCATCTTAATGTCTCACATACTCATTATCTTTCCCTGTCAGAGGGACACAGACTGTTCAGGGGTTGTATAGCAAGGGAAGCAGTCGGAGGTTCATCCAACACCTTCTTTGGCACACAGATATGCCATGAAGGGTGCCCAGCACATGTGGTAAGTGGCTATGGTATCCCCTATCCTATGAGTCATTTTATTCAGGGCTGCTATTACAGCAAGGGAATTGAGCAACTCTGACATACTGGGTATGGCTGTGGACCTCCATTTAATAAGCAGGAGGTGCTTAACCTGCATACTGAAGAGGGACAACCACCTTTTCTCAGAGGAAGAAATGTATGGTGTCTGGGGGATTCACAGTATACAGAATTCTGGTGTTTGTGGCACATGTTTATGTAGGGTCTCTTCAGCCAGTGCAGGCCTGCACCCACAATAGTTTTATGTTAGGGCAGGACCATATAATGTGATGGAGGTCTCCAAGAGACCCTGAACATCTCCAAAGCGGTCATGTGGGAGAAGTGTTGTCACAGACAGTGCCCTGGGAGTTTTGTGCCATGAGTGTGTGATTTTGTTTTCTATCATCTGGCTTCTGGGGTCAGGGTACACTTTGTGGGCTGTCATTAAATATGATTTCCATTATTGGTCAGTGATGATATGCCCAGAGCTTTTTCCCACTTATCTTGGAGCTGTCTGACTGGTTTGGGATGCCCTCTCTAATGTCTGTGTATATTTTGCAGGCCACTCCTCTTTCCAGGCCAGCCACCCTTGCAGGTTGCTGGGTTTAGGGATCTTGGGCAGTGAAGGAGGTGTTGCTGTATTGCACTCTGATTTGTAAATTCCTCCAAAAATCAGATTGGGGAATGTTATATTGCTACTGTACATCCTGGAATTGAGCCACTTGATTGGTTCTGGGGTCCAGCAACTGTTGGACATTGGACATACTGCAGTTTTCCCAGTGTGGCCAGAGTATTGGCTCATTGCCCACTTGAAGGAGCTGGTTCCCCATAAGATGGCATAAGTCAAGGGGGTGGATTTGGTGCCCGCCTTATTATGTATCAGCTTCCAATATTTCATGGAATGCCCTATATTTGGATGTCCCTTCATATTATTTGTCTGGTGCCCATACAGTAGGGAGGAGAGTATTGGTACTCCTGCCTGTACATTCTCCATCTTCAGCCATTGTGGAGAGATGGCGGAGTGGGGGGGGGGGTAAACCACCTGAGGGTCTGTGCTGCATGAACGGCCATTGTGTATCTCTCGAACCATGGCAAGTTCCATTCACAATTTTTCCAATGTGCCCTCAGCTTGTTTTGGCTATACCTGGGTTTTTTCCCTTCCCATATAAAGTTTCCAATAAGCTTGTCGATCTGGTTGTACCATCTTGGGGGAGGTATGTTGCCAGATGCGAAATGATAAAGAGGAGTTTGGGGAGGTTATAATTTTAATAGCCAAAATTTTCCCCACCAAAGTAAGGTGAAGCAGCTTCCATCCCTCCAGTTCACCCCTAATTTAGAATAGAAGGGGTGTGAGGTTGAGATCCCATAATGAGGATATGTCCCCCATAAATCGAATACCTAAGTATGTGATGCCCCCACCTGCAAGGGATGTATTATCTGGGGTAGGAAGGGACTAAGTCTGAGGACAAGAATTTTAGCAAACACCATGCTGTCCATGTTAATCAGGGATATAGGTCTGTAACTGGCTGGGCTGGTCAGATCCTTTCCCTGTTTGGGGAGGATGGTTATCACTGCTTCCCTAAGAGTGGGTGGAAACATGCCCTCTCTAATGCCTCAGTGTACAATAGGCTCAGCGGGGGATCACTTGAGAAAGAAGTTTCCATACTTCCACTGGGAAGTCATCCCCTCTGAGGGATTTCCCTGCCTTGAAGATGTTTAAAGCTTTGGCAACTTCCTGCTGCATAATGAGGGCATCCAATAGGGCTGCCTGTTGGACTGTAAGTTGAGGGATATTCAGAAGTGACAGAAAGGCCTCAACCCCTGCTGGGTTTGGGGGGCGGGAGGGTGAGTACAGGGCAGCATAGAACAGTTTCATTACATTATTTGGTTTGGATTTGTTCACTGGCATCCTAGAGGCCTACTATAAACTTTTTGGCCTGTTGCTTCCTTAATCTGTAAGCCAGAACCTTACCTCCCATTTCCCCTTCTTCCCAATATGTATGCCTTAACCTCAGTATTGAGCGTTCAGCTTTACTAGAAAGGATGTCATTGATGTTCATTGTTAGCGTCAGTATCTTCCTGACCAACATTGAGTTTGCCTTTTAGGTCATGGGGCAGCTTTAAAAGTCTGCTTTGTGGTCTTTAGCGGATTTCTAGGTTTGCCACCTTCTTTCCCTCGCATGTCTATTAGCAGTGACATATCCCATTATATCCCCTAAGGGTGGCTTTAATCACCAGCCAGGTATTTCTGGCAGTGGTATATTCTAGGGTCCAGTAGGAAGAGTATGGCTGTCTTACAGGCCCACTCTATAAATTCTGAATCTCTCAGGAGAATTGGATCTAGTCTCCAGGATGGGGAGACTTGCAGTGGGAGACCCCACAGGAGGTGCAGTTGCACCGGTGCATGACCAGATATCACTATAGGGGCTATCTCCTAGCCCAGTGAGGACTGCATGAGTTGGGCAGAGGACAGCCAGTAGTCCAATTGACTATGGGAGCCATGCAAAGAGGAATAGAAGGAATAGTCATGGTCTCTTGGGTTGAAGGTCCACCAGATATCCACAAGGCCCGCATCTTCATCAGCTGTGAGAGGGCAGCCGCCCTCTATGGTGTGGCTCTATCCAGCTCTGTCTGGCTCCTGCTTCTGACTAGGATGGAATCTAAAGTGAGATTTAGGTCTCCTCCTACTAGGATCAGGGTAGGCATTAGGGCCAGAGAGTATATTTTCTGGGCCAGGGTATGGAAGAACTCAGGGTCATCTGTGTTTGGGCCATAAATATTCCACAATAGTAAGGGTCCCTGTGGAGTCTCCATCAGGGCTAAACCCAGTGGCCCAGCATGTCTGCCTCCGATTTTTCAGGGTCCATCTCAACTAGAATGGCTACCCCTTTTTGCATGTTGGGACTAAGGAGTGGAATACCTGTCCCACCCAGTCGCTACTAATCTTGCATGATCTGGTGCATTTAACTTGGCCTCCTGCAGAAAGGCCAGGTCTGACTTCAGCTTTTTAGGTGAGAGATACCTGCTTACACTTTATGGGTGTGTTGAGACCTTCACATTCCAAGTGGTGCATGTAAGCTCACTCATTACCAGTTCTAACAAGGTTATACTGACAACATGTGAACAAAAGAAGAAAAACTGGAGTCAGACCCAGCCCCCTGTACCATCCATTGATATATTCAGACCAAAAGTCCCTTTTGAGAGTATTACATCTTTAAACCATGCACATTTGTACAACTACCATGTGCAATCAGTACTTCGCAATACCATAGACAAAAACATAACATTTCTACTCACTACTAAACAGAAAAAACTATTTACACAAGCCAGAGCTTGACAACATTGGGAGTAGAGGGATTCGTGGCCAGATGGCCTTTGCCACCCAGGGCCCATCAGCTCTCTCCTGGGGTGGGTTACCTCTTTAGTGCAAGGTGTCTGAGCATACTGTGTTATAGTGCATACCTAACAGCACTGAGAGAGGTGTGGAGTGGTAGGTGTTTCCTTCTGGGTTTCCCCACCTATCTTATTTGCAGCTATTAAAAGGGTGCAACAGCCTGCCTATGTTGGCTGGGGCATGCCATCTGACAGCCTGTCACAACGTCATCTTCACAGGGGGAAAGAGGGCATCTGCAACCTACAGGAGTGGAAATCACTGGTTTCTTACACGGTGGGTAGATACTGCCTTCTTGAGAGGGTTCCCACAGGGACAGGGGGCATGGTATCTGCAGGGGGGGGTAGACAGTTCTTCTTCTATGGCCTTATATGGAGGGGACTTAGAAAGGGGTCACTGGATTCTCCTGTGCTTACCCCTAGTACACTTACTTGGACTCATATTTATTTATTGATATAATCCTCTCTGGTGCAGTATCCCCTTTCCTACTGCTATATAGTGGGTCAAACATTGATAGATAAGCCAAAGAGAGAGGTGGGGCAGGGAGAAAGGGGTTGCCTCCAGCTTATGTCATGGGGAGGGGGGAGGAACAGGTTTATTGATTACCTTGGGGAGGAGATGCAGGAGATGCAGCTTGCTCGTGCTCCTGCAAAAATTTATAAATGCCTAATTTCGAGCTATGCAGGGCTATGAAGTGAGTACAGACCAGCATTTATACATGTTTCCAGCAACCAGCATTCCAGTCCTGCATTTTGTTGATGAGGTACCCGACTGTAATGACCTTCTGTGGCCTACTAAGCTTGCCACTTGAGTTAGGTATCCCTTGAGTCTGGCCATGGGAGACCAAGATGGAACATCGTGGGGGCAAGGCCTACCACTGCCCCAATCTGGGACTCGTGGCTAAGACCTAGGCAGCATTGTGAAGCTAGTCCCATGCACTAAATTACCAGAGATCCTCCCTCCCTCCCCAACACATTAGTCCTATCCTGGTACTTTTCTGATGTTGTTGTTCTCAAAGGTCATCCCTCTGCGGTGATCCTTGTGTGGAGCTTTCTGAGTTGGTGAGGTTGGGAGGTGAGGACTCTCCAGTGCAGTGGATCTCCTCATGGGTAGTGTTGTGTACAATTATTTTGCGTAATCATCGCATACGCAAAATATTTACTGAATGAGAAATGTGAAATCCACCCCCGGAGAAATGCATATTTGCTGTGAAATGTGGAATTTCACCACCACAGGTGAAATTCCTCATTTCAATCAGAGCCAGGTGGAACAACTTGCTAGAAAAAAAAAATGTTTCTCCCTCCCAAAAGTGACTCCATATCCCTGGTGTCTAGTGGATCCCCCAACTATTGCCACCCCAAATTGAAAGAATCCCCCAAGATTAAGTCCTGTCCCTCCATCCACATAGTTTCAAATTAAATAATTTCCCTGGTGTCTAGTGTTTCCCACCCCTAGCCAATTGCCAGTCATATTAACAATGATCCCCTACTCTCAGGATTCCCATTCAGTTTCAGTGGCTTGCAGCCCAATTCATTATGTCATTAAAACACGTTACGTTCATGTTCTGGTGTCTAGTGGATTTCACCCCAATCTGTAACAGCATCCCCTACCTTGCAGACCCCCATCATATCTCATGGCCACCACAGTTTCATCACCTTCCTGGCTCAGTCTCGACTGAGTTTTTACCAAAGAGTTGAGTGAGCCCCACTTTCATTGAAAGTGGGGGGCTCACTCTGGCTCTTTTGGCAAAACAGCTCAGTTGGGCTACCAGCCAGGAGGTGAGTGGAGGGCTGTGCTGGTGTCCCATGGAGGGGGAATTTGAGGGGGAGTTGCGGGGAGGGGGATACTGCTACGGGACAGGGTGAAGGGTCCACTAGACACCAGGGCAAGGTTGTGTGTGTGTGTGTTTTTTTTTTTTAATGGCATGATGAATCGGGCTGCAAGCCTGCACTTTGGACAACGGGATGGGGGTGAATCTATGGGGGTTGAGGGATCATTGTTAATTTGATCGGCAATCGTCCAGGGGAGTAGAGCTACTAGACACCAGGAAAATTACTTCATTTGAAACTATGTGGATGGAGGAGAAGGGTCTTAATCTTGGGGGTGGGGGTCTTTCTATTTTGCTAGCAATCGGCCGGTGGGGGGGAACAACTAGACACCAGAGATGTGGATTGGAAAGCACGTTTTCTTGTAGCACCCACATGAAATTCTGCATTTCACATGGATGAAATTTCAGCAAAATGCATGAATTTCACGAAATGTTTCAATCTGCAAAATTCTGATTTCACGGAATATCACCAGTGAAATTAAATTTCACTGCATCTCTATGCATGGGTGACCTATGATTTTCAAAGTCCTTTTCAGGTGCTGGCTCATCTTTAATCTCTCTCCCATGGTGTGCATTGAGTCCTGTCAGTTTGATTGGGAGGATCGCTCCTTCCGGTGCAGTCAGATCCATGTCCATTGGGGCCAGAGAGGGAGAACGAAGTGATGCGTATCTGTTCCTTCACATCTGCTCTTCCTTGGCCTCATATGTTCTCCTGTGGGAGTCTCCCTTCCTTGGGTTCTAGGTTCCTGGGCTGGAAGTCGAGTAGTCCCCCTGATGTAGTTGCTTGGGGGCCTGACTCTTGCTACTCCGTGGAGGCAATGACCATGCTCCTTCTGGGTGAGCTGATTCTCCCTGCTGATTAACACTGGAAGGGGCCAGCAATGTGATTTTGAGTGTCACGTTTACCAGGGTTAAGTGATCCAGGGCACCTCATCTCCTGGGCCAAGTCCTTCACAGGAAATCCATGAGGTGCTCTGGTGTATCAAAGTCCAGGGGGATCCCGTTGAGAGTCACCCGCAAGGTGGCTGGGTACCTTAGGGAGAATGTGATGCTGAGCCTGTAGATATGCTATTGTTTTCTGTATAGGCATTCCACCAATCAGCCAGGTCCTTGAGTAATCTTCATATATGGAGATCCTGTTGTTTTGCTCAGTACAACAGACTGGCTGATTGGGCAGCAGTTAGTATGGCATCTTTTTCATAATGGTCCAGAAACTAGCTGAGCATTGGTCTGGGCCTTTCTCCCAACTTAGGCCATGGTGTTATGGTTCAGTGGGCCTTCTCAATTTGCAGTGTGGTCAGCCCTTAGTAGTGGAGTAACTTGGGGATCACAGAGTGCAGGAAGCCAGCGGTATCCGATCTTTCAGCCCCCACAAGAAATCCTAGGAACTAGAGTTTATTGCACCTACTCCAGTACTCTAGGTCATCCACCTTGTTGACCAGTAAGTGTATAAGTCTAGGTGCTCTCGGATCCGTGTGGAGTTTCTGTATCACTGTTTCATGTGCTTGCGCCTTCCTTTCTATGTGGAACAGGCAGGACTCAATATTTTGGATGGCCCTGTTGCCAATGCAGTGTCAGTGGCTCAGCAGGTAGTGCACTCACCTCTGAGGCCGGAAGATCAGAAGGTGATGGGTTCTAGCCCCACACCAGAAATGTGGGATAAATCCTAATACTGACACTGACCTTGTTGAGCAGTAAGTGTGTGGTGCTCTCAGATTCCTTCTTGGAGTTCCTGTATCACTGTTTCATGTGCTTGTGTCTTCCTTTCTATGTGGAACAGATGGGACTTGATATTTTGGATGGCTTCTGTTGGGAGTGTTAGTGCCTCAGCAGGTAGCACACTTGCCTTTGAGGCTGGAAGATCAGAGGGTGATGGGTTCTAGCCCCACACTGGGAATGTGGTACAAATCCTAATACTGATACTGTAGCGCATCAATGAGGGATGCTGCACTTCAGGGTGCTGTCAGATGAGACTTTAAATCGAGGTCCTGTCTGCCTGTTCTGGTGGTTGTTCAGGTGGACGTTAAAGATCCCATGGCACTTCTTGATAAGAGTAGGGAATTTTTATTTAAAACAAAACAAAACATTACAAGAAATAATACTCTTTACATAGATATCCAGAACATAGAACGATGCTTATTTATTCCATCCATATATCTTTTTCATGCTTAACCTATACCAGCTACATGTTTGCACAGATCTTTCACTCTTTTTTCTCCCATAAATAATACAATCATTTTGATATGTTTGTCTAGTTCCATTTGTATTTTAAGTAACAAGTCATTTTGTTGCACTTCATTATGCTGTAAGAACCTTTGGCACCTAACTTGCCATATACTCCATTTTATAATAGCTGGATCGCATATACTGTCCCCCTGTTTATATTATCCCAATCTTTTGTTAGCTGCCCATATATTAAAATTTCATATGTCATTTTTGCAAAGATTTCCATATCCCAGAGTTTTGCTAGATTTCCCCCAAAGGATTTTATATGGACACATTCAAAAAACAGATGTTTCATACTTTCTTCCACCATCCCACATGAAGTCTCCATACATATTCTCTCTTCTCTCTTTTTATGCTTTTGGTTACCTTTGATATTAAGTTGTTCATGGTTACATAACCAAAACATCTCCTTCATTTTCTTAGGAATCCTTTTTTCCAAAGTCATTTCTAATATTCTTTCTATTTGTAAATTTTCATTTACATTAAAAACAGGTTCCTCATAATAATGTCTTTCTACTATTTCTTTATAAATCAGTTTCCTATTTTTTTGTCTTAGAGATTCTGGGCTGGATTTTCAAAGCCCGATGCAAGCTGCAACAATGGCAGCTTGCTCAGAGTGCGGTTGCATCCCGGACCATACACCCAAATTTTTTTTCCACAGGGTCCCGGTGCCAAAGTCCAGCAGCATGTGGAAAAGGTGGTGCTATGCAAATGGATGGTGCACCCACTCGAATGCTGCAACGGCAGCAGGGGTGTCTGTGGCACCCACAGATGGGGGGCATGATGCAGGCTAGATCCCTTTGACACCACCATGCCTCCGGCCCCCTGATGGCGGCTGGCAGAGTTCCTCACCCCACCAGGCCGGCCACTGAATGAACTGTCAGTGTGTTTACTGTATACTGTATACAGTACGCACACTCGGACAGTACATTTGGCTGCCGGGTCGTGGTGGGGTGAGGATGGCCGTGCCAGTCCCCAAATCTGGGGTATGGATGGGGTGCAGGGTCATGGGCACTATGTGCCGAGTGGGGGGGGGCACCAGGGTACCAGGGCACCAGGGGGATAACATCCAGCACATGGACAGTCAGGGTGGGGGGGGTCACTGGATCTCCAGGGAGCACCCATCATGGATGGACTGAGCAGGTCACACAGTGGTATATACTGGACGACCCTCCCAGAAGCTGTCTAAGTACTCTTAGGCCAGCCCTTCACTGGTCTAAGGGACTTGGCACGTAGTTCCTGGGGAGGTCTTTGAAATTCCGGATCTGAGGGCTGCCGCAAGCCCCCTATCATCATGCTGTAGCCACTTTCTTGGTGCAAGGCGGGCACTGGCACACTTTGGCACAGGCAGCCTGCTGGGTGACACAGGCTGCCTTTGAAAATAACACTTGGCTCAGCCTTTGGTGCAAGGTGCCTCTTGAGTCAGACCTGTTTGACGCAAGCACCTTGAGTCAGTCTAAGGCCTTTGAAAATCCGGCCCTCTATATTTAGTCCCCAGTGTATGATATATTTTCTACAGATTTCTATGTAGTATGGTAACACAGCTTTTTGCTTCATATTCCAGTTTCCCAATGTTTTCAAAAAAACCTTGCTTCCATCTATTTGCAAATAAACTCAAAAGTGTTTCTTTTTTAACTAGTATCAGAACAATATTTGTATATAAAATATATACTAATAAAGAAGACAACAGGTTGCAACAAATTCAGTGCACCTTCTTTAATTGGTCTGCGTGTGTGTTCGTTTAATTGGGTTTAACCTAGTACCCCATAAAAGTTTAAAAAAAAAGACTTAAAAGCTTTGGCTGAAACATCATAGGTAGTGGAAAAATATAAGAAATATGCAAAAAGATAGGTACTACAAAGGTTTTTAAAAGGTAAATCCTTTTTTCTTTTGTCATGTCCCAATCTTTTCATTTTGTCACTTTCTCTTGCGCTATTCTCTTCCTAGTTTTTAATATTCCACTTATCTCCAAATATTACTCCTAGTATTTTTATTTCTCCCTGAACTAACTCTAATTCACCTTCCGGACTTCTACCTACCTTCCCCAAAGGAATACCTTACTTTTCCCTCTGTTTACTCCTATACCTGTATAGTCATTAAAGTTTTGGATTAATTTAAGCATATATTCTCCTGATTGTTGATACTTAACTGTTACTACACAGTGATCTGCATATGCACAGATTTTGGGAGTGTTTCCGCTACAAATAATATTTTTCAATGTGTTTTTCTTCTTCAATAGCTCTTAGAACAGGATCCAGACATAGTATATATATATAGTAAAGGACTTAGGGGGCATCCTTGTCAAACCCCATTCAATATATAAGTTGGTATTTCTAAAAAGCATTAATCATAGGGCATACTTGTGCCTCTAATTATAGTGTTTTAATTAATTTAATACACTGCACTGGTATATTATATTCTTCTAAAACATCCCACATGTATTTATGTTGTATAGTATTGAAAGCTGTTTTTTTGATGTTTAGCATAGAAATATCCTTCTACCCTACTTTCTTGCACTTCATTCATTAATTCTCTTACATAAATTAAGTTCTGCCTAATATCTCAACCAGGAATGGCACAAGTCTGTGTCTGCAATATTAGAAGGTCTGCAAAAGCTGATAAACTTTTATTAATTATTTTTGCTAGAATTTTATAATCTGATGTCAAGAGGCGTATAGGTCTCCAGTGTTTTATATATTTTTTATCCCCTTTTTTGTGAAGAAAAACTATCACACCTTGTTTCATACTATCTGCCATTTTTCCAGTTTGAAAGATTTCATTAAAGACCATAGTTAAGGCCTTAATAGTCACTTTTTCATATTTTTTATAAAAATAATTGAGTATACCCTCTATACCTGGTGCTGTGTTAATAGTTAAAGATTTAATTGCATCTTTTACTTCATTTTCTGAAATATTCGCTTCTAAAGCTATAGCTTCTTTCTCTTCTAGTTTAGGCACATTACCATTTCTAAGAAATTCCTTTCTTTTAGTTCCTTGTTCTTTTTGGTATTTTTGTTTTTTATAACCTTGCACTATCTGTTTTATCTGCTTTATATCTGTTTGTATGACACCTTCCTGATCCCTTAATTCAAACATTATTCTATTATTTACTCTTTCTTTACTGCTATCTAATGAATTTGTATGACATTTAAACCATTGTGTACCACTTTTCTTTGTCATTGTCAAAGATTTAACTTGATTATACTGAACTTTCTGCATTCCTGCTTACATTTCTGCTATTTGTTCTGATTCATCCATTTTAGTTTTTACTTGCCTTGTTAATAATTTGTATAAACTTGCCCTTAGGTTTAAATATTTGTATATTTTGTCATTTCCTGCCTTTGTGAATATTCTAACATTAGTTGTTTTAAATCATATTGTGTATCTTCCTACCATTCTGTTGCTGCATCATATAAATCTATAACTGTTTGCCTAGCTCTACATAACTCTAATATTTTTTCATTATAGTATGGGTCCTGCAGTCTTTCTGTGTTCATTTTCCAGTATCCTTTATGAAACTTCATATGTTTTCCTTAGTTTATCCTAATTTGAACCCCTAGATGGTCTGATGTTTCTATAGGAACTGTTCTGATATCTTGTATTTTTACTTTTCTTTTAACCATCCAAAAATCTATTCTAGTTGATAGTTTACCTCTATAATATGTGTGTTCTGGCTCCGTCCCTATTATTTTATAAGCATCCTCTAACCCCCCCCCTTCCTTAAAATATTTTTTAACCTATGTGTGTCACAAAAAATGCTCTTTGTTTGTCTCCCCCAATCCTTCCCTGTGAGCCCACAATTAAAATCTCCTCCCCAATGTACTAATTTGGATGAGTGTACATATGGTTCAATCAAACCCATAATTTTACTCCTTTCTGATTTGAGTTGTGGATTATATATGTCAATATTCCTTATATCTATGTTTTAAGATCCACCCACTATAAAAACCCTACCAGGAACTAAATCTATCACCTTTATAACTTTAATTTCTTGTGACATAAATCCAATCCCCACTCCTGAACACTTTTCCTCTCCTATTGACCACAAAGATGGCCTCTATCTCCATTCTTTTTGCACCTGTTTTATTTCATCCAAGGTGTAAAAACGTGTATCCTGAAACATTACTACATCATTCCTAAGTTCACTTAAAATATTAATGGTAATGGTTCTTTTCTTTTTGTCCTTTATACTATTAACATTGCATGAGACACATGCCAATGAACTCATGTGCGTCAAAGGATTTTTTGTTTTTCTCTATCCTTTAACTGTACCCTAACCATCCTTTGCTTTCTTTTTCCTTCTGCTGAATCTTCTAGGTCAGATATTTCTATATGTGATGATCCAGAAACATCTTCTATATCTCCACAGTCTTTATTTTGAAATAAGGCATATTTATTTTTAAGTTCAATGCCTTCTCTATCTTTTTCTACTTGTAATTCTTTCTGTGGTTTTGAGTGTAGATTTTTCCTGGACCTTGTAACCATTTTAAACTCTGACTGTCTTTTTAACTTTTCTGGTATTTTGTCTTTTTTCTTTCCCTCCTTCCCTTCCTGCTTTTCTTCTACCACTTCTTTTTGACTTTATGTTTCTCCTGCCTTCTAAGGATTATGGAAAGGCCTTTCTTTATTTCTTGCTTCCTATATTATAGCATCTTCTTTCCCTTTTGTTTTCTGGGCTACTGCTAGATAAACATTTAGTTTCTCCTGTGTCTTAACTATTATGTGCTGCCCAAGGACAGTTCTGAAAAAAGGCCCATCTTCTTCACAAGACTACATTTTATCTTGTTTTTGCAGTCTGCTCCATAATGTCAAATAAGACCACATAAACCATATTTCACGTGCTAGCATACACTGCTTAAATTACCCTTATCACCACACCGGTAACAGGCTTTTAGTTGGCCTGCATAAAAGACCACTCTTCTTTCTCTGCCTAAATAAAAGCAGTTTGATAAATGCTATATTTCTCCATCTTGCTATTTCAGCATTATTGTAAATTTCCACCCCGTCCATATGCATTCTTCATCTAATATAGGTTCGGGGGCATGTACTACACATTGTTATTTTAGCCAGAAATTTATATCAGAGACATTTACACCTCATTTCTAAAGAGAACTCACAATCTTGAAAGTAGGTTTGGTTAAAGGTATTGCAAAAACTGATTCCATTGAGGTGTGGTTTTAATTGATGAAATAATTTCAAAATCGATCAGGCCTCCTGGATGCTTAAAACTAATATCATATTTGGAACTGTCAGGCACATGTATAAGTGCATAAATCTCATATGGATAACATTTCATTGATTCTTTTAGTAAGTTTCTTCCAATGTAAATTCTGTCTGGTGCATCTGCTGTAGCTCCTTTGGATTTTAAACGTACCACATTTCTTCATTTGCTCTTGGGAGAATAATTTCTCTTGTATTCCTTGTCCAGGCATTTCTTTTCCATCTTTCATCCCCACTTTGTTCTTTCTCTGTTTGTTTGGTTTATTGTTCAACCTCCATTGAGGTCTCTGCAATATCATTTTCTAATTGTTCTTCTAAATCTTAGTATCATCTGCATTTTCAGACCCAGTTACTGACTCTTTCTTTGTTTCTGCCTCAGGTTTCTTCAGAAAAAAACAGGCCTGTTCGGGTCCCACCCTCATCCATCATCCTTTTGTTTCCATCCAGCATTTTTGACAGCTGTAACAACCCATTCTGGTGTGTCTGTGGGTACAGATGTATTTTCTTTCTCTAAAGGCTGCTGCTGATTATTTTCCTGGGGGCAACCTTCAAAACTTTCAAGATTTCTTGTTTTTCCTTTTAAACCATTTTTACCTTTTTTTTTTTGTATTTCCAGATGTTGCCTGTCCTAGGCCACGTCTTTTTTAACTTTCAGTGCAACTTTTTTCCCTTTTGGCCTTTCAGTTGCATCAGATGCCTTCCTTGTTATTGCTACATCATCACTTTTCTGCCTTTCAAGACAGGCTACCTCTGTATTACTGTCCTCCATGTTTCTTTGTTCTAAGTCTTTTATTAGCAGCTTTTTTTGTTTTTCAAAACTCCTTCCTCTTTTTCTATTTCTTTTAATAGTAAAAGTTTTTCTGACTCACAGTTTGTTTTTTTCCTTTCATTCTCTGCTGGCAAAACAATCTTCCATTCATTTTCTGTTTGGTTCACATATTGCATTCCTTGCTCTTGTTCATTTTCCTTTCCGGTTTCCTCCTCCTTCTCCTCCCATTTTTCTGCAGTCTCTTTCAGTATTGAGGAAGAGGAGGAGGCCATCTCCCCTGCCATATCAGCACTTCCTCCTCCTCCTGCATCCAGCTCCAAAATGGGTCCCTCCATCCCATCCACAAGAAGTAACAAAACTCCTGCAGGCAGAGTAGGGGAATTTCCCTGGTGTCCTGGACAAATTTCCCCCATTCACTAAAAATGCCACCAACAGCTTAATCTGGTTCTGTAGGTCAGTCTTCATCTGTACACATACTCCCCTTCCCTTGCCCCGTGGTCGCACCCAGAAACAAGCCACGGCTTAGTGTGCCTCACCCGGTCACAAACTTTTATTTGATGCATCCATGACCTGGTCCATTTCTATTATCAGCAGGGTGAATATGTCTTCATGGCATCAGGGTCCATGCTTTCATCGCCTCCATCACCATGCTGTTGCAGGATGCAGGCCTGTGAGCCTAGGGGCTCGGTGATCCAAGGTGAGTGTACAGATTCAGCTGTGAAAAGTTAATATTTTTGTTCTGTGATGCTAGCATAGGCTCTTCAGGTTGGCTGTTTGCTGAATAAAGCTGCCAGTGTTGGATAATTGAAGGATTTTGAGGAGATGGATGCTGGTGCTCAGAGACTAAGCATCCATTTTCTTTCAGTGCTAAGCCATGCCCCCATGCGTCCTGTTTTTGACTCAGCTTGCATCATTTTTGCTCCGTCTCACTCGTGCATCACATCTTTGCCTCAACTTCTCTCATGTTTGCTCCATCTCACTCATGTCTTTTGTTTTTGATTCAATTTGTGTCATTCTCAGCTTGCATCATTCTCACCCTATATGCAATATTTTTGATGCACTGGTCTTCTTGCATGATTTTTGTGGACTTTGAACAGAAAAGCATTTTCTTGCAAAATATGGTGCACAGTAGATGGTACACGTGGATTTGATGCCATGTGGTTGTTTGATGCACCTTGCATCAGTCAAAGGGCCCTTTGAAAATCTTGTCCACTATATATAGGGGATATATGATGTGCTTCTATGATGTTTATTTCTGTGACATACCCAGTTAATAACATAAATGAAATGGCATATTGTACTTGCAAGATAAAATATGTATCTAGCTAGCTAGGATTCAGTGGATGAGACTGCATTTTTATCTTTGATAATAAATGCTAATGTATATTGTATAAAGCAGGTTACTTGATTTAATGGGTAGGTGCTAAACTGATAGGTACTGCAGTATGGTTGTTGTACTGATCAGCTATTCTCATTAATCATTCATAGATGTCACCTATGGAACTATATATGCTATGTTGCAGTACGTAGGTTTGGAACTGTACTACTGTGCAGCATGCAGCTTTAGACATGGCTAGTACAGTCTCTAGTTTTCAATTTGGATTGCTTGGCCTCAGACCACAGATATTCAGATTTATAAATCCAGTCAGACCACAATTTTTTTTTTGACTTAAAGAGCTGCTAATGCCTAGAACTGTGTGGAATGGGAAAATTCTGAATTTGTGGAATTTCAACAAAATTTTGCAAAGTTCTGTGAACGTCACAGAATTTCATCAGAATTTCACAGAATTTTTAAATTTAGTGATTTGGTTAGAACTCAACAACTGTTCAAGCTAGAGCTCTGAAGTTTAGACTATGTACTGTATGGGATGATGGTCACAAACATACCAAATACTTTGTAATTTGGTGGGATAGTCTCAAATTATAGGTGCTCAAATGTTGTCATTTTATTGTTTGTGTGAAATTTCATGAACATTTTTATCTGCATATACCTTAACTATATATTGGGTCAGGGATCTTAAATTTGGCTTGATTTCTTGATGATAGCTGCTCTGACAATGTGCCAGATTTCATGACAATACGATGTATCATCTCAAAATTATATGTGCTCAAAATCAGTCATATTATTTTTTTCAGGAAATTTCATGAAAATATATCCTCTACATATAACTCAGGCACCTTTGGAGCTAGACATGTGTAAATTAATGTGGAAAACCTTTTTGTAATACTTATAGAATGATCTACATCTGGAGAGAATTAGATAAGAGATTTTTAAGTTACAGGGGTTCAGAACTTTACTATGTAAATATTTGCAAAACTTTCTGAAAACTATCAAAAATGTGAATGTTTGTAACTTCTCTTCTCTCCTGCATTCATAGAGTTAATATTTTACATGCATATCCATAGTCCATGTATCCTGGTGTCTAACACAACTGGATAAATTGGTTAAGCAGTTTAATTTTGAATAACAAAAATGACTAGTAACATTTTCTCACATGTTTATGATAGCATATTCTGTAGATGAAGCATCCAGAATTTTTTTGTGGAATTTAACATTAACAGTGCACATATCACTACTTCTTTTGATAAGCTGGGCTGAGCTTTTTGCAGCCCTGCTGTTCCTCACTGGGTGACTATCCCTCTCTTTGGCATAGCCAGATTGACTAAGTAGAACTACTGGTCCCATTTAAAGCTAGTGGGCTGCACCAGTCGCAGGCTGGGGACAGGTGGGGAGTTCTGGGTGGACTGACATGGCTGGGTGATGTGTGGAGGGCCACTAGATTACCAGGGAATTGGAGTTCTTATGTTATTTTATACTGATCGGGGGGGCTGCTAGACTACCAGGGCTTTGGAGGTATTAATATATTTTATACTGATCGGGGGGGCCACTAGACTACCAGGGAATTGGAGTTCTTATGTTATTTTATACTGATCAGGGGAGCTGCTAGACTACCAGGGCATTGGAGGTATTAATATGTTTTATACTGATTGGGGGGCCACTAGACTACCAGGGAATTGGAGTTCTTATGTTATTATATACTGATTGGGGGTAGCACTAGACTACCAGGGCATTGGAGATATTAATTTATGGTATACTGATCAGGGGGGTGTTAGACTACCGGGGCATTGGAGATATGTATTTATTTTATGCTGATCGTGGGGGCCACTAGACTACCAGGGATGGGTGGTGACTTGGGGGTCAGGGCAAGGGTGGGGGGATGGCAGCACCACCCTTCAGGGCAACTACCTACAGGTGCTTTGGGGGCAGGGGGTGGGCAGCCCTGCTGGGCACCCTTGTGGCAAGCTGGGCAGGGGTGACAGTTGCAAACTGCAGAACGACTTAGTGATATGCTCGCCAGGTGCGCCCACATTTTGGTGTACTCGCCACATGTCGCAAGTTGCAGGACTTAGCTGAGGAGACCCTGCCCCTTCTAGAATAGGGTGCAGGGTCACTGTCATAGTTGTGGTGGTACAAGTTGCATTCAGCAGCAACTTGCACCACCCTTCTAGAATGGGGCCCCATGACCTCAGGTAGGGAGAAAGCAGCAACAATAGATAAACTCTTCTGAAACAAATATCCTATTTTCATTCAACTAACCTCAATAATAAATAATTGGATGGAGAAATATAAAACTAATGTGAAACATAAGCTGGACAGTATCTAAATATTATATAGTATATAGTAGAGTGTTGTTCTGTATAGAATTCCATCCCTTTCAAAATGCTGTTGTACGACAGATCAATGGTCATGGAATGTGATTGTACCCTAGTGTGGTACAACAGCATGCTGAAACCTTTAGAGACAGCATGAGCCAGTTTTATTTTGAAAGTGAAAGAACTGACATGCACACATTTCACACAGTACTATACACTATAAAAAATACAGGATGAGCAACTTTATGCAGCACAACCAGTGTGGTCTGCCACCTCGGGGTTTTGATTCCATTGGACCTCTCCAAACTTCACTCTCAAGGTCAGATGGAATCAGGACCCCTCTGTCGCAGAACACACTGATTGTGCATAGTTGTCCATCGAGTATTCTCTATGTTTTGTTAAAGTTCTCTGGAAGGCATCAGCTGCACTTTACACAAAGACTTATAGGTTTTTAATGCCTACTCCACAGCATAAGTCTTACTATGGAAGGATTTCTAACTTATTTTCAGCTGGATTTATAGGAGCATCTGGATAAATGTATAGAGGCTTGTTAGCCTTGCACCTCAAATGATTTCTACTAATGCTGCTATTTATGTAATAAAAATAGGTTTATATTTCTTAGAGAATCATGAAACCATGGAACTTATTGTCCACAAATGTAGTGATCAGCAGTACTAAGGAAATGTTTAAAAACAGACTGGATGTTTTTAGTCAGACTAACCCCAAAATAAGTTATTATGGGTGAATGATGGGATCATACTTTCTTCAGCTCCCATTCTTTCCTTAGTAATGATCCTCACTAATGTACTTTACCTGAACCCAGAATGATGTTTACATTATGTGTGTTTTATTTATTAATTGAAAAAGTCAATAAAAGTTTGGATTGCTATGATTTGTTTGATCTCCAAAAGGGAGTTAATTTGAATGTGTACATTTTTAAAATGTGTGTTATAAACCAGACATGTATTGACTTGACATTTGTCATTATTTGTGAGGGTGCAGGACCTTCACGCTGTAACTCAAGTATGGTTATGGTCCAGCCGACTCAGCCATGAAGATAAATATTTCTGAGTCAGCCCCATTATGTACCTCCCACTTATATGTAAAACTAAATTTAAACAACTATAGAAGAACAAAACATTGAACTTTAAAAAAAGATAATAGACAATTAAGCTTAGATTTGATAGATGTTTAGTATTTCTATTTATTTTCTTTTATGTGGAAACTATATCAGTGTATCATACAGTTGCTCTGCTCATACTGTTTAATTATTTTCTGGTCATAATCCTCGGTTTGTGACATCATAATCATTAGATCTGTGCGAATATCTTTTTTCGAATATTCGGCATTACATGCTCCTTCTTTGAAGTGCTCAGTCAGGCTGCCGGCTATAGAGATGAGTGGAGGGCTGTGCCGGTAGCCCGTTCGGGGTCCTCGGGGGTGCAGGGGTGTGTCAATTAAAGTTTGGATTGCTATGATTTGTCTGATCTCCAAAAAGGAGTTAATTTGAATGTGTACATTTTTCAGCCCCATTATGTACCTCCCACTTATAAACACGTAAAACTAAATTTAAACAACTATAGAAGAACAAAACATTGAACTTTAAAAAAATATAATAGAAAATTAAGCTTAACTTTGATAGATGTTCACTATTTCTGTTTCTTTTCTTTTATGTGGAAACTATATCAGTGTGTCATACAGTTGCTCTGTTCATACTGTTTAAATATTTTCTGGTCATAATCCTCGGTTTGTGACATCATAATTATTAGGGCTGTGCGAATACCTTTTTTCAAATATTTGGCCGAATATTCAGTATTCGGGGCCAGAATATTCAGTATTCAGCATTTGTGGCTAGGAGGGAGGTTGATTGAAATGTAAAAAAAAGGCCCTCCTTTCCTGGTCTACAGTAGAACAAAAAAATATAATCCCTGGTGTCTAGTGGTCCCACACCTCCTGCTGATCACCAGCCCAAACTGAAGAATCACCTCCCAGAGATTGCCATGAATTTCCAATCTCATTGTTTAAAAATAAAAAAGTCCTGTCTCCTGGTGTCCAGTGGACCCCCCACCCTCACACCCTGCCAACAAATATAATCCATGTTGTCTAGTGACCCCCCCAGAATTTCCATCAATTTTACAGTCCCCATTGTCTACAAATAAAAAAAATCCTCTCTCCCTGGTGTCAGTGGACCCCCTCACACCCTGCCAACAAATATATTCCCTGGTGCCTAGTGGTCCCACCCCTCGGCTGATTACTGGCCCAAACTTAAGAATCCCCGATGAGATTTCCATCAATTTCACAGTCCCGTTGTCTACAAATAAAAAAATTTCTGTCTCCCGTGTCCAGTGGACCCCCCCACCTTCACCCTGCCAACAAATATAATCCCTTGGTGTCTAGTGTCTCACCCCCCATTGATTATCGCCCAAACTTAAGAAATCTTCTCTGAGATTTCAGCAATTCCTCAGTCCCCATTGTTCAAGAAAATGTCCTGTCTCCCGGTGTCCCAGTGACTCTCATTCACTCCCGCCATCAGATAATCTCAGTGCACACCCTCCAGCCTCAGCACCTCGAAGCGGCCACCGGCAGCCTTCATCTTCACAGTCGTGTAGTTCGACTGAGCACTTCAATGAATGAGCGTGTTACGCGGCTCCTTCTTGAAGTGCTCAGTTGGGCTGCCAGCTGTAGAGATGAGTGGAGGGCTGTGCCAGTAGCCCACCAGGGTCCTGGGGTGCAGGGGTGTGCACACTGAAATTTTTCTGATGGCAGGATGGGAGGTCCAATGGACACCAGGGAGACAGGAATTTTTTTTTATATTTGTAGACAACGGGGACCGGGAAATTAATGGAAATCTCGGTGGGGGGGGTTCTTAAGTTCGGTCCGGTAATCAATGGGAGGGTGTGGACCACTAGATACCAGGGATTATATTTGTTGGCAGGGTGTGAAGGTGGGGTGGTCTACTGGACACCAGGAGATAGGAATTTTTTTTTATTTGTAAACTATAGGACCAGAAATTGATGGCAATCTTTGGTGGGTGGGGGATTCTTAGGTTTGGGTCGGTGATCAGCCGGGGTGGGACCATAGGTGCCGGAACGGGGACCACTTGTGCCATGGCCTACCACTTTCTTAAGTGGCCCTATCAGTTTTCACAGTCACGTTAATATATTTAATAGGGAGAATTTACCTCTTACATCTTTGGCCCTACCACTTTTCAAACTGTTCTGGCACCAATGGGTGGGACCACTAGACACCAGGGATTATATTTGTTGTACTACTGTTGGCCGGGGGCAAAAGGCTTTATTTTTCATCTTAGGCAATCCTGGAGAATGAATACCAAATACCACTCAAATAGTGGGATATTCGTATCGGGTCCGAATATTCTGATAGCCCATTATTCGTGGTATTTGGAAAATTAGATTGGGGATGCGAGTCCTAATAATTATTTCCACAACAATACACTGTGATGCTACAAACAAGATTTTGTCTTCAGCAAAGGAATAAGCATCACTAGCAGATGAACTAGACTTGTCAGGATCTGTTTTCATGCACAGTACACAGTAGTGAAGAATGAATGGAAAAGAAATGCTGACAGTATATAAAATATAAGCTGAGTTGTCTCTTAATAATATGTTTTTGAAAGTGTTTTTAAATTAAACAAACTCACTTTAAGAAGATATTATGATTAGCTAGCCAAGTAGAGTAGCTCTATGTATTTTACTTGCTACTCTGGAGACATGGAACTGGAAATAGTGGGTTTGGAAATGGACACAGGCTGAAGCAGGCTGGCCAGAGAAGCAGCACTAAGTGTCCAAAGGGATGGCTCTACTCCTTTAGGGAGGGAGGACTCTGTCCTCTGTGGAGGTCTGACACCAGATGCCAATATATACCTGCGTGTCACTGCATACATGCACATCACATCATTGCATACTAGCATGCCCCAGGGAGACAATAATGGAGAACTTCACCATTCAACAGTATGGTGATTGATCCACCAAAAGCCCAGCACCCCAGGCAAAGAACCCACCTCCTGATCAAATTCAGTACTTTTGTACTGCCTGTGGACCTCACCATGGGGAGCAATCCATGGAGGAACAAAGGTTGCTGAGTTATGCCTGGAGATGGTGGGTGATGAGGATGAATGGGTCATTCAGATGGGGCTGACCAGCAATCAGAAGGCATAAACAAAGGATTGGGAAAAATATATTATGGACCTGAACAAGGAGATGTTCACTGCTGATGAAACTTCAGACTTGAATCAAGAGGAGAATGTTGCTGCAATGACAGAAACTGCTGAGTGTTCAGGAAAGCTAAGAGAGAAGGAGAATGAGAAAGGATCTGGATGAGCTGTACCTGTAGGAAATAACAAAGGAGGTATAAATCAAAGCCAGTGTCCCTACTACTGAGGCAGATGCTTCTCCAGTTCTTGAAGGGAATCTAAGCTACGGCCTTGAGTATCTGAGTACCTAAGGTAGTATCTCTATCCATTAAGCTGAAGAAAATCAGACCAATATGGGAGGTTAAAGGGCTGCCTTGATATTAACATTTGCATTTTTATGAATTACTAATAAAGATCACTTTTGCTGTTAGAGGTACTCAGCATCACATTCGGTTTCTACAGAGAAGGTGGCAGACAGATGTAATATGGGCTGTGTGAAATTTGAATTCCACCAGTAGAAGTCTTATAAAATACGGATTACTTCCACAAAATTCCACAAAAAGGAGGACAATTTCATGAAATTCCACCTTAAACTGCAGAATTTTGGCATGTACAGTATTGCTGAATAATATGATGAACTGCAGAAAATATTTCCAGAGAACTGATTGCCTTTATCTTTTACATAGTAAGTAAAAAGCTGGTGTAACTGGGACTCTGAGACCACAACTGGGAAGTGGAGATGTTGGTGTAACTTGGAAGAGAAACTGAATAACTGGGAGGTGAACCTGTTGCAACTGTTACTGGTGAAATTGGAGTAGAAACTGGAGTAACTGGGATGAGACAGATATAATAAGCAATGGTGAAATATGTGTAATTTTGGGAATACTGTGGGATGCACTAACAGAACTGCGACGAGAAACAATTTCAGCTAGGAGGAGACACTGCCAGGGTACAAAATTCCTATACTTTAGGTGCCCCAAGGTAAGCACTTTTGTCTAAAGACATCTGCAGCCCCTCAGTGTCTGCCACTGGTGCAACTGAGGCATTAGTGGTACTGTATCTTCATTTCTTTCTCCTGTACTCCTACCTTTTTTTCATCTCTCCAGCCCGCCATCTCCCCAAGTGCCTGTGCCATCTGTGAAGGTGCAACATTAGCATTGCATGACTAAGTTCATCAGAGCATTTACTCTTAGGTGCAGTGGAGAAACCCTGACCAGGAAGGAGCAATGTGGTGGAGAGCTTGTCATGCGACCACAATGTCTGTGCACTGAGAATCATGCCGACTCAGTCACGCAGCTGGTGTCACATAAGAGGTTTTATTTATTTTATTGAGAATCTAGGATTAAAACCTTTGAGAACAGGCTCATTTCATAGTTTCTACATCATGGTAAACAACAAAAGACAAATACAATATTACAATATATACAGGATTCAGAGTGAGCCAAGAGTTGGTGAAGGGCCTAAAGTGTAGGCATTAAACAAAAAGTGGTAATAGGGCAGTAAACATTAAAGTAATAGGAAGGCACCATAGAATTACTAGAAACAGACAAAGCTTAAGGAAAAAGGGTTGATGTGGAGGGTATGAACCAGGAGGTGATTAGTCCAGACAGAGGAGCAGGAGAGGGAGGACAGGATGCTGGAGGGAGAATACAACTAAAGTCAGCCCAGGGGGTGGGCCACGTCATGTGAGATGTCAGGAGCCTGGCATAGTGGTGGGTCCAAGCAAGTGCTAAATTGCCAGTATATGGGATTAACTAGTGGTGCAAGATGTTAAGGGATAGGGAGGGAACCAAAGGAAGTGCTAAGTTGCAGATACAGGGGATTAACTAGCAGTACATGACATTCAAGGATGGGGAGGGAGCCCAAGGTAGGGGGCCAGGAGAGATTCAAGAGGTGAGGAGGTGAGAGCAGGCAGTGGGTCATGGCAGGAGGGAGGGGGGTGGAGTGAGGTGGTGAGGAAGAAGAAAGGATTCAGGAAGGGGAGAAGAAAAAGAGGATGTGGGAAGGTCAAGGAAGGGATGGGGAGGAGTAGGAGATGGAGGGGGAGGAGGGGCTGGGTGAGGCAGGGCTATAGGCGGGTGGTACAGGGCCCTATTGATAACAGCTGCAGACAGCATTAGCAGCCAGGTGAGCTCTTATGTCATGTTTAAAGGGTCCTAGCATTAAGTTAGAAGTGATACTAGGTGGCAGGTTATTAATCCATTTAGGCATGCGGTGGGCAAATGCTCTTTATTCTGCTAGGTACAGCATCTGGGGACCTTGAGGACACTGCTCCAGAAGCTTCTAGTGGGGCAAGCACTTTCATAGGGGTGAGGAGCATCTGGTGCTCTCACTAGGCATTAGATCACAGTTAGGAGTGGAGGCATTAATTGGCTTCTGCTGGCACTGATCCTTCCCCATTGATTGTTGCTGGTGTGTGCTATTCAGCCCATCAAAACATGTTGGGGTGGGGAGTTGAACTGGTTGTCGGAGCAGCAGGCAATACACAGAAAAACATCTCTTTAAGGGCTTAAAATCAGTACTCACAAACAATCCTATTAATGGCTACTGATATGGTGTTTTAGGGACCCTCTGCTGAGCTGTATAATATATAGTTAAAAGCTCTTTTAAGGACTTGGGTAAATAATTATAAGGACCTACTGTATCAGGGCAAGCAAGCATCAAATTCATTTTAAAAAGCCCTTTGCAGGGCTCAGGAGCTAACAAAAGACCTTTTAAGGACTAGAGGCATGAAGGCAGGAAGGAGAAAAATTATAAAAAAAAAAACGTTTCAGGGATTAGGGAATGCAGGCTGCTATTACATCCATTTTTAGGGTTTGCAGGCTAGTGATGCTTTAAAGAACAGAGTGAATGCAGGCAGGAAGGAGAAAAATCACTATAAAAGATAAAATAAAAAACTTTACTGGGCTTGTGAGCTAAGGTCTTATTAAGAAATGCAGGCTGGCATTAAAGTCCTCATCAGGTTCAAGTGGCTATTAAGTTCTTTTAAGGTCTAAGAGCACACAGACTGGCCAGATTTGCCACTTCATCATTTGTGCCTCTTACTTCATGCAAGACTGCTGTCTCTACCATTCCCTGCCTTGGCTTCCTCCTCAAGCCTGACACTTCTATTTACTGGTCCTGACCATTGGGGATGCCACCTTCTGCCCATCATACTCCCCTCTATCTCATCTAGTCTGCCCAAGACTCATAACTGCATTCTCTGCCACTCATCCCACCTCAACTCATCCATCCACATATTATCACCAGGATGGGTCAAAGGGCCTTCTCCATTGCTGTGCCCTCCCTCTGGAATGACCTCCCTCTGCCCCCACTGCATTCCACCCCCACTAAATTTACATACCCCTAAAACCCACTTCCTGTCTCTCCATGACCTGTTCCTGTCCCCAGGCTCCTGGCTCACCTGCTCAATCTGTCTAGGCTCCATTGCCCCTGCCATCTCCTTCTTCTTGTACCTAGGGACTAGCTTGCTGGCCAGCACCCACACAGGAGTCAGCTGCTTGCTACCTGCAAATTGTAAATAAACCCATAAATTATAATTTGTAAGTAGTATGTATATTTTCTGTCAAGTACTACTCATTATCTGTCAATGTTAACTCTGAGCTTCAGCTATTGCTGCCAAACACTGTGTAGCTACTAGATCTATGCTGTCTGCTGTTTGTTACTGTAGAACACTGTGTATTTACCTGTCCTTACTGTGACCTTTCTGTATGTGACAATTTCTGACCTGGGCCATGTCTGAAAAAGGTCTTTGGATCAGTGTACCAACCCAGTTAACAAAGTAATAAATGAATAAATAAATACATTTAAAGTAAAAATTGCTTTTAAGAGCTTGACGATAAATGCTTCTTTTTAATGATATTTGGTGCATTCTGACAGGATATAGTTGTTCAAAAAAAGTCCTTTTGAGGCAAATAATTATTTTAAAAATGCCACTTTCCACAACTACCTGGTCTCCATGGAGGGTGGTCATTGCAGGTAGGAGTACAGGGGATTGTGCGTGCCTTGTGAGTTCCTGAAGGAGGCAGGTGTGAGAGACAGGAAAGAATTATAAAGAGAAAGTTAAAAAAGCAGTGGCCTATGTAAACCTCAGAATATCCTGCAAACTGTGGATTCCTCTTTCATCGTTCAGGCAATAGCTTATGTTTTAGTCACTATTGCTGCTTCAGTTGCATTCACCTCCATAAGTACCCAACATCTCCTGAGTCCAGCATTAGTGCTGTCACAGCTTTCACAGACTTGCCTGAATTATTTTTGTGCTTGACATAGAAATTACTGCCTTTTGGTTTAGCGTTACATCCTGTCCCATAAAAAACTAACAATACTGATGCTGGCCCCAGCTGATTAAGCACCCCCAATTGTGGGAACATTTGACACTAGAGAAGGTGCCAGCACCACCTCCATGCCCATCACCACTACTGCTTGATGCTGAACACATCTTTTTCCCACATTTCTGCCACCACAAGAACCATTTTCTCTCATCGCATACCTCTCAACCTCCCTCATCACAAATCAGGGATAAGACTTAAAATGATCAGGGACAAATGACCAAAATCAGGGACACATCTGAAAAGATAGTAATACTAGTTCCAGAAGTTGTGTACAACATGCTTCTTAGCATGACTAGCATTTTCTTAATGAGAACTAGACTGTAACACTAATGGCAGGCATTATTTTGTGATTCAAATCCCTAGTCTTTGGTGACAAAAATGCCAAACTTAGGATGGACAGAATACATTTCTGAGGTAAAATCAGGGACATACCTGAAAATTAGGGACAGTTAAGAGGTATGCTCATCACCCACCAGTGTGCAAACAAATAAGTATCTCAGAACATCTAAAATCAATAAGCTAACAATTATATGGCAGAAAAACACTGAAAACATCATCAGAGATTTCACAGAAAATTGTCACAAATAAGAAATGCCACAAAGTGCTTTGAAATATATATTTTTGATTTACAAAAGTATGTTACAAAGAGCTTCAAATCATTCTTCTTCAATACTGCTGTTAAACTGTCGAGCAGAGGTTATACTGTAAAGGGCAATTGAGATTGAGCGACTCAGATATGAGCAACCTGCCTCAGCACCTGGAATGTGCTCAGCATCCAGGGTGAGTCTGCAGGCTTTGTTGAGCGCAGTCTGAACCCTCTTGAATGCTGTATCTGTTGCAGCCCTGTACACCACTAGTCCATAGTCAATAGCAGATATAATTGAACTGTGGACTGAGAAGTGGAGGGCCCCGGGAGAGAGGTATTGCCTGTGCCTGTACAGGAACCAATCTTGGTAATGACTGTCTTGAGTAGAGAGTCAATATGGTGAGCAAACATGAGGGTATCATTTATTGTGACCCTCAGATACTTGAAGAAGTGAACTTGTTCCAGCGACTCACTGCATGAGTTGGAGATGATGAGGGGGTGGTGATTATTTTAGTTGTGGGGGCTGGACATAAGCATGGCCTTGGTCTTCTTGTAGTTTAGTAGCAAGCTGGATTAGCTTGCTGCAATGGTTCTTGGCTGTTCTGTAGCACTGGTAGTCATGCTTGCTACCTGTGTTTCTGGCCTTCTCCCAGAGTATGTCCTTTTCTTTCAGGTGGAAGAGGAGCTCCCCATCAATCCAGCCATTTGCCTGTCCCCAAATTTTTCTTTTCCTGAGTGGGGCATAGATGTCACAAATGGAGCTAAAGCCCTTAATGAAGTAACTGAGGTCCTGATCAAGGGTAGGAGCCTAATCAAAAAAATATCAGGTGACAGCATTGCTTGCGGAACTTTTTGGGTGTTCCATGAAAAATGTTAACAAATGTCGTACTTTTAGGATATACCGTGGAATTTTTGATGAAGTTATAGTAAATTACAGTTTTGAATTATACCATATAAAATTTAACTTTGAACAAGAGGGAGAGTATCACTAAAGAAAGAGACAAGAACGGTAAGAAACAGTGCTTTGCAAATTCAATTCTTGACTAAATTAAGGAAATCACATGACTACATACCTTGCAGAATACATTTTCTGCGAATTACACTTCTGGCGGTGTTTTTTTCTGTAATAAATATTTTCCACAGTTCATTATATATTTTCTGCAGTACACTTAATTATTCAGCAAATCAAGAGAAAATTCCACGGAAAGTGTGAATTTTGCCAAAGGAGAATCTCTGTCGAAATTCTGTGGAAATCGTGGAATTACGCAAATTTTTTGCAGAAGCGTAATCTGCAGTTTTCTCCCACACCTAAATATCATGCCAAGAAAAGTGGCTGATGAAAAGACAATGTAGGGTTTCATAAAAGAATGCAATAAATATAAAGAGTTTGTAACTGTGCGACTTGGGGGATGGAGAGTTAGGGGGCACAGCGAAAAAAAGGACTGTGCTACTAGTACATGTCAAGTCTAGAGCCTACCCAGCAACAGGCTGGAGCAGTAGTAAATAGGATCAGCACAGACTGGATGGACCTTTGGTCATTTTCTGGCTGCCAAATGTTTTTGTTTGTCTGTACTTATTTGTTCGTAAATTTTGACAAGGAAAGGTACACAGAGCTGTGCCAGCTCATTTCCAGGCATGTTCTGGGGGTGAGTTACATGGACCTGTTTTGTTTACGGGCGGATTGTTGGGTAGGGAACTTGGGGAAATTCCCTGCTCTGATAAGTGCTATGGGAACTTTAACTTCCAACTGGACAGCCACCAGAAATAGTAAGAGTGGGACCTGGGTTAACTTCTCAATTAATGTATGGATACTTTGGCTGATTCCCCAGTGTCTGGTCTGGTAAATTTTCTGAACACTGCCTTTGCAGTCTCTTGTACACAAACATCGCATTAGCATAACTAGTGCCAAACTACCTGAATGGGCAACTTCTAACAGGAGCACCCTGTACCTGTTCAGATATGTGTGCAAATGCCTTAAGGTCTATGAGTTCCCATCTTTGAAATAATGTGAAGAAGGTAAACTTCTGGTTTCTAATGACATCTATTCAAGCTAAGATGGGCACTTTTTTAATCATTCTATTTTAGAGTTTTCAAATGTTCCCCTTTTTCTCCTACCTCCCACAGTCCTGCCAATACGTCCATGGTCCAAGAGGACATTCTTCCTCACATCTAGTTCCAGACCAGGACCCTGGTGTTGGTGTCTCCACACTCTTGACCAAAAGGGCTTCCATCACATCAGCATACAGATGCTGGGATAAGGACATTCATGGCACAATGGGTACCCATCCCCCTATGACCACCTGGGATATATTCTGCAATGAACATGAGAGACCAACCCCAAGGAGGAGAAATCATCCTAAAGACTGCTTTAATACCTCTTCTCACAGCTTTTTGGAATTACAAACTCCAAATTTGAACCTGAGGTCCCTGAGTGGAAGGTGAGCTCCTTAATCTCATACCCATGGCAACATCCATGGCAAGTGTTCATGTCAGTAAACTTGTTGGAAAGGACATTGTGAATCAATGCTGGGCATCAGCAGCACATAATTAGGAAATGCCTCAGCCTTGTTCATTTTTAGGAACATGTGAGTAACAAATCCAGAGGTGCTGAATATTGAGTTTACTTTTCTACAGAACTGTGTTCTGACAGCTCATTCTGTTTTATTTATTTTCAACTTTTGACCAGGAAAGGAACACTTGGCAGGGACAGCTTGTTTCAATCTCTGAACCCTTTCACCCCCTAGCATTTGGTACAGTTCCCCATGACCAACTCATTATGAAATTATGTAACTTGGGACTAAATAAATATATAGTTATATTGATAAGCAAATGGATAATAGACAGGAAGCAGTCTATGAAAATTAATTCAGTTTACCCTGAAGATAGCAATGCCTCAAGTGGAATACCCAGGGATCAGTTCTGGACCCAGTATTATTTGGACTGTACATAAGTGATATGAGTAAAGGGCTTGCTAGTGTCATTTCCAAATTAGCAGATGACACAAACATGGTGGAGATGTATATTCCTACCATAAACATCAATTACTTTATAAAGATCTTCAGGCTATTGAACAATGGGGAATTGAAAACAAATGAAATTTAATGAAATAAAATTCTCTGTAATATATTTTGGCAAAAATAACCCAGGTTATAAGTATTATCTCAATGGAAAGGTACTCAGATCCATTACAAGTGAAAAAGACCTTGGGGTATGGGTTGACTGTAACTTGTCTGCTTCAATGCACTGTCAGAACATTTGCCTTGAACATTAATTGACTCATCTGCTTGATAAACAAAGCCTTTCTCTCTAGGGAAGAAGACTGTATTCTAAAACTCTACAAAACATACATTATATCTCACCTAGATTACGGAACTCCACTATGGTGTCCTTATCTTAAAAAATACATTAATTTAATTAAAAAAATACAGAGGAGATCGGCCAAATTGATTCATGGGCTAAAGAACCTACATTGTAGTGTTAGATTGAGTAAACCCAAACTGTTCTCACTAGAGACTAGAAGAACTCGGGAGATTTCTTGCTCATGTATAAAATTATGAAGGATTCTTCACTGATGAATCAATGTGGCATACGCTGCCTGAATAGAAGAAACATTCTTAGGTCACACAATAAAGACTGAGAGATACTGAGTACTCACAATTAAGCGTTTCAACTATTTCAATATACATACTGCCTGAAAGTGGAATGCATTACCAAATCATATTTTTAATGCGCCATTGCTGGGAAGTTTAAAAAAAAGTTGGATGAGTTCTTATTGTGCAACGGACTTGTCAAATTAACCCACTATAAGTGGAAAACAGTTTAATGAGCAAGTAGCCTACTTTGTCTCACAACACCAAGTTAAACCAAGTTAAATACTGAGCCCTGCCACACATACCTGCTGCCTTCATTTTAATTCTGCAGCTTACCTCCATCCATGGTGGGCTAAAGGGCCTCCACTCCAAAGTGCAGGTGAGTATGGAGGTATGGGAGGCAGAGTAGGGACCTAGTGCACCAGGCATCACTCTGCCAGCCAGTGGTGTTTCCATAATTTTTTTCCAATCACACAAAGATTCCTGCAATAAGTACCCCCAATACAAGCATATGCATGCATGCAGTGGTGTGACAACATGCAGAGCCAGCTGACATTCTCCTCCCAAACTGCTCTAGTCTTCAGAAGTACTAGTAGTGATAGTAGCACTAGTCTTTGTTATGGCATCTTTCCTAGAGTCTCAGGGTGCCATTACAATATACCAGGGCGATACATGGAACCATAAATACATATAACCCATCCACTTTAAAACCAGAGGAATAAATAGATACATAATTATAAATAGATTATAATAACCGGTGACCCCCTATAATGACTGAATTTTCAGACCTGATAAAACACCATAGTAATCCACTGAATTCCATAATTACTAAATAGTGGGTTATTACAGCATTTTCCTCCTCATGCTCTCACTTCATTGTATTTGTGTGAGTACAATGGCTGCTCAGGGACATGCTCCTCCCAAATACTGCTTTCAGTTTTTCCCCCATTGAAACTTTGCACAAGTTATTATAAAAATAATCGCATGCAAAGTTTATTTTATGAGGATTTTTCAAAAATCCTCATAACACACACCTGCACAGGCATTATTCTCTACATATGAAACAGTAAAACAATATAACAGTTTAACAATTTAGGATGTGCTCGGGGTAAAAGTGACTAATACTCCACAAACGCTTGTTAAAATAAATATGTTTTCAAATGCCTTGAGATGTATGAGCACTGTCAGTGGTTTCCCAGGTGGTAGTATTGCAGTGGAAGATGGCATTTCTCCCTCCTGGAGAAGGAAAGCTTCAAGTGGGCTTCTTGATTCTCCTGCCTCTCAGCTTGCCCCTGTTTTTGAGCTCATTTCCAGACAATGGCATCTGGTGTTGTGAGTGGTAGATTTTCTGCCAGGCTGATGGGATTACTTATTTACATGAACTTGTTTTATTGATGAAGTAATGTTGGCCAAGACACTATGAAAATTTCAAATAAAACTGTTATTTCTTGTAGAAATTTCAGCAGGAAGACTTACATGTAAGTTTTCAGGGGTTAACCAAAGGTTTATTGTGTTTGTTTACCAAATACCTCTGACTGGCTATATGAGTTTGAGTATTTTTAATTTTCATTCATGGGGCACTCTATGTCTTTTGAACCAGAGCAAAATTATGGTCTGTAGTACAGTGACTGAGATGTAGGAATGATTTAAAACTACAACTTTCAGTATATAGATTCTTTCAATTTATAAAAACAAGATTATTTGTGAGAATGGATCCTAATCCTTCTGTAAAAAAGAAGTAGGCAGATCAATGTAGGGTTGTAGAAGCAGTCACCAATCAAATCTTAGATCTGACTAACAGTACTTCTGCTCCAATTACAACAACATATGTCATTTCACTCTCCTTGCACCATATTCCACTCACCACTGCCATCTCTACCAGACTCCTGGCTGGCTCCCACTTCACTGCAGATTTGATCAGCACTTGGCCACCTCCTGAACAGTGCCATCAGGTATGGTGAAGCCTCCCCTTATATGTCTCTCCTCAAAACCAGAACTCCCTCAAGGTGTCTGTGTGCATTATCTGTCACCGTCCCTCCAGATACCCCAAAAGTCTCCTCGGCTATGGGTAGCAGAGGGTTATCTATAACTGCTCCTATTCTGTGGAACAGAATCCCCATGCTCATCTGCTCTCTGGACTCCCATGCCACTTTTACTACTTGGTATTACTTGGTATGAAAGAACAGAAGAAGGCCAGAGCCCATCGAGACTGTTCCCCACACTATGTGGGACATTATTTATCTATTATCCCTCAACCAAACATCTAATTTGTTTTTAAAGACAGTGGCACTAGTTGCCTCTACCAATTCTTGTGGCAAGGTGTTCCATACAATGGATGCTCTTATTGGAAAAAAGTTTCCCCTTTTGTTGGTTTTATAAGTTTTTACTTCAAGCTGTTTATTATGCAGTCTTGGAACATGTCTCCTTTTGGAGAGTGTTAGATGACATTTTTCCATTAGATATGGTGAATTTATTAAATTAAAAACCATAAGCATATCACCTCTTAATCTTCTAGTTTGAAGAGAGAAGAGACCAGTAGCTTTTAATCTGTTCTGATAATCCAGGTTTGTTAATCTTGGATTCATTCTAGTTACTCTCCTTTGAACCTGTTCAAGAATTGCTATGTCTTTTTTTTTGGTTTGGATTCCAGAAAGGGGAGCCATAGTCTAGATACGGTCTAATGTATGCCCCATACAATGGAATAAGGCATTGTTCAGTGCGATTAACAAAAGTGCATTTTATTTGCCTCAAAAGTCTGTTGGTCATGCAAACAGTTCTAAAACAGTGATCATTTGACGTAAGTTTATTATTAACATATATCCCTAAATCTTTTTCACAATTTTATGAGTGAAGTGGTAGTCCGTTTATATAATATATCGTTTTTGGATTATTTACACCGAAATGCACTACTAAACATTTGTCTTGATTAAACTGCATATGATTTTCATTTGCCCAAAGTGTTAATTTTTCCAAATCTTTCTGTAATGCAGAAATATTTTCTTAATTATTAACCTTGCCCCCAATTTAGTATTGTCTGCAAATTTAACCATGAAGTTATTTGGCCTTGTTTGTAATCACTGATAAAGAGATTAAACAATGTTGGTCCCAAGACTGACCCCTGGTACACCACTTGTCACACTACCCGAATCAGACAAGGTCATTAATTATGACTCTCTGAGAACGATTTGTCAACCAGTTTAAAGCCCAGTTGACAATATCAGGTGATAAACCTAGATTGTGCATTTTAGTAATGAGTTTTTCATGTGAGACTTTATCAATGCTCTACTAAAGTCCAAAGAATTACATCAGTAGGGATACCCACAACTAGTAGAGTACTTATATTATTGTAAAAGATATCAGATTGGTGGTGCAGGAATACTTAGAGTAAACCCATGCTGATTTGAATCATAAATTCCTAATTTTTTACAATCTTGATCTATTAGAGACTTCATTACTTGTTCCATTAATTACCAGCCACTGAGGTCAGGCTAATTGGACGATAATTTTGCACAGAACCTCTATTGCCTTTTTTAAATATGGGAGTAACTATTGCTGAACGCCAATCATTTGGTACAATGCTTTCTTGTAAGGATCTCTTGAAGATAATTGACAAAGGTATTGAAATATTTATAGAGGTTTCGATCAGAAACCATGGATGAATACCGTCTGGGCCCGGACTAGTATTTTTTTTTAGTTTTTTGATAGCCTGTATAATGTCAGTTGGATAGAACCTACGATAGTCTAAGTGGTGAACTTCAAATGTACTAATAGGTGATTTTTGAGAGAAGACAGAACAAAAGTACTTATTAAAGAGATTCGAGGTTTCTATATCAGATAGAGAAGAGCCATTGGTTATAATGGGACCAATGGTCCTTGATACACCTTTTTAACTATTTATATAGGAGAAAAGAGATTTTTGACAGTCTTTTGTGTGAGCTAGTTTAAATTCTAGCTTATTTTTTGCCAATTTAATAGAATTTTTTAAGTTTTTCACAGATAGTCTGTATTTATGTAATAGAGTAGTTTTAAATGGAACAGAACTATTCTTAAGTTTCCTAAAAAGTTAAATTTTTATTTTAATCTGATTTTTAACTGTCTTGTTGAACCAAGGGGGAATTTTTCCTTTATTATTAAATTTCTTCTTAGATGGAATAAAGGTATTTTCCAAATAATGTACAATGTTTTTAAAAAAGTCCCAAGCTTGTTGTGTTGTACAATTAAGAAGATTAGATTTCTAGTTTATGTTTTGTAATTATTCATTGATTTTAGAAAAATTTGCTTTATTATAGTTTTTTATACAATATAACTTCCTTTGTGTAGTTTTAAACTGTAGAATTTCAAAAGAATAGATGAATGATCACTGGTCCCAAGTGGATCCCAAATTGTAAATTGCTAATTTGTTGCTCTATGTTAGTAAATAATAGATCCAAAATATTAGGACCTTGAGTGGGTTCAGTAACAAGTTGTTGTAATCCAGTACTAACTACCACATCTATTAGTCCTTTCTCAGCATAGGACTGTCCCAAGAATGAGTCCCAGTTAATATGAGGGAGGTTAAAGTTACCAAATATTACAGTATCTTGAGATTCTGAAAAATGTGTAATTTCTTTAAACATATCAGTTGTGTAATCTAAATTGGCAGATGGAGGTCGATAGATGTTACCAATAGTTATATAGGACTGCTCCTTCAATAAGATTTTAACCCATATACTTTCCAAAGGAAAGGGAGAACACACTTCAAAAGAAAGAATATCATTTCTTATGTACATACAAACTCCACCGCCTTGCTTATCTAATCTGTTTTTATGATATAACTTATAACCTGGAATTTCTCTGGACCAAATTGAGGATGCATCCCACCAAGTTTCAGTTACTCCCACCACACCTATATTTAAAGTTTTACATTTGGCTTGAGTTCTGCTAATTTGAGTTGGTTTAAAGATCTTGCATTCAAAGCTAGGAATTTACATTTAGTTGTAATAATATTTTGGTAAGTATTTAGAGACTTGGGAATAGACCCGGTCTCCCCATTGTTTTTAGTTTAAACAATGATTTATGATTTTAGTGATACTTTTTCCCCGTACTACCCCTACGACTGTGATGTAAACCGTCCCAGCAAAACAAGGAAGAATGGTCTGAAAATGATTCCCAGTGGGTAATACAGGGTATATCTTGCTTAAAACACCACTTTCTCAGCCATTCATTTAGGGCTTTGATTTTCTGTGTCATGGTAGATGTTGCTCTCAGAACAGGTAGAATTTCAGATATACATACACAGCATCCCCTATCAAGTAACAGGTTACATAACTTTTAGTTAGCTGCTTTCTGCTCTACAAACAAGACTAGCAACACAACTCAAATCCTGGCTGTTGATAAGGTCACATGATGTTGCTAGCTTGAATAACCCCACCACCAACACCTTTCTGACTCTTCCATCTTGGGCTGCTTTGGCCTCCCCTGCCCTGTCTCATTTCTTTGGGCTCCGTTCTTACATCCCTCACTGTCTGCTTCTTGGGCTCTCCCTCTAGGCTATCATCTTGTATGTTTTATTTTTTTTTTACATCATGCATTAATTTGCACTTATCCTTTGTACATAATTGTACAATAATTGTTGCTTATCATGATGTACTTGTTTTTGTCAGCCTCTCCTTAATTTTCTTTCCTATGTGACTTCCTTTGTTTGCCAATGATGTCTGTATTTCCACTTTCTTCACCAATGATATCTGACTATCCACATGGCTTGTACTCATTATATTACTTGTGACTACCTCTGTAACTGCCACCTGTGTGGCCCGGTCGTACCTAAAATGGTTCCCTGGATCAGTGCACTTAACATGGTTAGCAAAGACTTAAATAAATAAATAAATACATATAGACATAAAAAAAACAAAATATTTGCTGGTAATTTTTCTGGCATCTGCATCACTTAGCTATTCACTTATGACATATTAAATTAGACAGTCAGTACCATACAATACACATTATAGTATATGGTTATCCCTTGTTGTGCATGGATTTCTATCCCAAATAAAAAGCTGTTGTATCAGAATTCAAAAGTCATAGAATGCTGTTGTACCCTTCTGTGGCACAACCACTTTTTAATTAGCATGTAAACTTGTTCCTCCTGCTGTTTTAATTTAATTTCCCCCTACACTCAGAACCCACACCATCCTCCAGAGCCCACTTCCTCCACTAAGAAAAAGTCTTCTGTTTCTGCATTTGAAAAAAACAGAATCTACCATCACCCAAGTGTGTTCTCTGCAGCTAGATGAGGTAGGTTTCTGTTTAAAATTAAACAGAAAGCTTCTTGGACAGAAAAAATGCAACTTTTACTTTCTGTTAAAAACTATAAACTATACAAAATAAAATGTGGGCAACCATGCACAACTCAGCTGTATTTTCATTTCAGGCATTCTGATCACAGCAGGGACCTCTTGAGCTTCACTGGAGAGGTCCATATGATGTCATCAGAACCACTCTATGGAAACACAGCCTTGTGTATAGTTGCCATGCATTAGACTTTATAAAATGCCATGCCAATGAGTCAGTTTTAAGTTGCTTTTTTAAAAGACGATAATGCAATGGTGATGCATATTGTGTTGTTTTCCAACACTTCACCAGCTTAAGAGCAGCTATTACAACATTTTCCTGCAACAAGACTGGAATGCATCTACAATTCTGTTGCAGTGTAATGGAAAACTTAATTGCAACTCTTAGGCAACCATTTTTACATGGCTTTAGGTTGGATCCATCAGTGATTATGCAACTACTTGAGAAATGCTAAAGCAACTGAATGGTATGAGAGTCTAATGCAGACTGGATTATACTCAGTTTTTTGTCTCTATTAAGCACCAACACCCTTCCAGATAAAACTCTCCCCTCTTAAAATAAACCTCCTCCTACAATAAAAGCAGCCCTTTAAACAGATGTGGCTGGTCTTAAAGGGCTAGTTGTGCCAGCAAATAGCAGACAATAAAATGTAAAAAATCCTTTAAAGAAGTCCTTTATTACTTTCTACTTCTGATGTGTTTTCATGTTGCAAAGTACTCATTAGATTGTTTACTACTTACTATATTGGATGTGAAAAGCAGTGCTTTTCCTGGAAGCAGACATACTCTATCTACAGTAAATCTATTTTTGCTACTATATCAACATGTAATCTCAGTCATCATTACATCACAGATCAGGTTGCTTGATTGATAGCATGTATCACAAGTTACAAGTCAAGCAGCGGGGAGACTGTCTCTTCCTGATTACTAGTGATGTCACAGTCAGTGAGGTCACAACACTAATCATGGATAAGGTGAAAAAAAATATGTCAGCCTCCAAGCTAGAGCATTATTCCAAATCTCACATCTAGTACTGTCAGTTATAAAACCTCCTAATTAGCAAAACTAAAGAAAAAACATACTTCAGATTAAAGATTTGGGTGCTACTGCTTCTACAACCCTACCTTGATCTGTATACTTCTTAGAGTTTCTATTAATTCCAGCCAGTATACTAGCTCTTTAAATAATGCCCCTTTAACAATGATGTCTTTAAATATGTCCTAAATTAAGAAGTGGTTCCCAAAGTGGTTAGCTATGAATTCTGATGCCAGTTTCATTTACCATTTCCACCAACTAACCACCAACCCACCCATCAACTCAGATTTTGAATTTGTGGTATTTGAGGTAACTCTTTTTTATTTGTTATTCAGTAAACTTTATTTAGCTTTTTCTTCCAAAATGGCTTAATATTACATACATCTGGGTAGCAGTTGGGTAATCAGGAGGATCAACCCCAATAGAATGTTCACATCCATTATCTGATACAGGAATACAATGACTTACATACTGGAGATAGACCCCATTCTCCCTTCCCCAGATTCCAATTCTTACCCTAAAAACCCTCCCTAACCCACCCCATATCAACTCTGTCTTTGTTCATTCTGGTAGGAGTACACATGTAGAACAATGTAGACTTTAGTCACTTACGGTTCCCATGTACTAAGCAAGGCATCACATGGTCCCCATTTAAGGAGGTAGACCTGAGACCAGTTTGCCAGAGAATGGATGTGCTTTTCTAATTGGAGAGCAAATAACTATTCCTTATGCCATTCAAAAACTGACAAAAGTATATTATCCTTCAGTGTCTCATAATAATTAACTTGGCTGTGGCGAGATCAGGCCAAGTGTGCCTTTCTAAGATTAGGAGTGCCTGTCAGAAAAACATAAATTAAACAGGCTTCTGGAGTAAAAAGTGAGTCTAGATCCAATAATGGATCAAGTGTTTGTCTAATAGATTGCCAAAAGGTCTGGACCATCGAGCATTCCCATAACATATGATATAACGTTCCTGGGGAACTGCCACATCTAGAGCAATCAGGGGAGGGCAATTGACCTAATCTGTGAAGTTTAAGCAGAGTAAAATATAGATTGTACGTGATATTAAATTGTATCAAACACAATCTATTTTGCTTCACAAATTTATATACTGTTTGCCACAAATTCCTCCAGAAGCTAGTTTCGGCACTAAGAGATAATATTTGGGACCAGTTGTAACAAACTCCTTGAGGCAAATTTGAGTCAAGTATTTGGACTTCCTTATATACTGCAGATACTGCCTGAGGTTGTCCAGCTCATTGCAGGAGGGTGTTTAAGATATCAGTAGACCCTGCTTGCATCTCTATATGTCCCAAATGGGCAGTAATAGCCTCCTTGAGCTGTTTATATTTAAAAAAGCTTATTATTGGCATGCTAAATTGAGTTTTAAAAAGAGGGAAGGAGATTATTTTCCCTTCAGCATAGAGATCTGATATCTTTTTATTGAGCAAAGGAGGCCAGAAAGTTGAAGAAATGGGTTTAGGTCCAATTTTGAAATGGGGATTGCCCATAATAGAATGGTCAAGGGAAAGATGCCAATTACATGACAAATGCATTTGCAGCTAGTGTAATGCCTGAGCTGACCAACTGACTGGGGTACTCGGAAGTGGTTTAGGAAGTGTTCTGGGTGTGGCAAATATAAAGGAAGGGAGAGCACAATAATATTAAGCAGCTAAGGATTTCTCACTGTCCAGTCACAGGGGGAAATATATCTGTGACTCATTGCCTGGTACCTCCTTTGACTAGTATGCCAGTCTACTGAGATGGTGGGTACAATAGTAGGCAAAAAAGAGGGTGTAGCTAGACCTCCCTGCAATTTTGGCACAGTGAGCTTTAGGTAGGAGCCTCTGATGCCCTTGCCTTTCCACAAAAAGACAGTTAGCATGGATTGTAATTTAGTAAACCAGTTATTGGACAGAAAACACCCAGCATTCCAAGAGGGTATAACACCAGGGGTAAAATATTCATTTTGACTGTATTTATTATACCTAATAATGAAAGGGAGACTACCCCATCTATCTAAATATTTTTAATTGTATTTAGTAAATCAGACAGATTAAGTTTAAGCATATGGGGATCTCTCTAACAACTTGAATTCCAAGGTAGGTGAAGCAGTGGGGTTCCCATGAAAGAGTAATATTATTTATGACTGAATGGTGGGTTTTATTATTCAGTGGAAAAACTTTGTTTTAGAGGGTTAAGTTTGTAGTGGGAGACAGTAGCAAAACAATTAATCTCCTCAATGAGAGAAGGATACTTGTTATGGGGTTCTCAAGGTGCAAAGGAGATCATCTGTATAAGCAGATACAGTATAATATTTATCTCCCATTTTAATTCCTGAAGTCGTGGGAAGCTATTAATTTTCTGATCAGAGGTTCTAGATAAAGATTAAACAATAAGGAAGGGGCATCCTTGTCTGGTTCCTCTTTGAAGCAAGAAGGATCAGACAACAGGCCATTGCACCAGATCTGAGCTGATGGTGAAGGATATAATAATCTGACCCACCTAAGGAAGCCTGAAGGAAGCCCGAAGTGGGTCAAAGTTGCAAAGAGGAAATCCCATGAAACCCTGTCAAAAGGTTTCTCGGCATCCAGGGACACCAACACTGCAGGAAGATCCGTGTCCCTGGAAGCTGAGATGATGTGCATCAGCTTATGTATATGATCTACTGATGACTGACCGGTCATGAAACCAATTTGTTCCCTGCCAATGAGATTAGGCAATACAGATCCCAACCTATTCACCAAAATTTTGGCCAATATCTTGACATCAGAATTAATCAATGAAATGGATCTGTAACTTTCTGGATAAAGGGGATCCTTACCTGATTTGGGTATGAGAGTAATTAATGCATTAAGGAAATTTGGTTCTGACATACCTTCAGCAAACCAGAAGTTATACACCTCTGCTAGGAGAGGGGCAATTTCTGATTAACAGGCCTTATATAAATTCTTAGAGAGACCATCTGGTCCAGAGTATTTATCTGCTGAAAGCTGTTCAACCGCCACATTGACTTCTTAGACACTAATTAGTTTGCCAAGGGAAGTCACTTGAAAGGGGAGTAATTTGGGGAGATCAATAGAATTGAGATATCCAGAGATGGCTATATCTGTGGGTCAATCAAATGGGTCTACAGTATACAGCCTCTGATTGTAGGATTTTAAAACATCAACTATACCTCTGGGTGTAGTGACAAGTTGACTCTCTTTGTCATATTTAATACTTCAGATGATTTGAGAGGCTACAGCTTCCTGAGCTTAATTGCAAGTAACTTGCCTGCTTTTTCCCTGTATCTAGATATTTAATTTTAGTATGTTTTAACGAGAACTCCACTTTTGGAACATATATTCGAATATTGGGCCTATAAACCATGTAGGTTGGGCCAATCAGCATCTGGAGAGTGGTGGTTAAGGTTACGTTCTAACTGATGGATGGCTCTAAGCAAGGTATGTTGCTGACATCTAAATTGCTGGTATTTCGCAGCAGCCATCTGAAGACATTCACCTCTAAGGGAGCATTTCAAGGCTGCCCAGACCATATCAATTCTGGTTACTGAGCCCCTATTGTTGATCATGAAACTAGTAAGAACAGTTTTAATCTGCTGTAAGGAATCTGGTTTTTGGAGCAGCTGATTATTTAATTGCCAAATAGCATCCTTTCGAATTCCAGGCCCTAGGAGGTAAGTAAGGGAGATAGAAGAATGGTCAGAGATGACCCTCGTATGTAAATCTGCATTAATTATCCCAAGAAGGGAGAAGGAGCTCAAAAGTAGAAAATCAATTCTTGAGAAAGTGTTATGTGGCGGTGAAAAGAAGTATATTGACGTTACCCCACATTCAACACTCTTCACCCATCAACAAGAGCAGCGCCTCATCAGATCACGAGAGTCCTTTGTGAGGGTGATAGTCCTATTTTACGAGAGTCAGACCTATCAATGTGTGTATACGAAACAATGTTCCAATCATCCCCCAAAATGGTCACTACAGGTGGAGTAGTAACTGCAAGACCTAACAGTTGTGTGAAAAAATGAGGGGATTCAATATTTGGCCCATATACAGCCCCAAGATTATTTGCTGAGTGGCCAGAGTTCCATAAAGTATAATATATCCACCATTAGTGTCTCAGATTTCTTTTTCTAGTTTAAAGGGGATTTTCTTTCCTATTAGTATTGCCGCTCCCTGACTGCACATGGATTTCCCTGCTCCGTATACCTGCCCTGCCCAGTTTTTAGATAATAAATTCACCTCTTGTCATTGAAGATGTGTCTTTGAGACAAGCAATCCCATTTTTAATTGAAAAATGTGTCAAGGATGACTTGCCTCTTGCACCTATCTCGGCCCCCTTAACATTCCAGCTTATCACATTATAGGTTCACTCATTCTAACTATTTAAAGAGAAATGGTAGGTATCTTTAATCTATCTAGCTTAATATAGCCCATAGCGCTTATCTGTCTGAAAACCAAAGGAGTTCTACAAAAGTAGGCTAAGCTAACACACTTGATATTATTGTACCCAAAACCATATAAATTATTAAAGGAAACTTACCCTCATTTATATTTTAACCCTACCCTTATACTAATCAAAACAAACCTTTGTTCTGTTCAATGTTCCCAAAACCCCAGTTCCATTAAACCATACCACTATATCAACTCTGGTGAGTGATGTCTTTGCACAAGAATGAGTTGCACCAGAACCCCCCCCCACTCTCACCCTTTCCCTGCTACATCAATTACGATCAGTAGGTTTGAAATATCCAATCTTATACAAGCATTACAATAATTTTGCTAAATGCTGCAAACCAATTAAGTGAAACAGTATATACAACTAAACATTCATATTTGTGACCTCATGGTAGTTTCCCCATTACATAAAAAGAGGGAGAGAAACTCACCCTCTCCTTCCTTAATGAACCCTTAGGCCATGAGGATTTCTGACGGGCCTGTAAATAGGTCATAGGAGAATGCCCTCTGGTACCAAACTGGCATGCCAAATAATATCGTAGAAAAAAGGCAAATGAATTGAGACATTAAGGAGAGGACATTCCTTGATGCTAAATAAATTCTATCTCGGATTCAGCACCTCACCTTATAACTAATACTGCCTCAGAATTTACTAGACTAAAATCTCATAAATTAACTATTTAAATAAAATGTCCAGCATTGGGGAAAGTAAATCTCTTCTTCTACATCCACATCAGGACCATCCAGAAAGTACGTTGTGGATAATTAAAGTTCCAATGTTTCAAATAAATCAGGAAATGTCTAGTAACAAAAATAAAATGATATAACCCCTGATTTTCACTCCAGACTGGGTGTTTCTTGCAAAAGTTACTGTATGATTGTCGGTAAACAGTGGGCCGATGCCAGTTTCTAGATGTCAACCAAATTGATGAACCAGATGAATAGCGACAAAAAGGGAAAAAGAATCTGAGGTGCTAACTAAGATCAGGCCCAGTCTTTGTTCATTGCCTTATAGCAGGTACTTTAAATTGCTGGAGACTGGTTTGCCATACAAAAAAGAAAACAGATTTTAGCTGGCGCTGCACGTGTTATGCTAGACTGGAGCCCCAGAAAGCTGCTGTGTAAATACAGTGTACAGCACTCGCAGATACAAGTCACTGTCTCAAAACTCTCACTAATACCATCAGAAGTATCAGCTCTACACACCATTTAGAAAAACAAGGTGGAACCACATACCCTCAGAGATCTCTTCATTTAAAAATATCAGGAAAAAGGCCTTTGAGCTCCTGCACAGCCTGGTCATGAAAATCAAAATGAGATCCATTGATCATCGGTTTTCACTTGAGTCACCACCGGATATTTCATTCGAAATGGTTTCCCAGCAGCAATAAGCTTTGATACAACCGGATGAATTTCTTGTCTTTTCACTCTGACTGATTGTGGCAGATCTTGGGTGATCCTGATTCTGCACCCCTCCCATAAGACATCTTGTAACTCCTTAACCTTTACCAGGATATATTGTTTATCCAATAAGTTTAGCAGCTTAAATATAAGGGGTCTGGGTGGAGAATTAGGTGGTGGTGGAGGGAGGAGGGCATGATGGGTCCGCTCAATTATGTAGGTTGTTCCATTCGGTGATGGCCCTGCGATCTTCTCACACAGATTCTGAAGGTAACGTATAGGGTTTGCTCCTTCTTCCTTTTCAGGTATGCCAATAACAAGGAGATTATTTCTCCTGCTTCTACCCTTCAAGTCCTCAATTTGTTCTTCAAGCTTCTTAAACCTCTGGCCGAACTGAGTCCCTGATATCTCACTCCTGTCTTGTTTTTTCTCCAGGGAAGTCAATCTGTCTTCTGCGTCTCCCACCCGGGTAGTTAAAGATTGAACTGAGGTCTTAATTTGCTGCAGGTTGTCTGAGATTTTGGTTACTTTCTCCTGTAAAGGCTGCATGATTTCTAGGAATCTCTCTTCGGAGAGTGTGCCCATTGCCGCAGCTGATTTACTCAAGCTTGTAGGTTGATGTTTGGGGCTCTTTGCGGCCTTATCCTTCTCCGGGGTTGGCGGAGGAGAATGTCCTGGCAGGGCTTCTTCATATAAATCTCCATCACCGGACAAGTTTACCAGGCTCCTGGGACTTTGAGAGTTCAAGTCTTGCAAGTTTATCTCACTATTGATTGTGAGAACTGAACAAAAAAGCTGAAATGTGTAGCAAAGGTACGGAGAAATGGAGGGCTGCTGCTGCTTCTCAAGCTGCAATAATGTGACCCCATTTGAGGTAATTCTACAAAGTAATTGTAGTGTTTTTTGTATTTGGATAACATTGCTGGGTGATCACCACTGTAGGTGGGTGCACAGACTACTGCTTCTGTGAATTACTGCTGTCTGAAAAGCCAGTATAACAGTGTATTTGATTTCTGGCAAGTAAAGTTTACTGCTATTTGATTTGGACTTGGGCTGGTCTGTTTACTTGGGGCTGATTTGATTTTTGAATGAGTATAACAGTGTATTTGATTCCTGGCAAGTAAAGTTTACTGCTATCTGATCTGGATTTAGACTGGTTTGTTTTTCTTGGGGCTGATTTGAGCAGATTTGTGCTGTGGTTGGAGTACTTTGAAACTAGTAGGCAGTGACTGGGGTATCTTGAAACTTGTACTATAAATTAAAACAAGTATTGTGGGGGAAACTAGGTCAGGAACTTAATCTTGGGGTGAGAAGTTTCAGTAAGTCCTTTAAATCAGGTGTGTAATTGGGTGGTGGAACTGCTAGAGACTTAGGGCCGTTTGCTGCATTTGTATGCTGATGAGGCTGATACATAGGTATTTGAGGTAATTCTACAAACTAGATGACGTGTTTATTGTATTTGAATAACATTGCTGGGTGATCACTGTAGTTAGGTAAACAGTCTGCTGCTTCTGTGATTCAGTGCTGTATGAGAAGCCAGCATAGCAGTGTATTTGATTTCTGGCAAGTAACATTTACTTTTATCCCCACTGCACAGGACTTTTTCATTCAGAGTTGAGGGTGGACTGATTGTTTTCTGCACCACAGAGGGAGCTCAGAAGCACCATCCCTCCCTCCCCCTAATCCCACCCTCCCCGGGGAAGGGATTTTTATAGACATCTAGGACCTCCCACTTCCTGCATGGATACAGGTAATGACACACATACCTAATAAAAAGCTCTTATGTACTGTATAAACATAGGGGCTCAAGCTCAGGTGTAACAACACCTACCTTTCCTTTTCATCCATAAAACACACCAAAAAAATAAACTTTCTTTTCTCCTCAATCTTCAACTTTATAGCATATTCTCTTACTTTTAGTACAAATCTTTGTAGCATAGCCTGTCATTTTTCGTCCAAGCAAACAAAGCAGTCTCTCAAGCTCAGGGCTAACAACACCTACATTTCCTTTTCATCCCAAAAAAGGAAAAAAACTTATTTTCTCCCCAATCTTTAACTTTATAGTATATTTGCTTACTTATCATCTGACTCTTTCTAGCTTACTCTCTTGGTTTTCATCCAAGCAAACACAGCTTTCTTTCAAACTTTAACTTTACAGAATATTTCTCTTACTTTTTGTCCAAACAAATGAAGTTCAGTAATGGACATAAAAAACTGCAACCATTATGGAAGTCTATTCAACAGGGCCTCACTTATAGGATTGGGCTTTGTCCACCATGCAGTGCTTTAGGGGAGCTGAAGGCCCAGCTTTGTGCCACATTGGCAGAAATCAGCTATCTCAAAACTAGACTACACGTAACATCGCAGTACACCACTCCTCCCATGCCAATGCCCTTGCCCTAAAGGCAATCCTGGCCTGGAGGATGACAAGTAGTCAAACACCACAAAGTAAATTCCAAGCTAAGCCATTCTTGCACATACAAGGACATGCCTCACTCGATAACAATGGCAAATAAGTTCTCACCACTTTCATCAATGCTAAATGTCGAGGCAGCAGATGAACCAATCCAGAACCTAGTATGCCAAAAAACACCATACAAAAATAAAAATGTTGCTTCACGTAACAGTGATAAAAAAACAATCTTGACCATAGGGAACTCTATGATATGTGGCATGGAGCATCATCATCGGGAAAGCAATAGTGCAGTGGTTACAGCCAAATGTCACTTTATTAAGAGAGTTTCAGATACCTTTGGGTATTGTTCCTTTAAGAGAAAATGGTATTTAAGTCTAGTAATTCTATTGGTATATACTTCCTGATGACAGTGTGAAACCGGTAGAAGTCTTACATGCACCAGATGTGGTTTTTAGCCTGGTGGTAATTTGTACTTTGTAATTGATTTTATTAAAGCTGAATAAAGCAACCCCTGAGTGGTGCTGATTTTTGTATTTGCATGCAGCTTTTTTGAATTGTGCACACTCCATGGTGGTTTGAGCTGTTTTGTTCTAGTCTCATTACAGTCAAATGCCTTCCCAAGACATCCACTTCGAGTGATACAATCCAGATCGGGAATTATACACAGCAAAACAGATAACCCACACATGCACACATAGCAGCAAATGACCTTGCTAGTAGAACCATGGAGGAAAACAAGCATAATCTGACTATACTAGGCACAAAGTTAACGTCTCTTTCATCCAGCATCTCCTGCTCTGAGATTCTGTCTGTATATGAAAAGGGAGGCAGCAGGCAGAAAATCAGAGGTAAGGAAATTAAGGAGCTCATCACCTGGCTAAAAAGACTGGTGTCACAAAAAGGAATACACTTTTGTGAGAGAATGGCATGACTTCTGGGAGAGGGATTCTTTCGATTCAACAGCCTTCATCTCACAAAGGAGGGAACCCAAGCTCTCAGCCAGAAGGTTGACGTATTTGCAGCCCATTTAAACTGATGTATGGGGAGAGGGCAACAGCACCCTACACACCTCAAATGGTGGAAGTTACCCCTCCCTCAGTAAACATCTCTTCTCCAGCACCAAGAAATAGCACAATGCCCACAATCCAAGACAATAGATGCCCAGCCAGTGCAATCAATAGCAAGCATCAAACAAAAAGCATCATGGGTAAGAAAACTACAAATGACCAGCAGAAACTACAGACTCTTACAAAATGAATGGAATACTGCTGTTGGCAGGTAATGTGCATTAATGCCCATAGCCTGTCAAATAAGATACTAGACCTTGCTACCTTAATGGCAGAGTCCCATCTCAATTGGGTGACAGTCACAGAAACATGGTTCAGAGAGAACCATATCTAGGATGCTGCTATTCAGGATATACCATATGTAGAAGGGACCAAATGGGAAAAAAGGGTGGGGAAGTGACCATCTACATTAAGGACGGTATTAAGGCCACTGAAATGCAAGTATCATAAAATGATTCAGAGGCCCTGTGGGTAACACTTGGAGCCAGGGACATGACCCCTAACTGAGTGGGTATGATCTATAGACCACCATCACAGGAAAAAGAAAGGGACAAGGAACTCCTAGAAACCATTCTAAAATTGGCTGACAAAGGAGAGTTATTGCTGGTAGGGGACCTCAATCTGCTGGATGTAGATTGGTCTATCTACACAGCTGCCACAGAAAGAAGCAGAGAATTTATCCTAGTTCTACAAGAGGCAGGTTTAATGAAATAAGTTGAAACACCAACTAGACAGAATGCTATCCTGGATCTCATTCTATGGAATAGTCCAAGGGTTTCAGATGTGATAGTGTGAATCAACCTAAGTTCCAATGACCACAGGTCAGTCTGGTTCAAAGTCAGCAGAATCGAGGATACCAATAGTACAAAACTATGAATCCTTGACTTCAAAAAAGCTGATTTTCCAAAGATGAAAATCACCATTACAAACATGCTAGAAGGTACTACAGGGAAAACAGTGGAAGAGAGATGGAAAGCCCTGAAAGAGGCAATCAACTTTGTTGCAGCACAGTGCATTAGATTGATGAGCAAAACAAAACAAAAGAAAAATCCTCTGTGGTTCTCTAAAGAAGTAGCATCTAAAATAAAAAAAAACAAGAAAAAAATCATTTAAAACATACAAAGAAACAAAGCAAGATAGCGAAAAGGAGGAATACCAGGCAAAGCTAAAAGAGGCTGGTAAAGCAATTAGGATTGCCACAGCACAGACTGAGGCACAAACAGCACAAGGAATAGAAAGGGGGGGTTATAAGGCATTTTACAGGTATATCTGAGAGAAAAGGAAAACCCAAGGAGGTATAGTCCGGCTAGCAACTAAAGAGTGTAAGCATGCTAAAAATTATGAAGACAAAGCAGAAGTCCTATACAAATGCTTCTGCTTAGTCTTCACTCAGGAAGTATGTGAAACAGTCCCACTACACATGGAAGAGTCCAACACACGCGGGAAGCTGACAAATCTCCATTCATGGAACAGAGAGTACTAAAGCAGTTTAATAAACTGAAAACATACAAAGCAAGAGGCCCAGATGGAATCCATTCTAGAATACTGAAAGAACTTAAAGAAGAACTGGCCACCCCACAGGCTGCCCTCTTCAACAAGTCCCTAGAGACTAGCTCAGTACCTGATGACTGGAAGACAGCCACGGTAGTGCTTCTGCACAAAAGTGGAAGCAAGGAGGAAGTGGGGAATTACCAACCGGTGAGCCTTACCTCTATTGTGGGAAAACTGATGGAGTCATTGTTGAAGGAAAGAATAGTGGAATACCTACAGTCCAGTGGGAAGCAGGACCCAAAGCAGCATGACTTTACCTCAGGGAGGTCATGCCTAACAAATATGATAGAGTTATTCGATTGGGTAACAAGAATAATTGACCAAGGTGCTGCTGTGCAAAGGTTATATCTTGACTTCAGTAAGGCCTTTGACTCCGACCCCACAGGAGGCTAATTAACAAACTGGAGCACACAGGCATTTTCCCTAAGTTTATCAACTGGGTTAAAAACTGGCTTTAATGAAGAACACAAAGGGTGGTAGTAAATGGCACACTATCAGGTGAGGGAAGGTTGAACAGTGGGGTGCTGGATCCCATCCTCTTCAACATATTTATCAGCGACATCACTGATGGTCTGGAGGGGGAGGTATACCTGTTTGCAGATGATACCAAGCTCTGCAGCAGGGTAGACACACAGGAAGGACTCTCTTGAATGATATCTGATCTTAGAAAACTAGAGAACTGGTAAAAAAACTGGCAACCAAAATTTAATGTGAAAAAATGAAAAGTCATGCATCTTGGAAGGCGAAACCCAAAATATGGATACAATCTGGATGGAGAACAGCTAACAGAGAAAACAAGAAAGGAATCTTGGAGTAATCATATTATATGATTTAAAAGTTGGAAAGCTGTATGAAAAAGCAGCACTAAAGGCGAAAAGTATTCTGGACTGCATTGGCAGAGGTATGACTAGCAGAAGACATGAGGTGTTAATGCCACTGTACAGATTCCTGGTCAGGCCTCATTGGAAGTACTGCATGCCATTCTGGAGGCTGCACCTAAGAAAGGACATAGACCGTTTGGAGTCTGTGCAGAGATGGGCTACTAAGATGGTACAGGGGCTCCACCATGAACCTTACAGAGCAAGGCTCCAGCAGCTTATCTTGTACTCCCTAGAACAAAGGCACAACAGAGACAACATGATAGACACTTTTACATACCTCAAAGGAATAAACACAGTACAGGTTCAGAGCCTCTTACAGGAAAATACAGGTACACGGACAAGTGGTCACAGCATGTGCCTTAGGGAGACAGATTCAGAAGCAACTTTTGGAAGTTATTCTTCATAGAAAGAGTGGCGGAACCTTGGAACAGTCTGACTGAAGAGGTTGTAGCTGCTAAAACAAGGATCTACAATGCTGATTTGACAACTATGTTGTCGACCGACATCACAACAATGGATTTATGTTGATCACAAGTTGCAGCTGACATCAATTCGACAGGAGACCCTGGTACTTTTTCTATCAGGGGGCTCTGCCCCCACACCCACCAAACTATAGTATTCCAATTCTAAGTCACAGTTGATTCAGGGAAGGGTGCTGGACTGGGAGACAGAGTGCCGGGGTCTCAGGCAGACCATTACAGTGAACTGTCGATGTTGTCAGCGTTGACATGTTTGCTGTAATGGTGTCACTGTATGGTCAGCATACCCTAAAACAATATGGGAGTTCAAGCAAGCTTGGGACAGGCACATGGAAACCCAAAATAAAGTGGGGAGGGGGTAGGAAATTGGGCAGACTAGATGGATTACACAGTCTCCTTCTGCCTACACATTCTTATATTCTTATGTTAATTTTTCATGCCTGGCAACTCAGCAAGACAACTTCACTTTCCTTATTGTTCAGGTCCAGTATTGTGGACCCCTCTTCTGCTGTCCTGAGTCTACTCTGCTGGCCATGGGTGACATGGTAGTTTGGCAGTATAGTGGTGCCTTCCTTCACAATCCCAATTTCCTGACTAACATAATCTGTGCTACACGAGCCCAGCATAACTCTAGGTGCATGGCAGGAGGCTGTAGTAACTGCATCTGATTGGATGCACCTATTCCAGTTCTGCCTCTCCCCCAACATAACATTAGTCTGCATTTGTACAGAGCAACAGAACTACATTTGGTTGTCAGTTGAGCTCAGAAGAAAAAATCACTGTACCACCCCCAATCAGTAGAATGGAATAAGGAATGGCAGAATAGAGAGGTCCATTGTACTTGTCCTGAAAAGTTAGTTAGGGGTGAGACTGAATACAGTAGCTGAGTAGAGATGTGACTGGTCAGATGGTGGCAAAGTATAAAATAAATAGTATTACATTTAGGCAGGTGGTCAGAACGGTTGTGGAGTTACCTCAATACGCTGTGTATGGATTGCAGTTAGCATTTCTGGGTCCTTCCACTGGCTTTAGCTCATGATTAAAGCCCCAGTTGGGTATGTGTGCCATTATTGTTTTAAGGGTTGTTGGGGTGAAGAGATTTAGTTTTGTTTACTAGGTATTTTAGATGTATTTGTTCATTATGCAGATAATATACTGCCTAATGCATGGTTGTCTGTGAGCAACCAGTGGATAGATCCATTGAAAAAAGCTAGTAGCAGAAGATTCAATTTGTCTGCATCAGATTAAAGTACCACCAAGCTGTTCTCAAGCCTGCATGCTATATTAATTACATTGCATGGTGGGTGGTGTACTAAGGACCTGTGGGCAGCATACTAGAAGCACTTGCAAGGTCAATTTAGTGGTCACAAATTAGTGAGTGGGTGTGGGAGTAGGAATATTTGAATGGGCACAGTGTAAAGTTTGCAAGCACAGACACAGCTCAAATAAACCTAGAGCAGTGCTCAGCAAGACACAAACTTTAGTGCACTCAGAAAACACACCATGTAACTACTATCACAATGAACCTGGTAGGTTCCCCAATCTGAGCAAACTGGACACACTTAACAGTCACTTACATATTTCTAAGCACAAAACTCCTGTTTGGGAGTTAGTACCTTGTTTGTACTTGGCCAGAAAAGTCCAATTTTTCCAAAATAAAATGCAAATGAACATTACCACAACAATATTCATGGTTTGTCCATGATTTTAACCATGACTTCACATTGACAATCACTGATGGTAACTGGCCCAGGGACAGACCATGGTCAATATATTTTAAGAATTATTCATGTTCACCATGGTCATACATGGTTGTTACCTTCATAAGTTTCCTGTGTTATATTTCTTACACAGCTCCAGTGATTTTGTTTTTTCTAACAACCTTAACATTCTGTGATCATTACATATGGCACATATGTATGGCTGAACAACTTTTATTTAATTACTCATTTCTGCTTGTGTTCCTTTTTGTAATAGAGTTTCTCCTCATTTATAACTGAAAGAATGTCTTAATTCTATTTATGCCTCCATAAAATACAACTTGCTTAAGATGTTGTGAGCTTTTATATTGACTTTTTTATGATGAAGTAATAATAATAATAATAATTTTTATTTTTTAGGCACCTTTCAAAAAAACCAAGGGGCCGTACATAATAAAATAAACACTTCAAATATATAAACATTCATAAATAAAATCATACACATATTATATTACAACCAATATACTCAATTAATAAAAGTCTGAAACCACAAACAAGTCTTTAAAGCCTGTTTGAATGACTCCACAGTTGCGCACTCCCGAATCTGACGGGGTATAGAGTTCCAGAGGGTGGGTGCAGCGAACTCAAATGCTCTTGCACCAGAAGATTTTAAACATACCCTTGGAACCTCTAGTAATGGGCGTCCTTGTGTAAACTGTATTTGTTTCTCAATAAATTGACACAAAATATTATTGTAACTACGTATATTAGTTTAACGTGAAAATTCTGTATTCTTATATGCAAATATATTATGATATTTTGGTTGATATATGATGATCTTATGACCATAAGCAAACCATGGATGAACCATGGATAGCCAGAGCTGCCCGTGATATGTCCAGAACATTTAAAAAATGAATTGAGAAAGTCTATAATACAGCATGATCATGCTTGATAAAGTCTATAGCAACTCTGACCAAGAGCAGCAGCAAATGGAACCTAAATAATTTATTAAATTACACTGTCTATTGAGAAACTGTATATGTTAAAAATACTGCTACTACTAGACTATGTTTCTAGAAACTTTTTAATTTTGTTGTTGTTGTTTGAAAAGGAAACATTAGATAGTTGTCATTTACTGATATGATAACAGATGGCGTAGTTTAGTTTGAAAATTAAAATAACCCTGGCAAGGTTTGGATTGATTACATTAGCTTAAATAAGAGATAATATAAATATGAGACAACTAGGAACAAAACCAATCAAGACAGTCATATCCTTCAATCTAATCTCCATACTTGGGGCTGACACAGTACCTCTAATATCAGTTAACATTATCTAGACTCCTGCAGACTCCTGCAAAGGGCATAGGTTGACCTATCTCACCATGAGGTTAAACTTGTTTGTTTGTTGAATTTTGTTGACCTGGTAAGCCCACTGGGCCTAGAAGTCCCTTTTTCAGGGTCGACTGGGGGGGGGGGATACAGATGGTAAGCAACTGAAACGGAACCAGATTAAGCTGTTGGTGGTAGTTTTAGTGAATGAGGGAAATTTGGCCAGGACACCGGGGAAATTCCCCTACTCTTTTCGATAAGTGCCATGGGATCTTTAACATCCACCTGAACTACCACCAGTCCAGGCAGCTGGGACCTCAGTTTAACATCTCATCCAAAAGACTGCACCTCAGAAGTGCAGCACCCCTGTCATGCTGCACTACAGTGTCAGTATTGGGATATTAACCCAAGTGCCAGATGTGGGAACTGAACCCACAGCCCTCTGATCTCCCGGCCTCAGAGGCAAGTGTGCTACCTACTGAGCCACTGACACTGATAACTGATAATTTGACAACTGAAAATAGTATATACTGTTTTACTATAGGAGCTAAATCATAAAGTAGTTTAAATAATGGAAATACTAATGGAATAAACATATTTGCAGTGTATTTTTCATTTGATTAATATCATACAGTAATTACAAATCAAAACATGAAAACTATTATCAAGTATGGACACTAAAACCTATATTTAGATCATGGACAAGCATGCTTTCTGCCTGAGATCATTTAAAAAGTTATTTTATCAGAATTTGCAATTTTATATTTACAAAACTGAAAAATGGATTTACGTCTCCCAGTTAAGAGCTAAGGGAGCTAGCTCTTGCTGCAGGGGAAGCTGTGGCTGTGGCTGTGCCAGGCTGACAGAGGCCCCACCCCCACCAGGGGAGGTGGGAGGAAAAAAAGAGGAAGAGAAAATGGGTACTGGTAGCCAACAGAATGATGGCTGGGTTCAGCCTGATCAGGTTATATCCCTTTGAATAGGGTATATTTAAAAGAGATGAGATGCTGGTCGAGAGGGAAAAATATATAAAAAGATGCTGTGTGTGTTAACACTCTCTTGCTCAAAGACTGGCCAAATTATAAGCAGCCAAAGATTCCAAAATAACATCAGTAATAAAAGTTGAATTTCATGAGCTTTTGTGAAATTGTGGAATTCTGTGTTGCTTTTTTTGAAGCCATGTTGATACATTTTGTCTAGTCATACAAGTGAGTTTCCTCTGTAGAAGAAGGTAAAAGCTGGTCAAAGAAGCAATAAGGTAGTATTCATAAGACTCTCTGTAGTCTCAGTGCCTTATAAGGCCAAGACAGACTGTGTCAGGAAGTGCTTACATCATAGCTACTTAACAGCCAATAGCTCTGGAAGAATCTTACAGACCTTGATAAAAGTACTAATTTTAGCAGGCTCATCAGATAACCTCATAGTCTTCAGGTGAAGCTACCTCTGGCTGCAAGCTGCAACACTGGACTTAATTTTCCTAGTCAAACTCTCTTGTTGGGAACTGCAATACTGAACATAGGATTTGCAAGAAAGCGAGTTGTGCTCACAACAGAGGGAGGGGAACCTTTCAATTGTCTTTGCTTTGTAGCAGATATACTGCAGGTGGAGGCTGCTTCTAACTGAAAGGTGAAATAAGGAATTTACAATTATCAGGAAAAGACAGTCTTGTTACAATTCTTAAGATTTTCAGTGCAGGAAGAGTTCAAAGCACAGCTCACTTATTTTGGGGCTGTACTGCTTTCAGAGCACAAACCACCAGGCTGTTTTGGGGCTGGGGAGGTTTACCTGTGTCTGACTTGAATGTCTGGATTTTCTCTGTTTGATTAGCAGGGATTTTCTTGTCAAATTGTTGTGTATAGTATCTTGCAGACAGGAAGGCACTCATCGCAGTGGTGGGTCAGAGCTCTTAGCTGATTGTTTTGTGAGGGCATAATTTAGGCCCAACCCCTTCCCACCCTCACCCCACCCCCTGGAAATAGTTCCTTTATACCTGGGGTTCTGACATCATTTCCTCAAGAGTGCAAGGTGCATATCAATGTCATATCCTCTCTAGCACACAGCACTGAAAATATACGCACACATTGTATAATATATATATATTTCTATATAACAAACCAATCACACACACAAGCACACACACACACACACAAAAAAAAGTACATAGTCATGTGGGGAGTAGTGCAATGTAATGGCTGTGGTGCAGCAGTCTTCTGGGAGTCTTTCTGGAGGCTGAGATGCTGCCCTATTTGCAGACAACTCTTCCCTGAGGGAGGAAGTTGCCCATCTTCAGGCCACACTGGACAGCAGTAAGAAAACCTTCCCCCAGGCCAGACTGGATGGTAGGAAGGGAACCCCCATCCAGGGAGCACCAGAGCCACCACCACTACCTCAGAGGTTGCAAAGAAAGCACAGCAGTTGGACCACTGTGGGCTCAGGAAGGGTGAGGAGGGTGGAACAGAGGCACACCCAGTCAGTTGTTCCACTCCAAAATCCATACACCATTCTGGGGGAGCACAGCTCCCCTATGGATGCACCCACGGAGGAGATTAAGGAGGCTGAGGACACCTGTCACAAGGGAGGCCCACAGGAAGGAGGCAGAGGATGCCACAAGGAAAGGAAGCAGCTCCTGGTGGGGGACTCAATTATTAGGGGGATAGAACTGGGGGGAGCAGGGAAAACTGAAGTAAAGTGCCTGCCTGGTGCCATGGCTTGTAGGGACAGGAAGGATCCTCAGGATCATGAGAACAGCTGCATGGGAGTCTGAGCTGGATGTCATTGTCCACCTAGGGACAAATGACTTGGCTCAACATGAGCTTAGAGTAGGCAGAAGGACTTTGTAGAACTGGGGAGAGGCCTAAGACAAGTAGCACACACAGTATCCTTCTCAGAGGTGCTGCCTGTAAATGGCATGAGGAGGCAAGGGCACTTTGCACCATGCAGTTTAATGGTGATTGAAAAATGGTGTGGAGCACAGGGTTTGGCTTCATTGGGGACTGGGGTTCCATCTGAGGACACCAGCCTATACTGGCAGGATGGTCTGCATCTGTCCAGGAAGGGAACAAGTCTTTTGAGCAATCGGTTTAAATGCTTCATTGGCAAGCTTTTAAACTAGTCAAGGGGGAGGCACTGATAAGCAGCAGAAAATCCCAGCCCTCCCTACAAAACAGGGTACTAAATGGGAAAGACCGAGGTAGAAAGGTCAGTGGGGATGCTGCAACAGAAAGTAAAGCCATCAAAAATGGATAGCAATGAGTACCAATGCCCGTAGTCTGAGTAACAAGCTTCCTGAATTAGTGGCCTTGATGGAGGAGGAACATCTGGATATCGTGGCAGTCACAGAAACATGGTACACAAAACCATGACTGGGAGAAACATACCAGGATACACTATCTACAGGAGGGACAGGGAGGGTAAAGAGGAGGAGGAGTAGCTCTTTACATAAGGGAAGGAATCAAAGCAACAGAACAAAAGGGTAAACAGGAGGAGAAGAAGCACTGTGGGTAAATTTGGAGACCGGCAATGGCACCACAATCCGCACAGGGGTTAGATACAGAGCTCTTCTCAGGGGAGGAAATGGACAAGGAAATGATAGAAAGTATACTTAGTATGGCAGAAAAGGGAGATATTGCTGATGGGTGATCTGAATATGCCAGATGTTAACTGGAGTGCAGTTGCAGCAGCCACTTCTAAGAGTTGGTTATTCTAGATGCCCCACAGGGGCATGCCTTAGACAACTAGTATTGGAGCCCACTCAAGAGGGAACAATCTTAGACCTGGTTCTCTCAAATGGAGATGAGGAGAGGATCACAGATGTAGAAGTGGGTAGCCATCTGGGAACTAGCTTACCATCGAACAGTATGGTTCACAATAAACACAGCAATAGAGTCAAGCTTTCACAAAGACAAAGGTACTGGATTTTAGGAGGGCTGACTTTGTCAAAATAGGTGAGTGCCTAAGGAATGCACTAGCAAATGGGCAGGAAGGAGGGTGGAAGAACAATGGGGAATAATAAAACTGCCATCACAGAGGTAACAAGCCTTGTGTAAAGCAAATAACAAAATGAAACGAGGTAAGAAACCACTATGGTTCTCAAAGGAAGTGGCAGTGAAGGTTCAAGAGAAAAAGAAAGCATTCAGGAAGTACAAGGAATCACATTAGGAACAGGACAGAGAACTGTATCAGTTAAAGCAAAAGGAAGCTGGGAAGGCAGTCAGAACAGCAAAGGCCCAAACTGAGGAAAAGATAGCCAACTCAGTTAAGAAGGGGGATAAAACCTTTTATAGGTACATCAGGGAGCAGTAAGACCAAGGGAGGGATAGTGAGGCTTAGTAAAGGGAGGGAGGGTGGGCAGAGGGTGACTGTGAAAAGGCAGAGATACTAAACAAATATTTTTGCTCAGTATTTACAAAGGAAGAGGGGGAAGTACCTAAAACAAACAGTAGAAACACTCGGGATACAGAAGTTGATACCAGTCCATTTACAGAAGAAAGGGTTCTGAAAGAACTCTTAAAACTGAAGGTGGACAAAGCAATGGGTCCTGATGGGATTCATCCCAGAATTCTAAAAGAACTAAGGGTAGAACTAGTGACACCACTGACTACCCTCTTTAACAAATCATGGGAGGATGGGGTGGTACCCGAGGACTGGAGGAGGGCAGATGTAATTCCCTTCACAAAAGTGGGAGCAAGGCAGAAGCAGGAAACTACAGACCTGTTAGTTTAACCTCAGTGGTAGGGAAAATGATGGAATCACTTCTGAAGGAAAGAATTGTTGAGTATCTAGAGGCCAGAGGGCACAGGACCCAAGGCAGCTTGGATTCACAGCGGAAGGTCATGCCAGACAAATCTGATAGATTTCTTTGACTGGGTGACCAAAGTAGTTGATCAGGAGGGCCCTGGACATGGCCTACCTAGACTTTAGCAAGGCATTTGATACAGTCCACACACAAGATTAATATACAAGTTAGCCAGCCTGGGAGTGGGTCCCAAGATGACAGCCTGGGTAAAGAATTGGCTGGAGAATAGGACACAGAGAGTAATAGTAAATGGAGTCCACTCTGAAAAAAGGGGGTTAGTAGTGGGGTACCGCAGGGTTCAGTATTAGGACCGGTCCTCTTCAGTGTCTTTATAAGCGACATTGCAGAGGGACTGGAAGGAAAAGTATGTCTCTTTGCAGATGACACAAAGATCTGCAACAGAGTTGATGCACAAGGTGGAGTGGAAAGGATGAGAAGGGACTTGGCAAGGTTAGAGGAATGGTCAAATGTATGGCAGCTTAGATTCAATGCTAAGAAGTGCAAGGTATGCACCTGGGAAACAAAAACCCAGGGAAGAGTACACAATGGGGGGTGAGATACTAACAACAACAAAAATGGAAAGGGACCTGGGGTTAATCATATCAGATGACCTAAAGGTGGGAAAGCAATGTGAGAGGGCAGCAAGGAGGGCTGGGGATACTGGGATGCATAGGAAGAGGCATCACCAGTAGAAAAAGGAAGTTATTATTCCTCTGTACAGACAGCTAGTGAGACCCCATCTGGAGTACTGCGGCAGTTCTGGAGACCAGTCTCCACAAAGACATAGACAGGATGGAAGCTGTCTAGAGGAGGGCACTAAAATGTGTGCAGGGTCTGCACAGGAAGACATATGAAGAGAGACTTAAGGAGCTTAATATGTATAGCCTCGAGGAAAGGAGGGAGAGGGAGACATGATAGAAACTTTCAAGTACCTCAAGGAATCAACAACGTCCAAGAGGGTAGCATTTTCAAAAAAGAGGTGTGCAAGAACAAGGGGCACAATTTGAAGATAGAGGGGCGGCTCAGAGGTAATTTAAGGAAGTATTTTTCACAGAGAGGGTTGTGGATGTATGGAACGGCCTTCCAGAGGAGGTTGTGGAGTCAAAAACAGTGGTGGAATTCACGCATGCATGGGACAGTCATAAGGCAATTCTAGGGGGTGGGGGTAGGAATAAGTAGGCTGCTGGTTAACTAGGACCTGCAGCTTATCCATCAGGTAGGGAAATGGGCAGACTGGGTGGGCCAAGCAGTCCTTATCTGCCGTCAAATTCTATGTTTCTATGTTTCTATGTTTATAGTAAACATATAGTGCTGCCAAGTGTCAGTTCACTATCTTGAGTAGTGAACCATAAGGAATGGTCATGGGCATCACTGTTTACTAGCCTGTCTTCTTACAATATACCAGCTAACCACTAGAGCTCACTGACTTAATGACTTGTGGAAGCACATGCATGTGCAGCATTGCTTCTGTACAATGCCACCTGCTGACTCTTTAACAACCCTGTAGATAACAATGCACATTTTTAAGGCAGCATGGGCATAGCCATGCTGCCTTATTGCTATGAAGTAGAAGAGAAATGGGGACCAGAATGCTGTCATGTGTCCCTCCACAGTGCTACAGTCATGTTCCCAGCATTGGTTTTCCACTGGCCCTCTATCTGCAGACCTGACAATCCCTTCTCCTCCCCCTCCTGCTGGGACACTGAAGAAATAGTTATCTACAGTTTTTAAAAACAAAGGATTTGATCACCCTTTCCAAGCATATTTTGCTGTCAGTTTCATATCAGACTGACACTAGAACCATGAGACATTTGAGTCTCACCTGCTGAAAGGCTTGTAGTTCTGAGTCAGAGAGCATTAAACTAAGTGGAACTTAACAGGAACAGAACTGCAGGAACTTTAAAGCCACATCTAGGTAAACATGCTGCTAGTTCTTTGTAGGTACACAGCACCAGGACTGAGACTGTAAATGCTTCTTCTTTGAATCCCTTACTGAAGCAGCTCTGACATTATACATTCCAGAAACCTGTTTAACAAACAATGTAAGATCAATGGCAAATGGTTTGTAATGTTTTGCTGTATTGTGCCTTTTTCCAGTTTTGTTCCTGGCATCTAGAATTACTGCAGCTGTTTTAGGCATTGATTTTATTGTGAACACTTTTTTTTTCATCCTGGAGTTTCAGCGTCTCAAAAGAAGTCTGTTCTACGTTCAGCATCTTTCTAAACTGCCTGGTCAAACAGTGATGTGACGATGTCATGGGGTGCCATGCTAATTTGCATAATTGTCTTTATGGAGACTATTTGTCCCCCACATGTACTCTGAGTGCCATTCCAGCACCTTAGTTCAGTAAATAACAAAGCATGCCTGCAGTTTCATCAGAGATGATCAACACCGTAACTGCCATGTGTCCAGACAAGCACACTAAAGGTTAAACAGTTATCAGCCCTCTCATAAATTACTAGTACACTACTCACATGTAGCAGGACCCTCCCAAGCAGTTCAGCAGATAGATACAGGCTTGTAGGAATGGACACAGCAAATGGCATCCTTAGTACAGTAGCTAGACTGCTGCACAACAGAGAAGACCTGACACAGTGCTTTGGGTAAACTCACAATAATGGATGACAAACCAATATTTCAAAATCAATTTTAATAAAACAGCACAAGTGCCATGTGGAACTAGATGGTTAATGCAGCAGATTCAAAAGCCTTGTTTTTAAATTGCAGACATTTTATTTATTTATTTATTGGAATTTCGGAAAAAACCTATGAGTAAACACTCTTTTACAAAGGGTCCACATCCATTAAACAGTACAAAGGCAAACATAATTGAATTCACTGTACAAATATAGACATAGTTCAATTATCACTACATAACTGAATTCACAGTACAAAATACAGACGTAGTTGAATTATCAGTACAGGAAGTAACAAAAGCATAGAAAACAGTTAGGAGTTTCTTAAGAGTTTCATTAAGAGTTAATACTAAGTGCTGTATGGCATAAGGAAGTATATGAGAGAGAGGAAAATATAGGATAAGGAGAGAGAGTGGTTTGGGGATAGAGCAGCCCAATAGGAGCCTTGCCACACTACATTACAGCTTTGGAGCTGAGGAACTAGGGATGGTACATGTGAGATAGTGTAGTAAGGTGGGAGAAGGTGGTTAGAGAGAGAGAGAGAGAGAGAGAGAGACAGAGAAAGGGAGAGAGGGGAAGGAGGTAGAGACCAAGCAGTGGAGGGGTGGTATCATGAGAGTGGAGATTGATGGAGAAAAGGATGGGAGGAGGGAAGGGGTGAGGGGAGGGAGAGAGACTGGGCGAGAGGGGTGATGAGGCATGAGACAAATGAGGAGCACAACCACTAGTGGAATAAGAGCTACGGAGCATGAGGTACCATAGTCTGGGGAACAGGGGTAGGGAATAAGGAGGCATGGACTACATGAGTGAGACCATGAGTAGTTGCTAGAAGGTAGGATTGGTGCAAGCTCTGGAGACCCGCTCTGAACAGTAAAGCACTCACAGACATTCTTTTGCAGTAGAAACTGCTTAAGGTCAGCTTTGAAGGTTCTAGGGTTAGCAGCATTTAGAGTGTTAGCTGGAATCTCATTAAGCCACAGTGGGGTGTGGTAGGAAAAAGATCTTGTCCAAGAGCTGTCCTTCAGAATGGGAAACAGAATGGGTGTAGTTCTTTATTCCTTCCATTTGCCATTGATCTAGAGCTGTACTGGTACTGGAAGAGTTGTCTTGTTGGGGGAGGATTTTCCTACTCCTAGTAGGTTGCTCAGCTGAAGGCTTCAAATTCTTAGCTTCCAGCCACAGACCTGAGGGACTGTAACTGCTAGTTCTTTGTGGGTTCACAGCACCAGTATTGAGAGATTGCATGTAACTCCCTTCGGGGGGCTTAATTGGTAGTCTTCCCGTATGTCCGCCTTACCTCTAAGGCACCCTCCCGATGTATCCCCCGAGTTACTGCCTGACCCAAGTTCTGTGTCCACCCCCAGGTTCCCCAGGTAGCCCCATTATCTCCTTTGAACCCTGCTGGGCTCCCGGAGTGCATTCCCATGAAGCTGCCAGCATTTCAGGGCCTGCAGCCGCTGCCTGCACTTTTCAAGAGGCACACTGTTTGCGACCGCTGGTTGTGATCAAAAGTCAGAAGGTGTTCCAATGGGTCCTAGTGAAACATAGAAACATAGACTTTGATGGCAGATAAGCACCGCTTGGCCCATCTAGTCTGCCCTTTTCCCTACCTACAGGATAGGCCGCAGATCCTAGTTAACCAACAACCTATTTCTTCCTACCCCCCATAAGAATTGCCTTATGTCTGTCTCATGCATTCTTGAATTCTCCCACAGTTTTAAACACCACAACCTCCTCAGGAAGGCTGTTCCATGCATCCACTACCCTCTCTGTGAAATAATACTTCCTCACATTGCCCCTGAACCGCCCCTCTATCTTTAAATTGTGTCCCCTTGTTCTTGCATGTCTCTTTTTCTGAAAGATGCTACCCTCTTGGACTTTGTTGATTCCACTGAGGTACTTAAAAGTTTCTATCATGTCCCCCCTCTCCCTTCTTTCCTCAAGGGTATACATATTAAGCTCCTTTAGTCTCTCCTGATACGGCTTCTCTTGCAGATCCTGCACCATTTTAGTTGCCCTCCTCTGAACTGCCTCTATCCTGTCTATGTCCTTGCGGAGATGTGGTCTCCAGAACTGGATGCAGTACTCCAGATGGGGTCTCACCAACTGTCTGTACAGAGGGATAACAACTTCCTGTTTTCTGCTGCTGATGCCTCTCCCTATGCATCCCAGTATACCCCCAGCCCTCCCTACTGCCTTCTCACATTGCTTGCTAACCTTAAGGTCATCTGATATGATTACCCCCAGGTCCCTTTCCTTTTTTGTTGTTGTTACTACCTCCCCCCTCCAATTGTGTATTCTTGTATTTAGTTAAAAAGGCAAAGGAGACCTAGAGCAAGGGAAGGGAAAGTGTTTTTAAAGAAGTATAAAGCAAGCGCCTGAAGCACTGCCTCTGAGGCATCAGTATTAAAGGGCAAAGGTCAGGGCAGTGAAGCCCTAATGAATATTAATGAGCTGCTGCTGGTTTTAGAGGGGCACTGCATTTGCACGGCAGTGACACAGAAACTGGGCGCATGTGGGAGAGATAAATAAATGTGTTTAAAATAGAAATGCTGGGGCTATGCAACTATGGGGAATTTATGTAAGAATAATGTTTATTCTGGCTGCACCAGGACAGTGTTGTGTTAATGGTGGGGGTCAGTACTGTGATTGTTGTGGTTGGGGGCATCAGTGCTTTAATGGTTGAGGGTCAGGAGCCAGTGCAGTTACTGTCAAGGGGTGGATGGTCAGTGCCATGACTGCCAGGTGGGGGGCAGGGCTGTAACTTTTGGGAATGGGGGTTAGTGTTCTGACTGTAGGGCTGGGGATCACTACTTTGTCTGTTTGTAGAGGGTATTAGCCCTGTGACTGTCGTGGATGTAGGAGAACAGTGCTTCAACTGTGGTGGTGGGTAGTGCTGTGACCGTTGGAGGTAGAGGTAAGTGCTGCCACTTTTGGAGGATGAGGAACAGCACTGTGACTGTTGAGCAGATTGCCACTGTGACTGAAAGTGGAAGGTATTAGTTCTATAAACTGTTGAAGGGGTGGTACAGTTCTGTGACTGTTGGGGGCAGGGTGGCAGTCCTGTGACCATTGTGAGAGAGGAGGCAGTGCTGTGGCTGTTGTGGATGGAGGTGAGTGTGGTGACCGTTAGGAATAGTAAGTCAATGCTGTCATTGTCGGGGGATGGGAATTAGTGCTGTGACTGATGGTAGGGGGTGTCAGTTCTGTGACTTTAGGGGGTGAGGTAGCTGTGCTGTGACTGTTGGGGATTGATGATCAGTGCTGTAAGATGGGATGGGGTGCAGTGCTGTGACTAGTACTGTTACTATGGGGGGATGGGGATCAGTGCTGTGATTCTCAGGGGTGTATGGTCATTGTTGTGACTGCCAGGTTGAGGGGGTAGGAGAGCAGTTCTGTGACTGTTGGGAATACTGAGAAAGTGTTGTGACTTTTAGGGCTGTGGATCAGTGCTGTGACTGCCAGAGGTGGGTAGACATTGTCAAGACTGTCAGTGGAGGGTGTCAGTCCTATGATTGTCAGTGGTGTGATACAGTCCTGTGACTGGGGGGGGTTCAATCCCATGTCTGTGGGGAAGGGGGTGATACCGTCCTGTTACTGTGTGTGGGGTGTACAGTCCTGTGACTGTGGAGTGGGGGTAGAACAGTCCTGTGATGGGGAGATGGTCCAATCCTCTGACTGTTGGGGGTGGTCATTGTTGTGACTGATGGTGGATGATGTCAGTACTGTAACTGCTGGAGTGGTGGTGCAGTCCAGTGATTGTCAGAAGGAGGGTCTGTTATATAACTGTCAGGGATAGGGTGTCATTTATGTGACAATCAGGGTGAGGGTCATTCCTCTGACTTTTGGTAGGTCTGCATCTGTGCAATTCTACAACTTTGAGGGATGGAAGCATTTGCAGGAAGTTGTACATGTGGCAGGAAGGTTGTATAAGGTGCCAAACTAAGTGACTGTTATGGTGGGGGGGGGGGCTGTTGCAGTGCTGACTGTGAGGGGTGGTCGTCAGTGCTGTGATGTATAGTGTTGTGACTGGTAGGGGTGGGGATTACTGCTGTGACTGTCTGTGGAAAGTGTCATCCATGTGACTGTTGGGGATATGGGTATAGTGATGTCATGGTGGTGGGATGTAGTGCTGTGATTGTTGGGAATGGGGATAAGTTCTGTGACTGTCAAGCATGGGTGCCCAGTACTGTGACTGACAGTGGAGGGTGTCAGTCCTGTGACTGTCTGAGGGAGCACAGTCCTGCGACTGTCAGGGGTGGGAGGGTCAGTCCTGTGATGGTCAGGGGTCAGTGCTGTGGCTATTGTGTAAGTAGTGTAGAGTAGCACACAAGTAAAGGAAAAGGTTGTGCATAAGCAAAGCAGCCAGCTTGTAATAACACAAGAAAAGAATGCTCAGCACTCCTAGATTCAGTTTTAAAAGCAAAGTGCAAGATTTATTTTCCAGCAAGATGCCTGGCATGCACCCACTTGGGCCAGTACTTCAAGCTTTCAGTGGGCCTTCTGCAGAGGACAGGTCAGAGGAATGCAAAAGTGCCTCTCATTTATACAGAAATGTCAAAGTGATATACACTACACACTAAAAACAATATGCAAGTCAAGGTGAAAACACAGGAACAGCTTTTCCAATGGTAACAAACATTTCATTATTCTGTTTTTTTGCATTTTGTTTTTGACACTCATGATAAACAGTTACTGATATTAGCATAATACTCAATTAAGCATGTCTCTATATATTTTACTTCATTTAATTGCATACCTTTCCCTTTACAGCTATATTTGTTACCTCTTACACTGTACTATACCCATTTAATCTCTCCTCTCCTCTCTATTGTTCCCGTCTTCTTTTTACCTTTGCAGGTCTCACAGGATGTGAACTCCTTCACCATCAGATAAGTATTACAATATGTCTAACCTGTCTTATCCTTCCTAGTACCTCTCTAAGAACTTATGATCTTTTATGACCCCATCCTTCTTTTTTATTCTACAGGTCTAAGAAATGTCATCCCTTTATGGTTCCTACCTCTGGCTCCTTGGTACCCTGGTAAGAGACCCTGAACATATTACCTATACTTGATAGGTTTACTGTAACAGTGCAGCTGCACCATTATGGGAGGGTTGTGTATACTGTATGTGTTAAGGTTATGCATACTGCAGCATTTTTTCCCTTCCATAAAAAATGTTGCCTTGCCAATTGACTCGGCAGGCTGTCAGCCCTATCCCTACCTCCCCTGTCCATCACTCCCCTGTCCCAAACCACAGAGCTTCCCATGGATTGCCTCTCTCCCCCATGATAGGGTGGCCAGAAAAGGGAGAACAATACTTCCCCCCACCCAGTTACTCACATCCACAACTGAGCCAGTCATCCAGGTGGTCATGTGGGACAGCAGTAGCTGGGTAGGGCTTTATGGATCCTGCGCTAGCCATTTCTGCATTTTCCCCTCTTGAATTCCTGTCTTCACCTCGGGGAAACCAAAGGTTAAGTCAGCATGCCTCTCCATGCAGGGACAGGACAGCTACAGTATGTGATGAATGTTCAGTCTGCTTTCCAACCCTTGGCAACCTGGCATGTTACTGAACTTGAGTCACTGATGTGGCTGGCAATAAGGCACATAGCGCCTCATCCCTTCATACCACTGGACCAGACCAGCCTGATACTGCAGCAAACAAATTATTTGTTACTACTGGGACAGGCAATCAGACAACAATGGTCCACTGCACACCAAGGGATGATGTTTTTATCAATGGGCCCCGTGGCAAAAGGGTGGGTTGTACCCGTGGACACCAGACAATGTGTTAACTTTAACAGGGCCAGCAATCACAGGTGGATACTGCTATTGGCTGCCAGTTTTAAATAAAATATTGAGCTGCTTGAGGTTCTATATATATATATATATATATATATATATATATATACTTATTTATTGAATTTTGTTGACCGGGTAAGCCCACTGAGACTAGAAGTCCCTTTTTCAGGGGCGACCCGGGGGTTGGGATATAGATGGTAACCAATTGAAACTGAGCCAGAATATATATGTTTATATAAATTTCTCTGTAGAGTGCTACTAACTGCTGTAAAATTTATTTATTTACTGAATTTTGTTGATTAGGTAGGACCACTGAAACTTGAAGTCCCTTTTTTAGGGGCAACTGGGATGGATACAGATGGTAACCAACTGAAATTTAACCCAGTGAAGCTGTTGGTGGTATTTTAGTGAATGAGGGAAACTGGCCAGGACACCGGTGAAATTCCCCATCTCATGCGTGGGGGTGCTGTTACCATGGAAGAGGATGCATTGGGAGCTCATTCTGCTGGTGAACCTGTGGGTGTGCAGGTCTCCCAACCCACAGGTCCAGCTCAGGGGACCAGTTCTGTTGTTGAAACTGTGATGGAAATAGACAGAGAGGTGTATTTTATTGCTAATGACACAGTGAGTACACCTAAGGGGCTGTTTGCCTCTGACAAAGCTTGGTTGGAGCATATTCTGCAGCAAAATAAATTGTTGACATATGGAGGAATTGACCGCCCTATGGAGACGTTTGCTAATGCGCTGGAAATGTCTACCTTCCCGCAGGAAATGTTAGACCCTGGTATTTTCAGAGACGCTGCAGCAGTGATTAGGGAGTTGGCTGATCAACATGAAACTGGTAATGCTACAGCTGAGAGTCTTGCACCACAGCCTAGTGACGCACTCGCATCTAAAGCATTCCCCCGGTCTGAGTCAGAGCCGGTGAAGGAGATTGTGACAGCTGAAGTACAGCCTTCAGTGCTGCAGGAACCTTCTGATGCAACTAGAGAGAATTGCGATGCAATGAGTACACCAAATGCACTTACTTTTCCAGACAAAACGAATGTTGCTGTTGTGTTGCCTGATCTTGATTTGATGAAGGGAAGAGAAAGTGAACAGAGCGACCCTAAGTCATGCAGAAACTCCCCTACTTCTTTAGAACTCTCCTTTCTGAATGCAGGGTGGAAAAGGTGTGAGGCAGGCATTCAGGTTCCCGACTCTACGCACAGTCTGAAACTGGGACAAGTTCTCCCTGAAACAGAAACTCTGCATATTGTTAATGAACAGCACTGTCCTAAGGAAACAGCTGTATGAATGGAGCATAGAGAATGCCCTAAGGATTCTCTAGGCATACAGGAGACTGAATTGCCTACCTTTTCCGCATCCCATTCCTCTGAATCTGAAGGATCTGTGACTGGGCCTGCTGGGTGGGGGGAGAACAAGACACCTGAACACAGTCCTTCACGACAGCATGCTAACTTCATGGAACAATCTGAAACTGCATGGGAAAGTTTTCAGAGGAAAGATCCTTTTTCTGGTCCCCCCCCTTTGCAATGGCATAATGCTGTGCACTTGGAATATTTAGGAGGGCTGAAAATAGCCCCGGATCGTTTGTATGTTGGTAGACATTTATTAAAGACTTCCTTGGGATTTTTTTTAAATGAAATACATGCATTGATACATGTTTCACGTGCTAACCTTTATGATGTTAGTTTTCGTACCCCACAAGGGTTAAATTGTTTTTGGACTAAATATGACTCCTTAAAGTACACTGAAGTATGGTTGCCCTTTAGAGCTCTTTCTCTGACTAAGCCTTCTATTAGAAATGTTACGGTGTTGTTTAGGAATGAATCTGTATCTGTGCACGATATTACATACTGGATACAACAAAAATGTGATGTGATTGATTCTCCACAACCTATCTTTGATGAGGAACATTTATGGAATGGGGGTTGGAAATATAAGGTGAGCTTGAGGAACAATAGCTTAAGCCCAGTGCATTTACCTAGTAGTTTATTTTTGGGGAATGAGAGGGGCCATTGTTTTTATCCTGGGCAACCAAAGGCCTGTTTCAAATGTGAGGCCCACACACATTTAGGTTTGGCTTGTGATAGGTTGAAATGTAACCTCTGTCTGTCCTTTGGCCATCATAGTTCAGACTGTAAGGAGGATTTAAAGAGTAATTTGTGTGTAGCAACAGGCCATACTTACCGATGTTGTCCCTGGACTACGCACAATTGAACAGACCATGCGAGCCAGGATGCCATTATAAGGGAAGCGCAGAAGAAGGACATGGTGGATGAGCTAGCTAGTGATTTAGTGCCTGAAGAGCTAGTTGTCCCTCCTAAGGTAGATATTGTGAAGACTGTTCCTATCACAGAGCCTGAAGGTGAGGTAGCAATTATTGAAATGCCTCCCCCTCAGCCTGATAAAAGTGTGGCAAAAAAAGAGGTATTAAGCAGGCTAGGCCTTGTCCTAAAGTTACTAAAGCTTATGTGCCTGAAGAGGAAGGAATTTCACTAACAAATAAATATGAGATCCTGTCCAGAGGTGCCGAGGAGTCAGAACGGGGGGGGAAGGGATTCTAAGGCTTCCTCCTTGGCCCCTCATTCCTCAGAGTCAGATGGAGCTCTTCAACAAAAAAGGGTAGATAATGATAGGAAGAAGAAAATCAGTGAAAGAGTACGGAGATGTTTACAGTTAAAAAAAAAACCTTAGTGTGACCCTCCCCCTCCTTCTTCCCCAGAGCCTTCATTAACGTTAACCATTGCTGCAGTTAATGTTAATAGTATTAGGAATGCTAAACGTATCTTAATTATATTTTTAGTACTGAAAGATTTGGGGTGTGATATTTGTTTATTGCAGGATACTAGGTTAAATACTGATTATTTGGTTAGGTCAGCTCAGAAATTATGGTGTTGAGGCCCCTCCTTTTTTTCTTTTGGCACTGATGTTTGTGATGGTGTTGGGATTTTATTTAGAGGTGATAGGTTTAAAGTCTCTAGAATGGTATATATTTCTGTGGGAAGGGCACTGCTACTAGACTTTCAGTATAATGGGGCATGTTGGAGACTGATTACTATCTATGCCCCCCCCCTTGAAAAAGGATAGAATAAATCTTTTCAAAAAGATTAAACCTTTTTTGCATACCATTAAGCATATTCTTTGGGGTGGAGACTTCAATTGTGTTGCAGATAGGCTTGATCATGGTGCTGTTACAAAAAAATTATATTGTGATTCTAATTGTTTGAATATTATACTTGAACAGAGTCAATTACAGGATTCTTATAGAGTATTGCATTTACAGGGTAGTCACACATACCATAGGGGAGCCTTGTCCACTAGGATTGATGTTTCATTTACTTAGAAACACTTATGTATACATAAGGTAGAGATAGTCCCTTTGGAGACTTCGGATCATGTTATTCTCTATGTTGTATTGGGTGGGGTCATAGGTCCTCATTATGATCGTGGCTACTGGAAATTGAACATAGCTACATTACAGGAGGAAAATTTGATCAACTGTGTAACTGAATTTTTAAAAGCAAGGATGTCTATAGCTGTGTTGGAAAATAATATTAGTTTTTGGTTGGAAGACAAGAAACAGGGTTTGCGGTCATTGTTTCAGAAATACTCTACACAGTGTCGTAACGACCATTATAAACATTGTCTGAAACTTCGTTCTCAATGGCTAAAGTTTATTCTATTATTAATACACAATATATAACTAACCACGCAAGTTTCAAATTTGAAAGCTGAAATGGCGGGGTTGCAATATTCGAGGGCAGCCGCCATGCTAAATGAACATAGAATTTGCTCCTCTGGTAAAACGGGGTTTGGGAATGCTTTTAAGAGCTGTTCGCAGTGGGCATCAGATAGGTTTATGGCATCAGTTAGGACTGAGAGTGGCATTTTAGTATCTGATGGCCCTGGAATTTTAAAAGCAGTGACTAGGTATCTATCCGGTATGTATGAAGCCCCCTATATTGAGGAATAGGCTGTAACAGAGCTACTTTTCACAACTAATGTCACTTCTATGTCAGATTTGTTTGTTAGGGACCTCATTAAACCTATTTCTACTGATGAAGTTGGTTTAGTTATTGGTCACTTGAAAGGACACACTGCTCCGGGTATTGATGGTCTCCCTTTGGAATTTTATAAAGTATTTAGAGACTTGTTAACTGAAATATTGGTTGTAGTTTATAACTGGGTTTTAGGGACTTTAAAAATGTATTTTCATTTTTGTGTTGCAGTTTAGATTCTTGTATTTAAGCATGGAGAGAGAACAGATCTCAATAAATAGAGATCTCTTAGTTTGCTAAATACAGATTATAAAATACTATTGAAAATATTTCATAATAGACTAGTTCATGCAGCTTCAGCACTACATTCTTTGGCCCGAACTTGTACAGTGCCAGATCGAGCAATTCAGCACAATTTATTGTTAATACAGGAATTGGTTGAACAAGGTGAAGAGTAGAAACTGAGTGGTTATATTACATCATTGGACCAGGAGAAAGCCTTTGACAGGATACCACATCAGTTAATTTCTTGTGTATTACTTCATTATGGTATCCCACTTGTTTTTGTGACATGGATAGATCTGTTGTATAAGAATGCACAAGCCATCCCACTGGTTAATGGGATGTTAGGGCCGTACATTAAAATTTTACATGGAGTATGACAAGGTTGTCCACTCAGCCCCATGCTATATGTATTTTGTTTAGACCCCTTATTGTGTATATTACAACAGGATGTGTGTATTAGAGGTATCAAGTCAATAGGAGGTGTTATGGATGCACGTGAGATAGCATATGCTGATGATGTATGTGTTATGGTAGCTGATCTGGAATCTGGGGTACAGGTTTTGGAGTTGATTGAAAAGTATTCAAAGTTGACAGGAGCAAAATTGAATAAAGGGATGAGCATTGTTTACCCATTGTGTGGCACTGTCTCACTAACGAATACTTGGCAAGGGATAAAAGTATTTGTGGACCCTTTTAAATTTTTAGGGGTTTGGTTTGGAAGAGGAGATAATGGATATCTTAATTGGAAGGCTAAAATAGATATTGCTTCCTCAAAAGTTGCAGTATGGAAGGCCTGGCAACAAACTAAAAAGGAAAAAGTGGCTGTAGTTAAAACATTTTTGTTACCGATATTTTTGTTCATTAGTGCTATATATCCTTTGCTATGTAATTTGGAAGTTTCTCTACTAAGTTTAGTTTTCCAGTTAATTTGGGGAAATCATTTAAACCCCATTAAGAGAGAGATTTTGTTTTTACCTGTGGGGAAAGGAGGTTTGAATTTGATAAACCTTGTAGTATTTGTTTAAAGTATTTTTTTCATATTAATTTATTAGATTTTGCAAAGCCCAGCCCTGCAGTTTGGACCCTATATGCAAGCCATTGGCTGAGGCCCCTTTATCAGATATGGTCTGCTCTGGGCACGCTATCAGCCCAGGTTAAAACAAACTGTATCTTCTTTAGATCTGCTCTTGGGAAACTGAAGAAATGGAAGATAACGATGCAAATTCTGCAACTAAACTCTAGTAAATTGGTTTATGACACAATTCAACATCAGGTGTGTATTTCCTCAGTGGAATTTAAAGATGTTGCACCAAGCCAGCAACTTAGAGTGTTGGAAACCTTGAAGGACCCTTGCATTCCTCCAAAAGTGTGGGATGTTGCTTGGTTATGTTCTCATGGTTGTTTATTTGTGAAGAGAAATGCTAAACATAAATCAATAGAAGAGAGTATGTGTCCTAGATTGGCTTGTGTTGCACAAGAAGAATCTATGCATCATTTCCTGATACAGTGCCCTTTTGTATATGAATTTTGGACATTGTTGACACATTTATGGGATAGCCCATATTGGAAGGCAGTTAATTATGCAAAAGTAGTTGGTAGGTGTTGCTCAAGAAGTTTGGGGTTAAATGATGGTTTAGTACGTTTGATTTTTTCATTTATAAAGTTTGTCTTGTGGCAAGCGCATTGTAAATTTGTATTACAACAGGTGTATCAAGACCCAAAGACTGTCATTAGTGTTCTCAAGCAAGACTTGTATAAGCAATGTATGTTTGAAGTAGCTCATATGCAACATAGTGCATGGGTAATTCATTGGCATAATGTTCCTTTTATGAAAGATAAAATTGGATGAATCTATTTTTAACTTTTATGTTTATTTCCCTTTGTTTATATGTGTTTCTAGTATCACTGTTTGAAGAATGTTGTTTTTTATTCTCATTTATGTATCTTGTTTAGCTTATTTCAATAACATTTTCCCCTACTCTTGCTGCAGAGGGCACTGTTGCGCTGCAGGACAGTTTGGCTGGGTTCAGTATGCACCAAGCTCTGGTTGAAGGAGGAGGTGTGGAGGAGGAGATGGAAGAAATGCTGAACTTACCTACTGATATAGAATGTAAGGAAGGAATACTTCAGAGGACCGATGTCCCCTCAGGGGAGTCCTCTCAATGTGGTGAGGATGTGAAAATTATGGACCAAGTTGTAGTTGAAGATGATTTGCAACTTGAGCTGACTCAGAAGAAAAAACATTTATTAGAAATGATTTTGATGGCAGAAAAGGATTTTTTAAACAGTACACGCAAACGATCATCGGTTAGCCCACTTCCAGGGTGTGGTAAGCGTCTCACTTCTGAGATGCCTCAGGAACTACCTGCTTCCCCCCTTACTATAGATCTTGCACTTGTGGCCGAGCAACCACAAGCAGCTGACATCATCTCAGAGATGCCACTTCCTGAGTTGGAATGGACCCTGGGGTCGGTTTTACAGCAAGCCGGTTGGATTAGCATGGGGGATCATTGATCCCAGATCCAGAGATTCCCATACCAGGCTTTCCGGTAAATATGGCTCTTTCTCCCCAGAGTTCCATACCAGTGCCTGAGGAGATCTTTGTAAACTATAAAAGAACTGATGAGATTGTTCAACCTGTTATTTTACTGACAGTAGTTCAAGGCCAGAGTCAGGTATTTCCTACAAGGCCTTCTGTTTCCACAATACCAAAGGGTAAGTCTTTGCCTTTGTTTGCAGCAAGTGAATGACAGCAATTGAAATCTCCTCAAATTGTATCAAATTTATCTCCTGTGACTATTTCTGGTCAAACAGAAGATAGAGAGCAGGCAGAGGTTCAGTCTGATTGGTGACATTTACCCCCCCCCAAAATAAAATGCCATACTCCATTAATGACCAACGTAGCTGCTCTACAGTACTAATTCTTTCACTGTTCATATTGCCAATTCCTAAACTGATCAAAAACCAAAATACAACTGTGGATAATTACAAGGACCTACTTCCCCCTAGTTCATTAAGGCAATCCAGAACAGGGACATGTATCTCTTGGATATTCACTCACTTAAACCAAACAGCACCAAGAAACCTTGTAAAAATGCCTTTGTCCTTGTCGGGTCTAACTATTATATATGCATTACCTTTACCCACCTATGACAATAACCAAACAAAAACCTTTACTGAAGTACAAAGCACAAATACAAGACATTACAAAAAAAAAGATTTCTTAACAGACTAAGCCAATACCTTAAAATATTACTATTACTTCTTCTACTCTGCTCAGGAAATGTTGAGCTAAATCCAGGACCAGTTGCTCTTTTGGAACCCACTGCAAATCTCCCCCAATATAAAGGCATTAGCTTCCTACACATCAATGCATGTAGCGTGCTGAAAAAGCTGGACCAGATACAGACCTGGGCTATACATGCAGCCCCAGACTTCCTCATGATCTTGGAATCCTGGCTTAAACCATCGCTACCAGATAAATCCATTAACATTCTGGGCTACAATACATACCGTTGTGATAGACCGATTAGAGGGGGAAGGGGTCTTAATATATGCAAAGAGCAAACCTGTACTTAAGGTCATAGATGCTACTATGAAGCCCAAAGAATTTGAATGCCTGACTCTTAAACTATCCCTTACTAAGGAGAAGTCACTTCTAATTATAGACTGCTACCGTTCTCCGTCTGGTGGTATGGCCCTCCTTCCTCATCTCAAAAACATTACTACCTCCGCTAATACAGAGTGTATCATTCTAGGGGACCTTAACATGAATTGGAATGATGACAGTTCTGAAAGCCTGAAGGACCTTTGTGACACTGTGGGATTGATACAAATGACACCTGCAAACACTAGGCAGAATAGAAAATTCCCGGAGCGTAGTTCCCTACTGACCTTATGCTTGTAAGCAAGCCCCACAACATTTCACATGCAGGTGTGTTCTTCAATAATATAGCTGACCACTGTGCTACTGCCTGTATTAGACACCCACTGCAATTAAACATACCACAAAATTTATACTGAGAAGGAGCATGAAAAAGTTCTCACAGAGCAAATTTCTGGAAGACCTAAGAAGGATCAGATGGAAGGGCTTCTATCAAGCCTCCTCCATTAGCGAGGCATTCGATATCTTTCATAGCCTCTAACTAAGCTAATTGATAAACATGCCCTGCTAGAGCTGATTAGATCTAAGAAAAGATCCTCTGGGTGGTTCTCTTCTATTTTGAAGAAGGCACTTAGAGGCACGGATTACTGGTGGAAAAGAGTGAGGAAATCACAATTGGAGGCAGACTGGTTAGCATTCTGTACGTCTAGAAATGCCTGCACTAAACTAACTAGGTCAGAAAAAGCTAGATACTTCCAAGCTGAACTAGAAGCCAGTAAAAACAACTCAGCCAAATTCTGGAACATACTTACAGTAGTTGAAGGATACCTGACAAAATCATCTCTACCAGCCAAAATATTGTCCAATGGGCATACCTTTACTGACAGAGCTGAAATTCTTGGATAGCTAAATGATCACTTTGCCACTGCAGGACTTGCTTCTGATACCTCACCCATTAGTAAAATTACTCCTCAGGGTGACCCTGCTGTCGACCTTAGTAACACTACTAATCCTAACATACCTTATTCTCCTGTATTTACCTTCAATACAGTCACTTTTAAGCAGGTTGAGGACTTACTATTTTCACTGGATACTAAAAAGAGTGCAGGTGCAGACAACTTAGAACCATACTTCCTTATACTTGGATATCATTACTTGACCACCCCCGTTACACATCTATTCAATCTGTTATTAATGCATGGAGAATTTCCCCAGCTGTGGAAAACTGCTCATATTCTACCTCTATTCAAGTTGGCAGACCCATGCAATCTGAACAATTATTGACCTATATCTATACTTCCTACACTGTCGAAACTACTTGAAAAAAATGTTAGTGCCCAATTAAGAGAACACTTAGATATCCATAACTTATTAAACCCTGCACAATCTGGCTTCAGAGCCAAACACAGCATGGTATTAGCACTTGTGAAAGTAGCCACAGATTAGCAAACTGCACTAGACACTAAGAAACATGTGGTTGCTGTCTTCCCAGACCTGAGCAAAGATTTCGATACTGTGGAGCACAATATACTGCTTACGGCTCTGAGCAGCCTTGGGCTTCACACCTCTAAAATCAAATGGTTCTCTAACTACCTCACCAATAGACTGCAACAAGTCAAAGCTGCAGGTGTCCTGTCATCTCAAAAAACCCTTCTGCGAGCCGTTTCCCAAGGCTCCATATTAGGCCCGATCCTATTCGCAATTTATATCAATAACCTGGACAGTCACCTACAAATAGCTAGTATACACTTATTCGGAGATGATACTGTGCTACATACCATAAACCCCTCCTTAGATGTGGCACAGGAGAAGCTGCAGCAAGACTTTATTAAGCTCCAACATAATCTCATTAAACACAAACTTCTCCTCAATGCCAAAAAAACAAAAGTTATGGTTCTCTCATCAAAAGCTGGCCTCGGATTGACATCCACTTTTCGGATTTTAACGCTACTAGATGAACCTCTAGAATTGGTTGAAACTTTTAAATACCTAGGATTCTGGTTGGACAACAAAATGAAATTCCAATGCCACCTGAATGAAATCACGAAGAAACTAAGGCAGTGGTTAGGCCTGTTTTATATGCTTAAACATCTCCTTATTCTAGATGCTAGAAAGAGGCTAGTACAATCTACTTTCTTACCTATATTGGATTATGCTGACTTCATGTACTCTCATTGTCCACTAACATTGCTCAGTAAACTTGACAGCTTATACCACCAGGCCCTCAGATTTATTCATAATCTACCCTTACGTACTCATCATTGTCTACTATACCAGGAATCAGGTTGGCTGTCTCTATCAGCTAGGAGGAAAAGAAATGCTCTTCTTTGGCTCCACAGAGCACTCTCAAATAAGCTCCCTTCATACATATTTAGCTTATTTGTGCATGCCAAGGGTTTTTATGGACTAAGACACTTCTGTATGCTCTGCTTTCAGATACCTAGAGTGAATACAAACTATGGCTCAGCAGTAATTAACTTCTCTCTTCCATCCCTATGGAACTCCATGCAAAGCGCACTAAAACTATCATCACTTCCAGGCCCAACTACATTCAAAAAGTTAGTTACCACCTTCCTGAGTGAAAACTGCAATTGTTTCAGATAAAGATGACCCTCCATACTTTTTCCTATTAATCTGGAATCAGCATGTTCTGGCATACTTTCACCTACCCTGGCTCTTTATTCTCTCCTCTCTTTCCCTTACACAACTGCTTCTTGCATTTCCTATTCTGTTTATTAACAAAGGTGGTTTTTGAGGCTTATTTACTTCCAATACATTCATATACTTTAATTGCCTAGCTTGGAATATTGACAGGTTTAGCTGTTGCTGACCATTTTGTGTAATCCTGTAAAACTAATGTATTCGTCTATGCCTATGTACTTACTGTACTGTATGTAATGTTCTTTGTTTCATGTCCAGGACCACTTTGAGAATGAGCTTGCTCAATGGTGTTTAAGCCTGGTAAAATAAAGTTATTGATTGATGGATTGATTGATGTACCACCTCCTCGGACGTTTGCAGACGTCTTCCGAAAGCCATCTGAGGCTGCAAAACATCGCTTTCTTGTCCGTCTTCATTACAAAGACAAAGCCCCTATAGTCCCAGATAGAATCTGGGTGGGCAAGACATTGATTAATGAATCAATGGGATTTACACCTGAGGAAGTTTATGCCTTCATTCATATGATTTAAATTTTTGTGCTATGCCTTCATTCATATGATTTACATTTTTGTACTATGCATTCCCTGGATAAATTTTGCTTCAACCTACAATAATGAGTATATGCCTCAACCTACAATAAGCTGATCTCACCTACTTAATGCAACTTTTTAATGCTTACCAAGGTTATGGACTCATTACTACCAAGCAAAACTCCCGTAACCGCCGGACCTCAGGCAAAACTCTTCTTGAGGTTCCTAGAGTTAGGACCAAGGCAGAAGACAAATCCTTCTCCTATACTGCCTCATCCCTGTGGAACAAACTTCCACCTTGGGTGCAGGATGCCCCCTCAATCAAAACCTTCCACATTAGGCTCAAGGCTCACTTGCTCACTGCCTCCACCTGCCACTGCCATGGTACTTGAAACCTTCCTAGCTCTCTCCTATACAAGTATATGCCTCAACCTACAATAAGCTGGTCTCACCTACTTAATGCACCTTTTTAATGTTCACCAAGGTTCTTTAATTGCTGAATGCCCCATGCCAGCTTGTTTCGCTCAAAGCTGAGCATTGCCTGCTTTTAAATGTCTGTAAATCTTAACTCTTTTAAAAAACGTTACAGCTATGAAGTGTGTCAGCTATTCTGACAAATGTATTTGTACTCTCACTGTATGTCCTACTTTACCATGTAATCCTGGGTTGCCCCTAAAAACGGGACTTTCGGGGCTCAGTGGGCCTACCCAGTCACCAAACTTTAATAAATAAATAAAATAAATAACATTTTGGAGGTTGTATTATTCACTAAAAGACACTGAACTTTGGAGGGATTTTCTGGCTATTCCGGTGACAAAACCAACAATTAAGACAGTCACAATTTTATTTCAAAACAAAGGGGTTTGTGTAAATGATATGTTCTGGCTCAAGAAAAAGTGTATGATCATGGAACATCCTAAGCCTATGATGGATGAGAATGGATTTTGGAATGGGGGTTAGCAATTTAGGGTTCAGTTATATCAAATGGAAGCTGGTATTACACATCTTCCTAGTTCTTTTTATTTGGGATGTGATAGAGGGGTTCTATTCTATGCAGGGCAGCCCAAGAGTTGCTACAGATGTGGAGCTTTGGAGCATTTAAATGTGGACTGTGATCAGATTAGGTGCTTTAATTGTGGACTTTTGGGACATGCTGCACTTCAATGTAATGCTAGTCCATTTTGTAATTTATGTGGGGAAGAGGATCATTCCTTTCAGGAATGTCTGTGGACAGCACATAATACAGAGGTGGAGTCTGACCATTATTTTTTTTCTATCCAAAGCTAAACAATGATTTGGAAACCCAACTGGGTTTTTTTTCAGGAAGGACCTCTTCCCCAGAGGAGTAGGGGCCAAGGTCGAGGTGCAGGATCCAATGATAGAGGCAGGGCCCAATGCCCCAAACCCCGACATCAGGAGCTAGATGTTGGAACTGTTCACAACTTGGAACCCCAGTTGAATAAGCCACAGCCACAGCCACACCTCAGTAAAGAGGATATGGTGACACCTTATGTTACCCCTCAAGGTTCTCCTCTGAGAACGGTGACTTTGCCTTCCTTTCTCCAGAGTCGGAATATGGTTATTTCAGAGTCCCCAGACATAGAAATTCTAGAAACAGACACATTGGGGTCTCAAACCCTTTCTACCCTCCCATAAACATTAATTTGGAAACTACTATCAGGGAGGATGGTTTTGTATCTCCTTTGAAATCAAAAATTGGGTGGCAGACAGAGGGAAGTGTTCAGCTTTCCCTTCTACCTCTGTCAAACAGGTTCTCATCTTTTGCATCATGGAGCAAACTGGTGGATACAGCATTGCTTATGGAAGGCTTAGACCCGAATCCTTTCCCTCCGCTTGAGACTGTGTCTCCTGTAAAACAACTTCCTCAGTCCAAAACCTCACAGAAACGAATAACGAGATCCAGTGACAAACTAACTACTCTTCCACTCTGATCCACTCTGTATAAAGATTGCCACTTTAAATGTGAAATGTATATAGTCATTAAAAGTGTTATGTTACCTTTGGGATATTACAACAGTTGCCATATGATATATTCTTTTTACAGGATGATAGATTATGGTCATTAGGGGATGTAGCTCAAATTACTAAGGATTGGAAGTGGGCCCATCTGTTTGGTCATTGGGTTTGGCAGCTTGTAGTGGTGTGGGTTTTTGTTTTACTATGTCAGAGGTTCAGATTCATCATTTAGTGGACATAGAACCTGGTAGGGTGTTATTATTAGATGTGGAGATCAATGCTGTACAATATTGTTTAATTAACATTTATGGGCCTCAAATTGAAGCTTTACATATAGATCTATTGAAAAAAGATACAGCCTTACTTGTATACCAGTAGACATATATTTCTTGCAGGAGATTTTAATATAAATATTTCAAAAGAAGGTCCTTTAGACAAGTTATATTGTGATAAAGCATTTTTACGTACTATTATACACCAGGCTGGTTTGAAAGGGGTAAATGAGGGAAAGACTAAGCCAATACAACCTACTTATTATAGAGGGTGGCTTTCCTCCTGTATTGATATGATTAATATAAAGAAAATGTTACCAATCTGTCAAATGTATATAGTGCTGGTGGAGTCTTCCGACCATGTATTACTGGGAGTACAAATAGAATCACCTCCTTGATGGCAGGTAGGCCCTGGTTACTGGCGAATCAATTCCTACCTTTTAACTGATTGAAAGTTGGTGTTAGGCTTGCAGAAAATAATTAAAGATAGACTTTCTACCAGGTTTTTGTATGGGGATGTGGGTCAGTGGTGGGAAGACTTCAAATTATATCTAAAAGGCTATTTTTGGGAAGAAGGGAGGTATAGACGAGCACAGGCCCACTCAAAATATTTGGATTTGAGGAAACAATTGGGTGAGTTGTTGACAGAACATCATTTAGGTCAGACTGATGTCTCTATTCAGATTCAGAATACCAGGAATGTGATGGTTCATTATCAATATAATAGACTGCTTTCATTAAATCAGGAGCAGGTTTTCGGTACACAAGGTAAAATTGAACAAGGAAACCGTGTTTTAGATTGTTGTCTGAGAAGAGACAAATAATGAATATATGCTTTAAAACCCCCTCAGGGGGAGACAGTGTTTGAAAACGATGAAATTATGTCAGCTTTGGAACATCATGTACAGTCCATTTTTCGGACTCCGGTGCCTGATTCAGGCTTTGATTTTCAAATCTTGAAATCAACTTCACTTCCACAGGTGTCTTTGGAGTTGCAGGCTTCTTTGGTTATGCCATTTTCCTACCAGGAACTGGATAGAGTAATGAAGTCTCTAAAAAGGAATATTGTTCCAGGGTCTGATGGATTAACTGGGGAACTATATAAAATGTTATGATCATTTATTCCGCAGGAACATCTAGAAATGTATAATTTGTTTTTATTACAAAATGTTTTACCATCCTCTATGTATGAGGGACTTTTGATTTTTCTGTTTAAATCAGAGTTTCATGAAAATATTCAAAATTGGCTACACATTACCTTATTGAATGTAGATTTCAAAATGTTTTCTAAACTATTAAGTAATAGACTTGTATCAATCATGGCAGACCTTATTATTTCTACTCAATTCTGTTCAGTTCCTGGGCGTAGGTTAACAGAGGCTCTTTTGTTGCTGAGGGAAATTTTGGATAGTAAAAATTTACAAAGAGGAGGAGTGGGGAAAGGGTATATTATCAGCTTAGATCAGGCAAAAGCTTTTAATGGGGTTACCCATTCCTGTCTTTGGAACTGTTTAGCAGCTTATGGAATTCTGGATATGTTTATACAAGGACTATAATTGTGCTATGCACTAGCGTATGTTAAACTATATGATAATGGTTGGATGGGGCAAAATATTTTTGTTCAGAGGGGGGTTAGACAGGGTTGCCCTTTAAGCCCACTTCTGTATGTGTTTATGTTAGATCCTTTGCTTTGTTTAATACAAAATTCATTACAGATTTATGGTTTAGGTCAGGGTAAAATTTTTGAACATAAAGTTTTAACATATGCAGATGATATTTGTATCTTAGTTTATGATGATGTTTCTGTATGCCTGGCATGTCATCTGCTACAAGAAATAAATAAAGTTATGGGGGCTCGATTGAATATGGAAAAATCTACTTGTTTAGATGTTTCAGAGTTCCTGGATGTACAGTGTGTGAAATCCCAATCTCTCAAACCCCTTGTCTTATTTTGGGGATCTATTTGGGGGGAGAAGATATGGCTACTTTTAATTGGAATAGGGCTTTGGAATTGTGACATGCTAAGATGAAAGTATGAAATCGTTGGAAGTTGGCAGAAAAAGATGGATTTATTTGTTAAAAACTATTCTAGTTCCAAAGTTTTTGTTTATTGGTTCCGTTTTCTTTTTACCTTCTAAATTAGAGGCTTCTTTGATGAGTTTTTTTTTACAGGTATATGGGGAAGTTGTTTAAATCTGATTAAATGAAATGTCCTTTGTAAACCAATGAAGTCCTAGGGTTTACATAGAAACATAGGCTTTGATGGCAGATAAGGACCGCTTGGCCCACCTAGTCATGCCATTTCCCTACCTACAGGATATGCTGCAGATCCTATTTAACCAACAGCCTATTTCTTCCTACCCCCCATAAAAATTGCCTTATGTCTGTCCCATGCATTCTTGAATTCTCCCACAGTTTTAGACCCAACAACCTCCTCAGGAAGGCTGTTCCATGCATCCATCACCCTCTCTGTGAAAAAATACTTCCTCACATTGCCCCTGAGCCACCCCCATCTATCTTCAAATTGTGTCCCCTTGTTCTTGCACATCTCTTTTTCTGAAAGATGCTACCCTCTTGGACTTTGTTGATTCCACTGAGGTACTTAAACATTTCTATCATGTCCCCCTCTCCTCCTTTCCTCAAGGGTATACATATTAAGCTCCTTTAGTCTTTCCTCGTATGGCTTCTCTTGCAGACCCTGCACCATTTTATTTGCCCTCCTCTGAACTGCCTCCATCCTGTCTATGTCCTTGCGGAGATGGGGTTTCCAGAACTGGACGCAGTACTCCAGATGGGGTCTCACCAACTGTCTATACAGGGGGATAACAACTTCTTGTTTTCTGCTGCTGATACCTCTCCCTATATATCCCAGTATCCCCCCAGCCCTCCCTACCACCTTCTTGCATTGATTGCCAACTTTAAGGTCATCTGATATGATTACCCCTAGGTATCTTTTCATTTTTGTTGTTGTTACTAGCTCCCCCCATTGTGTACTCTCCCCCTTGGGTTTTTGTTTCCCAGGTGCATTACTTTGCACTTCTTTGCACTTAATCCAAGCTGCCATACTTCTGACCATTCCTCCAACCTTGCCAAGTCCCTTCTCCTCCTTTCCATGCCTCCTTGTGTATCAACCCTGTTGCAGATCTTTGTGTCATCTGCAAAGAGGCATACTTTTCCTTCCAGTCCCTCTGCAATGGCACTTATAAAGACACTAAAAAGGACTGGACCCAGTACTGAACCCTGCGGTACCCCACTAGTAACCCCTCTTTCTTCAGAGTGGACTCCATTTATAATTACCTTCTGTGTCCTGTTGTTCAGCCAATGTTTTACCCAGGCTACCACCTTGGGACCCACTCCTAGGCTGATTAATTTGACTACTAATCTTTTGTGTGGGACTGTGTCAAATGCCTTGCTAAAGTCCAGGTAGGCCATGTCCACAGCCCCTCCCTGGTCTACTACTTTGGTCACCCAGTCAAAGAAATCAATTAGATTCATCTGACATGACCTTCCCACTGTGAACCCAGGCTGTCTTGGGTCCTGTGCCCCACTGGCCTCTAGGTACTCAACAATTCTTTCCTTCAGAAGTGATTCCATTACTTTCCCTACCACAGAGGTCAAACTGACAGGTCTGTAGTTTCCTGCCTCCATCTTGGTCCCACTTTTGTGAAGGGGAATCCCATCCACCTTCTTCCAGTCCTCAGGTACCACACCATCCTCCTATGATTTGTTAAAAAGCGTAGTCAGTGGTGTCCCTAGTTCTTTGCTTAATTCTCTTAGAATTCTGGGGTGAATTCCATCTGGCCCCATTGCTTTTTCCACCTTCAGTTTTAGGAGTTCTTTCAGAACCCTTTCTTCTGTGAAAGGATTTGGATCAACCCCCCTTTCCAGAGTGCTTCTGTTAATTGGATTAGGCACCTCCCCCACTTCCTCTTTTGTGAATACTGAACAGAAGTATTCATTCAGTATCCCTGCTTTATCACTGTCACTCTCTGCCCACCCACCATCCATTCTATTCAGCCTCACATCCCTCTCTTTGTCTTTCTACACTCCCTGATATACCTATAAAATTTGTTATGCCCCTTCTTAACTGAGTTAGCTATCTTTTCCTCAGTTTGTGCCTTTGCTATTTTGACTACCCTTTCTGCTTCCTTCTGCCTTAACTGGTACAGTTCTCTGTCCTGCTCCTTCTGTGTTTCCTTATACTTCCTAAATGCTATCTTTTTCTCCCTAACCTTCACCACCACCTGTTTTGAGAACCATAGTGGCTTTTTCTTTCATTTTGATTTGTATATTTGCTTCACACAAAGGCTTGTTACCTCTGTGATGGCAGTTTTGATATTTGCCCACTGTTGCTCCACCCCTCCTTCGAGCCTGTTTGATGGTGCTTTTCTAAGGCACTCTCCCATCTTGCCAAAGTCAGCCCTCCTGAAGTCCAGAACCCTCACTTTTGTATGGCTTGACTCTGTAGCACAGTTTATTGTGAACCACACTGTCTGGTGGTCACTTGTTCCCAAATGGCTACCCACTTCTAGATCTGAGATCCTCTCATTGTCCCCATTTGAGAGTACAAGGTCTAAGATTGCTCCCTCATGAGTGGGTTCCAAAACTAGCTGTTTGAGGCATGCCACCTGAAGGGCATCAAGAATGGCCCTGCTTTTGGATGTGGCTGCTGCAAAGGTGCTCCAGTTAACATCTGGCATGTTAAGGTCCCCCATCAACAGTATCTCCCCTTTCTCTGCCATCCTAAGTATGCCTTCTATCATATCCTTGTCCATTCCCTCCCCCTGACATGGGGGTCTATATACAACCCCTGTGCAGATTGTGGTGCCATTTCCAGTCTCTAAGGTGACCCACAGTGCCTCCTCTCCTCCCTGTTTACTCTTTTGTTCAGTTGCTTTTATCTCTTCCCTTACATAGAGAGCCACTCCCCCCTCTTCTGCCCTCCCTGTCTCTCCTGTAGGTTGTGTACCCTGCTATGTTTACATCCCAGCCATGGCTCTCTGTGTACCATGTTTCTGTGACTGCTACAATATCTAGGCATCCCTCTTCCATCAAGGCCATCAGTTCAGGGAGCTTGTTGCCCAGACTATGGGCATTGGTACTCATTGCCCTCCATTTCTTGATGGCCTTACCCCTTTTTGCCCCATCCCTGTCCTTATTGCATTTGTCACTTTCTCCATTAACCCCTGCACTTCTCCCTATTGACATCTCTATGTTGGTGTCTACCTCACTTAGTATCCTGATATTTTGGGGGGGCTAGGATTTCCCTGCTCCTTTCCAATGCCCCCCCGGCTAGTTTAAATACTTGTTTAGTTTAGTTTAGTTTATTGTTCTAGGAATTACTACCTTTGAGCCAGAGGCTCTTTTACAACGGTTCCACGTCAATTAGGTACAGTACAAAAAAGGTTACATAGATAACACAACAATTTGTGCTGTATCAAGAGCGTGAAAACATATACAAATACATATCAAATCATTTGTGCAAAAGGACATGATATATCAATAATCACATTATTATTACAAGAAAGAGGTCATGCCAGATTAGGAGAAACAAATAGGTAAAAAGTCCATAACAGAGAGGGTAAGTGAAAGGTGTGGGGAGCAGACAATAGCAGAAGAAAAGGTTTCCCAAACATGTCTTTGTCAAATAACGGAACAGGGTGGGTAGTGAGAAAATAGGAGGTTTAATCAGGGCAGTCACAGGAGCTGGAGGTGGCAAGGTGAGAGAACAGCCTTGATTTGAAAATACCTAGAGAGGTGGAGGCAGTAATATGAGTGCTGAGGGCATTTAGCCAGCTGGGGGCATGATAGGCAAATGATCTTTGTCCCTGAGAAGTCCGGCATCGGGGGGACTTGGAGAGGCTGGTGTTCTGATCTTCTGGTAAAATGGGTGCTAGCGCTCGGGCATAACAGGTCTTGGATACAAGGTGGAGTGAGGCCCAGAGTGGATTTTTTTGCCATCAGGCAGGTAAGGTACTTTATCCAGTTTGAGAGTTGCAACCAACCTGAGTCAGCATAGAGTTCACATGTGTGGGTACGTCGATGTGCACCAGTGAGCAGCCGACAGGCCTTATTTAGGGATGTTGTAATACAACTAAGTGCTGTAGTAGTGGCAGATCCATATATAACTAAGCCATAGTCAATGACTGAGATGATAGAGGATTGGATGGCAATCCTCAGTGCATAATGGGTAGGGAGCTGTCGGTTCCGATACAGAATCCCAATTCACTGATTAATAGTTTTTGCTGTACTATCAATGTGTGTTGCAAAGGTTAGGCCTTGATCAAAGTTGATTCCAAGATATTTGAAAATTGGCACTTGTTCAAGGGTATTTCCCAGGTATGTACTAATGGTGAGTGGGACTTGCCATTTCTTGTTTTGAGGGTTAGAGAAGAGCATGGATTTAGTTTTTTTGTGGTTTAGAACCAACTTATGTTCAAGGAACCACATCTCAACTTTGGAAAAAGCATGCTGAAGGTTGAGGCGTAAGAGGTTCGGATCTTTATGAGTGGCAAGAATCACGGCATCGTCGGCATAGAGGATTATTTGTTCAGGGCAGGATTTGGGGAGGGAGTTTAGGAAAAGGCTGAAAGGAGGGGCCCAGGATGGATCCTGGGGAACTCCTGAGCAAACCGGTTTGAGTCTGAGAGAACTCCAGCTACTTTACATATTGAGATTGCTGAGCAAGGTAATTTTACCCAGTCACCAGGACCCTCTGAGAGCCCTAGGGATAGTAGTTGTTTGATAAGTAGGCCATGGTGTACTGTATCAAATGCCTTGGTTAAGTCAATGTAGACTGCTCCAGTTAGGTTTCCTTTGTCCATGGCATTGTGGATTGCTCCTGAGAATTCAAGTAGGGCAGTCGATGTGCTGTGCCCTTTCCTAAATCCATGCTGCTGAGTGCATAGGATACTGTGCTTTTCCAGGTAGTCTGAAAGTTGGTCCGCCACCAAGCATTCAAGGGCCTTAGAGAGAGGTGGTAGTATTGATATCGGGCGATAGTTACCAGGCAGTGACTTATCACCACTTTTGTGCACCGGAGTGACAACTGCAGCCTTCCATTTCCTAGGGAATTGGCTGTAGCAGAGGGAGAGATTGAAAATTTTGTGAGGGGGAGCAGTACTTCCTCCAGAGTGAGGGACAGAAGTTTAAGGTCAATAGTGTCGCTGCTTGCTCAGGACTTAGAAATGGCCTTCTTTACATATTTATAGACTTCATGTGCCTTTACTAGTTTGAAATGGAAGGGTGGTTTGGTTGGAGAGGCAGTAGTAGAAGTAGAAATTGGAGGGTCAGCATCAGTGAAGAAATTAGATGAGAGGACACCACTAAGGTCCGTGAAGGTATCATTTAGGGTGTTTGCAATGATCTCAGGGTCTAATGTAGTAGTTCCATTCACATTCATTATAGTAGGAGATGATCTGGACTGCTGACCCATGATATTCTTTATGTTGTCCCAGAAGGATTTCCCTTCACCCCAGGAGTTGGAGAGGGCATTCTTGAAGTAGGAGCTCTTCATCAAGCGGATCTGTTTAGTACAGTGGTTGCGAGCCTGTTTATATTTCTGGATGTCTGGCAGAGTGCCAGTAGCTCTTGCAGTGGCCCAGAGGTGATCCCTACTTTTGAGTTGTGCCAATAGCTTCGCCGTAAGCCAGGGATTTGTGAGTGCTTTGATTTTGCACTTTTTTACTGGTGCATAGGTGTCACAGGCAGTGTTGAAAGTAGTAATAAAGTAATCAAGGGCTAGGTCCACATCATGAGTTTTGTAAATCAAGGACCAGTCTATCTGCCTAAGACAGGTCTTGAGATGAGTAAGGTTGCCATAAGGTAGGACTCTGCTGTAGATGGTTTTTGGAGGCGGCTTACAAAATGTATTTGTCCAGGTACATATTATTGGAGAGTGATCACTGAGCGAGTCAGGGAGAACACTTATATTGGTTATACGGGTAGGGTGACTGGTAAGGATCCAGTCAATGAGGGTGCTGGTCCCTGATTTGTATTTTTTCCTGGTAGGGGAGTTTACCACTTGTGTTAAATTTGCTGCTAGGATAGCATCTTTGTTTGACCTTGCATCAGGAGCAAGCCAATTGATATTAAAGTCCCCAAGGAGAAGGAGTTTGATGTCAGAAGGTTGTGTACTTACGAACTTGAGGACAGCCTGTAGGCCGGAATCAGGATCTTTTGGTGGGATATAGATAGCAGCAATCATGAGGACTTTGTTTTGGGCACCAAGTAGTATCTTGATAGGGAGGAGTTGCACTGAGGTTTCTGTGGTGGGGTAAGAACCAGGGAGACAGGTGAGGTAGTCCTTTATGTAGATTGCACACCCACCACCCCTTTTCAAGGTCCTATCCAGCCTGAATGTCTTGTAGCCTTGTATAGAGATGGCATGATCCGGAGTATTAGGTGTCAGCCAAGTTTCGACGATGGCAGGATATCCGGGTTGTGTTGGCTGGCAAAGATTTGAAGGGAGGCCAGTTTTGGGGAGACTGCAGATGTTTAAGGTAGCAATTTGAGCCCCTCCATTTTGGCAGGCTTTGTTGTACTGTAGGAGACAGGGCCAGGATTTGAGTGGACACTTCCTGATATCAAGAGGAGGAGTAGGAGTTTAAGAGACAGTTGCCGTACTTCATAGTCAATAGAATTACACTTCTGAGGCTTATGCGGCTTGGACCAGTGCAGGCGTTTAGGGTCCCAGAGCAAGGAGGTTGTTAGTAATAGAGGATGATATGCCCATTTATCCTTGTTGTAACTTGTCAGTTGCACCCAATCACTTGCAGATAGGTACCTGGTGGTTAAGTCAAAAGCCAAAAGAATGATCAACAGCTGAAGTCCAGAGTCACTGAAATGTTAAAATTCCTGAAGGTGATTAACTGTGCCTGCACATATGCAGGATGTGAAATCCCTTTGTCTGTATGCTTCTTTGTCATTCAAACACGTTGCTGAAAAGCCCACATACAGATCATGGAGCAGGTCAGACGAAAATGTGGATTCCAACAGGACCCAGAGTCACCAAGTTTGTCAAATGTAGTTGCTTCACTTATGTTTTGCTTGGGATAGCTTCCAAAAAGTTGATTTAAAAATGAAAATAAAGATACCTGATGATGATTTTTTGCAGAAATCCAGTCCAGGAGACTTTCACGGATGTAGTGAGCAAGAATGGTATAGTTACTTGTCAATGAAGTATTTAAACCTATCACCTAGGATCCTGGTTCCCCTCTTGGACAGATGCAGATCATCATGCCAGTATAGGCCTGCATCCCTCCAGGTGGACCCCCAGTCTCCAATGAAGCCAAATCCCTGAGCTCAGCACCAGTTTTTCAACCACTGATTGAATCCCATGGTGTGGAGCACCCTAGCCTCACCTGTGCCATAGACAGGCAGCACCTCCAAGAAGGTTACCCTGTGTGCTATTTGTCTAAGGCCCCCCCATCTCCACAAATGCTTTTTGCACTGCTCTGATCCCTTTCTTAGCCAGGTCATTTGTCCCTAAGTGGACAATGACATCCAGCTCCCTCCCCTCTGCAGCTGCTCTGGTGAACCTGAGGATTTCGCTCCCTGTCTTTCCAAGCCATGGCACCAGGCAGGCACCTTATCTCCCTCTCCCCTTCCTCCCCCAGTTCTACCTTCCTAACAATGGAGTACCCCACCAGGAGTTGTTTCCTTCCCCTGTGGGGTCCCATGCCACACTCCTTTGGGTCTCCTTTGTGGAGGTTCCTAGCATCCTCCTTGGTGTCCTCTGTGGGTGCCTCCATAGGGGAACCATACTTTTCCAGAATGGCATAGAAATTGTGGAGAGGTACAACTGGAGGGATGAGCCTCTGTTCCACCACCTTCACCCTCCCTGTGCCCACTGTGGTCCAAACACTTCTCTTTATTGGTAACCTCTGAGGCAACGGCAGTGACCCTGGTGGTCCCTGGGTGGGAGAGGAGGTCCCACAAATCCTGGCCAACTCAGTCTGGAGTTGAGTAACCTCCTCCCTCAACCCAGAGAGGTGTCTGCAGATGGGACAACACTGCATCCTCCAAAACATCTCCTGGAAGACTGCTGCTCCACAGCCACTGTACTGCCACCACTCCCATCATGTCTTTTTTTGGCCCCTAACTGTTATTTGGAATACTTAATCTTTCCTCTGTTTGTTTATTTCTTTTTTTCTCTCTCCCTACTTACTTACTGCCTCTGCACCCTTTTATCTCCTGATCTTCCTGTTCTGAGACAAGAAGTTCCTATATTTCTCAGTAGTCTCCTTACTTGCTCAGAGTCAGACCTCCAGCAGCTAGGGGGGAATGGAGAGCTACTCTTGCCCTTCTAGGATGGTGAGAATTTGGTGGCTCTGTGATCACTCACTTCCTGCTCCCAAACAGGAAGTTCCTGTTGTCAGTTAAATCCTGTGCCTATAAAAGTAGAACTGGTTTAGGGGGTGGAGCAGGTGGAGGGGAGGGAAGGAGGGCAATATTGTCCCAGTAGAGAAGTTTTAGTTATACCAGTAGCTCCTTCCACTTGGAGTTCTGTCTGTCCTCTGGCAGAAGCTATCTAGGGCAGTATTTATATCTAGTCTTAACCTGGCTCCTTCTAGCTAAGCCACTCCCCCTACTTTGCAAATCTTTCTACACTTAGTTAATTTCACAGATAACAATTCCCTTCTGACACCTGTCACAAGTACCTAGATAAGTACACAGATAACACAGATAGCAGATAACAATTTACTTCAGTTACCTCTGACAAACACACAACTCCTTTTTTTTACCCTTAATTGAAGGTCCCAGTACAAGAGATCTAGTTCTTAGTCCCAGCAGATAAGTTTTAGTTATGCCAGTAGCTCCTTTCTCTTGGAGTTCTGTCTGTTTAAATATGTTACACCCTGGTGTGTTCTTTGTTACTATATTTTTATATAATAATGTACTTCCTTTGATCAAAGGTACTAGTCAGTTATGGGCTAGATGGGGATTGGAAGCTTTACAAGGGGTTTTCCAAGAATTGTCAACAAATGTATTTTTACATAAAAACAAATGTTGTCCTCACCTAGCAGTGAGGTGGGATGGAGTTGCTGATGTAATAAAAAAGTGGGGAGTCTGATTGGATGATTCTCTTCACTTGTCTAGGAAGGCTTTATATGGAGATATTGTCCAAAGATGTTTTGATGAACCTGTTTTGTGAATTTTACACAAAAGGATCAAAAAACAATTGTCTGCTTATATAACTGAAATTCGAATACCTGTTCATATGTGGGATACTGTGTGGGTAGGAATACATGGTCATATAAATGTCAAAGGAAATCATAAACATAAAGCATTGACAGAATGTTATTGTCCTAGAAATTCCTGTGTATTGAAAATTGAGACAATGGACCGTTTATATTTTTCTTGCCCATATGCTGTTCAATTCTGGGATATTGTAAAGAGTAGATGGAAATGGGTGGGTCCAATTCCTCTGAATCCTTATTTATTGCATTATGGAATAGTACCACATTTTCTAAGAAATTTGCATCATGGTACTTTGAGAGTTATTTACGTACATTTTTTATACTGGTTGTGGATTGGTAGATGCTGTTTTGTTTTACAACAGCAATTTATTTCCCCTTTAGAGCTTTTTTTTAATATGTGCAGATTTAACAAAGTGGAAACAGGTAGAATGATTATCTTATGCCCTGAACATTTAGAATAACTTTTGGTGTAATTTGGGACATATTTAATTTTTACTTCAAAAATTGATGGGTGTTCAGGGAAATTTGTATAACAAAAGATTTGCAGCTCTCAAAAAAAAGGGGGGGAAGGGGTTAGGAAAACTGTTTTCTTTGAATACTGAGGGAAATGTATGAATTAATACTTATTTAAGTTGTGAAATTTTCCTTTTATGATTTAGTATGAAGGAATATTGAATTGGTATAAGTTTTGTTATGGCGTTTGTTTTAATTTAAAACTTATTTATGTTTTGTATTTTCCATATTATGAGTTTGTATGACGTAATATTGCTTTGTATTTATTTGTTTCTTATGATTTAAATAAAAAATTCCCCTACTCTGTCTGCAGAAGGTGCTGTAGCGCTGCAGCAGAGATGGAGGACTTCAGTCCAGGTTTGGTCATGTTGGAGGAAGGTCGCATGATAGCGGCTCCTGACTCAGTGTTAGAACCCGACATAGATATTGATCAGGGAGCAGAAGCTCAAAGACAAGTGGAAGCTGAAATACTGGACTTGCAAGTGGATGAGGAACCTGGAGTGGATGAGGAATGTCTTTTACAGGTACAATTAGAGGAGAAGAAGAAACATCTGATGGACGTGTTATTGGCTGCAGAAAATGAATTTCAACTTCATAAATTAAAATTGGTAGAGGAACAAACTAAACAGAAAAGATCTACTGTCAGTCCTATTCAGGAAGGTAATAACTGTTTACCTTTAGCTTTGAATTCTGACCAGGTACCAGGAACTTCCATAGTTCCAGGAGAGATGGTGGAGTCCCACCAGTTGGATGAGGGAGAAGTGAACTTTAGTGGCTCCTCCACTGAATGGACTCCAGAAGAGGCTCTCCGAGAGGCAGGCTGGATCATTAAGAATGATATTTGAGTCCCCGATACAATTATTCCAATCTCAGGGGCAAATAATAGTGTGCATGATGTTGATACTGACTCTAACCCAGTGGCTCCCATTTTGATTTCGGAAGAATCTTCAGTAAAGGCTAAGTCCACAGTTTTGGTTACTGCTGCTATGCATAGCACAAGAGAGGCTGTAGGACAAGAAACTACACCAGATGCTACTTCTGTTGTTTCAACTGAGTGGTGTACTGAGAGGAGACGGCCTATGTTAGACTCTTCGGTAAGTAGTGCCATGCCGAATATTTCTATTGAGAACCCGTTGGAAGACAATGTGGATGTTCTAGGTGTGAACTCAGTCTCTTCTGTAAAAAATGTTTCTGATAGAAGGGAACAGGGAAAGGAAAGGATGCTAGCAGAGAAACTGGGCAAACAATCATATGCTGGCCTTTTTCGGAAGACAGCTGAGGCTACTGAAAGAAGATATTTGGTTCATCTACAATATAAAGGTCATGTTCCTGTGGTCCCTGACAGATAATGGGTGGGCAAATCCTTAATTATTGATTCTTTAGGTTTTTTCCCCAGCTGAAGAATATGCCTTCATACATGCCCTGGGAGATAAGACATATGATGTAAGTTTTTGCATGATGACAACTTTGGATAAATTCTGGTGGTTATATTATGAAGTCAAAGACACTAACATTTGGAAAGAGTTTTTGGCAATTCCTATTATGAAACCTATTATTAAAACTGTAGCCCTTCTCTTTCGTAATAAAGGAGTAAGTACAGTAACATCATATTCTGGTTAGAAAAATGTAATACTGTTTTTGATCACCTAAAGCCCATCATGGATGATAATGGATTTTGGACTGGGGAGTGGACTATCAGGGTTCAGTTAACTCAAAATGAATCAGGTATACAACATTTACTGAGTTCCTTTTTTTTGGGAAGAAACAGAGGAATTCTATTTTACTCTGGACAACCTAAACGTTTTTACAAATGTGGTTCCTTGGCTTGTTTGAGCAATGAATGTGATCAAGTTAAATGTTTTCATTGTGGGGTATTGGTCCATTTGGCAACTAGCTGTAAGGCTCCTCCAATATGTAATTTATGTGGAGACAATGATCATTCCTTTGCTGAGTGCCCTTGGGCAGAATATAATCTAGATGAGGTTTCAGGCCATGAGTTCCTTTTATCATGAGCTAGACAACCTTTTAGTCCTCCTGAGAAAGTTTCATCAGGTAGAAGGAGGGGTAGAGGTAGGGGAGGGGGATTGGGAGGGAGAACTTGGATTTTATCACCTAGAAGACAAGAAGTTTTGGTTCTATTGGTCCAACCCCAAAGAGACAGCTACGGCTGTTCCTCAGTCTGACAAACTACTGGCGGAGGAAGAAACCCTGTTTGTGACCCCTTAGAGTTCCCCGTCAGGTAAAGGAACAATTTTAGCTTTGACTGTTGGAGACCAGGGTAGAAGGGGGATACATATGACCCAAGATGTTGACCACCTCATTGCACAGTCTTTAATGGTACCAGAAGAACCATCTCCATTTGAGAGCAAACCCGTTGAAAGTGGTGGAGCTCCCTTTTCCACATTACCTCTTAGCAATTGATTTGAGGCTTTTTCCACATGGGGAGACCAGGTGGAATAAGGGCACCCAATGGAGAGAGACAGAAGTAGTTTTGTTAACCCTCCACTTGATGGAGCTGAACCTTCTCCTGGAGAGGTAGTTTTTCATCCTGAGGTCTCAAAATCTCAGAAACCACAGAAGCGTGTAACACGGTCTAGTGGGAAAATTCCTAAACCTCCTCCCTGAGTCCATATATTTAAAAGTGGCTAGTTTAAATATAAATAGTATTAAGTCCATTGCGAAACGTATAGCTGCTTTTGGTGTGTTACAACATCTCAACTATGATGTTTTTTTGCAGGATACCAGGCTACATTCTAGGAGTGAAATTGATCGAGCTTCTAGTGATTGGAAATGGGGTACTTTCTATTGGTCCATAGGGATGGAGGCTTGTTGTGGAGTAGGGTTTTGCTTTATCACCCCTAGAGTTAAAGTGTCAGTGGCTCAGTAGGTAGCACACTCACCTCTGAGGTCGGGAGATCAGAGGGCTGTGGGTTCAGTTCCCACATATGGCACTTGGGTTAATATTCCAGTACTGACACTGTAGTGCAGCATGAGAGGGTTGCTGCACTTCTGAGGTGCTGTCTTTCGGATGAGACATTAAACCAAGGTCCCATCTGCTTGGATTGGTGGTAGTTCAGGTGGATGTTAAAGATTCCATGGCACCTATCGAAAAGAGTAGGGGAATTTTTTATTAAACTGAAAAGTAAACCATAAACACAAAGTGTTACAACACACAAAACAAGATACAAAACATGGAGAAATATAAAGAAGTATTAAAGCATACATTGAAATAACAAAGCAGTTTGTAAAGGGTCACAAAATTACTGAATACTAAACCATCACTAACGGGAGTAGGGGTAATCAATACAGATTGGAAAGCAAACCACATTCGGAATCATGATACAGCTCACAAGACAAAAAATGAAACCAAGGTAAAATATAAATAAATATTATATCATACATTGGAAAACAATTACAGTATACCTGCTAAATTAACTACAGCTTTAGGTGTGTAAAAGTCACAACCAAACCACAGAGTCCCATCTGGATTGGAAAAGAAGAGATGAGACATTATTCAGATCATGAAGTCGTAAATTCTTAATAGCAGTATCCTCCAAATGGAACAATTCCTCCGTAGTAAAGAGACGTTGCTGAATAGTGAGCCGGCAGTGTACATACCAAATATAACATTTTAAACACACTAGGAATAGCCACATAGTAACCCTATCGTGTTTAGTCCACAAAAAAGGTAACATTCCTATACATAATATTTCTGTGGTTAGCTGAAAAAATGGAGATGTTGGGCATTTATATTGAACTGTTCTCCAAAATTCTATAATAAATGGACATTCAAAAAATAAATGTTCCATGGTTTCAATTGTGTGAGGGCAGGTTTCTCTTGGACAATATCAGTCAGAAGTCTCTTTATGTTTCAAATTTTCTCGAACATTAAGTTTGCCATAAAGTGACAACCATAAAACATCCCACATATGACGGGGTATCCGAGGGGAAGTCAGCATAATTACTGATTGCCAAACGTTGATGGGGAGAGTAAATATCAAAAGGGGCTATATCTTGAAAATATCGTTGAATTATAAATGTATACAATTCTTTTCTACAGAATTGAGTAAAGGAGCCTTTAGAAATAGCCCATAATTTAAGTTTCCCAAAACATACTCTCATAGAGGGAGAAAGATTAACTATAGACCATTGTCAAGGGATTGGTGTGTTCTCTGGCCAAGTAGACACCATCTCCCCCACAGAATCTAGGAGCCACGGTATCCAAAATTTGGGAGTGCTATCAATGACAGGCCTTAGATTTGCATAAAGAAACATAGTAAAAAAGAAAATAACAGGTTGACTCATAGTCAAACCTCCCTGTTTACAATCTCGAAGAAGTAAACTACGTTTTATAGGGTTTAGTCTACTACCCCAAATACATGAAAAAAAAACAGCTATAAATCTGTGTTTCCAAACTCAAAGGGAGACTAAAAACTGAACTTAAATATAAGAACAAGGGTAACAAAAAGGTTTTAACCATAAAAACCAGCTTTAATTTAGATAACCGCCACTTGTTCCAGATGTCTACCTTAGCTTGGGCTTCCTGTAATTTAATTTTCCAATTGTTGTAACCCAAATCACCCGCCCCAAAATGAAGGCCGAGAATCAAGCAGGTACCCCGAACAACTGGGATACCTATAACAGTTGTAGCTGAAATATCTAAGGCTTGAAGAGGCATTACATTTGTTATAATTTATACAGCACAGGTATATAAAGAAAAAGTGAAACTTTCTCTAAGCGGTTATCCAAAAAAAAGACATCTAATTTAGGGGTCACCACTAGAAAAAGAAACACCATGTACCGGAAGAAGCATGTACAGTTCTAATTAAAGGATCCAATGTAAATAAATACAGAAGCGCACTTAAGAGACAACCTTGTCAAACACCCTGTAATACAGCAAACTTTTTACCCAACCAAACATTACAATATGCATGGGCTGTAGCCTGAGCATAACACATCAGTAACCACTGTACAAAGATGCGTGGAATACCATAGGATTCCAGGCAGTCCCATAAATATGTATGCCTCACATTAGCAAAAGCCTTAGCCTGATCCAAACTAAATATTAAACCTGTAAGTTCCCCGGATGCTCCTTTTTGCATAATTTCACGTAAAAGAATCAAATTATCAGTAATGTGCCTATCAGGAATTGAACAAGTTTGGGAAGGGTGCAGTAAAAAATCAGCATGTAACAATAATCGGTTGTTCAAAATTTTAGCCAAAATGTTAAAATCCGTATTTAACTATGTTATAGGTCTCCAATTCAACAGGTCTTCCCTATCCCCTTTTTTATATAAAAAAATCACCAAACCTTCATTCATACTAGAAGGCAAAATGCCCGTAAGCAAAGCATCATTCAAAACCGTAGTAAATTCTGATAATAATACAGAAAAATCATTTTGTATAACTCATACGGAATCCCATCCGTGCCTGGAGCTGTTCGTGACTTAGTTTGAGAGAAGGCAGTAGTAACCTCCAATGGGGTGATGTCAGAGACCAACATCAGTTTATCATGAACAGATAATTGGGGCAGCACACTAGGCCAACCAAGGGATATGTGAAATCGCAGGGATTTCTGGCGAACTAAACAAATATTGTATATGGAACTCCACAGCAGAAAGAATATCTTTTGGAACTGTGCACCTCTGCCCATGTTGATTTTTAACCACTGACATATATTTTTGCTGCCTCTGATAAGCAAAAAACTGAGAAGCATCCATAAAGGCTTTATCCTCTTGAGTCCCGAAACGACGTTCATTATCCAAGGATTTAGCCCGATCAAATTGTGTCTTGTTCAATCATTCTCAAAATGTAGGTAAAGTGGAGAGAATAGAAAAATCTCCTTGGACTGCTTGAAAGTGTGCATCTAAAAATTGCACCCTAAGAAGAGCATATTCATCAGTTTTATATTTACCATTAATTTTACCAATGCACGAAAAATAAAGGTTAATATCCTGTTTTGTATCTATCCACCCATCTTGAAAAAAATCATAGAGGTAAAAAAACAATTTCCTAGCTTTTAATAAAGCTAGAAAATCATCCTCAACAGTGGGAATAAACAGCAAGTCTAAATTTAGTCTCCAATAACCTAGGCCATGATGCATATTATTATGATTGGAAACCGTGACCTCGATAATGGCATGATCAGAAGGCGCTACAGGAATAGTTTTAGTATGTATAACATTCAAAGAATCAGAAAGAAACCAAAAATCAATGCGGATAGCTTTAGTACCCTTAAAAAATGTTTTAGCAGGTGTAACCTGTGTGGCCATGACATCTATTAAACCAGATTGTACGAATAAGTCATTAAGACAATGCACATCACAAAAGATTTTGTTTGTGCGAAGGCCACAATCTTTTTGATATCTACTACAATTAAAATCTCCACCCAGAAAGACATGTCATGATGTAAATAAGTATGGTAAAATTAATTTAAAGAGCCCAACTCTATCAAATTTCGTCTGTAGGGCATACATATTTATAAAACGCCCCTGTGATCCATTCACCTCCAAATCCAACAACAAAACACACCCAGGAAAGAGATCTATGAGGCGAATTAATTTAGCCATAGGGGTATTCACTGCAATACCAACACCACTGCATAATTCCTCGCCTAGAGACCAATATGTAATTCACCACCTCCAACCAACCATTGCCATAGTCACATCTTCCCTTGTATGTAAGCAGGTATCCTGGAGGAATACCACATCATAGACTTCATTTTCAAACAGGGAATAAATCAATAACCTTTTCCTCTCTGACTGAATACTGTTAACATTCAGAGTCGCCACAGAGAGATTATAGGACCCAGGCATATACAGGAAGAAAAAATAAATACCAATGTGAGAATACCCAAATTAAGGAATAGTATAAACAAAACCTATATGAGAATCATTTTTTCTTACTAGATTTCTGCATCCCTAACTTATTCCTTTTTTTTTTGCAGTATAAGGTTGCTCCAGGGGCAGGTCAACATCAGAGACACCTTCTGGTTGTGATGATAGCACTGAAGCCGAATCAGACTCGGTTCCCACATCCTCCAGAAGTACCTGGTAGTTATTCTGTAAAACCAAGGGTTCAGTATCAGACATAGTTTTCCCTGCACTCCGAGAACGAAGGCTATGGTGCCTAATGGAAACCACCATAAAATCCCCTTCAGGAGGCAAGGGTGGGAGCATAGAATCTGATGAAGTAGAAGGTACAACAGTGGATGCTACTGTGGGCAAAGAAACCAGTAAAGGAGCCAGGTCCACTGCAGCTATGTCGGCTATAGTCAAATCCTGCACCTGATGCAGCTCCTGTAGCCGAAAAGGTTTTGACCTGGCCCTTTCGGAAGGCCGTTGTCTCAATGCAGCCTTAACTGCAGTATTAATATAAAAATCTTGTATACAAAAATTCCCATTAGATTTATTTTGGGCTGCAAAAGGGCAATCCACATAAGCATAGGCATCCTCACAAAGGGAACATTTTACTGGATGATGATAATCAGTAAAGACATGCCCCATTTCACCACACTGCACTCACTTAACAATGTCACAGGTCCTACTAAGGTGCCTAGGAGAACCACATTTATAACAATGCCATGGTTGGCCTGGGTAGAATATAAATCCTTTATCCCGACCCAGGTTAAAACAGCTCGGCAAATGTTGCAAGCCATCCTCTGTCTGGAGCAAATTAATCTTATACCTCCAGCTACCATTCCAAAAACCCGCAGAATCTAGTATATGCTCTGGATTACCCTGAAGTGTACATTTTTGTTCTAACCAATAAGTGATGTCTTCAACATTTACCCCCTCATTCCTAAATAAAACAGTTATAACCCTAAAAGATTGTTTTGTAAGTGGAATGGCCTGAAAATAAGACCAAGCTGGATTACTTTTGAGCAAAGCATATTTCATCCAAAACCTATTCAGTAAATCAGGAGTAAGAAAGCTAGTATCATATGTGTTGTCCCCAGGGGAATGAATAAAGGCATAAACATCACATGGAGAAAAACCCAATAACTGTTTAATCAAAACTTTGCCGACATAAAATCAGTCAGTCATATCCTGGGTAGTTCCCAGAAACCATAAACGAACTGCATTTCGCCATTTGGTCAGTGCCACAGGTTTCTTAAATAAACTAGCAAATGTAGCAGAAGGCACTGTCAAACCACTGGGTTCTTTTTCAGGTCCAACAACCAACCCATCCATTCCCATACCATCACCTGTCGCCTGAACCGCAGTAAGTTGTGAGTTAGTAAGAGGGGAGAAAGAAATTAGGCCATCAGTGGGAGCAGAGTCCAGTGATTCAAAGTCCGTAATATTTAAGGAATCGGGGTTAACCACAACCGAGGTGACTTCAGAAGCAGGAAGCGCTGTTTTCTGTAACATAGTATCAGCAGACAGGGGATCTTATTTAGAGGGTAACGCCTCCAGTTGAGTATCTATAGGTACAGATGGCTCCCCCACCCTAGAAACCCCAGGGATTGGGATCTCAGGATCAGCAAACCAAATGCCAGTGTTCGTCTTAATCCAGCCTGCCTGCTGCAAAGCCTGCTGTGGGAACCAAGTATCTCCCAAAGGAGAAGTCTGGGGTGGGGACAAATCATCACATCGAGTAGTAGAAAAACTTCTCAACACCTTATTAGTGTTACCTGGAGGGCCCGAGGGGGAATCCAACTCAGGCCACTTCCGTTTCTTTTCCTCCTCCACATAAAGTTGAGCTAGGCGGTAGTCAGCCAAAGCAAGTTTCAAAACCTGACACGTAATTTCCAGCTGCTTAGCGACACCCAAAGAGGTAGAAGCTGACTGGTCCTGAGGCACTATAGGGAGAATGTCATCCGTGATACTCGTAACTTGATTTGCAGGCTCCGCCCGATCAACTGGGCCCTCACCCGTTTCTTTGCTACTGATGACTCCTGCATCGTTAAATGGGGACGCCTGCTGCGAGGGTATAGGTATGTTAAGCTGGCCATCCTGCGGATGCATTCCAGCCATACTGTCCCCCTCGCAGACAGATTCTTGCAAAAGCATAGCAGCTGTCCAACCTCCACTGCTCTCAGCCGCCATCTGGACAGAGGTTTACTCCGTCAGCTCCAGAGCACCCACAGCCAACAGAGTATGGGAATTTCCCCGGTGTCCTGGTCAAATTTCCCTCATTCACTAAAAAAATACCACCAACAGCTTAATCTGGTTCAAGGTCAGTTGGCATTCATCTGTATCCCTCTCCCCCAGGTTGTGCCTGAAAATAGGCAGGATTTGTCTAGTGCACTTACCCAGTCAACCAAAACTAAATAAATAAATAAATAAAAGTTCTATGACTAGTGGATTTAGAGCGAGGATGAGTCTTATTGCTTGACGTAGTGGTAAATTCTGTTTCTTGTAGATTGATTAACATTTATGGACCCCAAACCAAAGCATTGCATGTTACTTTGTTACAGAAGATTCAACCCTTTTTACATATGAGTAGGCAAATAATTTGGGGTGTGATTTTAATATTAATTTACAAGACCAGACAGTACAAGGGAAGCAATTTTGTGATAAAAATTTTTTGACATCTATTGTTCGAATAGCAGGCTTACAAGATGTTCATTTGGGACAAAAAGGGTGGGCAAAACCCACCTTCTATAAGGGACATCTGTCTGCTCGTATAGATTATTTTTTTGTTAAACGAAATTTACCTTTAGCATGGGTAGCAACTATTCCAATAGAAACATCTGACCACAGACTAATTGGGTTTCATATATCTGTGCCCCTTCAACGGGAGGCAGGCAGAGGTTATTGGAGACCGAATACTTCAGTTTTACTGGATGATGAGGTTATACGGCAATTAAAAGTAATAATTCTAGATAAATGTACTACAATTGACCTGTATGAGAATTTTGGACAATGGTGGTAAGATTTTAAGTGCTCTGTGACTTTTTTTTTTAGTTTTTGGTACTGCAACGGTACTGTCTATGTACAAGAAATATTTGGGGTTCAGGAAGACTTTTGTGGAGCTACGTTCCCTACAGTATGAGGGTAAGGAGGCTTTAACTACTGAAACTGAGTCAATATGAGGGAAAATGATTCAATTCCAATATAGTCGACTATGTTCCCTGATTAAGGAACAGTCTTTTGGTGTTCATGGCAAAGCTGATCAGGTAAATCCAAATCTAGCTAGTCAGGATTGGAGGGAAAAGAAAGTTATTTCTTCCTTGCTTACTCCTTGTGATGATGCAGTTTGGGACAATAGTGATATTGTGGGACTTTTTGGAAAACCATGTAGAACAGGTATTTGGACATCTGGCTGAGAACGTTGAATTCTTGAAGTAAATATTGGATGCTGTGGATACTCCAAAATTAGACCCCCATTTAGTTGAAATGATGCTAAAACCTTTTACACTGAAGGAACTAGAAGGGGTGATCCCTAGTTTAAAGAAAGATGCTTCTCCTGGCTCAGGCGGTTTGCCAGGAGAATTTTATCGATTACTTTGGTAGTTTATGCCCATTATTTTGTTACAGTTATTTAATTTTTTTCTGACTGAACATTATTTGTCTACTCAAATGTATGAGGGACTGTTCATTTTTCTTTTTAAATCTAGAGTACGAAATGATATTAACAATTGGAGAGTGATTACTTTTCTGAACGTGGATTTTAAATTATTTGCAAAACTTTTGGGGAACTGTTTAGCTTTGGTTATGGTTGATTTAATAATCCCTACTCAATTTTGTTTGGTACCAGGAAGATGGGTAACCGATGCTCTACTTTTGCTGAGAGAATTAATAGACAGAGAAGTGGGAAGTAGAAGATATTTACATGTGTCTGCTTATATTACTAGTTTAGTCCAGGCAAAAGCCTGTGACAAGGTTTCTCATCCTTATCTATGGGATTGCCTTAGATCCTATGGGATTCCCTTGCAATTTGTACAATGGTTTCAATTGTGCTATGATCTTACATACGTATGACCATATGAGAATGGGTGGATGGGTAGGAAAATTAGGATATTTAAAGGGGTTAGACAAGGATGTACATTAAGTCCCCTGCACTATGTTTTTTCAATAGACCCAGTGTTGCGAATATTGTAAAAATTCCCTCAAATTTCTGGTATAAGAGAGAATGACCACCAACTTTATAAGGTTATAGCATATGCAGATGATATATGTTTAGTTTTAAATGATGAGACATCTCTAACTCTGGCTTGTGATTTGATTTAGGAATTAGGTAAAGTTACGGGAGCAAGTCTCAACCCTTGGAAAACTAAATGTTTAGGGTTACAAGGATTTCCTTCTTTGCCTGAAACTTGTGGGGGTTTTCCGATGGCTACGACGCCATGTCAAATTTTGGGACTCTGTTATGGAGGTGATGACATGGCAGGTTATAACTGGGAAAAAGTTTTACAGGTGGAAATGACTAAAGTGGCTCAATGGAATTGATGGAAGGTTTCAAAACAAAAATGTGTGTACTATATTAAAGCTTTATTTCCAGTTTTTTTTTTATTTGTTAGTATGATTTTTCCATTACCTAAGTGATTAGACTCAAAATTATTAGGATTTTTTTTAGTTGTTTTTGGGGGAGTAGGCCTAACCCGATTAAAAGGAATGTATTATATCTAGGAATCTGAGATGGAGGTGTAGGTATGTTGAATCCAATTTTTTTTTTACAATGCTTTTATATAATAACATTTTGCCCCTGATGAAAGGATATTCACAATTCTAGGGGACATGGGGGTCTGCTAAATTACAGGGGATATTGGGAGAATGGCAGAAGAATGATCTTTTACATAAAAATAAGCATAAACCTAGGTTGGGACATCAGTGGGAGCTTTTTTTTTTGATAAAATCAAAAATTGTAATATTAGTTATGATTCGGTGCTTAGACTTTCCCAGAAGGCTCTTTATTTGGAGGTACTTGGGTCTTGTTTTGTAGAACAACCATTTGATGAGGTTTCCATCTCTCATCAAGAACAAATTTCCAAATATGTGCCAGATAAAAGGATACCAGACCCTAGTTTCACAATTTCATAGATTCATACAAGTTCAGAAAGCCTTAGCCCACAAAGAACTCTCCACCATCATGTCAATGGTGGAAAGTATATTTCCTGTGTCCCATATAGGAGTCCAATCTTACTTTGAATTGTTCAACATTTTTACTCATTACAATGTCCACTGGAAGTGAATTCCATATAGGTGGCACTCTTTGAGTAAAGAATCTAGTGTGCTTTACAGTTTTACATAAAGAAGTTTTAAGCTTATGACTATGAGATCTGGTATTATTTTTAATAAGATATCTCTCCAAGTCTATTGTGTTCAGTGCATATTCATTTTGAAATGTCTTAAAGGTGTAAATCAAATCGCCTCTAAGAGCCCTATATTCTAGGGAAAACAGTTGAAGTAATTGAAGTCTTGTTTTATAATCTAAAGATGACATATTCTGAATTCTTTTGGTTACCTTACGTTGGACTCTTTCCACTGTACTTTGGTACCCTTTGGATGTTGGTGCACAGAAGGGGACACAAAAATCCAAATGTGGACGCATGAGGCTTGTGTACAGTGGAAGTATTATTTCGGGATTCCTACTTTTAATGTGTTTAAAAAAATACCCAAAATAGAATGACACTTTTGACTGCTTTATTTGTGTGTATGCTGAATTTTAAATTATCTGATATTGTCACATCCAGGTCTCATTCCTGTGATGTAACAATTAACTCTGAATTATTCATTAAATAAGTGGCTTTGATGTTATTTGTTCCCCATATGCATAACTTTGCACTTAGAGACATTAAATATCATGTTGTTGTTATTAGCCCAGGCACACAGGTTATTCAAATTATTTTGCATATTTATTATTGACTGGTGGTCAGTTATTATGCTACCCAATTTGCAATCATCTACGTATTTATTAATCCATGTACAGTCAGATGTCTGCCTGCTGGACACCAAGATATTAAACAGGAGGGGTCCCAGTATGGATTGCTGAGGAACTCCACTAGTAACAGAGATCCATTTATACCTGTTTCCCTTAATGACCACCCACTGTTGTCTTTTGCCCAGCCAGGATGAAATCCACTTTATTAATTTTAAATCTAAATTTATTCTGAATAATTGTTCTATCAGGGTTTTATGTGGCACAGTATCGAAGGCTTTTTCAAAATCCAGGAATATGACATCCACAGACAAACCACTATAAAGGGCAGTGCTTACAGGTTCAAAGAAATTAATCAAATTTGTAAGACGTGATCTACTCGCTGTAAAACCATGTTGTGCAATATCTGTGTGACCTGATCTGGTAATATGGTTTACAATTTTGTGATATAATCATTTTTTCCATTATTTTACTCAGAAGAGATGTTAGGCTAAAAGGTCTATAGTTACAAAACTGTTGTCTACTTCCACCCTTGAAAATTGGGATAACATTAGCCTCCCTCCAAGTTTGCAGCACTTTTCTTTCTTTCAGCGGGGTGTCAAACAAAACACTAAGAGGACCTGCTAATTCCTAAATAAGTTCCTTTAGAAACTTGGATTAATATTGTCAGGTCCTGGAGATGTATTGACCTTAATTGAGTCAATAACATCCATTATTTCCTGTTTAGTAACTGTGATAACAACATCATTTATAGATAATATGTTTTCAATATTTGAATTTTCCTTTGTTTTGAATATACTCCGAAAGTAGTGGTTTAGCTCTTCAGCCATTTCCCTTTCTCCAGTGATTATTTTCTTTTTCACTTTCAATGGTCCAATCCTTTAACACGTCCCTTGATTGAGCCAATATAATTACAAAATTATTTTTAATTATCTTTAATCTCTTTTACAAGGTCTGTTTCAAGCTTCATTTTTGCTGTACGTATGGCTTTCTTGGTCATTTTAGCAAGTGATTTAAATATTTCCCAATCTTTATCTTTTTTGGTTTTATTATACTTATTATATGCTCTATGTTTCATTTTAATAATACACCTAATTTCCTTTGTTCACCACAATGGAATCCTCTGTCCTTTGTTATTATACTTAACTATATCGGGGACCCAAGTATTAACACAATAATCAATTGTAGTTTTTAATTTTTCTCATGTTTGATCGAGGTTTAGGTCTTTTAAATCTTTCTCCCAGTCCTAGGATATGAGATAGTTTGTTATACTGTTGTAATCTGCTTTGTAAAAATTTTAAATTTTTGTAACACCATTATTACACAGTACACTTTCTTGAATACTACAAGTTACTATATTGTGATCACTATCACCTAACGGATGTAATATATTTGGATTTGATACTAAGTCTACAGTATCTGCGAAAATTGAATCTAGAATGTTATTATTTCTAGTGGGTTGAGACACTATTTGTTCTAGACCCATACTGAAAGTAATCTCTAGAAATCTCTGTTTGTGTTGACTTTTGGTTTCAAGGGTCTCCCCTTTCATGTTAGGGAAATTAAAATCTCCCAATAACATTAAGTCCCCTGAGTCCTCTCCCTTTTCCAATTGATTTAGGAATATGATATTCTCTTCCTGATTAAGATTAGGTGCTCAGTAATATAGGCCTAGGGTGTGTTTTATGACCTAATCAAATTTTATTCCACAGAATTTCTGCATCAGTATCATTAAAATTTACTTGATGACTCTTGAGCTTATTACAGAGCAAGGCCTCCTTCCGTTTTATTCTGATGATTTTTAGTATATTTAACATATCCTGGTATATCAGTGTTCCAATCATTTTCCGAGAACCAAGTCTCAGTTATCCCACATATATCAATATTTTTAGTAGTCAAGATATATTTTAATTCCTCCATTTTATTAGTTAGGCTTCTTGCATTTGTCATTAAAGTCTTAAGCTCATTTAAACGCTCTTGAGACACCGGAGTTTTTAATGATGTATTTATAATTAAGGGAATGTTTGTGGTAGGACTGTGTTCTACTTGTTTTTTATTATAAATTTTTTTTTTGGTCTCCTTTTTCTTTTATTTCTGTTTTTTTGTTTTGTTTAAAGTTTTGGTAGTTTGAAGTTTTGTAAGACAGTGGGGGTTCAAAATTATACATGGTATAGCCTCCTTCCCCCATTTGACTAGTTTAAATAATGATCAATATAAGTATTCATATGTTGGCCAAGTAACTATGTCCCATGTTTGCTAAGGTGTAACCCCTCATTACTATATTAGTATGTATTGTGCCCAAATTCTTCCCAATTAGTAACACATCCCACATTCTGCTTAAGGCACCACTGCCATAACCAGTTATTAAGTTTCTTTAATTTCCTGTTTTGATGAAATGTGACTTTTGGGATACGTAGTATTTCTGACATGGCAAAATCACAACCTAAATTTTCAAGTCTGTTAGTTAAGTTCACCCATTCTTCTTTTATTTGTTGTGGATGCTGGTGCAGCACTTTATTTGCTCCTGCATGAATAATCACTAACTTTTGTCTAGTTTCAGATCCTAGTATATCATTAGTCATTGTGGTGATATCAGATATCTTGGTTCCTTTAAAGCATGACATAGTCCTGTTTTCTTTGTTGATATTACAAATGGCCCTATCTATGCCCTTAAGATTTGAGTTTCCTAAGACAAACACTTGTGTGGTATTATGCTGGTCTGTTTCCCTCCCCTGCTTATGTGTGCAGTATTCAAATTGTTTGGTACTGGGTTAATAGTGGGATACAGTTTGGTTGGGAATTCATGGACAAATAAATGTCAAGGGGAACCAAAAACACAAATCCTTTCAGGAAAGAAATTGTTTTAGAGCAACATGTGTGTCTGTAATTGAAACTATAGACCATCTGTATTTTCACTGCCCATATGTAGTTCAGTTTTGGGATGTGGTTAAAAACAGTTGGAAGTTGGCACCTTTTATACCAGCTACTTGTACTTTATTGTATTATGTGATGATTCCCCCCAGGTTGATGCATTTGCACCATAGTACCCTTCGAGTGATAATGGTACATTTTTTATATTGGCTTTGGATTAGTAGATGTAGATTTATTTTACAACTGCAGTCCATTCCAGCTTTAGAATTGTTTTTCATTTTAAGCAAAGGTCTCCAGGAATTGAAAAGGGTAGAGAAAACATATTTAGAGTCTTGGAATTGGGATCAATGGTGGAAATATGTTGATTTTATTTAAGGGATCAGGTGTTGAGGCATTTTTTTCTTTTCTTTTTCCAAATAAATTGGATACATGTTGTTGTCATATTCTCCACTTCTGATTTGGTGAGCTGTATTAGAGTTTTATTAATTCTTGAAAAAAAAGGAAAAAAAAAAAAGAAAAATAGAGGGAGGCTTGAATTATATTTTTTTAGTTTTAAGGTCATTGTATGAATTTATATTTCTTTTTAATTTTTGTAATTTTTTAGTATGATATGCATGAAGTAATGCTGTTTATAATATATGTTTTTATTTCGATCTGTTTTGATTTAAAGGAACTTCCCCAACTCCTATAGTGGGGAGGAGGGAGGGGTGGGTCATAATGTTTTTTTTAATGTTTTAGGGCAATTAATACTTATTTCTGTTTCTGTATTTTTCTTTGTATGATTGTTATGCTGGAATACTGGTTTATATATATGATTGTTTTGATTTTGTTTGGATTTCAATAAAAAAAATTCCCCTACTCTTATCAAGAAGTGCCATAGGATCTTTAACATCCACCTGAACAACCACCAGAACACGTAGAAGGGACCTCAGTTTACATAGAAACATAGAGTTTGATGGCAGATAAGGACCACTTGGCCCACCCAGTCTGCCCATTTCTCTACCTAATGGATAAGCTGCAGATCCTAGCTAACCAACAGCCTGCTTCTTCCAACCACCACCCCCTAGAATTGCCTTATGTCTGTCCTATGCATTTTTGAATTCCACCACTGTTTTTGACTCCACAACTTCCTCAAGAAGGCTGTTCCATGCATCCACAACCCTCTCCGTGAAAAAATACTTCCTCACATTACCTCTGAGCCATCCCCTCTCTAGCTTCAAATTGTGCCTATTGTTCTGCACACCTCTTTTTCTAAAAGATGCTACCCTCTTGGACTTTGTTGATTCCCTTGAGGTATTTGAAAGTTTCTATCATGTCCCACCTCTCCCTCCTCTCCTTGAGGCTATACATATAAAGATCCTTAAGTCTCTCCTGATATGTCTTCTGGTACAGACCCTGCACCATTTTAGTTGCCCTCCTCTCAACAACCTCCATCCTGTCTATGTCTTGGTGGAGACTGGGTCTTCAGAACTGGATGCAGTACTCCCAATGGGGTCTCACCAGCTGTCTGTACAGAGGGATAACAACTTCTTGTTTTCTACTGGTGATGCCTCTCCCTATGCAGCCCAGTATCCCACCAGCCCTACTTACTGCCCTCTCACATTACTTACTCACCTTTAGGTCATCTGATATGACTACCCCCAGGTCCCTTTCCATTTTTATTGTTGCTAGTATCTCACCCCCCACTGTGTACTCTTCCCCTGGTTTTCTGTTTCCCAGGTGCATTACTTTGCACTTCTTAGCATTGAATCTAAGCTGCCATACATTTGACCATTCCTTCAACCTTGCCAAGTCCCTTCTCATTCTTTCCACCCCACCTTGTGTATCACCTCTGTCACAGCTCTTTGTGTCATCTGCAAAGGCACATAATTTTCCTTCCAGACCCTCTGCAATGTCGCTTACAAAGACATTGAAGAGGACCGGTCCTAGTACTGAACCCTGGGGTACCCCACTAGTAATCCCCCTTTGTTAAATGTGGACTCCATTTACTATTATCCTCTGTGTCCTGTTCTCCAGCCAATTTTTTACCCAGGCTACCATCTTGGGATCCACTCCCAGGCTGGCCAACTTGTATATTAATCTTTTGTGTGGGACTGTCAAATGCCTTGCTAAAGTCTAGGCAGGCCATGTCTACAGCCCCTCCCTGATCTACTACTTTGGTCACCCAGTCAAAGAAATGTATTAGATCCATCTGACATGACCTTCCTTCTGTGAATCCATGCTGCCTTGGGTCCTGCACTCCTCTGGCATCTAGGTACTCAACAATTCTTTCCTTCAGAAATGATTCCATCATTTTCCCAATCACTGAGGTTAAACTAACAGGTCTATAGTTTCCAGCTTCTGCCCTGCTCCCACTTTTGTGAAGTGGAATCACAGCTGCCCTCCTCCAGTCATCAGGTACCACACCATCCTCCCATGATCTATTAAAGAGGGCAGTCAGTGGTGTCACTAGTTCTACCCTTAGTTCTTTTAGAATTCTGCAATGAATCCCATCAGGCCCCATTGCTTTGTCCACCTTCAGTTTTAAGAGTTCCTTCAGAACCCTTTCTTCTGTGAAAGGGCTAGTATGAACCCCCCGTATCCAGTGTGTTTCTATTGTTTGGTTTCGGTACCTCCCCCTTTTCATTTGTGAATACTAAGCAAAAGTATTTGTTTAGTATGTCTGCCTTTTTATAGTCACCCTCTGCCCACCTCTCCCTCCCCTTTATTAAGCCTCACTATCCCTCCCTTGGTCTTCCTCCACTCTCTGATGTACCTATAAAAGGTTTTATCCCCCTTCTTAACTGAGTTGGTAATCTTTTCCTCTATTTGGGCCTTTGCTGTTCTGACTGCCTTTCCTGCTTCCTTTTGCTTTAACTGATACAATTCTCTGTCCTGCTCCTTCTGTGATTCCCTGTAAATCCTGAATGTTCTCTTTTTCTCCCTAACCTTTCCTGCCACCTCCTTTGAGAATCATAGTGGTTTCTTACATTGTTTTGTGTCATTTATTTGCTTCACACAAAGGCTTGTTGCCTCTGCAATGGCAGTTTTAATTATTCACCATTGTTCTTCCACCCCTTCCTTCCTGCCCATTTGCTAGTGCATTCCTTAGGCACTCACCCATTTTGGCAAAGTCCGCCCTCCTGAAGTCCAGTACCTTTGCCTTTGTATATCTTGACTCTACTGCTGTGTTTATCATGAACCATACTGTTTGATGGTCACTAGTTCCCAGATGGCTACCCACTTCTTCTAAATCTGTGATCCTCTCACCATCTCCATTTGAAAGTACCAGGTCTATGATAGCTCCCTCTTGAGTGGGTTCCTAAACTAGTTGTCTAAGACATGCCCCCTGTAGGGCATCTAAAATGACCCCACTCTTAGAAGTGGCTGTTGCAAATGTACTCTAGTTAACATCTGGCATATTCGGATCCCCCATTAGCAATATCTCTCCTTTTTCTGCCATTCTAAGAATACTTTCTATCATTTCCTTGTCCATTTCCTCCCCCTGAGATGGGGGTCTGTATACAACCCCTGTGCGGATTGTGGTGCCATTGCCTGTCTCCAAATTGACCCACAGTGCTTCCTCTCCTCCATGCTTACCCTTTTGTTCTTTTGCTTTGTTGCCATCCCTTATGTAGAGTGCTACTCCACCTCCTCTTTTACCCTCCCTGTCCCTCCTGAAGATGGTGTATCCTGGTATGTTTACATCCCAGTCATGGTTCTGTGTGTATCATGTTTCTGTGACTGCCACAATATCCAGATGTTCCTCCTCCATCAAGCCCACTAATTCAGGAAGCTTGTTACCCAGACTATGGGCATTGGTACTCATTGCTCTCCATTTTTTGATGGCTTTACCTCTTGTAGCACCTTCCCTGTCCTCATTGACTTTGCTTTCTCCATTTACCCCTGTCCTGCTCAATACTGACCTTTTTACCTTGGTCTTTACTTCATTTAGTGCCCAGTTTTGTAGGGGGAGGCAGGGAATCCCCTGCTGCTTATCAGTGCCTCCCCCCTTGACTAGTTTAAAAGCTTGCCAATGAAACATTTAAACCAGTTTAACATCTCATCTGAAAGATGGCACCTCAGGAGTGCAGCAACCCCCTTGGGCTGCACTACAGTGCCAGTATTGGGATTTAACCAAAGTACCTGGTATGAGGATAGAACCTACAGCCTTCTGATCTTCCAGTCTCAGAGGCGAGTGTGCAACCTGCTGAGCCACTGACACTGAAAAGAGCATTATGCTGCCTTGTTGGCTCTGACTAGAGTTTGTTACTACTTGAAATGACTGGTACCAAGTGATGGTGAGTCTTACAACTAGTTGTGACTTAGACCATTGTAACAGAAGTATCTGGATATCTTTAGTCATTATTGATCATGATGCAGGACCATGGTGCTAGTGTAGGTAAGGCAATTCATTGGTGATAAGTGCTTCATGAAAGTTAAATTCCATAAGTGGAATTCTACTGTACTACCTATTATGGGTCCATGAATGTTTGAGCAAATTTTTCCAGTTAATAATTTCTAAACTATCCACAATCATTGTTAATCTATTAAACCATATTTATCCAGCTTAAGTAGACTCCAGGGGCTGGATTTTCAAAGGTCTGCAACTGCACAAGGATCTTGTGTCAAAAGAAAGTGACACAATGGGCACCTTGAATCAGACTTTGTGGCACTCAGGATTTTCAAAAGAGGCTTGTGGCAGTCTGGGGGCCCAATGTGCCAGACAGCCTTGTAACATCCTTGTGCCAGCCACATGGCTGCACCATGGTGGTAGGGGGCTTGTGCCATTTTCAGGATGCCACATCCCCTAAATTGTCATTCCATAACCCCCCTAAAAGTCTGCACAGGCCATTGGAGTTAGGTGAGCCAGGAGCTGGTCTATCAGCCCATGCACCATTCTAAGGGCTGTGGAAAGTGGGAGGTGGTCTGTGCCCTCCATTACAGCTCACTGCCAAAAGACAGCTGCAGTGCCCCCAGACCCAGCCAAGTGTCCTGGCAGTAGTGGAGCCAGGGTTGGTGACATCCAGGACTCCCCCCCTGCTGCTAGTCACATGATTGACCCCTCACTGTCCCTGGCAATGCAGCTGCCATGGCTTTCCTGTTTGGAGCCCATTGCCACCCTCCCCACCCCCACAGTGCCCCAGCCAGACCCCCACAGGCCCTGCCAGCCATCTGATGGCTATGGTGCTGGACCCCAATTTTTGCAAAATCAGGCACAGAGTCCCTGGTGCACCTGAGTTTGCTGCAGTTGAGGTTTCAGCACAAAGTGCACCAGTCTTAGTGGGGGCTTTTAAAATAGAGCCCCATGACATACAGTATTTGCTGTGGTAAGCATACAAAATCTTGAGTGTATACCTGCAAGAGCAGTGGAACTATAAATATCCAAATATGTTTGAAAATGTTCACACAATTTAACAAATAATTAAATTGCAAAATTTAGAACTCCTGTAACTTACAAGTTATGTAACCAACTACTCTTCTAGCTAGCAGTTCATAAGACTCTTCCATGAATGTATGCGTATACATTTTCAATTATCTAGCTCCAAAGGTGGCTATGTTGTAACTAAAGAAATAGCAGAAATTTTCAAATGAATAACAAATTGCCAAATTTTGATTTCAAATAACTTCCCTGCCATTCACCAAATGTTATAAAACTGGACATCCTCTTTGAGGCCTCTCCCAAAAAGTAACCATGATAAATTTTAGACCTCTAACTTTAAGACTGATGGAGGTATGACCAGTTTAAAATTTTGGAAAATTCTAAACATTTTGAAAACCTTTGAAATTTCATGAAATTTTTGAAATTTAGTAAACATACTGCAAAATCAGAATTTTCTCATTTCTGTCAGCCTTACAATGTACTGAAGTTCAGCCTCCCCTTTTTGGGGTAAGTTCAGTTGTGCTCTAAATAAACTCAAACACAAACACAATAAACTCAATACTTCTGTGACAATGGCCTCAGCTAACAGTAGTTTTAATGCTTGGTGTCACTTTGGTGCCACAGTTTTCAAATGCTAGAAATATACATTGTTATCTGCAGGGTTGCTAAAGAGTCAGGGGACACCATGGAACCATGCGCTCATAGATAAGGGGAACTGGTGTTTGTTAAACCAAAAGTCAAATGAGGAACACAAACAGCAGTACTCTTAACAATATGAATGAAGAAAGTAACTGACTCAGTGTTGAAAATGAAAAGCCGTCTGGGTCATTTGTTCATTCAGCTTTATGTAGGGTTACTTTCTTCATTCATTTTGTTAAGAGTGCTGCTGTTTGTGTTCCTTGTTAAAGAGTCAGCAGGTGGTATTGTACAGACACAATGCATTGCATGCATGTGCCTCCACAAGTCATTTAGTCAGTAAACTCTGATGTTAAGTAAGTAGTAATACCCAACAGGGTGGGCATTATTGGGACATACCGGACTGCCCAGGGGCATAATGAGGCCTGACACCATAGGCAGATGGCTTTATAGCCCCTGGAAGGTCTGGTATTTCCCAATAATGTGCACCCTGGAGGGTATTATTGCACTTAGAAAATGGCTCACATGTAGTATTTTTAATAAAATAGAATGATAATTAAGAGGACGTCTAATACATTTTAAAAGTAGAATAAAACTAGTTTTTTTTGTGAAGTAGTTCCTGTGTTTTGCCGCACTGTCCAATAGAGGGTGCTGCTGATTAGTGGAGCTTGTTTTGCTGATGTTGATTTGTACCTGACAGTTTTAATGGGAGTTGTAGTTCTATGCTCCGACATCACAGTAGCCTGGGACACTGCAAGATTCGGGTGGTGTTTTTTTTTTTGGTAGGTATAATCTTTTTATTAAATTCAAGATTATAACAACATATACAGCATAGACAGTACAACAAACAAACAGACAGATGCATTCCATGATACAATACAGTTACAAGCAGTTATGAATTAACATAGTTATTTCCTTTCTGTCAATTCCATGCATATATGATTTCATTTTCATTCTAAGTGTTCATTAGTTTATTATCATTCAGATGGCAGAAAGACATTATTCATTATGCAAACTCTTTAATCAAGTCCCATATGCAGAGTGATCTCCTCCTTCTCCATATTAAGCAAGGCTAGAAAGGGGGCCCTTTCCCTGTAAAAGGCTTCCACCCTGTCTCTGATTGTCAGGGTCATCCTTTCCAAGGCCAATGTTTGGATTACTAATCTACGCCACTATTGAACAGTGGTAACAGCACAATTGACCCAGGTGTTCTGTATGCAGTGCCTTGCCAGCACCAGTAACACCCTGATCCACCATGGTAGTGGTTCCCATTCCCCCTCCTCTCCCAGGTTCATTCCAAACAGGCCTATTTTTGGATCTACCTGTAGGGGATATCCTGCCAGGTTCGTAACCTCTCCAATCACTTCTCCCCAAAAGGTCTGAAGTACCCTGCATGTCCAAAAGCAGTGCATATGCATTCCTCTTTCATCTCCACATTGACGACACATAGGAGACACAGAAGAATGTGCCTTATGGACTATCACAGGGGGTAGTAAAGCCTGTGCAGAAATTTATAAAAGGCTTCCCTAAATCTATTACATACCAAGAGAACCATGTGCCCCTCTAGCAGGAGTTGCCAGTTCTCCTCAGTGATTTCCCTTCCAATATCTCTCTTTGACAGTTGTTTCACTTTCTGAGTATGATCTGAGTAATCTTGCTTCCTCAGCGTCGCTGTTGTTCTAGTAAATCCCTAGGGATCCCTTTGTGCCAGGTATACCAGGGTCTCTGTTGAACACCAGCCATGAGGTTGTACCCCTCCCCTGTCCATTTTCAACATAAATGCTCTGAACTGCAGGTATCAAAATAATTGTTGCTCCTTCACTCACAACCCTTGGACAATATTTCCCAATAGACTTAGTATCCCATTCCTTAGTAAATTCCTTATACTCTGCACTCCTTTAATCTCCCACTCTCTGAATCCCCTGTCCTCTAGTCCTGGAAGAAAGAAGGGGTTCCCCGCCACTGGCAACAGCAGAGTTTCACCTTTACAAATCCCCCTTTGCTTCCTGAGATGGCCCCATGCCTCTAGCACTGCCTTCACTAGTGGGTTGCATCCCCCTTGAGTGGAGTATGCTTTGAGATCTTTACTGTGTAGGTATGCTGAAAGGCATCCCGGGCATCCCCATTGTTCTAAATTAACCAAACTTGCCACTTCAGGGCCATGTGCCCAGTCCACCACATTGCATTGTTGGATTGACAGGTGGTAGTCATAAATCTGGGAAACTGATACCTCCCTTAGTTGTTTCAGCCTTCAATCTCTGAAGACAGGCTCTAGGCTGTTTTTCCCCTCCAAATGAACTGAGTGAATAATTTCTCTACCCAGTCTATTTCCCCTTTTGTAAGACCCACAGGTACCATCTGCATAGGATATAATATCTTAGGGAGGGTATTCATTTTGTTCAGGTTAATGCTGCCTAACCATGAGATAGGGAACTGCATCCACTTTCCCAAGTCTGCCTCCACTGTTATTAGTGGCGTATAATTTAACCCATATAATGACCCTACTATCCTGCCCATTTTAATATCCAGATAGGTGATGTTCATGGGTGCTCCCTGGATACCCCACTGCTCATCCTCTTTCTCAGTTCTGGAGACACATAACCAGGGATACTGGTTTACCAGGATTGAGAAAGGGCATATTCCATTTTGCACATTGTAAACAATGGTATTGTCACCGGTGTCTGCTAAGCCAAAATCCGGTTTTACCAGTGTTTGGTTTTGTGTACTTTATTTAACAATTTTTAACTCTGCTAACATGCATCTTAGCAATGTTGACCTCCACAATTACACATCCTTCCATCCTTCTACCAATTTAAAGTTATTTTAGGTCAAGATGTGATGGCAGCAGCAACACTACAGCCTCCATCCCTAAGGTGTGATGGAAGCAGCACTATGGCCCCATTCCTCAAGTGAGATGGCAACACTAACAGCACTATGGCCCCATCAATCTGGTGTGATGGCAATAGCAACAGCACTATGACCTCCCTCCCTCAGGTGTGACAGAAGTAGCAGCACTGTGGCCCCCATCCCTTAGGTATCATGGCAGCAGTACTACATTCACCTTTCCTCAGATATGATGACAGTATCAGCACTATGGCCCCCATCCCTCAGGTTAGATGACAGCAGTGCTACATTCCCCATCCACCAGTGATTATAGCAAAAACACTACAGCCCCCACCCCTTCTGTGTGATGGCAGTAGCAACAATGCAGTCCACATCCCTCAGGGGTGATGGCAGTCATGACAGCACTATGATCCCCTTTCTTCAATACTCATACCCCACATGCACAAGTTACAAATGACTTAGTCTCTTTGCTTGTTAGAACTCAGCTGTGAATTAATCAGAACCATCACCGCTAAGGTGGACTACCTTTGTTGTTTCCTATCTATAATTTAACTGCCTGAACTGGATTTCTGCCTGTGACACTGCTGACCAGGTTTAGGGAACAGACTTGGTTGTTGGAGGACCAGCTGGTGAGTGAAGGACTGAGTGTCCAATGACCACTCACCTTCTCCTGGAAGGAGGGAGGGTGGGTTCATGGCTCAGCATTTGCTGGCCCCTGGTGGAGGCCAGAGGCACAACAACATGTCAGCCCACACTGCAGGATGGAGCATGATGGATGCCGGCTTGCCTTGACATCATGTGGCCTGTCACATGCCCAAGAAAATGGGAAAGCATCTGCTGACTAACTGAAGGATGGCTGTTGGTCCCTCCATAAGCTGGAAGCCCTGGACATTTTTCTGTTCTGACCCTGCAATGCCCAGGATACACAGGAAGCTCTTTGGGGCAATTCTCCCCCCTGGCAGCCACCCACATGGGTGGGGGCCCACTCAATGAAGGGTTACTTTGGGTTACCTGGTAGCACAGCAGTAAGGGGCAGTAGATGGTGGTCAGGATGCAGCAGTGGTGGTAGGAGCCTTGGCAGGCCTGAAGGAGTGGATGGCCAGGTGGTAGGAGGAGCAAAAAAACAAAACTGCTTGAATTTGCTTCTTTGAAATAAAGTGTCTTCACCAAAAAAATCCACAAGTGATTAGTGGAGGACCTTCAAATAGATTCATGCATCTCCAAGACATGTGGATGCCTTTTTTTTACTTGGTGTCCATGAAAAGGATGTCTCCCAGTTTTCATGTCTTTGTTCAGATATGAATTGAGCACTACTCTGCCCATTAGCATCATACAGCCCCAGGGGTCTTACCTTCTGTATGTCATTGACTGTGCTTTCAAAATCCACTGACCAAACATAAGTACACTTAAATACTTAACATTTGCTTTTTATTGAAGCAGTCTATCAGAAAACGTTTTGTTGTCACAAAGACTGAAACAGCAGGAGGGAGAAAAGGTTCAAATGATCCAATTCACCTAAATGGGGTGCTAACTGTGAAGTCTTTTAATAAGTAGTAAGGCAGTTTCTTCTTTGTGAACATACTTTCATTCAGACTACTTTTCATTCAAACAACTGAGGATTTTGGATGGTCCTACTGATTATAAACTTGAATAAGATAGTTGGTGACAGTGATCTTGCATTTAGCAATCTACAACCTAGATGCTTATATGCAAAGAATACAATAAAAACCTGACTAAAATCTAAAAACAAGCTTATAAAACACATAAAATGTATCTGAACATTTATCTTCACCTATACAAAATCATTGCAGCCCAAGTAAAACTCAGGTAAATTATGTGGTACCCTGACTACTATTCTATGATGTAGTAAACATATATTGGTATTTTTTTTATATTCTTTGTAAAGCAGGTAAGGCCCACTAGGCAGAGCTGTCTGTTTTACGGAGTGACCTAGAAGCACTGGGGAGGTTAAGTGACTTGCTTGGTGTCATACAGTACGCAAGTGGAGGTTATGGGAATCAAACCCAAGTCTGCTGGATGTACCCAGTTCAATCACAGGTTGTTGCTCTAACCACTAGGCATGGGTGGTTAAACTGAATGGCTGATTACAATAAAGCAGTGCGGGTGATTTCCTTACTGACTCTATATGCAGCAAAATCGAAAGAATGCAAAGCACAGCAACATTCATTTTAAGATGCTGAAATCTGGGTCGGCCCACTGGTGCTGTGGTAGCAGTATTGCTTGCAATGCTAGTGACCCAGGGTCAGAAGCAAACTCAGGTTGCTGGATGTCTGGCCAGGGGAGTAGGATCGAGCACCTGGGGGACTGCTCTCCACCTCCAGGGAGGGTGGGCTGCAGGTTCTGCTGCTTTACCACCACTTGTGTGGCCATGGGTGGTGGTGCAATGGTGCTGCAGAGTGATCAGGAGTGGAGGACGCTAGCCAGGATCTGAAGCAGTGGCGTGTCTCTATGTGACCTACCTCCTTGTATCTCCTCTAGTTCTGGTGCCCTCAGGGACAGAGACCAGAAAACCAGGAACAATCACCCCACATCGGCCACTGGCAGAAAGGACCCAGGTGCCCCAGGCTTCATAACCAGGCTCCATGAGGGACCCACTGAGCTGCCTGACACACACTAAGGGAGTGTGGAGGGGTGACCTGGGGTCCCTTTCCTTCCCAGCTGGGGGGTACAATCCAGGTGGGATAGAGGCAGGCCCACAGGAGCTCCTGGGGGTGAAGCTATAGGATACGCAGCCTAGGGATCTCTGAAAAGTAGAGACTGATGCTGTGAGAAGGGGACATAGAAAAAGAAAATAAAAAATGTTTTAAAAGATGCTGAAATCTTAGAGATTCTGTGCAGTGACATGCAATTTCCGTGAGGCACTGGTACAAGAATTGAAAATCCGCAAACCAAGCAGGATCCCGTGATTGTTACCGGTGTTAACCAGTAAAAATGGAAAACCAGGGTCCCTTAACATAACATTTCTGATTTACTAAGATTTATTTTATACCCAGAAAAAGCAGCGAAAGTATCAACCAGTTCCAACAGGGACGGCATAGAAACCTAAGGATTCTTAACAAATAAGAGCATATCATCTGTATAAAAGGTGATCTTGTGCATGGTTGCCCTTGCTCCCTCAATACCCTGAATCCCTGGACACTGTTGGATTGCCACAGCCAACGGCTGAAGCACCAGTGCAAACAACAGTGGGGAAAGGGGGCACCCCTGCCTCGCGCCACGCTCCAAGCCAAAAGAGTCAGTGGGCACCCCGTTAACCAAAATCTGAGTTTTAGGGGCCAGGTACATGGCTCAAACCCACAGGATATATGATTCACCCAGACCAAACCGGGCCAGCACCTCAAAGAGGTATTCCCACTCCACCCTATCAAATGCTTTTTCAGCATCCATAGAGATGACATAAGTTTTCTCCATCATTTGCCCTGTTCTTCACACTACATTAAGCAGACGGCACATATTGTGATAGGAAAACCTCCCCTTTATGAACCTGGTTTCGTCTGGGTGAACTAACATGGGCAAGTGATCCTCTAACCACGTAGCCAGCACCTTACCCAGAATTTTAATTTCACAACTCAAGACAGAGATTGGTCTGTATGATGCACACTCTGTCTCATCTTTTCCTGGCTTGGTGATTAAGCAAACCATGGCATCATAGCAAGTTTTGGGCAGGTGCAGTGATTCCTTTCCCTCCTCCACCTGGAATACTCCACTTAACACTTCTGCCATCTGGCCCACTAAGGTTTTATAAAATTCCATGGGGAATCCATCAGGGCCACTTGCCTTGCCCCGTTGCAGTCTCCCTATAGCTTTCAAGACTTTCTCCTTTGTAATGGGTTGATTTAACTGCTCTTCCTGGTCTCTTGTGAGCCTTGGGAGCTCTACCTTATCTAGAAATTCCTTTATCAGTTGTCCTTTACCTGTACATTCAGCCTTGTACAACTGATTGTAGAACTCCCAAAAGTAATTTCTTATTTTCTTGGGTTCTCTATACATTACACCCCCCTTATCCTTAATCCCCATTACTCTAATGGGGCAACAGCCCCCTTTCATGAGTCTTACCAAAAGAGGACCTGGCTTATTGGAACATTCAAACATCTGATATTTGCAATAGAACCAGGATATCTTTGCTTCACCTTGGACCAGAGCATTCAAGGCCTCCCTCGTTACTGTCAAAGGCTGCTCCACCTCTCCCCATTCTCCCCTAGCTACTCACTTTTCCAACTCTTTTAGCTGTTTCTTCCACCCCTGTTTTTTTTCATGCTTCTCCCTTTTAATTCTAGCCATAAATTCTATTATGGCACCTTACATGAAGGCTTTTCCTGCATCCCAGTATGTAGCTCTTGAAACCTCAGCCCCCTCATTAGTTTCCTTATACAGTTGCCACTGGCTTGCCAGATGCCCTTTGAAATCTTTATTTAGGAGCATATATGAGGGGAACTACCACTGGGATGGGAGGTCCCTCACCGCGTGCATCCAAATCTGTCCTATGACCATGGCATGGTCAGACACATGGATGGGGCTATGGGCCACATCAATCACTCTATCATCCCACCCCGATGGCATAAAGATATAGTGAATTTGGGTGCAGGTCCCATGAGGATTAGAAATAAATGTATACTCCCTAGCCTCCAGGTTCACCATCCTCTAGCCATCCGCCAAGTCCATGTCTGCCATGCCCACTTGCCACTGGCTCAATGCCTCTGTCATCCTACCTTTACTTTTGAAGTGGTCCAATACTGGATCCATTTTGCTATTCAGGTCTCCACACAGAATTAACCCTGGGAATTGTTCCCTAGTTAGCAGGTCCAGGAATTCAGGAAAAAACTTGGGGTCATATACAGCTGGGGCATAGACACTGCCAAATGTAATTTGTTCCCCATATAACTGTCCCACCAGGAAAAGATACTGACCCTCCCTTTGGTCTTTCACCACCCTCATGACTTCCAGTGGCAGGTGTTTATTCAGAAGAATGGCTACCCCTCGCTTACGAGAGGAGTATGAGGCTGCAAAGTATTTACTAACCCAGCCTCGGGTGAGCTTAGTGTGTTGTAAATCAGACAAGTGAGTCTCCTGGAGTAGCGCCACTTGTGCTTCCCTTATTTTAAGCACCGTCAGGAGCATTGTATGTTTGACTGGATTAGCAATCCCTCTCACATTCCAGGAGACCTCTGTCAGTTCTTTTGTATTAGCCATAACCATCCCCCCGTTCCTTTAAATTCACTTTTCTCACCAAGCTTGCCTTGACAGACTTAGAATGATTATATATTCAGTTTTCTGGAATCTGTAACAATTTCTTCACATTACAGAATGCACCACAAAGTACAGAAAAACAACACATAAAAAGAGTATAAACAGGAACAATACCCCCGTTCCCCCTCCCCCTCACATTCCTCCATTATTAAAATTAGCAGTATCCTTCATCCCAACCTCTCCCCACCTTCCTTCCCCCTTCCCCTCACCATACCACACTTGAAACATGTCCATGTCTCATTCCTATCCTTCGAGATCCCCGCCCCAGCATTGACACTAATTGCTGTCCTGGCATGAGTGTCTATTAACCCTCTGTCGATATGGATGCCCCGCTGCTGCAGCACCGGCCGGTGCAAATATTACCATCTGAGAAGAAAAAAGTAAAAACCCCATGCACAACAACATCAATCTGCATTAAATCAGTTTAGCAGACAATTTTAACCAGTGCAATAAGACATACCTAACTAACGATCTACTAACTACAATTATGGAACTAGATTTCTAAACTGACCCACTCCACCCCTCATATCCCAATTTAGAAATGGTTCAATAAGCATAATTATACACAGTACTCACCATCAGAGCACCCCGCAGTTGCTATTGAGAAAATATGCGAACAGTCCCTTTGCTTCACCACATCAGAACATACCCCCAATCTATCCAAACCTTTCCCCACCATCACCAACCATTGGTCGCTCCATCAAGTCCGCGCTCCTGCAGAGGTTTGCAATCCCAGACTACACAAGGAGGGAACCAGGCCACACCATAAACACATGCACTAAGCCCCTACCCCCTCGCTCTCTCCTCCTTAATGCACAGCCGAGTAATCTTAACACACCAGGCACCTTCCTCAGACTTGTATACCTCCACAAAATAATACCCAGAGCTTGTAAGGCTCATCGCTAGTCCACGAGTAACACAGGGGAGACAATCAAATCCCTATAAGTCTCACCAGTCATCAGCTTGCTAGCTGATGCAGTTCCAGGGTTCTAAGTATATCAAGTCCCTCACCCTGCCAGCAAACCTCCTCCTCCACTGGGGCAACAATTCCAGGCCATCTACTGCAATCGTACTCAGCCTCATGGTGGGTTCCTCCTGTAGCAGAGTTGGGGGTGGGCATGCTTTGATGCTACCAACTTAGGATAATTCAAAGAAAAAAAAAAACAGTTCAAAGTGAGTATTAGCAATTCAAGAAGCATCCTCCTAATACACTGGTGATTCTCTTTATTTGGTCAGCTTCTTCTGCAGGTCAGTGACAAATTGCTCTGCCTTGGCAATCTCCCAGAAGGAGTATGTTGCCCCTTCATGGCAAACCTTGAGTGTCGCCGGATAAATCATGAAGTTCTCTACTTTAAGATTTCCCAGCTGTGTCATGAGGGGATTGAACATCTTTCATTTTTTAAGGAGTCGAGCAGAGTAATCTTGGGAAAGGGACAGTCATGTGCCTTCAAATTCAAAGACCCCTTTCTCTTGATATGCTTTTAAAATCATCTCCCATTCTCGGAATGCGTGAAACCTCATCAAAACTTGCCTCGGGAGTTGATCTCCCGGGGGCGAGGCATCACTGCCTGGTGGGCCCTTTCCAGCTTAAGTTGTCCATTTTTTGGTTGTAGCCCCAGCAATTCAGGGAGGATCTTAGCACAAAAGCCCAGCACATCGCCTTTTTCCGTACCTTCTGGAAGACCTCTGAGATGCAGAATAAGGTGTCTATAGTAACTTTCCTGTGTAAAATGCCTCTTTTAGTTCTTCTAGCTCCTTTTGGAGGGCTGACACTTGCCCAGGGACCTCCAGAGTCTCATCTTCTAGCCTGGATATACGGTCATCTGCCTCCACAATTCTGTTAGTGTGTAGAGTTTGCTGCTCCAAGACTTCCTGTAATTTGAGGTCAGTTTTGCTTTCTAGTTTGAGGAGCCTTGGTTCCAGTGCCACAATCACTTGCCCAGTACTTCACAGCCTAGCACACTCATTTCAGCAGTCGAGAGTGAAATTATGCCCGTGTTTTTCACCAATCGTGGAGGCCGCCGACTTCTTCCCTGCTTTTCCCACCAGGCGCTGGCTCTTTCCTGGATTTGGCATTAGATATTCTTCTATGACACCATCCTACAGGCACTCATATCTTTTGTTGTGTGCAGAATTCATTTTTTAAAACTTAATTATCTCTTTTACCAGCCGTTAACTTGGAGCAGCATACAGGCACATCTATCTGGTAAGCTGCTCATCAGTGCCCCCATGGGGTGGCGTTTAAAAAAAAAAAAGAATCACAAGACTGAGACAAGTGACGTGGCAGCTCTTTAAGCTGGTAGGTAAGTGTTTTCTGTCCGAGTCTGAAGCTCAGTGAGCAGGGCAGGAGTGGGACTTCTATGGCGCAATGCCCATTAGATGGAGTCGGGCAGCCAGGTCAGAGCGTTTCTGAGTGCAGGGACTGGAAGTAGGGATGGGAGCTTTTTTAATGCCTCCGTCGGGTGCAATTTTCTGGCTGGGGAGAAAAAGATGGGTTGTTTTTTTTGTTCTGTATGTTTTGTTTTTTTTGCTGCAACTTTAGATTTCTTTGTGTGGGGAGTGGTGGTATGAGTGCACAAGGGTTGGACCCTCCTGCTCGGTCTCTCGCTTAGCGAGGGAAAAAATATGTTGGCAAAAGATTTTTAAAACTCAAACTGGCAGTAGCTGGCACTTGTTTTTTGGAGGGCATCTATCAAAAAATAATTGCCCATCTCTGGGAACCTGCCTGCCATTTTCTAATCTAGCATAATTCAAGAAGACAGGTTAGTGCACAGTGATGGCCTTCACTGACCTGATGCTAGATACCAGTTTTCTTTTTCTATGGCTGTCTCTATGACTGCTACCTTATTGCCACTCTACCCAGCCTTCCTGTTCTTCCACAATGGCAGGTCAATTGTATGACTGAGCAAAATGCATGGGCATTGCCATGATAAAATGATTACACAATTCCGCCATTTTCATGAAAACTCATGAAATTCAACTATATTAACTGATGTTATTTTGCAATCTTTGGCTATTTATAACTTAGCCACCTTTTAAGAAACAGATTAAAAAGCTTACACACACACACACACCCTAATTTTTAGATCAATGAACCTAACAAAACTGGTGATATTGCACTCTCTATTTCTTTGTCAGCATTTTTATCTATAATTTGCCCTTCTGGCCCCCATCCTGTCCAGTCACCCAGCTCCACCCACCCTGCTTCTCTGGGACTTATTAAATTACTCCAGTGTCTTCTACCACAGGACCTTTGAAGGGGCCCAGTCACTGGCATGGAGCATGCAGGAGGCCAGGTTGTCATTTAGTCACAGTTAGGGATTTGTCACCACATTTTTCATCCTGAGGGCCACACCACATGCATAGACACTTTGGGTATACTCCACCTCCTTTTAGATGCTCCCCATCATTTGTTGATGGGAGCTCTTTCCCCTTGCAGCCAGCTTCACTGCCACACAAATTCCCGTAGGTGACACTAGAGCAGAACAGGTAGACCACCTCTGAAAGTGAAGAAAGCAGTCCTATGGATGCCCTCTCCTTTCTCTCCTGATAATCCACGAGTAATCCATGTCCATTTCTGAACCAAGGTTGCCAGCATTGAAGGAGGTGGCACATCCAGCACCTCAGCCCTCTGTAATAGGAATGAAAATTCTGATTAGAGAATTGCTTATATTAGGGAAACTATTTTTCTACTTGTCATTATTCTCACAAGAGCGGTTTTGTCTGCCATGCCAACAAAAAGGGAAAACAACATTGGAATTCTTTGTCACTAGCAGGCTAGGCCTCTGTACAGGGTGATAAATCTTAGTGTCCTATGTGGACACACACACACACACACACAGATTTTTAAGTGATTGGACAATTTGAATAAAACTGGGTGCAGAACTGACCAGGTTGGACACACATAGGTTTTAAGCTGATTGGAGCAATTGAACACACACTGGTTGCAGAATTTAAAATGTTTGGTGGATTTAAAAATACCCTAATCAGAGGGGGTTTCAGCCTTTGGCTATACATTCAGAGGTTTAACTACAGACATGAAGTTTTGCCTTGAGGAACAATCCTGGTAACACATAGCCTGCATTCCAGATCATGAGGTGGAGACATAGAGATAGATTAGGTGTTCAATTCTCTCTGAGCATAGTTGGAACTAAAGTATTATGTAGACTAAATTAGACAATAGTATTTCCCTTTCTGACACCTGTTATTCAAGAGAATTTATTTGCTTTCCCTGTAAAAGTGCATTTTCTTTCTTTTGTACTGTATATATATATATATATATCCTGTTATTTTGAAACCTGAGTTTTGCAGTAAAGAGTCTGATTACATTTAGCCAACCCAGTGTTGCTTATGGCTGAGGTTCTGGATGCCACACCTCATGCTAAGCCGGCGACCCAAGTTTGGGAATAAGCCCAGTCCATTGGGGGTCAGTGACAGGTGGAGGCCAGGAGATGGATAGAGCAGCCACAAGGGTGGCTCTCCACTCCTGGGTGAGGATTCAGCCACTCCCACTGCAAGGCTGCCACCTCTGGGAGGCCTAGAGGTAGTGCAGATGGGAGCAACTAGGCAAGGACAGGTGCTGTGGGTCACTGCATGCACACACTGTCACACGCGAATGAGCACAGTGGCAAGGGGAGGGGAAGGGAGAAAACAAGGTAAAAAATGGAGCTGGCAGGCTCCATGTTGGCCTCACAGCACCTGTATGAGGCTCTCTGAAATCTGGATGTTGGTCTCTGAGGGGGGAGGGAAAGTCGGCGCCCTCCATCTCGACCCTGTCATGGGGGTATCCCATTGGGGATTACCGGATGGGTCGGGTGCAGGGACGTTGGGACTGATGTGTAAGTCCCCTCCAAGGGAGGGGCAGGAGCCACCTGCCAGGTTCTAGGAGTAGGGATAAAATGGAAAAAAAGGAAAAAGAATCTGATTACATAGAAGCAGTGACTGTGGCTCATTTGCAAAGGTAACTGTATTATTTGGGCTGGCAATATAGCCTAGAGGTTAGAGTAATGAGCTGTGAATGAGCTTGGTACATCCAACAGACCAGACCTCAGTTTGATTCTCACAACCTCCACTTGCATACTGCGTGACTCTGAGCAAGTCACCCCTGAAAACAGGCACCTATGCCTAGTGGGCCTTACCTGGTTACCAAAAACTAAAATGAAACGGAAAATAAAATTTTCACTGTCAAAGAGGAATCTATGTCTGGGATCCATCAGCTAAAGAGCACTCTACCAGATCTGACCTGTGGTGACCACCCAGGTCTTTGCAAGGGAGGGTGAATGTCCTGGAGGACCCAGGTGGTGGTAGCCAAAAGAAAGGACATAGACAACTCTCTGAAAGCTGTTACAGTCCAGAAGGGAGAGTTCATCACACCCTCCACACCATGGGGCTAGGCATTGCATTCAGTAGTTTTATATGGGTTTACAATTCTGCAGTTTATATACTTATGAAATAATTTAAAAAATAATTCCAAATGTTTAGGGGCTTATAATGCAGGCTCCTTTAAAACTACAAATCTGAAACTTAATACGCTTTTCTATAGGGTCTGCAAAACATACTATTCCAAATTTGGTGAAATTTGACTGAAGTGTAGCAATGAACATTAGTTGATTTTACCCAACAGCTTTATTTATTCTAGTTATTGTTGTGTTCAGTTTAGTTCTTGTTTCTAATGCATGTTATGTAAGTGTTACAGGCTTAACAAGGACAAACCATTACATGGATGCTAGAAAGGAAAGTTTATTCATTGCACTGAACTGGCCCACAGGACCAATGCTCTGCTCCTTGGAGATAAGTCTCCTCCTTATCACCAGGGGGTTTATGATTGTACATCTATACAATGTAGTGAAGTTGCTTAGGAGCTTAAGAAGGTGGAGTACTATGAAGTTCGGAGTAAAGCATAGTCACAATGTTAAATATGGCTAGTCATTCATGTAACATCATCATTAGGAATACTAAAGGAGGCCAGATGAAAGAAAAAAAAGACATCATATTCTACGGCATTTGAAAACAGTTTTTGGGAGAATAGCATTACTCCAGGAACACATACTTAAACCGATCAACAAAATCAATAATCAATAATGAAGATAATGGGTTGGACAGATATTTGCAGCCAGGGGCAGTAATAAGAGAGCTGGGGTAACTATCTTAGTCCACTGTAATATCCCCTTTCTGTTACTTGAACAAACTGTTTATTTATTTATTTATGTTTTTGGTAACCAAGTAAGTGCACTGATCTAGAGGACCATTTCCAGTCATGACCTGGGCCACAAAGTAGTGAAACAGCAAACAACAACAGAACACTTTACATACGGTATACAGTCATGGCTTCTAAAATTACACTACAGTAAGGATACAGGTATTAGTAAAAGGAATATATAGTGCATTTGTACAACTCAACAAGTGAGCAGATAAACATCCACATTTGTAAGCAATTAGTCTATGCAACAAAACCTGTGCTGGTGTAAGGGAAAGCAGGCCAGCCTAAAAAGCACTGAGTTAAATAGAGTGTGGTCCACAGACAGAGCACCATACACCGACAGCAGAGAACATGGCTGTAGTGCAGGAGACATGAAAGGACATGTCCTAATGAGTCAAAGTGCATGCCGAGTCTTGGCCTAACATAAGGTACCAGTCATGGGAAGAACTAGACAGGTAGACTATGTGGGTTCCAAAGGTCAGTAGGCAAAAGTGTGACTGCACGCAAACTAGGGAGTAAAGGGGCAGGGTAGGACAGAGAAGGAGGGGGCAAGGACCAAGGGAGCACAGAAACCATAGGCTGGGGTAGGTTATGGTGGTTTATGGGCCCCTGCATGGCCTAGGGAGCAGTTGCAGGTAGACTTTGCCAGGAGCCAGGCCTTCAGGTTAGATTTGAAGGACACTTGGGATGGTTTTTGCCAGAGGTAAGATACATCATAGTTTTCATTTAATTTTCATTTCATTTTTATTTTATACTGACAGATTTATTAACATAACTTCCCATTTTCACATGCCACCAGTTTACATAAAACTATATATTACAACAAGTACAATAAAACAATCTAAACAATAAAAGTTACTATAACAGCAATTCAAAAACAACAACATTCAGACCAAATATCAAGAGTTCTTGAAACCTGAGAATTTTTTACAGGAAGTTACTGTTTGTGGAGGATTATTATAAAATTTGGTTGGCCTCCGACTGAACAAATTATTATCTAATCTTAGGGTAAAAACAGAGGAATTTAAAATATAGATTTACTTTGTGTTCTAGTACCAAATGCATTTGAGAATTTAAGAAAAAGTTCAAAGGTGCTTTCAGGTAGTAAACCCAATATGGCTTTATGTAAGAAGACAGATGACTTGTATACAAAATGGTATTCAAGAGAGTAACATTTGAAAAATTACACAATTCACAATAATGTGTCAAATGTTGTAAATCTGATGCAAACCTAATGATACTGTGATATGTAATGATTAATTCTGACAAAACTCCATCAGAGGTAGAAGAGTAAATCAGACAACCAAATGTGATAATGATAATAAAATACTATTTGCAAGAAGTCTAGACTCTGGTACCCCAAAAAATGCTTGTCCCAATGCAGCACACCAAGCTTCCTCAAGAGCTTGCTGACTGGACTAGACACGTGAGCTTCAAAAGAAAGGCAATGATCCAAAAGGACATCAAGATATTTACAGTAAATTCATACACCACATCAATTGCTTCACCCTCTACTAAAGAAAAATTAAATGTTTTTAACCCTACTAAGTGCTGTGAATATCTATCATTACCTTTGTTGTCTTTGAATTGGCAATTAATCTATTAAACAAAAACCAAAACTGAATGTTTAGTCCTGCAAGTTACAATTATGTTCACTAATATTCTTACCTTTACAGAATAAGATGGTGTCATCTGCATACAGAATGATATATGTGTGTATACGAGTTATAGGAAGAGAATTTGTAAACAAAGTAAACAATAAAGGACTAAGGATGGATCCTTTGGGAACCACACTGGCAATTTGTAATCACCAGAGTAAGAATCATTTATAAAAGTTTTATAAGATTGAGAAGAGCAATAGAACCTGTTGCCAATTTTAAAAGAATGTAATCAGTTCCATGTACCCCAATTGACAGCCTAAGATTCATAGTTCTCAAATATCTGGCTACTTTGGTGAACAAATATGAAAGCAGAATCTTTTACATTCATTAACAGGGTGGTCTGACATTGAATGAACAGAATCAGGAAGTGAGAACTATGAAAACAGATTAAAATTTAACTTATAACATTCTAAGTTTCCAAAACTGCTCTAATCTGGTAATGGCAGCCACACTGGGTCATCCATTGAACTGGGAGTAAGAACTTCGTGAATTTTACCATTATTTTAGCACTATTAATGTTACTATGTGCTATTTTAAAGTTATTTGGTGTTATTTTAAAGTTATTTTGTAGTTTTGTAGATTTCTTTTTAAGTTTTTAAGTTTGCTGCATAGGGGATAGAGGAACCTGAGAGATGAACCGAGTTCCAGAAACTGTCTTGCTGTTGAGATTTGGGGCTGTTTTAAGGAGTGTAGAACAAGGAGCCCTGAGACAAACATAAAACATTAAAAATTTAGCGACTGCCAACATTTATTATTTAACATCAGCCAAGATACCTGTGAGGAGGAAGGAGTAAGGGTGCTGGTACAGTGCTGGAATGACTGAAGGCTGGAGGTTGCCACCGGAATCACCTGGAGTCAGAACTGAGGGACTGAAACTGGAGGAGCAGAGGAGTCCTGATGGTGTGGACCAATGTGGAACATGCTGGTGACCCGGAGTAGATTGCTGGAGAAGCGTCTTGATTTGCAGTCCATAGGGTCTGTTTCCTGGGCTTGAAGGTAAATCGGGGGGCATCCCAAGTGATAATCTACCAAAAGGTGGTAGCCTCTGTGGGAAGGATCTGATGGGGTGACTGCAAGGAGGGCAGCTGCTGATGTGGGGGAGTCCCTGGGCTGCCTTTGGGTTTGGGAAAGATCCGGATGATCTGTATAATTAACAATATCCTGGGATTGGGGGATGCCTGCACTGGGCTCAGTTTTGTGGCTCAGATGCTTCTTGTGGGTTAGCTGCTGGACAGTGGTTGGTTACAGGGGGTAACTAGGAGGCTTGCCAGTGTTTGGTGGGGGTGGCCTCTGAAGAGGGAAAGGATTTTTTTTTTTTTCAATCTGCTGAGTCATTCCGTCAGAATTACAGGTAGGATTGTTGTCATATGGACTGTGAGAACTGTGCCTGATTTTCTCTCTGGGCTTAACAGGTTGGTGGCTTCTTTTCTTCTGTTATTAAAAGTGTGATCGAATTTACATTTAAACTGCAATAAACAGTCAGTATCAGGAGGGTGAGAGCCTCCTGGTAACTGTATTGATTTAGCTATGGAGGTGAGAGCTCTGGCAGTAACTTTGATTTTACTGTTGGCTAGTTAGGTGATTTGGACTTGAAAGGAACCTGTTATCAAGTCTCCAAGGATGAACTGTACAAAACTGGACTGAATAGTTGCATTGGACTTTGATCTTCTGGACTGGTGTTTTTCCTTTGTACCCTTTGGAGAATATTATATACTAATTAGTATTATTGTTAACAATTTATGAGATTGTATGACTGTTTGAGGGTTTTGTATGTATGAGAGAAGTGTTTGTGAGTCTGTATTTTGTAGTTGTAATTTGTAATTGGTGGGAGGTTAGGGGTGGAATTTTTGGATGTTCTTATTTATTGGTTGGGTGGGTTTGGGGGTGATTTGTATTGTGGTATTAGTTTATTTTGGTTTGGTAACTGTTTTGGAGAATTTTAGTTAGGTAATATGTGTTTGGGACAGGGACTCTTAAGATGCAGCTACTCGGAGGACTCCCTCTGAGACATCCATCCCTTCAAGCTTCCAGCACTTCTTGTGGTGGTTTATAGGAAGTCTAGGGCATTGAGGATAGCTCAGAGAGGGGGATCTGGGGGAGTCATGCCTAAGTGGCTGCCGGGGAGTTCAGGATTCAGGTAGTGAGGCCGAGGAGACACCCTGGGGTGAAATTGGAACTGGAAAGAGGCTCAACCTGCTTAGTTCCCATACCCAAGGTGTTGGTGGGCAGATAGCTGGTCCAACTGCCTCCCCTCATCTAACTCAGGTTGTGTTATGCAATGCCAGGTCAATGAGGAATGAGACTGCCATAATGGCAGACTTGATACCCTCAATTGACCTGTCTTACATTGATGAGACCTGGCTGGATGAGAATGCTGCTCCCATTTTGGAGGTGGTGGTGTTGGCCGGGTACTCAGTGATACACACCCCAAGGGAGGATCGCAGTGGTGAGGGGGTGGCCATTTGTTTTAAATCTAACCTGAACCTCATGGCGTTACCTGTGGGTCCTATAGGGTCCTTTGAATGTGCGGCCACCTGAAGTGGTCTTGATGTGGGCTTCAGAGTCCTGCTCTATAGTCCTCCAGGAAGAGAGGGGGAATTTTTACGGGAGATCAATAAGCTCATCACCAACGTGGTGTTGGCATCCCCCAGATGGTTGATTCTGGGAGACTCAATGCTTGGGACAATGGTGGGCTCTTGGGATTTGGAGGAGATTTTCTTAGAAGTATGGAGTCTCTGGGTCTGACACAGAATGTTATGTCAGCAACACACTTGGGTGGCCACATGCTGGACCTTGTTTTTTTATTAGGTATTGATATTTCTGACCTCAGAGTGGATCTGGTAGTTTGGTCAGATCAGAGCACTGTGGCGTTCATGTTTAGGGCCCCCCCAGATGGTCCTGCCCCTGTGGAGATGGTCTGAAATCGCCCTTTGAGAGTGGTTTCCTCTGTAGGACTTCAGGTGGTGCTGAACCTATTGGGTGTTGAGGTGGCATGTGCAGTTGGGATGGAGGAGACAGTGGCAGCCAATAATGAGGTTGTTGTTGCTGTCTTTGACTCAGTCGCACCTATTCATGTCCAGCCCCTATCTACTCACTGGAGTCCTCCATGGTATGATGAGGAACTCCAGGGTTTAAAGATTTGGGGCTGGAGGTTAGAGAGGTGCTGGAGGACATCTGGCCTGACAGAGGACAAATTGGCCCTGAGGTCACAGTATGCTGACTATCAGGGGGAAATCTCCCTACAAAAGGCTACATTTTTATCTAGGGAGATGGCTGTGGCAAGGAGCAGACCAGCTCAGCTGTTCTGCACAGTGGACTGGCCTTTACATCCTGCCCGTCTCTGTGTTGGTGGGGCAGGTTCAAGCACTAGGTGAGAGGAACTTGCTCTGTTCTTTGCTGACAAAGTGTCCTCTATCAGGGCTGAGGTCTCGTCAAGCATCTCTTGAAAGGGCTGTGGGGTTCGCCATGAGCCATGTAGAAACACTCCTCTGTTTGGGATGAGTTTAGGTTAGTTGGGGTGGAGGAGGTGGTGAAAATACTCTCAAGGCTGTGACCAACACATTGTGATCTGACCCAGGTCCAACTTGCCTTTTGGTTGGATATTTGTACCTGATGGGACCTGTGGTTGTGGAGATCATCCACAGTTCATTGAGGAGTGGGGTCTTTTCCATTGGCCTTGAAAGAGACCTTGATCAGGCCCCTTTTGCAGAAGCCCTCCTTGGACCTGGACTGTCTCAGCAACTTTAGGCCGGTCTCTAACCTCCCATTTTTAGGGAAGGTTATAGAAAAAGTGGTGACTGTTCAGCTCGAGGAACATCTCACCTCTTCTTCCACATATGAGTCTTTTCAGTATGGATTTTGGACTGGGCATAGTATGGATACTGCCCTGGTGAGGGTGCTAAATGATCTCCTGATGGTGAGGGACAGGAGAGAGCGCATACTATCTTAGTGCACCTGGATCTCTCAGTGGCATTTGACACCGTGGATCATGAGGTGCTACTTGATCACCTGCGGTTCTGGTGTGGCCTGTGTGGAAATGTTGTCAACTGGTTCAGGTCATACTTGACAGACAGAGTGCAAAGTATGATGATGGGGTTGGCCTAATCTAACCTGAAGCCTCTGTGCTGCAGGATTCTGCAGGGTTCGGTCTTGTCGCTCTTATTGTTCACAGTGTATATGCTGCCATTGGGAGACATTATTAGGCAATATAGGCTGGGTTTTCACAGTTATGCAGATTATACCCAGCTATACCTATCTTTTTCATCCAATAACCAGATGGTAACTTCTGTATTTAACAGCTGCCTAGAGGATATCCAAACTTGAATGACTCAAAACAGACCTAAACTTAACACAGACAAGACTGAGGTACTGGTGGTGGATCTGGGTCATCGTGGCAGAGGAGGGGAGTGAGGGCATACCGCCTGGTTTAGTGCTGGGGTGAAGTCTCCTTACTCCATCTAGATGGGTGAAAGATTTGGGCATAATCCTGGACAACGACCTGATGCTTAATGCTCAGGTGTTGGCCATGGCTAAAAGTGGGTTTTACCATCTTAGAAATATTGCCCGAATTTGAGCCCTGATCCTGCCTGAGGACCTGACCATGCTGGTGCACACTTTTGTCCCATCCAGGCTGGACTACTGTAATGCCCAGCACCTAGGATTATCCGGAGGCAACCTCCACCAGCTGCAGTTTGTGCAGAACATGGCAGCAAGAATGCAGATGAGTGTGAAAAGGCGTGATCATGTCACCCCGGTCCTCCATGAACTGCACTGGCTGCCGGTCAGGTCGAGGATTGTCTTCAAGGTAGTGCTCCTGACCTACAAGACCCTACACAAAAGGGTACTGGTATATCTGCAAGATCTCCTTGTCCCCTACTGGACACCCCAGGTACTCCATTATGCCAAGGATTGTCTCATTGGAGTTCCCAAGGTTAGGCTGTGATATTCGGGAGATGGCATTTTCGTTTGCCGCGCCTACCCTGTGGAACTCATTACCTGGTTATTTGAAGAAGGCTCCCATTGGTAGAAGCCTTTAAAAAGGGCCTGAAGACCTACCTATTCCAACAGGCTTTTAATGATTAAAGTATTCGCAGAAATGTTTTAAATTAGATAATGGATTAAGTGTAGACTGACTCCCAGTTAATTCTATTTGTACTGTTCGATTTTAATAGTTGTAATGTTCTGATTGTACAGTTCCCTGAGTCTTCGGAAACAGGTGCTCTATAAACAAAGCATCTATCAAGCTATCTGTCTGTCTGTCTATGTATCTATCTATCTATCTGTCTGTCTGTCTGTCTGTCTGTCTGTCTATCTATCTATCTATCTATCTATCTATCTATCTATCTATCTATCTGTCTGTCTATCTAGATTTACAAAATATTGTAAATGTATTCAAGGTATTTTGGAATTTCCAAACTCCTGATATTGCCTAGATCTTAAGCAATTAATTTCAGCCACTCTCATTAAGGACTTGGATACATTTCTGAGGGCTTTATATTCCAGTAAAATAACTGGGTCTTTTTTTTTTATACTTTGCCTACTTCTTAACCCTGATCCTAATTTTTTAAAAGTTCAGGGGTCAGCCAATGACATTTGGTGTCTGTTACTGTAAGTCTCTTAATCAGAAGAAATGTGATACAAATATTTAGGAAATGACTACTAAATTGTTCATTAGCTAAATCCAAATTAAAAATGTTATCGAGAAAAGTCCAGTCTGCAGTACAGATGCAATTATTAAATTACTCTCTGTTAAGATTCTGTCTTCTTCGAGTAAACAATACACAGGTGGCTTCTTATCCCTCCTTGCCAACCAAATACAGTACATCATACAGTGGTCCCTCATGGAGTCTGAGATGACTCCGGAAATCGACACCTTGATGGATTGGTTACTATAATCTAATCAAAGACAGATTCAAAACCTGTCCTATAACTAGTACATGTTGTGGTCTGAATTATTTGATGAAGGCCAGGATCTACTAAAGATCCTTTAAGTCCCTCTTCCTAATTATTAATCCAGTTCAAATTAACATGTCCCATTATAAGGCATTTCCTGTCTGATGGTAGTGAGCATTGAACATGTAAAACTTCATATCAAACCCTAAACTAGAATGCATGTGGGGGAAGCAGACACAACTAAGGGTTAAAATTATATCAACCAATTCCAAACTTATGGACAAAAGAAAATCACAACTTGAACAATTTTGTTGAGTCTGGCACTCAGTGGCCGCCAAATCTTTGGACATATAAAACATACATTCTCCTTCCTAACACAGTATTTTCAAAAAATGGAATAGCAATCCAAACTGATCTTGCTGTTAGATATTTTGCTACTGGCCAAGTATCTGAGAGTGAGATGACTTCATAATAATGCATGGCCACCCAAACATCAAACAATTCCTTTTTGACTAAAAAAATTTGGATGTTTAAATGAACCATGCTAATTAGTGATGTGACCCTGGACTCACCACCAGAATTATTACAATTAACATCCCATGGCACCAAATAAGGATGAACCAATACTAAAATCAAAAGCAACAGGAACAATGATATTCTCTGCCTGATTTATTTAAGCAATAAGGCACGACAAGGTGTGTGTTATCATGTAATAACATCACTCTTGGCGTGGGTTGAAGCACGAGGTGAAGCTGAGTGCTTCCACCCACCCCAGGAGTGACATTAATAACACACACCTTGGAGTGCCTTATTGCAATTATACAATGGCTCAATGTTATACAAAATAAAAAAAAATGTTTTTAGTAGATTTTTGGGGTTTCTGACGAGACAACAGTGATAGAAAGCTCCAATAAAACAATACAGCGATGTTACTGTGTAATAACATCACTGTCTCAGGCACCCACTGACCAATCAGAATACAGGATATTTCCTTGCCATTGTATAATTTTGTTTAATTTGCTGTTCTTTATCTCCCAAGGTACCAGCCACCATTGGCCCTATACCTTGCCCAGACCCATCATCCACCGTCCCCAGACTTACCTGACCCAAAGTTATGCCCAGGATTGCCCCCCCCCCCAGAGAAGGGACTTTGGGAGGATACCTTTCCTCCTCTTGGATGACAGGATATGGCTCTGGGGGTGTCTCGGGTCAGTGGCGCAGGACCTGTGGCATAAAGCAGGCAGCATCCTGCATGGCGCAATTTTTTGGTTTTCTTCCCAAAAGCCATGACATGCAATGACATCAGAGGCACAGACAGTAATGTCTGCCCCACCTCCAGCAACTGTGTGCACCAGCCGTCAGACCCCTGGCATCTGACAGGGCTCAGGCAAGCACCAGGAGCTTAAACACCATCACCCTGGAGGAGGAGGAGAGCAGTCCATGGGATGTTAAATCTTCCTCCCCTAGCCAACCCTCCAGTGCCCAGGCTCACTTCTGAACCCAGGTCATAGGCATTGCAAGTGGTAGCACTACCGCTATCTTGGCAGTCAGGCCCCAACCTGACTGTTTTAAAACTATCAACACTTTTTATTAAAATAGTTCTTGGACAATTATTTCTAATAACATTTGTACAAAGCAATGTATACCCTACATAAAATCCATTATGTTGCTTCAAATATATTCACCCTTCTGAGAGCGACACTTAACACTTCATTGAAATGGTGCAGCCCTGAGGAGGGCATATAACAGTTTTACCCCACTTAAACAGAAAGGATGTTTCCAACTATCAGATGTTAGGCTGTAACACCACGTCTTCTGGCAGAGAGGGAGCATCTCCCATAAGTGGCAGCCAAAGACATGGTCAGATATTTCCTGAAATTCCTGTGATATCTGTGGAGAAATTTCCTGCCTGACTACAGTACCACTATGGGCTACCAGAGAAAATCTCCTTAGATATTTCATTAAATATCTGGAAATATCTGAACAATATCTTTGGCTGCAGCTGTATATACTAACCCATATGTCCCCATTGGAAAGAACTGGAGCTTGGATTATGCTCTGAGTCTGTGATTGACATTAGAACACTACTGAACATACCCTATAGCAAATTACCAACTACACTAAAATTATACAGATTGGCTGCTCACTGCTAGTTAGTAAATAACTACATAGGCTACAAGATACTAAGCCTTTATTTGAACCCAGTGAAGCATCTCAGAAGAAACCCCAACTTTAAAATCCTGAATTGAATGAATCCAGCAACCTTCCTACACCAAGATAATATGGATATGTTAGAACACTTGCTTGAAAGTAATACTGTAGTGTTATCAAATTTAATATCTTCAAGAGACACAGCAATCAGTGATATACAGCTGTCTTTTAATTAAATGACAATATATGATTGCTACTACACTAGGCCCTAGACCTTGGTCTTTTGCCAAATTAGCAATCTGTGATGAATTAAGAATTTTAGTCTCCCCAAGACATGCCACGTCTTTACTGTATAAAAGGCTATGTCAGATAGGCAAACACAAAGACAGTGAGGTTTGTCACACTGTTCTTCAGATTAGTTAGTGTTTCTTTTATAAAACTGAAATATAATATCAAGGATTATGTAAACTTTCATTTACTTGCTGCTTTCTTTGCTAAATTTGCAATCGCAATTCTAGAAGCTTTTGCTGGCAAGGGTGGGAATGGTACGGTCTGTTCCATCCATGGTAGAGGCAAAGAGACATGATGAGGGTCAGGGGTCAACCTTTACGTTTCTTTGCAGTAGCCAGCAGGACAAGTTGATTCAAAATTGCATTAGCCCGCAGATGGTTGCACTAGCCCACAATTGTAATTGTAAATTTTGATCACTTATACATGAAACAATGTAAGCCAAGAAAATACTCCAATTATAGCACATGTATCCTGCTCTTATATTGCTTCTGGCACCTCGCTGAAAAAAAGACTGCAGAGCCGTCACACACAGTGTACCCCCACCCACCCCCATTGTTTCGTACATTGCCCTCCTCTCTTCTTTCTGCACCCCCTGAACCAGAGGATATCACAGGAACAAATATTCGGTCAAGTAGGCCTTGCTCTGCACACACAATAGCTGGCATCATAATGTACCTCACCGAACTCTCACCACCACCCACACTGTAATAAACAGAAACAAGAAAATACTGCATGCACTGTCAGGTAACAGGGTGCAGAGCAGGGCAGAAATCCCCAAGCTTACAAACAAACTAAGAAAGTTTTAACAGCATTTCAACAGTCACAATAAATAATGACCATTCTCCCATGTCCGACTGAGTGTTTTGACTGTTGAAACGCTGTTAAAACTCACTATGTTGATGCCGTAACATTGAAAATAGAATAGATTTTTGAATTGTATATCTAGCTGTTTTTTTTTGGACATTTTGCAGAGGAGTGCAGAGCTCTTTCTTGGTTTGTCTGTAATAAATAGAGACTCTGGTAGAGAAAGACACTCTCAAACCCCACCCTGTGATCAGCTGGAGCCCAGCACTTCTGGAAGTTTTCATAAGGTGTCAAGTGAGCCAGAAGCACATCTAGGATTTCTTTGGGGAGGGGGCTACACAAGCTTAAGGGCACTGGGAAACAGAAAACATTGACATTTATATTTAAAAGTATCAATTTTACCATGCTATGCCCCAACAGTAACATTTCTTAAACATTCTCCTTTCATAAGGCCAGGATAAGCAGTATACAGGCCATATACTATACTACTCCTGTTTCTATATAGGATGAATTGTGCGCCCCAGGAAAGCTTATTTTAAGTTTTCAAATGATATGTTTTATTGTGGTATTTTGTACCATACATGCCTCCAAAGCTTTGTTTTTAGGATGAAGGGACATGCTGAGTAGGATATGGGTGGGACTGTATGGATGGTGTTGGCTGGCATGGTTCATTTTGAAGAGCTGGGGACCCCTACATTTGCCAGTAAGGGCAGCAATGGGTCTATGATTAGTCATTTCAGAGTTACATAGGGTTACCACCTGTCCTGATTTTCGCAGGACAGTCCTGATTTGGGAAGTTGTGTCCTGCAAAAAAACATGAAAAATACTTCGTGTCCTGACATTATAGTAGAAAAAAATATTTTCTGACTTTCTTCTAAATGTTGCAAAAAACTATATTACCTTAACTAAAATACCTTAAAATGATAAGAAACACTAGAAACAACTAAAAAATGACAACACTTAGTCTTAATTCTGATTATTTACAGAAAACAAGTCTGTTGCATTGGTCGAGGTTACATATCATCCTGCAGAAAATCATGTTTCAGTAAGAAATGTCCCACTTTGGGCTTCCTAAAAGGTGGTAACCCTATCAGAGTATGGTCTGTAGGGTTGTCCAGGGAAGGTACAGAGTTGAGAGATTTGGAGAGGTGAGGCAGCAGGTATGCTAAGGCTGGGATAAAACCCACCACCTGCAGAGCAGACCCTGTAAACCTCTTAGCATTTTGTCACTGAAATATTTATTTATTTATTTCAGTAGCAGATTAATACCTTTGAGCCAGGATGGCTCTTTTACAAAAGTTTCTTGGCAAAATAAATGTAAGATACAGTCTGCACAAAACATCAATTTGAAGATACTCTCAAACATAACAAAGAAGTATAGACAAAATTACAGGGACATACATTAGTGAAGTATGCCTAGTGCAGGGCATCAAAATGTAGCAGCTGCAGCTGAAAAGGGCTTTGTTAATGTGATAGAGGTAAGGGGAGTGAGGGGGTGGGAGTAAGAGCATGATGCAGGTAATGAGTAGGGAGCAAAGTGGGCTCTGATAAGGAGTGTTTCATTGGAGAGGAGGGTAGGTAGAAAAAGATGAGGTTGTGGGATGGGGGAGAGAAGATGAGGTTCTGTAAAGAGATGGCCAAAGGTCAGGAATAGCAGACACATTGGAGTTCTTGGGCCAGGTGGATGTGCAGGGCATTTTTATAAGGGCCAAGTTTTTGTGTGTTCAGGAGTGGAGCAGGGAGGTCAATATTAGATACAGACACTCAAAATGTAGTAAAAAAGAAGAGAAAGTACAGGAGTGAGGGATTTGAATGGGAGAGGGAGCACCTGTGGTGAGGCCTGGATAAAAACCACCACCTGCAGTGCAGACCCTGTATACCTTTTAGCATTTTCTCACTGAAATGTAGGATACAGATACTCAAAATGTAGGGAAATGAGGAGCACTGGTCTTAATAATTTGGGACAAATTGTCAGATACATACATTCAGAAAACTGGAAGCTTAACAGCTTCTACTCTTGATCACACCCTGGACACTAGCTGAAAATTTCTGACAGTGGAGTGATAAGTACTCACACATTAAGCCTTTTGTGGGATCCCCTTCTTGAACTGCCAGATACCTGCAGCTCTTAATGAGATGTTAATCACATCAGATAGAGCAGCATGATGACTAGACCTTGCTAAAGTAGGGACATTCTTAACTTCAACAGCCATGGAAAACCTGCACTAGTCAAGGCGGACAAGTAGAGGGTTAGCTGCACTAGCCCTGTCCAGTTTGCACTAGGTTTGGGGCTAGTAAAATAATGTTAAGTTCGAACCCTGATGAGGGCCCAGTTTCTACAGAGTCTGCTAAATGGCTCTTTCGACATGGATTCTACTGCGTAATGAGATGTTTGATATTCTCAATATAGAAGATTGCAATAAATTAAAGTCCAAAATAATGCTAGTTCTGAATCAGGTTGCCATTATGAATGCAAGCTAAAGAACACCTCTACAGCCCACTTTGTGGGATTTGTTTTAGGTTATTCAGTGCAGAAACTACTGGAAGCAGACATTATACTGCATGTATACAGAGGCACCAGATAGGATGCAATGTAGTAATGTTGCAGTATATTACAAAATGCTGTAGTATCCTGCAGGGAACAGTGAAATTCAGTAGCAATTTAACCCCTTTCTCAGACAGTATTTTATGACATGTCACTTACTGCAAGTTACTGTGTTGCATCCTAGCTGGATCCATACACACACACACATATATATATATATATATATATATATATATATATATATATATATATATACTGTATCTGACTAATAATTACATTTAGTCTACATATATTTAAGGCAGGACCATGGAGGCCTTATGTTTGAACTGAAAAAAAAAACATTCTACAAGCTCTCAGTTTTGTCATGGAGTTTGCTTATTAGTTATTGAATCAGAACTACGGCTGCATGCACAAACAGATATTCTTTCACCTAACTCACCTATCAAAACATTTCACTAAATACACTTGCTGGAAGAAGGAAATCTGCAGCTTAATTATAGAGCAATGTTTAAACACAATTATTCATTTGTTAGTTTACATTAGGTATGTCTAGAAAATTAGCACTTCAGGGATTGCATGTATTAATTTTCAGTTCTGATTTTACATGAAATCCTATCTAATTGGATGGGTAATGAATACCTAGCATTACTATTCAGCTAAGCATGTGTGTTATGTAAATGAAGTTGCTAGTATTCGGCATGGAGCCTCAATGTTTTCAGGAAGCACTGATCTTGTTTCCCTCTCAGCAACTTGGTCCACACAGGGTATACTCATTTGAGAGCCAAACTCACTGAAGTTTGGCCAAGGATTAGCAGCCAAAGGCAATGAAAGTGAAGACACTTCATTCATTTGGAGACTTTGCTGCCAAAGCTCGAGATTTCTGTAATATTTTGAATCCCAAAGAAAATGACTGCAGGAGATTACAAGCCCATTGACTTTAACTGATGAATCGTAAGGTTTAGTTTTGTTTGTCTCACTTTGGATGAAAGAAAAAAACATTAGCAATCTGAAGAGACCACCTACACTGAAGGCTTTTTTACATTCTTATTTTGTTCTCAGCTTACTTCCAGCCACCATACTGATTATGTATAGTTCAAATTTCTAAAATAACATTAGTTTGAAGTCATACTTTGTAGTCATGGTGTTTGCATGGTGTCTGAACAGTATATGCTGTAGACAAGACAGTTTAGTAAGCAAAAACCCTTGACAGGGTGTGGAGTTATTGGGGATTACAACATGGGGATGAGAGGATCACTTACCTGATTGGAGGGAAGGCATCACCCGTCTGTGCATTAATGCATGATACACCAACAGTTGCTGTACGGCGCCTGCAACTTAGATCGCTCCTCAACGCCCCCCCCGCAGTATAAGTGGCATTGGGACTCAGTTGTGCTGCAGACAGCACACGGGAAAGGCAGCCATTGTGGAAATCATGAAGTGGGAGACAGTGCTGGAGCACAGTGTGTTCCACAGATTGGGGGACAAGAAAAGATGAAGTGGTGGTAGTGACAGTGGGAGGCAGTCTGGGGACTGGAGAGACAATTATTGATCATGGACATCGGTGACCAGACAGCTACTGAGCCGCCACCCACATTTCTCATTCCCTGCATCCTCCCAACAGACAGAGAGACAGACAGACACACACACACACACACACACACACACACACACACACACACACACACACACACACAGATTGCTGCTATATTTCTCCCAGTGTCCCCCAACTGTACAGATATTCACTGAGAGGGATGTGCTGCTTATATCTCTGTTAGCATTAAAATGCACTGTTCCATCTTTCCAGTCCACCAAGAGAGAGACACACACAGTGGGATGGTGACATGTAATTGAAAGGTGCTGTAATGCTCTCTCTCCCCTTTCTCTCTCTATATCTCTCACTCTGTGCAGGCATACAATCAAGCACTGTCCCCTGTGTGTTGTGTGACAGCCAGAAAGCATGCACAAGACAGAGAGAGACTGCAAGATGAGGTAGTTGGAGAGAGAGAGAGAGACAGAGAGAGTGACAATGCTCCTAATAGTGGAGAAGTGACTTTTCGATGTCTGTGGGCTTACTTAATCAACACCCCAGGTGTGTTGTGAGGCATGAGGCTACAGGCTGAGTGTCCTCATAGCACCCAGGGCGTTGACTAATCCCCAATTACCCCATACCCTGCAGTGAGTTATTGCGCTTATAACATAGGGTCTTTCAGAACACCAAAGTAATGAAGAAAAATTGTTACTGCTGTGCAAATACAAGAAATTGTAGTGTATTCTGCCAACTTAAAAAGCAGTGCCCAGGAAGTCACACATAGACAACTTATGTTATGAACAGACAAATGCTAGAAATATACTATTAATAGTATTAGAATCATTTCTGGCATTTGGTGTTCATAATATGTGTCACTATGACTTTTGTACTGTGTCACTCGTAGGTACCATTACTATTAATTAATTTACCTCTCTGGCTTTTTTAAATGAAAGGTAGCTAGTACCTTGTGCCCACTCATTTTTGTGGTAAATTCTGAGACGTCAGATGTCACTTAGACATGGAGTACCATTAAAAGCTGTTTATTTTAACACACACAGTTAACAGTTAACATAGTTTAACACTTAAACAATATTATATTTGTCAGAACATTCTATCCAGACCTCTGTCTGGTTTGTGCACCGTAAATCATTTACACAGTTCTCACTACATAGATATGAGGCCTAGTTCTCTTTTTCTAGAGGCACTGCAAGGTAGTATTCTATTTAGAATTAACTTTTACTATCCAGTACACAATTTTTTGGTACTCTAATAAACTTTTGCTAGCATTTCAAACAATATTTTACTGAAATATTCTATGTATCTATTTTTAGAACCAGAATTCTCAAATGACACAGTATTTCAGTAAGCATCTTTTTTTTATACTTCAAACTTTATTAGTACATTTTCCACAATGAATATAATGAAAAGGAGATGTAAATACAGCCACTTATAAAGACATGACTGCCTAACCCTCCTGCCCCTCTCCTTACAGCAGTAACAAATCCATGTATCCCCTAAATACTAAGCTCATTACCTGAGAACCTGTAGGGCATTTTAGACTGTGACATGATTAAGACTGAGCCACTGAAATTAGAGAGTGAAGGGGATCCCATATTTTGGTATATGCTGCCAATCTGTTGTGAAGACTGGCAATCGCTTTTTCTGTACATAGATTGGCAAGAATTTCATTCACCCATTCTTGAAAGGTTGGGGTGGACTTGCCTTTCCAGTGACGTAAAATAAGCTTCTTGACAGATAAGGCAATCATAGAAATATGAAACCTTCTTACTTTAACTCTGATAGAAGACAGGTCCCCTAAAAGGCAAATATCAGGAGGAAAATACTCCTGAAGGCCCAGTAAAGGATCCAGGGAAGTCTTGATTGAATCCCATAAAAGGGAAATTTAAGAGCACGACCAGAACATGTGAAGAAGTGTTCCTTCTTCCAGTGAACACTTAGTACATATATTGGAATTCAAGAAACCCCATTTCTTTAATTTTACCGGGGGTGCAATACATGTTATGTAAGATGTGATATTGCATGAGATGCAATCTGTCTTGAGAAACATATTTATGACAGGATCTCCACAGGGATTGCCAATCCAGATGATACTGAGGAAGAATAGAGTTCCAGAATCTCGTGGGTCCAAAAGAGTCCCCATATCTTTTATAAAACAAGACCTGATATAATTTAGATATGACACCTGATGATCCAAAAGTGAAGAAACCTCAGGTATCAGGGCTGTGACAGTCTGGGGGGGGTATTACCGATAACTATTGTAAGTAAGTGCCTTAACTGTACAACTTTGAAGTGAGAGGGAGCCGGGATAAGAAATTTCCTAATAATATCTCCTACTGACAAACATTGCCCCTCTTCATCCACGAAACAGAGCACTTTCCCATCCTCCAATTGGGGCAACCATTTACGGGGAATCTGCTTCTTGTTAATGGTGAAAGATGGGGAATTCCAGATAGACTGGGCCAAATCCAACTGAGGGGTATAATGCAAAAATGAACATAATTGTGCATATACCTTTAATGAGGTAACTACTATAGGGCATTCCTCAGCCATACACACCTGGGAGATTTTAAGATAGAATAAGTTTAGGGGGGTCCAGATTCTTAGACCTAAATACATCTAATTCAATCCTAAGCCAAACCAGCTGTTCTTTTTCCGGGCTGGGAGATACCCATCTCAAACATTTTGCTAAATGGCTGGCCCAATAATATATAGCCAGATGGGGAATCCGCAAACCCCCCTCAAGTTTTAGAGCTGCCAATTTGTAATAGGCCAATCGAGGATACTTATCGGCCCAAATAAATCTAGTAAATATGCCATGTAACTTTTTAAACCAGAGTAACGGGATAAAAGTATTGAGAAGAGATAAAGGGTAAAAATTCTAGGGAATATATTCATCTTAATTATGTTGATCTGGCCCCATAGTGAAATGGGAAGTTTGGACCACCTATCAAGGTCGTGAATTATAAGCTGTGAGAGAGATTCGAGATTTTCCTTAAACCATGTTAGGGGGTTATGGGATAGTTTAATGCCCAAGTATTTAAATGACCTGAGAGTCCAACATAGACCTAAAGGACTAATGTAATTTTTGAATACCTTATGGTTTAATGGAAAGAATGAGGATTTGCTAGCATTCAGTTTGTAATTGGACAGGGCACTAAATCTTACTATTTCACTCAACAAAGCCAGTACAGAAGATACTGGATGGGATAAGTGTATCAGCAAGTCATCCGCATATGCAGTGACCTTAATTCCATGGCGCCCAACCCAAATGCCTTGTATAGAGACATTATTGAGAATGTTTTGGATGAGAGGTTCCAGATATAAATTAAATAACAGAGGAGATAAGGGGCAACCCTGTCTGGTCATCAGTAAGCATCTTTAAACCAGTAAAGGTATATCTATTTATATATACTTCATCAACTTTTCAAAAGAGTCTTTTGTCTCCCTTTCATCTTAGAGATTTTGGAGTATGTTAGATGGCTGTGTGAAAAAGATTTCTTCCTGGTTTTCTGAGTTTTTTTCTCCTCGAGGCTTGCAAAATAGAAAATGACAGTCAGTATAAGTTTAAATGTCTCTTACGTTATGGCAGATGCCAAAGGTCTTTGTAGCGTCCGTTGAGTAATAGTTCTTTCAGAGTCAGTAGTAGTAGCATAGATGTAAGCTCTCTTCCAGCAATGAAACATAGATTTAGAAGACAGTTAGTCTATGATCATGAATACATATAAATCAAATGCTTCCTTCAGAAATGTCACGCGATTTCATTCATCCCCAAAAGTATTATGAGCTTTTAGGATGGTATAACCATAGCTGGACAAAGGCTTTTCCATTCAGAAGTCTATAACCTACATGTGGAGATATTAATATTTATCAGGCATTCGGTCAGTTGAACTGTCTGTTGTACTTTCGAACGGGGGATCCATGAGGTGGCAATAAATAGACTTTTAACCACAAGACCTTACGCTGTATGTTCAAAATGAAGACCTATCTAATTTTGGTTGTATGGTATGATAGTCTGGTAGCAGATGGTTCCCTGTTAAGAGGGACCAGTTCCTTGTTGGAGGGTCCAGCTTTTCAGATGTGTGGCAACATTTTGTGGGATGATTTAGTTACACAATAACTGCTGAGCTTTGATTTTAAAATATTTTTGGACTGTCAGCAAGTGCATTGCACAGTGTCAAAGTTGAATACATCTGTTTCATAGTCATTTTAAAATATCCTTTTAATAAACTTAAAGCACATCAGTTCAAGGTAGAATGTTCATGCTTTGTGGGTGCTGGTAGATCCATATACCAGTGTCAAGCATTTGCAGATCTGCTTGGTTAAAGACTTAAAATCCAATGTTTTATGATCAGTTCTTTCGATATACCTTTATGGCATTTGAGATTAAGGTGGATATTCTTTATACAGTTTGGCAGGGTCTGGTGGCTTATAGCCGCTATTGGGTTTACATACGAGATGACACCACCACAGTGTTGGTGCATTGCAAAAGGAAGTGGCACATAAGAACCTGTCAAAGTGCAACAATGTAAACTTATGAGAATTATGGTTCCACAATATCTAACTTTATAAAGCTGTTTCTTTCTAAATCAACATCTTAATCTAAAATCTGAAGGTGTCTATTCTCAGCAACTATTTCAGATAAGCTAACACATAATCTCTAAGCAAATATTTGGAAATAATGAGATATATCGCTATTAATCTATACTTACTCAATATCATCCTTTTAGTATATAGGAAGACTACTACTAATTATATCAATAATTAATGCAAGTAAATGTCACAATTCCTATGCTATAACATGGCCCATAGGGGTGCATACAAGCATTGCCCACCATGTTTACTTTAATGAAACATACTAAAATAAGTTTTTTAAAGATTTACACCTTGCTTTTGTTGTTTCTTAAGCTATGCCATAGCAATTCCTTTCATAGCGTATTTCACGCCTTTCCAGATGTCTAAAGGTAGATCCTACTGATCATAGGGTTATGGTGATTCTCTAAGGGGTTCCATATCTTTGCACAGTTCTTTAACTGTATCCTTTATTTTGGAAATTTAAACTGAATTCATGGTATTCATGTCTAGTCCAAAAGCAGTTCCTAATGTTCTTAAACTAGAAAAGAATAGGGATGCAGTTTTCTCTATCCTATTAGGTAAGTCTTGGGCTTCAGGGAATACAATAACAGTTTTTAACTGGAGCAAAATATTTTCCATGTCTATTTCAATGTAAATCATATACTTTTAAAAACATCTTTGGGCCTTTTTGATTAACCAAAAATGTTCTACATGCTTTAACAGTTGCCTTAATTACATTGTATGGACTGGCTTAAAGTTGTCTCTCCCCCCAATTCAAGTTAGGAGAGGAGTGGGGATCTGGTTCTGGTGGGTAGCCATTGGAGTGGGCACTCCATGGGGTGTAAAGAGTGACATCAGAGTTTGGTGCAGGGTGCCTGTATGGGGCCCTGGAGTTGCATTTACGAATTTCCTCTCTTAATTGCCAGATTTGACTTTTTAGCTGGTCAATAGCATAGCTGTCAGTGTCTCTGCCTCAGTTAGGCTAGGGTTGCTCATTCCAGGCATCTGGGTACTGTCTGGAAGCCTCTGACACCCTTTTGTTTGGGTCTGGTTGGATCGAAGTTGTGGGGCTAGATGATATGGGGACAGATATAGTAGGGCCAAGTGTAGTAGGACGAGGTAGGGTTTGGCTTGTTCCTGCAGGGGTACTCTTTTGACTGTCAGAAGTCTGAGGGCATTTGAAAGTTGTGCCCCCCCCCCCAATTTTAGGTCTTGAATTTCTTTGGTTAAATCCTGGACCTTGACTGCCACTGGCTTAAGGGGGGTTTCTGGAACAGGAGGTGGCAGGGGCTCAGTTGGTTGTAGGGACCCCAGCTGTTAACCAATAGCATCAAGGGACTAAGTAAATGCTTCATGCAGCTGGTCTATCTCCTGATGGGCTGTGTCTACCTGTTCTGTTTATTGGACAGTGTCTTGAGCTGTTTTCATTTGAATCACAGCCTCTGCTAATTTCTCCTGACACTCAGAATTTTCTGCTCTTAATCCAATATTTTTAGCTTTTAAAGCCCTTATTTGCTGTTGCAAGTCCCTCACTTTGCTAGGCCCAGGGATGATCTGCTGTTTCAAATCCCCATTTTCTTCTGTCAACCTTTGGTTAATGGTTTTTAAATTATTTCTGTCTACTTCATTGATTTTAAGAATGCCCAAACACTCCTGGGTCGTACCTGAAAATAGGCAGCTATGCTGTCTAGTGTACCTTCCCGGTTAACAAAAACTAAATAAATAAAATTAATAAAAAAATATTTAGCTTTCTCTGACTGTAATTCTAGTTCTAAAGCCTTAATTTTTGTAGTCTGGTCTTTCTGGCACTGATCGAGGAGAAAGTTAAGTTCACCTAGAGGGGGGCTGCCAGGATTAAGAACTGTGGATGATGGCTCAGCAGCTGGCCAGTCACCGATGTTCATTAACAGTAATTCTCTCTCAAGTTCCTGGACTGCCTCCCACTTGCACTACCATCTCTCTGCCTTTTCTTGTCCCCTGATCTGTGGAGCACACTGTGATCCTGCACTGTCTCCCGCTTTATGATTTCCACAATGGCTGCCATTCCCATTTGCTGTCTGTACTACATACGAGTTCCAATGCCACTTATACTTCAGGGTGGTATAAGGAGGGATCCAAGTTGTTGGCACTGCACAGCAACCATTGGTATATTATGCATTAAGGCACAATGGAGTTTGCCCTTTAAGGGGTAGACCAGGTTGTTCTGGTGCACCCCTTCCATCTGTCATGGAATGGTAGTGCTCAGGAGGGGAGAGGGGAAGGAAGGGAAGGGGCTAAGGACCAGAACAAAGGACAGGTAACAGGAAAGGGAGGGGAAAAGGTTGGTACATAAGGGACAGCACAAGGGGGCCTCAGCCACTTTTTGCTGGAGTTTTTGATTTGCATTAACTGCAGCACATTGGATTGGCATATTCTTTTGAGGTTTGTTCACCAGGAGAGAGAGGTAAGGAAACAAACAACTGATTTGTAGGAGGAGATGTGTAGTTGTTTCTTAAAAAAAAATATTTATATATATAATAATAAGAATGAATGTTTGCAGTATACAGTAGAGGAATATATTTTGGATAGATTAGGGCAAAGAGACAGGATGGAATACAGGGTGAAGCAGGGAATTTTGGATATAGCTGTGTTAAAAAAATGAAGGAGGGGGAAGAGACAAAGAAGAGCTGGTGGGGGTTATGGCTGTTAAAAGGCCATTTTAGAGCTCTACTGTGGTGTACCATAATAAGTCTGTAATTATTTGTTTAACAGTCAATTTGGTTTAATTTTAAGGATAGTGTAGGGGATCAAACAAATTGTAAGGACAGGCAGGCATGCTAGGATGCATGGGGGCCCATACCAGAGGAGGGCTGCAATAGCAATAATGGCCAGGGATGAAAGGGACCGCATGGTGTCTGTGGTGAAAATTTCCCCTAATTTTGGAGTTTAAATTGCCTTGTTTGGTCTGTTGGTTGGTTGGTGAATCACTGGTAGGCCTGGAAGGGGCCTTGAGATAAAAGGAGTGAGAGCGCGATCTGGGACCACGCAGCATGACGTCACATGCCGCGTGGGGACTGGGGAGAAGTTTCTGCTTTTTCTGTACTGTTTTGTGGAATTTCTGTGGCCAATTTCATGTTGAAATGGCCAAAGGAGTAGGCCTGGTGATAAGGAAGAGGCCCTGAGGCAGAAGGGGAGAGATCGCGATCCGGGACCACGCGGCTGACATCACACGCCGCGTGGGGGTTTGTGAGGAAGTTTTTTCCTTTTTTTTCTGTGCTGTTGGGCCATTGGTGGCCTTTTTCATTGGAAAGGAAAAAGCAGCAGGGCTGGAAGAGGCCCTGGGGCAGAAGGGAGAGAGCGGCGACCTGGGACCATGCGGCGCGATATCACACGCTGCGTGGTGGTTGCAGTAAAGCCTTGACCCCTTTTTGTTGGCTGCTTGCTGTGCTTTGGTTGCTGTCAGAGGGAGAAGGCTGGAAGAGGCCCTGAAGGAGGGGGATGAGAGACCTTTTCAGCGACCGCGCGGCTTAACGTCACACGCCGCGTGGTGGCCATGAGGAAAACCACTCCCCCCTTTTGCTGGAGGTTGACAGCATGAAGCCTGGTGGTTAGCCTAGTGCAGGCCAGAAAAGATTATTCATCCCCTGTGGGGAAGCTCCAGGAGAGGCCAGCAGAGCTTGACACTTTCAGGGCAGCAGCAGGGTGTTAGTGCCTCGAAGGGGTACAGGGGGTTAAACTAGGCATTTAGGTGGATGCAAAGGGAGGGATGAATTGGTTGGTGAGACAGGGGCCAGCAGGAGGGGGCCCTGCATCAAAAGGGGAGTGGAAGCACCGCACGACCACGTGGCATGAAGTCACAAGGGGGGAGCAGCGCAACAGGCAAGGGTGGGGGGGATCTGATTAAGAAGACCAGCGGGGGGGCAGGAGAAGGCAAGTAAGGCAAGGACATGAGCATGAGCCATAGGGGGAGACTGACTCACATAAATTGGGAACATGAGCGTGCTGAAGGTAGCGCAAGCCAGCAGGGCATGGGGGGAGGTTCAGGACACCCCCCGCTCACAATAAAGAACCTAGTGGCTCCTTCCCACCTGGGCATGTCATGAGAGGGGGGCTAGTCCCTCAAGGAGCATTTTTTGGGGATCCATAATTAACAGCAAATAAGGAAGAGGGGTCAAGGGAAGGTTTAGGGGGGCCAGTGAAGAGGTCAAAGGGGGGGTGAGTAGCCCGTGTAGTGTGGGGTCACTTGTGAGGGACATGGCAGGGAGCAGCCAAGGGACCTGGTGACCTATTGAGCATGATGGAGACCTTTACTGGGGGCCCGACTGGTCATGCGGGCGCATGGCATGAGAGACAGAAGGAAGGCATTACAAATATGATATATAAACAATTATTCCTGTTCTCTCTTCCCGTAGTTGTCTTCACGGAGTAAAGGAAAAGAAGGACATGGTGCCAAGGAAGAGCAGGCCATCAAAGGAAGATGCTTTCAAGGCTATAATTGAATTGGCAGAAAAAGCCAACAGAATGTGGGAACTGGTGGAGGGGGAGGAACCAGGGAGACCCGGGGAGAAGAGAAAAGTGGGCCCGGAAAAAGGTGGAAGAGGGAAACAGCCAGCTGAAGGGCCACGCAGTCCCTCTAGGGTGCCACCGCTGGTAGTGGGACCTGCCAAGGCAGCTGATCCAGCACCTCTGCAGCCTATAGACTCGGTGACACCAGTACCTCCCCTCAATCAAGGCAGGATCCCCCTGGCTGAACCCGGACCAGATCCCCAGAACGTGGTGTTCCCTTTGCAACCCCTAGTAGTTCACCCTCCTCCTCAACCACATGGAGAAACAAGGGGACACTTGGAAGACTCCAGGCAGCAAGGCCCGGACAAGGTTACAGGTAACACATCCAGCACAGTGGGGGACAGTAAAAAAGAATATACAGGTCAAATTGTGTCAGCACTGGGAACAGGAGGTCTACGACAGATAGAATCAGCCCTGGCAGAGATTAGGGCAGAGAAGGAGGTGCCGAGCAAAAATGAAGGGTGTACAGAGAGAGAAGGAAAAGGTACAAGGGAGATAGGTGCACCTGGGATGAGGATAGGCGAGCATGTGCCACTGGCCAAAAAGGAGAAAATATGGAAAGAGGAGTATGTGCATATATTCGCTTTGGTGAGCCAGGAAGTGGCAGCCAAGTGTGAGGAAACTGAGGGCATAGGTAAGAGTGAAATGGCAGCGGCGATATTGCTGTTAGGGAAGAAGGAGGATGACAAGTTCATAAAAGGGAAGACTTGGGATGGGTGGTTCATAGGTTTTGCACTTTCTCAGCCATTGTACTGGAAAAAAGGCCAGAGCTAGGCATCCCGCTCATCACTTATTCCTTGATAATACGGAGGGCAAAAGCAAAGGGTGGGGTGGGGTGGTTATACTATGATGAGTTTTTTCAGCAGAGAATGGCAACATTCGGGGACATGAGATGGGACACCAAGCAGCTAGATTTATGGACCGATTATGTAACAGATCAGTCCACACCCGAAGGTGAATGGGGGAAAAAAGGGGGCTACACCCCAGAGATACTGCTGGGCTTACAACAGGGCTTTTTGCTCATGGCCTCAATGTCATTTCCGGCATGCTTGTTCAAAATGCAGGGGAGGGCAATCGGCAAGTAGATGTAGAATGACATGGGCCCAAGGGGCACAGGGGCACAGGGGTCAAGGGTCAGGTCAGCAGTTTTTTCGAGAAGGCCAGGGGTTTAGAGGGCAGACATGGAATAGAGGAGGGAGGGAGGGGTTAGGGGGAACATGAGTAGAGGGGGTCAGAATCACTGAGAGAAGAAACATTACACAAAATGAGGGGGAGGGGCTGGGGAGGAGTAACGGGGGCATGACAGGGACCAGTTTGGGATGGCCAGAACCCCCATCAACTTGGAGGCATGGACAGCTTGTTTGGAGGGATATCCAGACACAAGTGTGCAGGATATGATTATAGGAGGTTTTAACATGGTTTTCATTGCAGTGTGGGGGGCTCAGGCAAGCGAGAGAGGCAAGCAATCTGGGGTCAGTGAAAGGAAAGGAAGGGATGTTAAGACAGAAGATAGATAAAGAAACGGCAGCAGGGAGGGTAGAGGGCCCATTTAACACCCCCCCCATTGTGGAACATGCGGATTTCACCATTGGGTTTGGTACCCAAGAAACAAGAAGGGGAATACAGGGTGATCCACCACCTGTCCTATCCGGAAGTGGACTCGGTGAATGATTTCATCAGTAAGTATCATAGTAGGGTGACACATGCGACACTAGAGGACGTAATCCGGATAATCCGTGCCACAGAGGATGCATGGATGGCAAAAACGGACATTGAGTCCGCTTTCAGACTGCTGCCAGTTAGGAGAGAAGACTGGGATCTATTGGGTTTTAAAATTGGGGTGTTAATATTATTTTGACAAAGCAATGCCAATGGGATGTTCCATAGCATGTGCGACGTTCGAGGCATTCAGCACCTGTTTGCAGTGGATATTCCAAGAAAAAACAGGCTATAGGACGGTCATCCATTATTTGTATGATTTTCTGTCCTTCTTGAGAGGAAAAAGAAAGACACAGAGTATGCTGGGTAAGTTTCAGGAGTTGTGCCGGGAGCTAGGGGTTCCACTGGCACCGGGAAAAACAAAAGGGCCCAACAGGGTGATGGAGTTCCTGAGGATTGAGATAGATGCCCCGAATGAAATATTTAGACTACTGGACATAAAAGGAAGTAAATTGAAGGAACTGATTCAAGTGCACACCAGCAGGAGAAGGTTACAACTAAAACTAGTGCAGCAGGTACTGGGGCATCTGAACTTCACCTGCAGGGCCATCAGACCAGGAAGGGCATTCACAAGGAGGTTAGCTAGGGCTACAGCAGGGGTCACCAGACCACATCACTGGGTGGACTTAACACAAGGTGTCAGGGAGGATTTTAAAATATGGGAAGAATTCCTTAAGGAGTATAATGGGTGCTCTTTCTGGCAAGAGGAGTGGCTGTACAACACAGACCTCGACCTCTACACAGATGCTGCTGGGGGTCTAGGCATGGAGTGTTACCTGAGGGGCAGGTGGTTTGCAGAACCATGGCATGCCAGCTGGGTGAGGGACAGAAAAGTGAGAGATATAACACTACTGGAGATCATGCCCATATGGGCATGTACCTTGGTCTGGGGGGAGAAATTACGGGATCAGAAAGTGACATTTTGGTGTGACACTAGAGTAGTGGTGGATGTGCTAAACAACAGGGGAGCCAGGTCAGATACAGTCATGCAGGTATTACCACGTTTAGTGTTAAGGGCCTTGTAGCTGAACATGTCATTCAGAGCAAAACACATAGAAGGGGTACACAATACCCTGGCTGACAGCCTTTCCCGTCTGCAGCTGGACCATTTCCAGAGGCTGGCACCAGCAGCAGAGGAACTAAAAACGCCCATACCAACGAACATCTGAGATGTTGGCAAGAAGGAGCAGAACTGCTGTTTCGCAGCTCATGGGTGCCTCGGACTCTGAGGGCCTACAATGGGGTCTGGTGAGTGTTTCAAACATTCAGGGCAGAGCACCAGATGGAGGTAAGTGGGCCACTCACAGAGGAACAGTTGGGAATGTTCACCATGGAGCAATGGCAGAAAGGGACCGCCCACGCCACAATGGGGGTTTATCTTGCAGGGATTAGTGTTATCTGCAGCCTAAAAGGGTGGAATGACCTGACAAAATCACTGATCATCAGAAGAATGATGCAGGGATGGGGCAGGTTGAAACATGGGCCAGGAGATAATAGGAGGCCAATAGGGGAGCAGTGACTAATAAGGCTAAAAGAGGTGCTCCCGGTAATATGCAGATCAAAGGCTAAGGCCCAGCTATTTCACATGATTTATGTGATAATGTTTCCAGGGGGCTATGAGAGTGAGTGAGGTGGTAGGCCATGGGAAAGAGGACAAGGAAGGAGGTTTGGAATGGGACGATGTGAGTTGGGGGTTGAAAGAGATACGGATCAAGCTCAGGAGATCAAAAATGGACCAAAAAGGGCAAGGTCGCATGGTAACACTGAAAGGGCAATCAGAGATTGTGATATGCCCAGTGCAGGCTTTGTGGGCTTTCGCCGCAGAGCAGGTGACCAGGACGGGAAAGCTATTTGTACATGGTGAGGGGAAAAGGGTCACCGGCTATCAGGTCACAGCAGTGCTGAAAAAGGGCATGCAATTTATGGGGGAGGACCCAGCTAATTACTCATCCCATTCCCTACAGATTGGGGCTGCCTCACAGTGGGCAGCAATGGGGGAACCCGTGAAGGACATTTTGGAAAAAGGGAGCTGGCGGTCAGCCAGTTATAAAAGATACATCAGAGTGCTGAAGTAAAAAAAAAAAGATAAAGTGTGGTATAGAAGGTGGTGCTCCTACACGGGAGCACAGGTGGGTGGGGTTGTGGGGGTAAAGAAAGGAAAGAGGCGGGGGATAATACAGTGAGGGCACTAAGAGTATGTGTAAATTAATTAATTTTCTTTGCACCCCATGGGTAGAGGGAGGATCACGGACGTCTGGATCTGCAGCCATTCCTATATTTATTGGGCTGGAAAGAGAGCAGAGAAGAAAGCTGGGGGAAAGCAGCGGTACCAGGATGTAAGACAGTGTAGGTTGGTATGGCACGGCCTACAGGGGATGAGATGGGCACAGCTCCTTCCCGCATTGAAGGAACTCAAGGGACATCAGCCCAGTCCAGACCTAATCATTATACATCTAGGGGGCAACGACCTGGTGGGTGGACCGTGGATACACACATACTTACAGATAAAAAGGGACCTAGTGGCAATACGACAGTGGTGTCCTCAGGTGTGCCTCGCCTGGTCATATATGATACTGAGAAGGGTATGGAGACATGAGCACAGCCACAGGGCAATGGAGAGGGCCAGGAGATAGATGAATAGAAGGGTGGGGACATTGATAAGGCAGATGGGGGGACAGGTGATACTGTGGGGGTAGAAGAATGAGTGGAGGACTTCTACAGGTCAGATGGTGTGCACCTGTTGGATCTAGCCATAGACATGTTCAACACAGATGCAATGGGTTTCATAGAGGAATAGAGAAAACAGGAAAAAGCTGGTATATAAAAAAAAAAAAGGAAAGGGGAAGAAAGGATCGTCCCTGAGGTAAGGGAGAGTGATACCCTAAGTATGGGGGGAAGCCAGCCATCCAACACAAGCTGGAGACTGGCTAGTGGGGAAAAAAGGGGGGAAGGGGAAGAAAAAAGGAATAACACAAGAAGAGGAAGAAGAAAGTGGTCTCGGTTTTCACCATTACCTAGCGGAAAAGGAGAAACAGAAGGCACCCAGGTTTTCACCTGGGGGAGGGATAATCAGAGATTGCTATGTGGATGGAAATAAATGAAATTTCTGGAAATATGATAATAAAGAAATGGAAATGGAATATTGGATTATGAATATAAATAAATTAATTGCCAATCTGAGCACAACAACAAACAATGGTTTCTGTCTTTTGTGAGGGGAAAGGGGGGAATCCGGAACAATGGAGTTTGCCCTTTAAGGGGCAGACCAGGTTGTTCTGGTGCACCCCTTCCCTCTGTCATGGAATGGTAGTGCTCAGGAAGGGAAGGGGGAAGGAAGGGGATGGGCTAAGGACCAGAACAAAGGATAGGTAACAGGAAAGGGAGGGGCGAAGGGTGGTACATCAGGGACAGCACAAGGGGGCCTCAGCAACTTTTTGCTGGAGTTTTTGATTTCTCCCACCCACCTTACTAGACAGAGCAAGAGGAAAGACAGTCAAAGGGGGATTGTATGGTGGGTCTGTCAAGGTGGATGACAGACGAGTCCGGTTGGACAGTTTGGACTGCCAAAGGTGGATGGCAGGTGATTATATGGTTGTGGACTGCCAAAGGTGGATGGCAGGGGGGAGGGGGGAAGAAAAAAGGAATAACACAAGAAGAGGAAGAAGAAAGCAGTCTCGGTTTTCACCGTTACCTAATGGAAAAGGAGACACAGAAGGCACCCAGGTTTTCACCTGGGGGAGGGATAATCAGAGATTGATATGTGGATGGAAATAAATGAAATTTCTGGAAATATGATAATAAAGAAATGGAAATGGAATATTGGATTATGAATATAAATAAATTAATTGCCAATCTGAGCACAACAACAAACAATGGTTTCTGTCTTTTGTGAGGGGAAAAGGGGGGAAGCCGGGACAATCATGTGATGCCTTCCCTCCAATTGGGTAAGTGATCCTCTGGACTCCATGTTATAAAGCAGCAGTATTTGTTAGCAGAAAACATTTTCATCATATAGTTTTTTTTTTTTGAGAAACAAGAATCACTTCACACCTATTCCCATTAAATTAGACAAATGCAACAGTTCTTTCTTACTTTCTTGTTTATTCATTAAAGATGCCAGATTTCCACAAACATAAACAGCACATCAGGGCAGAAACCTCTACAGGCAGTGTTTCACCTTATGCCTTTATCAGTTATTGTTTTCAGTAATAATGTATTTCTAGGAAACATCAGTATTTCCATTTTTCTTTTTGCTGTATTTCATTCCTGAATGGAGACATGGGCCCAGATATTCAAAAGAGTTGAGCCATGCGCAATAGGGTTGCGCCTGCGAAAGTCCGAAATTGCGCCATTCTGCGATATTCAGCAGGAGGCAGTTGCGCCCCCGAAATCATACTGAGCAACAGTGCAATGATAATGAAGGCATGCACAACCAAAGGGGGAGGAACCATGCATAAATGGCGCAGTGTGATATTCAATGACTTGTGCTATGTGCAATAGGGGAGCAAGCGGAAGTTGCACCATAGCGGAAATGAGCCAAAATAAAAAGGAGCAAGGGAGAGGCGCAAGAACGCTACAGGGAAGCCACATGAGGCAGAACTCTAGCCAGACAGACAGGGCAGGAGGGACACACAGGGCAGGCCAGAAAAAGGGCACCCTGAATGCACAGGCACAGGGAAGGTGTGGGGAGCCACAGCCAGTGCAGAAGGGGGAAGTGCCACACAGCACAGAGGCCACCACAGGCAGGTGTTCCCAGTGCAGGGGAAGTAGCAGGGAGGACAGCGGGGGGAATACAGTAACAGCTGCTGGGGGGGTGAACACAAGCCAGGGACATGTCCAGTGCCACCTTCCAGATGGAGGCCATTATGAGGGGGGTGAGAAGGCAGGCAGCAGGGGGGCATGGCCGTGGAAGAGTCCGTCGGCGGTATGCCCCCAACAGGCAGTACCGAGTCCACACCAGCTTTGAGCTGTACACGGATACTGAGATTGTGGGCCGGTACTGCCTGAATAGGGCAATTCTGAGGCAGCTCTGTGAGCTGTGCAGCGATGTGATGCAGTCACCCACACGACGGAGCCATGTCCTGTCAGTGGAGACTAAAGTAACAGCCTGCATGTGCTTGCTCGCCATGGGTACCTTCCAGAGATCAACTGGGGACACCACAGGCATAACCCAGTCGGCCACATCATCCCACCTCACCCAATTCCTCAGCGCACTGGTGCCACATGCTGCGGAGTTCATCCATTTCCCCAGCACACCAGCAGAGTGCACAGTAAACATACAGGAGTTCCACAGGGTAGCACGTATGCCTGGAATGCTAGAGGTAATAGACTGCACCCATGTGGCCATATGCACACCACCTGGCCCCGAGGGGGCCCCATAGAATCAATCGCAAGGGCTTTAGCAGCATCCAACTGCCAGGTGGTGCGGCGGACAGGGGCGATAATCACTGGTTGTGCCACTCACCCTGGGGGAGCACACAATGCCTTCATCTGGTACCAGTCATCACTGTGCCACAGATTCGAGAGTGGGGACATCCCCACTGGACACCTAGTGGGTGAATATTCAAACCACATGGACAATCATAGGGCCTGGGGGGGCATGGCCAGAGGTGACATGGGTAGTGGCCTACATGGCCTGGGGCAGGGCGATGCTGATCACCAAACTAACCTCCACCCTGTACATACAGGTGACAGTGGATACCCACTCCATCCCTGGCTGCTGACACCCTACCGGCGGCCCGAGACTCCATCTCAGCAACACTACAATGAGGCACACGCCACCACACGTAATGTCATCGAGCAGGTGTTCTGGATGCTGAAGGCACGTTTCCATTGCCTGGTCACCTCCGGCGGTGCCCTACAGTACAACCCCTCAAAGGCCTGTGGGATATTCCTGGCCTGTTTCATCCTGCACAACATGCCCATGTGGGATAGCCGTACAGGTTGAAGAGGGGACAGCGATGGGGAGGATGAGGATGCCGGTGACGATAGTGATGGGCAGCCCCCCCTTGGCCGATGGGACCCCTGACTGATCAGGCTGGCATAGCTGCACTGGGACACCATCACGGAGGAGCACTTCAGCCAACCCAGGTAAGTCATGGGGCCATGTGCAACCACCAGTGGCTAAGGCACAACTCACAAACACGCATGGAAACACACCAGGGGTGCATGCTGTCAAGGGAAGTGGCAGGGCACAGAAGCACACACGCAACCAGGGATGGGTGAGGATTAACATGCCATGCAGATGGAAACACACACACGCACACACACAATGCACCAAACATGCACAGAGGGCAGCAGGTACACCGACCCAGAATGCCAACCCTAGCAACACACATGTCCACAGGCCACCACACCCACTGCCTGTCCATGTGCATGTGTCAGATGCTGAACACCATTGCACATTGGTGTACAGCGCAATGCAGGCATCATCATGCACATGCAACTGCAGACAGCAGCCGGGAGGGTGTGCAGGTGGACTGTGTGTCCACATGCAGGCCTGGGTACCCACCCGTGCACTGCCCACTGAAACACACAATGCACACAGGGAAGCACCAGACAGTAGCCATGCTGGAAGACAGGTCAGTCACGTGACACAGTGCCCCAGCCACCACGGATGCATGGGTGGCCCTGCCGAGACACGCCAGCACTAACAGGCTGACCACTGGCCTCATGGGGTGGCACTGATGGTCCCCCAAGGGTTCCACTGCATGAATGCGACCGTGCTCACGCAGGGGTCTGTAGCACACTGAACATGCCTGCGCCAAGAGTGCTCGGGATGCCTACAGCTGAACCTGGTGTCAACAGGGTGGGAGTCGCATGACACTGGGAATGGGGGGTGGACAGTGCACTGCGTGGTGTTGGTGATGCATGGGCACCTGACTGTGTGCCCATTGTGGCCGTGACAGCAGTGAATGCCTGTGCATGCCTGTCAATGGCAGCGGTCACATCCTCCCGCAAATGGTTCATCCCTGCTAGGATCAGAGTGGTGTCCCTGCTGCGACACTCCTCTGCCCACTCCAGAGCCACACGCAGTGCATCCACTGACATCACAAGCCGCATCTGCTGCAGTAGGTGGGTGTGCTCGTCCAAGAGGTCATCTGCCTCCTCAGCATCCTGTCCCTCAGGGTGTGCACGGCCCTGATGATCAGCACCCCTTGAGGGTGGGTGCTGTGCACCAGGACCATGTCTGGGCATGTCCACAGGTGGTGCACAGATGTTGCCACTGATCCCTGTACCCCCAAGCCCATTGGCCAACTTCTGATGCTGCCCCTCTGGCTGCCGCTCCTCAGGGCTCATTGGTGCTGCCGCAGTGGCTGCAACAGTCCCACTGTCCTGAACAGATACCAGTGCTGCCCCACTGATGCTGACAGGCACAGGCTGGGACTGTGCTGACACGCAAGCCTCCATGGCAGCACCACCCAAAGCCATGGACATGAAGTGCCTTGCTGTGTGGCCATCCTGTGGCACACACGTGTCACTGCCCATGTCATTAGCGTCATCATCATCGGTGACGGACTCTGCACCGGCTCCAGTCACAGCATGCCAGCATCCGTGGATGCCGGCATGCTGGGACACAGGCAGGGCTTCCTCCGCTCCTGTTACAACGACATCAGTGTGGACAGCCAGGCAGCCCCACTGTTGCAATGATCCACGTATACCTGTGGAGGTGGATGGGCCCTTCTCCATCTCCAGCTGACTGTCCTCAGTGGACAGGCCCACCACCGCTGACCCATGCAGATGCTCAGGATCTGTAAGGGAAAGCAAAGTCATGTTACTGCATGTGACCTACCCTGTCCCCCCATAGACAGACCATGACTTACCATGCAGTGATGGGCCACCACTCGTCTGGAAGCCACCACCCAGAACACCCTCAATGGCACTGCGCTGCATGCTTCCAGCAAGCCTCTCCTCCTGTGGGGTCAGCTGTACCACCTCCGGCTGTCTTCCACCTGTTGCAGCTCATGCTGCCCTGATGGCAGGCACCTTCTCCTTTATCCTCCTCCTGTCCGTGCCCATCTTTTTACTTACACTCCTGCACGGAGCGCTGGTGGCTGCCATGCAGGTTCACAGCATGTGCCACCTCCTCCCATGCAGCAGCATGGGCTTGAGGAGTTCCCCGCCGCCCACTGAGAAGTGGCTCCTGATCCAGGTAGGCCTCATACAGGGCTTCTGTTTCGGCCTTGGTAAAGTTAGGTCTCCTCCTTCTCCTCCCACCACTGTGTTCCTCCTCTCCAACAACTTGCTCACTCATTATGTAGCCTGTAAGAATGGCAGTTGTTACCTGTGACTGTGCAGTCCCATGCATGTCCCTAAATCCACAGTCCACACTCCCAAAAAGCATGCAACTCACCAATAGACTGCAGTAACCAACTATGGCCACTGCAGCCCGATGTCACACTTTTATAGCTCAACCCATGCAAATGAGGTGAGGTGCAACTTTAAGTAGATGCAAATTGCAGTGCTGCATCATTGAATGGCTGATTAGATGATTTGCATATAATGGCTGAATATCGCGCCGTTGCTCTTTGCGCAATTGTGCTGAACGTGCCGAGCCAATGGCGCAGTTCTGTGACATGCGTAGTACACACCTCATTGCACATGCCCGGGTTGCTGACGCAGGCGTCTGTCGCACTGATGACGTGCTGTGCACGGTAGGCAATGCAGGGCATGGCCACCATTGTGCCAGTGGCGCTATAGCGATGGTCACTACATGGCGCTGTGGCAATGGGCCATCATAGGCGCACTGGGCCAACTGCGCGGTAGGCCGCTAATGGAGGTGGCACACAGGAAGCCAATCGTGCTACACGCATTGGGTTCCAATGGCACTGTGCGTGTCCATGTGCCCTAGACCCTTGACCCTGTGCCTGACCTTTGTCCCCTAGGCACCATGCGTCAGGCATGGGTGCACCTCTATCGCACTGTTCGGTGACAGCACGATAGGGAATGGCAGCGCTGTACCGCGCAGCATCTGCACATGGGGAACCGCACTGCAGAGCGCCATATTGCCAAACGAGCAGTGAGAATGGCATGCAGGAGGGCAGTCCAGTGGTCTGCAATAGAGCTGGACAACCTAGTGTCCATTGTGGAGCCACACCATGGGCCACTGTTTGGGGAAGCGCCCCTGGACAGGTCCAGAACCCAGGTGTGGGAGGAAGGGGCCACTGCACTTGAGGAGGCCACAGGATGGGGGAGGAGCACCGAGCAGTGCCGCCACAGGTACGTGGGACCTGCTGCGGAGGGAGCCGAGCTACTAGCACACCTGCAGACACGTGCCAGGAGGGGCAACGTGGTGCCCTGCCTTGGTAGGGTTATGTCAACACACTTTTATCTTCCATATAGGTTAACACTTGTGTGTGTCCAGCACATGGGGAGGGACCATCCAGGGTTGGCTGTGGTGCTGTTCACAGTGTGGGTGGGTGGGTCTGGCTGGGTGAGGGCACACAGCTGGGGGCAGGGGGACTTTGCTATGGGATTGTACTGATGTTCCTCTCTCCATGTTTGCCCCACAGTCCCGGAGGAATGCTGCCGTGCCCGTGAACTGCGGTGGCAGGAGGAGCAGGGTGCAGCAAGATGGGGCGAGGGCCCTCACCGCCCACTGGACCGGCCTGATGAAGGTGAGTGCCATACCTCCATGATTACTATTGCATGCTGTGTGACAGGGTGGGCAGCAGGGAATGGCCACCATCCTTTGACACCACTGCCATGCACGCGACTTGTTACAGTCAACACTGTCCAGTGGCAATGCATGTCTGAGAGTGCATCAATGGTGGTCCATGCGTGCACCAGGTACATGGTTGTGCCACTGCCTTTGCACCACATAGCCATGTCACTAAATGGCCATGGTGGTGCTGTGAGTGACTTGGCTGGTGGGTGTGTGCAGCATTCTGCATGGCTGTATGCGCCTGGGTGGGCAGGTCATGTGGATGTGATCACTGCGGGTGGTCACACACCATCACAGAGGTATGTCCCACGGCCGTATGCCATGCACAGTGGGTGGGCTGTAAGGGGTTGTGCATTCACACCTATTGACTGTGCTCCCTTGTCCTAGGTACACGCCATCTCAGGGAAATAACGGAGGTGCTGAGGGAGATACTCCAGGTGGTGAGAGCTTCACTGGACATCCTCCACAGGATAGACAACACTGGGGTCCTACGGAGGCACAGAGCTCGTGGGAGTCGGAGTGAGTAGAGGTGCTCTCCCTAGGGATCCATCAGTCCCTGTATTCCCCTACCCCCCTGGACCCACCCTCACACCCCTCCTTTCCCATCCCATTTGTCCACCCCTGCCCCCTACCCACCCCATCTTGTTTATTGCCCTCCCCCAACCTTGTATATATTTTGTACATAATATTGTAAATAGTTGAATTTTATATGTTTGTTTGATACACAGTTATTTTGATATGAATACAGTGGTGGTCTCTGATTTGCAGTGGGCTATAAGTGCTCAGCTGCAGTGGTGCGCATGGCGTCAGGGGTGGTGCGGTCATATGTGTGTGTGTGTGTGTGTCCATGTGGAGGTGACTATGGTGTGGGGGTAGCTATCAGTCAGTGTCTGTGGTGTGTGTGTTGTGCCCTGTGCACTGGATGACTGTGTGCAGTGGTCCATGGTGCGTGGTCTGTGTCCATGGCGTACCTATCAGCCAGTCCATGGCCTGTGCAGCTGGCACACATGCATGTCTGTGATCTGCACGGAGCACTGGCATGTCAGTGGTGGCAGTCCCTTTAGGGCAGCCAGTGTACCCGTCACATTGCTGGGTTGCCTCCTCTCACTGGTGTGGTGCATGTCTGCCTCGGGTGACACTGTGGCCTCCACAGTTGTTGTCCCACCTCCATGCTGTACCTTGTGTGTGTTGCAGGGGATGTGCACCACTGTCTGTGACTTGTGCTCCGTGTGAATGATGGTGGTGTACTGGTCCACACTGCCTGTGCAGGGTGGCTGGCACTCCAGTGCCATGGAGGACTGCGGGTTGTGTGTACACAGTTTACATGGGCCCACACTGGGGGCTTAGTTTCCCCACCACTGCGTCCCTGTGTTGTTGTGCCCTTGGGTCTAGGTGGGTGTCTGTCCATACACTGTGTGGCATCCGGTGTGGTGCATGCCTCCATGCACCACTGTGGGTGTCTGTGCTGGCTGTTGTGGCCAGTGGTGGGTCGGGGTGTGTCATTGGAATACTGTGAAGGGTGCTGTACCACTGGTGGTGGTGTCTGGGGCAAGCCCTGTCCCGTGTGGGGTACCTCATGTGCCGACCCATGGTTGGTCTCTCAGCAGTACCTTGGGGGGACTGTGCGTGGTGGCACTGGGTCTGCCATTGTTGCATTGCTGTGTGCTGCCACCCGCTGATGGGTGCTCGTGGTGGGGCTGGCTTGCATGGTTCTGTGGTGCACAGGGTTGCAGTGTCACAGTGGGAGTGGTGGCATGCATGGGGATTTCCTGCAGTGGTGGTCACTGCTCATGGGGGGGTGTCTGGGGGTCACGGTGCAGGGTGTGCTCTGCATTGGGGAAGATGGTGTGGCATGGGGTGGTCAGACCTCCTTATGTGCCAGTCACAGCTTGCTGGTAGGTGTGATGGGGCACCATGGCCCGGCTGTGGGTTGTTTGCTTGTCTCCATGGGCTGGTGGTTATTCCATCCCTCCCCCAGTTGTGCAGTGCATGGGGTGTGGGGGGACGATGTCTGTTCTGCTGTGTGTTCCTGTGCCCATCTGTGGCATGGGTGGTGGGCCCCTACCTCCCTGGTTGTGCAGTTGCATTGCTCTGCTGCTGGGGGGTGTCCCTGGTTGCGCTATGGCGCCTCTGGACTGCTCAGCTGAACATCCCTTGTTGCGCTATGGAGCATCAGATCTGCTCAGCTTTCCCTCTCTAGTTGTGCTATGGTGCAGGTGGTGCGATATTCAGTCGTCGGCTGTAGGCGCAGTTTGGCCTGCTCCGTTTTTGAATATCGCGTCTCTTGTGAATGGGCACAATAGACTTGCGTTTTCGCCTGCTATTGCGCACTTTTTGGGTGCAGTTTGAATATCTGGGCCATGGGGTTTAAGGTTTCACTAGTAATGGTACGTTGTCCCACCCACTATGAACAAATTAAACATCTTGCTGTGGTGTTGTGCTGTTTATCATTGGTTATTAGAGATGCAGTGAATTTAAAATTCGCTGGTGAAGTGCAAGCAAAGTGCTCACTTCGTCTTGTCATTACCACTTCGCGTTGGCATAATGAGAATGCAAAGTAAGGCAAAGTAATTGTTTTTAATGGACTTTGCATTCCTCATTATGATTCTAAGTGATTCATTTGGTGTTTCAGACTTGGCAGCCCCCCACAGATCACATGGCTTACAGTACTGTAAGTCACATGCTGTCTAGCCAGGTAGGAAGGAAGTGAGTGACACAGACAGTTTCACTTTCTCCTGTGCAGACTGAGAGAGTGGAGTGTGTGTGTACTAGAGAAAGGAGTGTTTTTTGATTGCAGAGAGAGTTAAAATGTAATACTTAAACCAACAGCTTTTTTAAAAGCTACATTTTTTTGTCTTTTCTGTACTGTTTTTTGCTTAATTTGTTCTTTCTGTAAACTTTATTTTTCTTATCTACTTAGTTGTTTGTCTGTGTGTGTGTGACTGTGTGTGTGTGTTGTGCTTGTGTCATGAGATGGAGCAGGGTGAGGGAATGTCTGGGGCGGGGGCAGCTCTGGGAGAGCGTGGTAGTACACGTCGTCATACCATGCGCATGTGTGGGGGGCATGGGTGCCCATTTGTGTTGGACCGCTGTAAACTTCTGAGTGTCCAACCCCCGGAAGCAGGACCAGCAACGCCTCCTGACTCTGCGGCAGTTCAACCACCACCACCAAGTCCAGCACAAGGTCCTTTGGAGCAGGATGTGCCTGTTCCCCCAGGCCCAGGTGTGGATCACACCATCAGAACTGTTGAGGAGTGTGAGCAGCCTACTGCCAGTTTATCTGGCCCTCCCCTGCCTGTGCCTGGTCCTGCCCGCACCTCTGTTGTTTGGCAGTTTATTGGCTGTGTCGGGGGGGGACAGCAGTGTGGTTAAGTGTCTCCTATGTGCGGTGGAGGTGCTCCGTGGCCCCCGGGGGAGTCACCTGGGGACTGGGGGCCAGCGCACCCATATGCTTAATCACCACCAGTTGGAGTGGCAGGCTGCCACAGAACGGACCATGTCTGCACCTGCTGGCCATTCCGTGGCAGAGGGTGCCGCTGTGGATAGCGGGTGCAGCATCCCTAAGAAGAGGAGGGCCACAGCAGCACCTGTTGCTCCACCAGCACCCCCACAACCACCACCACCAGCAGGTCAGCCTGTCAAAGGAGTGGACGCCAGAGAAGAGTGTGTAACACTGTCTGACCTGGCAGTTCTCTGGACTGCTGTTGAGGAGAACAGTGAGAGGATGAGTGCTGTGGAGCAGCAGCTGGATGACAGAGGGACAGCAGCTTCAAATTATGTCCATGCTGGAACTGCTGCTGGATCACCATAGGATCCCACAGTAGTTTTATTTCCTCAAACCATGTCCCCCCCCCCACCTTCCTTGCTGTGCCATAAAATGTATTCCTCCACCATTCCTGACCCTTGTATGTCTTCAGTATGTGTTACACTTTGTATTCTGGGGCCCCTTCCTTCTGTTAAGTGTCTGCATGTTTTGTGTATGTGTGCTGTTTTGGTACCTCATTTTTCTGCATCCGTAAAAGGCATCTGTCTTGTGTCCAGAAAATTGACAAGTGGTAACAGTGAAATGAGACTGGTTCAGCACATACAAAGTCCCCCAGAATTTATGGCGCAGTCAGTCATGCGCACAACAGTGGCACAGAATCCCCAGAATTTTTCTGTAGTCCCAGAATGCATCCTCCATGTGTCCAGAAAATTGACAAATGGTAACACAGTGAAATGAGACTGTTTCAGCACATACAAAGTCCCCCAGAATTTACGGCGCAGTCAGTCATGCACACAACAGTGGCACAGAATCCCCAGATTTTTTCTGCAGTCCCAGAATGCATCCTCTATGTGTGCAGATAAGAGAAAAGTGATCATCTCAACTGGATTGAAAGGCACCCTTTGAATGTACAGTAATAGTAGCTTTGGTGAGTATATATATATATATATATATATATATAGTTGTGTATTTTGTAGGTGATGATGAGGGGGGTTGAACTTGACATGGACATGTATTCATGCTATTGTTCTGCATCACACACAGGTGACTCGTCTCGAATTGTTGGTGTGCACTGTCCAATGCTCAGTGAGAATTTTTTGCACTTAAATGGAACTGGATAACTCTCAAGCATATGAAGGTAAGTACTTTTTTGGGGGGTGGGGAATCATATTTTCAGTTTTGTCTGTAATGGTTTGTTATTTTTTTATTTCTTCACAGATTTCATCAGCATTCTTCTGGAGTCTGGTTCTTAATAATGGTCATGGTCATGGAATGAAACAACTTCTGCGTGTTTCATGTGTGCCCAAACTCAGGTCGGGGAGGGGTATGCCTGATCATGTTGACGAACTTTTTTGGATCAGTCCCGGGGGTGGTGGTCTGGGGTGAGCAGGCAGACTCATGGTGGCAGCAGACTTGGATAACATCAGTCCCGGTGGTGGTGGTGGTGGTCCATGGGGGGGCAGACAGACTCATGGTGGCAGCAGACTTGGATAACATCAGTCCCAGTTGTGGTGGTCTGGGGTGGGGGGGCACACCGCCTTTTAAATACTGCAGTTAAAACCTGTCAACATTAACCACATCATCATCCTCATAAAGAAAACTGCCCTCACAGTCATCGATGTCTGAAGTCTGACCACTGGGAAATTCTTTCTCCATTGTGTCATCATCTACATCAGTGGTGGTCCGTTTCAGGCAGCCACTGCCAGTCCTACCAGGATGCTCCATTTCCACATCAGCAAGACCACCATGACTAGGCTGGGGTATGAATACCGAGGTTGCAGTCTGTGCTGGTATGTGCCTCTCATTCATTTTAATGAATGTTAGCAAACTAACATTTGCAGGAGACAGGTTTGTCCAATGATCCCTGACTATTGCACCTGCTGAGCTGAATACCCTCTCAACACTTACTCTGGAGGGTAGGCATGTGAGGTACTTCAGTGCCACTGCAGTCAGCTCTGTCCATTCACTGACCTTTCCACTCCAGTACAAAAGAGGATCTTCACTTATTGTCAGATGCCTGTTTTCAGACAAATATGACTCAACCATTCTCTGTGCCACACTAAGTCCGATTGTTGATGCATCAGCCTGTTCCCGGAACCATTGATGTCACAATACGCACTTGGACAAAGCTCCCAAATAGGTTGATGTCAACCACTTTGGATGACAGACCACCAGGAACTACAGTCCCCTTACCCTTTCATGATATGCTTGCTGGTCCTCCAGCTACACCTTCAGCTGGATTATGCTGCTGAGGCTTGCAAACCTTGACAAGTGATTTCTGTGCCCCATGAACCAAGCGAACCAGTTGACCACTGATATTTTTTACCTGTTCAGGCCCTTCCTTCAGTGCTGATGCAGTTCCACATTTGTATCGTGGGTCCAGCATTGTTGCCATGGCAAAGTTGTCACTACGCTGAATGCTCACAATGTGACGATTCTGATCGAATACTGCCAGCATGTGTTGCAGCAACATACTGCTACCACCGTCTCCGACAACATCAAGGCTATGCTGTACATTCACCAATGTCTGCCTCAGCATCTGCAGCAGTGGAATTGATTGGCTAATGGAGGCAGACTCGCCACTCACTGCCTGTGTGGCATGTTCAAAAGGCCACAAAATTGTTATTACAGAGTCCATGAGATGCCATTGTTCAGTCGTCTATAGACATGGAGGCCTCAGAACTGTCACTGGCTAGTGTGCATAACAAGATATTCTATGATGGCTTTGTATTGTTCATACAACCTCTCTGCCATGTATAACGTGGAGTTCCATCGGGTGACAACTTCCAGCTTCAAGCGGTGCTGAGGCAGGCTGTTTTGTATCTGCAACTGCCGCAGCTGGTCACGGGCCTTTCCAGATCTAGAAAAGTGAGATCAGATACGTCGTGTAATGGTCAGCATTTCCTTTATGTCAGGGTGCTGGAGAAGCTCCTGAACCACAAGATTTAAATGGTGGGCCATGCATGGAACACAAAAAAAAACACCATTTGTGATGCATTTCACCACATTTGACCCATTGTCACTTGCTATGACCCCAGCTTTCAGGGATAGAGGGTTTAGCCATCTGTCAGTTTCAGTCAGTACCATGTCCAACATGTTCTCACCAGTGTGTGAACAGGTTACACTGCGCATAGCAATTGTTGCATGCTGGCAAATTCCAGAAAGATTGCTACCGTGACAATCCACCTTCCTGCACTGATTATTCACACTACCAGCACAACAAACAACCCCCGGCACCTGCGCCCAGTGTGCAGTTATACACAAATATGAGCTCCCCGGTGTTTTCCACTGGTCCACATATCCATACTTAAATGGATGAATGGAGAGGAGGAATGTTGAAGGGCATGTCTTACTGAGCCTGAGACAGTGCGGAACAACTCAGGAACAGCACGGGTAGAAAAGTATGTCCTGGATGGGACTTTACAATTTGGACAGGAATGGGCAGCAAACCACCGGAATCCAGAATTCTCCACAAAGGAGAAGGGCAAAAGATCGATTGCCAGCATTTCCACTACAGCAGCATTAATTTCATGTGACACTGTATGACTGGGGGGGTACTTCAGCTTATGTGCAAAAATACTCTGTAACGTGGGCTGACTTAAACGTTTTACAGGGTGTGTGTAGGTCACAAATGGTTGTGCTCTGTGATGAATGGCATTGTCAGGGGGTGGAATGTGGACATTTGATGAGAGCGGTTGCACAGATGATGATGACAAACCAGAAATTATGTTATTTTTCTGGATTTGCCAGCCAGGGTTGATGTACCACTTGCACTAGACATACTGCATTCACCACCACCACCACTACAAAAACTGCAACTCTTACCAGCACTGGACAACATTTCAAAGTCATTATGGTCCTCCACCTCATCATCATCATGCCTGTAGTAATCCTCTGCTCTTATTGCCGCACTACTGCGCACGTTTAATTTCCTACTGGGCTTAACAGTCATGGAATGGGATAACATGCTGGCTATGGTTGCCGCAAGTGATACGGGTGAACGCCCGTCTGGTATTAGCTGCCAGCTTCTGCTGGGTCCACAGAGCCAAGTGCCTATTCTTAAGATGCGTATGCTGTCCTCCTGTCCCAAGATGGCTCCACTTTCTACCTCGACTCACACGCACATGGCAAACCTGGCAGATTGCAACTGAATCATCATTTGCATCTTTAACAAAAAAATACCAAACAAGGGATTGTGATGCTCTGCTTTTAACATGACCATGATGATGTGGCTTATTTAAGACTGTTATTTTAAGCACTGAAGGGGGGGGGCACATGATGTTTCTGGCACTGCACACCTGGACTGCAACTGACCACCACGACTGCCTATCATATTGAGTACTGGGTCGTCATCATCATCATCATCATCCACTAAAACAGGTAAATCACAAGTTTTTACAGGGGAAGATTCCTGCAAACAGATTCAGACACAGCCACTTTTAATTTCTTTTTCTCCGGTTCCCAACTGGGGTCAATTAAATCATCATCATATTCATCAACGTCACTCTCACACACATCCACATATTCTGCTTGGATGCTAACATGTGGACTGCATGTTGCAACAACAGCAACATCATCATCATCAGCATCATCACATTCATCATCAGCATTTACTCCACCATCACGTAAATTTTTCACCACACTGTGAATCACTGTTGCATGGAAAATGAGTGACGTTAAGTACCACGGTGGATGGAATATCACATTGTATGCTATCGTGACATGATCATCAGTATCAGGTTCAGTTAATCGGATGTTACTGGGAAGTATGACATCATCTACGCTGTCACTCACTTGCACTGCTTCACACTCGATATGTTTGGATACGGTACACTGGTCGGAATTAGAACTTGACGCAACAATGCTAATGCCGCCTTCACCACCACTAACACCAATAACACTAACACCACTGGCTGGGAAAACATCACCTCCTCCAACTATCAGTGAAGCTACTGATTGGGCTGTAAAAAACATTGTGGGAGAAATACCTTTCCTCACATCACCAATGCACTTCTCCATCTGCGTACTACTACCACGCCCACAGACCCTCATACTGCCAACATTGCCATGGCCAGAAACAGCTTTACTTGCACGTCTCTTTGCAGGCATTTTGGGGATCAACCACAATATTATTACCAAATTCAGATTTTGATACGTTCACTTTCTGACTGGAGGGTCACTACTCGATACTGTCTCTAGCTGGATGTGAAGCAAAATAAACAACTGTGGCTTCAGCAACAGATAAGGGAACTACTGTGTTGTGACACTGTCATGGAATTAAAACAACTTCAGTAACCAGCAGTGCTGATGGGGTCACAAAAACAATCCAGTCTGGTAAAAAATATCTTTTCAACGTGGGGGGGGGCACTGAATACAGACAGTGCTGATTTTTACAGCACTACAAGCAGCAACACTAAGAACAGAGAACACGATCGCAGTACAAAATCAGGCAGCTGCAGTGGATAGCAGGTTCACACTGCTGTGCTTAGTTGCACTTACACTGATCTGTGTTACAAATTTTAAAAGGTGTATTATATCTGATGCACGTAACACTGCACACACAACACAGAACACTTTGTGTACAATGCTGAATGAGGAATGCGATGCAAATGCAAAAGTTCAGTGTACTCAGTGCCACATAATGCAAATTTGTAATTTAAACAATGTGACCTTATGAAATGCTACACCACATTCACACAACAAGCAGCAAGAAAATTTGTACTATCACTGACAATTTTACTATGTGTACAGTAACACAGTTATATAATAAACATATTGCCAAAACACAAAGAAATCAATAGTTCTCCAACTTAAATCTACCTACACACAGATACATCCCTCCCCCACACAGCACACTTCACTGTCTTTCACCACACACACGCAATGTTGTAAATTTACATTCAAAATCCACACACAAACAAAAATGCTCCATGATGTGAGCTCAGGAGGGTTTCCTACAATCAATGAACTACAGTTGGATCCCCCCCAAAAAAGCAAAAATGCTTTCTGAACAGCTTTTAAAAGATTCCCACAGACAGCTATCAGAGCACACTGTCTTCTACTCCTTCCTACTCATACTACCTTGAAATGAGGCTATGCAGATCAATATAGAGCCCATGTGACCTGAACTCCCATGAATCAATGCAAAATCCTCCTTCGGAGCTCAAAAACAAGGCTAAGTGAGGCAAAGTGAACTGCCACCAATGTAGTTCACCTTAAAAATTGAAAGAAAAGTGACCAGTGGAGGTGGAATAACGCGAAGTAGCTGTTTTCAAGCTACTTGGCATTCCTCATTATAACGCAAAGTACTCCACTTCACATTGCGGAGCATTCCGCGAATCTGCCTTTGCTCTGCAAATCACTTCACGGAGCGGATGGAGCCCACTTCGCCCACCGCTATTGGTTATGTAGGCTGGCACCCTGCTAATACATTCACAGTTTGAATACAGGGGCCCAGATATTCAAACTGCTCCAGGCTGTGGTGCAAACCTGGGTGCAGCGCAACTTGGCTGTGCAGGGGCGTTGACTGGGCAATATTCAATGGAGCTGCACCATTGTGCAGCATAGTTGAATATCACACCCTGGCCACCTGCAGTGTGCATGGCGCAGTGGCACTGCGCCAGCACAAGTGGCCAGAGTGAAGCAGGGGGATGCGCTAGCACAAGTTCCATTATGCTATGTGCAGCAACCACGATATTCAAAAGTAGACATGCAAATGGAGCCATAATGTATGCAAGGCACACATGGGGCCATTTGCATGTCATTATGGCCCCAATTGCATGCAGATGCAGCGATCCCCAATGACTTGTGCCTAGTGCCCTGCCAGACAGCAGCCGTCAGGGACCTACACCCCCTGCAGCGCGGCAATGTGCTCCACAGCCCGATCGCGGGCTACAGTAAAAAAGAGAAAAATCATCACTATCCCTGGTGGTCTAGTGGACCTGCCCGCCCAATCGCGGGCTAAGTAAATAAATAAAAATCATCAATATCCCTGGTGGTCCAGTGAACCTGCACGCCCGACCGTGGGCTAAGTAGATAAATAAAAATCATCAGTATCCCTGGTGGTCCAGTGGACCTGCCCGCCCAGTTGCGAGCTAAGTAAATAAATAAAAATCATCAATATCCCTGGTGGTCCAGTGGACCTGCCCGCCCGATCACGGGCTAAGTAAATAAATAAACCTCTCAATATCCCTGGTGGTCCAGTGGACCATTGTCTGCCTGATCGCGGGCTAAGTAAATAAATATAAGCCTCTCAATATCCCTGGTGGTCCAGTGGACCATTGTCTGCCCTATAGCGGGCTTAAGTACACTGAAGAAGCCTATTTCCCTGGTGGGCCAGTGGATCGCAGACAGCCCGATCATGGACTTAAGTAAAAAATGAGGAAACCCATATCCCTGGTGGTCCAGTGGACCCCCTACCCAGCCGCCCACTGATCCCCACTGCCCCGCTCCCCCTGGTCAGTGGCGGGTGGCACTACCACCTTCTGCCCGCCACCGCCGACTGACACCGTCAGTGGATGCTCGCCCGTGGTCCACAGTGTGAGCAATGGGCATGCAGCCCAGACGCTATAAGTCCACATTCCAGATATTGATCCATTCACATATCTGGAATGTGTAGTACGGTATGGCTGCACGCCTATTGGCTCACGCTGTGGACCAATGGCTGACAGCCCTACCCGATGGTGTCAGTCGGGCGGCTCGCGGGCAGCAGACAGGGTGCTGCCACCCGTCGTTGACCGGGGAGCGTATGTGAGGATCAGTGGAGGGTGGAGGGGGTCCACTGGACCACCAGGGATATGGGTTTCTCATTTTACTTAAGCCCACGACTGGCTGTACAGTCCACTGGACCACCAGGAAATAGGGTTTCAGTTTACTTAAGCCTGTGATTGGGCTGTCAGCGGTCCACTGGACCACCAGGGATATTGGATGTAATTCTTTAGTTTAATTACAAATGCCCGCGATCAGTCTGACAGCAGTCCACTGGACCACCAGGGATGTGGGAGGTTTTATTACTTTTACTAATGCCCGTGATTGAGCATGGGGGTGCACCATCACGGAGGTGCAGCTGGAGCTTGGGTGGCCACCCACAGGTGGCAGCTACCGTGTTGTGCCCTGCAATATGGCAGCTCACCTGTGGGTGGCCATCCAGTGTTCCTTTTTTTTTTTTGGATCAACTTTGTGCTGGCGCAGGTAGGGGTTGCACATGCATGGCTCTTCACATCCCAGGCTGAATATCGGGCTGTGCAGAGTATGCATGGGCACGCCCCACACCTGCATCATACATTACTGATGCGCCTGGCACATCAGGATTTGTGCCGCGCACTTTTCACGTTTGAATATCGCGCCGGGGTGAATCAGTGGATTGCGCATGGTGCAACACTGTTGCACCTTGCACAACCCTTTTGAATATCTGGGCCAGTATATAAAACCAGCAACTAAATTCAAGAGAAGGGATTTCTAAAAATTGCAAGTGGTAGCCATGTTTAATGACTTGCATAACTAATTAAAACAAATAGTAATAAAACCAGTTTTAAAAACATCAGAGAGAAATAAAAATAGACTTACAATTATTCCAAGGTCTCAAAATACATTTTTTTGCTAAAAACAATACAGTTATTTCCTGTCTAACAAATACCACTGCATTTAATGGCATGAGACAAAATGACTTATGACTGGAATGATTCAGACTGATAAACAGTTATTCCTCACATGTAAGATATGTAAACATGTAGCGTCAATGAAATTGTAAATGAAGAGGAGAAAAAAATGAACAATAAAAAGGGTGACTTGCAACATTAGCAACTTTTTATTATATGTAGATGATAATTCTAAGCCAATCACGAACTTTTGTGTTCAGGATTACAGTTCCTGCATGTTATATTCTCTTTGTGTTTTGATTGAAATGCTGTGATGTTAGAAACCACCCTGTGTCATTTCCTGGCATAATGTGCTGACACTGTATCATTTCCATTTATCATTTTGGGTGTTTTTCCTAATGTTTTTATTCTTTGGTAACTGGGTATGGCCCATTGTGCATAAGGTCTATTTTCAGGGGCAACTCAGGAGGACTGGGGAGGTTAATTGACTAGCCAGGGTCACACAGTATGCATGTGGAGGTTGTTGGAATCAAACCCAGGTCTGCTGGATGTACCAAGGTCATTCAAAGCTCATTACTCTAACCTTCAGGCTATACTGCCAGTCTATCCATTTGCTAATTATACATGGTTTCCAGTAAGATGGTGTTTTGCACAGGCTTTACAGTGCATACATTGAGCTCAAATTGGCCCCTATGCACCAATGGATGGGTAATACATGCCAGAGGAGTGTTACCCACATGTGGAGCTCCGCACCTGTGGACAAGTGCACACCGGCAGCTTTCACCACCACCAGCCACCTGTCTATGCCCCTGCCCCCCCACCCCACAGGTCTGTGCAGGGCAGGTGCGGGCAGAGTTGCAGACCCAGCCAGGCATCCAATCAGATGCCTGGCATTGGGTCCAACAGTGGATCCATTACACAGTGGAGCATGTGTTGGTAGCATGCCCTATGGATGTCCAGGGCAAGCAGCTGTGGCAGATGGGGGGAGGGCAATGCTGCTGGCCCTCTGATGGCACCATGGCAGGGCAGAGGTATGAGGGTATGTCGGGTAGCAGGAGGGAAGGAAATGCCAGTAGAGGGGGTGGACATCTGGTGCAATTGGGGGGGCAGCATTCCTGTGCCAGTGCCCCTGTGAGGGGTTTGGGTTTGTGGGGGGTGCTGCACATACTGCCATGTACTGGGTGGGTGGAAGACACCGGGTAGCCATTTGCTGTGGCCCCGGAGGGTTGGTGGGCTGTTCATCCTGTCCTGTGGGATGTCCTGGAATGTGCATGGGTCACATAGGGGATTTATGGCAGGGTTCTCCCTTGCATACCCTGTGCACCCCTGCAGCCAGCACTATGCACTTTAGTGCTTAGCGCATAGTACCGGACCACCCCTTGCTCACCCCCAGCGCATTGCTCTTCACATGCCTGGGGGATCTGGTCCATATGTGCTGCGTGCCCTCCTTAGTGCATCCTGCATGGGGGCACAATGGGTGTGGAGTGGTTATGCACCCCAGATACGTGCATGTAGCCACTCTTCCCCATTAGTGCATAGGTCCCAATGTGTTAACTGTGCATGCATTGAAGTTCTGTGCATTTCCATTTCTGAGAAATATGATCTTTTACAATGTTACCTTATAAGCCCATCAGTAATAAAGAACTAAGGGGATAAATACAAAACTAATCTAGTGGAAAGTCTGGGAACTGCCAGAGCTAGCATAAAATATAAGGCGAATTATGCCAAACTAGTATATTTTTCGAACCTCTTTTGCTGTTGTATTTCTAATTCACCTGGTTGTTTTTTTCTTGCTGTAGCCCAACTGGCAGCTGATTTTTTATGTTCATTTTACTTTAATTTACTTTAATTTATTTCATAACACTAAAAACAATGCAAGCCATATCAGTGCTATTAGATGTGTGTGCTGATGCATATCCACATTTGTTATTGATAACACCCTCACTTCCTTTTTTGGCTAGTTAATTACACATCTTTTTATTTTAAATCTAGGTGTTTTTTGTTTTGCCCAGTATAAACTGCAAAAACAACAGATTACATTAGATACACAATACAGGCTGCATTACCACTGTCCTTATGAATGGAGTAAGGGAGGGGTATGAGTTCTGCCAGGTGATTTGTTCGGGTGAGGTGAGACGGAGGTAGAGATTTGTGAAATATGGCTTTTATCTCACTATTGACTGTATTCAGCCTTAGTAGCATTGGGATTTTTTTTGTCAACTACAGCACATTTGCCACAATTACATTACATCCATGCACCTGCGCTGAATATGCCTCTGCACTGGCCACACTGCCATATGCTGTTGAAATACATGACTTTAAAATAGGTAGGGGCAGTCAAGGGTATTTCTGGCATCCATTGTTTAATTAATGTTTGATTCTGTGTTTGTCTTTCACCAACCTATCCGTCTCAAGCCAGCCCATCTGACTCCATCACCCATCTCCAGTTACCCTACCCTCTGATCTCCCATGACTTGCTCCCATGGCAGAAACATTTCAGGGCTGCTCTTATTCACCTTGAGTCCTGTATCTATTGAAATAGGGTTCTTGGTGCCTGGTGCACAGCTTGTGGCTGGCTGGCTATCATCTTGCATGGTCAGAATTGCTTCCTCTGGGGTTGACCCAGGGGCATCGAGGGCTAAGGCATTGAATGCCTTGCCTCCTGCCATGCTAGCAAGCCATTATCAGGAATGAGCATGGGTTTCTGGGGTTGGTGGCATGGGAGAGGATTGAGCATCCCAGGTACTGCTCTCCATTTCTGTGGATGATTTCTGATTGCCACCGGGAGGTGCTCAGTTGGTAATGTAGACTATGATCGACAAGAAGGATGGGGCCACAGCTCTTCAGAATATGCATGCCTCTGTGCACACATCCTAGTGCTGCAACAAGGGACAAGGATACCAGAAAACAGAAAAGTGAGAAGGGTAGGGTGTGTGATGCACTCCCCTGTCATCTGCACCGCCACGTGACTTGGGGGGGATCCGGATATGCTGACCAGGGGAATGGTGATCCTCCCCCTAGCCCTGCCATAGGGGGAATCCATTGGAAACTATCTCCTGAGACTGAGAGAAGTAGTTGTCAGTCACATGGAGCAAGGATGGGGTAAGAGAGCTGCCGACCTCCTCAGCGAAGGTGTAAAGCTCTATGAAAAAAAGTTATTTACACTTCTTTTCCTTTATTTTCCATGAGGCATGTCCATTTGAGGTCATTAGGGTGAGTGCGCATGTTATGCACACCTGTGTTTCAATGGGAGGTGGCGTCCCCCTCACCATTTTAGTGAGTTCTTCTGCAATGCCACTCAAGGACACCCAGGTAGTGGTAGTGATAGTGTTATGGAGTTCCTGTCCTCAATCTCTGGTGGAGTAGAGCATCCAGCGGGATGCTTGAGCCACTTTCCTCTGGCTGGCCCCAAGCATGCCAGGGCTGTTCCTAAACCTGTGTCACCAGTATCATGAGTGGTATTCCTACTACACAGCACTGATTAGGCCAACCATTTTTGTTTTGTTTTTAAGTTCAGTGCAGCAATTATTGGAGTATTCTTTTTCATGCCATATTTGTTGAACTCAGTATCATGAAGCACGCACAGTATTTATTTATTTATTAATGGAAATCAGAATTACAATCTTTTGACTCAGTGACTCCTTTGCAAAAGCTCCACATCAGTATATACAGACAGCTATTACAACAAGATGTTACAAATATTATAATAAGGTGTTACAGAGGGCAATATTATACAGAGGAGTCAACGTAATAGACACATAGTTAGAACATCTGAGGGTGGTGTAGACCCTGAGTCTAGTAACATTCTAAGGGTGGGATAAACCCAGAGTCAAGCAACATACATGAAACATTCAGTGAAATAATATTAGGTCTTGTATCCATATTACACCTGGATTCCTGGTTCAGGACACTGAAAGATGGAAGGAAAAAGGCTAGCAAGGGACAGAGACGGGGACTTGGTCTGGAAGGAGGGATGTAAGGAGGATGCATGGAGCATGCAGGGGAGTTTAGGTGCAATCACAGGTCAAGCCCTTAAGAAGGAACTCCCTGAGGCAGATTTTGAAGTGGCCAATCTTAGGCACAGCTAAGACAGAGAAAAGGAAGGCCATTGGGCCATTTTGGGGCCCTATGATAGAAGGCTCTTTGGCCTAGTGTGGTCCTAAAACAGGGAACCAAATGAAGAGCTTTGGTCGAGCTCCTGGTTACTGTACTTCAGTACTATGAAGTCAGCTGTCAATACATATTATATTAGATAGGAAGTAGCTTTTAGATTTTTACATGTATTCCTATTTTCCTATATTTGCATATGTGTTGCCAGCCTTGGATGGCTTTTTAAAACACTATGTCTTGTTTCTATAGTTTCATTTAAAAAAATGCAGTGTTTTACTACGCAAATTGGGGTTGCTGCATAAAGTTTAACATGTAAGGGAATGTTGGGAGCCGTCTCAGTAACATGGTGGCAGAGATACCACCTGCTGTGCTGTGCTGTGCTGGTGACCCAGGTTTGGGAGTGGACTCAGGTCGCATGGGAACTAGATGGAGTAGAAATGAGAGCATCCCACAGACTGGTCTCCTATCTTGGGGGAAGGGACAGGTCACTCCCCTACTTGTCTGCCACCTAGCAGAAGTTGGATGGCAGCACAGTGGGAGCAGCAGCTCAGCAAGGGTTGTTGTTAGATACTGATTGATGCATGCATGTGTCATTGCATGCTCGTCAGCTCATGGAAAAAATGGGTGGAAAATGCATTACCAGGCAGGATGGCACTCTGGACGTTTGCACACCCTGCACTACTGACTGTATCCCTTTATATGTACTGTGATCTGGAGGTGCCTAACCAGTTCCTACAGCCCCACATGGGGTAACCCATGGGGGATTCACCAAAGAAAGGTGGTAAGTCCAGTGAAGGTGAGAGATGGGGCTGGAAAATCTGGGGCTGCTGGGGGCAAGTAGGCATCCAAGAGTGAACATTCTTGATTAAAAGAAAAAAGTAGGAAAATGCAACATAACAGGGTTTTATTTAACTCTAAAAATTGATTATCGTTTTGCTTATAAAAGTTCTAAAACATTGTGAAAATGCATAGCACTTGCCTCACTGTGTTTAACAAACATAACACTTCTAGAAAACCTATATAAGTGCTTTCTGTACAGTTAGTATTTTCCCAAGAAAAAACTGCTAATCAGTTATTTAAAACCCTGCATAAGGTTGAAAAGTGCACTAAGATTTGTTGAATCTGTGGCCTGGCATTCATCGTGGATTAAACAATTGCACAATACAGCATTAGCATTACCCTAACTTTGTCACTGTCTGTCCAGGCACACAAAAATATACTAACACAGCAATGCATGGAGACTGGGGATGCTGAGGTTAGTGCAACACCAATGCTGTGTCACGTGGCCTTTCAAACCCTGAAGAACAGCAAGCCAGAGTCAAGAAGCCTCAGAGGACTTTTTACCTAGACATTGGGCTGGATTCACAAAGACAGCAAAAAATTCCATAGCTGCAGAAAAATGGCTTGTAGCACTGCAGAAATCTAGTAGCACTATATTCACAAAGAAAATTTCTGCAGTTGCAGAAATCCATAAAGCAGCAAGCTACGGAAGTCCACAAGTGCTGAAATCTCCAGAACATTCTTTCCTTAGCTAAGGAAAAAGCTCAATAGGCACAACAGATGATCCATATTAACTGGAGTAGTAGACTTTGACAGTCTTGCCATAGATGCAGCAGTAAGTACTCACAGAGAGATCAGCAGCCAGTCCCTCAACTGGGACCACTCCAGCACCACTGGTACCAGCAGGGCTATGCATCACAGTGGCTGTCTGTAACTGTTGGTGGAACTGATGGTTGTGTGTCTCTCTCTGGAGTGTTTAAGTTGTCTGCTTCAGTAGCACTCACTGCAGGCTGTTACCAGCTCTGTCTCTACTGCCTGTGGGGCACCTTTATGGGCTGCACTGCATCTAGTGGTTGTAGTTTGTTGCATTTCAATGAATATGTGTGCTATTTTTGTTGTAACAACTGGCACTACTATACACCCACTGGTTTGTGATTACTTGTGCCTGCACCTCCATTATAATTGTATCTTAATTCTTGATACACTGCACTTTGCTCAGGGAGAGTTACGTTCCACTCTTTGTGGTGTAACATGTGTGCAACATTTTTTTCCACAACTGTGGAAAAACACTGGCTGTGAATAGCCTCTAAGGGTATAAGCCATACTTTTCAGTGGCTTTTTTTCCTCAGGAACTACTGTAGGGCATGAGGTCATAACAGCATGGGCAATATCACGCATGGCAAGACCGCGCTGTTACTAACAACATGCGGAAAGATATGTACATACTTTCTTTGTTTTATGGGGGCTTCATCCCCTGTTCCCCCCACATGCCCCAGAACTATAATAACCAAATCCGAGGAGGTGTGGACACAGGAGCAATAACATTACTTTAAAAAAAAAAAAAAAGATTCCCTTACAGGGAATCAAACCGCTGTTCTCCCAAACCCATCCACTGCAGGGTCGGGGGCTCTAGTCATTTCACCATGGGAGTGGCTTGACCAAGAACCCAACTCGCAGTGGCCACATACTCTTCCTACTTCTGGGTGACTGACAAGGGATAGTGATACTTTTGTATTGCTGTAATTCCCCTGTCACTGCAAAGTCATTCATGGTTTTCACAGTGCAGTCCTGCTGTGCACGGTATCATCCGTGCTATTCTTACCCAGTACCCCTCCATAGCTGCACCTTTTTCCACAGTCCTCAGTGTATTTGTTTCCACAGCTGCGGAAGTTTTATATATAGCACTCAGAGCAATTTCCCTCTTTTTCACGCAGTTAGGCAACTTTTGGGGACTTAGGGAAGGTTTTGCACTTTTAGAGTTTTTTGTGAATCCAGCCCATTGTATTTCCCTACTTTTTACACTTTGTGCTGCAACTCTAAATTGTCCATTAATATAGTCTTTTGCAATGTATTTTCTGTCTTATTGAGACAGATAGTACTCTGTAACAATGATTAGCTTCCTGTATGGCCCATTTGGCCATGCACAAAATAGGTAACCCATGGGACACACTGCTGCAGCCCAGTAGCTTACTTCCTGCATGGTCCTGTGGGCAATATGTAAAGCAACTGCCTCTCTGGCACTGTACCCCCTGCCTGCAAACAAAAACAGATGGCCTCCCCACTTACCATCCACCATCCTTCAACCTCATCTGCACCTGACCCACTGAGATAATTTAAAATGGAGAAGCAAAATGGCTGACAGCTGTTTGTAGTGTGGAAGAACTGCTTTTGCTTCACCTAAACGCTGAGTAAAAGTTAATGTTATTGTGCATTTTGAGTGTTTCTTTTCGAAAACATTCTGTAATGGATCCTTTCTCACCTGAGTTTCAAAAACTGTCATTAAAAGAGAGAAACAAATTGCAGGAGAGGGAACAGGAGGAAAAACAAAAGGAGGTTAGTAGCTGTAATCCATCTGACCCTGTGAATCCTGAGAAGACAGAGCATGTGAGACTCATAGATAAATACCCGGGGTCTGTAACCCAGGGAAGCCCCAGGGGGTTGAGTCTGTCAGCTGTAGCTGAGAATCCTAGCCCCTACCCCATGCAAAAATATACTGCCTCAGCTGCTCCCTCCATGACTGGGACTGAGCTAGTAAAAGAAATCTTTTTTTGCCAGTAAGCTGGACTCTTTTGATTTAATTAAAAAGTCTGATTCAATTTTGTTGACAGCTATTCAGAAATGAGGTGCAAAATGGGACTTGGTTCTAGCTGAAATAAGCTAAAGCAAAACAGTGTGAGCAAGAATAGCACAAACAAAATGGCAGGGCAAAAAAGAGCTCATTAAATTGAGAGCTGAAGTACCACACAGCGTGACATCATGCGGGCAGCCCAGATGAAAATGACTCATGCAGAACAAAACACACAGTACATCGAGTGCTGCAGTTCTGAACACAAACATTTATTATGTACTATTTACCTGCGTCATTTTTGTTTGGACTGTCTGCATGTTGTCACACTATATGGTACTTTAGCTCTTATTTCAATTAGCTCTTTTTTGCCGCACCATTTTGTTTGCCCTATTCCTTTTCACACTATTTGGCTTTAGCTTATTTCACCTAGAACCATGGGATAGGATGCTGTCGCTTCATCCTGCAAGACCACTGAACACAGTGTTATAAAAAAAAATAATTTAACAGTGTTATTGAAGGATCTTGTTACTTTGGCTTCTAAAATGGAATGAAACTCTCAGTCTTGATAGTGGGTGTTTTAGGGCATAACATATACCAAGTTTGTAAAACTGAAAATTTAGAGAATGCCACGTGAGGCAACAACTTACATATTGTTGGCTTACAATTACTTGAAAGTGCAGATAAGATTACAGGAAACATTGTCTGAGACATTTTTTCAACAGCTCTGGGTCATTCTGCTGGAAGCATGCCACCACTGACTAAAGTTTTTCGCTTACCGACTAATTCTTAGCAGCAAAAAATATCTTCATTAACAGCCTCTGTTACCCCGTCTGTAGACACACCAACTTTTAGTTTGCCACCCATTAAACCTGCTACAGTCCTTGTTCAATTAGTTGTGGTCAGTGACCGGGACTATATAATTAAACAGGAAAGAATCAAAGGCTATGAACTATCACAACTCTCAGGCATACCTATGTTCGAACATTTGCCCACAGACGCAATCCAGGCATTGTAGATTTCTCGTTGACAGGTCTGAGGTACAAGACATTGAAATTAAACTCTCTCTCATACCCATGCAAATGTTGGGTTATTTTTGGCACCAGCATGTATCTATTTTTATACCCGGACCAGCTATCTGAATTTTTAAAAGCAAAAGTCATAACCCAAGTACATGAAGATGATAGGGGTTGACCTAATTCAAATGATTTGGATTCAGATTTTGACTCACCACAAGCTACAGTTTAAATTGTCAGGCCCAGTGGCACTCCAATGGGTCAATAATATAGAGGATAATGTATGGTCATCGATGGTTGACCAGTTTTTTAACCATTGAGAGGTTGCCAGGGCATCCATGTAAACCTTGAGAGTGAAGCTTGAGAGGTTTGCGTCGCCATGGCAACCTCGAGATTGGTTAACAAAACGGTTACCCATCGATGTACCATACATTAGCTTTTATAGTGTATAGTACCATTTTGTTTTTTAGAAAAGAAAGCACTTCCTTACTGCTGTTTTTTTTTATGTCCCCACTGCTCTGCCCTCACTGCTGTGGCCGTTTCAAGGGTGTCCGATCCAGCTGCGCATATGCCCAGACTGTTCCCAGTTGTTAACCCATCTTTGTGACATACCATCGATGGGTTAACAACATTGTGATGTCACATCGATGGTAAAACGTTGTTATAAAAAGGTAGATTTCTACCTATAACAACATTCTACCATACATTATAACTTTTTAACTTGTGTGTAAACATACTTTGATTGTGGAACTCGTGCTGGGTGTTTGACTCTTATTGGAAACTTGAGATGACAATTCTCATTTTGAATACACTATTGCACTTTTATGTATGTATGGCTTTCTATAAATATTCTAAATTTCATCATAACTATGTGGCTGTTTGAAGTAAGTCCATTGCAAATTGCTCATCAGAGCTCTTTATGATCTTCTTTTCATTGTCATTGTGAAGCAGTTACTTTTTTTTTTATTTTTATCTCTCTTAAACAAGTTTTAGATTCACAAATACGTATGGGTATTCCAGCTTTAGAACTGTTGCCAGCCTTAAAGTTCAATCTGGTTTTGCAAGTACTATGTCTTATTAATATCTTAGTTAATGGCTTTCTGTTATTTTGCTATAGGGTATTATACATTTTGATATCCTTTATTTTCAGCTATCTGTTTAATTCAATGAACTGCTTTTGTCTTTGTATATTACATTGTTAGCAGATAAGGTAAGTATGGAGGAAAATATATTATTAAAATCTTCCTACACAAAAATTTTAATTTAGTGCTCAGTAGAGTCAGTGGAGGTAGCAATTATTATTTTGAAATACCTGACCAGTAGAATCTATCAGTTGGCGGTATATCCGTTTTCATTCCCTGGCACAGAGGAAGGGATGTGCAATGGCACCAATGGTAGTACTGTGACATTCCTATACACAGCATGCTGTGCATCTGCCCCACCTCTGCTTCCCCACTGTAGAGTTGGTGTGCTAACCCTCAGCCACTGCTAGGGTCCAGGCTGATGCCAGTCACTGATCCCCTCCCTCCCTTCCTCCCTGGAGGAGGAGAGCAGTCCTTGGGACACTCAGTCCTCCCCCCCGGGCTGACCTTCCAACTTCCTAGGTTGGTACCTACCTCAGGTTAGTGCTGCAAGCAGCAACACTATTACTGTCTGGGTAGGTCTGCCCAACCAGTAGAAAATATTACTACTTTTCTACCATACACTGTATTGAAGTTCATTAGTTTACTAATTATAGATATATCAGACTGTTAAAGCATCTCTCTACTTTTACTTTAAGGACCTAAACTGAATTGTGAAGTGGATATTACATATAAACGCATTGAAGGACATCTGTAAATGCTTTAAATATACAGAGAAGCCCACCAGGACAAAGTGCAGTGTCAAAGGTTTCCTGCATGACAAAAGGGATTAACTCCCGTTGAAACTGCACTGTTTGCTGCAGTAACTCTACTGCAGAATTCTGCAGAGTTGTGCTTCATCCTGGTGGGATTCACTGTATATTAATGTCTCATCTTAAATTAACAATCTTGTCATTCTGTACACAGTCTTTCAACTTGTACTAAAAGGTCTAAAAGAAAATGAAGGTGGTGTGTAGAGAGGTTAATCACAAATGTCACAAGCCCTCCTCTTGTCATATCAGACTGCTACTGTCTAAATGTATGGGATAGAGTGCACATTTATACAGCAGTAAAAACAGCTGTTTTTAATATAAGCACATGATTCCCATGTTGTTTACACATTTAATAAATGTTTTAACCATTACAAATCAATTTTGATGGATGGGGGACCTATTCCAGATCTGGTAGGAGAGAGCAATACTGTGTTTAAGTATATGACCCGAATGGCATAAGTCTCATATCATTGTGCACCTAGGAACAAATGACCATGAAGGCAGTACAGTGGATGAAGTGCAGGAGAGGTTCAGGGAAGTGGAGGGCATCTGCAATTGGGTGGGAAGCTCAGTGAAGTTCTCCGAGGTACTCCCGGTACCTAGGGCAAGCAGGGTGAGGAAGCTAAGAATACAGGAGTTTAATGGGTGCCTGAAGGAGTGGTATGCAGAAATGGGGTATGGGGTAGTAGAGGAGAGGGGTGAGACATGGAAAAGTAAGTGGCTTTATTCCAAGGATAGCTACATCTCAACATCGAGGGTACAAGGGCATTGGGACAGGGGCTGGAGAAGTACATTAAAAACAACATAGATTTAAATTGAGGAGGGTGGCTTGAGTAAGATAACAAGGAAGAGGTACCTTCTAGGGGAGACCAGAAGGCCTTCACCCCCCCAGAGAGGAAGAGAATGAGGGGAAGTTACCAAGACAAAAGTGGAAGGGGGAGATATGGGAAGAGGAGGGGCAGGACACAAGGTAGACTATAGTATCCTTGAATGCAAGGAGCTTAGCAAACAAGGTGGCAGAGTTCCAGGAAATGATGGCGGAGGGAGAGGTAGATATTGCCACCATCTCAGACACCTGAGACACCCAATACAATGAATGGGATCTCACAATCCGTGGATACAAGGTGTTCAGCAAGGACTGAGGGGGGGAAGGGGGAGGATGGCTATTTATGTCATGGAGGGGATACTGTGTACCAGGAAGGAGGGGGATGAGGAGAGGCCAGAAGCCATGTGGGTTTTGCTCCAAAGTCCTAAAGGTAAGAAGCTCAGGATGGGGGTGGTGTACTGGCCACCCTCACAGAGTGAGGAGGTGGATAGGGAGCTGGAGGAGCAAATCAGTAATGTCAGTGGCAAAGGTAATACAGTTATAGTGGGAGACTTCAACCTACCTGGGATTGACTGGCAGACAGTAACTACAGCACACATCAATGAACAGGCTCTGCTGGAGGCTATCCAAGACAGCTACCTAGTGCAAGGGGTGATGAATCTTACTAGGGAGGGGAACATACTGGACTTGGTGCTAACAAATGGGGATCAAGTCCAGGATGTGGTATTACAGGACCCTGTAGCAGGAAGTGAACACCGCTCAGTGTGGTTCCTCCTCAACACAAGGAGGGAGTCGGCTAAGACCAGGACAAGAGTGTTGGACTTCAGGAAGACAGACTTTGCCAGAATGGGCAGCATCCTAGAGGGATATTTAGCTAAAATTAACCCAGGGATGGATGCTGAACAGAAGTGGGCAATCATTAGGAAGAGGCTGAATAAAGCCACAAACAGATGTGTCAAATCTCAGATTAAGCAGTCTGGGTCAAAAAAAACCTAGCTGGTTCAGCAAAGAAGTGGAGTGGAAGGTGAGGGAAAAAGAATTGGCCTTCATTAAGTTAAAAAAATCAGGGTGTGAGGAGGATAGAGAGGTGTTCACAAAGGCATCTAGGGAGATGACAAGGTTAGTCAGGGCAGCCAATGCAGCAAAGCAGCTGAAGTTTGCTCAGGGGATCAGAGACGGGGAAAAGGGATTCTTTAAATACAAAAGGGAGACGAGGAGTTGTAGGGATGACATTGTTAGAATCAAGAGAGGGGGGGATGGGTGGAACAAGGGGAAGATCAGGCAGAGGACCTGAATGGGTATTTCTGCTCAGTGTTTACAGAAGAAAGGATTGGCCCAATACTGAAGGGGAAAAGGGGCAATGGTGGAGGGGGGGCTGAGAGAACAGATGGAGTCATCCAAGAGAACAGAGTTCTGAAGGACCTTAAAGCCTTGCAGCTGGATAAGGAACCAGGACTGGACTGTGTACACCCAAGGGTCCTGAAAGAACTAGTAGAGGTGTTGGCAGGCCCTCTGATGGACCTGTTCCAACACCTGCTTGAAAACAGAGAATGTACCCAGGGACTGGAGAATGGCTCTGTCAGGAGGTCTAAACCTCACTTTCAGGTTCTTGGCAATATTGGGAATGCAAGTAATCACAGACATGTTGCATAAGAGTAATACACTTATTTATTACTACCAAAAAGGATAAAATCACAGTTGCCGTAAGCAGTTCTTACCAATACGAACTGGGAGCCAGTGCTAAGCATTCCTTATACCTCGAGGTTTCTTTGTGTCTCTTGGGATCTCCAAGGTACAAGACTAGTGTATCACATTATATAGCTAAGATAATTACTATAGTTACTGTAAGATAGAAACATTTCTAGTTACAGAGATGAGCCCTATTGGCTAAATTAGAGGTGGCTCCACGGTCCAAGATAACATTATACAATTGTGTAGTAGTCATCAGCTTGTGAACAAAAGAGTTGCTATACAGACTCTTACATAACTCAGTGTAGTAGTACAAATCACCAAAAGGTTGCAATGCTGACTTACATATCTTAATTATTCCAAGGACACAGGTGCCTTGGCATCTTACAAGTAAGAAATACACAGAAAATACATAGAAGAATATATGTATTAGCAAGCAAGGTGTATTACAACAATATGCATACATATCCTGACATCTACTCTTGCATGGTAGATGCCCTTAGCCCTATATGTTAGTATAACATATGCTTAAGCACCAGCTGTCTACAGTGTACCTCTGAGGCTACCAAGTAGGGTGCATGGACCTCATGTAACATTCCCCCCTTGTTGCCTCCAAGGGCAACACAGGCAAATCTAGGGAAAGGCCAGAGAGCAGTGGTCATTTACAAACCCAACACACGAGCTTTGTAAAGGAACTTGGGCTGCTCACAGTGTTGGTGCAGCGTGCGCCATAGGCAGCAGAGCATAATAATCAAAATAAAGATTAAACATGCTTGTATAATAACAAAACCTTTAAAAGTCATTTCCAAACAGGTGTTAGTCAATGCGTCATTCATGTCACCATCATTAATCAATGAGAGGATATCTTCATTGGCCTTGGTCATATTATTGCTGATGTGGATGAGGTGTGTGTCTTTCCTGTCTAAAAGTGATTTTAATGTAAGTGTCAATGGGTCTATGAATACATTAAGATATGGTAAGTATTCAGACAGTGTGAGGAGATAATCGGGGTTACCATCAATGATGTCTGCATCCATAAGGGACACGGGGGTTATGACGGTATGTCCAATCACAGTCTTTTGGTGGGGGACAAAACAAAAATTGGGATTATCAATAACAAGTCACAGATCCATAAGTATAGCTTTTAAAGTTAATTTCCACACAGTACTCCCCATCAGAATTGTACTGAGAGTGAACAGTAGGGAGTCTCCACTTTTGCAACTGGAAAGGGCAGGTGTAGGCCATCTTTGAAATCCATGTTGACAGGTGATGAACCTCCTCACAATATGATTGTTAGAGCTTATCCGGAGCCAAGGCCGAATCCAAGGAATCTGTGCCATTCTTGGTGTTGTCATCATCTATGGTAACAGTCCAGTCAATGCTATCTGGAGAATAACCACAAAGAGGTTGAATAACATCAAATACATCACATCGGCACAAGTAAATGTATTGCTTCTTCGCACAGCAGTCTGTGTGCGGAGCCACCCATGCATCCAGGAAAGGATGGAAAACCAGTAGAGGCAGTAGAGCCAGGCATTCTCTGTAGATGTCTTCATCCAAATGCCGAATGGAGTGTACCAGTGTAAGCCTGTCAAAAAAGGCTGTAGTGTGGTCAAAACGTGGTAAAGAAACAGTGAAAGAAACAAACATAGTACCTCTTATGGAACATTTCTTAGTAGTGAAACAAGGACCAGTGTTAGGGTGTCTGGTCACAAACCCCAAGTTCCTAGCTGTGGAGAGAGGAATGGTTAAAGTTTGTTGCATACAAATAGCAATACAGCCAGGGGTTTTACATCATGGACAATACTGTCTGGAAATGCGTCTGTCATGTATGATATCAGGGATCCTTCCAGATTCTAGATCACGGAAGAGATTGTTGATGGTAGTGATGATATATAGGCAGAAAAAAGGATTTCTCTAGCAATGTATTGTTTATCTGCTTTTTTGTTGTTTTGTTGTATGAGTGCGTTAATCTTGTCTTTCGAATCAGTGAATGCCTTAGCAATGTCGTGCATGATGTATACAGTGTATCTTTCTTCCGGACTAAGGCCATCCACACTATGCAATAATGGGGGTAGTATATTGTTAACCAGTCCAGTGGAGAACTTGGCAGAATGAGATTTGATAGCAGCAATGTCTGCTGTATTCCAAATAGACATAGCCATAAAAAAAAGGCCTGTGACAGTACCTGTTGCACCTGTGACATCAGAACTGTCAACTTCACGTGTCTTACATTTATGAGTTTGATCATCAGGAGTGGGTTTTCTCCTGAAGTTGCCTCTATGTTCAGTAGAATGGACCCCGGCAATAGGGTCTTGAGTACAAATCTGAAATGCAGCTAAACTATCAAGCAATAAAGAACTATAAAATGCTGATGTAGTATTGTGACACATACCAAATTCTTTCATATTCCTGTAAGTAAGATTAAACAAAGCAGGTATATGCATAAACTGTAAGTTATTAATCAATGATCCTGGGAGGGCAGTGGCTGCTAGACCACTACAGGGATCAGAGGTGTGCTTTGGGCATTCCAAAAGCTGTTTATCAGTGGGTGGTAACACAGAGAGGTACATGGCTGCAGAAGCCATGTGGTGTACAGCACAAATATTTGAGCAGAGTCCTTAGACAAAGAATTACAGTATGAAGGATTAATTAAGGCAGTGATGTTGTACAAATCAGAATGTCTTAATGCAGTTTGTAACAAGGAGAGAGAACATTTGGGGATAATTTAGCATTGGGCCAACCCTGGAAAGTTCCTTTGGAGAGTTTGGCCACAGGGAGAATTTGTCCTTGTGATGTGGTTTGCCACTCAACTTGTAGGGTAGATTTATCAGGAGCAATAACCGAGGCAGTGAGGTAAGCATCGGAACCTTCCTGGGCAGTAATCAGACTATCGGGTATATTGATGGATACTCCCTCTGAAGGAGATGCTGGATGATCAAGGTGTGGTAGGAGGATTGGTACCATGCCTTGGATGCAGGGGATAACTCCTGAGATGAGGAGATAATGGAACAAGATAGCCATCTTGTAAGTGTATCTGAAAAGCAAAATCAAACATTAGCAAGTTAGTACTATTCTGCCCAGTGGGGTGAGGAAAAGTAATTAAGCTCCTTTATACAGTTTTAGCTGGTTTGCATGTAACCATTTGTCAGTCAGCTTATTGTTATGCAGGAGTCTAACCTGATAGACTGCTGGACTGAGCTTGTTGACAATGGGGTATGGGCCTTCCCACTTATTGGAGAAGGAAAGGGTGGGATGTGCAAATCGGAGTACCATTACCTGATCTCCAACCTGCCAATCCACTTCTTGTGTGTGTTTGTCAAACTGTATTTTGGATTGCTGCTGGGCCTTGCCCATGCAATTGGCAGCATACAAGTGTGTGTGTATAAGGTCTTTTCTGAGTTTTTCCACATATTGATCTACAGACAAATAGTCTGCAGTGGGGGTGTGCAGATCAAACAACAGGTGTTCGGGTAATCTCATCTGTCTTCCAGTCATCACCTCAAAGGGTGTGAGCTGGGTGGTGGCTGAGGGTGTGCCCCTAATTGCCATAAGGAATAATGGCAGTAGGGAATCCCAGGTTTTGGTATTGTCCTCAATGAATTTGGAAAGCATTTGCTTAATCCATCTGTTGGATCTTTCTACTTGACCTGAGGATTGGGGGTGGTAAGGTATGTGGAACTTCTGTTGAACCCCAAGGGGTTCGATGGATTCTTTCATCAACTCACCTGTAAAACTGGTTCCTTTGTCAGAGTCTACCTTGAGAGGTAGGCCCCACCTGGAGAAAATCTGTTCCACCAGGATTTTGGCAGTGGTCTTAGCAGTGCATGTCTTAGTGGGGAAAGCTTCAACCCACTTAGAGAAGAGATCAGTTACCACAAGAGCATACTTGTTATTCTGATGGTGTTGGTCAGAGGGCCAATAAAATCAATCTGTATGGCATGCCAAGGGCCAGAGTGTCATTGTGGTAAGAGTTTAGCATTTTGCTTGGTAGGGATGGGGTTGTTTTGCTCACAAATGAGACAATTGTCTATGTACTGTTTAACATCTTTGGTGACACCAGGCCACCAGGCGGTGGTCTTAAGCCTTTGGAGGGTGTTTTCTACTCACTGGTGTCTACCAGTGGGTGTGTCATGCACTTGGTGCAAGAATTCAGACCTGAGGTGTCTGGGGACCACTCACAACTTGGTGGTGGAATCATCTGGTTGATACCAGATGAGCTTGTCATCTGGTGACAAGTGTAACTTACCTTCATGCCTCCGATAGGGGTTGTGTGTGGGAAGTTTTTCTTCAGTACTCTTGTCAAGGAATCTGAACACTTCTCTGAGTTCATTATCAACATGTTGGGCTGCTGAGAGGTCCGGGGGGAAAAGGGTTCAGGTTTCTTCCTGAGTGCTGCAATTTGTACGGCCGCAATGGGATCTGGATGGTCCATCATCCAGGTGCCCCCCCAGGCCCCTTCGGTGGCTGCTGTGTCATTGAAGGCATGATGGGGTCATGGAGAGAATGAGCTTTGACTTTATGTACATAGAGTTTGTGTGCAAATTTTTGTGCCAGTGAATGCATTTAAATTACCAATTCCTTGTACTTCACTGGGCTGCGTCAGAGGAGAGGAAGGAGTTCTTCTGCCAGGAAGGAAGAAATTCTGTAAGAGAACAACAAACCCAATTAAAGTCTGTAAAAATGATAGTATCCTTGGTCCCATGCTGGATGAACTCAAGGGCACAGACCACCGCTGCCATCTCTGCATACTGTGATGATGCTACACTGCAGCGTTTAGATATTTTAACAGTCATAAACATGCTGGGATGTTACCTACCTAAGGCGTGGTTTGAGAACATGCAAAAAGAAATTAATGTGTATTTATGGAAGGGGAAATCGGTCAGGCGTTCATACTTGAAACTCACAGGCCCAAAGAGGTCGGGAGGCCTTGCACTACCCTCTCTTTATAAATATTATATCGCCTCGCATATTAGCAAAATAGCACAATGGCACAGGTCAAGTACCCTGTCAACCTTAAGTTCTTATGTGCCTTCCTGGCTATACATTGAGAGAGAATTAGCTCTTAAATACTCGTTTGATCTGAGTTCAATTGCCTACACTACTATTAAACTTCTTCCTAAACAGCTGAAGGACACCCCTATCGGATGGTTGCTCAAAGTTCTACAACAGGTTCAGAAGCTCCTTAAAGTTGACTGGTATAACTCACCAGAACAAAAAGTGACACAGAAAATGCACTTCCTAATTCAACAGACCCCGATTCCACCTAGATTTTTGGGCTCATTAGAGGGCTAAAATTAGGAGACTTGGCTCCCAGGGAAGATGATATCATATGAGCATGCCTGTACTAAATTTCCAGAACTAAAGGGACATAATTTTAAATTTTGACAAATTAGCGATGCTGTAAAGACCTACTTTAAAGGGAAAGATGGGTACAAAATAGAGTCGAATGGTCATTGCTACTCAAAGCAGCTTATCAGCCCCATTCCATCTCAAGAGTTTATAATCTATTGCAAAATATAGATGAAAATCTCCCTTCTAGTGTCTGTTATTATTGGACGCAAAAATTAGGGATGGTAGAAGAGCAGGGCATTTGGGAACAGATATGGGTTAACAATCACAAAAACATTAGACAAGACAGATATAAATTACAGCAATTTAATATAATGCACAACTTGTATTACACTCCTGCTAAACTTTATAGGATGGGCAAGTTGTTGTCACCCTTGTGTAACAGATGTGGAATCAAGGAAGGAGACTTGTACCATGTATTATGGGAGTGTGCTCAGGTTCAATCCTTCTGGCAAATAATTAGGCTTCCCTATCACAAATTACCAGCATAGTGGACCTGTTTACCAGAAATTTGTTTGCTGAATAGTCCTCAAGCTGGCATGACCAAGAGAGACAAATTATATATGGGCATTATATCGGCAGCAGCAAAAGCGGTACTTTTAAGACACTGGAAGGACCTGAATCCTCCACCAATTATAGAATGGTACAGAGAGGTGATGCTTGCCTTACAAGTGGAATTACATATTGCCAAAATGAATAACAGAGCTCATTTATATGACTCCATATGGGGAATGTTGAGAACCGTTTTATCAACTTGGCAAGGCAAAACTACCTAATAATAGACGCTGCCCCGCAATTAGATAAACTGTGATTCTGTTGACTCCTCTGTTACGCAGAATCCTAGGGTTACCTCAATTAGGGTGTGGATGCTATGGAAGGTAGGGGGGGTGGGTAGAGGAGAGAGAAAAGTAATAGGCTGGCTAATTTATTATATCCTTAGTTAGTTCTGTAGAAATTATTAACATGTGACCAGCAAGAATGTTAATATGTCTGTGGCACACTTAGTTTACAATGTATAATTGTGCAACACTATAAAATCTGTGTTTTGTCAAGAATATCAATAAAAAACTTATTGAATTAAAAGATATTTTAACAGTGTTCCCGTAAGGGTAAATCACTAGAATGCCCATCCCTGCGATTTGTTCTCCCTGATAGTAGGATGCTGAACCATCAGTAAAGATACAACACAAAGAGGTGTTGTCAAGTATTTGTGGCGTGGCAGGGAGGGAAGGACCTGGATCTGGAATATCAGGTGACTGCAGTGTACAATCATGGAGTTCTCCTTGAAAAGGAGTCCATGAGCCAGCATAGATGGAATTTTTGTTAGGTGTGTCTGTATGTCTCTCTCCTGGAGAAGAAGTGACCAGTGTGTCAGTCTGGTGTTAGAGACTGACCCATCCTTCACTCTGTCTGAGAACAGAAAGGTAGTTGGGGTATGGTTGGTGTTGAAGATCAGCGGAGAGTACCCAATGATATACAGGAAGTGCTTGACAGCCCAGTAGGTGACCAGAAGGTTCCTTTCACAAAGTCTGTACTTCTGTTCCACTGGGGTCAAGAGCTGTGATGCATATGCAATGGGTCTCAGGGTGCCATGAACCTTCTGGGCCAACACTGCTGACATGGCAATGTCAGAGGTGGCACATTCCAGATGAAATGATAGTGCTGGATTGGGGTTGACCAGAGCTGGGGCGGAGGCCAGGGCCTGCTTCAGTGACATCACAGCCTGGGTGTGTATAGGTCCCAAAGTCCATGGGATGTCCTTTTTGAGTAGCTCATTTAGAAGAGCAGCTTTCTGAGCAAAATCACAGATAAAATCTCTCGAATAATTCACCATACCTAGAAACCTTCGGAGAGTTGCCACGCTGGTAGGCAATGGCAAGTCTTGCAATCCCAGCATCTTCTTCAAGGTAGGGCTTTGACCTTGGTCAGTTATTTTCAGACCCAGAAAGAGTACTTCTTTTTTACATAGTTGTGCTTTTGCTGGATTGCATTTCAGGCCTTCTCTCTGGATGAGAGTCAGTAGTTCATCCAAGAGATCCAGATGTTGTTCCTGTGTGGCTGTTGCCAGCAAAAGGTCATCCACATATTGCAAGAGACATTGGGGAGTAGAGAAACTCTGGAGGGCGTCCATTATGTGCAGATGGAACAGGGACAGGCTATTACAGAATCCTTGAGGCAAGCAAGTCCACATGTACTGTCTTCCTTCAAAGGTGAAGGCAAACTTATATTGACTCTTAAGGGCCAATGGTAATGACCAAAAACCATTGGAAATACCCAGGGCACTGAACCATTTCAGATCAGGGGTCAGGAGTCATAGCACATCGGGTGCTGATGCCACAGTTGGGGAACAACTGGGGGTGACCTGATTCAGTTTTCTGTAGTCAATAGTAAGTCTCCAGGTACCTGTGGGTTTTTCACGGGCCACACTGAGGAGTTAGCAGTGGAAATGCAAGTTCTGATTACTCCTTGCTTGAGGAATGACTTGATTGTTTCTTAAAGTGAAGGCAAGGCCTCAGTTGGAAAAGGATACTGTCTTTGCCTTTTGTGTGCTGGGCCTGGCACTTTGATGACAGTGTGAATTCTGCCACAGTCATGTTTGTTAATTGCAAACGCCTCAAGATGTCATTGCAAAGTGGGGAGAAGCTTTGGGAAAAGCTCATGACCTTTGAACACATCTATGACATCATACTCCTTGTCGTTGGCAGAGATTGTCGCCACAATGTGTGAATCGGGGATCAAAATGGTATGGTATTGATCCTGAATCTGTATCGGTAACATGTTAGCTAGATCCACCACACAGCCGTGTGGTGCAAGGAAATCAATTCCTATGATACTAGGATGATCATGCATTACCATCAGTTGGAAAGTGTGTGAGGCCTTTAGATGGCCTAGCTCTACCGGTAGGGGTAGGGAACAGTATGCAGGTAGCCTAGTGCCATCAACTCCTGACATATTGGTCGTCCGTCTGGTGGACCAAGGGGATGTGTCTGGATGTTCATCATGTAATACAGATACAGCTGCACCTCTATCTAACAAGACTACTAGTAGGCAGCCCCCGACCTAGGCCTCAGTGCAGGGCCTTCTGTTTGTATCCAAGACCAGCTTGTTTACAATACGGACTGGGGCCTGTAATTGTCAATCTGTATTACTGGAAGCATGGAGAGGTTGGGCCTGACTCCTGTGAAACACTTCATGCTGCACTGATGCTATATAGAGAGGAGCTTCTGGGTTCAGGCCTGTATGGGCCTGAAAGCCTGCACTTCCAGTATCCCCATGACCTGTTGGGGTCTGGGTCGCTGGTTGTACCACCACAAGGTCCTGTGCCGGAACAGCATCTGCTACAGAGTTCACTTATCCCAGGAGCTCTCAGAATTTCCGATTCTCTTCCGCTATCTCCCTATATGAAGGGCCTGTTCTTTGTTGTTGTGGTTTACCTTTACCCTTATGCTTTTTATTCTTATGCCAATTCCAGTTCCCACCCCATTGCTGTTGTCGTTGTGGTTGTTGTTGGTGTTGGGTCTGTTGGGGGTGTTGGTTATCAGCTGGAGGGGTCTGCTAATGTTGGGCCTGATGGTGTTGGGCCTTCCCTTCCATAGTGTAGTGCGTCGTGGCCTCTGAAGCAGGCTCCACGGCGGCTACCTTCTTGGAACCAGAGCCCAGATCACGAATACAGAGTTGGAAAACTCTCTCAGTTTTCTGAAGGATGCCGGCAAACCTATCCGTATTGAGGAAGGTGGTTGGCTCTACCTTTTCTCGTACTGCAGGAATCATGTTCCTAAGGAACAGGGTCTTTTACTCAATAAGATGTACATCTGCAGCTTCTTGTGCCAGGTGCTTTCCTGCTTGGTAGGCCATCCAAAGTCTCTGGTGGTAAGTTGCTGGACTTTCCTTTGCATTCTGTTTTACAGGGTATGCAAGCATCACTCCTACTACTCCTGGGCTGTAAGAAGGAATGAGCTCAGCTGCAACCTCATCAAAGGTAGCATTCCCATCTTGGTAGATGGCATCAGGGAGTTTGACCCACAAACTAGGATCGATGGCCTGGCATAGTATCTGGACCTGGTATTCTGCAGTGAGGCTAAGCATCTCGCATTTAGAACGCACCTTTTGTAAGTGACAGCTGAGGTTGTCGGATGGGTTCATCTGACCGATACTGTCAGCTATTTGCTGAACAGAGTAGGCCATGTGTAGGGGATTACTGGGTAGATCAGACAGAGGTAGATTGTCTCGGGCATGGTCTAGAGTGGCCCGAGCTGCAGCCTCGGCCGCAGTATGAACAATACCCTCCTGAGTGCCAGTCTCCTGCAGAAGCTGCCTAATCTGGGTTTTAATAGCCCGTTTACTTCTCTCAGGAAGAGGTACTTTGCCTATTGTAGTTTCAATCATCGTTTCTATCTCTTGCCTATCTTCCACATTAATAACGGCTATCGATGGTGCCGTCAGGACCAGCCCTGTGCCTGCTTCCCCCCCATAATGGGGGCCGCCATGTTGGCGTCTCCCATGATGGGCATCACGATGTCGATGATGTATGACATGGTGAGGGTGGAGTGGGGACCTGCCATGTTGTGGATGGCTGGGTGGGGTTTCTGGGCCATAGTAGGGGTGTGACTGGGTGTTGTACTGAGAGATGTCATCATCTGATACCTCCCCCTTCAGATGACATGTTTAAGGCAGGGGCTACGCCTCCCATCACCTTAACATGTCCAGCCAGAACCTCCCGCTGATGGCGCAGTTTCGCCATCTTGGTTTTACATTCAGAATGACTCACAGTTGCAACATCCATATCGACCTCATCTTGCATTTGCTTCTGCAACACTCTACAAGCGGCGCTCAGTTTGTGATTGTCCCTAGTAGCCACTTCTAAGTCATTACGTACCTGGTTCATCTCGTCCTGTAGCTCTCCCATCTCCTCACTCAACTGAGCATTTGCAGCACTTAGCAAATCATTCATATGCAATGCCTGTCCCTTATCCTGTCCCAAACTTTCACACTCCTGCTTCAACATACAAAGTTCCTGTTCTCCAGCTTGAGCTGAATGATGCAAAAGTGAATTCTTTTCATTCCGCAGAGTTTGGAGTTCAGACTCCCAAGTTCTGCTGCAGTCTAACACATTCCATTTCCTGCAAACCCATCTGTTGCTTAAGAGATGAAATTTGCATATCAAGGGTTCAAAACCTTGCTTCAGAGGCTTCCAGATCAGCATAGAGAGCAGCGACCATCAACCCTTTAGTCTGTCGCTTATTGGTTGATTGTCTCATCTCTGTGTACTGGGTTGAAATCCTCAGTACAGGGTTTTCGGATTGACTTGTGTCCCGTGTGAAGTCAGCCCATCCTCCATGGGAGGTAAGGATGTTTGAGACATCGAGTCTCAGTTCTATGCAGATATTTGACACGGTGGCCATTGTGTGGGAGGGAACGAAAAATCAAACTGTGAAAAAGGCACCGTGCTATGTATCGATCCACAGCAGGAGGACTTTACACACAGCCGGACTACTGCATAAGTTGTACGCTTACAATTCAAAGCTGTAATGGAGTGAGTCAAGTCGGCATCAACCACACCCAAAAGGACGACAGCCAGACTTTATAAGTGACTACAAACTGGTTTTAAAATGGGAGAGGTGGTACGGAAATGTACACCTACTGTCCCCATGGGAAAGGGAAAAGTTATAGCAACAAGTAAAAACTTACAAACACCAAATATCACCTGCATGCGGTCACCAATTGTCAGGAGGTCTAAACCTCACTTTCAGGTTCTTGGTAATATTGGGAATACAAGTAATCACAGACACATTGCATAAGAGTAATAAACTTGTTTATTACTACCAAAAAGGATAAAATCACGGTTGCCCTAAGCAGTTCTTACCAATACGAACTGGGAGCCAGTGCTAAGGGTTCCTTATACCTCAAGGTTTCTTTGTGTCTCTTGGGATCTCCGAGGTACAAGACTAGTGTATCACATTATATAGCTATGATAATTACTATGGTTACTGTAAGATAGAAACATTTCTAGTTACAGAGATGAGCCCTATTGGCTAAATTTGAGGTGGCTCCACGGTCCTAGATAACATTATGCAATTTTGTAGTAGTCATCAGTTTGTGAACAAAAGAGTTCTTATACAGAGTCTTACATAACTCAGTGTAGTAGAACAAATCACCAAAAGGTGGCAATGCCAACTTACATATCATAATTATTCCAAGGACACAGGTGTCTTGGCATCTTACAAGTAAGAAATACACAGAAAATACATAGAAGAATATATGTATCAGGAAGCAAAGTGTATTACAACAATATGCGTACATATCCTGACATCTACTCTTGTACAGTAGATGCCCTTAGCCCTATATGTTAGTATAAAATATGCTTAAGCACTAGCTGTCTACGGTGTACCTCTGAGGGTACCAATTAGGCTGCAGGGAACTCATGTAACAGCTCACATGGTGCCCCCTCACAAGAGTGGATCCAAGGACCAACCAGGCAACTACAGACCAGTGAGCTTGTCTTCCATAGTGGGGAAGTTGATGGAGACCATTCTGAAGGAGGCATTGATAACCTTTCTTGAAAGAAATGGTCTACAGGATGAGAGACAGCATGGGTTTGTCATGGGAAGATCTTGCCAAACTAACCTGATTGACTTCTTCAACTGGGTCAGTAGGACGGTTGACTAAGGCCATGCTGTGGATTTCCTGAATTTGGACTTCAGCAAAGCTTTTGACTTGGTGCCACACAGAAGGTTCCTGAGCAAGCTGAGGGACATGGGGGAGGGGGAAAAACTGGTGGGGTAGGTGTAAAGTTGGCTGCAGGACAAACAACAGAGGGTAGTTGTAAGGGGGGAGACATCCAAGCCAGGGCCAGTAATGAGTGGGATACTGCAGGGCTCGGTGCTGGGCCCTGTTTTGTTCAATGTTTTTATTGGTGACATTGCAGAGGGGGTTAAGAGTTAAGATCAGCCTGTGCTCGGATGACTCTAAGATTTGTGCAAAAGTGGACAATGAGGAAGGGATGCAGGCACCCAGAAAGAATCTATATAAACTGGAACACTGGTCTAGGGAGTGGCAGTTGGTGTTTAATGCTAAGAAGTGCAAGGTCATGCATCTCAGAGCCTGAAATCCCAGGAACAGCTACTGGCTTGGGGGAGTGCTGGTAGTAGCTTCAGAGGAGGAAAGGGACCTGGAGGCAATAGTTACAGGGGACATGAAGGTATCAGCACAGTGTAGGAGGGTGGCAGCAAGGGCAAATAGGATGCTGGAGTGCATTGCCAGGGGATCACCTCTAGAAAGGGGGAGGTCATCCTGCCATTGTATAGCTCGCTGTTGAGGCCACACTTGGAGTACTGTGTACAGTACTGGTGCCCTTAACTCAAAATGGATGAAAGATTACTGGAGGGGGTGCAGTGTAGGGCTACAGAAATGATCATGGGACTGGGGAGTTTCTGAATGAGGAAAGGCTGAAGGAGCTCAACATGTACTTGCTGGGAACAAGAAGGGAAAGATGGGACATGATAGAGACCTTTAAGTACTTGACAGGCATAAACAAAGTCAGGGAGGGAGGAGTGTTCCGCTTAAAGGGGGGAAGGGTCACTAGAGGGCACAGTCTGAAGTTGGAAGGGGGAAGGTTTGGGAGGGAGATGAGGAGGCACTACTTCACAGAGAGAGTGGTGGCAGGTTGGAAAGCAGTGCCAGAGGAGTTAATCACTTAAAGGACAGTGGATAGCTTTAAACGGGGTTTGGATTGAGTTAAGGGCAGGGTTAGTACAGACAAGAACACAAAGCGGGGAAGGACCGGGAAAGATGAGGAAGGGAAGGATTTGGGTGGGGGTGGGGCAGCTGTAGTGATATGAAACTAAGAGCTTCCAATCGAGCAGACTTGATAGACCTGTGGGCCTTTTTCTACTGGCAGTTTTGTATGTTTGTATGTTTGTAAATCTTTCAGTGTGATGATATAGTTTTTCCAGTCTTGAAAGATCGGTACCATTAGCAGTGCACTAGGTTAGGGAACAGTACAGGTGTGGGGTGTTCTTTACAATTGTCTTCCTTATGTTGTGGCAAAGATTGTGGCTGTGCCTCTTCAGGGCTCCAGATCTCTGAGACACTGTTTAACAGACTGCTTGTATATTCATGTCATATTTTAAATGTTGGTCCACTCATACCCGGATGCACTTGACTTTTCTACTTTGGCAAATGGAGAGCTCTCAATTGTTTGAAACTGGAACTCAGTTGTACTGCAACTCTTGAGCTTGTTGAGCTTCTAGCATACCATTGGGTTTGTTCTTTTACAATGACTTCTTGCTATTAGCCACTTTTGAAGACTGATGAAATCAGCCTACAACAGTATCATGGCTTCGTGGGGCAATGATCATTTACCAACATTATGGTGGCATTGGCATACAGTCCCATGCAAGAGTATTTTCCTATTGTTAGAGCTGATTCACAAAAGTTACAAAAAGCAGGAGGCTTAAAACTGACCTCATGTGGAACCCCTTTTTCAACCTCCATAATGGCTGAGTTGATTTTATTGACACTGAACAAATGTTTTATTTAGGCAAACCACCTAAAAACTTCAGGTCCAACCCCTACATCCTGAAATTTCTGCAGTATCAGGAGAGGATCTACTGAAAGTAATGCTTTAGTTAACACAGGTCTATGTACAGTGCCACCATGCAATGCTTTCCTCCAGGGCCCTAGTGACACTACCCCTGAAATCCAGCAATGATGTAGTAGTTGAATGGCTAGATCTGAAGCTAAACTGATGAGGATCTAGCTTATTTAAGGTTGATAGGTAACAGACCCACTCTCCAGCTTAAACAGCTCACATGATGGTTAAGCAGGAATGGCCTGCTTCCAAAACTGCAGGCAGAGAACACACACACTGCTCTCTCAAAGAAGCATCCCTAAGCAAAGTGCCCAACACTCCCTCACAGTGTAAGGAAAAAATGAGTATACTCCTTTACACTGCCTCCCATGGCTGAACATGCTCTGTAGCCCTCAGCAAGATGACAGTCTGATGCAGTTTATCACTCAGACACCGGCTCTCAGTTTTGTTCCATGGAAGAGATTGCAGCCATGGCCCAAAAGTTGTGGATGTAACCAAAACCCCACTCAGGGAAAGCAATAGTGAGAAACACCTGGACTCTGTACCCTGAACAAGGGACCATACTATCAATTCAATAACTTAGAAAACCACTGATGTGGTAAAATATCCAGAAAAGAGAATTTAGTGAATCACTAACAACATGCACTCAGCTGACCAACAACTGAATGAGGATGATTGGATCAAATTCGGCACCACACATCCACTTGGAAACAGACTCAAGTCCTAAACTAAAAACAATAAGACTTTCTGCCCTATGCTTGCTAACTGCAGCTCCCTAGCTAAACTTAATATCATGTCTAACTGTAAACTAAACTAAGAAGAGACAAATTGTTGCCAAAAATGCTACTGAGATAACAAAAAGCTGCCACAACTCAGGAGCTATCAGATGGCCCGCTCAGTGTCTACTACAATTCTTTTACCTCTGATCAAGGCTTTATACTGTATGTCATCTACAAAATCTGCATCTACTGGATTTCAAAACCTTGCCTCCCCAAAGACTTTAGGATGTTCCTTTAAGTCTAGCATGTGATTTCAACTAACTTGGGACCATTCTGTGGCATCCTTGATACCCATATCCCTCTCTCCTTCCTATCACAAAAGTAGTCAGAAGTCTGGACCAGGACTTCTACAGCTATGGTAATTTCAGACATAATCCTCAGCCATTCCTAACTAGATAAGATGTGCCCCTCCAGATAGGAGAATGAGTGTTTGGAAAACCTTCCCTTGAGTTTGTGCTGCATGACAGGATCCACTTTCTTGGTGTCCTCACCGAAAATACTTTGTCTTTGTTGGTAGTTGCAAAGACTGGCACCAGATACAAAAATCTGCAGCTTCTCAGAAAACCAAGTCCTCCTGGCCATTCAAGGTCACGCTGCATCATTCAATTAAGATGTAAACACACCATCCAAGTACACACTTTATTCTGCTTGCAGATTGGGCAAAACACTTTGTGAATTGGCAGGCCAAGATGATAACTGTTACAGATATGCAAGTGACCCCTTTGAGGGGGATTCCCCATTTTAGGTCATACTCTACTCAGTGCTGTTTCTCTCACTCTACAGTAACTAGAGATCAGACCCATTGGGCACCAGTGCCACATCCCAGCTCCAGGACCTATAGTGCCCTTGGGCTTGACAGTTCCACCCCAGCAGTCACAGGTGGGTCCATAGGCTCTCTCCACTGCTTGAGCTAGAAGCTTTCCCAACTCTTCTTGCTTTACTCCCCACATTTTTTTCCAGTTGGAGTGCAAATACTCACAGACCATAAAGTATGGGTACCAGACCCACAGTTAGGGAAGAAAAGGGCCCAAGCCATAACAGTATGGGATGGGTTACATATGGTCTGTCTGTGTGTGTATGTATGTCTGTCTTTCTATGTCTGTCTAAACTTTTATCAGTATCAGAGGATAAGGAGATCACAGATCAGTCAGTGCAGTGATGGTCATCCAGCAGAGTAGAAAAGTCCAGTGACCTGATAAACCAGAGCAGGAAGACTGGGCTGAAGGAGACATTACGACGATGAACCATACACACACAGTAGATACTGTAATGGCCACTTAGATCATCAGGGAGGATATCTGATTCTGCAGTCCAGTTGGATGAAGGGAGTGAAAAGGAAAGAACTCAGGGAGTGGAAAGGGTGGTGGACAGCCGAACAGCTTTCCAGCAGAGTTGGTGGGTATCTAAACTTTAACAGGTTTTAAACATGCATGGAATAGACACAGTGGGACCTTAGAAATATGGGTGGGAGTGGGTAAGGCTGAAGACCAATTAGAGTCCACAGTAGCACAGTAGGTAGGGGCTTTAAGGCAGACTAGGTTGGCCAAGAGATCCTTTCCTGCTGATAGCTTCTATGTTTCTTTGTAACAGCAAGGTTTTTTATGGACTTCTTTTTCACATATTTTTGAGACTAGTGATAGTACTGCAATGGGATACTATTTTTAAACTTCATTTAGGTTCCCTCTCTTAAAAACAGGTTTAGATTCACCCAGTTCTCAGCTGTCTGGGAATTGGCCAGTTCACAGTCTCCGATTTTTACATTTTTGTTATGAGGTATGCAGTTATGTCAGAGGTGTCTTTTAGTAGTATGTCCTCAAGCACATCGATTCCCCTGGCTTCTTTAGTGGAATAGGGTTTAGACCTCTCCTCTCATCCCTAATTTTCAGGATCTTGAGTAAGCATTAAGCCATGAGACCAGAGGCTTTTACTAGGGAATAAATGCATGGTTGGTGGTGCAGAAGGCCAAAGACCAAGTGCTCCAACCACCTGACCATGCATCGATTTCCTAGTAGAAGACTCATTTCGAGTGGCTTAATGTGCTTGTAACATGGCAAGAGTGGAAAAATAAATTATGTAGAAAACATAATGACCATTTCATATATCTATAGTTGTTTCATACGACATGATAACAAATAAATGTTTTTTCAGAAACTATATTTATTAACATGATGGTTTGTATTTCTATAACACTATAACAATGTTCAGGCACAACATAATAGGGGCTCTCACTCAGATAGGAGGTGCATAAAACAAGGTCTAGTCTCTGTAGTCAGTGAAAAAGGTTTTTGCACTCACCACCACCAGAAAGCAAGACTTACAAACTGCTGCTCAGTTAATCAAAGTGTTTTGGCAGCACATCCCAGAGGAAGCCCACAGTGAGGTGGGTGAAAGGTAAGAACTATCCACTAGATTACCTTCTCTATGAGAAAAAAACTCAGCAAGTCTCTCTTGCAACCAACGGCAGCTGTATCCCATTTGCCCATCATCAAAAGTCTGTCTAAGAACTATCCCCTCACGACCAGTCCCACTGTCTCTCAGTAAAAAGTGAAACCTCTCGAACACTCACCTCAGACTCCGCATCCGATAAACAGTTCCTCACATGTTCTTACACCTAAGGAAAAAAAAATAAAATGTTAAGTAGATTCCAAATAGAAAATACTGCTACTAGACAAGATTTCATAGACGACCAGCAAAACAGAAACACTGCTCGAAAGACTGACAGTGACCTGAGGCTGTTTAAAACATTTCTCTCCTAGGTAGGACAAAGTACAGATTTTATAACATTTGAAGTAGAACAGCTAGACACTCAAATCGCAAACTTCATATATGTCCTCCGACGACAAGACAGTTCCGACTACGAGCCTGGGACAGTCAGAGGCATAATTGCTAGCATTGTCAGACACCTTATAGCCAATAAATACCCCTACTCCATATTCAAAGGGCTAGACACAATATTTACTGAAACTAAAAGAACTCTTGCAGCAAAGCAAAAACAACTAAAAAAAGCAGGAAAGGTTAACAGACCCAATAAAGCACAACCACTAACAGACTAGAACATTAAGCTGCTATACAAATCACAAACCCTATGTATGTCTACTCCAGCAGGGCTCCTTAATTTCTTATTTTTCAACTTTGGAGTTCAGTTTGCTTTACGAACCAAAGAACAGTAAGACCTCCAGTGGGGCAACATCACAAAAGGACAAGATAGCAATGGCAATACATATTTAGAATATTCAGAGAGACAAACAAAAACTAGAACTGGAGAAAATTTACGTGATGTCCACCCTATCAAACCTCGGATATACAAAAACACAAGCATCCCAGACAAAGACACCCTAACAGCATTTGAGCTCTACAAAGTACAGAGACCCCCTGAAATGTAAACTCCTGAATCACCATTCTACATTGCCCCAAACACCAACTGCAAAGACGATTCACTGTGGTTTTGAAACACAAACATAGGCATGAACAAAATGTGTAAAATCATGCAGCAAATGAAGTTAGACTCTGGCCTACCAGAATACAAAAGAATAACTAATCACAGCACCAGAAAGACAACCATCCAAAAGCTGATCGATCACAACATCCCACCAACCGATGTACAGCAAATCTCAGGGCACAAAAACCTACAGTCAATAAACAACTGCTCCGTGCTTTCGGAGATCAAGCAGTACCAAATCAGCAAACTGCTTACCGACACAACTGCCTGTGAGCTGCTATCCACCTCATAATCAAAGCCCTTCCAGACTGAATCCAACATTATACTTCCGGAGTCAACCTCAAGCAACATGCTGACCACAAACTTTGGGACTGGCTGCATTTTCAACAATTCGGTGAAGGTCAGCGTTTTCAATGCTGCGCCGCCACCACTGACAAGAAGAAGAATACAGGTCCTCGATGACCCCAATAGCTCTGACTAAGGTAAACTGCATCATCACAATGCTCGAATACCTATAGAACTGTAAAAAACATCTACTGAAAAGTAAAAATCATTGAATCTTTTTCACACACTTCCTAAACACATCTTCTCTCTCATCCTCTCTCCCCTCCCCTTCCCTCTGCAGGTCACATGACACAGTTGCTCCAGTAACCAGATTCTCCTAGCAACACTTGCTGCCTACCTACGGACTTTGTTTAAATTGTTTTTCTTTTCGTTGGTTAAATCAATACTTCACATACTATCACACTGTCATACTTCTTGTTTACTGTTTATTTTTGCTGCAAAATAAAAAAGTAAAACCACATCGAAAAGGTAAGCCTCTGCATTCTACCTCGTAAATGTAAGCCTGATGTACACGTTTTATATAATTGCTGTGGCAAAAAACAATACCCAGCAATTATATAAAATAAAAAATGGGTTGGGGTGTGTGTCAAACTTGATTTTACACACACCCTCATTGTGGGATGCTTTTCACAAACCCCTCTGGCTTCAGTCTCGGGGTTTATGTAGCATCCCACAACTCGGGTGTGTGTAAAATCTTGTTACACACCCCTACCCATACTTTATTCTCTATGTTTCAAAGCAAAATAAAGGAGTTCTAGGATTCCTGTTGCCTGGGATCTTTGATGGAGAGATGTCCCCTAGCACTGTACTAAGTTTGATTGCTAATGTTGCTAGAGGTATTGTGGTAAAGAATGTGTTCTGGACATTTGCCATAGTTTTCTATCAGTTACAATACTGCAAACTATTTTTAATATTTCACCACACGGGATTAGATTGGTATCTATGGTGATCTCATGGTTTGCCCAGAAGTCCTTTGGGAATTTGACATTTTCAAATTTATAGGATATGCTTCTAAAAGTTAACCATTAACTTAGAGCTGTGCATAATGTGGAATTCCATCAGTGTAAATCATGCAGAATGACATTTCCACTTCCAAAATGCTTTGTTGCGAACCAGCTTACTGATCTCTTGGACAAATATAGCATATTGTGTACTCAGCAACATGGGTTCCAGCAAGGTCACAGCACATCAACTGCCCTCCTGGAATTTACTGGAGTCCTTCAGAACTCATTGGACAAAGGCCGCCTAACAGGAGCAGCTTTTATTGACTTGTCCAAGGCATTTTATACCATTCACCATGGCCTGTTAATGAAACAGCTGCTACATGCTGGTCTCTCCCATGACTCTATTGCCTGGTTCAAAAGTTACCTAGAAAATCACTCTCAAGGAGTGAAAATCGCTGGTGTACTCTCCAACTCTAAACCTGTCCACTCTGGTGTCCTCCAAGGATCTATCCTGGGCCCTTTACTTTTTAGCCTTTTTCTGAACTCCCTCCCACTATCCTGCCCCAAACCAATCATCCTCTATGCTAATGACGCTGTGCTTCTCACCTTCCACAAAGATCCACAAACTCTATAACACAACTTACAGCTAGGATTCACCGCAGTTGAGAATTGGTTCGCTGACCATAAACTGGTCCTAAACCACAAAAAGACCAAGTCGATGCTTTTTTGCAGCTTCCAAAATAAGCACAGGCTACACCCCCTGGTTATTACTACAAGCCTTGGGATTACCATTGAACAGGTGGCATCCTTTAAATACCTTGGAATCTCACTTGACCCTAACCTATCTTATGGGGCACATATTGATAACGTTGTCAGAGCTGCCAACTCACGCATGGGACTCCTCTATCGGAATAGACAGCATCTCACCCCTGATGCCCTGAAGGCTGCTGTACTTAGCTCAGTTGTATCCATCATTGACTACGGCCTCATTATATATGGCTCTGCACCTGCTACTGCTCTCAAACATATTGTGACCTCCTTAAACAAGGTTTGTTTGCTCATTACTGGAGCCTACCGACTCATGCATACTTGTGACCTATATGCCCAAATGGGGTGGCTACAAGTTGCTAACTGCATTAAGCATCAGACCTGCCTGATGGCGAAAACAATTACTTTAGGCCTTGCTCCCCCTGGTATCCAAGCTCTCCTGCACCCTAGTCTAAATCCACACAACACCAGAGGGGCTGAACATCAGCTATTTCAGGTTACCCATTGTCACACCACACAGGGCCAATGATCCTTTGCTCACTGTGCTCCCAGCTGGATGAACGATCTCAGTTCTGACATCTCCTACACCTCCACCCTGGGTATGTTCAAAACCAGACTACACCTCCATCTCGCTGCCTGTAACTCCTGTGACTGCCACCCCTAACTGTTTCCCCCTTTCCCCAATCTATAACCTTGCTTCCGGCCTGCTCTCCCCACTGTGCACTTATCTTCCCTCTTCCTTGCCCCTACCCCTCCTGCTAACACCTCTCCCTGTAGTCCTTTGACAATGCCTTTGTGCTGCACTAGTCTCTTCCTTGTGTGTGTGTCCAATATATTCTCTCATCTATCCTCCTTTTCCCTAGCTGCCCTTACTGGGCTACCCCATGCTAGTCCTCCTGGCTGTGACATCTTTGTGACTACTGATTTGCATTCTTGATTGCTGCAAATTGTTATAGCATTGTTTATTTTTCATGTATGTACTATCACTGACATGGAGCCTTTGTAAAAAGAGCCTCAGCTCAAAGGTATTTGTAATCCTAGATTTGAAATAAATAAATGAACATTCTGCAGATTATATAATGGACAAAATATTATTCAGAGGTTTGTGAGACCTGTCTCCAGACCATTACGATCCTCCTCTCTCCCCTTACTAAGTCTCCCTAAAACACAACTATCCATAGGCAAAAAAATCCTTCTCCATCCATACTGTACAAAAATGGAACAGCCTGCCCCATGACTTACTTTCCTGTACGACCATAACACAATTTAATAAACTACTCAAAGATACTCTCTTCTCCTCTCAGCAGTGTGCCTGCTATTAACCCTTAGCTCCCTCTGTTTCTCTTCCCTTCTTCTCCTGCTCCACTCCTCCCCTACCCCCTCTCCCTTTCCTTACCCAACTACATACCCCCCAGGGAGTATCCAATACCATCAGTCTAACGTGTTGGCACTGCACATTGTTTGAGTGCTCCACCTTCCCCTTCATTGTTTCTACTACCTCTGGCTCAGAATATACTATATAATTATTTATCAATTATCAATCTCTATGGTTCTTTTGTAACTCACATGTTTGTACTCTATTTACTGGAATTGTACTTCCCTGGTTGCCCCTGAAAAAGGGACATGTTGCTTCAGTTGTGCACACCCGGTCATCAAAATTCAAATAAATAATAAAAATAAATGAAACCATGGTTTATGTAAATGAAGGAATATTATTCGATTAGTAATCCATAGTTCTAATGAATTCCATAGACTTAGGTAGAATATTTGAAATTCTGCAGAATTCTGGTGGCAGCTGAATTTGAAAATTTCTCTTAGCTCTACTTTAATTGTGTAAATGAGGTTTCACACTCTTTTCTTCACTGCTCAGATGTGGTCCTGGTTTCCTCAGACCTAGATTTCTGTTCTTTTAGCCAAACCGTATCACTAACCCTGATCAGTCTTTCATTGAACCATGCAAACCTCATTTCCTTCTGCTTTATAATTTCAGTTAGGGGATGTCTGTTATACACCTTTAAGAATTCCTCCAGAAAGAAGTCATCTGTAACTTTTAGACTGTGGATTGATCTAGCTGGTTCCAATTTACCCTGTTTGAGTCCTGAAATACTAGTGTGTTGATCTTTTACTTTTAGCTGCAGTTGTGTGTGTGTGGGGTGGTGAAGGGTATCTCTGAGGATTTGGTTTGGCATGATATTATATAATAGTGACAAAAGGTGGATGTCTTACCTTCCACACAGAGGAAGGAAAACAGGTGGACATAAAAATCAAACCAATTAGTGTTTTAGGATTGGCTTGGTCAGAATTTGTGGTTGGAGATTTAATTACATGCACTTAAACATTACATCTAACTCCCATCACTCTTAGTTGGCATTGATGTCACCCACTAAAATAGATTCACACAAATAAACAGAGGCATAGCAGAACTTCATGGATTTCATGTTTCTGCTTCACACCTCAGGATGAAATATCAACTGCTGCTAGTCTGTGAAAGAAGAGAGGGCATGCATTGCTGCTGTGGTTTATAATCTACTTACATAGTTGGACACAATTGTCCAGGGGCACCTAAACCAGTCATTGTCATCTCCGCAGTCCCTTAGTAGGACAAAGAGTGGTGGCCAGCATGCCCCAGCAAATATAAGGAGGCCTTGCAGATGTTTGTCAGAGAGCTTATTTCAGAAGACCTCATGCCCAAGATCTCCTCCAGTAACATAACATATGGCAAGAGGATATTGAGAGAGACATGCTTATGAGCATCTCTATGAGCACAGTGAAAATATAGAGACATATATATTTATGTTAAAAGTTGGTGACCAGGAAAGGCACATTAAGCCGAGCCTCATTTCCAGGTGCGACCCAGAAAATGATAACATTACAAAGCATACAAAAATGCAAAATACAATAAACAAAACAACTCCATGGGTACAAGGTGTGATGTCAGTTAAACTCACAATTTCAATTATATACAGAATGTGCAGTAACGTTTAAAGTGTGCAGAGCAGGATGGATACAAAGAAGAGGCCAAGGGGAGAGCATCATATGCCCTGATTCAGGGAAGCATAGGTATATAAACATATCCAAGATAGCAGATGTTATTTTCAGGCTGAATATGAAGGATATAAAAAGAACAGTACTCAACTAAAAAGAAACACGACAACCAGTGCGCATTGCTCACTGAAAGCAGACCAACAGCTCCTTCAGGTCACAACAGTATACCTGAAAAGGTTTAAAAGCAAGGGACCAGGAGCAAGCTGAGGTACACAGTAGCTGCATCCATTTTTCAACCTGGAGCTATGGAAAGTATAGTTTGATTCCAATCAAATATAGTTTGATTTAAACACCATCACCAAACTCATACTGTACTGTATTCTAGTTTAGTATACAAAGAAAGTAAATAATTATCAGATTCAGTTTACATATATTATATTGGTTCAGACACATTTTAGCAAATACAGAACTAAGGGAAATGTAGTTTGTAAGACATAAACCTCTTAATGCATACTGTGCTGGGTTTAACATATTGAACTAAGTGTACCTGGGAGGGGAAGTGTGGTTTCTATGGCTACCCCCACTCCCCCCTCAAAAAGCCATTCAAGCATACAGCATGTTTGTTTCACAGTATACACATATAGTAATTAAAGGGAGTGTAATTTTCTCAACACATACTGTAGATGCAGGCATGTAAAAAAAGTCACATGCACATGCTACTGTATCTCAGGATTAATGCTTCTTATAGGAGATTTCTACTGGACTGCCCTTGAATCAAGAATGTCAAACACCAGTTCATTGGCACCCATCTGGTACATGTCACCTAGTGCAACATAGAAACATAGAATCTGATGGTAGAGAAGGACCGCTTGGCACAACCAATCTGCCCTTCTTACCATACCTACTGAGTCAACAGAGACCCTATTCAATCTCTGTCTCCTTCACCTCCTCTTCATTACCACCACAATCCTCTTATGTCTATCTCATACATTCTTGACCCCACCAGTGTTTTCACCCCGCCACCTGTGCTGGAAGACTGTTCCAGGCATCCACCACTCTTTATGTGAAGAAGTACTTCCTTTTAACTCTCCTGAATCTACCCCTCCAGCTTCAATGCATGTCACCTTGTTCTTTAGCATCTTTGTTTCTGAAAAATATTAACTTCTAGTACCATATTTATTCCCATGAGGTATTTAAAGGTCTCTCTCATATCTCCCCTCTCCCTCCTGTCTTCCAGGGTGTACATATTGAGGTCCTTTAGTCTCTCCTTGTAAGGAGTTTGATGCAGACCCTGCTCAATTTTAGATTTCCTCTTCTGGACAGCCTTCACTCTGTCTATGTCCTTCTGGAGATGTGGTCTCCAGAACTGGACACAGTACTGTAGGTACAGTATGGTCTCACGAGTGACCTATACAGAGGCAGCATGACCTCCTTCTTTCTGCTGTGATACCACGCCCAATGCACCCCAGCATCCCACTAGCTCTCCCAACTACCTTTTCACACTGCCTGACCACCTTTAGGTCATCAGATATATTCATCCACTGGTCTTTTTTCTGTTTGACAGCTGTCACCACCTGCCAGGATGTATCATAAGACTGTATTTGGAACGAAAGGAACATGAGATGTGTCAGAAGCGTACATGTTCACATTATGGTCCAGGTGAGCCTAAATGAAATTAACTTTTTAACAGTTTTGGTAGGTTCAGACTATGTCTTTTCTTCTCACTGCATACTGCTGGTGGCAAACTGACAATGATATATAACCATCATTCTGTCTGCACTGCAAAACTGACCTGTTTAATGAAGAATTCCATTTAACCTTTTAAGATGCTTGTTTTTGATAACCCTGCTGGCATTGTTCCAGAATCTTTCTTCTAGCTGACAGTACACTATTGCCACTCTTTTTTTTCCTGATAGATTTCTTTCAGTCTAATCCCAGTATATAGCGAGATACATGATTTGCAGATACTGCCCTCAAACTGTGGAAACACTCCTGGACAATCACATCAATAATCAAATATGTAGTGGGTGTTACTCATTCACTGCTAGAGCATATATGTGAGCCAAAATGTTCTATCCTTGACCTTATTCAAAATGGCTGCCTCAAGCTGAATGAGTTAAGAAACGAGGAGGTGTGGTAAATTGATATATTCCTTCTCTCACTTGCTATAACTTTAGTAACAACCTTTGTAATAGTATACCAGAGTAAATTTTGTGAAACATACTTTAGTTACTATATCATACCTAAATTGTTTGCTTGTAAAGAAAAAAAAAACTTTTAACACAGCAACACTTTGAATAATATTTTTAATATACCTTGAATTTCAACTATTGACATATTCTGTGTTAGACATAATTGTGTATTTTGTTGTTTTGTCTGATAACAGGTTTACACACAACTTTAATTTGTATGTAATTAATTGATGCTGGCAGTGTAGCCTAGAGGTTAGAGTGATGAGCTGGGAATGAGCCTGGTACATCCAGCAGATCTGTTTTTTTTCCCCCACAGCCTCCGCCTGTATATTGTGTGACTCTGAACAGTTGACTTAACCTCCCCAGTACTCCCAGGTTGCCAATCAATACTGGCACTTGTGCCTAAGGGGCAACCTGATTACCAAAGAATGAATGAATGAATAAAAAAATAACATTTATGAATGCTAAAAATATATATTTTTTCTCCAGCCATTGAGCTGACTGATGTGGATCACATTCTGATATTGGACACTGAACATGCATGCTGTGCACCATGAAATGTGGAATTTTAGAATGGAAATTGTATTTCTGTCTATATGGGAACCTGTACTAGTGAATGACATAAATATTGCCATTTTAGAACAAACAAAGGCCCCGGGGACTGATTTTCAAAGGACTTTGATGGATGCAAGGGAGTTTCATCAAAGGTGTTTGATGAAAGTTGTGATTTGCATCACAACTTGTGTCAAACGCGATTTTATAATGCGGTCTGCATCTGTGCCAGACACTGCTGTGTCAAAGCTCTCTTGCACCAGTGTTGCATCCAACAACCCAAAGCAGCAGAGTGCAAGGGGGCTTGCATTATGGCAGGGCTGCCACATCCCCTTTTCTTGTATTTTCAGAGCACCACCATGGATGCAGTAGAGGCAGCCTGTTAGACCATCCAGGAGGTGATCTAATTGGCATACAACAATGATCTGAGCTGGGACAGGGGCCTGTAGCAGTGCACCAGGGTCAGGACGTGTAGTGGTGGGGTCATGGAGGGGTGGTTGCAACTTGCTCCCAGCATGCAGTACAGAGCAATGCAGTACAGAGCTTAGAATGGCAGATAAAGGGGAGATATTGCTGATGGGTGATCTGAATATGCCAGATGTTAACTGGAGTGCAGTTGCAGCAGCCACTTCTAAGAGTGGGGTTATTCTAGATGCCTTACAGGGAGCATGCCTTAGACAACTAGTATGGGAACCCACTCGAGAGGGAGCAATCTTAGACCTGGTCCTCTCAAACGGAGATGGAGAGAGAATCATAGATGTGGAAGTGGGTAGCTATCTGGGAACTAGCGACCATCGAATGGTATGGTTCACAATAAACACAGCAATACAGTCAAGCCATACAAAGGCAAAAGTACCGGACTTCAGGAGGGCTGACTTTTCCAAAATGGGTGAGTGCCTAAGGAATGCACTAGCAAATGGGCAGGAAGGATGGGTGGAAGAACAATGGGGAATAATAAAAACTGCCATCACAGAGGTAACAAGCCTTTGTGTGAAGCAAATAAACAAAACAAAATGATGTAAGAAACCAGTATGGTTCTCAAAGGAGGTGGCAGTGAAGGTTCAAGAGAAAAAGAAAGCATTCAGAAAGTACAAGGAATCACAGTAGGAGCAGGACAGAGAAATGGATCAGTTAAAGCAAAAGAAAGCTGGGAAGGCAGTCAGAACAGCAAAGGCCTGAACTGAGAAAAAGATAGCCAACTCAGTTAAGAAGGGGGATAAAACCTTTTTTAGGTACATCAGGGAGCGAAGGAAGGGATAGTGAGGCTTAATAAAGGGGAAGGGGTGGGCAGAGGGTGACTGTGAAAAGGCAGAGATACTAAACAAATATTTTTGCTCAGTATTTACAAATGAAGAGGGGGAGGTACCTAAAACAAACAATAGAAACACTCTGGATACAGAAATTGATACCAGCCCATTTACAGAAGAAGGGTTCTGAAAGAACTCTTAAAACTGAAGGTGGACAAAGCAATGGGGCCTGATGGGAGTTCATCCCAGAATTCTAAAAGAACTAAGGGTAGAACTAGTGACACCACTGACTACCCTCTTTAACAAATCATGGGAGGATGGGGTGGTACCTGAGAACTGGAGGAGGTAGATGTGATTCCCCTTCACAAAAGTGGGAGCAGGGAAGAAGAGGGAAACTACAGACCAGTTAGTTTAACCTCAGTGATAGGGAAAATGATGAAATCATTTCTGAAGGAAAAGAACTTGTCAGTACCTAGAGGCCAGAGGGGCACAGGACCCAAGGCAGCATGGATTCACAACAGGAAGGTCATGCCAGATGAATCTAATAGATTTCTTTGACTGGATGACCAAAGTAGTAGATCAGGGAGGGGCTGTGGACATGGCCTACCTAGACTTTAGCAAGGCATTTGATTCAGTCCCACACAAAAGATTAATATACAAGTTAGCCAGCCTGGGAGTGGGTCCCAAGATGATAGCCTGGGTAAAGAATTGGCTGGAGAATAGGACACAGAGGGTAATAGTAAATGGAGTCCACTCTGAAGAAAGGGGGGTTACTAGTGGGGTGCCGCAGGGTTCAGTATTAGGACCGGTCCTCTTCAATGTCTTTATAGGCGACATTGCAGAGGGACTGGAAGGAAAAGTATGTCTCTTTGCAGATGACACAAAGATCTGCAACAGAGTTGATGCACAAGGTGGGGTGGAAAGGATGAGAAGGGACTTGGCAAAGTTAGAGGAATGGTCAAATGTATGGCAGCTTAGATTCAGTGCAAGAAGTGCAAGGTAATGCACCTGGAAACAAAAACCAGGGAAGAGTACACAATCACAATGGGGTGAGATACTAACAACAACAAAAATGGAAAGGGACCTGGGGGTAGTCATATCAGATGACTTAAGGTGGGCAAGCAATGTGAGAGGGCAGTAGGAGGGCTGGGGGATACTGGGATGCATAGGGAGAGGCATCACCAGTAGAAAACAGGAAGCTGTTATCCTCTGTACAGACAGCTTGTGAGACCCCATCTGAGTACTGTGTGCAGTTCTGGAGACCCAATCTCCAAGGACATAGACAAGATGGAAGCTGTCCAGAGGAGGGCAACTAAAATGGTGCAGGGTCTGCACGGAAGACATATGAAGAGAGACTAAAGGAGCTTAATATGTATAGCCTCGAGGAAAGGAGGGAGACGGGGACATGATAGAAACATTCAAGTACCTCAAGGAATCAACAAAGTCAAGAGGTAGCATCTTTCAAAAAGAGGTGTGCAAGAACAAGGGGGCACAATTTGAAGATGGGGGGGCAGCTCAGAGGTAATGTAAGGAAGTATTTTTTCACAGAGAGGGTTGTGGATGCATGGAACGGCCTTCTGGAGGAGGCTGTGGAGTCAAAAACAGTGGTTGAATTCAAGCATGCATGGGACAGCCATAAGGCAATTCTAGGGGGTAGGGGTAGAAAGAAGTAGGCTGCTGGTTAACTAGGATCTGCAGCTTATCCATTAGGTAGGGAAATGGCAGACTGGGTGGGCCAAGCGGTCCTTATCTGCTGTCAAATTCTATGTTAGAGCAGAGATGGCACCATATTGGACTGGCATTGTACTCACAGGGCACCCCTGTGCCCAGACAGTAGGATGCTGTAGCTGCATTGTTCCTCCAATGCTATAGTGCCCCCCAACTGTCAAGTAGCCCCAGTCCAAATGTAAACAAGCTCATGGGCCTCCCCTCGCACTCCCACTGTACCTAGACAGAACTGCCACTTCATCACCTGGTGGTCTAATGGACCCCACCCTCCCCATCCTGATAGACAGTGATCAACCACCCCGCTCCCCCATCCCCAACCTGCTTATGCAACTGGTACTTCCCTACTCATGCCACCATGGTGAGCTGCAGAATTTGATCCACAGATCGTAAGCTTACTGTGCACTTCAGTCTGTGTGATTGCATTCTGTGGCAGGCCATGGTGGTGTGAGGATGGAAGTGCCAGTTGCAGAAGCGGGACAGTGACGGTGGGGAGTGGGGTGGTTGACCACTGTCTGTTGGAGTGGGGTGGGTGGGTGCGACTAGATCACCAGGGAATATTACTAGGGTTTTCATGTATGTTCTTCCGGCAATGAGGAATCTTGGGGTGGGGAGATCCTGACTTTGTGGTGATTGGCGGGGTGACAGTACTCTGGCAATGCCTGGTTCTGGGCTTTCTGCTCCTTGGGGCACATCAGCTGCCCCCTACCCACTTGTCTTGGGATGCTTCTCAGCCTGCTTCACAGACTCTCACTTCACCCCCGTCATGACACAGGACCACATGTTGCAACTAGTCCAGAGGTTTTGTCATAGGTGGCAAACCTTCAAAATAACAACACTTATAGCACCAACAGCATCGGACACAATCCCTACTTTGTTACAAGTTGTGTCCAAAGCAGCCATCTTTGAAAATAGTCCAAAACCCTCTCCCAATTCCCAGGCATGGAAGAACATAAATGAAAACCTGGTCATGCTCCTGGTGATCTGGTGGCTCCACCCTCCCCACCCTGACAGACAGACAATGGTCAACCACCCTGCTCTCCCCCCCATCCTGACCGGCACACAACTGGCACTTCCCTCCTCACCACCATGATCAGCCACAGAATGCAATTGCACAGACCATAAGCATATTGAGCACTTTTGTCTGTGCTAGGGCATTTCTGTGGCTAACTAACAGTGTAAGGAGGAGGAAGTGACAGTTACAACAGGTCAGAAGATGAGAGTGGGGTGGTTAACACTGTCTGTCTGGGTGGGGGCCCACTAGATCACCAGGCGTTGAAGTGGCAGTTCTATGTGGGCACGGTGGGAGTATGGGGGGGGCACCTCAACCTTGTTGACACAAGGATTCCCCCCGGAGGCACACCACCGAAATTGATCTGTCCCTGCTCATGTGTGAGCCTTGGGCATAAATGAAGTCTCTCTGTCAGTGCGCTCCGAGACTCTCAGAACCCCTCCCTCAGCCACTGATTTCAGTTTCTCCAACCTCATGATTGCAGACCTTAGACCGAAACCCTCCTGGGAACACCTGCTCCTCCACAAAGGCTGCACTTATCGAGCTCTGTCCTCCCTCAGAATTAAATAGAGGAGATGCAAGAATGCTCCAGACCTCCTTAGCACACACTTTTGTACCTAGCATCACTCCTGATAATACTTTCTGGGGATATTGAACTGAATCCAGGCCTGCCCAGCATTGGGCTCCCGAAAGGATCTCTCAGCAAAACTAAGGGATTTCTCATATCGCATATGAACATCAGAAGTCTCTTAAATCACCTGCCTGAAGTAGAAGCATGGCTCAGTGTACACAATCTCGACATACTGTGCCTGTCAGAGACCTGGCTGAAACCTGGAACCCCTGATACCTTGTGCACCATGCCTGGCTACTCACTTATTCGGAGGGACAGACCGGGGTCAAAGAGGGGTGGAGGAGTTGCCCTCTACCACAAATCTTACCTGGACATTAGTATCATCAATGACTCAAACCCCCAAACCATGAGCGAATCAATGCACACGCTCCTGTCTCTTGGCTCTAAAAAACTTCACATAATCTGTATTTATAACCCTCCCTCTGGGGGAGTAAACAGGCTCCAGGAAGCACTCCAGCTCACCCTAAAACACATCAACAAAATGAAGCTATCATCCTTGGTGATGTCAACCTGAACTAGCTGGGTCCTTCTCACAATTCCTGGCTTCACTAGTGCAAGGCCTAAATGTTCATCAACAAATCACGGAAAACACTAGACTGTCTGGGCCACAGTCTGGTACGCTTATTGACTGGATCCTGACAAACAGACCTGAACATATGACTTGCTCTGGGATCTTGGCAGATACCATCACTGATCACTCCTATCTACTGCCAGTGGCGCGCAGGGAAGCCACCCCCCACCTCGGCAGGTCACCTTTACGAATTTTGCAAACATGGACACAGACTCCTTCCTCCGGGACATCTCAAGCATTGACTGGTCGGATATATACCGTGCGGGGAATGTAGAGGCTGCCCTGAACACATTTCTACAGCATTTTCTCCCTGTACAAAACAAGCATGCTCCAAAAACCACGCGTAGAGTCAGGGGAAAACAAACTAGATGGCTACATAAAGATCTTCTAAAACAACTAAGATACAGGGACAAGCTCTGGAAAACCTACAAAAGCTCTCAATTGACTAGGGACTACGCAAACTACAGGCAAGAAAGAAATTCTTGCAGGAAGAACATAAGGCTGGCAAAAAGTGCGTACTATCAGAACCTGCTAAAGAACTCAGCCCATGACCCCCGTAAATTTTGGGGCCACATAAAAACATTCCTGGGGACACCTCAATCAGTTACACCATCTGACATGGAAATAGGTGGCTCCCATTGCAATAACCCCATCACCATAGCAAACGCTTTCAATAGCATGTTCTCTGACCTCTCCCCCATACCAGCGCTCTGCCACCAGCTGCCTCCACTGCTGACACTGTGCCTCTTACTGACTCTGCCACCTTCGCAAGTGACTCAAAACCTATATCACACCACCTCTATTTCAAAGCTATTACCAGCTCTCAGGTTCTGAACCATCTAAAAATTATCGGAATACACCAGTCCTGGCTCTGACCAACTAGAACCTCACCTTTTAAAACTAGCTCGCACTTTATCTCTAAACCACTAGCAAAATTTTCACCTTGTCCCTCACCAGCTTCAGTCCCAGAACTATGGAAAATGGCCAGGATCTCCCTATCTTCAAAAAGGGAACAAAAGATATCTCTAATTACAAGCCTATTGCAATACTATCCCACTCAGCAAAATCCTTGAAAAACTGGTTGCCATACAGATCCAGGAATTCCTCGAAACTACCAAGCAGCTCAATGATGCACAACATGAGTTCAGAAAAAACCACAGTACTGCGGGGCTCTAGCCAAAATCACCACCGACATCCTCACTGGTATGGATCAAGGAAAGCTCACAGGGCTGTCTTTATAGACCTAACAAGGCATTTGACCTAGTTGACCACCCCTGCTCCTATCCTCCCTAAGGAAAATAGGCTGCTCCTCCCTGTACTTGAATGGTTCAGGAGCTACCTGACCAACAGGTCCCAGGCTGTTAAATTCAACTCAGCCATCTCCTCCACTGTGGTAACGAATATTGGAGTGCCCAAGGCTCCATTCTGGGTCCTCTTCTATTCACTCTATTCATCAATAACCTCCCAGACAAAATACCTGCCTGTTCCTTGCTCTCTCTCATGAGCGACTTGAGTTATCTATGCCAGCTCACCCAATGTAGAGCAAATTAACACCTCGCTTAATAGAGCCTACTCCAGTGTCCAGAATTGATTAAACTCCCACCGCCTCATTCTGAATTCCTCCAAAACCAATGCCATGCTACTCGGCACCACTCAAAGATCCGAAGTGTCCCTCCCTGAGCATCCTTGATTTAAATGGAAATCCTCTGCAGATAGTTGCCTCCTTTCGTTATTTGGGCATCCTACTAGATCAATCGCTTGACTTAAACCTTCATATCCAAGCCACTTGCAAAAGCGTAAACTGCAAGTTAGGGGCAGCCTACAGAACTAGCTATATCTGCTACCTCCTCCGCTAAACTTGCCATAGCCAGGGGATCCTGCTACCAGCTTACCTGCAATAGCCTATACTTACCTCTGCCCACAACTCTGCGCTGCACAAATGGGATGTTACATACAATAACATATGCCGATATGCCTCACAATCCCCATGACTTCTTCATCACTGCCAGCAATATGAGGACCTTGGGTGGCTCTCCCCCTCGGCCATCAGGAGCTACTTCCTGGCCTGCCTAAATGATTCTATACTGAGACAAAGTCAGCCTGCTGCACTGGCGAAGCTCCTTCTTCCTGCGATTCAAAACTGCACTCTCAGATCTGCTGATAAGGACCTGCTGGAAATTCCTCGCTGCCGCACCAATAAAGGAACGGGCTCCTTCCAACACGCAGCCCCTATGTTATGGAACCAGCTCCTCTGGACCTCAGGCAAGCACCCTCGCATCCCTCTTTCAAGCGTGGGCTGAGACTACACCTGGCCATTTCAGATTCATGCACCTGCTTTGATCCTACCTGATCCCTGAATCTTCCCTGCCCCTACTCCCCCCCCCTACTACTGGTTTCCATACTACCCTCCTTTTGTTCTCTCTCCCCTAAATCCAACCCCTCTCCTCAAACTCACCTATCGTTATCTTAAATTATAATTATGTATAGGTTTTATGAACGTATGCACTTACTTACTACTACCTACATTACTGTTGTATCTTGTATTGTTTCTATTCTCTGCGCTACCTAGGCGCTGCCCAAACTTGCCACAGGTGGATGTTGGTACTGTAAGGCCTCACCTCCTCCCTCCCCTTCACTTGTCCTCCATTACCACAAGATGTCCATGGCCAGTGACTGCCACCGGCCCTTATGCCCAGCCTCGGAACCACGAGCCCGGCTGCACCTACCCGCCTCCTACCGCTAAAAGCCGTATTTCAAGCCGCCTTTACTCCCCACCCACCCCTTCCATTTTCTTCTTCCCTGACAGTGGTACCATGAACCTGGCATCCCTCTAGCCTGCCGCCGGGATGTCTCTGACATCCTCTCTTACTTCCCTGGGCACCCTGCTGCTGCTCTGGCTGGCTGCTGATGGCCGACAGATTACGGCTCCTTCCACCCTTCCTCCCATCTCTTATCCTCTGCGTCTACCTGGGCACTGCCCAAACTAGCCACAGGTGGATGTTGGTAAAATAAGGCCTCACTTCCTCCCTCCCTTCTCTTGTCTACCATTTGCACTTGGGATGTCCAAGGCCAGAGACTGCCACCGGCCCTCATGCCCAGCCTCAGAACCATGACCCCGGCTGCACCTACACGCCTCCTACCGCCAAAGCCGTATTTCATGCTGCCCTTTCCTCCCATCCACCCCTCCCATATTCTTCATCCCTGACTGTGGGGCCATGAATCTGGCATCCCTCTAGCCTACCACCGGGATGTTTCTGGCATCCTCCCTTACTTCCCCTGGGTCCCCCTGCTGCTGCTCAGGCTGGCTGTTGCCGGCCGCCAGGTTACGCCTCCTTCTACCCCTCCTCCTGACTTTTCTCACTGCTGGGTGCTCTATATGTTTCCCATATATGGCCCCCCCCGATATGCACTGGCCGACTACTTCTCCCGCTATTCCTGTTGCCTGCACCCTTTCCTGTCACTCCACATCATCCTGCCTGGCTGAGGAACCACAAACCGGCAGTCTCCAACGCATTCCCGGTAAAGCCGTAAGCAGTCCTTTTGGCCCTATACTCCCTTCCTTACCCCTTACCTGTACCAACACTCCCCTGTAAACACCTCCTTGCTCTTGGCCTGCTGGTGACTGCTTAGTATAGCCTAAATCATGTTAGACTAGCTGGAACTGCCTCTATATGTCTGGAATGTACTTGTATGGTTGTTGCCTCAATTGTATTGTTGCTTCCATGTGTTATGATGTATTGTACTCTCCCGGGTCGTGCCTGAAAATAGTCACCTGCTGGCTAGCGCACCTACCCGGTAAACAAAAACTAAACAAATAAATGTTCTTCCAGCAATGAGGAATCTTGGAGTGGGGAGATCCTGACTTTGTGGTGATTGGCGGGGTGACAGTAGTCTGGCAATGCCTGGTTCTGGGCTTTCTGCTCCTTGGGGCATATCAGCTGCCCCCTGCCCACTTGTCTTGGGATGCTTCCCAGCCTGCTTCACAGACTCTCACTTCACCCCCATCATGACACAGGACCACATGTTGCAACTAGTCCAGAACGTTTGTCGCAAGTGGCAAACCTTCTAAAATAGCAACTTTTGCTTAAGCACCAACAGCATCGGACACAATCCCCTACTTTGTTACAAGTTGTGTCCAAAGCAGCCATCTTTGAAAATAGTCCAGAAATCCCCCTTCCAATTCCCAGTCATGGAAGAACATAAATGAAAACCCTGGTCATACTCCCTGGTGATCTAGCGGCCTCCACCCTCCACACCCTGACAGACAGACAGTGGTCAACCACCCTGCTCTCCCCCCATCCCTGACCAGCTTCTACAACTGGCACTTCCCTCCTCACACCACCATGATCAGCCACAGAATGCAATTGCACAGACCATAAGCATATTGAGCACTTTTGTCGATGCTAGGGCATTCTGTGGCTGGCTGTGGTAGTGTAAGGAGGGAAGTGACAGTTGCAGAAGTGGGTCAGAGATGGGAAAGTGGGGTGGTTAACACTGTCTGTCTGGGTTGGGGCCCACTAGATCACCAGGCGATGAAGTGGCAGTTCTATGTGGGCACGGTGGGAGTATGGGGGGGCACCTCAACCTTGTTGACACAAGGATTAGGATTACTTGACAGTTGCGAGTGGCATTATAGCACAGGGGACACAAGGGCTACAGCACACTACTGTCTTGGCACAGAAGTGCCCTGTGTGTACAATGCCAGTGCATGCTGGTGCCATATCTGCTATGTGCTGCATGCTATGGGTGGGTTACAACCTCCACTCCATGACCCCACCACCACATGTCCTGTCTCTTATGTGTCCCTACAGGCCCTGTCCCACCTCACCTCACTGGCACATGTCAGTTAGACCTAGATAGTCTAACAGGTGGTCCCTGCTGCATCCATGGTGGGGCTCTGAAAATACAAGAAATGGGGATGTGGCTGCCCTGTCATGGTGCAAGCCCCATTATGCCCTGCCTCACTGGGTTGTTGGACACAATCCTGGTGCAAGGGGACAGTTATGCAGCTGTGTCTTATACAGACACAGACCACATTATAAAATTGTGCTTGATGCAAGTTGTGATGCAAATCACAACTTGCATCAATCACCTTTGATGCAACTCCCTTGCATCCATCAAAGCTGTGCTGCAGTGGTGTATTGGGTAGTGCATAAAGCTGCAGTTTGAAACATCCTGGGTTTGAATCTAATGACTTACACTTTGAGGGAAGCCCTAAGGTCCCTTAAGATGTGGAAAGCACCAGGGCCAGATAAATTACATCCCAGAGTGCTGAAGGAACTGGTGGATGTCCTGGTGAAACCCCTGGTGGAGCTTTTCAGTATCTCTCTGAGGACAGGGTGGGTGCCCCAGGACTGGAAGGTGGTGCATATAGTACCTATCCACAAAGGGGGATCAAGGGATGTGGCAGGGAACTAGAGGCCCTTCAGCCTGACAACGGTGGTGGGCAAGATGTTGGAGGGCATTGTCAAGGAGAGGCTAGTGAGGGACCTGGAAAAGTTGGGGTGCCTGGACAATAGACAACATGGATTCATCCCAGGGAAATCATGTCAGATAAACCTTGTGGAGTTCTATGACTGGGTGATGAGAGCCTTGGACCTGGGTAGACTGGTGGACGTCCTCTATTTTGACTTCAGCAAGGCGTTTGACTCTGTTCCTCGCAGAGGTCTGTTGAATAAGCTGTGAGAAATGGGGGTGGGGAACCAGATGATCAGATGGATGGGCAATTGGCTCCAGGATCGGACCCAGAGGGTCATGGTTGGCAGGATAGTCTCATTCCCGAAGGAGGGTCATCAGTGGGGTCCTCAGGGATCAGTCCTTGGGCCCCTTCTGTTCAATGCCTATGTCTTTGATGTAAGGAAGGGTAGCAGGAGTGAGATGAGTCTCTTTACGGGTGACTCAAAACTGGGGGCCGTGGTGGATGGGGAGGAGGGGAGGGTGGCCGTACAGGGGGACATGGAGGCTCTGGAAAGGTGGTCTAGACAGTGGAAGCTGAGGTTTAATGCAGGAAAATGCAAGGAACTGCATCTGGGAGCCAGAAATCTGGGCCAAGAGTACACCCTGGGGGGGAATGCTACAAGTCTCAATGGGTGGTGGTGCATGTCAAGATGAACAACTCTGAGACTTGTAGGAGGGCAGTGGCCAAGGCCAACAGGATGTTGGGATGCATCGCTAGGGGGATCACCTCCAGAAGGAGGGAAGTGATACTCCCCTGTACAACTGCTTGGTGAGGCCGCACCTCGAGTACTGCATGCAGTTTTGGAGGCCACACTTAAAGAGGGGCATTGAACTCCTGGAGAGGGTCCAGAGGAGGGCAAGCAAAATTATCTGGGGCTTGGGGGACAGGACCTATGGGGAGAGGCTCAAAGAGCTAAATATGTACACATTGGAAGAGAGAAGGGACCGGGGGGACATGATAGAGGTCTTCAAGTACATGAAGGGGTTAAATAGGGGAGAAGCAGTCAAGGTGCTCCGAAGGAAGGAGGGGGTGGAAACTAGAGGGCATAGGTGGAAGCTGGAGGGGGGGAGATTAAGGAGAGAAAGGATGAGTTGCTACTTCACTGAGAGGGTGGTAGAGCCATGGAATGCACTGCCCAGGGGGCTGGTGGAGGCAGAGATGGTGGAGGGGTTCAAGAGAGGGTGGGATAGGTACAGGGGAAGGGTTCTGGATGCAAAGTCCTGTGCAGTGGGAATATCCGGGACTGGGAAGGGAGAAGCCAGAGAGGATGAGGGGGCAGCAAGGTCAGCTCCCAGGGTGGGGGCTGACCAAACAAGCAGACATGAAAGACCATTAGGCCTATTCTGCTGGCATTTTAGTATGTTAGTATGTAAAGCCCTTTGAAAATTTGGCCCATTCTGTCCAGAGCCAGCTTCCTGCTGACAATTCTGTCAAGAAGCTTGATAAGGTCAAAAGATTTCTCTGGGTGAACCCTCTGTTTTCCAAATTGATAATTTTTCTAACAAACCCAAGTAGCCATCTGCATTCATTTCAACAATATAATTATACACATTTGCAAACTAGAGGATCCCAGTTTCATATACAGATTCACATATATTTTTAAATCACAAAGAAGCAAGGTAAAGAAGAAACAATAGAAACAGCAAGTGAATGAAGTGAAATAAAAGGAGGAAATTGTGGGGCTATTGGAGTGGCCAACTCCTAGGTGCCATAAGGAAAATTTGATTGTGCAATCAGACAGGCAAGAGATAGACAAGTTACAGAATTGGAGAGGACAGAATATATCATTGCTTTTGACTGTCTGTGCATAACAAATGGAACAGGGTTTTATCCCAACCCTGTCACATACCCTCTCTTTAAGAGGGAACCTGTTTTTTTTTTAAACAGGTTTCCAAAACCTTCTCTTATTATTCTTTTAACATTACCTTATAATATTTGCATTTTTTCCATATGCAGTATCCACTTTTGCATCACACATATTACAGCAAACATTTCAGTTAAACACCCACATTTTATCAACCTTCTGAATTATCAATTATTGAACTGTATCTTGGCAGAAAATTAGCATTGATATCCTCTTTTCCAAGTTTGTGCATAATTTTGAATATAAGTGGCTGTAGTGCCAGGTACCACCTTGTTTTTCTGGGATTTTTATCCTTCGTTTCTCCTTTAGAGAGGATTGTGATCTATTTCAAGTACAAAGCCAGCAAATAGCAAACAAAACTTAAGGGACCCTATTGCCCATTTTGCAGCAAGGCATCCTTTTTCAATAATGGAGTACTTTTTCTCTTTGTTGTTCAATTTCCCACTGATATACAGAATGGAATGTTTCTTCTCCTCTATATTCTGACTCAGGGCTGCAACTGGGCCTGCCATTGATGCATCTGTCTGTAACAGGAACTGTTTCACAAAATCTGGACTTCTTAAAACAGAGGCTGAGCATAACACAGCCTTGATGGTCTGAAAAGCCTCATCACACTCTGGGACCATTTCACATTATTCAGATACAGTTTTTTCATAAGTTCATTGACAGGACTAGCTAACCAGGCAAAGCTGAGAAAAAAATCTCTGGTAATAACCAGGCAGACCTAAAAATTACCTGATATGTTCCTTTGCTTTACTGTTAGCTACAGCTTCTATCTTGGAAATCTCTGGCTTTACTTCTTCATTTCCCAAAATATAACCCAAATTCTTGCTTCCTGCATGCCTAATGCACATGTGCTATCATTAATGGTCAGATCTGCATATTTGATAGATTGTATAACTGCTCATTAGTGTTCCAGGTGGCTTTTCCAGTCTGGACTGTACACAATGGCATCATCTAGGTGAGCAGCACAATAACCAGTGTGACGGGCTAGAATTAAATCCATGTACTGCTGGAATGTAGTGGGTGTGCCATGTAAACCAAACAGTATGGTGGTAAACTGAAAGAATCCAACTGGAGGGGAAAGTGCAATTTTATCTCTTGATTCTTTAGTTAGGGGAGTTGGCCAGTAACCCTTGGTGAGATCAAGGGTGATAATGTACTTGGTATATCCCAATCTGTCCACCTAATTATCTTTCCTTGGCATAAGATAGCTGTCAAATATGGACACAATTAAGTTTCATATAATCAAAGCAGATTCCTATACCCCTTCTTTTTTTATTCGCAATCACTATTGATGATGAACAAGCACTTCTTGATTATTTTATGATATCCAGCTCTTTTTTTTGTAATTCCTTAACCACATCTACTCTTAACTGCTCTGGTAATTTGTATGAGTATTTTCTGTCACAGTTATGTGCTTGAAACCTTTGGTTCAGCCTGGCACTAAGGTAAAAGTACTTCTAGATGTCTTTACCAAGTTATGAATTTCTGCAAATTGTTCTGTGGGTAAGGAAACATTAGCCTTTACAGCATCAGAAGTTACAGTTTGTTCCAGTCTGTTATAATCTATATCAATATCTTCTTTAGCAGTCTCTGATAAGACTAACAAAATAACCTTTGGTGTTTTTACAACCCATTTCTTCAGGAGGTTAGCATGGTACATCTTGGTAAAATTTTTCCTATCGGGGTCTCAGTTATGTAGTTAATTGTATCAGTGCATCCAACCACTTTATAAAGTCCTTGCCACTTCATTAGCAGTTTGTTTTCTGTAGTGGATATCAGTAGCCATACATTTTTCATGAGCATCGAAAACTTTTTCTTTTCTTTTTTTTTAACTTAATCCAATTTATAGAGCAAAATATGAAATTCTAACCATGAACAACAAACAGAGTATACATAGAAAAAATGAAATGAGTCAACACAATCTGATACAACAATAATCAAATGATCAGGGTGGAAAAACAAAACTGTAATATACAATTATGTAGTGGGGCATCCATCTAGTATCTGCTATGAGCACTCACTAAACATTGTACAGAGAATGCAATTAATAAAACATAATAGAAAAGGACTGCACATCTTCATCCAGGGTAATCTCTGCCCCCCCCGCCATCTAGACTAAATACTAAAAAGAAGAACAAGAAGGCTGAAGACAAAAAAAGAAAGCACAGAGTAAGTATTCATGAAATTAGTAGAACAGAGCACAACTTCTCTCATTGATTTTGATAAGTACTAAGGGCATGTCTTAGACTTGGTATAGATGTCTCCATTCTGAGAATAGTAAGCATTTCCACATGTCACTTTCTGTAGGTAGTGGGGTGATTGTCCAAATAATGATGTAGGATAAACAGCTTTGCTACTTCTGCGATGAGAGTTACGTATCTTTGAGGGCCCAAAAACTGTTCAATAGTCAGACCCAAAAGGCAATGTTCTGGTGTGAAAGAATCCTGTAATCCCAGAAGTAGGGCCAGATGTGACTGAATTTGGTTCCAAAAAGACTGCACTGGAGGACAATCCCATGAAAGATGGTGGAGAGTGTCCATCTGAACTTTACATTTTGCACAGGTAGGGCTGGACAGTTGCCCAAACATATGCATCTTCACTGGAGTAATATAAGCATTGTATACAATTTTATATTACATGAGGCACAACTTGTCTAATTTGATATAGCAATGAATATAATCCCAGGGAACTGATGTTTCAAAATAAATAGCATGGGCAAGGAATTCTAATTTCCAATAAAAACTTTTCAGCTATGTTTGCATACCTATGATATCCCAGAGAGATTTATATAAAGGTTAAAAGGAGGTGTAAATCAATCACCAATGCAGCTAAATCTCAATATTTGGTTCCATCAGAAAACTGGCGGGGATGCGGGCCAAGGTAGGGTTGAATTGAGTTGGTAAGCTGAAAAAAAGCCAATTCTGATGATTAGGTGAGGGCATTGGCAGCCCGAAAGTGTTCAAAACCAATCAAATCTTCACTCTGAAAAAGACAGGCGAGATAGTCTAAATCTGCTGAAGTGACAAAAAAGGAGTGGATGACTTTCTTGCTATCTTAAAATTAGGATTAAAATGAATTGGCTGAAAGAGATCTTTCTGGGGCACATATTTTAAGTTCCAACAGAGCTGTGTGTTAATTCATATCAACCATCTTATGTGGAATTGCCGTACTTGCTGTAGTGGGAGAGGTAGGTTGGACTGGGATATATACGGTAGTGCAAGCGGGGAAATGCTGTTAGTCTTACACAAATAAACCTCAGTATCTTTCCAATATGGGTGACAGGAAGAAGATTCAATTCCCATGTCCAGAAGCCCCCAAGCCAAAATCTTACTAGCTTGGGATACTAAATAGTACCAATAAAAGTTTGGTATCTAAAGCCCACCATTACCTTTTGCAAGTGTCAAATTAGAGAGTGCAATGTGGGTATTTTACTTTTCCATAAAAAATCTGAGATTAACCAATGGAGTTCAGAAAACCATGATTGAGCTAGAGGGATGCCAATCTTGTGAAGTGGGTACAAAATACATGGCAGTATATTCATAAAGATAAGTGATATCTGCCCCATAAAGAAAGTGGAAGAATCCACCAACAAGAAAGGTTGACTGTAACAGCCCACAGAAATGGGGTCAAATTACGATTAAGCAGAGATAATACCCAAATAGGTGAGATCTGATGCTGACCAACAGCTCCTTAAATTTGAAGATAAATTGTATTTAGAGATTTTAGAATTTAGGAGCATAATAAGTGTTTTAGCTAAATTCAATTTATATCCCAAAATTGAACATGATTTTCCCAGCTTTTGGAGTGACATTGTTATAGATTTAGCTGGATGGGTCAACTGCAACAATATATTGTCTGCATAAATTTATAATTTATAGGATTGGGGCCCATAAAAATAACTAAAATCTGTGGATTTTGTATAATATGTCTTGTAAGAGGTTCGAGATACAAATTAAATAAATAAGGTGAGAGGGGCACCCCAACATGTGCCCATATAAAGTAAAAAAGGTTCTGACAGAACCCCATTACAACAGATATGGGCCATAGGTGCAGAATACAGTGATCTATTCCATTTGGTAAAATCTTTAGAGAATCCAAAGGTGGCCAAGGTATGGAACAAGTAGAGCCAAGAGACCCAATCAAATGCTTTCTTGGCATCCTAGGAGACCAGCATCAAAGGGGCGTCAGACTTCCTAGACACCAAGAGCATATGAAAGAGCTGTTGCATATGGTCTGAGACCAGTTGGCCATGCATGAAGCCTGTCTGCACCCTACCAATTAGAGATTACCATAGCAGCAAGTCTAATGGCCCACATATGGGATACAATTTTTACATCTACATTCAAAAGGGAAATTGGTATATAATTACTAACCTCTAAGTGATCCTTACCTAAGTTTGGAATCAGAGTGATATAAGCTTTGGAAAAAATGAGGGGAAAGGCATTAGATAGATAACAATTATTATACAACTCAGTTAAGTGAGGTGCTAATTCTGCCTTAAGGGATATATAAAAATTAGGGGAAAACCCAGTGGGTCCCAGAGATTTATCAGGGTTATGGGCTGAAATGGCAGATTCACCTTCTACTACTGACAATGGGGGTAGTAAGGTATTGTGACAATGCTGGGTCCACTTAAGAGAGATTACCTTGCTGCTAATACTCTAACGTTAAGGAATTTAAAACTGGGGAAGTAGAACCCTCACTAGATAGTTGCTCATAATAAAGTTTAAATTCCTTTGCAATATCCCTGGGAGAGGTAAGTATAGACTCACTCGAGCTGGGATGTATGGCTTTAATTAATCAGGTCATTTCCTGCTGTTTAAGTTGCATTGCTAGTTGCTTACTCATTTTTTTCACCATACATCTCATACTGGAATTTAGCTTGGAATAAAACATGATCTGCCTGTTCCCTATGTAGTTCAGCATAATTTGATTTAGTCTTAACCAGTGCTGCTCAGAGGAGACAAAGCAATACATTTCTCTAGCTGACAAATAATTTGCAACAAACCCTGTAACAGCTTTACCCTTTGCTTCTTTCTCAGGGTGGCCAGGGTAATGAGATCCCCTCTAATAACACATTTATAAGCACTCTAGTATGTATCCATAGATTAAGAGGGTCTTTGATTCAGGGAAAAATAGTCCAACACCACCTGTTTCAGTTTATTAAGACACCACTCATCCTTTAAGATATGATTGTTCAATCATCAACGTTTGTCAACCTCCGAGAAAAGAAGTCAAACATAAAGACAAGGAGATCGGAATGTGGTCAGAAATTAATTAACTAAGCATTTTGCAATAATGAGTTACTAGAATAAAGGCTGGGCTAATCAAAACATAATCTATCCGTGAGGAAGTACCAAGGATGTAAGAATGGAAACTATAACTGCTCTTTGAGGGATGGAGGCCACACCAAATATCTATCAACCCACAATGATCAAGAAGGTCTCTCAAGGCTCTCTAAGCTAAATAGAGGCCACTATGACACGAACCCGACCTTTCCATTGTGTCATCCATGGTAATGTTCCAATCTCCCATAATAATTTTTGGGAGAGAATTACACATTGAAATAATATTCATAAAATGGGATACAAAGGAGGGGGTATCAGCATTAGGGACATAAACAGTTCCCATCAAAATTTCATGTATACCCACCAACACGTGCAGAAAAAGACAATGGCCATCCAGATCAGTGTGTTCTTGAAGGACCTGAAAAGGGAAGTGTTTCTGGACTAAAACCAGGATCCAGTCTCTATGAGAAGTATTACTTGACCCATACGATTGTCCCACCCACAACCACTGAAAAAAAATGAGCATCTTTAGTTAGGATACATATTTCCTGGAGCATCACAAGATCTGGTTTAAATGTGGCAAGATGCTTAAGAATTTGGGTACATTACATAGGAAAATTACCCCCCTTAATGTTCCAGGATACACAGGTCAGTTGGGATGCTGCCACAAATTGAGGAAAAAAAGAAATGAGTGAACTCTCAGTGCATGGAAGAACTAAATGAGAGGTTATGCACTCTTCTACCATATATTATCATTATACCTGAACCTGCCCCACAACTAATATACATTAAACACCACCCTGAAAACAGTAAATATGTGTATATGTGAATGGATCAGACACAAACTAGTTGTAAAGCAAGAACACACAACACATACAACAAATAAATAGAAACAACATCAAGAGCCAAACATTAGAAAACTAACAGAAACTAATCCCCTGCTTTCCTTCACCTAAAATGGAAGTGTGGCCAGGAGAAACACCATACATGGTGGCACAGGGCCACCAGTCATTAAATGGACTGTGGTAGCTCAGGGCACATGACAACACTCCCACCACCATGTCCCAGCTGATGAAACTATATTCTTAGATCATAGAAAGTAGCCAGAAACTCTCATAAACAATAACCAATAAGAAGTATCAGGAAAATAAAAAACTTAACCATACTCCTCCCCAAATTTAATATTAATTTCACCCTGCACTCTAGAAGCATCCCTTCTGTGGCCCCTCAATGATAAGTGAGTGATCCTCCATACTTCATGGAGGCATAACAGTCCACAAATACATTCACAAAAAAGCTATGAAGCCAGAAGAAAAAAACAATGAAATGGTCCTCAAAAACTAACAGTCTACCAGAACTCATATAGCTCCATAACTTGTCTTCCACAATATCTCGATAATATGCTGCCAGGGAGTTTCCAAAGCAATCATGAACTCATAAAATAAGTGCCAAATGTAAATAGAGAGCAATATAAATCAGGTATGTCTATCCCTGAGGACCCAAGGCACTAGCAAATACCTAAGAATACTTCCATTATAAACAAGGAGCCAACAGTGGGCAGGACAGAACTCTAGCCATGCAAAAGGTCATTTCCTCTCACTGAAAGCAGCAACCAAGGACACATCCATATAAGTTCAAGAATGCTACTCCATCAAGTAATCAACTCATGGGCTGGCAGGAAAGAAAGTTGTAGGAAGCATTTAGAATGTTCAGCTCTGGATTGTTCTGTTGGGTAGCACATGTAAAATCTGACTCCAGCTTTATATAGTGTTTGTTTGATATCTTTATAAGCTATCTGCTGCTCTTGGACCAAGGGTGTTTTGTCACTAAACAGGTAAAAAGGTCTGCCATTCCAAAGAAGGGGTCGCTTAGTGCAAGCCTTTTGCTGTATCTAAACTTTGTCCAGGTAATTTAATCACCATAAGATTACAGCCTGGAGCTTTCCTCCTAGTGGTGGCTGAGGGCATAGTGATCGATGCACCTTCTCAATGGGTATGCAGCACCTTGATTAAGTAGACCCACAATATCTCATAACACCCCCTGCACAAAGGAAAGCATTTCTGGACCCTTAGCCCGCCCAAGTATGTCTACAAGAATTAAATTATTTTGCCAACTACGGGTTTCCAAATCGTCAGCTTTCAGCTTCAGTTTTGTAACCCACTTCTTTAGCTCCTGCACTTAGCAGGCTTCCTGAATCTGCTCATCTTCAAGTGAGCTGATCCATACTTCTTTGCCTCCCCACCAGCTGCTGCTGAAAAGCCTCCAAGGTAGGTCTAAATAGCAGAAAATCTTTGACTACCTTTGAAAGTGTCAGCTCAATGCCTGCTACATCAGCTATGAGTAAGTTGAATTTGTCTGGCTCAGGATTGGCATAGGGTGAATCTGGGGTGAATTTTTTCCTCTGGGGTTGCTGCCTAGCAGTTTGGGCTGGCAGTGCATCACTTATTCTGGTCAGTTCAGAAGAAACCATCAACTCTGAAGCCACTAACAAATGCTCAGAGGTCTCCATTGATTCACTGTGCACAGGGCTCTGAAACAAAACTAAATTCCGGTCGCTATCAACTGTAAAAACATGAAAATCACAGCTGAGAACATGGAGCCAAGGAGTGTGCATCCGACAAGCCTGAGAGCATGACGTGACCCAATGTTTTCTTTTACCCCATGGCCACAGCATACTTTCTGCTCTTTTTGGTCTTCTTCCTGATTACTGTGGGCAGTCTAAACAATTTTGCCAGTTTCTTTTTCACTGCACACATATAAGATGTCATAGATTCTTTCTGAGTGGGTTGTCCTCCCATGTTTCTTTTATTGCATCTAGTGGCCCTCAATGTTGTCTACTATATGACATTTCAACGCTTACAGAGCTCAGAGCACTGGCGTTATGGTGACAGGCAATCAAGGCACCAAATGCGGGATGCACCCACCTCCCTAAGGTCCACCCACCCCTGGAATAGGAATCTATCAGTAGGAGGGGTGGCGGGCACAGCACCCACTACAAGAAATGTGATTGGCAACATTGGCGGTTGGCACCCTAATTGCCCGGTGAAGATCACAGGTGCATTCCGATGATGGAACCACATTTCTAAGGGTGAAATTCTTGTTGATTTTTGAGGCACTTCTCGGTAAACAAAAGCAGGTAAGGTAAGTATTGGTACTCACATTTTTTCCTTTTACATTTCATAAACCTTTTCAATATGCATTTTAGTGTTTCATTAAAACACTCAAGATCGTCTGTCTGAGGGTGATAAGGAGAGGTTCTTATGGCAGTGATACCTAGTAGTCAGTACAGATCCTTCAGTAAAGTAGCATGCAAATTTCTACCCTGATCAGTAATAATCTCCTTACGTATGCCCCCCACCACCCCTACTGAAATTGTTTGCAAGCTCTGCTGCCACATTTGGGGCTATGACAGTATGCATTGGAATTGCCTCTGGGTATCGTGTAGCATAGCTACATACTATCAAAATGAGTTGACTACCCTTCCTACTTTTGTCTTAGGGGCCAGCCACATCCATTGCCATTCTTTCAAAGGGCAGATCTATCAAATGTAGGGGTACCAGGGCCATCTTCTCTTCTTTAATCACTGGGGTTACTTTCTGACATTTAGCACAAGAACTGCAATGGATAGCAACATCAATGAATCCCAGGCCAGAAAAATCTGTACATCATTCTGGCAAGTGTGTGGTTCCTCCCTGAGTGACCAGCCATAGGGCTAGATTGCGCTGTCTGTAACAATTCATTCCAAAATGTATTTGCTATTACTAGTTGTTCTATGTATTCCTGCATCTGAGGATTAACCCAAACTCTGTACCATGGCCCATTATGTTTTTTAAAAATTGGTTTACCTTGTTTTTTCTTCACCTCCAGCTGCTTAAAATAACCTTGTTGAGAAACATTATTAGTTTGCTGAGAAGTAAAATCACTATCACTTATCAGTTTAAATTTCAGCATGTTCATATATTAACCTCTTATGCCCATCAGTCATTTGTTGCCACTGTTTTTTCTGGTGTCTCCTTTCTTTACTGGACTTCTGGATCTTGGAGCTGGGCTCAAGCATGTTTGAATCAAAGCCACAAAAAGGAAAAGTCCTCAATTTTGCAGATTTTCTTTGCCAGTGCTCTAGCTATCACAGTTACTGAAACAACAGGAATTTACTCCTGCTATGACTAACTTAGCAAATCCATAAAGTCATTTCTAATAATCACAGGTGCAGGTACTTTTTTACTACCTCACTTTCATTTAGTGCAATACCAAATTAATATTTAGAGTCACTTGGGTAGTGGGATTGTATAGAGTGTCCCAATAGTTACTGATGACCCCAGTACCAGGTCCTTTTGCACAGTCTTTTCCCCGAACTTCAGAATGCACCAGGGTCAGTCTACTTCTTGAGTCCTTAAGTCTCTTCAAAGTCTTATCTCCCATCTTGGCATCTGTTAAATACTTGCCCCAATTTGATAAGGGCAAAATTGCTTCAGAGTTACCCTTCTTATTTTTATAGCAGTTGCCTGCAGTATGGCCAGGCTTATTATAGCTATAGCAAATAACGTTTTTGGGTGTGGATTTATTACCCCCATGACAGTTCTTATCTAATCTGGAGTTAAACTGGGAAAAAAGAGTGTCTTACCGATCCTTGGCAGCTACTCTTGTGCTGCAGTGTCTATCTGGCCATCTCATAATTCTCATCCAAAGAAACACATTTTTCTGCACCTTCTGGCTAGTGTTCTTTTACCCAGAGTTGCATGTCTGAAGAAAGAATGTTGAAGAATTACTTCAGTGAAAATACTGTATGCCAATGATCTGTTGGACTGTTTTGCCCTCTTGTTGAAGCCATTAAATGTGGAGTTCTCTGAGTCAGTTGAAGGTTTCTCAAGGATTGTCAAATGAGCAGCAATTCAGGGACAGGAATCTCTGCCTGTAAGTCCATTCTGAGTATGTCGTATCTTTTAAGGATTTCTCTTTTCACAAGGTCATAGTTTTCTGACTGTGTAGTGTCCATATTGCTGTAGGCAAGTTGGGCTTTACCTGTCATATAAGTTACTAACCTGATTGTGCATTGCTTTTTTGGCCATTGGAAGTCTATGGCAAGCTTTTAAAAAGTTTTCAAGTATGCTTCAATACCATCCATGGGACACAGCCTTGTAAGTTTAGTGTATTTTAAGTTGTTTGTGTTCTGTTGAGGACCTGTACCAGATCTTTCTACTTTGATAGCTTGCAAGACATTCAGCCATTGCTGCTTCTGTAGCTGCATCTCTTCTGCTCTATGCCTTTCAGCCTTTATTTGTTGTATAGCAGCCATTTGAAGAAGGCAGACAGAGTTTTCAAGCTCTGTCACTGTCTGTTCTTCTTTCATCACTTGTACCAGTCATACTGTGTCAGTTTTGACTTTTGTTCTGCTTCTAGTTTGGGTGCCATTCTTCTGGTAACCAGTACTGGGCCTGTGTTTGCAGGATCATGCCTTTCTTTTATGCTTCCCTAGTATGAGGTCTGGTACCCACAAATAAAATTCCTGTCATACAGTGACACCAGCTGTGGTTGGGGCAATTGTTAGGAAGCATAGACAAAGCAAAAGAAGTTGCAACATTTGCAAAAAGCATTTTATTACTAATAAGAAAATAAGAAAATCAAAACTGTACAGGATAGCATTTCACAAAGCAGTACCAAAAAAATTTCATCTGAGAGTCTCTTTTCAATTTAAATCTATCTCTCTCTCTCTCTCTGTCTAACAAACTAAACAAAACATTGCTCTCATTTTATAAAGATGTTTTTCCCTGTCAATTAAATTCTGCATCATGTTCTTGTTAAGCTATATCACCTGTCTTCACACAATATAACACAACTTTGTCATTTCACTTCCTGTGGCCAGCTGAAAGAGTACCTCTAGTCTCCTTAACTGGTGCCATCAGTTAATACATTCTGTCCAGAGCTGGCTTCTTGCTGACAACTCTGTCATCAAACTTCTGAATGTCAAAAGGTTTTTAGAGTCAACTCTTTGTGTTCTGAATTGCTAACTTTTCAAACAAACCCAAATAGCTATCTGAATTCATTTCAACAATATAAGTATATACATTTGCAAACTAGAGAATTCCAGTTTCATATACAGATTAACATATACTTTTTAACCACAGAAATGCAAGGTGAGAAAGAAAGAATAGAAACAACATTTGAATTAATTGAGCTAATGGGAGAATTCATGGGACCATTAGAGTTGCCAATTTCTAGATACTATAAAGAAAATTTTATTGTGCAATCTGACAGACAAGAGACAGACAAGTGAAAAAATAGGAGAGGACAGAATAGATCCTTGCTTTTAACTGTCTGTGCATAACAAATAGAACAGGGTTTTATCCCAACCCTTTCACATACCTCCCCCCCAAGGGAGCATATTCTTTAAACATGTTTCCAAAATCTTCTCTTATTATTCTGTTAACATTACCTTATAACATTTACAGTTCTTTGCATATGCATTATCCTCTTTGTTATCACACCTATAACAGCAAACATTTCAGTTAAACATCCACATTGTTTTAACCTTCTGAATTATCAATTCCTGAACTGTTTCTTGGCATAAAATTGCCATTGGCATCCTCTTTTCCAGGTCTTTGCATCATTTTCAACTTGAATAGCTGTAGTTCCAGGTACTACCTTGAGATTCAGGGATTTTTATCCTTTACACTTCCTTCAGAGAAGATCGTGATCTGTTATAAGTGCAAAATCATCTCCTAGCAAATGGAACCTAAGGGTCTCCATTGCCCATTTCACAGCAAGACATTCTTTTTCAATAGTGGAGCACTTTTTTTCTCTGCTTTTCAATTTTCTACTGATAGACAGAATAGAATGTTCCTTCCTATCTATGATCTGACTCATGACTGCGCCTAGGCTGATCTCTGATGCAGCTGTCTGTAACAGAAATTGTTTCTCAGAGGCTGGACTTCTTAAAACAGGGGCTGAGCATAACACAGTCTTGTTGGTCTGAAAAGCCTCATCCCAATCTGGGAACCATTTTATATTATTTGGGTACAGTTTTTTCATGAGTTCAGTGAGGGGAGTAGCTAACTGGGCAAAGCTGCTGAAAAATATCCAGTAGTAACCAGGCAGACCTAGAAATGACCTAACATGTTTTGCTTTACTGTTAGCTACAGATTCTATCTTGGAAATCTCTGGCTTTACTTCTCTGTTTCCAAAAATATAACCCAAGTATCTTGTTTCCTTCATGCCTAATGCACACTTTCTAGTATTAATGGTCAAACCTGCATTTTTTTTTCATTTAAAAGTTGCATAGATTACAGGATATGTTTTATGAGAAGCAAGTTGTTCCAAGTCAATTAATAGAACAATAGATACATTTACTGACATAGACAACATCAATTTAAACAAGTACAAATAGATTTTTTCCTGTAATAACAATTTTTTAGGCCATGTTTGGAAATACCAATGGTTGACTGAGCATGGTTACAGGAGTTAATGGGCAGATTTGGTGGGCTAAATATCCTTATCTGCCAAAAACATTTACAATAGTAGCCACATACATCACCAGCTATTTCCAGATATTTTGTGAAATTTCTAGAGTTTTGTGTATCTATGATAAAATTCTTAGCTTAGGATGGAGGTTATTCCATGAGAATGGAGCAGCATTGGAACAACATGATTTCCTGAAGTGAATTTGAATTGTGGGTAAAAAAAAGACCATATTTATACACATCTCTGAGGCTGTATTTATGGGTAGGAACAATGGGCCAGATATTCAAACTGCGCCCAAAAAGTGCACAACAGCAGGAGCAAGCACAAGTCAATTGAGCATATGCGCAACAGACGCGATATTCAAACATGGAGCAAGACAAACTGCGCAAGCAGCCAACGTCTGAATATCGCACAAACTGCCATAGTGCAACCAGGAAGGGGAATCTGAGCAGAAATGATGTGCCATAGTGCAACAAGGCTAGCCCAGCTGAGCAGTCCAGAGGTGCCATAGCGCAAGCAGAGCCGCCCCAAGCAGAGCAATGGAACTGCACAACCAGGGAGGCAGGCTGGGGCCCACCACCAGCCATGCCACACATGGGCACAGGAACACACTGCAGAACTAACAATACACCCGCACACCCCCAGCACAGCATCACTGGGGGAGGGATGGATGATCCACTGGCCCATGGGGACAAGCCAACAAAGCACAGTAGGGCCATGATGCCCCAGCACAACCACTGGCAGGCTGAGACTGCCACACACAGGGAGTCGACAACCACAGTGCACATCAGCCCCCCCTTCTGCACAGCACACCCTGCACTGTGATCCCAAGACACCACCCATGTGCAGTGACTGTCACTGCAGTAAACACCATGCATTCTCCCTTGGCTCACTGCAACCTCATGTAGCACAGAACCATACAAGCCAGACCCACCCTGGGCACCCAGCAGTGGGCGGCAGCAGATGGCAAGACCGACTGAAAGTCACTCCCACACCAGAGACACCTCCACATGCACACACACACACACACGCACACACACACACACATACAGGACCATACCACCCCAGATGGCATGCACACCACTGCAACTGAGCAACCATAGCCAGCTGCAAATCAGAGACCACCACAGTATTCATAACAAAATATATATATATTGGAAAAGATATGTACAACACCAAGACCAATAACACAACTATATACAGATATGTACAAGACAGGGGGTAGGGGTACAAGGTAGGGGTGGGTAAGGGTAGGGGTGAACAACTGGGAGAGAGGAAGGCAGGGTGGGAGGGATGGGTGAAGTGGGAAGGGGAAGCACATTCAGCACCTGGCAGGCTGGTCTCCTGCTGCCTGTTGCTGCTCCCGTCTCCTCCGGTGTCACCTGACCCCATGGCGCTGCATGTCCCTGAGGAGGTCATGTGTCCGACTGACACTCGTCCAGCCGCTGGAGGGCACGGTCCATCCGGCATAGGATGCTGAGACCTAGGAAAAGGAACACAGTCAATGGCTGTGACTGTTCACAACCCTGAACACCACCCATCCTGCAAGGCATATAGCCTAGTGCCCGCACCTGTGATGGTATGCACCCACCCACAGTGACCATGCACATGACATGCCCAACCAGGCAGCACCAGCTATGTGCACCACTGCACACACACACTGCCCATGTCCAGCACAGCACAAACAAGGCTGTCAAGTGACGTGACAATGTGGTGGGATGCCAGTTCCACAGCCATGTGCCCAGTGCATGCATGGACCACCAGTGACGCACACACAGACGTGCAGTGACACTGGACAGTGATGACTGTCGCCTGTGTCATGCATGGTTGTGTTGTCCATGGCTGGTGGTCATGCCCACCCCCCTCCAGCATGCAATAGCATCCATGATGTAATGACACTCACACTCATCAAGCAGCTGTGGCTGCTGCTGCTGCCACTGTGGCCCACCCCTCACGCCTCCTCCGGCTGCCACCTGGGCCCTGCCATGGCCCTCCTCAGCCTGAGTCTGCATCCTCTCCACCAGGCCTGTGGGTGACAAATGTTGAGAAAAACATCAGTGTGACCCCAAAGCAGACTGCCCCCTGCCCCAGTGTGCCTGCCCACACAGCCAGATCCATGCATCTCACACCTGCACACACTGACACAGCCAACCATGGCAGATCCATCCCCCCATGCACCACCACCAAAACACAGTCACACCCCTATGTAAAATACAGGTGCATAGATGGTACACCCACATGGCCTAGGCACAACACCCCTCCTGGCATGTGACCTGAGGCATTGCAGCACGTCCGGCTCCCTCCTGCGGAGGTCACTATATCTGTGCCTGCACTGCTCCACAGACCGGCACCACCCTGTGACCCTCACCAGGTCAGTGGCCACCTGCAGCCACACATGGGTGCGGGCCATGGTGAGGGGCTGATCACCAAACAGTGCCCCAAAGTGGGCTCAACCAGGGCCACCAGGTTGGTCACCTCCACCTGACTCCACTGGGGAGCTCTCCTGCGTGCCATAATCGCGGTCGTACAGCTGGCAATATGGCACCCAGCAGCGCGGCAACCCCACGTGGAAATGTTGTGCAATAGACAACCATAGGTTCCAATCGCGCTGTTCATATAGTGCCGTCGGTTCACATAGCGCTGTCACCAAACAGCGCAACAGAGCCGTACACATGGCAGCCGAACAGTGCCAGGGGGCAAAGGTCGGACACCAGGTCAGGGGTCTATGATGCAAGGCCATGCACAGCACCATCTGACGTCTATGCATCCTGTGTGACCGATCACCTGGCACAGTAGTGCCACAGCGCCATATGGTGCCCAGTGCTGTAGCACCACTGGCACAATGGTGGCCATGGCCTGAATTGCCGATCACGCACAGCACATCATCAGCGTGGCAGATGCCTGTGTAAGCTACCAGGGCATGCGCAATGCAGTGTATCACACAGTCACAGATCTGCACCATTGGCTCAGCCGGCTCAACTGTATTGCGCAAAGCGCAACGGGCGATATTCAGCTGACACATGCAAATCATCTGATCAGCCATTCAAAGGTGCAGTGGCGTGATTTGCATCTCATTACAGTTGCTCCACTCCTAATTTGCATGCATTGCACTATAAATGTGCGACATTGGGCTGCGCTGGCCAGATTCGGTTACTGCAGGTGAGAGGTGGGTTGCATGCTGTGTGATGTTCTGGACAATGGTCATGGGATAATGCTGTAGACTGCACAGTGACAGGTGTCCACTTCCACCCATACAGATCACCATGACAGAGCAGAACCAAGGTGAGGGTGAGGATGGTGGGCGGAGGAGGAGTCCCAACTTCACCACGGTGGAGATAGAGGCCCTCTTCCAGGCCTACCTGGAGGAGGAGCCACTACTGAGTGGATGGCGGGGCACCCCTCAGGCCCGTGTGGCTGCATGGGAGGAGGTAGTTTGGGCAGTGAACCTGCATGGAAGCCACCAGCGCTCCATGCAGGAATGCAAAAAGAAGATGGGGACAGACCGCAGGAGGGTGAAGGAGAAGGTGGCAGCCCTCAGGGCGGCACGTGCTGGCACTGGCGGGGGCCAGCCAGTGGTGGTGGAGCTGACCCCAGCTGAGGACTGACTGGCTGCATCAATGCAGTGGAGTGCTATTGAGGGCGTACCAGGAGGTGGATTCCAGACAGGTGGAAGCTCATCACTGCACGGTATGACATGATGGTGGTGTTGGTGGGGGAAGGTTGTTCACATGCACTCACATGTCCTCTCTTTCTGTTACAGATCCTGTTTGTTTTTAGGGGATGGTGGTGGTGGGTCCAGGAAGTGAGGAAGACATGCTGGACATGGAGGAGGGTCCATCCACCTCTGTCACCAGCCAGCATGCACTGCACCAGCATGCACGCCGGGCTGCCAACTCTGGTGTCGGTGAGTCGGGTGTGGGGGGTGCACAGCCTGTGTCTCAGCAGTCTGGCATGCAAGCAAATTGCTAACATGTCTAATAAACCTAAGAGTCTGTCTGTATTCATTTTAACTATATAAATATATACATATGAAAACTAGAGGATTCCCATTTTATATACAGATTCAAATAATTTGTAACCACAGGGAAGCAAGGGGAGAATAAAGGAACAGAAAAAGCAAGTAAAGGAAGGATGATAACTGTGGGCATTGTGGGACCATTGGAGTGGTCAATTCCAAGGTGCCACAAGGAAAATTTGATAGCACAATCAGATAGATAAGAGATAGACAAGTGGCAGAATAGGAAAGAACAGAAAAGATCTTTACTATTTTTCTTCAATTCAAAGTTTATTAATACATTTTCCACAATAACAGGCAGTTACAATGAGAATGAGGTAAAAATACAGACCAATGTAGAGAGGTAACTGCCCAACCCACCCATCCTTACTGCAGTAACCACACCTATTGTCCCCTAAGTGCCAAACTCTATACCTAAGAGCCTACATGGCCATTTAAACTGAGACATGATTAAGACTGAGCCAATGAAATTAGAGAGTGAAAGGGATCCCAAATTTTAGTATATGCTGCTAATCTATTATGAAGACTAGCAATCGCTTTTTCTGTATGCAGATTGGACAAGATTTCGTTTACCCATTCTTGGAAAGATGGGGAGGATTTGTCTTTCCAATGATGCAAAATAAGTTTCTGAGCCGATAAGGCAATCATGGAAATATGAAACTTTCTTACTTTAACTCTAATAGAAGACAGGTCCCCTAAAAGGCAAATATCAGGAGTAGAATACTCTTGGAGGCCCAGTAAAGGGTCCAGGGAAGTCTTAATTGAATCCCATAAGAGGGAAACTTTGGGACAGGACCAGAACATGTGTAGAAGTGTTCCTTCTTCCTGCAAACACTTAATACAAATATTGGAATTCAAGAGACCCCATTTCTGTAATTTAACCGGAGTGTAATACAAGTTATGTAATATATGATATTGCATGAGACACAGTCTATTTTGAGAAACATATTTATGACAGGATCTCCACAGGGATTGCCAATCCAGATGGTATTGAGGGAGGATAAAATTCCAGAATCTTGTGAGTCCAAAGGAACCCCCATATCTCCTGCAAAACAAAACCTAATATAATTTAGATATAACACCGGAAGATCCAATAAGTGGAGAAACCTCAGGTATCAGGGCTGTGACAGTCTGGGGGGGTATTACCAAAAATTATTGTAAGTAAGTACCTTAACTGTATAACTTTAAAGTGAGAGGGAGCCAGAATACAAAATTTCCTGATAATATCTCCTACTGACAACCATTGCCCATCTTCATCCATGAGAGAGAGAAGTTTCCCATCCCCCAATTGAGACAACCATTGATGGGGAATCTGGTTCTTACTAATAGTGAAAGATGGGGAATTCCAGATAGATTGGGCCAAGTCCAAGTGGGGAGTATATTGTAAAAATGAACACAATTGTGCATATACCTTTAAGGAGGTAAGTACTGTAGGGCATTCCTCAGTCATACGCACCTGGGAAATTTTAAGATAGAACAAGGTAAGGGAGTCCAGCTTCTTGGACTTAATTATATCCAATTCAATCCTAAGCCAAGTCAGTTGCTCTTTTTCTGTGCCGGGAGATACCCATCTCAGACATTTTTCTAAATGACTGGCCCAGTAGTATATAGCCAGATGGGGAATCCATAAACCCCCCTCAAGTTTTGGAGCTGCCAATTTGTAATAGGCCAATCGAGGATACTTATCGGCCCAAATAAATCTAGTGAATATACCATGTAACTTTTTAAACCAGAGCAGTGGAATAAAAGTATTGAGAAGAGACAAAGGGTAAAAAATTCTAGGAAATATATTCATCTTAATTATGTTGATCCAGCCCCATAATGAAATGGGAAGTTTGGACCACTTATCGAGGTCGTGAATTATCAGCTGTGAGAGGGATTCCAGATTTTCCCTGAACCATGTTAGGGGGTTACGAGATAGTTTAATGCCCAAGTATTTGAATGACCTGGGAGTCCGGCATAAACCTAAGGAGCTAATATAATTTTTGAATACCTTATGGTTTAATGGGAAGAATAAAGATTTGCTAGCATTCAGTTTGTAGTTGGACAGGTCACTAAATCTTGCTATTTCACTCAACAAGGCCGGTACAGAAGATACCGGATGAGATAAATGTATCAGGAAATCATCCGCATATGCAGTGACTTTAATTTCATGACGCCCAACCCAAATGCCTTGTATGGAAACATTATTGAGAATATTTTGGATGAGAGGTTCCAGATATAGATTAAATAACAGAGGAGATAAGGGACATCCCTGTCTAGTCCCTGAATGGAGTGGAAAAGATTTGGAGAAGGCCCTGTTCCCAGAGATCCTTGCTGTAGGAGTTTTATATAATGTAGCAATCCAGGATGTGAATACAGAAGGGAATTGAAAAGCTTCCAGAACTTGAAATAAAAAGTTCCAATTCACTCGATCAAATGCCTTCTTGGCATCCAGGGAAACCAGTTCTGCAGGGAACTCGGCATCCCTGGTAGCTGAGAAAACATGAGATAGGGTACGCAAGTGATCAGATGATGAGCGCCCTTTCATAAATCCCACCTGGTTTGTACCTATTAACTCAGGGAGAACTACAGTTAACCTATTAGCTAGTATCTTCAAGAGAATTTTAATATCCTGATTTAGAAGGGAAATAGGTCTGTAGCTCTGAACAAGCTCAGGATCTTTATCTGGTTTAGGAGAAGAACAATCAGAGCCTCAAAGAGGTGAGGATCTGCCTCTGCCCCAGTTAGAATATATTGAAATAAATGATAAAGTACTGGTAATAAAAGATCGAAAAACTTTGTAAAATAGGGAGGAGAATCCGTTGGGGCCTGGGACTTTGTCTGCAGGTAATCCACTAATAACAACAGGAATTTCCTCCTGTGATATAGGGGTAACCAGAAAACCCTTCTGTTGCTCTGAGAGGGAGGGCAGATGAGAATCCCTTGGATAACTCTCCATGCTCCCAGGACAGAGAGGATACTCCATGTCACTGTACAACCTTGCATAAAATGGTGAAAATTCTTGCACTGTTTCAGTAGGAGATACTTTCAGGGACCTGTCTGCCATTGCCCTGATCGGAGGGATAAATCTCACTGATTCTTGTTGCTTAATACGCAATGCTAGTAGGCGCCCTGCCTTCTCTCCTTGATCCATGTAACTAGCTCTTGTACGAATAATAGCTAATTCTGCTTTTTCCCGAAGTAACTCTAAATATCTATCTTTCAACACCAGGACTTTCCTCTTGTCTTCATCCTGGGCATTAGCAGAAAAATTATTTTCAAGTGACCTAATTTGGGACAGTAATGATAATAATTCCTTCTCCTGTGCTCTTTTCCTACCCACCACCATACTAATAAGGATCCCTCTCATGTAAGCCTTAAAGGCCCCCCACAAAATATCCGCCTTTACACAATCTAAAGGGGTGGATAAAAAAAAGACTCAATTTGCTCCCTTATGAGCTTGCAATATTTAGCATCTTTAAGAAGTTGTTCATTAAGTTTCCATCTGGTTTCCCTGTTAGGTAAATTAAGGAATGCCAATTTACACAACACCAGTGAATGGTCGGAGACAAGGCCAGGTTGAATCGAGGAAGTCTTAACCCCAGGTAGGAGAACCTGAGAAATAAATATATAATCAATGCAGGACTGTGAGCCGTGCGCCGTTGACCTGAAGGTAAACTCCCTAGAATCAGGGTGCAAGACATGCCAGACATCGCAGAGCTTGCATTGGTCTACTAGGTCTTTAAAAGACCTCTGCCCAGGAGTGACCACCCCTGGTCCACTACCTGACCTATCAAGATTTGAATCTACAACTTGATTAAAGTCACCCCCCAAAATAATCCTGATGGGAAGCATTGGGAGAATAACAGATATGAGTCTCATAAAAAACCCTTGATCATCTATATTAGGGCCATATATACTACCAAGTAAAAGTGGAACTGACCAGAGAGTACCTTTAACTAGAATAAACCTTCCCTCAGGGTCTTTAATGACCTGTGTAGAGACAAAGGGAACATCCCTGTTAATAATAAGCATGACCCCATAACTATTAGTAGATCCCTGAGCATTATAAACCAGGCCCACCTGTTGCCTCCTTAACTGTGAAGCTTCAGTTTCTAATAAATGGGATTCCTGTAGGAAAGTTATCTGAGAACGTAATAAGCTTAAGTGTTTGAGAACCTGATATTGTTTGGGTTTTTTCCTGATCCACTTAACATTCCAAGTTGCAAAAGTCACTTCATTGGCCATCTAATAATAGCTGTTAGACTTAATATGATCAGCCCAGCACTTGGGATACATAATACATGCAACCCTACACCCACAGTTACTGCAGTAAAACCCTCCCTCCTCCCCAACCCCCCCACAATTAACCCATTCCCTTCCCTCCCAACTACCCCCATTCCCCCTAACAAAACCCCAAATCCCCCAACCCCCACTCTGCCACAAGCAATGTTCGGCACAGTACTGGGTCTTTTCCTCCATCTCCCGCCTCCCGATAATGCACCTCTGCTAATGGCACAAAACTTACATTCCAAAGAAATTATTTGAAAAATCGAACGATATCGAATACCCCCAAAAAATTAGAGAACGGCCTTGGGCTTCCAATATCTGCACATGCCTATACGTTAGCATGATAGTGGACTGATAAACAAAGTGTAGTGTCAGACTCATGAATATGCCAGATAACCTTAGGAACCAGAGTAAAACTGAGAGTGAAAATTAGGAGTGACCTTGCTTCATGGAAAAGCTATGCAAAGACCAGAACCAGAACGGGAGCCTAGTGAAGGGGAATAACCATTTCCTCCGATTGTGAGCAAGGATGAGAACAACATTAGCAACCGTTACTCAGAAGAAGAAACTGAAAAACAAAACTTCCCTGAGATTAGCAACCCTAAATTGCAAAAAATCTCCTTGGAGAAATTTGTTGCCCTGAACTCGGACTATTGAGAAGATTAAGGGAGATCCCCCTCGAATTAAGAGCTGCACAGCTATAGATTGCCAATACATAGTACACCCTCTAGTTGCCACAGCCCGATCCTGACATGGTAATTGTAAGATGCAGAGAAAGCCCAAGACCGCTTTGATTTCCGATCCATGTAAAGTAAACATTAATCCTAAAATCAACAAGACAAACTCCCCCTTCTATTCAATTTACAAAACTGAATATACTGAGACATGGAGCTCTGTTCCCAATTAAGCAAACCCCGGGACCCCAAGTGTCTTTGCCCTTAACAGTAGTTGACATTCTGAGATTAAAGCTTAAGAGACTGTTAGCAGGGATGCCTTGCACTGATCTCCCCAGTCCCAGCAAGAAAACTAGAATTTCCAATACAACTCGTTAACATTATCTCCTCAAAGAAGGAGAAAATAACAGTTCCAATCCCCAACTCCAAGCAGCTCATCATCCCACGAACAGGGCCTCTCAAGGCTCTCGAAACAAGTCTGGTAGCATGGATTTAAGGCTCGACAGGGCAACTGCAGGATCATTGTAGTTAAACCAGGATCCATTTATAAAAACTTGTAACCTGGCCGGGTATCCCATCCTAAATTTCAGGCCTGCGGCAATAATCTTGGATGCGATGGGATGAAACACTTTCCACTTCAGCCGAACCAAACCAGGCAAATATTGTGTGATTCTCAGTTTCGTATTCTCCCAACGAACCTCTTGTAAAGCTCTCACTTTCTCCAGAAAATGCTGTTTCTCTAGGAAATTCAAAAAGCGACAGATGATAGGGCGGGGGGAGCATCCGGAGTAGGCTTAGGTCGCAGAGACCTGTGAGCTCACTTTATAATATATACTGGGCCGAAGAGAGAGGGGCCAGCCACCCATTCCACCAACTTCTGTGTAAATGCCACAGCATGCTGGCCCTCTTCTCCCTCTGGTAGCCCTAGTATCACCACATTGTTTCTGCGGCTACGGCCCTCCAAATCTTCGAGCTTGTCCTCGAGACGAGATAGATTCTGTTGCGTAGACACCAATTCAGGATTGAGATTCTCTAGCCTTTTCTCGTTTGAGACTATTCTAGCTGTATTATCAGAGACAGTTAACAAGACTTCATCCAGTTTTCTAGAGAGAGTTTTCAGGTCAATCGCCATTTCTTTCATCTCTTCATGAAAGGGCTTAAACTCTTCTAAGAACCTATTGAGCATTAAAGGTTCTTGTTCCCCGACTTGACTCGAAGGATCAGGCCTCTCTGGCCCACCCGAGGCCTGGGATTTCTTTGAGGCCTTTTCGGGAGTAGCAGGGGGGGGGGGGGGTGTTTCTGCAGGGCTTTCTTCATATAAGCCTCCATCCGCCAATCTAACACACAAATCAGACTTCCAGGTTATTCAGATGATAGTAAATCTCAAAAGCAGAGGAAATGGAGAAATATAAACATCTAAAAAAGACGATTTAATGATCAGGAGGCAGGATCTTAATGGAGGAGCTTCTACTCTACACTTTGCATCACGTGATCCAAGATCTTTACTTTTAACTCACCCAGCATAAGAAAAAACGGGACAGGGTCTTATGCCAACCAAGTCAAACTTACAGTACTCACAGTGGTCTTTCAAAGCAGTGCAGATTGGTGGGCAGAACAACTGGCCTCCCTTTCAGTGCAATGCATACTATTTTGAAACTCTCTCCAGATTGAAACATAGGTGTGATTGTAGCCTTTAAAAAAATGACAAATAAACAACTCCTCTTTCTATAGACCAATCACATTGCTACCTCTGGCATTCAAAATGTATTCCCATTTAATTCTCAGTAAATTAGAAATGTGGGTAAAAATATGGGTAGAAGAAAAGGCTTACTCTCTCATTTCCAGAATGGATTCAAAAGAGATTGTGTACATTAGATCAAATCTTTAAATTAAATGATATATTTGATAAAATATGTGAACAGGAAGAGGGAACATTTTCACACTGCCTATATAGACCTATGGGCAGTGTTTGATTCTGTGATGAGTCACATTATAGGACATTTGTCAGTGTCAGTGGCTCAGCAGGTAGCACACTCGCCTCTGAGGCTGGGAGATCAGAGGGCTGTGGGTTCAGTTCCCACATCTGGCACTTGGGTTAATATCCCAGTACTGACACTGTAGTGCAGCATGAGAGGGGTGCTGCACTTCTGAGGTGCCGTCTTTCGGATGAGACGTTAAACCGAGGTCCCATCTGCCTGGATTGGTGGTAGTTCAGGTGGATGTTAAAGATCCCATGGCATTTCGAAAACAGTGGGAATTTCCCGGTGTCCTATGCATTTCCTTATTCACTAAAAAAAAAATACCACCAGCAGCTTAATCTGGTTCAAGGTCAGTTGGCATTCATCTGTATCCCCCTCCCCCGGGTCGTGCCTGAAAATAGGCAGGATTTGTCTAGTGCAACAAAAGCTAAATAAATAAAATTTTAAGAATTATAATATTAATGCTAGATTATTAAAAATATTACAATTGTTACATACTAATACTTTTTCCAAAGTTAAATTCTCTAGAGCTGGTCATCTTTCAGAAACCATCCTCATCGCAAATGAAGCTAAGCACAGTTGCCTCCCAGCATCAATCTTATTTAACTTGTAGAAGGGAGAGAAAAATGAGAAAAAACAACTTAAAAAGATATGTCTCTGTTTATTTAGTACCAAACGTGTGCAGCATAACTCATCAGACAACAACCCACCACTGAACTATGACATCATGTCTGTGCCACAAAGCAAACTAACTTTCACTTGGGAACCCCCGAGCTTCATAAGCTGATCAGACTGCATCTGCAAGAAGGAAGCACTTACCTCAGTACAGCATTTAGTTCTAGACTGTTAGACCTTCTGCCAAGAAAGAATATTTGCTCTAACAAATAGAAAATTGTTCACCGTATGCCCCCATTCACCCCTAAACTGTATATGCCGTAGCAAAGCTTGCACTAATTATAATACTCAAACTAAAGGAAAGGTAATGGCTGTTACTGTACTGGGTATTTCTTGAATGTTCTTTAAATATGATGTTTTTAAAATTATGTGTTAAATCTTTTTTGATTATGTACTTTAAATAAACTTGAGCCTTGAACCATAAGATGCAGCCAGCATGTTCATGAGCATTTTGGCTCCACATAGTTTCAAGACTTACACTTTCTGTGCATGCAGGAGCTTTTGTATGCTGCCTCTGCCAGTGGAGACAAGACAATCATGAGCAGAGCTTTCTTTAGTGAGGTTAACATGACTAATCAATCAGCTATACAATCAGCTCATCCTCAATGTGCACCATATGAGAAGCATCATTATGAATTGGGGATCATAAATGGATGTCACTGATTGGCCGAGACATTTTTGAAGCTGTGATGATATCGAGCTACATCATCATGGCTTCAAAAAACCTCCAGCCACCAGCTTCCTCACCTGCAGCACCACACATCGCTCTGCTCCACCAGTATTTCCACCTCACGCCAAACTGTAGAAAGGCACAACTGTTGATGGAGACATGCTCCAAAAATCGAAATAAACACCATCCCTCCTACAACAGCTGCTACTGCCAGTACTTTACAAAGCCTGCCATACATTTTCTTACCTCAGCCAAACTCCTGAGGAATATGATGCTGACAGAGTGAGTAGCTGTCATTTCCACAGTGTCACTAGTGCTTGACTTTCATATTACAAAATAAATAAAAAAAAGAAAATCACAATCATGGCGCTGACAAGCTCTACCTAACTACCGAAAAGAAACTGCAAATTAAACACACATTCACTCTGTCCCAGACTAGGCAGTACGACCACATGAAACCCATGGAGAGCATACTTGAGAGGACCAGTATTACCAAAGTGACACAGTGTTAGTTATAACAGGGCCACCTGCTGGCTGAGCCCTTCAGGACTATTTTGTCAAAACATACTCTTCCAACATGCTAAAAGAAGCAATTTCACAAGGTTTTAAAAGTATTTTTTCTTGAAAAAAATTAATTCAATCCAGTTCATAATTGCAATAAGTCATCCAGGATGCGGTATATCATGGGATATCTTCACTTCTCGGACAGTTGGATGCACTCGGCCTGCGGCCTTGTGCCTAACCACCTGAGGCGTGATGATATCCCATGATATACCACACCATGTCATGGCTTATTGCTTAATTATACAATGGCAAGAAAAAATCCTGGACCCTGATTGGTCAGTCTTGGGCTGGACCCGTGATGTTATCCCAGTACAACATCATGGGTCTAGTCTCAGCCACACTGTGTACCTGTAGATGATTTTTTGGAGCTAGATGATTTTTTGGAAGATGGGTTAGATGAGTTTTTGGACCTAGAGCAATTTTTTTGCATCTCCTGTTAAGAAACAAAAATATTTTTCCACACTAATAAAAACATTCTTTAAAATTATTTTTTATTTTATATTTAACAACAAGCCATTGTATAATAGCAATAATACCCAACAGGGTGTGTGTCATTTGGGATAACATCACGCTTCAGTTGTTGGACGCACTCAGCCTGCGGTCTCTTGCCCAACCATCTGAGGCCTGACGTTATCCCAGCATGACACACACACCCTTCGGGCATTATTGATTAAGTTTGTACTGTAAGTGTACAGTTTGTGAGCATATTACTATAATGTTCATTTGCCCATAAAGAGGTAGCTACCTCATATCTGCTAGGTATTAGTGTGTGATAAAAATAAAATTAAAGTTAACTAATTTAACTAATTTCACTGTTGGATTTATTTTCATGATGGAGACCAGCACATTAACTATCCAAAATAACCTGCTGGGGATGTTCATTTTGACCCTCTTACCAATAACAATAACACATGAGATGGTGCCTGTCCACTGCAGCCCTCTGCATCCTGCTCCCCAAACCAGTCACAGTTTATCTTGTGTATACCTTCTGCCTGTACACTGGTGTACTCTACCCAGAAACTTGGTTAGTGGTTCATTCTTATAGGCCTTGCTGAAGTTCAGATAAACCGTGCCTTGAGTGGTCAAAGAAAATAGCTATAGTCACAAATGCTGCAAAATCAGCGCATTTATTCAACCAGATGGACATACAATGATACACATACCTCACAATTCTGTCCATATATAGTACCAGAAGAGGCAGCAATCTCCCCTGATCTGTGCCAGTCTTGCCGTGGAGAGCATGAACTTCCCTTATTTTTATAGTTCCACACTATACCTATTGCTTTGCCCCTGACCAGCTCTGATGACCAAATTGAAGTAAGTTATAATACTGGTTTGACATAATCTGGCCATTTAAAAGCCATGTTGATATGGGGTGAGAACCCTGGTCTTAATCAAGACCTTCATTTTTTTTCATCCTTGACAATAGATTCCAGGGCCTTGCCCATCTCTGATGTCAGGCTGATCAGATTGTAATTGCCCAGGTTCAACCTTGTTCCAGTCTTGAAGATGGGGAACACGTTGACTGCATACTTTTCTTCCAACTGACAAATGACTTGTGATGGGTTAATATCAGTTCCTAGTTGACAGGTGACCCCATTGGAAAATGACAATCATGATGGCCATTAACAAGCACATGTCTGAAACCTCACATGAGTGGCTAAGGTTTGAACTGCGATGCATTCTGATCTGTTCTCTCATGCACTGCAAGTTGAGCCCTCTGTAATGGTGTTACATTGGTGTGGCAGTAAATGGAATCTTACATGGCAGACACAGAGATGTGTTTGGAAACTGTTTTGGATGCTTTACCTTTGGGTGGCCTGGGGATAATTTAGGAGGTCAGTGAGCACCTGAATGGAGTGTACAGGATACCCATAATGGGGAGTAAGGGCGCAACAAACACTGAGGTTTCTTTTCTGCGCCTGGGACCCCCATATCATATCAGTGTCAGTTGCTCAGTAAGTCACTTGCTTAGGTAAGGGCTAAAAGAGTGGAAGGTCATATGGTCAAGTCACGCACCAGGTACTTGAAGTAATACCCATAACTGGCACTGTAGTGCAATATGTGGGTGTGCTACACTTTTGAAGTGATATCCTTCAGATGACATGTTAAGCTAAGCTCCCTTATGCCCATCAGTATTCATTGGAAGCTGAAGATCCCATAACAATTGCTCAAGAAGAGTAGGGAGTTACCCAGTCATCATGGCTAAGATTCCCCATTCATAAAACATGTCCATGTAACCCCAGATGTACCTGGAAACAAGCTATCATTAGTAAGTACACTTGTCTGGACAAAAATAACAAATAAAATAATACAAATAATCTTGCTTCCTGATTTACTCTGGTTTCTTGAAGTTGCAGCACCAGAAAATCAACTGAAGTCCCACCCACCCAGTTTATCATTCAGAGTTGCAAATGGCAGATCCTCTTCACACATGAGAAAGACACTCAACTCTCCACTAGGGGAAAGGGGTCCTAACAGTGACTGAATTATATCTGAATGTGTATGCATGCGTACATGCATGCGTGTGTGTGTGTGTGTGTGACACGTTTGACCTCAGAGCAACAGCAAATAAAAGAGAAAGCATGCAGATGGAAAAAAGTAAAGCAGCCAGAAAGGTAAAGTAAGATCTGCAGGTGAAGACCCACCATCATGGCTCCCAGCCAACTGTGGTAGAGTGGGCCCCCCCCCCGGACAAACCTCTGCTGTTCTCTATTCTGTTATTTTTCTTTTAAATCTACTGCAGGAGTACTAATTTATTTCTATATATTTTTTTCTAACTCTATCCTTTATTTTCTACTGTAATAGGGTTGGCCTCCTATTATAGTACATTCCTGCCTGTTTTCTCTTTAGGATTTGTTCAGGAGGTGGAAAGTTCCCACATATCACCAAATGAATGTCAGACTGTAAAAGGTAGACTCTCGATTTATATACCCCCCTCCCCCGTTGAACTCAGTATGTAGAGGTTAAAAGTTGGTCATTAGCTGTTTGGACCAGGATAAAAGCCAGTAAGGCTAAAAATATTAAATAAATGTAGCTGTGTTGGAATTATTGAACATTAGAGCAAGGAGAGTGTTGCCTGACTTGTCCTGTTTCCCTACTGCCTCACTGTCATTGGGCTGTGAGCATCTTACAGAGACAACTAGGCAGGTACAAGCAGGAAGTGAGTAAAAACAAAACAAGAAATGACTCATAGCAAGCTCTTTCTACAGTTATCGTTTCTCCCCTTTTCTTGTTCCAACCTGCACACAAGGACTCAGTACCGTAGGAAGGGTGGGGCGGGTGAGGCAGCCGGCCCGGGCGCAAGCCTCCTAGGGGCGCAGTTTGATCTGAAGCTCACTCTATTATTAATTTGAAAAAGTGAGCACTGCAACTTTAATTTTTTTTTGTTTTTTTACTTTCTTTAGGTAATTACTATTTGTTGCCAGCAAGGCGCATCCACATACCAGCAAGTCGGGGGTCACATAATATGTTGCTGCAGCAAGAAGAACAATCATGTGGTATACAGAGCAGACAGTTTGTCTGTGGGGCAGGCTGTGCCAAGTAATATATAAGGTAACGTAAGAAGCAGACTCCAGAGCGTTGTTAGAGTGGAACAGCAGTTGAGCAGAGGCGGTTAGAAGACAGCTGGAGTAAAGGAGAGAGCGAGAGAGTGACTAGTATAGTACAGAGAGAGAGTGTGGAGTGTTTAAATTGATTTTGTGTAGCAGCACATAGCAGACAAGAGAACAAAGCTTCCTTCCATGTCCATAATCCGTCTAATTAAACAAATGATGATGATCTGTTTGTTGCGGGGAGGGGGTTGGAAAAAAAGTAAAAACTACTTACTGATTGTCCCTGGTTCAAAGAAGGCAAAGGGTTAGCCTAGGATATACAGGATTAGATCATTTGGCTCAGGGCTGGCTGCTGTGTATAACTTGTCCGTTTTACTTTGCTTTTGGAGTGGACCCTTATGCTGACTGACTGGCCAGCACTGCCTTGTTCTCCCTCATCCCTGCCCCATCCCCATGATTCATTTGTCCTCCCTCTGAGGCAGGCTGATTGACCATTCGTGAATGATGAGATTCCTTCTGGTCTGGCCCTGGGTCCCAGTTCCTTGCCCCTCTTTCTGACTCCCGAGGTGATTTTTTACTTTTACAAGACAGAAAACAACATCTTGTTCTCCATATCAATGGTCCCAGACTTCCACCTCACAAAAGTTGATTCAATGATTCTTGATTCCCCGGTCCCAGGTCTCTGCCAGCTGCCACACCCACCTGTTTTGCCAACTTCTGCCATCTCCCAATTAAGCATAGAGTCTGCTTGGCCTGGCTGCCCCTGCCAGCTGCCCGCTCCACACTTGCTGCTTTCCTAATCCTGTCTGGGTGTCCCAGCAGTAGTTACTTAGTTTGTGCTGCTCAGTGCTGCCGGCTGCGCTGCCTTTGTAACCAAGTCTGCCGGCTGAGAAATAGGCTGGCTGCATTCTTTAAAATAAAAGCCCAGTGCCTCACACCTCCCAAGTCAGTCCTGAGTCTGACCCGGACCCTACTACAAAATCAGCAGGCAGCAGTATTTATAGAAACAAAAATTATTCTATGTGTGTGGTGGAGGAGCGGATTAGCAGTTAAAAAAAAAAAAAGTAAAATAAAGCAGTTGAAACTCAAGTCTTCTTTCTTTGTGTGTGTCAGTCTTGGGGTGGTATTAGTGGTATTAAAAATAAAATAATCTGCGGGGAGTCTAAAGGGGACTATGCTTAAAAAAAGATCAAGAGACACAAGTGAGACACGGGGTCCTCTTACTGAAGGAGCTTTGCTATATGTGCTTGGGCATCCTGTGGGAATGCAGGAAGGGACTGAAACTGATTTATGTGTTCTGGTGCCAGCAAACAAAATAATCTGAGGGGCAGCGTGGGATTAAAGAAGGGTAAGGAGATATTCAGAATAGTGGTAGAGTGGGTGAAGATTATGGGTTTTTAAGTGACTGCTAGAGAAATCCTGTCTGGGATACCCCCTGATAAAAGGGTCTCTGCCCATGAAACAACTTCAACAGTGCTAGTGAAGCATTAGGGATTTATTTATTTATTTAAGCATTTCACCAGAAAGTCATACTGAGCAGAGATACCGCTCGATTCCAGTTGCGTCCTGGGGGAAGATGGAAGAGGATCAGAATACAGACAATAAATAATAATATTCCAGTGTACAGAATTGTGCTTGCGACATACAAGAAATGAGAGCCCCAGGTAAGCTTAACAAATAACTAGAAGTAACAACGGTTATACAGTAGACAATGTGGTATTGCTGAGGCACCTATGATAACTGAACCTTAAGTGCTGTTCAGGATGACTATATAACTGTGGTGAGGCCAGCAGTGAGAGGGTTTGGTGGATGCCTAGCCCATGTTCAAGGTTGCGTGTATAGCAAATGGATGTGTAGGACCTGCAAATGAGGTTAGTTAGCTGTATGGCATTGGGCACCTCTAGATGTCCCTAGGTACAAGAACACGTGGAAGAGAGGTGTGTTTTTAGGTGGTGGTTGAGCTGCTGAGAGTTTTCAGTGAGTCTGATGTCTTTTGGCAATGCATTCCAAAGTTTGGACATGCCCTATGTCACTAGGTAAAGCAGGGGCAAAGGGAGTCATTCGAGAGGATGTGAGAGCTATAGGGGACAGGGTAGGAAGGAGGCATCACAGGCACGGCACCCATAGTGCAGTCATCTTCAGGAAAGTCCTCAGGAGGCAGTGATGTTGCCTGATGTGCAGCAGATTTGCAGCACTCACTGTGGAGCTGGTGCAGTAAAGGATGAACTTAACCTTTTACAGTGTGTCCCAGTGGACACTGGTGCAAGCAGCTACTACTCCTTTCCTGCCGCCGTGCCACACCTACTGTAGGTAGGGCGATGGGGAAGAAGGGTCTATACAGACAGCAAACAGATTCCAGTTGGACAACAGGATGCAAAGGGTAATAGTAAACAGAGTCCACAGCGAAGAAAGGAGGGTAACTAGTGGGTACAGGAGGTTCGGTACTGGGACGGGTCCTCTTTAATATCTTTATAAGTGACATTGAGAGCACCTGGAAGGAAAGGTATGCCTCTTTGCAGATGACACAAAGATCTGCAACAGGGTTGATACACAGGTGGGGTTGAAATAATGAAAAGGGACATGGCAAGGTTGGAGGAATGGTCAAATACGTGGCAGCTCAGATTAAATGCAAAGAAGTGCAAGGTAATGCAGCTGGGAAACAAAACCCAGGGGAAGAGTACACAATGGGGGGTGAGTTAATAACAACAACAAAAATTGAAAGAGACCTAGGAGTAATTATATCCGATGACCTAAAGGTGGGCAAGCAATGTGAGAAGGCAGTAAGGAGGGCTGGGGGGATACTGGGATGCATAGGGAGAGGCATCAACAGTAGAAAACAGAAGTTGTTATCCCTCTCTACAGCCAGTTAGTGAGACCCCATCTGGAGTACTGCGTGCAATTCTGAAGACCCCATCTCCGCAAAGACATAGACAGAGTGGAGGATGTTCAGAGGAGGGCAACCAAAATGGTGCAAGGTCTGCACCAGAAGACATATGAGGAGAGACTAAGCAGCTTAATATGTATACCCTTGAGGAAAGGAGGAAGAGGGGGGACATGATAGAAACTTTCAAGTATCTCAAGGGAATTAACAAGGTACAAGAGGGTAGTATCTTTCAGAAGAAGATGTGCAAGAACAAGGGGCACAATTTGAAGATGAGGGAACAACTCAGAGGTAATGTTAGAAAGTATTGTTTCACAGAGAGAGTTGTGGATGCATGGAACAGCCTTCCTGAGGAGGCTGTGGAGTCAGGAACAGTGGGAGAATTCAGGAATGCATGGGATAGGCATATGGCAATTCTAGTGGGGGGGGCAGGAGGAAGTAAGCTGTTGATTAACTAGAATCTGCAGCTTATCCATCAGGAAGGGAAATGGGCAGACTGGGTGGGCCAATCGGTCCTTATCTGCCATCAGATTCTATGTTTCTATGTTTCTATTCACCCCTCATGTGCAATTTGGTTCATCTAGTCCCCCAAGTGAAAAGGCCGTACCCTGCAGGCATGCAAGAGATCAGGTCTGTGCTTAAGAGTACACCTTACATACGATCGGAGTCCAAGAGGCAAGACAGTGCTAGGAAAGAGCTTGTGACAGGTGATTCTATCATAAAGAGAACAGAGGGGGTAGTAGGTGCAGAGAAGCAGGGGACAGGAAGGTTTGATGTCTTCTGGGGCTTTGGTTGGATGGGATGTAAACAGGGTAGAAAGAATTGTTAATAGAGTGGAAAGCAGTCCTACTAGCCACTGATAACCTGGTTTACAGACTCCTAGAGGAGGTTAAGAATAGCTTTAGAAATGTTGTGGGGATATCCAAGCTGGCAGCTGCCTCACTGACTTCTGAGTTTTTCTGCCAGTTTGAGCAGATGGGAGAACTAGAAGAGGGTTCATCCAGTTGCTCACTTCAGCTCATGGCTGATGGAGTGGTATAGGCAGGAGGATGTGGTGCCTTGGATATTGGAGCCACTCTTGATGGATTGAAAGCTATTCAAGCTGGATGGCCCTCAACCCTCTGAGGAGGGCATTAGGATACCAGGGAGCAAGCTTAAATAATTATTTAAAAAATTAGGCAGCTTTAAACCAGCAGAGGGAGATGCTGTGCAGATGCGGACAACAAATACACCTACTAAACTGCTAAAAAACATGGAAGGAACAATATGGCTTAACAAATGTGGAGAAAGAGTGAGGTTGGAACAAGCTGGAGGAAAGGTGTTGCAATACTGGATCTGGGTATCTAGGAAGGAGGAGATAAGCTGCTTTAGTCTCTCCTCATATGTCTTCTGGTGCAAACCGCTTGTACCATTTGGTTGCCCTCCTCTGAACAGCCTCCACTCTATGTCTTTGCAGAGAAGGGGTCTCCAGAATTGCATGCAGTACTCCAGATGGGGTCTCACTAACTGTCTGTAGAGAGGGATAACAACTTCCTGTTTTCTACTGTTGATGCCTCTCCCAATGCATCCCAGTATCCCCCCAGCCCTCCTTACTGCCTTCTCATTGCTTGCCCACCTTTAGGTCATCTGATGTAATTACTCCTAGGTCTCTTTCGATTTTTGCTGTTGTTAGTAACTCACCCCCCATTGTGTACTCTTCCCCATGGTTTTTATTTCCCAGCTGCATTACCTTGCACTTCTTTGCATTTAATCTGAGCTGCCACATATTTGACCATTCCTCCAACCTTGCCAAGTCCCTTTCATTATTTCCACCCATCTTGTGTATCAACCCTGTTGCAGATCTTTGTGTCATCTGCAAAGAGGCATACCTTTCCTTCCAGGTGTTCTCCAATGTTACTTATAAAGATATTAAAGAGGACCAGTCCCAGTACCGAACCCTGCAGTACCCCGCTAGTTACCTTCCTTTCTTCACTGTGGACTCCGTTTACTATTACCCTTTGCGTCCTGTTGTCCAACTGGAATCTGCTTGCTGTTGCCACCTCAGGGTCTCAGCCTGTATAGACCCTTCTTCTCCCATCACCCCTACCTACAGTAGGTGTGGCACGGTGTACAGTGAAAAGCAGTAGTGGCTGCTTGCACCAGTGTCCACTGGGACTCACTGTAAAAAGGTTAAGTTCATCCTTTACTGCACCCAGCTCCACAGTGAGTGCTGCAAATCTGCTGCACATCAGACAACATCACTGCCTCCCGAGGACTTTCCTGAAGATGACTGCACTATGGGTGCTGCAGACTGTGATGCCTTCTTCCTACCCTGTCCCCCTATAGCTCCCCACATCCTCTCGAATGACTCCCTTATGCCCCTGCTTTACCTATTGACATAGGGCATGTCCAAACTTTGGAATGCATTGCCGAAAGACGTTAGACTCACTGGAAACTCTCAGCAGCTCAACTACCACCTAAAAAACACTTCTCCTCCACGTGTTCTTGTACCTAGGTACATCTAGAGGTGCGCCCAATGCCATACAGCTAACTAACCTCATGTAGCAGGTCTTTCACATCCGTTTGCTATGCACGCAACCTTGACCATGGGCTAGGCATCCACCAAACCCTCTCGCTGCTGGCCTCACCACATTTATAGAGTCATCTTGAACAGCATTTAGGATTCAGTTATCATAGGTGCCTCAGCAACACCACATTGTCTACTGTATACCGTTGTTACTTCTAGTTACTTGTTAAGCTTACCTGGGGCTCTCATTCCTGGGAGCCCTGTTAATCTACTGTTACTCTACTGTCATATGATCTATGTCCCTGAGACAATCCTATAATCTTGTATGCCCCAAGCACAATTCTGTACACTGGAATATTATTATTTATTGTCTGTATTCTGATCCTCTTCCCCCTTCCCCCAGGACGCCAACTGGAATCGAGCGGTATCTCCGCTCAGTATGCCTTCCTGGTGAAACGCTTAAATTAATTAATTAATTAATTAATTCCTAGTACTTCACTAGCACTGTTGAAGTTGTTTCATGGGCAGAGATCCCTTTATCAGTGGGTTTCCCAGACAGGATTTCTCTAGCAGTCATTTAAAAACCCATAATCTTCACCCACTCTACCGCTATTCTGGATATCTCCTTACACTCTTTAAATCCCACCCTGTCCCTCAGATTATTTTGTTTGCTGGCACCAGCACACAGAAATCACAGTTTCAGTCCTTCCTGCATTCCCACAGGATGCCCAAGACACATATAGCAAAGCTCCTTCAGTAAGAGGACCCATATCTCACTTGTGTCCCTTGATCTTTTAAGCATAGTCCCTTCAGACTCCTGCAGATTAATTATTTTGTTTTAATACCACTAATACCCCCAGACTGACACACACAAAGAAAGACTTGAGTTTCAACTGCTTTATTTTATTTTATTTTTACTGCTAATCCACCCCCCACCACCACACACAGAATAATTTTGTTTCTGTAAAATACTGCCTGCTGATTTTGTGTTGGGTCTGGGTCAGACTCAGGACTGACTCGGGAGGCGTGAGGCACTGGGCTTTATTTTAAAGAATGCAGCCAGCCTAGGCCTCAGCCAGCAGACTTGGTTACAAAGGCAGCGCAGCCGGCAGCACTGAGCAGCAATACTAAGTAACTACTACTGGGACACCCGGATGGGATTAGGAAAGTAGCAAGTGTGGGGCAGGTAGCTGGCAGGGGCAGCCAGGCCAAGCAGCCTCTAGGCTTAATCGGGAGTTGGCAGAAGTTGGCAAAACAGGTGGGTGTGGCAGCTGGCAGGGACCTGGGACCGGGGAATCAAGAATCATTGAATCAACTTTTGTGAGGTGGAAGTCCAGGACCATTGATGTGGAGAACAAGATGTTGTTTTCTGTCTTGTAAAAATTAAAAAAATCGCCTTGGGAGTCAGCAAGAGGAGGAGGGGACTGGGACCCAGGGCCAGACCAGAAGGAATCTCATCATTCACGAATGGTCAATCAGCCTGCCTCAGAGGACAAAATGAATCATGGGGATGGGGGCAGGGATGAGGGAGAACAAGGCAGTGCTGGCCAGTCAGTCAGCATAAGGGTCCACTCAAAAGCAAGTAAAACGGACAAGTTATACACAGCAGCCAGCCCTGAGCCAAATGATCTAATCCTGTATATCCTAGGCTAACCCTTTGCCTTCTTTGAACCAGGGACAATCAGTAAGTAGTTTTACTTTCCAACCCCTCCCGCAACAAACAGATCATCATCATTGTTTAATTAGATGGATTATGGACATGGAAGGAAGCTTGTTCTCTTGTCTGCTACATGCTACACAAAATCAATTAAACACTTCACGCTCTTCTCTCTGTACTATACTAGTCACTCTGTCGCTCTCCTTTACTCCAGCTCTCCTCTAACCGCCTCTGCTCAACTGCTCGTCCCACTCTAACAACGCTCTGAGTCTGCTTCTAAGTTACCTTACATACACTTGGCGCCAGCTGCCCCTCAGACAAACTGTCTGCTCTGTATACCATGATTGTTCTTCTTGCTGCAGCAACATATTATGTGACCCCGACTTGCTGGTCTGTGGATGCTCTGCTGGCAACAAATAGTAATACCTAAAGAAAGTAAAAATAAATAAATAAATTAAAATTGCAGTGCTCACTTTTCAAATTAATAATAGAGTGAGCTTCAGATCAAACTGTGCCCCTAGGAGGCTTGGCCTGGGCGTGCTGCCCACCCACCCACCTTTCCTATGGTATTGGGGCCAAGGCTTGAGAAGTGAATTTGATTTTAGTTTTCCCTTTGTTTACACATTTTAAATATTGTCTCTGTCTGCTCATGCTCAGATTGTATTTTGTTAGATTTTACTTTTCTGTATCAAAAGTATGTTTTCTTCAGGAAGCCCTAACCCACCAAAAAGCATGTAACCCCCAAGAGCTTCTGAGGCCTTGCAGCCCCCAGACCTCCTGCTCTTTTCTGAGGGGGGGGCACAATTAGTCTCTTGCCCAGGGCACCAAAACGCCTTGCTACGGCTCTGCAAGGACTGTGCCTGTCTGGTCTTTCAATGACCCAGTCCAGATAAAATAGAGCACATTAGAAAGGGAACAAGAAAATAATTAAGTTTATAAGTTACCTGACAGAGGTGCTTAGGAAGGAACCCCTTCAGCTAGACTTCAGAGCAGCCTAAACAAAGCTAATATTTAAAGTGACAGTAGCAATTTAGGTCTAGTATTCATAATCACCGTTAGTGAAGGAGTTTTATTTTGTCGAGACATTTCATTTTCTTTTTTGGGTTAAAGACTAAACCTTACCTGCCTAACATTCCACACATAGTTCCTACCTGTAGGAAGGCACTCATAGGACTGAACGCTCCTCTCTGTCCTGCTTTCATAGCAACATTCAGAAGGAGGTACTACATCAGAGGGAGGAGTCAGGGTGTTAAGGTGTCCCATTAGTATGCAGTTAAAATTATTATGATTTATGCAAAATTTATAAAACTTTATTTGATTCAGTCAATCTAATGGACTTATAAATATGATACAATGCAACTAATGACCTCAGTTACCACCCAAATGCACGTATTAGTGTAGATTAATTCCTTGTATTAGTATTAAGGGTGGAGTTAGTGTAACATGATGTCATCAAGTAAATACTATATAAAGACTTCAATTGAAGCCTGATTCAGATGGATGTTGGACACAGAGGATGGTGGTCCTGTTAGTCTGATGGGATCACCCTGTGTGAATTTTGTTTGATTTAAACTATGAAAGTTATTTTCCTTTTGTTGCTTCAGTGGATGAGTTTGATTTGATTTGTAACAAAAATAAATCCTTTTAACACACTAAGCCAGGGTGTTTTCTACAACTCAGAACTATCTTGTGTTGTCACTTAACCCACACTTCCACAGTTGATGTCAGCAGTGGGATACCTGGCTGTCCATAAGCTCACTTGGGGGAGGCCAGGATAATACCAGTCTTGATATTGGTGACAAATAAAAGATGGCTACCGGAATTGATCACAAGGTGGGAGTCATCACCTGGTCCCAGGCAGAGCAGAGGGAGGAACCATTGTATACTGAGCTACCGGATGTTCAACAGAAAACCACCAAAGAGTCTCCAGTGGAAAAAGAGGAAGAGGAACACTGACAGGATATTTCTGCAGATACTGGGGACATTACACCAAGAGATATAAATGATCTTCTGCATTGGCTGGCTGTTTGTCAAATGGAAATCGAACGGCAGAGGGATGCAGATGCCCAAGAAAGAGATTGAGATAGGAGAAGACAAGATGCCCGGTGGGTTGAGACTTTACAATTATTACAACAGCTGGGTGTGGGACAGGGAACTGGAGGAGGAACTACAACTAATAATCCCAAAGACATCAAATTATCACGTATGTTACCAACAGATGATATAGAGGCCTATCTTACCATGTTTGAACGAGTGGCTAAGGCATGTGGCTGGCCAACCCAACAATGGGTTGTGAGACTTGCTCCCTACTTGACCGTAAAAGCTCAGCTGGCCTATAGCAATATGGACTCACGATTAGCAGACGGCTATGACCTGCTAAAACAGGAAATCCTAAAAAGGTACGACATTAATGCTAAAACTTATCGACAGAGGTTTCGATCTCTGAAACACCAGCCTCATGACCCTCCCAGAGAGACTTATGTGAAATTACGGGAATTGTGCCTAAAATGTATTGTGCCTGAGGGAAAATCAAGAACAGACATTATAGAAATGTTCGTCATGGAACAATTTCTACAGGTGTTACCCACTGAAGTGCAGATATGGATTAAGGAGCATAATATAGAGTCAGCAGAAATGGCAGTTACCCTGGCTGAAGATTTTTTAGCCACCCATCAGCCTTATAAAAGAGGAGGCACCCGAGTAAATGAACCTGGGTAAGACCTATAGGGGTAAGACATCCTCAGACTGTACCACCAAAAAGCTATGAACTTGAGAAGGGAAAAATAACTGTGCCTATGAATATAATATGTCATAATTGCCAGGGTAAGGGGCATATTGCCAGAGTCTGTCCCTCTAGAAAGCCAGACAAAGCTCACCTAGCTCTATTAAATTCAACATATTTAACTACTAGTGTGCAGATAGAAGGTCAGATGGTATTGGGTCTAATAGATTCAGGTAGTAAAAATACATTGGTAAGAAAAGATTTAGTATTGAATGGGACTAGGGGGCCTACAATGAAAGTGGTATGTGTACACGGGGATAGCCATCAATACCCCACTGTAAAAATACCTCTTCAGGTTAATGGAGCTGAATCTGTAGTTACAGCTGGATTAGCCCCATGTCTACCAGTACCAGTAGTGATAGGCCATGATTTCCCTGGGTTTTCTTCCTTAATAGAAAATTGTAACTCCGGTATGACAGCCATGACAACTAGAGCCCAGAGTAGAAGAGAGGTACTACTTGGAGACTTGTTCCCATTTGAGGGAGATGTATATGGGACCCCTGGGAAAACAAGGAAGACAGGAAAGGAAAGAAAGAGATTACACGAAAAATGGAAAGAGGCTACATATAAAGTCCCTGTGAACCCAGCACAGATATATGTTAAATTAGATATGGCAAAGAAACAGCAAGATGATACAACCTTATAATCCTTCTTCCAGCAGGTTGGTCAAAAAGAAGTCCTGGGAGCTCCTTAAGTACAGATTAAAAACAATTTATTGTATCGGATATGTAAAAATCTGAACACGGGGGAGACAGTAGAACAGTTATTAGTTCCTCAGTGTTATTGAGCAGACATATTGGGATTAGGTCATGATGTACCCTGGGCTGGTCATACAGGAAAGGACAAAACTACTAATTGGATTTTGCAGAGATTCTTTTGGCCTGGTATACATCAAGACATAGCCCAATATTGTCAGCCATGTCCAGAATGCCAACTCATTGTGCAAAAAAAAAAAAAATGTGGTACCCTTATTACCCCTCCCACTAGTAAAGACCCCATTCGAAAGGATAGGGATGGATGTGGTGGGACCTTTAGATAAGAGTAGTAAAGGTAACCGATTTATCCTGGTAGTCTGTGACTATGCCACTAAATATCCTGAGGCTATCCCAATGAGAATAGTGACTACCCCTAGGATAGCTGAAGAGTTAGTTAAACTATTTAGCTGGGTAGGAATCCCCAAGGAAATTGTAACTGACAGAGGAACTAACTTTAATGCAGAATTGTTGAGAGAATTGTATAGATTACTGGGAATAGTGGCTATCAGAACATCCCCCTACCATCCTCAGATGGATGGGTTGGTTGAACGGTACAATCAAACCTTGAAGAGAATGCTAAGAAAGTTTGTAAAGAATGAAGGAAAAGATTGGGATAAATATCTACCCTTTCTATTATTTGCGTAACGAGAAGTTCCCCAGGCCTCTACCAGATATTCCCCCTTTTCCTTGCTTTATGGTAGAAATCCCAGAGGAATATTGGATGTGGTTAAGGAATACTGGGAAGAAGGGAAGGATTTAAAGTCTCCTGGCTTAGCTCAGTATATGAGACAATTGAAACAAAGGCTGGTCTCTTTTACCCAGAAAGCTCATGAGGCAGGAATAGAAGCACAAAAAGATCAGAAAAGTAACTATGATAAAGGAACAAATCCAAACAAACAGTTTATGATGGGAGAAAAAGTATTATTACTGTTGCCATCTTCCACTCATAAGCTATTTATGAAATGGCAGGGCCCATATGTAGTACTTCGTCAAGTCGGTCCAGTGATTTATGAAATAAGTACACCTGATCGAAAAGAAAAGAACAAAATCTACCATGCTAATGTACTAAAAAAATGGCATGAGAGACCTGAAACAGGCCTGTAGTTATGTATAATGCCTGGTGAAGTCCAGACAGAACTGGAGATAGCATATGGGTGTTTAGAAGGAGAAAGAGGGATAGAGGAGATTAAAATAAATTCAAATTTGTCAGGTCCACAAAAATAGGAATTACCGAGCTTAATTAAGAAATTTGCAAACATCTTTACTAGTACCCCTGGGTTAGCAACAGGGGTAGAACATAAGATATAGACTTCCTCTGGGCCCATCAGAAAGAAAGCATACCAAGCTACCTGAAAAAGTAAACCCTTGGTACAGAGAAATTCAAAATATGCAGGCGTTGGGATTATTGAACCTTCCACAGTCCATGGGGCTCCCCTATTGTAATAGTACCTAATAAGGAAGGAGAAATTAGGCTCTGTCTAGATTTTCGAGGGATAAACCAGGTCTCTCAATTTGATGCCTACCGATGCCTGGATAGATGAAATCATTGATAAGGTGGGACATGCCAAATATATTTCAACTTTGGACCTGACTAAAGGATATTGGCAAATTCCTTTAGCAGAGGAATCGAAGGAGAAAACAGCCTTTAGCACTGGCATGGGTTTGTTCCAATTTAAGACTATGCCTTTCGGTTTTCACGGGGCCCCGGCAACCTTCCAACAATTTATGGACCAGGTATTGGCACCACATGTGGGTTACTGTGCAGCCTATCTGGATGATATTGTTGTGTTTAGTTTAGATTGGGAAACACATATGAAACACCTAGAGTCAGTAATTGCTTCTCTTCAACAGGTGGGTATGACTATCAATCCCACCAAGTGTACATTGGCCCAAGAGGAAATCAGACATTTAGTCTTCATATTAGGGAATGGGCTAATTAAGCCAGAAGTTAGTAAAATAGAGGTGGTAGCAAATTGTCCTGTACCAACTACGAAAAAACAAGTAATGTCATTTTTGGGGTTAGCTGGTTATTATAGAAGGTTCATACCACATTTTGCAACAATTGCTACCCCACTTACTGATCTTACAAAAAAGAAATTTGGTAACCAGATTAAGTGGAACCCTGAATGTGAACAAGCGTTTCTACAAATTAAAGGCCGCTTTGTGTGTTTTCCCCGTATTCCAGCCCTAATTTCCAATACCCTTTTGAGGTATATCGGATGCTCTCGTACAGATATAGGGGCAGTACTTAGTCAAACCATAGAGGATGAAGAACACCCGGTAGTGTACATTTCAAGGAAACTACATGACAGGGAACAAAAATATTCAACCATAGAGCAGGAATGTCTAGCTGTCAAGTGGGCAATAGAATCCCTTCAGTTTTATTTATGGGGAGCACCTTTTTCTCTATACACAGACCATAATCCTCTGTGTTTTCTTTCACAAATGAAGGACAAGAATACCAGGGTTATGAGGTGGTATCTGGCCCTGCAACCATATAAGTTTACAGTACAGCACAGGGCCGGAGCAAAACATGGTAATGCAGACTTCCTTTCCAGATATGGGGCTGATGGTAGAGACAGTAAAGAAGATGCCCATGATGTTGAAATGACACCCCAGGGTAATTAAAAAAAAAAGAGGAAAAGAAAAAGGTAACCTTAAGTTGCCTTGTTATATTATGCTTTAATCGGGTACCCTGGGTTGGAGCTTCTTAGAGAGGTGGGCAGGAGCTCCATTCTATTCCTTCTTAGAATAATAAAAGAAAAGGGATAGAATGTCAATAAAATAAAAAAAATCTTAAGAATTTGTTTTTACTTAACCTTGGGGAATGTGGTAGAGTGGGACCCCGGACAAACCTCTGCTGTTCTCTATTCTGTTATTTTTCTTTTAAATCTACTGCAGTAGTACTAGTTTATTTCTATATTTCTTTTCTTACTTTATCCTTTATTTTCTACTGTAATAGGGTTGGCCTCCTATTATAGTACATTCCTGCCTGTTTTCTCTTTAGGATTTGTTCAGGAGGTGGAAAGTTCCCACATATCACCAAATGAATGTCAGACTGTAAAAGGTAGACACTCGATTTATATACCCCCCTTCCCCGTTGAACTCAGTATGTAGAGGTTAAAAGTTGGTCATTAGCTGTTTGGACCAGGATAAAAGCCAGTAAGGCTAAAAATATTAAATAAATGCAGCTGTGTTGGGATTATTGAACATTAGAGCAAGGAGAGTGTTGCCTGACTCACCCTGTTTCCCTGCTGCCTCACTGTCATTGGGCTGTGAGCGTCTTACAGAGACAGCTAGGCAGGTACAAGCAGGAAGTGAATAAAAACAAAACAAGAAATTACTCATAGCAAGCTCTTGCTACAGTTATCATTTTTCCCCTTTTCTTGTTCCAACCTGCAGACAAGGACTGTGCCTGCTTGGTCTTTTAATGACCCAGTCCAGATAAAATAGAGCACGTTAGAAAGGGAACAAGAAAATAATTAAGTTTATAAGTTACCTGACAGAGGTGCTTAGGAAGGAACCCCCTCAGCTAGACTTCAGAGCAGCCTAAACAAAGCTAATATTTAAAGTGGCAGTAGCAATTTAGGTCTAGTATTCATAATCACTGTTAGTGAAGAAGTTTTATTTTATAATGGAGACATTTCATTTTCTTTTTGGGTTAAAGGCTAAACCTTACCTGCCTAACACTCACACATAGTTCCTACCTGTAGGAAGGCACTCATAGGACTGAACGCTCCTCTGTCCCTGCTTTTATAGCAACATTCAGAGGAGGTACTACATCAGAGGGAGGAGTCAGGGTGTTAAGGTGTCCCATTAGTATGCAGTTAAAATTATTAAGATTTATATAAAATTTATAAAACTTTATTTGATTCAGCCAATCTAATGGACTTATAAATATGATACAATGCAACTAATGACCTCAGTTACCGCCCAAATGCATGTATTAGTGTAGATTAATTCCTTGTATTAGTATTAGGGGCGGAGTTAGTGTAACATGATGTCATCACGTAAATACTATATAAAGACTTCAATTGAAGTCTGATTCAGATGGATGTTGGACACAGAGGATGGTGGTCCTGTTAGTCTGATGGGATCTCCCTGTGTGAATTTTGTTTGATTTAAACTATGAAAGTTATTTTCCTCTCGTTGCTTCAGTGGATGAGTTTGATTTGATTTGTTACAAAAATAAATCCTTTTAACACACTAAGCCAGTGTGTTTTCTACAACTCAGAACTATCATGTGTTGTCACTTAACCACACTTCCACACTAACTGAACAGCGGCAACTTGTAGTTGGGAAACAGCAACCTGAATCATTAATGAAGATCAGAGAAATCTGCACTGGTGAGCTCAAGAGGCAGCAAAGAGCTATCAAACCTAACTTTTCTGACATAACCTATCCTCCACCTGTGTAGACCTTCTTGAGCTGTTCCCTTCTCCTCTACAATGAGCAGTAGTTCTGCTATTAAGTCTGGTTGTTAGGAAAGATTAGAACTAATGGCAAAAGGAGGATCGTACCAGTTTTTCCACCCCAGTAATATTCGGAGCACTTTCAGCTAGCAATACAGGTCCAGTGGTTGGAGTGCACTCCCAAACTACAAGTGACCAGACTTTGTGTTCTATCTCCCCTTTAATAATTAGCCATGATCAAGGAAGTAAAACTATGAAGTCCAGTGGTTAGGGTGGACTTCTGAACTGCCAGTGAAGAATCAAACATATGTGTAGCATGTGTCTTAATCCTGCTTTCCATGATACATATGAATATGAAATTGGAGTGAGGATGGATCATTCTGCGTCCCACCCTCAGACTGACAGGTAACAATGGCAAGAATAACCAGGAAGTAAAGATGAAGTATAATTTTGAATTTTAATAATTAACCAAACTTACATTTCTATTCACTTGTTTAAACTCAAATTTTTCCAAAAGATATTTCCTGCCCAGACTTCACCAGTTAGTCAGACTCACAAAATACAATGTAGTGGATATTTCCAATTGTATGGACTACATAATACATTTCTTTTTGATTTAAGCACACAAAATGATAACAATAGCCTTGAGTGCCACACAAGTAAAAATAAAAGTAACATGTAAATCGAAAGTGAAAATAGGGTACTTGAATTTCATTTTAAGAGGATGCATGGTTTCTGTCATCTATCAATGTGTTAATTAATACTTTGCTCATGATTTTACTTGAAATCCCTGTTGCTGTTTTGACTCCCATTTATCTGATTCTCTTCATTACAATTATCAATGAGAGTACAGACACAATGCCTCCTGAATTGCTTGTTTGTATACTAATTGTTTATAGGATCAGACTATGTGTTCTGAATGGCAACTAATAGGAATACTGGGAAAAGTATTTTGCAAAGGTCACAACTTGGATCATATAATTTCCTCTGTTGCTGTGTTATGTACACATCATGCTCTTGTCCTTCAGACTACAATAAAGAGAAAACATCAATCTCAATATCTCTGTGTCCATTTCTAGGCTATATATCAAGCAAAGACCAGACACAAAGGACCTGATTTCAAAAAGGATTCTTGATTTCCATTCCTTTTAAAAAGAACTTGATGACTTAGATTAAGAATAGCTCCACAGATTCTAGGGAACAAGCCATACTTCTGTTTTACATTCAGTCCCAGAGTAATACATGGGGTAGTAATTTCAAAGGTATTTATCCAGGCTTAACCTGCCCTAATTTTCAGCTGCAGACTGACATCTGCACCTATTTGATACAAACAGACATCCATGTATCCATCTGATTAGTAGTCTAATTGTCATCAGTAAACTGTTACAAATTTAATTTGCATCTTGTTCACAATTTTCCCCAAATTACTACTTTTTGTGTCAAAGAGATTCTTTTTGAAATAGGTTGTAGGATTGGCACACTTGAAGTGATGCAGATGAAAGCAAAGTGTACCACTGTGCCTGCATTTAACCCTTTGAAAATATGATCCCGATGTCTGTACTCTAAAAGAATAACAGGTTGCTTCTTTTCAAAAGACAAACTATTTTGATTAGTATTTCTGTCTGTAATGTTTGAAACACTGTGGCTAAAGAATATAGGATCTTCATTTAAGTGAAGTCCAAAGTGTTCATCTGGAACTGTACTCATCTCAGTGTTTGATGGAAAAGCACCTTGACCTATAGAAATGACAGTGAATAACAGAATACTTCAAAATTACATAACAGAATTGAATTGGGGCCAGGTTAGTAGTGACTGAAATGTATTATCTTCTTTTAGTTGCTTTGAGAAATATTAAGAGGGACTTTGATAGTCTTACTCCAATTTATAGTGGAAAGGTGTCAACCTTCCAAAGCTGCCACCATGATTGGCATTAATTGGTATCCTCACTGAGATGCCTAGAACTGAATAGGCATGGGATCTGAACTATTCTTATTTAACATTTCAATAGCCATACTCACAAAATACGATGCTTAGTTGCAGTAACTGAAATGGTAAGATATTTCTGGGTATTTTAGAACACTTCTAGAGAGCTTCAATCCAGTGACCATTAGTCCAACTCTGATTAAACTGTGATTAAATGTGAAACGTGTATCTGTGGGCATGAATAAAGTTAGAAGCACTATAGCTTTGGTGTGGACTAGTGTTTGTCCTCCTGGGTGCAGCATAATTTGGTTACTTGAGATTTGTTTGATGTAACTATCCCCAAGTCAAGTCAAGTCATTTTTATTTAAAAAAGACGCCCAATCCCGAAGGCTCTGGGCGCCGTACATTAAAAAGAGATAAAGAAATTTTTCAGCATTTCATGCCATATAAATACAAAATAAAAGAAACATATATACATAATCATGATCCCCATCTAGCTGCAACCCTCCAGGTTAAACTGCAGCATTGTCTAGTCTTTGGAAGCAGCACACTGTTAAACAGTCAGCAGCTGGCATTATATAGAAAAAGTGCAGCACAAGTATGTGCCTCTACAAGACTTTTAGTCTGCAGGCTCTATTAAACAGATAGCAAATTACAAGAATACAGGCTAGTGCAAAATAAAGGACCTGATTGTTCTCAACTGTTCATCACTCAACATACTAATTGCCATGAGGAAATCTATGGTTGGTCACCACTATTGAGTGTATTGCACAAATTGTGCAAATACATAGCAAATAAATACTCAGATATTGATCCTAAAACACAATTAATAATAATTTACATTAACAGAGTAATCCTATACAGTAAATGGACCAGAAAGGCTTGATGCAGGACAAATGTCTCTTTAGCCTATTTACAAAGCTTCCTGTGATGTATTCCATGACTTTGTTTGTCTTGCCACAGTGTAGCTGCTTCCTCACACTGCTGCCCCCATATAAGGTTGTTGCTAATCAGTACACCAACATTATGTCCTGCTTAATTTCAGTAAACTTTAAGCCTTTTTAAATAGTATTTTTTTATTTGTGTTCTTCTTCCTGGTGGTACTGTATCACCTCTCAACAGTGCAGTTCACATGGCATTTTATCACCAATTTCCCACATACATCCAGATCAGTCTGCATTTCCTTGATCTCCTGTTGTAATGTAACTAGTTTACCCCATCTTGGTGTAATCTACAAATATGGTGCTCAAGCTGGTTATACCAACCACCAGGTCAATGATAAACATAATTCATTGCAAGTAAACACATCTAGGAATCAGAGTTCAAATTCAAAACATGGAAAGTACAGATATAGGGTAACAAAAAAAATAATCTGTTGACCCTCAGTGAAAATAGTAGTGTTCCTTAGGGTTTCAATGATCACTTGATGCAGCATTGGTATTTGATTGACTCTTGACTGGTTTCTGATTGTAAAGAAGAAGGAAGTGTTTCAGTTAGCCCTGTTCTGTTCCTCGGTCAGTAAATGACTTCCAATACTGTAGCTCTTTTGTGTTTTTAGCTGCAGGGCTATTTCATTTTTCCAAGTTTTTGTTAATGGTTAGTTGCTTCTTTCTGACAAATTGCATTTTGTAGTAGGGTACATTAGTTCTGCTCAGCTGGAAGATATATCTTGTTATTTTAAGTGTGTAGAATACTGCTTTTGAAAGTTTGTTGGAAATTGAAAAAAGTCAGTTTCACGGGAGTGTGTCATCCTTCAACCAATATGCTTTTTTTGGGATTTGTAAGTTATTTTTAGGTGTAGGAACCTATTACAATTCCTAGATGTTGTCCGTTTTATGCACATTGACATTGATGATTTCTGTATTGTAATAATGTTTTTAAAAATCTGCATTTGAAATTAACAAGCAGCTATTAAAATGGTGTGTTGGCTAACTGCTGCCTGTGGATAACCTAAATGGTTGAGTAACACTTTTCTATTAACGTCTGCTGTTTTTAAATAAGAATATCTTAATTTTTTGGGTGGGGGTAAACTCAAACTACTTTGAAACTTTTTTATCAACGTCCATTGGGGTTCCATATGAAAATGTGCATTTAAAGGGGATAATGACACAATATTATAGATCCTTTTTTTAAGAAAGTCTATTGATTATAAAATGAAACTGTGTTATTGTAGGTGAGGATTCCACTGAAATGGCTGACAAACATGTTTTCTATGAAAATGTGTTTCTTTGAGGTTCAGGAAAGAAATTTACAAACATCTGTTTGTAATGTCATAATTGATCCTGTAGTGTTTTGATGATATTACAATGGGTTAAATAATGGGAGATACGGATTCAATATTGTGTGATACAGAAGAATAATACACCAGTTTTTTTTTTGAAAAATCTTTTTATTAAAAGTGTAGTGTAGTTCACAGTACAGCCATACAGATGTCAAGAACTTAAGACAATCATCGACTTACATATATTATTCCAATGACACAGGTCCTATAATCCATTGTGTTCAGCGTTAAAACAAGCCCACTGGCATCTTACTAAGATGGTCTGTCTATGCATATTAAATGGGCAGACCTGCTATTCAGGAATGATACCCTGCTCACAGCTGTCAACCAGGGCAACCATATGTCCCAAAAGACTTTTAACTTGCCCCATGCCCCCAACTGAGCCCTTTCCAACATCAAACACATCTTCATATTACGCACCCATCTCACAATCATAGGTGACATGGGGAACATCCACACCTGTGTGATTGTCCTTCTGGCATTCATTAACGTAAGAAACCAAAGAGGGTTCGATAGTTTCTGATTAGGATGCAGAGAGTCAGCACCCAGTAGGAGTTCCAAGGGTGATTTAAATGGAGCATACCCTAGGACTTGTGACATAATGCTATGAATTTGATGCCAAAAGAGGGTGACTTTAGGACAACTGAGTGCCAGATGCAGGAAATCCGCCTCACCAACCTCACATTTGGGGCACAAAGGAGACCTGGTACTATCAAAAGCATTCAAAATTTTTGGCGTAATATAAGCCCTGTGCATGAAGTATAATTGGATTTGCCTCAGCTTCTTACTACGTGAACAGTGTAAGTAGTGAGCACTTGTTAATCTCCATATTTTTGGGGTTAATTGGAGGGAGAGGTCTGCGCTCTATTTTTCTAGGCTGGAGTTTCTCAGCTGAAGGAGAGAACCCAAAAGCATGTTTTAATATAGAGTCAGGGGCTTACTGCCCGGCTGAGGTGAAAATAATTCTTCCTTTAATTGTGATGGGCTTGTCCACCCATTCACAACCGAGAGGGTGTCTCCACATCTGTGACTTATTACCAAATATAAAAAGAAGTCTCCTGCCACAATGTTCCAGTGTTCAGCAGTCTGGGCAAAACTCAGCATCCATCCCCGCTCATAGAGCTGATTAATTACTACTAGACCCTTTTTCCTCCAGGTCCAAAGCCGCTGCACCACAGCCATAGAGCAGCTACTGTCCTTCTGCATAAAATTCAGTATGCTGAGATTAATGGAGTTCCCTCCCTTGAAACCAATCCTTCTGTGAGCCTGTATCCAAATAGCCACAGTGGAGGCCATGAAGGGATTACACACTCATTCAATTTCCATTCTTTGTAGACTCCCAATCAACAGATCATTCTTAAGGTTACCCTCCAACATGTCTTCTTCTAGACCTAACCAGGAACAATCAGCACTAGATGCCCCATTGGGGAGGAAGGCCAATTGAGCAGCCCAGTAGTAAAATTTAAAATAGGGTAAGTCCACACCTCCATCTGAGGTTTTTCTTTGTAAGGTGGCTCTTGCTATTTTAACCCTCCCCTTCTGACATAGAAATTTATGCAAAATAGTATCCAGATGTTTAAAATGTGCCTGCAGCACTCCAATAGGGAGGGCCTGGTAAAGATATAGCAATCTAGGTAAGATCGTCATTTTAATAACCCCTATTTTACAGAGCAAGGAGATGGGTAGTGCTGCTCACCAACCACAGTCTTCAGCAACAGCTGTCACCAGTGGTTTTAGATTTAATTTGTAAAACTCCCCCACAGAGGCTGAAACACTCACTCACAGGTATTTTAAGGACTAAACTAGTTGGAGGCCACCCAGCTGGGCTATTAATCAAGCCCAGTCCAGGACCCCCACAGGCAAAAGTTCACTCTTCATCCAATTGACCTTGTGTCCTGATACCACACCAAAATGGTGCATTAGTTCATGCACAACTGGCAGACCCTGTGCAGGATTTTGTAGTTATAACAACTGATCATCAGCATACATAGCAATTTTGTGCTCTCTACCACCACCCTGAAAACCCCTAACTCCTGTATGTGCACGTAAGGCTGCCCGAAGGAGGTTCTAAAGACAATACATATAAAAGAGGGGATAGTAGGCAACCCTGCCTAGTGCCCCTACCCAAAAGAAAAGGATTCAATGGGGTATTTCCCACTTGCACCTGAAAATCGGGCCTATTCCCATCATCCCAAGTATAAAATAGGTAACCCCACTCCATGCATTCAAAAGCTTTCTCAGCGTCAAGTACCATCACAGCTGCCCCGTGGGATTCTTTTATTATGGGCCCATCTAAAAATAATATTAAGAGTGTGTCTTATGTTGTGTTTTCCCATACAACCTTTAACAAACCCCAGCTGATCAGGATGTATAATTGATGGGAGTACCTTTTCTAATCGGGATGCAAGTGTTTCTGCTAAAATTTTATACTCTGCAGTAAGGAGGGAGATGGGTCTGTACGAAGGACACAAATTAGAATCTTTACCTGGTTTAGGCAGGAAAGCAATAGTTGCAGACCACGTGGAGAGAGGCAACCCACCCCCCTGTAACCCTTCCTCCAGGGCATCAAAAAGGGGCCCCAGGATAAGTTCTTCAAAAGCTTTATAAAAGTCTATGGGAATGCCATCTGGCCCAGGTGCCTTCCCACTTTTTAAAGACTTCAGTGCTACTCCTATCTCCTGAACAGTTATGGGAGAATCCAGTTTCTTATTGTTCTCCTCAGTTATCTTGTCTGGGGGAGGCCAAAGCAAAGAATTGCTTATAATCCTCCTGGGTGGGGGAGCTTTCTGAAGTATACAGTTGTTTATAGTATGCCCCCAAAACATTTCCAATTTCTTTATTTCTTCTAATCAGGTTCCCCTGACTATCTTGAACGTGACTTATATTTTTTGCAGAATCCTTCCTTTTTAGCTGCCAAGCAAGATATTTCCAGGCCCTATCCCCATCAAAGTACTGTCCGGCATCTGTGAGCAATATGCTACACTCTAGTTGTGCACTAGACAGAGTATTAAACCGCAACTTCAATTTTTGTACCATACTGTAGAGGGCAGCAGTAGGGTACTGCATATGAGCCCTTTCACAAGCAGCTATCTTTTTTCTAAGAGATTATAGCTCCCTAGTAGTGGTGCGTTTTGCTTGCACTGCAAAAGAAATAGATTGCCTCCTTACATAAGCTTTCAATGCTTCCCAGCGTGTAGCATGAGAGGTGTCCCCCTGGTGGTTGAACTTCAGAAATTCCTGTATAGTTGTTCCCATATAGGTAAAATAGTCTTGATTCCATAGGAGTAAAGGATCAAGTTTCCATGCCCTGCTACCGGACTTAGTTCCAGTGTTGGAGATACTAGCAAAATGCAAAGCATGGTCCAATACTAAAATTGGGGTGCACCCTGTTCTCCCCACCCCTGTCACCAGAGTCCCTGACAGTAATAACCTATCAATGCATGCATAGGATTTGTGCATATATGAGTAGAAACTAAACTCTCACCCCATGGGGTTTAAGTGTTGCCAGATGTAGATCAAATCAAAATCATTTTGCAAGGCTTCCAAAGCTTTCGCATTTAGGGATTTAAGTATTGGGGTAGTTTTGGAATGATCAGGCACCATGTCGGTGATGCAGTTATAATCACCCCCCCCCAGTATCCAAGGCCCCTTCCAACAAGACATGTCTAGTGCCAATTTCTGAAAAAAACTGGGTTCACCACATATGGAGCATAAACCGAACCCACTAGGACTATGCCTTTGACCGGGATCTCCGCCCTAGCCATAGCATAACGGCCATATGTATCAATCCGGGAGTCCAAAGGTTTTATGGAGGATCCCTTTGGGAGCCAAATAGAGTCACCCTATGCCTTAGATGTAAATGTTGATGAAATCTAAGTGCCCCCATAAATTCTGCTGTTTTTTGTACTTCAGAAGTTGAGAAGTGTGTCTCCTGAAAGAGAACCAGTGCCCCCTTATGTCGACGGACCTCCGTTATTACTCTCTTCTGTTTCACAATAGACTTTAAACCATTTATATTCCATGAAATACAATTAACATCATCCCCCATCGTATATCAGCGAGTTGCCACACCTGAGCATCTTAGTATGTAACAAGTGAACCATCACACCATTTTCCCCATATAAGCAATCCACTTCCCCCCAACCCTTCCCCAGCCATAAATTCCCCAACTGTTTCCCCTTTGGCTCAGAACCAAAAAGATTGCCCTTAAAGATGGTTCCAGCCCAGTGCACACCAGTGACAGTGATGTAAGGTGTCTCCGGTATGGGGCCATTCCCCCTCTCACAAGTGAAAAGGGCTGTTTAATCTGAGCTCCAACATTGCAAGGACTCCCTTCCCACTTATTAAAACCAAACATCCCCCCCACCCTGTAAACTGTGTGTAACAATAGCATCCCCACCATATAGGTAAGAACCTGCCAGCATTCCCATTACAAACAAAAGACAGACAAAACTAGGTCTGTCCATAATGCTAGCTTTCCCGATGGAAAACGAAGGAAGGGGTGATGAAATTAAACCATCATAAGAATTTTCCAAGCAGCCATTTAGGCTAGATTGTGAGAGCTTGAACACACATAGGAATAACATTCTAACATAAATCAACTCTATATATAACCTCCTGAGAAATATCATAGGCCACCCTTAATTATTAAAATTAATATGTCCCCCTAAATTCAGGTGGTACCAAAATAACGCTGATCCTGATGTTTCTGAGGGTCCACAAATTAGGGAGATCTTGTGGGCCTAAGGCACAATCTGCTGGTACCTGTGTCCCCAGACACAGTCGAGTATTGCATAACAAAGTACGTTGAGCAGGCATAACATAAAGAGGCACTCTTCATGTCCGTGATCTGCCCTCATAGCTCACCCAGAACTAACCTAACCAGGATTCAGGAAAGGAACCAGAGGTCCAAAGGAGAAGCTGATGGCCGCTAAGGTGTCCAGATGGAACCCATGCTACCCTGGCTATGTCCTGATCACATCTGCAGCATACGGTACAATAAAGGGAAAAGAGAAAAGAAATAGTAGGCCCCAGGCTTCAAATACAGGATTCAACCTGCTGATACCTGTGACCCCAGGCACAGTTGGGTGATAAGGCATACATCCCCGAGTATTCAGGTGGCACTGATGCATGGGTCAGATAGGTTCCATATAGCCACACTGCACTTCCAATCTTCAGGCCCCACTACATCAGTCCAAAACTAGGCCAACTGTGCAGTTGCAAAAGTGAGTTAGAATCAATATGACCCTTTAAGTGTCTCAGGTACATGAGGTGGACATAAGATCCCCAGGAGAATTGTAACTTAATAGCCAACCAAATCAATTTAACCAAACATTTATATGAAGCTATACTTTAAAAAGATATATTGACTTATCTCAGTCACCATTAGGCCTCCCTCGATTTCCCTTTGTCTCTTCCTCCTCCTCAAGCCATTTCTCCACAGCTTTGTGACAGATAAAGAAATTAGAGCCCTGCCCTCGCCGATCCACATGCAGATGTGCTGGGTAAGTTAAAGAGAATTTCCAGCCCAGCTTATACAACTTGTTTTTAACTGGGTTAAACTTTTGCCTTTTCAGCTGCAAGTCTCAACTATAGTCCTGATATATAAAGACTGTTGCATTGTTGACCTTCAGGGGCCCCATTTCCCTGGCTTTCTGCAACACGGCTTCTTTATCTTTGAATCTGAGATATTTAATTAAGCAGTGCCTCGGACGGTCCTCAGGTTTAGGAGGTGGCCAGACCCAATGAGCACACTCAATCTTGAACTCCTGAGACTCCTCAGGCAGCCCCAGATATTTCATCAGCACCCGGTGGATACCCTGGTTCAGGTTTCAGCCTTCCATGCCCTCGGGTAAACCAATTATGATGATGTTGGATCTCCGTGAGCGATTTTCCTGGTCATCCAGGCGGTCCCGAAGTCAGCAATTGTGGATAGTAGCCCATTTCTTTCTGCATTGACACAAGCATAGGAGTCTTCCTTGTCACTGACTCGATGCTCCAGCTCACAGATTTGTGAAGTGTGAGTGGTTATGGTTTCTGTCAGGGTTGTTATGGCAGATTGTAGGTGTGCAAACTGCATGTTCAAGTTGTGGAAGCCCACTTTTATATCTTTTTGCATTAGTGCCAGGGTATCCAGAACACTTGCCAGTGATTTTGTTAGGTCCATCATGCATCCCTCAGTTCGATCGTCGCTTATGCTGGTAGTCAAGGATGAAGGCCCAGGATCACAAGAAGCTTTGTTCAGTCTACTAGATGGTGTTCTAGTGCCAAACTGTAGTTTTGCCTATTTATTTTTAGATTTGCTGGTAGCCATCCATTTCTAGAGTTGAAAGTTCTCAAAAAATTGTAATTAAGGTTACATTTCATAGCCGCTAACAGTAGTTGAGAGTCGCCACCTCAGGGAGCCATTTCAGCAAGCGTCCTCCATGCTTGCAGGCTAGCCACCCCCCTCCAATACACCAGTTTTTCTATGTGAAAAAGGTCTGAACCATGTAATAAATATTTATTTATTTATTTGAAAATTGGTAACAAGGAAAGATACACTTAGCAAAGGCTTGTTTCCAGGTGCAACCCAGGACAGAGGGGAAGAGGAGTACTCAAAGAAAGTGCATTATAAAAACATCAACCAGCAGTTACATAGACATATTTACAAGTGCAGGTGAACAAGCAGATACATAACAGCAATGGTCTTTGCAGATGAAATGTAGACAGGCATGTAGCTAATTATGTAAAGTGCACAGAGCCTAATAGAGGAGGTGACAGTGCCTTGGGGTATAGCCACAGACTGCAGTGCAGGCTAAGCCATATTTAGCCTGACAAAATGTGGGAGGGCATTTGATGATGGGAGGATTGGAGGAAGAGAAAGGGAGTCAAGAGTGGGCTTGACTGGGAAGGGAGAACAAGGAGGAGTCTTAGCTGGTATCTAAGTGCATGGAGTGAGGGGGGAAGAGGCAGATGGAAGAGGGAAGAATATTCCAAAGGGAAGGGAGACTGCTGGAGAAGGAAAATTGCCCAGCAGAGGAGTGGAGGTGTGAAATGGAGAATTTGCGGGGTTCCTCAGAGTGAAGAGAGTAGGAGGAATGGGGATGGGGGCGAAGAGTAAGAAGAGGTAGTAGGGAAGGGACCCAAACCAATATTTAGCAATCAAGGTGGCACAGTGGGACTGGCAAGGTGAGGATAGTTGGAGGATAGAAAGGGAGGAGTACAGGTAATAGTTCTGAGCATGCTCAGTGCAGTCTTTTGGATTGCTTCCTGGAATACTAAAAAAGATTGGGCTCAGAAAAAGGATTCTTTTTTGTGAGGGGCCTATGCTTTTTTGTGAGAAAAAGAAACAACTTTTTTGCAAGAAGGCATCTCTGCTCTTTAAAATCTTTGCAACCATAGAATGGATTTGTATGAAATATTGTATGCACATTCTCAAGGGGTGGATCTCTTGTCATGCTAAGTCTCCCTCTAGCAGTATGTGTGGATTCCAATATCCAGACAGCATAAAAACTAATACAATAACAATTTTGTGCTGTTTTTTTGTCATCCTATAGTGCCCAAATGGCTTGGAATTTGGTCTGAAATTTTTAGTGTAGCAAGGACTTGGCCCACAGATGTGCCTTTTACTGGTTTGGTGAAGAAATATTAATCTGTTGTTCAGCTATAAGGATCTGACATTTTGATTCTGAGCATAGTCAGTAAAGTCTTTTGGATAGTCATTTGAAATCCTACTGAGCATGCTCAGAACCAAAATGCTTGTAACTTGGGGAACAGATTAATATTTGTTTACCAAACCAATGAAAGGCTCCATTTTGTGGCATACCCTTTCTACCCTGAAATGTTTCAGACCAAAAATTCCAAACCATCTGGGCTCTAGGAGGTGACCAGAAAAGCACAATTTTTCCTAAAAGTGCACTATCCAGATCTTTTTTTATTTTTTATTTATTTGTTTTTTGGTAACCGGGAAGGTACACTAGACAACAGTATGCCTATTTTCAGATATGACCCGGGATATTACATTTCACAAGAACAGATTACAATTCATAAAAGCACATCAAGGTGACAGCAGCACAATGCAACAGGTAGGTACATGTATTATATAAGCAGTTGTGACACAAGCAGTAGTACATTAGAAAATAGGAGGCGTACAGCTATATAGAGTGACTTATAAAAACAGGGGGTTGCACTAGGTAGGACAAAAGAGACAATGGGAGAGGCCTAGAGAGAATTCAATAACATCAGAAATAGTCTTAGAAGCAATCCAAATATCTGACTGAAATGGAACTTAACAAATCAGGACACCTTGCCCTCCAGACTGTGCAAGCAAAATGTAGTGAAATTCCAGAACGGGGGTGAAGCGATTAATATATTTATATACAGTGTATATCTATATACAGTATTATAGTGGTGCGGTAGTACCAGTATAGTTAGGGTTGAGCAGTGTGTTCTATGTTAAACCTTAAATTTGCACTTTAATATCTGTTTAACGGTTCAATGGATATGCACACAGTTTTGTGTGTGGTCTCATTGGCTAGATCTCTTGATATGCCAAGTTTTGTTCCAGTTGGATTTGTGGATTATGAGATGTAAATATTGCCATCATATGAAAAATCTATTTTTTTGCTGTTTTTTTATCCTCACCTTGCACCCAGATAGTATGGAATTTTGGTTGGTTCAGAGTATAAAGGGCTTGGTCCACAAATGTGCCTTTCGCTGGTTGATGACAAAATATTAATGTGTTCCAAAGTTATTACATTTTAAAAATTCCAGTTCAGAGCATGCTCAGTAAGCACTTTAAAAAAGCTGTATGAAGGGGCATGGCTTTGACCCCTAGAGTCACCTCATGCTCATGAATAATCATGAACTTATTTGCATGCACATTTTTTTTTTTTTAAATTGAGAGGATTAGAAAAATCAGGTGGAAACTAGAAACTATCCCTCTCTGGGAAGCTTGGTCTCTTCAAAATAACTGTTTAGAACAATTTCTTTCTGGTTTCACCAGTTCACATTGCAAGAAGAATAGTTCCTTGTTGGCCCCATGTTTTCTAAAAGACAGTATATCCACAGTTCATTAATAATCATGAGGTGATTTGCATACCCATTTTTTAAAACTGATGGGATTAGAAAAATCAGTTGAAAACTACAACCTAGCCTTCTTTGAGAAGCTTGGTCTGTTCAAAACCACTGCTTACAACTATTTCCTTTTGGTTTTCTTTTTGGATACTGACAGATTGAAGATGTGAATTGCTTTGCAACATGGGCTACAAGTCAGTATGCTAAACATGACAGCTATAGAAGGAAAGTAGCCATTTTTTTAACTTATGTTAAAACAGACATTAGCATATTGATTCTGTGTTCATGTGAACTGGAAATGTTTCAGACAATTCAACAGCTTAGAAATATGCAAAGTTAAAAAAGACTTTTGGCAATACAGAGAAACAGATAAGTATTATTGGCTGTTTTAGTTTGGAATTGTCTTTTGATTCTGGATAACAGAACATTGACACAGTGATATCAAAGGAGGCAATATAGTGTAGTTCCTTAGGCTGTAGACTATTGGTCTGGACACCTGGGGTTGAATCCCACAGCTCCCTCTTGGCATCTCCTCCCATAGCCTCTTATTGGTGGTCCTAATTTGACCTCTCACTATACACTCTCCCCCTTAAAGTGCAATCCCACAGTGGCTTCTTCCTACCTAAATTTTTTTTTCCCTAATTGTGGCTTCTTCTATTGCAACACTATTAAAGGGTGCTATGCTTCTCTCCCTCTTGTGCCTGTATAGCCACATGAGCATCATATCACCCCAGGGTGTAGATCCGTCCCATCTAGGGACATCCCTGAATGTGCACTCCACAGTGAAGCTTTCATATTCTATCACAATAACTGCTCCTTCCATGGAGCTGAAAATGACTAGTATATGTGTAGATCTTGTTCACGATCCTAGGTGCTTGCACTCTATGGCCCTCTATCTTAGGCTTTATCAACATCAAGGATGGACACTTACTCTGCCATAGTCAGGGGCAACAGTGGAAACTTAGCTCCAAACTATTGAGGGAATACCTATGTAGTATAACCCTCCTGCTCTTGCTACTAGCTGGAAATGTTCACCCCAACCCAGTTCCTCTAACTCATCTGGTAGGGACACAAGGCAATACTGGTCAAATCATAATAGGCTCACTTAATATTTGTAGTTTCCTCCATAAAATGGACAGCTTGTACACATGGACACAGCAACATAACCCGGACATCTTGTCAGTAGTTGAGACTTGGCTCTCACCTAATATTGCAGATGCCTCAATCTTGATCCCAGGATACACTGTGTTCAGGGCCGATTGCCTTACCAAAAGAGGTAATGGATGTGTAATCTACCTCAGGGATTACCTGTAGGCTCGCATCCTATATCTACCCGACACTGGGTCCAGTATTCAAACCCTAGCAATAAACATATTCCTTGGGAACCACAACAGAACCCTCACAGTCCTCTTTGTGTATATACCTCTGGGCCTAAAAACCCCTGGGCTTGAATCCTTAGTGCAGTGTCTCAGTGTCCTCAACCACAACATGGAAACCCTGCTGCTGGGTGACTTCAGTGCTAACTGGCTCTCCCCAGCCGCAACTCCCTATAGGGATACAGTGTCAACAGTGCACCTCTCCCAACTCATCACTTCACCCACCAAGGTGAACTATAAGACTGGCACTTCCACATTATTGGTCTGGGTCCTATCTAATTATCCAGAACATGTATCAGAGACAACTGTCCTCACTGATGCCTTTAGCGATCACTCACCTGTCCTATGTCACTGGTCCTGTTTCTACTCCAAACCCCCTACAAGGACTGTCACCAACAGAGTCCTTAAACATGGTCACCTGGACCAACTCAGAACTGACCTACACAAACAGGACTGGTCCCAAGTCTACTCTTCCAGTACTGTTGATGCAGCTCTTCAGTGTGTCATCCATTTTTTTACTGTGGTCTGTGATAAACATGCCCCCACAAAAAAAGTGTAAAATAAAAGGATGGAGCAACTCTTGGTTTTCTACTACTCTTCTCGAGAGCTTGAAAGCTACAGACTGCCTTTGGTATAGAGCGCGGGAGACTGGAAAACAGGCTGATATCCAAAATTACAAAAAGGCTCGAAACAACTGTAATAGGGTGGTACATGCTGCAAAATACCTATTCTATCAGGAAGCAATCACCCGATCTCGGAGTGATGGTAGAAAATTCTGGGCTAACCTCAAGGAAGTCACAGGGAAAAATAGTAAATCAGCACCTTTGATGCTCAACATTGAAGGCCTACCCACAACAAACCAGTAAACTATCACAAATGCATTCAACAATGTATTCACAGATGTCTCTGGAATACTACCACCAAACTACTTCTTCCTTACTCACTCCACTGCAGCTATGCAAAGCACAGACCAGTCACCCTCCCCCCCATTTTGTTTTGGAACCAACTCTCTAAAGACAGCCAGGAATTACCTCCTAAAGGTCATGGGTAAATCTCATTACAGAAGGAACTCCCTTGGCCTAAAATTTGTAGTCTTAACCTTGGAAGATATTCTGGAGCCCCTTACCTACATCATCAATGCCTCAGCTAGACTCTTATAGTTCCCCCAAACCTGGGCAGCAGCATTAGTGACTCCAGTCTACACGAGTGGCAATCATTCCTCGCTTGGTAACGATACAGTAGTAGCCACAGACATTGCCAGCTATTTCCAGATATTTTGCGAAATTTCTAAGGAGTTTCTCTCTGCTGCCCATACTGTGGAAATGGAGAAATCATGAGATATTTCTGGAAATATCACAGAAATTTTGGAAAATAGCTGGCAGTGTCTGTGGCTGCTACTGTAGATTGATCTTGATTCTCCCACCCCTATCTAAGGCCCTCAAGAGGATAGCTGCAGATCAAAGCAGTGTCAGTGGCTCAGTAGGTAGCATACTCACCTCTGAGGCCAGGAGATCAGAGGGCTGTGGGTTCAGTTCCCACATCTGGCACTTGGTTTAATATCCCAGTACTGACACTGTAGTGCAGCATGAGAGGGTTGCTGCACTTCTGAGGTGCCGTCTTTTGGATGAGACGTTAAACCGAGGTCCCATCTGCCTGGATTGGTGGTAGCTCAGGTGGATGTTAAAGATCCTATGGCACTTATCGAAAAGAGTTGGGGAATTTTTTATTAAGACTGAAAAGCAAACTAAATACACAAGGTGTTACAGCACACCAAATCATAATACAAAATTAAACAAGTAATATAAAAGGTAATACAGCATCCAAATGAACAAAAACAAATATCAACATTTTTAAAGTACAAAAAAAAAAGAAACCAAAGCTAAACAAAACTCCCCTAAAACAAAAATATGAGAACATTATATATACAAAAGTATTACTACATACTAAATTATAATACAAATAATAAACAGAAATATGTATTTCATCATACATGCAATGGAAAAAATGAAAAACTCTGTCATTAGAGTCCTAAAACCCAAGTAGTGAATGCTGAAAGTCCTCCCCTTACTTAAAGAAGCCAGGGATTCTAGGAGAACCAAAATACCAAAATTGTATGACAACATACAAAATAAAAAACAAAGAAAAATAAATATACAGCATACTTTTTGTCCCTTGTAAACCTAAAAGGAAAAAAAAATTGTGAAAATAAGATGAAAACATAAACACAACATTATCCTATACATAGTAAGCTGAAATACCCCGTCACATACACATACTCACTATATGGCAGTATGTTTTCCCAACTCAAAGCACCTCTTATAAAATTAACTGGTATCCACAACATACACTTCCATAATATATGGATTCTTCATGTTCCTATATTATATATATATATATATATATATATATATATATATATATATATATATATATATATATTGTGTGTGTGTGTGTGTGTGTGTATGTGTGTGTATATATATATATATTTTTTTTAATTAAACCATACTCAATATCAAGAATACTCCTCACCAGAAAATAATTAATTTCTACCAGAAACTGCCACTTCTCATTAATTAAGACCAGAAGAAAATAACAGTGAAATTACAAAGAAAAACACTCAGTACCACATATTACTAGTCATAAGCAAAAGTGGAATTATGCAATGACTGAAATGTATCTCAAAATATACCCTACCAACTCATAGCCAATCTATACTGTACCACCAAGACTGGAAGATTTCATATGGCACTGACTTCCTTTCAGTATTTCTATGACTAAGAATTGTAGTAGTAATCATATGAAATAATTGCTCCTCTATATATTCTAATTGTTGCAGTGTCAGCCTACACTGCACATGCCATATATAGAATTTAAAACACACCAAAAATAACCAAAGTGTAACCCTATCATGTTTAGTCCATTTGAATGGAAGAATACCCAAGTGTAAAATCTCAGGGGTTAAATCACAAAAGGGTGATGTAGGCCATTTACCCCGTAAAAACTTCCAAAACCGTTTTACAAAAGGACACAGAAAGGACAAATGGTCCATGGATTCCACCACCTCAACACAAGTCTCCCTAGGGCAGTAACGATGTTCTACACTTTTATGTTTTAGGTTTCCTTTGACATTGAGTTTCCCATGTAGGGAAAGCCACATAACATCCCACATATAAACTGGTATACGGGTAGATGTCAACATTTTCCCAATCAATATTTTGTCTGAAATAGGTTTAAAGTCAAAACAGGCTGTATTGTGAAAAAAAGTAGATAGAAGATGTGCATATAGTGTTTTCCGGTCATGTTGTGAAAAGTGTTCTGGTACTAAACACCAAAGTTTTATTTTCCCAAAACATACCCTTAAAGTTTCTGGAATATTATACAAAGAACCCTGTTTTGGGATGCATGAATGAGGAAGCCAGAAGGGGAGTATCCCTACCAAGTAATCCAAAACCCATGGGATCCAGATACCCTCAGATTTCAATAATAATGGTCTCAAGTTTACATTAGCAAAAATTGTAAAAAAGAAAACAATGGGATTAATCATTTTAATACCCCCCATATTTTTCTCTCTAAACAGTAAACACCTTTTAATGGGATTCAGTCTACTACCCCAAATGCCTGAAAAAAACCAACCATACATCCGGATCTCCAGCTTAGGGAGTAGATTAAAAACTGCAGCTAAATACAAAAAAATTGGGATTAAGAAGGTCTTAATCATATATACCCTTTTTAATTTGGACAATCTCCACTTATTCCACAGTAAAATTTTCCCATATGCAATGTCCAATTTGGAGGACCAATTTAAGAAGGCCAAATCCCCGGTACCAAAAAGAAGTCCAAGAATTGTACAGGTCCCTGTCACAACAGGGATCCCAATTACCGTATATTCTAAAAAACGTTCTAATCCAAAGGGAAGGCATTTACTTTTTCTATAGTTAACTCTGGCTCCCGTGTATTTTGAAAATTCCCAAAGTATTTGTCCCACTAAACAGGTTGAAGGTAAATCCCCCACAAGAAAGCAGATGTCATCTGCACATGCAATACTTTTAATTTCTTCTGAGGTACTAGAAAAAGAAACCCTCTGAACAGCAATATTATCATTAACGCAATGAATTAAGGGGTCCAGTGTAAAAAGATAGAGAAGGGGACTCAGGGGACATCCATGTCTAACTCCCCGGGTAACCATGCATGCCTTCCCCATCCATCCATTACAGTATGCTAAAGCTTTAGCAATAGAATAACAAGATTTTATCCAAAAAATAAAAGTACCTGGAATCCCATAACTAGCCAAACAGTCCCAAAGATATTCATGGTTTACCGTGTCGAAGGCCTTTTCCTGATCTAAACTAAGAATGAAACCAGTTAATTCTCCAGTCTCCCCCCGGGACAAAATTTCTCTTAATAAAATTAACCCATCCGTTATACTCTGGTCAGGAATAGTACAAGTCTGAGAAGAATGTATCAGAGTAGATGCACAAAGCAACAACCTGTTATTCAACAATTTGGTATACAATTTAAAATCAGTATTTTATAATGTGATGGGGCGCCAGTTTGAAAGGTCAGTCCTGTCCCCAGATTTATACATAAAAACCACCAACCCATTACCCATTGAATCAGGCAAATTCCCTGAAACCATCATATCCTGAAATAACTCTAGGATTTCAGGTAACAAAACTTGCAGAATCACACTGTACAATTCATATGGAATTCCATCTGTTCCAGGTGCAGAATTCTTTTTAACCATTGCAAAAGTGGTCATTATTTCAGATTGAGTAAGTGGTGACACCAGTACCCATTGATCGGATGATAAAACTTGTGGTAAAATACATTTTTCCAACCAAACCTTATGACCATCCTGGGAGGATTCCTGATGACTAAATAAAGACTGCACATGCTCCTCTATGGCTGTCATAATTTCATACCTTTTGGAACAAAGACACCCCTTAGCATCCTGAATTAAAGACATCTGCTTTTGATATTGTAGTTGAGCACAGAATTGAAATGGATTCATAAAATCCTGTGAACCCTGGGTTCCAAATTTCCATTCCTGTTCTAAAGATCTAAGTCTATTATATTGTAGATCATTCATTTTTCGCCTGGTTTCTGCTAATTCTGCAAGAATCGTTTTATCTCCTTGGGAAGCTTGAAACACTAAATTCTGAAACTGTGTTTTGTAAATACAATATAGGTCCCTCTTAAATTTCCCATTTAATCTTCCTATGTGTTGAAAGTATCTTTTAATATCTAGCTTTGTATCCTCCCACCATTCCTGTGAAGTATCATATAACATTTTAACCGATTTACGTCCTTCTAATAAGGAAATAAAACCATCCTTAACAGTTGGAAGAGACAACAGTTCCAAGTTCAACCTCAATACCCAGGCCCTTGTTGCATACCATCATAATTAGAGACTGTCAGTTCTATGATGGCGTGGTCAGATGGAGCAACAGGACGGGTCCTGGTATTTTAATCTCCAAGGCAGGAGATATAAACCAGAAATCGATCCTAGTAGCTAGGTTACCTCTGAAATAGGTCTTATCTGGCCTGCCAAAACCACAAGCATCGACCAAACCAGTTTGTGAAATCAAAGCAGCCAGGCAATTGGTATCACAATATAATTTTTAGGTTTGAGGACCCTGTCCTTAAATACAACCCACAATTGAAATCTCCTCCCAAGAAAACATAATGAGATGTAAACAAATAAGGCTGTATAGTGTTAAAAAGCTCAATTCTAGCTGTCTTTGTTTGTGGAGCATATACATTAATAAACCGACAGTGCAATTTATTTAACGTGACATCGAATAACAAAGCACGGCCCGGGGCTATGTCCACTACCTGTATGGATTGTGCCAAAGGGGAATTTAAACAAATTCCAACCCCACAACAAAGATCCTCTCCAATAGACAAAAAAGTCACTCCCCATTTCCATCCCACAGAGGCTCTATCCATCTCTTGTCTGCTATGTAATCGAGTGTCTTGAAAGAATACCACATCATAAAAAGGAATCAAATAAAGCATATACCAAAAGTTGTTTTCTATCTGACTGAATACTGTTCGTATTTAAAGAGACCACAGTAATACTAAATAACATATCCATCAGTATAAAACAAAAACAAAACCCATTAAGTGTTTAACTAAAGGAGAACTAATTAATCCTGAAAAAAAATTGAAAAACATTAGGATTTCTTCCTGACCCATTTACGGGAACCCATCCTAGATTTATTTTTTGGAGGGATAGTCAAATCTTCTGTAGAATGCTCAGTGTCTGATCCTCCATCTGCTTGAGAAGAGTGAACCGAAACTGAGTCTGATTCTGTACCTACATCAGGTTCTTCAACCTGCAAGGTGGAAAAGGTGTTTTGCACTGGGAGATGGAAGACTTCTGAAACAGATGCTGCAGTTTTCTTCCGTAAACTCCTTCTTCGATTATTAACTACAGTGAAGGCACCTTCTGGTGGAAGGGGAGGCATAGAACCTGCATCACCAGATACCTCTAATACTAACAGTTCTGCCTCAGATGGGCATGTGAAACCAAAACAGAAGTGGATAAGGCCTCCGAGAGAGTTAATAGGCCTTTCAGGAGGTGCCCTGCTGGGTGGGGGGCCCATATTGTTTCAAAGCCGATTTTAATGCAATATTCAAATAAAATCCTGAGTGGTATAATCCTTGTCTGCAGTATTATGGCTGCCAAGGACAATCCATAAAGAATGCTGTTCCTCACAAAGACTACACTTGGGAGGATGATGACAGTCAGTCATAATATGCCCCACTTCCCCACATTGAGCACATTTCATTGTATCACAGGTTCGACTCAAATGTCTACTGGAACCGCATTTATAACAATGGCGTGGCTGTCCAGGATAAAAAATGAAACCCTTGTCATGACCCAGGTAAAAACAACTTGGTAGATGTTGAAGTCCATCCTCCGTTTGTGGTAAAGTCACCTTATACCTCCACCCTCCATTCCAAAAACCTTCAGAATCTAAAATTGGTTCCGGATTCCCTTGTATTTGACAACGTTTCTCCAGCCAGTATGAAATGTCCATAATATTCACCCCTTCATTTCTGAATAAGACAGTGATCACTTTAAAAGTTTGTTTTGTTAAAGGTATAGCTTGAAAGTGGGTCCAAGCTGGGTTCATTTTAAACAGGGCATACTTCATCCAGAAACGATTCAGGATGTCAGGGGAATGAAAATTTATGTCATATGTAGATTCTCCCGGAGTATGAATCAAAGCATACACTTCCGAGGGAGAAAACCCCAGAATCTGCTTCAATAGAACTTTCCCCACATAAAAGCGGTCTGGCACCGTATCCGCTGGTCCTAAAAACCGCAGCCGAACTGCATTCCTGTGTTTAGCTAAAGAAACAGGTTTTGGAAATAAACTAGCGAAAGTGGGAGATGTCAGGGCTGGGGTTACTGACTCATTGTCAGGAGGTACTATAGGAATAGTAGATCCCAGCGCTTCTTCTGACTGGGGGGAATCACTAGCCACAATAATGTTTTCCATAGGCCCCTGCTGTGCTGGAGACTGTATAGGGGAAAAGGAAATGGAATCTGCTTGCGAAATGGGCAAGTCCATCATAACCATCTCTGCATCTGTATTAGCAGATAAAGTGTACCCTGAAACAGGGTCTAAGGCTAGCACATATGGTTTAGTAAACAGACCTGTATCAGGCCTGTGCATATTGTGTAGGAGGCCATCCACAGTTCCCCCCAGTACCCCCATGACACTGCCCGAACCCGGAAGCGGAATATCGGGATCTGAAACCCACTGACCTGTTTCTGTTTGGATCCAACCAGCTCATTCCAGTGCCCGTTCCGGAGACCATGCCAAATCATGCTGTGAGTGATTTTCCAATCCTGTGTCTTTGCCTGATGTAGTATCCTCTATTAGAGGGCCCGCTGCAAAACTTTTGCTGTAGATGCCGTGAGAAGGCGATGGTGAACCTTGAATTGAATGTTTCCTTTTTTTTTCTTCAGCATGCAGTTTAGCTGCTCTGTAATCAGCCTCAGCCTGTAATAAGAGGTCCTGTTTCACACGGACCACTGCGTCTATATCTTCATTGCCCTCCACAGGTATGGGGCCTGCTCCGGGACTTCTTCCAACACCTAGTGTCACCATCGTAGAGGTGTAGCAAAACTCCATTTTGGTGGATCCTCCACCCATTGCTATCACAGCAAGCAGCGGGGCTGAGGTACGATATGCTGGCCACCCTGAGAGTGCATTCCAGCCGATGCATGTTCCCCGCTGAGCCTTGCTAACTCACCAGCCACAGCATGTCCTCCTCCACTGTCCTCCTCCTCCTCCGCCATCTTGGTCCCACCAGAAAATGGGTCCCCCCCCTGCTCACAGGAAGCAGGAAGTAGGGGAATTTCCCCGGTGTCCTGGCCAAATTTCCCTCATTCACTAAAATACCACCAACAGCTTAATCTGGTTCAAGGTCAGTTGGCATTCATCTGTATCCCCCTTCCCTGGGTCATGCCTGAAAATAGGCAGGATTTGTCTAGTGCACTTACCCGGTCAACAAAAAGTAAAAAAAAAAAATAATTAGTGGGATACCTGGATAAATATAACATTCAATGTGCTGAACAACATGGCTTCTGCAAAGGTCATAGCACCATAACAGCCCTGCTCATGTTTACAGGCAATATTTACAGCTCCCTTGAGCATGGCGATCTAGTTGGTGCAACCTACAGTACAAATCACATAAATTGTTCTGCCAATGAGTTGCTTTAGCATTTTTGAGTGAGTTGCATAAGCGTTGCTGGATTCACTACAAAATCTTGCACAAACTGTTTCTTAAGAGTTACAGCTCAGTTTTGCATTGCATTGTGATTGGGCTTCAGGTGCATGCCAACTGAGTAGCAAAAAACATTTTATAAACATTGCTCCTGAGCTGATTAAGTGTTGTAAAACAATGTGGTATGAGTTGCCAGTGCATTTCCAAATGTAAAAGACAATGTTAAACCAACTAATTGGTGGAACAGTTTAATGTGACTTATACTGTACATCGATCTGTCAAAAGCATTCAACATGGTTATTCATGACCTCTTAGCTGACCAACTTGCAGCTATTGGTCTCTCCAAAGACACAGTTGGATTGTTTAAGTCTTACCTTTCCAACCAGACCCAACAAGATAAGACTGACAGTGTCCTATCTGACAGAAGACTTGTTAATTCAGGAGTTCCCCAGGGCTCTATACTAGGTCAGCTTATGTTCAGCATATTCCTAAATCAGCTACCTCATGCCTGCCGCTGCAAAATTTAGCTCTTATGCCAATGATGCTGTTCTATTTACTAATGACATTGACCCTATTTCCCTGGACCACACTCTACAGGATAACTTTTTTTTTCTAATTGAATATATTTTATTCATTTGTAGGAAGAGTTAACATCTCACTTAGTTCAAATATTTGACATGAGCATTGACACATACATTTTGTGTGATCAAATGTTATATGCTAGGGTGCTGTTACATTACAATGTCATATAGAGTGTATGTTGTAAACATGATCTCAGCTATATTCAAATATTACAATCTCAGCTGTCTACAGGGACCCTTCATGTCCCTCCTAGCTACAGGATAACTTTACTGCTGTTGAAAGATGATTCAAGGACCACAAACTGATCATGAATTATATAAAAACTTAGTCAATGATGTTCTCCAGTCAGCAGAGTAGGCACCGAATGCACCCGCTCACCATTACAAATGTTGATGGGATATCTCTGGACCAGGTACAGCACTTTAAATACCTGGGGATTACGGTTGACAACACCCTGTCCTTTGTCAGTCACATCAACAATGTTGTATAGGACCTCAGATATGTATCAGCCATCTCTATAGGCATAGGCACAGCATGACACCTGAAGCCCTCAGCCTGGCCATCCACAGCTCTATTATCTCCCTGGTTGAGTATAGGATTACAATATATGGATCTGCAATGAACTCAGCCTTCAATCATATTAATAGGTCCTTAAATAAGGCCTGCCACCTCTCCACTGGCTCTGAGCAGTACATGCACACTTGTGACCAATATGCCTGAGCTAACTGGCTCCAGTTTGAGGGCAGACTCAAGTTCCAGACCTGCTTCCTAGCCAAAAAAGCATGTCTAGGTATGCTGCCCACCTGTTTCCAGAAGCTTCTTGCCCCTTAAGAAAGTGCTCGCCCCACAAGAAGCTCCAGGAGTACAGTCCTCAAGATCCCAAGATTTCGCACCTTGCTAGGACAATGAGCTTTTGACTATCGGGTGCCTAAATGGCTTAATAAACTGCCTGCAAGCATCACTGACAAACCTACATTAGGTCTCTTTAAGCGTGCCCTTAGGACTTACCTGGTTGCTAATGATTGTTGTTTCCAATAGGGCCCCTGACTCCCCCTGACTGTAATCCCACCATACATCTGCCTCTCTATCCCATCACACCCCTGCTAATCCATCCAATATCCTCCTCCCCCCACCTCCTTCCCCTCTCTCTGTCCCCCCCAAACTCATCTACTGTAAGATCTTCTGCTCATGTTGCCCTTAATTGGTCCTGCTCCAGCTCACAACTGGCCCCTTAGGCATTTCAGCACCTGCTTCTTACTACTAAACTTGGCTCCCCCCAATATCTGGCACCTATGCCATGCTATATCTTTTCTGATGAGGCCCTCAACCAGGGCTGATTCCTGTGCAACCCTCGTGTAGTTGTTCTCTCTGCTTCCTCCTCTCCATGCCTTTCCCCTTCCTCTATTACACTCCCTCCCCCTTTTCCCAAGTGTTCTGTCACTGATTAGTAGATTTCGTGTTGTATTTAAGTATCATGCCCTGAAACCACTTTGCTAATGCCTAACTCAGTATTGATGTTATGACCCTTATGTTTGACCTTGACATGGAACCTATGCAAGGAGCTTGCTCTCAATGGTTTAATCCAAGATACATATATAAAATAAAATAAATAAATAAATCAAAATGTAAGGAAATTCATTACAAAAACTTTTTTAATGCACTACTTTTGGCTAAAGTGACAAAAGTAGGGAAATGTGGCAGTAGGGTTTCCAACCCTAACACCCCATCCCCACACTGCAGGCAGCAACAGGCCTGGGGTGTGCTTTGTGGTTGTCAAACCTAATGCTGAAACCATTCCATGAGTAACTACACTGAGATGGGTACAGTATATGAGAATGGGGTGAGAGTTAGGATTGACAGCCACAAGGCACATCCCAAGCCTGTTGCTGCCTGCAGGGTGGGGATAGGGGTATTAGGTTAAAACTATAATGCCACATTTCTACTTTTTTCACTTTTAACCCTAACTAGTGCATTAACACTGTTTTTTGCAACAAATTTATATATATATATATATATATATATATATATATTATGGTAGCACGTAGTGCTACCATAGTTAGGGATTGAGGAGCCATTTCTATATTAAACCCAAAATTTTGCACCTTAATAACGTTGCAACTGTTTGACAGATTTACCTGAAATTGGAAAACATGATCAAGAACCATAGGCCTTAGGATCTGCTAAATTCGTACCCGGTCAAATATCCGGCTGCAGAGTTGTTATTTAATTCGCGCTGCGTGCATTTACGCTTTTCTCAAATTCTGCTGTCGCTACCTACAGGTCGTGACGACGGTTTGCACAACCTGCCAGAAATCTTCAGGGAACGTATGCGGCGGGGTCTCAATATGCCTTTTAAGATTTTGTGAAAAAATATTAAACGGTTCAAAAGTTATTCAAAAACAATTTCCCATTATAAGTCAATGGGAAAAGTTAACAAAGTTTGACAGTGTCGCAATGCACTTTTTACTGTCACAAATGGCCCTGTTAATGTCGCAAATCCGCCATCTTGTTTTTAGTTAGTGATCAGAAAAATGCTTGGCATTTAAAATTGAGACCCTCTAGCAACCTAATTCTTTTTGTATTCACCTAGTCGGGCCCTGAGGATGCTAGCCATGTCTTTATTTTGGGGTAAAACACCCCAGAAATATGTTTTTCTGAAAACGCTGCTGATCCAAATGGATGGGGAGCGGGTGATCTGGCTCTTGGACTGGTATCATAAGCCATGCATGTATCCTCTTTATTGTAGACGCAGGCAGGCAGCTGAAGATGCCACCAGTGTTACTGCCGCTTCCCCCGAGGGAGCCCAAGGACATGAAGGGGAGGAGAGCTCTGTCGCACCGTCTGTTTGTCGCAACCCGGAACTAGCCGATGACATCCTAGACGGATGGGCTGCTGCCTCGGGGAGCAACTCATTAGCCCTGCCACCCTAAATGAAGTGCTGGCGTCTTTGACCGGGACATCTTGATGAACTTGACTGGGTAAACATTGGCCCGCATAGCACTTTGTACCCTGATTCAGCCTTTTTTTGGGGGAGGGATGTCTTGTTATGGGAGATGTGCTTAATTTTTTAATTTTTTTGATGGTGAGCTTTTATTACTAGCAGAGATGGATAGTGGCTCTAGCTGGGTGATGCTGACAGTCATTCTGATTCTGCTACTTTGTCAAACTGTACTCTTCCAGGTAGTACCTCACATTTATTCCTTCCTAGTGTATCCACCCTGTAAACAGAAAAAAATAAATAAATTTGTACAATTCTGTCTTGTTAGCGCTGACATCGCATACAACCAAGGCTGTGCAGGGGGAACTTCCCCCTGTCGTTTGCATCCTTGGTGGGTTGTATTTGACTGATGTAGCTGCAGGAAAACAACATTCTGTGCGGTACAAAGAAGTATTTTTGGTTCTTTTTTTTTTTTTTGTGAAAGTTGGCATTGGGTTTTCAAGCAGCTTTTTCTGTCTGAATTAAAACTATGTTTGGTGCTGATGGCAAAACACATTAGATGGCATGCGGTATGATCTGGGTACCACTAGGTGGCGGCATCGACTTGATTCCGGCTCCTTTTCCATGACTTACATTTTGAATTGCGCAGCCGATAAAACAATAAACTGCTAACGAAGTGTAGTACATGGGAGATTTGAGGAGCTGGTTCCAGCCTTTCAGTGCTATAATAGAAACTGTGTTTTGGAACCGCAGTCGCGCTCTCTGAATGGCATCAGGCTGTGGTACAGTAGGAAGGAGTTGTGCCCTTAGGATTTGGTTCAGTAACTAGTCTTGTAAATTACCAGCCGCCAGTTGAGCAGTGTTAGTAGCTCAGTAGGTTGCACACTCGCCTCTGAGGAAGGGAGCTCAGAGGTCTGTGGGTTCAGTTCCCACATCTGGCACTTGGGTTAATATCCCAGTACTGACAAGGTAGTGCAACATGAGAGGGGTGCTGCACTTCTGAGGTGACATCTTTCGGATGAGAGGTTAAACCGAGGTCCCATCTGTCTGGATTGGTGGTAGTTCAGGTGGATGTTAAAGATCCCATGGCACTTATCGAAAAGAGTAGGGGAATTTCTCCTGTGTCCTGGCCAAATTTCCCTCATTCATTAAAAATACCACCAACAGTTTCATCAGGTTCAAGGTCAGTTGGCATTCATCTGTATCCCCCCCTTCCCCAGGTCATGCCTGAAAATAGGCAGCATTTGTCTAGTACACTTACCCGGTCAACAAAAAATAAATAAACTAGCAGTTTTTGCACATTTTAGTGGCCTTTCCATTTTTTTTCATAAAGTACAAGTCAGAGCACACACATGTGCCAAAGAAAATTTTTTAGGTCTGTGGGAAGCAGTTGCGACACAGATCCCTTGGTATTTGTTACTTTTTTGCACTATCATTCAGCGTTAATCATCTTGTGTCATTAGAGCAAAAAAAAAAAAAATTGCATAGAATATCTCTGGAAGAAAGAACTGGTGCAAAGCCAAGGCTGTCCACAACTAGTGCCCCCCCAGCACCCACAGGGCATGGTGGCTTTGTGTAAGAATATTGAGGACCATAATCCCAGAGGGGGGTACACCCAGAAACTGAGAGGCTGTACCTGGTGTTCTTATGAAACAAAACCTTTTGATGGAGAGGGTACTCGGGCCTCCCTCCAGCATGTCACGTATGACTGCCTTATCTCTGCATCTGACCCAAAATTGGACACAGTCATAGAAGAGGTCCAGTCATTCCAACAGGAGTAGCATGCTGAACTGAGTAAAGTAGACAGGTCCCTGAAAATGAACAGTTGTTTTCCTGGCTGCTAGGGCATTCTGAGTGTTCATCTATGCAGGGTATTGGGGGCTGAGATGTCCCACCTCACCAGTTGAATTTTTATATGAATATGAACATCTACTTTTATTGTTAAAACTGCCACAAGATTTTTGTCATTAAAATAGTCGGGACATCATGCCCCATCCTCGGTCAGCAGACCCAGTAGCAGGGCTGTGCTCCCTTATCTTGGACTGCTACTAAACCATAAAAGGACAAGCACACAAGTGTAAATACTGTGTCATGGGCACAAAGACATTTATCTGCTTTCTGGAACCAACTACTGCATGAACTCGGAGGCCCCCTCATTTGAGTATGTTTAAAACAAGGGTCTGAAGCATTAATTCTCCACATCCTTTTCAGTCTACAGGTATACTGTACCCATATATAATCCCAGTGCTCAGAGCTTGTGGGATTGGGCGCCTATGAAAGAAAAATTCTGCTACATGGACAAGTTGAGAACAGCAACACCTTTGATGGTCAGGCATGCAAAAAAGGAATAACGGGCTTCTCTAAATAAGACCTGTCTCTGTTATCCTCTCCCCAGCACCAACAACTACACAGAATAAATCTCTCCACTCCCGAGATATTTGGAGAAAATATCTTGGGGAGAGGAGGGAAAAGCTGCAGCAAACATAAAGCACTCAAAATCGCCACATTCCTTGAATCCTTTCTCTTGCAGATGCAGTTGGCAACTGAATGAAAAGCAGATAGAGAAACTTTCAAAAAGTGCTTCCAGTTCAGCTGAACAGCACTACACTCCTTCAACACAGAGGCAGCTGCACTCTGGTGGGCGGTCCACCACAACATGACCTTAGTGGGAGCCGATGGATACACATGTGAACCAGGAGATTTTTTTGTTAGCTGTATTGTCATGCAACTTGAGGGTCATATTGCACAAAACAGCATGAACTGTCCACGAAATCCCAGGCAGCTGGGGCTTTGCACTGGTGGGAAAATGGCAGTGATAGAGGGGAAATATACAGGATAGTGCATGACTACCAGTTAACAACAGGGCTATTCTTTCACTGAGTTGGTACTGTGACAACAGATTACCTCGAGAATGCAGCTCGAGAGGTAATCAGTCATCATAGTACCAACAAGGTGAAAGAACAGCCCTGTTGTTAACTGGTACTCATGCACTGTTCTGTATAGTGTATAGTGGAACGTCGTTAACTCCCAAAAAAATATATATATATAATTTTTAAAATAAGACTAACTGTCAGATTGCTGCTAGAGGAAACCATGTGTGATGTCCGCACTGCAGCAGAAGGAAAAGTCTCTTTTTCATTCTGCTGTCCTGCAGATGTCACTAGTGCAGCAGAACAACATTTTGAGAGCGCTAGATTTCAGTGAACAACGACGTTCCACTACACATAATAAAGGGAACAATCTGTCCCCAACTGTGTGCACAGTACTAAGTGGCACCAGCTAAGCCTGTTCACTGTAGCAAAAATAAAGTTAAATAATTTTTTTTTTGGGGGGGAGAGATGGTATGGGCTACTCTGATGTCAGTGTGATGTCACAGTATTGGACCATGGCTGGTCTGGCCACCCTGGCTTAGCAGGCCCCTGTATGTAAGGGTCATCATTGCTGTTGCATGTGTAACATTTAGAGCCAGAGGAACAATGGGATATATTGTGTGTTCTCTGTTCTTGGTTACTCTACTCACCCTATTGTCTTGAGGGTGGTGGTTTGAATGTAGCTTCCAATTTTGCAACTGTATAATGCTAGAGATTACATAAGTAAAGGGAGGGGGCTTTTGCACCAGAAAAAAAGGGCAGTTGTGAATGTGTTTCTTCTGCTCAAGGTCACTTGGGTTGATACTCTTCAAGGTCACTGGGCTTGATTTTTCAAGACACTTTTAAACAATTGGGTTGTGTGACAGCAAACATTTGTGCCTAAAACTTTTTTTATTCCATTTTAAGTAGCCATATTCTGTGTTCATAAGATTTCCCATTAGCATTTATTTAGATTTGAAATGAGTAATAGCAAGAACCACAATCATCAATATTCTCAACTGAATCTGAACTTCTCATGTGACACAGATGAAGTACCCTGCACCAAATGCTTCTCCTTGACTTTCTGACACTCTTGGGACAACAGAGCTACCTCTTTTCTACCAGGCATAAGCCCTGCCATGCTTTAACCTGCAGGAGGTGGAGTGTGCTGGGGGGGATATTTGGTGGGGGTTACAAATACACCTGTTTATATGATAGTTTTCTCTACTGTAGGACCTCCTGCTGTACCTCCCAAAACAAAAGGGCAGGATAGAGTAGTGCTGTGGATGGTGGTTCCATGATGTGGGTGAGTGGTTATGTGCATAAATTCATTTCCATTAATACATTATTACTTGAGTAACGGGGGCAAAATGAATCCTTCTTACCGCAGGAGTCCTTTGGCATCTGTAACGTTAGCAGTTAGCTGGATAGGTGCAACTGCCCCAGAGGTGTGCCTTTAAGAGAAATTTAAATGAGCATATGGCCATAGCCAGTTAAAAAATAGGAAGGGTAGTGAGCTGAGTTAGAGCTGCTGAAGGCTTCCGAATTTTTCTCCGCTGGACTTAACAACTTTGCTCCTGAGGTGTCTCTCAATTTTCCTTGTTGACAGCCTCCTAGTGCTTATCTGGGTAAACTTTTCCTCGTGTCTTATTTCTAATAGCGTGCTGAGTGAAAGTTTTACTTTTTCATTAATGTGCACATATTTTATTTTTATTGTGACTATTTTTATCGCGACTATTCATGTTAAAACCTAATTTTATCACATGTTTATTTTCGACGGTTCCCTTCATTTTTGGACAAATTCTTGTGGGACCCGTCAAATTAGGGAAAGTTGCCTTTTTCTTTTTTTTTTTACCTCGGACCTCGCAGATTTTACCGCAAGGTACTCCTTTGGAATTCAAATCTTAACAGTGCCTGGGGGTTTATCTCAGGATTGGCATTGTGAAAAACCAGATAGTGTGTGTGTGTGTGTGTGTGTGTGTGTGTATATATATATATATATATATATATATATATATATATATATATAAATATTATGGTAGCACAGTAGTGCTACCATAGTTAGGATCGAGGAGCCATTTCTATGTTAAACCCAAAATTTTGCACCTTAATAACTCTGCAACCATTTGACAGATTTACCTGAAATTTGGAATACATGATCAAGAACCAAAGGCCTTGGGATCTGCCAAGTTTCATACTGGTCGGATATATAGCTGTGGAGTTATTAAGCATGATCTGCGCGTGCGTTTACGCTTTTTCTGGAATTCTGCTGTCGCGCCTACAGGTCGCATGGTTTGCATGACCTGCCTGAAATCTTCAGGGAACGTGCGGCCAGGGTCCCCAATGTGCCTTTCAAAGATTTCGTGAAAAAATATTAAACGGTCCAAAAGTTATTCAAAAAACAAGTTCCCATTATAAGTCAATGGGAAAAGTTAACAAAAAGTTCGACAGTGTCGCAAATGCACTTTTTACTGTCGCAAATGGCCCTGTTACTGTCGCAAATCTGCCATCTTGTTTTCAGTTAGTGATCAGAAAAATGCTTGGCATTTAAAATTGAGACCGTCTAGCAACCTAATTCTTTTTGTATTCACCTAGTTGGGCCCTGAGGATGCTAGCCATGTCTTTATTTTGGAATAAAACACCCCAGAAATATGTTTTTCAGATTTCTGGAAAAAGTTCTTTCACAAAGTAGTGTCGCACTCACGAAAGTGTCGCACATTTTGTGAGCTTTTGCAAATTGCGACACTACTTTACGACACTATGCTCAAAATAACAGTAATTCTTTGGCACTCTGCTGCAAAAGAACAGTTGGGAGTTTTGGGCTGAAATTTGGAGGAAACGCAGCCGACATCTCACAGATGTGTCTTTCAGTGTTGTATTGAAAAAATATTACATGGCGGCAAAGTTACGGCACTCCAAATTTGACGTTTTTTCCCATAGGATAACGTTACAGCGCCCGACACATTACAGGAATCCTTTGGCACCCTGCTGCAAAATAACGGTTTGGTCTTTTTTCCTTAAATTTGGAGGGAAGACAGCCAACATCCCACAGATGTGCCTTTCAGTGGTTTGATGAAAAAATATTACAGGGAGGCAAAGTTATGGCACTGTGAACTTCTCTTTTTTTCCATAGGATAACATTACAGCGTTCGCCGCGCCTCTCAGGGCCCGTATCTCGGAAACAGTGCGAGATACGGACTTTTTGTCGGAAAAATACTTAGCCCCTAAAAAACTAGCCAGGACAGTCGTAAATCATATGACTTTTACATTTTTTTTCTACGTCGTACGGTTCCTGAGATATAACCTATTTAGTATTCCAAGTCCTCATTTTCTGCTCCGATACCCATTATTACGCATACATTCTTTGTACTCACTGTCTTTCTCTATGCAGCTTTTGGGGAAAACCAGCCTATGTCCATACATTACTGTTATTGTTGCCCTTTACGCTTGCGGTTCTGTACCCGTTTCACTAACCGTTGACATCTACGCCACCATGTGCGTTATCCTTTGCGTTTTCATTTGCGCTTGTGTTTCTGTTATTTTTTGCCATTTGTGTCTACAGTACTGTTTCTTTTTCTGTTTCACTTTGTGTCAACATGCTCATTGACATTTCCGTTTGCAGGCACCATGTTACCATGTGACAACAAATCACGTGGCAGACTATTCCCATCTACGCCACCGTGTGCGTTATCCTTTCTGTTCTCATTCACGCTTGCGTTACCATGTGCTCCACTGTTAGCACTTCTGTTTGCATTGCTGTTCCTGTTACTATGCCACAAGCCGCTGCATTACATTCACTATTTCTCATTATCATTCTCAAAAAGAAGGGAAATTAGAGGCAAAAAACTAAGTTTAATGCATTAGTTGGGTTGTTCCACAGCGACAAAAGTGAGGAAATTCAGTGTTAGGGTTGAAAACCCCTTAGACCCCCAACCGGCATTGGGGTGCGCATTGGGATCATCGGTCTAACTCTCACCCCATTCTCCTATCTTCTGCTGCTTTACACATGCCATGGGGTGAGAGTTAGGGCCGATGATCCAATCGCACCCAATGCCAGTTGGGGGTTGGGCGGGGGTCAAGGGAGTTTCAACCCTAACCGAATTTCTCCACTTTTGTCGCTGTGGAACAACCCTAACTAATGCATTAAATGGAGTTTTTTGCCTCTATTATACATTATTGTATATGACTTATGCGGTACATACTTTAGCTGTACAAGTGGTGTTTGACTTTGGGTAAACTGATGTGTGGCATAAGCCATGAGTGAGGTGTCCTAGGTCAAACAGCACAAGTACAGTATACATAAATCATACATCACACACGGTCACCTCTGTATATTTAATTTATGCAAAGGTTTGGATCTTGTGTGAGCAGTTATTTTATTTTATTTTTTTTTTTAATTGTAGAGTTTTTTTTTGTGAAAAGATGTTATTGCACCTTGTTGCAGAGCTGGTTGCTAAGGGTATTGCTAAAGGTGTTGCCAAAGATATAGGATGAAGACACCATATTTATGTGCCAACATCACTGCTGATTTGTGTAGCCAGCAGCTTTTGAAAATGTTATAGGAAAAATGGCTGCAGTGCATAGTGAGTGCCATGGGTTTAGTGGAGGTCTTTTGTACCTGCATGATGAGGACCTCTGCTTACTTGGTAGCTGTCATAGGACATTTGCTAAAGTAACTCAGATTTGTTTAATTTATTCTTGTGTTTGGTGGTATTGACTAAATAGAGGGTTCAAGCAACTGATGCATTGAGAGGTGCTGGTGTTGTCACCTTAATGATAGGAGGTGCGAGTGAGATTTTGAAGTTTGGGAGGCAAAATAATAATAATAAAAAATAAATTCCTGTTTTGTATTCCCTTGATATAGGGTGCTCCAATTTTGTTTGAAAAGTGGTGACACAGGAACCAGAGAACCAGACAATAATAATATACAGCCGAGCAAGTGTGAGGACAGGCAGGAGATTGTCTGAAACTGGAGCAGAGTGTGAGAAAAATGAATAAAGCATTAAGATGAAGGTAATGATTTTTCCATACATTATTGTTGAGCTAGGAGTTGTGGATATGAATTGGCAGGAGCAGCCAATTGGAACAGTGGGATGGGAAGGCTTGGATATCTTTTACAGAACTGTGATTAAAAGTAAAGACAAAGTGACGGAAAGTAGTGCTAGTGGGCAGGCAGGTGACGCATTTACAAAATACATAAAGTGGGTCTGACAGAGTAACCATGGAGCCTATCCATTCAGAGGTTGTTTTCATACACACAATTGATCTGCAACATGTAGGCAACCCTACAATTGAATGCCACATACCAGGGGTCCCCTGCACACATTCACAGAAGGGATGCATGTCCCTTCCACACAGGATCCCCCAGCCAGTCACGTAACCGTGCACTCAGCCAGTCCTAGGGACTGTCTGTGGGTGTACCCACACTCCACATCATTCACAAAGGCACAGAGTGCCAAGCATGGGGGATGCATGATACAGCAGCAGGGAGCCTGCTTTATCTTATGTATGCTTCCCAATGACTCCACTGCCTATGGTGGGACAATGAATATCTCACCATGCCATCTTAGCCCACTGGGTTGACATAGAGTGCTGAGGACAACCATTTGGACACTCTCCTATACATTTAAAATTTTCAGATACATTCCTTCCCAGAATCCCCTGCTCACGTGTAGCATGGTATCCACTTTGAAGCCCTAGACTGGCATCTGATTGGATGCCTGCCTCTGTCCCTTGATCTGCCCCCATGCAGCAGGGCACAGTGGGGCAGGACAACAGGTAAGTGCTCTGAGGAGATGCTTAGTAGTACATACTATGCACTGGGCATCTGTCCAAAGATGCAGAGCTACATAGGTCAGGTACATGTGATTCATTTGTTCCTGGCAATAACTGTGATGCCAAACACCCAGTATGAATAAATGTAAGATCTTACATTTATTCATAAAATTGCTGTGATAGTTTTCTCAGTAGATTTTTTCTATACATATTGTGTGTGTGTGTATATATATATATGTACAGTAAATATATATATATATATATATATATATATATACACACATATACAATAGGTGTAGAAAAATCTGAGAAATGTGTTTATCAGAGCAATTATATGAATAAATGTAAGATCTTTTATTTATTCATACTGGGTGTTTGGCATATATAGATTGATATAGACATTCGATAGATAGATAGATAGATAGATAGATAGATAGATAGATAGATAGATAGATAGATAGAGCTATTACTTGCACAGTAATTGGGGTTCAGCAGAGTTTTCAATGTTAAATCACAATCTTTGCTCCTTGATCCTTGATAACTTTGACAGCATTCATCACAGTTAAGAAATTTGATATGTATGGTCTAGGTGGCAAGTTATTATTACCTAAAATGTTTTGTGATGCCCACATGACCATATTCTGAGATCTGGAAATGTCAATAATACATAAAATGTCATGTTTTCAGCCTTTTTAGCTCTCACCTACTGACAAGACAATATTGAATTTAAGGCAGAAGGGCCTTGAGCAAAAGGTGTGCCTTTCAAACATTTCTTGAAAAAATATTAATCTGTTCCAGAGTTAAATGGTCTTGAAATTTAGTTTGTGAGCATGCTCAATAGGGCTTTCAGGATAACCCATTGATATGATCACAAAATTATTCTTTTTTGAGCCATTTTTAGGACATGACTAATTGTGTGTTTCAGCCCATCATGCGGCTATCTCGCGTTTTTTTTTCTTGGGCAAAGGAAAGGTGAAAAACATGAAAATATGGTATTAAAAAAAAAATACATACATTTTGTTAAAAGGGATCCATTATGTTTGCTGTTGGTGTTTGCTTTTCAAGAATGGGCAAAAATATATTTGTTGGACTTTTTTGGACTTTGTTAAGTTTTTCTGGCTGTCAGCTTAGTGAAATGGTAGATTTTTTGTTGTAAGCGATGAATTCTTGGGTCACACATTTAAGTGCAACCCATTAATTTTTAGTGAGCACAGAAAAAAAATGTTTTTTATGCCAGATTAATTCTTTAGTCACACATTTAAGAGTGACTCAAGAAATTTTGTCAGACTAAGCAAAAAATAATTTTGGGGGGGTCTAATGGATATTTTGACATATGGATGAGGAATTGTTTGGCCCCAGATGAAGAGCAACCAAAGAATGTTTTGTTCCCAAATAAAACAAAAAATGGGTTAGATGGAGAATTCAGTCTGCGGACAAATAATCATTTGGTCACACCTGCTTTATGACCAAAGAATGTTTTTATTCAAACTTAAAATAATTTTTCTATGAAAGCTTGAAGATTTCTATTTGCAATCAACACATTTCTACATCACACATTTAAGTACCATAGTGCAATACCAGTTCATGACATACGAATGAGACTTCTGTGGCTAACTTACTTTTGATTGTCGGTGTATAGTACCATTTTTTTGGGACAAAAGCAGCCACCAACTGTTCTACTTGATGTTTTCCAAAAATTGACATGCTCCACCTAAGTATGAACTAAAGAAAAAAGTGATTGCCATTGGGACCCATTTAACGCTGAACATACAGAAACATAGAATCTGTTGTCAGATAAGGACTATATGGCCCACCTAGCCTGCTCATTTCCCTACTTACTGCTGTAGCCCAAGATCCTATTTGATCTATGGCTCTTCTGCTCATCTCCAGGGTACCTTATGTCTATCCCATGCACCCTTGAACCCCAGTATTGTTTTTGACCCCACCACTTCTGCTGGAAGGCTGTACCCTGGATCCACCACCCTTTCAGTGAAAAGTACTTCCTAACATTACCCTTCAGCCTTCCACCCTTCAGCCTCATTTCATGACCCTTGTTCTTGTGCAGAGTTTTCTCTGAAATATGCTTTCCACCTGTACCCTGTTTATTCCCCTAAGGTACTTGAACGTATGTATCATATCTCCCCTATCCCTTCTTATAGAAACAGCAGGTGGACATTGTAGGAATCAAACACAATTATGCTTGATGTACCAACTCATTTGCAGCTCATTACTCTAACCTCTAGGCTATACTGCCATCCTAGAGGTTTGCACTTTTGATGAATTTTTTGGTTTTCAAAAATAAGGAATGCCATTTAGAAGTCAACTAACTTCTGTGTCAGGCAGGTTAAAAAGAGCAGAAGGAGAAAAAGATCACCATGGGTCTCCAAGAAAGTAGCAGAGATAATAAAGGTAAAGAAGCAGGCATTCAAAAGGTACTAGTTGACACAGAAGGAAAGAGATAGGGAGAGTTATCAGGGAAAACAAAGGGCATCAGGGAAGGCAGTTAGGAGAGCAAAAGCATGAATGGAGGAAAACATTGCCATGTCAGTTAAAAAGGGGGATAAAACAGTCTATAGGTACATCAGCGAAAAGAAGAAAAGCAAGGCAGGGATAGTAAGTCTAAAAGGTGATGGGAGAAGTGTGGAAGAGGGCCAGTAGAAAGCAGACATAATGAACAAGTACTTTTGTTCAGTATTTACAAAGGAAGGGGTAGGTGATGGGCCACAGATAGTGGAAAAGAGCATTAGGGGAAGGGAGATGGACACTAGCCCTTTGACAGGGGAGCGAGTCCTCAGGGAACTAGCTAAACTAAGAGTAGACAAGTCCATAGGGCTGGATGTTGTTCACCCCAGGATAATGAAAGAACTAAAGGAGGAACTGTCTACGCCTCTGATGGCCCTGTTCAGTCTATCACTAGATACAGGAGAAGGTCTGTGAGACTGGAAGAGGGTGAATGTGGTCAAACTACACAAAAGTGGGAATGGGGAGGAGACAGGAAACTACAGACCTGTAAGCATGACTTTTGTTGTGGGCAAGGTTACATAGATACATACATAGATACATAGACAGTGTCGGCAGATAAGGGCCTATGGCCCACCCAGTCTGCCCATTTAAGTTTGTAAGTTCAGTTTATGTTTTCCAGGAAGTCTGTTGCCCCTTACCCCTGACCTCCAGAATTCCTTTATGTCTATCCCATGCATTCTTAAATCCCGTGATTGTTTCAGCCCCCACCACTTCCTCTGGCAGGGTGTTCCACTTGTCCACTACCCATTCTGTGAAGAAATTCTTCCTCACGTTTCCTCTGAATCTTCCTCCCTCCAACTTCATCCCATGCCCTCTAGTCCTGGAACATCTTTTTCGCTTAAAAATAGTGCATTCCTGCACCCTGTTCCTCCCTGTAAGATACTTGTATGTCTCTATCATATTCCCTCTCTCCCTCCTCTCCTCCAGGGTTATGGAAACACTACTTAAAAAAGGATTGGGGAATACCTTAAAACCAGTGGATTGCAGGATCTGAGGAAGCATGTGTTCACAGGGGGAGATCTTGCCGAACAACCCTGATAGAGTTCTTTGACTGGTTTACAAGAGAGGTGGATCATGGAGGAGTGGTGGATTTGGCCTAACTGGATTTCAATAAGGCCTTTGACACGTTTCCACACAGAACACTGGTAAGCAAGCTGGGTACCCTGTGAGTGGGTCCAAAGATAATAAAATGGGTATGAATTTGACTAAGTAACAGGACTCAGAGAGTGACGGTGAATGGAGTTCACTCAGAAGAAGGTAAGGTAACCAGTGGGGTGCCTCAGGGGGTCAGTATTGGGACCGGTCCTCTTCAATGGAGATGGAAGGAAAGGCGTGCTTATTCATGGATGACAACAAATTTGCAACAAAGTGGACACACCAGGGTGGGGGGATGAGGGATCTCCATCATAGATTATGGTCTAGTAAGCTATGGTGCTGCATCTAATACTATACTCCACAGGATTTAAATAGATTGAAACAAAGCCTGCAGATTGGTCACAGGCGAGTACCGACTCATACACATCTGTGACCTGTATGCACAGTCCAACTAGCTGCACTTCAAAGGGAGAATAAAATAGCAGACCTGCCTCCTGATCAAGAAAATCTGTCTTGGCCTTACCCCCCCCAATCCCTACAGCCACTCCTCACCCCAATAACCAACCCTCATTGGACCAGGAACATGTCCAATCAGCCCTACCAGATCCCATTCTGTTGAACAAGCTGACAAAGGACTTTCAACTACTGCACCCCCCACAGGCTAAATAAACTGCCCTATGAAATATCCTCTGGGCCCAAGCTTGCACCTTTTAAACACAAGCTTTGCTCACACCTTGCAGCCCTTAGTGACTGTGATTGCATCCTACTGCACTAACCACTCCTTCTATTTTCCCTGAACCACTGTAACTCAGTCTAGCTCCTCTTTCCATTACTTCCCCCCTTCCCACTTCCCCTTTCCACCTACTCCCCCCATACACTTCCTCTCCCAACCCAAACTCCCCCCATCCTGTCCCGACAAGGCCTTGGCTGCTCTATTTTCATTCTAACTACTCTTTCTTTGATTCTCCTAATTTACCCTGCCATGTATCTACTGCCTCTCCCAAGCCTACTACCTTACAGTTTCCCCTTCTCCACCTTCTTCCCCCTTTTGAACCACTATCCTTAATGCTCTTTGTAAGCTATAATCAAACATGAACTATTGAATGTTGCACTGTGAACCATCGTAAATATTTGTGGCCTGCATTTTATACATTTTACTGTATTTTGTAACTTGCTGTCCATTGTAACTTAATGTCTGTTAGACTTTCATGTCATGGAACCTTTGTAAACGAGCTTGTAGCTCAATGATGTTAATCCAAGATGTTAATAAATAAATAAATACAATCTGGAAAAGCTAAAAGGCTGGTGAAGAGTTTGGCAACTGTGTTTCAATGCCAAAAAGTGCTAAATTATGTACATGGGGCACAGAAACCCAAGGGCAACATATAATTTAGGAGGTGAGGTGTTAACAACCACAAAACAGGAAAGGTACCTGAAGGATCATCGTATCTGATGACCTGAAGATAGCACAGCAGTGTGATAAGGCAGTGGGAAAGGCTAGTAGAATGCTGGGGTGAATAGGGAGTGGTATCACCAGCAGAAAGAAGGAGGTAGTGTTACCCCTTTATAGACCAATGGTGAGGCCCCACCTGGAGTACTGTCTCCAGTTCTGGAGGTCTCATCTCAGGAAAGACATAGATCAGGTAGGGACAGTGCAGACTGAGAAGGGCAACCAAAATAGTGTATAGACTGCATTAGTAGCCCTATGAGAAAAGACTCAGGGAGTTAAATTCTTACTCTCTTGAGGAAAGGACAGAAAGGGGAGACATTCAAATACCTCAGAGGTATCAATAAGGTACAGGGGTGGCATTTTGCACAGAAAGAGATGCTCAAGGACAAGGTGGCATGTTATGAAGCAGGGGGAGACTTAGAGGGGATGTGAGGAAATATTGCTTTACAGAAAGGGTGATGGTTGTCGAGATGATGGGTATGAAAATGGTTACAGGTTTCAATAATATACAAGGAAGAAAAAGTATATACAGTGTGTACAGTACAGTACAAGGTTGAAATAAATAAAAAAAATGCATTATTTTACAATTGAAGAAGTCAGCAGATGTACAATCAACCATAGGCATCCAGGGGTTATAAGCAGAGATCTTTTGAGTGAGGCAGCCGGCAACTATACATATAGGGGAAACAGGCTGTGTATGGGGTGGCATGTTAGAGAGGTAAAGAAGAGGAGGGTTATATTACCGATGACTGGGGAAAAAATTGATCTGAAACCACAGAAAGTGACTATGGCTGTCGTGTACTTGTTTATTATGATAATGATGGAGGAGGGGTAGATAATTGGGACACTACTATGGATGGGGTGGGACTTTAGACAGGCTGGAGTGGACAGGGAAGGGTAGGTGCAGTAGGAAGAGTTAATAGGGAAAGAGTGAGAGCCAGGGGTAGAAACATGGCGAGCATCATGATGGAAAGTGGGGAGTTGCGGAATTAGTGGGCTAGCGGTGAGGAAAACATTTGCAAGGTGCATTCATGTAGTGATCATAGAGCACCTTGAAGATATTCAGGCTAACAGGGCAGCTCAGCTTCAAGTTCCTTTGCAAATTGTTCCACAATGTGGGTAAAGAGAAGCTTAGAGCAGCTTTGCTGAAACAAGTTTTGATCCTTGGAACTTGGAGGGCAATTAGGGAATAGCTCCTTAGAGTGTAGGTGCCTAACACACTTCGGGAAATACAATCTGAGACATATGAGGGAACTTGTTGGTCACCACTCTGAAGGCCCATAGGGTGGCATTTCTATTCCTTCTATAGTGAAGGGAAGTCCAGCCTAACGATGAGTACAGGGAGCAGTGGTGTGTGGAAACTGGAAGGTCAGTAATGAACCTGATAGCTCTGTGGTAGAGGGTGTCCAACTTAGCCAGTGCAGAGGCAGTGCAGTGGCTATAGAGCAGGTCCATGTAATCTATTAAAGATAGGAAGGTAGCTTGAACCAGTTGAATCTTGGCATCCTTTGTGAGCAGGTGGTTAATTCTGTAGAATAGTCCTAATCATTGCCTTAGTTTCTTCTGTAGTTCTTCGAGATGGTCTGCGAAGGAAAGTTCATGATTAAGCCAAACTCCTAGATATTTGAAATTAGCTACATAATCTAGTGTTTCTCCAAGAACAGTGGTAATTTGTGGGATAGCTCCCCCCCCCAGCAGCAATTGCCGCATGCAAGGAGAGAGAGAAGAGCATGGCTTTTCTCTTTTTTGCATTGAGCAAAAGCTTTTTGTTTATGAGCTGGTATTGTAGAAGGTTAAATTCAGCTTGAAGGTTTTCTCAGGCTGCTTCTGGCGTGGGACAACTCAAGTATAGTACAGAGTCGTCTGCGAATAAGTGTATTTTGCCTTTTTTGATGGGGTCATTGATGTTGTTAATGTAGACTGCAAAGAGGAGGGGACCAAGGATAGAGCCCTGGAGCATGCCTCTCAGCATAGGTTTTAATGGAGAAAGATCACCTTCAGCTTTAACCTGCTGTTTGTGTTCTCCGAGGTAGTCTGCAAACCAGCACATAGATTTATGGTCCAGGCCTAAGATGCTTATGGAGGAAAGAAGCAGGCAGTGATCGACTGTGTCGAATGCCTTACTAAGATCCAAGAAAACAGCATAGACATTTTTCTTCTTGTCAAGGTCTAGGAGCCAATCATTGGTCACCTTAGCTAGGGCTGTAATGGTGCTGTGCTTTGCTCTGAATTCAGACTGAACTGGGATTAATAGGCTTCTGGATTCTAAGTATACCCCTAGCTGGCCACACACTATTTTTTCTAGTAATTTAGACAGGATGGGGAGGAGGGAGATCAATTTGTAATTATTTAGATCACAGGGGTCACCTGCTTTTAATACAGGGATGACATGGGCTATTTTCCGTTGTGGGGGGAGGCTACCCTGGAAGAGTGACATGTTGAATAGGTGGGTGATTGGCACCCAAGCACATGGTAGGCACATTTCAGATAGTATGGTTCTATGAAGTCAGAGTCTGCTCCCTTCCTGGTGTCCAGTTGCAGCAGTAGGTCTTGCACCTCTCTTAGAGAGACAGGCAGGAGGGAGAAGGCCTCCTCGGTAGAGGGGGACTCATGGGTTGGAGGGCCCTGAGCTGTGTGGAGGTCATTGGCAGGAGAAGTATTAAATGCTAGCCCTGCCATTGCAAAATGGTTATTGAGGGCTTCCAATACCTCCGATAGGTTAGTGATAACACTGCCACTGGACTTAATTTTTGCTGAAATGGAATTACCAGGTTCATGTCCAGACATGTCTTTTAATGTTTTCCAGAGCTTTGAAGGATTTCTTGAGGCAGAGACTAGCTCCAAACGATAGTAGGCGGGCTTGGCTGCTCTGACCAACTTGGTGCACTTGTTATGTGCTTTCTTAAAAAGACACCAATCCGAGTCATTCTTGCTTCTTCTAGCTTTTTTCGATAAAGTATCCCTTTCTAACAGAGAAGCTTTGAGCTCAGGTAAGAACCAATGGCAGGTGCTGCTCCTGATCCGCCCCTTAACCAAGGGTGCATGCTTATTTAAAGCCTCACTTAAAATATCATAAAAAATAGTATATGTCCTGTTAACCTTTTTGGCTAGGAAGAATTCCAGCCATTGCGGTGAATGTTTAAAGTCGTGGATGTAAGCAAACAAATCAAAGTTGCGTTTGCACCTCTTGGTAGAGAACTTTGCCACAAACTGTGGGTTGTGCATGGATCTAATGGTGGTGATTATACAATGATCGCTAATGTCTGGGAAAAACGTTCTGACATGAGAGAACAGGTGGCTTGCTAACCAAAATTACATCTAAGAAGGAGCTGCTGTTAAGGTTCTTTTTATTTGGGTGATAGGCTCACCAATGAGTTGCACTAGCCCTAGAGCATCACAAAGGATTTCAAGGAGCTGATGCACTTGATAGCCAATTGTAGTTCAGGTCACCAAGAATAATGGTTTCCAAGGAACTGAGCCCCAGTACAGAACTGAGGTGAGACAGGAGATGAGGCCCGGCAGAAGGGTGCCTGTAGTAGCCTGTTACACAGAGTGCACTGGAAGGAGAAACTTCAATCTTTAGGGTCAAGTACTCAAATTCTTTGGGAGAGGATGATGTGTCTATGCATGCGGCTGAGTATTTGTCCCTTACATAAATTGCCACCCCACATCCTCTTGATTGCCTATCTGCTCAGAAGAGTAAATAATTTTGGACATAGATTTCATTGTCTGGGTTGGCTGGCCTAAGCCAGGTCTCAGAGATCACTAGGACGTCAGGTAGGGTGTGGTTCACCCAAGCCTGGATAAGGATGAACTTTTTCAGCAAACTACAGGCATTAAGATGCATAAAAGACATTCCTTTGATACATGCCAGGTCTAATGGTCCTGGGTTAAGTTCGACATTGCCTGAGCACAATAGTAAAAGAAGCAGGATTCTTTTTAAGGCAGCAAACTGTAATTTGTAAACACTATTTTTGGGACGATAGGGGAGGCGGTGTTGATGGGTACCTGTATCCACTCCTGGTGCTATACTGGCCTAGTGTTGCAGCCACTAGTGTTCTGGCAGAAATTTGCCATGAATAGGGAGTCTCAAGTCTGGATGGGACAGTAATCTGCAGAGGCAGCTCGGGAGATGTCCCACTCCCCAGCAGAGACAGCTGAGAAGCCCAGTAGTCCAGAATGGCTACCTGAAAGGAGCTGTTGGATGCAGGACAGGGAGAAGCACAAGAGTCACTCCACTTTAAGGAGGGATGAGGGTTCTGAAGAATTGAGCTGAGCACCAGTAAAGCTAGTGACACACCGAGGAACCAGCTGTAATTTCCCATGGTAGATCTAAACGCCACAACAGCCGGCAGTAAACGCCACTAGAAACCTAGACCAATCGGTGATCAGGTGTTATAAGTTTAAAATCCTTTTGTTGGCTGAGAGGTGGTTTTGGCACTGAACGTACCTGTGGAGCAACTCTTTGCAGCTGAGCCAGTCAGGTCATTCAAGGCTGAAATCTGATGTGGCAAGATTGGTCTGTAGCTTTCGTTTCTGTTTCTGGCCTTGCTCTACCAGTACAGAATGCACGTGTATGTAGATGACAGTCATTTACACCTCTGGCACATCAATCTCGGCTTTAAAAGGTCTGCTCCAGTAAGACATCCACAACATATTGCACTGGTTCCTTACCAACCAACTCTGGTTCAAAACAAAGTAAACAATGTCCATCATCTTCGGCACTAGCAAGAAACTGACCAGGTTCTCACCTTTACCTATTTTCTCCATTTTAAATGGCACCTCTCTTGAAGTAGTCCCCACCTTCAAATATATAAGTGTGTGGCTTAATAGTAATTTGGACTTCTCTCCCACATTGAAGCCATCCATGACAAATTCCACCCCAAACTCAGTGCCCTGTACCACAACAAGGACTACCTTGCACCACAAATCCACCAGGAGCTGGTCACCAAAATGGTTCTCCCATTTTTGACCATGTGGATGTGCCTACGGCACCAGCTCTTCCTCGTTTCTCACCAGGTTGGATACTCTCTGCAGTACTTCCTGTCACTTTGCCTCCAACTCACCCCCTCATATGTACACCTGATCCCTCTATGCCTCCATTTCCATTCTCTCAATCCCTTCATGTTGCCAGTGTCACTGTACCTTCTTTATCTGTCAATAATTGGGTCCCTTACATCCTACCTCTCCTCATTCCTCTCCCATATCCCCTCCTCCACTTACTATCTCCATTCCTGGGAGCCCCGTACCGATTCAGTTCTCCACCATCACTATTCTGCCGTGCAGTTTGCCTTCTCCTACCACCTCTCCTCTTTCTGAAACCTGCTTATTTCCTCCACCAGCCTCTTCTCCTTACTCCCAGCCCTTAGATACCAGCTAAAGCACCTCCCCACTCCCCTGCCCCTGTTAACTGCACCAGTTGACTCTCCCTCCTCTCCCTCCTGTCCGCCTCTCCTACAAATATCCTCCCTCCAAATTATTAGGCTGTGCCAATGGACTAATTCTGTTCCCCTAAAGCCCTGTCACACTCTTCAACATGCACTAGGTGCTTTATTTAATAAATGTGCATGCTTGACTACATATCAGTGCTGTGCTTAATGGCATAATTTATCTGCTAGTTCATAGAGACATAGATACTGACGGCAGATAAGGGCCTTTGGCCCATCTAGTCTGCCCAATTGTGCATGTAATTTTGCCTCTTCAAGCTTCTCTTGAACTGGGTTGTCCCCTTCCCTCAACTGCTAGGATCCCCAATGCCTATCCCATGCATTCTTGAATCCCGTAATTGTTTCAGACCCCACCACCTCCTCTGGCAGGGTATTCCACTTGTCCACCATCCTTTCTTTAAAGAAATACTTCCTCTTGTTACCTCTGAACCTCCCTCCCTCCAATTTCATCCCATGACCCCTCATTATATTGCTCTTGAACTTGTAAGCTGTCACTGGGTTCCATGTGATAATGGAAATTGCAAAATCACGATCACTGTTAGGGCGAGTGTACATCGCCGAAATTAAAAACAGCGATGTACACTCCAAGCGAACATAACTAGGTGAACAGACATCTCTGTTTATGCAGGAGGCTGCGACCACTACACTCCCCCTTACTAAATATTGTCAACTCCAGGGGGTATATGTTGGGGAGGAGGTCAAACTTGTAAAAATAAATAAAATTCTCCCTCCCGCAAAACAATATGGGCCTTCCCAGCCCTGAACCCTACATCCTCCCCACTGTAGCCAGCCACCCTCACCACCATGCCACATGGCCAGCCCGGTGACCTTTTGCTTCACTACCTCTTACATACCTTCCCTCCTCTTCTGTCCCCTGTCCTGTCCTTCTGTTCACCTTCTCTTTGCTCATTGTTGCTCTTTCAAGGTCGCTAACGTAATGAGCACTGATCTTATGTTGCTCATATGTGAGTCGCACAAATGCAGTCACCGTTATGATGGGATACCTTGTCACTGTAACCACGTTCTGTTTTTTGTTGTAATTTTGTTCTTTCTGTAACCTCCTTCCACTCTCTCCCTGTTGAACCTTGAAATGAGTCTTGGATCAGTGTGCTATTTCCAGTTACCAGTAGTTAAATAAATAAATAACTAATACGTAATGCAAAGTGACTTCACTTCATGCTACAGATGGTGTCAAAGTACTTTGTAATGTGCTAGAACTTCATGAAGGATTTTGTAAACCAGACTTTTGTGACATCACTCATTTTAGTGTTATTCCCTAAAAGAGTACCACACTGTTTTTCTAGATTGATTACAGGCCAGACTAAGGCATATTTGGAATAACTCACCCAAGATCTGTTCATTACATACATAACCTTCCCAATGATTTCCCTTTGCCTAATACTTAACCTACCTTTTTCACTATATGTATTATTAAATTTCACATAGTAGACATAGATATTGTAATTTATTTTGACATTTTCATAGTTTGATTAATATAATGATGTAATTATCTGATTTAAAATCAACCTCCTACAGTATAAAGAACATTCTGCATAACATGACATCACTGATCTTACATAACTCCCTTGCTTCCAATTATATCTTAAGAAAAGACAGGGGCTTCATGTTGATTTATAGTGGCTGGTGCTTTCTGGGGGCCATATTTGGAACATTTTTTCGAACAGGCACAGAATGGGAAACCCCTTTTAAAATATGATCCCCAGGTCCCAACCTAGCTTTCACTTCACTCTGTACTACCGTGTCTGATGTTATGTTTTCTTTGCTTCCTCCTCATACTGCCACCCAGTGAATTATAATAACTGTTGTACTATAGTGCCTTAGTGCATTGTTAACCTTTGGTATGTTCCCTTTCTTTTTTATTCTTTTTTATGTCTTGATGTTTAGCATTTTGTGCTACAATATATACCTAACCATAGCCATTTCGATAGCAAATAACATTTAAAAGATGGACATCATTTATGATTTGTGCTGGCATTGTAACTTGGTACTGTAGTCTGTATAGTGTAGTAATCCTTCTTGAGCTTTCACGGTGACTATGCCATGTTATATAATGCAGTTCAGAAAACATAATTTTCCCAAATGAACTCTGAACATTTCACCCTTCCTGCTTTCCCTTCAACTGCTTTGCAGTTAGAAATCACATCATATTCAGTTTAGGTATTAGAATTGTCAGGTTGTGGGACTATTTTTTATTTGCAATGTGTCGTGTGTAAGATTCTATGCTATGTGTTGTTAAAAGCATTGTTTACAACAGTGCCCAGTGTCATGTTTCTCATGTCAGTCAATATCCAGAGTGAGAAACAGTTAAGAATAGTTGAGGCTATTACTTTGCATTCGAGTCTTCTTAAAGTTTTTCAGCTGACTACTGGATCCCACAGGCTAAAGCGCTAGTGGAGGCACACCCAAGTGTAGCCCAGCTTCAATACAATGCCACCTGCTGACTTTAACAATCCTGCAAATAACAATGTATAGGTGTAGCAATTAAAAGTGACACCTAGCAGTGCAACTACTGTAAATGTGGCTGAGGACATTGTGAAGGCAGTATCTTAATCTCTTTAGCATGATTGATGGAAGCAGATGCTGGGCACACTGTATGCCAGGTATAAGGTACTTCAGGTGTGAGGTATACTCAGGTAACAAAACGAGTTATGAAATGCCTCAGAATTTCATCAGCAACTACAAGGTATTTGATGGTGTAGGGCACCCTACTCTGGGGTATCTTATTCCACTGATAGTATGGTTTCAGCTGAAAACTGGATTAATGTGGTTTAAAAGAGCAAGTATACTGCTACAACTAATTTTAGTTTTTAAAAAGTAGTCAACCATTACCTTTTACATCTGAGATTCTTTTTATTTTCCGTTTGGTTAATTAGAAGATTGTATATTTGATGTTAGTAGGTATGATGTGTGGGACAGAACTTTGCCTGGCAGCTGACATATCTAGCTCTGTTCATACAGTACATATTCAGCATTGTGATCTCACTGACTATGACATCACAGATGCTTAGGATCAGCCACTCAGTAGCTGCAAGTCACTCGCCTGTGATGTCACTGTCAGTGAGATCACAGAGCGGATGATGTAGTGGGGGAAATAAAGATAGCTATGTCAATTGCTAAGCTGAGAGCTGTCCCACACATCCAGCACAACATCATCACTTAGAAAACTTTTTAAAGAGCAAAAAGGAAAACAAAATCTAAGTCAGAAATAAAAAGTTACAACAAAGTGCTTCTTAAAATGTGTATAATTTCCCTCTCTGTCTGTTTTGGTTCCACTAACTCTTTAATGGTATTTTCAGTCAACCCAGAGGTTTTGAACAGTGCTGTTACTGTGTCTTTAAAGATGATAAGAAAGAGTTGTTAGACCACAAGATGCCATCTAGTTGTTATTTTATTGGCTACCCACTACCCTGATATGTTTTTGATCTTTTTTGTTAAATTAATAGTCTAATGTTATTGCTTTTACTACCCTGAATCCCTTTCTGGTCATCAGCTGCTGTTGTCTGTTTTCACACTGCCTGAACATTCTATGACATCAGAAACAAATATTCCAGGCCATTGAGATGAATAGCATGGAACTGGAGTTTCTGATGTCCTAGAATGTCTCAGAAATATGAAAATCAAGAGCGCTACCTGGTGAGGAGAGTGGAACTCAATGTAGATCTGAAGACATCCAAACAAGATTATTTATTTATCAAAAAAATCATCAAATCATATCGGAATACATAGCTGGCATGGAAAGGAAGATGGAAGGGCACTTAACTATGTAAAAATTATGTCCTAGCTCCTCTAAGATCTTTTTGTCTGAGCTGTTGTATCAGGTGACTATCAGGTGACATCACCAGCTTTCTTAATCAGGTGACATCACTAGACTCTTTTGGACTCTTTTTAAAAATAATTCTTTTAGAAACTGAGTTCATCAAATAGCAGTGAGTGAGGCTTGTCTTTAATTGTTTTGTCTTCTCTTTGAGTTTTTTTTTTGACACTGGAACAGGGGTCTGTTTGTATAACTTTGATATGGGGGGGTTAATAAATTGTCATGTGGTTCTGTTTGACTATTATAGAGACCTTTTGACCTGGAGCATTATAACTTTGGTTAGTATACCCCTAGCCATGCATTATACCCAAATAATTACTGGTGACACCAAATATCAACCGGATTACCTGTCTTTTTGAATGCTGTAATAACTGGATTTTGGGTTATTACGGTCACAAAAGACGTAATAACTCAAAATCCGGTTATTATGGCATTTCAAATTACTTTGTTTCCCCACAGACTGTAGTGTGACCTAGTAGTTCACTATTCTAAATGCTTGGTTGTGCTACAGTTTGCAAGGGAAAGTGCAGGCACTCAAAATGAAACAAATCCAGGCACCAGCAATTATAAAAAATAAAGAATAGTCAAATGTGTATTTATGATTTTTTTTGCACACCCTCAATGTTTGATGACCACATAAATGTCTTGAGCTTCGCTCTTGAGGTTTATGGATAATCAAACACCTTGGGTGTGCACAAAACATCCATAATACACACTTGTATCTTCATTATTCTCTATTTAGCATGGCCCCTTCTGGAAAGGTTTTGAACAATCGGGAGGCACAATTGATTAGACTCTGTTGTGTGTAGTTATTAAACTGTATGCTTAATGTGCTGCTTGAGCACTACATTTTATCCCTTGCATCCTTCCCCCATGTCACATCTTGAAATGAACTGCTTGCAGCCCAGCATGTTTTCTCATGGCCAAAAACATGTTCACATACATACATAACTAAATAAATAAATAAACTGTAATGCCAAAGCAATAATATCTATTTAAAGGTCACACCCCAAAAAAACATTTCTACACCATAGTAAAACTTTTATTAGTTGCAAAATCAATGTTTTACATGTCCTACTTAAATTAACTCACCCAAGTTTAGTGGATAACTTCTGCAGGGTGAGAAAGAAGATTGTCTGAAACTGTTCCATTGACTGTGATGAGCTGTATTGCTAACCAAATAAATTAACATTTTTTAAAGCTAATTAATATGAACACATTTCTATAAAAAAGAGTACTGGTCAGGAGCATTTGCAAACAACCCTGTCTACACCTGGTTCAACAATCAAAAGCCTTTTAAACCTATAATGTTTTCTAAATATCAATATATCAAGGCACTGAGCAAAAAAGAACACAATGTAAATGACAAAATGTGGTGACACAGACCCACTACATCATTAAATGTGTTCTTCTTCTCTGGACATTTCATTTGCTATGTTTACATGTAGTTGGAATCATTTACTTTGTAATCAATTATTTCATTCAGATTGTAATCCTTTGCGGTTTATGTAGTGTTGGATTGATGAAGATGAGCAACCAGATTCAAAATCCTCAGTTGCTGTGTGTTTACTTGTAGTGGGAATCAGCCACCTTGTAATTGGTTCAAACTGAATTGATTACAAGGTAACTGATTCCCATTGCATGTAAACACACAGCAATTGAGGATTCTGAATCTGGTTGCATTCCTTTTGCAGCAGTTTCAACAGCAAGTATAGCAGAATCAATTCACAAATCAGGTTTACATGTACAAAGCAACTGGGTTCAAATAATCAATGCTTTTGAACCACTGCACCTGAACCCGGTTCCAACTGAAACAGAAACCCAACACAGAATGGCCCAGATATTCAAAAGGGTTGTGCCATGCGCAATAGGGATGCGCCAGTGCAAGTCCGAAAATGCATCATTTTGCGATATTCTGCAGGAGGCAGATGTGCCCTCCCCAAATCACAATGTGCAATAGCTCTATGGTAATGAATGCATGCACAACTGAAGGGGAGGAACCATGCATAAATGGAGCAGTGCGATATTCAACAACATGCACCATGTGCAATAGGGGAGAAAACAGAAGTGGCGCAATAGTGGAAATGATCCAAAATAAAAAGGAACAAGAGAGAGGCGCAAGAACGCTACAGGGAAGCCACATGTTGGTGAACTGCAGGCAGCCACATAGGGACACAGAAACTGGGAGCAGGACAGGGCAGGAGCAGGACGGAGCACCTGGAACAAGGAAGGTGTGGGGAGCCTGTGCCACAGAGCAGGACAAAAGGGGGAAGTGCCACACAGCACTGAGGGCACAGATAGGGGGAAGTACGGCCACTACAGGGAGTTGTTCCTGGTGCAGGGAGAGTAGCAGCAAGGACAGCTTGGGGAACAGGAAAACAGCTGCATGGGGGGGTTACACAAGCCAGGGACATAGCCAGTGCCACCATCCAGATGGAGGCAGTTATGAGGGGGGTGAGAAGGCAGGTAGCAGGGGTACACTGCCGTGGAAGAGCCCTTCAGCGGTATGCCCTGAACAGGCAGTACCGAGCCCACACCAGCTTTGAGCTGTACACTGATACTGAGATCGTGGGCTGGTACCACCTGAGCCAGGTGATCCTGAGGTGGCTCTGTGACATGTGCAGTGATGTGATGCAGCCACCCACACAACGGAGCCATGCTCTGTCAGTGGAGACCAAAGTGACAGCTGCCATGTGCCTGCTTGCCACGGGTACCTTCCAGAGACCAACAGGGGACATGACAGGCATAATCCAGTTGGCCGTGTCATGCCTTCTCACCCAATTCCTCAGCGCACTGCTGCCACATGCTGCGGAGTACATCCATTTCCCCAGCACACTGGTGAAGCGCACAGCAAACATACAGAAGTTCCACAGGGTAGCACGTACAGTATGCCTGGTATCCTTGGGACAATAGACTGCACCCATGTGGCCATCCACATGCCACCTGGCCCCGAAGGGGCTGCATACATGAATCAGAGAGGGGTATGCAAGCATCAACTGCCAGGTGGTGTGAGATGCTGGGGGGCACATAATCAATGTCTGTGCCACGCACCCTGGGGGAGCACATGATGCCTTCATCTGGCACCAGTTCACACTGTGCCATGGGTGCAAGAGTGGGGATATCCCCACTGGCCACCTAGTTGATGAGTATGCAATTCATGCAGAAACACATGGAGCATGGGAGGGGCATAGTCAGAGGTGACATGGGTACTGGACTACATGGCCATGGCTAGGCGATGCTGATCACCAAACTAATGTCCACCCTCTACACACAGAAGACAGTGGATACCAACTCCATCCCTGGCTGCTCACACCATACCGGCGGCCCACGACCCCATCTCAGCAATGCTACAATGAGACACATGCCACCACACACAATGTCATTGAGTGGGTGTTCAGGATGCTGAAGGAACATTTCCGTTGCCTGGACACATCTGGCAGTGCCCTACAGTACAGCCCCTCAAAGGCCTGTGGGCTATTCCTGGCCTGTTGCATCCTGCACAACATGGCCAATGACTGTGGGATAGCCATACAGGTCAAACAGGGGACAGCGATGGGGACAATGAGGACGCTGGCAAAGATGGTGATGGGCAGCCCCCCCTTGGTCAAAGGGACCCCCGACAGATCCGGATGGCACAGCTGCACCAGGATACCATCACAGAGGAGCACTTCAACCAACCCAGGTAAGTCATGGGGCCATGTGTAACCACCAATGGCAAGGGCACAACCCACAAACATGCATGGACAAACCCCAGGGGTGCATGTCATTAAGGGAATTGAGCGAGCATGGAATTGCACACGCTGTCAGGGATGGGCATGGTCTAACATGGCACGTGGTCACACACACACACACACAACCCACAAGACACGCACAAAGGGTAGGAGGCACACCGACCCCAACCACCACCCCTAGCCACACACACACCCACAGACCACCACGCCCAGTCCCTGTCATTGTGTGTGTGTCAGACGCTGGGCACCATTGCACAGTGGCGGACAGTGCAACACAGGCATCATCATGCACATGCCACAGTGGACAGAAGCTGAGAGGGTGTGCAGATGGAACGTGTGTGTGTGTGCAGGGCCGGGTACCCCACCCATGCATTGCACATTGAACAACACAGTGCACACAGTGCAGCATCAGACAGTAGCCGTGGTGGGAGACAGGTCAGTCATGTGCCACACTGCCAGTGCCACCACGGATGTATGGGTGGCCCCACTGAGACCGCCAGCAGTGACAGGCTGACCAATGGCCTCACGGGTGGCACCGACCTTCCCATAGGGTTCCGCTGCGTGAATGCGACCTGCTCGTGCAGGGGTCTGCAGCACACGAACATGCCCTCGCAAGGCGTGCTCGGGATGCCCAGAGCTGAACCAGGTGTTGACAAGGAGGGTGTCAGATGACCCTGGGAATGGGGGGTGGACATTGCACTGTGCAGTGTCTGCGATGCATGGGCAAATAACTGTGTGCCCACTGTGGCCATGGCAGCTGTGGATGTCTGTGTCAGCCTGTCAATGGCAGCGGTCACTTCCTCCCGCATCCAGTCCATCTCTGCCAGGAGCAGACTGGTGTCTCTGCTGCACCACTCCTCTGCCTGGCGCAGAGCCGCACTGAGTGCATCCACCGCCGTCACAAGCCACAACTGCTGATCGATTGATTCTTGGAGTATGCGGGTGTGCTTTTCTAAGAGACGTCTGCCTGATTGGCATGCTGTCCCTCACGGTGTTCATGGCCCTGATGGGCACCAGGGCCAGACCTGGGCATGTCCACAGGCAGTGCTCTGACGCCACCCCCAACACTGTACCCCCATGGCCATTGGCCAACTGCTGACACTGCCCCTCTGGCTGCTGCTCTCTAGGACTCAACGGTGCCGCTGCACCGGCTGCAACAGCCCCACTGTCCTGGACACACATCAGTACTGCCCCACTGGTGCAGACAGGCACAGGGCACAGGTTGGGAGTATGATGTCATGCAGGCCTCCGTGGTGGCGCCACCCACGGCCATGCCCATGATGTCACCTGCTGTGTGTCCATCCTGTGGCCCACACGTGTCACTGTCCATGAAGTGAGCTCCATCATCATCAGTGATGGATCCGGCACCAGCCCGAGTCTCAGCATGCTGGCATCCATGGACACTGGCATGCTGGGACATGGGCAGGGCCTCCTCCACACCTGCTCCACCAACATTAGTCTGGACAGCCAGGCAGGCCCACTGTCACCCTGACCCTCGGACACCTGTGGAGGTGGATGGGCCCTCCTCTATGTCCATGGTATCACCCTCAGTGGACAAGCCCACCACTGCTGACCCATGTAGATGCTCAGGAGCTGTAAGGGAACATGGTAACATTAATGTATCTGCCCTACCCTGTCTCCCCCCCATTGACAGACCAGGACCTGCCTTGCAGTGACTGCCTACCACCCATCTGGAATCCACCACCTGGAACACCCTCAATGGCACAACGTTGCATGCTGCCAGCAACCCACTCTTCTTGTGGGGTCAAGCGTTGCATAGCCGCTGTCCCCACTGGTTGCAGCGCCCATGCCGCCCTGATGGCAGCCACCTTTTCCTTAATCCTCTGTCCGTCCGTGCCCATCTTCTTTGCACTCCTGCACAGACCGCTGGTGGCTGCCATGCAGGTTTACGGCATCGCCACCTCTTCCCATGCACCAGCAGGCCTGTGATGTTTCCCACTGTCTGCTGAGCAGCGGCTCCTGATCGAGGTAGGCCTCAAACAGGGCATCTGTCTCTGCCTTTGTGAACTTAGGCCTCCTCTTCTTCCCACGTCTCTGTTTCTCTTCTTCCACCTCACGATCACTCATTCTTCATCCTGTGGGAATGACAGGTGTTACCTGTGACTGTGCAGTCCCATGCATGTCCCACACACCACAGTCCACACTCCCAAACAGCATGCAACTCACCACAATAGACTGCAATAAAAGACTATGGCCACTGCAGCACAATGTCACATTTTTATAGTGCAACGCATGCAAATGAGGTGAGGCACAATTATAAGTGGATGCAAATGCAGTATCTGTGCCACTGAATGGCTGATTAGCTGATTTGCATATGCCAGCTGAATATCGCGCTGCTGCACTTTGCGCAATTGTGTTGAACGTGCTCAGGCAAGGGCGCATTTCTGTGACATGCGCAGTGGACACTGAATGGCACATGCCAGGGGTGATGACACCGATGCCTGCCACGCTGCTGATGTGCTGTGCATGGGAGGCAATGCAGGGCACGGCCACCATTTTGCCAGTGGCTCTACTGCACTGTTCACATGTATGGTGCTCTGGCACTGAGGCACCATAGGTGCACTGGGTCCACAGCACGGTAGGCCACTACAGGAAGTGGCACACAGGTGCCCTACCGCGCTATACTTGGTGAGTACCAATCGCGCTGTGGCAGTCCGTGCGCAAGAGGCCCCTGACCCTGTGCTGACTTTTGCCCCCTAGGCACCATGCGTCCACATGGGTGCACCTCTGTCATGCTGTTAGGTGACAGCGTGATGAGGAATGACAGCGCAGTACTGCGCAGTATCCGCATGTGGCGAACGTTAGCTACAGAGCGCCATTTTGATACCAAAACTGTAAAGGATGGCAAGGAGAAGGGCGCCCATCTGGATCCAACTTGAACTGGCTGATCTGGTCCAGTTGGTGGAGCCCCATGCCGCTGCCCTATTTGGGGAGGCACCCCTGGACAGGGCCAGGAGGGCGGTGTGGGAGGAGGTGGCCGTGGCCCTGGAGGAGGCCACAGGAATGGAGAGGATGTCGGAGCAGTGCAGGCACCGCTATGGTGACCTGCAGTGGTGGGACCCAGACAGGCATGCCCACCTGCAGGCACGTGCCAGAAGGGGCACAGTGCCATGGCCATGTAGGTGCCCCATCCATACACTGTTAACGTCGATACGGGGATCACGGTGGCTTGTGTCCAGCACATGGGGGGGCATCCAGTGTTGGCTATGGTGGTGGTATTGGGGTGGGGGGAGGATGGTTATGGCTGTGTGGGATTGCACACACATGGGGGCTGGGGGCTTTACTACCGGATTGTACTGTTGTTCCTCTCTCCATGTTTGCACCCTAGGCCCAGAGGAGCGCCGGTGGGTGAGGGAGGGGAGGCTGCAGCAAGATGAATAGAAGGCCGGGAGGTCTGCTAGACAAGACAGGCGCAGGGACCAGCCTGATGATGGCGAGTGCCTTACATCCATGATTATTATTGCATGCTGTGTAACAGGGCGGGCAGCGGGGCATGGCCACCATCCATTGACACCACTGCCATGCACACAACATGGTACAGTCAGCACTGTCCAGTGGCACTGCATGCCTGGGAGTGCATCTATGGTGGTCCATGGATTCTAAGTATACCCCTAGCTGTCCACACACTATTTTTTCTAGTAATTTAGACAGGATGGGGAAGAGGGAGATCAATCAGTAATTATTTAGATAGCAGGGGTCACCTGCTTTTAATACAGGGATGACATGGGCTATTTTCCATTATGGGGGGAGGTTACCCTGGAAGAGTGACATTTTGAATAGGTGGGTGATTGGCACCCCAAGCACATGGTAGGCGCATTTCAGATAGTATGATTCTATGAAGTCAGAGTCTGCTCCCTTCCTGGTGTCCAGCTGCAGCAGTAGGTCTTGCACCTCTCTAAGAGAGACAGGCAGGAGGGAGAAGGCCTTCTTGGTAGAGGGGGACTCATGGGTTGGAGGGCCCTGAGCTGTGTGGAGGTCATTGGCAGGAGAAGTATTAAATGCTAGCCCTGCCATTGTAAAATGGTTATTGAGGGCTTCCAATACCTCCGATAGGTTAGGGATAACACTGCCACTAGACTTAATTTTTGCTGGAATGGAATTACCAGGTTCATGTCCAGACATGTCTTTTAATGTTTTCCAGAGCTTTGAAGGATTTCTTGAGGTAGAGACTAGCTCCAAACGATAGTAGGCGGCCTTGGCTGCTCTGACCAACTTGGTGCACTTGTTATGTGCTTTCTTAAAAAGACACCAATCCGAGTCATTCTTGCTTCTTCGGGCTTTTTTCGATAAAGTATCCCTTTCTAACAGAGAAGCTTTGAGCTCAGGTGAGAACCAACGGCAGGTGCTGCTCCTGATCCGCCCCTTAACCAAGGGTGCATGCTTATTAAAAGCCTCACTTAAAATATCATAAAAAATAGTATATGTCCTTTTAACCTTTTTGGCTAGGAAGAATTCCAGTCATTGCGGTGAATGTTTAAAGTCGTGGATGTAAGCAAACAAATCAAAGTTGCGTTTGCACCTCTTGATAGAGAACATTGCACAAACTGTGGGTTGTGCATGGATCTAATGGTGGTGATTATACAATGATCGCTAATGTCTGAGAAAAACATTCCGACATGAGAGAACAGGTGTGGCTTGCTAACCAAAATTACATCTAAGAAGGAGCTGCTGTTAAGGTTCTTTTTATTTGGGTGAGTAGGCTCACCAATGAGTTGCACTAGCCCTAGAGCATCACAAAAGGATTTCAAGGGAGCTGATGCACTTGATAGCCAATTGTAGTTCAGGTCACCAAGAATAATGGTTTCCAAGGAACTGACCCTCAGTACGGAACTGAGGTGAGACAGGAGATGAGGCCCGGCAGAAGGGTGCCTGTAGTAGCCTGTTACACAGAGTGCACTGGAAGGAGAAACTTCGATCTTTAGGGTCAAGTACTCAAATTCTTTGGGAGAGGATGATGTGTCTATGCATGCGGCTGAGTATTTGTCCCTTACATAAATTGCCACCCCACCTCCTCTTGATTGCCTATCTGCTCAGAAGAGTAAATAATTTTGGACATTGATTTCATTGTCTGGGTTGGCTGGCCTAAGCAAGGTCTCAGTGATCACTAGGACGTCAGGTAGGGTGTGGCTCACCCAAGCCTGGATAAGGATGAACTTTTTCAGCAAACTGCAGGCATTAAGATGCATAAAAGACATTCCTTTGATACATGCCAGGTCTAATGGTCCTGGGTTGAGTTCGACATTGCCTGAGCACAATAGTAAAAGAAGCAGGATTATTTTTAAGGCAGCAAACTGTAATTTGTAAACACTATTTTTTGGGATGATAGGGGAGGCGGTATTGATGGGTACCTGTACCCACTCCTGGTGCTATACTGGCCTAGTGTTGCAGCCACTAGTGTTCTGGCAGAAATTTGCCATGAATAGGGAGTCTCAAGTCTGGATGGGACAGTAATCTGCAGAGGCAGCTCGGGAGATGTACCACTCCCCAGCAGAGACAGCTGAGAAGCCCAATAGTCCAGAATGGCTACCTGAAAGGAGCTGTTGGATGCAGGACAGGGAGAAGCGCAAGGGTCATTCCACTTTAAGGAGGGATGAGGGTTCTGAAGAATTAGGCTGAGCACCAGTAAAGCTAGTGACACACCGAGGAATCAGTTGTAATTTCCCATGGTAGATCTAAACGCCACAACAGCCGGCAGTAAACGCCACTAGAAACCTAGACCAATCGGTGATCAGGTGTTATAAGTTTAAAATCCTTTTGTTGGCTGAGAGGTGGTTTTGGCACTGAACGTACCTGTGGAGCAACTCTTTGCAGCTGAGCCAGTCAGGTCATTCAAGGTTGAAATCTGATGTGGCAAGATTGGTCTGTAGCTTTCGTTTCTGTTTATGGCCTTGCTCTATCAGTACAGAATGCACGTGTATGCAGATGACAGTCATTTACACCTCTGGCACATCAATCTCGGCTTTAAAAGGTCTGCACCAGTAAGACATCCACAACATATTGCACTGGTTCCCTACCAACCAACTCTGGTTCAACACAAAGTAAACAATGTCCATCATCTTTGGCACTAGCAAGAAACTGACCAGGTTCTCACCTTTACCTATTTTCTCCATTTTAATTGGCACCTCTCTTGAAGTAGTCCCCACCTTCAAATATATAAGTGTGTGGCTTAATAGTAATTTGGACTTCTCTCCCACATTGAAGCCATCCATGACAAATTCCACCCCAAACTCAGTGCCCTGTACCACAACAAGGACTGCCTTGCACCACAAATCCACCAGGAGCTGGTCACCAAAATGGTTCTCCCATTTTTGACCATGTGGATGTGCCTACGGCACCAGCTCTTCCTCGTTTCTCACCAGGTTGGATACTCTCTGCAATACTTCCTGCCACTTTGCCTCCAACTCTCTCCCTCATATGTACACCTGATCCCTCTATGCCTCCATTTCCATTCTCTCACTCACTTCATGTTGCCAGTGCCACTGTACCTTCTTTATCTGTCAATAATTGGGTCCTTTACATCCTACCTCTCCTCATTCCTCTCCCATATCCCCTCCTCCACTTACTATCTCCATTCCTGGGAGCCCCGTACCATTTCAGTTCTCCACCATCACTATTCTGCCGTGCAGTTTGCCTTCTCCTACCACCTCTCCTCTTTCTGAAACCTGCTTATTTCCTCCACCAGCCTCTTCTCCTTACTCCCAGCCCTTAGATACCAGCTAAAGCACCTCCCCACTCCTATGTCCCTGTTAACTGCAACAGTTGACTCTCCCTCCTCTCCCTCCTGTCCGCCTCTCCTACAAATATCCTCCCTCCAAATTATTAGGCTGTGCCAATGGACTGATTCTGTTCCCCTAAAGCCCTGTCACACTCTTCAACATGCACTAGGTGCTTTATTTAATAAATGTGCATGCTTGACTACATATCAGTGCTGTGCTTAATGGCATAATTTATCTGCTAGTTCATAGAGACATAGATACTGATGGCAGATAAGGGCCTTTGGCCCATCTAGTCTGCCCAATTGTGCATGTAATTTTGCCTCTTCAAGCTTCTCTTGAACTGGGTTGTCCCCTTCCCTCAACTGCTAGGATCCCCAATGCCTATCCCATGCATTCTTGAATCCGTAATTGTTTCAGACCCCACCTCCTCTGGCAGGGCATTCCACTTGTCCACCACCCTTTCTGTAAAGAAATACTTCCTCTTGTTACCTCTGAACCTCCCTCCCTTCAATTTCATCCCATGACCCCTCATTATATTGCTCTTGAACTTGTAAGCTGTCACTGGGTTCCATGTGATAATGGAGATTGCAAAATCACGATCACTGTTAGGGCGAGTGCACATGGCTGAAAATAAAAACAGCGATGTACATTCCAAGCGAACATAACTAGGTGAACAGACATCTCTGTTTATGCAGGAGGCTGCGACCACTACACTCCCCCTTACTAAATATTGTCAACTCCAGGGGGTACATGTTGGGGAGGAGGTGAAACTTGTAAAAATAAATAAAATTCTCCCTCCCGCAAAACAATATGGGCCTTCCCAGCCCTGAACCCTGCATCCTCCCCACTGTAGCCAGCCACCCTCACCACCATGCCACATGGCCAGCCCGGCGGCCTTTTGCTTCACTACCTCTTACATACCTTCCCTCCTCTTCTGTCCCCTGTCCTGTCCTTCTGTTCACCTTCTCTTTGCTCATTGTTGCTCTTTCAAGGTCGCTAACGTAATGAGCACTGATCTTATGTTGCTCATATGTGAGTCGCACAAAGGCAGTCACCGTTATGATGGGATACCTTGTCACTGTAACCACGTTCTGTTTTTTGTTGTAATTTTGTTCTTTCTGTAACCTCCGTCCACTCTCTCCCTGTTGAACCTTGAAATGAGTCTTGGATCAGTGTGCTATTTCCAGTTACCAGTAGTTAAATAAATAAATAACTAATTCGTAATGCAAAGTGACTTCACTTCATGCTACAGATGGTGTCAAAGTACTTTGTAATGTGCTAGAACTTCATGAAGGATTTTGTAAACCAGACTTTTGTGACATCACTCATTTTAGTGTTATTCCCTAAAAGAGTACCACACTGTTTTTCTAGATTGATTACAGGCCAGACTAAGGCATATTTGGAATAACTCACCCAAGATCTGTTCATTACATACATAACCTTCCCAATGACTTCCCTTTGCCTAATACTTAACCTATCTTTTTCACTATATGTATTATTAAATTTCACATAGTAGACATAGATATTGTAATTTATTTTGACATTTTAATAGTTTGATTAATATAATGATGTAATTATCTGATTTAAAATCAACCTCCTACAGTATAAAGAACATTCTGCATAACATGATATCACTGATCTTACATAACTCCCTTGCTTCCAATTATATCTTAAGAAAAGACAGGGGCTTCATGTTGATTTATAGTGGCTGGTACTTTCTGGGGGCCTTATTTGGAACATTTTTTCGAACAGGCATAGAATGGGAAACCCCTTTTAAAATATGATCCCCAGGTCCCAACCTAGCTTTCACTTCACTCTGTACTACCGTGTCTGATGTTATGTTTTCTTTGCTTCCTCCTCATACTGCCACCCAGTGAATTATAATAACTGTTGTGCTGTAGTGCCTTAGTGCATTGTTAACCTTTGGTATGTTCCCTTTCTTTTTTATTCTTTTTTATGTCTTGATGTTTAGCGTTTTGTGCTACAATATATACCTAACCATAGCCATTTCAATAACAAATAACATTTAAAAGATGGACATCATTTATGATTTGTGCTGGCATTGTAACTCGGTACAGTAGTCTGTATAGTGTAGTAATCCTTCTTGAGCTTTCACTGTGACTATGCCATGCTATATAATGCAGTTCAGAAAACATAATTTTCCCAAATGAACTCTGAACATTTCACCCTTCCTGCTTTCCCTTTCACTGCTTTGCAGTTAGAAATCATGTCATATTCAGTTTAGGTATCAGAATTGTCAGGTTGTGGGACTATTTTTTATTTGCAATGTGAAGTGTGTAAGATTCTATGCTATGTGTTGTTAAAAGCATTGTTTACAACAGTGCCCAGTGTCATGTTTCTCATGTCAGTCAATATCCAGAGCGAGAAACAGTTAAGAATAGTTGAGGCTATTACCTTGCATTCGAGTCTTCTTAAAGTTTTTCAGCTGACTACTGGATCCCACAGGCTAAAGCGCTAGTGGAGGCACACCCAAGTGTAGCCCCAGCTTCAATACAATGCCACCTGCTGACTTTAACAATCCTGCAAATAACAATGTATAGGTGTAGCAATTAAAAGTAGTGACACCTAGCAGTGCATCTACTGTAAATGTGGCTGAGGACATTGTGAAGGCAGTATCTTAATCTCTTTAGCATGATTGATGGAAGCAGATGCTGGGCACCACTGTATGCCAGGTATAAGGTACTTCAGAGTGTGAGGTATACTCAGGTAACAAAACGAGTTATGAAATGCCTCAGAATTTCATCAGCAACTACAAGGTATTTGATGGTGTAGGGCACCCTACTCTGGGGTATCTTATTCCACTGATAGTATGGTTTCAGCTGATAACTGGATTAATGTGGTTTAAAAGAGCAAGTATACTGCTCCAACTAATTTTAGTTTTTAAAAAGTAGTCAACCATTACCTTTTACATCTGAGATTCTTTTTATTTTCCGTTTGGTTAATTAGAAGATTGTATATTTGATGTTAGTAGGTATGATGTGTGGGACAGAACTTTGCCTGGCAGCTGACATATCTAGCTCTGTTCATACAGTACATATTCAGCATTGTGATCTCACTGACTATGACATCACAGATGCTTAGGATCAGCCACTCAGTAGCTGCAAGTCACTCGCCTGTGATGTCACTGTCAGTGAGATCACAGAGCGGATGATGTAGTGGGGGAAATAAAGATAGCTATGTCAATTGCTAAGCTGAGAGCTGTCCCACACATCCAGCACAACATCATCACTTAGAAAACTTTTTAAAGAGCAAAAAGGAAAACAAAATCTAAGTCAGAAATAAAAAGTTACAACAAAGTGCTTCTTAAAATGTGTATAATTTCCCTCTCTGTCTGTTTTGGTTCCACTAACTCTTTAATGGTATTTTCAGTCAACCCAGAGGTTTTGAACAGTGCTGTTACTGTGTCTTTAAAGATGATAAGAAAGAGTTGTTAGACCACAAGATGCCATCTAGTTGTTCTTTTATTGGCTACCCACTACCCTGATATGTTTTTGATCTTTTTTATTAAATTAATAATCTAGTGTTGTTGCTTTTACTACCCTGAATCCCTTTCTGGTCATCAGCTGCTGTTGTCTGTTTTCACACTGCCTGAACATTTCTACACCATAGTAAAACTTTTATTAGTCATCAGAAACAAATATTCTAGGCCATTGAGATGAATAGCATGGAACTGGAGTTTCTGATGTCCTAAAATGTCTCAGAAATATGAAAATCAAGAGCGCTACCTGGGGAGGAGAGTGGAACTCAATGTAGATCTGAAGACATCCAAACAAGATTATTTATTTATCAAAAAAATCATCAAATCATATCGGAATACATAGCTGGCATGGAAAGGAAGATGGAACGGCACTTAACTATGTAAAAATTATGTCCTAGCTCCTCTAAGATCTTTTTTGTCTGAGCTGTTGTATCAGGTGACTATCAGGTGACATCACCAGCTTTCTTAATCAGGTGACATCACTAGACTCTTTTGGACTCTTTTTAAGAAAATAATTCTTTTAGAAACTGAGTTCATCAAATAGCAGTGAGTGAGGCTTGTCTTTAATTGTTTTGTCTTCTCTTTGAGTTTTTTTTTGACACTGGAACAGGGGTCTGTTTGTATAACTTTGATATGGGGGGTTAATAAATTGTCATGTGGTTCTGTTTGACTATTATAGAGACCTTTTGACCTGGAGCATTATAACTTTGGTTAGTATACCCCTAGCCATGCATTATAACCAAATAATTACTGGTGACACCAAATATCAACCGGATTACCTGTCTTTTTTAATGCTGTAATATCTGGATTTTGGGTTATTACGGTCACAAAAGACGTAATAACTCAAAATCCGGTTATTATGGCATTTCAAATTACTTTGTTTCCCCACAGACTGTAGCGTGACCTAGTAGTTCACTATTCTAAATGCTTGGTTATGCTACAGTTTGCAAGGGAAAGTGCAGGCACTCAAAATGAAACAAATCCAGGCACCAGCAATTATAAAAAATAAAGAATAGTCAAATGTGTATTTATGATTTTTTTTGCACACCCTCAGTGTTTGATGACCACATAAATGTCTTGAGCTTCGCTCTTGAGGTTTATGGATCATCAAACACCTTGGCTGTGCAAAAAACATCCATAATACACACTTGTATCTTCATTATTCTCTATTTAGCATGGCCCCTTGTGGAAAGGTTTTGAACAATCGGGAGGCACAATTGATTAGACTCTGTTGTGTGTAGTTATTAAACTGTATGCTTAATGTGCTGCTTGAGCACTACATTTTATCCCTTGCATCCTTCCCCCATGTCACATCTTGAAATGAACTGCTTGCAGTCCAGCATGTTTTCTCATGGCCAAAAACATGTTCACATACATACATCACTAAATAAATAAATAAACTGTAATGCCAAAGCAATAATATCTATTTAAAGGTCACACCCCAAAAAAACATTTCTACACCATAGTAAAACTTTTATTAGTTGCAAAATCAATGTTTTACATGTCCTACTTAAATCAACTCACCCAAGTTTAGTGGATAACTTCTGCAGGGTGAGAAAGAAGATTGTCTGAAACTGTTCCATTGACTGTGATGAGGTATTGCTAACCAAATAAATTAACATTTTTAAAGCTAATTAATATGAACACATTTCTATAAAAAGAGTACTGGTCAGGAGCATTTGCAAACAACCCTGTCTACACCTGGTTCAACAATCAAAAGCCTTTTAAACCTATAATGTTTTCTAAATATCAATATATCAAGGCACTGAGCAAAAAAGAACACAATGTAAATGACAAAATGTGGTGACACAGACCCACTACATCATTAAATGTGTTCATCTTCTCTGGACATTTCATTTGCTATGTTTACATGTAGTGGGAATCATTTACTTTGTAATCAATTATTTCATTCAGATTGTAATCCTTTGCGGTTTATGTAGTGTTGGATTGATGAAGATGAACAACCAGATTCAAAATCCTCAGTTGCTGTGTGTTTACTTGTAGTGGGAAACAGCCACCTTGTAATTGGTTCAAACTGAATTGATTACAAGGTAACTGATTCCCATTGCATGTAAACACACAGCAATTGAGGATTCTGAATCTGGTTGCATTCCTTTTGCAGCAGTTTCAACAGCAAGTATAGCAGAATCAATTCACAAATCAGGTTTGCATGTACAAAGCAACTGGGTTCAAATAATCAATGCTTTTGAACCACTGCACTTGAACCCAGTTCCAATTGAAACAGGAACCCAACACAGAATGGCCCAGATATTCAAAAGGGTTGTGCCATGCACAACAGGGATGCGCCTGTGCAAGTCCAAAAATGCATCATTTTGCAATATTCAGCAGGAGGCATATGTGCCCTCTGCAAATTACAATGCGCAAGAGCTCTATGGTAATGAATGCATGCGCAACTGAAGGGGAGGAACCATGCATAAATGGAGCAGTGCGATATTCAACAACATGCACCATGTGCAACAGGGGAGAAAACAGAAGTGGCGCAATAGCGGAAATGATCCAAAATAAAAAGGAACAAGAGAGAGGCGCAAGAACGCTACAGGGAAGCCACATGTTGGTGACCTGCAGGCAGCCACATAGGGACACAGAAACTGGGAGCAGGACAGGGCAGGAGCAGGACAGAGCACCTGGAACAAGGAAGGTGTGGGGAGCCTGTGCCACAGAGCAGGACAAAAGGTGGAAGTGCACACAGCACTGAGGGCACAGATAGTGGGCAGTATGGCCACTACAGGGAGGTGTTCCTGGTGCAGGGGGAGTAGCAGCAAGGATAGCTGGGGAACAGGAAAACAGCTGCATGGGGGGGGTTACAGAAGCCAGGGACATGGCCAGTGCCACCATCCAGATGGAGGCAGTTATGAGGGGTGAGAAGGCAGGCAGCAGGGGGACACTGCCGTGGAAGGGCCCTTCAGCGGTATGCCCTGAACAGGCAGTACTGAGCCCACACCAGCTTTGAGCTGTACACTGATACTGAGATCATGGGCTGGTACCACCTGAACCAGGTGATCCTGAGGTGGCTCTGTGACCTGTGCAGTGATGTGATGCAGCCACCCACACAACGGAGCCATGCTCTGTCAGTGGAGACCAAAGTGACAGCTGCCATGTGCCTGCTTGCCACGGGTACCTTCCAGAGACCAACAGGGGACACGACAGGCATAATCCAGTTGGCCGTGTCACGCCTCCTCACCCAATTCCTCAGCTCTGCTGCACATGCTGCGGAGTACATCCATTTCCCCAGCACACCGGTGGAGCGCACAGCAAACATACAGAAGTTCCACAGGGTAGCACGTACAGTATGCCTGGCATGCTTGGGACAATAGACTGCACCCATGTGGCCATCCACATGCTACCTGGCCCTGAAGGGGCTGCATTCATGAATCAGAGAGGGGTATGCAAGCATCAACTGCCAGGTGGTGTGAGATGCTGGGGGGGCACATAATCAATGTCTGTGCCACGCACCCTGGGGGAGCACATGATGCCTTCATCTGGCACCAGTCCACACTGTGCCACGGGTTCAAGAGTGGGGATATCCCCACTGGCCACCTAGTTGATGAGTATGCAAATCATGCAGAAACACATGGAGCTTGGGAGGGGCATAGTCAGAGGTGACATGGGTACTGGTCTACATGGCCCATGGCAGGGCGATGCTGATCACCAAACTAATGTCCACCCTGTACACACAGAAGACAGTGGATACCCACTCCATCCCTGGCTGCTCACACCATACCGGCGGCCCACAACCCCATCGCAGCAATGCTACAATGAGACACATGCCACCACACACAATGTAATCGAGTGGGTGTTCAGGATGATGAAGGAACATTTCCGTTGCCTGGACACATCTGGCAGTGCCCTACAGTACAGCCCCTCAAAGGCCTGTGGGGGTATTCCTGGCCTGTTGCATCCTGCACAACATGGCCAACGACTGTGGGATAGCCATACAGGTCAAACAGGGGACAGCGATGGGGACAATGAGGATGCTGGCAAAGATGGTGATGGGCAGCCCCCCCTTGGCCGAAGGGACCCCCGACTGATCCGGATGGCACAGCTGCACCAGGATACCATCACAGAGGAGCACTTCAACCAACCCAGGTAAGTCATGGGGCCATGTGCAACCACCAGTGGCAAAGGGCACAACCCACAAACATGCATGGACAAACCCCAGGGATGCATGTCATTAAGGGAATTGGCCGAGCATGGAACTGCACACGCTGTCAGGGATGGGCATGGTCTAACATGGCACACGATCACACACACAGACACCCCCCCCACAAGACATGCACAAAGGGTAGGAGACACACCGACCCCAACCACCACCCCTAGCCACACACACACCCACAGACCACCACGCCCAGTCTCTGTCATTGTGTGTGTGTCAAATGCTGGGCACCATTGCACAGTGGCGGACAGTGCAACACAGGCATCATCATGCACATGCCACAGTGGACAGAAGCTGAGAGGGTGTGCAGATGGAATGTGTGTGTGTGTGTGTGCAGGGCCAGGTACCCCACCCATGCATTGCACATTGAACAACACAGTGCACACAGGGCAGCATCAGACAGTAGCCATGGTGGGAGACAGGTCAGTCATGCGCCACACTGCCACTGCCACCACGGATGCATGGGTGGCCCCACTGAGACCCGCCAGCAGTGACAGGCTGACCAATGGCCTCATGGGGTGGCACCGACCTTCCCACAGGGGTTCCGCTGCGTGAATGCGACCGTGCTCGTGCAGGGGTCTGCAGCACACCGAACATGCCCTCGCAAGGCGTGCTCGGGATGCCCACAGCTGAACCAGGTGTTGACAAGGAGGGTGTCAGATGACCCTGGGAATGGGGGGTGGACATTGCACTGTGCAGTGTCTGCGACGCATGGGCAAATAACTGTGTGCCCACTGTGGCCATGGCAGCTGTGGTTGTCTGTGTCAGCCTGTCAGTGACAGCGGTCACTTCCTCCCGCATCCAGTCCATCTCTGCCAGGAGCAGACTGGTGTCTCTGCTGCACCACTCCTCTGCCTGGCGCAGAGCTGCACTGAGTGCATCCACCGCCGTCACAAGCCGCAACTGCTGATCGACTGATTCTTGGAGTATGCTGGTGTTCTTTTCTAAGAGACATCTGCCTGATTGGCATGCTGTCCCTCACGGTGTTCATGGCCCTGATGGGCACCAGGGCCAGACCTGGGCATGTCCACAGGCAGTGCTCTGATGCTGCCCCCCAACACTGTACCCCCATGGCCATTGGCCAACTGCTGACACTGCCCCGCCGGCTGCCGCTCTCTAGGGCTCAACGGTGCCGCTGCACCGGCTGCATCTGCCCCACTGTCCTGGACACACATCAGTACTGCCCCACTGGTGCAGACAGGCACAGGTTGGGAGTATGATGTCATGCAGGCCTCCATGGCGGCACCACCCACGGCCATGCCCATGATGTCACCTGTTGTGTGGCCATCCTGTGGCCCACACATGTCACTGTCCATGAAGTGAGCTCCATCATCATCAGTGATGGATCTGGCACCAGCCTGAGTCTCAGCATGCTGGCATCCATGGACACTGGCATGCTGGGACACGGGCAGGGCCTCCTCCACACCTGCTCCACCAACATTAGTCTGGACAGCCAGGCGGGCCCACTGTCACCCTGACCCTCGGACACCTGTGGAGGTGGATGGGCCCTCCTCTATGTCCATGGTATCACCCTCAGTGGACAAGCCCACCACTGCTGACCCATGTAGATGTTCAGGAGCTGTAAGGGAACATGGTAACATTAATGTATCTGCCCTACCCTGTCTCCCCCCCATTGACAGACCAGGACCTGCCTTGCAGTGACTGCCTACCACCCATCTGGAATCCACCACCTGGAACACCCTCAATGGCACAACGCCGCATGCTGCCAGCAACCCACTCTTCTTGTGGGGTCAAGCGTTGCATGGCCAGCTGTCCCCCACTGGTCGCAGCCCCTGCTGCCCTGATGGCAGCCACCTTGTCCTTAATCCTCTGTCCATCCGTGCCCATCTTCTTTTTGCACTCCTGCACAGACCGCTGGTGGCTGCCATGCAGGTTTACGGCATGCGCCACCTCTTCCCATGCAGCAGCACGGGCCTGTGGTGTTTCCCACTGTCTGCTGAGCAGCGGCTCCTGATCGAGGTAGGCCTCAAACAGGGCATCTGTCTCTGCCTTTGTGAACTTAGGCCTCCTCTTCTTCCCACGTCTCTGTTTCTCTTCTTCCACCTCACGATCACTCATTCTTCATCCTGTGGGAATGACAGGTGTTACCTGTGACTGTGCAGTCCCTTGCATGTCTCACACAACACAGTCCACACTCCCAAACAGCATGCAACTCACCACAATAGTCTGCAATAACAGACTATGGCCACTGCAGCCCAATGTCACATTTTTATAGCGCAACACATGCAAATGAGGTGAGGCGCAATTATAAGTTTAATGCAAATGCAGTATCTGCGCCACTGAATGGCTGATTAGCTGATTTGCATATGCCAGCTGAATATCGCGCTGCTGCGCTTTGCGCAATTGTGTTGAACATGCTCAGGCAAGGGTGCATTTCTGTGACATGTGCAGTGGACACTGAACGGCACATGCCAGGGGTGATGACACCGATGCCTGCCACGCTGCTGACGTGCTGTGCACAGGAGGCAATGCAGGACACGGCCACCATTGTGCCAGTGGCCTTACTGCGCTGTTCACATGTATGGTGCTCTGGCATTGGGGCACCATAGGTGCACTGGGTCCACAGCACGGTAGGCCACTACAGGAAGTGGCACACAGGTACCCTACCGCACTACACGTAGTGAGTACCAATCATGCTGTGGCAGTCCATGCGCAAGAGGCCCCTGACCCTGTGCCGACCTTTGCCCCCTAGGCACCATGCGTCCACATGGGTGCACCTCTATCATGCTGTTCGGTGACAGCGTGATGAGGAATGACAGCGCAGTACCGCGCAGTATCCACATGTTGCGAACGTGAGCTACAGAGCACCATTTTGATACCAAAACTGTACAGGATGGCAAGGAGAAGGGCACCCATCAGGATCCAACTTGAACTGGCCAATCTGGTCCAGTTGGTGGAGCCCCATGCCACTGCCCTATTTGGGGAGGCACCCCTGGACAGGGCCAGGAGGGCGGTGTGGGAGGAGGTGGCCGTGGCCCTGGAGGAAGCCACAGGAATGGAGAGGATGTTGGAGCAGTGCAGGCACCGCTATGGTGACCTGCAGTGGTGGGACCCAGACAGGCATGCCCACCTGCAGGCACATGCCAGAAGGGGCACGGTGCCATGGCCAGGTAGGTGCCCTATCCATACACTGTTAACGTCGATACTGGGATCACGGTGGCTTGTGTCCAGCACATGGGGGGGCATCCGGTGTTGGCTATGGTGGTGGTATCGGAGTGGGGGGAGGATGGGTATGGCTGTGTGGGATTGCACACACACGGGGCGGGGGGCTTTACTACCAGATTGTACTGATGTTCCTCTCTCCATGTTTGCACCCTAGGCCCAGAGGAGCTCCGGTGGGTGAGGGAGGGGAGGCTGCAGCAAGATGAACAGCAGGCCGGGAGGTCTGCTAGACAAGACAGCGCAGGGACCGGCCTGATGATGGCGAGTGCCTTACATCCATGATTATTATTACATGCTGTGTAACAGGGCGGGCAGTGGGGCATGGCCACCATCCATTGACACCACTGCCATACACACAACTTGGTACAGTCAGCACTGTCCAGTGGCACTGCATGCCTGGGAGTGCATCTACGGTGGTCCATGCAAGCACCGGGTACATGGCTGTGCCACTGCCTTTGCACCACATAGCCATGTCACTAAACGGCCATGGTGGTGCTGTGCATGACTTAGCCAGTGGGTGTGTGTAGTGGTCCGCATGGCTGTATGTGCCTGGGTGGGTAGGTCTTGTGGACGTGATCACTGTGGGTGGTCACACATCATCACAGAGGAATGTCCCACAGCCGTATGCCATGCACAGTGAGTGGGCTGCATGGGGCTATGCATTCACACCTATTGACTCTGCTCCCTTGTCCTAGGTGGATGGCAGCTGAAGGAGATCAGGGTGGTGCTGTGGGGAAATTCTCCAGGTGGCCAGGGCATCACTGGAGATACTTGAATGCATGGGCAGGCTCAGTGTCCAAAGGCGACATAGCGGGAGGAGAAGCCGGAGCAGGGAGTGGGGCTCCCACTGAGCTTGGAAATGCCCCTGATTTCTCCTACCCCCCTGGACACACCCTCACACCCCTCCTTCCCTCTACCATTTGTTCACCCCTGCCCCTTACCCACCCCCACCTTGTTTGTATCCCTCCTCCAAACCTTTGTAAATACTTGTACATAGTTTTGTTTGCTGTTTTTAAATACATTTCCTTTGATATGCCTACTGTGGTGGTCTGTGATTTGCAGCAGGCTATAGGTGCTCAGCTGCAGTGGTGTGCATAGCGTCAGGGGTGGTGCAGTCATGTGCCTGTGTGTGTGACTGTGGGGATGTGAGTATGGGTGTGGGAGTGGCTATCAGTCACTGTCTGTGGTGTGTGTGTTGTTCCCTGTGCACTGGATGACTGTGTGCAGTGATCCATGTGCATGCTCTGTGTCCATGGTGCACCTGTCAGACCATCCATGGCCTGTGCAGCTGACACCCTTGCATGTCTGTGACATGCACAGTCCACTGGCATGTCAGTGGTGGCAATCCATGCAGGACAGCCACTGTACCCGGCACAATGTCGGGTTGCCTCCTGTCACTGGTGTGGTGCATGTCTGCCTCAGATGACACTGTGGCCTCCACTGTTGTTGTCCCACCTCCATGCTGTCGCTTGCGTGTGTCGCAGGGGATGTGCATCACTGTCTGTCACTTGTGTCTGGGCAAATGCTGGCAGTGTACAGCTCCATGGTTCCTGTGCGGGGTGGCTGGCACTCCTTTGCCATGGAGGGGTGCTGGCTGTGTGTACACAGTTTCCATGGCCACACGCTGGGGGCTTGGTTGCCCCACTACTGTGTCCCTGTGTTGGAGTGCCCTTGGGTATGGGTGGGTGTTTGTCCATGAACTGTGTTGCATCCTGTGTGGTACATGCTTCCATGCACCACTGTGGGTGTCTGTGCTGGCTGTTGTGGCCAGTGCAGGGTCAGAGTACATCCTTGAGAGGGTGTGCCGGGTGCTGTACCACCGGTGGTGAGGTCCGGGGCATGCCCTGTCACGTGTGGGGTACCTCGTGTGCCAATGCATGGTCGGTCTCTCAGCTGTACCTCGGGGGGGGACATATGTGGTGGCACTGTGTATGCAGTCATTGCATCGCTGTGTGCTGCCACCCACTGACGGGTGCTCATGGTGGGGCTGCCTTGCATGGTTCTGTGGTGCACAGGGTTGCATTGACTCAGTGGGGGTGGTGGCATGTATGAGGTATCCTGCACTGGTGGATGCTGCTCCTGGGCAGGGTGTCTGGGGGTCACAGTGCAGGGTGTTCTCTGCATTGGTGGGATGGTGTGGCATGGGGTGGTCGGCCCTCCTTGTGTGCCGGTCACAGCTTTCCAGGGGGTGTGCTCGGGCACCATGCCCCGGCTGTGGGTTGGTTGCTGGTATCCATGGGCTGGTGGTTATTCCAGCTCTCCACTGGTTGTACAGTGCATGGGGTGTGAGGGGCGATGTCTGTTCTGCTGTGTGCTCCTCTGCCCATCTGTGGCATGGGTGGTGGGCCCCTGCATCCTGTCCCTGCACATCCCTGGTTGTGCTGTTGCACTGCTGCCCTGCTCCACGGGGCATCCCTGGTTGTGCTATGGCGCATCTGGACTGCTCCACTAAGCATCCCTGGTTGCGCTATGGTGCATCTGAACTGTGCAACTGCACATCCCTGGTTGCGCTATGGTGCAGGTGGCACGATGATATTCAGTCATGTGCAGCAGAGCATCTTGACCTGCACAGTTTTTGAATATCACACTTCTTGCGATATACAGTGTGGACTTGTGTTGTCTTTGCTGTTACGCACTTTTTGGGTGCAGTTTGAATATCTAGGCCAATGAGTTTACATGAGCTTCCAATTGAGGAATGCAGCATTGATTCCACTGACATTGGTGTTTGAACCTGGTTCAAACGTACATGTAAACAAGGCAATTGGTACTCTAATCCAACTCTGTAAACAGTAAAAGGGTGACTCTTCATATACTTGCACTGCATAATATCTGTTTTTTAGACTACTTTAAGGTTCACAAAAGTATTGCCAAAGCAGAAGTAAATGTTTTGTAGTATTACATTTTATAACAGTCTATATTTTTTTATAACCAGTATGAATTTTTTAATTTTTATATAGATATTACTTGATTTGTCTTAGCTTTGTGCTAGTTTTGTTGAGTTATACCTTTCCATATAATGTCCTGTAATCTACATTAAGTCCCAAAGTAAATATAGCCAAAGAACCACACTTCTTAGAATATAATGCAACTTATAGACTGCACTACAATTCCAACAATACAATTTAATTATATCAGATTTTTGTTTGACTGGTCTGGGTCTTAGGATTCAGTAAGCTCTATTTTCTGTTCAGAAATAATGGGTCTGATTCTCAGTTGCAGATGAGGAAGTAAAGAAAAAAATAGTGTTTTTCAGTTTTAAAACTGCAGCACCACCCAAAACCATCATACACAACAGTCCACGCACATCACAGGAGGAGCCCACCTATGAGTGTTGTTTATAGCAAACAATGACCATCTTACAGCACATTAAATTCAGAATGACCCCTGATATTCAGAAGAAGTCCTGACATTTGTTTGGGAGCAGCTCAAAATGTTAAATGTCCATCTAAATATCTAGCTATGTCAGTTTCCAAGGAACATACTGCTTTTTGTATCACACATAATACTATCAGGTAGAAAATATTCTAGTGAGCTAATGGAAAAATAAAACTACTTTAGAAACAATAAATAACAATTGAATACTTTTTAAAATTAATAACATGTTCTGCCAGTTAGTTTTAGTGCTAGTAGCTCTTTCAGTCCAAAATGGAATACTTTTTTATGTTTCCATAACATTTCTAGTTACTGCTGTCAGGAAAATAATAAAACGGCTTTGATTGACCTATGCCCAAACTCTGTGTTATCCATCAAAGCAGTTATGTAGATTTGTAAGATACAGCTGGTTGAATATTCATGTAGTTAGCATGGTAGTAACAGGGTTAGCACCACACTAATTGGATATAGCACAGCTGGCAGCCTAGTAACACCACTGTTGCTGTATTGGAAGATACTCATAGATAAGTGTTTTTTTACATCTATTTTTAAAAGACAGGCACACTCAATCCCTGTCATTCAGATAGCAGACAGACAAGGTGGTGAGAGAAGGATATGTGTGGTCACTGTCCTTTTCATGACCATAGTTGCCAACTGGCTGCTTAGGATATGCCAGGTACAAGGCAGGGGGTAGAGGGTGACGAGTGATCAGTGGGTGGATAAGAGGATACAAAAGATTTGTATGGAAATTGGTGTGGGAGGAAGTACCACTGAATTACCAAGGACATTAACAGATATTAGCTAGGGATCAGCTGAGGGTGGGAGGCCCCTGGACTACCATGGACTTTAACATGTATTTCTGGAGGATTGAGTAAGTGGTGAGACCATTGGACACCAAGGAGCATATACTGTAACAGGTATCAGAGCAGGATTCACTTGCCCGTTGATTTCACTCACAAATATGGTGGGTTCTGTGATTGTACAGGTTCATACCTTCAAATATTTTGGACTCACTTTGGACAGTTCCCTCTCCTATGAACAAAATATAACTAATAAGAAATAACTAACTCAAGGGAAGTAGCTGAAAAGGTTTAAGGCTAAAGAGGCAGCATTCAAAAGGTACACAGAAAAACAGAGAGAAGAGGATATAGCGGTGTATCAGAAGATGCAATGGGGAGCACAGAAAGCAATGAGATGCAAAGGCACAAACTGAGGAAAGGATATCCAAAGGGATAACTGCATAGATACATGGATACATAGACAGTGTCGGCAGATAAGGGCCTACGGCCCACCCAGTCTGCCCATTTGAGCTTGTAAGTTCACTTTATGTTTTTCTAGAAGTCTGTTTCCCCTTAACACTGACCTCCAGAATTCCTTTATGTCTATCCTATGCATTCTTAAATCCCGTGATTGTTTCAGCCCCCACCACTTCCTCTGGCAGGGTGTTCCACTTGTCCCCCACTTGTTCTGTGAAGAAATTCTTCCTCATGTTTCCTCTGAATCATTCTCCCTCCAACTTAATCCCATGCCACCTAGTACTGGAACATCTTTTTCGCTTAAAAATAGTATATTCCTGCACCCTGTTCCTCCCTATAAGATACTTGTATGTCTCCATCATATCCCCTCTCTCCCTCCTCTCCTTCAGGGAGTACATGTTCAATTCCTTCAACCTGTCCTCATAGGACATGTAATGCAATCCATGTACCATATTTGTTGCCTTCCTCTGAACATTCTCTACCCTGTCTATGTCCTTACATAAGTAAGGTCTCCAGAACTGTACACTGTACTCCAGGTGGGGCCTCACTAGTGTCTTGTATAGTGGAATTATGACCTCCCTTTTCCTGCTGGTGATGACCCTGCCTATGCATTCCAGCATCCTATTTGCTTTACCTGCTGCCTTGTCACACTGTTTCCCTACCTTGAGGTCATCAGAGATGATAATACCAAGATCCCTTTCCTGCTTGGTGCATGCTATACCCTCACCCCCAAACTGATATATTGTGCCATAGTTTTTGTTCCCCATATGCATTATCTTGCACTTCTTTGCATTGAATTTCAACTGCCAAACCCCTGACCATTCTTCAAGTTTCTGCAGGTCCCTTCTCATTCTGTCTACACCCTCTGGTGTGTCTACTCTGTTACAGAGCTTTGTGTCATCAGCGAACAGGGAAATTCTGCCTTCTGGGTCCTGCGCAATGTCACTGATGAAGATGTTGAATTGGACCTGTCCCAGCCCTGATCCCTGTGGTACCCGACTGGTCACTCTTCCCTCTGTGGAATGACAGCCACTTACCACCCTCTGTGTTCTTCCACCCAGCCAGTTACCTACCCACCACACTATTGTCCTGCCTACACCCATATTCCCCAGTTTGTGTAATAGTCTTCTATGTGGCATCATATTAAAGGCCTTGCTGAAGTCCAGATAGGCCATGTCCACTGCCATCCCCTGATCCATCTCCCTAGTTACCCAGTCGAAAAATTCAATGAGGTTGGTCTGACATGACCTCCCCCTGGTGAAACCATGCTGTCTTGGATCCTGTAGTCCATTGACAACCAGGTGTTCCATGAACCTCTCTATTTCAGTAGTGCTTTCCTGATCTTCCCCATTACCGAGGTGAGGCTGATTGGTCTGTAGTTCCCCGCTTCCTCTTTGTTCCCACTTTTGTATAAGGGGACTACATCTGCTGTTCTCCAGTCTTAGGGTTCCTCCCCGGTTTCCAGTGATTGGCTAAACAGGATTGCCAGAAGTTCAGCCACCACCTCTCTTAGTTCTTTAAGGATCCTGGGGTGCACCCCATTTGGCCTCATTGCTTTATCAATTCCTATTACTTCCAGTTCCTTCAGGACCCTTTCTCGGGTAAAGGGACTTGTGTCCATTTCTGCACCATTACCACCCCTTGTACTCCCTTCATACCCATTACCCACCTCTTCCTCAGTAAAGACTGAGCAGAAATACCTGTTCAATATGTCAGCTTTACTGTTGTCATCCTCCATGCAGCCCCCATCCTCCCCCTTCAGTCTCACTATCCCTCCCTTTGTCTTTATTTTTCACTTATGTACCTGTAAAAGGTTTTGTCCCCTCTACCCACTGATTTTGCAATGTGCTCTTCTGTCTGAGTTTTGGCTTCCCTTACTGAACTCCCTGCCTCCCTTTGCTTCTCCTGGTACATCTCCCTATCCCCTTCTGCCTGTGTCTTTTTGTATTGCCTGAATGCAATCTTTTTGGCTTTCACATTCTCCGCTATCTCCTTGGAAAACCATAATGGCCTCCTCTTCCTTTTCCCCTTGCTAACCTGCTTAATGCATAATTCTGTTGCTCTTGTAATCCCCATTTTAAATACTGCCCACTGTTCCTCAACCCCTAATTCATGCCCCATTCCCCTTAATGCCTCTTTCAAGCATCTCCCTATTTTCCCAAAGTCCACCCCCCTAAAATCCAGAATACGTTTTTTTGTGTTGTTTGGTTCTGCTCCTTCTGTGATTTCAAACCACAATGACTAGTGGTCACTGTTCCCCAGGTGCTCCCCCACTGTTACCCCATCACACTGTCCCTGTTTGTGAGCACTAGGTCCAGTATTGCCTTCTGCCGAGTTGGTTCCATGACCAGTAACTTGAGGAAGGCACCCTGAAGGAAGTCCAGGATGAATCTGCTCCTAGTTGATGCTGCTGCTGGTATGCTCCAGTCCACATCTGCAATATTGAGGTCTCCAACCAACACTACCTCACCCTTGTCTACCATCCTTTGGATGGCTAGCATCAGCTCCCTATCTGTTTCTTCCTCCTGGGCTGGTGGTCTATAGACCACACCTGTGCATATGGCTGGCCCCATTTTCCTTTCCAGCTTAACCCACAGTGTCTCTTACCCATTTTGTTCCTCCTTGATCTCTGTGGCTCTTATGTCATTTTTCACATACAGTGCCACTCCTCCTCCTCCTCCCTTCCTACCTACCCTGTCTCTTCTGAATATGTTGTTGCCAGGTATGGCCATCTTCTAGTTGTGGTTATCATTACACCAGGTTTCTGTGATGGCCACAATGTCCAGGTCTGACTGCACCATGACAGCCTCCAGATCCTCCATCTTATTGCTAAGGCTCCTGACATTGGCACACATGGCTTTCCATGATTTGACCTCTCTAGACTGTTTAGCCGTTCTACCCCAACCCCTTCCCTGGTTGTCGTTTATCCCTGGTTCTCCTTGCTGTCTGCCCTTCTGTTGAATTTAGCCCCTTTTCTGCCTATCCACCTCTTGGGTGCTTATCTCCATTTATTGCACACTGCTTTGTAGAGATATCCACTCCTCCAGTTTAATAGGCTGTTGGTTAACTAGGATCTGCAGCCTATCCTATAGGTAGGGAAATGGGCAGACTAGATGGGCCAAGCAGTCCTTATCTGCCGTCAAAGTCTATGTTTCTATGTTTCAATGTTACTGGTTCCACTGCTAGCTGTGGGGGGGTGGGCAATTAGGTACCCTCCTTGCAGGCCTGCCACCCCTTGGTTAGTTTAAATGCTTGTCAATGTGGCATTTAAACTTATCACTGAGTGCTTGGATTCCCCTCTAGAATGGATGCACGCTGTCAGGCTTGAACAAGACTCCATCCCTCCAGGTGAGTCCCCAGTCACCAATGAATCCAAACCCTTCCTCACAGCACCAGTTTTTCAACCATGAGTTAAAGTTCCTGGTACATGCACCCCTACGCTCTCCCATGCCTCTCACAAGTAGTACTTCCAAGAAGGTGACAGAAATAGCTACTTGATTGAGACCCCCTCCCCAATTTCCTAAACTCTTCCTGAACTTCCTTTGGCTCCCCATTTGCCAGGTCATTAGTACCTAGGTGGATAATGACATCCAGCTCACCCTCTTGTCTTGCCTTCCCAGTGATCCCCAGGATCTTCCTTCCATCCCTCCATGCCGTGGCACCTGGTAGGCACCTCACCTCCCTGTCCTCCCCCTCCTGTGTTCCTAGCTGGATCCCTCTTATGATGGAGTCCCCCACCAGGATTTGCTTCTTCCTCCTCTGTGGTCCGCTGCTCTCCCCACTGTGGTCACCTCCTTGGCTAACCTCCACAACCTTTCCTTCCACTTCACTGGGTACCTCTATTTGGTTTTCCCCATTTGCCAGTGTGGCATATGAGTTTTTGAGTGGAGTAGGATCTGGGATGTGCCTCTGCCTGACCGCCCTAACCCTCCCTGAGTGCACTGTCATCCAAGTACTTCTCGTTCTCGGCATCCTTTGAGTCAGCGGTGTTGGTCTAGGTGGTCTCTGGATACGGGTGATGGTACTCCTGACCCAGTTTGCTTCCACTCTGAATCTGGCTACCTCATCCAGCAGTCCAGAGAGGTGCATGCAGATAGGGCAGCACCTCAGCATCCAGAAGGTCTGCCTGAATATGGCTGCCCAGCAGCCACTGCATTGCACCAATCCCCACATTATACTGCACTTATAATGCTATTCCAGTACTTATCTGTTACTGAAGCTCTCCTAGTTCCCTTTTTATTAATTTACTGTCCTAAAAATCCTGCCACTGATCCTCAGATATGTTTCCTTAAAAAATAAAAAAAAGAAATAAAAAAAATGAGTAAAAACACTTATCGTGCTGAGGACAGGCTTCTTCAACCTTATGCCCCTCCTACTCCATAACCCATACTATCCCCTGTGCTTGCTTCTGTCAATCAGATTTAACAGGTCATATTATTAAGAGCTAGGGGCAGGGGAGAGGGTGAAAATTTGCAGCAATTAAAGACAGCAAAGAAATAGACCACCACTACAAGCACACCAAACTAGATTTTAATTTTTTGCAGCCCAAAAACAATTCTAAGTAAAGACAGCAAAGAAATTAGTGTCACTAAAAGCCCACAATATAAGTTTAAAACAAATATAGCAATGAACAGTTAATTTAAAGCACTGTAATGAATCTGTTTCCTTCCCCTTCTGGCTTCTTCTGAGCATTTTTTTTTTTATTTTTTATTTTTTTTATTTTATATTTTCTTTTTTGTTTTTTTTTGTTTTACTTTTTTTCATTCACTAAAGGGGAGCAAGGCCTTTTTTAGGTATTTAATTGAAAAGAGGAAGACACGGGGAGGGAATGTGAGGTTAACAGCCATTCCTTCGGCCGCCACCCAACCCCATTCAGCAGCCCTTGCCAGAATAAGGGCCTCAGGACATGGATCGCTCATCAGGGTTTTACGCCTGAGCAGCACATTGGATGCAAGGTGGCCAGCAACAGCCATTCCTACGGCTGCCACCCAACCCCATTCAGAAGCCCTTGATGGAATAAGGGTCTCGGAACTCGAGTCGCTCATCAGGTACTTCTGCCAAGCTTTTTCTGGGATCCAGTACTCTACGGCGATCATGATTGGTGTGGCGCTGACTCAGGGGGCCAGTGAGTGGTCCACCCGCTCACCATCTTCGTTCCAATTGGTGCACCCTTCCCCATAGACTTTTACAACATTCCCTGCACTGACTCTGTGCTGCTAAGTTCTGAACTGAATTTTGTATTTTAAATTTCAACTGCCATTGCTGACTATGTTAAGGCTAAATAGTTATGTACTGTGTTTATCCATAGTATAGCTCTTTGTATAGCTTTAGCTTGATTACTGTATATAGTGCTAGAAGTGTGAATGTAGCCTGTGTTTCCCCACCTGTATTATTGAATTGCTGCTATTCTAACTGTTCCCTTTAGTTTTCTTTTTTTTTCCCTCTTTCCTACTGGCGCTCACCATATACCCCCCATCCTTCTGTACTAATTTACTTGCCGTGCTTTCGACTGTTGCTTTCCTCTCTTCCTGAAACAGCCCTCCCACCCCATCTAGCTTCAATTTGTCCCGCCTTATTCTGCCATTTACATTTGTGTTACCTACCCTGCCTCTCTAATCATTTCTTTGTCCATACCACCATCACCCTTACCCCCCCGCTGACAATCTGCCGTCAGCTTCCCCACCCCTGAATTCCTGTCCTGTCTGTATACTTATTGGCTCTTTTATTCTTCTTTTAGGGTCTTGCATCTGAGTGTTGCATTGGATGCAAGGCGGCCAGCAACAGCCATTCCTATGGCCGCCGCCTGACCACATTCAGCAGCCCTTGCCAGAATAAGGGCCTCGGGACTCGGATCAATTATCACGTACTTCTGCCAAGCTTTTTAAGGGAGCCAGTATGCTAGGGTGATCACGATTCATGCGGTACTGACTCAGGGGGGACAGTTATTGATCCGCCCAATCTCCATCTTTGTTCTGATTGGTGCACCCTTCCCCATAGTCTTTTATGGCGTTCCCTGCACTGACTCTGTGCTGCTAAGTTCTGAACTGAATTTTTCTCCCACCCCCACCACCCCCTGCCAAGCCTCCTTTAAATACAGTTGTGCTCTGCCTTCCCTAGCTCTTTTGTCACACCATTGGCTTACTTTTGTCTGCTGCCACTCAGACATTGGTAGCTGAGTGGAGCCAATAAGCCTGATCCTTGTGGAAGCACCATCACAGCTTCTAGCCACCAATCTGATTTTGTTTTTCCTTTCTCCCCTTCTGATCATATTTCCACTTCAGGGTTAGAGAGTGTCTGTAGGTGGGTCTGTTTCATGCACAGAAAAAGCACCAGACCATTACTAATCTACAGACCTCACTTCTTGGCATCATGGCTTGCCTCACTGCTATACTATTGTTCCTAGTATACAGCGTCCCCCTACGATACAGTACACCATGAAGTATTACAATATAATCCAGCCCTGGAATACACTGTCTCAACATCCTATGTTGTAACGGCCCACTGTACCTCACTTGTTTCATCAACCCCCCCTTCTGGCCTATACCCCCCGTTACGCCCCCTCCTCTTACTATTACTACCTTCACCTATGACTATACGAGCACTCACAATGATTACTTTAAACTGTCACTTTAGCGGTACTCTCTCCTGCATTACACATCGTGGGCAGTCCCAAAGAAAAAAAGCCATCTCCATCCTTAAAAGCTCCTTAAAGAAAATGCTGTTATTGCTCCTTCTCTGCTCAGGTAATGTGGAGCTAAACCCTGGGCCCCTCTGCAACTCACCTCTCCTACAGATTTTGCAGATGCCCCAGGACTTAAGATGATGTTGGCCAATATTCTAAGCCTGACCAAAAAATTTGCCCAATTACAAGCATGGGCTGCGCATACCAACCCGGACCTTATCATTATCATGGAGTCTTGGCTAAAAAAGTCTAATACCGACCAACAAATCTCCCTTCAGGGATACAAACAATTTAGGGCGGACAGGGCTTCTAGAGGTGGGGGTGTGGTTGTCTACACCAAAATCAAGTACTCAGTCACTAATATCAGCTGTAAATCTACACCCAAGGAATTCGAGATTGTTTCAATGAAGCTTCATCTTCCTTCTTCAGAATGTATCACCGTTATAGGTGGCTATAGGCCTCTGTCTGGAGGCGATGAAGTCCTTAATATACTGAAATCTCTATTCTCGGATGCAAAAACAGAAACAATATTCCTAGGGGATCTCAATATGGATTGGCTAACCCCTAAATCTCACTGCCTTAAATCACTTTGTGATGAGTTCAGCCTAGTGCAATTAGTCAAGGAACCTACAAGGAACAATGTCCTAAACACTGCCAATAGTTCCATTTTAGATGTGATATTAACCACTCACCAACATAAAATTTCACATTCAGCTGTGTTCCATAATGATATGAGTGATCACGGGATTGTTGTTTGCATAAGATCTCATATTAAGGTCCGAACACAGTCTATCTTTATAACAAAATGGTCCTTTCACAAGTTCGTTGCAGCACACTTCCTTTCTGACCTGGACAGGGTCAGATGGCAAGATCATTACCTAGCCAAAAATGTCAATGAGGCAGTCTCTGTCCTTAATGTCAGCCTCACTAGTCTGGTAAATAAGCATGCTCCCTTCATCAAAGTTAGGGTATGAAACAACTCTCACTCCTGGTTCATCCCAGATCTTAAGGCAGCTCTTACAACCCAAGATAAGCTCTGGGAGAAAGCAAGACATACCAAGAAACCATTGGATTGGCAGGCTTTCAGAACAGCTAGGAATACCTGTGTGAAAAGCGTTCGTACTGCCAAAGCTAACTTCTGCATCTCTACCCTTGAACAAGCACAAGGAAACCCACACAAAATATGGAGGACACTTAAATCTATAGAAGGGTGGTCTACTGCCCCCTCCATTCCAACAAAGATAGTCTCAAATGGCAGGCTGGTGGAAAATAAGTCCTTAATCCTCGAAGAACTTAATTCCCACTTTGTCACAGCTGGACTAGCTTTTGACTCCTCACCTTATGCTAGCACTGCGATGAGCCAACCAAGTTCTTTCCCAACATCTAGTCACCGCATCTTACCCATTTCAACTGAGTGAGCAAAACTATAAAGAAGTAGAAGATTCTCTCCCTAACTTGGACATCAAAAAAAGTGCAGGGGACGATGGCCTAGAACCCTTCTTCCTAAGATTAGGATATGCCCATCTCTCTGCCTCCATTCTTCATATCTTCAATCTCTACATTACATCTGCTACTGTGCCATCCTGTTGGAAATCTGCACATATCCTCCACCTTTTTAAATCTGGTGACCCTTGCAATGTGAATAATTATAGGCCTATCACCATCTTGCCTATCCTCTCTAAAGTTTTTGAAAAACTGATCCATAACCAACTAAAAACTCACTTGGAAACTTTTTCTTTCATTAACCCAGCTCAGTCTGGTTTCTGGGCAAATCACAGCACAATCTCTACTTTAGCGAAAGTAACCAATGACTGGGTCTCTGCTATAGATGCTAAGAAGATAACTGGAACAGTATTCTTGGATCTTAGTAAAGCTTTTGATACTGTTGACCACAACCTGCTAGTCAATTGCCTCACTAATTTGGGTGCCACATCCTACACTACCCAGTGGTTCTCCAGTTACCTAACAGGGAGATCCCAGAAAGTAAAAGCAGATGGGTTTTTCTCTGCCTCTTTGCCAGTTGCCAGAGGAGTCCCCCAAGGCTCCATTCTAGGTCCTAACTTGTTTTCATTGTACATTAATGACCTTGATTCCAACATATCTACATTCAATCTGCATTTCTTTGTGGATGACACTGTGCTGTATACCTCTGGCTCAACGTTATCTGTAGTTAAGGGGATGCTTCAAGCGGACTTTGCCCAACTTGAACATAATCTAATAAAGGCAAAGCTACTGCTTAATGCAAAGAAAACCAAAGCTATGATATTCTTTCATAGTACCTCCATAGGTACCTCCCATTCCCCACCTAAAGACTTTATTGTTACCACGTTAAGCGAACCACTGGAAGTCATTTCCAAATTTAAATATCTGGGTACCCGGATTGACAACAAGCTCTCTTTTAATGACCATATCGAGGACTTATCCAGGAGGCTCAAAGCCAGACTATGTTTCTTCTTTAGAAATAGGCCTCTCTTCCCCCATAAGACTTGAAATAGGCTCGTTCAGGCTACTTTTCTTCCCCTTCCTGACTATGACAATGTAATTTACTCTTCCACTGCTCTTGCAAATCTAAGTAAACTGGACATCCTCTACCACCGTGCATTACGGTTTAGTACCAACTCCCCTTACCGTTCGCACCACTGTGACCTTTATGTAGCTGTTGACTGGACATCTGACACCGCTAGATGCTTGCTCCATGCTGGTCTCTGGACCTGCACAAACTATCGAGTTACCTATCATCTCTCATCTGTATTTCTCACAGTGCATGCTCTGTCAGGAAATCTGACTTCATTCTGCTGGACATACCTAGGACACAGACCTCCTTTGGTAAACGTGTTATTGCACATGCCCTTCCCTCTATTTGGAACCAGCTCCAAACCGTGCTGAAACTAACTAGCATAGTTTCAATTAACTTCTACAAAGTGCTAAGTGCAGCTAAGATAAAAGATATCTACAACTGTTATTAAGCCCCTTCCCATCCCTACGTGTGTCTTATACATTTATGTGTAAGATCTTCGACACCCTTATGCATGCTATTTACTTATTGTTCGTACTATCATTTAACCAAGACACAATTACATTTTAAATTACATTACATTTAACCAAGACACAATCCTGTTCAATGCCTACATCTCTGACATAAGGACAGGTATCAGGAGTGAGATGAGTCTTTTTGCAGATGACTCAAAACTGGGGGCTGTGGTGGATGAGGAGGAGGGGAGGGTGGCACTACAAGGGGACCTGGAGACTCTGGAAAGATGGTCTAGAAAGTGGAAGCTGAGGTTCAGTGCAGGGAAATGCAAGGCACTGCACCTGGGGGCCAGAAACCCGGGCCAAGTGTACACCCTGGGGGGGAATGCTACAAGTCTCTATGGCTGAGAGGGACCTGGGGGTGGTGGTGGATGTCAAGATGAACAACTCAGAGACTTGTAGAAGGGCAGCAGCCAAGGCCAAAAGTATGCTGGGATGCATCGCTAGAGGATCTCCTCCGAAGGAGGGAGGTGTCTCTGTGTATAACTGGCAGGTGAGCCACACCTCAGGTACTGGGTGCAGTTTTGGAGCCCACAGAGGGACATTAAACTCCTGGAGATGGTCCAGAGGAAGGCAACCAAAATGATTTGGGGCCTAGGGGATAGGACCTATGGGGAAAGGCTTGAAGAGCTAAATATGTACACATTGAAAGAGAGAAGGGACCGGGGGGACATGATAGAGGTCTTCAGGTACATGAAGGGGGTAAATAGAGGAGGAGCAGTCAGGGTGCTTCTAAGGAAGGAGGAGGGGGCAACTAGAGGGCATGGGTGGAAGCTGGAGGGGGGAAGATTCAGGGGAGAAAGGAGGAGGTGCTACTTCACTGAGAGGGTGGTGGAGCCATGGAATGTGCTGCCCAGGGGGCTGGTGGAGGCAGAGATAGTGGAGGGGTTCAAGAGGGGGTGCAACAGGTACGGGGAAGGGTTCTGGAAGCAAAATCTAATGCAGCGAGAATATCTGGAACTGGGAAGGGAAAGGCCAGAGAAGGCGAGGGGGGCAGCAAGGTCAGCTCCCAGGGTTGGGGCTGACCAATCGAGCAGATGCGAAAGACCATTAGGCCTATTCTGCTGGCATTTTAGTATGTTAGTATGTTAGCTTCTGACTTCCAAGCTGTTACCACTACTACAAGCATCCCACACCTGCTCCCCTTCCCCGTCCTATTCTTGGCTCTCTCTATGTATATATTACTTCTCTCACTCTTCCAAGCCTCGAATACTTTGTTTACCCTTTATTCCCTGTCGCTGATCAATATACTAAATTTATTTATTGCAAACACCAGTTACCCTGCCTCGTACTGCTGGCATGCTACCCTGAAGTGTTTCACACTATATACCATATGTCTTCTCACTATCTGTTGTCATCCGATGTTGTATCCTTTTATGTAATATCCTGCTTGTACTAAGTGTACACATGAATACATGTTATACTATTGTACTATCAAGTATTTTTATTTATGTAATGTTCTCCATCAGTGTACATGTCTCAGGACCTCCTTGTGAATGAGCTTGCTCAATGGAGTTTTCCTGCAATAAACTTGAACTTGAATTGAAAAAGGCAGGGCAACACCAATAACTGGGGTTCAGAAATGAGTCAGATAAATTGGAGGGCCAGATGGGGAGAGGAGGATTGAGTGCCCAGCAGCCTCTATCCTCCTCAGGGAAGGGGAACTCACAGGTCTACTGTTCTACCACCACCTGGGTAACCACAGGTGGGGGTGCAGGGAAAAGCATTCTAAGAAGAAGTTGGAATGAGCAGCGGCATCAGTCCAGTGCATAAATGTGCCTACACCTAATGACATGGCATGATCCTGAGGGAGGGTAAGACTTAATGGGGACAATATGGGCAGGATACGACAGATGGAACATCTGCTTGCCCTCCACGCTAACTGTAAGACTACTAGCACCACCATCCAGATATCACCCCAGATCTTCAACTTTACTGTGGGTCGCCACATAGACAGCAGGGAAGAAATACCAAAGTAGCTGAAGGCATAGCCTGCCCTGAAGGACAAGCCAGGGAGGCAGCACAGCACTGTGTAATGTGTGGGCATCACGGTCCTATAATGGCTGATGAGTGGTATCTCAATGAATGTGAACAGGCCCAGGATTGGCCCTGGTGGAAGGCGGTCTCAGCCCACACCCATGAGGAAAACTTATGTTTAAAAAAAAGGCAGGAGGGACTGTGCAGATGAGGATCCAGAAAAAAACTAATATTCTAAACAGATACTTCTGTTCAGTCTTCACGGTGGAAGCAGAAGGGAATGGACAACATAAAAGCAGCAGAAACACTGGGGAGAGAAAGGCTGATACAATTCCATTTACAGAGGAGAGAGTCCTGAAAGGACCTGCAAACCTGAAAGTGGACAAAATTGTGGGGATGGATGAGGTACATTTAAGGTTGTTGAGAGATCTCAGGGAAGTACTGGTGCACCTCTGACAAGCCTATTAAACAACTCACTGGAAGCAAGAGTTGTTTCAAAGGAGTGGAGGAGTGCAGAGGTAGTCCAGCTTTGTAAAAGTGGCAGCAGGGAGGAGATAGGTAACTATACACTCATCAGTCTGACTTCAGTGGTTGGGAAGTTAATGAAGTCACTGATAAAAGAAAGGATTGTCGAGTATCTAGAATCCAGCAGGTTACAAGACCTAAGACAGCATAGATTAATGGGGAAGGGGCTGGCTCATGTCAGATGAACTTCATAGATTTGTTTGACTCAATAGCCAGGGAAATGGATCAAGGCATAGCTGTGGACATGGTGTACCTAGACTTCAATGAAGCCTTCAACACTCTACCACATAGGAGGTTTATAAGGAAACTGAGCAGTTTGGGGATGGATCCTAAGGTGGTAAACTGGGTACAAAATTGGTTGATGGATTGGCACTAGAAGGTTGTGGTAAATGTAACTCATGTGGGGGAAAAGAAATGACCAATGGAGTACCTCAGTGCTCTGTACTGGGATCAGTTTTCTTTAATGGATTTATAGGTGACACTGCACAAAAGCTGGAAGGTAAGATATTCCACTTTGCAAATGACAGCAAAATCTGCAACAGAATGGACACTCCAGAGAGGGTGGAGGGAATGTGCAGAGACCTGAGAAAACTTAAGAACTGAAGGGTATGGCACCTGAGATTCAATGTGAAAAAGTGCAAAACCATGCACCAATGGCACAGAAACCCAAAGACCAAGTTTAAAATGGGAGAAGAAGCATTTACAGTTGCCAAACAGGAAAGGCACCTTGGAGTAATCTTATCTGTTGATCTCAAGGTGGTGAGGCAGTGTGATATGGCAGTAGTTAAAATAAAACACCTAGTGCATGCCCTCACCCCCTCCAAAACTGGCAAGTCAATAAATTGCTACAATGTGCTTCCTGCCTTAAATGGCTATGCACTTATTACATTCCAAGAGAGAACAGGGGTCTCTTAGTTTTTCATATCAGAGCTCTGGTATGAATGCAAGCTCAGTCACCAGTCAGCAAGGTGGACCTCCCATTTGCTGAGGCATATTCTAAAATGCAACTGCTAGAGTTGCTCCCTTTAAAAGTATGATGCACTGCTTTATTGGCTCACTTTAAATAAGGTGCAGTCTCCAGCCAGTGCTAATGGAGACAGCCACATATGTCAATAGGTAGGGCCAGTGAGATACTGGGGTGCATAGAGAGGGATATAAACATCAAAAGGAATGAGGTGATTTTGCCACTGTATAAATCATAGGTGTGACCCTCCCTGGAGTACTGTGTCCAGTTTTGGAGACCACATCTCCAGAAGGACATAGACAGGGTGAAGAATGTCCAGAGGAGGGCAACTAAAATGGTTCAGGGGCTGCATTAGAAGCCCTGTGAGGAAAGACTGTGGGACCTCAGTCTGTACACTCTGGAAGAGAGAAGGGGGGGGGCATGATAATGATCTATAAATACAAGTTACAAAATTGGAGTATTTTTCAAAACTGTTCACAAAAATGTTATGTTTTATTTAGATTAAATTCTTCCTTTGTTCTAACCACAAGAAGGTTATAACAACATTTTTTTTTCCAGTCCTCATTTATGGTATATTTTTTTCTTATTCTTTTTTTCTTATGAATGATTTTATTGAGGCTGGCCTGGTGGCACTGAGGGTTGAGGTGCTGGACACCACACCTCACACCATGCCGGCAACCCAGGTTTGGGAGCGAGCTGGGATCACCACGGGTTGACCTGGGGGGAAGGGTGAGAGATGGACTGAGGAGCCAGCAGGCAGCGCTCCTCTCTGGGTAGGGATGTGGGGTTTCCCCAGTACTTGGCTGCCACCCAGTGGAGGCTAGGTGGTAGTGTCATGCCATGGGGGAACTTGGCAATAGGCCAGGAGGGCAGATGGGGCCATCACCAGAGCTGCGGTCTGCTTACGTGCTTCCACACGCATGGGCATCCATGTTCTAGGGTCCCAGAAATGGGGGAGAAAAATGGATAATTGGGGGGCCACGGCTGAATGAGGCTCCCTGCACTGGCTCCAGTGGTTCCCCTGGGTAGAAGGAGAGGGTACCAGAACGATCGAGGAAGCCCGGTGTCAGATGGCTGTCATGAGCCACCGCTTGCTGGTGGATAAACAATAGATAGAAGAAAAAATGATTTTATTGTGAGTTTCAGCAATCAACAACAGTTATGAGCAACATATAATCTACAGTACATACAGTATGTCATTAGTAATCTGTAAACAGGCCATTATAGCTTACACCAACATTAGCACATAGAATATACAGGTCCAGTAATACTGTTATATTGATACCAGTCTGTTTAATTGCAATTGTATAATGAGGAACAGAACATCCCAGCATCTTATTAACAAGCCCTTTACTTTTGAGAAACCTAGACAGAGGGAAGGAAGATTTTATTGTACCCTTCTCCTTAACTGTTTTATTGAGAGATAGTTGTTGGTCATCAGTCACATAGCTCTTAATCTCAGGTAGCAGTGACAGCAATGTGATACACTGTATGTTGTTTCTGCATACTCAAGATCAGCACAAGCGGGAGAAAATAGGATACTTCTCTCATCTGGAGTTCATAGAACATGTAAAGATAGGTAAGGGCTGTAGTGAGATGTGAGCCATTGAAATTGGCCTGTCTATGTACAAGGTAGGGCTGTTATCTTACATGCAATAAAAGCGCAGTGAGAGCAATACCATTTTAATCTTTGCAGTGGGAAGTTAGAAGCTTCTTACTGAGGAGTGTTCTCTGTCTAAGCTCCCTGGAGGGCCTCCTAGTTATTCCCATTATTCATCCAGTGGATTGAAATGTTGAGGGAGGGGTACTGAACAGAGGTGGGAGTTGAGGAAGGGGGTCCATTTTTTCATATACTGTATACAGTGAGTTAGAATTGGGAGACAAACAAAAGCATCCCTAAAGTGCCCACCCTTTCCAATGCCATGTGCCATATCAGAACTGAAGGAGGGATGGGTTGTCTCCATCTTATGAGAACTACCCTTTTTGCTTCCATAAGGGCCAGAAGTAGCCAGTCTGTTGTTAAGAATGAACGCTTTGGGAGATGGGTACTTTCACCTAGTATTGCTAGGACCGGATTATGGGGGATCTTCATATTTAGGTCTTTAGAGCAGTCAGTCAGCACCTCCTTCTAGTACTTTTTGATTCAGGGGCATTGCCAGAGCTTGTGAATTAGTCCTGTGTCTGGAATGTTGCAATGCCAACAGTTGGAATGTAGCATTAGCTACCTACAGTGCAATATCTTTGAGGCCTGATACCACAGGTTGAGGATTTTAAATTGAATCAGTTGGCCTTTAATATCCTTGTAGGCCTGATGTGCATGTCTAATGCACCCCTCCCAACTGGATAAGGGGATTGACAACTGTTGGTCAATTTCCCAGTCTCTTTTACATTTGTCCAGGGGGTCTGGCTGAGCAACCCAGATAATGCTGTATATCTTGCCTGCAAGGCTTTTTGAGTAGCTTGGATTATGTGTCTGTTGTATCCAGACCCAGAGTTGCACCTTGGATACAGAACCTTAAATCCAGAGATGGTCCCCCTAAGTTGCAAGAACTTCCAGAAGTCAATTTTCAGTATTCAGAATTTGGCCTGGATTTGTTCAAATGAGAGAAGGGTCTCAGTGTCGATAATGAGATCTCGGCTATTGTCAGTATACCCGCACTTTCCCACTCCTTCCACTGGACTGGGGCCCCCCAGGTCCTGATGTTTGGGTTCTGCCATATGTATGTACATCATTTGAAGGGTGCCATTGCATCCCAGGGGCAATGTGTGAGGGTTAAGCACTTAGACCATGCATGCTGGATTTTTTGGATAATGGGGTCATCTCCAGCCAACATTTTATTCCTGCTACCTACTAGGAGCCCTACCCATGTCATTTTAACAAGGAGTTGTTCCAACAGTACCCACTGTAGGGTCATTTCAGAGATGAGGAAACAACATTTTGTGGCTTGTGCCATTCAGTAGGCCCACATGTACCCTTGAAGCAAAAGGAGGTCCAGTCCTCCCCTTTTTTCAGTGTACCCTGAGTTTGAGCTTACTGATCCTGTTTTTTTATTTACTTCCCATAGTAGGGAGGCTAGAAAGTGGCTGAATAACTGGAAGAGTTCATCTGGCACCAGAAGGGGAACATTTACAAAGAGGTAGATCAACCTGGGGAGGACAAACATTCTGATGGCTTCTACTTTGCCATTTATTGTCAGGGGCATCTGCAGCCATCTCTGCATGTCAGGCTCTAGAGTGCACAGGATTGGGAGGTAGTTTGCTGGGATTATTTCTGACCATTTAGTGGAGATTTTTATCTGCGTCTAAGAGCATTCTTCTGGTGCCCAAACTATGCTAGTGCCATTTGTGCAAGTAGAGTTGCATGCAGTGTTTAAAGGGGGAATGGTGTTTTTCTTCCTGTTCACCACCAGTTCTGAGGTGGACACGAAGGACTCGAATACCTGCATAACAGGGGGTATTGACTGAGTAGGGTGGGCCACTGTGAGGAGCAGATCATCTTGCATGTATTTACCAGCTAACTTCTGTTTTTAACCTTGACCCCTTAGATTTCCTCTGGATCCAGTAGTCTTCTGGTAAATGGATCTAACTCAAGTGCGAATAGGAGGGGGGACAGGGGGCAACCCTTCCGGGTTCCCCTTCACAATTGTAATGAGGTAGAGATGGTGCTATTAGTGAGAATAGCTGCTGAAGGGGTATTATAAAAGAGCAGTGATCCAGCTCCTAAAGTAAGGATCCACACCATATGCCTCTAATGCAAAGTGTAGGTACCCCCATTCCAGGGAACTGAAAGCTTTGTGAAAGTCTACAGTCATCGCTGCCATGTGGGTGTGAGGCTGTGTTACATGCCACATCAGGTTTAGCACTATATGGATATTGTCCACTCTTCTTTTCCCTTTGCAGAATCCAGCCTGTCTATAGTGAATTAGTGAGGATAAGTCCCTCTCGAGTCTGTTCACTAGTGCTTTGGCCAGGATCTTGGTGTTGGTAGAAATAAGGGAAATCGAGGGAAAACTGGTGCAATCAAGGGGTCATTAGATTTCTTAGGATGAGGAATTATTATTGCTTCTTTCATATTGGGGGAAGAGGTGTTGTTATCTCGGGCCTCCTTTTAGGTGAGTTATAATAACCTGTGGCATAATCTGGTGTAGGTCCACCATGAAACCATCCTCACCTGGAGCTTTGCCTTTAGTCAGTTGCGTCAGGGCTTCATGAAGCTCCTTTTCTGGCAGTGAATGCTCTAGTTCCTTTTGTAAAAGGAGTGAGTGGCAGGGTCTTTCTGTTTGACCCAGGAAATCTTGAAGTGTATGGGGGTTAGGGTAATTAGCCACTTGCAAGGCATAAAGCATCTTATAATACTGCCATGTAACTTCAACAATTTCCTTATGGTCTGAGACTGTGTTGCCTTAGCTATTGCGAAGAGCCGTAATCTGCGATTCAGCCTTTTGTTAGTGTAGTCGGTAGGGTAACAATTTGCCCCCCTTTTCCCCGGATTCTACCAAAAGTTATGTTTGGATCTAAGGAGTAGCCACTCCACTTTTCTCAGGAGGATGGTATTGATTTTTTATTTAAGGCCTACTATAGTAGCCAATAGATCAGGCGATGGGTGGAGGGGGGGCTTTGTTTGAATTGGTCTCCTTTCATCTGAAGTTCTGTCTGTAAGGCCACCTCCTCCTGAACCTGTGCCTTGTTATGTGCAGCAGTGAAGGAAATGATTCTTTGTCTTAAAAATGCATTAAAGGCTTCCCACACAGTCCCCAAGGAAACATCCCCATTGGCATTATCCTGAAAAAATAATTCTGCCTTGGATTGAATCCATTTGCAGAAATCAGGATCTTGATTCAGGAGGGGATTACAATGCCATCTGGGGGATCTAAAGTAGTCTCGGGGTGAAGGATAGGCCAACCAGGGCATGGTCCAATATACAGATATTTTTTATTGTGTGATTAAACATTCCAAAGACTGCTGAGTTCTTAGTGAGCCATACATCAATGAGGCTAAATGACTCATGAACCAAGGAGAAAAAAGAATAGTCTCTTCCAGTTGGTTTGTCCCACCTCCATATGTCAGAGAGACCCCATTCGGATATAAGGACTTGTAGTGCCCCTCTGCCTTGGGGTGAGTATCTGGTTTCACAGATTTGTCCAGGAAAGAATCTGGTGTTAGGTACAAATCCCTACTATAAGTATAGGGATTTCTGAGCTGCCTCACAGTGAGGTCTGCTATGGCTTTTTCTGTTTTGCGGAAAAAAGTTTGTGTTGTCTGTGATGGGGACATAAACATTCAATAAAAGTAAGCTCCCTACAGGAGTGGAGATATTGGTTATCATCCAATTACCTAGCTTGTCTTATTAGAGTGCAATCTGCTTTCCAGGGCAGGGCTTTGTGGATGAGAATAGCCACACCTTAAATTTGGACTGTACTGAGCTATGGAGTATTTTGGCCGACCCAAGACTTCTCGAGCCACTGTATACATTTGGGAGAGAGATGTGTCTCTTGGATGAGTGCTATATCGACTTTTAAAACTTTGAGGTATTGTAAAATGGGTAATTGAAATACAAAGTAAATTTTGAGGTTACAGGTTTGGAATGTCAAATACGCAAACATGAGTTCATGCTCCGCGTCATGACTGAACTTCAGTAATCCAGCTCCTGTCACCTGTCAGTCAATGGCCACTTACAATTCGTATTAGACTTCAATGTACACTTTAGTAACCCTGCATGTCTCCTGTCAATCTGCAGCCACTTACAGCAGTTAATTTGTTTTAAACTGGGTGCCAGTTCTCTTCTGTTGTAACTGAATGGAGGTTCTGTTCCATTCTGTGCTGCGGTTCAACTTTTTTATTGAGTTTTGAGGTTGTGGTGGTTCTGTGGAGGTTCTGTTCAGTTCTGTGGATTACTTTGCTTGTACCTTATACCTTTACGATTCAGAATAGCTCTTATACAGTGGTTACAGTGCTGCAGACCCCTAAAGCGTGACTGCTCAGTCTTAGAGGAGTTAACTGAGGATTCATTGAATGACTATACAAAACATTAGACAGTGTGGTTAAAGAATTTAAAAAATGCAACCCCCCTGTTAAATGCAAGAGAACTGAATATATAACTTACTCACCAGAGGTATGTTTTGAGCTGGGGAAATATGCTGCCACTAATGGGGTAATGAATGCTGTTAGGCATTACCAGGTGAAGTACAATAGTACTATTAATGGGGGCTATACTCCAAGTCACAAAGTGTCTATGCATCGCATATCTGGGGGTGCGTAGACACTCCATCGCTGCTGAGGTACCTGCACCCCATTCTCCAAGGGGGCACAGAACTGGCATGTACTGATCCCCTGACCGCACACCAAGGTCCGAGAAGGGGGCAGACCAGGGGGTGTTCCCATGCTCTGCACTATTCTGGAAAGCGTGGAGTGCTGGGCAAGGGGGGAAGGGTGCAGGCTACGTGTTTGGAAGGCAGATGTAGCCGGTATGCACCCCCCATGGGAAGCGACCAGCAGAAGCAGTGGGGATGTCAGGGCATGGATAGGCCCTCCAACATGCTTTCCCAGCCCACAGGTTGCCTGGGATCCACCTGCCCAGATGTCACTGCCGCTATTGCAGCCATTGAACATTCATTGGCCCCAGTCTGCAGATGATCCAGTGGCGGACTGGGTCTGGGCATCCCATTGGATTCCCGCCTGTATCCATGGATGTGCCCCAGTGCACCAATGCACCATGAGGGTGAGGCCATTGAATGGGGCTGCACAGTGGTCAGTGGCTGTGAATATGGCCACCGTGCAGCGTTCCCCGGGTGTGGACCTCCATGGGCAGGATACGTGCCCATGGCACGTACATCTTGCTCCATGGAGAATAGCAGCCTTTGACAGTACAATTAGAAATTTCAAAACTGACTACCTAACTAAACTAAAATCAGTTCATGACCCTTCCCTACTCCCCAGTGTACTCCCCACCAAACCCAGAGGCCTTACTTCACTTTTTGTGGAAGATGTGGAAACAGAATTGAAAGCAATAATAACAAGTTTGAAAGCTGAAGGGGCTGTTGAGAATGTCTGAATTATTGTAGCAGTGGCTGTGGGTGTGGTAAAAGCACATAACCACACAATGCATCCAGAATATGGTGGTCCTCTTGTTTTTTTCAAGGCAATGGGCATGGCAGTTGTTAGACTACAGTTTTGCAAGAGGAAGGGTACAAAAGCAGGTCACAAAACTCCCTCAGACTTCCCTCAGTTAAAAGAGACATTCCAGAAATGTATAAGCACTGCCAGTATGCAGGAGCTTATACCTGCTGAATTAGTAAACAGCATTGATGAGACTGGTGTAAATCTTGTTCCCTGCTCTCAGTGGATGATGGTGGAGGTTGAAGCTAAGCAGGTGGAGGTCACCAGCCTGGGAGACAAGTGCCAGAAACATAGAAACATAGAAACATAGACTTTGACAGCAGATAAGGACCGCTAGGCCCATCTAGTCTGCCCATTTCCCTACCTACAGGATAGGCCGCAGATCCTGTTAACCAACAGCCTATATCTTCCTGCCCCCCACAAGAATTGCCTTATGTCTGTCCCATGCATTCTTGAATTCTCCCACAGTTTTAGACCCCACAACTTCCTCAGAAAGGCTGTTCAATGCATCCACTACCCTCTCTGTGAAATAATACTTCCTCACATTGCCCCTGAACTGCCCTCCTTCTATCTTTAAATTGTGTCCCCTTGTTCTGGTAAGTCTCTTTTTCTGAAAGATGCTACCCTCTTGGACTTTGTTGATTCCCTTGAGGTACTTGAAAGTTTCTATCATGTCCCCCCTCTCCCTTCTTTCCTCAAGGGTATACATATTCCTCTTTAGTCTCTCCTCATATGGCTTCTCTTGCAGACCCTGCACCATTTTAGTTGCCCTCCTCTGGACTGCCTCTATCCTGTCTATGTCCTTGGGAGATGGGGTCTCCAGAACTGGACACAGTATTCCAGATGGGGTCTCACCAACTGTCTGTACAGAGGGATAACAACTTCCTGTTTTCTGCTGCTGATGCCTCTCCCTATACATCCCAGTATACCCCGGCCCTCCCTACTGCCTTCTCACATTGCTTGCTAACCTTTAGGTCATCTGATATGATTACCCCCAGGTCCCTTTCCTGTTTTGTTGTTACTACCTCCCCACCCATTGTGTATTCTTCCCCTGGGTTCTTGTTTCCCAGGTGCATTATTTTGCACTTTTTTGCATTGAATCCTAGCTGCCATACGTCTGACCATTCCTCCAACCTTGCCAAGTCCCTTTTCATCCTTTCCACGCCTCCTTGTGTATCAACCCTGTTGCAGATCTTTGTGTCATCTGCAAAAAGGCATACTTTTCCTTCCAGTCCCTCTGCAATGTCACTGATGAAGACATTAAAAAGGACTGGACCCAATACTGAACCTCGTGTACCCCACTAGTAACCACCCTTTCTTCAGAGTGGACTCCATTTACAATTACCTTCTGTGTCCTGTTGTCCAGCCAATGTTTTACCTAGGCTACCACCCTGGGACCCATCCCAGGCTGGTTAATTTGACTAATAATCTTTGTTGGTACTGTGCTCAAATGCCTGCTAAAGTCTAGGTAGGCTATGTCCACAGCCCTCCCTGGTCTACTACTTTGGTCACCCAGTCAAAGAAATCTATTAGATTCTGTCTGACATGACCTTCCTGCCGAACCCATGCTGCCTTGGATCCTGTGCTCCACTGACCTCTAGGTACTCAACTGTCTTTCCTTCAGAAGTGACTCCATCACTTTCCTACCACAGAGGTCAGACTGACAGGTCTGTAGTTTCCTGCCTCCGTCTTGGTCCCACTTTTGTGAAGGGGAATCACATCCGCCTTCCTCCAGTCCTCGGGTACCACACCATCCTCCCATGATTTTGTTAAAAAGAGTAGCCAATGGTTTCACTAGTTCCTTCCTTAATTCTTTTAGAATTCTGGGGTGAATTCCATCAGGACCCATTGCTTTGTCCACCTTCAGTTTTAGGAGTTCTTGCAGAACCCTTTCTTCTGTGAAAGGACTGGGATCGACCACCCTATCAAGAGTGCTTCTGTTAATTGGATTAGGCACTTCCCCCTCCTCTTTTGTGAATACTGAGCAGAAATATTCGTTCAGTATTCCTGCTTTTTCACTGTCCCCCTCTGCCCACCCACCGTTCATTCTATTCAGCCTCACTATCCCTCCCTTTGTCTTTCTACACTCGCTGATGTACCTATAAAAGGTTTTATCCCCCTTCTTAACTGAGTTGGCTATCTTTTCCTCAGTTTGGGCCTTTGCTATTCTGACTTCCCTCCCTGCTTCTTTCTGCCTTAACTGGTACAGCTCTCTGTCCTGCTCCTTCTGTGTTTCCTTATACTTCCGGAATGCTGTCTTTTTCTTCCTGACTTTCACAGCCACCTCTCTTGAGAACCATAGTGGCTTTTTCTTTCGTTTTGATTTGTTTATTTGCTTCACACAAAGGCTTGTTGCCTCTGTGATGGCAGTTTTGATAATTCCCATTGTTGCTCCACACCTCCTTCTAGCCTGTTTGCTAGTGCTTTTCTGAGGCACTCTCCCATCTTGCCAAAGTCAGCCCTCCTAAAGTCCAGTACTCTCACTTTTGTATGGCTTGACTCTGTAGCTGAGTTTAACGTGAACCACACTGTTTGATGGTCACTTGTCCCCAGATGGCAACCCACTTCTAGATCTGAGATCCTCTCACTGCCCCTGTTTGAGAGTACAAGGTCTAAGATTGCTCCCTCATGAGTGGGTTCCGAAACTAGCTGTCTAATGCCTGCCACCTGTAGGGCATCAAGAATGGCCCTGCTCTTGGATGTGGCTGCAGCAATGTGCTCCAGTTAACATCTGGCATATTCAGGTCTCCCATCAACAGTATCTCCCTTTCTCTGGCATTCTAAGAATGCCTTCCATCATATTCTTGTCCATTCCTTCCCCTGACATGGGGTCTGTACACAACCCCTGTGCGGATTGTGAGTGCCCTTTCCAGTCTAAGGTGACCCACAGTGCCTCCTCTCCTCCCTGTTTACTCTTTTGTTCAGTTGCTTTTATCCCTTCCTTTACATAGAGAGCTACCTCCCACTCTTCTCCCTGCCTGTCTCTCCTGTAGGTTATGTACCCGGTATGTTAACATCCCAGTCATGGTTCTCTGTGTACCATGTTTCTGTGACTGATCGCTGATATCCAGGCATCCCTCTTCCATTAAGGCCACCAGCTCAGGGAGCTTGTTGCCCAGACTACGGGCATTGGTACTCATTACCCTCCATTTCCTGATGGCCTTACCCCCTTTTGCCCCATCCCTGTCCTTCTTGCCTTTGTCACTTTCTGCATTTACCCCTGCCCTTCTCCCTATCGACACCTCCATGTTGGTGTTTGCCACACTTACTACCGTGATTGTTTGGGGGGGCTAGGATTTTCCTGCTCCTTTCCAGTGCCTCCCCCCTTGGCTAGTTTAAAAGCTTGCCAATGAAGCATTTAAACCTATCACCTAGGATCCTGGTTCCCTCCCGGACAGACTGAGCCCATCATGCCAGTATAGGCTTGCATCACTCCAGGTGGATCCCCAGTCCCCAATGAAGCCAAATCCCCTGAGCTCCACACACCAGTTTTCAACCACTGATTGAATCATGATGCACGACACCCTAGCCTCCTATGCCATAGATGGGTAGCACCTCCGAGAAGGTTACCGTGCGTGCTACTGGACTAAGGCCCCTCCCCAATTCCACAAACTCTTCCTGCACTTTCTAATCCTTTCTTAGCCAGGTCATTTGTCCCTAGGTGGACAATGACATCCAGCTCCCTCCCTGTGCAGCTGCTCACGGCAATCCTGAGGATTCTCCCTGTCCCTCCAGCCATGGTGCCAGGCAGGCACCTTACCCCCCTCTCCCCTTCCTTGCCCAGTTCTACCTTCCTAACAATGGAGTCCCCCACCAGGAGTTGTTTCCTTCCCCTGCAGGGTCCCCTGCCACCCTCCTGTGGGTCTCCTTTTTGGAGGTTCCCAGCATCCTCCTTGATCTCCACTGTAGATGCCTCCATAGAGGAACCACACTTTGCCAGAATGGCATAGGATTTGTGGAGAGGTACAACTGGAGGGATGTGCCTCTGTTCCACCACCCTCACCCTCCCTGAGCCCACTGTGGTCCAACCGCGCCTCTTTCTTGGCAACCTCTGAGGCAACGGCAGTGACACTGGTGGTCCCTGGATGGAAGAGGAGGTCCCACAAATCCTGGCCAACTCAGCCTGGAGATGAGCAACCTCCTTCCTCATCCCAGAGAGGTGCCTGCAGATGGGACAACACCGCATCCTCCAGAACATCTCCCGGAAAACTGCTGCTCCACAGCCAGGTCTCTCTGGTGATGGGATGCAGTCTGGCAGGAGAGTACCTGCCCCACCAGGTGATATATCAGGGGCAAACCAAACCACAGTCATCCCACCTATGCATTCTAACAGGGATGGCACAACACTCACTTGGATAATCATTGTGCAAATACAAACACAATGCTGGAGTATATTGGTACCATTTTGCTGTCATATATTACCACTTTAAATAAAAAAAATGTATCTGCCTTCTGAGCAAAGATCCGTCCTTATCCTAGATCTTTATGGCGCACACTACACACATCCAGTACTAGATAAACTTGAAAATTCAGCCATTATACTCATATTTATCCCTACTTCTTGCACTGAATTGTTACAGCCTCTCAATATTTCCATCAATAAAATCTACAAAGACAATCCTAAGGCTTGCTTTATTGACTGGTATGCTGCACAAATAACAGACAAGCTTAGTTTCAGAACACCCTTTGAAAAAAATAAGTGTAACTCTTCACATGTGCACCATAAAAATGCAACTTGCCAAGTGGTTGGTTAAATCATAAATTGACCTCAGTTCCAGTAAAGAAGATTGCTTCCGCAGTTTTGAAGAGGCAGGCATCAAAGCAGCACATGGCAATTGCTTAGAAAGTATTGTATATCATTTTTTCAGTCACCAGTAATACCGTTCATTCATTCAGTCATTCATTATTAGCCAAAATATCTTACAGTGGTTTTATTTGCAGGTTTCAGAGGTTTCTGGGTATTAGAGCACTTGGTATTGGTGGAAAGTGAACTAGAAATATGGGATATGCCAGATGCAGAGACTGATGAGACAGAACAAGATATGCTGACTACAGAAACACAACAAGAAAGAATACATAAAAGGGCTGCAGAGAGAGAACCGGAAAGAAGAGGTAACGTAACTGCAGACTGTCTGGTTGTTTATTTATTTTTCCTGCTGCTTAATGTATTCTCTCTCTCTGCTTCTGCCTGCAGTTACACGAAGTACGGTGAGGTACTTAGTATTGAGTAGCACACAGTCGTAAAAAAGTAAGCTATTCACTATTCACACATACAACTGAATGTTGTTTCTGTATACTGTATTGCAGTTGCTTAGTTCATTTTCTTTTCTTTCCTTCACAGGCTCCCTGGTTCAGTTGATTTGTAGAATGCCTACAAAGCATGCTACTAAAGCAATACCTACTGATTAATGTTTTCAAATATTCACTTTTTCATTTCTTTATAAATAAACATACCTGCACATTAACATTGGGGTTCTTTCTTTAGTGCAGTTAAACTGAGTTTGCATTGGTATTTGGACCACGAACATAGCGGAGGGGGTTAAGATTTTTGATATTGAACCACCTCATGGGAGTAACCCTGGTATAACACAATTCTGGACCTTTTTCAAAATAAATCTCCTTTTTCTCTTGTAGCCTTCAAAGGTTTTTCTTTTATAGAGAATCTGAGTAAAGAGGCTGTTATTGGATGGGGCCTGGATCTCACAGCCACGGGACGCCCCTTGTGTCTGTTCCACTTCAATCTGACCGTGCCAACTTGGTCCCATGAGCTGAGGTAGAAAGTGTCTCAGACATTGTGCCATATTTGCCCTTTCTGCTTTTTCTGGGATTCTGAGGATAAAAACATAGAAGCTGACAGCAGATAAGTACTGCAAGGCCCATCCAGTCTGCCCATTTTTTCTACCTTATGAATGTGCCACAGGCCTTTACTCTATCAATGGCCTATTTATTCATACTCATCTGTATTGCTCCCTTATGCCTATCCCATGCCTGTTTGAAGCCCTGCACTGTATTCATATCCACCATTTCCTGAGGTAGTCCGTTCCATGCATCCACCACCCTTTCTGTGAAAAATAACTTCCTCACATTACCTCTTAGTCAGCCTCCCTCTAATCTCATGCTGTGTCTTCTTGTCCTGCTATTTTCCTCATATTGAAACATGTTAGGCTCTTTCATCTTGTTAACGCCCTTAAGATGTTTGAATGTTTTGATTATATCACCTCTCTCCCTCCTTTGCTCTAGGGTATACATATTGAGCTCCGTTAATCTGTCCTCATATGTTTTTTGATGCAGTCCCTGCATCATTTTGGTTGCCCTTCTCTGGAGTGCCTCCATTTTGTTAATGTCCTTGTGCAGGTGAGGCCTCCAGTACTGCACGCAATACTCCAGATGGGGCCTAACCAGTGTCTTGTAAAGAGGGATTATTACCTTCCTCTTACGACTTGGGATACCCCTACTAATACACCCCAATATCCCTCTAGCCTTACCTACTGCTTTAGTGGTCTCCTTGGATGATTTCAGGTCATCTGTTATGATGATGTCCAAGTCTCTTTCTTCCCTTGTGATTGCCAGCAACTCCCATCCCAACCTATAGGAGCTTCAGGTTTTCTCTTCTCTATGTGCATGATCTTGCACTTTTTTGCATTAAACCCCAGTTGCCACTCTTCAGACCATTTTGCCAGTTTTTCCAGCTCTCTTCTCATTATGCCCACCCCATCCGAATCATTTACTCTGTTGCAGATCTTGGTGTCATCTGCAAACAGGCAAACCTTGCCATCCAGTCCATCTGAAATGTCACTGATGAAGATATTGAAGAGGACTGGCCCAGGACTGATCCCTGAGGTACCCCACTTGAGACTTGCATCTCTTGTGACTGTATACCATTTACCACCACTCTCTGTTATCTGCCCGCCAACCAGTTTCAATGGATCCTGATATTACTGTGTCTGCTTCTGTTCTCTTGGTCTTCCACCCTTTTCCCATAAATGATCCAGCTGGCACTAATGATCATCTAGGCACCGTAGGATGTTATGCTGCATATATCTAGTACTTGTTGCTCTGCCACATTCATGGTGTCGGAGAGCAGTTTCACCTCCTAGGCAGTGGATGAGGTTTATTTATTTTTTTATTTGTACAATCGGATTTACAACCTTAGAGTCAGAGACCCATTTACAAAGGCACCTCATCACAGTGAGGACAAAACAATAATACAAGGTTCTAAATACAGACCGTGAATACATAAAATACATAGGTAACAGTGATAGAAGCATTATTGCAGTCATACAGAGCATTATGTACTAAAACTAATATCACTGTCATAGCTCCAGTGTAGGGGAGTAATTTGCCTGTAGAACCCAGGTTTTATTCAGATTCATTTTGTAGCCTGCAAAATATTTTATCTTCTGTAGAGCTTGAAACAGGGATGGGAGAGAAGTTTAAGGGTCCATTATATAAAGTAAAAGATCATCTGCTTAGTATGTGACCTTATGAGTCTGTGCATGTGTATCAGTACCATTCAACACTTGTGTCTGTTGAAGATATTGAGCTAACGGTTCCATAAATAAGGAAAAAAGGTACAGGGAGAGAGGCAGCCCTGCATTTGTACTTCTAGTGTGAGAAATAATTTGATATGAAACCATTTACTTTTACTAGGACTCTAGATGAAGTAGATGGGGCCAGATTCTCAAATTGATCTGAGACTAAGTCCCTCAACACAATACCAGTTTCACTGATGAAAATCCCATACCTGTGAGAATGTCTGTTATTGTACTGGATGATCAATCAATCAATCAATCACTTTATTTAACCAGGCATAAACACCATTGAGCAAGCTCATTTTCAAGGTGGTCCTGGGCATAAATACAATATAGTACACTTCATAAGATTACAATTAAGGTGGACAACGGTGCAAAAAAAAAGGAAAAAACATTGTGAAAGTGCCGGTCAATATGGGTCTATACATACCGGTCAACATAATTAACATGCAAAGGTACATAAAGATAAGCTTTACTGAAATGAAAAGAGACAACAATCCCATATAGTCTCCGCTTAGTAAGAGCTCATACCTAAATGGTAAAAAATAAGGAGGTATTAAGGAACAGGGTAGAAATTGGGGTGAAAGAGTAGGCAGTCAAAAGGGAGGCCAGAATAGGTAAAAGGTAGAGAATAGGCAGGGTCATCTTGGATTAAGGGAACTAGGCTTGTAGGTCCTAGGTTTCTGTTGTTAGGAATGTGGGGTGGATGAGATACTTAGGCGTAGGATGATGTAATGAAGTATTTTAATTGTATAGATTTACACAGGTTCACCTTGTAAAAAGGCAGATTTTGTCTTAATGGTGTTATACTGTATAAATAAAATTTTAAATAAGAAGAAAACTCAATGGAAGTGAGTTGCCACTTGAATAACCCAATGTTTCCTGCAGCTATGGTATTTTCAAAAGTTGAGCTGGTTTATGACCAGCTCCATGATTTATAGTGGTTTGTGGGTGTTTTTTCACCACAGTTGTGTAAAAATGTTATGGTTAGTGGGACCAGGTTTAACAATTTGCACAGCTGTGGCAGATGAGCACACAAATCTCTGGAGGTCAGGAGATTTTGGTCTGTAACTGGTGTTGCAGTGTGGGAATTAGTCCCACATTGTTGTGAGAATCTGACCCATAGTACCTTAATAATGGCAATTAATTTTAATGGGAATTGAAATTTTGACAGGGTCAGGCAGAGAAAGAGCCACAAGACCTTGTAAAAAGCTTTTTGGACATCCAAATTAAGAATCAGGGTGGGGGTCTGTCACTTAAGAGCTATTTCAAATATCAATATTGTTCATTTAATATTTTGGCCCTTTTGTTGCTTTCAAATAAACCCTAACTGGTCTGGGTCTACCGTAGTAGGTAAAATATTATCAAGCCTATAAGCAAAGATGTTTGAAAATAATTTGTAGTCTGTCTTTAATAATTAAATGGGGTGATGACAGTCACATATAAGGGCCTTTTTGGGGCTTTAAAATTGCTGAAATACTCACATATTGCCAGGTATCAGGAGAGCGGGCAGAGGAATATCAGTTCTGAAATGTTCTAAGAAGGAGATTGTGTAACGTCTCAATCATGGCTTTATAAAATTCAGTGCTATAGCCATCCAGCCCCACTCTTTTGCTGTTTTTGATGCCTTCATTCTATTAAGTAATTCCTGTGTGGAAATAGGGGCCTTCAGTGCCAGGCACTGTGCTTCTCTTAGAGTTGGAATTGACAGAGTTTTTAAAAAGAAGTTTATCTCCTCTCCTCTTCTCTTCTGGGGGTTATCTGTTTGACTATACAATGACTGGTAACCTGGAGTGGCTTTTGTGAACTCTGTAACATCTCCTGGTTTAAAACTTTGTTCACACAGAAGACTTTCCATCACTAATACACGCATTTGTCACCTCTAGACTTGATTACTGCAATGGTCTATACCTTGGGGAGAGAGGAGGTTTTCTACGACATCTGCAGCAGCTGCAGAATGCAGTGGCCTGATTGGTGATGGGAATCCCATGGTCATGTCATATAACCCTGGTACTGTGTGAACTGTACTGGCTGCCAGTGGTGAAGTGGCGTATGGAAGGCAGGGGAAATTGTTTAACCAGGAAAGGTACACTAAGCTGGAGCTTGTTTCCAGGTGTGACCTGGGAGCACAAGGAAGTTAAGTGACTTTGTCAGGGTCACAAAGTATGCAAGTGGGGGCTGGTGCGATTCAACCCAGGTCTCTAGGTTTGCAGCTCAGTGCCCTTAACTACTACACTACACTGCCTCCTTATCACCTTCAAGGTTGGCTTGCTGAACTATAAGGCCATGTACAGACTGCTCCTCGCTACCTGTGTGACCTACTGACTCTTTATCAGACCTCTCACCTCCTCCACTCCTCTGAGGTGGGCCTTCTAGCTGTTCCAAGGTTGAAGCTGAAATCTTCTGGTGATAAGGCCATTTCATTTGCTGGCCCTACACTTTGGAACAGGCTTCCCAAGGATTTGAGAGAGGGACCCTCATTGGAAGTTTTAAGAGGGTTCTGAAATCCTTCTTCTTTCAGGAGACTTTTGGCACTGTCTAATTTTTAAGCCAGAAATTCACCTACTGACCAGCACTGCTTTATTAGCTTTTATATATGCATTATTTTATAATTATTTATAAATGTTGTGCATTTTGGAATGTTTTAATTTTTACTGTTTTGTTGGAATTTTTGCTCAGCACTCAGAACCCTGGGATTCGGTGCTTTAGAAATAAAGTGCACTGCTACTGCTAGACTATTAGGATGTGCTAATGGATCTACTGTACACTGCCATATTCTGTATGCTGGCTACATACCACTTTTTGGTCATCAGGTGTCTTTGTTTACACATTGGCACATGTTAGTGCTTTGAGCTAATGCATCTATGTTAGAACAGACACTGCACAGTTGGCAAGTGTGCAATCTCTATTTCAGTATAGCAGCATTAAGACATTGAACTATTTAGAGTGTTGCACTACTGATTAACACAGTGCTCCACTCTGGTATGAATATCCAGTTAATTGTGTACCAAAATGGCTCTTCTGTGTAAGCAGTAATACACAACAAGGTGTGGCTTATGCTGTGATAAATGCACACCAAGGGACATAGTGAAATCTGAGGCTGCATGATGATTGCCTTACAAGACCTAGAAGTGCATTTCTCAGAGCATAACCCACGCCCCAGAGTATATTATTGTTTTTATAAAATGGGTATGTTGAGAAATATTGTTAGTTTTAAGAGAAATTAACAAATATTTGAAATTTTTCTTTTTTGAACCAAAATAGTCCCTCCTCTTCATTGTTAGGAGTGCTTGAGATTAAGTTGAGTTTTTAAGTTTTCTTTCCTTCTCCACTTGTGTATTTATTCTGTGACAGTTTGTTTGTTGTTACGAACTACCTGCTCTTTTTGAAATACTGCTGCCACTATTTAAAAGGACTGGGTCCTGTATTGCAGTGGGACCCCTGCTTAATTGATCAAGTGTGTGCCTGAGGTGGATTAGCTCATGAGAGAAAGGGGACTGGGTGGTGAGCCAATAAATGAGCTGATCCACCTCGGTGAGTGGGGAACTTGTTCTTTAAATTTCAGCACTCACCACACAGTGTGAGCATTGTGTGCAAACGTGAGTGGCTGTGCCACTTGGTAAAAATAAATGTAGTTTAGAAACTACCGGGAGCAAAAGTTTAAGAGATTTTCTGTTTAAGTGAAAGGAAACTGAGAAACAAGATAGTCACTGTTAGGTGAGAGAGAGAATACTGATTGTTTAAATTTGATGAACAAATTGAATTTTTATTTCTGGGAAATTAGGAGATTAATAAATCAGATATATAGTTATACAGCCTAGGTTGCAATGGATAAATTGAAAGTGACATTTGATTACCAAAAAGGTTTACGTTTCTGAAATATAAATAATATTTTATATAATAGAGTCTCTAGAAGCAGTTTCCTTGGTATAGATTTATTTATTCATGGGTACTACTACAGAGGCTGGATAGGAAGGGGTGGCAATGGGCCACAGTTGGTGGGGGCAGGGGGCCCCACACATAAGGGGCAGAGCCATATTGCAAGCAGGAACACCATCCAAACTGGAGGATGTCAGTTCAATACATTCAGAGCCAACAGGGCAAACCTTAGGCCATACATGGTGACTACACCTATCACAGGAACAAGGCTGGCCCTGAGAAGGTCTATTGGTGGTGCACCAAGACACGCAAATATAGCTGCCTCACCCGCCTGCACACAGTTGATGACACTGTGGTGGCCACCATACGGGAGCATAATCATGCTTCCGATGCGGCAGATGTCGACGTGCGCCAGGTCTGGGGATGCTAAGGGACAGGGCAAGGAGGTCAATGGACAGTGCTGTGCAAGTGGTTACAGCAAGCACCTCAGGGATTCCAGGAGTCATTGCGGGGTGACTGCTAGGGGTGTGTTTACTGTGGCGGACCATGCAGCACGTGTGACATACATTGTGGCATGGGGTGGCCCACAACACCGGCCACAGTCACCGACCTGGCCATACTGGCCGAGTTCACCATGACAGGGGAAGGGGGCTGGTTCCTGCTCTATGACAGTGGCCAGGAGCAGGACCAGATTGTCATCTGTGCCAGTGACTGGGGTTGCAGCAGCTGGTGGATTGCCCCAACTGGTTTATGGATGGTACCTTCCGGGCATGTCCAACGCTGTTCGGGCAGCTCTATACCATTCATGCCATCCAGTCAGGGGCAGTCTTGCCTGCAGTGTATGCCCTCACCTGCACCAGAAGGGCACAAACCTACACGTGGCTGCTTGGACAGCTATGCATCCATCGTCTGACACTCTACCCAGCCACCATGCTACTCGAATTCGAGCATGCCAGCTGGCGTGGAGTGTCCAGCACCTTCCCAAATGCCAGCATCAGGGGCTGCTTCTTCCACTATTCACAGGCCATCTGGTGATGGATACAGCAGTGCTCTGAGGTCCTGCACTGGTACTGCATGGACCCAGACCTTGTTCTGCACCTCCAGATGCTGCTGGCATTAGCATACGTACAACCTGCTGAGGTGCCAGCAGTCTTACAGGAGATGCAGGAGTGGGAGTACATGGTGCAGAACAGGGAGCTGCTGCAGCTGATCCTTAACTACTATGAGAACACCTGGGTTGGTTGCCCCAACACCCAGTCTGACCACCATCATGCAGCATTCCCCATTGAGCAGTGGAACTGCCATGCGGTGACCGTCCAGAGCCTGGACAGGATGAATAATGCTGTTGAGCGGTGGCACCGAGCATTTAATACCAGGATTGGTGAGTGCCACCCACGTATCTTATGGCTGCTGGACTGCCTCTGTGAGGAGGAGTGGCTGGCTGAGGTCTGCTCAGAGCAGTTGATGTCAGCTGCTGAGGTGCCACATGCCCAGCGCCACTACTGGGACCTGAATGACTGAATTGCCACTGTGGTCACCAAGTATGACACCAGGAGCCATTATGACTACCTCTATGAGCTGGCACACAGCTTCACCTTCCATGTGTGACCAGCCATGGACTGGTAGTGCTAGTGTCCACCGTGTCCTGCCACTCGGGAGCCCCTTCTGTCCTTGTGCATCTGCACGTGCATGCTTAGGGCACCTGACCAGCTCCTTGGGCGGCAGTCAAGAGGTGCCACCCTGAATGGGCACCTGCTCCCACTTCCCTATTACCCATAGTCACTCTTTTGATGCATGCTTACCTTGAGAGCACCCATTGCTGGGTTCGCCCTTTCTGTGTGCTCGCCCTTTCTGTGTGTTCACCTTTTCTGTGTGCTCATCCTTCCCACGATTGCCTAGTGTTCATCACTCAATGGGGACTTGCCCATGTGGAGTCACCCACTTCACATAAATCCGTGACCAACAGAGTGAAGGGGTAAGTGGTAAGCAAATGGAGACAGTCTAGAGTGGAATCTTCTTAAAATCCTGCAGTACATTTAAAAGAATAATTTTATGGAACCTCTAGTCTTCTATCTGATATTGAAGTTGAGTAGTGTTGGTTTGGTACAATGTTTAAAGCATCTGATGCAATAGGAAGCAGTTGGGGCTACCGTACCGTACCTACGGAGGGCTGCATTTTATACTGTCTATACTAATTTCTATTTTGCAAGCTAAACTTGCTTAGTCAGTTACCTCTGGGAGGCTGTAATGGCTGTTAAAGTTGTTGATAATTCAAAACCTCAAAGTTACGGCACTGGACACCTGGAGTGGCTAATTGGTTTATTTCCATTAAGCAGCAACATTTAGCATTTAGCATTTAAATATTTTGTTGGGAAGAAGTGAGCCCTTGTTTTAGTCTGCAGAGAGGTAGTTTGCTAAAGGGCTCACTCCATCGCACGTTGCCGATTTACACATTCTGTTGTTATATCATTTTAATTATCCTCTGTAGATTTGCCACTAAGTACACATACAATTTAATAAGATTTTAACAATGTAAACAACCAGGAAGCCATATTCCATATTCCTTAATGGCACCTGGAGTGCAGGGTCAACATGTTACTGGAAGATGAGAACTAATAGAATTTGATATAAGAAAATGAATGAATAAACAAATAAATGGGAATACGAGCAAGTTTTTATGAGCTTCCGGGATGCACTTGAGATGGTGTGCAAATCAGCCTAATTTAAATAATTAAACAATTAAAATACACCTATTTCAGGCGTCCATGTTTGAGCAACTGTTTTGCCTACAGTCCTACATTCCTGGCAAGCCTTAATCAACATCAAGTAAGTATTTATTTATTTAGTATTTGAGGGAAGGTGTTAGACTTGGTAAGCCCTTTGAGACTAATATACTAACATACTATTTGCCAGCAGATTAGGCTTTACGGTCTATCAAGTCTGCTCATGCCTCAGAGCCCTAGATGGGTACCGAGGCCTTTACCCATCATCGCATTTCTGTTTATTCTTTCGTCCATCCCAGCCCCTGCCAGTCATCCCCAAGCCTTCATCCCTTCTGTACCTGTCCCACTCTCTTGAACCCCCATCCAGAAGTCAGAACCAGCTCACTAGGCAGAACATTCCAAGGTTCCACCACCCTCTCAGTGAAATACCTCCTCCTCTTTCCCCCTCATCCTTCCACCTTCCAACTTCAAATCATGCCCCCTGGTGATACCACCATCCTTTAGTCTAAAGATCCCCTTCTTGTTTACCCTATTTATTCCCTTGAGGTACTTGAAGACCTCAGCCATGTCCCCCCAGTCCCTTCTCTCCTCCAATGAGAAAAGACCAAGCTCCTCTACTCTCTCCTCATATGACAAATCTCCTAGACCCCACAACATCTTTGTTGCCCTCCTCTAAAACCTTTCCAGGAGCTGAACGTCCCTCCTCAAGAGCGGTCTCCAGTACTGCACACAGTACTCAAGATGTGGTCTAACCAGTCCTTTGTACAGTGGCAGAATCACTTCCCTGCACCTTGAGGTGATCCTCCTTGTGATGCTGCCCAACAACCTGTTTGCCTTGACAGCCGCCATCCTGCACTGCTCGGAGTTATTCATACTTGCATCCACCAGGATTCCTAGGTCTTTTTCCCCTGCTGTGGCCTCCAGCACCGCCACCCCCAGGGTGTACTTGTGTTTGGGATTCCCCCACCCAAGATGTAACACTTTGCACTTGGAAGTTTTAACATTTAATTTCCAGGTGCAAGCCCACCTAACTAGGGTCTCCAGGTCCCCTTGCAGGGCCAATGCCCCCTCCTCCCCCTCCACCACTGCTCCCAGCTTGGAGTCATCAGTGAAGAGACTCATTTCACACCTTATACCCTCCCTGATATTGGATATGTATGCATTAAACAGGATCAGCCCCAGGACTGAGCCTTGTGGTATCCTGCTAATAACCCCTCTAGGGGTCAAGAGCTCCCCACCAACCACTACTCTCTGGGTATGCCCAGCCAGCCAGTTTCCTATCCATCTAACCATCAATGGGCCTACTCCCATCCCACTCAGTTTCTCCAGTAGGCCATTGTGAGGAACCGAGTAAAAAGCCTTGCTGAAGTCTCAGAATAGTACATCCACAGGCTTTCCCCTGTCCAGTTCTGATGCAACCCATTCACAGAACTCCACAAGGTTAGTTTGACATGATCTACCTGGCACAAACCCATGTTGATGACTATCCAGGCCACCCATCTCCTCTCAGAACCCCTCAAATATTCCTTCAGTATACTCTCCATTATTTTACCCACAACCAATCTCAAACTGACAGGTCTATAATTACCTGGCACTTCCCTTGACCCCCTTTATGGATTGGCACCACATGTGCCTCTCTCCAATCCCTAGGTACCCTCCCTGTCTCAAGTGACCTGTTGAAAAACTCCACCACAGGTGCAGCCAGTACATCCGCCAACTCCCATAGAACTCTCAGGTGTATGCCATCCTGCCCTGAAGATCTTTCTTTTTTAGGGCCTTAAGGGCTTTCCACACCCATTCAGTGGGGAAAACAACATCTGCCCCCCCACTGGCCAAATTATCCTGGTATGAAATCCCTGGGGTCCTTCCCCCCGCCTGTTCCTTGACTGTTGCTCCACCATTCCTACCCACTGCCCCTTCTACCCTCATCCATTCCCACTTTGTAAGCTTCCCATCCCCCTTCCTAGTCAACACAGAAGCAAAGTATTCATTTAATACCTGTGCCTGGTCCCTCTCCTCCTCCACCCACCCTCCTTCTATTCTCAATCTGCCAATCTGGTCCTTGGTTTTTCTCCCTCCCCAATATACCTAAAGAACCCATTTTCCCCCTCCCTGGATCCCCTGTGCCAGTCACTGCTCTTTACTGGCCTTTGCCCCCCTCACCATCCAGGTGACTTGTCTGGATGCAAATCAGTAAGTGTCCTTTTCCCTTTCCCTTCTCCTTATTTTGTATTCTCTGTAGGCAGCCTTCTTTTCCCTAACCACCTCCTGAAACTCCCTGGACCACCAGCATGGTTTATGTGACCTTGCCCCCTTATGCTTCACCTTTGCACAGATTTTAACTGCCTCCTGAAGTCCCCATTTGATGACCTCCCATTTCCCTTTAACATCCATCCTTGATGTAATCCCCTTCAAATGATTCTTGAGAAATTTTCCCATGCTCCTAAAATCCACACCCCTGAAATCCACAGCCAGTGTCCTAGAACTATCCCCCCATCCCCCAAAATTTATTTTAAACCCAGTTTGTAGCTGGCATATTAAGATCTCCCATCAACACCACTCCCTCTCCTTTTGGTCCACACTGAGCTATAATGTTGTCCAGCAAACCATCCTCCAGCACATCCCCCAACCCGGGGGCCTATATGCCACCCCCAGCTTGACCTTCCCTCCTCCAGGGGATTGCAAGGTGACCCATAAGGCCTCCAAGTTTCACTCCACCTCTTCTACCCTAGAAATTTCTATGCTATATCTAATGAACATAGCCACTCCTCCCCCTCTGCCCTCCTTTCTATTCTTCCTAAGCATAGTGTACCCCATCACATTTAGGTCCCAATCGTGGTTTGTGTTGGCCCAAGTTTCCTTGTCTGCCATCACATCCACCCCTCCTTCAACCAACATGGCCTGAAACTCTGGCAACTTATTTCCCAACCTCCTGGCATTTACTAACACCACCCCCCAACCCTTGTCCCCGTTCTCCATTGCCTTCTCCCCACCCGGGTACCATATGCTTCCATCCTCCCTCCACCCCTCCTGTATCATCCTCCCTTGGTCTGATACCCACCCCCCCTTGGGGCCGGGGACTAGGCTCCTCATTGAGAGGTGTGGACTTCCATTCTGCCCCTCCCTTAACCCCCCTCACAAGTTTAAACCCAATCTAGCTTGTATATTATCTGTCAACCCCTGTTTAAGGACTTCCTTCCCTATTGGGTTAAGATGAAGCATATCCCTGGCATACGGTCTCTTATCCTCCCAAACTCCCCCCCAGCCCCCCAACACCCCTGATCCCCTTTCTTTGCCCCACTTTTTAAGCCAGTCATTAACCTCCACAATCTTCATTTTGTTCACCACAGAGGCCTTTGGTACTGGTAATATTTCCAAGAAGGAAATGTTGCATCCATTTTCCTGATAAACTCTGGCCAGTTCTCAGAACCTTTCTTGGATTTCCAGTACGTTATTTCCCTCTATATCATTTGCCATCAGATGCAAAAGGAAATCTGGTTTCCCTCCACAATCCTTTGCAAGTTTGTACACCATGGACTTTTCCCTGTGAACTGTCAGACCAGAGATATCCACTACCTTAACCTGGCTGGAGTGAGGCCCCCCCCGTCCCTGCCAGTGTATACCCCTAATCATGGAATCTCCTAATAGTAGAACCTTAGTGAGCCCTTTGTCCTTTTGATTTCCTCCATTTTGCACTCTCAACCCTCCCCCCTTTTATCCATTATATCCTTCTCCTGGGAGTCTTCCTGCCTCCTTATGAGAGACCCCCTTGTCACCCTCCCATTCCTGTCACCCTTTTTATGCTCACCTACCTCAGAGCCCCCTGACTGGGTAACCCCTTTAACCCTTTTTTGTATGTGCCTTTCTCCCCAGCCCGGAGGCTTTCCCCTTCACCCCCTCCATCACAGTCCCCCCTCATATTTATACCTCTGTCTCCAGTGGCCTCCTGTGGGTCCCTTTTTGCTAGGGCACCTTCCCTGGTATGGTCCATCCTCCCCGAGGGGCTCCCCTCCCTCTCCTTTATCTCTTCTAGTTTATCACAAGTCATACTCTCAACCTTCACGCCTGGTATATGATGCCTCTCAACCCCCCATGCCTGCTATATGATGCCTCACCTCCTTCTGCTTAACATTTAAGTTCCCTCTCCTCTCTCTGGAACTATTTCTAGCCTTTCTATTTCCAGTCCCTAAACCCCTTTGGGTTTCCAACTCCTCCCCTTCAGCCTCAATTTCAGTTTTCTCATTTCCTCCTTCCCCTTCCTCTCCTTCTAGGTTGCTTTGTAGCTCAAATTTATTGTAACACTCTATGCTAGCCTCCAATTTATGGTCCAAATTCCCCTTGACTGCCACTCTAGTCTGCCTCATATCCACCTTTCCTAAACAGTCCTCTTTTTGATCTACCTTCCTACTTTTTGGTCTTCTAAGCTGCTCCATATCAGTCCCTCTTGACCTGACCCCTCTCCCCCTCTTTTGATTTTGACCATTTACCTCAAACGTTTTCTCCATGGCTTCAGTTTCCCTAGCTAAAGGTCCACGTTCCCTAAATTTTCCCATCCTGGTTGTTGAAGCGTAGCCCCCCCCCACACTTGCTAAGCCATGTCCCAGCCTCACCTCAACCTCTCCCACCTGGTATCCATAACCCAACCCCTTTTCCTTTGTCACACACCCCAACTCATCCGGTTTTCTTCTTAACCAATTTACCTCACTTCTAATCTGAAATAACTGCCTGCAGAGTGGGCAGCCTCCTTCCCTCCAGGCCCAGTTTAGAATTATTGCCACCCCACAGCCTGTGCAACCTACAACCCTTCAAGAAATGCCTGCCATGGTGGCTTGAGGCCTCCCTGATTTTCCTTCTCTAGTCATATTGGTACCACCCCCCTTTTGTAAGTCTCTTCCCCCTGGAATACTACCCCTCATCCCACTCAAAGTGGCCATACTGGGGTGGAACTATATCAGGCCTACAGCCCCTTACAGTTCTAGCTGTCCAACCACAAACCCTTGTGGCCAGCTCCTATTCAAGATTATCAGTTTAGCAGCTAACAGTTCTATAAACATGTAAGACTAGTGAGCAGTTTTAGCAGATGACCACAGACATAGAAAAACAGCTCCTAATCTAAGCAGACACTTATCTTCTAAATGATCTAGCAGTTTAAACTCTGTTAACATTGAAGGAGATAACAGATCTGACAGATCTCCTTAGATTATCACTCATGTGATCAACCACCAGTCGTTGCCTTATTCCCCAATAAGACACACCTCCTTCACCCATTTAATAGAGGTCGGGGTCAGGGCCAGGGTGGCTGGGTGGGAGAAATAACCTCCCCTACTACTGTTCAGTCTCAAGTCTCTGAGTTATGAGTTATTTAAAATTTGGCACCTGTCCTTTTCATAGGTGCAGGCCCCCTGATGCTGGCGCTTCTCCTCCTGGTTGCTGATTGCAACCTAGAACAGTCCTGGGCCTCATGCCACTGAAGCAGCCATAAAGAAACAGCAGCCCTGTCCCCTTTTAGCAGCAACCAATGCAATCACGCTAGTTTCTCTGTAGTCCCGTACCTCTCACCACAGAATGTGGGCAAAAACATCTCTCTTTTGGCCCCCTCAGTGACTGCCAATGCAGTCGCTCAGCTCCCTGATGTGTGCTGGCAGAATGAGTCAGTGAATGTGGCTGGGCCTTCCCTTGGATGCCCAGCCATGAGATGTGAGTTATTTAAAGTTTGGCACCTGTCCTTTCATAGGCTCAGGTCTCCTGATGCTGGTGCTCCTCCTCACCGACTGCAACCTAGAACATTCCTGGGCCTCATGCCACTGATGCAGCTGAAAAGAAACAGCAGAACTGTCCACTTTTAGTGGCCACCAATGTGGTTGCACTAATTTCTCTGTAGTCCCATACCTCCCACTGCAGAATGCGGCTGAAAACTTGCCTCTTTTTGGCTCCTCAGTGACCACGAAAGCGGTCGCTCAACTGCCCAATGTGTGCTCCCCAATGTCCTTTATTCAGGGGCGACCCGGAAATTGCATTCTAAATGCAGCAACTTATATCAAGTGACAGGCATTGTGGAAGGATAGAAGTAACCACTAACATGGAGTAGATGTGCTTAACTAGCAGTGGGATCTAACATTTTAATAATTATTAACTATTAGTAAGACTATATGCTGATTAAGGGGTACAGCACATTTCCAAAGCACCAGCTCACAGGAAGCTCGCCATAGTAATTGTGTTCACAATCAGCAACAGAAACAATAACAGAGGTGGTTATGGTTTGTGGGCATGTAGGCAGAATCAGATACACAATTTTTGTTACTTAGCTCAAGGTACTTAATTTTAAGACTCAGGTGGCCTGAAGGGAACCACGATTCAAACGGCAGGCTTTATTTCTATTTTTGGTTTTGGTAAGTCATATAGTCTGAGCCTACATTTGGGTATTTAGACTACTACCTTAGAGGAACTGATGTAGATACATGATATTGAGAGGAAATGGAGTATGCTGTGCATAGCTGTGTGAGTGCTGGGAGTAGCAATGCTAACTTGTTAGGGTGGGAAGCTAACAAATAGGATTGGCTTTTGCTAAAACCACTGCTCCTGCCCTGCAAAGTGAGCACTATGAATTTGCACCTAAAGAGCTGTTGATATAATATTTAATATTTCCATTCACGGGAAATACCACACAACAGCTTAGTCTGGTTTCAATCTCACTGCACATTCATTTGGGTGGGGGGTAATTGGGAAGGGGGAAGGGCAGCGGCAAGGAGGGTTGCTAGTTGCACACATGAGCAAATGGCCCATAGCTGTGGGCAAGAAAATAAGCAAGTAAGTAAGCAAGTAATATTAATGCTGATGTTATTTTAAGGATTAAAGGTAGAGTTAGGCCATTCTAAAAGAGTTGAAAATGTATATTTTGTCTCTTAATTAATCAGATAGGAACATTGGGAATATTAACTTTCTGCACACTGCTTCAGTTACTAATATGCCAACCCATACTACTCAGAATAAGTAATTAGCTAATTATGCTATTACCCAGAGAATTTTAATGCACTGAAAAAGTATATTCAGGTCATACTCATTGGTATCAAAGTATAAGGAATTGCAGAAGGAGCACAACAGGGTACTGTATCAATTAAAGCAGAAAGAAGTGGGGAAGGCAGTCAGAATAGCAAAGGCCCAAACCGAGGAAAAAATAGTCAACTCAGTTAAGAAGGGGGATAAAACCTTTTATAGGTACATTAGTGAGCATAGAAATGTTAAGGGAGGAATAGTGAAGATTAATAAAGGAGATGGAAGGTGGGCAGAGGGAGACAGTGAAAAGGCAGAGATACTGAATGAATACTTTTGCTCAGTATTCACAAAAGAAGATGAGGAGGAGTTACCTAAACCAGACAATACATGCACTCTGGGTAGGGGGGTTGACACCAGTCCATTTACAGAAGAAAGAGTCCTGAAAGAACTCCTAAAACTCAAGGTGGACAAAGCAATGGGGCCTGACAGGATTCTCCCCAGAATCCTAAAAGAACTAAGGGAGGACCTAGTGACACCACTGACCACACTTTTTAACAAATCATGGGAGGATGGGGTGGTACCTAAGGACTGGAGGAGGGCAGATGTGATTCCCCTTCACAAAAGTGGGAGCAAGGCAGAAGCAGGAAACTACAGACCTGTAAGTTTGACCTCAATGGTAGGGAAAATGATGGAATCACTTCTGAAAGATAGAATTATTGAGTGCCTAGAGGCCAGCGGGGCACAGAACCCAAAGCAGCATGGATTTATAGCAGGAAGGTCATGTCAGATGAATCTAATTGATTTCTTTGACTGGGTGACCAAAGTAATAGACCAGGGAGGGGCTGTGGAAATGGCCTACCTAGACTTTAGCAAGGCATTTGAAACAGTCCTGCACAAAAGACTAATAATCAAGTTATCCAGCCTGGGAGTGGGTTCCAGGGTGGTAGCCTGGGTAGCAAACTGGCTGTACAACAGGACACAGAAGGTAATAGTGAATGGAATACATTCCAAAAAAAGAGGGGTTACTAGTGGAGTACCTCAGGGCTCAGTACTGGGTCCGGTCCTCTTTAACATCTTTATAGATGACATTGCAGAGGGTCTGGAGGGAAAGGTATGCCTCTTTGCAGATGACACAAAGATCTTTAACAGAGTTGATACACAAGAGGGGTAGAAAGGATGAGAAGGGACTTTTCAAAGTTGGAGGAATGGTCAGGCATATGGCAACTTAGATTCAGTGCTAAGAAGTGCAAAGTAATGCACCTGGGAAACAAAAACCCAGGAGAAGAGTACACAATAGCAGGGGAGGTACTAACAACAACAACAAGAATTTGTCTATGCCGAATGTTGCTTGCTTGTATGTGCTGTTTAGGTATTTGGAAGTGATAGTTCCATGCCTTCCTCCCAAGACATCCACTGTGTCTTTTCGTTCAGTATTCAGAGAAGTGTGGGAGGGGCGAGGGTGACAGCAGTACAGCAGTTGCCAAGGGGGTGAAGAGGTGGACAATAGTCCATTCAAAGGCAAAAGAGTCCTGCAGGAGCTCACTAAATTTACGGTGGACGAAGCGATGGAACCAGATGGCATACGCCCAAGGATATTAACAGAACTATGAAGGGAGATAGCAGAACCTCTGGCAGCCATGTTCACTGAGTCACTCAGCATGAGTGAATTGGAGGAGGGCACATGTTGTCCCTCTACACAAGTCCGGCAGCAGGGAGGAGGCAGGGAACAATAGGCCGTTCAGCCTCATCGCAGTAGTGGGGAAGATCATGGAGACATTGCTTAAAGAAAGGATAGTGGGCATCTAGATGTCATCGGAGCCCAGGACCATAGACAACATGGATTCATAGTGGGGACATCATGTCAGATAAATCTGATTGATTTCTTTGACTGGGTGACAAAGGAAGTGAATCAGAGTGGGGCAGTGGACAATGCTTACCTTGATTTCAGCAAAACCTTTGACACCATCCCATATAGGAGGCTGATAAACTAGCTGGGTAGGCTGGGCATGGGGAAAGGGTGGTAAACAGGGTTAGAAACTGGCTAACAGACAGGAGGCAGAGAATGGTGGTAAATGGTGTGCAGTCTAGGGAGAGAGGGCAACCAGTGAGGTGCTGCAGGGATTGTTCCTGGGGCCAGTTCTGTTCAATGTTTTCATTAGTAATATTGCAGAACGTCTGAAGGGAACTTTTTCACCAAATTTTCAACATAGCCATTTTAAGATCTCTGCTCATGAACAGTGTCACTGTGATTTTTGTAATGTGTCCCAAACATTGATTGCACACACCAAATGCGCCATTGTGCACTACATGCATGGAAACATATTTTGGGCAACATGTGAAAAATGACAGCTGTACTGCTCATAAGGAGGTGTGGTAAAATGGCAATGTTGAAAAAATCTGGAGTGCAAATATTAAAAATTTGCGAACTTACGAGCCTGCGTAGGAACTGTGCAACACATGCTCATAAAACAGTCAATTTTAGGTATTTTTTCACCAAATTTTCAACATAGCTATTTTAAGACCTCTGCTCATGAACAGTGTCACTGTGATTTTCTTAATGTGTCCCATACATTGATTTTGCACACCAACTGCGCGATTGTGCGCTACATGGGCGGAAACACATTTTGGGTGAGATGTGAAAAATGATAGCTGTACTGCTCAAAAGGAGGTGTGGAAAAATGGTAATGTTGAAAATCTGGAGTGAAAATATTGAAAATTCGTGAACTTAAGTGCGTGCGTAGGAACTGCGCAATGCACACTCGTAAAACAGTCATTTTTAGGAGAATTTTTTTCACCAGATTTTCAATATAGACTTTTTGAGAGCCCACCTTATGAACACTGGCAGTGTCATTTTGTTAATCAGTCCTGAAAGGTGATTAGACGCAGTGACCACGAAATCACCCTTCAGGCCTGATTAACGCCATGACAGTGCAAGAATTCATGAGGAGGGGTCCCAAAAACCCCATGTTGAAAATTTGGGCCGAAAATTCCCAAAAGTGCCTGAGATATGCAACAAAGTTGAAAAAACCCTATCTATCCCATTATACAGCTTACCGGCAGTTCCTCAGTTCGCGGTCGGCTTTGAAGAGTGCAGACATGTTCCCGGTCCACTGAAGATCATCGCGCCAAGCTCCTGAGGTATGTATGGGGTGAGAGGAGGTGTGGGGAGGCAGGGTGCACAGTGGGTGGGTGCGGGTTGTGGGGGGCAGGGAGAAGTGACGAGGGACAGTTTTTGTATTTATAGGTTTTTTTTAAAAAGACTATGAGGGACGTTTGCCACTCTGGGATGGGCTCCCAGCATGGCAGCTGGAGGGCTGTTGGGGGGGGCTGGAGCCAATGGTGGATTGGGCACCCCCATCAGCCGTAACATCATCAGCGTGGAACCTGGATGCTTGGGGGGGCATGCAGCTGACGGGGGATTGGGCTCCACCGTCAGCCATAAAACATTTTGCCATGCTGGGGTGGACTCACCGTGGCACCTGGATGCTTTGTGGGCGCGCAGCCGACGGTGGATTGGGCACCCCATCAGCCATACAGTGTGGAGGGGAAGGCACAGAGCACTCAGTGTGGCGTGCGAGCGATGTGTGTGTGTGTGTGTGTGTGTGTGGAGGGAGGGCTCTGCTTACTGAAGCGGAGCTCTCCCTTTCAACTGTACGACCACTGCATTTTCAACTGCTGTCATAGACAGCTGCAGCAGTGACTGGGGAACTTAGGCCATGCCTGCAAACACACTGACTGCATTGGATGACAGGTGTCACATCTCTGAAAACTCGAATGATGGCACTATGTTTCTTGCACATGCGTGCAAGCAACATAAAAATGGAAAGGGACTTGGGGTAGTCATATCAAATGGCTTAAAGGTGGTTAAGCAATGTGAGAAGTCAGTAAGGAGAGCCAGGGGATACTGGGATGCATAGGAAGGGGCATCACAAGTAGAAAAAGAGAAGTGGTTATCCCTCTGTACAGACAGTTGGTGAGACCCCATCTGGAATACTGTGTGCAGTTTTGGAGACCCCATCTATGCAAGGACATAGACAGGATGGAAGCAGTCCAAAGGAGGGCAACTAAAATGATGCAGAGTCTGCATCAGAAACCATATGAAGAGAGACTGAGAGAGCTTAATACGTACACCCTTGATGAAAGGAGGGATGGGGGGACATGATAGAAACTTTCAAGTACCTCAAGGGAATCAACAAAGTCGAGGAGGGTAGCATCTTTCAAAAAAAGAGGTGTGTAAGAACAAGGGGGCACAATTTGAAGATAAAGGGAGGACGGCTCAGGGGTAATGTGAGGAAATTTTTTTTCATGGAGAGAGTGGTGGATGCATGGAACCGCCTTCCTGGGGAGGTTGTTGGGTCTAAAACAGTGGAGGAATTCAAGCATGCATGGGACAGACATAAGGCAATTGTAGTGGGGGGTTGCAGGAAGTAGGCTGTTGGTTAACTAGAATCTGCAGCTTATCCAATAGGGAGGGAAATGGGCACTGTGGGCCAAGTGGTCCTTATCTGCCGTCAAAGTCTATGTTTCTATGTTTCTATGTATATTCCTAGAGACAATAATCAATAACAATCAGCTAAACCAGAAATACAGTTTCATTAAATCAGCAATAAGTAAGCTAAATACACGGTGAGGCAGTTCCCTTCTGAGTGCCTCATAAATAGGAACACGTGAACCAGAAGGAACACAAACGGACACCTAATGGTTAGATTTTGGGCTAACCATTGAGCAGCTTGAGTAGGGGTAGCTAGTGATGGGAGCAAATCCAGAGTATCACAGGGGATCTATGTGGTCACCAGCCAAAGCTTTCTGCTTAAAGGGGAGAGATGGTGGGGACACGCTAATACTAAGTGCAGACAAGAGGTAAGAAATAGGGCGTCTTGTGCCAATGCCAGATAATATTTTAAAAAGAGGCTTAGGTTTAGCAAGAGGGCCACTCAGCCTGCATTTAAGAATCCTGTTTGATGTCCCCCCCAGTAACAGTCAACATCTCCTCACTTGTAAATTGGAGGCACTGAAGTACGTTGAGGATATAGCACCAGTCAGTTAGGCATCCCCATAAAAACCCACTCCCACTAGGGGGGTTGCAGAGCAGTAGTTGGGCTAAAGAGCCAGGGGTTTTTCTTCCTTACATCTTCCTTCTGGATAAAGGCCTGAGAAAAATTGTAGCCCTGGTTAATATGACTGGGTAGTGAAGGTGTCAATAGGCTGGCCAAAGGGCTTTCCATTTCTGGAGGTTTGGGGCAGGACACACACAAAAAAAATGGTTTTGGTCTGAGACGAGATGAATACCAGAATGGCAGATGGGTCTGACCACTAGCCTTGCTGTATGCTTAGGAGCATTATATGGTCTCTGTGGTGGGGCAACAAATAGGCTTGTCCAGGTTTTTTCTGTTCTCTGGCCCCTGGTACTTAACAGAAACTAGACAGGGCATGCAATGATGCTGAAGGTAGCCAATTATTTTAACTAGTCAGATCTGGTGGAGAACAAGCTCTATTGGTAGTCTGCAAGACAGACAGAAATATTGGTCCTCCTAAGCCCCATGTATAAAAAAAGTGAATAAATCCTCCATTTTCCCTCTTAACCATAAGGTTTTCAAAAGCGATGTGTCCCCTTTTGGTCTCGGCTAGTCTCCTCGTGTTCTTAGATATCTTGGTATCAATTTGACGTGTAATCCCTCTTCCTGGTTCAAAGAAAACTTGGAGCCCCTTTCCCAAGTGATAGTTCAGGACCTCAATAGATGGTCTAAGCTTCCTGTCTCTCTCTGGGGTCACATCAATATAATTAAAATGAATGTTTTTCCTAGCTTGTTTTATCCCCTCTCGCTTCTTAATTCCTTTATTCCTTTATCATGGTTTCAGAAAATGCACAGGATTTTCACAAATTTTATTTGGTCCAATAAGCAATCCAGGTTAGCATATTATAAGCTGGCCACTCAGAAAATGGATGGAGGAATACGGATCCCCCATCTGGCAATTTATTACTGGGCTAGTCATATTGCAAAATATATGCGCTGGGTGAGTCCGGGTCCGGAACACCTAAGACCGGTCTGGCTCAAAATTGAGTTAGACTTTATCCAGTCTGAGAACATTGACCCCCTGACTATGCTCTATATTAAAATCACATCCCTTCCAGACACCTGTAGTTGTCCCATCCTCTGAACATCCCTAAGAATTCACGTACAGCTTTGTTCATTTTTGCGGTACTCCCCACACTTGGACTTGTCTCAGTCCATTTGGAACTCCCCATCTTTCACAATAAATAAAAGGATGATTTCTCGCAAGTGGTTGCCCCAAATTGGGGATGGGATAATCTCTACTTTTCTGGATGATGAAGGGGAGTGGCTCTCAGTTTCTAATATAATTTGTAAATTTGATGTCCCGTTAGCGCTTTACTTCAGGGTGGTCCAATTAAAACACCTGCTTTCTACAGTACTTGGTAATACTCCTCCTTGCCCTCCTGCCTTCCTATTTGTACCCGACCTCTCCTCCCTGTTGGGGTCACCAGGCATTATTTCTAAAATATACCGAGTTCTATTTTATTGGAAATTTGGGAGACCTGAAGGCCCCACTAGGCTCTGGGTTTCTTTCTTTCCCCAATGCACTCCTAACTGGTCGGCTTTATAGAAGTTCTGTCATAAATTCGTCTCTCAGGACAGACTCTGACTTATGCAATACCACATTATGCACAATATGTATTACACCCCTGTTAAGTTGAGGAAATGGGGCCTTATAAGAATGGGGGCTTGTACTAGAGGATGCCAGGAGGATGGCAAACTTCTTCACATCTTTTGGTCATACCCCAAGATAAGGTCTTTGTGGGTGGCTATACAGACTAACCTAGATCCTATTCTAAGTCTGCAGGATTGCTTCATCCCAGGCGTATGTTTGTTGGGAGATCTATCCTCTATCAAAGTTAAAATCAGGAGATTTAATATTTCCATGATTGCATTATCTGTTAAAAAAATTGTATTTCGACATTGGAAGGATGCGGTAAGTCCATCATATCAGGAATGGGTTAATGAAATCCTAGCTAACCTTCATACAGAGAAAGCGATAGCGAGCCTCCACAATAAGTTGCAGTGGTACAAGAATACTTGGGATCCCCTTCACATGCTAATCATGACTAGATCAGGTATATGAGTTACTGTAACAGTGAACTTTAATTTATGACACTATGTTATATTGCTTGTCATATTACTGTATGGACTCTGCTGCTGTACAGGGTGGGGGGAAGGGGGGATAGGGACAGCTCATGTAACACTTTGAATATATGTAGAGTATGTTGTAACTTTCTGTCCCCTGTATTGTGAAAATCTGTTAATAAAATATGAATTATAAAAAAAAAAAAGAGGGAAATAGATCATGGAGAATTTTCCCAAAAGCAGGCCACCACTCCGGTGGTGTATAAAGATACTGAATATGGACTCGGGTAGATGTGTACAAGTCCTAAGGGCAGGCCTACCTTGGGATTTTTGTGAACAGATAAGATTCTAACTCAACATAGCCAAAGTGCCCTGCAGATCTGAGCAATCCAAACCAGACAGCCGCATATTTCTTTTTTTTTCCCCTTCCCAGCCTGCCACCCTGACCCTGCAGGAGAGACATTAGCCATCCTACTGGCCATAACTCTACCCGAAAGGACCCCCAAGCCCCATGGAGCTACCGATTACCCCCCGCGGGTAGGGATGAGGAGGGGGCGCAGATGCCCCATAACTTACATGTCATCATTCTGAGGTCTGTTGGGCTGGCACAGGCAGATCATGGGCATGGCTTCGTCTCCCCATCTTCCCAGTAGTGGCAGACTCTTTTCACATTTTCCTTCCTCCCCATACAGAGTGTGACTTCCCCCGACATCATGGCACTAGGTGCCAATGTCCACTCCGTACAGTGGCCACATCTCTTCCCCTGGTGTAGCCTGCAGTACCCTGAGCCTCTGCTCGGAGTCATACAAGGCATCACCCAAATCCCTCCCTGGAGAAGGCGAGCTATCATAGGACGCTCCAGCCTGTCTCCCCCCAGCTGACCCACTGGTGATCCGAGTCCACTCCCGATCTCGGGTCGCTGGCATGGTGCGAAGTGTGGCGTCCAGTACCTCAATCCTCAGGGCCACCAGGCCAGCCCCAACAGCCATATATTTCACACACACACACACACACACACACACACACACACACCGTTATATTTTATGCAGGTGTGTGGGGTTGTTTGTGTATATATGTGTATATATATATATATATGTGTGTGTGTGTGTGTGTATAGATGTGTGTATGTGTATGCATATATATATATATATATATATGCAAAAAACTTCTAATGCATCACTTAGGGTTCTTCTGCAGTGACAAAAGTAAGAAATTCGACATTAGGGTTCCCACCCTTGCCCCCTCCCACCCTGCCCCCACCAACAGGCATCCAGGGTGTGCATAGGGTCATCGGTCCTAACTCTCACACCATCCCATGTGTAAATAAGCTGAGGTGGTGCAGTGTAGGAGAATGGGGTGAGCTAGGACCGATGACCCCAACACACACCCTGATGCCAGTTGGTGGGGGCAGGGTGGGGGTGGGGTGCAAGTGTGGGAACCCTAATGTCGAATTTCCTCACTTTTGTTGCTGTAGAAGAACCCTAACTGATGCATTAACAAAGTTTCTTGCATAGAATTTCCATACTTTTTTAGAAAGAATAGAAAAGTAGAAAGTTGCACAGTTGGTGAGAGTGTGGGGCAATTCAGGCCCCGTGCTCCCACCACGTGATTTTGAGTGACTATAGTAACAGTAAGTGCAGCAGAAATGCAAGCACAAAGGGTTACACAAATGGTGACGCAAATGTAAATGGTAACACAGAGTAATAGAAATGCAAGCACAAAGTGACACCAAGTCGAACAGTTACAGAAACAGAGACATCAAACAGAAGTGCATACAGAACGCAACTGGTAACACACACATTCATGGTACCACTATTGTAAATGCAAATAGTAACATAAACAGCAACAATAATGCCAAAGTAAACAGAAATGCAAGAGCGTATGACAACTCAAACCGTAACACACACACTCATGGAATCACAATTGTAAATGCAAATGGTTACAGTAACAGCAACAATAAAGCCAACAGAAACAGAAATGCAAGCACTTATGGAAATGCAAACCATTACACGTAAGGCCATGGTACCGCAACTGTAAACATAAATGGTAACAGTAACAGCAACAATAAAGCCAACGGAAACAGAAATGCAAGCATGTACAAAAACGCAAACCATAACATGCATGGGCATGGTACCACAATTGCAAATGTAAATGGTAATGGTAACAGCAACAATAACACGAAACAAAATGGAAACACGAGTGCAAACAAAAACGCAAACTGTAACGTACACGGTGGCGTAGACAGGAACGGTTATGAGAACAGTAACAGAAGTGCAACTGGAAACGTTAACTGGCACAGCAACGAAAGGGTACACCCTTCTTTTCCCCAAAAACTGCATTGAAAAAAACACATTGAAGAATGTATGCATTATAATTGACTTTGGAGCAGAAAATTACGACTTGGAATACTAAATTGCTTATATTTTAGGAACCGTACAACGAAGAAAAAAAATTTAAATTTTGTATGAATTATGACTTTCCTGGCTAGTTTTATGCTTAGCCCTCATTTGAGGGGCTAAGCATTTTTGTGAGGAAAAGTCCGTATCGCACACCATTTCCAAGATACAGGTCCTGAAAGACGTAACGGAAGCATAATGTTATCCAATGGCAAAAAGCATCAACTTCAGGGTGCCGTCACTTTGCTGCCCTGTAATATCATTTCACCAAACCACCAAAAGGCACATCTTTGGGAAGTTATCTTTCTTCCCTTCAAATTTCAGTCCAAACGACCAAACCATTATTTTGCAGCAGGGCGGCAAAGAATTCCTGTAATGTGGCAAACGCTGTAATGTTATCCTATGGGAAAAATGTCAACTTCATAGTGCCATAACTTTGCTGCCTTGTATTATTTCTTGACCAAAGCACCAAAACCCACATCTGTGGGATATTGCCTTTCTTCCCTCCAAATTTCAAGTCAAATGACCAAACCATTTCCAAGATATTCAATATGAAAGATTACTAAAATTTACCTATCTATTCCATTATAAAAAAAATCTGGCTATCTTGTCCCTCCTTAGCGAACAAAGATGGCGATCAAAGAATCTCATGATCAAAGAATTTTCAGGTTCATGATCAAAGAATTTGCAGGCTCACAAACAAAGATTTAGAAACCTTATAAATCATAAAATTGAAGGAATTGCAGTAAACCACCACCATGGTTCGACAGAACGAAGCCCCCTGAGTAAAACCCACCCACATTTGACTTCCTACGACACCCCTGGGCTGAGAAAATTGATTTTTAAATTGGGCCATCTCATTCCTTGCTCACGATGCACGATCGCAATCAAAGAATCTCGCGTCAAAGTATTTGCGTGCTCGCGATCAAAGAAATTGCTCACTCGCAATAAAGAGCGAGGGATGAGATGGCCAGATTTCTAAATCAATTTCTGTAGCCCAGGTGTGCCCTAGAGTGTTAAATTAGGGTGGGGTTTGATCAGAGGGCTTCGTTGTGCCCCATATCCATACCCAAAATAATGTATTATACAATGGCTTTTAAATTCTCACTCTCTGATTGGCTGACTAGCACGTCCCAGCCGTGGTAAATTTTGACATTACCTATGGGAAGAGGTGCCAACAAGCCGCATTTTTAAAAATCACTCCAGCCACCAAAACCAGACCGAGAAACTGCCATATTGGCTCACCAGTAAAGCGATAAATTTCACATTTTTTAACACAGATAAGAGTCCCCAGTAATCTTCAATGGCACAACGCAAATTTCATCACTCCACAAGTGACAAACTTTGCCTATTACATCAGTTAGTCCATTTAAATGCATACCTGTAAGTTAGAACTGCGCCAAAAACTCTGCCAACTAAAAACGTACAATGGCTCGAACTGACCATGCCTGCCGCCACCAGAAAACATGCACACATTGCACCAACCCCCTGCAGCTAAACAAATATTTAAATAGTTTAAACAATGATCAAGTGGGAGAAGTGTTTTTGAATTAAAAACCAGCACTGGATGTTATGGAATTCATGGCCGAAAACCATAGCCGTGATAGTGGGTATGCGTCTTACTTATACTTGGATGCATGCCTACTATCACGGCTTGGTTTTTCAGCTGTGATTTTGTTAAATTCTAACTCTCATTTTTAATTCAAAAACACTTCTCACAGTTCAGCATTCTTTAAACTATTCACATACTTGTTTAGCTGAACTGGGATGTCAGGTGCTCTTATACTTGTTACCTCTAGCCTCTGCGTCCATCACCAGTCATGCTCACTCCTGCTCCACAGCTTAAATCTCTGGCTCACTCCTTCTTTCTGATATCGGCTTTGCCATCACTTCCACCTCATCAGAAAACCCCAAAGCACTCTCATTTAATACCCGTTGCTCCCGCACCACACAGCATTTCACAAGCTGTCTCTGTCTCTATGGAACAACATTACAAGCATGGCAGTAGGCAGCAACCAAAAACTATTTTTTATTGCACAAGAATAAACTAAAAAAATTCAAAATACAATAAAAAGAAAATTATTTTGTTTGTTTTTTAAACCTAAAAAAAGGACAACATTGTATAATAGCAATAACCCACTCCAGGGTGTTGGTGATGCTGGTTTTACCCACGCCTGGCAAGGTTTACTCACTTGACCTGCGGACTCGTGACTGAACCACACCAGGCGTGGGTGAAACCAGCATCACCAACACCCTGTCGTGGTTTATTGCTTAACTAACTATCCTTGGTAGTCTAGTGGCCCCCCATCACAATAAAATATATAATCCTATCTACTGCCCTGGTAGTCTAGTGCCCCCCACTCCCTGTATTTTTTTAACATCCCTGGTTTAACACTCTAGGGTACCCCTGGGCTACAGAAATTGATTTAGAAATCTGGATATCTCATCCCTTGATCACGATCACAATCAAAGATTCTCATGATCAAAGAATTTGTCGGCTAGCACTCAAAGATCATTAGCGAGCTGCGAATGAAGAATTTAAAAGCTAATAACTCTATTTTTGGACTGATTTGGATGGAACCAAAGCCTTGGCTTGATAGATCAGGGTCACCTGAATAAAACCCATCAAAGTTTTACTTCAGAAATGACCCCTAAGCCGAGATATTTGTGTTTGTGCAATTGGGAAACTGAAAATAAGATTGCAGACCTCACGGTCAAAGAATTTTTGAAATTCCTCTGGAATAAAGATTCTTGAACTGTGAGGCTGCAAATTCGTTGACTGCCAGGTGGGACGAGATGGCCAGAACCCCATTCTTTGATCACCATAACTTTTGAATGCCTTACTATTTTTTCACCAAACAAAAAGCGCCATGTTCGACCACCAAAGCTCTTTCAAATGAATCATCTTGCAGTGTGGCATGCCACACGACGGCCGTCCAAGGACCACATTAAGAATGCCAAAAGGTGCCTCCAAAAATGGATAATTTTGCATTTTTCAGTGCTTTCATACACAAAGACCGGCACTCCAACCAAAATGCAATTTGGCAAATCAAGAGATCTACTATGACCCAACACGCGTACCAAATGTCAGGCAAATCCATTGAACGGGTCCAAAGTTATTAATGCCCAAACTTTTGACTTTAGTATGTAACTGACCACTCAACTCTAACTATAGTGGCACGACTGCGCCACTATAATATGTATATATACAGTGATAGCCACAGACATTGCCAGCTATTTCCAGACATTTTGCAAAATTTCTGAAGAGTTTCTCTCTGCTTCCCCTACTGATTCAATGCAAAAAGCATCAGATATTTCTGGAAATATCACAGAAATTTCAGGAAATAGCTGGCAGTGTCTATGGCTACTACTGTATGTATATATAGGTACATATGTGGATATATAGTTTTATGTATATATATATATATATATATATATATATATATATATATATATACACATATATTATATGTGTATGCAGTAGTGCTACCATGAATTAAGGTGAGAGCCATTTCTATATTAAACCCAAAATATTGCACCTTAATCTTTGCAACCATTTAGCGGATTTGCCTAAAATTTGGAATACATGATCAAGAACAATAGGCCTTGGGATATGCCAAGTTTTGTACCAGTTGGATATACAGTTGCGGAGTTATTAAGTGTGATCTGCGCTTGCGTTTACACTTTTCTGAATTCTACGGTTCACCTACAGTTCTGTAGACGGTTTAAAGGACTGGCCCAAAATCTTCTAGGAACGTGGCGGCCAGGGGTCCCTGGCTGTGCCTTTCAAAGATTTGGTGAAAAATATTTAACGGTTCAAGTTATTCAAAAACAATTTCCCATTACAAGTCAATGGGAAAAGTTAACAAAAAGTTCGACAGTGTCGTAAGTGCATTTTTACTTTCACAAATGGCCCTGTTACTTTTGCAAATCTGCCATTTTGTTTTCAGTTAGTGATGAGAAAAATGCTTGGCATTTAAATGTGGGACCCTCTAGCAACCTAATTCTTTTTGTATTCACCTAGTCAGACCCTGAGGATGCTATCCATGTCTTTATTTTGGGGTAAAACACCCCAGAAATATGTTTTTCAAATTTCTGGAAAAGGTACTTTCACAAATTACTTTTGTGCTCATGAAAGTGTCACAAATTTTTGCGAAAGCTTTCGCAAATTGCTACAGTAGTTTTCTAGTATGTGGGAAAATGACAGCAATTCTTTGGCACTGCGCTGCAAAAGAATGGTTGGGAATTTTGGGCTGAAATTTGGAGGGAACGCAGCCGACATCTCACAGATGTGCATTTTAGTGATGTGTTGAAAAAATATTACATGGCGACAAAGTTATGGCACTCTAAAGTTGACGGTTCTTCCCACAGGATAACATTACGGTGCCCGAAGCATTACAGGAATCCTTTGGCACCCTGCTGCAAAATAACGGTTTGGTCTTTTTTCCTGAAATTTGGAGAGAAGACAGCCAACTGCCCACAGATGTGCCTTTAAGTGGTTTGGTGAAAAAATATTACAGGGAGGCAAAGTTATGTGCTCCGAACCTCTCTTTTTTTCCCATAGAATAACATTACGGCATTCGCTGCACTTTCGGGGCCGCCCGTATCTCGGAAGCAGTGCGAGATACGGTCTTTTAAGTCGAAAATACTTAGCCCCCTCATGGGGGCTAAGTACAAAACTAGCCAGGACAGTCGTAAATCATATGACTTTTAAATTTTTTTTCTACATTGTACAGTTCCTGAGATATAACCTATTTAATATTCCAAGTCCTCATTTTCTGCTCCGATACCCATTATTATGCATACATTCTTTGTACTCACTGTCTTTCTCTATGCAGGTTTTGGGGAAAACCAGCCTGTGCGCTTACATTACTGTTACCATTGCCCTTTCTGCTTGCGGTTCCGTACCCGTTTCACTTACCGTTGATGTCTACGCCACCATGTGCATTATCCTTTGCGTTTTCATTTGCTCTTGCGTTTCTGTTATTTTTTGCCATTTGTGTCTACAGTACTGTTTCTCTTTCTGTTTCACTTTGCGTCACCATGCCCACTGACATTTACATTTACAGGCACCATGTTACTATGTGACAACACATCACGTGGCAGACCGTTCCCGTCTACGCCACTGTGTGCATTACCCTTTCTGTTCTCATTCACACTTGCGTTACCCTGTGCACCACAGTTAGAGCTTCTGTTTGCATTGCTGTTCCTGTTACTATGCCACAAGACATCACGTTCGGGCCCCGCGCGCCGGGCCTCATGCTCCCACCACTGCATTACATTCACTATTTCTCATTATCATTCTCAAAAAGAAGGGACATTAGAGGCAAAAAACTCAATTTAATGCATTAGTTAGGGTTGTTCCACAGCAACAAAAGTGAGGAAATTCGGTGTTAGGGTTGAAAACCCCTTGGACCCCCACCACCCCCAACTGGCATTGGGGTGTGCATTGGGGTCATCGGTCCTAACTCTCACCCATTCTCCTATACTTCTGCTGTTTTACACATGTGATGGGGTGAGAGTTAGGGATAGCGACCTCAATGCACTCCAATCAGTTGGAGGGTGGGTGGGGGTCAAGGGGTTTTCAACCCTAACACGAATATCCTCACTTTGTCGCTGTGGAACAACCCTAACTAATGCATTAAATTGGTTTTTGCCTCTATATATATACAGTATATATATATATATATATATATATATATATATATATTATGGTAGCACGGTAGTGCTACCATAGTTAGAGATGAGTAGCACTTCTAAGGTTGAAGGGTCAAATTTTGCACCTTAATAACTTTGCCACTGTTCAATGGATTTGCTTGAAATTTGGTATGCACGATTGCATGATTGGGCATGATAGATTGTGTTATCTGCAAAGCTACATACTGGTCAGATATACGGGTGCGGAGTTATTAAGCGACAACCAATTGTGCAATTATGCTTTTTTGCGATTTCTTTGCTCTCACCTACAGGTCACATGGTTTGTGCGATTGGTCTGAACACTTCAGAGAACGTGTGGCCAGGGTCCCCAATGTGCCTTTTGAAGATTTCGTGAAAAAATATTGAACGGTTCAAAAGTTATTCAAAAAACAAGTTCACATTATAAGTCAATGTGAAAAGTTAAAATATTTGATACTTTCGCAAATGCACATTTTAGTGTCGCAAATGGCCCTAGTAGTGTCGCAAATCTGCCATTTTATTTTTAGTTAGCGATCAGAAAAATGCATGCCATTTAAGTTTGGGACCCTCTAGCAACACAATTCTTTTTGTGTTCACCTAATCGGACCCCGAGAATGCTAGCCATGTATTTGTTTTGTGATTAAACACCCGAGATATATGTTTTTCAAATTTCTGGAAACAGTAGTGTTGCACGCACACACTATTGCAAATTTTTGAGAAAAGAGTCGCAAATTGTGACACTACTTTTCAGGCTATGGCCAAAATGAAAGGAATTCTTTGTCACCCTGCTGTGAACAGATGGTTTGGTCTTTTGGGCTGAAATTTAGAGGGAAGGCAGCGGCAGCCCACATCTCACAGATGTGCCTTTTGGTGGTTTGGTGAAAAAATATTGCATGGCTGGCAAGTTATGATACTCCTATGGTGATGTTTTTTCCCATAGACTAACATGGTGGCGTCTGCCGCGCCTTTCGGTGCTTGAATCCAGGAAACGGTGCTAAATAAGGAATTTTCATCATGACAATGCGTAGCCATAATGCAGGCAAGAAAATCATGAATCATGGGAAATTTTGTTTCTCTACATCGTACGGTTCTAAGAAATTTAGTCTTCCAACAGCTCATTTTCTGCTCTGAGGGCAATGATTATGCATACATTCTTTGTAGACAGTGTGTTTCTCTATGTAGCTGTTGGGCAAAAACAAGGTGTGCGCTTACATTACTGTTACACTTGGCATTATCACTTGTGTTTCCAAATCCGTTTGCGTTAGTGTTCATGTGTATGCAACCATGTGCTTTTCGCTTTCATTCTCATTTGCGTACATGCTTGTGTTTGCGCTTATGTATCCATTCATTGACGTAACATGACTGTGCATGTTATGGTTTGTGTTTTTGGTACACACAAGTTCGCTCAGTCAGGAGTTGGATGAGCTCTGCCATGCAATGCAGCCCCCCCAACACACACAGAACAGGTACTTTATACTTAGTGGAGAACCACAGGAGAAATAAAGCCATGGATATCGATGGTGCATGTTCCTCCTTGTTGGCGTACTTCCCTGCTTGTAACTATATACAACTTGGCACAGTTAGGAGTTGCACAGTGTTACCCAGGCAGTGCTCTCCCCATATAGAACAGGTTCTGCATGCTGAGTGAAGAGCCACAGGAAAACAAAGGTGATGGACATCGACGGTACACCTCCCTGATTGTAGGTACACTTCAGTTAGCACAATTGTGACTTGTATGGCCTCAGTTATGCAGTGGTTCCCCACACACTTCACACCAGGTGCTATATCTTGAATGGAGATACACAGGAAAAGTGAGGCTATGGATATCAATGCTATACCTCCCCCCACACACCTAACCAGAGGTGGTATTACATCCTGAGTGGAGAACCATAGAAAAAGAAAGGGCATGGACATGGGCGGTACACCTCTATGATTGCAGGTACACTCCAGTTAGTACAGTTGTGACAAATACAGCCTCAGCCACACAATGCTCTGCTCCACACTGCAAAAGAGGTACTGTATCGTGAGTGGAGAGACACAGCAAAATTGAGGTTGTGGACATCAATGGTGTACCTATCTAATTGCAAGTACACTCCAGTTAGCATAGCTAGGAGTTGTATGCCTCAGCTAGGCAATGCCCCACCACCCTCCTCTCAGAGACCAGGTACTGCATAATGAGTGTACAGCCACAGCACAAATAATATCATTAACATCAATGGTGCTTCTCCCTGCTCACAGGCACACTTCAGTTAGCACAGTTATGAACTGCATGGCCTCAGCCAGGCTATGCCCCCCCCATCAACAGGCGCTGCATCCTGACTGGAGACCCATGGCAGTTTTTAGGTTAAACCTTGTGGTTGTGTTTGTAGGACTACACAAGCTATGATAGTTAGCAGTTCATGTTGTTAGCCGTGTGATGTCAGTGTACATTACTGGCAATACAGATTCGGTTATGTGTTATGAGTACTGACCTGCAGTAGTAAGCTTTCCAATAAGTGTTGGACTACTGTTTTTTACAAGTTGTACAAGAACAACAATGAATGGTGGACCTGCCTGATTGCAGCTGTAAACAACTTTGCACAGTTGCAAGTTGCACAGTCTCTGCAGGAATTCCTTCCGCCCCCTTCCCCGACCAGAGGTGGTATTGCATCCTGAGTGGAGAACCACAGGAAAAACAAATGCCATGGACATGTAGAGCATACCTCTGTGATTGTAGACACACTCCAGTTTGCACAGTTGCTACTTGCACGGCCTCAGCCATGCAATGCTCCGTCTCACACTGCAGAAAAGGTACTGTATCTTGAGTGTAGAGACACAGCAAAACTGAGGTTGTGGACATCAATGGTGTACCTACCTCATTGCAAGTGCACTACAGTTAGCACAGCTAGGAGTTGCTTGCCTCAGCTAGACATAGCTGCACCACACCCCCAGAGACCACATGCTGCATAATGAGTGTAGAGCTACATCAAAAATAAGATCATGGAGATCAAAGGTGCACCTCCCTGGAGCTAAACATAACTTTGCACAGTTAGGAGTTGCGCAGTGTCAGTCAGGAATTCCCCAACCCCTAACCAGAGCACATACTGCATGCTGACTGGAGGACCACAGGGAAACAAAAGACCATGGATATCAATGGTACAGCTTCCTGATTGCAGGTACACTTCAGTTGGCAGAGTTATGGCTTGCACGGCCTCAGCCACACAATGCTACCTGCACACTTTTGACCTGGTACTGTATCCTGAGTAGAGAGACACAGCAAAACTGAGGCTGTGGATATAAATGGTGTACCTTCCTAATTGCAAGTTCACTTAAGTTAGCACAGTTAGGAGTTGCACGGTCTCAGTCAGGCAATGCCACTACCCCACCCCTCAGACCAGGTACTCCATACTGAGCATTGAATCACAGAGAACAAATAAGGCCATGGACATCAATAGTGCACCTCCCTGATTGGATCTGTATACAAGTTTGCACAGTTAGGACTTCCGCAGTCTCAGCTAGGGATGTTCTCCTCACAAACTAGAGCAGGTAGTGCATCCAGAGTGGAGAACCACAGGAAAGCATTCAGCTCTATAATGTCAGGCACAATCTAGTTTGTACAGTTGTGACTTGCATGGCCTCATTCGCATAATGTTCTTCCACACTGCAGAAGAGGTACTATATCCTGAGTGGAGAGACAGAGCAAAGCTGAGGCTGTGGACATCTGTAGTACACCTTGCTAATTATGAGTTCACTCAAGTTAGTATAGTTAGGAGCTGCATGGCCTCAGCCAGGGCAATACCCAACCCTGTCCCTCGGACAAGGTACTGCAAACTGAGTGTAGATCCACAGTAAAAATAAGCCCATGCACATCAATGGTGCACCTTCCTGATTGCAGCTGTAGACAAGTTTGCACAGTTAGGACTTTGACAGTCAAAGCCGGGAATCTCCCACTCCCAGGCCAGAGCAGAGAACCACAGGAAAATAAAGACCATGGAGACGGATGGTACATCTCTGTTATTTCAGGTACACTACAGTGTGTACAGCTGTGGCTTGCATGGCCTCAGTCACAGAATGCTCCTCCCATACTACAGAAGAGGTAGTGTATCCTAAGTGGATAGAGAGAGCAAAACTGAGGCTGTGGACATTAATGGTACACCGACCTAATTGCAAGTACACTCTGGCTAGGACAGTTAGCAGTTGCATGCCTCAGCTAGGCAATGCCCCTACCATGACAGAGACCAGGTACTGCATCTTGAGTGGAGGGACACAGTGAAAGTGAGGCAGTGAATATAATGGTACACCTCCCTGATAATAGGTACTCTTCAGTTAGCACAGTTATGAACTGCATGGCTTTACCCAGGCTATGCCCCCCCCCCCCATGAACAGGTGCTGCATCCTGAGTAGAACTACAGTTTTTTACAAGTTGTTCAATGAAAACAATGTATTGTTATGAAAATATTTTATTTGTTGAAAAATATATATATATATATATATATATAAAAATTCATAGAAATAATATAATAGTTTGGCATTTTTTCAACAAAATAAAAATAGACTTACTAAAATATTTAGAAACATCTTTTTGAAACAGTATTTTTTTATACAAAAATAAACAGCTTGTTAAAATAAATTAAATACAAAAATGAGGTTGTTCATCAAATGCAGGAGGTGTGTTGCCTGGCTCAGTCAGTCCAGGCCAGAAACTGGAAAAAATGTGGAGGTGCATCAGAAGTGGAAGCTGTTGCGCCAGATTGAGAGGAAATACTGGACCTTGCTGTGGAGGCCGTCCATCAGTGGCCAGGAAGACTGCTCATGGTGACAGGTGAAGCAGTGCTGCTGTCCACACTGGCACCTGCCGCTGTGCTCACAGGCTTGAGCACAAGATTGACTGTCGCTTGCTGAGCGGTTAATAGCTGTAACATCTGTTGTTGTTGTTGCTGAATTGCTGTTAATTCATTTTGGTGGTGTTGTTTCATTTCTTTAATTTCATTTAACAGCCAGTCAACTTTGTGCTCAAGCCTGCAAACACAACGGCAGTGCACAGTGTGCGTTTTTTAAGTGGCTGCTCTGTAAAGAGAAAAAACAAGCTATTACTATGTGAGAAATTCAAAAATACTTTTGTGCTTTTTCATCAAATTTGTTTCACTATTTCAGTTTTGAGGCACACTTACAACAGTTATCAGCTGCATTTGATCAGCCAGCCAATGGGTTTCATTAGTGCGCCACCTGTCTCTGCTGCACTGCAGCTGAGGTATTTTATTATAGTGTATGAAAACAATGTTGTTATGTATAGAAATCTGTTACTGGGATGGAGTTATTGCGCTATTGTATCTATGTAATTATAGCTGTTATGAAGCAGTAGGTGTGTCAGTAGTGTATCATAACAAGTTGAAACGCTGCCACAATATATGCAGTCTGTGCTATGTATGTTGCTTAACTGTACTGTGTCTACATTGCAGATGAGACACTGTATTGAGTTGTCACTGTCAGTAAAAACAGGTATATATTTTTATGTTAGCACTTCATCATAAAGTAACACAAGTTGGAAGAGTAAATTATTACATTAAATCAGCTATGACATGTCCTCCCCCCTATAGGTACACAGACCAGATTGTATAGCATGTCTTGTCTGGTATACATGATTGTTTATAAGTGAAGAAATGTTATGGCATCTAGGGATTGTTTGTGATCATCTGCATTATGTCCCTGCCCCCCGCCCCGTCACTGTGTGAGTAGTGGATATACAACGTTATGACTGAAGAGTCACAGATAAACAAATCCTATGTATAGTGATACTACACCTGTATCATTTCCATAATGTAATAGTTTGGATAGTTGTGAATTTCATGTTACCAGAGAGGTGAGGCCTCCCCTGTGAAGACTTGTAAGAGAACTAGGTTATGTGTATTAACAGTAGAGCTGGATGGTAACAGTAATAGGGTGGCAGAACAGTTAACTGCTGAATATAATGGTGCAGTGAATAGTATCAGGTTAAAAGCCAGGTGGTGGATCATTGGTGGAGAGTTAAATAACACAAAAGGCAATGTCATAGGTGTCACAACTGTGTTATTGCAGTAATACAGTACATGGTAGAGTTAGTAGTTGTATGTTGTAGCTATGCAGTGACAGGTGGTGGTATCCAAGATATGAGTAACTGATGCACTTTGGACCGGTGATTGTTGTAGTAATAAATACTTTAACACGAAATAATACAATGGCAAGAAAAAATCCTGGACTCTGATTGGTCAGTCTGGGACTGGACCGTGATGTTATCCCAGCACAACATCACAGGTCTAGTCTCAGCACTGTGAACCTGTAGATGGCCATATGCTCCATATGCTTGATTGTTACATCTTCTCTTAAAGATAAAAATATTTTTCTACACAAAAACATCTTTAAAATTATTTTTTTTTAATTCTGTATAACAATGAGCCATTGTATAATAGCAATAATGCCCTCCAGGGTGTGTGTCATTTGGGATAACATCACACCTCAGTTATTGGACGCACTCATCCTGCGGCCTTGTGCCCAACCACCTGAGGCGTGATGTTATCCCAGCACGACACACACCCTGGAGAGCATTATTGCTTAATTTACTGATACTCTTTGCAGTACTGTATGATGTTTGTGTCAGGTTTTTTTTTTTTGCTAGACTTATGTTCAGGGCTAGGAGCACACTCCTGCTTCACCTGTCTCACTGGTGTTTCTGAGGTCTCCCCTACCACTGTAAGATAGATAAATTGTTTTTAACATACATGAAGGTATTTTACTTTGCTGATACTGTTATTGTATTCTGAGTGTTGACAAATGCTTTAAACAAAAGGAATGCGTCTATACGGTTCAGTTGTATTATTGTATTAGGTAGTTATTAAAACAGTTAGTAGTTGTTTACTAGCAGCTAAATAATAAGAGTCCTTATCTGCAAGTGATGGGAGGTACTGTATCCTGAGTGGAAAGTAACACATAAAGAAAGTAGAGATACAGTGATACTGTACGTGTCTTGTTACAGTTTGAGAAATATTTGAACTGTTAAGAAGTAGATGGTATTACACATGGAAATCTCACTGCCACAGGCGTAACCCTCCCACTGCACACTGTGCCAATGTATTTTGTAAGTTTAACAATGGTTATGAACATCTAACTGACAGGTAACCGAATGAATGGCAGGCAACTTGGAACACTTAGGTGTAGCATAACATGGCACAGGCAATGTCACGTCGTCTACTCATAGAAGTTGTGAATAGTGCCTTTGCAGTGATAGTGAAAGAGAGTCCATGGAGATAAATGGTGTGAATCTGTGGGGGGGCTCTGGTGTTCCATGTTTTTTGTCCAGTTACATGTATGGCAACTGTTCAGTTATTGGGTACACAGTGTTCATTTCGGTTGATGAATGCAAGTTTTATCTCAACAGGAAAGTTACTGTCTTTAGCTGTAGTGTTACAATTATTGGGCACTGTTGCCGTTCCCCTTCTCCCCATACTCCGTTCAAACACACACAGACTGGTATTGTATACCAATTTGATAGTAACATATTCATACAAATGATGTTGTATGTAATGGTTAGGAAATCACTATGGCTATAGCTGTGGTACATACTTATGAGTTGACTGTTCAAGCAGAACTCTGTTTTGTGACAGAATACTTAGTTGTTCTCTATGTAATTCTTTCTGAGTCATTAGTACTGTGTTAGGTATTGTTTCTTAGTCATACAGTTAAGAGGTGATCTGTCTTTAGTGTAGAAACGGGGGGAACTACTACTGGCAACAATTACAGAACAGCTTGCTAATAATTGAGGTCAATATACTTGGGAAATTAGTAATTCTATGTGCTCAGTGAAGTTTTTTTCTGTGATGATACACAAACTATTTCTGGTTTGCACTCTGCAGACTGATACAAATTGTACAGTACATACCAATGTTACAGCAGCTTAGTGGGTTCACTGTATCAAAGTGTGATCAATGTACACCTGTAATAGTAACTACGGTTAAGTATTTCTTGTGCAATTTTCTTACCTTCTGACTCGACAATAATTACACTGTCTGTATCAGAATGTTCGGCCTCCACAGCCTGTTCTGCAGCTGGCACTACCTTGCTTCATGGTGTGGAGCACCTTTGGTGATCTATGAAATGAGAGATTAGAAAGATTGCATTGAGTGTGGTATATGTGTGACTGTAATCGAGGATAGATTTCTCATTGAAACAATGTATGGCATTGCTTGTTGATATTACTATGTATAATGTCGATAGATAATTTTGAACTTTGGCAACTGTATGGCTAGGCTGACCATGCATTTTAATTAAGCAATAATGCACGACAGGGTGTGGGTTGTGCTGAGATAACCTCACGCCTGGGTGGTTGGGCACAAGGCCGCGGGCGAGTGGAATCCAACATCCAGAGTGAGGTTGTCTAACACAACACACCCTGAAGCGATATGATATTACAATGCCTCATTGTTATACAAAATAAAAAAAAATAAAAATATGTTTTTAGTAGATTTTATGGCATCCAACTCATTGTTCAAATGCTCCTCAATCAAATGCTTCTCAATCAAATGCTCATCATCCAAGGCATCCAAAGCAATACAGTGAGGTGGTGCTGGGGTAACCCCACTGTGCAAGGGACACACTGACCAATCAGAGACCAGGAAATTTTCTTGCCATTGTATATTAGAAGATAAACATTTGATTGCTACAGTGTTAAGAACCAATCTGAAAACTCACATTTTTTAGATTATTTGAAGTTATTATTATCAGGGTCTCAAAATGCTTACATTTGAGTTGTTCACAGTGTTATGAGAGCCTTATGTTGATATTCTTACTACTGTGCTTTTACAGGCTCCTCAGAAGAGGTTGGGGTTATGTTAAATGATCAATTAAATCACTACTTGAGGGTAATATGCCACCCAACTTTGTGCCGTACAACATCATACCCACAGGTGGTGATTAAGTAGCACATCTAAGTAACTCAGCAGCGTTTATCATTGCTTACTTAACACAACAGTAATATAATTTGTTTTGTTTTTTTTACAAAAGAAAACATGTTTAGTGACAGATAGTTTCTGTACTCATGGTCTGTTAGGCGCTCCCCCACTTGTGGCTTTCCTGCTGCATCCCACATCTCGTAAGTTAGGTAGTACCAGACCACGTCACTGTCCATTATCTCCTCTCTCTGTTTCAATATATAGAAGTGCTGATGCAACAGCTTCCACTTCCTTCTACACATCTGTGGATTTTTGTTGCGTACCTTATGAACGCTACGCATATATTCATGGATGCGCCTCCACATTTTTTCCAATTTCATGTTGGTACTACGCATTATTATCCGTGCGTTTCTCCTGGCCTGGGCTGACTGAGCCTGGCAACAAACCTCCCTCTGCAACCACAGACACATCATTTGTTAGTGATTTTTCCTGTGGAAAGCTGCAATAAATAGAGAATAAACAGTATGTTAGAACACAGTGTTGTGAGATATACATTTTTTCAGGTGTATACATCTCATAGTGAAGATGATCACACACTTAACATAGAAACATAGAATTTGATGGCAGATAAGGACCAGCCTTCCTACTAGTCTGCCCATTTTCCTACCTAACAGATAAGCTGCAGATCCTAGTTAACCAACAGCTTACTTCCTCCTACCCCCCACTAGGACTGCGTTATGTCTGTCCCATGCATCTTTGAATTCCCCCACTGTTCTTGACTCCACAGCCTCCTCAGGGAGGCTGTTCCATGCATCCACAACCCTCTCCGTGAAAAAAATACTTCCTCACATTACCTCTCAGCTGTCCCCCCTCTATCTTCAAATTGTGCCCCCTTGTTCTTGCACATCTCTTTTTCTGAAAGATGCTACCCTCTTGGACTTCGTTGATTCCCCTGAGGTACTTGAAAGTTTCTATCATGTCCCCTCTCTCCCTTCTTTCCTCAAGGGTATACATATTAAGCTCCTTTAGTATTTCTTCGTATCTCTTCTGGTGCAGACCCTGCACCATTTTGGTTGCCCTCCTCTGGACAGCCTCCACTCTGTCTATGTCTTTGCGGAGATGGGGTCTCCAGAACTGCACAGTACTCCAGATGAGGTCTCACCAACTGTCTGTACAGAGGGATAACAACTTCCTGTTTTCTACTATTGATGCCTCTTCCTATGTGTCCCAGTATCCCCAGCCTTCCTTACTGCCTTCTCATTGCTTGCCCACCTTTAGGTCATCTGATATAATTACCCCCAGTCCCTTTCCATTTTTACTGTTGTCAGTATCTCACCCCCATTGTGTACTCTTCCCCTGGGTTTTTGTTTCCCATGTGCATTACCTTGCACCTCTTTGCATTGAATCTGAGCTGCCATACATTTGACCATCCCTCCAACCTTGCCAAGTCCCTTCTCATCCTTTCCACTCCATCTTGTGTATCAACCCTGTTGCAGATCTTTGTGTCGTCTGCAAAGAGACATACTTTTCCTTCCAGTTCCTCTGCAATGTCACTTATAAAGACATTAAAAGGACGGTCCCAGTACTGAACCCTGCAGTACCCGCTAGTAACCCTCCTTTCTTCCTGTGTACTCCATTTACTACTACCCTTTGTGTCCTGTTGTCTAGCCAATTTTTATCAGGCTACCACCTTGGGGCCCACTCAAGGCTGGCTAACTTGTCACAGCCCCTCCCTGGTCTACTACTTTGGTCACCCAGTCAAAGAAATCAATTAGATTTGTCTGATATGACCTTCCATCGTGAATCCATGCTGCCTTGGGTACTGTGCCCCACTGGCCTCTAGGTACTCAACAATTCTTTCCTTCAAGTGATTCCATCATTTTCCCTACCACTGAGGTCAAACTAACTGGTCTGGGTTCCTGCCTCTGTCCTGCTCCCACTGTTGTGAAGAGGAATCACATCTGCCCTCCTCCAGTCCTCAGGTAGCACCCATCCTCCCATGATTTGTTAAAGAGAGTAGTCAGCGGTGTCACTAGTTCTACCCTTAGTTCTTTTAGAATTCTTGGGTGAATCCCATCAGGCCCCATTGCTTTGTCTACCTTCAATTTTATTAGTTCTTTCAGAACCCTTTCTTCTGTAAATGGACTGGTATCAACCCCCATCTTCAGAGTGTTTCTCTTGTTTGGTTTAGGTACCTCCCCCTCTTCTTCCTTTGTGAATACTGAGCAAAAATATTCGTTCGGTATCCCTGCTTTTTCACTGTCCCCCTCTACCCACATTCCCTCCCCTTTATTAAGCCTCAGTATCCCTCCTTCAGTCTTTCTTAGCTCCCTAATGTACCTATAAAAGGTCTTATCCCCCTTCTTAACAGAATTGGCTATCCTTTCCTCGGTTTGGGCCTTTGCTATTCTGACTGCCTTCCCAGCCTCTTTCTGCTTTAACTGATAAAGTTGTCTGTCCTGCTCCTTCTGTGTTTCCTTGTATTTCCTGAATGCTATCCTTTTCTCCTTAACCTTCCCTGCCACCTCTTTTGAGAACCATAGCATTTTTTCCTTCGTTGAGTTTTATTGATTTGCTTTACACAAATGCTTGTTGCCTCTGTGATGGATGTTTTGATTACTCCCCATTGTTCCTCCACCCATCCTTCTTGCCTGTTTGCTAGTGCTTTTCTAAGGCGCTCTCTCATTTTCCCAAAGTCAGCCCTCCTAAAGTCCAATACTCTTGCTTTTGTATGGTTTGATTGTATGGCTGTGTTTATCATAAGCCACACTGTTTGGTGGTCTCTTGTTCCCAGGTGGCTACCCACCTCTAAATCTGAGATTCTTTCTCTGTTCCCATTTGAGAGTACCAGGTCTAAGATTGCTCCCTCCCGAGTGGGTTCCAATACTAGCTGTCTGAGGCATGCCCCCTGTAGGGCATCAAGAATGAGCCTGCTCTTGGATGTGCCTGCAGCAAAGGTGTTCCAGTTAACATCTGGCATATTCAGGTCCCCCATCAACAACATCTCCCCTTTTTCTGCCATTCTAAGGAAGCCTTCTATCATTTCCTTTTCCATTACCTCCCCCTGAGATGGGGGTCTGTATACAACCCCTGTGCAGATTGTGGTGCCATTTCCTGTCTCCAGGGTGACCCAGAGTGCCTCATCTGCTCCCTGTTTACTCTTTAGTTCTGTTGCTTTGATCCCTTCCTTTACGTAAAGAGCTACTCCTCCTCCTCTTTTACCTTCCCTTCCCTTTCCCTCCTGTAGATTGTGTATCCTGGTATGTTGACATCCCAGTCATGGTTCTCTGTGTACCATGTTTCTGTGACTGCCACAACATTCAGGCAACCCTCTTCCATCAAGACCACTAGTTCAGGGAGCTTGTTACACAGACTACAGGCATTGGTACTCATCACCCTCCACTTTTTGATAGCCTTACCCCTTTTAGCCCTATTCCTGTCCTTACTGCCTTTGCCTTTTTTTACATTTACCTCTGTCCTGCTCCCTAATAACTTCTCTACCTTGGTGTTTACCTCACTAATTACTATGTTTTGTGGGTGGAGGCTGGGATTTCCCTGTTCCTTTTCAGTGCCTCCCCTTGGCTAGTTTAAATGCTTGCCAATGAAGCATTTAAACCTCTCACCTAGGATTCTGGTTCCCTCCCTGGACAGATGCAGACCATCGCACCAGTATAGGTCTGCATCCCTCTAGGTGGCTCCCCAGTCCCCAATGAAGCCAAAACCCTGAGCTTCACACCAGTTTTTCAACCACTCATTGAATTCCCTGGTGAGGAGTGCCCTAGCATCACCCTTGCCATAGACAGGCAGCACCTCCGAGAAGGTTACCACATGCGCTACTTGTCTAAGGCCCCTCCCCAACTCTACAAACTCCTGTTGCACTGCTCTGATCCCATTCCTAGCCAGATCATTTGTCCCGAGGTGGACAATGACATCCAGCTCCCTCCCTCATGCAGCTCCTCCCATGATCCTGAGGATTCACTTCCTGTCCCTCCAAGCCATGGTGCCAGGAAGGCACCTTACCTCCCTCTCCCCTTCCTCCCCATTTCTACCCCCCTAATGATTGAGTCCCCCACCAGGAGTTGTTTCCTTCCCCTGTGGGTCCCATGCCACCCTCCTGTGGGTCTCCTTTGTGAAGGTTCCCAGCATCCTCCTTGGTCTCCACTGCAGGTGCCTTCATAGAGGAACCACTATCCACCAGAAGAGCAAATGAATTTTGGAGAGGTACAGCTGGAGGGATGCAACTCTGTTCCACCACCCTCACCCTCCCTGAGCCCACCCTGGTCCAGCCTCTCCTCTTTCTTGGCAACCTCTGAGGTAGTGGCATTGGCCCTTGTGGTCCCTGGGTGGGGGAGGAGGTTTCACGAGTCCTAGCCAGCTCAGCCTGGAGACAGACAACCTCCTCTCCCAGACCAGAGAGGTGCCTGCAAATAGGGCAGCATCGCAGCCTCCAGAATGTCTCCCAGAACACTGCTGCCCCACAGCCATTGCACTGCACCACTCTTATCATGTCTTATTTTGTGTCCCCTCTCCTGTTTCTCTGTATGCTTACTCTCTCCTCTCCTTACAGCTCTCACCCTTCCTGTTCTGGGAAAGCAACTTCCTATCTTCTTTAGTAGCCTCCTTCCTCCTTGCTTAATGTCAGACCACCAGCAGCTAGGGGGAGATTGAGCTACTCTTTTCCTTTATGTTTGTGATTGTATATTTAGAGTAATATGGTGCTCATGATTAATACAAGTGATGGATGGTGTGTATATAATATATGGTGTTGCTTTGTGCCACTGCAGTGAGAGCTGCACAGCTCACTGTGTAGTGTTACCAGTAGCACCATGCCATTCACTGTTGCTGTTTGTAGTATTGTACAGGTGTTGGGGGACATCATTGGTACTATAGCTGCCAGGTACAGTATTATATGTGAACTTGGGGGGTGGGTGATTCCTAGTACTATTGCTGCCAGAAGCATAATCATATAGGCAATCAGGGGGAGGGGAATAGTTAATGCTGGTCAGAATGTTTAATAGTTTGAGTAATCATTACATAATATGAAATTTAAAAAAAAACTAATGTTTTAAATTAAAAGTTTCAGTCTGTCTTAGACGTATAGTGAAACAGCACAGTGATGTTCAAATAGAGACATCTATTAGCTATGTCTGTATGTATTATGGAACTCAGAACATTTACGTGAATCTGAATAAATGTAACAGTGTGATAGGGAGATAGCATAACTTTGTATGTGTGTGTAATCAGTGCAGCTTTTCTATTTTTTGACCTAGATAATGGGCTCTTAAAAGAGCCTTTTGTTTACAATTCTGTCTGCTGTTACAGCCTGATATTTTTAGAGGACTGTGAGTATTCCATCTCAAAGGTCACCCAGGAAAAGGCAATTGCCAGCATGTGAGAAATGCACACCGTCTGGTAGGTAGAACCAATTACTACAATATTTAATTTGAGGATGACGTATGGTGTGCATCCCAGCCATGCGAAAGTATCCAGATATTTGAATGTTTACCTTTCTGTGAGCTCTGTCAAGCAGGTACATGTGTTGCTCTGCTTGCCAGACTGTATGATCTGTAATGTCAGAAAAAATGATCTTACAGGCAGGTAACATATTCATGATAGAAGCAAAATCCAATTTTGTTTCTGAGACTAAATCTACCCATCTTTTGGTACCCAAATCATTGCCTCCAAGATGGATCAGCAGTATGTCTGGCCGAGCTTGAGTAGTCAAAAGTCTGTGCATTGTTGGCATAAGATGCTCCCACCTCATGACACCTCTGCCAAACCACTTTACAGAGCAATTTGGAAGCTGCAGGTCTCTCCCAAACTCACTCCTCTGAGCATACTCTGAAGCACGCCTTACTATGCTGCTTCCCACTACTCACATGTTTCATCTGCTGTTTTCTGCCATTCTTAGCTTTTAAACTGAGAAGTGGACAGACAGCTACCAAAAAATCAGTGTTTCTCCTGCAGAGGCTAGCCACAAGTGAATGTGAAACTAATGTTTCCCTCTCTGCTTCAACACTGATTTTATGGGCTGATACTAAACACACTGATTTGCCATGTTATTGGTTAATGATTTACCATGGTTGGCCAATACAGTGCATGCACTGACTATTACTACATTGAATGGCTGTTCTTACCATCAAACACAAATGCAGAAATATTTCTTAGAGGGGAAAATGCAACAATACTATTGGCTACTTCAAACAATTACAGCTTAACAGAGAAATGTGTTTGGTTGTCTCTCTTGTTATGATACACATGCTGCTTGCTTCTGCCTCCATTTGCAGCTCTGTCTGTGCTAGTAAGTATTGATTAAGACGCTGACTTTAAACTGTTTTTTACATTATGGCAGGTAAATAATATTATCATAGTCAAATACAGCATGAAAAAAACATTTTGTTTAATACTATTTTTGTACTGCTAATGGTTTTTATGATGCTAGAAAAGTTGATTTCAAAATGTGATGTACTTACAGAGTGAGAGGCAGGGTGTCTCCAGTTTTCTCAAAGATGGCTGTTATGTCCTTCTTCTTCTTCTTCACCATTTGGTGGTTGTGATTAGCTGTTCGATATGGCCTGATATATGTGGTGATACATTGGTTGCAGCATCTGTCAGTCAAATAGCCACCAGTCTGTGATTGGCTGACTGTGAAAGTGGGTGTAAAATAATTGGATTTTGCGAAACTGTCATGCATGCGAAACTATTATTTGACACTGTTGTGCGTGAGACATTACTTTGCGACACTATATTCGACAATGTCGCATGCTCGACACTACTTTTTTCGAAAGTGTCACATGCACAACACTATATTTTTTGAAAGTGTCGCACATTCAACACTACTTTTCTGATTTAAAAAAACAGTTTTTATTAGTTAGAACAACAGTGTGGATGTTTAACATTGTGGCACTGTTTGATTTTTCACATTTTTTGATATTTGGTGTCATTATTGATGTTATGTTCATCACCATTTGAAAAGACTGTCTATTGCTTCAGTGACCTTCATTTACTACAGTAATTATCTCAAAAATGTTTACTAGGCAGTAGTATTTTTTGTTCTTATATGACATACAGATGGTGCACGATAGTATCTGATGTTAAAAACACACTAAAGATATGGACTTTAATTTTTTTTCCTGTACTTCCCATTCAGGTGTCTGATTGTTCTGTAAGATTGGTGTACTGAACTGTGAATAGCGAAACATGGAAGATGCCATCTAAACAAAGACAGAAGTCTATGCAGAGATGAAACAGGTATCACAGTAGTTCACTGTTGCATAAGGGTGATGTGAAAGTCAGTGATGTTTGTTCAAGATGTGAAATGATTCAGCATCCCAGTAAAGGAGTGGATTCAGAGCTTTATTACTCTGTAGGGAAAGGACGTGCTTGCTCAACAGCAAGGAAACAATGTGTAGCTAAACAACAGTTGTGCAGATCTGTAAGCAGAAAAGCTACTGTTGCAAAGACACGCATAAACACATGTACTAAGCGGCACCAAAAATTTAAAGCTGCTGATGCTTATCTGAGGAAGCAGAAGTATTTTCGATCTCTAGCTTCTAAAGCCAAGATTGAAAGACTTATGGCTGCTGTGATGAGATGTGAGCACAGAAAAATAAAGAGTCATCTGAGCTTGATGAAATTGCACCTAAAAGTACAAACATTTGTTAATAGGGCAGTTTTTGCTCTTCAACGTTTGTGGCATAAGATGTCTCGTGTACTTGACTAGTTTAGGAAAATTGTATATGATGTAAAGATGAGGCTAGAACAGTATCCTATCTTGAACATGCACAAATTCTGTGATATTTTCACAGGACAGTGGCTGCACACACAGCACTCAAAGGCATATTTCTGGGAGGAGTCATATTACTCTCAGAAAAAGGACAGCAAGTTGTGCATTGATGAGTCCGGCAAAGTGTGTAATGTGCTCAGTGTGTGATAATACTATGATGGAGTTAGATGATGAATCTTATGCAGCTACTCAGGTTCATAAATGTCACTGTCTGTCATGGACATGCGATGACACTTGCAACCGTAGGCAATAATCGTTTGACAAAGTTGAGCACTTTATCAACATGTTTGTCATTACTGACCGTAAAGACAGACATAAACTGTTTGAGAGCATAGTCCTTTGTGAGATCCATCCACAAACACTGGACTTATGGGTCACTCCCTTGCATGCCTAGATAGTGGTGTTTGTGACAGTGTCTTTCACCATATGCACATGCTGGGAGTACATCAATCAGGGATGAAGAACTTTGTGTACAGGGTATATGAAGTTCATCGAGTTGTCGCTCAGTATACTTATCTGAATGAGTTACTATTGTCTGGTGACATGCACGGTACCATTCGATTTTTGAAACAGCTGTGACGTGTGAGAACTGTGACTGATACTGTGGTTATTCAGTCATCGATTGCTGATGGGAATTGTGTCTCTGTCCTAGAAAGTGATATTCTCAAACAGTTTGGGAAATCAATTGCCAAATTTGAGTTGACAAAGAGACAGAAGTTTGACTCTGTATGTGTGTCATCTGATTGCCTTTGTTACGAGAAACAAACAGTCACAGTGAACCTGGAAACCTTATCACCATACAATGACATGTGGTTTCGACTTTCAGCATATCTGCTGTTGAAGTGTGACTTTCAGTTAGAACCAATCATTGTGATGTGCAAGCACTGTTTTTCCAAAGTGAAATGTAACATTCTGCCACCAAGGTCAGTCTTGAGCAACATGGAGGCACATGTGACACCAACTGAGATTGCCACATTGAATTTGTTTGAAAGGATTCTTATTAGATAATAAAACCATTTCAAACTATTCTACACATGAACACAAAGACACGGAGTATTCCACAAAAAGAACTCATCAGATCTCTTAAGGGTTCCATCATGTGTCTTCCACTTCCTCTGCAGGAAAATGTGGAGGCTATCTTCATTGAAAACACTTTGGTCATTCGTGTAACTGGTGTGCCAACAAAGTCTAAAGTGATTTGGCAGGATGTTGTTAATGTTGAGAAGGTGAAGCTTGCTCTTACTCACTTAAAGAACAACAATCCTTTTTATGCAGACCTTAATATTGATCGCATCACTAGTGTGCCTGTTGGTCATGATGAGTTGGAAAGCACAAAGCCAATGATTAAGAAGGTCAATGTGGAACAAATGTCAATATGTATGAACAGTACACAATTCATCCACTACATGGCAGAGATCCGGTAGGGGACAACATTGATCTCTATCAAATGAAACAGGTGGAAGGTGAACCTGTCAGCATTTGGGAGGCAACACTGGAAGCACAGTGTTTCCCAGACTTATTCCCAAAAGGGTCAGGTGATCGCCTGGCTGAAAAAGAAGTGCGTGTACAGGGTGCTGAGTACCGAACAAGCCATGTGCTCAGTAAAGATGGGAAATTCAGATGCAACATACAGTACCTGTTCCATCTCCTGTGGGAGAGTGAACTTAGCATACTGTCTGCATCTATTATGCATACTATTCATCTGACTACTCCACTTGATGGAATTACAGCTGCACAGATTCTTTAGAAATTAAAGCAGAAAGATGAAAATGTGCAAGTGAATTTGTTTTCTATTCTGTCAAGTCTATGTGACACCACAGAATATTGGTACCGCAAACACTCTGAGATGATGACAATGCTGTGAGAGCATGGTGCAGCTACATGGTTTGTCACACTAAGTTGTGCTGAGTATGCCTGGGATGAGGTCATATAACTATTGAAATGGATGAATTCTGACATTGAGGGTATTTCATCAATGACTCACAGAGAAATGTGCTCACTTGACCCTGTCTCTGTCACAAGGCATTTCCACAAGTGGTTCCATGATATTCTGACTTTCATTTTGTCAAAGGACAATCCGCCTCTTGGTATTGTGGAACATTACTTTTGGAGGATGGAGTATCAGGTGCAAGGTGCTCCTCATATTCACATGTTGCTGTGGATCAAGGATGCCCCATGTATAGGTGAGCATGAAGCAGCACAGGTGCTAGCATTTATCAAGAAAAACATCACTTGCCACATTCCGGACAAGTATGACAGTCCTACACTGTGGAAGTTGGTGCAAAAGTTCCGGCGCCATATTTGCATGAAATACTGCCACCGGGTAGTAAAGAACAAATCTGATTGGTACACAAGATGTCATTTAGGATTTCCTAGGCATGTATGTCAGGATGGTTGCATGATCTGTTTTCAGCAATGCGACACCACTTGAAGGCAAAATCAGCCAAGAGGGTATATGAGTAACCCAGAGATAAGAAAGAGGTGTACATCAATGACTACAACCCCACTCTTCTCCTAATGTGGCAAGCAAACATAGATGTTCAGTTTGTGGCTGACAACTTGTTGGTTCTGGTGTGGTACGTCACTTTGTACATAACTAAACATGAACAGACTAGCTTGCAAGATCTTTGGGAAGATATTGCTAGTTCATGAAAGAGCCTGACATCTCAGTTGTGGTCACTGGGCTTGAAGACCCTCCACACAGAGAATTTGGTGCTTATGAGGCTGGTGATTTGTTGAATGGTACACATCTGTATGGCAAGTCTGATGCTGTCTGCTTTCTCAATGTAAACTACAAAGAGAAGTGAAAATGTGTACTTATTCCTCGTGCTGAGCTTGAGGAACTGTCTGTCAATAGACCCTCTTCAAGACACATCTTGAAGAATAACCTCATTGACACATACTATCCACATAGACACGAAGGTATGGATGATATGTGTCTATTCCAGGTGGCTAACTAGTATGACTACAAGAGGGATGTCTCACCTGATTGTACATGTGACATTTACAAGGTCAGAGGAGTGGATGGCTGTCTTGTTGAGAGATACAAGCCTTGGCTCATTGACCACTGTAAGCTACATCTAGGCACACCTGAGAGCAGAGAGCATTACTACTTTGCTCTGCTATTCCTATTTAGACCCTGGAGGAATGAGGCTGAATTGAAAGGTGACTGTGATACATTTGAGGAAGAGTCTAATCACAGTTACGAGACATTCAAAAGTCAATACTCAGAGATATACATACAGAGATTAGATACTGAGAAGGAGCAGCTTGAAAAGGCACAGAAGCCACTTGAGGAGGATACTCCTGTTAGCTCACAGGACAATCTTGATCCAGAAGGACAAAGTATCCTTGGGGAACCTCTGCCTCTGAATGCCCCAGAAGTACTCATGTCGGAAGTGGAGAGTGCAATGGAACATGGCACGCACCGCAGTGCTGACCCAGCTGATATGAGAGAGAGGCGTAATGAGCAGCAGCGTGTGGTTCATTCTGAGGTTACCAACGCTGTCCGGCATGGGATATTGCATGAAGAAAAGAAATGTGACTGTCTTGACTACAAACCACTGCTGATGTTTGTTAGTGGGTCAGCTGGTACAGGGAAGAGTTTCCTTATTGAGGCCATCACGGCTGAAATATGGAGCTTGACAGGGTCAGCGATGTCCGTTGCTGTTAGTGCTCCCACCGGACTGGCAGCATACAACATTGGTGGTGTGACCTTACACCGTCTGTTCATGTTGCCAGTGGAGCATGGCAATGCAGGAGAGTATCGGAAACTGTCATTTGAGGTTGCATTTCAGTTTCGTTCAAAGTTTACTAAGATGAAATTACTCATCATTGATGAGATTAGTATGGTCTCCAAATTGATTCTTGCCTGTGTACATCTATGTCTACAGGAGATCTTGGGGACTGACTATGGAGATTCATTCAGTGTAAAAAACATTGTTGTATTTGGAGACCTTTTGCAGCTTGCACCTGTGAATGCAGAACATGTCTTTGCAGCTCTGACTGTGAAGCAGGCCAGGAATACACTTGGGTGCATTGGAGGTTTTAACCTGTGGGAGTTAGTTACCTATGTTGAGCTGTATCAGAACATGCACCAAAGTGCTGACATGACTTACAAGGCACTGTTGGATCAAGCTTGTACAGGTTCTCTGGCACCAGAACATGTTGCAATGTTAAATGGGCGAAGAATCAGAATGGACACTACATCCATAGAAACTGCATGTGATGTTTTCAGTGATGTGTGTTCCACGGGCACACTCATTGTGTGTCTTATGCCATGACTAAAGAAATGCGCTGAGTTCAACAGTGTCATGTTGCAGAGAGAAATCAAGCAATTCACACACTGCATGCTGTTGACACAGTTGATGGTGTCATTTTAATTCGGAAGCTGGTAGCAAAGATGACTGAATGACTGTCTGAATTGAAGTCAGATGTTTCACGCATAGCTGGTCTAGAAGCTGTACTTACAGTTTGTAAGAATGAACGTGTCATGCTACGCCGCAATCTTGATGTGGAGCGTGGTATGGTAACTGGTGCCATGAGAAACATCATTGAACTTTGTTTACAATGTTCAAAAGACATTTATCGAGACATTTGTTGTCCACATTGACAACATGGAACATCTTGTACAGGTTGAGGTCACCTGTATTAAGTTCCAGGTATTGAAGGATATTTATGTGAGCAGGAAACAGTTCCCAATATGTATTGCATATGCTGTTTCCATTCACAAGTCTCAAGGCTTGAGTTTGGATGCAGCAATGGTGGACATAGGGACAGACATTTTCAAGGATGGCATGAGCTGCTTTGCACTTTCATAAGTACGTAGTCTTTTTGGGTTGCACATCATAACATTCGCACCTCAGAAGATATGCGCTGACAAGTGCTGTATAGTTGAGTACAACAGATTACATACTCTGTACCAGCCACTGATGTCTTTAATACCACTTCCTACGTATGTGGTTGTCTCACATCTTTAAGTCACATCTACAGTTGGTAACAAAAGAAAATGAGATTATGCAACTGATGGAACTGTGCAGAGTTCTAAGAAGGTCACAATGCCCAATACAGCCACAGAGCCAACTGTTGGTCAGAAGTCAGTTGGTATGGCTGTAGTGCCAGTGTTTGGCAACAGTACTAGAGTAAACTGCTATACTAATTCAGCTATGCAGGTCTTTCTCCATATGCCACACTTTGTTGAAGCAATATCTGCTTCACAAGACACTGCCCTATCAAAGGAATTGAAGCAGGTTGTCAACATGGCTTCTGATCAATCTAACAATGTGCAGTCACTAACACCTCTGCTGCAAGTGCTGGGTACATATGATGGAGTTAGGCCACTAGGTAAGGCCATGCAGCTCCTAAGTGTGGTACATTGTGTGCACCTGCAATCAGGGATGTGTACATTTGGTGTACATGGCCTCAGTTTTGCTGTGGATCTCCACTGAGCATGCAGTGCCTGGTCAGGTGGGTGGGGATGTCTTGTAGTCCATTTAGACAGTTGTATTTTATTTCTGTCACCTGCTGCTGGTTGTCTGCAATTGGTTGTGTTGCCTTGGTCCTCCCACCTACTTGCATATGTGTGTGTGTGTGTGTGTGTGTGGTGCTGGGGGGTAGGGGGTGAATGCGGAGTTAGGGTTTTCAACCCTAACACCGAATTTCCTTGCTTTTGTCGCTGGGGAACAACCCTAACTGATGCATTAATAGGACTTTTCCCCATGAATTTTATATATATATATATATATATATATATATATATATATATAATAAATAAATAAACTAAATTAAACAAGGAACATAGGAACATGGGATAAGGAATTTGCACTCATGCCGGTAACTCACATCTCTCTCTCTCCCTTTTGCTCATGTGAAGTATGCAGGCATGAGGTAGGATTGCACCCAGATTTTTGCCACTGAGTAGAGCAGAGAGCAGCAGGGCATGCAAGGGGCCACCAGCGATACCAGGATTTGGACAAGGAGTGGCTCTAGGAAAAAAAGTACAGTCCGAGGAGGAGAAGTTGGGGGTTCAACTACTACCACTGTGGCAGCACACCCAGACATGGCATCATTAGATCTTGGGATCATTTGTTTTGGAGACTAAGGAAGGGGGGGCCCCCTCAGCCAGACAAATTACTTACAGGTCACAAGGACAGTTTTTATGAGGAGAGGAGTTTCCTGGGAGCACCTTAGTATGTTTAAATGTTACTCAAGGTTGATGGGGCAGGTGAGGGATGGTAGGAGACTGGAATGGGTGGGTGCTATGCTATACCAGGGTGGGGAGATCAGGGGACCAATTACTGAGCAGCCAGGGTACACCTCCCTCTTTCATAGGTTGGCCTAGAGATATGCATTGCCAGAACAGAGCTGACAAATGGGAAGCAGAGAGGTAGTTTGTAGGGTCTGGAAAAGCAACAGCACTCCAGGGGGTTTAGGTAAGGGTGGGGGGAAGACCACCATCCAACGCAAGCTGGAGGTGGTTTAGTGGGGAAAAAGGGGGGAGGGAGGATCCCAGCCTGGGGTTTACATCAGAGCTGGGAGGAGTTGGGGTCCCAGGAAGGAGAGATGGGCCCCTGTCCACACACAGGCTCCAACTGGTACAAGCAAATAAAAGGGCCCTGGATGTACATCCAGGTCATAGCGTACAATTTAAATGAATGAGCATACCCGGATGTAAATCTGGGCCAAAGAGGTGTGTAATTATCAACGAAATATAAAAAGGAGTGAAGTTTATTGTTCATTTATGGGTGATTTAATTGAACACTGATGATGTATGATAAACAGAAATCTTATAATAAACATAACTGCTGACTGAGCACCCAAATTTGAAGTGTTTGGTGTGAATTTTCTTGTGAGGGGAATGGTCAGGGAACAAGGGGACTTGCCCGACTAAACGGCAAGGCTATTCTTTCCTGGCAGGCCCTCCCAGAATGCAACAGGTCGGTGAGTCCAGGGGGAAGGGATGTAGTCCCTTGGGGATGGGGGAGTGACTGACAGGGAAAAGGGAGGGTCTCCAGGTAAGGAGGAAGAGATTGGCTGCTAGAGGGAGAGAGAGAGAGAGGAGGGTGGAGCAAGGGATCATATCAAAGAGCTCCGGGCAGGAAACAACCTCTTTCTATGCTGAGTGGTGGTGCTTTCACCTGCCCACCCACCCTGATTGAGGCAAGGAAAGGAAGGAAGCAAGGTTTAAAAAGGAGGGTAAAAGAGGGGCCCATAAGGACCTGCCAAAGATGGATGGCAGGGTTTAATAAAAGTACCTGCTGAAGGTGGACAGCAGAAAGGAGGAAGTAACACAAAGGTGGGGTTGGAGGTGGTATAGTGGGGAAAAAGGGATGAAGGGAGGATCACAGCCTGGAGTTTACACCAGGGCTGGGGGGAGTAAGGGACCCAGAGTGAGACCCCAGGAAGGAAAGAAGGGCCTGTGTCTATACACTGGCTCCAACTGGTACAAGCAAAAGAAAGGGCCCTGGATGTAAATCCGGGTCGTAGCATACAATTTAAATGAATGAGTGGACCCAGATGTACACCTGGGCAAAAGAGGTGTGTAATTATCAATGAAATATAAAAGGGAATGACATTTATTGTATGTTTATGGGTGATTTAATTGAACACTGATGGTGTATGAAAAACAGAAATCTTATAATAAACATAATTGCTGACTGAGTACCCAAATTTGAAGTGTGTGGTGTAAATTTTCTTGGGGGAATGGTCAAGGGACAATGTTGGGTTGGAATACTTTGGAGAAAAAAGGGAAATAATGTGGGTAGGACAGATATATAAAACCATGTATACAAGTACCCCCTGTTATTTGGTGAATTAACTTCATGTGAAAGAACATAAATATGGATTGAGGAATAGCAATAAACATAAGTTAACACCCAATAAAGCGATAAATAGAGTTGGGAAATGGCGTTTTCTTATTTGGCAAATAAACAGTGGTGCACTTTGAACACCCAGGAATTACAAATGGGGAACCTCCCGAGAAATTTTTAATTGATTACAAAACAAGAATAAATATCTGTAGCCAGTGTGCTAAATATCTTAGATTTTTCAGATATCCATTGAATTGAGCCCTGGAAATATGTTGACAGTACATGAAATTTGTGTATTTTGTATATGCTGTGGATATGTGTTTGTGATTTTGTTATAACTATATGTATTGTAGAAGGATCTTCTATTATTGTTTTAGGCTTCACTCTTTTGCTGTACCTAAACAGGACTACCTTGAAAACAGAACCTTTGGGATCTAATGGTGTGTATTCTAGCTCCTGTATAAAATAAAGATTTTACTATTTACTACTGCCAAATCATTTTGTCTAGGAAGCATTTTCTATGAGAAAGAGAGATATTTTAGGCAATGTAGGCACGGGTACTGGCACTTGTTTTGGGTGCTGTAAACTAGAAAACAAGCATAACTGGCAAGGGCTCTTAGCCAATCAGATTAACCATTTGTCTCTATCCATTTTATAATTCTTATTTATTCATAATAGAACTTAAGCCAGGGAGCAGAAGAATGGATGCTACTGTAATGTTTTATTTGTGTCTCAGTTGCATTGAGTAGAAGGTCAAAAGGGAAGGGAATTCAAAACCCTTAACAAGCTAGAGCCAGCTCCTCAAGGGTCATTACTGCTCTCTAAAATGCTATTTGAGGTGTAGCTTTAAATCACTTTTGTTTGGTTATATTTATGATTTTTTTGTGGTCTGTGCATCTGTATATGTTTATGTGTCTACCTGCAACAAGTTTTGTCTGTTTTGCTTCTGTGTGTCAGTGTTTACATGTGTCTGTGGGCATGTCTGTGCCATGCTGACTGAGCCCGTTTGTTGTAAGTTATGTCTGTTTTGCTGTTGTGTGTCAGTGATACATGTCTTTGTGGGCATGTCTGCATCATGATGACTGAGCAAGTTTGTTGTTCCCAGTTTACTCTTGTTATCTTGCTGCTATGAGTTACAGTCCCAGAAACATTCTATTTGGCATTCAGATTCACAGTACAGATGTCCAGCTCTCAAACGTCATCTGTGCCAGAGTATTTGCCAATCACTGCATTACAAGGCAAGGTGGATTCTCCACAGGGAGTAAGAAATGAAATGTCACCATGGCTAAAATATTGAAAAATTCAGCAAATCTCAACATTTACTACATTCTGTTGCAAAAATATGATCAGATATTTCAAGATATTTTTCAATATTTCTAAGGACATTCTCTCTGATACCTCTGTAAGAGAACTGCAGACAGGTGTAAAATTTCTTTAGAGATATCACAACAATTTAAGGAAGGCTTGTGGGTAATTTTCTAAATATGTGGGTGCTTTGATGACAATTCCACACTTTACAGTAAAAGAAACACTTATGCATGCTTCCTTATTCGACATATGTTCATAGTAGAGGATCTTCACAGTAGAGGAAGGTAGTTAGGTAATCAATTTATTGTTTGGCATTTAGTCATTACTATACTTAAAACAGCTTTTAACATATTAAAATTCCATTCTCCTATTAAACTGACATATTGCACCAATGAAATTATTACTGACAGAAAACATCATATCTCATTGATTTCCTTATTAACTTGTTAGAATTTGTTATCTGTTAGTTTTAAAGCTGAAATACATTGTAGACATTACTAAGACTAAATTAGACATTATAATTTGAATGGGCTCTATGCACCAATGGGGCAGAGTGGCTGCACATGCGTATCTGGTCCGAGCAACTGTTTCACACCAATTGCTCCACCAACATGGCCAGCTATGGGATTCACCCATTGGGCATGCAGTCCCACCACCTGACTGCATGGAGGGCAATGTGGTTGGAGCGAGCAAACGGCATGCCAGGAGTGTGCCATGGAGCACTGGCCATGGGGGCATATAGTATGCAGGGGGAACCCCTGATGTAATGTATGTGCACCCTTGAGATGTGGCCCTCAGGTCACAGATGGACAGGTGAGGACTGCCATCCCCCACACCAAGCCATCCCAGACCATGGACAGCAAATGGTGAGCTGGGGATGGGTGACCAGGCACCAGCCCACCTCTTGTGTTTCATACACTGCACAGTGGTAGCCATATCTCTGCACCTGTGGGGACAAGGAATCCACTGGTGGACTGGATCAAGCATCCCATTGGATGCTCACCTGGTCCGCATATCTTTCCTCCATGCTTCCATGCAGCAAGGGGGTGGTGCCATGGATAGGTGGCTAGCTGTTGTGAATACTGCTGGTGTGCACCTGTCCATGGGTGCACAGCTACACGGGAGGGGTATGCGTGTACTCTGCGTACCCCCACCACAATAGTGCATAGGAGCCATTGATAGCAAGAAATAGTCAATATTTTACATCTGATGATGTAAACAGAGCCATGACCATGGCATTTGAGGAGAGACCAAGGGTAGCCAGTACAGGTCCTAACCATCGTTTACGCTTTTCTTCATATAGCGGACAATGAAGAACTATGTGCTTAAGATCATCTTATATCCCATTTGTGCATCTACTGTACATTTTGGGTCACTATCATGTGGTCTTTTCTGTTCAAAGTGAATATAGTTTGCTGTATATAATTCCAAATGGTATCTTGTTATGATTCTACGCTCTTCCAAATTTGACAGTACCACAAGATAAGGCTCCAAGTTATGTTTTGTTTTAATATTTTTGTACCATCTGTAATTCTTTAGGTTATTCATTTTGGCTTAATCTTTAATGATTGCTGTATCCCTCACTCTAGTTATAACCTGAGATACTATTTCTTCCATGGGTCTGTAATATATTTCATGAAGGAGATGTCTTAGTCGCATAAGCAAGATGGTTTCTTTAATAATTTTAATTGAGATTGAGGTAAAATTCATGTGATTATATTTCAATTCCTCCTCCAGACAAAGCCAAGGCAATCTCTTTTCTGGTAAAAGAAATAAATTCAATACGAATATTACATTTTTCTCTAACACTAACATATTAACTGGTAACTGTCTCAGCTCCTTCCTAAGTGTTTCTGCCAGAAGAGATTGTTGGACTTTTAAAAATGTATCTGTACATTTTGTTCATTTCAATTTCTAAAGGTTTCAAACCTGAAGAAGTCCAGATTTCAGATGCATATATAACACTAGATTTAATTCTGGCATTCATTACCTTTAATTAGTCCTTAATGCTACCATGTCCTAACTTAGCACAGAATCCTTTGACTGCATTAAAAGAGATTTTACATTTTTGTATCATTTGTTTTATTTGAGCAGACCAAGAAAGGCACTGTGAAAATCTTAAACCCAAATAATCATAAAAGGTGGTTGTAGTTATTTTATTTTTGTCAATATATAATGATGCCATTGATTTGCTCTTATTGCCAAATATTACTAGATTGGTCTTGTCCCTATTAGTAATCAAAGTGTCCAGCTTCCACAGTTCCACAAAAATGGGCCAATTTATGCTGCAAACCTAACAAGGAAGTGGACATCAAAATGATATCCGCATATGCTAGCATGGTGTTTTCATTGAAAGTATAGTTGGAGAATGGAAATCTTGAACCCCAGTTGTTGCAGTGTTGAATTGATATATAGGTTTAATAAAAGGGGAGCCAACAAGCAAACCTGGTGGACATTCAGATTTGTATTGATAGGCGAAGTTAAATTCCCAGCTTGAGCAAATCTAACTTTGAAACAAGTGACTTTATGAAGTCTTATGAAAATATCCATGATCTCAGGATTTAAACTGTAAGCCTTAAGTTTGTCCCAGAGTAGGGTTTGACTAATTCAGTCAAACGCTGTCCTCAGGTCCATGAAACAGCAGTGCAATTTAGATTTCTTAATTTCTGCATGTTTCCAGATCGAGTGGAGTAACATGTAACAGTGTTGGATTGTTGACCATTTAGTTCTGAATCCATTTTAGTATTCTGAAATTAAATTATTTTCATTGACCCATTGTTGTGGTAGGCTCAGCAATATTCTAGTAAAAATCTTTTGTGAGGAATTTAGTAAGCTAATTGGTCTACATATGCTTGGGTCACTTATATTTCCATTTTTAAATATGGGGCATACAATACTCCCCTTCCAGCTTTCTGGCAAGGATACACCTTGTATACATTGATTAAATAAAATATGAAGTATTAGCCACCACCACTCCTTAAAAGATCTGAAAATATCGGCCAGAATATTATCAAAGCCCGGGGCCTTGTTTTCTCTTATTTTATCTATGGCCTCTATAATTTCCTGCTTACAAATATAAATGGGTTTTGGTGGTATATCACTTCCTACATTATTAGTCATCTGATGAGTTTCCTCAGATTGTGAATAATATAGTGCATAAAAATGATCTTCCCAAACCAAAGGCATTATTGCTGATTCTATTTTGTTAGTATATTGGTTGTAGCCTTGACTTACCAAGGACCAGAACTACTTAACATCTTTCCTAATAATAGTCATTTTTAGTTTGTCCCACATTTTCATTTGAATTTTTTCTTTTCTTCCCTCAGAACTACTTTGTACTGTTTTCCTGCTTTATTTATCATCTTATTATTTTTCTTACTGGGTGATTTTTTTATATTGTATAATCAATCTATTAAGCCTCCTTTTTGACATTTTACAATTACAATTAAACCATTGTTCACTTGTCACTATTCTTCAAAATATTTTTACAAAAGAAAGGTCTAATACATTGACAACTATCTTCCCATTTATCAATTATATTATTGGACTCCAAATTTAAAACTGTATTTCTTAAATTAACAAGATGATCTGAGCTCAATATTTCTGAAAATTGTTTTATGGCTGATTGCTGCCACCTTATTCTTTTTAGATTTATTATCTATAAACCTTGTGTGGGAAGGTCATCCTTTGAGAAAGATTCCATTATTTCTATACACCAATTAGTCAGTATTGGGAAGTGTGAGGAGTCTGGGCATGGGATGACTTTCATGTTCTGAATAGATCTTATTGCTTCTAGGTTCCCCAGGCAAGATCAATGGTTGAAAAGCCATTTGGCCCCATAAAAGTAAACTCACCTTCAGGGTCGCTTGTTGTTCTGCCATTAAATAAACAGAAGCCTAGATTAATGATTATTCCTTTTATTGTTCTTCCATTCTCATTGATCACTTTATCCTTGGATTTCCATGTGTAATTTAATTTGTTATTAATTATGTTGATTCTATCTATCAGATCTTGTCTCTCAGAGGTAATAGTTTTGTTATATCTAGCATTAAAACCACCTATTAAAATTTTCCACTATTTCTTCTATGGCCATCTTGAATTGCTCCCAAGTATGTTTATTTTTTATTAATTTATCCTTGGGTGGGACATAGACATTAATCAATATAATATCAGTACTTTGATTTACTGGTTTAAGTGTTTGTATAACTTGTGAATGTACTTCTAATTGAATTACCTTAACATTTAATGATGTTTTAATAAATGTATCCAATCCTGATTAAGTGCTTCCATTTTTCTTAATTTTAGTGGCTGATTTTACATAACTCAAATACCCAGTAAGTAATGGGGGATCAGCATCAACTAACCAAGTTTCTTGTAGACAGATTATATCTGTCATCATTACAAAAGCCCTGAGTCAGCCGGCCTGGTGGTGCTGAGGGCTTGGGCACTGGATGTCTTACCTCATGCTATGCTGGAGACCCATGTTCAGGAACAAGCACAGGCCACCGGGGTTGGCAGGGGAGGAGAAGGATTGAGCATCAGAAGGGCTGTTCTCCTTCTCTGGGGAGGGGGGTCCTCAGCAGTCAGCACTTGTCTGCTCCCTAGCGGAGGCTGTGGGACAGGATGCCACAGTGCAAAAGGGGGAGGAGTTGGGCAGATGCTTGGAGCGAGCATGTGCAGACTTGTGCGTGCACCTCTCCATGGGCATTATTGCATGCCTCAAAACTCCTGGGGAGAAACCAGGGAAAAAAGATGCCACAGCACAATGGTGGAGGGTGCCTCACAGGCTCCACTCCTGGCCAGTCACAGCACTGGCCACACTAAACCCAGTCTTCGGTGGGGGATGGAGAACCCCACCAGCCCCACCGGAGGGGCAAGCCCTGGGAGTACGGGCCAGTGCCAGATGGTAGATGCCAGGGACGAGGCTGGGGGCTCCCTCTGGATGACAGCCAGCTCCAGAAAAAGTAATAACCAAAAAAACAAAAACCCTGAATTCCTCTTCAACCAATTCATTTATTAAACCCTCTACATTCCAAGATAATAGTGATATTGCTTTCAGATTCTCAGTGATCTTAGTGTCTCAATCCTTCTGTTGTTAGCGTGTGTTAATTGTTGTTAACACAGTAAAAGGGGTTGCAGTCTCATAGTGTATAGTTTGACTTGTATCTCCACTTCCTTCTTTGCAATTCTCAGGAAACATTTCTGTATCTGTCAGATAGACTGGGTAGGGATCTGAGGCAGTAGAAGACCTTACAATTAAAGCTGAAAGTCTACTGAATTGAAATATAAGATCTATTTGTGGAAAAGTGGAGATTCCAGGATGCATTTTAATCTGTTCAATATTGTTTTTGTTACTATTCATATTCAATGCACAAGACAGGAATGCTGCTATGTCACAGTAGAGGAAAGCAGGCCTTTGACTGAAAGAGGCTTAAAGGCTGCTTCAAGGGGAAGCCCAGAAATGGGACAAGTGGTGTTTACAGGAGAAAGAGTCAGCAAAGATCTGGTAGCCCTGAAAATAGACAAGTGCTTCAGAGTCAGCTGGGATGCACCTGAGGGTACTCAGGGAACTGGCCGCACAACTAGCTGAACCCCTGACAGGGCTTCTCAATAGTTCCTAAATGTCTGGGTTATTCTGAAAGATTAGAGGGTTGCAGACATAGTACCACTCCACAAATGAGAAAGAGCAACCAGGAAACAATAGATCAATTATTCTTACCTCCATAACAGGTGAACTAATGGAGATTCTAGCACAGGAGAACTTACTGGACAACCTGGAGAAAAATGAACTCCAGGGCAGTATGCAGTATGGGATCCTGGTAGGTAGATCTTGTCAAATCAACCAAATAGCATTTTTTGACTGGATAACTAAGGCAGTAGACAAAGGAAAAGCAATGGTTCTCCTTAACTTTGACTTCAACATTGTATTTGACTTTGTGCTGCACAGAAGGCTGCTGAATGAGTTAAAGGCTATGTGAACAGTGAAGGATCTAATTAGATGGTTGGGAAACTGGCTAGAGGGATAGCAGAGAGTGATGGCAAATGGGGTCAAGTCAGGGGAGAAGGAGATCATGATTGGGTGCCAGAGGGTTCTATCCTGGTGCCAGTCCTTTTTAATTTGCTCCTCATGGCAAAATGTGTATCTGCATGGATGAAACTAAGATATGTGGTATGTTACAACAACAATTTATTGATCAGCTTATATAGCCATTACAATATCAAATTACATCATTACACAATTTAAAAAACACTCCAATCATAAATATTTCACAGAACAATCAATAATGAAATTCCATTTGTAATAATCAAATACACATCCATACAAAACCTGCACATTCCTTCCTAAATTCATTAACATGGTAATAATCATCCCATATTTATTTACTTTACCTTTAATCTGTGTCTAATTTTATTATCTGCCAAGAAATATTTTGCCAATCTCTCCAAGGTCCATTGATCTGCTGTATGCATCAATATTGATGTTAAACAAGATTCCTCTACACTATAACCAGTATTTAAAAAAGCTCCTAGCCAATATTTTCTTTCTATAATGTACCATGGTCAGACCCAAAGAACATGGATCAAATCCTCCTTTCCACCTATTGAACAATCACATTTATCTGAGAGGATTTTACTTTTATCACATCATGCTATTAACACATTACTTTCAAAATGCTCAAATTTATAAGCAATAAAAATATTACGTAATATTGGATTCTCCAAAATTTCTAGGTACTGCTTGAAGCCAAAATCCTGGTTATTTTTCACATACCAAATTGAATAATGTGATTTGTTTTTAAATCTCTAAATCTACATTGTTCCAATATTTATTTATTTTCTTTGCAATAGATTTTCTATATTGCTTATGTAATCTAATACCTTTTTCAACTGATGACTTTAGTGGTATTAGATTATATTTAATCATCAATTCATTAAGCGATGTAATCCTCAGATTTTTTCCTGAAACCCAATTCATACCAAAATTCCTTTTCCTTCAAGCAGGACTGAGCAAGAGAAGAATCTGGCAAATTAGTTAATCACAACCAAAAATTTACCTTCCGAGCATATATCAGTGCAAAAACATTATTTAATCCTGTCTCTGCTCTAATATAAGCAGCTAGACATGAATGTCCCAATCTGAAAACATTCCTTAACATTTTAAAAAGATGGCTAACTAGGGAATTAATATTTCTCAATTCCCATATTTCAGACCTGTACAACAGTTGGGAATCAAATTTAGCTTTTATCACATTTATAAGCCCTTTAACAGAGTTTCCTCCATATCTATAATCAAATCTTGTCAATCCCCCAATAGTTTTAATAAGTTTTTCTTTTTAACATAATAATATGTGCCTTCCATAGGCAATTAGCTGTTATCCTTATACCCAGATAAGTATATGCTGAAACTACTTCAACCATTTCATTCCCCTTTTTCCATTTATCTTTCAGGTTTTTATTGCCAAATATTATTATTTTTGTTTTATTAAGTTTCACTGCAAGATTCAATTTCTTTGAATAATTACTAAGTTGGTCCATTTTCTTTTGCAGTCCACTTTTAGATAAAGAAAAAAGCACAATATCATCAGCATATGCTAACGCCGGACAGAGGACATTATAAATTTTAGGGGAATCTGATTGTAATTCAACCATATCCCTTAATAGTTTATCTAAATATAATGAGAACAACAAAGGGGCTAAAATGCACCCCTGGTGAACAACTTTATTTGTATTAAATGATGAGGAGAGTTCACCACTGACCACAAATCTAATTTGGGCCCATGTATTAGTGTAAAGGGCAGAGATTACTGTTACCACATTTCTATCTATTCTCCTTTCTAAGAGTTGCATCCAAAGCAGATTTCTTGACAACGAGTTGAAAGCTGATGAATAATCAACAAACAATGTATGTATCGTTTGTTTATGAACAAATACAAATGTTTGTAACATAGTGGTATGTTAGACAGTGAAGAAGGGGTTAGAGAGCTGCAGAGGGACCTGCAAAGATTAGTAAGGTTGTACAAAGTTTGGTAGTTGAAATTCAAACACAAGAAAGTGCAAGGTAATGTACATACTGTAGGGATCAAGAACCCCAGGAAGAAGTATTGGATGGAAGGACTTAAGTTGAAAACTACCACTGAGAAAATGAACATAGGAGTCATCATAAGCAGCTCCCTAAACAATCTAGCCAATGTAACAAGCCCTATAGCAAGGCAAATACAATGTTGGGGTGTATAGAAAGGGGGTTTGACAGTGGGAGAAAGTTGATATTATCTCTCCATAGATCATTGGTGAGGCCTCATTTGGAATACTGTGTCCAGTTTTGGAGCCCCACCTAAAAAAAAGACAAAGACAGACTAGAGACAATACAGCATAGGGTAACTAAAATGATCCAGGACCTGCAAGGCAGATCCTATGAAGGTCAGCTTATTCTCTGAACATGTACAGTACTTGTTAAAGACCAGAAGGGAAAGAGGAACTATGATAGAGACCTTAAAGTTCCTGAAAGGAATGAACAAGGTAGATTGTGGGGACATTTTCAGTAGGACTGGCAAATCCAGAACTCTGGACTTGAGTTGAAGCTGACAGGGAGGAGATGCAGGAGGGATGTAAAAAAGTTTTATTTTACTGAGAGAATGGCTGAGTCCTGGAACAGCCTCGCAGCAGCGGTGGTGGGTGCAAGAAACACTAATGGTTTCGGACACATCTGGGACCAAGTAAAAAGATTAATAGTTGCATGGGGTGGGGAAGGTTGTAAGTAGAGTGTGTGAGGGAGTGAGGGACAATAACTAAAACTAGACATTAGGTTTGGGATAGGATACAGTAAAACAGGACAGACTGAATGGGCCAATGCTCTTTTACTGCCACCATTTTCTATATTTTCTATGTATGCATGTTTTTGAGGAACACACCATGTGTCATATGTATTTTATGGTTATCATGCAGCACTTGTGGCAAAATGCTTAACCACCTTTTATGTGGCCTAAGTTATGTTGCATGTAGCACAATGGTGCTAAGATGGTGGTGCAAAGCTTAGAAAATCCAACCCAAATGCTCTAGGCATAGTTGATCATAGATGCTTTAACACGTTGTACCTTGGGTGGTCATTTGTATCAGGATAAGCAATGGATAGTTCAGAGTCCAAAAAGAGCTATTGGAAGTGATGTGTTTTTAAAGGACTTGATGGTCACATTTAAAACATCTGCTATCTAAAATAGAGCTGTTCGGATCTCTGCAAGCATTCCTTTAACTATGATTATTCGGCATAACTGTGGAACTGTGTGCCTGGAAGTACAAGTCATATTAAACTCTCCCACCAATGAGTTGGTTTAGCATTGTTTTTTACAGTTGGAACTGCATTGGCAATTCATACTGCATTGTTTTCCAACACTTTATCAGCTCAACAGCAATGTTTATAAAATGTTTTTGCTACTCAGGTGGCATTCATCTGAAGTCCAATCACAACACAATGCAAAACTGAGTTGTAACTCTTTAGAAAAGTTTGTGAAGGCTTTGTACTGAATCCAAAACACTTCTGCAACTCAATCAGAAATGCTAAAGCAACTCATTAGGGGAACAGTTTAATGTGACTTGTACTGTAACTAGTTCTCAAACTTGCACAATGCTATCTACTTCCTAGTTAATTAACATTTTCTTTTTATGTATGATTTAATGTATTAATGGTGGAGGCCCTTCTTCTAACAACCAATATAAAAAATGGAAGGAAGAGAGTTCCCCAACATAAATAAATATTAAAGAAAAAGACAGTACCTGAAGTGGAAATGTATTCGATCAAGCACTCATGCATTCATATTACGTTTGTGTAAACATTGTAATTGAATGTACATGCAATAAGTCAATGTTTCATGTGGAGAGGCTTCTGGATGTGGCGTGGCTTCTGACACCAAATGCAGCTAATCCAGATATCTCTGACACTAACTGTAATGGAGGCCTAGGTCAGGAAACCTAAACAGTCCAGGAGAAACATAAAAATCTACAAGTGGTGATTTATTATTTGAAATCACAAGAGAATAATACAATTGAAAGAAAATGTGCAGACTGGTTTTCAGTATAAATAGTCCAAAGACAAAGTCTAATTTCAGGGTTCAGAGATGAAATTTATAGCCATCAGCCCTCTGTAACATCTGGTCTGCCAAGAACTCTGAAGACATCTGTTGTCTCAAAAGGATAGGCTCTCTCTCTAATCCATCTTCTCAGAAAAACAGGCTGTGTCTCTCTCATACACCTTCTCAGAAAGACTGGGTCTCTCAATCAAGCATCCTCTCAGAAAGACAAACTCTCTCTTTCCAACATCTTCTCAGAAACACAGGCTTTGTACTTGTTGGTTGCGAGGTATAACATTGTGACCCAGCTTATAGCTGTCCAGAGCATTGTGACCTAGCTAGTACCTGGCCAGAGCATTGTGACAGATTCCACCAGTCTGAGGTCACACTCTGTCACAGCTGCCTCTGCAATCATTTCAACAACAATAAACTATATCTAGTTCATAAATCAGGGAAACCAGTTTCATACACATGCCTTACCAACATACATAAGCAAGGTTGAGACAATGAAAAAGGAAAGTACAGCAAGTAAAAGCAAGATTTGACTCTGTACTGTAGTTCAACAGAAAGTCAGAAAAGACAGAGATAGTATTCAGAATCCTTGCTTCAGAATCCCTCCTACACAACACAAATGGGATGGGGTCTAACCAACCCTGTCACATTACTTAAATGTAATATGTGTTATGAATCAACTCACAAATAAAGCTGAGTTAAAAAAAGAAAAAGGAAAAGGAAGTGATCATTCTCAGAGAGTAAGCCTGAGCTGTAGTTATCTCTAGGCCTATGATTCTCCAGTCAAGGCAATTACTGAATGTGTTCTATACCAATAAATAATGGAAACATAGACGTTGTTGGCAGATAAGTACCTTTTGGCCCACCTAATCTGCCCTATTTTTTCTACCTACAGTGCCACCACAGACCCTACTCAGTCCCCAGTTTGCAGCCCCACTTGCCTTACTTCTAAGATCCCCTTGTGTCTATCCCATGCTTTCTTGAATCCCCACCACCTCTGCTCATAGACTGTTCCAAGCATCCATCACCCTTTCTGTGAAGAAGTAATTCCTCACATTTCCTCTCAGCCTGTCACCCTCCAGCTTTATAGTGTAACTCCTTGTTCTCAAACAGCTTTTTTTCTAGAAAATGCTCCTTTCCTCTACCTTGTTTATACCTGTGAGGTATTTGAATTTTTCTATCATATAGCCCCTTTCCCTCCTTTCTTCTAGGTAGTACATATTTAATTTCTTAAGCCTTTCTTTGTAAGGGTTCTGATGTAGGCCCTGCACCATACTGATTGCCCTCCTTTGTACCACCTCTACCCTGTCTATGTTCTTTTGGAGGTGGGGCCTCCAGAACTGGATACTGTACTCAAGGTGGCATCTCACTAGTGAGCTACAGAGGGATATTATTATCTCCCTCTTTCTGCTGGTGATATCCCCGCCAATGCACAGGAAAATCCTACAAGCCTTTCCTACTACCTTGTCACACTGTTTTGCTACCTTCAGGTCATCAGAAATGATTAACCCCAGGTCCCTTTCCTGTTTTGTGACTGCCAGTACCTCTCTTCCCAGCTGATAATTTGCTGCTGGGTTTCTATGCACCAGGTGCATGATTTTGCATTTTTTGCATTGAAGCCCAGCTGCCAAACCTGTGACAATTCGTCTAGCTTTTTTAGATCTTCTCTCATCCTTTCCTCCCTCTCCCATAAATCCTGTGTCAGTAGCAGCATGAGCAGCTTTCACAGCCCCTGCCTCTGACTGAGCCTCTTCCTGTCTTTTTCCTCCTCCTGGACCATAATGTGATGCTAGAGATGTTTTTGGTATCATATTTCTTCCACAGCTCCAACTTGCCCATTCCCACATCCAGTAAACAACAGCTTGATCCACCAGCTACTGTCATTCTGGTTCCCATGGATTGATTCCCAACCCCTTCAAGGGTGGACAGTTATACCCTTAACAGGATACACCTTTCTTATACAGTAACTCCCATCCCCCTTGATGTTGCCATTCTTTTTGCCTTAATAGACCTACAGTACTGTACCAGGTTGGGCATCTGTACTTATAGATGGATGAACTAAAACACAGTATAGACCAACTGGATTACTGTGAATGTACTTAATGTACAACTAATGAATGTACCCTTGAAAAAATAAACCAACTGTGGACAAACTGGGTGAGTGTATAATACAGTTGATTTTACAGGACAAAAAGTTTCTTTGACCCAGCTGACTGTTCTGGTTGGTTTAATTCAGCTAAACTTGTAGAAAACAAACACTTCTCTTGTTAAAATGGCTACCATTTACAGCATTCAAGGGCTGGATTTTCCTTAAGGGAAAACATCTATTAACAGTTGCCAGCATAATTTGAGGGCTCATGGGAAGTTCTTTTAAATTAGGTCTTTGTCTTACCTGTAGCTTAAAGCAGACTTAAGATATATATGACTAGGACAGGAGCAAAACTGAAACCACACAAAATATTGATTAACAATGGCTTGAAAAATCCTGTTTTCTAACTGGCCGGCTGGCACGATTTATCCGTTGTAAATTCTGGCATGACCAACTAGTAAAAGTGCCAGCCAGCTGCATCTGGAATGCCCTCTACTTTTAATCACTCCAGCCACACAAAATCAAACAAAAAAAAGGCATCTTTTCTATCGGTAATTGGTGACAAGACTACAAAATGGACTGCATTTTTAAAGTTATTGATCACAACAGTCACCAAACGCACTGTACGTACAACAAAAAAAGTATTTTTTTAAACTTTCCTCTGTGAGAACTCACACTGTGTACCTGTCTTATCTCTCTAAAGATGTTTACGGCTCTGCGCTGTGTTTCCAAATTCCCACCACACCGTTGGCTTGCAGGTAGCAAATCCAGTCACAAATGCCCCAAATAAGTCCAAGATGAAAACAAAAAAATCTGCCAACTGAAACCGTCACATCCTCCAGATTGCAAAAGACAGAAAAAAAACAGAACCGCTAAAGGTACCCAAACCCAGAAACACATAAAGGCAACTTTGCTACTCACAGTGTGCTCTTTAAGGATTTTGTTAGAACTGTCAGCCTGTCTGTTAAAAACAAAATTAAAACTGAAGCCTGGCATCTCTGTGGTCCTCTAAACATAAAAGTAACTCAGTTATGGGGGGGCAGGGAATAAAAAAGTAAAAAAGTAGAAACCTCATGCTAGCACTAAACATATTGGGAGGTGATATTCTACCTAGCAACAGAGAACTATTTTTATGGCACCACAACAACATACAAATAAAAATTATGTAAACTGAAAAAAAGAAACTGTGTATTTCTTTTCTTTTTTTTTTTAAGTTGAAGGGGGGGGCATTGCATAATCGCAATATACTGCTTCAGGATATGGGTGATGCTGGGATTTACCCACTTCTGGAGTTGTTTACTCGCTTGGTTTGTAGCCTCATGACTGAACCACACCAGGTGTGAGTAAATGCCAGCATCACCCACACCTTGTCATGGTACATTGCTTAATTAATCAATATGGGGTGAACATATGATGCGTAACTGATGTTGTTTATATTGTGCTTGGAGAAACTGTGATTTGAGTTTCTATGACTGGTGTGTGTGAATTTTAATGGTCATGAAAGGTACTTGACTGACAGCTATGAAATCAAAAGTCCTTTGTTTAGCCACATAGCAGGTACAGCATGGGCAGTCATGGGCACGCTTTGCCACACTGACCAGTCAATATACAGTACCTCAACTGTGTCATGGAGAGACCACCCCATAGTTGAGAGGGTAGTTTAGATTTCACACCCATTCAATCTTTACAGGAAATAGGACAAGGCCACCCCGCAACTGGGTGCACAAGGATAAAAATGAACACTAAGAAAAAGATAAATCCAGCACCACCATAGTAAGTTAATAAATGAAAGTTCTAGGACACAGTCATTAAACTCTGTATCAAACATTTTAATGCAGCTAAAAAACAATACATTACCTAGTCAATATCAGCATGCCAGTCAATTAGTGGAGCCACTGGCTGGACTGCGCAAACCTCTAACTGGTTTAACCCCCACTCCCCTTGGCACCTCACTAAGGGTCTGACTTGCTGAAATCGACAAGGTACTGCATTTAGTTTTAACTTTCATTACAATGTTTGATGCAGTGTTTAAATAACAGTGCCCTAGAACCTTCATTTAGTAAATTACGGTCGGTGGTGCTGAATTTATCCTTTTCTCACCATTCAATTCCTGACCCATCATGTCAGACTGACAACCACAGTGCCAGGTCATGCCAATTGTGTAGTGCTTTTTTGATGTGGACTCCTGGCCACTGGCAACTAGAATGAGACCACCACTACTCGTTTGTCATAGGCACTGAACAGCCCCTCAGGTAATAATGGCTTCCAGTTACTATCAATCAAGGCCAAATTTGAACCAGTGATACAGAGGAGAAAGGCTCCTTAACCCACTACCAATCCATTGAGCCATCAATTCAAACCTAGTCCTTAAAGCATCACATGACAATTTCCCATGAGTAGGTTCTGTCCTAATGGACATAAACCCATCATGTTCTAACGTTGAAATTGCTTTTGCAAACATTATATTTTAGCTTTATTTTGTGCCCTCAAATGCTGATAATTTGGGAGGCTTTTCATTTTCAAACCGGTAATCTGCTTCTTGCCTTGCAAGCTTTAAAAGTTAAAGTCATTTGCAGTTAGACACTGTTAGACTCAGACTACCTCATAGTTATCCTTTTCAACTGCTGTTTGCAAAAGTTGTATTTTGTTTTCATTTTATCAGAGAACTACAGTAATACAAACACAATAAAATTGTTTTTACTTGAATCTCACATTATATTTAATAAACATGTTTGTCTTGTTCCAGAGAATGAACAATAAATCATACCAGCTTAAAAAAGATAAACATGCCTGAATGCACGAGCACTAGAAAGGAAATGTGACTGAACTTTTTATAGGTCACCAGTGGTCTATAACAGCAAAAGCAACAGTCACTGAATCATAAATAATATGTATGCATGTAGGTGACATTTGAGCACTGGCAATATACTACTACATATCTACTGTGAACAAAGGAATGAATCCTGGATAAGAATGAGATCTACTTTGAAAATAATGTCACTTCAGTTTCTCAAGGCAGACTTAGGAGATGGCAGCTTTTATCACTTTCAGCTAAATGATGTTAAAAGGGCTTGCTTATAAAAAATATATGTTATAAAGTGCAGTGTAAGCAAACTCCGTGAAAGGCTGATACTTTTGAATTATTTGCCTGAACCATGCATGATTTGTGAAGAGCATGCTTTCCTAGCACTGAGTTGAGCACACTTACAATAAGTAATGCATTTTACCTGATTAAAGTGCTAAAAAAAAGAGATTATGGAGATAGAACAAGTATAGCACTGGGCGATAAAGATTACTAGAGTGTCACAGGTCTGAGCCATGAGGAGAGACTGGAGCACTAGGGTAGGTTCATACTGGAGAAAGGCAGTCTAAAGGGGATTATGACAGCAGTATTTAAACCTGAAGGATACCAATAGAGCAGACTAATTTGTGTTTTATTTTCAGTTAGTACAGCATAGTACTAAATGGGGGCACACACAAGGCTGTAAGGAAGTTGGATAAGGAAAACCATGTGAAAATGTTTAACTCCAAGGGTAGTGAGGATCAGGAACAGACTGTCAAGAGAATTAAACAGTCAGGGTATATGGCTGCTTTTAAAAATGAGGGTATAAGATACATTTTATTAGGGCAGAAAATCACTTGATATAATACTTGAACAAGCAAGGCTGTAGCACAATTTTAAGTTGAAGTATTTAATTTTTAAAATCACAAGACTGAGGGTGTAGTGAAAGCAGCAGGTAAACTGGATTTACTTCAGTCTGACTTAATCTTATAGCTACTGTTACCCACTGTTAAGGTTCCTACCTCTAGTACAAGGTTTGAAACCCTGGAGTTGCAAACTATTCTAAAGTACAGCACCTGCAAATAACATTGTAAGCACATGGGGATGGAAGTAGGGGTGGAAACAATCCCCACAGCATATCACAGCTATAATAATAGCCTGGCTTGCAAGTCACAGTGCCACCCACTGTTAGATCCTGCTCCCAGTAGATGGTAACAATGCTCACTTATGCTGGTAGAGATGCACAGGGAACAACTGTTGGATGATGAAAGATTTCCTTCTGTGTAAATTGAGTGCTAGTTCAAATATAGCTTCATGCATTGTTCTGTTCTGTAGAACTGGTAAAAATGTCCCATTTAAGGTTACTATGGATATATTGAGAGAAACATAGAAACACAGATGTTCATGGTAGAAAAAGAAACTTGGTCCATCAGGTCTGCTCGTAATACCCCATCCTACCAATGAGACCTAGTATCTATTTGGGACCAAGGAGTGGTAGCATGGAGGACAAGTTGCTGTACAGAGAATCATTTTGGATCTATACACTAGGGGCCATGGAGTCACCAGGCCTCAATGATAGCATAGATCTAATGTATTTCATCAGAAAGAAAAGAAAGTATGTTGTAGTGCATATCAGTGAAATGACATAAAATATTGAAGTAGTATTGCTTGTGTGTGTATATATATTTGCAGTTCTGTATACTACAATAATTTTAGCTCTATTTGGTTCTTACGCTGTTAATTATTTTCCTTTTCTTTTATAGGGGGCATGAGAAAAATGTTTTTCCTTGGTACCTTAAGCACCAGGATTCAGCAAGCTGAGAACTGACACGCTCAAAAGTTTGGGTTTGCAATTCTCTTACTAATAAGTTATATAAGTAAATTATATGTGCAAAATAATTTCTGAATATGGATGGCTGTGCATTTACAATGACATACATTGTCTATATTGTTTACATTAGTTACACCATTTACATCAATTGCTTTGCTGTTGTTTCCAAACCCAACCCCCCCTTTTTACTCCTCAGTGCTGCTGAAACAATGATGTTGTTTTTAATACCTTTTATTCTTATTGTGTGTACATATATGTAAAGTGATTTTTGGTACATGGGCATGGATATAATTCTGCACTTTGGCACTGTGCACTTCAATTATAATGGTTAGCACTTTATTTGTTGAGCACTGTATTAGATATATGCCTTCAAGAGATGTGTGTATTTAAGACATGTAATATGATTGGTCTTCACCTCCTGATGATGCACAAGGACATGAAAAACTGGTAGAGGGCTTCATGACCACTGTTGCACTTATGGCAGCTTGTATTTTACTGGTTAAATAAAAGTATTGTTATTTTGAAGTTCCCTGAGGAGTGCTGGTATTTGCTTGCTCTACTTAACTGTTTATACGTGCACCCTCTATTGCGGGAAATGAGCTGTTTTGTTCTTTTTGATATGGGATTAATGCCCACAATAACCACCCCCATATTCTTTACCTTGCTGTTGCTTCCCTGGGTGACATAAGCCCTTATTTCTGTCCCAACCATGTTTGAAGCAGTTAATGGTCTTGGTACCCACCACATCAGCCTGCATGTTCTTTCACGGCTCAGCCAATCTCTCCATAAAAATAAACTTCCTTACATCCCTCCTTAATTTCTCCCAGCCAGCTTCCATTCATTTCCTGGCTCTCTCCTTCATCGTACCAACTCATTGCCTCTGTCTGTCAGATTGACAACATAGAACTGGAACCCCTGAGACACTAGCGCTCTGTTCATCCCTTCAGACCCAGTCTGTTCCCTGAGATGCTCTGAACTATCCACCCTGGATATCCCCAGATGCTTCACAAAAACGGGGGAACTCTCCTTCACCAAATCTGCTCCTAAAACCTGGAACTCTCTTCCTTGCCATGTTAAACTCATTGTCTCCCACCACACCAGGTTTGCAAAAATAGTCTTCAATCCTATCTGACAATAACATTTGCTCGTGCTCTCCCTTTACTAAATCTCTCTTCTAGCTGCTATACCAGCCCCTCTCGGCACTTATCCTTTCTGAAATTGCTATACCTGCCTGTGTACTAGCTTTCTACCCTATCAGCCCCTCAGGGTCCTCTATATTGGAGCGATTCAACCTGCCTGCATTTGCTGCACCTACTGATCCCCATGTACTACTGGATGTTTTGCTAGCATTTTGTCTGGACTGCACTTAATTTAATTGTAACCTGTTTCTGTTCTTAATGTCCTTGTTATCAGTTTTTTACTAACTGCTTTGTTATCAGTACCTTGCTGTAACATTCCTGCTTGAACATTTCTGTTCCACTATCATGTTATGTAACTCTCCTGGATTGTGCATGAATATAGGCAACACTCTTGTCTAGTGCACCTTCTTGTTTAACAAAAATGAAATAAATAATAGCCCCGTTTTCTAGATTCACTATTCCTGTTGAATAGTTCCTCACAGCTGATGTTGTTCATTCCTTTCAGGAACTAGAAGATCTCTGTCATATCACCCCTGTCCCTTTTGGCCTCCAACAAGTACATGTTCAGTGCCCTGAGATGATATAAGTAGAAACAGTATAACTTAGACTTAGTTTGGCTAAGCAGATTTACTGTGTGGTGGTGTTTTTATTTTTTACTCACAGGGATTGCTACTGTTTGTTGCTAACATTTCATTGCTTTATTTTTTCTCTGATTCAAATTGTTGTTGCTGGTATACCTTCTTCTGCATTATTACAAGGTGTGCCTACAGGTGTGTGCTAACAGATTACTCCTGTAATCTTCTGATTCAAATTGTCTTTTGCAAGGTATATCTTCTGTTACTGCTTTATTTTTCTCTGAGCAAAGTGTTTCTTACAGGGTATATCTTCTCTGAAATTACTGTATTACAGGTGGAGCTTACATTTTTGTGACTTTTTTATCATTGGGCTAAGCAAAATTACTGTTTGACACTGTGTTTTATTTTATTCTTGTTTGTTGAAAAGGTTTGTTGTCTCAGAGGTGTTTCAGTCTCCTTCTCACATTGAAGGAGCTAATTACTTTTCCTCCCACAGCTCTTCCAAACGATTAGGTGTGTATGTGGGGGGTGGAGCTGGCAAACTGTCAGTAATTTCCAACAGAAAGAAGGGTTAAAAAGTCAGGTTAGTTGATATCTTGGAGGTAGAAGACTTGGTTTGCTGGCCAAGGCACCTAGCTTCACCTAAGCTCTTTCCTTCTAAGACTGCTTGAAAGGCAGAGTAGAGAAACTTACCAGAGCAAGGGAAAAGGATTAAGACTTAGTTTGGCTAAGCAGATTTACTGTGTGGTGGTGTTTTTATTTTTACTCACAGGGATTGCTACTGTTTGTTGTTAACATTTCTTTGCTTTATTTTTCTCTGATTCAAATTGTTATTGCTGGTATACGTTCTTCTGAATTATTACAAGGTGTGCCTACAGGTGTGTGTTAACAGATTACTCCTGTAATCTTCTGATTCAAATTGTCTTTTGCAAGGTATATCTTCTGTTACTGCTTTATTTTTCTCTGGAGCAAAGTGTTTCTTACAGCGTATATCTTCTCTGCAATTATTACAGGTGGTGCTTTACAGGTTTTACAGTTTTATCTAACATTAGGATATGCTTTCAGGGTTACTGCATTTGTTGTTGACTGATTGTTTCTGCTCTTACCTCCTTGTTCTTTCGTCCATGGTTCTTCTTTTTAGGCAGAGGAAGGGCCCAGCCACCCACCCCCATCCCCAACCACCCCACGCTACATTCCTTTTATAGGGTACCACAGTTGTGACATTTCCCGTGGCAGAGCAGGAAGGTGGATCAGTGGGGCCTACAAGGTGATCTCATTTACAGGGCACTAGTAATTTAACTTGTTATAACAAGTTAAACAAGCACAATTAAACCATTACTTGCATTTTTTCTTTTTTTTCCTTCTAATTACTCTGACTAGGTTACAAACCCAGCAACTTATTTGGAATGGATTTCATTAACTGCAGGTACTGTGGAACAATTTTCAGAAGGACAGTCTTACAGGATTTAGGACACTGTCCTACATGCTGGGCCTTTGGAGATCTTAGGGCTCAGCTCCGAGCAGCACGGGCAGAGATTGCATGCCTCAAATTTCATATTGAAGAGGAAATACATTATAAGAACCACCCGCCATTTCCCCAGCATCCAACAGAAAAACCTCGACCACAGAGGGTAGTTGGTCCAGGAGGTTGGCAGGTGGTTAGGAGGAGCAAATCAGGTGCCCCATCACTCTCTGCTCTCCAACACATTACCTCCAAAACCATATAAACACATAAACAGGTATCTGCCTCTATCTCTGAAATCAAATAAAGAGGCAGAAGACACTGCAGAGCAGGACACTGCGGCACAGGAGCTAGCACAACAAAACTCACCCAAATCAGGAACCAAAACAAAACAAGCACAAAGGAAATCCCAAAAACTTCTGATCATAGGAGACTCCATGATTTGGGGAGTTGATACCCATCTCCAGCCAGGGGTGATGGTCAGATGTCTCCCAGGTACATCAGCATGGAGAGACACTGACCGCATTGCTAAAATTGTTCACAAAGCAGGAGAAAACATTGATGTCCTAGTACACATAGGGACTAATGATCTCGCCAGCCGGTCAGTTGTGGAGACCAAGGAACACCTGACTAGGTTGGGTGACAAACTATCATCTATTTTGTCCAGCATCTCCTTCTCTGAGATCCTGCCAGTCTGGGAGAGGGGAGCAGATGGACGGAAGGTCAGAGAAGGGAGATAGGGAGCTAAACACATGGCTCAAGGACTGGTGCCAGGAAAAAGGACACAGATTTGTAGAGAACTGGCAACAGTTCTGGGAGCGAAAGTTCTTTAAATTTGATGGACTGCATCTGACTAAAGAGGAGTCAGTGCATTGGGGCAGAAGTTTGACGTCTTTGCAGAATATTTAAAACTAGCAAATGGGGAGAGGGTGCAGCACCCATACGTCGAATGGGAAGAACACACCTCCCCTCAGCTAGTGGTCAAACAGGAATTCAGCATGTTTGCCGCTCATTGCATCACCAGGTAAGAAAAAGGTTTGTCTCCCCATATGACGCACAGGGGTAATGCCAAACTTCACCCAACAACTAACACACTGAAAATCTGGCCAATGGAAAATCATGTACACAAATGCTCAGAGCCTGGGTAATAAGATCCCAGACCTGCAGGCAATAATGTCAGAGGCTAAACTGGACATAGTAGCAATTAGTGAGACGTGATTTACCAGTAACCACACTAGGAGACTTCAGTACCTGGCTATGTATTGTTCAGAAGAGACCGAGGTGCAAAAGGGGAGGTGGCCCTGTATGTTAATGAAAATATCAAAGCTACAGAAATTCAGAATACACATAAGGAGCCAGAAGAACTGTAGGTCACCTGGAAACAGGAAATGGGACAGCCATAAGAACTGGGGTTGTCTACAGGCCCCAGACCAGAGGGAGGACATAGACACATTACTGTTAGAAGATATACCATAAGAGAAGCTAAAGAGGGGAGGTTCTGATAATGGTAGACTTCAACATGCGGATACAGATTGGTCAATACCAGCAGGAACATCTGCCAGAACTAGACTCATAGTGGATTCCTGCAGGGGAGGCCTCAAACAACTGGTACAGCAACCCACAAGAGACAGGGCTATCCTAGATCTAGTACTGACTAACAAAGAAGGAATCACAGATCTCCAGGTAGAGGGTCACCTGGGGCCAGTGACCATCACATGGTATGGTTCAATTGGCTACTACATCTAAATAATCCCATTCCAAGGCAAAAATATGGGACTTCAGAGGAGCTGACTTTGATAAGATGGCCAACAGAGTTAAGCTAGCCCTGGCAAAAAAAACACAGGTGAGGGTACAGGCAAAGTGGGCAAGCATTAAGGATGCAATACTTGAAGCAACATCCCATTGTGTTAGACAGAAAAGGAAGTGCAAAAGAAGAAGGAAACTACTTTGGTTCTCAAATACAGTAGCAGAAAAGGTCAGATCCAAAAGGCTGGCCTTCAGGAAATATAAGGGAACACAGCGGGATGAAGATAGGGAGGTATACCAAACTGCCCTAAGGGAAGCAGGGAAGGCAGTAAGGCAGGCAAAGTCCCAAACTGCGGAAACACTAGCACGAACAGTAAAAGAAGGTGACAAGACTTTCTATAGATACATTAGTGAAAGGAGAAAGTCCAGAGGGGGTATTGCTAAGCTTAATGGAGAAAAGGAGCATGTGAGGAGGAGGACCCTGTAAAGGCATCTATCCTAAATAGGATACTTTTGCTCAGTATTTACTGAAGAGAAGGTAGGGCAGGGCCCACAGCTCAGCATCATGGACACAGTGGGAGGGAGGTGAGCACTACTCCTTCACAAAAAGAAAGGGTCCTACAAGAGCTTGCTAAGCTCAGGGTGGATAAGGCAATGGGACCTGATGGCATACATCCCAGGGTACTCAGGAGCTAAAGGAGGAACTAGCAGAGCCATTAGCAGAATTGTTTAGTGAGTCTCTGAGCACAGGAGAGGTCCCAGAAGACTGGAGAAGGGCTCATGTGATCCCGCTCCACAAGAGTGGTAGCAGGGAGAAGCGGGGAACTACAGACCGGTCAGTCTTACCTCAGTAGTGGGCAAGATTATGGAGCACTTCTTAAGGAAGGATAGTGCAACACCTGGAATCCATAGGGCACAGGATCCAAGACAGCATGGGTTTACAAAGGAAGGTCCTGTCAAACTAATCTCATAGATTTCTTTGACTGGGTAACCAGAGTGGTGGACAAGGGGGCAGTTGATGTCGCCTACCTTGACTTCAGCAAAGCTTTTGACACTGTTCCACAGAAGATTGATAAATAAGCTGCTAGGCTCGCTGGGTGGTCAGAAGTTGGTCAACTGGGTGGCAAACTTGTTGACGGGCAGAAACAGAGAGTGGTGGTAAATGGTATACAGTCAGAAGAGATGCAAGTCACAAGTGGGTACCTCAGGATCAGTCCTGGGGCCAGTCCTTTTCAACATCTTCATTAGTGACCTTGCAGATGGACTAGAGGGTAAGGCTTGTCTGTTTGCAGATGACACCAAGATCTGCAACAGAGTAGATGATCCAGATGGGGTGGGCAGAATGAGAAGAGATCTGATAAACTAGCAGAATGATCAGAAGAGTGGCAACTGGGATTTAATGCAAAGAAGTGCAAATCATGCACATAGGGAAGAGAACCCTGAAGCCACCTATAGGCAGGAGGGAGTTGCAGCAGTCAAAGGAAGAAAGAGACTTGGGCATCATCATCACTGATGACCTAAAAATCATCCAAGCAGACCTCTAAAGCAGTAAAGGCTATAGAAAGTTAGGGTGCATTAGTAGGGGTATCACAAGTCATAAGAGGGAGGTAATAATCCTCTGTACAAGACACTGGTTAGGCCCCATCTGGAGTACTGCGTGCAGTATTGGAGGCCACACCTCACAAGGACATTAACCAAATTGAGGCAGTCCAGAGAAGGGCAACCAAAATGGTGCAGGGACTGCATCAGAAGACATATGAGAACAGATTAACGGAGCTCACATGTATACCCTTGAGCAAAGGAGGGAGAGAGGTGATAAGGATCGAGGCATTCAAACACCTTAAGGGCATAAACAAGGTGAAAGAGTCTAACATGTTTAAATATAAGATATCACTGCAGACAGTGGACATCTTCAAGAGGGTGGGACAGGGTGGGACAGGGTCAAAGGAGGTCAAAACTGAGGGGAAACTGGGAGAGAGAGAGAGAGTTTGGAGGTAGAGTGCAATTAATTGGAAGGGCTGGCAAGGGGGGGCAGCTGCAGTTTAAGAGACTGAGTGCTGCACACTGGAGCTGACTCAATAGACCATAAGGCCTGTATTTGCTGGCAAATTTGTATGTTCATATGTTCGTATCACTCAGTATCCTTGGGCCTGCTCTACTCTCGGAGGTGGATGCAAGTTGGCCACTCACTGACTGCCACCAGGGCAGGATGAAGCTAAAAACCTTTGCATGCCCTGCAATACCAACAAGGTGGGAAACTGCCAAAATAGCTGACAATCAAGGGGGTAACCTGCATTTCCATCCTATCCTCATCATGGGAGGAATCTGTAAGGAGGTTCCAAAGGTACAAGATAAGTCCCTGAGATGGAGCATGATGGGGCTAGGCAGCTGACAGCAGAAGGGGGGCCTATCAGTGGTACTGGGCTTGCAGCAACTCAACTTTCATCCTGACAGGTACGGATTTACCCATATTTCTTGCCATCCTACTTGGCCCAGTGCAGTGCATGTGACCATCAGGCCCTGACATGTGCATCAGCCCTTGTGAGGGAAGGCTCCCTGGCCAATCACAAGGTGTTGTGTCTGTGCCACAAAACTGCAGGGGCTGCACCTGGTACTGCTTGTTGAAGCACCTTTCCTCCAGCCTCAGCCCATTCAGCTGGCTCACTGCTCCCACACCAGAACTCTGGTCAGTGGCATGGGAAGGCAACATGGTTCCCATTGGATCAACGGCCATCTCTGCAAACAAAGTTACTTCACACATTTTTTTGTGATGTTTTGACCCAAAAGTTTTCAACAGTCTTTTTATAACACCCCCCAAACATGACAGGTGTCATTATAAAATACTGTCCAACATGTCATTTCATGCCACAAGGGTAAGAACAAATTTTGGTCAGGATTTATAAAACAACACATTTCATGCTCATGAAGTGGTGTAAAAAAATTACTATGTTGAAAATTTGAGGTAAAACTATTGAAAATTACCAAAGTTATGAGTGAGTGTTGAAAAATTTCAGCATACATTCATAACTTTATTGTTTTTTAATACTTTACCTCATATTATAATCCTACCTCATGAATCTGATAGGTAGAATTTTCAAATCTTGTCCTAAAGGTGATTTCACGGAGTAACAGTGAAATCACCTTTCAGGCCAGATCTGAAAAATTTTACCTACTGTATTCATGAGGAGGGGTCCATAGAAGGTCATGTGGAAAAATGTGGGAGAAAAATTTAAAAAATGACCAAGTTATGGGAGGTTAGCTGCCTACCCAGTGCCACAGTTTGGAGGGATGGAAAGCAGATCCTGAGGATCTCTTGGGTAGCAGTTTGTGAGGGAGAGCTGGATGTCATTGTCCATCTTGGGATGAAAAACCTGGCTAGGGATGGGGAAGGAATAGTAGAGGAGGAGTTCAGAAAGTGGGGGAGGAGTCTTAGGCAGGTAGCAAGCTTGGTGGCCTTTCCTGAGGTACTGCTTGTCTATGGCAGGGGGAGGATAGGGCACTCTATACCAGGAACTTCAACCAGCTGTTGAGGGGATGGTGCAGAGAAGAGGGGTTAGGCTTCATTGGGGACTGCAGTCACACCTGGAGGGATAAAGGCCGGTACAGGAGAGATGGCCTGCATCCATCCAGGAGGGGGGCAACAGCCCTCAGTGAAAGGTTTAAAGGTTACATTGGCAAGCATTTAAACTAGCCGAGGGTGGTGGTGGAAGGAAGCAGGGAGACATAAACTGCTCCCCCCACAAAATGGAGTAGTCAGCAGGGAGAACCCTAAGGGAGACAAATCCCCAAGGGTACCTAATAGAAATAAAAATAAATTAGTAGCAATGAAGAGAGATGGGAATTACAACAGTAGTAATAAGGAGAGAGGGCAAAAGGGAAAATGGGGGCTGACCAGCAGGGTGGTACTAGATGTTGGAAGGCCATGTGAGCTAATGCTCAAAGTCTGGAAAATTACATTCCGAACTTAGAGGATATTATGGCAGAGGCTGACCTGGACATTGTCACCAGTACAGAATCATGGTGCATTGAGAACCATGACTGGGATATAGTCATACCAGGCTATACTCTGTTCAGGAAGGGCAGGTTGGGGGGGAGTTGCTGTTTATGTGAGAGATAGCATAAGAATGACAAAGGTACAGGGAATACAGGAAGGGGCAGATTTACTGTGGGTCAACCTAGAGAAAGGGAATTGAGCCACTATTTGAACTGTCATGATCTATAAACCTTCAGCATGGGGTGGGAGGAGTTGGATAAGATTCTGGGAGAAGCCATGCAAAAGATGGCAAATAAGGGGTAGGTGCTGCTGGTGGGGGACTTCAATCTGCTGGTGTAGATTAAAGCATCCTGGTTGCAGCTTCATCTAGCAGTAGGGACATTCTGGACATCTGGACATCCTGCAGCATATGCTGCTCAGACAACTACTTAGGGAGCCCACTCATGGGAGAGGGCAGTACTGGACCGTGTTCTAATGGGGACAGTGTTTCAGACATCACGGTGGGTGGCAACCTGGGGACCAGTGATCACCGTACTGTGTGGTTCAACAAAAGTTCTGGGGCAGAATCCAACCACACAGGGATGAGGGTCCTGAACTTTAGGAGGGCAGATTGAGAAACAAATGAGAGAATGCCTCAGGGATTCTCTGGCAATGGGGGGACTAGAATGGAGTGGAGGAACTTTGGGCAAAACTAAAAGGGGGCATATGGAAGGCAACAAACGTCAGCATCAGGCTAGTAAGCAAAGGCAAGAGGAAAAAGACTGCTATCATTCTCTAAGGAGTTGGCTAGGAAGGTAAGGGCCAAAGAGATAGCATTCAGGAGGTATAAGATGACACAGAAAAAGGAGGACAGGGAGCTGTAACTTGAGAAACAGAGGAAGGTAAGGAAATCAGTTAGGAGCATAAAGGTGCAAATAGAGAAGAAAATAGCCCAGGAAGTAAAGGAAAGGAGAAAGATCTGGGGATGGATTGTAAGACTAATAAGGGAAGGGAGGGATTCTGTGGAGGGTGATCAAGAAAGGTGAAGAAGAGGGGCCACAGAAAAGTGACAGGAGAATCAAAGGAAGGATGGTAGACATTAGTCCATTCACAGAGGACAGTGTCCCGAAGGAACTCACAAATCTGAAAGTGGATAAGTCAATGGGGTCAGACTGGGTCCACCAAAGGATACTGAGCGAACTCATGGAGGTGCTGGCTGCACCTCTGACAGTCCTGTTCAACCTCTCAGTGGAGACTGGAGTGGTTCAAGCAGACTGAAGGAGGCAGATGTAGTCACACTTCACAAAAGTGGCAGTAGGGAGGAGGCTGACAACTACATACAGTCTGAATGACTTTGGTGGTGGGGAAAATATGTGAATCACTACTGAAGGAAAGGATAGCAGAATACCTTGAATCCAGTGGCTTACAGGACCTGAGACAACATGGATTCACAGGCAGGGAGGAGTGGTGGATGTGACCTACCTAGATTTCAGCAAGGTCTTCAACACCATTCCACACAGGAGATTAGTAAGCAAGCTGGGTAGCCTAGGAGTGGGACCAAATGTGGTAAACTGGGTAAGAAATTTGCTAAGGGATAGGAGACAGAGGGTGGTGGCAAACAGAATTCACTCTGAGGAAGGGAGGGTGACCAGTGGGGTACCACAGGTATCTGCACTGGGACCAGCCCTTTTTAATGTCTTGTGTGAACATATGAACATATAAAATTGCCAGCAGATACAGGTAATTTGGTCTATCTAATCTGCTCGAGTGTGCAGCATGCTGTCTTATTAAATTGCAGCTGCCCCCCCCTTTCTCCCCCTTCTAACTTAGTGCCCCCCACTTCTGACCTCTCTTCTCAAATAGAGATGCAGTGAAATGAAATTTCCCTGGTGAAATTGCCACAAAATCAGCAATTTCACTGGGCAAAATGTTTCTAAATTGTGCTACATTTTGCAATTTTGCCTGTAAATTTCACTGTCGTCCCTGCCAGCGAAAACTGCAAATTGAACCCCCACACACACAAGTTGCCCTGCACCCCCCATTTGTTTTATTTAAAAAATTCAACCTCCTCTACTTCCTGGTATCTAGTGCCCGCCCCCTACCGTCACTGGCCATAAACATTAATAAGCACTCTTCCCCCAAAAGTTACCCTGCCACCTCCGTTGTTTGTTTGTTTTTTAAAAATATACCCTTCACTCCCTGATGCCCAGTGGCCCCCCCAGCCATCACTGGCCATAAACATTAATAAGCACTCCCCTCCCAAAGTTACCTTGCCACCTCCATTGTTTATTAAATATATATATATATATACCCTTCACTCCCGGGTGTCTAGTGGACTAACCCCCACCCCATCAGTATATGGCTACCCAGCAGTTCCCCCAAGTAGCCTGATCAGACCACCATCCCAGCTCCTCCTGCCTCCACGACCAGCAGCCCAGCTGAGCACCACTGAGCACTTGAATGAATGAGTGTGTACCTCGCTCATTCATTCAAGTGCTCAATGCACTCGTGGGCTGCCAGCCATGGAGGTGAGTGGAGGGCTGTGCTGGTGGCCCAATCGGGCTACAGGGGGGCTGGGTGGGTGCTGCTGTATACTGATGGGGTGGGGGTTCCACTAGACACCAGGGAGTGAAGGGTATATATATTTAAAAAAAAAAAACAGAGGCAGCAGGGTAACTTGGAGGGGTTCTAATTAATGTTTATGGCCAGTGACTGCCGGGGGGGCCACTAGAGACCAGGGAGAAGTTTGAACGCAACTGTGCAACGGGAGGCAAAATTTCTCCTGCTGGTGGCAAAATTTCACCATACATGGCAAAAGTTCTCCCGTGGGTACGAAATTTCACCTGAGAATGAAATTTCATCGGCTTGGGGGTAAAATTTCACTGACAACCACAGGCGAAATTTTGTATTTCGCCAAGCAAAATATTTTGCATAGTGCGTTAATTACGCAAAATATTTAGCAAGGCGAAATATTCCAGTTTCTCACAACACTATTCCCAAACTCTCCCCACAGTTTTGATCCTCCCTTTGGCCCTATCCCACCCTCTGTTGAAGCTGCCCACTGTCTGCAGTGCTACTACTTCTTCTGGCAGCACATTCCAACCAGCCACCACCCTTTTTGTGAAATAGTGCCTTCTCATCTCTCTCTCTTGAACTTTCCTTCTTCCAGTTTAAGACTGTGTCCCTCCCCCCCCTTTTAACTTAAACAAGCCCTCTGAATTAACTCTATTTATGCCCTTCAGGTACTTGAATGTCTTAATCATATCTTCTCTCTCCCTTCTATCTTCTAGGGTGTACATGTTAAGCTCCCTCAATCTCTTCTCGTATGTCTTGTCCCTCAGCCCCAGGATCATCTTTGTCAACCTACAATGGACCCCCTTCAATAGTTTGATGTCCCTTTTCAGGTGTGCATCTCACCCTGTTGCTTCTAATGCTTGAGGCCACCCTCTATTTACCTGTACCCCCTACCCCTCCCTTTATGCTACTGCAGCCCCACCGCCTATCTCCATACCTCTTGATAACATAGACCTGCATCCTGTCCACCATCCCACCCACCTTGTAAACATAGGCCTGTATTCCATCCACCATCCCCATCCCTTCCCTGCTCTCATTTCCCCCCCTCTACTGTCCATGCCTCCCTAGACCAGTCCTCTTCCTTGGCCCCCCTCCCACCTCCTGTCCTTTCTTCCTGATCCCCCTGACATTCCCCCCCATTCCTTTTTCTCTTCCTTGCTCTCAAACAACAAGGCCACTGTTGGCTGCTCTATGTTCACCTATTTTATACTTGTTCCAAAATGTATTTTATTGTCTACTCTTTAGTGCCTGTCAGAATATTGTACTCTTGTTATTGTAACATTCTGATGCTAATTGTTGTATCATATTGTATAATGTTATATTTTATTGTATTTCTCTTTTGACGTGGAACCTCTGTAAAAAAGCCTCAGGCTCAAAGGCATTGTAATCCAAAAACACATAAATAAATAAATAAAAAAATCACACTGTACTCCAAGGGCGGCCCCAACAGGGACTTGTACAGGGGCAAAATAACTTCCTCCTTCCTAGATGTGACTCCCCTGGTGATGCACCGCAGCTTTCTGTTCGCCTTTGCAGTTGCTTTCCTGCACTGTGCCATGTGTTTCATGTCCGCTGTCACCAGCATTCACATTCTCCTCTGAAGTAGCCAACTGGTTACCCAGTTAGAATAGCGCTCCCTTTAAAGTGTATGTTCAGGACAGCACTCAAAGGAGGGCAAAACAAAGACAGCAGGAGGCGTAGGATAGCAAACGGCAGCTACCACTACCACTGTAGCCATCAAGTTACAGGGAGTGACTGAAGGAAGGAGAGAACAGCTGGAACAAGTTGGTGGCTGGCCAAGCTGCTCCCATTGAGGAGAGGGCTAAGGAATTAGCAGCTAAGCCAGTGTGGATCTGGAGACCAGGGTTCTGTTCCTGGTCTCAGAGGTTTTGTCTGTGAGACAGGTGTGCAATATTTTATGAAATCCCATCTCACAGATCGCCCCACTGAGTTTCAATTTTCCCCACAATCCAACTCCCCCTTGGAGTCGATTATTTTAGAGATGGATGGGTGGATGGGGGTGGGGGGCAGAGCCCCCCTTCAAAAACAAGATGCTGTATTTGTATTCTGTGGCCAAGTCATGGACCGCGGTGTGTTTTTCAGGTGCTGTTCTTGCAGGTGGCATTGTTCTGGCCAGCACTTTTCTTGTCTTCACTGATGTAACCTAGTGCCAGCCAAATGCACTCCCCCCAACCAGCAGCTGTTGTTTGTTTTTTTTGCCTCCAAGTGCAAGACCTTGCATTTTTTGGCATTGAACCCAAGCTGCCATGTGGCTGACCAGCACTCAAGTGTCACCAAATCCTCGTGCAGTACCTTACCTCCATCCTCACTATCTACCTCAGCGCAAATCTTAGTGTTGTCTGCAAAGAGGTTGATCTTGCTCCGTATCCCAATTGACATGTCTGCTATGAATATGTTAAATAGTACCAGTCCTAGCACCGACCCCTGTGGAACCCCAAAGGCTACCGCCCTGGGTGCCAAGAGCTCTCCCCCAACTACCGTCCTCTGCTGCCTTCCCTGCAACCAGCTACCAGCTCTTGATCCACCCGACCAGCTTCCTTCCTACTCCCAGGCTATTTAACTGGCTGTTCAGCCTTTCATGGGGCATGGAGTCAAATGCCTTGCTGAAGTTCAAGTAAAGGACATCCACTGCATGGCCCCAATCCAGCGACCTCATCATGTAGTCAAAAAAGTCACAAGGTTGGTCTGACATGATCTTCCAGACACAAAACAATGTTTCCTGTCATTCTGTAAGCCAGTCTCCTCCAGGAAACACAGCAGTCTTTCCTTAAGTGTAGTCTTCATTAGCTTTCCCACAATGGCTATAAGGCTCACTGGTCTGTAGTTCCCAGGTTCATCTCTGAGCCCACTCTTATGGATTGGCACCAAATATGCCATCTTCCAATCCCTGGGAACACATACAGTATTCAGGGAAGTGTTTAATAAATCTGCCATTGGTCCAGCAAGGACCTCTTCCAACTCCCTGAGTACCCTAGGATGCCCTCCATCCAAACCAGGTGCTATATCAACCCTTAGGGACCTTAGGCCCTCCAACATCCTTTTGAGTGGGATTTCCATGACCATCACCTCCTCTCCCCCTTACCCCCTTCCACTCTTCCCCTGAGGTATAGTCCCATCCTTCTCCCTGGTGAACACTGAGCAGAAGTACTATTTAGTAGTTCCACCTGCTCTGCCCACTGCTCTACTCACCTCCCTCCTTTATAATCCTTACAATCTAGTCTTTGCAATTTCTTCTTTCTTCTATATATCTAAAGAAATCCCTTTTCCCCTTCCTTGATCCCCTGCACTAGCCTTAGTTCTTTTGAAGCCTTGACTGCCTTCACTACATTGCTCATCTCCCTTTATTAGTGACATTGCAGTGGGGCTGGATGGAAAGGCAAGAAACACAAACTGCAGCACACCAAACCAAAATTAAGATGTCAGACTTGAAGCATTGGGGTACAGTGTTGTGTTTCTCAGCTTTTTTAATTGAATTAAATTTTACTTGGATGTTCAAAATTTTCTACCTTGCCTTATGTCTTTATTATGGTTTTGCTTGCTGCAGTTTTTGTTTCTTCTGCTTTCCCTTTGGCTATAGTAAGCACCTGGTCCCACCTAACTCCGTGAGCACGAGGTCATTCTGTGTATCTGCTGGATGGAAAGATCTGACTGTTTGCAGATGACACTAAAATCTGCAATATGAGATACACTCCAGGTGGGTGGAAAAAATGGGAGGGGAATGGAAAAAGTTAGTGGAATGCTCAAGAGTAGGGCAATTGGGATTCAATGCAAAAAAGTGCAAAATCACGCACTTGGGGTACAGTAAGCCAAGGGAGGAATACAAATTGGGAGGAGAGGTACTGACAACCAACCAAACAGGAATGTGACCAGAGGTTTATCATAGTTGATTACCTAAAGGTAGATAGGCAGTATGACAAGACAGCCAGGAGAGATAGTGGGATTCTTGGGTGCATAGGGAAGTGTGTCATCAGTAGAAAGAGGGAGATGGTGTTACCACTTTATAGATTACTAGTTAGACCTCACCTGGAGAACTGTGTCTAGTTCTGGAGGCCTCACCTCCAGAAGGACATAGAAAGAGTGGAGGCAGTCCATAGGAAGGCAAACAAAATGGTGCAGGGTCTGCATCTAAAGCTGTATGAGGAAAGACTGAAAGACCTTAATATGTATACCCTAGAGGAATGGATTGAGCAAGGGGATGTGAAAGAAAGTTTCACAGGTATAAATAAGGTTCAAGAGGGAAGCATTTTTTAGAAAAAAAGATGCTCAAGAACAAGGGGTCATGCTATGAAGCTTGAGGGGAGTGGACTCAGGGGAGGTATTGAGGAAGCACTTCTTCATTGAGAGGGTGGTGGATAATTGGAACAGCATTCAAGCAGAGGTGGTGAGGGCAAAAACTGAGACAGGATATGGTTCAAGAAAGCATGGGATAGTCATAAGCAAACCTTAGTGATAAGACGGGGGGGGGCTAAATCAGAGATCAAGTATGGTCTGCATTGGTACAGTAGGTAGGGAAAAGTGGGCAGACTACGTGGGCCAAGCAGTCCCTATCTGCTGTCAGATTCTATGTTTCTATGAGTAAACGTTCAAAACACATTGGAAATACATTAACCACAATTACCTTATTTATTCATTTCAAAGTTGCGGTTCCAGAAATAGAAGGTCTTTCAGCTTGGATACTGGCTCTACAGTGCTGGACCTTAGGTGAGTGAGAGGCATTGGGGGTGGGTGCTAAGTGTAGAGTCAGGGTTGTGGGGAAAGGCCCAATAGCCATGAATGGACCATTCTCTTTATTATAGGTTAAAAAACAAAACAAAGTATGCTGAGGAACTGTTACAGATTTCGACACTGGGGATTGGCACCCCAGTGTTGATTTCATGTTAAGCAGTAACAAAAGTGGGCACTTCAATTTTCTTTTTACAGTTAGTGCTATTTCCACCTGACTCCAAGCAACCCACTGGATGCAAGCCACCCCAACCCATCACCCTGATTTTCCTCCAGGGCTTACCTTCATGTGAAGCAATGTGGCCTTGGTATTGATTCAGTGTACAGCTACCAGGAGGCTGTAGATCAGGGGCCGGTCAGGAGTCCAGTATTTTCCTATTTCCTTTGCCTCCCAATGAGTCTGTGTGCAAGGCTATCCAGATGCACCCATGCATGCTTCCATATGTAGGATGTTGGCAGCCACCACTCCCCCTCTCTGAACAGTCCCAGCTAGAGATGTGCGAAATTGGAAAATTTTGTGTAATTTACGCATTACGTGAAATTTTTCACCTAGGTGAAATGTAATTTTGCCTCTGATTTTGCTTTTGCATAATTAAAAATTTTGCCCAATTTCACTTTCATGTCAGGCCAAAGTACACTGAATTTCACCAATGTTTTTTTAATTTCACCAGTGAAATTGCAATGCATTGTGGGTAAATAGCTGAAATATCACATGCAGGCTGTTTCCTGCACAATATATTGTCTGTTGAGTAGGAGAGCAGTTCAGTGTGGTGCATCACAGCCAAAAACCCTACAAAAACCTCTTTATTTGTGATTTTTAAAAGTTAATTGCTCCCATACACTCAATGGAGTTTGCAAATGAAAGGCCGAAACCAGTCAAAGGCTGTTGGCTGTTTGGGCACTGTGCACAGAATCTGTATTTTTTTAATTCAAATACCATTGATTGAGTGTTTTAAATTAAAATTGGATGAGCTATTCAGACAGGGTAAATTTTAAATTAATATCGAATATTAATATATAAATAGCGAGCATCATGGATGAAAGTCTATTTAAACTCATTAAAAAACCTAACCTATGAAACCTCATATGAGTTGCTTTGACTCAAAGTAAGAAGTAATTATCACAAGCACATATCCATAAAGTGCTCTTTCTTTATTACAGTGTGGCATGGAAACAATGTAAAAAATGATCCCATATAACTAATATAAAAAAAATGCCCGCTTCCTCAAGGCACCGTACTTCATGATACACATAAGGAATGCTGGTGCCTTGGGTGAATGGACATTTTTATCTTAGTTATGTGGAAGCACTTTTTACACTGTTTACTTGCCTTACTAGAGAATCAAAATAAAGAATGAGCACAGTATGGACAAGTGCTGTGATGAGTGCATCTAACTTTGAGATAAAGCAACTCACACAAGGTATTTGACTTAAAAAAAAATATGCACTAGTCTGTGCACAAGGCCCAGATGGCCAACAGCCTTCGACAGGAGCCAGCATTTCATTTGCAAACTCAATACATAGAGAAAGCAAATGCATTACACATCATTATGTTGTTAAATGGAATCCTGTAGGTGTAACCAGTTCTGGGAAGTAACACACACCACAAATAATAAGACAATAAGGTGTTTATTAGTGGAGGGGTACACGGACATGGTACAGAATGAGCATAACAAATGACAGGCAGAATCAGGAGAACAAGGGTATTACAACAATGAGTGGGGAGAACTAATATAGAGAGAACAAGCAAAGGCTCTGAATTCTATAGGGAGCATAAGACAGTAACAAACACAACAGCAATGGTCAATAAAATTATTTTACATACAAAATAATGAAACAAGAGCACTTATGGAATGGATGTAGATTAAAGAAGACAGAATAGCTTTTTTGTTTTTTATTTTTTTTTATAGGGAGAACATACAAACAACAGAATGGAAGATAGAAAAATGAAAACAAAAAAGACAAGTTAATTTGTGTTGCCACATTAAGTGCCATTGGAGCCACCATGGAGTTCAGACAGGATGCCCATGATTTTGTCAACATCACACTGCAGTTTAAAAATATCCCCCTGGGCATCACTAAATTCATATCTGAAATCATTTAACTCCCGTCAGAGATGCTGGACTTCAGACAGGACAGCTGATAAGTCCGCATGTGTCATTGGCACTGCTGGCAAGGTGGGGGCTGCCTGTGCTGCTGGTTTTGGATGGGGGGTCCTGGAGGGGTCTTGATGTTACTGACTGCTGCTGTTTTCTGGTATGGTGAGCATGGTGAAGACGTTTAACTGGTTCAGCCACGCCTCCCTCCTGCTCACTCCCTTCAGTGCTGACACCTGCACTGCTCCCTACAGCTGCACTTGATGATGCCACCACCTCCCACAATTTGAGGTCCCATTGCAGTGGGTGGTGGTGGATCATGTGGCTACACTGTTCAGTTGTCCTGAAGTGGGATCCACACTTTCCTCAATGCACTTCCTGCCCACATAGATTGCAGATGATCACTGGGTCACCAACTGTTATTAAGTAGAAACAATTCCAGACAGGAGAACTTCAGGGATGACAGAGCCAATGGGGGGGAGCCCAGATAATGCCCTAGGCACTGACTCCTCTGGCTACTCGGGAGAGGGCATGGTCTCCTGCTGCTTGGGCAGAGGAACAGTATCCTCCTGGTGCTGGGAGGGGGCATTGTCTCCAACTGCTGCTGGGGAGGGGGCACAGTTTGCTGCTGGGTGCTGGTGCTGGAGCCAAAAGGCCCCTGCTGTGGCATTTCACTTTTGATGGTTAGCTGAAGTGCGCATACAGGTGCCCCACTGTCTTCACCCTTCTCCATTATACCCACAATCCACAAACACCACTAATTCAAACTGAAAAAGAAAAAAAAAAACAGAGATACTCAGAGAGAGCTGAGGGGGGGAGTCACACACACACACACACACACACACACACACACACACACACACACACACACACACACACACACATATACATACACACACGAACACAATCACCAGGTACAAAAATATGAACTATGACAAAGACAGACAAGAAAAAGTTAGAAAACAATTGCACAAATTAAGCAATTTAGGTGTAAAAGTGCACTCTGCAGTCACATGGAGTATAAATGTTGCCTGCTTCCTCAAGATATATAGCACAGGAATGAATCACTCACTTGCTGCCTGTTTAGACTCAACCATGTGATCACTAGCAGAGCAAAAAGCCACATTTAGCCTAATTTAACCTCAGATGCATGGGCGAAATTGGCAGTGAAATTTCACCAGTGAAATTTCACCGAAAGTCCATAATTACATGAAATGTTTTGCTGGGTGAAATTGGCGATTTCGACATAATTTCACTGGTAAAATTAAATTTTGCTGCATCTCTAGTCCCGGCTGCCTTACTCCAGCTGATGCTAGGGGCCTGGCAAATGCAGGGCACTGTAACTCTCCCTCTGATTATTCTATTATCTTCTGCCCTGGCTGACCCCCGATGATCCAAGTTCACATCTGAACCTGTGTCATTGGTGTGGTGTGAGGTGTGCTGTCCAGTGCCTCAACCCTAAGCACCATTGGGCCCAGGTTGTTGGGTGTGGGTAGAGTTGGGTTTCTGACCTGATACTGGGGATTGAGCACCTCGGTGTCGGGATGTTGCTGGTGTAGAAGTGGGGGAATCCTAACAAAGAAGGGGGACAAAATGGCACCTGGGGGAAGGTCATCCTGGTGTCTGAATTCATAACTTTTAGCTGACAGCAGGGACTGGGCACCACAGTGTCCAGTTTAAAGAAATTAGGTTGCTGATGCAGCTAATGGCTACCAAAGGATCATTTAAAAAATGCATGTAAACCTTTGTTCAAAAAAACAGGGCTGCACACTGACACCTAGCATATCCCTTCTGAACAAACACCATTGAAAGACATACAGATATTGTTTTCAGCATCTGGATATCTTTACTCTCACAAACATGAATGCATTCTCATCAATTGACCACATTAAGAACAGTGGTCATACAAATTCAGTTATCCTTTTAATGTTCAGTTTTTAAACTGAGCATGTGCAAAATGAGCAATTTTCCCCTAATTTTTCAAAAACAGAGCTAATTTGGGAGTAGAGATGTTGCAAAGTTTAAATTTGCTGACAAATCTCAGCAAAGTCATAAAGTTTACCTCCTCAGATCATTTTGTAAGTTTTTTCTATTTAATAGGAAATTCATCATTTATGACTTTGCCTTGCAACTTCACCTTTGACTTCTCTTTGGATTACACAATGGTGAAGTTGAGTCAAAATGACTTACAACTACTCCTTTTGTTTTTTTTTTAAGTGCAAAATAAAACTGTCTCTGGTGTCTAGTGGTGCTCCTCTAGCCGTTCGCTGGACCAATGTTAAATAAAGATTAGTCCCTGGTATCTAGTGGTCCCACCCACTGATCACTGGTGCAATTTTAAATAACAATCTTTCCCTGGTGTCTAGTGGTCCTCTCAGCCGAATGCTGGCCTGATGTTAAATAATGATCATTTCCTGGTGTCTAATGGTCTCCCTACCATTCACCAGCTTGATATACAGAATATATTAACCCTGGTGTCTAGTGGTACCCCCCAGCTGATCGTTAGCCTGAGGCAAAGAATACCTTTTTCTATTGTCTAGTGGTTCTGCCTCCAATCACCATCCCGAGATACAGAATATGAGTTCCCTGGTGTCTATCCGAACACCCACCCCTCCACCCTGGCAGTTAGTGCCCCCACCAACCTGCTCCCTCCATCCTGATTCCAACCTATTGACCAGCATAGTCCTCCACTCTCCACCATGACTGGCCACTGACTGAGCTGTCAATGAGTGTGTACTATTTAACAGTACACACTCATTTATTTATTTAGAAATGTATCAGAATTACAATCCTTTGAGTCATAGACTCCTTTACAAAGGCTCCCCATCAGGTAACACATAATGACTATATTACAGAGACTTACACAACAAGGTGAAGAAACATAAACAAATAATATTACAATAATTTTACATACAGGGTTCAGACTAGATACAATTGAGCAGTGGGAGGGCAACGAACCAAATTAGGCAGGATGGAGATCCTTTGTCAAAAATCCGGGTAACGTTACATAGCTTAAGGAGGATAGAAATTTATTTATCAGGGGCAGTTAGCAGGCCCAGGGGAGGGGTGGTGGGTATGTCAATTCACATTTCAAGTGAGGCCATAGGGGAGCTGGAGAGGGGGGGAGAGAGAGGAATATGGAGGGGGTGGAAACTAGTAACAGTCACAGGTGCCAGAGGATCAGATGTGTTACCTGAGATTGGTTTTGAATGGACCTAGCTTGTTTTCAGAGGAGGTGGCACTGGGCAGTGCATTAATCCAAAAGGAGGTCCCTATGGAAGAAGAATCTCTGACCCAAAGTTGTTCGGCAGTAGGGAATCAGGAGGGAAGTTCTGGGGGAGCTACAGGTGGTTTTCACCAATTGGGGGGGCTGCAGAAGGCTGGTAAGATGGGGGAAGGGCTAGTCCATTGGTGATCTTTTTGGCAAGGAGGAATGTCTGTTACCTGAGTCACCTGTCAAAATTGAGCCAATTTGTGAAACTATACAGTGAGCAGGTATGTGTCCTCCTATCACTGCCTGTGACAAGGTGGCAGGCTTTATTTAAGGAAACTTTGATTCTGTGAAGGGAAGAGTTGTCAGCAGCCCTATGAATCGTGATCCCATAATTGAGTAGAGACAGAATGGATGATGTGACTGTTAGACAGAGGGCCTCAGGGGGAGACATTGTTTGTGCCAGTGGAGTTGATCAGTTCTGGAGTCGACAGCAGTACTAAGGAGGTGGATACACTCATGGTAGGTGAGTGCAGTATCATGGGTAACCCGAGGTATTTAAATGTGTTAACCTGTTCAAAAAGTAACAGTTTGGAGTTGAGGATTTGTAGAGAGAAGCCTTTGTGTTTGTTCTGGTTGTGAGCAAATACCAAGACCTTAGTTTTTTTGTAGTTGATAACCAACCGGTGGTCAGCAAACAAGGATTCAGTCTCAGTGAAGCATTTTTGGAGGGACAGCTGAAGAGCGAGAGGATCAGGGTGGGTAGTGAAAAGTACCGCATCATCAGTGTATAACAGTAGCTGTCCAGAGTAGGCCTTAGGTAGGGTGTTCAGGAATAAGCTAAAGAAAAGGGGCCCAAGGATAAAACCTTGGGGTACCCCTGGCTTAACCGGTAGGCAGGAGGAGAAGATTTCATTAATTTTGACTTGCTGGGACCTACCAGTTAAATAGTCAGCAAACCATTTAGTGGCACCCTGGGAGAGGCCTGTGTGGGAGAGGGTCGATAGAAGGAGGGAGTAGTTTATGGTGTCAAAGGCTTTTGACAGATCCACATAGACAGACCCAGCCAGACACCCTCTGTCAAGGGCAGTATGGATAGAATTTGTAAATTTCAGGAGTGTGGTGGTTGTGCTGTGCCCTCTACAAAATCCATGTGGTTCCCGACAGAGGGGATTGTATTTACTGAGGTGGTCAGTGAGTTGATCTGAGATGATTTTTTCCAGATCCTTGGGGGGGGGGAATGGAGATGGGGCAATAGTTCCCTGGTATGGTATGGTCACCACTTTTATGGATGGGCTTAATGACAGTGACTTTCCATTTGGTAGAGAATTTTCCATTGCAGAGGGAGTGATTAAGGATGCCAGTTGGGGGGGGGGACTTCATCCAGGGTCATGTGGTGGAGTCTGAGATCCAGATTATCACTGCTATGGTGAGATTTACCTAATGCTTTTAAGAGGTATGAGTTTGCCTCATGCGGGTCGAGGGTCTTGAGCAGAAAAGGGGGAAGTGGTCAGGGGTGGGTGGTATGGGGACTGAAGAAATTAGGTGGAAGCACACTACTAAGATCAAAGGAGGAGTTGAAGGTGTCAGCGATAAGTCGGGGGTAGGTAGTAATACCACCATTGATATTGAGCTGGGAGGGCAGGGCGGAAACAGTTTTCCCATTGAGCTTTTTCAGATTATCCCAAAATTTACAGTCTAAGGCCCAGGAGGAGGTGAGGGATGCCTTGTAGTAGTCAACTTTGGCCGTACGTATGTCCCTGGTACATTTATTCCTCCGGGCCCTATAGCTCTGCCTGTCCACCAGGAATAAATGTACCCAGGAATTAGCACTGATCTCTTGTGGTCAGAGATGATAACCAGCTAATGGAAACATTAAGAAGGGTCATGTGACTTGATGATGTCATGTCGCAGAGTTATAAGTTTTCCACAAATTTTAACTTCGCACAGTAGATTAACTTCATAAATGAGGTGAATTTGCGAATTAATCCGATAGAGCAACATCCCCCAATTTTGCTCATCACTATTTTGGAGATAAAAAGCACAAAAGTACACATGTTGGGCCAAACACCATCAAACCTGCAATTTTCAGATTTGAACTTTCCTATGTCTTTTTTTTTTTTTAGTTATAGGTGAGCAAATAAAGGTGTTAATTGTAGTTTTTTCTACATTTTTTGTAGCTCTGTAACTTTTCCCCTGGTGAGGTGATTGCCCAAAAATGCTCAGGATCCAATTACATGCCTTCTTGGTTGAATGGGGGCAGAGTAATTAATGAGCTAGTGGAGCTAAAACAGGCAGACAGGAAAACAATACAAATTTTAAGAAGCAGTCAGCTGTAACTTTATTTCTGAAGTATTTTTCCTTTTCCTTTTGCTCATCAGAAAGACTTCCGTGTGATAATTTAGTGCTAGATGTGTGGAACACCTCTTAGCCTGGTAGCTGACATACCCATCTCTATCCCCACACTACAGGTGGCAGTGATATCACAGTCAGTGACATCACAATGCTGATGATGTAGTGTGGGGGAACACTGACAGATCTGCCAGCTGCTAGGCAGAGTGCTTTCCCATGCATAACACCTATTAACATCATGAAAACAATCTTTCAATTAAACAAAGGGAAAAGAAAAAGTACCTTGGATATAAAAGGTGATGGCTGACTGCTTTTAGAACTAATATTATTTTAAGCAGTACACTTGCTCTTTAAGGTACAAACAATGATGTTTAATATTAAAATAATTACTTAACTTTAATATACAAGTGCTACCTAGGAGGTAGGAGGAAATAGGCTGTTGGTTAACTAGGATCTGCAGCTTATCCATTAGGTAGGAAAATGGGCAGACTAGGTGGGCCAAGCGGTCCTTATATGCCATCAAATTCTATGTTTCTATGTTTCTACCATGCCTGTATGTAGAGGGATAGATAGATAGATAGATAGATAGATAGATAGATAGATAGATAGATAGATAGATAGATAGATGGATGGATGGATGGATGGATGGATGGATGGATAGATAGATAGATAGATAGATAGATAGATAGATAATTATATGAATCAAAACATTTCCCCATACAAATAGTCATCATTTATTTCTCTGTATACCTGTAAGTAAATGATCAATTGAAAGTGTATAACTACAATAATAAAACAATTATAGTATATACCTACACTAAATAAAACTATAGATTTCACAGTACATTAAACCCTATTGAACACCACTAATGACCAGCTAGTTACCAAACCTATTAAACATTTACTGTATTACACATTTACCACACTCATCCACACAACTAGAAAGCCCACCAATTCAAAACCTGTAGAAAAAAAAAACTACAGCATAACAAAATAACTAAAATCCTGAGGAGAACCCCCCTTCCCCAACCTTTGAGAACAGTACAGAACAAAAGAGAAAAACAGTCTGCAAAAAAAATTCTCCCTTGAAGCTCAGCTAGCCAGGTGCTGCATCCTGTAGCATGTTGCTCCATTCTCTAGAACACACTGTTCACATGCTGCTCCTGCTCCACAAATGTCATTCTTCACATGGTGCTACTTCTGCTCCCAGTGCAATCCTCCCCATACCACTCCTGCTGCCCCAAACAAAATATGCTGCACTCTTGACACCACACACACACACTAGAATTGCAGAACTTGAACTAGAATCCATACACCACCTCCATGCTATAGAGAAGAGCATCACCAGACATCCCTCTTACATAGGTAGCCACAACACTACAGAAACCCAAACAGACCAAACAATAAAAATTCAAAGCCAAAATCCACTACACTATGGAAAGCACCAAAGGCAAAATGACCCACTGACCTATAGGAATAAAAATAGTAACCATCTTAATGTATTATATTAAATATATAATAGGTAATTGTGGTGCATAATCAGATGTATACCCATCTAGGCAACTAATGAGACCACAAAGCTACTCTGCCTTTGGCCTCATAACATCTGTAGTCTTATTAGCCCCCTCGATTGGAGTGCATCCTTGTATACCACACTTACCCATTATTTATTCTATATGTACAGTATATTAGACAGGTACAGTAGGGCCCAGATATTCAGATTGCACCAGGCAGTGGCGCAAGCCTGGGCGCAGCACAGCTGGGATGCACTGGGGCCAGGACCAGGTGATATTCAACGGTGCTGCACCATGGTGCAGCACCGTTGAAAATGGCATGGACTACACATGGCACAGTGGCACTGCACCAGAGCAAGCCATGGATAGGGAGCACAGGGATGTGCCAGGGCAACTGCAGTTGTGCCAGGCACATCACCTATGATATTCAGTGGAGGGCATGCAAATGAGGCCATAATATATGCAAGGTGCAAGTGGGGCCATTTGCATGTCAGTATGGCCCTATTTGAATGCCTTGTGCAGGGCAGCACAGTGACTTGCGCCTGGCACCCTGCACAGCATGACATGTGCACAGTGGGGGTCCCGGGGCATTCTCAACCCCGTAGCCACATTGCAGGAAACCCCCATAACACACTTCCCTGGTAGTCTAGTGGTACCCCCTGTGATGTGGACAGCCAGTTCTGAGTGCTGTATGATCATTTTTTGTGTTATAAAAATGTGTATGGACTGTCTCCCATGAGAAATGCTGAAACAGCATGTGAGATCACCACACACACACACACACACACACACACAGGTTTTAGATACAAGGTGTTACCTGGAAGGCCTTAATCAAGAATCTCCTGTTTTTCTAAGATAATTATAGCTTTAACTGCTAAAAGGGAAATCAGTATCTCTTTTATGATGTTTCAAGGAAGAAACCAGGTTTAGTACGCTGGTGCAAAATCATAAAGATGCCTGGATGTCCTGGGAAGGGGAAGATGCTCCTGAGATCAAAGAAATGTCATTTGAATAAGAACATGAGTTATGCTGAGTTTGCAGAATTTAATACTTGGAAAAGACATCCTGTTTTTATATAGATATATATTTTTTTATATATTCTGACAGGGAGGAGCTAGGTGACCTCATGCAAATAGGTGGGGAAAACCAGATTTTAAACATTATTCTGTTTTCCTTCAGAGACACTTCTATCTAGACTCTGACAAAGAAACATCTTTGGAGCACTTTAAGCAGGTATTTAGAGAGAGAGACACATTTAAGTACTGTAGTAGGAATTGCACTTTTTAAAACCTGTTTTAAGTGATTTATATGTCTTGTGATATAATAGTTCTGTATTTTATGTTTTACATATTTTTTATCTATTTTAGTAAAACTTGTTTTAGAGCCTACCTGATCTGTCTTTGAATTTCTTTCTTTAGCAAGAAAAGTATATATGGCTATAGCTGACACTAGGTATAAGCGTGAATGGTGATGCCAAACTGGAAATATAATCATTTTAATCTGAGGTCTTTTATTACAGTTTATAAGGGTTCATTTCTGTACACTTGGTTAGGTGCCCATAAGAAAAGATATCTGGCCCCCCGAAGACAGAATTATCAGAGCCTGTGCATTGGGTACGCTAGTAAGAGGTTCACAGTTTGAATCCCTCCAAGACTTGAGACCAAAGGTTGATTTGAAACTCACAAAACAGACCAGGAGGGTTACCCTGTGTCTGTTAACTGTTTGCAAGACTGTGCTTGGAGGTTGACACTTTGGGAGTAGAGCGCTGACCTGCTGAGTGGGTTTGTGACACCCACCTCCCACCTGATTCACTGAGAAATGTATATGAACCCATTACCTGGTAGTCTAATAAACCCCCTTCCCCGATACCCTGTTAAATGTATAATAACCCATTCCCTGGTAGCCTAGTGGACCCTACTCCCTCCCGATTCTTGGATCGCTGGTATATGTGTATTAGGACACTCCCTGGTAGTCTAGTGGACCTCCCTCCCTCCCGATTCCCAGATCACGGTAAATTGGTGTAACATATGTCCCTGGTGATCCAGTGGCACCCCCAACACCTCCCACCCACACAGGCCCCCTTGCCCACCCCTACTCCCCTCCATCATCGGCAGGTGGCTGCAACCAGCCAGCATACCACCCAGCTGCCCACTGAATGACAGGTACAGTATATTAGGATATTAGGCCAGACAATCCCAAATATGTGAAAGAAGTCATTTATATATTTGGGACTGTCTACAGTATGTCCTGCAGTTTTATTAAAAATTTTTCTTTTCAGTGTCAAATATTGGCCGTTTTATACACTAGGAGTGTGACATTTGATTTGCTCCTTTTCAGTCCAAGGGTATTTTAAACCTCCAAAAGACCAGGTTTGTACATTTGGAGATAATAAGGACCAAATTTCATTTTTTTACCAAATTGCTACCTAGATTTTTGCACTCAAATAACTACAAGACAGGATACAGTTAAGGTATATACGTTTTGCATGGGAATACTGTAGTTCCAGTTGGGCTTTTTGTTAAAAAATAATTGGTTTTAAAGTTAATTATGATTAACTGGGCTCACATGCGAGTTAAAAAAATGGATAAATAGTTCTACCCTAACAAAAACTTTAAGCTAATGCAGCTTTTTAAAAACTTAAAAGTAGAAGGCAAAACTTGTGTTTCTGTGGGGGTACTAGGAGGTACACACAGTAGTTTGAGGTTAACTAAACTACTTAGTAATTATTTATCATTAATTAATAAAAAAATGTTTACAAGTTTATACTTTACAAATTTGTGTTTTTCATAATCTACTGAGAATATGAATAATTTTAAGGTCTGCAGTAGGATGGTTTTCCTACTTCGTGTGCACTTTGAAAAGTATTCATAATTTCATGCAATCTACTCAAAATACAACAAAAAGCTAAGATTTGCAGTAAGTAAGTAAGGTTTTTGTACTTTGTGTGCACTTTGAAAAGCATGTGTAATTTTGCAAAATTTACTCAAAATAGGAATATTTTTAAGATTTGCTGTTGGATTCTTTTTACATTCTGAACACTTTGGAAAGTGTTCATAACTTTAAAAAATCTACTGAAAATATGAATTTTTTATGATTTGCAGTAGGATGATTGTCCTACATTAAGTGCACTTTGAAAAGTGTGTATCATTTTGGGGGGGCATGGCCAGCAGCCGACCAAATTGGATGCTTGAGCCCTGAGCTTTCTAAAAACCCCACAAAACCCCTAGAAATATCCAGATCCATTCACAGTATGGCATGACTATAACAATTTTCTGATAATATTGCTGCTTGCCTGTCTAGTGATCTGCTGATCGGTCCTCTGGCTGCAGGATAATCTAAACTGTTTCAACTTGCTGTGTCAACCCCGCCACGCGGCCTTGCAAGTCCGCTCACTCCCTGAGATGGAGTCTGATTCAGTATCAACAGGACCAGAGAGGAACCTCACCGAAATCCAACAGATGTTTGTGCAAATCCTACATCACAAGAACTATCTGGATTTGGACAAAAAAAAAAAATCACCTCCGATATTGTTGATCTCTTACAAAGAGCCTATGTCACAGAACACAGACTCACTGAAATGGAGGATGGCTGGCACAAAACCAGAGCCAGGCTTCAAGAACAGGACAGGCTGATTAATATGCTCTGGTCCAGAGTGTAGGACCTAGAAAATCAAAGCCGCCAGAATAACCTCTGCTTTGTGGGGTTCCCAGAGGGCTGCGAAGGGTCCTATGCCATCCTATTTCTACAGAAAGAGCTACCTCTCTTACTGGACTGGCAATGTGGGGCCTCTCCTGAGATCAATAGGGCTCACCGATCTCTTGCTCCTCACCCTGTGCCCGGGGCCTGCCTATGCATGATCTGTGTTCAGTTTCTCCAGTTTCAAGATACAGAAACCATCACTAGACTGGCCTGTGAAAGAAAAGAACTCTCCTGCCAAGGCCACTGCATACAAATCTTTGCTGATTACTCACAAGAGGTGACTGAAAGATGCAAGGCTTTCACTCCAGCACATAGACCCTGTGCTGAACTTGGGCTTGAGTATTCTCTTAGGTACCCTGCCTCCCTCAGAGTAATATTCAATGGCTCCCCACAGCTGTTTGATAACCCCATGGCAGCTGAAACTTTTCTTGCAGCACAAGTTCCTAAACTGAATTGGGGCAGGTTGAGAGACTATGGCAGTCCAGGGGCCATTTCAACCAGGTCTACACTGATGGAAACAGGACAACAGGAGATCAGCCCAACAACTCCAAAACCATCTACCCTGCATTCCTCAAATTGGACCCCTTCTAGGAAATCCCCTGGCAGTAAAAGAAAAAAATAGATGCAAAGCACAGATAGAAGGGGCGCACATTGATAAAACTCCCCGGCTCAACTCCAGAAGCTGCAGTGAGAGCCCTGATTTGATTATTTCACTCAGCAAACCAGACATGAGCAATAACCAGTTCCATGCCTTGATGGACTTACCAACGGATGGCCCACCGCAGGACTTGCCCAAGCCCCCCAGGAGATAGCCTATGAAAGATTGCAAACCCAGACAGCAAGAAGCCTTTCATGGGCTGAAATAGCAGGTGACATTTCTCCCCAGGTCCCTGTGAACACTGACACCTCACCTGCCATGGTCCCATCAGGGAATTCAACACCAGCTCCTAATCCTGCCATGACCTCTGCTGGCTGACTTTAAACCTGTTCCCGGTTTTCTAGGTTAAACTATATTCCAGTGACTTCAACCGGTATACTAAGCTGTTAGGTTCAGTAGGTCCCCCCCCCCGACCTGGTAGCAGTAAGTATGTAGGGGCTTATTATGTCATTGTATCCCAGGTCTATGTAACACCATGATTCAGGCCTTCTTGGAGAGCAGTTGGACTGTACTGGGGTCTATTAGGCTGTTTACTTGGTATTTGCTTGACTAATATTTCCCTTCATATTCTCCTGCCTCTACCCCAAATTCCAAATTCACAACGGGGTCTCCCATGCTTTCTCCCTTGGGGGGGTTATTCCAATGGTGGGCTGGCACACCAGTACTCCTTAGCCCCAGTATATCCCCCTTTTATGGGGAAGGGGTGAAGGACCATGGGGTTCTGCCTGGCCGTTGCATAAAGTACCTAACTGGGCAGTAGCTCACTAGGCTGTACCTGTTGAAAGGTTTTTATTATTTGGGAAGTGGGGGGTGCAGAGAGACTCTAGGACTTAGCTTGGTCCTCTCTCCTTGATGCACTCTAGAAGTTACTCACCTCCCAGTGACCTCCGCTGGTATCTGGGCTGTGAATCAGTTGATGCTTGCAGTGGATGCTGGTCAGTTGTCAAAGTGTTTACAAGGGTATGGGGTGAGGGGCTGGGTTATGTTAAAAACTGTTATCTTTTCTTCACTGTTATTCTTAGTACCTATGTTTGTGGTACTCATGTTATATGGTAGTCAGTTTAATCCACCTAGTTATGTTTCTGAATATGGAAATCCGATGGAAGAGGGTATGTCCCGATACTGGTGTAAGGGGAAGGATGTCGGCTAGGCCTGGCTGCAAGTTATAGCTTAACCTAACGGGGACTCCTATCTCACCCAATTTCAGTCATGACATACCCCAGGTGGGATGGAAACTACGTTGATCTCCTGGAACGTTAGGGGGCTCAACTCCCCAGTTAAAAGAAAGAGGGTGCTGCTTTATCTGAAGAAGCTTGGCCCTCTTATAGCATTCCTACAAGAAACAAAGCTTTCTCCCAGGGAGGCAAAGAAGCTCAAACAAGGGTGGGAGAGCGAAGCGATAGAGTGTGGCCACTTCTTATAAACAGGGAGTCTCTATACTTTTCCATAAAAAATTGGGGTGGAAATTGATCAGGCACATCCATGATAAGGAAGGAAGATGAGTCATGGCTGAGATGGAAACCTTGGAGGGCTCACTGATCCTAGTCAATATTTACACTCCAAATCAAGACTGCCCTCAGTACCTTCACGATATCAATCATGCCCTTTCTGATTTTAACAGAAAAAAAGCTCCAGTATTAACGGGTGGGATTTCAACTTGACGCTAGACCACACAAAGGACAGGAGTAATAAGACCACTGAACCACACAGACAAGCTAAGCTAGCAGTCCAGAGACTAATGAGTGAACGGTATTGTTGGATGCCTGGAGAACACAGTACCCAAGGGACCATGACTATACTTGCTTCTCTCAAGCCCACAGGTCCTCTAGCAGAATAGACATTTGGCTTATCTCCTCTGGGTTATATGAAATGGTTGTCCACTTCCATATACACCTGATAATTATTTCTGATCATGCACCATTAGAACTTTAGATCAGGCGGGGCAAGATTCTCTTCCAACTTCTGCTTGGCACCTTGACTCCCTCTTGCTTGAAGATGTTAAATTCCAGAGGTGGCTCGGCCCTGAAGTGGCAAACTACTGGAATAATAATGATAATGGGGAAATCTCCAATATGACCCTCTGGGAGGCCTTCAAGGCAACTCTCTGTGGCAGAATAATTGCCTTCTCTTGTGCCAGGAGGTGTCACTGAAAGGCTGACCAATGGGCTTTAGAGAAGCAATTATATGTACTGAAATCCCAGTACAAGGCGCTTAACTCTCAAGTTCTATCTCAGACCTTGCTGGCTCAGCTGACCAGCACAAGAATTCCCCTTAATGCCCACTTAACTCACCAGGCCAAGTTGAATCTTAGAAGATTATGACGTGCATATTGGGAAGGGGCCAGCAAACTCCTAACCTATCACCTGAAACACCAACAAGCTTCCTGGATGATACATGCCTTAACAGACAAGAATGGGGTTAAATACTACTCCAAAAAAGGAATAAATGAGATCATGACAAGGTTTTATGAACAACTATACGCTTCTACCCACCCCCGGTCTGCTGAAAATCCACAGCTTTATGGCCTCGTTACCTATCCCTCAACTCCCAGAGACTGATTCCCAATTGTTAGAATCCCCAATAACAGAGGAGGAGGTGGCTGATGCTATTAAGTCCATGAACCTTCGCAAGGCCCCTGGTAGGGATGGGTTGCCCATAGACATTTACAGAATCCCAGGAGTCAACTTGGCTCCATATTTGGTCTGGGTGTTCTGTCACTCTCTCTCGGCCAGCTGTCTGCCTCTTTCTCTGAGAGAAGCCACCACTACGGTTCTCCCCAAGAAAGGGAATGACCCACTTTCCCCAGGGGAGTTACCGCCTCATTTCTCTCATTAATGCTGATGCCAAAATTCTGGCAAAAGTTTTGACAAACAGGCTTGAACACCTCCTCCTAGGCCTAATCCATCCCTCTCAAGCCAGATTTGTTAAAGACCACTTAGGGTCAGATCATCATAGGACTCCGGTCTTGCTGATACACCTTACCAAAGTTCAAAAAGCCCTCTGTAGCCCTTGCCATCGATTTTGAAAAGGTGTTTGATTTGGTCGAGTGGCCCTTTCTATTCCACCCCCCTCTCCACAATGGGAATGGGTCTGAACTTTACCTCCTGGATCAAATTACTATACACTTCCCCCATGGTCTCTGTTCTGACAAATGGTATCCTCTCTATACCTTTTCAACTACAGAAAGGTACGAGACAAGGTTGCCTTCTTTCCCCGCTCATATTTGTCCTAGCTATAGAACCCCTGGCCATTGTTCTCTGGGAATCTCATCTGATTCCTGGAATATGGGGTGATTCCATATTCAAAACATTCTTCTATGTAGATGATCTCCTCATCACTACAGAGTATACTCCCCAGGTGATTAAGGATATGTTCAACATTCTGGCTGAGTTCTCTCAGGTATCCGGACTTAAGGGACTTAAGCTGAACCAGTCCAAAACTGAGGTCCTCCCATGGAATTTAGTGTCCTCATGGGAAGTCTTCACCACTTTAGGGCTAAAATGGTCTCCCGACAGTATCAAATATCTGGGCATTATTCTCCACCCAAACCTGGAAAAAAATGTTCTCAATTAACTTTACCAACTTATTAGACTCACTCAGACAGGACATGGAGAGATGGAAAGCCCTGAGGCTCTCGTTAGCGGGCAAAATTGACTCCATTAAGCTGATGGCTGCACTGAAGATGCTATATATTCTAGTTCACTTACCCGTGTCTATCCCCCAGAAATGGTTTCAAAAAATGGAGGCTCAGACAACCAGTTGGTTCTCCAAGATAGGTCAGGCCTCTCCATCCTGGCTTTTGTTGGAGGTGTCACTGGTGCACGCTCCCTCCCCTGCTGTGGTTTTGTATGATAAGAAGAAATCCCCTTCTGGTCTTTCTCCCTCTATACTGGTTTCAATTAAGTACTGGAAGAGAACCCTTGTCCACCTAGGTCACGACCTGACACCATGGAAATTGCCCCTTCTTTGGAACAACCATGGCCTACAAGTAGGGACCCACATGTTCCATTGGAAGTTGTGGGAAACTCAAGGTATTTCCCTGATACATGATTTGATACTCCCGGTTCACTTGTTCACTTGACTCCTTTGAGGCCCTGAAAACTCGATTTCATCTTCCTTCGACCCACTATTGGAGATATCTCCAAATCAGGAGCGTCATCACCCATTTACCCAATGCCCCACACAGAAAGGAGCTCTCTCAAGACCACCAACCCATTAGTATATGAGAGAAGTGCTCCAGAAATAGAGCAAGTGTAATACATACACCCCTCAGAGATGCTTCAATGGATCCTACCCGGACCATTAGAGCTCAATGGGAGTCAGATTTGCAGATCACTATCTCCAAATGCCAATGTTCCCATGAGTGGGTAAAAATCCACACTGCCTGTAGGGATGGTCAGACCCACCTCAGAATGAACAAGACCCTACATAGGTGGTACTGAGACCCTGCAAAACTTAAACACATGGGTCTCATTTTGGACAATAATTGCTAGGTGTGGGAACCAGGGGGCAAATCTATTTCAAACTCTCTGGACCTGCCCTTCTTTTCATCCCTTCTGGTTATCAATTCAGGATATGTGTCAGCAAATATTCCCTATGGTTACCCTGACCCCTCTCTCCTTCTATTGGGGTGTGGACATCTGTCCACACCGAAGCACTTCCCTGGGGTCAAATGGATTACTGTAATAGGGGCTATCACCAAAAGACTCATCCTGATGAGATGGAGATCCCCTGAGATCCCAACCTTTCAGGAATTCCTTCTGGCAGTAGCCCAAGGAACTATGTTGGAGAGACTCTCCAGCTTTGCTGGGGGCCTAATCTGTCAGTTTGAGGAATGCTGGCAGCCCTACCTTGACTCGAAGTACTTCCATCACACTCACCCAAAGGCAGCTTTACACGACTCCCCACCCTGCTCTGGATGGGGCTCCCCATCCTCTCTACCACTAAACTCTGATTCCCCTCCTTGATATGGATTTTGTTATGTGACTGACTTCCCTTCCTTTAGATTGGATTGCATTTTTTTTTGGTATATAGTTAATATTAGTACATGCATAAACTTTCGGATGCACTACACCTAGTTCTAATCTGGGATTATTTGCTTTAGGCCCTTCTTGCTTTAATAGCTAATGTCACAGAAGAGTACATTATGGTCCCTCTACTTGACTAGATATGTGGACCTAGTCAGGCTATAACTTGACCCTTTCATTTATCGTTCTGAGATGTAAATGGCTTGATATTATGCTTTTGACTGGTTTCACCTATCAAGTTCTACTGCTTCATATCTCACTGTTCTTATCCTGAGTTCTGGACATACTAAATGTTGCGGTATGGTCTTAGATCCTGTATGTACTATGGTGTGCATGTATGTGCATCTCCCTTTTAAAATTAGTAAAAATCTTTAACATCAAAGAAGTGTGTGTAATTTTACAAAATGTATTCAAAATTATGATTTGCAGTATGATGGGCTTCCTTTTCTGTCTGCACTTTGAAAAGTGTTTGTACTTTAATAAACTCTACTCAAAATATGAATTATTTTATGATTTTCAATAAAATGTTTTTCCAACTTTGTGTGCCATTTAAAAAGTGTTCATAAAGGATGTCACAGTGGAAGGAGAGATGAGGAAAGAATGAAGGCTTCTGATAATGCATAACAGTCAATCACTATACTTCTACTTTTATTTTATAAGAAGGAGGAGACAGGAGGGAAGTGAGGACTAGTGAATAGAGATGCAGCGAATTTAAATTTCACTGGCAAAGTGAACGCGCAGTGTCCACTTCATGTTATCATAATGCTACGTGAAGTGGCCTTTGAAAAGTGCTCACTTCGCCATGTTATTATGACTTTGCATTGTTATTCCACCTTAACGTGAAGTAAGGTAGAATGACAACAATATAGGCACTTTAGGCAGCCCCCCACACACACATCACATGGCTTATAGTACTGTAAGTCACTTGCTTTAGCCAGGCAGAAAGGAAGTGAGTGATGCAAGCAGATACTTTCACTTTCTCCTTTGCAGAGGAAGAAGGAGGAAGCATTTTGTGTAGGAGATGAGAGTTTGTTATTATTTTCTTTCTTGAGCAAATTTCAGAAACCCCAAAAGCTTTTTTAAAAGCTAATTCATCAAGGTTTTTTTGTACTGTTTTGTCAGTTCTTTTTGGTGACTGATTTCTTTGTTTTATAAGTTTTTGTGTGTGTGTGCGTGTGTGTGTGTGTGTGGGTGTGTGTGTGTGTGTGTGTGACTGTCTGTGTGCGAGTGTGTGTGAAGTCCCGTGCCTCGTAATGCATTGGAGAGGGAAGGAGTGTTTTGTGCAATGGACCAGGGACAGTATGTGGCCCCTGGCCAGATAAGAGTGCGCACACGTGGGGATCATAGCTGGATGGTGTTGGACCACTCCAGACTGTTTGGTCCTGCCTCCCCCCTCCAGAAGCAGCAGCACCACCAGTGCCACCACCACATCCACCAAGTCTGCTACCACCACCACCAGTAGCAGCTGCGGGAGCTCCAGCAGCACCATCTCCACAGCAGCAGGTGGAGCCCCAGGTGTGTGACCATGCTGCTGGCACTACATCTGCCCCTTCTGTGCCTGGTCCCTCCTGCAGCTCCCCAGTTTGGCAGTTTTTCAACTGTGCCAGGGAGGACAGCAGCCTTGTGGTGTGTCTGCTTTGTGGTGTGCTGTGGCCCCCGGGGGGCACATCTGGGGACTGGGGCCAACGCACACATATGCTGAACCACCTCAAGGTGGAGTGGTAGGCTGCCACCAAATGGGCCAGGCCTCCACCTGCTGGCCCTTCTGTGGCAGTGGCAGAGGGTGCTGCTGTTGTGCATTACCACAGCAGGAGGAGGGCCACAGCAGCAGCTGCTCCACCACTACCCCCACAACTGCCACCAGCACCACCCTCACCACCACCACTATCTGGTTTTCCCCCTGCACCAGTGGACTCCACAATGCCTGCAACACAGGCAGACATAGCACTTTTGTGGGCCGCGATGGAGGAAAATAATGAGTGGATGGGTTCTGTCCAGCAGCAGGTGGAGTGGATCAAGCAACACCAGCTACAGATTGTGTCAATGTTCCATCTGCTGCTGGAACGTCAGGGGATCCCCCATTAGCTTTTTTTTTCAGCACACCCCCTTCCCCCACTGCTGTAGTGCTTTGTCTTTTGTTTATGTTTAATAACAGACAGAGGGAAAGCCACAAAGTATTAGTTTAAAGGGAAGCAGTCAGCAACAGGAGGTCCGCCCTCTGCTAGGCTTACCCTCTGGTTAAGCCTTTTAAGTAAGTTGCAGCATTTTTCTTGTGCCACAACATACTTTAAAGTCAGTGACCTGTAAGTATGGTGGATGCTATGGGGTCTCCATTGTGTGTAAAAGTGCAACGGCATAGCACCATGTGCTTCAATACAAAAGTATTGAAGCACATGGTGTGTCTCTGCCGCACCTTTCCTTTACACGTAATGGAGCCCCCATAGCATCCGCCATCCTTCAGGTCACCTACTTTTCTTTATTAAAATAAAGTATGTTGTAGCATGAGAAAAACACCGCAGCGTACTTAAAAGGCTTAACTGGAGGGTAAGCCTTACAGGGGGCAGGAGCTCCTGTTGCTGACTGATTCCCTTTAAATAAATGCATAAACATATAGTCATACATGCTCCTTATTGCCCTGTTATTATAATCCATTGCCTCAGTAATGTTTACTTTCTGTTGTGGAGTGGTTGTGGAAAAGCTGGTGTGAGAAGTGCAAGTATGATGTGCTAAATTGCATGTGTGCAGTCAGTGTTGTTTCCTCTGTGTGTGTGTGTAAGACATCAGACATTGTGCAGCTTCTTGCAAACATATATTGCTGACTTGTTGCAGTGTTTATGGTATAAAGAATAGAGATGAGAATAATGTTTATTTAATTGTCACCATCATCATCAGCGGACTAAGTGATACGACATGTTTTCAGAGGTGTCTGGCCAGAGTCCACCTTAGTCACATACTGCACACATGACTTTTAGGAGAGCATGTGTTTTTTTGTGCTATGATCTCCACAATGTCATGTGTGCACTGTGAGTGACTGAGCTGCACAGTGACCCAATACCTCTGAAAAAATATCATATCACTTACTCCGCTGGTGCTGATGGTACAAATAAAATATACATCATATATTCCTTATTATCTTTATTCTTGAGATACTGCAGCAAGTCACACCATATATATGTTTGCACAAAGCTGGGCAATGTCTGCACAAACAGGAAAGAACAGTGACAGCAGACATGCAGTTTAGTACAACATACTTGCACTGCTCATTCATGGTTTTTACAAAACACTTGAAATCACGAGTCCCGACACAAAGTAAACATTACTGAGGCTGCAGAAATATTTCTTTTTTGAAACAGACATTAACGGGATTCACCATGTTACAGTATTGCAACTGATATATGGGTGCCTTATCTCCAGGGGAATCTTTTTTACTCCACGTCCTTACATAGTGCAATACTTTTCTGGCAAAAACACTCATAATTTTGGTAAACCGGGTCCTGGAGGACTTTCTGGTCTAAAGAGCTGCCCATGTTCCACCCCCATGCTCAGCAGCATTATGACATGATGTCAGGGAAATTCAGAAAGCTGACGGCCATGCACTATAATGGAGTGCTCCCCCGCACTCTCCCTGGCATTATGTCATAATGTTGCTAAGCGGGGGGCAGAACCTGGGCAGCTCTTCAGACTGGGAAGTCCTCCAGGACCTGGTTTACCAAAATTACAAGGGTTTTTGCCAGAAAAGTATTGCACCATGTAAGGACACGTGGAGCAAGAAGGATTCCCATGGAGGTAAGGCACCCATATATTGGGTGCAAAACCATAACTATGTAATTTGGTGAATCTCTTTAAAGCAGCAGTGCAACAATCTAGTGAAAAGTTTGACTTATACTTTTTTATGCTATTTTACATTGACACTTTACTTACATCCTGACTTGTATGATACTGTTCTTTCCAGTATTTGAATCTGCTTTAGTACTTTTTTTCATGTCTGAAATAATAAAAGGAGCACTCCTTTTAATACAGTGCAGACCAGCTCTTGGTCAGTATTTTCCACTGTTTTTCTCCATCAGTTGTTATATATTACTTCTGTTGTAAAATTAACAATTATGCAGCAGGACACATTTTATGACCTCGCAGAACAATATTTATTCAAAAAGACTGCAAATAGTGATGAAAACCTGGTCAGATCCATATTAAAAGGAGTGCTCCTCTTTTTTCAGACATGAGTAAAAGTAGTAAAGCAGACACAAATTGTGAAAAGAAGTGTATCATACAAGTCAGGAGGTAACTAGTGGCTGGTAATGTAAAATAGCATAAAAAAGTATAGTCACAATTTTCACCACATTGTTGCTCTGCTGATTTAGTTTATAATTTAAGTATGACATTAAAGTACTCATAATCATAACACACAGAATGCAACTATCTTGTGTCCAGATAATTCCCAAGTGCATTACACCACATGTAAAGTCTCCCAAAATTTATTGCGCAGTCACTCAGGCACACTGTGGTCACACAGTGTCCTCAGAATTTTTCTGCATCTCCAAAATGCATCTGTCTTGTGTCCAGAAAATTTCCAAATGCTGAGGAAGTGAAATAGGAGCATTACACCACATGCAAAGTCCCCCTGAATTTATTGCTCAGTCACTCATGAATGCAGTGGTCACACAGAGTCCCCAGAATTTTTCTGCATCCCCAAAATGCATCTGTCTTGTGTCCAGAAAATTTTCAAATGCTGAGGAAGTGAAATGGGAGCATTACACCATATGCAAAGTCCCCCAGAATTTATTGCGCAGTCACTCATGCGCATAGTGGTCACACAGAGTCCCCAGAATTTTTCTGCATTCGAAAAATGCATCTGTCTTGTGTCCAGAAAGTTTACATACTCTGTGATGACGATGTACTCATGATGCACAGTGTCTTGCCAAACCATGCGAAGGAGGGTTAACATGACATGAATCCATTCTGTGTGCCATCAGAAATGATGACCATGAGAGAACTGTTGCTGGTCCAAAATGTGCTGCGATTCCCACAAATGTGATGTGATCACCTCAACCGGATGGAAGGGTGCCCTTTGTGTGTACACTAATAGTAGCTTTGGTGAGTTTATATATATATATATAGTAGTAGCCACAGACACTGCATGCTACTTCCCGAAATTTCTGTGATATTTCCAGAAATATCTGATGTTTTTTGCATTTAAACAGTAGGAGTAGAAGGAGAAACTATTCAGAAATTTTGGGAAATATCTGGAAATAGCTTGCAATGTCTGTGGCTACCATGATAGATAGATAGATAGATAGATAGATAGATAGATAGATAGATAGATAGATAGATAGATAGATAGATAGATAGATAGATATAAAAATATATGCATTTTCTAGGTGGGGTTGACATATATAGACTTGTACTCATTGTATTGTTTTGTATCACAAGTCACACATACTGTTGGTTTGCACATTCCAGTGCTTGATAAGAACTTTTTGCATTGAGATTGAAAATGGAATACTCTCAAGCCAATGAAGGTATTTTTTTTGGGGGGGGCATATTTGCAAGTAGGTCTCGTTAATGGTTAATTATTTGGTTAATTATTCATAGATCTCATCTGCATCCTTCTCCAGTCTGGTTGGTAATGATGGTCATCGATTGAAATGACTTCTGCATGTTGCATGTCTGCCCCAGCCCGGGGGGGGGGGTGCTGATGTTGAAAAACTTCTTTGAATAAGGCAACTATGACACAACAAAGCATCTGGAAGTTTTCTAAAAAAAGAAATAAAGGACTTATTACATTTTGATTGCAGCAGTAACACATTATGTTCAAGCTGTGGCTGTTCCACATGTATCTGGATTAACACAGATAGCAAGCTGTACCACTGCAATCATCAGATCACAACTTCATTTAGTACCAGGCTGTGTAACAAATACACTGTGTCAGTGTCCCTGCATCTCAACTCAAGTTACATTTCAAAACCAGTTCTTGTTAAGTAAAACAACCTGGGTCCAACTTTTTCGACACTGTCATGGCTGCACAGCTGTAAATTTGGAATACAGTGCATGATATGTTGAAGAAATATTTTCTGTGTCGTACACGTCACCTAGTTTATGAATCCTCAGTCAGATTTGTTGCACTCTTATGAAATAAAAAAGGAACAGATGAAATAAAATGTATATACTTACCAGTATGGATTGGAAATGGATATTCCATGTGTTCCTGTAGTCAGTACTGCTGCTGTACCATTGATACAGACCTTCAGCAAAGGAGAGTCATTTGTGTTAACCTGTAAAGAAACAAAATACGTTTACCATATGTGTTTGACCACTGCACCTCAGATAAGCAACAGGAAACAAAATGCACAGCTAAAGCAAGTTGAATAGTATAAAAATCATTAGTACACATACTCACTTTATAGTTTTAGTAGTAAGAATCCTTGTGCCCGTGACTGATGGATGTGGTCTCCAGTTCGACTCCCTCTGCCTTGGAATGGTCAATGTAATGGAAAAACATTGTCAGAATAACACTGGTGGTGAGTTGCTGTTGGTCATAGCTGTGGCACATGATGACATTCCCTCTGACGTCTTCCTGCATCTGGTGGTGGTGGCAGTGGCTAACAGTGGTCTTATGGTGGTGGTCCAGGGGGCACACAAAGTCATCTCCTGTGGTGGCAGTGGCTAATAGCTGTCTAATGGTCGTGGTCCAAGGGGCACACAAAGTAATTCCCTCTTGTGGCAGTGGCTAACAGCGGTCTTATGGTGGTGGCCCGGGGGGCACACAAAGTCATTCCCTGTGGTGACAGTGGCTAACAGCTGTCTTATGGTGGTGGTCCAGGGGGCACACAAAGTCATTCCCTCTGGTGGCAGTGGCTAATAACAGTCTTATGGTAGTGGTCCAGGGGGCACACAAAGTCTCTCCCTCTGGTGGCAGTGGCTAACAGCGGTCTTATGGTGGTGGCCCAGGGGGGCACACAAAGTCATTCCCTCTGATGACAGTGGCTAACAGCTGTCTTATGGTGGTGGTCCAGGGGGCACACAAAGTCATTCCCTCTGGTGGCAGTGGCTAATAACAGTCTTATGGTAGTGGTGCAGGGGGGCACACAAAGTCACTCCCTCTGGTGGCAGTGGCTAATGGCAGTCTTATGGTGGTGGTCCGGGTGCACACAAAGTCATTCCCTCTGGTGGCAGTGGCTAACAGCGGTCTTATGGTGATGGTGGTCCAGAGAACACACGGTGACATTCCCTTTTGTGGCACTGGCTAACAGCAGTCTTATGGTGGTGGTCCGGGGGCACACAAAGTCATTCTCTCTGGTGGCAGTGGCTAACAGTGGTCTTATGGTGGTGGTCCAGGGGGCACACAAAGTCATTCCCTGTAGTGGCAGTGGCTAACAGCAGTCTTATGGTGGTGGTCCAGGGGAGCACACAAAGTCATTCCCTCCGGTAGCAGTGTCTAACAACACTCTTATGGTGATGGTGGTCTGGGGGGGCACATGGTGATATTCCTTATAGTGGCACTGGCTAACAGCAGTCTTATGGTGGTGATACTCGGGTCAGGATATATTGTGCTCTCTGTTACAAATGTGACATGACATATGGAATTGAGTGGGACACTAATTTAGCTTTATGAAAAAGCAAACATGTCTCATTCAACAAATGTGACAACCTTTTTACCACTTAATTTAAAACCTGCCAACATTAACCTCATCATCATCCTCATAGAGAAAGCTGCCCTCACAGTCATCTATGTCTGAATTCCGACCACTGGGAAATTCTTTCTCCATTGTGTCATCATCTGTGTCAGTGGTAGGCCGTTTCATGTTGCCACTGCCAATGCCACCAGGATGGTCCATTTCTACATCACCAAAACCATGACTAGGCCGGGGTATGAATACTGAGGTTGCAGTCTGAGCTGGTATGTGCCTCTCATTCATTTTTAGGAATGTTAGCAAACTGACATTTGCAGGAGGGAGGTTTGTATGATGATCCCAAACTATTGCACCTGCTGAGTTGAATACCCTCTCGACAATTACACTGGAGGGTGGGCATGTCAGATACTTCAGTGTCACTGCAGTCAGCTCTGACCATTCACTGACCTTTGCACTCCAGTATAAAATAGGATCTTCACTTATTGACAGATGCCTGCTTTCAGACAAATATGACTCAACCATTCTTGGTGCTGCACTAAGTCCAGTGGTTGTTGCATCATCCTGTTCGCTGGAATCATTTATGTCACAAATCCCCACTTGAGACAAAGCCTCTCAAAGTGTGTTGACACCTATCACTTTGGATGACAGATCACCTGGAACTGCAGTCCCCTTCCCCTTACAGGATATGCTTGATACTCTTCCAGGTTCAGCTTCAGTCTGATTATGCTACTGAGGTTTGCTGACCTTGGCACGTGACCTTGCCCCATGACCCAAGCACAGCAGTTGCCCACTGGCATTTTTTACATGTTCAGGCCCGCCCTCCAGTACTGAGGCAATTCCATGTTTGTATCATGGGTCCAGCATTGTTGCTATTGCAAAGTTGTCATTATGCTGAATGCTCAAGATGTGATGATTCTGGTCGAATACTCTCAGTATGTGTTTCAGCAACATACTGCTAGCACTGTCTCTGGCAATATAAAGGCTATGCTGTACATTCACCAATGTCTGCCTCAGCACCCGTAGCAGTGGAATTGATTGGCTAATGGAGGCAGACTCACCACTCACTGCCTGTGTGGCATGTTCAAAAGGCCAAAAAATTATTACAGAGTCCATGAGATGCCACTGTTCTGTTGTCATAGACGTGGAGGCCCCGGAACTGTCACAGCTAGTGTGCATGACAAGATATTCTGAGATGGCTTTATTGTTCATACAACCTCTCTGCCATGTATAAAGTGGAGTTCTACTGGGTGACAACTTCCTGCTTCGAGCGGGGCTGAGGGAAGCCGTTTCAGATCTGCAACTGATGAAGCTGGTCACGGGCCTTTGCAGAGAGTGAAAAGTGAGAACAGATATGGCATGCAACTGTCAGCATTTCTTTTATATCAGGGTGCTGCAGAAACTCCTGCACCACAAGATTTAAACAGTGGGCCACGCATTTAACCTGAACAAAGCCACTGTTCGTGATGAATTTCACATCTGACCCATAGTCACTTGCTATGAACCCAGTTCCCAGGGACAGAGGGTTCAGCCACTTGTCAATTTCTATCAATACCAAGTCCAACATGTTTTCATCAGTGTGTGAACAGGTCACATTGTGCATAGCAATCATTGCATGCTGTCGAATTCCTGGAAGATTGCTACCATGACACTCCATCAAACTGCACTGATTATTCACACTACTAACAGCACAAACAACACCCGGCACATGCACCCAATGTGCAGTTATACACAAATATGAACTTCCTGCTGTTTTGCCACTTGTCCACATATCCATACTTAAATGGATGAATGGAGAGGAGGAATGCTGAAGGGCATGTCTTACAGAGTCGGACACAGTACGGTACAACTCAGGGACAGCACAGGGCAAAAAGTATGTCCTGGATGGGAGTTTCCATTTTGTACAAGCATGTGCAGCAAACTGCTGAAACCCAGAATTCTCTACCAAGGAGAAGGGCAAAAGATCAATTGCCAGCATTTCAGCTACTGCAGCATCAAGTTCACGTGACACTGTATGATTGGGTGGATACTTAAGCTGCTGCACAAAAACACTCTGTAACACGGGCTGACTTAAACATTTTACACGGGCTGTGATGACAAATGGTTCTGCTCTGCGAATGGCAGGGGTGGAATGTGGACGTTTGATGAAGACTGTTGCACAGGTGATGATGACAAACCCACAAATGCAGTTATTTTTCCAGATTTACCCACCGGGGTTTATGTATCACTTGCATTAGACATACTGCATTCACCACCACCACCGCCACCACCAAAACTGCTGCTCTCACCAGCACTGGACAACATTTCAAAATCATTATGCTCCTCCACCTCATCATGATTGTAGTAATCCTCTGCTCTTATTTCATCACTACTGCACACATTTAGTTTCCTACTTGATTTAACAGTCATGAAAGGGGATAACATGCTTGTTATGGCTGATGATGAGGGTGAATGCCCCACTGCAGTATGAGCTGCCATCTTGTGCTGGGTCCACAGTGCCTTGTGCCTGTTCTTAAGATGCGTATGCTGTCCTCCTGTGCCCAGATGGCTCCACTCTTTATCTTGACTCACACGCACATGGCAAGCCTGGCAGATTGCAACTGACTTATCATTTACATCTTGCACAAAAATATCCCGAACAAGAGATTGTGATGCTCTAGTTTTAACATGTCCTTCATGCTGCTTATTGGACTCCATTTTTTTAAGCCATGAAGTGGGAGGTGCTACATGATTTTTCTGGCAGGACCCACTTGGACTGCAACTGACCACCATGACTACCTATCATTATTACTGGGTCATCATCATCATCATCACCATCAACTGAAACTAGTAAAACACAACTTTTTACAGGGGGATTAATCCAAACAGACCCAGACACAGCCACCTTGAATTTATTTTTCACTGGTTCCCAACTGGGGTCACTTACATCATCATCATCTTCATCAACATTACCCACATCCACATCTTCTGCATGGATGTTGGCATTTGGACTGCATGTTGCAAACACAGTAACATCATCTTCATCAGATTCATCATCATCAACACCACCATCACCTGATATTTTTTCACCATACTGTGAATCACTGCATGGCAAATGCATAACCTGAACCATGGTGCAAGAAATGTCACATTGTATGCTATCATTGACATGATGATCAGAATCCTCATGGTCAGTTACTGGGATGTTACTGGGAAGTATGACATCATCTACACTGCCACTCACTCACACTGCTTCACAGTCCACTATATTTTTGGACACGGTAAACTGATCAAAAGTGGAACTTGAGACAGCAATACTCATACCACCACCAGCAACTGCACTAACACCACCAGCTGGGACATCATCTCCTCCAACTATAAGTGAAGCTACTGATTGTGCTGTAAAAAAACATTGAAGGAGAAATACCTTTCCTCATATCAGCAATGCACTTCTGTGTCTGCGTACTACCATGCCCACAGACAACCTTACCACTGGCAGCAGTGCCATGATGAGAAACAGCTTTGCTAGCAGATCTCTTTACGGTCATTTTGGGGGATCAACAAGAATATTCTAAACAAATTTAGATTTTGGAATGTTCACTCTGGGTTGGAGGACACTGGATGTGAAGCCAAAAAAACAACTGTGGCTTCAGCAACAAATACAGAAGCAAAGTCACAAGTTCAACAATACCTTAACTAACCAGTGGTGCTGAAGTCACAAACAATTCAATCTGGAAAAGAATACCTTTTGCCGGTGGAGGGGGGGGCCTTGACTGCAGATTTGTATGGCAGTGCAAGCAGCAAAACCAAGAAAAGATACCACAATGGCAGTACAAAATCACACAGCTGCAGTGGATAGCAGGTTCACATTGCTGTGCCTGCAATTACACTGTGGCACAATACAATGTGTATTATTTGATGTCACGCACCACACATACACTCATACACACATACAATTTGTCTACAAGTAATGTGTAGCAAATTGAAAACTTCAGTAATATACCACATATTTTACACATTCTGAAATTATGAACTGCTGCATCAGATCCACAACACACAATCAGCAAAAAAATGTCATCAATTACTGAAAATATTACTGTGTGTACATTAACACAGTCAGTTATAAAAGAAAAATATAACCAAAAAGCAAAAAACTCCCTATTTCTCCAAATGAAATCTACCTACACCACAGATATGCCCCTCCCACAAAGCACACTTTCATTATCTCTTACTACACAGACACAATGTTGTACATTAACATTCAAAATCCACATACAAAAACAATAAACGCTCGATGATATGAGAACAGGATGGTTTCCTACAATCGAACTAAAGTTTGAGCAAATAAATTACTCAAAAAGGTTTTTTTAGCAGCTTTTCAAAGGTTTGAATCACAGAGAGCTCTCAGAGCAGAATATCTCCTACAGCTTCCTACACACACTACCCCAAACTGAGGCTGTGCAGAACAATGTAGAGTCCATGTGACCTGAAATCCCATGAATCACTGCAAAATTCACCTTTGAAGTTTAAAAACTAGGTGAAGTACATTGTTTTCAAGGTACTTCACCTTTAAAATTGGTAGAGTAGTGGTTTGGGAAGGTAGAGTAATGCGAAGTAATTTTTTTCAATGGACTTCGTGTTACCTGTTATAACGCAAAGTACTCCACTTCACATTGTAGAGTACTCTGCAAAGTCACCTTTACTCTGCAAATCACTTTGTGGAGTGAATTAAGCCCATTTTGCCCACCACTACTAGTGAATGTGTTGGGTATTTGTTTTCTGTTACCCAGAAGTGGGTGGTAGAGCTTGATTATATTGTGCAAGGGAGAAGGAATATAGGATTTTTGCAAGATGGGGTGGCAATCTCCAGAGATGCAGCCTTCATCAATTACAGCCCTTCTTCTGTTATTATTTTATTAAAGGAGGAGGGGAGGTGGGAGGAGAGGCTACTGGGTGTGTTAGGTGGAGGTGTTGTTGCTCTGATCTGGGGATGGGGGCTTGTCATACATTATGGAAGGGTGAGGAAAGTAGAATTTAATAGGTGCAGGCATCAATTATTTTATTATAAGGAGATGGAGAGATTAGATTTTAGGATATCAGATGTCAGATACTCACATACATATATCCTACGGTACATCCAATTTGACATCCAAGGTGTTTTCTAGGATATCACATTTTGAGGACCAGTATCCAAAAATCCTAATATCCTAAGAACACCTAGCATCTCAAATAGTTTTTAAAACTGATTATCTGAGAAAACCTACTTCTGATTATGATCAGCTGCATGCATTCTATGCAGTTTAAACTAATGTCATGGAGATATCATCTGAAAATAAATATTTCAAATGGATGGAACACAGACCATGCCAAAAAATGGCCCCACAGCCTGTGGTAGCTGTAGGTTATGATACATAGTTCATGGAATGACTGCAGAGCCCTCCTCCAAAGAAGTTCTTCTGGCTTTTCAAAAACTAGTAGAGGTCCTGTGAAAATTATGTTATGAGTAGGTGTCAAGGAGTTGTGGTAATTGATGGATGCAGAGACAGATGAGCCAAGCAAATGCTAGGCAAGTTCATTATTAATAACCAGCAGAACTTAAACATAAAAGAAAATAAATATGAACTGTATATGCAAAAATGAATCAGAAGCAAAATACATCCAGAATTACTCCAGGAAATAGCTAGAGCACAACAATAGGTCAGTACGCTACCAACCTCTCCACTCATCTGAGGATGTAGAGGAAAGGTGCTTCCTTTATACTTGTGGAGGTCAGGTGGTTTACATGAAACTCCACCAACTTGCTTCCAAAAACCTTTATTTTGAACAAAGCCATTATTTTAATATAAATTATACAACAAAACATTACTATAGTCTAAATATATACAACACTACCTTTTAATCTCAAATTAGGAAGCTTATTTGTCTTTTCCATAATACCTCCTAGCTACAGGCCCCTTCCCTTGACTTTGCCAGTATTTAGTTCTGTGTAACAGGGCCAGCCAGCTCTTAGAGACACTGGGAAGCTCAAGGAAGAGGTACGACAGCTAGGGTAGGTAAGTATAACTGTGACATTATCCTATGCATTTCTGCAATTCTTTATTTCCATTCCATAGTTTCATTTTCACTGCAAACAAAAATAGATCATAGTTTGGTTTCTCTTAATATGTTATCTATCAGGCAAACAGTATTATAACCTATATACCCAGAGATATTGTCTCATTTTATACAGCTCTAAAACAGTGCAGTTCTTGTTAAATTCTCCCCATAAACACCTGTATTATGAGAAGTAAATGGTAACATAAACCCAAATCAGGGAATAACATGTAACTGTGTGCCTGAGGTCATTATGTATGCTTGTACCTTTATAAGCCATGAGACAGTATCAAAACAGTGACTTTATTTTAAGTGCTCCCTGCAGTATAGCATCTTTCTACACTGTGCCAAATGCCAGTTGGTAATTTAAAATGAAATCTCCAAAAGTGCACCTTAAGACGCTTTTATAAACTTTCTAGGTTTTTCTCACTGCTCCCTGTTACTGGAATCCTACACCTGAATTAATATCCTGCACTTAGATTGGGTGTTGACCACTAAGGAGAAGAACGAGAAAGCAGAAAAAAAAATGGTACAGCAAACGCTACTGCTTGAACGTGCGCACCGACGAGCAGTAGCCTAATTTATACTGCTCGAATGTGCGCATCGTCAAGCAGTAACCGCAAACTGAAAACAACAACGCGAGGCGAATATGCCTCATTCTATATCAATTCTTCAAGAACTAGGAAGGAATTCCGTTCCTTTTCAAGTGCTGCCAGCTAGCTGATCCTGCATCCGGATATTAAAAACAAAAGGGTATTTACTCCGTGGCTGCCTGAAAACTACCAATCTTTCTATGTTTTATTTTCTAAGGCTACGTTATGCATAACTTTACTTAGGACTGTCAGCCCTTAAGTTGGGTATTGGACAAAACACAGGTTTCATTTCGGAGGCTACAGGGGGGTGGGGTTCTCAGGGCAGGAGAGACCTCTTTCTCATAGCCCAGACAGAAACTAAGAGGGATAATTTAAGAACCTTCCCCAGGTGGCCTAACTGGAAAAGGGGAAAACTCAGGTATAGTGGATAGAAAAAAAGAAGGGCAGTAAAGATAAAATGCTGCTATAGCAGACTTAAAGAAAAGCGGGTTCAGGAAAGCAAGATGGTCTCACAACACCCTGCGACAGTAGGAATCACCTCCTGCTTTGCAAAGGGTTAAGAAAACCATGAGTAAGTGAACTTATACAATTTTCTTACAAAGTACTGAAATTTTTGTCAACAAAACTAAGTTAATTATGGTTGCAAACACAATGCCCTCAATGTTTGGAAATATGCCATTAGGGTTTTTATGTCAAACTCCTATCCTACCTACCATTTTCCATACCCTCGTCAATTAAGGATAGTCTACAGGTACATGGCCATACATCAATAGAATAGTACCTCATACACAGTCAACATATTAAAACTAGTATATAATAACCTGGTCCCCCTTCCCTTCCCTGTTTTAAAATACTTTAAAAGTTAAAAACCATCATAAAGCAGGAGAACTGTCCTGAAATGCAAATATTTTAAGAGTTATAACCCGTTGAAATGCACAAAAACTATCACAAAACTGGAATATTTTGAAAATTTAAAAAAAATCACAAAAAACAAAGAACATTGCATAATGCAAATATTTTAAGAGTTGAAAACTGTTGGAAAGGATGAAAACCATTGCAAAACACAAATATTTTAAGAACTGGAAACTGTTACAAAGCCTAAAAGCATTGTGAAACACAAATATATTAAGAAATAAGACCTAACCTCAGAAAGTCTTTGAAAGTAATTGTGGAGGATCAAAACCATGATGCAGCACAAATATTTTCAAAACCTATGAAAAATATTCATGCTTCACATGGAGTTTACAAAAAAAATTTAAAATTCATGAAAGATTCCTTTGCACACATTTAAATTTTTAATCACAAATAATTAATTAAAAATATACAGTATAACTCATACTAATCCTTTTCACACATACTAAACTGTGACCCTTAACCTTTGTCAAATTAGTATTATCTTCCTTTAAAGTTGTTGATTATGTGGAACTTTAGCATAAAAAATGACATGTAATTTTAGCTATTTTTCTCAGTGATTTTTTTAACTTTTTGTTTTTTCAATTCATTCTATTTTATATTGAGAATATATTCAAAATGCAATTGAATGACATTAAATACTAAAGCAAAATTTAAACAGTGTTCATTATCCTTGGATAAGCAGATTATATGCAGTGTCGATGTTGTCCTTGGAAGGGTGAGCCAGTCATCAATAGCTTAAAAACATAACCAGAAATAAACACATTATAGTTGAATCAAACCACAATAATTACTTTTTCAACAAGTATCCTGCAATTTTTAGTTAGACCAACTCTATTTAGAATTCATTACCATTAAGCTACTATAAAGTCACAAAGAAAATATAATAATAAAAGATTATGTATGAAACATCTTACCCCTCACTGATGAACCCCCCACGGTAGGTTTGAAAGAAAAAGAAAATACAACTAAAATAAAACTTCACTCTGAAGAAAAATAAAAAGTATTAAATAAAAAAAAATTTCTAAAAAATATTGCTAAGTTTCATTCGGCCTCGCTATTTTTCTTAAAGTCTCTACTGTGGTAACAACAGTAGTACTAAGCGAGTAATTAAGTTAAAACCTAGTGAAGACATAACATTTATGCATATCTAAGCAGGCAAGAATAAATAATACAAATGCTTCCAGAGTTCAGCATTGATGTACAAAGGATGTTTACTACCAGGGCCTACTGGAATATTAAAGTTAAAGATGGAAATCATTTCTAAACTCCTTTGCTGATGATATATCATGAAGTATTTTGCAATATAGTTATAAAAAGCTAACTGGAGATGGAGGACAACTGGCATTAACTGCAAATTCAGCTTTTCACCATACTGTCCACAAATGAGTGATATTTTACAGGGACTTAGTCCAGTGTAGAGGTTGAGAGTATTTCAGGTGAAATTGTATTTACTTCACTGTCTTTGTCGGGTGTAATCATAATTTCAGGATTTGTAGTTTTGATATCAATCTCTTACTCCTCTAAACATTTTGAAGTGTTCTGTTGTACTTTTTCAGACATTTGAGTTTTAAGGCATTCTAACAGTTGGCATGGATCAAAGAAGGCAAATTTAGTAGCTTGTAATATTATTCTGGCTTTATAGTGTAAAGCAATGAGAATTTACCACCAATTTGCTGGATTTAACAATTAGATTGAATAAAGCAATGTCTTTTTACCTGTGTTTGAGAGCAAACATTAAGTTGTCATCTGACCACTCCTCAGAAATGACTCAGGTCCAGACATGCTTTGGATGTTCAAATGGCAAATATTTATTGACAACATCTCTACCATCAACTTACATTTCTTAAAGTCATTCAGATATTATTTATTCAATATACATTTAGCTTTCACAACTCAGTCTTTCATTGAATTCCTTTCTTTCTGTCATCCAACTCTTCTTCCTCTTGATCTTCCTTCCTTCTTGGGATCCTGATGCAAAATATGACCCCCAACCCATTACCCTTGTTTCATCTTTCCTTAAATTCCTAGGCCTGGATGCAGTGACCCGATACCTAGTACTTCTAACTCCCCCCTTCCCACCCCTCCTTTACTCAAGTCTAGCTGTTACTGAGCCCGGCCCATTTTGCCTTACCCCCTACCCTGAAACTGCCCCCCCTTTTCCCTCTAGCCCTGCCCCCTTTATTTTCTTTCTCCCTTTCCACTAGCCCACCTCCAGTGGGATAACATAAGCCCCCATCTCCCACTTGCCTCCCAATTCACCTAATGGCATCAGGAAAAACACCATCTCCATTTCTGAAAGGTGGACCCCATCAGACTGACACACCTCCGGCTTATCAAAGGTTATGTCTCTGTGAGCTACATTAGTGCCACCCATCTCTGCCAACAAGCCAGAAATCCTCCTATTAAGGCACTTCCTAGCCTTCTCCATGGCCTTCATATCCTCACATGCCTCCAAACCCTCCTGGATATGGCATCTGACCATCCAGTCTCAGCCCAAGGCCACCACCCCTTTATGGTCCCAAACCCACTTTAATGGCTTGAACAATGCCCTCCAAGGTGTTTCTCCAAGGTCATCCCCCCCAAATGGATGATTAACAGGTCCAGCCTTCCCCAAGTTAGCTTCAATTCCTCCAATAATGGGAGCAGCTGGGCCCATTGCATGCCCCAGACCCCTTTCCAATGTACTCATGTCATCTCAAGTCCCCAGCATAATCACCTCCCTCTTGGTGTGACTGCCGCATATCTTTCTGCCCAATAAATGAATGAATGACCCACTATCCATATGCTCCTCCTCCTGTGCAAACCTGTCAAGATACAAAAAGGGGAAAACAGGTTGACTTAGTTCCTCACGTATCTCTTATAACAACCAGACTGCTATCTCCCAATGCTGTTAATTTCTTCCTCTGATCCACCCCTCAAGGCCACCCCTGAGGCCGTCCTGATCCTAAATGAATTGGGGACGATCTCATTAGGGTCCAGCTCTAGAAAACCAAAGCTTTTCTTCAAGACCCTGCTTACCTGGTACACTGTAACCACCACCCCATTCCCATGCCTGATCCATGGACCCATGCCACTTGGCAGATGGGTCCATATTCCTCCATCACCGGGACTGCATGCCCCCATCCCCTAAGCCAGAGCATCACCTTTGTCACCCTGCCCAGCTGGTCCATCTTTGACCATCTGAGCTAAATCACTAACCTATCCTCTTGGAGCAATGCATCCTCCACCTGGAGGCACCCCCACATTGGCTTTGCTCTTTGCCACCACCTCGGCAACTCGGAATGCCCCCTTTGCCATGACTGAAAATACATCCCAAAAGAGGCACTCCTCATTGGTAATAATGCATACAGCCCTCAGCACTTCCAAAAGTTTTCCCAGAATCTCCCTAGTAATGGGCTACCTGCTGTCCACCTGTGGCCCTTGGCCCTTCTGCCACCCTAGCAGCATATGTCTCACCCTCCTAGCCTTATTTGACTCTTGCCAGCCCATAGATCCACATGCCCAACCTATCCTGGAGAGCTGGACTCCCATGGTGGAGTATGCCATCCCTTTCTCCCATCTAGTCACCATGTATCTCATCACCTGCTCCTCTGAGGTGGGCATACTTACCATCATGCTCTGCCACTTCCTGAACTCCTGAAAGACCTCCCACAACTCATCATAGGCTTTCAGTGTGTTGGCCAACCAGGAGTTATGGTACAACATTTGGGCTCTTGCCATCTAATCTCCCATGGCTGTTCCGGTACCCAGGTTTTCATCTTTGCTGCTCTGGTAGCCAACGTCCAGGAACCTGCCCAACTGAAGAAGGAAAAGACTGTCGACGATTTTATTTCTGACCCCTTCTACATGCCTTGCCTTGAAAGTGAGGTTCAGTTTCAAACCCACCAATACAAACTGGCGCATTACTCTAGTAAACGTGGCTGTTTAGCCCCATCTCCTGTTTATTACCTCAAGCACCCCTTTGTTATCACACCAGAAAATAAATTTATTGTCCCTCATCTCCTCTCCCCAAACCATCAGCACTACCTACATAGGAAAAATCGCCATCAGGGTGATATCTTTCAACATACCAGCATCTCTCTAGCTGTCAGGACATTGCCTCTGATATACATTTCCTCTTGAAATAGGCCCCTACCTCCAAAGCCCCCGAAGCATCTGTGTATAGTTCCATGTCAACGCTGTAGACCCACTCATCCTGCCAGAACGTCACCCCATTATATTCTGTAAGGAAGGTCTCCCAGATGGCCAGGTCCTGCTTTATGCCCTTGCTGATGTTCACCTAATGATGCAGCAACTTGACTTTCCCAGTTGCCCTTGCCAACTTCCTTCTAAATGCCCATCCCAGACTTATCACCTTACACGCAAAGTTAAAGTGCTCCAGCAGTTGATGTACTAATGCCAGTGGCACCTGTCTTCTCCCCATGACCTGCAACAAGAGCCCCCGGAGTTTCCTCACCTTGTCATCAAGCAACTGAAAGCATTCCCAATCAGTGTCATCCTCTATCCCAAGGAACTCCAATGTCCTGGCACCATCCCCTGGAGAGAGACCCAAAACTCACCACACAGTAGTTCCTTAAATGGCCCCTCTATCCTGACCCTGTCCAGTTTCTTCTGAATCTTCCCCCACACTATGTCCTCCTTCTCCTTAATTGATCCCAAATTCTTAGCTCTCATCCCATGGCATACCCCATGGAACCAACAGTCCTAATGAGCTCTCCTTTCTCCACTGTATTTTCTCCTGGCACAGTTGTAGGTTCTGCAATTTCATCACGAGCAAAATCTCCTTCATCAATTGGTATATCTTTCTGATTCTGGCTCTACCCAGACTGTTCTGTCTCTTTATGCATTGATTCTCCCTTAAAATTCCCACCAATTTCATTTCCAACAATCTGTTGGGAATTTAAAGCCCCAATACTCTTTGAACTTTATCAGCATCAGGAACACAGGTTTCATCAGCTACTATTCTGCTCCTTGACGCTTCAGCGACAGACTTAGGAACATGGTAACTCAATTTTTCTTGCTGGCCTTTTTTAAACAATTGAGTTGACTGAGAAAACTCAAAAAGTCAGTACCCCCAGGGTGAGGGAAACAACATGCTGAGCCATGCCATGATGCTCCTGTATTGTCTGTTACCTTTTATGTGATGGGAAGGAACTTTACCACCTTTTATTGAAAACTGTGGCTTAAATCACATAGAATTGGCACCAACTCCTTTGTATGACCAATCTGATAACCATTCCAGTCTATCTGGAGAATGCTACCATCTTGCTTAATTTAGCACTTTTTCTACTGCTAATGTTGAAATCTGTGGGCCTTCTTGGCATTTACTGCCAGTGTCTCTTTCTCTTTTGTACAGCTGCCAATGCCAACACCATCCGAGACATGTAGTGGGCCACCAGATCTAGGCAGATACTTGTCCCTTGAATTGTCATTGTCTTTTTCACCAACACTGTCCCTGACAGTGGCAGCTCCTGCCAAGTACTTTGATCCTCACCCAGCTGACAGACTAAAGCTGGATAACAGCAGACATTTACTTTCAGCACACTTCACTTCCTCTTTTGCTGCCATTGCCAACACCTTCTTTTTCTACTTCAGCCCTGACTTCAACCATTCTTCTTCTTTAGCAATTATATTCAATGGATTCTTCAGGTAGGACCCAGCACTTTTCTTACTTGTCTCACCATCCTCAGTAGGGCTTGCTACTGAGTCATTAGTTTCATGCACAACCTGCTGTTGCAGATCAGCCTTAGAAATTATAATAGTTTCCAGAATTACAGTTAAAACTTCCTCACTACACTGAATGGGGATGGTAGCAGTCTCCTCCACCAGGGCTGTCACTCCCTTTATCTCTCCAGACTCTTCCATCCTTCCAACAGGAAGTGAACAAGGACCCCTGCAGTAACTGAAGGGAAATTTTTATTATTGAGAAAAATAACAGAGACAAGTCAAATTACATCACACACAAAGAACTAAATAGAAAATAGATAACATACATTTTTATACATGATGAGCTAATCAGATCATCTAGGATAGTGAAAAATCAAGAAATGAAGCACAGCTTCTCCAATACATATTAAACGTAGAATTTGCCAGTTATCGTTATTCATTCTGATAAATAGTTCTCAGATTTATCACTATTTGAGCTGTTATTTTGCATAGCTGTTATTTCTTTTTGTTGAAGCATAAAAGCACATCATGCTTGCTATCAATAAAGCCAGCAAAGGGCAAAAATAGTCTTCAATGTACTGGGAAGAAATGTGGATAAAACTGGTGGGAATAATCCAAAAATCAACATATCATAGGTAATCCTGGTGACACTCTTATCTCCCCATATGCACAGAACATGTGCCCAAAAGTCCTGAGTAAAGGGACAATGGACAAAGAAATGCTCCACTGATTCGAGTATGCCTGGACAAGTGGGATGGGGACACATTCTCTTGTATATTGATTTATGTTTATGGGTGTCCTGACACCCAGTCTACCATAGCATGAGAGCGAAGTGTCATCTCAGAGGATAATAGGAATCATTTTATCAATGAATTGTATAAATATGGTATCAAGGGTTTCTCCTTGAGGCATGGGATAATAATGTCACAAGACATTACAGAGCAGCAATATACTACACTGCCAATACAGCATGCTATATTGCCAACATGATTGCTGTATGTCTTGTGTGGGGCTGTGCTCCTGAACACCACCAGCTTAAATAACAAACTCCACAGAGGGTTGACACTTACAGTCACACAAATGTGTGAAAAATAAAAAAAAGGTCTTGTGTCTGGGACCTGGAATCAAAACCAGGTTCATAGATGCTCTGCCTCCCTTGCTGTCTGTGGCGCATCCTGTCAAGCCACAGCAGCTGTTCACTGGCCCCTCATCCCAGCAGAGGTCTTATCATCTGCTTGGGAAGAGTGAGAGGGTGCACTAATGTGCATACACCCTTTCAAGATTTTGCACCCTCTTGCTCTTCCCTACCGTACTGTTCTTTTTGATTGGTTTTGACATGCATTATAGAGCATATGAGATAGTGACCCAGTAGGTCCCTTTGAAATGAAGATAAGGTAGACATTTCATAAAAAATGAATAGCTGCAATCTCTGAGTATAGTTGCGTCCTGTTTTTAGAACAAATATCATTTGTCGTCAAAGACCAATTTCTTATTTTCCAAAAAATCATAATAAGAAAAAATGGGATCTTAAAAGACCTGAAATTCTTTGGAATCAAAAAAGTTTCCTTTATCCAAGTTTCAGTCAGCTCCTTAAGAAAACTCTGTAGGTACATAAACCAATGAAGGAAATTCTCTTTTAGCAGTGGACACACATTCCAGTACATAAATGAGGTACGGAAAAAAAATGGATTTAACATCCTTACCCTTCCTAGACTATAATCATGATAAGTATGTAGTGTTTTTATGGGGTTCAGGTGACTGCCCCAGAACCCATGAAAGAACAAATTATATATTCCAACTTCTAGGTTTCTTGGAAGGGGAAAATATGGGCAACATACAAAAATAAATGAAGTATGAATGTTTTTTGTAAAAATACTCTCTTTCTTTTAGATATTGTCTGTTTTCCAAGATTGTACTAAGCCTGAAGCCTTACTTGCCGCCAAGTCTCAGTTTAAGGTAATGCCATCTGGGCTACCAAACTGGAGACCCAGAATCTTTAATGGAAAAGTTGATATGGTAATATTAGCTAGTTGGGATACAGGACATGCTTGATCTATAGGGAAAAAATACATTCCTATGCTATTTTCATAATTCAGTTTTGCACCCGAAATAGTTTCAAAATCAGAGATTTTAGAAATAAGGAACTGCAAGGGAATTTTTTATTCATACTTCATTGTAATCAAAATACATTATACTGTTTTCATTTACAATACAAAAAGGAAAAGAAATGTTTTAAAGCTAATAAGTATTACTGCATACTGTCCCCTACTATAAAGCAAAAACAACATTTGTTTCAGATTATAGCAAAAAGCAAAAATAAAAACCTGAGCAAAAGAAAAATAAGTATTATGCAAGCTCCCCCTTCCCCTGCCCTTCTGACTGTGGACAGTCATAGATCATACTATCTATAACAAAAGCACAACATTGAAAGGAAAATAATAACTAAAAGATTACTGTATGCCTTTCTAAATCAAGCAAACACTAAAACCAAAATAATAAATATTTTTGCCTAGTCTATCAAAACACCTCTTTTCTAAATTGATATCCAATAAAACAACAAAAATCAATAAACCATGCACCCCTAAATCAAACCTCCTAAATCCCCTCCTAGTACATTAGATATCTCTTGTATTATGGCAAACCATGAAAGAAAATGTAATACTTTTGAAATATATGCATCTCTATAGCCATTTTATATTTCCTCAATCCAGTTCATATGTTTCCATCAGATTTGACGTTATCTAAGAATGGTTGTTTCCCCCCTTCTTTTTTGTTCTAAAGGGGCATTTTGAATTGTCCTAAATAATTGCTCTACTGTGCTCTTCCTCTTATATAGAGTAGAGGTGTTGCAAATTGAAACTTCTCCAGTGAAGTTTGCGGGAAGTGGGAAAAATTTGTGCTTCACAAAGTTTGCGGAGTTATAGTCTGGCCACCGAAATTCGCTTTACATGATTTGCACAAAATTTGTACCACATGTACATGTTTTTGTATGAGGCATGCAATTTGTGAATGAAGTGCAACATTTGAGGGTGGATTTTAGCAATCCACCCACAAATTTGCACAATTTGTGAGCATTAGAAATTCACTGGTGGATTTGGGTGATCCGCCATGAATTTGCACAATTTGTGGACCACAAAATGCATGAAGCATGTGAAAATAATTCTGCAAATTATACAAAATTCACAAATTCATTCGAGGAGAGAATTTATGCACTTTGCACATCTCTAATATAGTGTAAGCTGGCAACGTGTGTGTCATATATGATATTTTATCAAGAACAATATCAACTGTATGGTACCTGAATCATATTTGTTCCATGCCTGAGGCACTATACCTATAAACAAAATATCTTTTGTAAACAGTACAAAAGGCGACTTCTTTCATTTATCATATAAAAGTGACCAAAAGGGAAGAATAAAGGGGCACTCAAAGAACAGGTGTTTCATAGTTTCTAAAACACTTCTACATTCTTCCTGTCTGGGACAGATCCTATCCGTCACATCCTTATGTTTCAAATTCTTTATGTTTAATTTCTTATGGTACAGAGCCACATCACGTCCCACATCCTGCCCTGCATTCTTGAATTTGTTAACATTTTCCCTATTTGCTGTGCCTCTTTTGAATCTCATGTCCAGTATCCCGGGTATTCAATGAAACATTGGGATACAATATGCTGATACAGCTCCTTTCTAGTAAGAGTCATAACCATGTATTAGGTGAGTGCCCATAATTTTACTTTGCGAAACACATAATGCAAAAAATATGGTAACCCATGTAATGATTTTTGTTTAGGAATTGCAGAATTTATTTCCCAATATTGGAACCACAGATAAACATGATCTAAAGCCCAGGGACACCATATCTTATTAGAAGGCATTAACAAAGTCTTTATATTTGACTATAAAAACATAGTAAAGAAACAATCTAAGGGATGAACCATCTGTAGTCCCCCAATTTTAATAGATAAATAAGTAATGCCTCTCTTAATAGGGTTCATTCGGCTGTCCCAAACACATTGAAAAAAAGTAGCCATATATAGTTATTTCCAGCTGTTTAGTTGGGGAAAATACTGAACAGAGGTATAAAAACATAGTTAATAAAAAGGTTTTGATCACAAAAATGTGCTTGAGTTTAGAAATATACCAGGAATTCCATTGTTGAACTTTAGTTTGGCCCTCCTGCAATAATATGTTCCAATTATAGGAGCATAAGTCCCCCTGACCAAAACATATACCCACAATTTTATGCATCCCTGCCCAGACTTGAATATCCAAAAAGGCTGGTTTGTTCATTGACACCATCCTGATGGGGAGACACTTGCATTTTCCATAATTTATTTCATATTCTGTGACTGTCAAAAAGGAAGTCACTATTTGTCCTGCTTCTATACCTGATGTCTGATCAGCCAGTATCAGGCATACATCATCTGCATAAGCTATACATTTTATTTCCTGGCCTTCATTATAAACTGATACCCCTGCAATGTCTTCAAAATGCTGTAACCTATAGAGTAATGGACTGGATGCTAAAATATAAAATGCTGGGCTGAGGGCATACCCTTGTTTCATGTCCTAGGATACTGGACAGGATCGTCCCATCCAACCATTAATATATGGCCTAACTACCGCTTCCATGCAGCAAATTCTTACCCAGCTTAGAAATTGCTCAGGAACCTCATGGGCTGTCATACAAAGCCAGAAATACTTACGATATACTTCATCAAACACCTTTGCCTGATCCAGGCTTACCAGATACCCACTAATTTCATCAGTGTTCCCTTTCTTTATAACTTCTCTCAGAAGTATCAGTCCGTCCATGATTTTCCAGCCTGGAATTGTACAAAATTGTAATGGGCAAATAATACTAACACTAAGGCTAATCGATTATATAAAAGTTTTGTCAAAATGCTACTATCTGCATTAAGCAGGGTAATTGGTCTCCAATTATCCAAATTCTCTTGTTCTGCAGCTTTATGTAGGAGAATTATCAAACTCTCATACACGCCACTGGAAGGTTTGGGAATCTGTAAAAAGAAATTAAAAACCTGAACCAATTCATCAGAAAGAGTTGGGAGAATTCATTGATAAAACTTGTTCTGGAGCCCATCTGGCGCAGGAGCCACCCTCGATCTAAATTGCTTAATGATAGATTGGAGCTCCAATTCTGTAATCTGATAAGTACGAGAACCCAGAAAGTGTTTCGGAATCTGTGATGACCTGCATGAACTTAACCAGCTCACTATCTTTTTCTTCAAAAGGGGAACCTCCTTAAATCTGCCAGAAACATAACCCTTTATTTCTTTAAGTAATGCCTGTTTAGTATCTACTTCCCTCCCGTCGGCCCTTTTTAAGTGAGATATCATTTTATTGTGGTGGTGGTGTTGTGAACAGATTTCAAAAGAGTTGACGCAGCCCTGTTTCCCTTGACATCCAAATCTCTGATCCATTTCCAGAGATTTCATTTTGTTATACTCGATAGCCATCATAGCTTCTTTAATGTCTCTAATTTGGTTTACATATGACCCATCCCCATCCCCATGTCACTGATGTAACACCAATAACTGAGTGCATAACTCAAAATACATTTCCTTTTTCTGTTTACCATTCAATTTTCCCATCAACTGCATATATTCCTGAAAATACCTTTTACTATCCTCATACCTATCATTGAGAGAATCATTTAAAAATAACAAAGATTTCCAAGCTTCCAAAATATATTGGAAACCTTCCTGTATTTCTTGGTTCTCAGACAAACTTAGGTACAATGTCCAATACCCCTGGCCTCTTGATGTATCTGCGAAATCAGACAGTACAACACTAAGTAATCCATGATCTGATGTAGCTACTGGAGTAACCGTCTTAGTTCTAACAGGCAGGATAGGAGAAATAAACCAAAAATCAATTCTGGTAGAAACTGACCCTCTTAAATAAGTGTGGGAGGCTCTATCATTATCTACCACAAACATATCTTCTAACCCTGTAGAAAGTAATACCTTGTTTAGATAGGATGAATTACAATACATTTTTGTTGTTTTTAATTTTCTATCCAAAAGAAATCTACTTATACTAAAATCACCTCCGAACAGAACATTCCTTGAGGTATATAAAAATGGCAGTATCAGCTTCAATAAATCTGTTCTGGCAGATTTTGACTGAGGTGCATATATGTTAATCAAGTGAAAATCAATCCTTTGGAGCTGCACATCTAGCAATAATGCCTTACCTGGTTCTATATGCACCATATGGTTAACTTTAATATTATGGTCCATAAAACAAATGCCCACACTACTACAAATATCCTCTTCTCCCAACCAATAACTAGAACCCCAGACCAATGAGTTACTAGCTGCTGTTATGGCAGATAAAGATGCCAATCTGGTATCCTTTAAAAAGATGATATCAAACGCATAGTCAGAAAATAAAACTAAAGTTGCCAGGCATTTTTTTCTGATAGAATATTGTTTGTGCTAAGGGAAGCTAACTTTACTTCATAATGTCTCATTTAGACCATATGTGGGGAGCAACAATGTGTTTATGGAACTTTTCTGGATGAGGCTCTGGATCCTAACCATCTCCTTTTTTGTTTATTGGAGCTAGGGGTCTCTGGTATTTTTTTCTCGGGTTCAGATATTATCTCTGTCTGAGTGGAAACACATGAAGCAGTGCCAGAGTCAATCTCCTCTTTCATGACTCCTTCTTTTAAAACTGAGAAGGGGTTATCTAGTGGAATGGGATCTGATGCGAGACCATGCACCTTCTTAACTGCTTTCCCCTTCCCCTTGGATGATACTGTTTTATATTCCATCAGTCCTTCCCTGAATGAGGGTAGGGGTGCCATGACTACCTCCAAACTTGCTGCAGAAGTACCTGGAACCAGTACTGCAGATTGAGAAGTTTGTAAGATTTCAGACACAGTCACTTCTGGTGTTGTTCTTGCCCCACTGAGGCTTTTGTTGAGGACTACAGGGAAGGAACATTAGTGGACCTCTGGTCCCTTAGGCTCACTGGCTGGATAAGTTGTGAGGGATTGCAGGGGTTACATCATGGGTTGCAATCTCACTCTCCAGAGCAGTAGTAGGAGGCTGAGAGAAAGGAACAGCGGAAAGTCTTGGGACCCAAACAACCAATGTTGTTTTGGATTTATATATATAATAATCCTGTACCCCAAAGTCAGCATCCACTGTATTGTGGGATGCACAGTGGCAGTCTGCGAATGAATGACTCCCTCATCACACAAATTACATTTTTATGGGTTCTGGCAATGATATCCTGAGTGACCTATTTCCCCACACTCGGTGCTCTGAAGGGCTTCACAGTTGGGGCTAATATGTCTCACTGCCCTGCATTTGAAACACATGTGGGGTTGACCAGGATGGAAAATGAATCACTTATCTCTACCTATGTACAAAAAATTAGGCAGGTGTTCGGTCAGTTCCTTCATAATGCAGCTTTACCTTAATTCTCCATCCACCTTTCCTAAATCCCTTCCCATCTAGTATAGGCTCAGGGGTGCCATGCACTGAGCACTTATTCTCCAGCCAGTATAGAATGTCCACAATATTTACCCCTTCATTCCTGAAGAGGACTGTTATGACCCTGAATGACTGCTTGGTATGGGGAATCACCTGGAATGGCATACTGATTGGATTTGTCTAAAGATACATATATTTTCCCAAAAATCTTTCCAGTAATTCTGGAGTCTGAAAACTTATTTTGAAAGTGAATTCTCCTGGGCCATGTATCAAGGCATATATGTCTGCTGGTGAGAATCCCAAAGATTGCTTTATAAGGCTTTTACCCTCAAAAAAACAGTCTGGGGTGGCTCCATTCTTCCCATATACTGGAGACAAACAGCTTTCCATCATTTAGCCACTTCAACAGGTTTTCTAAAAAGGCTAGTATAAGTGGGGGTAGAATCTGAGCCTGAGTGCTCTTCACTGGGTGGTTCAGTTCATTTCCCACTCTCCCCTTCTGGTGAGGTTGAGCGTCCAAGTCTCTGTTATTAGATGGGACCACAAAAGGCCCATTTTATGCAGAAGTAAGAAGTGAAAAAGAAATAATGCCTGTAGTCACTTCTTGTGACTTTTTACTGTTTCCAGTCTCCATAGGGTCTGGGTCTTTTCCAACAGCTCCATCCTCAGGAATCTGCTCTCCAGAAATATGTTTGGGGGTGTCCACTGTAGCAAGATCAGGCACTCAAGTGTCTGTAGGTGTTGGATCCAGCTGGTGCCCCATAACGCTCAGTCAGGCATCCCAGCATTGTCATCATCCATCTGCGACTGTGCGGCTGTGTTACGTGGGGAACCAGGAACTTGGGCAATGTCAGCGTTACAGGCTCCAAAGACAAAAACCTTTGCCATAGACTGCTCAGAGCAGTCTGGGGATTGCACTGTGAGCCTCTTCTGTTTGTGTTCTTCTTCCTGGTGACCTCTTTCAGCTGCTAGTTGTTTTTCAGTCTCCTTTAGTGCTGTATGTAATATGGTCTTTTTTCTGTCAATGTTAAGACCCTCTCTGTGATGGTTTCTTTTTCTGGCTGCATATCTACTCTAGCATCTTTGAAGACATCTACAGAATCCTTTTCTGTAGTATCCATTGTGGTGTCAACAGCACCCGAAGCAGCAGGCAAAATGCAACCTCCTCAATCCTCAGTCTCTCCTGGACTTGAGTCCTTCATCCTTCCACAGAGCAGCAGCACCCCCTGCAAAAACAGTAGGGAAATTTCCTCGATGTCATGTCCAACATTCTCCCATCAATAAAAAAACAGTCTATGTAACCCACCCCCAAGAATGCACATGGAAAACAAGCTGCCACAGCTTAACAAGCCTTTCCTAGTAAACAAACAAAACAACACGTAAATAAATAAATTACTCAACTAACCAGTGCTCCCTCCAATGGACCATCCTACTAGTTCCCCTTCAGTTTTCTGGCTGGGAAACACTTTTTATTCATTCTATTGGGGGGCCAGGAAGAACCTAAACTAAACTGGGAAATTTACACAAAATGTCTTATTCCTAAAACTGAATCTTTTTTTTTTACACTGTATTTATGCTCTCGAGTGCAAGGTGTCTCTCAGAGGTGCCCACTTGACCTAAGCCTCTACTCCCGACCGAGACCTCCCTCCTCTTAGACCCCCACCAGGACATTCCAGCCCCCCGATCACCCTCAGGGAGGGCCCACACACCTACCTTGTGGCCTGTCTGAGATTAGAGGGTCCATCCTGGAAGAGGCCATGGAGGACCAGAGGAGGGATGGTCGGGCACTGGTGATGTGGGCTTTTTCCCTGGGGCCCTCATTGCCTCCCTGTCCCTGTGCAGGATTTTAGACTTGTGTGGTTTCCTCTGGAGCATGGACATACAATGACGTCCTGGTGCAGACGTCCTGATGTCTGCTGCCACTCTATCCCCAAGTCAAGGCACCAGAAGTTCCATGTACTGCCCCTGATCTCCATCAGGGGCTGCCAAGGAGCAGGGCGAACCCCAGATCTCTCCCCATGAATGGGACAGCAGTCCTCCAGATGCTAAATCCCTTCCCTCCCCTGCTGACCCCCGATGGCCCAAGTCTGTTCCCGAACCCTGGTCACCGGCATGTCACAAGGTGTGGTGTCCAGCACCTCAACCCTCAACACCACCAGTCCAGTCCTAAAACTGAATCTTGCCTGTTAAATAACATATTTGAAAAAAAAGACAATCTTTTCAGATGTATCTGCTTAATATATTATTGACATATAAAATTGCACTCTCTGAACCTCCAGCTTATAACAGACCAGTGAAAAGCCACAGCTTGATGAGGAATTAGATTCCACACTTCTTCAGTTAGCAAAAGCTTGTCATTCAAATGTTTATTTCATCCAAAGGTGACAGCTAGCCAAGGACACTGATGTGTTGAAACATTATGGTGCAGTATGTGAGTGGTCACCAGTGGTACCCATTTTGGAGAACAGAAACATAAACCGTGACAGCAAAAAAACAAGCATTTGTCAATGCCGAATATTTGCTTGCAGGTATTATCATTGGAAATGCAGGAGTTAGACAGATGCATGGTAGGAATGGCAATGAAGTATTGAACTTCACACCAACCCCATCTCCACTCTGCAGAGATGGACAGGCATTGGAGCATGCGTTTGGGTTGTCACCCATAACGTTAATGCCATTTCACCTCACCCTATCCTGCAGACACTGACAAGTGTTGAGGTGTGCCTTGGGGTGTTTGGCTTTTCAGTCACCCCACTCCATAAGGAGATACACTGAAATGGGTGCAGTACAGAATGGGGTGAATTGTGGGACTGAAACATCCAAGGCACAGCTCGATGCCTGTCAGTGGGTGCAGGGTGGGGGTGGGGTTAGAATGGCATGGGCATTATAGTCGGCAATCCATAAGCACATCCCTGATGCTTGTAAGTCTGAAAAGGGTGGGACGTTATGGTTAGAAACTGAAACGCCCAGTGCATGTGTTGGTATTTGCAGTACACATTTTCAACATGGCCATTTTGTGGCCCCCACCTCAGGAAAGGATCTCTTCTCATGAACAGTGGCACTGTGATTTTGTCAATGTGTCCCAAAATTTGAGTTTCCGCAGTGACCGTGCCATTGTGTACCTGATGTATGAAAACAGAGATCGGGCAGGATGTGAAGAATGATAGCTGTACCATTCATAAGGAGCTGTGAAGAGATGGCAATGTTAAAAATCTGTAGTGAAAGTATTAAAAATGCTCAAACTTCCGAGCGTATGTGGAAACTGCACAACGCATGCATGTAACACAGTCATTTAGTATAATTATTTCACTAAATTTTCAAAAAAGGCATTTAATGACCTCTGCTCATGAACACTGTCACTATGATTTTCTTTATCTGTCCCACACATTGATTTCCCACAGTAACCATGGTATTTTTGGGCTGGGAGTATAGCCTAGAGGTTAGAGGAATGAGGTGTGAGGAATGAGCTTGATACATCCAGAAGACCAGACCTAAGTTTGACTCTCACAACCTCCCCTTGCATACTGTGTGATTCTAAGCAAGTCACTTAACCGCCCAGTGCTCCCAGGTCACCCCTGAAAACAGGCACTTGTGCCTAGTGGGCCTTACCCTGTTACCAAAGACTATAATACATAAAATAAATAAATACAATTCTGTGCCAGATGTGTAAATGCATATTTTGGGCAGGATGTGAAAAATGACAGCTGTGCTGTTCATAAGGAGGCCTGAAAAAATGCCAATGTTGAAAATGTGGAGTGAAAATACTACAAATTTGTGAAGTTATGAGGGTCCGTGGAAACTGCATCATGCACGCTTGTAACACAGTCATTTTATGGACATTTGTCACCAAATTTTCAATATAGGTATTTTAGGACCTCTGCTCATGAACAGAGTCACTGTGATTTTACATACAAACATATGAACATACAAATCTGCCAGTAGAACACACAAATCGGTCTATGTAAGTCTACCTGAGTGTGCAGCTAACACTCTAGATTGCAGCTGCCCCAGACTCCTCCCCCTCAGTTCCTCCCCCTGACTCTTCTTCTTCTTGCTTTATCCCACTCCTCCTTAAAGCTATTGACTGTCCTACATGTTACCACCCCATCTGGCATCGCATTCCAACTAGACATCACCCTCTCTGAGAAGTAGTGCCTCTTCATTTCCCTCTTGAAACATCCTCCTTTCAACCTTAGTCCACGTCCCCTCGTCTCTCCACTCCTCAGTTTAAACACCCCTTCAGTGCTAGGTTTACTTACCCCCTCAGGTATTTAAATGCTTCAATCATATACCCCCTATCCCTCCTCTCCTCCAGTGTGTACATGTTCAGCTCCTTCAGCCTAACTTCATATTCCTTTCCTTCCATCCCTTTTAACATTTTTGTTGCCCTCCTTTGTACCCCCTCCAGTAACGTTATACCTCTCCTCTGGTATGGCCTCCAGTATTGCACATAGTACTCTAGGTGCAGTCTGACCAATGATCTGTAGATAGGTAGGATCACATACCTGTGTCTGGATGAGAACCCCCTTGCGATGCACCCCAGCATCCTGTTTGCCTTCGCTGCTGCTCTTGTGCAGTGGTCTGAGTTGTTCATGCTCCCAGTTGCCAACACCCCTAGGTCCTTCTCCCCCTCTTTGATCCCCAACCAATAGTCCCTCTTCTGGTTCTTAGCCATGAAGTGCATCACCTTACACTTCTTTGCATTGAATCCTAGCTGCCACTGCCCCATGTATCTAGTTAGGTTAGGTCCCCCTGCAGTTTTTCCAATCTGTCCTCTTCATCCACCACCATCCCCAATTTGGTATAATGTGCGAACAGACTAACCCTGCTCCACAATCTTTGTGCTATTTAGGAGATAAAGAGGCCAAATAGCACCGGGGCCAGCACTGACCCCTGCAGCACCCTGCTTGTCACTGCTCTGGGTGCCAAGAGCTCCCCCACCACCACCACCACCCTCTGCACCCTCCCCTGTAACCAGTTCTCTATCCGTTTAGTCAGCTTTTTTCCCACCCCCAGTGCCGTCAGCTTTCTCCACAATCTCCCATGAAGCATTGTATCAAAGGCCTTACTGAAGTCCAAGTACAGGACATGTACCGCATGGCCCCTGTCCAACTCCCATGTCACCCAGTCACAATACTCTATTAGGTTGGTTTGACAAGACCTCTCTGAGACAAGCCCATGTTGCCGCCCATCTTGGAGGCCATTACTGTCTAGGAATGCCACCAGCCTCCCTTCAGTATCACCTCAATAAGCTTACCCACTATGGATGTGCGACTTAATGGCCAATAATATACTTGCTCCTCCCTAGGCCCACTCTTATGTATGGGCACCACATTGGCCACCCTCCAGTACTGGGGGGCACACACTCCATTTCCAGGGAGGTGTTGAACAGATCTGCCAGTGGCTCAGCCAACAGCTCTGCCATCTCCCTTAGCACCCTGGGGTGGATGGCATCGGGACTTGGTGCCTTGTCCACCCTTACTGCCCTCAGCCCCTCTAGCACCCTACTTCTTGCGATCACTTTGTCCCTCACCTCCTCCCCCCCTTTAGCCACCCCCCAGTCCATTCTGGTAGTGGGCCATCCCTCTCTTTAGGGAAAATAGAGCAGAAGTACTCATTTAGAATTTCATACTCTCCGCCTTTTCCACCCAATCCCTCCCACTTTATCCTCACAATATGTTTCTTGCACTTCCTCTTTTCCGTGACATACCTAAAAAAGTCCTTTTCCCCTTCCTTTATGCCCTGTGCGGAACTTAATTGTCTGGAGGCCTTACCTTTTTTCACCCTCCTGGCAACCTCCCTTGACCAACTCCTGAAAGCCTCCTTATCCTCTCCCTTCCCTGTTATCCTGTACTTCAGGTACGCAGCTGTCTTTACCCTCACCCCTTGCAGCACTTCCTTGTTCAGCCAGCATAGTTTCTTGCCTCTGCTCTTCTTACTCCAGGCCCTGATGCAGGCTACTGTGGCCTCTGTTAGCCCAGTCTTTATGACTCCCCACTTTTGTTCTGCATCCATCCTCGGCCTTATATCCTGACATCTCCCTTGCAGTATTGCTCCCATCCCCCCAAAGTCCACCCTAATAAAGTCCACCACCTTAGTGCCCATGCCTCCTGTCTCCCTGACCAGCCCAAGAACGAGCCACACTGTTTGGTGGTCGCTACCTGCTAGTGGGTCCTCCACCCTTACCTCCCTCACCACCTCCCCATTTGCCAGTACTAGGTCCAGAGTGCTACCAAGCCTTGTAGGCCCACTTACCAATTGTATCAGAAGGCCATCCTGGAATGCATCAAGGAGCACCTGCTCACTGGTACTACTAGCTGCCGGGGTGCTTCAGTCAACCTGTGGTAGGTTAAAATCTCCCACTATCACCACACTCCCCCTCCTAGACACCCTCCTTATGTGCTCTGCCAACTATCCATCCAGTTCCCCGGATTGGACTGGAGATCTGTACTCCACTCCGAGCCTCAGCTTTCTGCCCTTGGAGTCCAGGAGCTGCACCCAAAGTGCCTCTGTCCTCTCCTCTTCTCCCTCATCCCTTATGCATTTAAACCCTTCCCTCACATGCAGTGCAGCCCCCCTCTTCCAACCCCCCTGTCCCTGCTGTATAACCTGTATTCTGGGATTGCCAAGCCCCAATCATGGTACTCTGTGGCCCAAGTCTCTGTCGCTGCAGCAATGTCCACCTTCCCCTCTGAAAGGAGCACCTGAAGCTCAACAATTTTGTTCCCCAGGCTTCTTGCATTGAGAGAGACCACCTTCCACCCATACCCCTCCTTCTCCTTACTCTTCTCCTCCTTGGCCGGTGTCCCTCCTCCTGGTAGTCCGCTCCCTTTCTCTTCCTCATTCTTACTGGGTGGTGGTGCCTTCTGTATTACAATCAGACCACTCTGCCCGCCTCCTTTCAGGGTTACTACGCCTCCACCTTTACCTATATCTAGAGGGGTGAGTTCATTAGGCTCCCCTGTCTGGACCTCTCTATTAACCTCAGTCTTTTTGCCACACCCCCCACTAGTTTAAATCCACCTTAATAGAGATGTACCCCTCTAATCCTGCCTTTAACACTCCCCTTCCTTTCCTGCTCAAGTGTACCCTGTCCCGTAGCCGGCCCGGTAGTGCTGAGGGTTGAGGCACTGGACGTCACACCTCGCACCATGCCAGTGACCCGAGTTCGGGAACAAACCTGGGTCATCAGGGGTCGGCAGGGGAGGAGAAGGATTGAGCATCTGTGGAACTGCCCTCCTTCTCCAGGGAGGGGGGGGCCGGATGCCTCCGTGGCCTAGTGGCCTCTAGCAGTGGCTGGGGATAACGGCAGGCCATAGGCAGACTTGGGGGATGTGCTGTGACTGATGCTGGGAAGGGGCACAAGCTGTAGCATGCATGCTTCTGTCCTTTGGTGTCATGGCATGTTACAGATGTCCATGGGGGAAAGAGAAAGGAAAATATGAGCACCAGTCACTGCAGCTTGATGGCCATGTCCAAGGGGGACTTGCTTGGTGCCGAAGGTGTGCGGCTCTACCAGATCCTGTCTGGGTGTGAGAGTGCAAGGGGAGCTCTCCGCCTTCCCGCCATGGGGAGCAAGCCACTGGGGCATGCCACGGGCCCAAATATGGAGTTGGGGGTCCTTGGGATGGTGGCTGGAAACCTCAGGAGGATGCCTGGAAGCATGAGGTAAGCAGACTGGTGACCAGGGGAAAAAAAAAAAAAAAAAAAAAAGCATACCCTGTTCCCTGCATACAAGTCACTATTTCCCCAGACCCTACCCCAGTTAGTCACTAACCCATAATTTTTGGTGTGGCACCAATCTCTCAATCCCGCACTGAACTCCTCAATACTACCCTTCTTCCCCATTCCTGCACATAGTACCGGGTGTACCTCCGAGAATGCTATCAACTACCCCACCCACTCACACTGCCTGCCCAACTACCCAAACCTCCCCCTCACTACTTCCACAGTCTCCCCCACCAAGTCATTTGTACCCACATGCAACAGTAAATGAGGTTTCTTCCTCCTCCTCACTGCACACTTGAGCAGTGCCTGCCCTGCCCCTCCTGCAGTCAATCTGGGGATAGCTTCAACCCAAATATGGCTGTGCCTTCCCCCCTTCCACCCCATCTCACCCCTTTAGAATAGAATCCCCTAGGATGAGTACCCCCCATTCCTCAGCCCCTTTCCCTTGTAATACCCATTCCACCTCCCCAGTATTCGATCTTGCCTGCCCCTTACCCCTGCCAGCTGCACCCTCTTTGACTTCTGTATCTGTACCCCCTACTTCCACCTCACCCCTTTTCTCTGCCTTATTCTTCCCATCCCCCTTGAACCCCTTCCCAGCCTGACTACTTCCTACTTGGCATCCCATGTTGACCTTCCCTTCCCCTTGCTGACTTCCAATCCCTCTCCTTTCCCAGCTGTTGTCGATTTAGAGCCTCCATTCTGTTCTACCCCGACAGTAATGCCCTCCCATCCTTCCCCCTCCCATAGCCTTCTCTCCTCCAGTCACCACCCCTTCCTTCCTTCCTTACTAGACCCCCTTCTACCCTTTCATCCTCACTATCTCTTCCCCTAGCTGTTGCCATCCCTCTCATGCTCCACTTGTCCTCCCCCTTTCAGTATGTTCCTGCTCCCACTCTCTCTCTCTCTCATAGCAGAGGCTCACTTCTAGTCCTAGTCAATACCCCTTCTATATCTCTTCCCCCTATCAGTTCCCTCCTCCTATTTGTTCCCCTCCGTGCCACCCCTGGTCCCACCCCTGGTCCCTCCCTACCCATAGCCATCTGCTCATTCTCCTGGTACTCCTTGTGGTCTCTTCTACCCCTATGAGGAGGCCACACCTCACCTCAGGCACCCCCTCCCTTCTCTTTTCTGCTAGTGTCTCTGATACTGGGGTTGGTTTCAGTCCCTAGTTGTTCTTCCTCCGTCCCCCCTTGCCATCCCCTATCACCCCCCCAGCCAGGTGCCTACCATACTCATCTGCTCTGCCACTTAGACACCTCCCTAACCTCCACAGTTCCTCCCTCAAACTAGCCAGTCATCTACAGACCATACAACCCCCCACCCTCCAAGCCCAGTCCAGGATCATGGCAGACCCACACCCTGTACACCCCACCACCATTCCAAAGATGCCCGCTCTATTGACATGTAGCACCTGCCCCATTTTGGCCCCCATCTTATGTTATGGGCTCTTATTTCCAGGTTCTGTACCCTACTACAACTGTTAGGCCCCTATTTACTCAAATTCCTGCCCCCCCAAAACTAATCCCCCTACTGGCCCCTTACTGACCAAGGTAATTCAGTCTCAAATCTCATTCATTAGATACTGTATTACTGTAGCAATCCTAAAGCCTCCTTTGTCCATTTCTCACCCCTCAGCTACCATACTTTTTGTTCTCAGCTCTCATATAGTTTTACTTAGCCCAGTTACAAATCCTATTGCACTCCAAGTATTACTCAGCTCAGTTAGAGAAATAAACAGAACAACTAAATCTGTATTATTACAGCACTCCTCAAAGTATCAATTATGCATTGTCTCCACCCCAGAGACCCTGCTGTAATAAATGACCACAGAGGACCCTGGGTGGGAGGGTGGGCAACTATAAAGTCCTGGCAGAGCTCTGCTGATCTCGCTCACTCCCCCTCTCTCACTCGCTCATTCTGTTTCTCCCAGCGCTGCAGACTGCTCTTTTGTACTGGGCTCCTGTTTGCATTGGTGCCTTTTTCTTACCACAAAGAAATCAGCAGCAGTCCTGACAGAACTCTGTTGAGCTCGCTGACTCCCCATTTCTCACTCGCTCATTCTGTTTCCCCCAGCACTGCAGGCTGCCCTTTTGTACTGGACTCCTGCCTGCATTGGTGCCTTTTTCTGCCACAAAGAAATCCACAGCAGTCCCAACAGTGCTCCTTTCTCACTCGCTCATTCTGTTTCTCCCGGTGCTGCAGGCTGCCCTTTTGTACTGGCTCCTGCCTACATTGGCACCTTTTTCTGCCCACAAAAAAATCCACAGCAGTCCTGATAGAGCTTTGTTGAGCTCATTTACTCCCCCCTCTCTCACTCGCTCATTCTGTTTCTCCCGGTGTTTCAGTCTGACATTTTGTACTGGACCCCTACCTGTGCTGACACCTTTTTCTGGCCACAAAGAAATCCACAGCAGTCCTGACAGAGCTCGGTTGAGCTCGCTCACTCCCCCTACCTCAATCACTTGTTCTGTTTTCCCCAGCACTGCAGGCTGCCCTTTTGTACTGGACTCCCGCCTGTTTTGGTACCTTTTTCTGCCACAAAGAAATCCACCGCAGTCCCGACAGTGCTCCACTGAGCTGGCTTATTCCCCCTCTCTCACTTGCTCATTCTGTTTCTCCAGGCACTGCAGGCTGCCCTTATGTACTGGGCTCCTGCCTGTGTTGTTGCCTTTTTCTGCCCACAAATAAATCTGCAGCAGTCCGACAGAGGTCACTTGAGCTCGTTCACTCCCCCCTCTCACTCGCTCGATCTTAATCTGTCCCAAACACTGAGTTCTCACAGCGACCCAGCTATTCTGCGCCACAAGTGCAAAAACACATTTTGGCCAGGATGTGAAAAATGACAGCTGTACTGTTCATAAGGAGGTGTGAAAAAATGCCAGTGTTGTAAAATCTGGCATGAAAAAATTACAAATTTGCAAAGTTACAAGGGTGCATGGAAACTGCGCAATGCACACTTGTAACACAGTCATTTTATGGACTTTCATCACCAAATTTTAAACATAGGCATTTTAGGACCGCTGCTCACGAACACTATCACTGTAATTTTCTCAATCTACTAGGAAAACTGATTTCCCCCAGTGACTGCACTATTCTGTGCTGGAAGTGTGAAAACACATTTTGGCCATGATGTGTAAAATGACAGCTATACTGTTCATAAGGAGGTGTGGAAAAATACCAATGTTGAAAATCTGGAGTGAAAATATTACAGATTTGTGAAGTTACGAGCGTGTGTGGAAACTGCACAATGCACGCTCGTAAAACAATCATTTTTTGGATTTCTTTCACCAAATTTGCAACATAGGCATTTTGAGAGCCCACCTCATGAACAGTGGCACTGTAGTTTCATTAATCGGTCCCAAATGGTGATTCCACACAGTGATGGCAAAATCACCTTTCAGGACCAAATAATGCCATGGCAGTGGCTGAATTCATGAGGATGGGTCCCAATAACTCCATGTTGAAAATTTGGTGTCAAAATTCCCCAAAATGTCTGAGATATGCACCAAAGTTGAAAAAAACCCTATTTATGCCATTATACAGCTTACTGGCATTTTTTCCATTCGTGGACGGCTTTGAAGAGTGCAGATGTGTTTCCAGTCCACCAAAGTTCATTGCACTGGGCTCCAGAGCTAAGTATGAGTGAGGGGTGAGGGGCGCAGGAGTGCAGAGAGGGAGGAACAGGTTGGGGAAGGGGCCACAAGACTCAATGAGGCACCGTTTTCTGTTTTACAGGTTTAAAGGGAAAAAAAAGGAAAACATCGCAGGACAGTTTTTTTTTAACATGGACATTTGGCACCCTGAGGTGGGCTCCCAGCATGCCACCTGAGTGTTTGGGGGAGCTGTATCTGAAGGGGGATTGGGCACCCCCATTGGCACAAAACAAATTTGTGGGAGACATTATGCCAACGGGAGTGGGCTCCCCCATCGACAAATTTACTTTGAAGGGCGGGGACTGAAGCTAATGGGTATTGAGGACCCCATCATCAAAGAAAGACTGTTGGGGGGCACATGATGCCAAGTGGGATTGGGTACCCCCTTGGCATACAACAAATGGGGGAGGGGTAACAGTATGCTGACAGGGAGTGGGCTCCCACCCATGGGCAAATGTACTGGGTCGGGGGCATGCAGATGGCAAGGTACTGCCCTGCAATGGTGGGCTGCTCCCTCATTCCAGTGAAATGGCTGATGCTGCAATGACGAGGCGGCCCCTGATTTAAGTGGCAAAAACGTTTCAACTTGGTGGCACTAATGCAGAACCAGTGTCATCAGGACACTGGGCCTGCATTGGTCCACTAGTGTCAACCCCCAAAGTGCAGTGCCCCCATTTGCTGTCACAGTGCAGCACCTCCACAACCTGCTTCTGTCCTAAGCTGCCGCATAATGATTCTTTCGCATCCACACAAACAAACTTAAAAAAAAATGTCTATCTAGTCTGCGTAGAGTGCCTTTCTGCCCAAGAACCTATTGTCTATAAAGGGTTTTATCCCTCCCATTCCACCTGCACTCCCCTCCTCAGTGCTACCCTCGTGAGTAACCATTAAACCCTTGACTCTATACCAACCACACTTGAAGCCATTTATGGCCTTGGCAACCATCACCTCTGCTGGTGGACTGTTCCATAGCTTCACCACCATTCCCATGAAGTAGAACTTCCTCACATCCCTCTTAAACCTTCTTCTCGCCAGTTTTCACTCATGTCCTTTGGTTCTTGACTTTGTACTCCTGCTAAATAGTTCTCCAGAGGTCAGCTTGTTTATTCCCTTCAGGAACTTGAAGTTCTCTTTACACATCCCCCTTTCAGCTGTTTTCCAGTGAGTACATGTTCAGTGCCTTCAGATTATGTTCTTAAGATCTGCTCTGTTGGTCCTGAACCATCTTGATCATCTGGCATTGAACCAGCCTGTATCGCCCTTCCTTAGGTTAGGACTCCAGAGCTGAGCACATTATTCCAGATGTGCCTCCCCAGTGACCTATATAGCAGTAGTAGTAGCTCTTTTTTCCTGCTACCTATACTCCTTCCGGTATGCCCAGCATCCTGTTAGCCTTATCGTAGGTCTGGTTACACTTGCTTCATTGTTTCAGAGAGTCACTAATGATTACTCTCAGGACCTTTCCTGTGACAAGATGCTCAGTTTAACCCCTTCCATTAAGTACTTTTTACTAGTTTCCCCCTCAGGTGCATAACTTTGCATTTTATTGGGATTGAGTTTCAACTGCCTCCTCCCTAGACTTTGTAGTTCCTTCTGTTTCCCCTGATCACTTTATCACAATCTACCCTACCACAGAGGTTAGTGTCATTTGCAAAGAGAACTTGCCTGCCCTAGATACCCTTTCCAATGTTGCTGATGGCCACATTGAAAAGGACAAGGCCCAAGACAGATCCTTATAGCTCCCCACTCATGATCTCCCTCTCTTCTGATTTGACCCTGTTTGCTACCACTGTCTGCTGTCTCCTCTTTTTTCCTACCCATCAAAGTCCCTAGCTGTGCTCAGGGCCTCCATCTTCTTCAGTAATCTTCTGTGTCACACCAAGTTGAAAGTTTTGCTGAAATTGAAGTAGAGTAAATTCACAGCATGGCTCTTATCTTCTGCTTTTGTTACTGAGTCAAAGAAAACTATTAGTTTGGTCTTACAAGACCTCACTGCCACAAACCAATGTTGTTTACTATTTTGTAGACTCTTGCTATCTAGGTAGTCTACAAGGTTCTCTTTGATCAGTGACTCCATAAGTTTACTCACTATAGAAGTATGGCTGACAGGTCTGTAATTCTACAATTGCTCCTAGCCCTCCCCGCCCTTATGTAGTGGGACAATGTTACTTCAATGTAATGTTTCACAAAGTTTTGAACTTTCAACTGAGTTCATTATACAGTAACAACCAATGGAGCTGTTTAAATAACCCAAGAGAACTGTTTTGTACTGCGTACATTGGATGATATAAATATTTGGATGGCAAGATTTGGCTGATTGAAGAAGTGTGGAATCTAAGTCTCAGTCAAGGTGTGGCTTTTCACAGCATGAAAGGAGTTGTAGGTCTGGTGAGTGTAACTTTACATCATGAGTTCCCATTAAGTGGGCACTCTTATCATGAAGGCTCAGGAATCATACTATTTCATATTTCTGAGATGTTATTGGCATTTATTTTTCTTTTGGTGCTGAAATTTCCTATGTTTCTAAGTCCAACATGCTGAGACAGTGTCATATGGGTACATACATTAGAGTGGAGAACATGGAGACTGACAGGGTCTCAGCCCATTGGATAGGCAGGGAAGAGCAGATTGGACAGGCCATTAGGTCTTTCTCTGTTGACCCTTTCTATATCTGTATTTGTCTATTGGAGTAGGACTGAGTTCCAGAGTGAATGTCACCCAAATTTAAAAGGACTGTTAAATACTACATTTGTTAGAAAAAATAAATGAACAGTGCCCCTCATTTCTACCACCTAATTTGAAAGCCTCCATTCAGACTTAGTAATTGATGACTTTTTCTTGATACAGTTTGGGGCACTGTAGGGAATGACCAAGAGTCAGACAGAAACCATTGCATTTATCAGGAGAAAAGGACAAATTGGTCCACTCAGTCTGCCCAGATGGTCCCAGCCTAGTCTGTCTCTGTAGACCCTAACTAGTGTCCAGTGACCCTCCCTCCTCCCTGCATATTCATTAATATTCCCCTATGTCTGTCATTTGCATATTTGTTTAGGGGCCCTACTGTTTTTGTCTCCACCATTTCCACTAGCAGTCTATTTCAGATGTCCACCACTCTTTCAATGAAGTAGTACTGTACTTTCTCTCATCCCCTCTTAAACTTCCCCTCCAGCTTCATCACATGTTCTCTGCTCATGGTGCTCATTCTCATTTGAAAAAAACTCCCCTTCTTACCATATTCACCACCATGAGGTACTTGTAGGTCTCTTTCATGTCACCTCTCACTCTTCTGTCTTCCAGGATATACATGTCAAGACCCCTCAGTTTCTCCTTATAATGTTTTGATTCAAGTATTATACCATTTTAGTTGTCCTCCTCTAGAGTCCCTGCACTCTGCCTATATCCTTTATGAGGTGCAATCTCCAGAACTGCACACAATACTCCAGGCAGGGTCACACCTGTGAGAGATACAGTCACACCACCCCCTCTCTCCTCCTGCTGAAGATACCTCTCTCTATGCATCCTGGCCCCCCACTGGCCCCACACATTACTTTGTAACTCTGTCCTGCCATTTGAGGTCATCAGATATAACATCTCCCATGCCCCTTTCCTGCTTAGTGACTGTCATTCATTTTCCCCAATCCTATACTCATCTCCTGGTTTTCTATGCCCCAAGTGCATTATTCTGCACTTTTTGACATTGAACACCTACTGCCATGCCCTTGACAATTCCTCAAGTTTCCTATGGTCCCTATGCATTCTCTCCATCCTCTTATGAGTGTCAACCCTATTACTGATTTTGGTGCCATGTGCAAAAAGCATACCTTCAGTAGGTTGAAAAATGTGCCAGTGTCCCTTTAAGATCAATCAACCTGTCTTCAAATGTACAACTTTTTATGTTCAACTTTTCTGTATAGCCCTTCTGCCCCCAGTCTGGGAATCTTTCAACCCTCCACCAGTGCCCCTTCCCATCCATCTGAAGCCAACCTACCTCAAACACCAGGCTACCCATGACACACTGAGGTTATTCCCTTCCACCTTATTCCTGGGACAGAGTTGCCTTTAGCATCATGGTGGACCCCCTTGTAATCTGGTTTGCCTCAGTGGAGGTGAAGCCAGAAGAATCCAGGCACAGGTAGTGCCCAGTTTAAACATGGAGGGCTGGGCAATGCATCACCTCCCTTGCTGATGGTGGTTTTCCCACTTTCTGTTGTTTCCTGGAGGAGTGGATGTGCAATGAATTTCTGATGCAATTGCTCATGTTTCCATATATTTTGCACTAAAGTCTGTCACTCCTTTGCCCCAATCTTACAGTCCAAAAGCTCCCACATCCTTAGCTTCTGCTACAGGTCAGGTATTCACCAGACCCTGCAAACATTCCTTCTTGTAGGAGGAGAGCAGTCCAGCAGATGCTCAATCCTCCTTCCACATAAAATCCTTTAATGACCCTGTTTTATTCCTGATTCTGGGTCATCAGCATCACTGGCTGGATCAAATTTGCAACTATTGTTTTGAAACATAACAGCTCAACTCCATTAGTCAGACTATTGAATTGGTTTTGTATTGCTCATTGACGTACTTTTAAAGGAGAAGTCTTCAAACTGCAAGCCTTTTTTTAAAAATATATAATTCATTTTAAACATCAATACAGAACAATTCACCAACAAAGGAACGTTCATGAATTCATCCCTTCTGATATCCCTTCCCCTTTATCTATTCTCCTGCCCTCCATTTATTTATTTTCCTCCATAGGAGAGTTAACTCCAATTTACCAAGAGAGAAACAGCAGCATTTTTTAGATTATCATCAAGGAGAAAAATACCATTTGTTCATTCCAAGATGAACCAAATAAATAATTTTGGAGCTCTCAGTTGGGTCATAATGTTTCAAATAAAAGTGTCAATTTCAAAATGTGAGACTACTGTATTTATGCTCTAGTTGATGTGAGCGATATTGGCTATTTCAGTACTCCAAAATTATTATTTTGGTAGCCACAGACCTAGAATTCTATACTGATTCTCGGAAAGAGATAGGGGATCAAATGCATTAAATAACATTACTAAAGGATTACATGGAACAGTGACTTCCAAAATGGAAGTAAGTTGGCTGTTAATCTCCTCAGGTCAGAGATTCACAAACAGTGTCAAAGATTATAAAACAGATCAGCACCAGTTCCACAACTATGCCATCACTGAGAATCACAATTTGGATTAATTTTGTTCAGCACCACTGGCATCAAGTAAACTCAATTGATAATTTTGGTTTGAATGCATCTATTTTTGGAGGCCACAAAATTATTATTGACTTTTGAACAAACAGATTTCCACTGTTCCTCAATAAGGTTTGTCCTGAGGGCTGGGCAAAATTAGAAAATTTCAGTTTCAAAGAATTTTCATGAAATTCTACAAAATCCTGTGAAATTTCACAAAAATGTTGCAAAATGTGTCACAATCCTTTTTTTAAGCTCTTTATTTATACAATAACATAAATCAGCTTCCAGCAGCATAGACAATGAAATAACAATTATAAATGAAGAATACAAGGGGTTTCAGATACAATATATATGTGTGTGTGTATATATATATATATATAAATATGGGATTTGCCATGGCCCCAGTGGAAATATCATTGATATTTCCCAAAGTGCACTCTGACCTCATAAGGTCAGAGTTCACAGAAAAGAAAGAAATTAACCCCTCAGTGTGAATGCTGAGTGCAAAATGCAAAATGAAACTATGAGCCCAATGGATCTCCCTAATTCATGAGAAGTAGTCTAATTCCATTATCTCCATCTCCTATCCCCCTGTCACTTCCCTTTCCATACAGTCCTTCCATGGATTATGGGACAAAGTCTGGCCTCTGGCTCCCCATTTAGAGAATCCACCTCCTCCAGAGTAATTCAAATTGATCTCTACTATGCCTCACAAGTGCAGTAATCCCCTCCATATTGCATACTCGTATCATAATATCTTGCCATTCTTTATTGGTGTGGGGGGGGATCTCATAAGCCACCTCTTGGTGATTGACTTTTTAACTACCATAAGGCAAAATGCCAGCAGTGTGCAGGAAAGATGATCTTGAAGAGATTCTGGATATATGGAAAACAAAAAAGTTCAGCATCCAGTTGTATTTGGATAACAAAGATTTCTGATAGATCCAATTAAAGGGCTACAATGAAAGGTCTAAGAATATGAAAGCTCCAAAAAATATGGCCATGCATAGCAAGGGAAGCACCACACCCTCTCCAGCATGTGTCCCTTCTCTCTTGATTATATTACGCTTGGATAGCCAGTGTTATGAGAAACCAAACAGCCAGTTTCCATGAAAATTCTTTCCATATATAGGAGTTTGTGGGTGAATGCACATTTGTTACATGACATTCCCACATAGGAACTATGATAGTAAGACCCAGATCCATCTCCCAGGAGCACCTTGTCTTCTCAAGTGAACCCCCCCTCTAAAACCATAAGAGCCATATATATATATATATATATATATATATATATATATATATATATATAGATCATGTGCTTCAAAGGAGAAGATCCCTTCAATGCTAAGTGTAATAGATTTACCAATAAGGAGCCACAGGTGTCTACCAATAGATCCTGTGGATAGTCTTTATAAAATCCTGGGCTTGTAAATATCTAAACCTATCTTAAGGCAATAAATTATAAGTGTGTTGCAAATACTCAAAGGATCTAGATAAACCATCTTTGAACAAATGAGACAAGATGAGGATGCTCATTCATTCCCACCTGAGAAACCATGATCTAACTTAGCTGGATGAAAGGACTGATGGTATGGGAGACAAAACAGTAGGGTCTAGCCCTTTGGAATTTTCTGAGGTTAATTTCTTTCAACAAACCTTGAAAAGTATTCCCAGTATATGGATTTTCAGTAATCTCCTTTATAGACAGGGCTGGATAAGAAAGTAAAATACAATGAAGATTTGTTAAATCCTCCTCCTTTCATGCCAGGTCCTTCCATTTAGTGGAATATTGCTTATAGAGTCATTAGAAAGTCACCTTCAATTGAGCTGCCAGAAATAGTGATGGCGGTGCTAACCCACCTTGGTCCTTGGGGAGCTGCAGAGTAGAGAAAGAAACCCTCAACCTCTCAGAGTTACAAATAAACCAGGAGGTACATTTGTTTAACTCTCTAAAAAGTATCCAACATTGTAATGAACAAGGTCTGAGCCAAATATAAGAATTTTGGCAATAAATTAATTTGGACTGCATCAATACGTTGTATTAGGGGTAAGGGAAACAGTTTCCCATGTTCCAGGTCTAAGCTAATTTGACGTAGTAGGGTGTCATAATTAAGGTCATAAAGTTTGCAGGCATCTGTCGACAAATATACCCCCAAATATTTCAACTAAGATAAATGCTGTTTAAGCTGGTATTGCCCTCTGGTTGCAGTAGAAGAAATATAGTTTGGGCATAAGACTTCAGTCTTTGTGGAGTTGACCCTATAGCCGCTAAGTCACCAAATGTCTCAAGGAGGGATGTGAAATTAAAGGGGCTGACAGATATACTAGAAGGTCATCTGCATATAGGGCCAAATTGTGCCAACTTGTGCCACTCCCCCCCGATCCAACCCAGAGATATTATTCTCCTGTCTGATGGCCTGAGCCAAAGGCTCTAAATAGATTACAAACAATAGTGGGGTAAGAGGACACCCTTGCCTGGTGCACCTCATTAATGGGATTGGTTCTGATATAGAACCATTAATTTTAACATAGGCCATGGGGTTGTCATATAACCTCTATATGATACAGCAGAAAGTATCCATTAACCCCGTTCCCCCTAAAGCAGCCTGCAAAAATGGCCAGGACACCTGGTCAATGGCCTTCTCCACATACAAACTCAATATTAGGCAAGGTACTTTTGACCGGGTGGCTCCTTGTATCATATGAAGGGTTCTTTTTTTATTATCTTACATCTGGAGGCCCAGCACAAAGCTACATTGATCAGAATGAATCAAATGCAGAAGAATTCCCTTTAGGCATCTCACCAGAATACTTGCAAAACGTTTATAATCAGTGTTTAAAACCGAAATAGGTCTGTATGAGGTACATAAAGATGAATCCTTCTGTGGCTTAAGAATGATACTTATGGTAGCATATCACCAAGTGGGGAGAACTGGAGTGCCTTTCAAGATCCCATTACAGACCTGCACCAGGAGTAGTAATAACATTTCCTTAAAAGCTTTATAGAATTCCTCAGTGAACCCATCCTGACCAGGGCTCTTACTGGTCTTCAAATCTCAAATCAATTTAGCAACCTCAGATTGAGTAATCAACACCTTTAATTGAGTTGATAAGTGCCTTGAGAGTTTGGGTAAATTAAGAGAGTTTAAAAAATTCTGGGTATCCTGGGGATTAAAAGCTGTCTCAGGAGTGCAGTATATAATTTCTTATAAAAAGTATGAAAAACCTCCCTAATTTGTAAGGGGGCAGTCACAATCCAACCTGTAGTAGGTGACCTTAGTCTGGTAATAGTAGATTGAGAACTCTTATAACTAAGCCAATAAGCTAGAATATGTGCAGCCCTGGAAACCTGCCCCCCATAATATCTCTGCTTGAGAAATTGTAAAGCAGATTCAGTTTTAACATCTATCAACTGCTGGACCCTTTGCTTAGTAGCTTCTAGTAATGGAAAACACACTTCATCTGCCTCTGTATGCTGTTTCTGAAGGTCCCTGAGTTAAGATTGCAAGACCACCAGTTTTGCCTCCAGTCCTTTTTTGTGGTATGAGGCAAATGTCTAGATTTCACCCTACAATACTGTCTTTATCATGTCCCATAGTATCTGACTAGGCATCTCCTCTCTGGCATGATCCTTTATTATTTGTGGGAGACAAGTCTTAACTAAGTCCTGGAACACTGAGAGTTTGAGAAAAAAATTGTTAAATTGCCATAGAGTTGATGGGTATCCATGCACCAATCAAATGTTAGTACCAATGCAGAGTGATCAGAAAAAATAGATGGAAGCATCTCACACTGCAGGACTAGATTCAAGTGTTCACTAGAAATGTGAAAGTAATCTATCTTGGTGTAGATGTTATGTGGTGAAGAGTAATGAGAATAGCATCTTTGAGTAGGATCTGCATCTGACCACCCAGCATTTCTAAAAACAATTCTGAGTCATCTTCTGAGCCAAGGATTTTCTAAGAGTCCAAGAGCTCAAGGTGTCTTTACTTTAATAAATCATATTGTGATCTCCACCTATAATAAGCAACCCTTTATGATTATAAATAACTTTTTGAAATAATGCCTTTATAACATCCACCCCTGAAGCCAGGGGTGTGTGTATATATGTGTGTGTATATATATATATATATATATATATAGTGTTGTGTGAAAATTGGAAAATTTAACCATGCAAAATGTTTTGTAGAATTTGTGCATTTTGAGAAATATTTTGCTGGGTGAAATGTGAAATTTCGCCTGCTGGGTAGGCAAAATTTTGCTATGAACCTGCAAAATGTGCCACTTGTGGGAAAAATTTTGACAACATGGGAAACATTTCTTAATGTTGCCACTGGCCCCCAATCTTCCGAAGAAAAATATTCTCCTTCCATGTTCCTGGTGTCTAATTGTCCCCTTGGATGATCACTGACTGAATTCAAGTCAAGAACCCTCCTTCCTCCCTCAGTCACCCTGGGCCCCAGCCCCCAATCTTTGCACAAAAAAAGATAAAAAAAAATTTCCTCCCATGTCCCTGGTGTCTAGTGTCCCTGGTGTCTAGTGCCCCCCCCAACTGATCACTGGCCAAATTCAAATCAAGTTTAAACCTTCCCTCCTCCCACAGTCACCCTGAGCCCTAGTCCCATATCCATGTAAAGAAAAAAAATCCCCTTCCCTTTACTTGGTGTCTAGTGGATCCCCATCCTGTCTTACATCAGAGCCCACCCCACTTCCCCATACCCCAGTCAGGCCACCGGCACAGCCCTCTACTCACCTCCATGGTCAGCAGCCCATCTGAGTGCTCAGTGAATGAGTGTGTGCTTGTTCAAGCACAAGCTCATTCATTGACAGATTAAGACAGCCAATGCTCTTACTATTACTGCTAGTGTAGTGAGAGCACTGACTTTCTGAATCTGTCAATGAATGAGCACATGCCTGTAGAAGCATGCGCTCACTCATTGAGCACTTAGACAGGCTTCTGACTGTGGAGGTGACTGAAGGGCTGTGCTGGTGGCCTGATCAGGGTATGGGGGAGTGGGGTGGGCTCTGACATAAGACAGAGTGGGGGGCTGGATGTGCACGAGACACCAGGGACAGGTTAGGGGATTGTTTTTTTACAAAGATACAGGGCTGGGTCTCAAGGTGACTGGGGGAGGAGGTAGGGTTCTATCTTGATTTGAATTTGGACAGTGATCAGCTGGGGGGCATTAGACACCAGTGACATGGGAGGGAATTGTTTGTTTTTCTTTTTATTACAAAGATTGGGGTCCTGGGCTCAAGGTGACTGGGGGTGGTTCTTGATTTGAATTTGGCAATTGATCAGCTGGGGGTTAGTCCACTAGACACCAGGGACTTAGAGGGGCACAGAATGCTGGCATATCAGATGTGGGCAAAATTTCACAATTTTTCTGCATTTCTGTGAAATATTTCACGTGGCGAAATTGCTGATTTTGCGTCAATTTCACCAGATAAATAATGTTTCACAACATCTCTCTTTCTCTGTCTTTCACTATCTGTCTCTTTCTCTCTCACTCTCTCTAGATATACAGTAAAGCCCACTAGGATGAAGTGCAGCACTGTAGAACCTGTGACACTGTGCTTCATCCTGGTGGACTTCACTGTGTGTATGTGTGTGTGTGTGTATATATATATATATTTATATATATATAAATAGATATAGATATATATATATATATATATAGATATAGATTTATATGGGATACATGATGAGCATGAGTGTGATATGGAAAATATGTTCACTCCTCCAAAGTGACCTCTGAATGCTCATGAGTGGCAAAGCCATGAGTGAGGTTTCAGAGGTCACTGTACAGGACTAAACATATTTCCCATATCACACGAGTGCACATCATGTATCCTATTTATACAATGGGGGCCTCATTGTTGCAAAAAGGTTTCTGGGGGTGTAATAAATGCCATTTATTTTAACTCCAGTGATTTAATCAGGATTTATTTCACTGCGGTGAAAATAACTTGTTTTATCTCACTGGAATATGTCTCAGCCCCATTGTATAAATATACATCTATATATACTGGCTAAAATGATCATAACTTCCTCAAATAGACCAGACACAACTGAGAGGAGACAGTCAGGGTCAGTAAAAGTAGTCTCAATATGGAACTTGGTAGTGCACAGAATCAATATTGCTGTACCCCATCTCTTACCCCCTTTATAAGTTGAGGCAACTATATGGGAGAAACCAAATTTAGTTCATTTCTGGTGCTCCAACCTACATAAATGTGTTTCCTACAAGAGAGCAAAACAGGCCATTGTTTCTTATGTTGAGTTAATACTTTATATCATTTAATAGGATTATTAAGCTCATTAACATTCGAATAAATTTTCACCTTTAAAATGTGTGACATAATAACATGGTACAAAAATAATCCATCCTACCGAAAATATCTGCCATTGAAAAAGCAGTAACAGAGAAGGAATGTAGACCCTCATAGTCACTAATCCTTGATACCCAGTTGACAGAAGGGAGTCACCTATTAGATCTATCTGTGTAGCAAAAGTCTGAGAAGCCCAGCCAAAGTTACTTATGCCATTTTGAGTAACAAAAATGAAAAATAAAATCCCTGAAAAAAAATGGGCAATGCAATATGTCCATACAGCCTGGTATATAAAACAAGAAAAGAACAAAGAACAATATGATCTCTATACATCTCATTTGCCCTCAAGGTTGCCCCAAAAACAAATTAACATCCCAGTCCATTGCCTGGATAATAATACTCCTCAAAAAAGTATAGAAGCAGTAATACTAGACTAATAAGGAGAATAAACTGAAGTTTAAAACTACTAATGACTAATGCCCAACATTCAACTAATGCTAAATTTATATAATCTAAGATCCTAAGCATCAAATTAAAAGTAACCCACTGAAATAGGTAAAACAGTGTAAATATAAGTATAAAAATAATTATTCCACTCAGGTACTTGCCAACCGGACAGAATGGATAAACTATAAATAGTCCCAGAAACACAAAACTGACTGAAGGCAAACTGACTTTCAATACAGGGAGCCCCATACACAAAAAGGCTTGTACTAAGTGCCCGATAACATCTAGCACTGTGGGTGGTGATGTCTGGAAAATCCAGAGATCCACTGGGTCAGCTATAACCCAACAAAACAGGGTGACACAAAGCCACCAAAAAAGCATAGAAATAGGTGTATCCCTCCCATGAGCACCAAAAAAAAAAAAGAAGCTGGGGAGAACAATAAACTGAACCCCAATCAGGAATGGGAGAATTCATCATAAATATAGTCCCCCCTTCTGAAGAAGTACAGCACTGAAAAAAGCTGAAAGAAATTCTTGTTAGTAATCATTGTAGTAAAATTATAACCCCAACCTCCCCAAATCTCCAATAAAAAAGCATTCCCCATTAACTATTCAAAAAACAGAATAATAAATCTAAAAGCATCCTCTGTGGCCAGATAGCATGCCCCATCCTGAAACATATTTATTTTATTTTTAGCTTTTGTTGACTGGGTAAGTGCCCTAGACAAATCCTGCCTATTTTCAGGCACGACCTGGGGAGGGGGATACAGATGAATGCCAACTGACCTTGAATCAGTTTAAGCTGTTGGTGGTATTTTTAGTGAATAAGGGAAATTTGGCTAGGACATCAGGGAAATTCCCATACTCTTTTCGATAAGTGCCATGGGATCTTTAACATCCACCTGAACTACCACCAATCCAGGCAGACGGGACCTTGGTTTAATGTCTCATCCAAAAGATGGCACCTCAGAAGTGCAGCACCCCTCTCATGCTGCACTACAGTGTCCATACTGGGATATTAACCCAAGTGCCAGATGTGGGAACTGAACCCACAGCCCTCTGATCTTCCTGCCTCAGAGGTGAGTGTGCTACCTACTGAGCCTATGCAAACCCAAGGCCATAAGTACATGATGACCCAGACCACCTGATACTTTAAAATAGGATTAGAAAAGTCTTAGAAAGCCACACCACAGGGGAACCTTCACTATACAGGTACCCCTGAAGAAGTCCAGCGAAGTCTATAAAGGCAATTCAAATGTTCCTTATGCTGGGGTAGCCAGTAGCAATCTTGATACTTCCAAACAGGTTGAACATTTGAGTCTGAAAACAAAAATTCCCCTTAGCACAAAATTTGAAAAAAATCAAAAAACAGAAGGAGGAAAATGAGTCCCAAACTAATAAGTCAAACTATGTAACCATCTTGAATTTTCTATCTAATTTTTTAGCAGAGGGAGGGTAGTGTATGAGCATAATGCTGTCCAATATGCCATCCAAAGTCAAACTTGAAATTCTCTTCACAAAAAATGGTTAAAGCAGTCTGCTGCAGATCCATAGCCAAAGACTGATGAGTGGAGCACAAGTTCAACATGGGACCTCAGTTCCAAATAAAAAATATCCACTCCAATCTGGGGATAGATAACTCAGTTCTAATTTGTGGAGAACTAATACAAAGGAGCTGCAGACCTCCCTCTCTAAAACATGAGGTGAAATGCCAGTCCTGTTTCCAAGTTTGATCCAAAAGGAAAATAAATGCATCCGCACATAGAATGCAGAGCCAAATAAAAAATCAGATTGATGCAGAATCATGGAATAGAGCAAAGAATCCAGCCTGAAACAAAAGGACAATCCAGGAGTATGCAGCTAGACTGCAGTGAAATAATAAGTCAATAAATGGGATCACTCCAATAAAGTTCATGGAGCAGGGCTCTATGTTAAATGTAGAGTAAGAGACCAATTACTACAGGCAGTAAAAATAACACAGAGCAAACATAGAGATCTGACAAGCCTGATAAATGTCCCCATCCTGAACCAATGAAGAAGACACTCCAGACTTACATTTTCATAGGCACAGAAATACTAAAGCAAAGTCCCAGATATTAGTGCCTGATCCAACATAGCAAGGAGACTGAAGTCCTCAGGAAGAAAAGGAGAACATTTACATTAAAGATCAAAGTGCTATACCTCTTATCATTCGGGTCTCTCTGAAAGGTTCACAGAAGGGAACAAATTTCCTCAAGAGTCTATTCTTTATGTTTTTTCTTGCTGTCTGGAGAGACCTTGGACCATGTCTCCTCTTGAAGAGCCCTCTTCTCCCGAGTCTCTTGCACTTCCATGCTGTCATCAGGAATAAGCTGTCTATCAATGAAGGCCTGGAGTACTGACTAGTTATCATCAAAGATCTGGGGACCATCTGAGAAGAAAATTTTTAAATGTGCCGGATGCTGAGTATTGCACTTCAAGTTTTGATCTAGGAGAATCTTAAAAATAGGAACAAAGGCTCTTCGTTTACACAGCAAAAGTGACGAGTAGTCATTATCTAGGGTAATACAGTTCCCTTGAAATTCTAAGTGTACCTTTCTCCATGCTTTCATCAAGATCACCTGATTTGCTGCAAAATTATAAGAAAGGATAATAATAGAGCGTGGGTAGGCACTGGCCCTAAAGCTGGCAGAGACAGGGAACAATTTGGTTTGTTCCAATGGCAAAGGTATCAAATCATTAATATCAAGGAGAGAGAGCCCAATAAATCCTGAAGGAATGCATTGATATCTTTTTGCCTCAGCTCCATCTGGAAGGCCATATAATTGGATATTATTGTGATGAGACCTGTTTTCTAGCTCATTGCATTTTACATTCCACTGTTGCATATCCTGGAGGAGTCAGGCATACAAACATTCAAGTCTGTCAACCCAAGCATCCATTTCAGAATCTTGTTTTTCAAGACCCTGTGTCTTCTCTTCCATCTGTGACATGGCAGCCTTGAGCTCTTGATAAGAACATCTGAATTCATCCAAAAATTACCTTATTTCTGCCAGAAGGGCTGCATTCATTGGTTGTAAATTGTTCCTTGAATTATCCACTGCCATATTCTCTAGAAGTTGCTGTGGCACAGCTTGTAACATCAACTCATTTTCTTCTACCATATTCTGTTTTTTCTGAGTCTGACATCTTCCCATAGAGTATCACCCTCCTACTGCCTTAAAATAACTTGCCAACTGAAGAATACCTCTGGTGAAGGAGGAAAAAAAGGTAAGTGCACTGGGAGCTTCTCCTGTAAGCATCCATATTCATTGCCTGGGTCAAATGAAGTTGCACCACAATTCTTTAATTGGTCATAACTCAGTTTATTTATTTAAAACCTTTACCAGGAAGGCATACTGAGTGGACAACTGCTCATTTTAAGATGCTTCCTGGGGGAGCGGGAAGAAGAAGATGGTACATATGCATACAATGACAATGCATTTAGTAAATACAATAGTGGATAAAATAATAGATAAAATAGTAGAATTTTTACAGCAATTTCGCGAGCACAAGTATACAGTAGTAGCCACAGACATTGCCAGCTATTTCCAGATATTTCGTGAAATTTCTCTCTGCTACCCCTACTGCGGAAATGCAGAAAGCAAGAGATTTCTCAAGAAATATCACATAAATTTCAGGAAATAGCTGGCTATGTCTCTGGCTACTACTGTACACTACAGGTTTCAACACAGGAGATAAACAAGACTGGAGAATCAGCATTACATATAAGCAATGCTAGAATGTGCAAGGTTGGCCAGACTCACACACTTGATTAGTGAGTTAGCACATGAAGAGACAGGTCTGAAGAAATGGGTCTGCCAAGGGGAAGGAGGGTAATTGGGGGTAGGGTAGTGAGATAGCAGGAGGTTAAAAACAGGAGCATGTGTTGCTGAAGTAGGCTTTGAGTAGGGTGCTGAAATAATGTGGGGAGGAGGCATGGAGAATGGCAGAGGGAAGGGAATTCCACAGTTTAGGAAAATGATAGGAAAAGGCTTCCTGGCCTGCAAAGGTGTACTTGAGAGGGCAGACAATATGTGGGAGTCATAGCATCTGAGGGAGTGCAAGGGAGGTGGAAGGGGGAGAGAGAAGAGGATAGATATGAGGGAAGGGACTGGGACCATAGCTTAGCATAGTTTGTCCCCCTCCTGTCTGATAGGGATGGGAGGGACAGGATTTGGTAGAGGACACAGTGGTGGGTACTAGGCAGACAGTCAAGGGCAAAATGACAGAAGGAATGGAATAGGTTGTGCAGTCTGGTTAGGGAAGTTTTGGGAGTGGCACTGTAGAATATGTTCCCATAGTCAAAAATAGGAAGGATCATTTTCTGCACAATTGCACAGTGGGCTGGCACTGGGATACACCCACAGTTGCGGTACAGGGTACCCAGTTTTGGCTGAAGTTTTTTGTGGATGGCATCAATATGCACAGAAAAGTCAAGGTGCTGGTAAAGCCATACCCTGAGGTATCGAAAGGAGAAGCAGACCTCAAGCATTGTCCCATCCAGGGTGTGGAAAGTGGACAGGGGAGGAGCTGAGAGTCTCTGCCTTGCTCCAAAGGTCATGGATACTGTTTTCTTAGAACTCAGGAAAAGCTGAGTTGAGCAAAACCAGAGCAGGACTTCCTCAAAGTCTCACTGTAGTCTGGAAGCCACATCAGAGGTAGAGGAGCTGGATGTATACAGGATGGGTCATCCACATACATATGGATGGAGGTAAGTGGACAGACAGAGGGAAGGTCATTGAGGAATATGAAGAAAAGCAGAGGGCCAAGGACAAAGCTTTGAGGTACACCAGCGGTGATGGGAAGGGAGAAAGATAGTGTGTCCCCAGTCCTTACAGATGAGGTCCTATCTACAAAGTAGGAGTGGAACCAACTGGTGACCTCATCAGACAGCCCTGCTAATGTTAGCTTGGATGAGAGGAAAGGGTGTGAGACTGTGTCAAAAGCCTTTGTGAGGTCATCAAAAATGGCAGAGATTATGAGGCCCTTGTCCATGCTGGTATGGATGGATTCCATGGGGCTCATTAGGGAACTGGTGGTTGAGTTGGACTTCCTAAACCCAGACTGGCAAGGTGTGAAGAAGGAGGAGGATTCACGAATGGAGGAGAGCTGGGAGAGCACTAGATGTTCTTGCAGTTTTGCCAGAATTGGGAGGAAAGAGACAGGGCGATAGTTTCCAGTGGAGGAGGGGTCGCCACCTTTCAGCAGGGGGGGATGACAGTGGCATGCTTCCATTCTGATGGAATAGAAGTAAGAGAGAAGTAAAGATTGAAGAGAGAGAGAGACAAGGGGGGAGGAGATGGTGGGTGCTACCAGGAAAAGCATTTTGGAGTCCAGCCCAGAGGGGAATTTGCCCTTAGTGGGGTTTAGTGCAAGAAGGGCATTGTATACTTCTTCTTGGGTAATGTGGTGGAAGGAGAAGGAAGGGTGGGGGGCATGGCCAGCTTAGGGAGTTTTCTGGGGGGCTTGGCCATGGGGTATGTGGGAGAGAGGTCAGGAGAGTGGAAGTACAAGAAGTAAAGAAGGAGTTAAACTCAATTGCCACTCCAAGTGGGTCGGTTAAGGTGTCATTTCTGGCTTTAATAATGGGGGGGAGGATGCTGGGGGGATGAAGATGGATTTTACCACTTTCAAGAATTTGGAAAGGTGATTTATGTTTGTAAGGAAGGTGGACTTAAAATAATCTGCCTTAGCCTAATGGATTACCCTAGTACAGGCATTTCAAAGAGAGCAGTAGTTTTGATAATTTGTAGTGGAGCAGGAGGCTTTGTGAGTCTTCCATGCTTGGTCCCTGGCTCGAAGGCAGGCCATGGGTTCTGCAGGGATCCATGGCAGATGAGAACTCTGTACACTGATCCATCTGAGTGGTGCATAAATATCCAAGATCAAGAGGAACTTAGACTTGAAATAGTCTAATACAGAGTCAATAGAGGTGATGTGAGGGATGAATGACCATTCAAGGTTAGCCAAGTCATTTAGGAGAGGAACAAGGTTCAGAGATTTGTAGGACTGAACCAGCAGAGATTTGGGGGGAGGTGCTTTGGGCTGCTGAATTTTCTGGATTGCATAGATTAGATGATGTCACTTAAGGAGTCTGGCAGCAGACCCGCAGCAATTTTTCAGTGTGGGTGTGAGGTGAGAGCCCAATCTAATAGAGAGTGATTGTGAGACTTGATGTTTAGACAGGAGGGTTCATTAATTAGCTTGTACAGGTTGAGCGTGGCTACGTTATTCTGAATTTTAGAGTGGGAGGTGGAGAGCCAGTCCACATTGAAGTCACCAAGCACATAGAGCTCCCCACTGGATACATGTGATTGTAGGGTGGTTAGGAGGTTAGTGTTAAAAACCATGGGGGAGCTGGGGCTACAATATGAGCCAGCTACAAAGATGGGAATGGAGTAGGGGAGTGGAATTTTCACCATCAAGGATTTAATAGACTGCAGGAGATGTAATGAAGGTTTAGAGAAGAATTTGAGGGAGGAGGAGATGTACATGGCAATACCACCATCTCTTTTATTTCTGGGGCAGTCTTGGCAGATGACTGAGTATCGTGGGATGGAGATACAGGCATTTTGGATATGGGGCTTTTGCAATGTCTCTGCTATGATCAAGATATCTGGGTTGATGGATACAACAATTGGTTGAAGCAAGGAGATTTTGGGGAGCTGGTTCCTGATGTTTAGGCAAACTATCCTCAAACCCTGTGGAAGTTGAGAATGAGAAAGAGACACAGGAGAGGAGTTGGTTTCAATGTCCCCTGCCATCAGTAGCAGTAGCATTAGCAAGGGCCTGGATAGTGTTACCCTACGTTTATGGGGGGAGGAAGGAGAGGAAAGGTGAGGAGCAGGAGATGCCCCTTGGGAGATCTTTGGGGCAATCAGGCCAGCATGAAAATGGGGGGGGAGGAATAGCAGGATCAGTTGATCAGGTATTAGTGGGCCAAGCTGGGGTCTGTAAGAGGGAGGAGGAGGTAGCAGAAGGGGGCATGGGGGAAGACAGAGAAGGGTAGTTGGATTGGATGGCCAGTGCCTTAGCGTAGGAAGAGGGTGGGAGGAATGCTAAAGGGATGAGGAGGAGGAGGAGAGAGATGGTGATGAGGAACATGATGGAAAGTTGAGGTAGGAGGTGGGACAAGGGCACAATTAAACAAGGGGAGTGCAGATGCAGGAGAGCTGAGCACAATGAAAGTGTTGCACCGGGGGATGTGCCGTAGGACATGGGAGAGAGTGATGATTATAGGTGGTCTGGAGATGTGACTACATCTTGAACAAGAGGGCTGAGTTGGAGTGAATGGTTTTAGGGTCACCTCTGCTAGCAGGACCACAGTTGGAGCAGTGAAATGCAGGAAAGAGCAGTATCTAGTGGCAAGCAGTGATAAACTGCACAGGGAAAAATGGTCTGATTGACTACCGTCAGTCATGTGACCTCTTGTATAAAAGGAAGGGATCACCAAGGGTGGTAGTGGGGTAGCCATCACGGAGCAGTGGTGGGGACAATCAATAGGTCACAACTCATGAGTTGACTGTGCCCTGGGATATTTGTGTACCTGATGCATCAGGGAATCAGTGAAGCTCAAGCCCGGGGAGGGCAGGATTTCCAGAGGAGCCCTCATCACCATAATGCAGCTGTGGAGAGAAGGGAGAGGGTCACAAAAATGCAGCTACAGCTAGGGATCTGAAATTTGGTGCGTGTATTTTTTTTAAAGAGGCCCTAAAAGGAAAACAAGTGTCATAACATTTGGATGAGAGGGAAGTTAAAGTGATTCAAAGTCTGGCACTTTATTATTCATGTGAACATTTCTGAAAATATTGCTATGCTTATAACTTAGCCACCTTCAGAGCTAGATAACTGAAAACTTACATGCATACTTTTTTTTGAAAAAGTTATTGAAACTTCTAAATACAAAGATGCAAATTCTAAGTTACAGGAGTACAACATTCTACAACTTATTTGTTAAATTATATGAAAATGTTCAAAATATTTGAATGTTGATAGCACCACTGCTTTTGCAGGCGTAAACTCAAGATTTGGAATGTATACCAATGTAAATATGTCCTGGAATCTCATTAAGCTGTATAAATGTGGTTTAGTAGGTTGAAATTTATTCTGGACACTTTAGAAGTACTAATTGGAAAAATTTGCTCTAACATTCATGGACACATAATAGGTAATGCCACTGGAATTCCACTTATGGAATGAAACTTCCACAAAGTACTTATCACCACTGATACACATTATCTGCACTAGCATCCTGGCCCTGCAACATCCCTACAACACTCCTGTGACTGTGATGTCCAGCATCATGCTCCATCATGACTAAAGATATCCAGATACATCTGTTTGAATGGCCTAAGAGGAAATTAGTTGTAAAGTTTGAGGCTTGGCATCACATGGTGCCACTATTTTCAAATAGTTCATGTCTACAATTGGTGCAACACACATAAGTTGTATCCTAACTTGGATAGGAAAAATCCCAACACTACTTATTACTTGGGACAATTCTATTCTTTGGAAGGCAACAGAGAGAATGATCTGGGAATCACTATAACAAATGACCTGCATTTTAAGAAGCACTGTAAGAATGTAGTCCAGAAAGCAAATAGAGTTCTAAACTGTATCATCAGACACATTTCTAGCAGGAGTAGTGAAGTGTTCATGCCACTGTATTGCACTTTGGTGAGACTTTTCATGGAATACTATGCTCAGGTATGGTCACCATACAAAAAGACAGAGGCTGACTTGATCAAGAGAGTGCAAATGAGAGCAACAAAGGCTACTTCAGATCTTAAAGGGATGGACTATGATTCTAAGCTGAGAGAATTGAACCTGTTCACACTGGAATATAGGACAATTGGGGGGAGGGCTATGTGCTTTTTGTATAAGTCCCAGACATATTGTGACTTATGGGAAAGGCTGCTTCTAAACTTAAGGGACCAAATCTATAGTTCCAGAACACATGTGCTTCAATTACAAGGGGAGACTTGTAATACACTAAAGAGAAAAAAGTAGTTCATCAGTGGGTGGTACCTATCTGAAAACCTTACCTATGGAAATGGTGACGAGCTCATCTGTGGATAGTTTTAAATCCAGATTGGATATACATTACAGAAATGGTATGCTGTCTGGAATTTTGAGGTGAACATTATGGACAAAAGTCTTACAGCTCTGATAAACCTACAAAACCTATGATATACATTGTTTATTACACTTGTTAAAGAGTCAGTAGTTAGTATTGTACAGGAACAATGCTGTGTGTGTATATGTTTCCACAAGTCATTAAGTCAGTGAGCTCTAGTGATTATTTGACATATTACAAGAATTCAGTCAAGTGTAGACAGTGATGTCCATGATTATTCTTCATGGTTCATCACTCAAGATAGTAACCTGAGACTTGACACCACTATACGTTTACTATAGAGCCCCATATGAATGCTACCTTATTGCCATTCCCCAACCTTTACCTTCCTCTACAATGACAACTCAAGTGTATGACTGGGCAAAATGTATGGAATGGCAACAAAAGTAATACAACATTCCACAATTTCACAAAAGCTTGTGAGGTTTAACTTTAGTTGTTGATGCTATTTTGGAATCTTCAGCTGTTTATAACTTGGCTAGCCATTGAGCAACAGACTGGAGAGATGACATACATAGCCTCTTTTTTTCATATTATTTTTTTCTCCCAGCCAGCAGCTCATCTCTGTGAGATAGACCCTGCTCACTGGGATGTGCCTGATCAGGCTGAACCAGCCATCATACAGTTGGTTACTGGGTTTGTCACCATTTATTGCTTCCCATCTTCTCTGGTATGGATGGTGCCCCTGTCATCCTAACACAGACACAGTTTCATCTCTGACAAACCAGTCACATGGGTTTATGTGTTGGTGGAACCTGCCACCAACCCTCTCTGACCAAGATGAGATGCCAAGCAGCAGCTGTCCCAGCCATGACCTGCCTCCTGACTAGGGGTGTGTGAAAGTGGGTATTTCAGCTTTCACAGAACTTCCATTAAAATCTGGAAACTTTTGCGGAAGTTTCTGAACTTCCACCTGTGGCAGAGTGGAAAACTTCCATGAATGTTTTGGGTGAAATTTTGCCCTTTTGCCAATAAAATTAAGCCCTGGTTACTAGTGGTCCCTCCCCCTACCCCATCACCTGCCCCCAAAAAAGTCCTGGTGGCTAGTGGTCCCTCCCTCCACCCCATCACCCACCCAACAAATGCAGTGTGACTAGTGGTCCCTCCCCTCTACCCAGTCACCTGCCTGTACTGTCCAGTAACCCCACAATCCCTATCTCCATCTGAAGCAGGATCCATAGGTGCTCATTAGTTTTGCATCTATTCAAAAAAAACTCTCTGGTGATCTAGCAGGTTCAGCCCCCCTTCCCATCCTGATCCCCAGTCCTGAATAAATAATTAATTAACTGGTGGACTAGTGCCCCACCCCCACCCCAGCAGGTGTCATACCACCACTCCCATTCCATCCAGAACCCCAGCAGATAGATCAGCACTGCCCTCTTTACTCCACCATGGCCAGCCCACTCACTGAGCTGTTAAAGAATGAGCACATCCTTGCACGAGAATTCACTCATTCATTGATAGCTCAGTGGGTGCGCCAGCCATGGTGGAGAAAGAAGGGCTGTGCTGGTCCGCCCGCTGTACTTTGGGATGGGGTGAGAATGGAGTGGTGGGACACCTGCTGGGGTGGGGCAAGTGAGGAGCAGTAGTCGGCCAGGGAATTTATTATTTATTCAGGGACTGGGGATCAGGGACAGGGAGGGGGGTTGAAACCACTAGACCACCAGGGAATAAATAAAATAGATGCAAAACTAAGAAGTACCTATGGACCCCATTATGGATAGAGATAGAGACAGGGGGGTTAATGGATGGACCGAAAGCCACAAGGGATATTTTTATACACATCGGGTGGTTGGTGGGGAGGGACCACTAGCCACCAGGGGTTTTGTTGGGTGGGTGATGGAGTGGGGGGAGTGACCACTAACCAACAGGTGACCTAGGTTATTTTTTTTTACAAGGTTGGGTGGGTGACTGGGTGGCGGGAGGAATTGCTAGACACCAGGGCTGGCACTGGGGCTATTTTGTTTTACACAAGATCAGGTGGGTGGTGGCTGAAGGACCACTACTACTAGCCTCCAAGGCTTTGGGGGTGAAATTGGGTCTGGTCACTTGAGAGGCAATTGCTGGCAGAATTTCTGCAAAAGTTTGGAAATGGATTTTTAAACTTTGTGGAAGCAAAAGTCAGACATTCACTTGAAATTCCACCTGCAGAAATTCATTTTTGTGTATGCCTACTCCGGATATAACTTCCCGATCTCACCTCTGATCCCAGGTCATTTGCATGGCAGCATGATGCTCTGCAGCTAGGCCATAGGGTTGGCCTCATTGCCTAATATTTAAGGTCAATGAATCTAATACAATTGGTGATATTCTGTTCTCTAGTTTTAATGATACAGGAGTTTAAAATTCTGCATCTTGTATAATTGAGAGATGTCATTTTAAAATTAATGAATGTGTAGAGGCTTATATGTCAGTCATATTTAAATATAGAGATCTGAAACCTAAAACACTTATGCATAGATCTTGTTCAAGTCATCATACTAATTATGGTGAAATTTAGACAAATATGTGCAGTTTACATAATTGCAAAATGTAATTTTAAAATATCTAAATGTTCAAAGGCTTATAACTCGGTCACGTTTTAAAGATAGAGATATCAGAGTTGGTGCACTTCTGTATGGGCACTGGTAAAGTTGTCATACCAGTTGTGGACAAATACGTTCTTAATTAGATTGAAATAACTGAAATAACAATTTTGACAACATTTAGTGCAATTTATGCAGACATATTGCAAAATTTTGCAGAAGCAAAACTGAAATTTCAACAGAGTTTTGTTGGTGGAAGATAAATTTCATCCAGCACTATATGTTCACAATTCCAGTATCCCTTTGTAATTAATCAATTTTCTCATTTTGATGTGAACACATTAAAAGTGTATACAGTCTGGATAAAAAATGTTTATTGAGGAACCTATTCATTTTTGTTCTTTGGATATTCTTCTCAAATAATCAGGCCCATTAATACTAGATATATGTGTACAATGTTTAAAGTTATCCTAAATAAACAAAACAAATTATTTTCTTTTTTTTTTACTTTTCTTTTACATGTCAGGAATTTGCCCAGAATATCTCTAAATTATATACAAGAAATTAATTTATTAGCTTGAAGGATATCAATACACCTAGTAACCCCTTTACTTTTTAAAAAGGTTGCTATTTTATTGTTCCTGCCAATTAGGCCATTAGAGAACAAATAGTGTCCTCTATAGAGCCATAGAATATTATTGTTTCCCAAATCACAACCTCAACTTTGCCTGCTTAAAATAAACTATAATGAACGGAGAAGACTGGTAAACAATCTAGGCAGCATGGGAGTGGGTCCAAAGAAAGTAACATGAGTATGAAGTTGGCTAATTAACAGAACTCAGAGGGTGGTGGTAAACTGAGTTCATACAGAGGAAGGTAACCAGTGGAGTGCCTCAGGGGTCACTACTAAAACTGGTCCTCTTCAATGTCTTTATTAGTGGCATCATAGAGGGGCTGGAAGGAAAGATATGCCTGTTTGTGGATAACACAAAAATCTACAACAGAGTGGACACACCAGGGGGCTGGAAAAAATGAAGGAAGATCAAAAAAGTTGGAAGACTAGTCAAGGGTTTGGCAACTTAGCTTCAATGCCAAAAAATGCAAAATTATGCACATGGGGCACAGAAACCCAAGGGCAATGTATCATTGGGGGTCTGTTAACAACCACAAAACAGGAAAGGGACTTAGGGGTTATCATATCTGATGATTTAAAGGTAGCAAAGCAGTGTGAGAAGGCAGTGGGAAAGGCTAGTTGGATGCTGGAGTGCATGGGGAGGGGTAACTCCAGCAGAAAAAGGGAGGAAGTGTTACCTCTGTATAGATCAATGAGGAGCCCACACCTAGATTACTGTGTCCCATTCCAGAGGTCCCATCTCTGGAAGGGCATTGATTGGGTGAAGGCAGTACAGAGAAGGGCAACCAGAATGGTGCATGGTCTGCATCAGAAGTCCTATGAGGAAATACTAAGGGAATTAAATATGTACTCACTGGAGGAAAGGAGAGAAAGGGGAGACATGATAGAAACACTCAAATACCTAAAGGGTACTAATATGGTACAGGATTGTAGCATATTGCACAGAAAGAGATGCTGAAGGACAAGGGGGCATGATATTAAGCTGGAAGGGAGGAGACATAGAGGGCATGTGAGGAAATATTTCTTTATGAAAAGAGTGGTGGATGCCTGGATCAGTCTCCCAGCATAGGTGGTGGGCACCAAAATGGTAACAGATTTCAAACATGCATGAGATAGGCACAGGGGGACCTCAGTAACAGGGCTGTGGAGTAATGCTGGAGCTTAAATAGGGTTTGCGGTAGCACAGTAGGTAGGGATTTTAGGGCAGACTACATGGGCCAGGAGGTCCTTTTGTGCCGACTGCTTCTATGTTTCTATGTAATTTAAGAACTGAGATTGTTTTAGCCCATTTAAATTGTGTTCATGTGATATATTCTTTTACTCTATACTGGTTTTATTCATAACTAAAATGATTTGTAGAATAATATGATTTGGTTTAACAAAAAGTTCCATTCCCAGGAACATGCCACCAAATTAACCAGAAAGTATAAGTTAGGATCTGCCCAGTCAAAATTCCCACACTTCTAAGAGAAACCATGTGCACTCCCTGAAATTTGTGGTTCTGCCTCCACAAAAAATTTTGAGAAGTGGTGTTATAAATCCTCATTCAAATTTTGACAATGGACTGCCAAACATTACTTGAGTAACAAAAATCAGATGAGAAATGAGTGACATTTTAATGATCTCAACTCTACCCCAGAGTGAAAGGACAGGTTCTTCTAAATATTCAACTTGTTCTTGATTTTTACAGCTGTATGGGTGAAGCTTCACATACATATTACTAACATTCATGAAAATGGCCTCGTGGAGGCACGTGACAGGTCAGCTTTCTGGCATGCTTCTGCAATGCTGTGGCAAAGTTCCAATACATTTTGTTTTAATGGCTCTTCCCCTCCTCCAGCAGCATAGACACATCCCCTTCAGGGGGCACTAATTTTTCTCTCGCAGCTGTGGAAGTGACAGCTGCCATTCCCAAGACGGCCACAGAATCAAACTGTGCATGCATGAGTATCAAGCATGTGCAGTTCTTTCATAGCAGCCATATTGGATACTGCAGACTCCTGCATGGTTAGGGCCCCAAATATTCCTTCACTCAATCTCACTGCGCTGAGCAGCCATACTGGCTCTGACCAGAACATGTTTCTATAGTATTGCTAATGTCAGGTCTTAAATTAACACCCAATTTATTTGTTAAAGTTATTCCTAGATATTTTTTTCAGTTCACTTTAGTAAAAAAGTTTAAGTCCTTATACTCCCTGTCGCTGTCATCCTGGGATATTTGTAAAATAATAAATATCTGCTGACTTTTTTCCATAAAATAAGTAAATGCATTTACATCATTCCAAATTGCAGGAATATAGGATTTTATGTCTCTGACCAGTAATTGTGAATGCTCAGCAAAAGAACATAGTTTGATTTCCTCATGTTTAATATTTACTCCTTTGATTTGTAGATTGGCTCTAGAGATATGAAATAAAGGCTCTAAACAAACAAAATAGGGGAGAGGGGTAACCCTGCCTTACCCCACTTAACATTTGTAGTTTCTGAGTAAAGCATCTAAACTGCAAGCCTGTGTTTTCTGTAATAGCTGTGTCCAGTATTGGTTTACATTCTGTTACTGGCCCATATTTACTGGACTTTAAAGAGCTACTGATGCCTCAAAGAACACTTTAAAATACATACTAATCATGTACAATTCTGCATGCATTCTATTTATATTTTACATATTTCTCCTCCCTATTATTACTAAGGACATTTGCACAAATATATGATCTTTATCCCTCAGATTTTCTTTAGAGTCCATTTGCTTCTTTAGCTTACTCCCTACTTCAAGTCATAATCTTCTTTTGTGACATCACAATCTGTTGCCATGGGAGTAACTGTGATGTCACAAGTAGTGCTCTATGTCTTCAGGTAGGTAGAATGCAACAGGAATTGATACACTCTTCAGGAGAAAAGAACCTGTTTCCATACAAATGACCTCAGTAATAAATAATGTGGAGGAGGAATACAGCACTAATGGGAAAAATAATCTAGGCTGTGTCCAAATATCAAGTTTTGTTAAAATTGTCCAGAGTGGGTCACCAGCTCTTTAAATAAATTAAATGGGTGTTTCTGATTAACACACAACGTAAAGTATGCAATAGGACACCATAGGGTACTAGTAACATGTGGAAGAACATTTTGGGCACTACTACAAATAACCTGGAGTTTTTTTGCTACAGTTATGAAATGGGTTTATGATTCTACAAAAAATAAGAGAACACATTGTTATGACTTCCAAATTAATATATTTTTTCTAGTTGTTTCTTCTGCTGAGTCCATTAATTGATTTAAGGTGCAGTAGCATCTATAAAAACTGAAAAGTTACTGGTAGAATGTCTAACATTTTTATTTAATTTTTGTGGAGCAGAGAATCATGGTTGCTAATTTTCAAAGTGGCAGATGGCACAGTGACATTTTAAGGTGTTGTTAGTACTATAATTAAGTTTGGCAGATGGCTAATAAGAATGCAACAATTCCCTGTCCATTTTATATGGACTCTGTGAACTGTTTGATGTGGTGGATGTACTTTCTAAGCCCTTATATTGTTGTCACAATATGTATATATTGCACTATAGAATTCTGTGGTTGAAAGGTTCATAAACTAATGTATATCATGCATTTCTGAAATGCTACCCATCACCATTGTCTGGATCAGAAGCTCCTACCTAGGATATTAAAAAAAAACAGTAATGATGGAAATATGAAATACTTGGAATTAATATTAAAAAAAAAACAGCTTCAACAAGAAAAATGACTTACACATTCAATATGTAGTTGTAATAGCTTTACAGGTTCCCCTTATTAGTAAACATGAATATAGGGTAGAGACTGGAGACTGCCAAAGCTGCTGTGCTAATAAAATAGTCTGGCTGACTACCAGACAGCAAAATGAATTTCTAACCCTGTATATAAACCAGCTGTAAATGTAATTTATTGTAGTAATGCCAGTCATCTATTCAGTCTGGAAAAGAATGCTTATAGTCCAGTTACCACTCTCCATCTGTTTTTTCTGATTGCTTCTTCTTGTAGCTGGCAAAGAATGGTAACACATCCTCCAAGATTGTCTAGCTGTTTAGTGTAACCATCTGGTTCTAACAGTTCTCATGACTCTCTCCCCAAACCCAGTTCTGTGCTTACCAGTGGAATCATTTAGACTTATCACTGATACATGAGCTGCTCATCATCCCAATAATTTGCACTGTGTCACTAGCTGGTCCTTGTTTAAAATGTTAATTAGGAAGCAGTAAAGGGAGCAGCTGTAGAATTGCCCTTTTTTTTGTAGAAAAGTTCTCTGAGGAGGACTATTTTTTATTTATTTAATTTTTGCTTTAAAACTGAAAATAATCCCCGGCACCATATAGTACCTCAGTGGTGCACTGCACAGACAGACATTTGCCAAAGTGTTACCTTTATATGGCTGGAGAGAGGATATAACACTCTGTACCATGGCTTTTAACAATTGGTTTAAGAAATTGTGTATGGAGGAGAGCTTCATCTTGGAACTAGAGGCCAGCCTGGGAGGATATGGGCCTTTATAGAAGATGGTTTACATCTTTCAGGAGAGGGATGACAGTCCTTAGTGGGGAGTTTGAATGCTACTTTGATGAGCATTTAAACTAGAATAAAACCACAGAAGGAAACAATTTCCTCCCAAGATGATGGAAGAGTAGAGAGATGGAGCCCAAGAGGGCATGCTCCTTCAGGGACCAGACACAAGAAGATGGGGTTGGGAAAAGGCAGAGGACAAGGGGAATAGTAAGAAGAAAGAGGTAAAGGAGATATTTAATGCTAATGGTAGCAAGGGAAGAGGGGGTCAGGTGAACCTTCAATAAGCAACACAGGCAGGAATGAGGAAGCAGGGAAGCAGACAAGGAGTGAGTAAAGTATATAAAGCTATGTGCACCAGTGCAAGGAGTCTTGCAAATAAAATTCTAACATGGAGGCCATTATGGTGGAGGCTAGCCTAGGTCTGGTGACCATAACATAGTCACGGTGCAGTGACAGACACAACAGGAACATGGCCATACCCCACTACTCTCTGCTCAGGAAAGACAGAGATGGGAGGATGGGTTTTACTATATATAAAGTTGGGAATCAAGGCCATGAAAGTACAGGGGAACTGGAGGAAAAAGAAGGGATGGAGGTGCTGTGGGTCATTCTGGAGACAGTTACTCAGGCCAGTATTCATACTGAGGTAATACACAGACATCAGCACAATGACAGGAGTTGGATAAGGCACATGGGGAAGCCATCATCAGGATGTAAAGAAAAGGGGTGGTGCTGCTAGTGTGGAACTTCAGTTTTCCAGATGTGTACTGGTGCCTTACAACTTCAGCTTCAGCAAGGAGCAGTGAAATCCTTGACTCCCTAAAAAGGCCTTTCTTAGGCAACTAGTAAGTGAATACCCCTAGAGACAGGGTAGTTCTGAACCTGGTGCATATAAACAGAGATGGCACTGCAGACATCACAGTAAACTGTCCCCTAGGTACCAGTGATCACCATACAGTGTGGTTTAACATTAAGATGGGAACAAAGGAACAGCACAGAAGGGCAAGGGCCCTGGACTTTAGGAGGTCAGGTTTTGAATAAATGGGAGAATACCTTGGAAACTGAATCATGGGGGTGGATTGCCAGAGGGGGGTAGAGACATAATGGATAAAAATAAAGGAGGGCATAATTAATGCAACCAACCTCTGCATGAAGTGAGTAAAAGTAGAAGGAAAAATATACTGTTATGTTTCTCTAGGGAAGTGGCCTAGGTGCTAAGGAAAGAAAGGGTGGAATTCAAGAGGTACTGTATAAGGAATTGAAGAGAAAAGAAGACAGGGAGGTATACCAGGTAAAACTGAGGGAGGCAGGAAAAGCAGTAAGGTGAGTAAAGGCACAGGTAGAGGAAAGGATAGGCAAAAGGGTAGCTAAATGAGATAAGACTTTCTTTAGGCATACAAGTGAGAAGAAGAAGAAAGCAAGAGGAGGGATAGGCAGGATAAGGAAATAGGGGGGTGGCTGCACAGAAAAGGATAAACAAAAAACAGATATCCTGAACAGGTAATTTTGCCCAGTCTTCACAGTGTAGGGAGGGGGTATGTACCACCAAGGAGCAACAGGAACAAGGGGGAGTGGACACAATCAATTTTCAGATGAAAGAGGACAAAGCTATTGGATCAGAGAGGATACATCCAAGAGTACTAAAGGAACTCAGGGAAGTGCAATCTTCCCCAACTGAGAGCCTTATTCAACAGCTCATTTGAAACAAGCATGGTTGCAGAGGACTGGAAGAGAACAGGAATATTCACACTCCAAAAGAGCAGCAACAGGGAGGAAGCTAGCAACTACAGACCAGTCAGTCTTACATCAGTGGTGGGAAAACTAATGGAAACCTTTTAAATGAAATGCTGGTAAAGGATCTTGAATCCAGTGGGCTACAAGACCAAAGGAAGCATGGATTCATAAGACAGGTAGAAGGTCATGGCAGATCAAGGTGATTGATTTCTTTGATTGGGTGACCAGGAAAATAGATCAGGGGAGGATAGTGAAGGTAGCTGATTTGAACTTCAGAATGGCCTTTGGCACTGTGCTGTACAGGAGACTGATAATATAAATTAAGCAGCCTAGGACTGGGATCCAAAGTGGTATACTGGATAAGGAACTGGTTAATGGATAGGTGACAGAGGGTGATGATTAACCACACTCAATCTAATGAGATGAGAGTGACCAGTGTGATGCCATATGACTCAGTAATGGGACCAGTCCTCTTCAATGTCTTCATAAGTGACATTGCAGAAGAACTGTAATGGAAAGTATTCCTTTTTGTAGATGACACCAAAATCTATTATATGGTGGGCATTTAGGAGGGGATGCGGAAATTGCATAGAGACCTTGAGAAATTGAAAAACTGAAGGAGTGATCAAAAGCATGGTAGTTGTGCTTCATTGCCGAAAAGTACAAAATCATGCACCTGGGAAAACTAACTCAGTGCTAAGTATAGGATGGAAGAGGTACTGACTGTCACTAAGCAGGAAAGAGGTCTTGGGGTTATCATATCTGATGACCTCAAAGTAACAGGATGGTGTGGGTACAGCCAGTGGAATACTGGGATGCACAAGGATAGTTATCTCCAACAGAAGGAGAGGGGTGGTGTTGCCATTGTATTCCTCACTTGTAAGACTCCATCTAGAGTACTGTGTTCAATTCTGGAAGCTGCACCTTGGAAAGGGCATAGATTGGGTGGACACAGTGTAGAGGAGGGCAACTAAAATTGTGCAGGGGTTGAATCAAATACCCTATCAGGAGAGACTTAGGGATCTCAACATGTACACCCTGGAAGACAGAAGAGTGAGAGGCAACATGATAGGGACCTACAAGTACCTCACATACGTGAACAGGTGAAGAAAGGGTGACTTTCAAATAAGAAAGATCTCATGGACCAGAAAGAATGCAAAAAAGCAGGAGGGGGGATGTTAAAGAGTTATGTGAGGATGTACTTTTTTACTGAAAGCATGGATAGAAACATAGAAACACAGAACTTGATGGCAGATAAGGACCGCTTGGCCCACCTAGTCTGCCCATTTTCCTACCTAACAGATAAGCTTCAGATCCTAGTTTACCAACAGCTTACTTCCTCTTACCCCCCACTGGGACTGTCTTATGTCTGTCCCATGCATTCTTGAATTTCCGCACTGTTCTTGACTCCACAACCTCCTTAGGGAAGCTGTTCCATGCACCCACAAGCCACTCCATGAAAAAAATACTTCCTCACATTACCTCTGAGCCGTCCCCCCTCTATCTTCAAATTGTGTTCCCTTGTTCTTCCACATCTCTTTTTATGAAAGATGCTACCCTCTTGGACTTTGTTCATTCCCTTGAGGTACTTCAAAGGTTTTTATCATGTCCCCTCTCTCCCTTCTTTCCTCAAGGGTATACATATTAAGCTCCTTTAGTCTTTCTTCATATGTCTTCTGGTGCAGACTCTACACCATTTTGGTTGCCCTTCTCTGGACAGCCTCCACTCTGTCTATGTCTTTGCAGAGATGGGGTCTCCAGAACTGCACACATTACTCCAGATGGGGTCTCACCAACTGTCTGTATAGAGAGATAACAACTTCTTGCTTTCTACTATTGATGCCTCTCCGTATGCATCCCAGTATCCCCCAGCTTTCCTTAATGCCTTCTCACATTGCTTGCCTGGAACAGACTGCCAGCAGATGTGGTGGAGGTTTAAACAGTAGGGAGCTTCAAGAATGCATCAGCTAGACATGGAAGAATGTTAGTAAATAGGCAGCGAGGAGGGAGGGTATCTGAAGAACATTTAATCTTTGCAGAAACAGAATAGGCAGTGACTACATTGACAGTCAGGGTGTGCCAAGTGGTACTTTTCCAACAAATTCTATGTTTCTATGTTTCAATGGGATGGGTGTTATTTGTTCTTCTTTGTGGATATTGTGGGTAGTATGGGTTTTTTGAAAGGGAGTAGAGATGGGTGAAATCTGCAAATTTTGTTACGCAAAATATTTTGTGAAATTTGTGCATTTCACGAAATATTACACAGGTGCAAAATGTGAAACTCCACCCATGAAATGTGAAATTTCACAGACGAAATGCAGAATTTTGCCAGTGAAAAAAAGAAAATTTTCCCATCACTATTAGCAGTCCCCCATCTCACAGTCCTGATGTTGCCCCTAATATCCGTGTTAATAAAACCACCTTTTCCTGGTGATCCAATGCCCCCCATCCCCGAGTCCCGATGTTGCCCTTAACATCAAAATGTATGACTTCTCCTCATTCTGGTAGTCTAGTGACCCCCTTCCTGATCCTTGACATGTCCACAATAATAAAAACTAAAATACTGTTCCATTCTCAGGTGGTTTGCTGATCCTGCCTCCCCAAACCCAGAGATGATCACAATGTTAAAAAATAAAATACTGTCCCATTCCCTGGTGGTTTAGTGACCTCCCTTGCCTAAACCCCGACATGTCCAACATCCTAATGCTAACAGCTGATGAGTAGGTAAACAATGACACTAGAAGACCCAGAATGTCAACATCATGCTACCACCAGATGCCACCAATGTTGGTATTATCACATCAAACCACACAAATACTATCAAGGTCTGGTTTCCATGGAAACCACCGTGAAGGAGACAAAAACTAAATTAAATGAGCCAAAATAAAATAACAATAAAACCGGACAACCTCTAAGTACATTTCACCTGTACACTAGCAGCAGCAAAATTTACAGCAACCAGCACTGACCTCATTATTACAGGACACACCAACATATATGCATTGGAAAACAACTGCTGCATTTAACTTACTTCAACAGTAAACATTTACACAATTGTACCAAAGGGAAAAAAAAATAAGAATATTATCTAAATCTGATTATGCATAAACTAAATTATTATGTTCAAGAAGGACTTCCTGCTCTGTCTAATTACCATTTATGGAACCATTTTGATTATGGATAAGACAATAAAAATGTTTAAAATTAAAACACAAAAAAGGTAGATCTAATGATGACAACTAATTTGCTCTGCAAAAAATAAACTTCCATTCTCACAGTAAAAAGTGAGGTGAAACATAGAAATTGACCTGCAGATAAGGACTGCAAGGCCCATCCAGTCTGCTCATTTTTTCTACCTTATGAATGTGCCATAGGCCTGTACTCTGTCAATAGTCTTTCTATTCATACTCATCTTTATTGCTCCCCTATGCCTGCCCCATGCCTGTTTGAAGCCATGCACTGTTTTCATATCCACCACTTCCTGAGGTAGGCTGTTCCATTCATCCGCCACCCTTTCTGTGAAAAATAACTTTCTCACATTCTCCTGGAATCGTCCTCCCTCTAATCTCATACTGTATCCTCTTGTTCTGCTATTTTTCTTATATTGAAACATGTTAGTCTCTTTCCCTTGTTAATGCCCTTAAGATGTTTGAATGTTCGATCATATTTCCTCTCTCCCTCCTTTGCTCTAGGGTATACCTATTGAGCTACGTTAAACCATACTCATATGCTTTATGATGCAGTGCCTGTGCAATTTTGGTTGCCCTTATCTGGACTGCCTCAATTTTGTTAATGTCCTTGTGCTGGTGTGGCCTCCAGTACTGCATGCAGTACTCCTGATGGGGCCTAATCAGTGTCTTGTAAAGAGGGATTATTTCCCCCCCTTACGACTTGTGATACCCATACTAATATATCCCAACATCCCTCTAGCCTTACCTACTGCATTAGTGGTCTGCTTGGATGATTTCAGATCATCTGTGATGATGAAGTCGAAGTCTCTTTCTTCCCTTGTGATTGCCAGCAACTCTCCTCCCAATCTATAGGTGGATTCAGGGTTTCTCTTCGCTATGTGCATGATCTCGCACTTCTTTGTGTTAAACCCCATTTGCCACTCTTCTGACCATTTTTCCAGTTTATGCAGATCTCTTCTCATTCTGCCCACCCCATCTGGATCATCTACTCTGTTGCAGATCTTGGTATCCTCTGCAAACAGACAAATCTTATCCTCCAGTCCATCTACAATGTCACTGATGAAGATATTGAAGAGGACTGGCCCCAGGACTGATCCCTGAGGTACCCCATTTGTGACTTGCATCTCTTCTGGCTGTATACCATTTACCACCACTCTCTGTTTTCTGTCCACCAACCAGTTTTCCACCCAGCTGACCAACTTCTGACCCACCTAGAGCCTACCCAGCTTATTAATCAATCTTCTATGTGTAACAGTATTGGAAGCTTTGCTGAAGTCAAGGTAGGTAACATCAACTGCTCCCCCTTGGTCCACCGCTCTGGTTAGCCAGTCAAAGAAATCTATGTGATTAGTTTGACAGGACCTTCCTGTTGTAAACCCATGCTGTCTTTGATCCAGTGCTCCTATGGATTCCAGGTGTTGCACTATCCTTTCCTTAAGGAGTGCCTCCATAATCTTGCCCACTACTGATGTATGACTGACCTGTCAGTAGTTTCTTGACTCATCCATGCTGCCAGTCTTGTGGAGCAGGATCACATGAGCCCTTCTCCAATCTTCTGGGACCTCTCCTCTGCTCAGAGACTCACTAAACAGTTCTGATAATGACTCTGCTAGTTCCACCCTTAGCTACTTTAGTACCCTGGGATGTATGCCATCAGGTCCCATTATCTTGTCCACCCTGAGCTTATCGAGCTCTTGTAGGACCTCTTCTTTTGTGAAGGGACAACTGCACACCTCCCTCCCCCTGTGTCCATGGTGCTGAGCTGCGGGTCCTGCCCTACCTTCTCCTCAGTTAATACTGAGCAGAAATATTTATTTAGGATGGATGCTTTTCCTTGGTCCTTCTCCTCACACTCCCCTTTATCCCCTTTGATTTTAGCAATTCCCCCTCTGTACTTTCTCCTTTCACTAATGTAGCTATAGAAAGTCTTGTCACCGTCTTTTACTGTTAATGCTTGTGTTTCGTTGGTTTGGGCCTTGTCTGCGTTACTGCCTTCCCTGCTTCCCTTGGGGAAGTTTGGTATTTCTCCCTATCTTCGTACCACTGCATTTCCTTATGTTTCCTGAAGGCCAGCCTTTTGGTTCTGACCTTTTTTGCTACTGTTCTTAAGAACCAAAGTGGTTTCCTCCTTCTTTTGCTCTTGCCTTTCTCTCTAACACAATGGGATGTTGTTTCAAGTATTGCATCCTTAATGCTTGCCCACTTTGCCTGTACCCCCTCACCTGTATTACTTCTTGTTAGGATGTATATTTATTGGCTTAGTTGCAAATGAATGACAATTCGTAGAAACATAAAGGGATTTCTGCACTAAAAACTGATTCTTCTCAATCCATATGAATGGTAATTAATCTGCCTGTCCTGCTCTATCTATCTATCTATCTATCTACCTATCTATCTATCTAATATAGCTCCTGTTTTTACCTGCAGACTCCTGTTTTTTTGACTGAACTCCAGCCCTTCCTCCTGGGAAAAAAAATATCCTGTTTAAGTAAAATTTCTGTCAAAAATATATATTTATGTTTTTTGGCAGATAAAGACATATACAAAGTAAATTAGTGATGATATAATTACAGGGGCATGGTGGCACCGCTATACTTAGGGTTGTACGGGCATTTCAAAGTTGACTCCAATTTTTGCACTTTAATAACTTTGCAGCTGTTCAACAGATTTGCATGATATTTTGCATGCACAGTTTTGCTTGGTAGACCTCTGGCTGTACCATTTTTTTTTCTGATCAGACAAGTGGATTCTGAGAACCAGAAGGTGCAAAATGTGAAGTGAGATTTTGTTTCCCATTGGTTTGAAAGGGATTTCTGTCAACTTAACTAGCACCCAGACAGTTTGGAATTCTGGCATGACATTTTCTGGATAGAAAGGGGATAGCCTACAGATGTGCATTTTGTTTGTTTGGTGAAAAAAAAATATTTTTTTACAAAGTTATTTAATTTTGAAATTTTTGTTAAATGATTCTGATCATAAGCACCCAAAAGTAGTTTGATTAAACAAACAAAAAAAAAACTTTGTTTTTTTTGTGACATCATCCTTTTTCATTTGGGGAAAATCATGTTTCTTTGGGCCACCATCATGTTTTCAGTTTTTACTTGAAATTCAAGGTTTAAAAGGCTGTAGAATGACATTATGTAGTACAAGCAGCACATATATGTTGTTTATCTGGACTCCATTAGCTAGATTCTGCAGTTAACTGTTGGTAATAGGGCTGTTTTTTTTTTTACATTTAAAATCTTTCATCACTCACTTAATATGAAAAACGATTGTTGTTTTATTTAGCTTATGATCCCCTTATTTCTCTTAACTGGTCTAGCTGACAAACTAGAATTTTGGCCTAAACTTTCCATGGTAAAAAGGACCTGGGGCATCGATGTGTCTTTTGCTGGTTTGGTGAAAATACTGTATATCACTCCTTTCTTCAATTATTTATGCTTGTTTTAATCTTTAAATCTTTTTTTATGAGTCGTGATATGAAAAAGATTCTGTTATGTATGATGACTGTCAGGAAAAGACTGTTTTTTTCCCCCTGTCATGGTATGTTTTCTGTGGTGTCTTCTGGGACCCTTTCCCTCATGCGTCCATGCTTGTAAAAGCTCTAGTAAGGAGTGAAATGCCATCAGGCTTTTTTTACAGGGGTGACATCTTATTTATTGTCTCTGAAGTGCGCCTTATATTAAAAGTATAATAAAGATATATCTATGTGTGCACACAATGGTCTTCATTCTGTGTTTTACCCAGGAGAAAGGAGAGTTACAAGGTTTGCTTACTTCTCATGTCTAGTGGCACCCCCCCATCTTTTGACGCATATCCCCTTTTAAGCTTCAGTTATTCCCTGGTGTCTAGTGCCACCCTTCTCCCACCAGTCCCATCCTTCTTATTTAATTTTAATCCCTGTTGTCTAGTGGCACTCTAACCCACTGATCCTGTCCTCATTCTTATTTAATTTTAATTACTGGTGACTAGTGGTAGTCTCCCACCCTCCCATCCCTTCCCAGTTCTTACTGTATATCTTCAATTTAAAGCCATGGCTTATGTTGCAAAATCAGTGTTTGAGCCGTGGTTTGTCATCAAGGGTGTCTATTCTTAGATGCAGCTTTCATTAATCATCATTTTTACTGGTGTGCTGGCAGTCCAAATTCTAGAATATCAATGTGTTACCTGGTAGAAACAGAAAAACGGTAGACTTGGGGAAAAAGCGTATTTAATGAAAGAAGCTCATAAGCAAATAAGTGAAAGTTACTAATGGATCTTACTTCCCTTACAATGCGCTACATGCACCGTTTACTAACTACACACATTGATGATAAGACAGCTCCATGCCTGGTGTGTCTTCTTTACTGACTGGTAGAGATGTATATAAATCAGTCAGCAACAGCGTCTTCCACAGAAATAGACTGGCATGTTATTTGTCCCATTACACTTTATCATGCCTTGGAAATGAGCACTAGTGCAATACATCAGATGCTTTGACTATCTTTGAGAGGCAGCTGCATGTACTGCAATTTAGAATAATGTCACTGAACAGAGTGTGCTCCGTCTATGGATTTTCTTGGTTTAGTAGATCAAAAGGCAATCTGTGTGAACAGTACATTCTGTATAAAGATAAACATTTCTTTGAAATCTGCATTATAGTAAAGGAATTTAGAGTGGTGACAATAGCATATATCCCTGTGCCCCAATGTTTTGATACTCACTTCTGTGAGCCACCAGGTTACTGATCACTAACCTCCTTAGCCATTACACAAAAAACAAGATTTCCGAAAAAACAAAAAACACATTAAAACCAGTCTCTGTAGGGCTGATTCTTTAATTTGAATCCCTAGTGCATAGTGGCACCCACCGTCACCCTCCAATCCCATCCCAGTTTTCTATGTTGTAATCCCTGGTGTCTAGTGGCACCCCCTACCTACCCATCCCATCCCCATTATTATCTCTTGTAATCCCTAATGTCTAGTGGCAGCCCCAACCTCTGATTCCTCTCCCCTGTATATTGTATATCCCTAGTGGCTAGTGACACCTCCCTGATCCTTACAGAGCTGCAAGAAAGAAAACCATCCTTCATGATTTTTTTTCTTACCTACAAGAAAGAAAATGGTACCTTGTTGGTCTGACCCCCACCCCAACTATATACTCAACACCCACCAGCCCACACCCCCTAGTACACACCCACATCCTCATTTACCTGAAGAGGTGCCAAGATGAAGATCTCATCTGCCATGGAAGACACATCTTGCTGCTGGAACCACTGACTGCAATATGAGAAACTAGGGTAAATGTGGTTCAAAGTATTTCAATAGGGTTTTCAACTTTGATGCATAATTTAGGCATGCTTGCATATTTTCACCCCAAATTTTCCAACATAGCCTTTTTGGGACACTATCTCGAGAACAGTGTGTCTAACCTTATGAAAATCCAGCCAGAATGGCAATTTCATGGTTGCTTGTTGAAGTCACCTTTTGGCCAGGATTTGAACATTTTCATTGACCCTGTTCATGAAGTGGAGTCATAAGACAGCTATGTTGAAATTTGGGAGGGGGGGGGGCAAAGTATGTAAAAATTCCAAAGTCATGCACATACATTAAAATGTTGCTATGCCCCCTTGTAACTCTGGCAGTTCTAAATATTTTGACTCAAAATTTTCAACATACCATTCTTTTTACAAGACCTCATGAACATAACAGCTATCATTTTTCAAACCCTGGCCAAAGTGTGTTTTCAGATCTGTGGCATGCAATTGTGCTCCAGTGGCACACAATGTTTTGGTGGGAAGTTTAAAATTTTCATAACTGGGTTCATGAGGTCAGGTAATAAGGTAATAAGGAGGCTTTGCAGACAATTCATTAGGCAACATATAAGTATGCATCTAAGGAGGGATGATGTTACTCTTGAGAACCCCAAGGCACATCCCACACTTGCTGTGCTGCTTGGGGTGGGGTGGGAGGTGTTAAGGTGTTCGGACTGGTAACGCTTATGCCACATTGCCCTGTTTTATGTTGCTTTAAACATAACTAGAGCATTAACAAAGTTTTTTGCAATTTATATATATTATAAATTGAAAACTACTGTATTAATGCTCTAGTTACAGTTACAGCCACAAAAGTAGGCAAATGTGGCACTAGGGTTTTCAAACCCAATACCCCACCTCCATGTTGGGCACACCAACAGATGTTGGAGTGTGCCTTTGGGTTGGCAGCCTTAATGCTCACCAGATTCCATAAGTAAATAAGCTGAGATGGGTACAGTATAGGAGAATAGGGTGAGCATTGGGGTGACAAACTCAAGGCACACCCCAGAATCCTGTTGCTATGCACAGCATAGAGTTGGGGTTTTAGATTTGGGCACCCTAACACCACATTTCCCTACTTTTGTGGCTGTAATCCTGAAAAAAGCATTAGTGCAATCTGTTGCAATTTATTTCCTTACTTTTTGTGATAGTATGCTCCCAGCCCTATGCAGATGTGTATATGTATGTAGCTGTGTAAACACAGGGCCCTCTGGTCCCTGCGCTTCCATTATTGGACAACAATAACCAAACTGTAAGCATAGCCATCACATTACCCCACCTCATGTACCCAGTAGAGAACATTTTTGAATCCCCACCAAAATGTAATTCTGTGCACCTACAATGCCATTCCATGCCTCGGGTGTGAAAACACATTTTGGGCAGGGTTTGAAAAATGACTGTGGTGACATACATGAGGTGGGTTAATAAGTATGCTATGTTGAAAATCTGGGGTAAAATTATTTAAAATTTCCAAAGTTATGAGTGAGTGTAGTGAAATGCCAATGAATGGTCATAACTTTGGAATTTTTTTCGTATTTTGACCACAGAATTTCCACATGTCTTCCTATGACTTCACCTCATTAAACCTGTAGGTGAAAAGCTTCAAATCCATTCCATGCCACAGGAATGAAAACACATTTCGGACAGGACGTGACAAATGACAGCTGTTGTTCATGAGGTGGTGTGAAAAAAATTGCTACGTTGGGAATTTGGAGTCAAAATATTGAAAACTACCAAAGTTATGCATGTTTGTAGAAAAATGTCAATGAGCGCACTTAACTCAGCCATTTTTAAGAATGGTTTCAACAAATTTTCAACATGGCCTTTTTGGGACGCCTCCTCATGAACTCAGGTGGTGAAATGTCATTTGGTCACCGGAGGTGATTTTGCACAGCAACTGTAACATCACCTTCCAGGACCAATTTACAAAATGACAGTGCCAGTGTTCATGAAGTGGGGTCCCAAAAAGGCCATGTTAAGTATTTGGTGAAAAAATTCCTTAAAATGGCAAAGTTACAAACATAAGTTCAAAATGCCATTGAAATATATGGCACTTTCTTTGAGTCCTCAGTTCATAGCTCAGCTTTGAAGAGTGCAGACATGTCTTGGTCAACAGAAGATGACAGCATATGACCTCCAGTGGTATGTATAGGGTAAGGGGGATGAGGAGTGGTGGTGATCAGTGGGAGGGTCAGGATCGGGGGGGAGGAGGAGGACAGGGATGATGGGGAACCATTTTTTTCAGGTTTAACAAAAAAAAATTGGGGGGACTGTTTCCATTTTACAGGTACCAAGTAAATAAATATTTTTGGACACTGGTGGTGGGCTTCCCAAAGTCCCGCACTGCTGAGAGAGGGGGCTTGTAATTCCAACATGGGGATTGGCCCCCAATGTCAGCACATTTAATAAATCAATGGGCTGTGAGGGGGACTAAAATAAAAATTAGGGGATGGCAATCAGAGGGTGTGGGGTGCCACTAGATACTAGGGACAGTCAATGGAGAATGGGAGGTGCAACTAGACCCCAGGGACAGTGATCAGCGGGTGGGGGTGCCACTTGACACCAGGAAACAGTGCAGCTCAAGATAACACTGCATCCTGCAGCACAACTTCAGCTGTGGCTGCAGAAGTCAAGGAATTCCCTGTGTTCTCATACAGAGAATGCTGGGGAAGCACTCCTCTCACTAAGCTGGGCATCCTGGATTTTGGGTTCCCAGAAAAGGTATTTGTGGGCAGCATACACAAAAACAAATATTAGAATGTAGCTAAATTGGTCCCATTAAGCTAGGTTCTGATGTTTGTTTTTTTTAAAATCCCAGCATTTTTATATATTTTCCATGTTTGTTGTTTTGTAGAAAACATCAACAAGGTGGCATGGCACAAAAAAATGTTTGGTGCCCTGACAATTCACAGGTGAAAAAGCAAAAAATGGCATTTGTGGTATTAAATTTTAACTTTCACTACAGAACATTATTTGAAACACCCTACTATGCATGTGCAAGTCAGAAAACACTAACATTTAAACACTTATAGCTAGGGAAACCTTTGATATCTTTTCACCAAACCTGTTAAAGGCAATAACCTGGGACATGACACATGTCCCCTGCAGGTTTGGGGCAAGAATTCCTTTTCATGTAGGCAAGAGGGAAAAAAGCAATTTTAAGTACAGGAAAAAAGTTTTTCTACAAAAGTTAGTTTTTTACAAATAATTACACATGCGGATCCCCGGAACAGCACAAACTGACATCACCTTCACAAAGATTTCCACACATCAAGACTTTGCCTCCTAGATAACACAGACAAAATTTCAACTCATTTCAACAAAGATATTAATGTGCAAAATATGAGGTTTAACATTAAATAGGCTACTCAACCCTGACTATAGGGGTGCTACCACACCCCTGTATTAGTGATCAATGGTCACTTCAATGTTACAGTCTACATGTTCAATTTAATAACTTGACAATTGGTTAACTGATTCACATGATATTTTGCATGCACCATCAGGGACAAAAGATCTCCAAATGTGGCAGGCTTTGTGGCAGGCTTTGTTCTGATCAGATGTGTTGGTGCAGAGATATAGAGAGTCAAAAAGTTTGAAAATGACCATGTTTTGTCAACATCTTTGTCACACCACTATGGAGAAATGGTGTGGAATTGCAGTCTGAAATTTTCAGGGTAAACAGGTTTTGAGTCACAAATGTGACTTTTGAAGATTTGATGAAAAAATATTAATCAATTCAAAATTTATTAAATTTTGTAGTCTTCCGTTATTTTCAATGGGAGCAGATACATGTCCCATGAAAAAAAGAACCTTTATTGCAAATGGATACTCCTTTGCCATAAATGGGCAATCCTTTATCACAAATGAAAAATCCTCTTTTGTGCTGCTGCCATTCTGTCTGATAGTCAGTAAGGGAAACAAAATGCCATAATTCAAAAAAGGATCCTTTTTTGTAATCAATCATTTCCTTGGTGTCTAGTGGCACCACTTATTCTCCAATTGCCATCCCCTTTGTGCTTTGTATTTTCCATGGTGTCTAGTGGTACCCCCCCACCCTTTGATCCCTATCCCCCTTTCAATATGTTGTTTCTCTGATGTCTAGTGGCACCCCACCCTCAAATTTATGCCCCTCTTTATTTTTTCCCCTGCTGTCATGTGCACCCCCCCACCCTCCAATTTATGCCCAACACTTTATTTATCCTGGTGTCTTGTGGCATCCCGCACCCTCTGATCACCATATTTTCTACAATGTAGACTCATGTAGGTGGTTAATGGCACCCCCACCCTCCCCTGTCCCTGTCAACCTGAAAATTAGAAAACTGTTCCTAAATGTCTTTTTAGGGTTGCAGTTGGGCTGAGTGCTACAGTTCTTTTAAGATCTCTGATTAAAAGGGCTCTGCATTCCTTTCCACTGAACAGCACTTTAGGACAAAGAAAATTTAGAGTTACATCACAGTACTCTATGCAGTCTGTGAAGCCATGTGCTGTTTCAATGCAGTTTTATCATAGGCACTATTTTTCTGCCATCAGCAGCTGCCAACATAAACATAACTGCCTGGGCTGATAGAAAATAGAAACTGCAAACTAAATGGTAAGTTAGACTAAAGAAAACATCCAGCGATGTGTCATTTCCTGATTACTACATGCTGCTGTTCCCACAGGCTCACTTTTCACACTCAGAGTCATTTCAAATGCAGTACATCTCAAAGTTTGACTATATATAAGCCACAATTGTGTTTACTTTATAGGTTCTGTGCACATCTGCTTAATTCTGTCCTTCTTTCTTGCTTTTTGTATTTTGCCACTGTGCCACTGTTGACCTTTGATTCAGCCAGATCATAAAACCCACATTTCATTTTTCCCCCTGACTAAGCTGCTGAGATACCTGACCAAAGACTGATCCACTGCTCTCTCTCTGTCTCTCAGCACCCATCACTCTTTTACTCTGCCTCTGTTTCTTGCACACCTCACTCACACAAAACAACTGCTCCTTCATGCTACAAAAGAAAAGCATAATTAAGTACATAAACAATGTAGGTTTAAAAAAACTGATTGCAAACAATCTATAAAGACTTTATTAGGACACTAGGAAGGTGTCTTATAGATATTAGAGTGTTGACTTTTGCATCCTCGGGCATCAGAATAGCTCAGCTTTGGCTTGCAGTTCTTTTGCCCTGAGAATGTGCATGGAGACAGTCTTATATCGGTAAGTGTCTCTCTTAGTGTCCCTTTAAAGTTATAACCTAAACAGATAAGGTAGTCCACAGGTACTGTGCTGTTGTCCAGTGGTTGGAATATGGAACTACAGAACTAGAGATCCCATGTTTGAATCCCGCCAGAACTACTAGCTCTCTCTGTGACCCTGGGCATGCAACTTGGCTTCCTGCATTCAGTTCTCCCAGCTTTGAAACTGGGTAAAAGCAGAACCCCAGGGAATACAAAATGTTGTAAATCAGTTAGGTGATCCCAGGTGAATCAACTGGAAAACAGCCTAGAGCATAGGGCTACTGGTTTCCACTGGAAGCATTTATACAGGAACACTCAGAGTCATTTCATATGCAGTACATCTCAGAGTTTGACTGTATATAAGCAGGAGCTATGTTTACTTTGTAGGTTCCTGTGAACATCTGCTTAATACTGTCCTTCTTTCTTACTTTTTATATTTTGCCACTACGCCACTGTTGGCCTTTGATTCAGCCAGACCACAACATACACCAATTTCATTTTTTTTCTCAACCAAGCTGCTGTGATACCCAATCAAAGACTGTTCCACTGCTCTCTCTCTCTCTCTCAGCACCCATCACTCTTTCATACTGCCTGTTTCTTGCAAGCCTCACCATGCCAAAACAACTGCTCCTCTAATAACACCACTTCCTTCTTTCTCTCTCTCTCTCTCTCTCTCTCTCTCTGTCTTTCTGTCTCTCACCACTTCAAACAAAACAAAAAAGGGTGGGGCACACCCAGAAAGTAAACATGAAAAAACAACCCTATGGGGGAAAAGTTCACAGCAGCTGGATGGAAGCTGCAACTTCCTCAACCATAGTCTGTCCAGCAACAAAGCACTATGAGTGCTGGGTATGTCTGAATGTATACAGATTCTGGACATACTGTGCATATACATTTGCAGTGTCCTAAATTAATAGACAGTAGAAGAATATTTCTATGATAATATTAAACTAAAAAAAAACAACATTTTTTTTAATTTTGTTATTTTACCCCTTAATTTAAGTAATGTTTACATTTTATGATCACAATAATCCACTCCAGGGTATGAGTTATGCTGAGATTTATACATTTCTGGTCTAGATTTGGTCACTGTACATGTGGCCTCCTGGTCAAACCACAAAAGGTGTAGGTAAATGCCACTGTAGCTCACACCCGGTCCTGGATTATTGCTTACCTGATGTCTATTGACTAATATTTAGGCAGCTGTTTGTATCAAAATAATTTGTCTATGTCAACCTGACTCAAAGAATTCATTGAATAAAAGGCCTCCTGACCATAATGGTTCCGAAGGTAACCTATTCTAAAGCTGTGTTTTTAAGGTGGGTTAACTTCAGAAACATTAAAGTAGCAGTATTTTTAGCAGAAAAAATCAAGAGCATATACTTTTTATGGGGTAATGCATTTCTGGCAAAATATCAATGTATCTATTTTTCTTTTTGTTGTATTGCAGGCTCTTTACCCTAAGGCCTTGCAGATCGTGAACAAAGCTTTAAAAATCGGGGTCAGATGGCCAAAAAATAGAGGACCCATATTAAAAAAAAAATTATGTTGCCCAAAAAGCCTGCTACAGTGTGTGGTTTAGTGGTGTGAAAATCATTTTCTGCAGGAGAACAATATTAACGTTCGAGTCTGGCATTTGCTGGGAATTTTGATGTTGTTGCTGTAGTTAGCATAGCAAATGCCAAATATAGAAGTGACTGTAAACACCTTTTGTGGCAAAAATCAGAGTCTGAAAATCATTGAAACAAAGCACTTTGGAAAAATTTTGCTAATACTGAGTATTAAAATGTGCAAGTCTGTGAGTATTGAATGTTATTTTCTGAAACTGTCCTGGAATACCAGTCATGTTGAAGAAGTGGATGTTGCTTTCATTTGGCTCTGCTTTTCGGGCCATGTCAATCAGTTGTTCCAGTGCTTCCTTTGGATTTGTTTCTACTTGCTCTGGTTTAATATTTGGCATGCTAGTTAAACTGGTAATTGCTTCACTGTTGCCTGTGAGAATGGAGCTCTAGTTCAGTGGTTCTATGTTTAAGGCAGTCTGGTAATTACATGACAACCCTTTTGACATGCACGTGTGTGACAGCTGTCATTTTTCAAATCATAGCCAAAACGTTTTTTTATATCCCAAAAAGTGATTTCACAGTCCCCTGCACAAAATCACCTTTCGGCCAGGAGTTGAACATTTCCTCTGACCTTCTTCATGAGTCAGTTTCTTAAAAAGGCTATGTTGCAATCTGGTACAAACATATTAAAAAACAAATTTTCCATACTTTTACCCCAAATTCCTCACCTGCAGCCCTCTCGGCTCTGGCCAGATTTTGTTTTTATTTTATGACCTGTAAAAAAAAAACATCCACTGCCAATCACTCTCGCACCCTCACTCATGTGAACTGCCAACAGACTGAAGACCCACTCTGTGACTGAAGACCTACCAGGTCAATATGTCATATTTTTAATAGTGTACAACATAAGCACTAAACCAAAATAGCGCTGTAAATGTTAGTGAGATGGTGCAATGCCACAAATGCTTCTGTGCACGGTAGTGCACCCTCTCACTGTCTCAAGCAGAGGATAAGAACTCTGCTGGGATGAGTCTCTGCTGAGCAGCTGCTGTGGCTCTATGAGATGAGCCACTAGCAGCAAAGAATATAGATAGTATGTTTGGAACCGGGTTTGATTCCCGGTCTCAGCCTCAAGTAAAATTTTTTTTTTTTGGTACCTTGTGCGATTTCACTGCTAAATCCCCCCTGGAGTTGAGAATCTTCATTGGTGGGGGTTTGGGGTACACAGCGCCCCATAACAGGTGGTGCAGGGGGCAGAGCCCCCTGCAAAAAAAGACATGCTGCATGCAAGAAATCATGCTGTATTGGCAGCGCGCTTTTTGCATGCAGTATAATGTCTTGTGACATTATGACCCTGTGCCAATTGAAGATGTGCCTTGCTGCTGAAACCAGCAACTGATTTCTGACAAGTAAGGTAACTGCATTTTTATGTCTGCTTGCACGCATGTGCAAGAAACATAGTGCCATCATCCGAGTTTTCAGAGGTGTGGCAGCCCTCTTCCAATTCAGTCAGTGTGTTTGCAGGCACGGCCGCAGTTCTCCAATGCCTGCTGGAGCTGTCTATGACAGCAGTCCAGCAGTGCAAAAATGCAGTGGCATATAGTTGAAAGGGGGAGCTACGCTTCAGTGAGCAGTGATAAGATATCGCCTGCTCATGCGCACTCCCCCTACACACACACACACACACACCACGCACGCATACTGCGTGCTCGCCTCCCCCACGCACACACTGTATAGCCAGCGGAGTGCCCAATCCCCCATCGGCTGCACTGTGCTTCCCCCCAAAAGAGTTCCACATACCACGCTGGGTGCTCACCCCAGTGTGGCTACACATGTATAGCCGACGGGGGTGCCCAATCCCCAGTTGGCTCCACTGTCTCTCCCCCCCAGAATACAGGGTGCCACACTGGGAGCCCACCCCAGCATGGCAACAGATGCTGTCACTAACAGGGGTGCCCAATCCCAGTCAGCTCCACGCTCCCCCCAAACAGCCCTCCTTGTGCCACACTGGGAGCCCACCCCAGTGTGGCAACTGATGCTGTTGCCGACAGGGGTACCCAATCCCCCATTAGCTCCACGCCACCCCAAAAGCCATCTTTGTGCCATGCTGGGAGCCCACCTCAGCGTGGCAAATGTCCCACGTCATCTGTCCTTTGTTTTTAAAAAAAAAAAAATGAATTTGGAAAACGGTCCCTCTGTGTCTCTGGCCCCACCTGCGCCCACCCACTGTGCACCCTGCCTCCTCACACCCCTCCTCACCCCATACTTACCTCTGGACTCCAGCACGATGATCTTCTGTGGACTGGGAACACATCTGCACTCTTCAAAGCCGACCACGAACTGAGGAAATGCTGGTAAGCTGTATAATGGGATAGATATGTTTTTTTCAACTTTGCTGCATATCTCAGGCATTTTTTGGAATTTTTGCACCAAATTTTCAAGATAGAGTTTTTGGGTCCCCTTCTCTTGAATGCTCTCACTGTCATGGCGTTAATCAGTCCCAAAGGGTGATTTCGCAGTCACTGCGTGAAATCACCTTTCAGGACCAAGTAATGAAATAACACTGGCACTCTTCATAAGGTGGGCTCTCAAAAAGCCAATGTTGAAAATTTGGTGGAAAAATTCCTAAAAATGACTGTTTTACGAGCGTGCATTGCGCAGTTCCTACGCACACTCGTAAGTTCGCAAATTTTCAATATTTTCACTCCAGATTATCAACATTGCCATTTTGCCACACTTCCTTATGAGCAGTACAGCTGTCATTTTTCACATCTTGCCCAAAATGTGTTTCCGCCCATGTAGCGCACAATGGCACAGTCGGTTTGTGAAATCAATGTATGGGACACATTAAGAAAATCACAGTGACACCATTCATGAGCAGAGGTCTTAAAATGGCTATGTTGAAAATTCGGTGACAAAAGTCCGTAAAATGACTGTGTTACAAGTGAGCATTGCGCAATTTCCACGCACCCTTGTAAGTTCATGACTTTGTAATATTTTCAGTCCAGATTTTCACCAGTGGCATTTTTCCACACTTCCTTATGAACAGTACAGCTGTCATTTTTCACAACATGGCCAAGATGTGTTTTCACACTTTCAGCGCAGAGATGCGTGGTCGCTGTAGGAAATCATTGTTCGGGACAGATAAAGAAAATCACAGTGACACTGTTCATGATTGGAGGTCCCAAAATGCCTGTGTTGACAATCTGCTGTAAAAAATCCCCAAACTAATTACATTACAGGTGTGCGTTGCACAGTTTCTATGCACGCTCGTGACTTCACCAGTTTTTTTAATATTTTTACTGCAGATTTGCAACATTGCCATTTTTTACACCTCCCCATGAACAGTACAGCTGTCATTTTTCACATCCTGTTCGGAATGTTTTTGCACCTGTAGTGCTAAATGCAGTAGTTGCTGTGCATAAGCAGCTTTTGGCAAACAAACTGATATTGCCACTGTTCATGAGGTGGGGTCACCAAAAAACCATGTTGAAAATTTGGAGTGAAAATACCAATGAATGCCTGAGGTATTAGGGTTTCCAACCATAACGCCCCACCCTGAAGAGAATGACAGGCATCAGGGGTGTGACTTAGGATTCTTGCCTGTTATGCTCATACCATTCCACACCCTGCAGCCAGTGAGAGACATCAAGGTATGCCTTGGACTCTTCGGACCCAAAGATCACCCCATTCTCCGATACCGCACCCATCTCACCATATTTCCTGATGGAATGGGGTGTGCATAAGGGCCAAAGACCCCAAGGCACACCGTGACACTTGTCAGTGTCTGCAGGGTGGGGTGTGGTGAAATGGCGTGGACGTTATGCCTGATGACCCAAAGGCACAGCCCAATGCCTGTCAGTCTCTGCAGGGTGGTGGTGGGGTTGGCTTCAGTTCAATACTTCACTGCCATTCCTATTATGCAGCTCTGTAACTTCTACACTACCACCGCCAATGCCAGCAAGTAAACATTCAGCATTGACAAATGCTTGTTTTACAGGCTGTAAAATAAAAAAAAGACATTGAGGGAGGGTTTCTTATTTTCAGATTCACAGGGAAATGGATGGGTGGGAGGTCTCACTAACCACTAACAGGGGTCTACATTATAGAACATATGAGGATCGGAGGGTGCCAGGTGCCACTATGTCAAAGGGATAAAGAATATTTACATGGAAGAGTGGGGGCTGCCACTAATCATGAAAAAGGGATTAAAAATATTATAAATATGGGGATTGGAGGGCAGGGGTGCCACTACACACCAGGGATATAGAATAGTAACATGGGAGGGTGGAGGTGTTACTGAACACCAATTAATATATTACATAAAATTTATACAACTGAGAGAGTGGGGGTGCCACTAAACACTAGGGCTATTAAGTAGAAATTAATGGAGACTGGGGTGCAATTGGTGGGTGACCACCAGTGAAAATTTTATAAAAATATGTACTGAAATTGGACTGTGGGGGTGCCACTACACACTTGGGACTATTAAGAGTAATGGGGAGTGGGCTCAAATGTGGTATCATGTGAGAAGGGTGACCGCTATTTAGCACTTACAAAAAGGGTGACTCAATAGAGGAGCCTGATCTCAGGGCTAGTGGACAGGTGGACAAATGCGGGTATAGCGTTATCCTGTCGCTATATGAATACACACTCAAGGGGAGGAGTGAGCATGCCTTGTGACAGGTGGAAGGGGAGGAAGGGTTTGTGATGTGTACTACAACAGTGGGTTGCTGAGTTGATTGTGTGGTGTGGCGGGTTCATGGCAGACTATAATTGGGAGGATGCTGGGTTCAGTCCTGGGCACATCGGGATTTTTGCTCCAGTCCAAAAAATGTACTTTTTTTTATTTTTCATCCCACCCCCCCGACATGGGCACCCCTAGAGTTGAGAATCTTTAGTGGGGGTGCGGGGGGGGGCACAGCTCCCCACATAAACAAAAAAATCAAGTTCCCAGCACCCTTTTGCCATGCACCGTGAGTGTACATCGGTGAAATGGATTTTCACTGATGTACATTTGCCTTAACTGCAATCTCCTCTCCATGATCACCGTCATCACATAGATCTCTCAAATGTACAATGGGGGGGGGGAGTGAATACCAGGGAACTAACACAAGTCAGAAAAATAAAAGCTGAGAAAATGATGTATGACTGGGAGAGCAGGGTCCAAAGGGTCCTGCTCTCCTATAGTAAAATAAGGATACTATTATACTATATCAAAAAGTAAGGACATAAGTTACACAAAACTTTGTTAATGATCCAGTTAGAGTCAAAATGACTAAAGTTGGGAAATGAGATGCTAGGGTTTCCAACTCTAACACTGCACACCCCAAACCAGGCAGGACAGCAGGTGTTGAGTGTGCCTTGGGCGTATGAAGCCAAACGCTCACCCCATTTTCATAAAGTTTAACATCTGACCTATATACAGATGGAATGGGATTAGTGATAGGCTTGAGAAGCCAGGCGCACTCCACACCTGCTCTTCTAACTGGTTTGATGTAAGGCTATTAGGGTTGGAAACCCTAAGACTTCATTTCCCAGCTTTTGTTGCTTTTACCCTAACTGAAGCATTAACAAAGTTTTTGCAACTTCTAGGGAAGCTGTTGTACTCCTACTGCATATTAGGGTTCAACAGCCAGTTCTATGTTAAACCAAACCTTTTGAACTTTAATACATTTGCAACCATTCAACCAATTTGCATGAGATTTTGCATGCTCCTTCAAGGACCAAATATCTCTTAATGTGGTAAGTGTCTTTCCGGTCAGAAGTGTGGGTGTGGAGATACAGACTGCCAAAAAATGTGAACATTGACACTTTTTGTTGAATTTTTTTCACACTGCTGCAGAACAATGGCTTGGGATTTTGGTCTGCAATATTCTGGGTGTGTAGGTCTTGCGTCACCAATGTGCTTTTTGAAGGTTTGGTGAAAAAACTGTTAATCCATTCCAAAGTTATTAAATTTTAAAGTTTCACATTCTTTTCTATGGAACCAGTTAGATGTCCCATTTGGAAAAGGCTCTTTTATCACAAATGCAGAATCCTTTTTCACAAATGCAGGATCTTTTGCTGCAAATGTGGAATTTTATTGTGCTGCCACCATCCTGTTTTCAGCTAGTGATGGACACTGTTAACCACAAAATATTTTAGTAATATGATAATGGTGTTACTGGATTATTTTAATAAAAAAGCAATGTGATTTCCCCTGCCTGCCTCATCAGTTTTCTTCATCAGTATGAAAGTGTTCAGTTACAATGAGCAATGTTTTTGTTGATTAAAAAAACTGATGTGTGTAGAAAAACTCTCCAATTTGTCCTCTAAATATAAAAAATGGAAAGCCAGCTTTCAACCGTATTCCATTTTTGCTGAAATGAATGCCAAACAAAAGACATGGCAGAAATGTAATGGCACAAAACACTAAATCTCGTCGTCAGTGTTTCCACTAAAAAAATTGACTCGTGTAGAAAAACTATCCAGTTCATGTTATACCTGCAGTCATTCATCTACCAACCCACTTCAATTTCCCTTTGGACTTGGCACCCTCTTGTAGGATATGGCATGTATTGCTCTGAGAAAGTAGGATCCCTGTCCCTTTCCTTTTACCTGGCACTCCTTCTTAGGATATGCTGAATACTCTGTATATACCATCTTCACATACAATGATACATCCTTGAGAGCTTCTGCCTCCTCTATATTGTAACTGATGAATCTTGCTAAAGTTGTGGTGGCAAGATTTGGAGCAACTTTTTCATTGAATAGGAGGCCTCACATATGATTACGGCACATATGCGCATAGGGATTTGAAGTGCACTTTCCACATATAATGATACGTGGGGATGCCACTAAAAGGCAACCTGAATTGTCAGGTGGCACCCATTACGGAAATGTTGAAGGGAGGGGGAGGAGTATGGGTGTTGGGAAAGGGGGAGCAACCTATTGAGGTCAGAACAGGCAGGCATCATGTGGTGGTGTCATATGGTTCAGGCACAGAGGAGGCCAGGTGATTGGTCATGGGAAGGGGTCAAATTGGGGTGCTGGTGGGGTCCTTAGGGTGTTTATAAGGTAATGTAAGGCATCTGCTCTCCCTCTTTTTGCTAAGAATTTGGTGACTGCTGAGTCTTAGCACTTTCACTGTTGGCAACTGGTGAATTTTGAATACAAATAGGTAAGGTGCAGGACCTTAGGCCAGAGCAGGCATCTGAACAATGTGGCTATGGGCAGGCATTGAGCTGATTGAATTTATTTGTAAAGGTTCATAGCACTGGTGTGGGGAAACAACATTTGATGGTCTCTCTTCTTTAAAACAAGGGAATGCTTTCATTTGCTTAAACTGCTTTGTTGGGAGAACCATTTTTAGGGATCTTATAATGGTAGAGGGGTAAGAGGGAGGTTATAGAATCAGGCTGTGGGGTTTGCTGTCAGGGAGTAGTGCCAGAAAATGCCATCTTTTCATTATGTTAAGGTTGTTAGCATTTAGAATGTGGTACAATTGTGCTTCACCCTTCATCAGCCATGGAAGAGTTGCATGAATATGTGTCTTCACATGGTTTTAAAGGTAAGGGGTGTGTGGGTATGCTGTAATGCCTAGGTGGTTTTAAGGTGTCAGTCTGCAGAAGTGGCAGATAATGGAAGGGTGCAGCCAGTTTCCTCATTATGAAATTGGACTGGCCTGATGTTCTTTGAAGGTGCCAGGTCCTGGGCCAAGGGGGGCCATGTGGCAAGGCCTGTGGCCATTTCCCTGAGTGTGAAGGGTCTACTAGAAGATGTAGTCTGCAGACTCTGGTGGGGAAGTACTGGCGCAATGCAGTGCTCATTGGCATTAAAAAAATAAAAAAATAAATAAATATAAGATAAACTTTGCATCTTTAGGGAGTTGGAAGTTGGGCCATAGCTGGGTCCCACTCAGGGCCAGGTGGTCAGGGGGCAAGTCACTCAGGAAGAGCCAGGGGTATAGATCCAATTGCTCCCCCCCAAATGCTTTGCAGATGACTGCGCTGATTTTGAAAATGGAGCAAATACTGGAGGAGGCAGTAATTTCAAATGAGCTGTGGTTGTGGCCCGGGTGGCCTGGTGCAATACAGCTCTGCAAGGGGACAGGCTCCTTTACTGCCACAGGAGAGCTGCAATTACAGCACTGGTGGCCAGTAATCAGAGACAGAGATGAAATAAAGAAGAGGAAGTTGTGGCAGGGAAGCATGAGAGGCAGGTGAGAAGGGGGTGTGGAGAGTTTGGATTGGCCCTCCACCCAAGTCCTCATTCAGCTACAAAGGTCATCCAGGTGTGGGAATGAGAACAGAGCTGGGGCAGTGGGCTAGCTAATAGAGGAGCCAGCAGGTGAAAGGCCATGTGGTGGCTGGGACATACAAGTTGGCTGTGGCATTCTGGGGGGTGGGTTACACGGCGGGGTTGGGTTTGGGCAGTGGGGGTACCATGCAGGGAAAAGAACACTGTGATAGTGGCTGCTGCTGGTAGACAGATTGAGCCATTTCTTGTGGGCTCAAAACAGCTTGATGGGGGCCTTCAGTTTGGCCAAAAAATAAATAATAAATAATAAAAATAAATAAATACATAAATAGAACTCCCAATGAAATGCAAAGGGCTGGCAAAGGAAGTAGGATCTGCAGAATTTAAACCAGATCAAGATGAAAGGATTATTACATAGGAGATCACTAAAAATGCTACAGGCCTGGAGCTTCAACATTCTTACACAAGGAAAATTAGTGGCTCAGTACCTTCAAGAGAAAGAGATTTGGCTGACTTCCAGTTTTTGAGGGGCTTAATCCTGATTTAGTGGGGATTTGCTGGCAGAACTACAGTTCTCATTAGACAGCTGCTGTTTTCAGTGGAACAACTTAGGCACAGTGGGGGACACTGCTTGTGGATTTTCTCTATGAAATTCTTAGAACACTGTTTTGCTATATAAAAGTTTTGGGAGACAGTTGAATAAGGATGTACTTTGTCTGGCCTATTCATTTGCAGATGCCATTTGTTCTCATGAATGGCTGGCTGCTGGCTGCTGCTCCATTTCTCCGAGGAGGGAGGGGGAGTACACTAGCAGCAGTGAACTGGGAGGGTAGGATGTTACTCACATTGTCCTTTACCTTCATTCAGAGATGGCACCCAAAAGGATCCCAATCTTGGCTTCAAGCACCAAGAGAGAGAGGAGGCAACAAGCTTATGGATAAAGTGACAGACCTCAGTGACGAGGAAGAGGAAGCTACTAGGAAACAGAAGGAACTGGAGGGGAGGGCTGGATGTGGCGGGGATGAGATGCCCTATGGAGTGGCCCTGGGCCTGCCAGCCATTTCCTCTGCCCTAGCCTGCACCAATCTCAGAGGAGCCAAACACAGGTGGGGGTAAGGGCAATATGGATTTCTCTGATGAAGGTGACTTGAAGTATTTTGAAGGCCTTATTAGGGATTTGGGTGAGAAGGGTTTAGAAAGGATGGAGAAAGTGCTAAAAGTGTTGAAAGAGGGAGACGAGGGTGGGTCTGGAGCATGGGATGATAAGAAAGGGGCCAAAAAAACATGACAGGCTCCCAGGTTTCACTCTGTGTGCTCATATCCCCATTTCCCTAAAGCAAATTTTGAAAAAAAGGATTACGTGGATATTTTGGGGTTGGTAGATGAGAATACGGCATAGAAATATGAACAGAAGGAGTCTGTGGAAAAATCAGAGAAGACGTGGCCTTAGCAGTAGTGGGACACAAGGAAGAGGAAGTAAATATAGCAACAAGAGAATTGATACCTGGCAGGCAGGTTTCCTTGTATCAAAGGTAAGGTGTATGCACTTGCAGGTAAGAAACAAATCCATGAAGCTTTTTAAGTTGAAAATGTAAGCTTTTTATTCTCCACAATTGGTAGATGTTACAACAGCAACCCCAGCGCTTTGATCGCAAGGTCTTCCTCAGGCGGTGTGTCACAGAGACGGGGAGGCACCTATTTATACTGGTATATCATCGCACATCATCGTGACATCACAGATAATTCATTATTCCAAATAACTTAATTGAAAAAAATGGTAAAAAACTAAACAAAGACATCATGTGTATAGTATAATACCAACAATATGTTGTAACCTACACCAGCATAATCTTACTTATAAGTAAGTAAACAAATATCTTTAAAGCACTATAAATGTATAAACAAATAAGTGAGAGAGAGCATATATGGAGCATATATTTCACTTTTATCAAAACTGATTACATTTTTAAAAATATATTTTTAAATATATTTTTAATATATTTTTAAACTAAAATGTCTCCTGCTACTAATTGATTCAATTTATTTGATCCAACAAACTAAAATTATTTCTTTGGGATCAAAAATAAATTCAATTTAATGCAAATAATAGCACAAGACAGAAATTACTGTTCCTAATATTCCAGTCATAGAGTTGTGATGATGTTAATAATAAGATTGTTGCTCCAAATAACTTATCCATCAGAAAACTGGAACATTAAAGATGGTAAACAGTCAAATGGGAAGCATATGGCAAATCTTATTTTGATAAAAGGAATAAAACATTTTTTCATTTATGTCAGTATTATGCTTCTTAGGATGTCCCTAGTCAGAGAATTCTGAGCTACCTATACATATCAACTTGAGCTTAACTTCAACATGTAGAGTGATTAGAGCAGTCTGTCTTAGAAACCAAAACATACAGGTTCTCAGAAAATAAATATCTATATAGCAAATCTGCCAAGTCTAAATAACTGGTTTAGATGTATATTTAAAGTTGTGATGACAGGTATCGATTTTTCTCTTATTGGAGCACAGTCCTAACAAACAAAAACAAAAAGTAAACCAGATACATTTTATTTTACTATATCACATCTATTATAGTCTTAGAACTATCTCCAAAATTGTCTTTACTGATATCTGTACTACAAATGTTACCCTTTTTCCAGCATAATCTTTAACTTATTGTTTTAGGAATTTTTCAGAAATGGCCTAAGGTGGATTTCTTGGTTCATACCACATGGGTTGAGGGCTCCCAGAGTAAAAATCCACCTGCTCTTTTTTCTGAAGCTGATTTACTCAGTCACTCCCTCAGAAGGAATGGAGCACTTGCTTTAGTGCTGTAAATTTTAAACCTATTGGACAAGTACGGTGGGCCATAGCATAATTTGAACCAATAGCATTTTCTAAATTTTTATTTACAATTGTCCTTATATGCTCTTGGATTATTACTTTAAGCATATGGATGGTAAGACCCACATATTGTAGTCCACAAGTGCACCAAACCACATACACAACATATGTGTTTCTATAGGTGATGAATTGTTGAATTTGACTAATTTTATTATTCTGTAATGGGTGTGCATATGCTTTACCTGTAGGTGCATATTTGCAAATGTTGCAAGACCCACAATGAAAGAAACCAGGGGACCTGTATGGAATCCAGTTCCCGGGTGCTTCTGTTTTAGTATAATGACTTTTAGTCAGAATATCTGCCAAAGGTAATGCTCAGCCTTTGTCCAATAACTGGTTCCAGTACTGGATCACTTGTAATTACTGGCCAGAATTGGTGTACAATATTACCAATTGCTCCAGCTACTGGGCTAAAGTCAAGGGACAGTGTACATGGATTTTCTTCTTCCAGATCCCCATATTTTGGAGTTAGTAGACCTTCTCTGTCCTGTAATCTTGCTTTATCTAAAGCTTTATTCAAATTGGACAGCTGATAGCCTCTATTCAAAAGTAGTTTCATCAGATCCGTGGCCTGTGATTCAAATTCTGGTATTGCACTGCAATTTCTATGCAGTCTAAGATACTGTGCATATGGGATGGAATCCACCACGGAATATGGATGAGAACTGTTGTTATGTAGTATACTGTTTGCAGCTGTAGTTTTTCTAAATCCCTTACTTTGGATCTCCTTATCTGAATTAATGCATAGGGTAACATCCAAGAAATTAAACATGTTGTCACTTATCTCATATGTGAAGTTGAGTTCAAAATTGTTATTATTAATATAGTGTATGAACTCCTCAAATTCTTTGGTGGTCCCATACCATATGCACAATATATCATAAATAAAGTGATACCAACAAATAATCTGATCAAAAAACTTGTTTCTTCTTATATCATAGATCTGCTCCTCCTCTCACTGGCCAATATAAATATTGGCATAGGAGGGGGCAAAAGCTGTCCCCATGGCCATACCACATTCTTGTATGTAAAAATCTGTATCAAAAGTAAAGAAATCAAAGTCAAGTCAAATCTTAGACCTTTTAGAATAAATGGGACTGGAAGTCCCCCTTTTTGCAGTAAAGTGTTCTCAACCGATTGGATCCCTCTGTCATGTGGGATAGAAGTGTAAAGGCTAGTAACATCAATACTAGCCCATTTATACCTGGTTTCCACCTGACATTTCTCATTTTGTTCAAGAGATCCATTGTATTTCGTATATAAGATTTTTGTCCAGAAGCACAAGGCTGCAAGAAATGATACGGAAACAAGTTGAGATTTTGTGTTCGGGACTGAACTCCTAAGACTATCGGTCTACCAGGAGGATTGTAAATATTTTTTATGGACCTCAGAGAGAACATAATCTGTTGCTATTATAGGATGCTCATTTTTCAAAAATTTAGCTTCTTGCAATGTGATTTAGCCCTGCTCTAATCCAGTTTCAACAAAAGCAAATAATTCATTTTGAAAGTAGTCATTGGATTTACTTTAAGTTTTCTATAATGGACTTCATATAAACATTGCCCTAGATAGCTCCTGCCACAAAGCAGACAGAAATCCAGGAGGAAGGAGCTACTGTTTTAACTAAAACTTCTCTACTGGGGCTAAGAACTAGATCTCTTGTACTGGGACCTTCAATTTAGTGTAAAAAAAAGGAGTTAGTGTGTTTGTCAGAGGTAGTTGAAGTAAATTGTTATCTGTTATCTGTGTTATCTGTGTACTTATCTAGGTGCTTGTCACAGGTGTCAGAAGGGAATTGTTATCTGTGAAATTAACTAAGTGTAGAAAGATTTGCAAAATAGGGGAAGTGGCTTAGTTAGAAGGAGCCAGGTTAAGACCAGATATAAACACTGCCCTAGATAGCTTCTGCCACAAAGCAGACAGAAAACCAGGAGGAAGGAGATATTGGTATAACTAAAACTTCTCTACTGGGGCTAAGAACTAGATCTCTTGTACTGGGACATTCAATTTAGGATAAAACAAAAAGGAGTTAGTGTGTTTGTCAAGAGGTAGTTGAAGTAAATTGTTATCTGTTATCTGTGTTATCTGTGTACTTATCTAGGTGCTTGTCACAGGTGTTAGAAGGGAATTGTTATCTGTGAAATTAACTAAGTGTAGAAAGATTTGCAAAGTAGGGGAAGTGGCTTAGTTAGAAGGAGCCAGGTTAAGACCAGATATAAACACTGCCCTAGATAGCTTCTGCCACAAAGCAGACAGAAAACCAGGAGGGAGGAGCTATTGGTATAACTAAAACTTCTCTACTGGGGCTATATTACCCTCCTTCCCTTCCCTCCACCCCCCAACCTAAACCAGTTCTACTTTTATAGGCACAGGATTTTACTGGCAACAGGAACTTTCTGTTTGGGAGCAGGAAGTGAGTGATCACAAAGCCACAAAAGACTCACCATCTTAGAAGGGCAAGAGCAGCTCTCCATCTCCCCCAGCTGCTGGAGGTCTGATTCTGAGTAAGTAAAGAGACTACTGAGAAATATAGAAACTTGTTGTCTCAGAACAGGAAGATCAGGAGCTAAAAGGGTGCAGAGACAGTAAGTAAGCAGGGAGAGAAGAGAAAAAAAGAATTAAATAAACAGAGGAAAGAGTAAGTGTTCCAAATAACAGTCAGGGGGCCAGAAAAAAGGCATGTTGGGAGTAGTGCAGTGCAGTGGCTGTGGAGCAGCAGTCTTCCGGGAGATGTTCTGGGGGATGCAGTGTTGTCTCATCTGCAGGCACCTCTCTGGTCTGAGGGAGGAGGTTGCTCATCTCCAGGCTGAGTTGGCCAGGATTTGTGGGACCTCCTGTTCCACCCAGGGGCAACCAGGGTCACTGCCATTGCCTCAGAGGTTGCCAAGAAAGAGGAGTGGTTGGACCACAGTGGGCTCAGGGAGGCTGAGGGTGGTGGAAGAGAGGTGCATCCCTCCAGTTCTACCTCTTGATAATTTCTATGCCATTCTGGAAAAGTGTGGTTCCTCTATGGAGGCACCCACAGTGGAGACCAAGGAAGATGCTGGTAACCTCCACAAAGGAGACCCACAGGAGGGTGGCATGGGACCCCACAGGGGAAGGAAACAACTCCAGGTGGGGGACTCCATTGTTAGGAAGGTAGAACTGGGGGAGGAAGGGGAGAGGGAGGTAAGGTGCCTGCCTGGTGCCATGGCTTTGAGGGACAGGGAGAGAATCCTCAGGATCGCAGGAGCAGCTGCACAGGGGAGGGAGCTGGATGTTATTGTCCACCTAGGGACAAATGACCTGGCTAAGAAAGGGATCAGAGCAGTGCAAGAAGCATTTGTAGAGATGGGTAGGGGCCTTAGACAAATAGCACACATGGTAACCTTCTCAGAGGTGCTGCCTGTCTATGGCATGGGTGAGGCTAGGGTGCTTCACACCATGAGATTCAATCAGTGGTTGAAAAACTGGTGCAGAGCTCAGGGTTTTGGCTTCATCGGGGACTGGGGGTCCACCTGGAGGGATGTAGGCCTATACTGGCATGATGGTCTGCATCTGTCCAGGAGGTTAACCAGGATCCTAGGTGATAGGTTTAAATACTTCATTGACAAGCATTTAAACTAGCCAAGGGGGGAGGCACTGGAAAGGAGAGGGAAATCCTAGCCCCCCCAAAATATCAGGGTACTAAGTGAGGTAGACACCAACATAGAGATGTTGATAGGGAGAATCACAGGGGTAAATGGAGAAAGTGACAAATGAAATAAGGACAGGGATGGGGCAAAAAGGGGTAAGACCATCAAGAAATGGAGAGTAATGAGTACCAATGCCCGTAGTCTGGGCAACAAGCTCACTGAACTGGTGGCCTTGATGGAAGAGGGATGCCTGGATTTTGTAGCAGTCACAGAAACATGGTACACAGAGAACCATGTCTGGGATGTTAACATACCAGGGTACACAACCTAGAGGAGAGACAGGGAGGGCAGAAGGGGGGAGTAGCTCTCTATGTAAGGGATGGGATAAAAGCAACTGAATAAAAGAGTAAACAGGGAAGAGAGGAGGCACCGTGGGTCACCTTAGAGACTGGAAATGGCACCACAATCCGCACAGGGGTTGTATATAGACCCCCATGTCAGGGGGAGGGAATGGACAAAGATATGATAGAAGGCATACTTAGGATGGCAGAGAAAGGGAAGATACTGTTGATGGGGGACCTTAATATGCCAGATGTTAACTGGAGCACCTTTGCAGCAGCCACATCCAAAAGCAGGGCCATTCTTGATGCCCTTCAGATGGCATGCCTCAGACAGCTAGTTTTGGAACCTACTCATGAGGGAGCAATCTTAGACCTTGTACTCTCAAATGGGGACAGTGAGAGCATCTCAGATCTAGAAGTGGGCAGCCATTTGGGAACAAGTGACCACCAAACAGTGTGGTTCACAATAAACTCAGCTACAGAGTCAAGCCATACAAAATTGAGGGTTCTGGACTTCAGGAGGGCTGACTTTGGCAAGATGGGAGAGTGTCTTAGAAAAGCACTAGCAAACAGGCTAGAAGGAGAGGTGGAGCAACAACGGGGAAATATCAAAACTACCATCACAGAGGCAATAAGCCTTTGTGTGAAGCAAATAAACAAATCAAAACAAAAGAAAAAGCCACTATGGTTCTCAAAAGAGGTGGCGGTGAAGGTTAGGGAGAAAAAGATTGCATTTGGGAAGTATAAGAAAACACAGAAGGAGCGTATTTGCTGTACCAATTAAGGCAGAAGGAAGCAGGGACTGTAGTCAGAATAGCAAAGGCACAAACTGAGGAAAAGATAGCTAACTCAGTTAAGAAGGGGGGATAAAACCTTTTATAGGTATATCAGGGAGTGTAGAAAGACAAAGGGAGGGATAGTGAGGCTGAATAGAATGGATGGTGGGTGGGCAGAGAGTGATAGTGAAAAAGCAGGGATACTGAATGAATACTTCTGCTCAGTATTCACAAAAGAGGAAGTGGGGGAGGTGCCAAATCCAATTAACAGAAGCACTTTGGAGAGGGGGGGTCGATCCCAGTCCTTTCACAGAAGAAAGGGTTCTGAAAGAACTCCTAAAACTGAAGTTGGACAAAGCAATGGGGCCAGATGGAATTCACCCCAGAATTCTAAAAGAATTAAGCAGAGAACTAGTGACACCACTGACTACCCTTTCTAACAAATCATGGGAGGATGGTGTGGTACCTGAGGACTGGAAGAAGGTGGATGTGATTCCCTTTCACAAAAGTGGGACCAAGACAGAGGCAGGAAACTACAGACCTGGCAGTTTGACCTCTGTGGTAGGGAAAGTGATGGACTCACTTCTGAAGGAAAGAATTGTTGAGTACCTAGAGGCCAGTGGGGCATGGGGCCCAAGGCAGCATGGGTTCACAGCGGGAAGGTCATGTCAGATGAATCTAATTGATTTCTTTGACTGGGTGACCAAAGTAGTAGACCAGGGAGGGGCTGTGGACATGGCCTACCTAGACTTTAGCAAGGCATTTGACACAGTCACACACAAAGGATTAGTAGTCAAATTAACCAGCCTGGGAGTGGGTCCCATGGTGGTATCCTGGGTAAAACATTGGCTGAACAACAGGACACAGAAGGTAATTGTAAATGGAGTCCACTCTGAAGAAAGGGGGTTTACTAGTTGGGTACCACAGGGTTCAGTACTGGGTCCTGTCCTTTTTAATGTCTTTATAAGTGACATTGCAGAGGGACTGGAAGGAAAAGTATGCCTCTTTGCAGATGACACAAAGATCTGCAAAAGGGTTGATACACAAGGAGGAGTGGAAAGGATGAGAAGGGACTTGGCAAGGTTGGAGGAATGGTCAGAAGTATGGCAGCTTAGATTCAATGCAAAGAAGTGCAAAGTAATGCACCTGGGAAACAAAAACCCAGAGGAAGATTACACAATGGGAGGGGAGGTAGTAACAACAACAAACATGGAAAGGGACCTGGGGGTCATATCATATCAGATAACCTTAAGGTTGGCAAGTAATGTGAGAAGATGGTAGGGAGGGCTGGGGGATACTGGGATGTATAGGGAGAGGTATCACCAGCATAAAACAGGAAGTTATTATCCCCCTGTGCAAACAGTTGGTGAGACCCCATCTGGAGTAGTGCGTCCAGTTCTGGAGACCCCATCTCCGCAAGGACATAGACAGAATGGAGGCAGTTCAGAGGAGGGCAACTAAAATGGTGCAGTGTCTGCAAGAGAAGCCATACAAGGACAGACTAAAGGAGCTTAATATGTATACCCTTGAGGAAAGGAGGGAGAGGGGGAGACATGATAGAAACATTTAAACACCTCAGTGGAATCAACAAAATCCAAGAGGGTAGCATCTTTCAGAAAAAGAGATGTGCAAGAACAAGGGGACACAATCTGAAGATAGAGGGGGATGGCTCAGGGGCAATGTGAGGAAATATTTTTTCACAGAGAGGGTGGTGGACGCATGGAACAGCCTTCCTGAGGAGGTTGTGGGGTCTAAAACTGTGGGAGAATTCAAGAATGCATGGGACAGACATAAGGCAATTTTTGTGGAGGGTAGGAAGAAATAGGTTGTTGGTTAAATAGGATCTGCAGCTTATCCTCTAGGTAGGGAAATGGGCAGACTAGGTGGGCCAAGTGGTCCTTATCTGCTGTCAAAGTCTATGTTTCTATGTTTCTATGTTTCATTATTTACTAAGTCCCTCACCATATTAACACATATAGATTCATTTAAGAGCACAGTGTTGCCCCCTTTATCAGATGGCTTAATTATCACACCCTTAATTTCCCACAGTTCCTTCAATGCATCCTGCTCCAGGGGTAACAGATTTGTATTGAACCTTACCCTTTGATTACTGACAATTTTTTCAAGTTCCCGATTTACCAGCTTCTCAAAGCTTGTCAAGATATTATTAATCACATTCGTGTAGAAAACTGATCTGGGTTTAAATCATGTCCGTGTAGGTAAACTGAAGGATTCTAAACTCCCATCAAGGTCCCCCAGCAGTTCTGCATCCACTTCATCCAATAGGTTAAACTCCAACATGTGATCTGGTTCGTAAGTCATCTCGGGGGGGAAAAAAGAGTATCCGGATTAGTAGATGTTTCTTCTAAATTATGCTGATTGATAGCTGCAATGAGGAAGTCCAAAGACTTGGACTGCTACTTTTATTAAAGTTTTCAATCAAGTCAGAGTTAAACTGTGCCATGTTGTCACTTAAAATTTCAGAATCATCACTCTATCACTTTTGTCCTTAAAGACGAGTTTCAGCTTTAATTTACTAATAAACTTATAAATGTCAACTTTGATATGAAACACATCTAGTTTGGGAAAAGGTACAAAAGATAATCCTTTTGTAAGTACTTTTATTTGATTCTAGGTCAGGATGTGTTCTGAAAGATTTATTATATTTATTTCCTCTTCGGGTAGCGCTAGGCAGGAAGATTGTTTGCCCTCCACCTCCCCTCCTCATTGTTTTTTTCTCATACTTTTGATACTGTCTGTGCCCCCAATTTTTTGACTGTCCTCCCTTTTGTGTAGTGTTCTTTTATGTTTTATTCTCTCATTTTGAAGCTTCTATATTTTGTGGTAATGACGGAGGTGGGGCTGGGGTTAGGGGCTCTTCATCTGTATTTACTTCAGACTGTTCAGAATCTCCCGATGAAACAATATTTCTCTCTGTTTCAAATCTAACCAGAGTCTGTTTTGTGTATGATTTGTTCTTCTTCTTCTTGACTGACTTCGTTTTTTCCTTTTATTTCTGTTTTGACTAAATGTGCGCATCTTTCTTTCCCATATAAAGACCTCTCTTCCTTCAAAGTTTTTAACGTCAGTAGCTAGTTTTGTCTTTTTGCGCTGAAAGAGCTCTTTCTCATGTTTGGTAATTTTAGCCACTAAATTATGATTTAATGTTTCAAAATCAGAATCTTGTTGAAATGAACCAAGGTTGTTTCTTAGTGTTTCAATTTCTGAATTTAGACGCTTTTCATGTGATTTATCTTTCTTAAACAGATCTCTGATCAATCGTTATGTGCACTCAGTAAATGATGCCTCCCACTGTTTCCTAAAGTCTGCTTCCTCTTCCAGGAAACCACAAGTCGGTTCTTTATCGATCCCCAGACCCCTAGATGATCTACTGAGGTCTAAATACGTTTCCAATGTGATCCAATTGTAAAAATGATTGAGTTCAGAGATCCATATTTGCTCAACATATCTAAACAGGTCTGCAAGCTCGTCAGAACCTGTTAAACCTGTTGGCACATCAGAAAAAAATTCCTCTCTGGCTAGCTCTCTCCTGTGAAACACAGCTGTGACATCTTCCAAACAATGTAACTCTCCAAACTCTCTTGTATTACTTCTTACCCCTTGAACAGGTAAATTACTCATATTATAGTTAGAAAAATGTGAAAATACAGGAAATAGTAGCATTGGGATGTTTTCAACAGGAGAATAAATATGACATGGTAGTCTGCATATTGAAGAGTAAACTGTTTCTGCCTTACTGTTCCCAAACATGAGTTTGCATGTCTGGCTGTTCCTGAAAGCTTGATAGGAAAAAAGGTAAAGCAATGCACTCTGGACAAGGACAGTTGGTGCACACAACAGTAGCTAGCCAAAAAACAGTCACAGGAAAAGTGAGGTACGGAGTTATGGGTTTGGACCCTACCTGGGCAAGCTATGTGAAGTGGTGGGAAAGAGGACAGGAAACATATTCCCACCTCTTTAATAAAAGCATGTTGGGGCTAAAACAAAGCATCTGGCACATGGATGAACTATGTTCAGGCATGTGTGTTTGCAGTGCTTGGGGCAGCACCCAGTCTCTGACTGCAGGTTGAGGGAAATGGAGTGGGTAGCAAGGAGGGCAGGGGAATGAGCAGTCCTTTTGGGGCTGTAGGGGGGACAGAGTTGCATTCACTGGAAGAGGAAAAGGGGGTACAACTGGAGGGTTACAACTCCAACTACAGTTGGAACTGAGCATGGGGAAGAGAAGGGATGATGGGGCTTTGCACTGGCAAGGATTTCTATCATTAAAGGGATTGGGGATGCTTGGACGCAAGTATCCAGATACAGAGAAGAGAGAATTATTGCAAACAGTTGAAGGAGGTCTAGGCGGAAAGGGTGGAGGGCTAATTTGACGTGCCCCCCATCCCAACTTCAGGGTATCCCCACTGGAGGTGGTCCTCAAGAAGTAGCCAGTTGAATTTAGGCTCATTCACCACCTGTCCTACCTGTATGGGACTTATGGGTAGTATCCTACACATCTTTCAATTAAGTGGTAGTACTGAGTAAAGCAGTGAAAGTGGGGCTTGGTTAGCAAAAATGGACATTGAGTCCACTTCCAACTGTTGCCTGTATAATCAGCAGATTGGGACCTACTCAGGATTCAGTTCTAAGGTGGTACGTATTTTGACAAGGCTATGCCCATGGGGTGTTCAGTGGTGAGTGCAACATTTGAAGCTTTTAGTGCATGGGTGCAGGGGGTATTCAGGGGGAGGCATGGGCATAAGCAGATGGCACACTATCTAGATGATTTTCTGCTGATCGGTGAGGGATGGCAGGAAATGGAGGGGCTGTTGGAAAATTTTAAGGAATTATGTGGGACAATAGGTATACCCCTCACAGAGGGGAAGACTGAGGGACTGGCATGGGTCATGGAATTTCTGGGTATAAAGGACAACACAGAGTATGAATGTTTTTGGTTACCAGGGAATAAGGTGGCCAGGCTTAGGGGCTGATTGGAACAGGTAAGGGGCAGACAGAGAGTGCATCTGGTATTGGTGCAATAACTAATGGGGCACCTTAATTTTGCATGTGAGGCCATAAACCCAGGGAGGGCATTCACTAGAGGGCTACCTCAAGCCATGAGAAGGGCAAAAATACACCATCAGTGGGTGGATATCACCAGGAGAGTGTGGGAGGACCTGCAGGTATGGGTAACCTTTTTTGGAAGGGTACAATGGGGAAACATTTTGGCAGGAGGAGTGGGCATGTAACACAGACTTGGAGCTATACACAGATGTCTTGTGGTCACTTGGCATTGGGGCTTACATTAAGGGCAACTGGATCTTAGAAGCCTGGCTGAGTGCCTGGATGGAGGCAGATTTTTTGAAAGACATAATTTTTTCTTAGAGATCTTGCCCATCTGGGTGGTGCTGGTGGTATGGGGGGAACAGGATGTGGGATAATTGTATCCTGTTCTAGTGTGACAGCAATAGGGTGGTGGAGGTCATCAACAGGGAAGGGGGATAATGGACAAGGTGAGAAGTTTAATGAGACAACTGGTATTATGGGACCTCAAGGTCAACATTTCATTCAAAGCTAGGCATACAGAGGGAATTAAAATAAGGTTACAGGCAGTCTTTCCAGCCTTTCAGTTGGACAGGTTCTGGACCTTGGCCCAGTGAACAGCCATCTACAGGACCAAGGTACCAAACTGGCTGTGGGAGACTGGCTGAAAATAGCCCAAATGCTGTACTGGAACTCCTGGTCTGCCAACATGCTAAAAGCATATGAAGGAGTGTGGGTGGCTTTTGAGAAGTTTCAAAGGCAGGAGATTTTTAAGGTGAGTATGCCATCAACTGAGGACCAGGTAAGGCAGTACATGGTAAAAAAGTGGGAAGGGGATGGCCCACTCCACAATGGGTGTACAACTAGCAGGGACACGGTGGGAGTGCAGTGACAAGGCATGGCCTAACAAGGCCAAGACCAGGGCAGTACAGTGCATGATAATGGGATGGCAGATGGGAAAAGGTGGGGAGGACAGACTGGAGACCTGTTATGGGAGGACTGTTGGGCCAACTCATAGGGACATTGCATTATGACAGATCTGCTCCTCAGGCAAGGAGGCAGTATTATTTTGGGCTATCTTTGCCATGATGGCAGATGGAGTCTTCAGGATCAGTGAGGTTGTGGCTAGCAGGAAAGATGGGGTGGGGGAATACAAGAGAAAGAGGCAGTGTTATGACAGGACACAGTCATGTTCCAATTGCTCAGGTCCAAGACAGACCACAAGGGGAAGGGGACTGAGGTAGTCCTCCACAGGAGGGGAGTCAGAGAATCATGTGTGGTACAGGAAATGGGGGAGTACAGCATAAACTGGGGGGCTGGGGCAGGGCTTTGGCTCTGCCATGGGGGCAGGAGTCTAGTGACTGGCAACCAAGTCAGTGGGGTACTCAAGAAAGGCTTATGGTTATGGGAGAGGATCTGGAACAATTTGTCCCTCACTTTTTCTGTATGGGGCAGCCTCTGAGGTGGATGTGCAAGGCGGGGTTTAGAGGAAGAGATAGAGAGGGTGGTGAAGTGACATTCTAACTGCTATAAGAGGTATGTCAGAAAATGAGGTAACTGTTTTTCTCTTACACCCAGCAGAAAAAATACAAAGGAATATTTGGATTGTGGGGCACTCTTCTATCTACAGGGTGAAGAGGCATGCAGCACTCAGACCTGGTGGGAAGCAGTTGAGAGTGGATTTGAAAAAAATGAGGCTGCACTTGGAAAGTGGTTGGGGGCATGAAGTGAGGCCAACTTCTGTCACTGTTAGATGAACTGAGGCTACAGTGGAGTAGCCTGGACATGCTCATAATCCATTTGGGGAGAATGACTTAATAGGAAGTTTTATTACAGGCCATCAAAGCTGACCTAGAGAGGGTTAAATGGTGGTGGGCATCAGTAGAAATAGTATGGTCTGAGGTCACATCCAGGAGAATATGGTGCAATGCTATGGGGTCAGATCAATTGAAAAGGGGGAGAAAGAGACTCAATAGAAAGGTGGTGAGGTTTGTGGGAAAGATGGTGGGGTGAATATACAGTAGAAGGAGTTAGCTCTTGATGCCCTGGGAGTATTCTGGTCAGACAGCGTCCACCTATCAGAGATTGAGATGGCTGTTTTCCTAATTCCTTATGTGGAGATAGTGGAAAAATGGAAGAGGAGGTGCAGAGTCTAGCCCACAAGGGGAGACCCTATCTTCCATTGCTAGCTGGAGATGGGTCAGTAGAAGGGTAAAGGGAGGAGCAAGAGACTGAAAAGGGAGGCAATTAGGAGGGGGGAGGAGGGGAGGATAACATGCACTGGGATCAGCAGCAGCCAGATGTGAAGTAAGAAGGGGGTGGGGGAGGAGAATGGAGAAGTGCTAGGGGTCAGATCAGAGTGTCTGGACCTAGGAAAAGTTGAAGTTATGGTAACTTGGTGGCTGGTGATGGTGTTGGGGTCGGATCAGGTTTCCAGACTCCAAATGAAGGACTTGAGGAGGAAGACCTGGACAACAGAAAAAGGATGGAGTTTGGGTCAAGGAATATGGACTTTGACAATGTGTGGTTTCTGAATTAATAACATGTAAATAATTAATTGTATTCAATAAATTTTGCTTTGCGAGCATCAAGCCTAGAAGTTGTTACAGTGGTTCATTTCCAGAGGGGGATCAGCAGACAAATGGCAAAGTTATGCACATGCATTAACATTTTACACTATTATTATTAAAATGGAAAAATGGAAAAATTACTATGTTGAAAATTTGGGTTGATAGTGTCAAAAGCTGAGGAGTGATCAAGGAGTTTAACTATGCTTGCTCATAGTTATGGTAATATTCCATATTTTCAACCCAAATTTTCAACATAGTAATTTTTCCATTTTAATAATAATAATAATTTTATTTAGTATGGTGCCTTTCAAATCATCAAGGTGCTTTAAAAGATAAGAAAAAACACAATTAAACAATAAACAAGAATAAAATCATTGAAAATCAGGAAATGCTTTGACCCAAAAAAAAGGTCTTCAGTGCCTGCTTAAAACTCCCCACCGTCCTGCACTCCCGTAGCTGATGAGGTAGAGAATTCCAGAGGGATGGGGCAACAAACATAGAAGCCCAAGACCCAGACGACTTCAATCTAACCCTTGGAATCTCTAACAACCCCATATCAGCCGAGCGGAGTTCTCACACAGGGGTGTCAGGAATCAGAAGTTCTTTCAGGTAGTCAGGACCCAATCTGTGTAGGGCCTTGTAAGTTAGCAAACCTACCTTAAAGGTGATCCACCACTGAACTGGCAGCTGGTGCAGATCGTGCTGCACTGGGGTTATATGAGATCTTCTTGATGCCCCAGTCAATAAATGTGCCGCCACGTTCTGCACTAGCTGCAGGCGGCGGATATCAACCCCAGGAAACCCTAGGTACAGGGAGTTACAGTAGTCAAGGTGCGAGGCCACAAAGATGTGGACCAAAGTTGACAAGTCACTGGATGGAACATGGTGCTTGGTCCTGTCAATGTTCCTAAGATGATAAAAGGCTAACTTGATGACAGCAGACACCTGATGACAAAGGGTCAAACTATCATCAAGTATCACTCCCAGGTCACGCACCCATTCAGAGGTAGGGATCTGCTCGCCTCCAAGGAATAAACCAGAGGGCAAGTCCATCCCTAACCCCTCTATCCTGTGACCAGGGTCCACCACCAAAACCTAGTGTTTCCCACATTCAACTTTAACCCACTGGAACTCATCCAGTCTTGGATTTAAATGAGGCAGCTATTGAATACTGAGAAGGCACAGATCTGGTTGGGCGCAAAAGACAGATAGAGCTGGGTATCATCGGCATAACAATGAAACCTCAGCCCATACCACCTTACAATGTCTCCAAGGGGCAGCACATACACTGCAAACAACATGGGGGACAGCACCGAGCCCTGAGGTACCCCACAAGGCAGAGAGAAAGACTCAGAAGTAAATATTCCTGAGACAACTATCTGAGTTCAACCAATGAGGAAGGATGAAAACCATCTGAGCGCTGTACCCTTCAGCCCACAGATGCAGCTCAGGCACTCAAGCAGAACCCCATGGTTGACAGTGTCAAAAGCTGAGGAGTGATCAAGGAGTACCAAAATAGAATAGTTCCTCCAATCTCTCGCCATCAGGAGATCATTGAGCACCTGAACCAGAGCTGTCTCGGTACTATGCCTCTTACGGAAACCTGACTGGAGAGTTTTGTATAAATTATGGATGGCTAAATGGTGCTCCAGTTGGATTGCCACCACTTTCTTGCTAACCTTTCCCACAAAAGGAAGGTTCGAGATAGGTCTGTAGTTAGCCAGAGACTCCAGGTCCAAAGAAGCTTTCTTCCAAAGAGGAGTCACCACCGCCTCTTTCAGGGAGCCAGGGAACTCACCCGATTCCAGGCAGCACTAGACAATCAGAACTGAGACCAGGACAATAACATCGCTACAACCCAAAATTAGGGAAGTAGGGCCCAGATCTAAACTACAGCACATTGTGCACATCCCCTGGACACTGTTCATAATCTCAACGAAATCCGGTAGGTCAAAGGTACTCCAGGAAACAGCTGGCATAGTGAACGAGCACCGACCAACTATATCACCCATAGAACGAGAAAGGTGAATCTCCTGCCTGATATCAGCCACCTTATTCACAAAGAATTGAGCGATCTCAGCACACTGAATTTGTGAAAAAACTTGGAGCTGCAGACAGGTTGGGTTGCGCAACCTGTCTGCAGTTCGGAAGAGCTGAGCCAGTCGGTTCCCAGTGACAGCAATTTCCCTGGACAGGAATACTGCCTTCTTACGGGAAATCACTGAGTGAAAGAGCTGGTAATGCTCTAACAAAATAAGATGGCCGGTATCCAAGGTGGATTTACGCCATCGATGTTCTAACCTATGACTCAACTTCTGCATCTCCCTCAGTGACCCATCAAACCATGGGGTCCGAAGGTGAAGCGGAAGTGGACAAACATGGATTGGAGCAATCCAATCAAGAGCTGAAGTAATAGCCTTATTATAGGCACCACTAAATGCTCCGGATTGGTGCTGGTCTCAGCAAGTACCGAGAGGTCAATGACTGCTGCCAGGTCTTCAGGGGCCACATCCTGCAAAGGGCAGTAACTAACCATCTCCACAGGGGCAGACCTACTCATGGGGGCAGTGAAATTGTACCTCATGGTGTAATGATCAGACCACCCGACGGGTACCACCCCCAAGTGGGAGGCCTTGATCCCCAGGAGGAAGACCAAATCAAGAGAGTGACCACCTTTATGGGCACCTGAGGAAACAACCTGTGTGAAGCCCAGTGATGTCAGCAACTGGAGGAAGTGTTGATGAAAAAGTGAGGATTCATCATCGATCCTGGCATTGAAGTCACCCAGAATCATGAGTCTGGGTGATTCCAATGCCAAGTTGGCAACGAAGTCTGCTACTTCCTGCAGGAACAGCTTTTCATCACCTGGTGGATGGTAAATGAGGGCTATCCTGCACCCCACACCAGTTACCACAGTGCACTCCAATGATTCCTTCTCCTCAACTGGAACACCAGTGAGGCCCAATTCGATCTTAAAACAGACCGCTACCCACCCCGCACCTGCGTTTCAACCTCTGGTGATGTATCACCGAGTACCTGGGAGGAATAGCTGCCTCCAAAATTGGGGCAGCATTGCATCCTGCCAGGTCTCGGTAATGCAAGTCAGATCCGCTGTTCCAACACAATCCACAATCACTGCAGTTTTGTTCTTAATGGATCTGGCATTGCATAACAATGCCCGGGTAGGATGGTGCTCGTGGGCTGTCCTAACTACTTGCCCACCTAAAAAGGAAGTGCCCTTGGGTATGGGAACTAGGCATGGATTACCATGTTCTAGGCTCCATTTCACCCCAGGGCATTTGATGGACTTAATCACCCCATGGGAGAAACCCACTCATTCGAGCTCCAATGTTTGTGCCCCCCAGCCCACCCCCACCTCACTGCCCTGCGAGCAATCTCCAATGCCCAACAGCGCTGGTAAACGAAAGTAGGAAGTGGGGGAGAAGAGAATGGGTGGAGGGCATGGAGAGAGGAGGTCAAATAGTGCAGGACTGGGGGTGCAAGCAGGCACATTCTATAGAATACCCCTAAAATGTGGTAAAACACCACAAACAATCCTAATTTCCAAATAAAACAGTAATGCAGTTGAAGTCAATTTAAAAACATAAATCAAAATACCCCCAATAAATCCCAAAAATAATAAACAAACTGAAAAATAAATCAACTAATTAAAAACAATAACAACAACACTAAAAATGAAACCCCCGAACAACCAGTAGCACTCAATAACTGGGGCCACTGATTAAGGCAAGTTAATAAAATTAATAAACCAAAATAAATAAAAATAAAATAAAATAAAAAATAAAAATAAGTAAACAGCCCCACCAGGTTACACAATACTCTCACTATGGCAACCAGGTGAGAACAAAACGGTACTCTCACTACCACATTTAAATAAATAAAATAAAATAATACAACAAACAAAATAAATACAAATATTATAATTAAAGTCAATTAAAGAACATCAGGAAGTCCCAGTCCTAAGCACTCTCACTGCAGATCTTCCAAGGTACATGATTCTCCAGACACCAGGTATAATAATAGAATGAAATTGAGGAAAGTTAAGTACATGTCCAAGGGCCAATACCCCAAAAAACACTCTCACTGGATCAGGGGTATTTTAATCAGCCAAACAGTCTTGCCCACAAAAAATAGAAAAAACTTCGGGACTAGAAGTATTCCCCTAACTAACCCAACAGGTTACCCCCAGCACCCCCACCCGGCTACAGCAGATTGCTACGAGTCCCTAAGGGAGCCTACCCAAATAGACACCCCAGGGTCCCTAGAGGAAGGGACCATCATCCACTGGTTCCCCAGTAAGGGAGACCCCTCCTGCATCACTATAGTCGGAGGGGCCAGGGTTCACCGAGAAGGGCAATAAAGCAAGGAAAAAACAACCTTAAAAAGTCCTCAATTAGGCAAAGCCAGCGAAAAAGACAAGATCCAAACTCAGAGCCTAAGTTCAAAAATATTCTATCCTCTTCATGAAGTAAAAACTCACAGCAAACTTTTCCTCCGGCCTCAGTACACATGAACAACCAGGTATATAAGAAAATGAACCAGGCCAATAGACCCAACAGTTAAAAGGCTGTGAAACCGTTCTCCATACAGTCCACAGCCTACGGTAGATTAAATCGCTAGATCCTTAGGCTCCAATAAGTCCACAAGCACCAGCGAGCAGGAGCAAAATCCAAAAAAAATGAACAATAAATGCTCCCAGCACTCAGCTCACAACATCCAGTTCACAGGAGCTAATGCAGTAACCGCTAACTCAACCGATTATTAGAACTGGCAACTTAATTGTGAAAATGGAGTGACCACACAGCTCCGATGAACAGGCAAGGGATAATAACCTTTCTTACAACTCCAGGATCCCCCAAAGTCCATAGTCTCAAAGTTGGCAAACCAGCAAACTAGTAGCCGAACTAGTAACCAAACACAGTCCATGAAGGAAAACGATAAAACATAAAACATTAATCACAGCTAAAAACAGTAAACTAAAACACTTCAACAGTAACATAAGAATGAAAGCAATCACACGCCCAGCCTCGTGGCCATCTTTTTTTTCCCTTCATCTCATGAATGTGGCAGCCGTCATTTTTCAAATCCTTTCCAAAATCTCTTTTCTCTCCTCTGGCATGGAATGATGTAGCGGTGGTGAGGAATGATGTTTTGATTGGCATTTGAAAATTCTCAGACCAGCATTCATGAGATTGACTCATAACAATTGTATGCTGGCAATTTGGTTGCTGTTTTGGCTGCATTGAATCTACAGCAACATGCAGGTATGCATCTATGGAGGGATGGCACACACAAATAAGGATACATTTATGGACTGATGAGACTGCAGGTCCCTTCTGATTATACTATCTCAAAAAGTAAGGACATTCTTTGCAAAAATGTTGTTAATGCACCAGTTAGGGTTCCAACAACAAATGTTTGGAAATGTGCTGTTAGGGTTTCCAACCCTAATACCCCACCCCCACTGTGCAGGCAGCAACAAGTGTAGAGGATGTGCCTTGGGGTTGTCAATCCTAATGCTCAACCTATCCTCCTATACTGAAACCATCTCAGCTTACTTACACATGGAATAGGGTGAACGTTAGGGTTGACAACAGCACAGTTACAGACTTTTGTTGCTGGTACCCTAACTGATGCATTAATGAAGTTTTGTTGCCAAGAATATAAATATATAGGATATGCGGAGAGCACCTGTGGGAATGAAGTTTTGTTGCCAAGAATATAAATATATATATATATATATATATATATATATATCAGAAGAAGCCAGAAGGTGAAGGAAGGAAACATATTCAATTCAGTGCTTTAGAGTAACTGGTAATTGGTATTTTTCTTTTAAACTTAGATTGTAGGCTTGTAGTGACACTATACTTTCTTTCTGTGTTGTCTTTACTTATAATGTTTTTTGGGCTGTTGAAAATTTAAAACATAGTGGTGATGTAATTCTGTGCTGTCTTTAATTACTGCAAATTTTATCTTAGCTTGCCTGACTGTCCTGTAGCTGGGTGAAGGGTGTTAATTGTCTGGCCTCTGACCTCAGCTACGTGATAACTGGAGGTGGGGCTTAGTCACAGTTAAAGCAGCAAACAGAGGTTCATCTTCTCAGAAGAAGCCAGAAGGTGAAGGAAGGAAACATATTCAATTCAGTGCTTTAGAGTAACTGGTAATTGGTATTTTTCTTTTAAACTTAGATTGTAGGCTTGTAGTGACACTATACTTTTCTTTCTGTGTTGTCTTTACTTATAATTGTTTTTGGGCTGTTGAAAATTTAAAACATAGTGGTGGTGTAATTCTGTGCTGTCTTTAATTGCTGCAAATTTTGCCCCCTCCCACCCCTTCCCAACTCTTAATTATATGCCCTGATAAATCTGATTGACAGGAGCTAAACACAGGGTATAGTAAGAGGTGTGAAGTAGGAGGGGCATAAGGGGGAAGAAGACCACCCTCAGCACAAGTGTTTTGACTCATTTATTTATTTATTGGTTTCTTTTTCCTTAAAAAAAAATATATATCTGACGTTCAGTTACAAGATTTTTAGTACTGTAAATAAATAAAAGAGAACTAAGAGAGCTTCAGTAGCAGAGAAGTAGTGGAATTGCAGTATAATGGGGAGTGGTGCAATGCAGTGGCTGTGGGGCAGCCATATTCAGGCAGACCTTCTGGACACTGAGGTGCTGCCCTCATCTGCATGCATCTCTGACTGCGGATGAGGTAGCCAGACTCAGAGCGGAAGTAAACTGTGTCAGGAGTACCATCACCCCATCCAGGGACCACACAGTCCAATGCAGCTGCCTCAAAGATGCCGGATGCCGAGGGAGCACTTGGATGACAGTGGCTCAGGGAGGGTTAGAGCAGTCAGACAGAGGCACATCCCAGATCCTATTCCTCTCAAGAACTCATATGCCACACTGGCAAATGAGGACAACCAAATAGAGGTACCCAGGAAGTGGAAGGAAAGGATGTGGAGGTTAGGCAAGGAGGTGACCTCAGTGGGAAAGCAGTGGACCCCAGAGGAGGAGGAAGGAATCCTGGTGGGGACTCCATCGAAGAGGGATCCAGCTAGGAACACAGGAGGGGAGGACAGGAGGTGAGGTGCCTACCAGGTGCCATGGCATGGAGGGATGGAAGGAAGATACTGGGGATCACTGGGAAGACAAGACGGAGGGTGAGCTGGATGTCATTATCCACCTAGGTACTAATGACTTGGCAAATGGGGAGCCAAAGGAAGTTCAGGAAGAGTTTAGGAAACTGGGAGGGGTCTCAAGCAAGTAGCTACTTCTGTCACTTTCTCAGAAGTACTACCTGTGAGAGGCAAGGAGAGCATGGAGCATGCACCAGGAACTTTAACTCATGGTTGAAGAACTGGTGCTGTGAGGAAGGGTTTGGATTCATTGGTGACTGGGGACCCACCTGGAGGATGGAGGTTTGTTCAAGCCTGATGGCCTGCATCCATCCTGGAGGGGAATCAAGCACTCAATGATAAGTTTAAATGCTACATTGACAAGCATTTAAACTAGCAAAGGGGTGGCAGGCCAGCAAGGATGGTACCTACTTGCTCACCCCCCACCGCTAGTAGTGGAACCAGTGAACCAGAGGAGTGGCTATCTCTGCAAAGCAGTGTGCAAAAGATGGAGATTAGTGTCCAAAAGGTGGATAAGCAGAAAAGGGCAAAATTCAGCAGAAGGGCAAACAGCAAGGAGAACCAGGGATAAATGACAACCAAGGAAGGGGCTGGAGAACAGTGAAGCAGTCTAGGGAGGTCAAATCATGGAAAGCCATGTGAAAATGCCAGGAGCCTTAGCAACAAGATGGAAGATCTGGAGGCTGTCATGGTACAGTCAGACCTGGACATTGTGGCCATCACTGAAACCTGGTGTAATGATAACCATGACTGGGAGATGGCCATACCTGGCTACAACATATTCAGAAGAGACAGAGCAAGCAGGAAGGGAGGGTGGCACTGTATGTGAAAAATGACATAAGGGCCACACAGATCCAGGAGGAACAGAATGGGGAGAGATACTGTGGGTTAAGCTGGAAAGGAAAATGGGGCCAGCTATCCACAGGTGTGGTCTACAGACCACCAGCCCAGGAGGAAGAAACAGATAGGGAGTTGATGCTAGCCATCCAAAGGATGGCAGACAAGGGTGAGGTAGTACTGGTTGGAGACTTCAATATACCAGACGTGGACTGGAGCATCCCAGCAGCAGCATCAACTAGGAGCAGATTTATCCTGGACTCCTTCAGGGTGCCTTCCTCAAGCAACTGGTCATGGGAACCAACTCGGCAGAAGGCAATACTGGACCTTGTGCTCAAACAGGAACAGTGTGAAGGGGTAACAGTGGGGAGCACCTGGGCAATAGTGACCACCAGTCGTGGTTTGAAATCACAGAAAGGGCAGAACCAAACCACACAAAAACACGTATCCTGGATTTTAGGGGGGCAGACTTTGGGAAAATGGGGAGATACTTGAAAGAGGCATTAAGGGGAATGGGACAGGAATCAGGGGTTGAGGAACAGTGGGCAGTATTTAAAATGGGGATTATAAGAACAGCAGAATTATGCATTAAGCAGGTTAGCAAGAGAAAAAGGAAGAGGAGACCATTGTGGTTTTCCAAAGAGGTAGCAAAGAAAGTGAAAGCCAAAAGATTGCATCTCAGGCAATACAAAAGACACAGGCAGAAGGGATAGGAGAAGTACCAGGAGAAACAAACGAGGCAGGGAAGTCAGTAAGGGAAGCCAAAGCTCAGACAGAAGAACACATTGCAAAATCAGTGGGTAAAGGGGACAAAACCTTTTACAGGTACATAAGTGAAAAAAGAAAGACAAAGGGAGGGATAGTGAGACTGAAGGGGGAGGATGGGAGCCGCGTGGAGGATGACAACAATAAAGCTGACATATTGAACAGGTATTTCTGCTCAGTCTTTACTAAGGAAGAGGGGGGTAATGGGTCTGAAGGGAGTACAAGGGGTGAGAATGGTGCAGAAATGGACACAAGTCCCTTTACACGAGAAAGGGTCCTGAAGGAACTGGAAGTAATAAGAGCTGATAAAGCAATGGGGCCAGATGGGGTGCAACCCTAGGGTCCTTAAAGAACTAAGAGAGGTGGTGGCTGAACCTCTGGCTATCCTGTTCAGCCAATCACTGGAAACAGGGAGGTACCCAAAGACTGGAGGACAGCAGATGTAGTCCCCTTATACAAAAGTGGGAACAAAGAGGAAGCAGGGAACTACAGACCAGTCAGCCTCACTCGGTAGTGGGAAAGATCATGGAAGCACTACTGAAGGAGAGATTGGTGGAACATCTGGTTGTCAATGGACCACAGGACCCAAGGCATCATGGTTCACCAGGTGGAGGTCATGTCAGACCAACCTCATTGAATTTTTTGACTGGGTGACTAGGGAGGTGGATCAGGGAGGCAGTAGACATGGCCTATCTGGACTTCAGCAAGGCCTTTGACACTGTGCCACATAGAAGACTATTACACAAACTGGGAATATGGGTGTGGGCAGGACAGTAGTGTGGTGGGTAGGTAACTGGCTGGGTGGCAGGACACAGAGGGTGGTAAATGGCTGTCACCCACAGAGGGAAGAGTAACCAGTGGGGTACCACAGGGATCAGTGCTGGGACCGTCCTATTCAACATCTTCATCAGTGACATTGCGCAGGGATCTAGAAGGCAGAATTTCACTGTTCGCTGATGACACAAAGCTCTGTAACAGAGTAGACACAGCAGAGGGTGTAGACAGAATGAGAAGGACCTGCAGAAACTTGAAGAATGGTCAAGGGTTTGGCAGTTGAAATTCAATGCAAAGAAGTGCAAGATAATGCATATGGGGCACAAAACCCTGGCACAATATATCAGTTGGGGGTGAGGATATAGCATGCACCAAGCAGGAAAGGGATCTTGGGGTTGTCATCTCTGATGACCTCAAGGTAGGGAAACAGTGTGACAAGGCATCAGGTAAAGCAAATAGGATGCTGGGATGTATAGGCAGGGGCATCACCAGCAGGAAAAGGAGGTCATAATTCCGCTATACAAGACACTAGTGAGGCCCCACCTGGAGTACAGTGTACAGTTCTGGAGACCATACCTCACGTAAGGACATAGACAGGGTAGAGAAGGTTCAGAGGAGGGCAACAAAGATGGTGCATGGGTTGCATCACAAGTCCCATGAAGACAGGTTGAAGGAACTGAACATGTACTCCTGGAGAGGGAGGGAGAGAGGGATATGATAGAGACATACAAGTATCTTACAGGGAGGAACAGGGTGCAGGAAAACACTATTTTTAAGCGAAAAGATGTTTCAGGACTAGAGGGCATGGGATGAAGTTGAGAGGAGGACGATTCAGAGGAAACATGAGAAAGAATTTCTTCACAGAACGGGTGGTGGACAAGTGGAACACCCTGCCAGAGGAAGTGGTGGGGGCTGAAACAATCAAGGATTTAAGAATGCATGGGATAGACATAAAGGAATTCTAGAGGGCAGGGGTAAGGGAAACAGACTTCTAGGAAAACAAACTGAACTTACAAGCTCAAATGGGCAGACTAGGTGGGCATAGGACCTTATCTGCCGACACTGTCTATGTATCTATGTATATATATATCTATATCTGTATATATATGTGATATACAGTATATATATATATATATATATATATATATATATATATTATGGTAGCACGGTAGTGCTACCATAGTTAGGGTTCAGGAGCCATTTCTATGTTAAACCCAAAATTTTGCACCTTAATAACTTTGCAACCATTTAACGGATTTGCCTGAAATTTGTAATACACAATCAAGAACCATAGGCCTTGTGATCTGCCAAGTTTCATATTGCTCGGATATACAGCTGCGGAGTTATTAAGCATGATCTGTGTGTGTGTTTACGCTTTTCTGGAATTCTACAGTCGCGCCTACAGGTCGTACGGTTTGCGCAACTGGTCTGAAATCTTCAGGGAGCATGCAGCCGGGGTTCCCGATGTGCCTTTCGAAGATTTCGTGAAAAAATATTAAACGGTTCAAACGTTATTCAAAAAACAGTTTCCCATTATAAGTCAATGGGAAAAGTTAACAAAAAGTTTGACAGTGTCACAAATGCACTTTTTAGTGTCGCAAATGGCCCTGTTAGTGTTGCAAATCCACCATCTTGTTTTCAGTTGGTGATCAGAAAAATGGTTGGCATTTAAAATTGAGACCCTCTAGCAACCTAATTCTTTTTGTATTCACCTAGTAGGGCCCTGAGGATGCTAGCCATGTCTTTATTTTGGGGTAAAACACCCCAGAAATATGTTTTCAATTTCTGGAAAAGTAGTGTCATGAAAGTAGTGTTCGCACGGCAAAGTGTCGCAATTTCATGTAAAGCTGCAAATCATCACACTACTTTGCGCACACTATGCCTGGGTATAACAGTAATTCTTTGGCACTCCGCTGCAAAAGAACGGTAGGGAGTTTTAGGCTGAAATTTGGAGGGAATGCAGAAGACATCCCACAGATGTGCCTTTCAGTGTTGTATTGAAAAAATATTATATGGCGGCAAAGTTACGGCACTACAAATTTGACAGTTTTTCCCATAGGATAACATTACGGCGCCCGAGGCGTTATAGAAATCCTTTGGATCCCTGCTGCAAAATAACGGTTTGGTCTTTTTTCCTGAAATTTGGAGGGAAGACAGCCAACAGCTCACAGATGTGCCCTTCAGTGGTTTGGTGAAAAAATATTACAGGGAGGCAAAGTTATGGCGCTCCGAACTTCTCTTTTTTTCCCATAGGATAACATTACGGCATTCGCCACGCCTTTCAGGGCCCGTATCTCGAACACGGTCAGAGATACGGACTTTTCCTCGGAAAACATCTTAGCACCCTTTTGGGGGCTAAGTACAAAACTAGCCAGGACAGTCATAAATCATATGACTTTTAATTTTTTTTTCTACATCATACGGTTCCTGAGATATAACTTATTTAGTATTCAAAGTCCTCATTTTCTGCTCCGATACCCATTATTATGCATACATTCTTTGTACTCACTGTCTTTCTCTATTCAGCTTTTGGGGAAAACCAGCCTGTGCACTTACATTACTGTTACCATTGCCCTTTCCACTTACGGTTCCATGCCCGTTTCACTTACCGTTGACGTCTGCACCACCATGTGCGTCATCCTTTGCGTTTTCATTTGTGCTTGCGTTTCTGTTACTTTTTTGCCATTTGTGTGTACCGTACTGTTTCTCTTTCTGTTTCACTTTGCGTCACCATGCCGATTACCATTTCCATTTACAGGCAGCATGTTACTATGTGACAAGACATCATGTGGCACACCGTTCCCGTCTACGCCACCATGTTCGTTACCCTTTCTGTTCTCATTCGCACTTGCGTTACCTTGTGCGCCACTGTTAGTGCTTCTGTTTACATTGCTGTTCCTGTTACTATGCCACAAGACATCCTGTGGTGGGAGTGTGGGGCCCTTTGGGCCCCGCGCTCCTGCTGCCGCATTACGTGCCGGGAGCGCGGAGCCCTATGTGCATTATCCTTTGTGTTTACATTTGCGCTTGCATTTCTGTTATTTTTTGCCATTTGTGTCTACAGTACTGTTTCTCTTTCTGTTTCACTTTGCATCACCATGCCCATTGACATTTCCATTTGCAGGCACCATGTTACTATGTGATAGCACATCACGTGGCAGACCGTTCCTGTCTATGCCACCTTGTGCGTTACCCTTTCTGTTCTCATTCGCACTTGTATTACCATGTGTGCCACTGTTAGCATTTCTGTTTGCGTTGCTGCTCCTGTTACTATGCAACAAGACATTATGTGGTGGGAGTGCCGGGCCCTTCCACCGCTGCATTACATTCACTATTTCTCGTTATCATTCTCAAAAAGAAGGGAAATTAGAGGCAAAAAACTCCGTTTAATGCATTAGTTAGGGTTGTTCCACAGCGACAAAAGTGAGGAAATTCACTGTTAGGGTTGAAAACCCTAACTCCGAATTCCCCCCCCCCAGCACCACACACACACACAGACACAGACACACACACACACACACACACACATATTCAAGTACGGGGGAGGACCAAGTCAACACAACCAATGACAGACATCCAGCAGCAGGTGACAGAAATAACAAATAATTGTCTAAATGTACTACGAGACATCCCCACCCACCTGACCAGGTACTGCATGCTCAGTGGAGATCAACAGCAAAACTGGAGGCCATGTACACCAAACGTACACATCCCTGATTGCAGCTGCACAATGCACACACTTAGTAGTTGCATGGCCTTACCTACTGATGCCCCACACCACACCACACCACATGTGGTGGGCCACCTGATCAATAGAGTTCAGCAAAACCAAGGAGTTGTACAGGAATAATATCTCTGATTATAACAAGGGTTTGAGAAATGCAGCTTTCTAATTGACTGTAAACATTGTAACTGCCTTATGTTTAGTTTTTATTAACATACATGTAGAGCCTAACCATATGATGAACATGGTTTAATGTTGTTTAAAAAACAGTTTTATTATGATAGCAATAAGCCACTCCCAGGTATTATGTTAATGGTCAGTTTATCACTGTCTAGCGACATGTGGCACTCGGCTATGCCTCATTCAACATTAAACCACTACAGGGTGATTAACAGACCATTTAACATAACTGTTGGTCATGCCTTTTGCTTAATTGTCTTTATGAGTAAATACTCTCCCTCTGCTAGGCACTGCAGCAGCTTTTAACACAGTGTCCCACCCAGTTACACCATACACCGTCTAGTTACTGGAGAATGGCTGTGAATATGAACTCATGAAGATGAACAGTGTAACTTGATCATTACAGTCATCGAAACCCTAGTGTGCTTATAACTGACAGAGTCAGTGATAGAGGATAACCCCTGCTGTCCTAGTACACTTACCCCATTGTGAGTGAAATCAATACTAAAAGACATTCTGTTTATATCTACACCATACCTACTTGACTCCTGTTGTACCACAGTTAACATAGTTATCACTTTGATAGCATCAGTGACAGAAGTATGGCAAACCCAAACAGTAGTCATACAGCCTGAGTATGAAACAACTGTTAAAAAAAATTATACTGTGTCCATAAGTGGCATAGATCACTCATTGCAACAATAGTAAATGTATTACTGTTTGAATAAGTTAGTCATCACAGATGCAATGAGATTGTCTTAATCAGGTACAACATACTCAGAAAGTGCCTACAGGAAAATCTATCCTATATACATCTCGATACAGGTACATCATTGTTGGCTCAGTAGTGCTATGATATTTAGAAGTTGCTTGGCCTGATCAATGCAATTACAATGTTTCTTACAAAGAATACTTACTGCATCTTTAGTATTGAAACACACTGAAGGTCTATGTATGTACATCAGCAGTACACCTTCATCAGTAAGAATGCATGTGATACTGGCAGTACAATTTCACAGCATTGAACAGGCAATGCTTTTCCATACGTTACATCAGCCCTTATGTTGAGTAAACCATTGCAGTAAATGTACTACTATGTAAATCACCTACTAAATGTATCACTACTTTTATCTTGAGCATGCTAGTGTATTGTAGTTAATTTATGTGCTTCTCTTAATTGATGTATACTCACTAGTGTTAAAACCTTTCTACAACTGTCATCATGCACCTTCAGCATTTATGTTGAATAACGGCACAGTACCAGTTGTGGTGTGGTGTGGGGCATTGGTAGGTAAGGCCATGCAACTACTAAGTGTGGTACGTTGTGTGCAGCTGCAATCAGGGATGTGCACGTTTGGCGTACATGGCCTCAGCTGTTCGCTGCTGATCTCCACTGAGCATGCAGTACCTGGTCAGGTGGGTGGGGATGTCTCGTAGTACATTTAGACAATTGTTTGTTATTTTTGTCACCTTCTGCTGGATGTCTGTCATTGGTTGTGTTGACTTGGTCCTCCCCCGTACTTGAATGTGTGTGTGTGTGTGTCTGTGTGTGTGTGTGGTGCTGGGGGGGGGTGAATTCAGAGTTAGGGTTTTCAACCCTAACAGCAAATTTCCTCACTTTTGTCGCTGTGGAACAACCCTAACTAATGCATTAAATGGAGTTTTTGCCTCTAATATATATATATATATATATATATATATATATATATATATATATATATATATCTGTGATATGTGGGGGGCACCTGGGGGATACCCAAGTTATTTGTACAGCAGCCTGTGACCTCGAGTAACCTCACAAGTGGTGAAGCCATGAGTGAGGTTTACAAGAGGTCACAGACTACAGTAAAAATAGCTTGAGTATCCCACAGGCACCCACCCATGTATCTGATTTATAGGTAGCCTGTGACATAGGCTACTGAGGATGGGCCACTTGCAGAACGGCTCTGCATAAAAAGCAAGTGTGATTTGAGTGCCTGGAGCATAAGGGTGACTGGGGAATAAGGGTAACTGGGAAATAAGGATGACTGGGGAATGAGGGCAACTTGGGAATAAGGATGACTGGCAGAAATGGAGACCCAATTTTTGTGCACACATGCGCGCACACACCTGATGGTGATGGCTACACTACCAAGGAGTGGCTATGGCCCCCTACAGCACGCACTGCCTAGGACAGGTGAAGTGCATGGAAGGGCAGGCTGCAGGCAAGCCACTTTCATGGCTTGCACCAGCACAGTGTCACCATCGGTGCCTCTTCAGATGATCGCTGTGGGTTCGAACCCCACGGCCTGCACATACTGCAAAACTGGCAGAGTAGGGCAGTAGACCAGGAGAGACGTGAATGCTCACCACTGCAGCACAGTCCCATTGTCGATACAGGCACCTCACACCACAACGCCACTGCAGCAAGGATGCGGCGCAGGATACACTGGGCATGCTGGGTATGCTACTGTACAACGCATCCAGCGTCACAGGCACACATATATACACACACCTTTTTTTGTCCCAGACCATCATGAAGGATGATGAGCAAAGGGGGTGGAACCGCCAGCAGCATGTCCTTATACCAGCACTCGGGGGGGTAGGCCATAGGCATGGCGGATGGCCACGGGATCACACAGCATGCCCTTAAAGGGGCATGGGGATGCAACACATGCCCGTCACACTAGACCAGCCTGTGAGGGATGAAGGTAGCAACCTACCTCACGAGCCAGAAAGGGAGTCCTCTCCTATCCCACCATGGGAATGGGTACTGCAGGGATAAGGAGAAGCTAGGGAAGGTGTACTGGAGGTGTGTGCAGGGCCACAGGCATGCATGCCCAGCATGGGCACACACCATTGCTGACCATGTGGTGTGCACTGGTCGGCCACACTACTGCACCCCTGATCCAGGGGAGGTCTGCATCAGGGGTGTGATGGTGGGTGTGCGGGAATGCATACAGACAAGCCTGGAGACCACTACCCAGGTCATAGTGCAGGCCACTGGGGTGGGGTGACTGATGTCATTGCTGGCAGGCTGCCTCCCATGCCCCTGCTGCATTGCATGGTGCAGCATGTGCATCATGCTGCATGGGGCTGTCCCCGCTACGCCTGGCAGCATGGCTGACCTTGTCCTGCCCCCAGCACACACCATCACAACCAGCGGGGCACTGATCCTACAATACAACAGTGGCCCCGCAGGGGACAGCACAATGATATTCACCAGCAGCATGACCTGACGTTCCTGTCCGGGTGCCAGGACTGGTTCCTGGATGGCACCTTTCATGCTACACCACCACTCTTCATACAGCTCTATTCGGTCCATGGCCTGCAGTCCAGGTCAGTCCTGCCTGCTGTGCACACCCTGATGTGGACACGGACAGAGTGCACCTAGGTAAGGGTGTTCACGGAACTACATTGGCTACTGTGTGGTACCCAGCAACAGTCTGCCCTCATGGACTTTGAGCAGGCTGCCTGGTGTGCCTTTGCCATTGTCTTTGAGGGCACTGTCCTGCATGGCTGCTTCTACCACTTCTGCCAGGCAGTGTGATGGCGGGTGCAGGGTAAAGCAGCACTGCTCGAGCGCTACTCCATGGATGCAGAGTGTGCATTGCAGGTCCGCATGCACCTTGCACTTGCCTTTGTGCCACCAGATGAAGTGGCGACAGTGTGTCACCAGTAGAAAACAGGAAGTTGTTATCCCTCTGTACAGACAGCTGGCGAGACCCCATCTGGAGTACTGTGTGTAGTTCAGGAGACCCAATCTCTGCAAGGACATGGACAAGATGGAAGCTGTCCAGAGGGGGGCCACTAAAATGGTGCAGGGTCTGCACTGGAAGACATATGAAGAGAGACTAAAGGAGCTTAATATGTATAGCCTCGAGGAAAGGAGGGGGGGCATGATAGAAACTTTCAAGTACCTCAAGGGAATCAACAAAGTTCAAGAGGGTAGCATCTTTCAAAAAAAGAGGTTGCAAGAACAAGGGGCACATTCTGAAGATGGGGGGAAGCTCAGAGGTAATGTAAGGAAGTATTTTTTCACAGAGAGGGTTGTGGATGCATGGAATGGCCTTCCAGAGGAGGCTGTGGAGTCAAAAACAGTGGTTGAATTCAAGCATGCATGGGACAGCCATAACCCAATTCTAGGGGGTGGGGGTAGAAAGAAGTAGGCTGCTGGTTAACTAGAATCTGCAGCTTATCCATTAGGTAGGAGAATTTGCAGAATGGGTGGGCCAAGCAGTCCTTATCTGCCATCAAATTCTATGTTTCTATGGGGAGTTGGTGGACACGGCCTAATTCCAGGTGCACGACGTGCTCCTGCGTCCACTGCTGGATTACATGGAGGACACCTGGATTGGGCACCCAGTGAGGTATAAGGCATGGCACCGGCCACTGTTCCACATGGCCATGTGGAACATGTATGAGCCAGCGTGCAGTGGGCAGACGCGTACAAACAATGTGGTGGAGGGCTGGCACTGGGTGTTCAACACCCAGCTCAGTGCCTGCCACTCAAACATCTGGTGGTTCCTGGACTGCCTCATGGAGGAGCAGTGGCTCGCCACTGTGAGCATGGAGCAGCTCGTCTCCAGCACTGGGGCCACCACATTGAAGAGGCAGTACAGGGACCTCAGATGTCACATTGAGGCCATCATGGCAGAGTACAGGGTTTGAAGTAAGGTGGACTACCTCTGGGGACTTGCACACAACTTCCACATGCAAGTGTAGTCCACCTGGGTACCCCTGCCTCACCTGACTGCCCCTCCATCTGGTCATTACTGCCTACCCTCTCTGCTGCCATGCTGTCAACCACTCCTGCTAGCCTGTGCTCCCATCCACTGTATGCCCACCACCCATGCACTGCCCCAGTGGCTGGCCCTATGCCCATGGGCCCCTGGTGCCCATCACCATGGTGGCCCGGCTGTCCATCCTGCACTGTGTAAAGCCTCCAGTACCACCTGCCTGCACATCACAGGCCACCTTGCATGTGATCTTCTGTAACATAGGTGCCTCTAGCCTGCACAAGCCCACCTACCCACCTCTGTACCATGGGTCCCCAGCCTTGCCGTGGGCAATCATAGCTGTCATTGTCCTGCTGTGCCCATCCATGTCCCTGCCCCCACACTGTTGATGTCTCCCTTGTCTACCATCCTGCTGTGTGTGCACTATCACTGGCCCCCATCCCTCGCCGTGCCTGCCAAGCTCCCGTCCCATCCGTGTCCATGTCCTGTCACTCTCGGTGCATCCTCCATTGTTCCTCGTTCCCCTGTGGTGGTGTGGGAGTGTTTTTTTTTATCTCTCTTGTCACTGTTCTGAAGCATGCCTCACTTGTGTGGGTGCAGTTCTGGCTGTCACCTGGTTGCCATTGCCCTTCTACGGGTTGCCCTTCCGCAGTCACCCATATCACATAGAACCAATTTATGCAGCAGGCTGAGACTTTGTTGGGAGACTTTTTTTTTAAGATTCTTTGTTATTTTTTTATAGTATTCAGTAAAGTTTGTGGGGTTATTTGCTCAGACAGCGTATCTGCGCTTTTGGTTGCTAGGGACATTACAAAGGAGGTGATGCAAGACATCCCTTCTGATTGGTGGATATGAGGTCTTTGAAAGAGTTGTACATAACATGGTGGTGGTGTTTAGTGAATGCAGTGGTCTAGTGGCAAGTTTTGTATCAGCATTGGAAAAGAGCTGGAAAAGAAGACGGGGCAGCAATTGACTGTTAACGTTAATTGTTTTTTTCTTGCAGCAGCAGGCTCACTTTGTGTACTGGGAAGTGGCAGCATTTGGGAAAGAGGAGCAGAAAGAGTGTTTGACTTTGTGCAATGGGGAGTGGCAGTCTATGAAAAATGGGAGTGGAAAGTAGATATGTGAGAAACAGGGAGCAGTTGGAGAATGAAAAGCAAGGTACTGTGGTTTTATGGGGACAAAGAGTATGCGATACTATGGATGTGAGGCTATACATTAAAAGCATTGGTAGTTACAGTTATGGAGCCAGAGTGAGGTACTAAAGGGAGTGAGGAGGAGAAGAGGATAAGTAGTGGATTCCTGCAGTTGTGTGAAAAATAAAACACTGTTTTTTTTTGTTTGTTTGTATTGCTCTGCATTTCTTGTAGGACAAAACTAGCAGACTGTGTGAAATGTGGTGTGAGAGTGAAGTAGTGCCGGCAAAGGGGGGGGTGGAGCCATGGGTGATGTAATCACTGTGTGGATAAATGGGTGATGATGTAATCACTATGGGTATACTTGAAGTTATTCTCATAGGGGTCTGGTTTGTTACAGTATATGGGGTCTGAGTCACTGACGTCCCTTTTGAAGATTTGGTGAAAAAATATTAATCTGTTCAAAAGTTATTAAAGTTTAAAGTTTCCCATTATAGTTTAGGGGAAAAAATATATGTACACCTCAAAAGTACTTTTTACTTTCGTAAAAGCACTTTTGACTTTCATAAATGGGATTTGTATTGTCACAAATCAGGTCATCTTATTGTCAGTTATAGACACAGAAAAAAACTCTGCAATTTAAAAAATACTGCCGCTTGGTAAACACCAACAGTTGTGTTTACCTAATCGGGGCCCAAGGAACATGATCCTGGCATTCATTTTAAAAATGCTCAAAAATATGTTTTTTCAATTTTTCCATGTAAAGTGTTGCAAATTTGTGAAAGTATATTTGCAAAAGTAGTTTTAAGAATTCCTGTTTCTTTGCCACTTCACAGCAAATAAACAGTTAGGACTTTTGGGATGAAGTTTGCAGGGCAGAAAAGGCTTGCCCCACAGATGGGCTGTTTGATGGTTTGGTGATAAAATTTACATCAGTTCCATTGTTATAACATTCTGAAGTTTAGAAATTTCCTGTAGGGTAACATTGTTTTGACTGTGGTACCTTTCGGCACCTATATCTCGAAAATGGTTCGAGATATGGATTTTCCTCTAAACACAGCCTAGTACACTAGTGTACTAAGCATGCATGCAGATTGCCAAGCCATGATTATGACTGTGGTGGAAATGTTTCCAATGTTGCTATAGTTACTGAGATATTGAGCCATTTGCATATGGATACCATTATGCAGCAATGGGAGAGTAGGGCCCGCCATTATGCAGAAGTGGGAGTGCAGGGCCACAGGGAGATGACAGTTTAGTGCAATGTTTCTACACCTATGGATAGATGGTGGGACCTGCATTCCCACAGATTGATACCATTATGGAGTGATGGAAGCATGATATAAGCAAAGGGCACAGAGGGCCCTGCACTCTCACAGGGACATGAGGGTTAATTACAATGTCTATACAGTTATTGGTACATAGCAGTGCAGGGCACAGAGGGCTCTGCACTCCAACATGAAAATCAAAGACAATTACAATATGCATGGATGGTAGCACAGGGCCCAACATACGGATAAGATTACACTTTCTGAGAAAAAAGGGAAATTCATTGCAAAAAACTCCATCAATGCATCAGTTAGGTTCCTATTACAGTGACAAAGTATGGAAATTTGGTATTAGGGTTATCAACCCTATCACCCTCCACACCATCCACACACCAACAGGGCAGGGTGTGCCTTGGGGTCATCAGGCCTACCTCTCACTCCATTCTCCAATGCTGTACCATCTCAGCTTCCTTACACATGGAATTGGGTGAGAGTTAGGCCCGATGACCGCAAGGCACATCCTGACATCTTTTTTCACTGTAATAAGAATCCTAACTGATACATTAATGGAGTTTTTTGCAACATATATATCTATATCTATATATATAGGGAATACATGATGGGCATGAGTGTGATATGAAAAATATTGTCACTCCTGCAGAGTGAGCTCTGGATATCTCACGAGTGCCAAAGGCTAAAGTTTTCAGGGTACATTGGTCTTGGGTCACAGAAGTGCCTTTTGAAGTTTTGGTGAAAAAATATTAATCCATTCAAAAAGTTATTACATTTTAAAGTGTCCCATCATTTCCTATGGGAAAAGTTAGATGTGCCATGTAAAATAGGATTTCTTGATCATGAAACAGGAGTCTTTGATAGTGATACAGAATTTTATTGCACTTTGTACTTTAATAACTTCACAACCATTTTTCCAATTTGCATGAAATTTGGCAAGTGCCATCAGAGGCCAAAGAGCTCTTGATGTGGCAAGCGTCATTCCAGTTGGATATGCTGGTGTGGAGATATGGCATCCCAAATTATCTAAATCACCATGTTTTTGTTAGATTATTTCTTCACTTCTTTATTAAACTGAATGTGTTGTGGTTTAATAACTTTGCAACCCTTAAGGCAAGTTACATGAAATTTGTTATCCCCCTTTAGGGACAAAGGATCTCTTGACATTCAGGTGATTTGTGTGAAATTTAGCATGTCCCATCAGGGACAAAGAGTCTTTTGATATAGTAAGTTTCTTTTTTCAGCTAGATATGTGAATGTGGAGCTATGGAGTCCCGCAATGTGTAAGTCACCTTCTGTCAGTTTCTTTCACTTCTATTTTAAACTGAATATTTTTTTGCTTTCATAACTTTGCAATCCTTAAGGCAATTTACATGAAATTTGTTATGCCCCATTAGAGACAAAAGATCTCTTGAAATGGCAAGTTTTGTTTTAGTTGAATTTGTGAGTGTGGGGATATGGAGTCCCAAAATATGTAAATCACTGTTTTTTTGTCAAATTCTTTTGTCACTTCTTAGTTAAACTGAATATGATGTGCTTTAATAACTTTGCAACTGTTCTAGTGATTTGAGTGAAATTTGGCATGTGCCATCAGGGATCTAAAATCTCTTTATGTGATAGGTTTCATTCCAGTTGGATGTGAGGTGTGGCGATATGGAGTCTCAAGCAACGTGTAAATTTCCATTTTTTGTCAACTTCTTTGTCACTGCGTTGCACAAAATGGTGTGGAATTTTGGTCTGAAATGTTTATAGTGTATAATGGAACATTGTTCTATATAGAAATTCAACCTTTTCAAAATTTTGCTGTACCAGAGTTCAAAGGTCATGGAATGTGACTGTACCCTTCTGTGGTAGTACAGCATTCTAGAACCTCTAGAGACTTCACAAGCCAGTTTCATTGTGAAAGAGAATAAACAAAATGCACACATTACACATAATGCTATACAATATAAAAAATACAGGATGAAAAATGTTATGCATAATTAGAACTAAAACAATTCTTAGACGACATTAATGAGAGCGATGAAAATTTGAAATTCATATCGACATAGAATAAAAAAGTAATTTTTTGGATATAACAATGTATGAAAAAAAATTGAACTTCAGAAAAACAAATTGTTCTGAAAAGACACAGACCATAATACTATGTTGCATTATAGCAGCCACTACCCTAGACATACAAAACAAAATATCCCTTATTGACAGTTATTGAGAATAAAACGCAACTGCAGTGAAGAGGAAATTTAATTAAAAAAATCATCTTAAATATTCATAAGGCTGTTAAGCAGAGGTTATGAACCATGGGTCCTCCTAAATGTATTTGAGAAAGTTAATGAAAAAACATGATCAGATTTATTAGAAAATAAAACTAAAACAGAGGAGGTAAATGAACAAATATGCTTTTGTACCACCTACAATGAAGCACATAAGGACTTAAAGGAAGTGATTAAGAAACATTGTATAACTTTTAATGTTACTGTTTAAAGACATCTGGGGCCCGTTTTTTTAGCTTTGTGGCACCGACCCTGTGGAATTCTCTATATCATTGGGTGCGAGATTGCCTGACCATCCAGGAGTTTAAAACTGAACTAAAAACGTATTTATTTGAACTGGCATATTCTGTTTTTAAGGGTAGGATTATAACTGTCAGAATTTTAAATTGTTGGATTTTATTGATTATTGATGGAATTATTTATTTAACTGTTTGTATGTACAAGAACCTTGGTTATAAGAAAGGCACGTTTTATAAATAAAATATGATGATGATGATGAACTCTGAGTGCAGATCCAGGCCACACATGTATAATGGAAAAGGCCCACTGTTCAGTTACAAAACAGACAGGAATTTAAGACATGTTGGTTAAAACCTTGTTCATAGAGGAGAAACAAAAAACACGACTGTACTGAATGCCTGCAGCACCAGAGGGAAATTATTAATGTGGGAACTGTGCCCAGTATGAAGTACGAGAAATACAAAAAAAATGTAACCATCCAAGGTTGGGAAAGAAATCCAAAATAAAGGGTTTTATCAACTCTTCAAGTAAAGGAATGATATATACGCATATGTGCCCTTGTGGCACAGTGTATATAGGACAGACAAAAAGGGGCATTGAAATCAAGGATAGGAGAACATAGCACAGCCATCCATAGTCAGAATTTAAAATTGCCATAGCAAAACATTATTTGGAAGTGGGACATGGATCTGCTCCCTCCCTTGTGCACATTGGATTGGAATAAATACAAGTAATGAACAGAGGAGAGAACATTAAGGATTTATTGTTAGATAGGGAAGCTTTCTGGATCCATGGGGCCTCATATTCAAAAGTCTGATGTTGCATCACACAAGTGCCTGAGCTGTGCAACTGAGATGTGTTGACACAAAATAATGGTATTTTCAGAAGATGTGCCATGAGATGTGATCACGCACATCTGGCTGAATATCCTGAACATGTGCAATCGCACAATGGGGGATGTGCAGCACAGCAGGTGACCTCACCCCTATGCCAAGTGTAGGGAAATGCGCAATAGGCAGCAATATGCGTGGTGTGCAAAACTGCAATATTCAGCTGGGATATGCAAATGACCTCATTGCACATTCCAAGCCCATTTCCCACATGCACAGCTCATTACTGGAATGTAGTCAGGTTATTTGCATACCTCAGGCATGTGCAGTTCTAGCTTTGCAGGTCTGCCCCACCACCCCACAAAGATGAAAAGAAGGTACTGCAGCCTAACAGACAGATGTGATGGAATGTTTGTGTGTGGGTGGGTTGACTGCACTGGCCTGGGTACAGTGCTATAACCCATAGCCATGTATAGGGTTACACTGGGGTGGAGGGGCCCACCTGGGCAGTGGCCAAAGGGGCCCACCTAGACAAGCAACAGGAGAGGCACAGGGTGACACAATCAGATCAGTATTCCACATGCATTTTATACACCTGGTCTGTATGCAGTGTACAGTCATTTTCAGTGCCCCACACACCCCTGTATGAAGGGAACATGGTGATAACTGCAAGGAATTGCAGTGTACAGAGGGTGACCAGGTACCTGAGTGGGTGGGTCCCACTTATATGTACCTATGGTGTACCACCATGGGTGTGTGCAATAGGTCAGTCCCTGGCCCGTGCCAGGCTGCCACTCATACCACATGCTACCTGGGCACTGTTGCCCCAGATGTCACACTGGGTGCATGTCACCACTGGAGGGTGCCCTGCAGGCCACATAGGTGCAGGCTATGGCCCTGGTACATGTGCTGCAGTGTGGCCATCTGCTCTGCTGGTGTGCTGGGGGGCACCTGACAGCACTGGCATGTGGCAGCTGGGTGTCTATGCCTTGCATGTAGTGTGGCGTATGGCATTCTGGGTGGTGCTTGTGGTGTGCTGGCATCTGTGGCTTTGGGTACTTCCATCCTAGCATGACTGCTGTGAATGGTTGCCTGGAGCACATCCTGGGGTACCTACAAAAGCTGTCTCAGGATGGCCTCTCTGCTGTTCCACAGCCTTCCTGTCAGTGACTGGCTGATTTAGGCCATCCTTTTGTTTGCCTAACTTTGCAAGGCACACTTCTGGGATGCATGGCAGATGCTCCATGCATTTTGGCTGAATATACGGATGTCCGGCAATTCATGTACCCATCCCCTTTTGTTGAGGCACATATATTATTTCTGTATGTTCACACATTCAAAATTGTGCCACTCATCTCTCTCTTTCAAATATCATGCTTCTGCGTATTTTCTGAGACGCACTGCACATCTCCATTTTGGACCACACATCTCCTTTGAATATGTGGGCCATGAAGTTCAGAGTCTCCGACCAAAAAAGACTTAATGAAGATGCAGGCTACAGCAGATACATTTAAGTCCCTAGTTTGTGTGTAGTTACCAAATAGCAGCGATTTTAATGTTTTAAAGTAACGTTTTTAAATCACGGTTCTGGTGTGTTAAACTGGAAGGTAAAATAAGTAAAATAAAAATCTTGTTAAAAAAGTGTTTTTGCATGTAATAGAGATTTTACTCTTCATCCTTTCTTATGCACTAGCACTTTATATGTATATGCACTGTAATATTGTATCTATTTAGAGCACTTAGCATAAATTATATAAATTATAAAAAAATATTTAAAGTGTAATTAAAAAAAAACATTAAATGAATTTGAATGGTGCACCTGTGTAATCAAAGGGGGTAAGAGGGCATAAGAATAAACATAATAAAGCAAAAAAGAAATGCATAGAAACAAGGCCAGAGGAGTTGAAGATCTCAAGGCTGACAATGTACCAGCTAGTGCTGGGTCATCTATTTATCATCTTACAGGACCACTCCACCACTGAGCTCCTACCAATAGGGCTACCAGACGTTACCTATTAACAATGCTTCCTTTTGCTGCACTCACAAGATATCTGTCTAATTCTCTACTTCACTGTAAATATCAAACCTGTTACTCCCTCCCTCTATCAGCAAACTTTTTGTTCTCTTGAAAACTGTAAAATGCAGCTCTCAATTACATGTTCAATGCAATGTATAGCTGATTTTGATTCTTCAATATTGCATAACTGAAAAAACTGTAACCTTTAGCTGCCATTCTATGTCTGTAGGTATTAAGTGTTTGTATTTGTTTTTTTTCTGATGTGGAGCCTTTGTAAATGAGTCCCTAACTCAAAGGTTGTAATCCTGAAGTCTGTTAAATAAATAAATAAACAGATACATAAATCAATGCCTGTAGGTTCTGAAATGTTAGCATGCATGATCATAAGCTGACCACTTGTTGATCATCGAAGGATGATCAAAGAAGCAGTAGCAGTTGGCTGGTCTACACCCCAGATTGGGGAACAGAGTATGCATTTTGTAATGTGCATTCAAAGGAACAAGTTCTAAGAGCAGTGGACAGCTGTGTTAAAACTTTTCTGGAGAAAGAAAGTCTTTCCATGAGGATTAGGTAACTGACTCATGAACACAAAAATCCCAAAAGGACTACCCCTGTATTAAGGACACACTATTGGGTAAAGTGACTTTTAACCTATATGGGTATCGAAATATGTTCTATATGAAATTAATTTGGAAATTGAATTGTGTTTGAAATGAATGAAGCAGGGTGCACTGCCAAAAATAAAATGATTTTTCATGCAGACTAAAAAGATACTTTATTTAATTTATCTTAGATGAAGAGAGTGTCAATAGAACTACTCACTAAGTGAATGTAGACCTGATACTAATCCTGCTATCAGGCACCTATACCCAGTGCACCTTGTGCTCTGCTGCAGAACTTTCCAGTTTCTGCAGCAGGGCTCCTTGGTTTCTGCGGCAGCATTTTCTGATTTCTATGGCATGATTTATTCATTTCTCTGGCAGAACACAGTTCTGCCTTTGGTTAAATATGATGTGATGTCACCAATGACATCATATGCCGAGCATAGAGGAGGGGGCTTCTGGATAAACAAGATCTGAAAGAAAGCCTCGCATTATGGAAACACAGTATATTTGAATAAAAATTCACCAAAAACAGTCAGTTCTGCAGCACTATATACATTCTGCGGCATGATGCAAATAATGCGGAAAATTCCACAACCACAGAATCATAACATTCCATGGGCCTTGCCTATACCTTTTGCCCTAGTGTTAGGAGTTTTGACCCAAACTAATGTTTATTTTCTTACTTTGGTTAACTTTATTCATAATCAGTGTGTTCTGTCATCTCAGCGTTTTCAAACAGACCTCTCAAGCTTCATTCTTTAGGTCAGAGGGAATCAGAACCCCTCTGTGGCAGAACACACTGGTTGTGCATTGTTGCCCATCCAGTATTCTCTGTAGGGTATATGTTTTGAGTCACAGTGCTGCCTTTTGAAGGTTTGGTGAAAAAATATTAATCCATTTCAAAGTAATTAAATGTTAATGTTTCCCATTATTTTCTTTGGGAAAAGTTAGATGTCAGACTCAAAGCAGGATTCTTGATTGCAATTTGCACTTTATTAACTTCATAACCATTTAAGTGATTTGCATAAAATGTGGCATGTGCAATCAGGGACCAAAGATCTCTTGAAGTGACAAGTTTTGTTTCAGTTGGATGCGTGAGTGTGGAGATACAGAGTTTCAAATAATGTGTGTAATACCATTTTTTGTTGAATTCTTTGTCACTGTGTTGCGCAGAAAATGGTGTGGAAGTTTGGTCTGAAATGTTATGGGCATATATGAATTGGATCACAGTGGTGACTTTTGAAGGTTTGGTGAAAAAAATATTAATTCATTCCAAAGTTACTACATTTCAAAGTTTCCATTATTTCCTATTGGAAAATTTAGATGTGTGGCTCGAAACAGGATTCTTTGATCATGAAACAGGATTTTTGATTGTGAAACAGGATTCTTTATCACAATTTGTGAAAAAATACATTTTATGTAGCTGTTTCTTTGTCACCTCATAGTAAAGAAAAAATTGTAATTTTGGACTGACATTTTCAAGGTAGAAAGGGTTTGCTCCACAGATGTGCCTTTTGCTGGTTTTGTGAAAATATATTACTTTCCCTTGGAGTTCTGAGGACTTGAACTTTGGTTGATTTCCAATAGAATAATATTATATTGGAAGGTTTACAGTACAGTTTCTTTGTCACTATGGTGTTAAGAAATGGTTAGTAATTTTGCTCTGAAATTTTCAGAGTACTGAGGTCTTGCCCCACAGATGTGCCTTTTGCTGGTTTGGTGAAAATATATTACTTTGCTCTGGAGTTCTGCTGCTTTACATTTTACTTAATTTCCTAGAGGATAGGATTGTAATGCATGGTGTACAGAAGCATTTCTTTGTCACTTCATGTATGGGAGTGCAGGGCCAAGAAAATATATATGCTATTAAGGACTGGTATGTGGATGGTGCCCTGTGCTCCCATACACAAATGTGGGTACTATTAAGAAATAATGCATGGAGACAGTGCATGGCCCTAGAGACCCTGCACTCCCCAAGAGAAATACGGATACTACTATGGACTGATGGATGGATAGCAGCATGTGGCCCAGAGGACTCTGTGCTCCCACATTCAAATCCACGGAGGAGTATAGGGTGATGGGAGCACAGGACCCTGTACTCCCACAGGGAAATAAGGATATAATTACAATCTCTAAAAAATAATGGAGGATTAAGGGAAATGTATACATTCAGTAAAGTTTAGGAATGGGACTTGCCCCCTCCACTTTGTGTGACTTGATGCACAGGGTAATTTTTATGTTGCTTGACACTTAACTTCCAGTAGTTTAGGAATTAGGGTTACTGTTATGGTTAAGGGAACTGTGTACATTTAGAAATGGGTAGAAAGGGGGCTTTCACCCCCCAATCTATGGAACTTACCTAAAAGAGTAACACAAATTTAGGTTTACACTTAACTACCAATGGTTTAGGAATTATGGGTAGAAATTTAGTTTTGAGTTTTTAGGGCATAACTGCATCAATGTTAAAGAGAGTTATCTGAACCTTTATGAGCATGTAGCCCAAGAGGAGGTATACATTTGTGTGAAGCCTGGTGAAGATCAGCCTTGAATTCTGCATTTGGTGCCATGTTTAATTGTGGTGGAAATACTACGGTGCTGTGTGTACCCTAAAATGCCTTCCCTCGGTATGATACATTCATTTTGTAGTACTCAGTGAGAGCTTTGATTTCATATGTAGTGTTAAAGTTAACTTCAAATATTGAGTGAGCTATGGCCTGTGAAAGTTGTAATGTTATTCTATAGGAATTTTTGCATCCACACAGTTTCAGGTTCAGGTTTTGTGATATATCTGTTGTATTTAATGGAGGTTACATATCTAATATTGTTCAGGGTGCTGAGGTACACCTTCTGTTGTGTATGCCCCCCCCCCCGTTAAATATAACTTGTTCCAGAGTTTGGTTAGGCTTATGTTATATATCTGTTGGAGTCAACTGTGGGCACATATGTGATATTGTTCAGGGTGCCGAGGTATACTTTCTGTCATGTATTCCCCCATTAAATGTTACTTGTTCTGGAGTTAGTAATAGGGTTGGGGTTTGTGTGTGTTAGGTTATATATCTGTTGGAGTTAAGGGGGGACACATATCTGATATTGTTCAGGGTGCCATGGTACACCTTTTGTCATGTGTGCACCCCATTAAATATCACTTGTTCCAGAGTCAGGTTGGGGTTAGGTTATGTGTCCATTTGAGTTAATGGGGGGCATATATGTGATATTGTTCAAGATGCTGAGGTATACTTTCTATCATGTGTGCCCCCATTTAATATTACTTGTTCTGGAGTTAGGGTTAGAGAAAGCTGTTTGAGTTAGTGTTACAAAGACGTTTGTGGCTTAGGGTATGAACACTACTAAGGACTGATGCATGGATGGGAGCACAGGACATGGAAGGCCCTGTGCTCCCACTCAAAAATAAGTACACTATTAAGGAGTAATGCATGGTTTGCAGTGCAGGGCCCAGAGGGCCCTGCGAGCCCCAAGGGAAATATGGATACTAATAGAAGATGCATAGTTAGCAGCACATGGCCCAGAGGGTCCTGTGCACCCACACACAAATATGCAGAGGAGTATGGAGTGATGGGAGCACAGGGCCCAAAGTGATGTGTCTAATATACAGATAAATAAAATGTATTCAATGGTAGTGAAAATAGATGTATTTATACAGTTGCACCAGTGTCCATTTCTGTCACACAATATATTATAGGGGTCACGGTCACACTCCAATAGTTAGGGCTGAGTGAGCACTTTAATGTTAAACCTCAAATTCTGCACTTTAATAACTTTGCAACCGTTGAATGGATTTACATTAAATTTTGAATGCACAGTCTTGTGTGGTAGCTCTCTTGACATGCCAAGGTTCATTTTGTTCATATTTGTGGATTGTGAGCTGTACATACAAGTAATGCAAAAACATTAACATTTGCCTTTCTTGTACTTTTGTTGCCATTGCGCTGCCCTCAAATGGTTTGGAATTTTGGTCTGAAAATTTCAGGGTACAAAGGGCTTGATCCACAGAACTGCATTTCACTTGTTTGATGAAAAAATATTGATCTATTCCAAAGTTATTTAATTATAAAGTTTTGGGTTCTGAGAATGCTGAGTGCAGTCTTTTCGATAGCTTTTTGGAACAACAAAGGTATGTTGTCTCATGAAAAAAAGGATTCTTTTTCTTGAGGGTTCAATCCTTTCTCATGAGAAAAGGTGTTTTTGTGAGCCACCATCTTGTTTTCCATTTTATCAGATAAAATATTTATATAAGTCACTAAAATGATGCCTTTCACAGTCACCAGATCATGTATCCTGCTCATCAGGACTTCATTAAATGGACTCTTTGTTTTGTTGTAGAAATGCCACAGAATTTTTTTTTCACTATTTAAATCCTTTTTTGCTACTCGCTGAGTTCCTTTTTTGTGACTCCTTTTTTGTTGTCGCAAAAAAAGAAAATTGGCTCACAAAAAGGATTTTTTTTAGAAAATTGAAATTGAAATCCTTTTTCATGGGCCAATTTTTATGAGAAATCTAAAAGGATTCATGAAAACCTAATCTTCTTGCGTAAATGGGATTTGAAAAATACTAAGCCTGAAATCATTTTATATGAGACAGAATCCTTTTCTGAGACCACAAAAAAAGATTCTTGGAAAAAGATTTTTTTTTGCAAAAAAGGATTTGCAAAAAAAAAAAAACCTACATCTGAGATCATTTTCATGAGACAGAATCCTTTCTGGCAATCACAACAAAGGATTCATGGAAAAGAATTCCTTTCCTTCAGAAAAGGACTCCTTTTCCATGAACACAGCAAAGCATTTGCAGAAAAGGATTCCATCTAGCAAAAAAAGATTTCTCTTATTTTTCCTGTGGCACATCATCGATTACATTAGTGTCAGTGGTACCCCGACACCCTCCAATTTTTACCCCTACTAAAATGTATATCTCTGGTGCCTTCTGATAACCCTCAACCTGACATTTGTATACACTATTAATATATATTCTTGCTGCCCAGTGGTTTGCCAAACCTTCTAATTGTACCAACTCAGTACCACCCCAAAATGTATATCAGGCTGCCCTGAGTGGTTGATCCACCTTCCTGCCTTGCAGCTCAGGTGGAGAAGACAGCTGGCCATGCCAACTCTTCTCCCCAACTTCGGACACCTGCTATTCAGGCTGCCCTGAGCAGGCAATCCACCCTCCTGCCTTGTGGCTCAAGTGAAGAAGCCAGGTGGCCATGCCAACTCTTCTCCCTGACTTCAGATGCCTACTGTTCAGGTATAAATTGGGCTCCTGACTGGGACCAAATTCAAGCCCCTTATTGGCTGCAGCCCTCTACAAACAGCTTCTAATTGGCTGGTGCAATTGTGGCTTGCTGCTAACTGGCCAAGAGGGAACTCCAGCTTTCCCTGTTGTTTCTTAGCTTTTCAGTGGTGCTCTTATGCCTCTTTTTACTGTAGCATATTCTGACTTGTATTTTGATGGGCTATTGTGTAAGGTTAGCCTGGGATTGTAGAGAAATGTTATTTTAATTGTGGGGACTGCAATGTGGGGAATGTGAAATGCTGGTAATGAAATAGTCTCCCTGTTTTTGTAAAAGTTGCTCTTGCTTCTTATTGCCTTCCTAATGCTTTCTTGTATCTGTGACTTCCTTGCTCCTCCTTTGTTTCCTGGCCCTAGCAAGTGGTTGTGTTGGCGACAATCTAATGACCCCCACCAGGCCCCTCCTAGCATGCCAACCTCTGCCTTGGTCTCCCCTGCAACCCATCCTACTGATTACATTTTAATCTGTCCCCTTTGTCTTAGCCCTGCTCCTGGTCTTATAACTAACCACCACCCTTCTCTGCTTTCTCTTCTCCCCTCCAGGCTGTCCTGAGCAGGTGACCCACCCTTCTGCCTTGTGGCTCGGCTGGAGAAGGCAGTTGGTCGCACCGACTCTTCTGCCTAACTTTGAATGCCTGCTGTTCAGGTATGAGTCAATCTCCAGACCAGGAGTAAATTCAAGCAACCCACTTGCTGCAGTCCTCTGCAAACAGCTTCTAATTGGCTGGTGCAGTTGAGGCTTGCTGCTGATTGGCCAACAGGATCTTCCACTTTCCCTGTTATTTCTTTGCTTTTCAGTGGCACTCATAGGCCACTTTCTACTGTAGTATATTCTGACTTGTCTTTTCTCCCATCTACCCACCCCCACCTCTGGCACTCTTTAAATACTCCTCCTCTCTGCCTACTTTATGGCACTCCTCCCTATTGGTGGAAATTGCTCTAAAGTTTTCACAAAGTGGAAGCCTACTGCCCTCTTCCTTAATTGATCTAAATGACAGCTTATTTTTCTGTCACTCTAACATATCCCTGACTGACTGGTCCCAAACAGGACATAACTCTTACTGTAACTATATAAACCATTTACCTCTCCCCCTCTTGTTCTGCATCTTCCCCTGACACCAGGTCCTAGAATACAGTGCACCTTACTATTATTTATGTGCAGCACAGTAAGCCTGATGTCCCTTACTATGGAGCAGTACACTAAATGTCTCACTGAAGTGCTCCGTTATATTCCAAGCCAAAATAACACCTGCCCTGACGCTTCTAGTCCCCTGGACCCCTCCCTGGATCTTACTATGCATCCTTACTGGTAGTTTAGTACTTTCCAGAACCACAATGACTGGAATTCATAACAGGAAGTATGAACAACTCGGCTTGGTGCAGAAAGGTGGCAGCAAAAGCCAACAGGATGCTGGACGCATAGCCAGGGGAATCTCCTCTAGAAAAAGGAGGTGATCCTGCACCTCTACAGGTCACTGGTCAGGCCACACCTGGCACACTGCATGCAGTTCTGGTGCCCATTCTTGAAGATGGACATCAAATTGTTGGAGGGGGTACAGCGTAGAGTGACAAAGATCATCCAGGGATTAGAGGGATACTCCTATGAGGAGAGGCTGGGTGACCTCAACATGTATACCCTGGTGGGGATGAGGGATAGGGTGGACGTGATTGAAACCTTTAAATACCTAAAGGGGATAAACAAGACTAGTACAGAAGGGATTTTCCAGATCAGAAGGGGGAGGGTCATGAGGGGGCACCAGCTGAGATTGGAGGGGTTGAAGATTAGAAGGGAAGTCAAGAGACAGTATTTCATAGATGGTGGTGGATAAATGGAATGCTTTCCCTGAGGAGGTAGTAGCATGTAGCATGGTGAATGGCTTTAGAGGGATGGGACAGAATGAAAGGAGTAATTACGAAGAAGGGAGGGTGGGTTGGGCAGCTGTCAGTTGAAGGGCTAGCTGCACATTTGAGCAGACTCGATAGACCGTGAAGCCTGTATCTGCTGGCATCTTTGTATGTTCATAATTCTACAATACCCAGGCCCATGCCCCCCTCCTCCAATTCATCTTACCTTTTAGAGGCTAGACAGCTTATTTATGCATCATGGGGCCCACTTGGACAATGTCCTACCACTTCCCTTCTTTCTCTTTGCCAAATCTTCCTAAAAGAGGGAGGATGCGACACCTCAGGTTGCTTCTAAAAACTCTCAGAAAACTATTGTTTCTGTTACTCTTATGCTCTGGCAAAGATGAGTTAAAACAATTGCACAGGACTGTGGTGTGCATATTTTTGGAACACATACAAACAGGGGTGAGAAAGAAGTAAGTGTCTCAGCTAGGACTTGAACCCAGGTCACCTGGAATATCGCTCTGATTGTGCTAACCAGCTACGCCATTGAGACATCTGGAATCTGTGCAGTCTCCAAGCACATTACTCTTTCTCAAATGCACAACCCAATGGTAACACAAATATTTTACTTGTAACAATTGCACAGGACAGTGGTGTGCATATTTATGGAACACATACAAACAGAGGTGAGAAAGAAGTAAGTGCCTTAGCTGGGAATTGAACCCAGACCACCAGGAATACCATTCCAATTGCACTAACCAGCTGTGCAACTGAGACAATTGGAACCTGAGCTGTCCTTGAGCACATTGCTCTTTCTCAAATGCACAACCCAATGGCAACACAAATATTTTACTGAAAGGGTTCAGTTAAAGGGAATGAGGCTACTGCATATTAATGCATATAGTCTTCTAAGGAAATTTGATTCTCTTCAATCTTGGATTACCTTTTCAAAGCCCGATGTGTTGGTGGTCACTGAAACTTGGCTCGGATCATCCACCCTGAATTACAAAATTAATATTACATTCTATAATGTTTTCAGAATGGACAGACCCTCTCTGGAGGAGGTGGGGTAGCCATTTACAATCATGACAAATTTGCTGTGTCTGTAGTAGGCTCTGCCTTGATCCTCAAGGAATCTGAATGTCTGTCTTTAAAGGTTCAATCATCCTCTGCTACTTTACTTTGCACTTTAGGATGCTACAGACCACCTTCAGTGGGTCTCAAGGTATTGAACCATTTGGGTACATTTCTGGAAGCAGTGTCATCAGAGGCCATCATTATGGGTGACCTTAATTTGGAATGGCTCACAGACAGCTCAAAACCCCTAAAAGAGACCTCTGATGCATTTGGGCTCACTCAGCTCATCACAGAAATCATCCATTTTAATAAGAAAAATCCATCCTATTGTAGTTTGATAGACCTTATACTAGTGAATAAACCACATTTGTTCACTCATTCAGGCATCTTCATTAATGATACTAGTGATCACTACCCCATAGCATGTGTTAAAGCAGCAACTAAGCCAGTCTCTTCCTCTAGGTACACCCTTAAAAGAAGTAAATGTAATGTTCACATGCATGCCTTTCTTTTTGACGTCCAGTATGTGAATTGGCAAGATTTCTACCAGGCCCCTATTGTGAACGAGGCTTATGACCAATTTCAAGGCACTGTCCTGGGTGCTATAAATTTGCATGCACCCCTAGTGAAAGTTTGTACCAAGAAAAAAATTTAACCCATGGTTTACGGCAAGTTTTAACACCGCCTTACTAAGCGGCGACGTCTATGGAAAAAAACAAGCTTCTGCAGATTGGGCAGTATTCAGAGAAGTAAGAAATCTATGGGCCCAATTCCAAGATGCATGTCATAAGTCACAGGTGTATGCGAGTTGAGACATGCATCGCTATGCCAGGGACCCTGCATCCTATTCCAGAACAGGCAGGGTCCCCAGCACTTATGCCCTGTGACTTGTGGCAGCTGCAGAGCTGTGCCACAGGAAGGGTGCACCCAACATGGGTGCTGCAAGCTGCAGGGTGCAAGCAGCACAAGAATGCCCCCCCCAGAGCCCTATACCCGAACATCATGGTACTGCCCCACTGGGCTGGGGAGCCACAGGACCACCTTATGGTGCCTAGCATGTGGGGGAATGGGAGCAGTCCCATGGGGGCACGTCACAGGGTTGGAGCAAGGGGGTGCCAGTGGCCCTGGGGCTGTGGTGGACACCCATGGGGAATGGTGGGGGGGTTGACTGGAGGGGCAGCAGGCTCGGTGTTGCTTTCCCAGTGGACATAGGTACGGTTAGATCAGCTAGTAGCTGGTCTAACTGTACTTATGCCATGGTCTGCCGGGTCCAACTTGGAATCATGATTTGCGATTCTGCCAGTCTCCCTCTTGGAATACAGAAATACAGGTGTAATCAATGCTGGAATCCCTCCTGTGCCATGTTGCAGGGGGTTGTGGCATAGTGAGTGGCATAACCCACATTTGGTGCAGATGGCCTGCACCATGCCTCAGGCCACCACTTGGAATTGCGTTGGGTGTAATGCATATTGCAAGGTGTACTTTGCACTACAGGGTTTGGTGCAAGTTGCCTTGCAACATGAGTAACCCCTTTTGGAATCGGGCCCTATGTATGAAACTCATTAGGTCAGAAAAAGCCAGATACATCAGCACTGAACTTGATTCTTCTTCCAAGTGTTCAGCCAAATTCTGGATGACAGTATGGGATATCGAGGGTTATACACCTGCTAACTTACTCCCTGCAAAAAGTTCCTGTGAGGTCATCTCTACCACCAATAAACATGAAATTCTTGATCTACTCAGTAATCATTTTGCGACTGCTGGTCTCACTTTCAACGCCTCCCCTGCAAATAACCTTCATAACTAGATTGATGCACTGGATCCAGTATGTACAGCCAAGTACACTTCTGCACCTGAGGCAGTCTTCTCTTTCTTTCCTATCTGAAACAGGTGGCAGACCTACTACTATTGGATCTGGACTCAAAAAATAGTGCAGGTGCCAATCAAATTGATCCTCATTTCCTTAAAATTAGCTATCAAGTCTTGTCAGCACCTATCACTTGCCTCTTTAATCTGTCCCTGGCATAGAGTGACATTCCTTCAATTTGGAAAACTGCCCATGTCATCCTGCTACATAAATATGGTGAAACTAGTGATCTAAACAATTATAGGTCAATACACCTGCTCCCTATCCTATTCAAATTGATAGAGAAACTTGTAAACAGCCAGCTTAGAAATTTCATGGAGACCCTAAACCTAATAAAGCCAGTGCAATCAAGCTTTAGACCATGCCACAGTACAATCTCTGCTCTTGCGAAAGTCATTGGAGACTGGCAGAATGCCTTAGAAGCCAAAAATTACGTGTGTGCCTTATTTCTTAATTTGAGTAAGTCATTCAACACTGTTGACCGTGACCTGCTTCTATTCTCTCTTTGAAAGCTTGGTCTGGACTCCCTGGCATTAAAATGATTTACCTCCTATGTATCTGGAAAGCAGATGGTGAACTCTCTCTCCCTTGAAAACTCTTTGGAGGGGAGTACCACAGGGATCTATTTTGGGGCCTCTTCTATCTGTGCTTTATATTAATAGCATCGATGCAGGTATCAACTCTGTTAATATCCATCTATTTGCAGATGACACAGTCCTCTATATCAATAGACCTATACTTGAACTGACCTGTAAAGAACTCCAGGTGGAATTTAATTGGCTGCAGCAAAACCTTCTGAATGAAAAGCTGCTATTAAATGCCAAAAAAGCTAAGGCTATGCTTTTTTCCCCATTTTCTAATGCACACAGTCCCTCCACCCTCATTTGTGTTCCACAAATCACTACTCTTCTCAGTGAATCCCTAGAATTTGTGCGAAAATTTAAATATCTAGGGTTTTGGATAGGTCACAGATGTTCCTACGCTGACCACATAGAGGAACTATCTAACAAATTCAAACAGAGATTAGGTTTCTTTTACAGAATTAAGCACCTTCTCAATCAGGAGGCTAAAACCAGACTAGTTCAAACTACACATATGCCACTTTTAAAGTACTTGGACTTCATTGATGGACATGGTCCAAATGCCATGTTGACCAAACTAGACACCTTCTATCACTGGGTAATAAGGTTTATTACCAGTGTGCCATACTCTACTCATCCTTGCTCCCCTTTATGCACTGGTATAGTTGAAGTCCCTAAAGTTCAGAAGGCAAACAAATGCTGTGTTCTGGACCTTTAGAGCTCTTACAGGTAATCTGCAGCAATATATTGCAGAATGTCTGCCTAGGTGTACACCAAGTAGTTACTCCCTGAGAACCCATTCTTAGACCTCCCTCTGCATCCCAAAAGCCAATTCACATTTTGGTCTGGCATCTATATGCCATGCGCTTCCCGCACTGTGGAATAAACTTCAAAAAACTCTGAAGTTAGTAATTCCAGTAAAGCTGTCTACCATTAAACTGCTATTTGCATGCCCTTTCAAGGAGTCCTGTGACTGTTTCCCACTGATCTATGGATATTCAGGGGCATGTGATTTCTATTAGTGTGAGCATAGTCGACTGTTCCTCTGCACTGCATTTCCTATATGTACTGACTCTAATTACCTCTAACTCCTCTGACTCCTGCATGATAATTGTAAGTTTGTACATGTTTAATGCTTTTATTGTAGAGTCAGTAATAATTTATAGTAGATACTGTATATAAAAATCATTGTTTTGTCATGTACTGATTGTCACTATTATGTCTTTGAAAGTGCACGGTTTTATGTAATTGACCTGATATATTGTTCTTTTCTCTTTTCTTGTGACACTGTATTGCTCTTTACCTAGGTCCACCTTGCAACTGAGCTTATCTCAATGGTGTTTCACCTGGTTAAATAACGATTGATAGATTGATTGATCCCTGATGCCTAGTAGCACCCCCCCACCCTCTTATCCCCAAATTAGATGTAATTATATCCCCCATTGGTGGCCAGTGGCACCCCCCCTTCCATGTACCTGTCAACCTACAAATGAGAAAATGGTCCTAAATGGACTTCATTTTGTTTTTTACAACCTTCAAAATTCATTGGGAGTGCAGGTTCTCAAGGACCCTGTGCTCCCCAGACAAATAAGGATACAATTATAATGTTTCAAAAAGTAAGGACATAAACTGCAAAAAACTTCATTAATGCTACAGTTAAGGTCAAAGTGACACTAGTTGGGAAATGTGGCATTGGGTTTTACAATGTAACACCCCACCTCTCCTCAAAACCAGGCAGGAGCAGAGTGGGTGTGCCTTGGGATTCATGCTTCCACACTTACTCCATTCTCATAAAGTCTACACATTTGACCTCATTTACAGATGGAATTTAGTGAGTGTTAGGCTTGAGAAGCCCATGGCACACACCACACCTCATCTCCTGCCTGGTTTGGGGGGGGGGTGTTAGGGTTCTAAACCCTAATTCCACAGTTCCCAACTTTTGTTACTTTGACCATAACTGAAGCATTAAGGGAGTTTATTTTTTCAAAATGTATATCCATCCATACAAATATATCTGTATCTGTCTGTAAGTATATGTATATTTATATATATATATAAATGTATATATTCTTTGAGAAACACATTGTTAATGAATCAGTTAGGGTGAATACCACAGCAACAAAAGAAAAGAAATGAGATGTTAGGGTTTCCAACACTAATGCCTCACCCCCAGAGTTCCCACCCCTACCACCCCATCTCCACACTCTCCACACACCAACAGGCATTGGAGTGTGCCATTGGGTCATCAGGCCCAACTCTCACCCCATTCCACTTGTAAACAAGTTTATACACTACAGAACAGGACAATAGGGGTGAGAGTTAGGCCTGATCACCCAATGGCACATCGTGATGCCTGTTGGTTTGTGGAGGGTGGGAAGATGGGGATGGGGTTGTAGGGGTGTGAACCTTGGGGGGTGGGACATTAAGGTTGGAAACCCTAGCACCTCATTTGCCTGCTTTTGTTGCTGTGGTATTCACCCTAATTGATGTATTAACAAGGTTTTTTGCAAAGAATTTCCTTTATTTTTTAGGTAGTATAATTGCATCCTCATTTTACTGTGGGCGTGCAGGCTCTTTTGGACCGTGCACTCCTGTCCCTCCATCCAGACAGTACAACAGTGTTCATATGTCATGGTGAAAGTGCTGGGTCTGAGTCCTCCAACAAAATAGAACAACACTGTCTATATGTCACAGTGGAAGCATAGGGTCCTTAGGACCCTGCACTGCCATCCCTCCATCAAGATAGTACAAGGTGGTATTCACCCTAATTGATGCATTAATTAAGTTTTTTGCAAAGAATTTCCAATCTTTTTCAGATAATATAATTGTATCTTCATTTTGCTGTGGCAGCGCAGGGTTCAAAGGACCCTGCACTCCCATCTCTCCATCCAGATAGTATAACAGGACCCTGTACTCCCATCTGTACATTCAGATAGTAGAACAGTATCCATATATCACAGTGGGAGTGCAGGGTCCATTGAACCCTGCACTCCCATCTCTCCATTAAGATAGTACAATTTTATATCATCTTTCTGTCATATAAACATAATGTGTTATTAAGAAATATCAGTCTCATCAAAAAACAAATTGGAAGATATGAGCTAAAGAATAGGAATTTTGCCGGGGGTTTAAATTAGGGAAAAAAGTATAACTCGTTAAACAGAGGATGTTTTAAAGTGCAGCTCTATGCATTACCCACCACATCACTGCAGCATTGTCATTGATTTCTGCTTTTCTGTGTATTAGTATCTATCACTGTGGAAGTAGAGAAATGTTAAAAATAAACAGAATGGTTTTGAAAGCAGACAGCACAATTCCTGTAAACAACACATCTTCGGAAAACGTGAAAATTGAAGAAAATTGTAAAAAAGGCACATTTGTTTGCAAAAACCACACACAAATGTTTGAAAATGCTCCTTTGCTTATGAAAATGGAACACTTCCATTTCCATAGACACTACTTGATAAAATGTGAAAATTGAAGAAAATGTTTGAAAAAGCATCTTTTTTGTGAAAGCAGAATGAAAATATTTGAAAACGATTTTCGAAAAAAATGCCCCATTTTTGCAAAAATCCACCATTTTCAAACAAAAATGCCCCATTTTCACACAAGAAATGTCCAATTTCCAAACAAAATGACCCATTTTTGCACAAAAATGCCAACTTTTCACAAAAAATTCAAAATTTTCGAACACAAATGACCAATTTTTGAACAAAAATGCCTAATTAAAAAAAAAAACATTTTAGATCATATAATTGCATCATCATTTTACTGGGCTGGCAAGATAGCCTAGAGGTTAGAGTAGCGAGCTGTGAATGAGCTTGGTATATCCAGCAGTCCTGGGTTTGAGTCTCACAACCTCCAATTGCATACTGTGTGACTCTCAGCAAGTCACTGAACCACCCAGTGCTACCAGGTCACCCCTGAAAACAGGCACTTATACCTACTGGGCCTTATCTGGTTACTAAAGACTAAAATAACATTTAAAAAAAATCCATTTTCATGCAGAACTCAACTTTTCCCATAGCAAATAATGGGAAATTGAAAGTTTAATATATTTTTAATGGATTAATATTTTTTTCATCAAACCTTTAAAAGGCACAGCTATGACCAAACTCCTTCTACCCTGAAAATTCCAGCCCACAACTTAAAGTGATTTCTGAGATCCAGGATGGCAAAATATTATCAAAAAATGCAGATTTTTCTCTTTTTTCAACACTATATCTCAGAAACCACTCAACAGATTCCCACCAGCTTTGGCACATTAAGGGATATTTCCCTAGAGTTTATGAATGCCAAACTTCTTGCAAATCTGTTGACTGACTCCAAAGTTATTAACCTTCAAATTTGAACTTATAATGGAAATGCACTTTCACCCTAACTATACTGGCACAACCGTTGCCAGTATAATATATATATATATATATATATATATATATATATATATATATATATATATATATATATACAGTATATATATATATTTATAAAATGGGTCTGAAATTTTGAGGGTCCTGATAGGCTGACAGGTACCTTTACCCATGTCCTTTTCAGCCGATAACCTGCCAACCGGTACCTCTTCAGCCACTCAGGGCTCACCATGCAAGTGAAATCATGCTGCCAACAACAACTAGCTGTGTGACAGAGCTGCCTGTCTACTCGCCTCACTCCTCTCCGAGCAACACAAGGGCCATTACAGCAGCAACCTTTTACACTGCAAAACAGCAGCACAGCAAACACACATATTCCTTTCTCCCCATTTTAAATAAAATAATCTGACCTCTGCTGCTCAACAAAAACAAACTGGCCCTGATCCAGTGAGCATTGTATCCATTGCTAAAACACATCTTTTACATCAAAGCCCATGCTCGGCCCTCTTCAACTCAATAGATCTGGTCCTGCCCTGCTGCTCCATCTGCTTTCAGTCAGCTGTTTGTTTTTTTTTCTGATTTGAAACCACTGCTGCTTTCATTACTTATGACAGAGCAAGCAGCTGAAACACGATCCAAGCCACACTAAATATGGTGGCTGGTGAGGGACCCAGGTGAAGGAAACGCTCACTGCCATTCCTTGTTTGGCCTTTGCTCCCTAAATAAACACACACATGCACAAAAAGAAACCAAAAACTTATTGTGAAGAAGTGTGTGTGTGTGCGTGTGTGTGTTTCTGTGTGTGTGTGTGTGTGGAAGGGGAAGATGAAAACATTCAGAGAAGCCCATAGTGGTGGGGGGTATGCAGACACTCAGAGAAGCCCTAATTAAATATAGTGGCTGGTGAAGTCCCCTGCTCTTGCTCCTCTGAGTAACACTATTTCAGCATTTCCTACTTAATCAAAAAAACGCACACAAAAAAATAATGCTGTTTAGGATTTTGTGTGTGGGAGTGAGAATTGGGAGGAGAAAATAGGCAGACACCATGGTCCTCAAGTTTATTTTGATGATTCATGCCAAGTGCAATACAATGACAGGGACTACTTTTTGTGTATTTCTATAAATGTCATATTTTTTTTACTCTTCTTATAGTTACACTTTTTATGTGCAATTATATTAAACTTTTTTACTGGGGGGCCCATTTTACAGGCCAATAACACACTCTGAGGTGTGGGTTATCTCCTGATAAGAGAATGCCCAGGTGTGTAATGCACTCAGTGAAAGTGCCTCATGTCTTATAATACACCTGGGTGTGCTCTTACCAGAAGATAATCCACATCTCATTGTGCGTTATTATATATATATATATATATATATATATATATATATACAGTGTATATATATATATATATATATATATATATATATATATATATTGACAAAGAACCTCTGTGTGCAAACACTAGGGCAATGATTACCCCAAAGGGCATTTGGCTGGGAAGCCAAGTTTCATGGAAATACAAAATCATACATGCCCACACAATTCAAAGCATCATGAGCTGCATATGCAGATCACCACAGAATAGTATGCTGGTTCAACTTTCAGCAGAATTGCATGGTGCCAAAAGGCCTCTCACACAGTTTGCAAAGGGTGCTAACAGATGACATAGACACGTGTTTTGCCCTACCAGGACTCATCAGTATGCCTTGTCTGTTTGACACCCCAGTGAAATGAACCAGCTACCCTAAGACAGTCTGTCTGGGTTATGTTGTGGTGAACCTATTAAAACAAAAAAACAATTTAAAAGACAAAGAACCTCTGTGCACAAAAACTGAGGCAATGGTTACCCCAAAAGGCATTTGGCTGGGAAGCCAAGTTTCAAGGAAATACTAAATCACACATGCCCACTCAATGCAAAGCATCATGGGCTGTATCTACAAATCACAACAGATTATTATGCTGGTTCAATTTTAAGCAGAATTGCATGGTGCCAAAAGGCCTCTCACACAGTTTGTAAAGGGTGCTAGCAGATGACATTGACATGTGTTTCTTCCTACCAGGACTCATCAGTATGCCTCATCTGTTTGACACCCCAGTGGAATGAACGAGCTACCCTAAGACGGTCTGTTTGGGTTATGTTGTGGTGAACCCATTAAAATAAAAAAAAACTATTTAAAAGACAAAGAACCACTGTGCGCAAACACTGAGGCAATGGTTACCACAAAGGGCATTTGGCTGGGAAGCCAAGTTTCAAGGAAATACAAAATCACACATGCTCACACAATGCAAAGCATCATGGGCTACATATGCAAATCACCACAGAATATTATGCTGGTTCAACTTTAAGCAGAATTGCATGGCACCAAAAGGCCTCTCACACAGTTTGCAAAGGGTCCTACCAAGACTCATCAGTATGCCTCATCTGTTTGACACCCCAGTGGAATGAACCAGCTACAATAAGATGGTCTGTCTGGGTTATGTTTTGGTGAACCCATTGAAACAAAAAATTATTTAAAAGACAAAGAACCTCTGTGCACAAACACTGAGGCAATGGATATATATATGTACTGTAAATATATATATATATATATATATATATATGTATATATATATATATAGTATGTCTATCTCTCCATCTAAATGTATATAGATATATATATATTTTTTTTCATTTGTATTGGGCTTTTTTGAGTGGGTGTTATTTGGGACTACTTGTTAATTTAGTTGTTTCCTGCTATGTGTATCGGGTGGTGCAGTTTACTTTTTGAATGGGGAGTTAGCTGTAGATTTTAATTGGATGAGGTAAGCTCTGAGGCATGGTTTGGCTCTTTTGTGATTGGTTAAGGGGTGGAGTTGAGGTGGAGGTGCTGCATTGTGATTGGTCGAGGGGCAGGACTTTGACTAGTGGCAGTTTCTGTACAGTTTAGCCAGAGCCATCGAGTGGTGAAGATCTCTTCAGTATTGACATGTTGTAGTAGCAGCAGCTGCATGTTAGGAGGCCAGATTACTGGTGCTGGAATTGGAGGAAGTGTTGTGAAATTTGATGTTTTTGGATTGTGGATGGATGTATGACATTCTGAGCGGGAGTCTTCATGCCATGAAAATGTGGGATGCTAAATTTGCTTCTGAGGAGTTTTAGAGGCATCGAACCATGTTTTTCGTGGAGTGGATTTCAGCTGGATTCTTTCTTCTTTGGATTTTTTTCAGAAAATCGTAGTTGGATTTATTTTTCAGAGTTTTCTAGTGTTGGAGTGCTTTTGATCTGTATATGCGGCAGATTTCTTCTTTTTCCTGCAGTGGAAATGTTTTTCTCAGGGATGGTACTGGGATTTATGCAGATATGGAAGGGTTTCTTTTTTTTAATTTTTTTATGGGTATCTGATCTGTTTTTCACTTTCCGATTATGACTTGGAATAGTGGAACTTTAGGGATTTGAGTACAACATTTAATTTGGATTTTGGTCTTTTTCTTTGTTATTGTGGATTACCACTTTGAAGAGTGGATGCATTTTTGGTTTTGGACTTTTTTAGAGAATTTGGTGGACGAAAGGTAGTTTGGATTTATGTATGTCATGCATTTGAAAGACATGACAGCAGATAAGTGAAGTTGCAAAAACTTTAATAAAAAATTATTGCAGTTGCAAAAAAAAAAAAACACACAACTTGCTGAATGGGTTATTTGATTTGCCTATCAGGATTGTACTCTAGGTTAAGTGTATCATTTGCTACATATCTAAGGCAAATAGAAGGAGAAAAGTCTTTTTGGCAACAGTTGTATTAGATTAAGATTGTTACTGTAAAACATAACCGTTGAAATGCTTAGCTTTTTGCTATATTTAAAGTGTGTTTTTCTAGGTTGAAAAGTCCAGGCAAAAATATTATGGCAAAAGCACAAAAATGGAAGGGCACTGCTGATGATGGTTGCTTACTTCTCAAACCAAGCACAAAACCACAAAATGAAGCTAGCAGCTGGTGTATTCAATTCAATTCAAATTTATTGTTCAACAATGAAGTCATTACGGGTCAGATATTCAAATGTTAGCACAGGGCACAAATCCATTGCATTGGACTAGAGCCAAATTTGTGCCCTACTGCAATATTGAAAAGGACATTTCGTGCCAGTGATAGGTGTTAGCTCCGATGCTAAATTATAATGTGTGCAAGGGAGGGACTGAGAGAAGGGGCCCTGAATGCCGGCGCTCCCGCATATTCAAAAGTATAGCGCCATGCTACAGGCATTAGAGCAACCTGTAGCGTGGTGCTGATTACTGCTCAGTGAAGGCTGGTGGTAATGTGCAGGCGGTAATGTGGCAGCGGTGCCTCCCTCCCAAAGCACAATTCCCAATCCCGGTATTCACCCCATGACATCACTTCCCTGGTAGACAAGTGGTCCCCCACCCCCAGCACATATCCCAACCCAGTTGAAATATAAAAGCACTCATTTCCCTGGTAGTCTAGTGGTCCCCCCACCCCCCAGCACATATCCTGACCCCAGGCTGAAATAAAAAAGCACTCATTTCCCTGGTAGTTTAGTGGTCCACCCACCCCCAGCACATATCCCAACTCCCAGTTGAAATATAAAGCAATCATTTCCTTGGTAGTCTAGTAGTCCCAACCCCGGCATGTATTCCAACCCCATGTAGAAATGAAAAAGCACTCGTTTCTCTGGTAGTCTAGTGGTCCCCCACCCACCCCATCAGCAGTATCCTGACCCCTGGTTGAAATAAAAAAGCACTTGTTTCCCTGGTAGTCAAGTGGTCCCCTCAGCCCCCAGCATGTATCCTGACCCTTGTTGAAATAAAAATACACTTGTTTCCCTGGTAGTCTAGTGGTCCCCCACCCCCAGCATGTATCCCGACCCCCTGTTGAAATAATAAATCACTAATTTCCCTGGTAGTCTAGTGTCACCCGGCAGTGACACTGACAACCTCCCATCCAAAAGGCATCTCAGAACAGAGCAGGTGACCAGCTCAGCCCTCCTCTCACCACCACGTCCGGCTGCCGTCTGGTCGGGATACATTCCTGGGGGTGGGGGGACCACTAGACTACCAGGGAGATGAGTGCTTTTTTATTTCAACCGGGGGTTGGGATATGTGCTGGGGGTTGGGGGGACCACTGAACTACAAGGGAAAGAGTGCTTTTTTATTTCAACTGGGTCAGGATACATGCTGGGGGGTGGGGGAAACACTAGACTACCAGGGAAGTGATGTCATGGGGTGGATACCGGGATCAGGAATTGTGCTTTGGGATGGGGGCACCGCTGCCACATTACCACCTGCACATTACAACCGGGGGTCGGATACTGCTGGGGTGGGGGGGGCCACTAGACTACCAGGAAATTAGTTCTTTTTCATTTCTACCAGGGCTGGGATATGTGCTGGGGAACCACTAAACTGCCAGGGTAAATGAGTGCTTTTTTATTTCAAGTGGGGTCAGGATACATGATGGGGGGTGGAAACCACTAGACTACCAAGGAAATTAGTGCTTTTTATTTCAATTGGGGTCAGGATAGGTGCTGGGGGGTGGGGGGATCACTAGACTACCAGGGAAACAATTTTTTTTAATTTAAAATGGGGGTCAGATAGATGCTGGGTGGTGGGGAGATCACTAGACTGCCAGGGAAACAAATTCTTTTTTATTTAAAATGGGGGTTGGGATACATGCTGGGGGGTTGGGGGACCACTGGACTACCAGGGAGTGGAACCAACATACATGGGAACAGGGACCATGATGGCTGAGAAGGGCTACCTGGCCCAGCCTTTCTGCCCAGGTCCCTATATACTGGATGGCTTCACTGCACAGCCCAGTGACCCTACAGCTGACATACGCCTGCCTACAACAGGTTTGCCTTATGCCTGCCCCTTGCATACTTGTGTTCCACCCACACCTGCTGTTGGTGTGGGGTGGGGCATCATCCAGGGCACATGTATCCACTGGTAGTGTGTGTGTGTGTGTGTATATATATATATATATATATATAGATAGATAGATAGATAGATAGATAGATAGATAGATGGATAGATACATATATATATATATATATTTATTTATATAGATACATGCAGATATTTATATGTAGATCATTATGTACTGCTTGCAGTGCTGCTTAGGTATGTTGTATGCACTGCTTGTACCTGCCAGCACACAGTTCCTGTTGCTTCCAGCCTGCGCTTCTATTCTGACCAACAGGGGATGCTGTGGGCATGCCTTGGCCTGCAGCATCCAGCCTGTACTTCCATTCTGACCAAAATGGGGAAGCTTTGTGCTCCATGCAGTAGCACTGGGCAAACTGCATGGTAATGTATGCTAAGCAGCACTCAGTGAGATGCAAATGTACCTGTTTGCCCAAGGATTACCAAAGTAGGCTCATTTGCATGGGAGCTTTCAATATAGCTCCTGTTTGCCCTGGGCTAACCAGTTTGCACCTGGCTAATGTGTTAGAACTGTGCAATCAGGTTAGCCCCAGGCAAACCTCACTTCAGCAGATCACAGTTCTGCAGTGTGTGGCTTACATTGTTGTTTGCAGTCATACCTCTCAATTGTCCCTGATTTTCAGAGACGTCCCTGAATTTACCTCAATGTTTTACTCTGTTTCTCCTAAACATTGTGTTCCCATGACCAAACAGTGGGGGTTATTAGGCATAAAATGAAGTCAAACATTAATGTTACAGATGTGTTCTTCCCTAGAAAATGCATTTTACACTAAACCACGTATTCTACTAGCTTCCTGAGTGGATATCACCAATTGTTCAGATGTCTCCCTGATTTTAAACCTTTGTCCCTGATTTTTTAAGCCTTGTCCATGATTTATGAGGCAGGGGGTTGAGATGTGTGTTTGCAGTAGATGTGAGACATCTCTGTGCAATCACACACAATGTTCTCCACCTGCAACACTGGTTTGCTGCAACATCTAATGAGCTGCAGTTACAGTTTGCACTTCCCTGTTGCTATATTCAGAGCTGTCTTATTCCTGGGCCATTTTTGCCCTGCACTCCCAGACCAGTTTGCCCAGCTTCCTTAGACTGCTATATTCAGCAGGATTAGCTCCGGGCTATTTCTTTTCAATATAGCTTGTTCTGTGCTCTGGGCTAAGTTTGCCCACCGGGCAGTGCTAATTTAGCCCCGGGGCAAAGTTTTGAATATATGGCCATACAAGTTATAAATTATAAACACAGTACAGTATATGAAAAATGTAGATATATATTAAAAATCTTAAAAACATCATGAAGTTATATTGCACAAATATCAAAATAATATCACAAGTTATTGCACAATATGGATTACATAAGCAGCACTTCTTTTCCAGGATGTTTCCAGCACTAAGTAGTCAGGTTAATCTTATTTCTGTTTATGTTGTACATTTATCTTACAAAATCTTTAACTGTGAAACATGTTTTGGACTAGGTACATCAACTATACCAATTCAACTCAGTAGACCTAGGCTTCACTTTACCATAGTCTTTTTATCATACAAATTATAGTAATCTCGTATCAACCTTTCTTGCCATGACATGAAAAATTGTATATAGTTACGTAGCCAGAGTTTTAATTGCTACTTCATCCCTATTATATATCAAAATGTTCACCAGTGTATGTTTATCAACAAAGAATTTTCTAGGATCTTCAATATTAAAAATTGTTTTTAGGAGCAGCCGTCGTGGTCTATTATACCAAGGGCAATTGCACACCTCATGAGTAAGATTCTCCGGTTCGCCAATATTACAATCACAATTAGCTTGGTAGTCTGTATTCCTTTTTACCTTCTACACAGTATATTACTTTCAAAAGTTTCAAATTTCTAAGTTGTAAAAGCAGCTCTTAATTTAGGATCTGTCAATACTTCCAGATACGGCTGTAATCTAAAATTATCTTTGTTATTATTTACAAACCATGGTGAAAATCTTGAGATTTTAATTTTTTCTTTAGCCATAGTGTTCCAATAGTCTTTAACTTTTTTGTTAATATATTTCTTATACTGAAGACAATGTAATATTTTTTGATGCATATTCTCTCAACATATTTATTTTGCATCTTTCCAATGATATATAAATGGTATTAAGCCATGGAGACTTATAGGAATCAGTTCTCATCCAATTTTGTTTTTCCATTAAACACATCTTAGTAATTTTATTGCTAGGCTGCCTAGTCAATCTAAGCCAATTTTTTTTTTATATCTAATACAGCTTCTTTATTGTCAAGATCTAGCTCAACTCTAATATATGAAGCTGGAAAAGATCCAGGAACTAAAAGAGTTTTCCTTAATACCTTATGTGTAGGTACCATAAGTCTTTCTCTTTTCTTTATATCCCATATTTCAGAAGTGTATGTTATTTGTGCTATATATTTGGTTTTATTTGCTAAAATCATTGGTCTAACTGAAAAGCTTCCATAGGCCGAGTTACATTTTTCCAAAGCCAAAGCAGTTTTCTTTGCCTGTAAGAGCAGTCCTTCTATATGTTTATTCCAGGTACCCTTTGACGTCGTTAGACTCAGATAAACATAAGATTTTACTATGTCTATTTTGGAAGATACCATTTTCCAAGAACCTGTTGGTTTACCTTTTCCAAAAATAACTATCTGTGTCTTTGATTTATTTATCTGTAGTTCAAGATCATTAGATATGTTAAACAAATGGTCAATCTGGTTTTGAAGCCATTTTCTAGTCAAAGAAAATAATATGTCATCCGCAAATGCTAAGATGGAACATTTTTGATTTAAAATTTAGGGACAATCTGTATCATGCGTCTCACATTTCCTAATAAGGGTATCAATGTATATTGAAAATAGAATCGGAGCTAGGACACATCCCTGTCTCACTCCTCTAGAAGTCTCTATGTGCCTATTTAGCTGGCTATTTGCTCCATATCTGATTTTTGTCAATTTACATAAAGTCTTCTAATTATATGTATAAGCTGTATATCGATATGCTTATGCATCATTATATTCCACAGTATACTTCTATTTATAGTATCAAAAGCCAATTTGAAGTCTACGAATAATATATAGATATATTGTTTTCATATACTGAAATATTTTTCAAGTAAATGGGAAAATATGTAACAATTATCAATGGTGTTAAAGTCTGCTCTAAAACTGGCTTGAAACCTACTAATTCCTCCCACTCTCTCCAAGACGATCAATAATTTGTCCAGTATAATTTTAGAAAATATTTTCAAGGACAGATCTAGTAAGCTTATTGGTCTAAGCATGGCTGGATCACATCGGTTCCCATTTTTATAAATTGGGACAGTAATCACTCCCTGCCAAGTGGGAGGGAGAAAAGATTCCCAGAGGATCTGATTAAATAAACTGTTAAGAAATGGAGTATATAAAGTATTACAAAAAATGTCAACCTTATGCTTATAACAGAAATTGTATATTTCAAGCTTATCAATACTACCTATTTTTTGCAAGTTTAACTTAATAGCACAGTGTTCCAGTGATACAACGTCATAATATTATTAAAACACAAAATTAAGCTAGCAACTGGTGTAAGCAAATAAGGAGACAGCAAAAATCTGCTGCATACATGCAGTGGAGCCCGCGGCTACTCTCCCTGGTACTTTGGGTCTAACTCATGACACTTTCTCAAGGAGTTGTGGCCTGAGTGCTACCAATGCTCTTTTTAGTCATCAAAATTTTAAGTGACAGTGCAAAAAATAGAAAAAGCATCACTGTATAAAATAGCGACAGTATTAGATAATAATCTAAACAGTAGAACTCATGCACTAATAGTGCAGGCACAAAAACTTATACAAGGTTCCATAAACAATTCCTCATATTGATAATGCCAGTTTATCAATTGCAGTTTTTCGTTTATTTGAAAAGGATACATATAATATTAGAATTGCAAAGAAAACATTAACATTTCAAAAGGGTGTTAATTTCAAAAGTTCCAATTGCTATAAACATAGCATTGTAAACATAAAACCCACTTTTTTCTAATCAATTTTGATTCAGTAAATGGCAGGTTCTAATCCCACTATTTACCAGGAAGTTCCCATACACAGATTGCAATCATATCATTGAAAAGTATCTATTGTATGAATGTGGTGTTAAAATTGGGTCTCCAGATTTATTGAAAATTGAAGTTTCCTCCCACTGTGCCATAAAAAAGACTTGCATAAGATGGAGCCATTGTGGTCCCCATCACTGTACCTGTGGTCTTTAAATAAAACTTGCCATCAAAAATAAAAGAATTATTATTTAAGAAGAAATGTACTGCTTCATCAAAAAAATCAGAAGGAAACTCAGATGCCACCCTATTGATGTGAAGATGATAATCTAGAACTTGAATTCCCAGATGGTGCTGAATTGACGTGTAAAGATTAGTCACATCAATTGTGAGCCAAGTGTATTCTGAGGACCAGACCAGGCCCCCTATTTTAGAAAGGACATCGATAGAGTCCCTAATATAGCATTTTTGCAACACCAATAACTGTTTTAAATAAAAATCAACAAAGGAGGAAACTTTTTCTGTTAGGGAACCTATCCCCAAAATTATTGGTCATCTGGGGGTCTGGTCTGGTCCTTATGAATCTTTGGCAACACATAAATTGTAGGTATTACTGGAAAACCAGCAGTCATAAATTCCTTTTCTTTTTCAGCAATGTAACCATTATAAATGGATTCATTCAAAAAATGATCCAAATGTTTTCTTAATAACTTGAGTTGGATTTTCTCTTAAATGTCTATAACTAGTTACAGTATCTGTCTATAAATTTTAGCTTTCTGCATCAGTTTATCCATAATAGCAATCTCCCCCTTATCAGCTTCTTTAATTTCAACACTTTTCATATCCTTAAGTTCCTGTAAAGCTATTTGTTCTTCTTGTGTCAAGTTATTTTGTGAAAAAGGCCACTTTGAAGAAAGCAGACTTTCAAAGTCCTTCTTTACTAATACTTCATATGTGCTGATTGCTGAAGAGATGGAAGTTGTAGGGGCAAAAGTAGATTTTGGTTTAAACTGGGCATTACTTGCCACATTTGTTTCTGAAGGTATTTCTATGGTTACTAAAAGTTCATTATTTTGTGAAGTCTCATTCCATAGTTGTTCCAAAATTTCTAAGGTGCCGTTACCAGTTGAGGCTGAATTTATGTCTTCTGTGGATTGCCCTAGAGTGTGTCTCCTTTGTGCAAAAAAATGTTTAAGACATAATTTTCTGATCAATTTCTTGATGCCCATGTACATTTCAAATTCATTAATCCTGGGCTGTGGAACAAATGATAACCCCCTTTGGAGAACAATAATCTGTGCTGGGGTCAGACATATTCCAGAGGGATTCATTATTTCAAGATCTTGCTTCTCAGGTTCTCTGACACTCTGTTTTGTGTCCCTTCCCCTTCTGCCACATCTGGTTTTCCTCCCTTTTTTGTGATTTGTTTTGTGCTGGAGTCAAAGGTTACTTGTTTAGGTTGTTGAATAGCTTGGCTGTTAGAAGATGTACCCCCGAGGTGTTTAGGTCTGGATTTGAAATGTCATTAGAAGCACCTGGGAGATTACTTGCTCTTTTTTTATTATTAGGATTATTATTTTTCCTGTTATCTCCCACATGATTGTGAATGTCCCCATGAGTTGTTTTTATGGATTTTCTCAGGTCTCTGCCATGAAAAGATTTGATTTAACTCACAGTCATGTGTGTCCCTTTCTGTTTTTGCTTCTTTTCTGCTAATTACTTCTTTTTCATGTTCAAGCAGCTTTTTATTTAAATTCATTTTGTAATTTTGAAACAAATGGTGATCTTTATGTTTCACAACTTCTGATGTTATATTATCTATATCTTCTGACACTGTGTCATGTAATCCAGTGTCCATATCCACTAAGATATCCACAGAACACAATGTGAGGGCTGGCTCCCATCTCATCTGATATATATCATTCAGAAAACCCCTATTTGGCATTTTTTCAAATCACAACCCTCTTGGCACCCAACCTTTCCTTTTGTAATCACTGAGGTAGCACTTGTTATAATACACATTGATTTTTTTTAACTTTAATTTCTCCAGTTGTTGAAAAACTGCTTTAAAATTGATGCTAGTATCAAAATTGGCAACCAATTGACTTTCATTATTGGAACCTTGTAGTTGTTGGCTTCTGACTGATGCAGCTGTGGGTTCAAGGCAAGAAAATGCTGACTGTGTCTGTTGTGCCCTCCATATTCGGCATCCTTGAGATCTTTGGCAATTTGCTGTCCTTCTTATTTTTACAACACTGAAAGAAACTTGTTGAACTCGCTGAAATTCCTTGCTCTCAAAAATGAGGTAGACAACTTGAAATCCTGCTTCGAGATCTGGTGAAGAAAAACAAATGGCAAATGGGACCGCCGACTCCTGCAAATACACTCCGTCTGCCTGCTTTACATAAATTGGCTGCAGTTGCTTCCAAACATATAACTCAGAGTGAGTTTTTACTACAAAAGCACAAAAATGGAAGTGCACTCCTGGTGACAGGTGCTTGCTTCTCAAAACAAGCACAAAAACACAAAATGAAGCTAACAACTTGTGGAAGAAAATAAGGAGATGGCAAAAGTTTGCTGCATAAATGCAGTGGAGCCCATGGCTATGCTCCCCAGAACATCAGGTCTAACTCATGATCCTTTCTCAAGGGGTTGTGGTCTGAGTACTACCAATGCTCTTTTTAGTCATCATAATTTAAAGTGACAGCACAAAAAATAGAAAAATTATCAGTGTATAAAATAATGACAGTATTAAACAATAAATATATAATTATCTAAACAGTAGAATTCATGCACTAACAGTGCAGGCACAAAAATGTATACAAGTTTCCATAAACAATTCCTTATATTGAAATGCCAATTTATAGATACATAGATACACAGATACATAGACAGTGTCGGCAGATAAGGGCCTATGGCCCACCCAGTCTGCCCATTTGAGCTTGTAGGTTCAGTTTATGTTTTCCTAGAAATCTGTTGCCCCTTACCCCTGACCTCTAGAATTCCTTTATGTCTATCCCATGCATTCTTAAATCCCGTGATTGTTTCAGCCCCCACCACATCCGCTGGCAGGGTGTTCCACTTGTCCACCACTCGTTCTGTGAAGAAATTCTTCCTCACGTTTCCTCTGAATCGTCCTCCCTCCAACTTCATCCCATGCCCTCTAGTCCTGGAAAATCTTTTTTGCTTAAAAATAGTGTATTCCTGCACCCTGTTCCTCCCTGTAAGATACTTGTATGTCTCTATCATATCCCTCTCCTCCTCTCTCCTCCAGGAGTACATGTTCAGTTCCTTCAACCTGTCCTCAGAGGACTTGTGATGCAATCCATGCTCCATCTTTGTTGCCCTCCTCTGAACCTTCTCTACCCTGTCTATGTCCTTACGTAGGTAAGGTCTCCAGAACTGTACACTGTACTCCAGGTGGGGCCTCACTAGTGTCTTGTATAATGGAATTATGACCTCCCTTTTCTTGCTGGTGATGCCCCTGCCTATGCATCCCAACATCCTATTTGCTTTACCTGCTGTCTTGTCACACTGTTTCCCCTACCTTGAGGTCATCAGAGATAAGAACCCCAAGATCCCTTTCCTACTTGGTGCATGCTATATCCTCACCCCCCAACTGATATATTGTGCCAGGGGTTTTGTGCCCCATATGCATTATCTTGCACTTCTTTGCATTGAATTTCAACTGCAAAACCCCTGACCACTCTTCAAGTTTCTGCAGGTCCCTTCTCATTCTGCCTACACCCTCTGGTGTGTCTACTTTGTTACAGAGCTTTGTGTCATCAACGAACAGTGAAATTCTGCCTTCTAGGTCCTGTGCAATGTCACTGATGAAGATGTTGAATAGAACTGGTCCCAGCACTGATCTCTGTGGCACCCCACTGGTCACTCTTCCCTCTGTGGAGTGACAGCCATTTACCACCAACCTCTGTGTCCTGCTGCCCAGCCAGTTACCTACCCACCACACTACTGTCCTGCCCACACCCATATTCCCCAGTTTGTGTAATAGTCTTCTATGTGGCACAGTGTCAAAAGCCTTGCTGAAGTCCAGATAGGCCATGTCCACTGCCCTTCCCTGATCCACCTCCCTAGTCACCCAGTCAAAAATTCAATGAGGTTGGTCTGACATGATCTCCCCCTGGTGAAACCATGCTGCCTTGGGTCCTGTAGTCCATTGACAACCAGATGTTCCACCAATCTCTCCTTCAGTAGTGTTTCCATGATCTTCCCCACCACTGAGGTGAGGCTGACTGGTCTGTAGTTCCCTGCTTCCTCTTTGATCCCACTTTTGTATAAGGGGACTACATCTGCTATCCTCCAGTCTTTGGGTACCTCCCCTGTTTCCAGTGATCGGCTAAACAGGATAGCCAGAGGTTCAGCCACCACCTCTCTGAATTCTTTAAGGACCCTGGGGTGCACCCCATCTGGCCCCATTGCTTTATCAACTCTTATTACTTCCAGTTCCTTCAGGACCCTTTCTCATGTAAAGGGACTTGTGTCCATTTCTGCACCATTCTCACCCCTTGTACTCCCTTCAGACCCATTACCCTCCTCTTCCTCAGTAAAGACTGAGCAGAAATACCTGTTCAATATGTCAGCTTTACTGTTGTCATCCTCCACGCGGCCCCCATCCTCCCCGTTCAGTCTCACTATCCCTCCCTTTGCCTTTCTTTTTTCACTTATGTACCTGTAAAGGTTTTGTCCCCTTTACCCACTGATTTTGCAATGTGTTCTTCTGTCTGAGCTTTGGCTTCCCTTACTGACCTCCTGCCTCCGTTTGCTTCTCCTGGTACTTCTCCTATCCCTTCCTCCTGTGTCTTTTTGTACTGCCTATTGTATTTATCAGATGCAGGTTTTTTATTTAAAAGGATACATACAATATTAGAAATGCAAAGAAAATACTAACATTTCAAAGGGTGTTAATTTCAAAAGTTCCAATTGCTATAAAGATAGCATAGTAAACATAAAATCCATGTTTTCTATCATCAGTTTTAATTCTGTAAGTGGCAAGTTCTAATCCCACTACTTACAAGGAAGTTTCCACATACAGATTGCAATCCTATTATTAAAAAACTATCTATTGTATGCATGCAATGTTAAAATTCAGTGGAAAACACTGACATTTCAAAATATGTTAATTTCAAAACTTTCATTTACTATGAGATTAATATGCTAAACATAAAGTCCACTATTCCATTATCAATTTTAATTCTGTATGTGGCAGGTTCTAATCTCACCACTCACCAGAAACTTTCCACGTAAAAATTGCAAGCCTGTTATTTAAAAATGTCTATTAAATGGAAGATTTCCACATTATACACCCTATACATCACATATGTCTATAATAGTGGCTGGGGGGGAGGAATGGGGGGAACTAGTTATTAGTGCTTAGAATTTTGTTTGATGTAAAAAGATCTTGTGTTTTATCGACCTTACTTATGATGCAAATATCACATGTTTTATTCACGCCAGACTAGAAGACATACATATATTTTCATTTTGGTTTCTCCTATCCAATACACATATCAGAAAGGCTTCACAAAAAATACTGCTATGTCCAAAGTATCATTCAGACCAGAGAGATGTAAGGCCCTCATAGTATAGATCCATTTTTGTTCACATTGTGCTAGCTTGTTCACTCTATCTCCCCTCTGGTGTTCTCAGGAATATTATCCACTCCCATAAACTTAAAACATTTAAAATCTTTTTGATGAAATGTCTCAAAATGGACCCCAATTGGGATATTGGCCTCCTCTTTTTGGATCGCTCATACATGTTCCTGCATCCTTTCTCTTAATGTCCTTTTAGATTGTCCAATATAAATATGTGAACATGTACATTGGACAACATAAACAACAGGTGTTGTTGAACATTTAATGACATATTTAACAGTTATACTTTTATTATCTAAAATGGGATGTTGGAATTATGTTCCCTGCTGGCAAAATTTACAAATTCTTCAATGTCTACATTTATGGCATCCTATAGATTTTTGAGGAAGTAGTGTTCTAGTCCCTTACCTGTTTTTTATGTACATGCTATGTGTTAGCAAATCTGACAAGTTGTTTCCTCTTTTATAGGAGATGATAGGTTTCTGCACCACAGTTCCTCTTAAATCAATATTTGCTTGCAACACACTCTGATGTTTTATGATTCTCTCAGTTATTTTATTGCTTATTCTATTGTATTGTGTAACAAAAATGATGGACTGGAAATCCAGTGTTGGATTCCCTTTTTCCCTACATTTTTGTAGTTAAACATTTTTTATTGTTTTGTTAATAAGATGCACACAATAATGTATACAATCACATACATAGCCAGGGATCATACCACAATATTTGGTAAGGACCCCTAATAGGTTATAATAAATATAAATGTCCTGGTATAACTAGATAGATGAGATATAGGTTTCCTAGTTGAGAAATAACCAATTATTAGGGATTCAGCTAGGGCAACCTGGCATTGGATGGAACCAGAGTATAGTCCAATTTAAAACATTATAGCGAATCTAGAAAGGATACCACATTTCCATCAGTAAAAATACAAAAACTTTAACCTGTGAGACAAGAAGAGTCTGTCTCTTTCCCTAGATTTTAAAGGGTATCCCTATTCTTTGATCTAGCTTTAAATAGGTTTGCTCAACTTGTACTTCTGAATAGCCTCTCATAAGAAATCTCGATTTCAACTCTATACTTTCTTTTTCAAAAGTGTCAAGATTACTACAATTGCATCTTAGGTGGATAAACTGACCATAAGGAATTCCTCTTTTAACATGTGCTGGATATGTACTCGTAGCATATTATAACATGTTACCTGCAGTTGGTTTTCCATATGTACTACTTAAAAAAAACATTTTACCATTTATACCTTACAACTGTATGATGGGAGAGATACGGCAGGACAGTCAGCTTTTTCTTGCCTTCAACCCATGTCTGCATCAGTAAGATGCCGACAACTAGAAGTTTCCAATAATGAAGGTCAGATTGTTGCCAATTTTGATACTAGCATCAATTTTAAAGCAGTTGTCAACAACTGGAGAAATTAAAGTTTAGAGAAATCAATGTGTATTAGAATAAGTGCTACCTCAGTAATTACAAAAGGAAAGGTTGGGTGCCAAGAGGGTTGCGATTTGAAAAAAATGATAAAATGGGAGTTTCCTGAATGATGTATATCAGACGAGATGAGAGCCAGCCCTCACATTGTGTTCTAGTACTTTGGTGGATATCTTATTGAATATGGACACTGGATTACATGAAACAGTGTCAGAAGATATAGATAATGTAACATCAGAAGTTGTGAAACAGAAAGATTACCATTTGTATCAAAACTACAAAATTAATTTAAATAAAAAGCTGCTTGAACATGAAAAAGAAGTATTTAGCAGAAAAGAGAAAAAAAAACAGCAAGGGACACATGTGATAATGATTTAAATCAAATTTTTTCATGGAAGAGACCTGAGAAAATCCATAGAAACAACTCAAGGGGACATTCCCAATCATGTGGGAGATCTAAAAACAGGAACAATAATAATCCTAATAATAAAAAAAGAGCAAGTAATCTCCCAGGTGCTTCTAATGCCATTTCAGATCCAGATCTAAACACCTCAGAGGGTATATCTTCTAACAGCCAAGCTATTCAACAACCTAAACAAGTAACCTTTGACTCCAGCACAAAATAACTCACAAAAAAGGGAGGAAAACAGTGTCAGAAAACCTGAGAAGCAAGATCTTGAAATAATGAATCTCTATGTAATATGTCTGACCCCAGCACAGATTAATGTTCTCCAAAGGGGGTTATCATTTGTTCTATAATCCAGGGTCAATTAATTTGAAATGTACATGGATGTCAAGAAATTGTTCGACAAATTATGTCTTAAAAAGGTTTTTGCACAAAGGAAACACACTCTAGAGTGATCCATGAAAGACATAAATTCAGCCTTAACTGGTAATGACACCTAAGAAATTTTGGAACTATGGAATGAGACTTCAAAAAATAATGAACTTTTAGCAACCATAGAAACATCTTCAGAAACAAATGTGGCAAGTAAAGCCCAATGTCTACTTTCAACCCTACAACTTCCATCTTTTCAGCAATCAGCACATATGAAGGATTAGTAACAAAGGATTTTGAAAGTCTGTTTTCTTCAAAGTGTCCATTTTCACAAAATAACTTGACACAAGAAGAACAAATAGCTTTAAAGGAACTTAAAGATATAAAAATTGTTGAAATTAAAGAAGGAGGTCACGTGATGAGCTGAAGCCAATCAGACGCTTCCAGTGCTGCTCCGAAGCCCCGTTTTAAATATTCGGTATTTTAAACTTCAAAACTGGCTATTTATTTAACAGGATCAGTTGAAGTTGGTTGGAGAACTCCTGAGGGCTTGTTAAAAAGGACCCCCTGGAAGATTTGTGCGAAAAGGAAATGAGGCATTGCTTCAGCTAGTGTGCGTTGGGCTGCAATAGTAGGCCGAAGTGAAGCACGGAGATGGAAGTGGAAGCTGGCGAGCCTCTGGCGGCGAGAACCCCCTCTACCAAATGGCCAAAACCCAGTCTCCCACGCCAAATGACCAGGAGGAGGATTCGGGGAAGGAGGGGGGTTCCTGTTCAACTAAGGAAGACATGCAGGCTTTCAACCCTAACACTGAATTTCCTCACTGTGGAACAACCCTAACTAATGCATTAAATGGAGAAGCTCTTACTGCAATGCTTTCCAGTCACAGCCCTACTACAACTCCACATGGCACACACTGCAGTCCTGACTGCCACATGTTTTCCTTCTGACCCAGGGGGAAGTCCAATTGACTCCTTGTCATGTCCTCTTTGAATTCACCTAGATACTCTGTCCCTTCACTGCCCACCACAGAAGCCTTATAGCACCAAAAATGCAGCATGACACGATGATCCTCTGACACAATCAAATCACAAAGTGAACCCCTTGGGCTTCATGAAAACCACTCACCATCTAAAAAAAAAACACAAAATAAATAAAAACAGAAAACAGAAATAGTTACATACAATTCAAGGCTATTCATTAATCAAATATGCTACAGACCCAGTACAAATATCACAGTAATTTTTCCCTTGTGCATTTTGCACTTTGACATCACTCATGGCTACGCTGTTCATGATGGCATAGGTCAAACAGCACCTGGACACATTTACTATAATATTTATTTATTTTATTTATTTATTTAGCTTTTGTTTATCGGGTAAGTACACTAGACAAGTATTATGCCTATTTTCAGGAACGACCCAGGAGAATACAACATGAGGAACAACAGTCAAGGAGACATGGCAAAGAGAGTACAGTTTTTTGTCACAGTAAACAAACATGTGGGAAATACATCATTTGACGCTAGGGGAAACATATATAGTAGTAAGCACATTTCAGATTATACACTCTAGACTAGCGAGTTCAGCTGATAGATATATACAGGTCATCATACATAGGAGTGGAGCATAGCTCAAGGACTGGATTGGTCATAATATAACTTACAACATTGTCGTATACACCCCCTAGGCTAGTGTGATCACGGACAGGTATATACAGCTCATCACATTTTTCTAAATATGCACATGTTAGACAGAAACAGAAACACTTGGTAGTACAAGTTTCTACTAAGTGACCAAGGTGCAATATGTCATGGTTAGCCTATGACCGTGGAGCAATAATTGGTGTAAAAATGCCCTAAGACTTGTTAGGCAGGAGTAGTCAGAAGTCATTGATACAGTGGGGAAAATATCTTCTGGTCATAGCATATCCCATATCTATCTATAAATATAAAATACATTTATATGGTGCCACAAGCCAGGATGAAGTGCTCTTACCACAGTTCTGCTAGTGATATCTTGCAGGATACTGTAGGAAGACTATGTGATCAAATGACAATTACACCAAATAATCAAACATGAAATCCTACATATTTATCACATGATGCTTCATCCTATGCATACATGCACCACTCATACATACAGTACATTGTGTCACAATTTGTTGTAACATTTTATGTATAGTTACAATTGTAAACAAGCTTTGTCAGAGCCACTAGGGCTGCTAATGCATTAACTTGATAAGTGTGTGTTATGGTCTTAAACATAAAATTAAAAAGCCATAGTCAGAAAAATGTGTTATGTTGTTTTTGGTAAATTTAGATAACTTACGGGAGTTAATCCTGTGTTTCCCATGTGTTTAAAATGTGAGTAGCAAGTGCATCTTGTACTATATGGGGAACAAGAGGGAGCTCCACACAAGGCTTTCAATTAATGGTAGAAGAAAGGGTTCAGAAAGGAGAGATTTGGCTTCACTGAAGACTGTGGAACAACCTGCAATGATAACAGCCTATACCAAGGTTCTGGGTTAATTTCATCCAGGAGTCAACTATAGTCCTCAGTGGATGATTTAAATGTTACTTTGATTGACATTTAAAGCAGTTGAGGGGGGTGATGGAAGAAACAGGGGAGACAGAAAGTGGCCCATCACAGGCAGAGAGAGAGTAGGCAGATCTCCAGGAGAGAGAGAGAGAGAGAGTACCATCAGGATGCAAGTTATTCAATAAAATAGTAGGTTAGCAAAGGAGTAAGTAGGGAAGAATGGTGCAGTTAAAGGAGAAATTTGAGAATGGAGTTTGCCCTCTAAGGGGCAGACCAGGTTGTTCTGGTGCACCCATTCCCTTCCTTTAGGAAATGGTTGTGCTCAGAGGAGGAGGGATAAGGAAGGGGAGGAGCCAGGGATGGGAACAATAGGGAGGTAACAGGAAGGGGGGGGAGGTAGGGAGGTACATAAGGACCAGCACAAGAGGGGCTCAGCCACTTTTGCTGGAGTTTTTGATTACTTTAAAACTGCAGCACGTCAGATTGGCGGAGATTGGAACAAAAGTTGGGGGAAATTCAGGTAAGCAACAAAACAACTGTGGCAAGGTTAAAGGACAGGGCGTATATGGTGAAAACGTAAGGATAACTTGGAAGGTTATGCATTATAATGGTATCAGAGAAGCTGGAACAGAAGTAGTAAAACAAAGAGAGAATGATGGCAGGAAGCCTTGCTAGTGAGGGTAGACGCCAAGGTATAACATTTTTTGTCTACAACGCTCTGTTTTGGAAGCAGATAGCATGTGGTAGCCAGTTAAAGTGATGGGCAGGCCAAAGAGTAGCAGTCGGGAGAAAAGGAGAGCACCATGAGGTGGTGGCGCTGTCGATCAGACAAATGCGTGGCGTAGAAGAGAAAAGAAATGGTTATCCAGTTTCAGTGGTGGCGTTAGGGAAGATAAGGGGTAGAATGCGCCGGGAGAGAGCGCGGGGCGTGTATATAGGTTAAAGTCACGCAGTGACGCCACAATGCTGTGAGTACGAAAGGGGACAGCGAATCACTACCTGGGCAGACAAAAGGGGGTCAGGGTGTTGCCGCTAGAGGTTCAGGCCTTGGGCCAGACACTTATGGGAGCTGTGTTTTTTTTGAAGGGCGAGGCATGGGCCCACTGCTAGTGCGCACCGAGTTGCCCACCTTGAAGATACTTATTGCGGTACAAAGGGCAAAAGCACATGGATCAGACATCCATGGGTCCTGGTTTTTTAGAGGCTAAGACTCCCCATTTGTTCCCGGAAGCGCCAGTCCCCTGTGTCTGCGTTAGCGGTGAGTCGGGAGGGGGGCCTTGTGGGATGGTCGGGACACGCGGCACACGCTCCGGGGAGGAAGGACAGAGCAGCACCTAGGGAGCTGGCGGTTTGGGCATAGTGGCTTGAGCCACTGTTTGCAGAGCCAACAGACCTGAATCAGATCCAGCGATGAAAATGGAATGTTCCTTTTTGCTAGGAGGCGGTCCGAGTTCCGGGAGAGTTCTGGGAGAGACTGGCCCCTGGGTCTGGGTGGTGGTTCGTTGGGAGGGTTTTTTGGGGTGCTAGGCCACATGCTCCTGAGGGCGGGGTAGCCTATAGGGCACATAATGGTGTTGGCCTCAACACACGCTGGGGGTGAAGGACAGAACAGCGGTTGTCATGGGAGGCTGCCGCTTGTTTCAGTTGGGGGCTCGACAAGGGGGGAGCCTTGTGTGGGTGGGGGGCAATGAGAAGGAGGGAGGGACACCATGACGCATGGTGGAGCAAGCGGGCGGCGCCCAGTCCTGAAGGCCGTAGAAGAAGGCCTCACAGGCAGAGTGGTGGGGGCTGTAGAAAGGGATTTTCTTTATTTTGGAGCTTTACAAGGACAATAAAAGGGTGATACACACTTGGGATGTAGCCGCATGGCGTGACGTCACACACCGCGCAGCACGTTGTCTGACCTGGCGCCCCATGGCCCTGGGGTATGCCTTGTTTATCACCTCACGGATAATGTGTGGGTCCTGCAGGGGCGAGTGGGGTGGGACAGGCCGTATGGGGCGAAGGGTATGTCCGTTGGAGGACAATCAAGGCAAGTCTGGGTCAGTCGGCAGGCCGGCAAGGGGCTATGTTGATAACAAAAAGACAGTACAAAAGTCAATAGGACCCCTATAAGATAAGGAAGGACAACTCATAGAAGACAAAAAAAATGGCTAATTAATAGAACACATATTTTTCATTTGTATTCAATGAGAAAAACACTACGGCAGCTACAAGTGCTAATTCTAGCACTAGTATAGGTCAAATTAAAATAGATCTCAAAGATGAAAGATCCAGACTAGCCAAAATAAACAAAAATAAATCACCTGGATCAGATGAGCTGCATCCTAGAGTACTTTTGGAATTGGCGGAAGAAATTGCCCCCCCTACATAATTATTTCAGTGCTTATTGGACAGGGGAGAGGTTGTAGAGAATTGGAGGGAGGCAACAGTAATGGCATTGTTTAAAAAAAGGCTCAAAATCTAATCCACAAAATTATAGGCCACTTAGTCTTACCTCCATCTTAGGTAAAATTCTGGAAGGTATTCTGAAGGACCATATAATAAACTATCGACTCAACCCTAATCCATGGAAAATAAACAGACATCAGTCCTGTTTTCCAAAAATATGAAAACAATATATTTATTATTATAGCACGCCATGTCCACGCTACCCTTGATGTTTTGTCAAGGGTCTTGATAAAGTGTCAAGGGTGATGCGAAACATAGACATGCTGTGTGAGGGGTGCTACTACTTTTAAATAAATACATTGTTTCTTATATTTTGGAAAACAGGACTGATGTCTGTTTATTTTCCATGGACTAGTGTTGAGCTGAGGTTTTTTTTTTCCTTTTGATGTAGCTCATTTGTACCTTGGCTCCCCCTTTCATTTACCTGAGCTGTGTTCCTTTTGAGTATGTCCATATTAAAAACTATATTGACCAAGAGAACTTAGGAGACAAAACTCAGCATGGATTCACTAAAGCCAGATCTTGTCAGACCAATATATTTAGTTTTTATGAGAAGGATAGCAGTGCATTGGACAAAGAGGAATCAGTGGATGTGGCTTTTTTTGATTTATCTAAGGTGTTTGATAAACTTCATCACTTGAAGCTAGTGAGTGTACTTACACAGACGTGAATAGAAGGGAATATAGTAAATTGGATCCATTATTGGCTAACAAATAGAAAGCAGAGGGTATGCATAAATTAGGTGTTTTCAGATTGGGCAGAGGTGTCGAGTGGAGTGCCTCAGGGGTCGGTTCAGGGACCATGCCTGTTTAATATATGTGTAACATCACTACAATATGAACAAGAAAACATTTGGATTACAAAATCTGCAAATGATTGCAAGATAGGGGCCACTATAAGAAATTCAGAAGATGCACAAAAACTTCAGAAAGGATTAATCCGCATATAAGAATGGTCTATTACAAAATAATTACACCTACAGGTATATAAAGAAAAATGCACCATCATGCACATGGGGGAAAAAACAGCATATAGTTACAACCTCAACACTCAACACTGAACAGCACACTCAATATGGTAAGAGAGGAGAAGGACTTGGGGATAACAATAACCCATGATCTACAATTTAAGACTCACTGTGATGATATTGTACAGAGAGCAAGAAGAACATTAAACTACATGATTTGACACATTGAAAGAAGAAGCAGGGAGGTGCTGATGCCTCTGTATAGTTCCCTGGTGAGACCCATGTGGGAGTATTATGCTCAGGTCTGGTCACCTTATAAAAGAGGTGAAATAAACAAAATTAAGAGGGTGCAAAAAAGAGCTACCAAAACCAACAAGGCACTAAATGGGATGGATTATGATGCCTGGTTGAGAGAGCTAGAATTTAATTCCTTAGACTACAGCAGAACCCGAGGTGATAGTGTTTTCTTTTTAAGGCTCTATCAGATAAAGAACTAAGGGACAACTGGGGTCTGGAATTAAAAGATCGGCTACTTAATACTGGGACACACTCGTTTCAGCTAAAATCAAAGAAATGTAAATTGGTTAGAAGATATAATTGATACAGTCAGAAGGTTGTGCCTATCTGGAAATAATTATCATTAGAAGTAATAGACAGTTCATCAATGAATGTATTCAAGCATAACTTAGATAAAGTTTTTGGATATAAGAGCTATCTTCAGTTAATCAAGTGAGCATAGTGGACGCAATCTGCTTCCAAACCTGCCTTCTTGTAAAAAAGACCCTAGTAGGGCTCTCCCTCCTCCCCCCCAACAGGTCTCTCCCTCAGTATCCACTCGCAGCACTATCAGGACTTCTCTTACTGTCCCAAGGGTTAGGACCTCGATGGCCCTGAGGTCCTTCAGCTATAGAGCTCCCACCTGGTTCCGTTCCCTCCTGGCCAACATAGCTCACTCTACCAAGATAGGTCCTTTCAAGGCTGCACTCAGAAGCCACCTGGCTAGCTCCCGCTGCTGCAGCTGCACATAACCCTACCCCTGAACAATAGACAGGCCATGGTCACCCTGACTATAGCCTTCTCGGGAACACTGTATTAGGCCTCATTGTGAGGTCTGAAGCCCATTGCCGCATTAACTGACAACTGTTATAAAACTATCTTTCTGCTGTTTCAGCTGACGTGGTTCTTGTGTACCTACAATATGTGTACTGTGTCCTAACTGTTGCTACCTTTGTGCCATCAGTAAATGTCTGTAACACTGGTTGCTGTTTGTCAGTTTCTGTATGAACTGTATCACTGTTTTGTTTTGTATTTGTCTCTCATGACGAGGTGCCTTTGTTTTCACTCAAAGGTCTGTAAATCAGATAAATAAATTAATAAAATAAATAAGTCTGAATAAGCTCTGACTAAACCTATGAAACTTATGATCAATCATCATACTACAGTGTCACACATACCATAAATTCTCTTGTCCTCTTTAATACAGTATGGTGGTATGCTTTCTCTGCATCAATTTTCACTTACTTGTTAATCCTAAGTATCCCTGAAAGATCTCTTGATGTCAGAGACAGAGACAGAGAGACAGAAAGAGAGCGAGAGAGAGAGAGAGTCAGCAGTCCTCATTAAATAAAAAAAGCAGGGGACGAGGTAGCGGAGGTGGAAATCATGGCAGAGAGAGTGAGAGAAGCCCTCAGGTCCCTTAAGATGGAGAAAGCACCAGGGCTGGATAAATTAAATCCCAGAGTGCTGAAGGAACTGGTAGATGTCCTGGTGAAACCCCTGCTGGAGCTCTTCAGCATCTCTCTGAGGACAGGGTGGGTGCCCCAGGACTGGAAGGTGGCACATATAATGCCTATCTGCAAGGGAGGATCAAGGGAGGTGGCAGGGAAATATTGGCCCATCAGCCTGACATTGGTGGTGGCAAGGTAATGGAGGGCATTGTCAAGGAGAGACTAGGGGGGACCTGGAAAAATTGGAATGCCTGGATGACAGACAGCATGGATTCATCCCTGGGAAATCATGTCAGACAAACCTTGTGGAGTTTTTGACTGGGTGACGAGTGACTTGGATCTGGGTAGACCAGTGGACGTCCTCTTTCTTGACTTCAGCAAGGCATTTGACTCTGTTCCTTACAGGGTCCTGTTGGATAAGCTGGCAGAAATGTGGGTGAGGAACCAGATGATCAGATGGATAAGCAATTGGCTCCAGAACCGGACCCAGAGGATCTTGGTTGGTAGGATAGTCTCATCCCCAAGGAGGGTCATTAATGGAGTCCCTCAGAGATCGGTCCTTGGGCCCCTCCTGTTCAATGCCTATGTCTCTGACATAAGATAGTGTATCAGGAGTGAGATGAGTCTGTTTGTGGATGACTCAAAACTGGGGGAGGTGGTGGATGGGGAAGAGGGGAGGGTGGCCCTACAGGGGGAACTGGAGGCTCTGGAAAGGTGGTCTAGAAAGTGGAAGCTGAGGTTCAATGCAGGGAAATGCAAGGTACTGCACCTGGGAGCCAGAAACCTGGGCCAATTGTACACCCTATGGGGGAATGCTACAAGTCTCAATGGCTGAGAGGAGCCTGAGGGTGGTGGTGGATGTCAAGATGAACAACTCTGATACTTGTAGGAGGGCAGCAGCAAAGACCAACAGGATGCTTGGATGCATCACTAGGGGGCTCACCTCCAGAAGGAGGGAAGTGATACTCCTACTGTATAACTGCTTGGTGAGGCTGCACCTTGAATACTGCGTGCAGTTTTGGAGGCCACATTTAAAGAGGGACATTTTACTCCTGGAGAGGGTCCAGAGGAGGGCAACCAAAATGATTTGGGGCTTGGGAGATAGGACCTATGGGGAAAGGCTCGAAGAGCTAAATATGTACACATTGGAAGAGAGAAGGGACCTGCGGGACATGGCAGAGGTCTTCAGGTACATGAAGGGGGTAAATATGGGAGGAGCAGTCAGTTTGCTCTGAAGGAAGGAGGGGGCAACTAGAGGGCATGGGTGAAAGCTGGAGGGGGGAGATTCAGGGAGAAAGGAGGAGGAGGTGCTTCTTCACTGAGAGGGTGGTAGAGCCATGGAATGCACTGCCCAGGGGTCTGGTGGAGGCAGAAATGGTGGAGGGGTTCAAAAGGGGGTGGGGCAGATATAGGGGAAGGGTTCTGGAAGCAAAAACCAGTGCAGTGAGAATATCTGGGACTGGGAAGGGAGAAGTCAGAGAGGGAGAGGGGAGAAGCAAGGTCAGCTTCCAGGGTGGGGATGACCAAACGAGTATACATGAAATACCGTTAGGCCTATTCTGCTGGCATTTTAGTATGTTAGTATTTCTCTGAGATTTTCTGAGTTTTCTAGGAATGGGCTTTGTAAAATGATGCTCTTGATTGTCCCACGTATTCAGCAGTACTAGTTTTATTTTATTTTACAACTTTTGGCCAGGAAGGAAAACAGATAAATTGAGAACACTATGCACTCCCCTATATGCATGCTTTTTCTGCATCAGGTTTCACTCTGTCCCTGTGGGTATGAGGAACAGAAACAGCGGACAGGGACTACTATCAACAAAAGAAACTCACAATCCAATGATACATAGCTGGCACTATATAGCAATTGTCCTCTACTGCCACAGATTTACAGCACTTAATATCTCTTGCATACAGTAGTTAGAACACAGAGTGTGCACAAAGGGCACTTTCCCAGAGGAAAGAGCATTTATTAGAAAAAAGAACTCAACTTTAACCTATCAGTGTTTCAGCATAGGATTTACTACTAAATCCTGATAGTCAGTCTCCTGAACTCCATAAACCTGAGTTCAGGAGACCGACTGTTGGAAGACCAATAGGGTCTTAGTGCAATGCAGGGGGCATGACTCCCACACCCTCTGTAACTAGAAGTATAGCCTAGTGGTTAGAGTAATGAGCTGTGAATGAGCTTGGTTCAGCAGATCTGGGTTTGATTCCCCCAACCCCCACTTGCAAACGGTGTGATTATGAGTAAGTCACTTAACCAGCCTAAAGCTACTGCACACTCCTGAAAACAAGCAGTTGTGCCTAGTTGGCCTTACCCAGTTAACAAAGAATAAAAATAAAAAAGAAACCATCTCTGAGGGGGCAGTCCTCTGAGTAGGTTAAAAATGTTATGGGGGCAACAAGAAGAAGAAGAAGAAAACATTTTCCCTCCCTGGTACAGAATCCAGGTTGAGAGCACCATGCTGGCCAAGCTGCTAGTGGCCTAGCCCTCCATGTCATGGGAGCAGCTCATCCAGCTTCTGCATTTTCTACTTGTTTGTGGTGCCCAACTAGGGGTGGGGTAGTGATTTGTCACATCTGCTACCTTACCCCGGTCAGCACCAGCTACCTTCTGTTGGGCTGGTGTGTGTTCACCTACCAAACTTGGGAATCCTGAATGTCAGGATTCTGAGTTTCAGCATTGTGTAAATATACCTCAGCATAGCCTTTCCAGAGGTATGGTCTGATACAGACAATGACAACAGTAGTACCAGAATAATCAAAGCTATGAAATTGATGGTCTACAAAATACAGGCAAAAGCTGCATTCATTAAACTTACAATTTAATTTTTTACACATTTTCCCTCATTAGCGAAGTATGTCTAATACTATCAAAGTTGCTTCTTGGAATATTAAAGGCATAAGCCTCAGAGCTAAGAGAACACACATTTTTCATTGTTTAAATTTGTTTGATTATGGAGAGGTTTTCCTACAAGAAACACACCTACTATGTTCAGAGTTAAATCTATTAAAAAATGTGGTTATAGTCAGATTTTGGGGGCCGGATGTTACACCTTGAAATGTGGGGTGCTATTTTATTAAGTAACTTGGTTAATTTTATTCTTTTTTAGACAATCCAGGACCCGAGGGCAGGTTTATTATCATCTTATGGAAACTTAACCATACTGACAGTTTTAGGATCCATATATGGGCAAAATACCAAAGCTTCTACTTTTTTGATGAAGCTAATGTCTATTCTCATCCCACTTGCAAAATATCATTTATTATTAGGGAGAGACTGGAACTTACCACTCAACTCTATACTAGATAGTTCCAAGTTTGCAAGTTTAACCATGCAAATGGAAATTAAAGCCTTAGGGGACCTGATGACTTTTTGAGACTTAGTAGACCTTTGGATAACTTTAAATCCAAACTTAAAGAGATTTTCTTAATACTCTCCAGTCCATAAGTCATTTTCATGTATATATATTTTTTTCTGATGTCTAAACCCCAGTTAAAATATATTTTGGATGCTAATATATTACTCAGAACCCTCTCAGACCATTCTCTAATTGACTTACAAATAAAAATATCATCATCCTATCCAAAACAGTCTATTTGGAGATTAGATAACACCCTTTTAAGACAGGAATACATTGTTACATATATTAAACTTTGAAATAATAACTTCTGGAGAGAAAATTACAATTCTGTAGAAAATATAGATATGGTATGAGTGGCCTGTAGATGTTTTATTAGAAGCAAATTTATTAGATTCACATCAGAACAAAAGAAACAAAACTCAGCAAAATTAGAAAAAGTTTCTCAAAAAATAGAAGTACTAGAAAACAAAGGTGAATCAGCTTTATCAAAGCAGGAAATTACTGATCTGTGCAAATATAAAAATGACCTCTTCTTACTAACCAAAGAAAAAGCAGAATTCTTAATTTTTAAAACTAAAGCAAAATGCATTGAATTAAGGGATAAGTCCAGTAAATTACTGGCCAATAAATTAAAACAGCTAGGAAAATCAAGATGTATAGAATCCATTATTACCAAAGACAACAACGTTCAAAACAGCCCCCAAAGTAGTAGTAACAGAATTTTATAAATACTATTCACAATTTTATGGTCCAATACCCAATCCCCACTCATACACAGAAATCTAAATTTACTTGAAAATGCCCTAGGATAAAAAATGCACAATTTAATGACCTAATATCACCAATAAAAAAATTGGTGATTGATGAGACATTAGAAGCTCTAACATTGAACAAATCCCCGGGACCAGATGGTCTCACAGTAGGGCTGTGCATGGTCTGAATAGTATTTCCCGAATACCACGAAGAGTAGTCTTGCCAAATATTCAGATGGACATCCTGAACAGTTCACTATTCGGCCGCTATTCAGGATGTACTATTCATTGGGTGAGATTTCAAAATCTCACAGAGCTTGGCTGGACAATCAGAGGCTGGTTTTGGAGCTCATAGCCAGGAATACCTGTGATCTCCTCACTCTGAGTGTATAGATGAGAGGAGACAGTCGTTTCTGAGAGAGCTAGCTCTGTTTAGTTTACCACTTGTGACTTTTATAATTGTTTACAAAACATTTTGTGTGTGATCCAGTTTTGACATCTGATCACCTTGTGACTGCATCTGACTGCAGTTTTGTTTTTCATCCTTGAAACTGGGCTCAGTTTCACGGAAAAGAAGAGTCTGTGTGTGAGTGAATCTGTGTGTGTGTATGCTGCTACATGATGACTCCCCTGCCCCCCATTTACAGTTTCACAGCTTAGCTGAAGCAGTGTGATTAGATTTTTTTGCTTAAGAACCAATTAGTTCTTATTTGGTATTACTTGGTATGAAAGAACAGAAGAAGGCCAGAGCCCATCGAGACTGTTCCCCACACTATGTGGGACATTATTTATCTATTATCCCTCAACCAAACATCTAATTTGTTTTTAAAGACAGTGGCACTAGCTGCCTCTACCAATTCTTGTGGCAAGGTGTTCCATACAATGGATGCTCTTATTGGAAAAAAGTTTCCCCTTTTGCTGGTTTTATAAGTTTTTACTTCAAGCTGTTTATTATGCAGTCTCAGAACATGTCTCCTTTTGGAGAGTGTTAGACCACATTTTTCCATTAGATCTGGTGAATTTATTAAATTAAAAACCATAAGCATATCACCTCTTAATCTTCTAGCTTGAAGAGAGAAGTGACCAGTAGCTTTTAATCTGTTCTGATAATCCAAGTTTGTTAATCTTGGAATCATTCTAGTTACTCTCCTTTGAACCTGTTCAAGAATTGCTATGTCCTTTTTTTGGTTTGGATTTCAGAAAGGGGAGCCATAGTCTAGATACGGTCTAATGTATGACCTATATAATGGAATAAGGCATTATTCAGTGCGATTATCAAAAGTGTGTTTTATTTGCCTCAAAAGTCTGTTGGTCATGAAAGCAGTTCTAACACAGTGATCATTTGATGTAAGTTTATTATTAACATATATCCCTAAATCTTTTTCACAATTTGATGAGTAAAGTAGTAGTCCATTTATATGATATATCGTTTTTGGATTATTTACACTGAAATGCACTACTAAACATCTGTCTTGATTAAACTGCATATGATTTTCATTTGCCCAAAGTGTTAATTTTTTCAAATCCTTCTTTAATGCAGAAATATTTTCTTGATTTTTAACCTTGCGCCCCAATATAGTATAATCTGCAAATTTAACTATGAAGTTATTTGGCCCTGTTTGTAAATCACTGATAAAGAGGTTAAACAATGTTGGTCCCAAGACCGACCCCTGTGGTACACCACTTGTCACACTACATGAATCAGACAAGATATCATTAATTCTGACTCTGAGAATGAATTGTCAACCAGTTTAAAGTCCAGTTGACAATATCAGGTGACAAACCTAGATTGTGCATTTTAGTAGTCAGTTTTTCATGTGAGACTTTATTGAAAGCTCTACTAAAGTCCAAAAGAATTACATCAGTAGGGATACCCACATCTAGTAGAGTACTTATATTATTGTAAAAAGATATCAGATTGGTGTTGTCCATAAAGGGGGGTCGAGGGAAGTACCAGGTAACTATAGACCCATCAGTTTGACCTCGGTGGTGGGAAAATTAATTGAGAGTATACTAAAGGAACGATTGGGGGTGTACTTAGAGGAGGTGGGAGGTCTGGATAGTTGGCAACATGGGCTTGTGCCAGGTAGATCATGTCAAACCAATCTTGTGGAGTTCTACAAATGGGTAACATCAGAACTGGACAGGGGAAAGCCTGTGGATGTATTATTCTTGGACTTCAGCAAGGCGTTTGACTATGTCCCCCACAATGGTCTAGTGGAGAAACTGATGGGGTTGGGAGTAGGCCCTTTGATGGTCAGATGGATTGAAAACTGGCTAGCTGGACTCACCCAGAGAGTAGTGGTCTGTGGTGAGCTCTCAAACCCTAGACAGGTTGGTAGTGGGGTACCGCAGGGCTCGGTCCTGGGTCCGATCCTGTTTAATGCATACATATCAGACATCAGGGAGGGTATAGGGTGTGAAATGAGTCTCTTCACTGATGACTCCAAGATGGGAGCAGTAGTTGAGGGAGAAGAGGGGAGATTGGCCCTGCAAGGGGACCTGGACACCCTGGAGCTGGGCTCACCATGAAATTAAATTTCAATATCACCAAGTGCAAGGTGTTACATCTTGGTGAGGAAACCCTAAACACAGGTACACCCTGGGAGGGGAGGTGCTGGAGGCCTCAATAAGGGAAAAAGACCTAGGGGTCATGGTGGATGCATGTATGAATAACTCTGAGCAGTGCAAGAGAGCGGCTAGCAAGACAAACAGGATGTTGGGATGCATCGTAAGGGGGATCACCTCTAGGAGCAAGGAAGTGATTCTGCTGCTGTACAATGGACTGGTTAGACCACACCTTGAGTACTGTGTACAGTACTGGAGACCACACTTGAAGAGGGACATACAGCTCCTGGAGAGGTACAGAGGAGGGCAACTAAGATGATACGAGGGCTAAGGGATTTGACGTATGAGGAAAGACTTGATGTAGTGATAGTATAATATGTTGATTATTGTCACTCCATTTTGTATGCTATTTCATGTAATGTATGTCATTTTATATACTCCATTTTGTATTGTATGACTCCATTTTACATGCTGCTTCATTTAATTGGTGTTTTGCTCTTTAGATAGCCTCATTATTATGTTTTTCTTCAGACAGTGTATTTTGCTGACTTGAAGGTCGCATATTATCAGGCAACCTGTTTTTGTAGTTTTGTTTAAACTTCCGCTTAGCTCATAGTGTTCTAGGCACCCGGCCAGTGTTTGGAGCACAGTGACCTAGCAGGTGTAGGGAATTCTGAGCAGTCCTTATGGTGTGAATTCGCAGCATCCTGGGAGCCCGGCCAGCTTCTAGAATGTGGCGAGACAGCACTATGAAGGCTGCACGGTTATTTTTTAGCATAGAATAAGATATAAATGTAGCTTTCTCAATGCCTGGTTAGAAGCCTCACCTGCAGGGTGGACGCATCACTGTGGGGCCAATTCCTGGTTCATGAGACTCCTAGCCAGGCTGACAAGGGGGCTTCCCAGCCATTGGAACAGGCTTGGATGTAGCTTTTGGAATCGGTGATGTATAACCTTTTGTATTATATTTTGCTATAATAAAGCTTTGGCTTGCTGTACTTATTGTAACCTCTTATATTATATTTTGCTATAATAAAGCTTTGGCTTGCTATACTTATTGTACTGTTATTGTGTGTATGTGAGTGTGAATGGCAAATAGCTGCTTGGTTTGAGTTGGCAGAACATTTTTGGTGTAGTCGGCAGGATTTGAAAATAAAATGTCTATTTTTAGGAAAAAGGATGAGTTCTTTTTAAAGGTGTATTAAGGCTCAAACAAGCAAGGGCAACTGCCCTTTGTACTTGTAATTTGTGCTTGCTGCAAGTATATACTGTTAGAGCCAATGATGGCTTTCACAGTTCAGGCTGCTTTAGGAGAAAAGCAGTGGCTGGATTAAATAAAGTTAGATAAGCAACATCTAGAAAAAGAAAAATAAACTACTGTGGATATACGCACAGTAGGTGACTACAGAACGGGATGATTTGAAAATCCTCCCCCATGTTGCCTATCTGTGTAGTTTCAAGTTTTTCTGTATCAATTTCAAGTTCCCTTGCCTCCTATAGAGGCTGAAACATTTGATCCTAAACCCAAGTACTGGGGACATCTACCAGATGGATCTCAACCTAGTACTGTTAGAGATTTTTGTTTGTTTTGTTTTTAAACTGCAAACCAGAGCTCTGGAAAAAGACTTGGTTTGGCAGGTTACTAAAATGGCCAAAAAAACCTTTGAAAGAGGTTAAAACCTTTGAAAGAGTTAATAGCTGCAGCGTTTGGAAATTATCACGAAGGTCCTGCAGTCAGTTTTCTTACTTAGACTAGTATATCGGAAAAGAAGAAGAAAAATACCTTGGCACCGGGTAAGTCTGAATTTTTTTTTATTCAAAGTTGTTTTATGTCTGTCTGTTTTATTTCTGTAGTAATTATACTAAACAAGGTAATGCTCCGTCTTTCTCATGCATATTTTCTAGCTTATATCTGTGTTCTGTAATTATGTTCTATTGTCAAGGTTGCGAGATAGGATTGACTGCCTTCAGTGCACAACATGTTACAGAAAAAAAAAAAGAAAGAAAGAAGCTTCTTTGCCTCATAGCTGACTGTTTTAATTGGCTTTATTTGTAATGGAACATTTGTGCTGCCTTGATAGGGTCAGTGAAAAACTTTTGTTTGTAGTTGTTGCTTGGAGCAGGTAGTGTTGATGGTGAAGAATTATGACGTCATATAGATTGCAATGTGCAGAAAGAGTTGTAGTTTGCAAGCAGCGTGCCAAGCCACTGCTAGGTGAAAATGTAATGTGTTAACAGCTATAAATGGCTTTATCATACTTCTAGTTAAAACCAGAAACTTTTGCAAAATGGCAGAGTGCCATATTTTAATTATGTGCAAAGGTGTAATCATGTTATCACGAGATGTGTTCACTTACAGATGATGTGTTTAAACAGTGTTTTGTTCTGGAAAGATTTGGCATGGCAATATGTATAAATGTGTTGGTTTAAAATTGTCAGTGTTACAAGACAGGCAGGAGGCAGCACATATATCTAAACCACGTACAGTTTTCTAATGGAACTATAGGCATTACCTCAGCAAAATTGGTGTGAAACAATGTCAGTCTTATTTTGTGTTAAGTATTTCTTTTGTGTATGTGTATGTGTGTGTACTGTCTTGCAGCAGTTTCCTTGTATGCTCTATTGTTATTTAAAGATATTTTAATATTGGTGGTGTTCAAGGACACTACAGGAATGGCTGGGTTTGAATGACCCTTGCATGCACACTGTGACCTTTGCACGTTATTTGACCTTCTTGTGTTTCAACATTTTATGTTACTACCAGTTCAAACTTGATGTATATTCCATGCCTAAAGCACAACTTTTCACACAAAATGTATGTTCTCAAAGCACACCAAGAGTGAACCATGTAATTTGACTTTTATTGCAAAACTAGTATTCTAAGTGAAGAGGAACAAACTTTTACAATTTTGAAAAAGGACTATTACAGCTGTTTTTGAGAGTTTACCATCTACAGAGATAAATACGTATGGTATTACCATCAATCTGGACATTTGTCATGCTTAGGATAAGGAACCCAGGGAGCTTGGCTTCTTTTATCCTATGGAAATAATCTTGTTTTATTTTAAACTGATGTGTGTTTGTTTTTGTTGTTTGTCTGTGTTTCACAGCTAACCTTTTATTGCTACAGTATTCGAGCTGTCTCTTACCTCAAGCTGTGTCTTCCACCAGTAGGAGCTTGGAGGGAGGGGCAAGCTACCCTTCCTCCCTTCAGTGTAATACCCACAAGATTGCAAGGTACATGTCATATTTATACTGATTCATGGTCTGTAGCCAATGGTTTAACAACCTGGCTGCCCACTTGGGCTAGGATGAGTGGAACATTTATTTGAAAAATATGGAAAAGAACTGTGGCAGGAAATATGGACTATGGTGCAAAATACTCAGACCACTGTATTTCATGTTGATGCTCATTGTGCTTCAGATACACTAGAACGATGGTATAATTCTATTGCAGATGAAAAAGCTAAGATTCTTCCAGTGGATATTGAAGAAACTCAAAGTCAGCAGTTATCAGGGCTGGCAAAATGGGCACATCAAAAATGTGGACATTTGGGAGAAAAGCCACTTACAGGTGGGCATATAGTAGAGGTGTACCCTAACATTGGATTTGTTAAAACTGTTATTGCTCAGTGTCCTATATGCCAACATGGGCAACAAGACCAATCCCTCATATTGTGAAAGGACAATTGGGAGGGAAAATTACCAGGACAAATTTGGCAGATTGATTACATTGGACCTCTACCCTTAGTGGAGGATGTCGATATGCTTGCACAGTTGTAGATACATATTCAGGGTATTTATTGGCATACCCTTGTAAACAAGCTACACAGAAAAACACCATTAAGGCAATTAACTTAATTATATTGTACTATGGAATACCCTTGCAGATACAAAGTGACAATGGTTCCCATTTTGGGAAAATGGTACAAGCTTATGCTCAAGCCCATAACATACAGTGGGTATTTCCATCCCTTATTACCCGCAGGCAGCAGGGTTAATTGAGAGAATGAATGGATTGCTGAAAGAACAGTTTAGGAAATTGGAGAGTCTACGAAAATGGAAAGAAAATTTGCATGAAGCATTACAGATTTTAAATAATAGACCAATTGGAGAATCTGAGACCCCTTAATGTAAATGATAACTCCTAATTTGCAAGTGCGAAGCTTACTCACTACAGAAACAGTGTTATATTGGAAATTACACGGAGCTCTGTCTCCTTGCAGGAGCAACCCAAAGCTGCTGGACTTGATTTACATGCCCTTCAAGAATACAGAATAAACAGCAGAAACATTCAAGTGATAGAAACTGGTATTGGAATACAAATTCCACAGAGACATTTTGGTTGGATAGCACCTAAATCAGAACTAGCCCTCAAGGGAATACAAATTTTGGGAGGGTGATTGATTGTGATTACCAAGGAGAAGTGAAAATAATTTTGTTGAATAGTAGAGAACAAAATCTGTTAATTCAACAGTATGACAGAGTGGCTCAATTGTTAATTATTCCAGTTAACAAAGTGACCCCTATAAAGGACAACCTCCACACTCTTAACAGCAAGGAGGATAAAGGTTTTTAGATCTACAGGAGGTTTTAACAATGGTGCCAAAATATGGGTTACAAACCCAAATGGCCCTCCTGAACCAGCTGAGGTGATAGCCACCGGACGAGACAACACAGTGTTAATTATCAGGTCAGGAAGGAGAGATGGGAATATGTACCAGCTGAACACATGTTATCTTCGAGAATAATGAGTCTGTGTATTTTCTAGGTTCTTCAATGGATTCTAAAAGGAATAACACTCTCTCTCACGGTCCATTCAGTAAAGCCTATTACCCCAGGTGGAAGAATATTGAAGCAGCGACCCACTTGTACAATGGGGTTGGAAATCTTCCACCAGCTTCTGGTGCAAGACAACTTACTTGCCCTGAAAACCAAGGATGTCCTATAGTGAACATTACTTTTCACCAGATGTGAACATTTGGAAACCAGTTGAGACAATGGCAGGACGATTATATGTCCAACCTATGCAGGACACAAATTGGATTAAATTACAGAACCAGACTGCTATTAGATGCCAAATGTCCGAATAGTTGCATGGTGACTGTACAACATAGACTTGATTGCTGCATGAATCAAACAGACATTTTCAATGCAAGTATTACTTTGATTGACATAGACACGTTATTCTGCATGAATGCTACTGCAATAACTAATAGAACTACTTGGGCAGATCACATTACAGTGTTGAAAAATCATCCTGTAATTTAATGATAGTATAGTTAAGGTTCCATCCACATGTACATCAGTAGCGCAGCGGTATCAGAAAATGTAATCCATTTTAACATAACGTTTATGTTTAGTAGAAAATGCAAATATAAAAGAGCTTGGTATGATACGCTATTAGGTGGAGCAGGGGCAGGCATGGGAATTTTAAATAGTGTTGATATAGAAACACTGACTAACAGGCTTCAGGCAGTGGGAATTGATGTATTTAGCTTAATTAACTTACAAGCTCAATGAATGCCAACTGTTTTCTTACCCCAAAGATTAACTTTGAATTATGATTTTGAGTTCTTTCAGTTATTTAATGCTTCACAGGTATGGGGAATGGGAGTAGCAGAAAATATTTCACGATTTATTGATTGGACAGAATGCACAATCGACATATGTATTCTATAATGCAAAGAAATAAGGCCCAGAGTGATTTAATGAGTAATAATGAATATGTGTGGAGGACGTGTTCAAATCATGGATTCCTAGTAATCATTGGATTGTAATGTCATCCACCACAGTAAAATGCCAGATAAATGTGTAATATTACCTGTATATTTTGGTCCCCATTATTTGATCCTGAGTTTGGTTACCGCATTTTAACGGAGATTATATAGATAGTCAGAACACCACCCATGACTTAAGTCTGTGTTCAAAACAGCTGATGGAATACTATGTGGACAGCATTCCAGACTTTATGAACCTTGTTTACTGGAGCATTCGATAAATTTGTGCCAATGGACAATTTTACCCATAACCTTTACCATGTTTACAGAAATAGGACCCCAGTATGTTTGTATAGTAACCTAATCAGGAGAATACTGTTAGGATGTATAACTAACTCGTCCCTTTTCAGGTTGTTTTAAAAATGTGACTCATTTGTGGTGGGACAATACTACTTACACCTTTGTCCCTGATAATGAGCAGAAGCTTATTTTGTATTGGTAGCCCAATATTTTAGATCAATCAAGATTGAGTATCTCATTAAATAAAATTAAACAGATAATTCAGGAAACAGATGTAATGCAGGCTCATTTGGCAATAAGAAATAAATCATTAGTGCAAAGTCAGGTGCAAACTACGATAGTTAAAAATAAAATGATTGATTTAAGTTCCAAGATTCAACAAGAGACTACTCATTATTGGTGGGATATTTTACAGGATGGTCTCCATCAGCTACAAAAGTGTTAAATATTCTGATACATCCTATCATAATCATTGCTGTAGTGACAATTATCTTGCTTATTTGGACTTGTTACTTATAATGTTATATTCGTAGTAATTTTGCTATAGTACCAATATCATACAAATCGTATTCACAATAATCAAAGGACCGAATGTAGTGATAGTATAATATGTTGATTATTGTCACTCCATTTTGTATGCTATTTCATGTAATGTATGTCATTTATACTCCATTTTGTATTATGTGACTCCATTTACATGCTGCTTCATTTAATTGGTGTTTTGCTCTTTAGATAGCCTCATTATTATGTTTTGCTTCAGACAGTGTATTTTGCTGACTTGAAGGTCACATATTATCAGGCAACCTGTTTTTGTAGTACTGTTTAAACTTCTGCTTAGCTCATAGTGTTCTAGGCACCCGGCCAGTGTTTGGAGCACAGTGACCTAGCAGGTGTGAGGAATTCTGAGCAGTCCTTATGGTGTGGTCGCAGCATCCTGGGAGCCAGCCAGCTTCTAGAATGTGGCGAGACAGCACTATGAAGGCTGCACAGTTATTTAGCATGAGAATAAGATATAAATGTAGCTTTCTCAATGCCTGGTTAGAAGCCTCACCTGCAGGGTGGGCGCATCACTGTGGGGCCAATTCCTGGTTCGTGAGACTCCTAGCCAGGCTGACAAGGGGGCTTCCCAGCCATTGGAACAGGCTTGGATGTAGCTTTTGGAATCGGTGATGTATAACCTTTTGTATTATATTTTGCTATAATAAAGCTTTGGCTTGCTGTACTTATTGTAACCTCTTATATTATATTTTGCTATAATAAAGCTTTGGCTTGCTATACTTATTGTACTGTTATTGTGTGTATGTGAGTGTGAATGGCAAATAGCTGCTTGGTTTGAGTTGGCAGAACACTTGACGAGCTCTGCCTGTTTTCATTGGAGGAGAGGAGAGAGCGGGGACATGACTGAGGTCTTTAAGTTCCTCAAGGGAATAAATAGGGTAAACGTGGAGGGGATCTTTAGACTAAAGCAGGGAGGTATCACCAGAGGGCATGGTTTGAAGTTGGAAGGTGGAAGGGTGAGGGGGAAAGGAGGAGGTTTTTCACTGAGAGGGTGGTGGACCCTTGGAATGCACTGCCTGGTGAGCTGGTTCAGAGATCCACCATGGAGGGCTTCAAGAGAGGGTGGGACAGACACAGAAAGTGGATGTATCAGATGATGGCCTGTCCCAGGGGGTTGGGGATGGATGATGGGGGTTTCTGGAACACAAGGGGGGAGGGCCTCAGCACCCAAGTAAGGATCTGAGGTTCGAGCAGACTCGATAGACTGTAAGGCCTAATCTGCTGGCAAATAGTATGTTAGTATGTTGCAGGAATACTTGGGAGTAAACCCATGCTGATTTGAATCATAAATTCCTAATTTGTACAATCTTGATCTATTAGAGACTTCATTACTCATTCCATTAATTTACCAGCCACTGAGGTCAGGCTAATTGGATGATAATTTTGCACAGAACCTCTATTACCTTTTTTAAATATGGAAGTAACTATTGCTGAATGCCAATCATTTGGTACAATGCTTTCTTGTAAGGATTTATTGAAAATAATTGACAAAGGAATAGAAATATTTATAGAGGTTTCTATCAGAAACCATGGATGAATACTGTCTGAGCCCGGACTAGTATTTTTTTTTAGTTTTTTGATAGCCTGTATAATGTCAGTTGGATAGAACCTATGATAATCTATGTGGTGAACTTCAAATGTACTAATAGGTGATTTTTGAGAGAAGACAGAACAAAAGTACTTGTTAAAGAGATTCGAGGTTTCTATATCAGATAGAGAAGAGCCATTGGTTATAATGGGACCAATGGTCCTTGATACACCTTTTTTACTATTTATACAGGAGAAAAGAGATTTGTGATAGTCTTTTGTGTAAGCTAGTTTAAATTCTAGCTTATTTTTTGCCAATTTAATAGAATTTTTTAAGTTTTTCACAGATAGTCTGTATTTATGTAATAGAGTAGCTTTAAATGGAACAGAACTATTCTTATGTTTCCTAAAAGTTTAATTTTATTTTAATCTGATTTTAATTGCCTTGTTGAACCAAGGAAATTTTTCCTTTATTATTAAATTTCCTCTTAGATGGAATAAAGGTATTTTCCAAATAATGTACAATGTTTTTAAAAAGTCCCAAGCTTGTTGTGTTGTACAATTAAAGATTAGATTCAGTTTATGTTTTGTAAGTATTCATTGATTTTAGAAAATTTGCTTTGTTATAATTTTTTGTACAGTATAACTTTCTTTGTGTAGTTTTAAACTGTTGAATTTCAAAAAGAATAGATGAATGATCACTGGCCCCAAGTGGATCCCAAATTTGTAAATTGCTAATTTGTTGCTCTATGTTAGTAAATAATAGATTCAAAATATTAGGACCTCTAGTGGGTTCAGTAACAAGTTGTTGTACTCCAGTACTAACTACCACATCTATTAGTCCTTTCTCGGCATAGGACTGTCCTGAGAATGAGTCTCAGTTAATATGAGGGAGGTTAAAGTCACCAAATATAACAGTATCTTGAGATTCTGAAAAATGTGTAATTTCTTTAAACATAGTTGTGTAATCTGAATTTGCAGATGGAGGTTGATAGATGTTACCAATAGTTATATAGGACTGCTCCTTCAATAAGATTTTAACCCATATACTTTCCAAAGGAAAGGGAGAACACACTTCAAATGAAGGAATATCATTTTGTATGTACATACAAACTCCGCCGCCTTGATTATCTAATCTGTTTTATGATATAATTTATAACCTGGAATTTCTCTGGACCAAATTGAGGTTGTGTCCCACCAAGTTTCAGTTACTCCCACCACACCTATATTTAAAGTTTTACATTTGGCTTCGAGTTCTGCTAATTTGAGTTGGTTTAAAGATCTTGCATTCAAAGCTAGGAATTTACATTTAGTTGTAATAATATTTTGGTAAGTATTCAGAGACTTGGGAATAGACCCATTCTCCCCCATTGTTTATAGTTTAAACACTGATTAATGATTTTAGTGATACTTTTCCCCATAAGTGTACTACCCCTATGACTGAGATGTAAACCTCCCAGCAAAACAAGGAAGAACAATCTGAAAATGATTCCCAGTGGGTAATACAGGGTATATCCCGCTTAAAACACCACTTTCTCAGCCATTCATTTAGGGCTTTGATTTTCTGTGTCATGGTAAATGTTGCTCTCGGGACAGGTAGAATTTCAGATATACATACACAGCATCCCCTATTAAGTAACAGGTTTCATAATGCCACATAGTCCTGTTGTAACTGTTTGATTGGGGTGTTGTTTATATCATTAACACTGGCATGTATGATAGTCAGTGGATTTTCCCCCACATTTTGTAAAATGTTAGGCATCATGGAGGTAATGTCAGATACCCTGGCCCCACGGAAACTAGAAAAAGTGTGGTTGCTCTTGTCACTATTGCATACCACCCTGTCAATGTGCTTAATGATTGAATCTCCCAGGACTAAGACTTGTTTTGAGACAGTAGGTGCACAAGAATCAGAAACAGGTGATTGTTTAACACACTCTGGAGTGATTAACTTAATAGGTATTAATTTGGTAGCTTGAGACTTACTAGGACAAGTATTCATGGGCATTAACTCCAGATTGAAAAGTGTTTTTGAACCATTATTATCAACAGAGAGTGATGCACAGGATAAATCATGTAGCACTTCATTATTTGATACAGTCAATTGCTCAAACCTATTATGAGTTTCAATAGGGGCACTATTGTGTATTTGACCACCCCTCCTTTTTTTAAGAGGCTTTGTGACAATGGTCCAGTCATCATTATCATGAGAAAAGGGCGGATAATCACCCACCTTATAAGAGGGGGCAGAGGCAACATGTATATTAGTACTAGTCATTACAATTGTCTCCTCATCAGGCGGCAAAGAAATGCTACCTAAATGTAAAGGAAATTGTTCATTAGAATGAAGTTGTTCATCCATAAGATCAATGTAACTTTCCAATTCCCAAATATCAGTAGAAACTGGTTTAATATTAAGCAGAAACGCTATCTCTGCTTCAAGAGTAGTAATCAGGTGGCAATTAGCACATACATACTCTCTCCCATACTTTCCCTCACTATACATCAAACATTGCATACACTTACTAAGTTCTTTTTCCATTATTAAAGGTGTATATTTACTAAGTAGAGGATATGCTAAAATTATCTTATCCAAGATTGTCTAATGCCAGCAGTTTCAGCATGCCCAGCGGAAACAGCAGACACGTGTAAACGCAAATGTAGCTTCTTTTAGTTAGCTGCTTTCTGAAGTTGATACAGCACCCTTCACAGCACAGAACACACACACTGACTTACTTTCTTTCTTTTTTTTAAATCCTAAATAAGACCCCTTTTACTTCTAATAAAGTATTTGTCTTGCTTACTCTCAACAGACACAGACTCCTGCTGAGATATAAGTGTTAAATTAATAAGAAAATGTCGCTTCTTTTAGTTAGCTGCTTTCTGCTCTACAAGCAAGGCTAGTAACAGGAAGTTGTAATCTGAGTCACCTGCTTTTATAGTGTCTAAGCAACACCCCCAATTAAGCTGTCTCTCTCTCTCCTCCTACTGGTTTAGCAAAGTAAGTTGATACAGTACCCTTCACAGCACAGAACACACACTGACTTTCTTTCTTTTCTTTCTTTTTTTAACCCTAAATAAGACCCCTTTTGCTTCTAGTAAAGTATCTGTCTTGCTTAATCTCAACAGACATGGACTTCTGCTAAGATATAATTGTTAAATCAATAAGAAAATGTAGCTTCTTTTAGTTAGCTGCTTTCTGCTCTACAAGCAAGGCTAGCAACAGCTTATCAGGATTTTTTTTCATCAATGAAGTCCAGCTTGGCTTTTACATGTAGTGAGTAACTGTTACTGGGAACAGTAACAGTGAGTGGCTCAAGCTTTTGCTGACTGCCCCATCCCCACTGCTGTGATTGCTTAGCTTTTTGTTCCAAATAAACACACAGTCCCTGTGGTATTTTCTATTTCTTTTGTGAAGCAAATTGGTATTTTGCTATAATCAGGTTCCAGGCTCAGTTCCCTGCATAAATGAGGTGCTATTGTCATCTGACTCTCTCTTGTCTGTGTTACAGCTTACCACAGTGCATTTATTAGCCATGTGTGTGTTGTATTGTTGTTCTTGTAATCTGTGTCCTGCAAGTGCACGCACAGTTGTCTGCACACATTTTTTTAGTGATTTATAAAGCAATATTTTTTTTTCTCATTGGGTCAGGCTTGGCCAATTGAATTGTTGCTGACTGCGGTCTGGTTCTTGGCTTAGTTCCCTGTACAACTGAGTAAGGAGGGTGTCACAGGTGACTCCTCCCTCCACAGCTTACTGCCCCTGACTGGCCTTCTGTGCATGTGAGTTTTTTCCTTTTTGTGTGTCTTCACCCCCTGTGTGTGCACTGCTTTTAGTGTGTACATGTAAATTTTCTGTGAACTGCTTTAGTATTTCTGTATGTGTCAGGCATGACTCACTGGGTTCTGTGTGTTGTAAGTTGTTTGGTGTACCTTCAAAGCTTGAATTGCTATACTATATGACTGCACAACTGACACTGTACAAGTAAGAAGTTGTTTGCTGACTCCATCTCTCTCTCTCTCTCTAGTATCAGCCTGTCTTTATTAGCTGCTATATGAGCAGTGTTGGTATTGATGTTTTTTGCAAGAAGCACCAACATAAAAAAAAAAACACTAATCGAAAATAATATACACAATAAGTTACAGACCACATCTCATCAATCCCATAAACGTGCATAGTCCAGCCCAAGCAAGTCATCTTCACCACCAGTCATAAGTGGTGAGGAACAGAGTGAGAGAAGGTCTGTTTGTATTCGCTGCTCTAAAATAGTTTTCTCCCCTGATGAGCCTTCTGGTTCTGGTGTCAGTAAGATTGGGGTAGTAGTAGTACTACTATAACTACAACTGCTGCCACTACTACTACTAGTACTGCATTTGCAGCACCATCATTTTATAAAAATAGGAGGGCTTTACAGCTGACATCTCCAGTCATACAAGAACAAGAACACACCCCCACTACCAGTGGTAGTGCTATTCACACAACTGCCCCCATAGAGGCAATGTCACCTATCAGTGTGCTCCTCCCCACCACCACCAGTGCTGTGATTTCAGCAACCAGAGCAAATACTTTGTGTACTGTTGACACCACCACTGCCATAATAGTGTGCACTGTTATTTGTGCTCCTTGCACAGCCACTGTCACCACAACCTTTGTCTCCATTAGTAGTCCTGAGTATTCTGCTGTCTCCATGACTACTGCTGTCAGTATTACAACTAGCTGTAATATGATGCCAATTTCTTCAACTGTAACTCCTGATTGTAATTCTGTAACCAGGACTACTGTCAACAGTGCTACTACCTTGCTAACTGTGCCCATAACCATAGGTACTGTGACTAGTACTGACCATGAGACTGTTACAATGACCACACCAATTGTGTTGCCAAAATGTACTGTTGCTGAGCCTCGTAAGTTTCCTCTCATCACATTTCCTTTTGCTCATGTGGAGGATTCCGAAGAAGAGCATTCATTTGGTTCTGAATATTTACCAGAGCCACAAGACTTGCTAAGTACATCATCTGATAGTGATACCCAACTAAGCAAATTTGGCAATGAGGCTGAATATGTGGCATATCTGTGTGAGAAGCATGAATGTGCAGCTGCCAAAAAATGCAGTGCTGCTCATCATGGCAAGCAGGTCAGTCAGGGTCACCTTCCTCCTCCTCCTCCTCCTAAAAAAACAAACAAAAAAAACAGTCTACCCTGTCCTTTCAAAGAGTTGTGTCAAGTTCAGCTCCATCTGATACACAAAGTAGTTCTACAGCTACATCTGTTGTGGAAAAAGGAAGGGGCAGAACAACTGCATCCACAGCACCCAGGTTTGATAAGGGGAAATGGGCAAAACATGCCCATGGTCACCCTATTGGGGCCTATACTTCCACTGTCAGTGTGAGGATAAGTGTGGTGTGGCTGTACTTTAGTGTTGTAAAAGATGATCCAACAAAGGCAGTATGTTCTGAGTGTGACTGTACTATAAGTCATGGTAAAAACCTTTCATATCTCACAACAACATCAATGATGAACCATCTCTGAATTAAACATCCCAGTGCACTTCAACGATCCACAGCTGTTCCTCCCCCTCCACAACATGTGCCTGTTGCCCCCTCTACTGGTACTGGTCCAGTAGATGCACAAAGTATTATTAGTGATTCTATTACTGAGACAGACAGTGTGCCCTCAACTCCTCCTACACCACTTATAGCACATCCCCGTATAGGAGCATCACCCATTCTGCCTTATTCTGCTCAGTTGTCTATTATTGTAGCACCCTCCATCATGGTTTCAAAGTCAAAATCAATGCAATGTGGTACTGCTTTGACTACACCCATCATGCAAGCCTTCCATGTCCGCAGCAAATACCAGGCGTCACACCCAACAGCACAGCAGATCACCAGTTTAATTGGAGAGATGATGGCCTTGGATCTGCAACCATTTTCCATTGTGGAAAACACAGGTTTCCATAGGCTGCTGCAGCATTTGCACCCCAGGTATAATATACCATCACGGACCACATTTTCACGTACTGTAGTACCCAACATTTACCATGATTTGAGAAAAGATGTTGCTAGACTACTAGCACAGGCTGTTGGTGGAGTTCTTCACTGTACAACTGATATATGGACCAGCATGAATTCAAATCATGCATATATATCACTGACAGCACACTGGTGTGTTGCAGATGTAGTGGTCACTGGTGGTGATGGTGGTACTGGTGCTGGCTCTGTCTCTTCCCCCTCTCCTCTGCTTTGCTAAACATCAGTGTTATTGAAAAGGATCACCAGGCTGTAAACATACTGTCATTCCTGCAAGAGATGTTGAGCTCATGGATTGATGGCAATAATTTGCAGGTAGGGTTTGTGGTCACAGACAATGCCACAAATATGATAAAAGCACTTAGAGATGGCAATTTTGAAGGGATACGTTGCTTTGCTCATAAACTAAATTTGGTGGTAACAAAGGCTTTGGCAAACACAGTGGAGGCAGATCACACAATCAAAGCAGTCGGAAGCATATGCAACCACTTCCATCACTCTGTGAAATCTTCAAACTGTCTGCATCAGCTACAAGAACATCTTCAAATGTCTCATCCAGGATGTAAAGACCTGGAGGAATTCCACCAACTACATGCTGCAGAGGCCTCTGGAGCAAAAGCTAGCCCTTCATGAAATGAGCATGGAAACTGATATGGGGGAGTCCTCGGACATCAGGCCTGGGCTGTGATTGAGGGTTTGGTAAAGGTTTTAGCCCCATTTGAAAGGAGCACTCATGACCTTAGCTCTGATTCTGCTCTGATAAGTCAGGTAATTCCTGCTGTACAGATCCTGAAAAAGTTAGGAGGAGACTCAGTGAAAATGCTGAGAAAGATCCAAACCAGACACCAGGAACAGTGATATCCTTTGTGGAAAACCTCACCACAGAACTAGAAGTTAGATTTTCTGATCTCTGTTCCAATAAAAAGCACATATTTTCCACTACGTTGGATCCACATTTCAAGTGTGAGGTATTACATCTTATAATGCCCACTCACAGGGTTACAGACTTTCAGAAGCAGATATGCTCAGAACTTAGTTTCTACATGCTTGGGTCGATGAGACGCAGGTAACTTTATCAATGAACCAGTCTCAGAATCATAAAATGAAAGCATATGGAAAACCTTGAGAAGGAGGGTGACTGTTGGGCTGAACTCAGTTCATCACTGCAGGCTGAGCAGTGGAAAAGAACAGAAGAGCAGCCACAGTTGGAACCCAATCTGCTGAACAGTTATTTCAATGAGCATCTGGAGTCATTCTCCATAAATCTTGTGGAGTACTGGATTAAAAGGATGAAAACATCTCCGCACTTGGCACAGTTGGTCCTTAAATATATCTGTTGCCCCCCACCAGCATACCATCTGAATGAATGTTCAGCACTGCTGGGCATGTGGTGGAACCTCATTGATCCTCACTTGACCCAGCACATGTGGAACAACTTGTGTTTATTTATTTATCAAATCTAGGATTACAAATACCTTTGAGCCATGGCTCTTTTACAAAGGTTCCACGTCAGAGAAATACAAATCATGGGGAACATCAAGACAGGCATTACAACAATGTGGACATTGCAAACAGAGTACAGATTAATACAGTTCAAGGGTAGCATTGTAACAAGGCAGCCAGCGGCATTTGTCAGAGAAAATAGACAACAGATAAGAAGTGCCAGAGTCATAGGGAGAGGAAGAGGGTGGGGGAGAAGGAATGTAGGAAGGGTGGCAAGAGGGTGAAAAGTGCAGCATTGGGTATACCAAGATGTGAGGTAGAATCCAGTGAGGAGGGGTGGAGGAGGAGGAGACAACTAGAGCAGAAAGGGAAGTGGAGAAACAAGGTTAAGTTGGGCAGTCACAGGAGCTGTTGGTAGTGAGATAGTCCTGGAGCCTAGTTTTAAACATACCAATAGTTGGAGCAGAGGAGATGGTTGGGCTGAGTCCATTGAACCAGAGTGGTGCTCGATAAGCAAAAGAGCATTGTCCCTGTGAAGTGCGACAGTGGGGGACTTTCAGTAGCTGTAGCATGGATCTCCTAGGGCACCGTTTGTTAATTCGGTGTTGTAACAGAGTTGAGACCCCAGAAGGTGCAAGGCCAAGGTAGATTTTTTTGACCATTGAGCAGGTGAGAAACTTCATGCGGTTTGATAGTTGGAGCCAGCCGGTCTGATTGTACAGGTCACATGTGTGGGTGAGACGGTGAGCACCAGTGATGAGCCGACATGCTTTATTTAAGGCAGTTGAGAGGCGTCTAAGGGTTGTGGTTGTGGCCGAGCCATGAATGATGAGTCCATAGTCTATTACAGAGATCACAGAGCTCAGGACTGCAACCTTCAAAGCTTCTGGCGTGAGGTGTGGTCTGTGTTTGTAGAGGAGACCAAGCCGTGTATTAGCAGCTCTAGCTACATTATCTACATGAAGTCCATAGGAGAGATTAGGGTCAAGCTAATAAAAATAAATCTACCTGACCTTGAGTACACATATGTCCACTAACAATTGCATTAAATAATCCTCTTTTACTGGATACAACATTTGTGTGTTGTAGCACTGACCCCACACTCAAGCCATTCTGTGTTAACCATCATTGCTCTGTTAGCAAATAAGCACAACATGTTATCATTCAGATTCAAAGTCATACTAACCTGAATCTGTGACCGTCACCATTTTTCTTTACTACTTCCACTGTCATGGTTTATTCTTTTGAACGGACATGCCCTGCAGTTCCCAGTACCTTAAGCTGCCACCCACCTATTGACTGCTGTTCCTAATACAAAATCCTCAACTGGTGTTGCTACATCTCTCACCCCCTGTGTTGCTCGTGCCCATGTTCTATCAATCCCTTTAACAGCTTTCCAGGTGCCAATTACCAGTGTGGCATCACCAGTCTCAAATATTTACTTGCATAAAATATGGCAGTTAATAGTGTGTCATCTCCAGTCTCAGTGTTTCCCATGCCTGAAATATGGCAGTTAACAGTGTGTCATCTCCAGTCTCAGTGTTTCCCATGACTGAGATATGGCAGTTACAAGTGTGGCAACACCAGTCTCAGTGTTTCCCATGCCTAAAATATAGCAGTTAACAGTGTGGCATCTCCAGTCACAAGTATTTCACATGACTGAAATATTCCAGTTACGAGTATGGCTTCACTTGTCTCAAGTATTTCACATGACTGAAATATTCCGGTTACCAGTATAGCATCACTTGTCTCAAGTATTTCACATGATTGAAATGTTCTGGTCACCTGTATGGCATAACCATTCTCAAGTATTTCCCATGCCTGAAATATTCTAGTTACCATCATCTCCAGTCTCCAATATTTTACATGACTGAAATATTCTAGTTACCAGTATGGTATCACCCATCTCAAGTACTTCCCATGCCTGAAATATTCCGGTTACCAGTCTGGCATCACCAGTCTCAAGTATTTTACATGCCTGAAATATTCCGGTTACCAGTGTGGCATCACCAGTCTCAAGTATCTTCCATGTCTGAAATATTCCAGTTGCCTGACTACGACCAGCTTGTACCATTGTTTTGTTGCAATAAGTTGTTGATGCTGCTGCTGCTGATGACAGTAATGACAGTGAAGAAATCTGGAATATATTACTGATGACCAATGACCTATGACTGCCAAAGTCAGAGACTGATGCTTCTTATCTTCAATTAACACATTGTGTACTACCAGCAACAGTAAGTGAAATGTGCAGTTTTTTATGCTTTTGTTTTCTCCTGTTTTTTTTTTCTGTATACAGGTATTTTACCACCAGGGAGATGAACTCTTGGTAACACATCGGGTATGCACAGCAAAAGTAAGTAAAGTATTTAATCTGTTAATTGTTTTCTTTCTGTTTTGGGGTGTGGGGTGGGGGTTTATTAAAATAGAACAGGGAGACTGCCTGGATATGTGTAGGCCATTTTGGAAAAGGACTGTATTTCATTATATCTCCCTCACAGGTAGCATCCAATCAAAAGACCTTTATGAGGTAGCACATCACAGGCCAAATGGCAATCATGCCTGAGTGCCATCCTCACAGGTTGTACCTCTCGGCTCTGATGGTAAGATGTGAATGTGTATGTTGGCCTGTTGAAGTTACAGTGTTATTCTATTGGCTTAATTATGTCTTATTGCTTACTTTTCTTAATGGCCACAATTAATTAAGGCTTTTGCATATGGCATTCTGATAGTGGCTGCTGTGACCCTCCTGACCGCATACAGATTGTTACTTAACTCCAAATATTGACAGAGTTATGGTGTCTTATACTTTCAGTGTTATCCTATGGGAAACTGCATGGCAATGATGAACTCTTTTCCTCTGCATCCTCCTCCTGAGGCATCAGCGTCAGAAGACATTTTCTGATGCCACTGTACAAGGCAAAATGCTGTGACCTCTAAATTCTCTTCCTGAAGTACCAGCAACACAAGATACCCTCAAGCACCCATGTACAAGCCAAAGTGTCATGGCCTCTTCATCCTACTCCTGAAGCACCAGCAGCAGAAGATAGCCTCTGGCACCACTGTGCAAGACAAAGTGCCATGACCTGTGAATCCTCCTCCTTAAGCACCAGCAGCACAAGATAGCCTCTGGCACAAATGGACAAGCCAAATTGCCATGACCACTGCAACCTCCTTCTGAAGCACCAGCAGCACAAGACAGCCTCTGGCACCAGTGTGTACAAGCTGAAGATCCATGACCTCTGCATCCTTTTCCTGAAGCACCAGTGGAAGAAGTCATCCTCTGGCACCAGTGTACAAGTCAAAGTGGTTAGACATCTTCATCCTCCTCCTGAAGCACCAACAGCAGAAGACAGCCTCTGGCACCAGTGTACGAGCTAAAGTGTCATTACCTGTTTATCCTCCTTGTAAAGCACCAGTGGCAGAAGACAGCCTCTGGCACCAGTGTACAAAGCAAAGTGCCATTACCGCTCATCCTCCTCCATCTGAAGCCATTTTTAAGGAGTTATATAGCAATTCTCCATTAAGGCAAATTATATACCTGAATACCGAATACTGAATGCTGAATAACAAATACCTGGGACCCGAATACTGAATATTTGGCTGAATATTCTGGAAATGGTATTCACACAGCCCTATCTCACAGCCAGTTTCTATAAGACCTTTAAACCAACCCTGATTCCCATTCATCAAGAATTGTATGATGCCATTTTAGATACAGGCTTCAGCAACTTCTCATTTCTTCAAGCACATTTTATTTTAATTCCTAAACCCAACAAACCTACTAACAAACTAGAAAGCTATCACCCAATCTCCTTAATAAACTATGACATTAATAGTCTTATCTTCATTTTGGCCCAGAGAATCAAAAAGATATGGCACCCGCTAATCTCTAGAAAGTAAATCCGATTCATATGTGATCATCTTAAAAAAACTTTCACATGTCTTCTCTGTGTCCAGTGATTCCAATATCCCAATGGTTTTGGTTTCTCTGGACACAGAGAAGGCATTCGATAGGGTTAATTTAAATCTTCTTTTTGTTACTCTTAGTAAATTTGGCTTCCTAGATACATTCATTAATTGATTAATGGTATTATACTCAGCCCTTACGGCACAAATATACTGTAAAGGTCTACTTTTAAATCCCATACAACTTCATACTGGAACTAGACAGGGATGTCCATATCTCCCCTTCTTTTTAATTTTTATAGGGAACCTCTTTTGTTTTTTATTAATAATAACCCTTTGATTCATGGGATATTCTGTGGGAAAACTAAACTTAAATTATCGGCTTATGCAGATGATATACTGTTGCATTTATTGGGTTGCGATAGTACAACAGTATTCATATGTCACAGTGTCCTTCAGACCTTGCAGTCCCATCCCTCCACTGAGATAGTACAGTTGTGTCCATATGTCATGATGAGAGTGCAAGGTCTATAGGACCCTATGCTCCCATCCCTCTACAGATGCACTTATGTATCTAGCTGTGGAAACAGGGACCTCAGGCACCTGCACTTCACACACATTAAGTTATGAGCGGGCACAGTGAAATTGTGACAAATAGTCATAACTGTGCCATCTCAAATAATTTTCACCCCAAATGTTCAACATAACTTTCTTAGCACCTCACCACATGTATCCAATACAACAAGTTTTCAGATCCTCATCAAAATGTAATTCCGTGCAACTGTAACATCATTTTTGCACCACAGTTGTGGAAAAACTTTTTCAGTAGCATTTGAAAAATGACAGATGTACAATTTATGGGTGGTGTGGAAAAATGGGAATGTTAAAAATCTAGAGAGAAAATAGGAAAAACTGGCTACATTACAAGCTTGCATAGAAACTGCACAATGCATGCTTGTAACTCAGTCATTTTTTGGAATTTTTTCACCAAATTTTCAACAGCAGTATTATGGGACCTCCCCTCATGAACAGTGCAATTGTGATTTATTTATCCATTCCAAAAGTTGATTTTACACATCGACAATGCCATTCTGCACCACAGGTGTGAAAACATGTTCCCAGAAGGATGTGCAAAATGACAGCTGTATTGTTCATAAGGAGGTGTGAAAAAATGGCAACACTGAGAATATAAAGTACTGTACAAATATCAAACATTGGCACAGTTATGAGAGTATGTAGAAACTGTGCAATGCACGCTCATGATGCAGACATTTTTGGAAATGTTTTCACCAGATTTGCAACATAGGCTTTTTGTGACCCCACCTCTTGAGCAGCGCCACTGCTGTTTCATGAATCAGTCCTGAAAGATGATTCCATGCTGCAGCCATGAAATCACCTTTCTGAACTGAGAAATGAAATGACAGTGCTAGTGTTCATGAGGTGGGGTCCCAAGAACTCCATGTTGAAAATTAAGTGCACAAATTCCTAAAATTGACTGAGATTTCAACATAGGTTGACCTCCCCCCATTGACTCCCAGTATATGACTTACCTTGATTCCTCAAATCATAGTTTGGCTTTGAAGAGTGCCAATGTGTCCCAGTCCAGAGAAGATCACTGATCCTGACCTCTGGAGGGTAAGAATGGGTGAGGTGGAGTGCCGGGGGGTGGGTGCACAGAGGGAGGACGGGGATGGGGAGGGGAGAGTGGGGAGACAATGATGAACCATTTTCTTTTTTTTAGGGTTTTAAAAGAAAAAAGACTATGGGGATGGTTTTCTGCATTAACAGGAGAACATTTTAAAAATAAATATGGGCACACTGGGGTGAGCTCCCACTGTGCCTGATGAGTCTGGGGGGGGCATACATGATGCAGACAGGAGGACTGGGAACACCCCTCAGTACTGAAAGTGGACAGAGGAAGGGTGGGGTCAATTGACACCTGGAGTGGGCATCCCAGTGTTGCAAAGGGTTAAAAATGTTTTTTGCATAACGGCACACTGGGGTGGGCTCTCAGTGTGCCACAATACTTGGTGGGGGCAGGGGAATATACACCAACATGGGGATTGGGCACCCCGACATTGGTGGAGGGGGCACAGTAGTTTAATGCAGGATCCTGCATCAAAATTATCACAAATTTTGATGCAGGATTCTACATCAAATAAAAGACATAAGGGGACAATTTTCTTTTCTGACAGGCTTTTAAATAATGTTGGGCACACTGGGGTGGGCTCCATGTGTGCCAAATATATGTGTGTGAGTGTGTGTGCAGCAGATACATCCTGACATGGGAAATGGGCACCCCGTGTCGATAGAAACAACTGCAAGTCTTCCTTGACTCTGCAGTTGGCAGCATGAGTTCCAGCTGTGGCAGCAGAACTCAAGAAAATACCACTCTTCTCATACAGAGAACAGCTTACAAGCCGTTCTCTGTATAAGCTGGCACCCGACAAAAAAAAAGTCTTTGAGTCCATCTTAAAACCCAAATAAACATCAGAATACACCTAAAGGGGTCCTCTTTAGCTGTTTTATGATTTTTTTTGGTGTTAAAAAGGTTCAATACTTCAACATTCTCGTTAAGCAGGCAAACAAGATGGTGGATGCAACACAGCTCAATCGATCGAACCTCTGTGATCTGTTTACAGAATACCAGGCTTCTGTGTGAAAAGAAGCTGGTATTGTGCATACAGCACTTCTGTTGTGCACACAATACCAGCCTTCTTTGTGAAAAGAAGATAGTATTGTTCCTACAATACTGAACTGTGTGATCAATAGTATCTTTCGTGCCTGATATAAAATTTTCCCTTAGGCAATAATGGGAAAATTTAAAATGTCATAATTTTTGAATGGATTAACATTTTTTCACCAAACCTTCAAAAGACAAATCTGTGACCCACAGACATTCTACCTGAAAAATGTCTGCCCTCAACATAAAGCCATTTTTGAGATACAGCTGCAGAAAGAAATGTGAAAAGAAAATTGAGATTTTTCTGTTTTTTCAACACTTTATATCTCAGAAACCACTCAATGGATTACCATGAAATATGGCAGGTCAAGAGACCTACCCTAGAAATTATGCATGCCAAATTTCATGCATATCCTTCATTGAATGGCTCCAAAGTTATTCTGGTTCAAATCTTGGACTTTAACATTTAAGTGCACTTTCAACCTAACTATACTAGCATGACCATGCCTAAATCAGCACATGACCACACACCTGCGATTTCACCACCCTCCAAAACAATGTTGTCATTTTTTAAGATAGATAATCCACTCCAGGGTGTGCAGTTACACTCCGATATATGCATGCCTTGGGTGATTGACACACTCAGCATGTGGCCTCTTGCATAACAATGCACACCAATGCATGCGTATATTGAAGCGTGACCACACACCCTAGTGTGGGTTATCTATTACACGCATACACACACACATATATATATATATATATATATATCTACAGTATATGGATAGATAGATACATTTATTTATAAAATGGGTGATACATAAATGGTCAATTAAAGCAACAGCATTGGACAAACACCATCAGGTGACAGTGCATATATCAGAACGTGACTGCACACCTGCACTTTTACCCCCCCAAAAAACAATTTTGACATTTTATAAGATAAATAAACCACTCTGAGGTGTGTGGTCATGCTCTGATATATGCATGTCTTGAGTGATTGACACACACCAAGGCGTGCGTCGTGTATCAAAGAGTGACTGCACACCTCAGGTGGTTTATCTAACATATATATACTGTATAGCAGGTAATATTAGCTCTCCTTTTATTTTAGCGATATTAGCTGAAACAGAAATACTGCTAATATATTCGGATCGCTAATATTATCTACTATATATGTAATTACTGTATGGTGTAGCTACATTGTACTAAGCAGCTGTTCATACGCCCACCGTACCAAAAAGTGCCAATAAATACGGTATGAATTGAAGATAACTGGTTTTCTAAATGTTTCTGAGAGGTTAAACAAAGTTTCAAGTTTATTGTACACCATAAACACCGAAAAACAACGAAAGAAAATTCAAACCAAAGTGCATATTGCTACTCATTTCTTCCCCTCTGCTTCCCTTGGTTTCATTGTATTTCATACAGCTTCTCTTCTGCTTCACACTTCAGTATTAACAGCATTTTGTATCTGTGAAGCAGAGAGAAATTAAAATGAATTTCAATGTATCAGAAACAGCACCTGCACTACAACACAGAAGCAATACAACTTGTACTTACGTTCTCGTTGTAGTTCAAACACTGGTCATGAGTGCTCAGTATCCCTGCCTGCTTGAATCCATGTGCGATGTCCACAGTACGAAGTTTAAGGCTGTTGAAGCTACTCTCAAGCCATTTTGAGTGATGTTCCTTTAAGTTCTGTAGTCGAAGATCTGCAGTGAGGTTTTCTGTACCACCAGCAGTCAGTCTGTCTGATACAACTCCTGCATACCATGAGGTGAATTCCTTTTTTAGGAAATCCTTGAACAATTTGTTTACGGATATGTCCAGGGGTTGTAGGACTTCCGTACATGAAGCAGGCACATAAACGGGGATAATTTGATTCTCCTCCAAATGACTGCCTCAGTTGTGCGCCCGGTTTAGGTCAAGAACCAGCAGTGCTTTCTGCTCCTTGGGCAGAATAAGGGCATTCATTTGAAACTTAATGTGTGGCACAATAATGTTGTCAATGAACTGGAGAGTTGCCTCCACATTTGCTCGGTGGTTCTCGAAATTTGTGATATCCCAGTTACTAGGGAATTTGTGTTTAGTGTGCATGCTGCAGTTTGGCCCTTATAGATCAGTTGTGGGGGCAACATCATGCCTGACATGATGCAGGCAAGTACGACAGAGATCTGTCTTTTATCTCCTAAACAAGTCATGGAGACCTGCTTCACTCCTGTTGTCTCCATAGTCCACTCTGAAACAGGAATCATGTTGACCCCTGTTTCATCCAAGTTCACAATCAATTGGGGGAGTATTAGCTCCTGGGCACTAGCTCTTGATATTCTGCCCAAAAAAGCTGCTTTAAGGGAGTGGAACTCGCTGGGTGTCTTACGGCCAGCTTTCGTCCCCTTTCTCTTGCTGTTACTGATCCAGTTAAGGAAACCCCAAGCCCACTTACAGGTTAGTGTTAGGTGCCCTCCATTCTCAGTGAGCAGCTGTGGTGACTTTGCCTTAACAATACCCACTGCAATAGCCTGAAGCACTCCAGTGTTGACAACTGCCCCCTCCGTGCGGAGAGTCCAAACTATACTTTTCAGCTGGCTCTCCAAATTGTTCTCCAAATGAGTTGGGCAACCTCATGGTTTTGTAGGTAGGACAGGGGTCATAGTTGTAGGGTCTGGAGTTGTTTTTAGGCGTGCTAAGTAGTCCACCTTGAAATTACAGACTGAGCTTTCATTAACTGTTTTGCCTGTAGTACTGAGGTAGTGACGGACAGTGGCCATTATGCCATGCTCGACTGCATACCTCCCCAGCTGGAATCGTGTCTCTGGCAGATAGGTAGCATAGGAGCTGCGGTGTCCTCGCTTAGCTGGAGGTGGGGATGCAGCAAGCTCCTTAGCAACAGCATTTGTCACTTCCAGCTAACACCTGAGCTGTCTGCCATATCTACACCAGATATTTCTGAGGTGTCCATGGGATATTTCCTCTTAACCTGCTATGGCTGTAACCACTTCAAGAGGGACATTATGGAGAAAACAGCCACAGTATACTGGTAAATTCAAACATAATACAGAACATATCCATACTCTGTGTCTGATCTGTAAGTGAGCTGCATTTGAGTCTGTTTGTCACACCTGTTTCTGTCACACCCATTTCAGTAATGTACTGTAATTGCGGGTGAACCATCCACTAATATAAATGGGCGCTAATACATACCGCATATAAGATGCGCTAAATTAAATGGGTGCCAATATAACCTGCTATACAGTATATATATATATATATATATATATATACAGCAGCAACTCTTCATTAAGAAAGTTGACACAGGGGGGATCACGTGATGCTAATGGAGGGTTAGCAGCTCTGGATGTGGGCTCCCATTCCCGATTGATTTTGCAAGTACTTAACTCAGAGAAAACCGCGGCTACTCTCCATATTTTATCGAAATTTGATAACTGGTGTCCCAAGTATCTTTTGTGGAGGTCCCAGGTTCAAAATGCAGAGCGGTGAACAAGAAATGGAAGCGAAGCGGCCGCGACGTGGTTCCTCTCCTCAGGCGGCTGAGGAAGAGGTTTCCTCAACGAAAATCTGTAATGACCTTGCTGTTATAAAAGAAGCACTCTTTAAGTTGGTGGAGGACATAGCAGAGTTTAAGCCAGCACTGATTCAATTAACTCGTCGGGTTACCGACACTGAAGCACAGATCTCTTCCCTGGAGAGAGCGCAGGAGAAAGCGAGGCCTACAATGTCGGAATATAAAAAGGCGCTTACTAAGCTAGAGGACCGACTGGATGACCTTGAAAATAGAAGCCGGAGGAACAACTTAGTGCTTCTGGGGATGCCTGAAGGGGAAGAAGGGCCCAATATGCTTACATTCCTGCAAAAACTTCTTACAAAGATAGTGGGCTGCCCAATGGGCCCAGTATGTGATTGAGAGGGGGCACCGTGCCTTGAGAGCCCGACCTGCGCCATCTGACCCGCCAAGACCCATAAACCTTAAACTACTAAACTACCTCAACAGAGAGCATATTTTAAAAGAAACAAGAAAGGTCTCTGCATTGGAGTGGGAGGGCAGGAAACTAAGAGTGGTGCCGGACTTATCGTTGAAGATGCGGCAAATCAGAGCTTCCTTCCGATCCATCACATCAAAATTGTGGGCAGCAGGCATTCGCCATCGCATTCTTTATCCTGCCAGATTGGAAGTTAGTACAAAAGAAGGAATGAAGCGTTTCGATAATGCCAACGAGGCTCTAAGAGTCTTACAAGAGGATAAGCCTGACTTGTTCTCGAAAGACTGAGTCCTTACAGGTTATTAAAATTTCCAATGCTCTGGTAATTGGCATGGTCTCTCCTCTGCTCGGTCGTTTACCTGGGGGACACTCTTGTTGGTTAAGTAGCCTGAATTAAAAGGCACATTATATTTCAGTTCAAGCCCTGTGGTTAGAGCAACTGTACCTAAGGACAATATTATTTTATGTTGCCATAACGGTCGATTTTGGTGGACTCTGAATCAATGGGACTATTACAGCTGCCAGGCTTTAGTAAAAACTGAGTAAATAGTCTAAATTTGCTGGTATTCTTTTCTTTGTTTTTGTTCTGACAGCAGAGATATAACTTAGTTCCATTTTAGGTGCCTTAGGCGAGGGAAGATGAGGTTATCTCTTCAAATAGAATTTAATGTGATTATATCTGCTATATTACTCAATGGGGACGGGCGGCCGTACCTCTATGGTGCACTATGAACCATAGAGATTGGTGGTGGCTCCGGGCCAGAGTGAATGTATTTTTAACATTTGGTTCTTGGGGGGTTCTTTTGGGTTTTTGGGGGTCAAAGTGTATTTTGTGTGCTGGGGGATCTCGGGGGTGGGGCAGCTATCCATACTCTGTTTTAGTTGTTTTTTTGATAAGATGCTTTCGAATTTTAAATTCATAACGTGGAATATTAAAGGGGGGAAGATAACTGTAAAAAACATTTAGTATTGAACCATCTTGCTCGTTATCATCCAGCTGTAGTATTTATACAGGAAACTCATGTACCGACGAGTCACCTCTCCTATTTTAGGAAGAAATGGGTAGACCAGGTATATGGGGCTGGGTATTCTTCAGCCAGTCGGGGGGTGGCAATATTGATTGCCCGAGGGGTTCCATTCTCACACTCAGAAGTAATTTCTGATCCAAATGGTAGATATATAATAGTGTCGGGTGTCTTGGGTGGAGTGAATATAGTATTGGGATCCATCTATGGGCCTAATACGGAATCCCCCTCCTTTTTTGCTAACTTGGCCGTAATATTATCCCCCTTCAAGGAGAGGATAATAATTCTGGGTGGAGACTGGAACCTAGTCCAATCAGACAGACTAGACAGATCTGTTAATAGGAGACTGCATTTTTCCTCAGCTCAGCAGGCCCTGGCCGAATGTACATCCTTTCTAGGCCTAAAGGATCCATGGCGGCTGTTTAACCCTTTAACTCGGGAGTATACCTTTTTCTCGCCGGTTCATAACACCTACTCCCGGATTGACTATTTTATGGTGAGTCAACAGTGCATTGCAGAGCTTACGGAGGTACTATTGCTGCCTAGAGTAATCTCGGATCATTCACCAGTCCAATTAACATGGAATCCATCTTATATTGCCAAAAGATCATACTCGTGGTCCTTAAATAACAACATATTTAATGATACCCAAACAGTATCTCGTTTCACTTCTTTTATGCGTACCCTGATTGAAATTAATTGGTCCTCAATTACTAACACTGACCAATCATGGGCCGCTCTTAAAGCAGTTTGGAGAGGGGAATTAATTAGGATTGCTTCGGTGAAAAAGGCGAAGCATAATCAGGAACTCTTACAATGTTTGGACAGGATTAAGTTACTTGAGGGTGTTCAGGAGGATATGAGGTCAGGAGCCCAGATACAGGAACTCTCTACTTTAAGGGCCTGGTATGCAGGTACTATGAAGGAGAAGGCGATAGATACTCTGGGGAAAGTTAAGAGTGGCCTATACTGGCTTGGGCAGTAAAGCCGGGAAGTTACTGGCTTGGCAGCTAAAGCAAAGGGCAGAAGCCAGGTGGGTACCAGGCCTGAGGCATACTGCTACTAATGAGTTAGTTACGGACCCAGCTAAAATTCTCCAGATTTTTATGTCTTTCTATAAGGAGCTGTATACAAGCCAGCCCTACTCTAGCCATGCTGCCTCTAAAATGAAGGCATTTCTGGATGGAATGCTATTTCCACAGTTGTCTCAGAAGTCTAGAGTCCATTTACAATCTCCTATTTCTCATAAAGAGGTTCTAACAGCCATTGATTCATTAAAAATGGATAAAGCACCTAGCCCTGATGGATACACACCTCTATTTTATAAGCTATTTAAACAGGAGATAACACCCCTGTTAACCCAACTTTTTAGCTTTTGGTTTCTTCATGGGGTTAAGGAGAAATCCCTTTTTGAAGCTAGGATAATTGTATTGCCCAAGCCAGACAAACCAACTGACCAGGTGGGAAATTATAGACCTATTTCGCTGTTAAATATTGATGTAAAAATGTTTGCCAAAATTTTGGCCACCAGAATTGGGAAGGTGTGGGGAGAGCTGATCAGCCCAGAGCAAGCTGGCTTCATAGAAGGCCGCTCCGCATCCGATCATTTTAGGAAACTATTTTACTTAATTTCTGTGACCACTGACCCGGATTTGGAAGCCTCTCTGTTATCATTGGATGCAGAGAAGGCTTTCGATTGGGTGGAATGGACGTTCATGTTTGAAGTTTTAGCTAAATTTGGCTTCCCTCAAGAGTTTATTCGCCTAATTCAAATACTTTATTCTTGTCCATCGGCTAGAATTCAAAGTAACAATCTGATTTTGGAGTCTTTCCCTTTGTTAAGGGGCACCCGGCAAGGATGTCCCTTATCCCCTTACCTTTTTAATTTATATTTGGAGCCCCTAATTAGAGCAATTAAGGCAGATACTGGCATTCGGGGTCTCCGGATTGGTGACCAGGAGCATAAAGTATCGGCCTTCGCAGATGACATCTTGCTACACATCAGGGATGCTACAGTGTCAATTCCGAGAGCTCTTGATCTCATTGCATTCTACGGAGACTTTTCTGGGTTCAAGTTAAATTTGACCAAATCAATGTTATTTTCACTATCAACACAGTTTGACTAAGGGTGGTGCACAAAATTGGGATTACAGTGGCAGCTTAACTCTCTAAGTTACTTAGGCATCCAAATCTCTAAAAATCTGAGGACTTGGCCGGCAATTTAAAGCCTATCATTAAATCTATTAAAGCAGATTTAGATAGATGGACAAACTTGCCCTTATCTTTCTCGGCAGATGTAATATTATTAAGATGGTGGTGTTGCAAAAGTTTTTATCCCTCTCGACCCTGAATATATATCTCCCTAAATTGTTTTTAAGCAATTGATTAGGATATGCTCCAATTTTATATGGGAAACCAAACCCCTCGTAGAGCTTATTTTAAACTTTGTAGGCAATGTAATGTAGGGGGCAGACAATTACCCGATTTCTTTAAGTATTATTTAGCTATCCACTCAGCCAGAGCCGTTTTCTGGACAGGAAAAATTGATAAGTTTTCAGTAGGCCTAAACCTGGATAGATCATTTATTAAAGAATATAAGATTGACCTGGAAGCTCTGTTATATACCTCATGGGCCAAAATTCCGGCTAAAATAAGAGACTCACCACTTGGATGGGACATTAGAGCTATCCATCAGCTCTAAGCTACATTAAAATTCAAACCGTGTTTGGATATTTCCCAACCCTTGCTGAGGAATCCCAACCTTTTAATTGGAAACCAGCCAGTGACTAGTTTTTTTACATCCTTTCCATCCAAAGTGAGGGTGTCGGACTTCTACATAGGTAATTCCATATCTTCACTTTCTAGTCTGGCGGAAAAATTTAGGGTTAACCCAAGATCCTTATTTAGACTGGCACAAATAAAAAACTGTATTCAATCGGTGTTTGACAATGGCCACCGTTCAGACCAGGTGGATGATTTCTGGGATAATCTTTCCAGACATTGTCTTTCAGGTAGAATGATTTCCAAGAGTTATCATTACATTAATATGAGATTAGGGGTTAATATATCTCCCGTTCCCTTTTATGGAAGACTAATCTATCCTTGGACTGGTCCAAGAAATCTGGAAAGATATCTGGTCAGACAATCACCTACTATTAAAACAGGACAGGTTAAGGGACATTCAATTTAAACTGTTACATAATATGTATATGTCCCCAGCTAAACTGCATCGATGTAACAGCCAATTTTCTGCAGCCTGTTTGAACTGTAATGATTTAACTGCTACTACATTTCACAAATTTTGGACCTGCCCTAAGAGTGTTATGTTGTGGGAGTTGGTTAAACAGGGGGTGAGACTCTTTTGCAATCTTACTATGTACTTCACACCAGAAGTGTGCATTCTGAGGAGATATAATGTAATTTCATGTCATGCTATGAAGATTCAAATGGCATTAATTGCAATGGTCACCAAGCTGGTGATACTCCGTCACTGGTGTGAAGTATGGACTCCTTCGTTTAAGGAGTGGTGGGGGGAGTTTGTAAATACATTGTATGTTGAGAAAGTGGTATACGTATCCACACATTCCCTCCACAAATTTGATAAGTGTTGGAAACATTTTATATACCAACTGAAAGGTAAATATGGGTTTTAAAAAGCTCTAGGCCAGGTTTTTCTTTTTCCTTACTTATCCTATCTTCCGTAGATTTAACTTTTTAATCCTCTTCGGGCTGTTCCTTTGTTTTTTTTTTTTTTGGGTAGTGTAATGTAGTAGCTGAAGTATTTCTTCCCCCTATCAAATCAAATTACTTTTAAGTTGTTAGTCTTAGCTTTGTTATTATCCTTCCTATTGTATTCAGGTCATATGGATAGCTGCGGGGAGGGGAGGGAGGTGCGGGACTTTTTTTTTATGTTCAAATTTACATGAGCCTTTATTGGGGATTTTATGTTTTTGTGATCAAAATGGAAACTATCAGTTGTCATTGTTTCTGTGCATATGTCTGTCTTGTTTTTTGCAATAAAGTGTAGTTATTGGCAAGAAAAAAAGAAAGTTGACACAACAAAATGCTGACTGTATATATAGACAGTCTGTTTAAAATATTTCTATAACAACATTGCAAAAATCTGTCATTGTGAGGCTTGAAACTAGATCCCCTTGACTTGTGAGTAGTTGATCTAACTGCCACACCATGGCACTAGAACAGCCTGACGGAATACTGAAAAGAGAATTTAACAGTTAGATGTTTTTGTGAATGAAAGATACAAAGGAATAGCTATGATACAAGTGAATACAGCATAATTAAATTGAATGAAATGAATACCAAACAAGAAATTAATAAGGTACATAGAGGATGCATAATTTTCTTAAAAATAGGGATAACCGGTTGTGTTTCATTCAAAGAAGGTATGCTGCTTTATGCATTGATAAATCTATTACTGAAGTACAGTAGGTCAACTAAATAGGAGTGACCTGGCTGATAGTGTTTCTAAAACAAGGCTGAAAAAAGATGGCAATGGAAAAAGTCCATTTCCCTCAGGTTTAGAATGACTTACTCCAGTTATTGCCAGTAAGTTCTGAATATACCATACAGACAGTGGAATGTGTTGGAAAGTGATGATAAATTATGTCATATAAAATGACCATAGATCAAATTTATGAGAGAAAAGAATGTGAAAGGATACTGTTGTCAGCATATGCATGCAGGCTTCCTCTCTCTACTCCGTATCTCTCGCTCTCAGGTTTCTGTCTGTCTCTGTATCAACCGATGGCAGTCAGGTGATATGGGGCTAGGGCTAACATATTTGAGAGACACGATTAGTACAAATTTCGATGGGGCTGCCAGCTGACTAGGTGAGTCTACCAAAGGGGGGGGCAACAATGAGCATTAACTGCTTTTCTCTCCCTTAGGCCCTGTCCACACTAAGCCTCTATAACGTTACAGAGTGCCCAAACCGTTACCGCAATGGTTTGCTTTTACACCTGTAATGTTACAGAGGGTGTTTTCGTAACCATTGTTGAAACCACATATGAGGTGGTTTCAACAACGATATGAAAACCAGTCCTGGTAACATTACCCGGCGGTAGTGTAGATGGGCGGTAATGGTCTCCTGCAGAGGCCTAGCATAGCCTGAGCTCGCATTGTGGGATCAAGGAACCACCGTAATGGCTTCGCCTGGTTTCGACCGTGGACCGCCATGCCGGGTCCCCATGACAGACACCACCGCAGTGTGGATGCACTGCACCACTCCCCGGCCATAATGGACTACATCCGTTACCGGGCCAGAGTGGTGTAGGATATACAGGGCCACAGTCTGTGTCCTGGTGCTGGTTTGGGGGTGTGTGAGGGAAATAAAGCCAGAGAGCCAGAGAGAAATCTGGTTCACTACATCTCCCAGGCACATCCCTAAATAGCAGCACTGGCTACTTTTTAAAACATCAAGCACAGAAATAAAAAAAAAAAAAAAACACTACTGAAGCCAAAAGTCTGTGGGCTTTTGTTTTACAAATGTCAAGGACCACCAAAAGTGAAATGCTTCAGTACTGCTGATATGAGAGAGAGTAACACAGCCAAAGAGAGAGAGACAGACAGGCAGACAGAGAGAAACCTGTAAGAAAAGTCCACTACCGCTCCCAAGGACATCCCTAAATTGCAGCACTGGCTGCTTTTTAAAGCATCAGGTACAGAAAGTAAAAAGAAATCACTACATCACTACAGAGCCATTGTCACTCTCAAGCTTTCTCTGACTCTGTCTCTTTCAACCGATGGTGGTCTGGTGATGTGAGGCTAGGGTTAAGGTATTTGTGTCAGACTCCATTCGTATAAATTTCCACAGGGCTGCCAGCTCATTAGGTGCATCTACAAGGAGGTAGGAAACAATTTGTGGGTGCTTATAGCTGTTGAATAAAACATTAACAGCAAACAGTGGCCTCTGTGTGTGTTTGCTAATACTGGGGATGTTTGAAATGCATATTAACATACGGTTCCATAATGTTCAAACCTCCTTCAGTTTTAATAGCCTTTTTTCTTTAAAGCAGCAGTGCTCGTTTATTGTTTAAAAAGTCCAAACTTGTATCTTTACTGCCAAAACTAAGTGTTTTTGTGCAAATGAGCACAATTATGAAAATGTATGTGACGTTCTGTGAACAGGAGATCCATAGATTAAAAGTGTTACAAGTATTTGTTCAAAGAAACAATAACATCTGCTGGCTAAATGCAAATAAATCACTTAATATGGTGCACTAAACAGTCTCTCTCTCCCTCCCTCGGTCTGTGTCTCCTGGTGCTTGGGGGGGGGCAGGGCTCTGACAGGCTGCTGCTGAGAGGCATCTCACTAAATTCTTTAACTATTCTCTACCAGAAAGGTCAAAACTTTGTAATCCAATTTGAGCTCATCTACAGGAATAAACCCACTTACTTCAATACTCTGAGGAGTTCAGCATCAAAGTGATGACACCTTCTGTGGATTACTTAGTTAATCCTCACAGTTCTGACATTTTTTGCAGATTCCAAAGCTATGGCTTTTCTTTCTCAGTGTGGGTACCATCAAAGAACACTTACGGAACTTATTACATATGGTGAGCCATCAATTTGGAAAAAAAAATGTAGTAAGACCAGATAGTCAGCATGGACAGTGGCCAATAAAATGTTACAGATGGTTTTGCTGGGCAGAGCACGCAATCGAAATACTGGGGGACTGAGCATCCCCAGTTTCACTATTATGTTTTTTTGTGGGGAGGAGGGGGCAGGGCCCTGAGACCAATAATAGACTGTTCAGTCATGTTGGGAAGTTGTCCAGTAGCAAAGAGGGCACAGTTTCATCAAATCCAAATGTTTATTATCGCATTGATGGGGGATAAAGTAAAGTGCTATTTAGGTGTTTTATATGAAAATGTTTGCCTGTTAATGCACTGCAGATATCTACTAGAATAAATAGTTTTAATTAAAAAAGTATTTCCTAGGATTTTTCCAAATTAGAGGCATGTCACAGGCATAGATCTAGGAGAGCATGGTAGAGAGCCAGAAGTGTTTCCACCAGTTGCGGCTCTAGCCACAAATGGTTACCAGGGCACAGCTGGGGCACAATAGATGGCAGCCAGGGCACTGATATATTGTTACTATGGGGTATGATCTGCACCATATGGGGCAGCAATATGGAGGAAACTCTGCACCATATGGGGCACCAACTGGGGCCCAGCATATTTTTACCAGGGCACGTGCCCTGGCGGGCCCTGGTGTAGAGCCGCCACTGGTTTCAACACAAAACGCAGCTGCACTCTTTTTATAGCAATGCCTGTCTGGCTGGTAAAGCATAATAGTATTCTACTAAAAAAAAAATTTTCAGTGCACTCCTCTTCTCTGCAGTGTATACCTAATTTAGGTAGGTATTCTTGAAGAAGCACTGTTTTTGGAGTAGGTTAGGGGCCATACAGCTGGGGGTTGGGGTATTGCAAGCGAGCACCGTATGGCTGTTTTATTTATTTATTCAGGAACAATTTTTTTGTTTGTTTTGTTTTTTCGTAAGAGCAGATTGGGGGCATCTTTATTTATTTCAGTTTGGGATTAAATACCTTTGAGCCAAAGGCTTGTTTATAAAGGTTCCAATTCAGGCATGGTACAAGACAGATAAACAACAACAGTAAATACATGAGTACAACTAGATACAATAAAAGTGTGAAAATACATTTGCATACACATGATTCATTAGGTTACAAGGTTGCTCAGGTTACTTAATAGAGGTATTTCCTCATATTAGGTAAGTTACACTTTTGTTACCATCTGTTTAGATATTTGCAAGGAGATTTCACCATCAGTTAAACAGGTAGGCAAGTAGTTTATAAAGAGACAGCATTAGTCTCTATATAAACTGCATTTTATGACCTTTCAATATAAATGGAGTTTGCCCTTTAAGGGGCAGACCATGTTGTCCAGGTGCACCCCTTCCCTCCTCTTGGGATAGTTGTGCTCAGAAGGGGAGGGGATAGGGAACGGGAGGAGCCAGGAGCCAGAACAATGGCCAGGTAACAGGAAGGGGAGGGGAAAAGGGGATACATAAAGGACAGCACAAGGGAGCCTCAGCCACTTTTGCTGGAGTTTTTGATTTGCAAGAAACTGCAGCACTTCAGATTGGCATATTGGTTGGGAAGGTTTGTTCAGGACAGACAGGAGGTAAGAAGTTCAAGCTACAATGTGTGAGGTTACAAGTTTGAAAAAAAAAAAGGAGAGAATGTAGTAATAGAGAGTGATCAAGAGCAACGGTGTTTGTTTTTCACTGAAAGAGTGGGGAAGCGTTTTACTGGCAGCAGTGTGTGGTTTTGTTGCAGGAAATTGCTTGTTGAGAGCGCCTTGTTGGGTTACAGGACAGAGAAGCATGACTGGCTGGAAAAGCTTTAAAGCTTACGGATTGCAAGTGCCGTTTTTAAATCGGCTATGCTTAGTCCAAGCGAGTGTTTGTTATTGAAAGTTTTGTGGGGGGAGCAGTGGCTTGCAGCATTTGGGTGATTTAGGCCTAAAGGGGCTGCTAGTAGTGCTGGTTTTGTCGGATGTGAGTCGGGAGAGGAGAGCTAAGATCCGACCACGTGGTGCAGGCGTGGGAGGCGGGGGCCACATCGGGCATGATGCAAAAGAGGTTGGGTCCCTTCAATGGCCTGCATTGTGTTTTTAGAGGAGGCAGAGAAAAGATTAGGAGGTGCAAAGCATTGGTAGGCTAAAGGAGGCGGTTGGAGCAAAAGCAGGCGTGTCGCGGGACCATGAGGCTGACGTCACACGCCGCGTGGGAGATGGGGGACGAGCCTGGTGGTGGCTAGGGCCTGGCTGTTAGTGTGGCAAAAGGGCTAAAACAGCTATGCGACCGCCGGGATTTCAGAATGGTTACGTTTGTGGGTTTCAGATGTGGGTGTGGCCAAATAGCATGCCTAGAAAGGAAAAAGAAGACGAACACGGTCGAAAAAAGATGCTAGTGAGCATGGCGGGCAGGCAGGCCCGGAAGGAGCTGCTAAGTAAAGAGGCAGGAGGGTGCCTCAGGGCCACGTGGTGACGTCACACGCCGCGTGGGAGATGAGAGGAATGTTGATGTCCTGGTCTGAGGTGGTAGGTTCCTGGGGGGGAGCGGACAAAGCAGGGTGCTGGGTTATTAAAGGCAGTGGGCTCAAACCAGTTTTTTCAGCCCAGCGCGCGGTGAATTTGGAGGGTGGACAGGGCCACGCCCTTAAAAGAGGAGATCCGAGGGGAAGGGTAAGACTTTTAAAACATATATATATATATAACGTATATCAATAAGGAAAAAATGAATAATAATAAATTGAGACAAGACAAGGGAGCTAGGCACGTTCTGTGTCAGGTGCGGGAGGGGTTGGGCTTGTTGTCCAGAAAAGAAGAGGCCTGGGAGAAGGTGAGGCCTCTGGAGCAGGAAGGAAGGTTTGATTCTGGCCACATGGTCAGGGAGAGCACACCGGGTGGTGGGGAGCTAGCCATTGGCGTTTTATGGGCTCTTTCAATCACGGGCCATGGGCCTCAAGGGATAAGGTATTTGATGGAAGAGGGTAGATGTGGAGGTCCGAGGTGGCCGGACAGTATAGTGGGCCTGATAAATGTCTGGGGCAAACAAAAAAAAAAACGATTTTTTTCCTTTTAAATTATTATTATATATATGTAGTGGTTACAATATAAGATAAGTTTGTAACATTATTACTGCCCTGCAGGGGGGCCGTCCTGGGGCCTAATGGTGCAGCTGTTAGCAGGGGGAGAAGGCCTTTGGGACAACTGGAGTGCTGGGCCCGGCAGAAGCATTGCTCGGCGTCTAATCCTTGGGGGTGAGGGTCTAAGGCACGAACCCCACGGCAGGGAGCAACAGAAGGCGGCTGCACGCCGGCGGGGGGGCACAAAAAAATATGTATATAATAAAACGTAAAACAGGGTGGTGCAGCGGGTGGAGGGCAGACACACTGCATGTAAGGAGGGTGATAAACCTAAGGGGGTTTTTTGCCTGAGGCGTGCCATGCGGCATGGGGAGAGCGAGCCCGAAGGGAGGCTTTCGGCCTGTGGAAAAAAAAAAACAATTGGCAAATGGTTTTAGGATAATTGATTAAGATGATAACTGTTTTTCGTATTCTGTAGTTGTCTACACAGGGCATCAACGAGGAACAAACATGACACCCCGGAAGAGCAAGCCATCGAAGGAAGATGCTTACAAGGCGATAATCGAGCTTGCTGAAAAGGCAAACAAAATGTGGGAACTGGTGGAAGGGGAGGACCCGGGGAAGCCTGGGGGGAAGAGAAAAGCGGAAGGGGAAAAATGTGGCAAAGGAAAGAGGGCGCCTGGGGGAGGAGGCAGCCTTTCTGGGATAGCGCCGATGGCAGCAGGGCCTGCCAGGGCTACCGAGCTTACTCCTATGCAGCCAGGTGACACAACGGCACCCACCCCTGATCAAAGGGAACCCCGCCCCAGGAGAACCAAGGTCAGAGGCTAGGAGCAGTGGGTCCGACCTACACCTCCCGGCAGACCATCTCCCGCTTCCTCCTCACCCACAGGAAGAAACAAGTGAACCAGGGGAGGCTTGCAGACACCTCGGACAAGAAAAGGGCACAGGTAATGCACCCAATATGGTTGGGGATAGCATAAAGGAATATTTAGGGCAAATAGTGGTGGCACTGGGAACAAATGGGGTGGGACAGATGAAGTTGGCCCTGGCTGAACTTAAGGCAGGAAACGGGGTACCAAGAGACATGGGAAAACAGGAAGAAAGAGAAGGTCTGGGGACAAGGGAGGTGGGTGCACCGGGGATGAGGATTGGTGAGCATGTGCCCGCTGCCACAAAGGAGAAAATTTGGAAAGGGGAATATGTGGACATATTTGCCCTGGTGAGCCGGGAAGCGGCGGCAAAATATGAAGAAGCGGAGAGTATAGGGAAAAGCGAAATGGCAGCAGCCATAGTGTTGCTCGGTATAAAAGAGGAAGACAAATTCACAAAAGGAAAGACTTGGGACAGGTGGTTCTTAGGTTTTGCAATCTTTTCAGCCATATAGCTGGAAAGAAGACCAGAATTAGGTATCCCGCTCATCACTTATTGATTGATAATATGGAGAGCAAAGGCAAAAGGCGGAATGGGGTGGTTGTATTACGACGAATATTTTCGGCAGCACATGGCAACATTTGGGGATGTAAGGTGGGACACTAAGCAAATAGATTTATGGACGGATTATGTAATGGATCAGTTCACACCCGATGGAGAGTGGAGTAAGAAAGGGGCCATACCTACAAGATGCTGTTGGGCATATAATAGGGTATTCTGCTCGAGGCCCCAGTGTCGTTTTCGTCATGCCTGCGCGAAATGTGGGGATGGGCACTCGGCCAGGAAATGCAGGACTACAGGTGTACAAGGTACCCAAGGGTACGGGGGACAAGGGTCGAGCTAGCAGTTCTTTCGTGATAACCAGGTTTTCAGATGGCAGTCATGGAGTAATGGAGGAAGGGGCAGAGGTAACGGGGGTAGAGGAGAGCAAAAGCACTGAGGCAATGGGAATGGGGCAGGCAGGATGGAGGGTGCAGGGTGGGGTGACAGGGCCCGATTTGGGATGGCCAGAACACCCGTGAACATAGCGGCCTTGACGTCTCGCCTGGCGAGAGACCCAGATACGCGGATTCAGGAGATGGTTTTGTGGGGTTTTGACACAGGTTTTTCATTACAGTCTACAGGTCCCAGACAGGCGAGAGAGGCAAGGAACTTAGGGTCGGTAAAAGGAAAGGAGGACATGTTAAGGAATAAGATTGAGAAGGAGAGGGCAGCTGGTAGGGTGGAGGGTCTGTTTGACGACCCCCCCATTAGAGAACATGCAGATATCACCTTTGGGTTTGGTTCCTAAGAAACAGGAAGGTGAATATCCAGTAATACACCATTTGTCTTACCCAGAAGGTGACTCGGTGAATGACTATATTGGGGAGGAGCATAGCAGGGTGACCTATGCAACGCTTGAGGATGCAATCCAGATAATTCGGGCCACAGAGGATGCATGGATGGCAAAAATAGACATAGAGTCCGCTTTCAGGCTGCTTCCAGTAAGGAGGGAGGACTGGGACCTTTTGGGTTTTAAAAATGGAGGGAGATATTACTTTGACAAAGCAATGCCTATGGGGTGCGCCACAGCATGTGCGACATTTGAAGCTTTCAGCACATGCCTACAGTGGATATTTCAAGAAGAAACGGATTACACGTCAGTTATCCACTACCTGGATGATTTTCTCCTCATAGGTAAGGGTGAGGAAGAGACACGGAGAATGTTGGTTAGGTTTCAGCAAGTGTGCCAGGAGTTGGGGGTTCCACTGGCACCGGGTAAGACAGAAGGGCCCATCAGGGTGACAGAATTCCTAGCGATAGAGATTGACGTGGTAAACAAGGTTTTTAGGTTGCCGGACAAGAAAGTAAGGAGGTTGAAGGAACTAATTAGTATACATGCCAGCAAAAAGAGGGTCCAATTGAAAATAGTTCAACAAGTATTGAGGCATCTGAATTTTGCATGCAAGGCAGTGGGACCGGGGAAGGCGTTTACAAGAAGGTTGGCCAGAATGACAGCCGGGGTCATGAAACCACATCACTGGATTAACTTGACGTGCAGTATCAGGGAAGATTTTAGCGTATGGGAAGAATTTTTGAAGGACTATAATGGGACTTCATTCTGGCAGGATGAGTGGTTGTATAACACAGACTTGGAATTATACACAGACGCAGTGGGAGGTCTGGGCATGGGAGGTTATCTGAGGGGCAGGTGGTTCGCGGAACCATGTCCTGTGGACTGGGTGAGAGAGGGAAAAGTGAAGGATATAACACTCCTGGAGATCATGCCCATATGGGCATGTACTTTGGTGTGGGGGGAGGAATTATGAGATCAGAAGGTGACATTCTGGTGTGACAACAGAGCTGTGCTGGACGTACTTAATCATAGAGGGGCCAGATCCGACACAGTCATGCAGGTAGTATGATGGCTGGTTTTAAAGGCTCTGCAGCTGAACATGTCTTTTAGAGCAAAATATATCAAAGGGGTATGCAATACCCTGGCTGACAACCTTTCCCGTCTGCAGCTGGACTGTTTCCGGAAGCTGGCACTAGCAGCGGAGGAACAAAAAACGCCCATACCAGCAGACATCTGGGATGTTGGCAGGATGGAGCGAAGCTGTTGTTTCGTAGCTCATGGGCACCCCAGACTCTGAGGGAGTACGATGGGGTCTGGCGTGTTTTTCAAGCATTCAGGACACAGCACCAGATGGAGGTAAGTGGGCCATTATCTGAGGAACAGGTGGGAATGTTCCTAGTGGATCAATGGCAAAAAGGGACAGCTCACACCATGATGGGGTTTATCTGGCAGGGATCAGCATGATCTGCAGCCTGAAGGGATAGCGGGACCCGACAAGGATGATGTTCATCAGAAGGATGATGCAGGGCTGGGGTAGGTTAAGAGGAGGGGCCAAGGACATCTGGAGGCCGATAGGGGAGCAGTGGCTAATGAAGATAGGGGAGGCGCTCCCGGCTATATGTACTTCGAAAGGCGAGGCCCAGCTATTTCATGCAATTTATGTGACAATGTTTGCAGGGACTCTGAGGATGAACGAGGTAGTAGGCCAGGGAAAAAATGACATGGAAGGTGGTATGGAGTGGGAGGATGTGAGTTGGGGGACAAAGGAAATATGGATCAGATTAAGACGATCTAAGACTGACCAAAGGGGGCAAGGTTCCATAATAACCCTAAGGGGACGAACAGAGGTCGCAATATGCCCAGTACAAGCCCTGTGGGTTTTCATCACAGGGCAGGTAATCAGGACTGGGAAGTTCTTTACACACGGGGATGGAAGAAGGGTCACTAGTTACCAGGTCACGGCAGTGTTAAGAAAGGCGATGGCATTTCTGGGGGAGAACCCAACTAATTACTCATCCCATTCCCTGTGGATTGGGGCAGCTTCACAGTGGGCGGCCAAAGGGGAGTCTGTGGAAAACATTTTGGTGAAAGGTCGCTGGCGGTCGGCCAGCTACAAAAGATACATCAGAGCTCTGACATAAAAAAAAAAAAAGAGGGGGAGGAAGGGAGGTAATATTGTACTCAGGGTTACAGACGTTGGAAGTAAAGACAGAGAGGTCATGGGAGAATGCATGTTAATTAATTTACTTTGTGTTGTTACATCCCATAGGTAGAGGGAGGATCACAGAAGTCTGGATCTGCGGCCATTCCTATATTTACTGTGCTGGTAAGAGAGCGGAAGCAAAAGCTGGGGGAAAACAGCTATACCAAGATGCCAGGCAGTGTAGGCTGGTATGGCACGGTGTGCGGGGAATGAGATGGGCACAGCTGCTCCCTGCTTTGAAAGAGCTCAAGAGGCATCAGCCCAGTCCAGACCTAATCATTGTACACCTAGGGGGCAATGATCTGGCAAGCAGACCATGGGCACACACATACTGGCAGATCAAGAGGAACTTAGAGATGTTAAGGCACTGGTGGCCGCAGGTGTGCCTTGCATGGTCAGACATAATACCTCAGAGGGTGTGGAGACAAGGACACAGCCACAGGGCAGTGGAAAGAGCCAGGAGGAAGATGAATAGGAGAGTGGGGACACTGATAAGCCGGATGGGAGGATGGGTGATACTGCAAGGGTTAGAAGAATAGGTGGACAAATTTTACAGCCCAGACGGCGTACACCTGTCAGACATAGCGGTAGATATGTTTAATACAGAAACTATGGTTTTATAGAAGAATGGAGGAGACAGGAAAACAGATAAAAAAAAAAGAAGGGGGGAGCAGGATTGAGGTAGCAAGAGGCGAGGAAGGAGGGGAACCTAGGTTGGGGGAGCAGTCATCCAACACAAGTTGGAGACTGGCTAGTGGGGAAAAGGGGGCGGAGGACAAAAAGGGGGGAAGATAAAAGAAGTAGCACGAAAGGAAGAAGAAGATGAAGGAGAAAGCGGTCTCGGTTCTCACCATTACCTAGCAAGAAAAGGAGAAGAAGAAGGCACTCAGGTTTTCACCTGGGGGGATGGAGAATCAGAAAGTGATGTATGTATGGAATAATGGAAATCATTGGATATATGAAAATAAGAGATGGAAAAGAATTATGATTGATGGATTTTAATAAATTAATTGCCAATCTGAGCACAACAACAGGCAATGGCTCTGTATTTTTTGTGAGGGAAGAGGGGGGAGTCTGGGACAATGAAATACCAAGTGGTGTTTGACCATTAGAGTGCAAACACTCTATTTTACTCTTCATTCTGTATTTATTTTCATAACAGTGGAGGCCCTTTTCCCCCATCCCACTTCACTCCCTACATTTAAAGGTGGTGTGTCACACTGAGGAACAGAGAGAGAGAGAGAGAGAGAGAGAGAGAGAGATGCCGTAACTTTATTTATCAGTAACTGACCATCTCTTTTGTGTGTGGTGGCATAGGACTGCATTGCTGCATAGCCCTATTAGCACAGCCTTAACCCAGTCTGCAACAAAGCAAAAGCAACTCATTATGGCTAGACAGTGTAAAATGGGAGAAAGAGGCTAACTTACATTATTATAAAAATTCATTGGGTCAGACTCAGAACAAATATCATTAGTCAGTTCTCATCAAGGACAGCTGTCACCAACGGGAAAATATATATAGAGCTCAAAATGAAAGCTTTAATAACAGCAATAATAAAATATGTAGTAAGCAGGAGATTTTCTTGCACACATTATATATGACATACAAGCATATCTACAGGCTTTCTATGGCCAGAAAAATGCCTGTATACGTGCAGTTCAGCGTTCCTCATGTTTTGGGGTTGCGTGAGCAAATTACCATTGATGAGGAGTGTCTCGTTTGCAGCGTCTGAATTCTACATTGATTTGCATCAGAGTCTGGAGAGAGAGAGAGAGAGAGAGAGAGAGAGAGAGAGAGAGCATCATGCAGTGAGCAGTTAATTTATGAAGCATTAAATAATAAATAAATTCCAGACATGCAAACCCTGGGTGAGTTGTTAGTGATCTGTTAACATCTGACCAGATAGAACTAAATCACTTGATTTGGTGCACTAAACGGTCTCTCTCTCTCTTTCTATGCCTCCTGGTGCTGGGGAGGGGGTTCTGACAGGTGACTGAGAGGCACCTCACTAAGTTCTGTAACTATCCTCTATAGGAAAAGCCAAAGCTTTGTAATCAAACTTGAGCTCATCTGCAGGAATAACCCAACTTACTTCAGTTCGCTGAGGAGTTCAGCATTAAAGTGATGACACCTTCTCTGTTCTCGAGGGCTATGGATTACCTTGGTTAACCCCTACAGTTCCAACATTTTTCACAGATTACAAAGTTCTGGCTTTTCTTTCTCATTTTGGCTATCATCACAGAATTTACTACATATGGCGAGGAGTCAATTTGAGAAAAAAAGGTAGTTGTGATGAAGCAGCATCATCATGGACAGTGGTCAATAAAAAGTAGCAGATGGTTTCACTGGGCTGAACAAACAATTGAAATACTTGAGGACTGGGCACCCTCAGTGTCACTGTTATGCTTTTTTTTGGGGGGGGGGTGCTGAGACAATAAGTAACTGACAATGTAAACAAAAAAACAAACAAGAAAAAACAAGTAGTGTGAGCCATGGCAGAGCGTTTCAGAGAAGCGACCTCGGGGGGGACTCTAGTCACTTCATCAGGTTGTTGGGTCACAAGGAATGATGTTGTGCTTTTCTGAAGCAATAGATCTGCAGGACTCTGCCCCACTGCAGCCCTAAAAAGGTAATTACTATAGGAGTGTACACTCACTTCCTTAGACAGCAGCTTGCCAAGGGGGTAGGGAGAGCTGTGCTGCTGTTCCAGGGAGAGACTCAGCCATCACTAGTATTCTTTTTTGTGGGTTAGTGGGGTGGGAAGTAGGTAGGGGTGAGTAGCAGTTGGTGGTAGGATGGGGTATATTTCCATTTATAGGGTTAGGCGGTGGGAGGAAGATTGTTTTTTAATGGACAGTGGCAGTGGGTTGGGAATGAGAATTCAATTGATCTGACTTTTTTCTAAACAAACTTTGCTTGGACTTGGGGTTGCTGACAGATCTCACCTGTACATGTTTTAAGTGGTAACATAATGAAGTATTTTCAAGTAATATAGGTAAGAATGGACCTATCTACTGGCACCTGTTATCACCTCAAACATTGAATAAGGATTTTTTTATTTGAAGGGTTATGGTGAAAAAAATTAAAAAACGGCAGCATAGAGGAGCCATTGACCCCATCTGAAGCTCAAGGAAGACATCAGGAAATAGTTTTACATAACTGCGGTGAAAAAGTTGAACTCTTTCTGACTCTAAGGCTAGGAAGATGTTTTATTCTTCAATTTCAGCGAAGTCCCTCGGCAGTGCTTAGTACTTGTTCTTTTCTGTAGTGTGCTGGTATTCCTACTCTGACCATTCAACTAGACAGATTTCTTGCTAAATGGCAAATTAGATGGTTTGGATTGGGGGGGCAGGACTAGTGGCATAGTGTGACTGGTGGTCAGGCATTTAATATTGCAAGCTATAAACCAGGGGTAGTGCTACTGGTGTCTGGAGGGGTTGGGTCTGCCCAGACTCTCAGATAATTTCAGTAATGTGATCCCTTCTAAGTCATCATGGGTACAGTACAATCTATCTTTTTGCTGCATCCCACATCCTTCAGTTTTGGTAGCTCCCCAAAATTATATTAATGACGGTGCTCTTTTCACCTTAACTTTTTCAAGAATACTATTGCATATTATAGTCCAGCATAAAGTTATTAAAAGGTTCTGGGAACCCAAATCCAGTGTTAGACCTTCCAGAAGTCAGCCTGTATTATTCTGTGAGTTAGAGAAGCAGAGTCAAGTGTTTGGGTTAATATCTTAACTCATTAACAGCGGACCTGAAGCCCGTGTAATTTGCCTTTTATATACAGGGGTGCGACACACACCAGGACTCCTTACTAAGTTTTTTTGAGTCCGTTTTTTGAGAAACTAAATATTTTATGTGTAGAGAGAGTTGGCCATAGTGTTAGTTCTTGGTCTATGGCTGTCTAAACCACACTGCAGTGCAAGATAACTGGAGGAAGCCTGTTCATCTGTGAATTTAATGCATTTGTCCTTTTTTTTCCAGTACCTGGGGAGTCAACTGGTAGGAGATCACTGCCTGATCATCACATATATTAAGAGAATTGTGCAGCAAAGGTGTTGCTGCTAGTTCAAACTGCTTATTTGACATTTACTGTAGGTTTTAATAGCTACTGAAGTGTGTTCCAGTTCCCATGTATGTCATTATCAGAAATGCATGCTGTGTACTTGCCCACTTGTGTTTCTGAAAAGTTTCTAACACAGAACTCTGAGCTGATGCAGGGAACACCATGCAAATGACTTGTTATGAGCAGTGTTGGAATTATGGTGCATGCCAGGGCTCTGAGCCCCCAGGTCTGAAGTAAGCCCCTGGAGCACATGCACAGCCATTGACTTATAATTGGAAGGGAGGCTCAATTTAAAGACATCACCCTCATGCCCCCCCCAACTCCCAAAGCTCTTAATTTTAACACTGGCTGCAGTGGATTTTCAAGGTTACAATAATTTCCTCTGATCTCGGAATTAAATGTGCTTCTTTGGGATCTGTTAGTTTAAATACAGACCAGTGCAGAAATAAACATAGCATTATATCCAGAGCTGCCCCATATAAAAGCAGTGTAGGCAGATCTATCAGATCTGCCAGAAAAATTCCCCAAGAACAGGGTGCTTAAAGAATATTCAAAGTACTCCCTGCATCATTCGGTGATGTTACTTCATCTTGGTGCCTGTCAGCTATTGTTTGGGAATCCACTCTGTAACCACTTGTACTCATTTGGTTTAGGATGACTAGTGTTTCAGCTTTACATGTTAAATGATGTGCATTTTGCATGCATACAAGGGAATTCATTTATTTATTCATTACAAATCGGGTTTACAACCTTTGAGTCAGAGACTCATTAACAAAAGCACCTCGTTGCAGGGGGACAGACATCAAGACAGTTATTACAGTGCAGATTAAAACAGAGAATAACATTACAGGTGCAGTAAAAGGAATATTTAACATACATACACTTAGGTTACATAATGTAGTAGTTTATATGTTACTTAGGTTACATAATGTTACAAAATTGTGAGTTACACTCATGGATATAGTAGGTCCTCAGAAAAGACAGCGGGTTACATCTCTGTTTGGACCTAGTAGGGAAGGAGTGGGTCTGGGGGAAGGAAAGGCTGTCCAGTGGAAGTTGTTGAGCCAGGGGCAAGGTGGGTGGGTACCACAGGTTACAATAGGGGGTTAATTGCACCTACAACAGCGGGTATTGAAGATATGGTTCTGAAGGGCTGTTTTGAAGGAGCCAGTTTTTGGCAAGCTGGAGATGCAGCTAAGGAGGGAGTTGAACCGGGTTGGGGCTTGATACAGGAAGGATCTCTGGACAAGAGAGGTCTTAGTTCTGGGCACCTTGAAAGTGGCCCTAACAGAGCTATAGGTGGTGACATATGATGATGATTGCTGTAGGGAGGTGAAGACCCCCAAGGGAGAGTCCTAGCAGTGATTTCTTAGTGAGAAGGCAGGTCTGGTACAGCTGTCACTCGTCAAAGTTGAGCAGATTGGTGGTAGTATAGAGAAGGCAGGTGTGAGTTCGGCTGGGAGCACCTGTCAGGAGCCTACAGGCCTTATTGATGGAGAGTTGGATTTTGGAGAGGGCAGTGTTGTCAGCTGTGGCATAGATGGGCAAGCCATAGTCCACGAGGGACAAGATGGAGGAGGAGATGGCCAGCCTGAGGGCAACCTGAGGCAGGTAGTCCCTGTGCCAGTATAGCAGGCCAATCTAAGAGTTAATAGCAGCTGACAGGGCGTTAATGTGGGTGTGGAAGGAGAGGGCAGTATCAAACATGATGCCTAGATACTTGTATGTGGTCACTTGTTCTAGCGGGTGCATAGTGCTGGGGATAATCAAGAGGGGGGTATTTTTTGCTTTATTTTGGTGGTGAGAGAAGAGCATTGATTTGGTTTTCTTTAGGTTAATGACCAGTCTGTGGTCACCGAACCACCTTTCAGCTTGGTTGTAAACTTGCTGGAGGGATAATTGGAGGGAGGTGGGATTGGGATGTGAGGCAACAAGGACTGCATCATCAGCGTAGAGGAGAATTTTACAGGTACATGAGCTGGGGAGGGTTTTGAGGTAGATACTAAAAAGTATTGGACCCAGGATGGAGCCCTGAGGGACCCCGGAGTGAATGGGAAAAGTGCTGGAGAGGGAGCCGCTGATCTTGACACGCTGAGATCTAGCAGCGAGGTAGCTAGAGAATCAAGAAATGGGACTGCCAGAGAAGCCAAGTTGGTGGAAAGAGTCAAGTAGAAGGGGATGACAGACAGTGTCAAAGGCCTTGGAGAGGTCAATGAACACTGCTCCTGCAAGGCTGCCAGAGTCGAAAGCAGCATGCAGGTGTTAGGAGAATTCCAGGGGAGCCATGGTTGTACTGTGCCCTGGATGGAAATTGTGCTGCTCTGGGCACATAATGTCATACTTGGTCAGGTATTCAGAGAGCTGGATCAACACCACTTTTTCAAGGGCTATAGAGAGTGAGGGGGGAGGATGGAGATCGGCCGATAATTGTTGGGGGTGGACTGGTCCCCACTGTTATGTATGGGTGTGATTTCAGCAGTTTTCCAAGCACTTGGGAACTGACCCAGGCATAGAGACCGGTTTAGAAGGGCAGTCAGGGGGACTGGGACTTTCTCCAAGACCATATGGAGGATACTGGAGTCGAGAGGATTACTGCTGGGGATATTGCTGCCTAAGGCTTTTAGCAGGTGTAACCTGGCTTCTTGGGGGCATAGGGTGCACAGACAGAATAGTGGGCAATGCAGGACTGGAGGGAGAGAGGAGGGGAGTAAGTCAAAGAAGCTGCTGGGGAGGACCAAGCTTAGGTCAAACAAGACAGTGTTAAGGCAATCGGCTATGAGGAGTGGATCTGTGGTGGGGGTACCATTGATGGAGAGCTGAGATGGTGAGGGGGAGTGGGACTTCCCATTTAGCTCTTTCATATTATCCCAGAAGGTCTGGGCTGAACCCGAAGTGAAAGCAAGGGTGGTCTGGTAGTGCTCTGCCTTGGCCCGCCTAATAGCCCAAGTGCACTTATTGCATTCTGCATTGTAGGCCTGTCTATCAGATGCCTTTCCAGATTCTACAGCAGTGTGCCAGAGATTATCTCTGTTTTTGAGTCTCTGGAGGAGGGGTGGGGTGATCCTTGGGGCACAGCATTTTTTGGAGCAAATCCTGGTGGGGGGGTGAAAAGGTCACAAGCCTTACAGAAGGCATTTGTGAAGTGGTTAAGAGCTGAGTCAATGTCAAGGGCATGCTGGATAGGGGACCAGTCTAGCTGGGCTAGGTATTGTTTCAATTTTCTGAGGTTGCCAGGGCATGAAAGGTGGCATAGAGTGGCCTGGGACACTGGCTTCAGAGTGGAAGATAACCAGAGACAGAGGACTGGGGAGTGATCGTTAAGAGAGTAGTGGAGGACAGTGGCATCCCAGATTTTGTTGGGGCGGTTAGATATAACAACATCTAGAAGAGTGCTGGTGCCAGTAGAGTGGTTGAATCTGGTGGGCTGGGTGACTAATTGGGACATATCCAGGGCAGCAAAGGAGTCCATTATATGGGAGGCAGTGGAGGCAAGCCAGTTAACATTGAGATCACCTAGGATGAAGCAGTACTCAGGCAACAAAAGTGCTTTTAAACTTTTCTAGTAGTTTATGCTTTAATGTATGCCTAAAAGTCCTGTGAGCTTCAGATTCTCCTACATGCAGTTGCAGAAGGTTCCAGCTCTTAGGGGCTACAGAAGCAAATGAATGTTAACCAATGTGGGTTTTACAGAAAGGAATACACAGCAGCCTATCTGCAGAGAATCATAGCAGTAGCTGACTGTCATGAGTACAAAATGACTTAATGAAGCAGTCAGAGAAGACAGAGTTGTGGATCTTAAAGATAAAGTTGCTCACGAGGTAGTCAAAACATTTACAGTATCTAGAGGGAGTCAGTTGAGGTAGGAGTAACATTTAGAGTGGTGCTTCCTGTTGTCAGCTGCTAGAACAAACTAGATATCAGAGGGACTCTATTCTTTTATTCTCCATACGTCTATTACAATAGCACTGTTCCTGCTCTGTCTGCCTATATTTCTTATTGCTTTTCATGGACTGATCACCCAGGAGGGCTCCCTTTTCTCTTAGCTGTCTCCTGTTCTCACATCCTTTTTCCCTCTCTTCTTTATTCTGTCCAGTAAGTCCCTCCAATAATGCATCCTGATTGGCTCAAAAATGACACAATAAAATATGTAGAGGCTGACTAGCAGTTTCATTTATTTTAGAATAAATGCTGGAAGCTAGCCAGCATAGATTTGTTTGCCACTGAAAAATGAATACCCCTTATAGTTACTGTTTTAATATATGCACAGTTAAAGATATGAACCATTCTCTTTAATTGAAACTGTGATACAGCAGTTTTGTTCTAAATATGTAGTATTGCCAGAAATGATATGCACTATACAGTGGCTTGGGGTCAGGGAAAACTAGGTTGGGTAGAGATGAAAAGTGCCCTCCATAAGGGAAAAGGTTGCGGGATGATGAGTTAAGTCGTATCTGTTTTGACAGAGAATGAAAAGGTGTCCCTGAAATAAGAAAAGAACTGGAGGGAAATAGAAAGCCATTTCCCTTCAAGCTAAATCATGAGTAAAATAGTTTTCTTTTTTCCATTCTCCTCTCTTGGAGAAAGTACTTAGTTTATTTTAAATTAATTTATTTGCCCCAGCTGTCCTGTCTGAAACGGCCCATCAGCTTAAAAATGAAATTCGTTCCTGGAAGTTGAGCATCATATAGTGCAGCAATTTTTGTATGGCAGGCAGCTGCTCCATTCTCAGAGCTGTCTGATTGGGGTGTGGAGCTGACTGGTCACTCTCCCATTGGGTTTGGAAGCCCAAATAGACTAAACTGCTAGCTAAAGGAAATACATTTGCACTCTGCTGTAGGGGCGAAGGAGGTGAGTTGGAGAGCTGCGGTGGAGATCACTTGAGGTGTGGTCTCTGTCTCTCTCTCAGTGTGATGGTGTGCAGAATGAAGGGAGTAGAGTGCATGGATTGAGGAGGAGGGCTTTTCCATGGGTACCTTGCCACTTTGCGGGACAGCTTTATTTGAGTGTTAATAAAAAAAAACCTTCCATCTTCTTTTCCATGGCAGTTGTATATTCTGAAATGCTTTAATGATTTTTTGATAAATACATAATCTAACTTTGGGGTAACCTCAGATCTGCATTGAGTTCCACTATCCTCACCAGCTACTGCTCTTGATTTTCATATTTTTAAGACATTCCATGACATCAGAAACTCACATTCCATGCTATTCATCTGAATGGTCTGGAGAGGTGTCTGTGAAGTCATAGAATGTGCAGGTAGTATGAAAAGAGAGAGCAGCAACTGATGAGGAAACAGGGATTCAGGATCCTTAAAAAGGCAACAAAATTAGATTATTAATTTAACAAAAAAGGTCAAAAACACACCAGAATACTGTGTAACCAATAAAAGACCAACTAGAGGGCTTCTAGAGGTATACAAACTGTTTTCTATCACCTTTAAAAGAAACAAGTGGGTGGTAAAACTAGAACTGCAGCTTATGCCAGGAGACAAGCAGCTGCTCCTTATTTTAATTAGTTACAAAATGTTCCCTTTGCTATCTGATCCACCATTGGGCTTGAAAGTCCTAAAAACCAAGCAGTCAGCTGAACCCAGAGTTTGGGACTCCTCACAATAGTGCTGCTGACAGGATGGAAGTGAGCGAGAGAGCCGCAGTGAAGAATACTTTGACAGGTTGTAGTTTCTCTCTCTCTCTCTCTCTCTCTCTCCCCCCCCAACCCCTCTCCCCCAGAATGCAGGGTGTACCAGGAACAGGGAAATTGGCTCCCCTGTATCTATCTGGCCATGCTGGGAGGCTAGTTCACTTAGTGTGAATAAGGCCGGTGTCTCAGCCTGGAGAAGCTGATGGGGGATATATAGAAATAGAAGATCTGCTTGTTGCTGGAAGCCAGGCACAAGGTCCATTCATGGAGCTTGCAAATAAAACAGGTTGGTCACCAGAAAGCCTGTGATGAGGGCACTGGGGAGAGGGCACCAACAATAATGGTGACTCACTCCCCAGTGCATTGTGGGAATGGCTCTGAGGTGATACGATGGCCAGATCGGGGGAAGGGGTGGGTGACTATAGCGACATCCTGTCACAATACATATGCGTACATGGGGGGTTGGAGTGATCACACAGAGTGAGGAATGTGGGGAGTGGTGCCACAGTTGGTTGCCATGCTGACTCCGTGGTGTGGTGGGTAATGTGCCAGCATCAGTTGGAAAGGTACTGGGATCAGGTCTGGGTGCTGGTGCAGTTTTATTGCGCCCAGCCCAACCATTTTTTTTTTATGTTTTCACCCCCCTGTCTTGCACCCCCCTGGAGCTGAGAACTTTAGTAGGGAGGGAGCAAAGCCCCTGTGGGGTGGGGCACAGCCCCCACAGAAAACATTAAAAACTAATTCCCCAGCACCCTTTTGCTGTGCCAGAGCATGTCAGAGTTCTTGACTCTTGACTTCTGCACAACGGAGATCACCTTAAGGCTTTTACCATTATGACATAGATCTGGATGCCAGGTTCAGGGTGCATGTGAAAAAAAAAACTGGAAAAAAAATAATACGAGCCACAGTGGAGTGTTTCAGAGATGCAACCTTGGAGGTGACTTTTGTCACTTCATTAGGTTGTTGGGTGGCAAGGAATGACACAGTACTTTTCTGAAGCAATAGGTCTGCAGGGCTATGCCCCACTGCAGCCCTAACAAGGAGTCTCTCCACTGTGTATATATATTGATTGATTGACTGATTGATTGATTGACAGCTATATAGAGGATAGAAAATCATTTCCACTGAAATCCTCCTTCACATGAGCTAAGTGGGATTACCCTACCAACTCTTTCTCATTAAAGTACTGTACTTATGAAGTATGAGTTTGAAAGCTGCTACAGAACAAGCTAAAAAACCCTTCTTTGAAAGTCTGTTTTGTGTGTTCACCACTTGTTTTTTGAACATGGGTTTGTTTCTAAGACTAAAGTCTTCACAAGAAAAGAGCGGTGTGTTATGTTTTTGCATAAATATTCTTCAGTTGCTTTAAGGTAGAAAATTTTCTTTTGATTCTTTTTTTTGTAAATTGCAATACACATTTCCACAAGCTGACAAAACTGCAATAGAACCATTCCCATTACTTTTTCCGAATTCCTTAAAGTGACTTTGTCAGTTATGGTAAAACTTTGAAAATATTATATTTTGACAGCATTCAGCTCATATTTAACAGCTTTTCTGTTTCTTTGTCAATTTTATTCTTCCTTACCATGTCCATTCACCAGAAAACAAGACCTTTGTCTCCTACTATTGGACTTATTGATGCCACAGTCCTTTGTGACATTGTACTCATTTTCGTAGCAACAAACCCTTGTGACACAAATTGAGCATTATAATGTGAGCAAAGGATCAAACAACAGAAATAGATATACCATGAGTGAAAAACCCTGTTTCCATGGAAATAAACCTAGTAACGAAGAACAAAGGGAAGATAAATAAAGACAGTGTATTAAGCAAAAAGGTATAACAGGGCATTGATTATGGGTGGTTTACCCATGTCTGGTTTTGTGTGTTCATGATGCCGCTGAATTACTTACAGTAGCTGCAGGAAAAATGGGGAAATCCCCCATTACCTATGCCATGGAGTGCCATATTGTGATTCAACAGTGGACCCACATGCAAAATTTTATGTTTTGGTTTTGCTTTTTTGTCACCACCTTTACTCAACTGTTGGCTACTGCACGATTTACCCATGGGTAAAGATTTCAGCTGACTAGTCAGTTTACAGGATCTTTTTTTCTATCCATTGCATAATAAAATATAACTTGTAGTGTGTTTAACTATTATCTGTCAAAAGTCACATAAAAACTGACCACAGTATGTCAGTGTAAGATGATTGCTTTTGTCTTCCTTTGCTGTATATGTATATAGATAGATAGATAGATAGATAGATAGATAGATAGATATTAGAGGCAAAAAAATCCATTTAATGCATCAGTTAGTGTTGTTCCACAGTGACAAAAGCAATTAAATTCGATGTTATGGTTGAAAGCCCCCCCTTGGACCCCTCCAGCCAGCCCAACCAACTGGCATCGGGTGCACGTTGGGGTCATTGGCCCTCTCACCCCATCACTTGTGTTAATAAGCTGAAGAATGGAAGAATGGAGTGAGAGTTAGGACCAGCAACCCCAATGTGCACCCTGTTGCCAGTTTGATGGGTGGGCTGGAGAGGTCCAAGGGGGGCCTTAAACCCTAACACCAAATTTCCTCGCTTTTGTGTCTGTAGAACAACTCTGATTCATTAAATGGAGTTTTTTTGCCTCTAATTTCCTTTCTTTTTGAGAATGACAACGAGAAATGTGAATGTAATGCGGTGGCGGGACATCATATCTTGTGATATAGTAACAGGAACAGCAACGCAAATAGAAGTGCCAACAGTGGCACACATGGCAATGCAAACATAAATGGTAAAGGAAATGTTAATAGAAATGCAAGCACAAAGTGACGCCGAAGTGAACAGTGATGCAAACGGACATTGAAGCGTGAACAAAAATACAACTGGTAATGTGAACAGTGATGGCAGTGGTATTTTAAATGGAAATGTTAAGTGTCGCAGCAAAAAGAATGTGAAAGGGAACAAACAGAAATGCAAACACAAGCACACACGTAAACATAAACCGTAACATGCACAGGGACGGTACCACAATTGTAAATACAAATGGTAAAGTTAACATGAAGAATAGCGTCAAAGTAAACAGAAACAGAAATGGGAACAGAAGCACGTACGGAAACGCAAACTGAAATGCGCACGGTCACAGTACCGCAATTGTAAAGGCAAATGGTAACGGTAACAGCAACAATAACAGCAAAGGAAACAGAAACACAAAAGGAAACACAAGCACATATGGAAACGCAAACTGTAATGCGCACGGGCACAGTAATGAAATTGCAAATGCAAATGGTAACAGTAACAGCAAGGAAGACACAAAATGAAAGAGAAACGGAAATGCAAACGAAAGGGCTGACAGAAACGCAAATGGCAATGTGCACGATGATGCAAACAAAAACGCAAACAGAAACAGTAGTGGAAATGCAAATGGTAACAGTAACAAAAATGCAAGCCCAAATGACAACGCAAAGGGTAACGGACATGGTGGCGTACATGGGAACGGTAATGCAAATGGGGACATAAATGCAAGTGGAAACAGTAACTGTAACAGTAATGGAGTCACATACCCTGTTTTTCCTGAACAGGTGCATAGAGAAACACAGTGTGTACAAAGAATGTATGAATTGTATTGGACATCAAAGCTTAGAATGAGCATTGGAAGTATTTAATTGCTAATATCTCAGCAACCGCACAACGTATAAAAAAATTTAAATTTCACAGAAATTATGATTTTCTTGGCTAGGTTTTTGCTATGCAACTCACAACAAAAAAATCTGTATCTTGCATCGTTTTTGAGATACGGCCCTGAAATGTGCGACGTACTCCACCATGTTAGTCTATGGGGAAAAATTCCAACTTTGGAGTACTGTAACTTTGCAGCCATGCAATATTCTTTCTCCAAATCACCAAAAGGCATATCTGGGAGATGTTGGCTGTGTTTCTTCCAGATTTCAGCTCAAAAGACCAAACCATTGTTTCACAGCAGGGTGGCAAAGAATTCCTGTCATTTTGCCATAGCCTGGAAAAGTAGTATCGTGATTTGCCAAAGCTTTTGCAAAAATTTGCGAAAGTGTCACAAGTGTGACACTACTTTGCGACACTACTTTGTCCAGAAATTTGAAAAACATATTTCTGGGGTGTCTAACCCCAAAATAAAGACATGGCTAGCATCCTAGCTAGAGGAACACAGAAAAAATTGTGTCCCTAGAGGGTTCCAAATTTAAACACCAAGCATTTCTGTGACCACTAACTGAAAAAAAAATGGCTGGCTCACGACACTACAGGGGTCATTTGCAACACTAAAAAGTGCATTTGCGACACTTTCGCAGTTTTTGTTAACCTTTCCCATTGACATACTGTATAATGGGAAATTGTTTTTTGAATAACTTTTGAACCGTTCAATATTTTTTCACAAAATCTTCAAAAGGCACATAGGGCACCCTGACTGCATGTTCCCTGATGTTTTTGGATCAGTCGTGCAAACTGTGCGACCTGAAGATGCAAGCAAAGAATGAGCAAAAAACCATAACTGCGCACACGGATGTCACTTAATAATTCTGAAGCCTTATATCTGACTGATACAAAAGTTGGCAGATCCCAAGTGTAATGGCTATGCCCTATGCCTCCCAAATTTTAGGCAAATCTATTGAATGGTGGAAAAGTTTTTAATGTGCAAATTTTCACTATTTAACATTAAAAGGGCTCCTCATCCCTAACTATGGTAGCACTACTGTGCTACCATAATACATATATATATACATATATAAAACATCACTGCTTTACTCTCCCTACTCAGTACCTGCATTCCTCCACTATCTGTTCTGTGGAACAGTTGCTTCCTCCCTTACTCACCCACCAGGGCTTCTTATCATATTTTAATTATTACTTGTTATGGATTTTTTGCTGTTTGTTATGGAGCAGGGAAATGAACTTACCTTGGACAGTGTTAAAGGTGACATTCTCTTCCATTATCTTAGGTCTACTGAAGCATGAACCAAGAATTTCTGAATATTTGATTGAGAAGGTTAAGAGTGGTGTGTGTTGTTCTTGTGTTGTAGCCAGTGATGCAGAGCTTAGTATGCCAGATATTTTCTTTTGCTTGTCTTCATTTAGTTTTGCATAGTCATTTAAATTTTGGAGCTGTTTATGCTCTGAGATTGGTACTATTTTGGTAGGGGCAATGCCTGAGTCTGTTAACTTTTGTACTAGGTGTTTGCAGACTGAATGATTGGTTAGGCATTTGTCAGTGTTGATGGAAGATTTGTCAACCATAGTCTTGACTATTTTTGCAAGCTTGTTCACTCCAATATATATGATTTTTTAACCAGGGGGCTGTCTGTGTTAAATGCAGCATGGTGGTGTGTTGCTAGAAAAATGGTGTTTCTCCTTATAGTGCCTGTTGTGGTCTTGCTTTCTGCTAAGTGATGTAGTTTTGTACAGTGCATTTTGAAGTATTTTCAGGGAGCTCATATGATCATGGCTTTATTTTACAAGTGTCTTTAGGATTTGATCCTGAACATGTCTTGGGGTGTCTTTCTTGACAGTATTGTAAATACCTGTTGCCATTCTCATCTGTCTTTAAAGTTACGTCATCCCACTTGACATGTCTCATTTCTGTATTCCCTCTAACTAAAAAAAACATACTAAGTGTTAGCCACATGGTATTGAGGAGGGCTTCTGGAGAATCTAGACCAAGGAATCCTTCTGAAAACAGGGCATCTATAACAGTGTCGGTTTATTTATCAGCTGCCATAGGCTTTGAACCTTTACCTTCACTTTGTAGGTTGTTTTGTCTACATTGCAGTACTTGTCTTGCTTTTTTCAAATAGAGGGGAACCTGAAAGAGAATGTGCATAGTTTTTATTTTTTAAATAACATTCTAACCTCTGAAACGTAGACTGGCGTGTTAGTGGTTCATATAGGTTTCCAGGTTTTTTTTTACATGACATAAAGTAGTGGCATAGATATTGGTTCATTTCTGCCAGTTGAATTTGGTGTAATGGTTCTTGTATCCTGACATTTTCTGTGAGGTACCTTGAATACATGTCCACGTCTCCTTGTGTTTTCCTGGCTATGTTTAGATGTTTCCCCTTATCTATGAAGCTGTCAATTTCTTCCATGTTTATGGGGTTTTCCTATATGGCACTGCATCAGTGACATTGGCAGTGATGGGTGCCCTTTTGGTGTGGTCCGTAGTCATGGTTTGAGGTTCTCTTGACGTGGAAAGTTGCTATGTTTTTAGGAAGGGCTTGGTATCATTTTCAAATTGAGTCATTATTTGGCTCAACTCAATCTCAAACTGTGTACTTTCCAGTATGGTGCTCATGGCTTGTCTTCTATTTTAAACTTTTTTTTTAAATGATGATAGTGAATGGAAGGTTGGCTTTTTTATAGGCATCTGCTCCTTGGCTGTATGGTTATTCTGGTTTGCTTTATGGCTTTACTGTATGTTAGTGTGAGGAGTTGATTTTTTTTCCCCTTTGTGCTAGTTGTCCTCACGGTGGCATCTAAGGTGAGACTTGTGACTGTCAATCAAGGTGGTTGTTTTTTTTTTAGGTTGGGGCCTTAGGAAGTAGTCTGACACTATTTGTATAAATGATCATTGTGGTTATAATTTTTTTTTATATGTACAGTGACAGAGATAACTGTGTTTATTTAATGAAATATGTGGACACCCCATTGCATAAATATATATATATATACTTTTTTAATACTTCGTTTTTAAAGACAAAATAGGCCAAGGCCCACTGAATTGTCTCTCACTCTGAGTGGGTCTACTGTCATGATCCATGCTGTGCCAGGAATACATCAAGTTATCTTTTAAAGGTTTTAAAGTTTGAGGCATTTACTAAGTGGCATGGTAGTGGTTCTAGGTTCTAAGTGCTCTTACAGTAAAAAAAAGTTGTTAGGTTTCACTGTATTTACTCTGGGGATCATTAACTATTTGTTATGAGATCTAAAGTTTTTTATCCTACTATTAAATTTTATGCCACATCCGTTCATTAAACTAGGATTTTTGAGGCTTTTATAAAGAAGTAATAGATTCCCCTCTTTTTTGTCTGACCTCCAAGGTAAATAATTTTAGTATTGTAATCTTAGCCAGGTATTCAATAGATTTCAACCGTTTGGTTGACCTTGTGACCTTTCTTTGTGTTTTTTCCAAAAGGTTCATGTCACACCTTTAATATGGGTCCATAATAGTGATCCATAATCCTGATGGGGATCACATAAATCTTGTATAATTTAATTATACTCTTACTGTCCTTTGTTACAAAGGTTTTATGTATAGAATGCAATAGTCTAGTAGTTACTTGTAAGATGGTTTTACAGTGATTACTTGACGAGAGGTCTATATTAACCTATATTCTAAGGTCCTTTTCTTTAATTGATTTTTTTCAGAATTTTACCGTTTAATTTGTACTGGAACCTCTAATGTTTCTGACCAAAGTGCATAACTATACATTTGGATTCATTAAACATCATTTTGTTGTTTAACCCCCATTCTTCTTTTTGTTTTAAATCATGGCTTAATACAGTATGCTTCTCCAGTAAATCAGCTTCACCACCAACCTTTGTATCATCTATGAATTTGGACATTACACTGCTTAGCCCTGATCCCATATCACTGATATAGAGTCCAAATAAAACAGGGTTGAGGGCCAAGCTCTGTGGCACACCACTGATGAGAAGACCCTCATCAGACCATGATCCATTGATCCTAACTGATTGTCTATGGTCAGTTAGCCAGTTGGCAAGCCATCTAACAATATATTCATTTATACCCATTAGTGATATTTTGTTAACCAATAAATCATAGGGGACAGTTTCAAAGACTTTTCCTACATCTAGAAGGATGACATTGACTGGTATACCTTTGTCCAAGTGACCACTAACAAATTCATAGAAAAAAAAAAAATATATATATATATATATATATATATATATACACACACACACACACTGTATACAGTGTATATATATATATATATAACTGTTAATGCATCATTTAGGGGTAAAAGCATAAAAAGTCAGTAAATGAGACCTTTAGGGTTGCTCCTACCCCTTTCGTTTAGCCCTTCCCTCCTCCAATGACAGACAGATGATGGGGTGTGTCATTCGGGTTGTGAGGCCTAAATCTTACCCCATTCCATGTGTAATTATATTCACAAGCCATAGTGAAGAAGAATGGGGTGACATTTAGGCCTCAAAAACCCAATGACACACCCCATCATCTGTCAATCTCCGGAGGAGGGGCTTCACGAAGGGGGAGGGGGCAACCCTATAGGTCTCATTTCCTGACTTTTTATGCTTTAACCCTAAATGATGCATTAATGAAGTTTTTTGCACAGAATTTCCTTACTTTTTGAGAAATAATAGAACAGTAGAAAGTGGCGCAAGTTGGTGGCTAACATAACAGTGGAACTACTAAATATAATATCTATTGGTAGTAGCGCATATGCAAGAGAAAGTTTCATTCATAAGAGTGGCATAATTCCACACCTGTTTACATGGTAGACATCTAACCCCTGAAAATCATCGCCATGGCAGTAACACTAGGTACCCTATAAATGTGAAGCCACTACCACGATGCAAAATGCCATACGGAAAACGTAAAGTGTGTTATGCAATATCTGTGCAACAAATTCATTTTGCAACAGCTAAACACAACCTAATTCAGATGCACAGGACATACCCTGAAGACCCTCCAAATGTCAATGTAAAGTACAATGTTTGAAAATTTGAGATTTTCATTCGCTGGAGTGGCAAAACTCCACACCTGTTGACATGTTATAAAGCTAATGACTAAAAAGTACATCCACGACAGTAAGGCCAGCTACCCTACAAATTTCAAGCCACTACCACAATGGAAAACACTGTTCACAAAAATGTAAACTGCACCATGCAATATCTCCACAAAAAATGTATTGTCTGACATGTAAACATTATAATTCCCATGTACAGGACATCCCGTGAACACCCTCAAAATTGAAAGTAAAAAAAAAAAAACGTTTCCGAGATATGTGATTCTAAAAATCATTAAAATTGCCTATCTGTTGCATTCAAATCTGGCCATTTAGTCCCTCCCTTATGATCAAAGATCACAATCAAAGAATCTCATGATCAAAGAATTTGCAGGCTAGAAGGTACATGATCAAAGAATAAAAAATGGTGTCATTCAATTTTACATATAAATACATGAAACCACCAGCATGGTTCAATAAAACAAAGCCCCCTGAACAAAACCCATCCTAGTTTGTGTTTCTAGGTCACCTCTGGGCTGAGAAATTTAATTTTTTCATCTGGCCATCTAGTTCCTCCTTTACAATCAAAGATTGTGATCAAAGAATCTCGCGATCAAAGTATTTGCTGACTAGTGACCTAAGTTTGTTAATGAGCTGCGATCAAAGAATTAAAAAGTTCAAAACTCTATTTTCAGAATTTTTTTGAAGAAACCACAGGCATGGCTCGATAGAGGGAAGACCTCTGAGTAAAACATATGATAGTTTTTCTTCAGAAGTCATCCCTGAGCCAAGATATTTGATTTTTTCCATCTGGAAAGTGAAAACAAGATGGTGAACATCACGATCAAAGAATTTATTGGGATCAAAGATTCTTTGATCATGAGCCTACAAATTCTTTGATCATGAGGGATCAGATGGTCAAAACCCAATTCTTTGTTTGCAAAATAATGATATAAAATGTCCCATACACTTATAATGGGAACTTAAAAGTTTAATAACTTTTGAATGGATTAATATTTTTTCACCAAATAAAAAGCGGCATGTTCCTTGACCCAAGCTCTTTTAGATGACCCAAGTCACAGAGTGGCATGGCATACAACGGTCATGCAGCAAAGCGGACCATATCTGAAAAACTGCCCACATAACTGGCGAAAAGTACATTTTTAAGCATTTTGGTGCTCAAAAAATGTAAATCCAACAGAAACAAAATTTGGCAGATTAAGAGAGCTACCATGCCTCACCATGCATACCAAATTTCATGCAAATCTGTTGAACGGGTCCAAAGTTATTAACAAGCACAATTTCAAGTTTAACATAGAAGTGCCTTCATAACTCTAAATATAGGGGAGCGACCACACCCCTATAATTTATCTATATATATATTTGAAAGTCAGATTTACAGCCTTTGAGTCAGGGACTCATATACATTGGCACCTCATCGCAGGGAGGGTAGACATGGTTACAGTGTGAGACACAACAGTGGTGACATACAGGTGCAATACAGATAACAAAAGAACACAATATAACAGTGGTTTATGGAATAAAGTTACATGTAGTAAATAGCAAGTGTATAAAGTATAACAATAGTAGAAGTCACAACCCTGGCCATACTGGGGAAATACCTATGTGGGAGGGTGGGGGGAACAGGGGTAAGGAAAAGAAAAAAAAAGGGTGGGAGCAGTCCAATGGACATTGTCAAGGCTATGGGCCAGAAATGGGGAGGGAACCAAACATTAGGTTGATTAAGGGCAACTGCAGCTTTGGGTGCCAAAGAGGTGGTTATGGAGAGCGACTTTAAAGGACCAATTTTTGTAGACTTAGTGACAGAGAGTGGGAGGTAGTTGAACCATGTGGGGGTGTGGTAATGGAAGGACCTTTGGGCTAGGGAGGTCTTGGTATGGGGCACCAGAAAGGTGGCCTTAACCGAGCTACAGGTGGCAACAGGTGGGAGGTGGGAATGCAAGCCACAGGGATGCAGTGACCCCGGGGGGGGAGTCCTAACAGGGATTTTTTGGCAAGTAAGCAGGTTTGGTAGCACTGGCACTCCTCCAAGGTGAGCAGGTTGGTGGTGGAATAAAGCAGGCAAGTATGGGTGTGGAGAGATGCGCCAGTCAGGAGCCTGCAAGCCTTGTTTATCGAGGTCTGGATTCTGGGTGAGGGCGGTATTGTCGGCTGCAGCGTAGATAGGTAGGCTGTAGTCCACTAGGGACAGGACAGAAGAGCTGATGGTCAGTTGGAGGGCGGTTTGGGGGAGACAATCTCTGTGGTGATAGAGAAGGCCAATCTGAGAGTATGTGGCTGAGGACAGGATATTGATGTGGGTGTGGAATGTAAGATCTGAGTCAGAGGTGATGCCCAGATACTTGTAGGATGACACCTGCTTGAGAGGGTGAGCATTACTGGGGAGAATGCAGAGGGGGGCATTTTTGGCCTTATTCTGGTGATGTGACAAAAGCATAGATTTGTTTCTTTTTAGGTTAATGACCAGCCAGTGGTCTAGGAACCACTTTTTGGCTTGGTTGAATGTGTGCTGCAGGGATTCCTGTAAAGATACAGGGTCAGGGTGGGAGGCAAGGAGAACCGCATCATCAGCATAGAGTAGCATATTGCCCAAGCAGGAGCTGGGGATGGTGTTGAGAAATAGGCTGAACAGAACAGGGCCCCAGATGGAATCCTGGGGGACCCTCGAGTGAATGGGCAGGGTATTGGACAGGGTGCCAATTACCTTCACATGCTGTGATCTGGTAGAGAGGTAACTGGTGAACCAAGCCAGTGGGCCAGGGGAGAAGCCAGAGGGAGAAGCCAAGTTGGTGGAGGGAGTCAAGTAGGAGGGGGTGACAGACAGTGTCAAAGGCCTTGGAGAGGTCAATGAACACTACACCCACAACATGACCAGAGTCGAGAGCAGAATAAAGGTGCTAGAAGAACTCCAGGACGGCTGTAGTGGTGTTCTGTCCAGGGAGGAATCCATGTTGTTCCAGACACAGCAGGTCATATTTGGCCAGATACTCTAGTGGTTTGGAGAGAAGGGGGAGAATGGAGATGGGCCTGAAATTGTTAGGGGAGGTTCTATCTCCACTCTTATGGATAGGGGTGATTTCTGCAATTTTGCAGGCACTGGAAAATTGACCAAGACATAGTGACCAGTTTAAAAGATTGGTGAGAGGGGCTAGCACACTATCTAGGACTAATCGGAGAATCCTGGAGTCCAAGGGATCACAGCTGGGGCTGTTGCTAGCTAAGGATTTTTGCAGATGAGGCCTGGCTTCAAGGGGTGATATGGCACGTAGGTAGAAAGGTGGGGTGATCCGAGGTGGGGGGGATGCAGGGATAGGGTTGAAAAAGTAGTTGGGGTGGACAGAGCTTAGATCTGAGAAAACCATATTGAGTCACTCAGCTATGCAAGGAGGATCAGTAGTGACAGTACCATCTATGGAGAGTAGTCATGGTGGGAGGAGTGGGTCTTTCCATTGAACTCTTTCATATTGTCCCAGAAGGCATGGGATGAACCCCAAGTGGATTCAAGGGTGGCTTGATAATATTCGGCCTTAGCCTGCCTTATAGCCCAGGTGCACTTGTTACGTGCTGCATTATAGGCTTACCTGTCGGCCAGTTTGCCTGTCTGGATAGCAATATGCCAGAGATTATCTCTTTGTTTCAGTGTTTGGATGAGGGATGGGGAGATCCATGAGGCATTGTGTTTCTTGGTATGGATTCTGGTCAGAGGGGAGAAAATGTTGCAGGCCTTGCTGAAGGCACTGGAGAAATAAAACTCTATTGCATACAGCATATGCTGCATACAGGATAGATAGATAGATAGATAGATAGATAGATAGATAGATAGATAGATAGATAGATAGATAGATAGATAGATATTGATTGCAAATAATTCATTAATGCGTTAGTTAGGGTTCATATTAAAGCTACACAAGTATGGAAATGTTGCATTAATGAAGTTTTTTGCAATGAATTTCCTTACTTTTGGAAATAGTTTAATAGTATCCCCTTTTATTGTGGGAGGGCAGGATCGGAAGGACCCTCTGCTTCCATACCATCATAGATGTGCATATGTATGTAGATGTGGAAGCGAAGAGCCCTCTGGGCCCTGTGCCTCCATGTGTAGAATAACAGCAATGAAAATTTAAGCATTGCCATCTTATTATCCCCACCTCAAGTACCCCGGTACAGAGAAATTATGAAATTATGAAATGCAAGCCAAAATGTAATTATGTGCAACTGCAATGCCATTCTGCACCACAGGTATAAAAACATATTGTGGGCAGGGTTTGAAAATAACAGCAGTGACATACATGACATGAGGTAATAAGAAGGCTATGTTGCAAATCCAAGGTCAAAATATTGAAATTTCCATACTTAAATATGTACATAGTGAAATTGCTAAGAATTGTCATAACTTTGTAATTTTTTCATAAGTTGACCCCAAATTTTTAATATAGTCTTATCACCCCACCTCATAAACCCCGTAGGTGAAAATTTCATAATCAATGGCAAAATACCATTCCATGCCACAGGTGCAGAAACACATTTTGGGCAGGATGTGAGAAATGACAGCTGCACTATTCATGAGGTGGTGAGAAAAATGGCTATGTTGAACATTTGGAGTGAAAATATTAGAAATTCCAAAAGTTACGCCCTTGCATAGAAAAATTTCAATGATTGTGCATAACTCCGGTGAGTTGAGGTATTTTTGCACGAGATTTTCAACATGGGCTTTTTGGGACCCAGCCATAGTCCCGTCTCAGTCCCAAAAGGTTATTTCATGTAGTGACCATGAAGTCACCATAAGGGTCCGATTAATGAAACAACAGTGACAGTGTTCATGAGGTGGGGTCCTAAAAAGTCCATGTTGAAAATTTGGAGAAAAAATACATAACAATGGCTGTGATATCAATATACGTTCAAAACACCATTGACAGCCATAATATGGTTCTTACCTTGATTCTTCAGTTTGCTGTATGGCTTTGAAGAGTGCAGACGTGTCCCCGTCCACAGAACATGATAGCCAATGATCTCCAGTGGTAAGTATAGGACAAGGATGGGGTGTCAGGTGTTAGGTTGCTCAGTGAGAGGATCAGGATGGGGGGAGGGTGGATGGGGAGATGATGAGGGACCATTTTCTAATTTTGTCAGGATGTAAAAAAAAAAAGACATCCTAGGACTGTTTTCTTTTTTACAGGGGTAGTTTTTTAAATATTCTGGGACATTGGCGCTGGGTTCCCCAGTGTCCCACAGTACTGGGGGGGTAGGATAGAACTAGGGACACTTGGAGTGGGCTTTCTAGTGTCCCACACTAGTGGGGGCTGCTAGTGCCAACATGGGGATTGGGCACCCAATTGGTGACAAAAACTTTTAATACATTTTGGGGGGGGTTACACTATTGTCGTCTTCCTGACTTGTGGTGCTGGCACTGGGGGTGGTGTCCCTGATCGGCTATCATGTACTATTGCTTGGGCACTGATGTTTGCTTATCAGCTGTTTTGTGCGTGCTAGCACCAAAGCACTTAGGCTGCTCCAACTATGTCTATGTTTCTATGTTTCTCCATGGGATAAGGTGGCACCTAAAAAGGAACATAGAAGACAACTATCCTGCTGCAGATCAGGTATAGAGCCTCCTGGGAGTTGGTAGATTCAGTCAATGAAGGGGGCTGCTGAGTTGGTGGCTGAGTCGTCTTGGTTCCTGCTCTTAAAAAAATTCTGGTTACGGACCCACTTAGCTGGCGAGTGCCTTTGGGTGCAGATAGAGTTGCTAATAGCAGAAACACTCTCTCCCCCCCCCCAACCATGTAGCATATCAGGCGGTGCTCAGAAAAGCAATCACAGGATCAATTACCACTAAGTCCATTTTTTGCTCAGAAACATTTTGGGCACCCATTCCCGTCTCTAAAATTAGTATATCAAGATGGCAAACATGTTATTTCACTAAAAATCAGGTCCCCATCACTTGTTATGTAATTACCGTTCTTTTTTTTTAATGTGGGGCCTTTACAGTTCGAACTGTGAATAAGTGCAACTGGTTATTTACAGTATGAATTGTTCTAATGATAAATAACCAGCCGAAGAGCAAGTACTTAGCGAGGGATGGCTGTTGTGGATTTCAGTTAAAAAACACATATTTACCATGGAGCTATACTAATTTTCAGACAAGCATAGGATTAAGCATATACCTGAGACCTAAATGGAGTTGTTGTGTTGTCCTAAGGTTGCACTAGTTGTGTGAAAAACTGTGTGCTCCGGATCTGATTATTATTGGGGTTTGTGTGTGCTTCACCATTAACCCATAATGCCTCTATGTTTCCCTCTGCCCCTCCACCCTACTTATATTGATGCCATTCTTAATGATGAGTGCCACCCCACCACCCCACCCACAGCTCTGTCCTTCCTTAACCCAGTGTACCCATCAGGTTTAGGTCCCAATCATGCTGGGGAGTGGCACAAGTTTCAGTGACTGCTGCCACATCCACATCTCCTTTGGTTAGCATTGCATGAAACTCAGGCAACTTGTTTCCCATGCTGCTAGCATTAATCATGACTGCCCTCCATCCCTGCCCCTTGCCCTCGACCATTCCCCCAATCCAAGGTCCCTCAGTAATATGCAAGCTCCCATGCCCTCGCACACTGTCAGGTGCCCTAGTTAAGCACCCATTCCCCTTGCTGTGGGGTGAAGGACAGGTCCTCCCTTGACATGCCTGCCAGCAGCAGCCTCAAGGTCCATCCCTCCCCCCTCATAAGTTTAAACCCCACCTAGTTGCATTGAACTCAGACAGTTTTAGTTTTAAACCCCCCCTCCCCCTCCTGGCTTAAGTGAAGCCTGTCCCTAGCATATGGCACCTTGTCTTTCCAAGTTGCACACCAGTGCCCCACCAGTCCATACGCCATAGCCATACACCATGCTCTGAACCAGTCATTAATCTTCATGCTTTTCTGTTTGTTTCCCATGGTAGCTCCTGGCACTGGGAGGACCTCTAAGAAAGAGATCAGGCACCCAAAAGCATGACATACCCTGGCTAACTCTCCAAACCTTGCCTATATCTCCTCTACACTATTTCCCTCTATGTCATTAGTGCCTAGGTACACTAATATGTTAGGGGATCCTCCACAGTCTTTCACTAAAGCCTAGACCAAGTGCTTAGCCTGATGCACGGGTCAAGCCAGATATACTCTTGACCTGATAGCACAGCCTTACTCCTCACTCCTACCATCCTACTTAATGCCCTGAATTATTGAGTCCCCAAGTAGCAGCACTTTAACCTCCTCCTTCCCCTCATACTAACTCACTCTGTCACCACACTCCTTAACTCCCACTACCTCTCCATCTACTCTGCCCACACCATCAATTTGAATACCATTGGTTGTCTTTACCCTCCTGCTCCAACCATTTCTGTTGTCCGACAGCTCCATTCGGTCCTCTCCAATCTCCCCCCTGCCTCATCACTCAGGTCTATGCCACCTGCACTCCTGGTAGCCTGTGGTCCCTACTGGCCCCCAGGAGCTATTGCTTTTACCCCTCCATAATCCTTTTTTCTGCTCTCCAGCAACCTTACCCCTTGCTGGTCCCTTTCCCCCCTTGGATCTCTGCTCCCTCCTCACTGTTCCCTTAACCTCCCTTCCCAGGCACTCCTGACTTCCATCTCCCTTTCCTGTGCTGTCCCTGACTTCTCTTTTAGTCCTGGTTACCATGCCCCATCCCTCCCCTCTCTTTAATCCTCCTTCTCCTTCTCCTTCTGTTCTCTACAGACTGCACCTCCTGCTTCTTCTGGTGCCCCTCCCATCAAGATGTCTATGAGTGGCAGATACCTATTTGAGACCGTGATCCCTCCTTTAGGTTGCCTACCAGTGTTACCATCCTGAGAGATGAGCTTCCTTGCCGAGGTCCCAGGAGACCCTTTTGCCCATCTAACAACAGCCCCCGCTCTCTGCCATCTTTTGCCCTCCTCCCTGTCCAATCTCCTCACTCCCTCTTCCCATTTTTCCCCCAGGCTGACCAGCTCTACCATGATTTCTGGAACCCCCATCCTCCTGCACCCACAATATGCAGACCCCTCCCCCTGACTGTCTGTAGATATGTGCCTCCCGTCTCCACACTCATGCTCTTTATCCACCTTTCCAGTTCATACCTGAGCCTGTGCAACTCAGCCTCCAGTCCCATTAACCTGGCACATATAGGAGAGTGCCCTAATCTCCACAGCATACTCATGGCCATTGCAGCTCCACAGCCATTGCAGCCCACTAGCCTGCTTCCCCTTTGTCCTGTAACTGACATTCCCCACATCCATTACTTATCACACACAGTACAGCTGCTCCTGTCTTCCGCTTCAAGCTGTGTCCCAATAGTTAGGGCTGAGTAGCATGTTTAATGTTAAACAACAAATTTTGCACTTTAATAACTTTGCAACCAATCAGTGGATTTGCACAGAATTGGGTATGCACTGTCCTGTGGGGCAGGTCTCTTCATGTGGCAACTTTTGTTCTGGTCAGCTGTGAGGATGCTGAGATCCAGATAGAGAAAAAAAATAAAACATCTCCCCTTTTTGCATTTTTTTTCTCATTGACTTTGCTCCCAGACAGTGTGGAATTTTGGTGTGTTTTTTATAGTAGGAAGAACTTTGGGTAACAGAATTGCCACTGTTAGTGTGGTGCAAAAATATTAAACTGTTGCAAAGTATTCTGTTTTTTAGTTCTCATTATATCCCATGGGAAGGTCATTTTTCAGCTTAGATGTCTTGAGTTTGACAAAGGATTTGATTTTGCGAAAAAAGACTTAAGTTTCTTGAAACTGTTTTCTGTTTTGTAAAAACAAAATTCTTTTTTGTGAGGGAAAAATTCCTTTTTCACAAGCCGCCATCTTGTTTTTTTTCACCAACTAAAAGTCATAGAAAATACACAAAACTTGTCAGTTTAAAAAACAAACATTAGAACCTAGCTTAATGGACCCTGTTTAGCTTGTTGCTGTCCTTTCTGCTTTAAAATAATATCCAGAAATACCTTTTCTGTACACCCAAAATACCAGGTGCCTAGCTCAGTGAGAGGCATCTTCTACTTTAGTTCTGCAGCTCATTGTTTTGCCTGGTGCCATGGGCATCACTCACTCCCACTCACTACGTAAATAGATGTGGGTTAAGCACAGACCCTTCAGATCTCATTCTTTTTTTTTTTAAAGCGAGATGTCAGTTATTTCCAGGTTTAAGTGGTTGAATGTTATTCTGTGATTTTACTACATGACCACTCATGATTTGGTGTATTAAAAGAGGTGACTTAGCCCATAGCACAGAATAAAGACCTAATGACATAATGCCCCATAGAGAAGCCTGGTGTCAGGCTGTGAATGCAGGAGACCAGGACACTGCTGAAAATCCTATTGATAAACACAGGTCAGTCTTGTTCCTCGATGACAGAATTGAGGTGGAATCACAGTTGCTGAAAATGCCCCAATTCAACTCCATACTAAACATATTCATTCAGAATCAACACTGATTGTTGATTGTTCAGAAAAATTATGTGACACCCCATGCTGCATTGCTGAATTATGTCTTTAATGCCCTCTGACTGCCCTCACACCCTGAGATTACCTTTACATTTTTTTATCAGATTTCACCCTACTACCACCTCCCATCTACATCACTACTGAATCTGATCCTTCTAGTGGCAACCTCTACCCTCTGAGCACAGTCCACATCTGTGCAATGTTATATCCAGGTGTCTAGTGGCCCCCCATCTTCCAATCACCCATCTCTGTTTGTGAAATGTTATTCCCTGTTGTCTAGTGACCCCCCCCACATACTCCAATCCCGATCTCCCTTTACAGTGCATAATTCCCTGATATTTAGTGTCATCCCCACCATCCGATAGCCATCCCTCTTAGTGTAAGGTTATTCCCTGGTGTCTAGTGACACCACCCACACTCCAATCCTGTCCACTTTACTGTGTCTTTCTTTCCTTTGTGTCTGGTGGCAACCCCCTTCCTCTGATCACCATCTCCTTTAGTGTATTGTTATTCACTGGTGTCTAATGGCACCCTCCACCCCCCAATCCCTGTCTGTGTAATTCTGCCCTTTTCCCCTGTCAGATGCTCTCCCCCATCAGCAGCTTGTTGTATTAATTTGCTGACTCTGGTGGGGACCACTCCCTGTGTTGGCATTTAGATCCCCCCAGCAGTGCGGAACACTGGGAGCCCACCCCCAGTGTCCCAAAATATTGTAAAAAGCCTGTAAAAAACAAAACTGTCCCCTGACATCTTTTTTCCTAGAACCTGAAAAAAAGAAAATGCTCCCTCATCATCCCTACCATCTCTCTCCCTATCCTGACCCTCCCACTGAGCACCCACCATCCCACATGCCGCTACCTTATACTTGCCACCAAAGGTCACTGGTTGTCATCTTCTGTTGACTGGGGCACATCTGCACTCTTCAAAGCCAGACCATAAACAGAGGAATATAGGTAAGTGGCATATGATGTATTTCAATTGTGTTTTGAACTTATGTTCATAACTGGCATTTTTAGGTATTTTTCCACCAAATTTTCAAGCATGTTTTTTTGGGGATGCCACCTCATGAACACTGTTGCTGTAACCTCATTATTTGGGCCTGGAAGGTTATTTTGTGGTCACTGCATGAAATCACCTTTTGGGACTGATTAACAAAATAACAGCACCAGTGTTCAAGAGGTGGTGTCCAAAAAAGACCATATTAGAAATTTGTGGAAAAATACCTAAAAATGGCCTAGTTACATGTGTTCAATGGAACTGTTCTACACACATGCATAACGTTGGTAATTTTTAATGTGTTGGGTCAAATTTTCAGCATAGCCTCTTTTTCCCATCACCTCATGAACAGTATAGCTGTCATTTTTCACATCCTGTGTGAAACCTGTTTTCACACCTGTGGCATGGAATGGCATTTTGACATGGATTTGAACATGTTCACCTATGGGGATTATGAGGTGGGATCATAAGAACACTCTGTTGAAAATTTGGGGTCAAAAAAAAAAATGCCAAATTTATGACCATTCATTGCCATTTCACTATGCCCGCTTATAACTTTTGAAATGTTAAATATTTTGACACCAGATTTGCAAATTGGCCTTCTTATTACCCCACCTCATGGATGTCAAAGCTGTCTATTTTCAATTCCTGGCCAAAATGTGTTTTCTCACCAGTGTTGCAGAATGGCATTGTTGTGGCACAGAATTATGTTTTGGTAGGGATTCAAACATTTTCTGTAATGTGTACTTCAGATGGGGTAATAAGACAGTTATGCTGACAATTTGGTCACTGTTGTACTACAAATAGAAGTGCAGGGCCCAGAGGGACGTGTGCTTCCACATCTACATATATATACCCATCTACGGAGGGATGGGAAGGCAGGGTTCAAAGGACCCTGCGCTTCCACAATAAAATAAGGATACTCTTATACTATCTGAAATGTAAGTAAGTAAATAAGTTGCAAAATACTTAGTAAATACTCCAGTTAGGGTCAAATCAACAAAAGCTGTGAAATGAGGTGTTAGGGTTTCCCTAACACCCTACCCTCCCAAACCAGGCAGGAGAGCTGGTGAAGGGTGTGCCTTGAGCTTCTCAAGCCTAACATTCACCCCATTCTGTCTGTAAATATGGTCAGATGTGTAGACTTTATGAGAATGGGATCAACATTAGGCTTGAAAAGCCAAAGGCACACGCCACACGTGCTCTTCTGCCTGGTTTGGGAGGGTGGGGCGTTAGGGAAACCCTAACACCTCATTTCTCAACTTTTGTTGCTTTCACCCTAACTGGAGATATATATATATATATATATATATATATGTGTATATATATATATATATATATATAGATATTTGAAGGCACCATTTACCTAACCTGTTCGCATGACAGTGCAAACCGGTATCCCGTGATATTGGCGCTGCGTGAAGGGCACCCACAATAATGGTAACCCCTTCCGCAGTGTATTGCAGGGATGGCCACAGGACAGTAGGGTGGCTAGATGTGGAGTGGGTGAGTATAGCGACAGAATGTCACTATACGTACATGTGTTGGGGGGTTGGAGTGGGCACGTACAGCAAGGGGCTGGAGGGGATGTGAGGGGTGGTGCCATGGTGGGTTGCCGAGCTGACCCAGTGGCGTGGTGGGTGGGTTGCCGGCATCAGTCCATAGGGTACTAGGTTCAGGTCTGGGCACTGGTGCATATATATATATATATATATATATATATATTGTATACAAGAATTGTGTTAATGCACCTTTAGGGTTCTAGCATCAAAAGTTTTTTTTAACATATAATGTTTTATTGAGGTTTTCAGTTTTCCATTTAGTTCATTTAGCACATAGCAGCATATTCACAATACATTTCAGTTGCTGACACTACACTACAGGATATCTAATGCCACTGCCATTTTACAGAGCTTATCCTAGTTACCAGGTTACAGCTATACTGTACTTCTATTGTGCAAAATCTATGTCTCCATTAACCTTGATAGGAGGCCTGGCCTGTAGAAACAATATACTAGTTACTGCAACCTTTAAATGGATGCAGATAAATACTAGAACATAAGGTCCAAGAGAGCATTACCTTACAGTGCAGACCTCTCAATTTAAACATTAGGCGTACACTAGCTATGTGCTTCTGATCAGCTTATATCCAACAAACCCACAAGGTAGTGCTTAAGCTACAGATAGGACTAGAGTTAAGAGAGAGAGACAACAGGCAAGCAATATAGGGAGAACACTGACTTAAGCAAAAGAGGGAAAGAAAAGAGTATTTACCAGGTCTAGACACCACAGAAGAGGATGCATGGCATAAAGCATACCATCCTCGACTCCCCTTTGCTATTAAGTAATAGGAGGGTTCTGTAAAGGGGAGGGGCACTCTGCAAATATGTGAGTGAAAACTGGCACCCCATTTTACATAGTAATCGGTCAGTTTGCCTCTAGCTACTGTCGTCAGTCTTTCAAATGTGGCCAATCTGATCATGGCTGCCTGCCATTAAGAAGGTGTGGGGGGCATAGGTTGCCTCCATTTCACTAGCAGTGCTCTCTTCGCTTCCATGATAGTGACCAGGAGCCAGGACTTATTAGAAGGGCTAAGTGCATTAAGTGAGAACATATCTCCTAACAGCTTGGAGTAGTGTTGCAGAGATAACAGGGTACCCACTATTGTGGAGCAGTCCTTCAGGACTAAAGTCCAAAAGGTATGAATAGTTGGGCACAGCCACAGTATATGATATAGGTGGGCCGGAGAAGAGTGGCATCTCTAGCAGCTGTCCTGTGGGATTATTTTACGCCTGTGTAGAACTGCAGGAGTTTGGTACCATCTGAGAAGAATTTTTAATTGAACCAACTGGCTCCTTGTGTCTACATAGGCTGTATGGGCCAGTCTGAGATAATCCGTCCACTGTTATAGAGATAAATTATTCAAGATATCTTGCTCCCATGTGGCTTTGCTGAGTAGAGTGACATCGGGCGAGAAGTCTCTGAGTGTTCTGTATATAGCACCTATGAGGGCCTTGCCTCTGTTAGGTAGGGAGATGATGTTCAAACAACTCCAAGGGGACTGAGGAGGCCAGCTTTTGAATAGAGGGGTCATAGTGCTACGAAGTTAAAGAAATTTGAAGAAGTCTTGGTTTGGTAATTTGTATTTAGTTTTAAGCTGCTCAAAGGACATCACTGTACACGTATTTGGTATTAGAAGGTCAGCTATCGTCTGCATACCTTTAGAAGCCCAGGAAGCCCAGTAAAGTGGTTTGCAATCCATTTTTACAAGCAGGTTATTCCAAATCGGGGCATAGCTTAAAGGGCGAGGATAATCAGAACTAGGAACTTCAGTTAGGCCCATTGCAAATCTCCACAGAGTACATGAGTTTGCCATAACCGGCATAAGTTGGGAGTTAGTTGCTTCTTACTAGATAACAGAGAGTAAATGGGGGGGGTCCCTTTTGCCAGCGTAGCTTCCAGCACCACCCACTGAGGAGGGGGAGCATGATGAGCAGCAATCCACATCAGGGTCTGGGCCATATTAAAGGCCAGGTGGTATCCCAAAAACCAGAGGAGACTGAGCCCTCCCTTAGTCCAATGTGTCTGTAGTTTCGTTCTACCCCACCTGGGGAGGCCAGCTTCCCAGAGTAGAAGTGCCATCAGTCTATCTAGGACCTGGAAAGGTTTCTGGGAAAGCAGAATTGGGAGATTGTTTAATAGGTAAGAGACCCTCGAGAAGATAAACATTCTAATCGCCTCCACTTTACCCTTTAAAGTTAGCTGCAGTTTCCTCCAGCGATGGATCTTCGCTGTTAGGGCTGTAAGGAGGGGAGAGAAGTTGGCTGTTTCAAGATCCTTCCTGGCTGCTGTGATGTTGATGCCCAAATAGGGGAAGCCCAGCAGTGCCCAAGAAATATCTGTACCCGCTAAACACTGTCTGCCGCATTTTTTATTTAGAGGCAATAAAAGTTTTTTTTTTTATTTACTGTAAGGCCAGATATCTCAGTGAACTCTTGCAGTAGAGATAGAACAGGTGGGAGGGAGGTCTGAGGGTCCGCTAGGGTGAGAAGCATATCGTCTGCATATGCATTGTCTAAATATGAGGTGCTCTCCACAGGAATACCCATTACAGTTGGGGTATTGGTCAGCGTTCTAATTAAGGGGTCCAGAGCTACCAGAAACAGGAGTGGCGAGAGTGGGCACCTCTGCCTGGTACCTCTTTGGAGAGTAAAGGAGGAGGAGGAGGTATCCTTATTGGTAAGGATTCTAGCCGAAGGCAGGTTGTACAGCATGTGTACCCACGAACAGAATTGGGGTCCAAATCCATAGAGCTGTAGAGTCTGGTGTAGATACTCACACTCCAGTGAGTCGAAAGCCTTGGCAAAGTCGACCTCCAAGGCTGCCACAGGGACCTTGGAGTGCAGAACCAACCACTTTAGATTTAAAATAAGGCATAGGTTGTCTGCACTTGATTTCTCTTTCAAGAACCCCATTTGGGAGGGATGGTTGCCAAAATTTTAGTTAATATCTTAGTGTCGACTGAGAGGAGCAAGATAGATCTATAGTTTGCACAAGATAGGCTGTCTGAAGCTTTCTTGGGGATTACTGATATAAGGGCCTTGTGCATGGCGGGGTGGGGAGTACCACTTGATTGGGCTTCTTGGAAAGCCTGTAATAAAGGGGAAGTGATCTTGTCCTGAAGGACTTGGTACAGTTCAGCAGATAGCCCATCTGGCCCAGGAGCCTTCCCTTTGGCCATATGGGATAGTGCAGACCTTATCTCGTCCCAGATAATAGGAGCATCCAGCATTAGAACCTGCTCTTCCGAGAGCTTAGGAAGCTGCACCCCACGGCAGAAGCTTTGCAGCCACTGGGATAACTCTGTAGCCGAAAGAGAGTTCTTAGACTGATATAGATCCTGATAGAATACTTTCATAGCTTCATTAATACCCTTTGGTGTTGTTTCCACCTTCCCCTTCTTGTTTTTTAAAGCTAGGATTCTGGAAGCAGCCTGTTGCTTCCGTAGGCAGTATGCTAACAATTTCCCTTCTTTATCTCCCCCCTCCCAGAACCAGTGTTTAGCATGGGTGAGTTGCCACTCCACCTTTCTGTTCAGCAGCACATTAAATTTATATTTTAGACCAGTGATGTCTGCTAAGAGAGGGGAGTTAAGTTGGTTGGTAGGTGACAGTTTAAATTGTTTATCTAGAGACGCCAGATCTTTTTAGAGCTCAGATATTCGTTTTGCCCTTTCCTTGTTTTTGGCCACAGAGAAGGAGATGATTATCCCCCGTATGACTGCCTTAAAGGCTTCCCAGACTGTGGCTGCACTGGTTTCCCCAAGGGTGTTAACTGAGAAGTAGGAGAGGGTTTCCTTTTTTACATACTCCCGAAAAGCTGCATACTCCATTAATAATGGATTGCATCTCCATCTTGTAGAATTCAGGCTCTGTCCTGGAGGAGTGAAGGTAATCATTAAGGGGGCATGGTCCGAAATTACAATACTGCCAATAGTGGGAGCTACTATCCCCAGCAAAGCAGCATGATTGGCCAGCCAAAAATCAAGTCTACTGTGCGTCCCATGTACTGTGGAGAAGTACTTGTAGTCACGCCCGCTCGGGTAGTTAATCCTCCACTGGTCACCTAACCCCCATTCTGACATCAAGGAATTTAGTGTTTCCAAGACCACCGGGTGGGACTGTGGTGTAGGTATGGATTTATCTAAGAAAATGTCATGTACCAAATTGTGATCCCCACTAAAAGGATCGGGATATCCAGGTCATCACCAGTGAGCTCTGTGAGAGTTTGACCCACCTCAGAGTAAACATCCCCTGTATTCATGTTAAATCTGCAGACATTGACAATCAAAGCTTTGCCCCCAGGATATGCCAACTCAACCACTAGCCACCTACCCAATGAGTCCTGACACTGACCTTCTACAGTCCACGGGCCTGCCTTCCATAGGAGGATAGCCACTCTTCTGGATTTCGTGTGGCACAACTGGCCAACACGGTACCCACCCACAACTTTTTTAGTCATTGCACTGTGTGGCTGGTAAGGTGCGTCTCCTGCCGTAGTGCAATGTCCGTTCCCAGCGAGTGCAAATACTGCAATACCTTGGTCTGCTTTGCGGGATGATTGAGGCCACACACATTCTAGGGGCACAACCCCATCACTGCGGCATTGCTGCAATTTGGGCCATGGTATCACCCTCCTATTACGTAGCAAGGAGAATGTGTGTACTCACCCAGTCAGCAGGGGAAAGAAAGGTAGATATTGATGGGAGAGTGAGACTACCCGGCTAGTGGCTTATAGATGGTCTTGTGCCGCTGCTGAACCTCTTAATCACCAGGTGTGTAGGAACAACCGTAACGGTCAAACTACCTGTAGCAGTAAAAAGGCCTGCACAGAGTAAGAAGAGAAAAAGGAACAATGAAAACCAGATTTATATACTTTAGAAGTTTAGAGAACTAGAAGAGAGAAAAACAGGGCAGAAAATTGCCAACAAACAACTGTCAGGTAACCAGGTTAACCAGTGAATTAGTTATTACCAATATCACACAATGAATCTATCAGATATAGCTCAGTTACTGGTGCCGAGTTGAATGCGGGCATAGGGGCAATGCCCCTGAGCCACACTGCTTCGGACACCAAATGTAAATCGGGCAGGAGTCCCACTAAACCAAGTGTTCTGTCCCAGCCAGAGACAAATACTCCGGCTAGATGCACTGCATCAAGCCTCCAGGAGCAACCTATAAACTGGTGTCACCCCCTCATCCTGCTAGGAAGAGGGGAGGGGGATTTAGTCGAAAACATCTGACCAAGTGATAGGAGAAGGGAGAGGAATGGGGGGAAGGGATCTGTCAATCCACTCTAAACCTTTTAACAATCATTTAGCATATGGAGAAAGGAAGTGATCCCTAGGTGCTCATGCGCTAGACATCTTACACAAATCATATCAGAGACTATTCGGTACACCCATGTGTACCACTTAGAAGTAGTCCAGCTGATGAGTTACTCATGCAGTATAGGGTTGAATTAGGAGTGCCGGCAATTAAAATTGCACTAGGGTGCACGGCCCTTCCATTACTAGACATGGGGTACGTATGGCAACGCATCTGCCTTAGCAGATAGGGGGACAAGTTACTGATCTCTTCAGCCAGGCCAGACAAGAGCCTTGCATGGGCAGATAAAATTAGGTAAATACAGGAAGGGGGGGGAGAAGGTCACTAGCCCCTGGCCCCCAATTGTAGCCTTGTATTGCGCTAGATAGGCTAATGTAGTCAGGGGTACAGCTGGGGGGTGCCCCCCTTCCCAACTACCGCACAGCAAATGCAACCCAACTTTTAACTATAGAGAGTGACAATAAAGGCAGTCCTCTAATTTTCAAGTCTGCGGTATGGACAGGGCTTCGGCATAGTTTTTCAGCCCTGGCTTCACAGCAGCACAGGTTGTCTTCTCCTCATCGCTCTCTTCCTCCTCCATAGCCGTCACCCAATCGATTGGTGTCAGGTCATCCTGCAGGGCCCCCATTGCTTCCTCCACCTTATCCGCTGCTCTACTTCTCTCCGGCATGTTAAGATCCGCTTTTAGAAACTTGGCAGGTGGGGATGCAACTGAGTTCCCCTGAACTGGTGGACGAGGACTTCTAGGGTGTGCATGCTGTCTCGCTGGCATCGGAGGGTCAGCCAATTCAGGCATTTGCTGAGCTAGAGCCTCTTTAGGTGTTTCCAAGGCTTGACCTGATGCAAAATGTGACATATTTGTCTTAGTTTCATTGGAGGAGGAGGCCCATAGCTGTCTCTGCGATGGGGGAGCTGTATTGGACAGACTCATTCACCTGTGATAATGGTCCTCTGGAGCAGCACTACATTTTTCTTGCTTCCCTGTGATATCTTGCTCCTAGGCTCCCAGAGGCATGTGCAAGATGTAGTGCCAGCCAGCATACCCAACCAGTGCCCTCAGATCCAGGCCTCCGCATCCCTCGGTGATTCTGCCACCAATGATTGACCATCCTTGAACATATAGAGTGAAGTGAGCCCTTTAAATCTGCACTGTACTGAGTTTGCATTCAACACTTTTTTAATCATCTTATAAGCAACTAGTCTTGCCACAACCTCTTGTGAGAAGTCTCTGTAAATAGAGATGGCATGCCCCCTCCATGACAGCTCCCCAACATCCCTTATGGCTTTCAGCAAGCGCTCCTTTACTGATAAATGCAGTAAACATGCTACAGTTGTCCGAAGACTTTTGTTGTGGTTTGAGTTACTAGGGAGACGGTAAGCATGCTCCACATTGAAAGGCTCCTTCCAGTGGTCTCCTACTATCTGAAGGAGCCATTCATTTAGAAATTCCTCTAAATTAGGGCCCTCTGCCCCCTCTAGTACCCCAAGAATACGAATGTTATTTCTTCTTATGCAATTCTCTTGCACTTCAGCCCTCTGCCACAGGTGCACCAGCTTGGCTTCAGGGTCTCTTAGTTTATGCAGGACATTCAGGTGCTGACCTTCCAATTCCCCCACATGCTGCTCCAGTATGTTGTGTTGGTCCTCCAACCTGCGGACATCTGCGACATTGGCCGCCAGTGAAGCACCGATGCTGTCCACCCTGGAGAGTAACGCCTTGAGCATTTTGGTAATTTTGCCTAAAGCTTCCCCCACATTTGTCTGAGCCAGGGCACCCTGTACAGCTGCCCATCATTGCTGCCCACAATCGGGTCCATCCTGCCGGCAAATTCCCCGCATGACAACAATCGGGTGTTTAGGAAGATTTTTGGGGTTGTGGTTGGTCCACATTTAGCAATTCAGAGTTCCAACTGTCTTTCAGCTCCCCTAGTTTTGATCCAGGCAGCTCAACGCAGAATTGGGACACAGGTGCTCTGCGGAGAGAAGATCTCAAGGCACTTCAGTTGGGAATACCACGGTCGGGCCTCTGCGGCCTACTTAGCAGCGATTCAGCCAGCGATTGCACACTTCATCAGCCCTTCTACGTTCTATTTCCCTGTAAATTGCTTTGTTAGTGGTGACAGTGGGTATGGGGTGGAAAAGGTTAGGGGCAAAAAACCTGCTTAAACCATCACTCCGGTGGCAGGTGCTGAATTTCAATCAGGCTGGGGCAGAGCAATCTGTTTTATGCTGCCATCGTCACTGGTTCACACCGGAAGTCCTAGCATCAAAAGTTGAGAAATGCCGGCTCGTCGGTGCAGCGGTTGGATTTCCGCTTGCAACACCGGCGACCCGGGTGCTGGAACGGACTCGGGTCACTGGAGAGCTGGCTGGGGGGAGTAGGCTTGAGCGTCCTGCGACTGCTCACCTACTCTGGGGGGAGGGAGGGGACATGGCTCGCTGTCTGCTTCCTCCTGGCGGAGGCCGGGGAGAGCAGCAGTGAAGCCAGACTGCATATGGGGGCTTGGTGAATGTCGGCTTTGCCCAGACGTTCGTGGCACACCACGCCCCCAGGGAGAAAAGTGGAAATCCTGGCCTTCTGGTCTGCCGTATGATGGCTGCCATGCTCCTGACGACCCGAGATGCCCTGACGCCCCCAAATCCACCTCAGCAGCACCCGGGGACTGATTGCCTAGTGCGCTGTCTGCCCCTCCTGGTGCCTTCCCCCTCAGAGGAGAGGGACCCATCCAGCGAGGGGATATGCCGGGCCCCCCCTGGGTCGGCTGCGATCTGGGGTGAGAGGAAGGGGGTCAGGGCGAGGGGGTCGGAGGAGTCATGAGCAGCCGGAAGGAGAGGCAGGCCAGGGGCAAGTAAGGAGAAAAAAAAAGCTGAGAAATGAGATCTTAGGGTTCTCATCTGTAAGACCCCACCCTCATCTTCCAATGTAAGACCCCACCACCACCCTGCATGCAGGAACAGGTGTGGGGGTGTGCCTTGGGGTTGCGAACACTAATGCTCACCCATTCCAAGAGTAAGTAAGCTAAGATGGGTACAGAATAACAGAATTGGGTGAGCATTAGGGTTCATTCCTGTTTCATTTTCATAATGGCTGTGGAATAAACTACAGAATTCATGAACTGAAGTAACAGTTTCTGGTATCTGGATTACTATGTGAATGGTGAGTGCACTTTTCTCTTTTGCTCTAAATAAAATCAGGTTTTTGGAGGCAGTAACCAACACTGCATTGACAGCTGATTGGCACTTCCAAAGCATTACATAATTCCAGAAGCACAGTATACAAGCCACAAATAGTGGTTTGCATTAGGCCTAGATATGGTTTGCATGGTTCTATGTGATAACGGTGAAAGCCTAAAGGCGATCACCGTTATCGCGAAGTCAAAGTGCCAAAATTTATTTTTTTACACTCTGACACCATGGAGCACAGAAAAACGGTACAATGGACTTAGTTTTTTAATGTTTTCTGGGGGGGGTCTGCAGCTCCCTCACACCCCTACTAAAGGATTCTCAACTCCAGTAGGGTGCATGTCAGGGGGGGAACAAAGGCGATCACCATTATCGTGAAGTCAAAGTGCCAGATTTTTTTTTTTTACACTCTGACACCACGGTGCACAGAAAAAAGGTACCAGGGACTTAGTTTTGGAATGTTTTCTGGGGGAGTGTGCAGCCTCCTCCACTCCCTTACTAAAGGATTCTCTCCAGTGGGGTGCATGTTGGGGGGGGCACAAAATAAAAGTTTGGGCCGGGCGCAACAAAAACACACCAGCACCCAGACCTGACCCCAGTACCCTATGGACTGATGCCAGCAACCCACCCACTGTGCCACAGGGTCAGCTCAGCAACCCACCATGGCACCACCCCTCACATCCCTTTCCACCCCTGACTGTACGTGCCCACTCTCACTTCCCACACATGTATGTATAGTGACATCCTGTCACTATACTCGCCCACCCCCCATACAGCTGCCCTACCATCCTGTGACTGTTCCTACAATGTGCTGGGGAAGAGGTTGCCATTATTGCCTCTCACCCTGCTGGTGTTCTCTAATCATTAGAATACTGTCCTGGGCATATACCTTGATGTTCAATTACAGAAGATAAACATGAATTAAATACTCCAGTTATGGTCAAATTAACAAAAGCTGTGAAATGAGGTGTTAGGGTTTCCCTAACACCCTTCCCTCCCAAACCAGACAGGAAAGCAGGTGAGGGGTGTGCCTTGGGCTTCTCAAGCCTAGCATTCACCCCATTCTGTCTGTAAATATGGTCAGATGTGTAGACTTTATGAGAATGGGATCAATGTTTGGCTTGAAAAGTCAAAGGTACACTCCACACCTGCTCTCCAGCCTGGTTTAGGAGAATGGAGCATTAGGGAAACCCTAACACCTCATTTCCCAACTTTTCTTGCTTTCACCCTAACTGGATATATATATATATATATATATATATTTATTTTTTGAAGTCACCATTAATCTAACCTGTTTTCATGACGGTGCAAACTGGTATCCCGTGATATTGGCACTGCGTGAAGGGTACCCATAACGTGCAACCCTTCCCAGCATATTGCAGGGATGGCTCACAGGACGGTAGGATGGCTGGATGTGTGCACGTGTTGGGGTGAGAGCAGGCACGTACAGCGAGGGGCTAGAGGGGATGTGAGGGGTGGTGCCATGGTGGGTTGCCGAGCTGACCCCGTGGCATGGTGGGTGGGTTGCCGGCATCAGTCCATAGGGTACTGGGTTCAGGTCTGGGTGCTGGTGTGTATATATATATAAATTGTAAACAAGAATTGTGTTAATGCACCATCAGGGTTCTAGCATCAAAAGTTGAGACATTAAATCTTAGGGTTCTCAGCTGTAAGGCCCCACCCTCATCTTCCAATATAAGACCCCACTCCCACCCTGCATGCAGGAACAGGTGTGAGGGGTGTGCCTTGGGGTTGCAAACACTAATGCTCACCCCATTCCAAGAGTAAGTAAGCTAAGATGGGTACAGAATAACAGAATTAGGTGAGCATTAGGGGTTCATTCCTGTTTCATTTTCATAATGGCTGTGGAATAAACTACAGAATTCATGAAGTGAAGTAACAGTTTCTGGTATCTGGATTACTATGTGAATGGTGAGTGCACTTTTCTCTTTTGAGCTAAATAAAATCAGGTTTTTGGAGGCAGTATCCAACACTGCATTGACAGCTGATTGGCCTAAAGGCGATCACCGTTATCACGAAGTCAAAGTGCTAAAATTTATTTTTTACACTCTGACACCATGGAGCACAGAAAAACGGTACCAGGGACTTAGTTTTTTAATGTTTTCTGGGGGGGGGGTCTGCAGCCCCCTCACACCCCTACTAAAGGATTCTCAACTCCAGTGGGGTGCATGTCAGGGGGGGAACAAAAAATAAAGGCACGGTCCTGGTGCAACAAAAACACACCAGCACCCCGGACCTGAACCCAGTATCCTATGGACTGATGCCACCAACCCACCCACCATGCCACGGGATCAGCTCTGCAACCCACCACGGCACCACCCCTCACATCCCTTCCCATCCATGACTGTTTGTACCCACTCTTACCCCCCCACACGTGTACGTATAGTGACATCCTGTCGCTATACTTGCCCACCCCCCATCCGGCCGCCCTACCATCCTGTGACTGTTCCTACAATGTGCTGGGGAAGAGGTTGCCATTATTGTAGGTACCCTTTACCCAGTGCCAATATCATGGGATTCCGGTTTGCACTGTCATACAAACAGCTTAAGGTTAGGCTAATGATGCCTTCAAATATGGTGCTGTTAGCACAAACAACATTTTTCAAGCACAAACCACAGTGAACACGCCTCTCACCCTGCTGGTGTTCTCTAATCATTAGAATATACTGTCCTGGGCATATACCTTGATGTTCAATTACAGAAGATAAAAATGAATTAAGGAAGCCCATTTCTGTTTTTTTTATTTTATTTTTACTTTTTTGTTAGAAATAAATTTAGTACCAATTGAGCTACAAGTTTCAGCATGTACTGCATGCAATTGTGTTTCTTAGAGTGCATGATTGGGCAAATTCAGTGATATATATATATATATATATATATATATATATATATATATATGCACACACAATGGGGTGAGTGGTAAATGAGTGAGATAAAACAGTGTATCATCCACTGCAGTGTGATATTTTTATCCTCTGCTGTACTGTGATGATATCAGCCATTTACACACACAGGTCACAAAAGGTCATCACTCTAGGCAGCTTTCCCCTCAGCGTGCAACAAACACCTGTGCTGTTATCGTAGACACAAATGCAGAACTACTTCAGAGGTCTCACTGCTGCCTATAGCTAACTCAGTGAGCATTACAAAACACACCTATCCCCTCCACCCGCGTCCAGCTCATTATTGTGACTGCAGCCAGAATTCTAAACAGCACAGCTTCACAGAACAGTCTAAACTACTTCCTGCAGCTAACTCAACTATCACTGAAACACACTCTCACGTGTTCCTCAAACTCTGATTCTCACCCATTACAATTACTGTGATACTATCAGCTTGACTATAGCCAGAATCCTAAAGAGCACAATTTCACAGAACACTCTGCACTTTGCCAGCAGCTAACTTAATTACCACTGAAAACAGTATCAGCTGTTCTGACACTCTGCATATCCGCTCATTACAATTACTGCAATGCTCTCAGCTTCACTGCAGCCAAACTTCTAAACAATACAGCCACACAAAAGTATGTTTCTCACTCCTACCTAAAACTAACTCATTTAGCGTTGAACACACACTCATGTGTCTCCCAGAGTTTATAACACTGCTAGCCCATTCAGAAAAGCTCACACATAGAATGAGCAAGCACATAAACAGGAACAGAACACAAGAGAGCATAACAAAACTTCTAAAACTCTTGGCCCTATTGTATATATCGAATACTTGATGGTCAGATCGTGTGCTATGGCTAATATTGTCACTCCTGCATCTTGAGCTCTGGAGATCTCAGTCGTGCCTTCAGCACTCGTGAGATATCCAGAGCTCACTCTGAAGGAGTGACAATATTTGCCGTATCACACTCATGCCCATCATGTATCCCCTATATATATATATTGTATATATAGTATATATAATATATATATATATATATACACACACATATATAGTACAGTAACTATCTATAGTTCATTTTAAATTTATTGACTTTTTTAGGCATCTATTCCCTAACATTGTTTTAGTAAAACTGAGTAACTTTCTATATTCCATTTTAAATTAACTGATTTTTTTAGGTGTCTGTTCTCTAACATTATTTTAGCAAAGCTGAATTTCTGTTTAGTTTTCAGTTTGTGTCTTATGATCATATGGCAAAGTATCAACAAGATTTTACGACCAGTGGAAAGCTCTAATTCCAGTGATGCAAACTGCTATGTTTTCCCAACGGTTCCTCCAATGGACCATAGTGGTATTTTAATTTTAGACATCTAGTGCAAAAATAACATAACAACAAAAACACACACAAAACAACAAAAAACACTTGCTATTTGACTGTAAAATACATCTAGTAGCAGAAGGGATGCTTTTCTTTATCAGTTGTCTAAACTATGTATTTGCTCAGGATACAGATACAACACCACAAGCTGCATCAGCAGCTACTCTGTGTCTCTGTTGACCTTCTACCAGTATTAGAATGGCTTTATTTTGCAATGATTTTATCAAATGTTATATTCAGAAGGATACCCTTTAGGATGAATTTGTTTCGGAACAACACTAAGTATGTTTCTTTCCTACAAAGCCTGTAATACAATTGTTGTTTGTCTATGGTTTTCATCTTCAGAGAGAGGAGACAAGATGCACAATTTTTAATTTCAATCTATCAAATGTAAACTCTCACATTTGTAATCCTATCCTATCCTACAATGCACTACACTGCACTGCACTACACTACACTATACTAAACCAAACCACACCACAATACAATACAATATTTTTTCTTTTTTTTTTATTTAAACATTTGGTGATAGGGAAAAGTGCACTGACCCAAGGCTCATCTCCAGGTGTGACCCAGGGGACAGGGAGCATGAGAATCACAGTATATATTACCTGGCATTCAATACAAAATTACACATTAGTAATAATTTATTTTATTATAAAAATGGCAAGAAACAATCTAGAAATATCATTGGCCAAGGGACATCGGCTGACTGTACATTAAATCTCTATATATGCACAGTTATCCTGGTCCTAAACCATATCACAGAATGAGCAAATCAGTCCACCTACAACCAGAACTATCTTTCATCAGTCCCCCTGTAACCAGAATTGATCTTCCATCACAAACATGGCTGCTGCCTTTACCCTGTATAAACATTCAACTGGGCCCTAAAAATAAAAGTACCTTAAATAAAAAATAAAACAAAATTAATTAAATGTTGTTTCCCTGGTCATCACATTCTCCTTACGTACATAAACAAATTAGAAACATTTAGTATTGTTTATAGTTTTCATTACAACTGATTCTTTACTAACAATAAAAAATTCCCCTTCTGTCTTTGCCTGCTTATCAGGGAAATCTCTACTGCTTCTCCTGACAGTGAGATAATTGAGTATCTGGCTCTAAAACAGGCATTTGTTGTCTGTGTATACAGTATGTTAGGAGAGTAGCATTCTACCAGTGGACCACAGCAGAATTTTGAATTCTTGTATTCCATAATAAACATTCCATGATAAACATTCTGGGCTAGATATCCAGACTGCACTAGTCAGCGGCACAAGCCTAGGTGCAGCGCAACTGGACTGCACTGGGGCCAGGACTAAATGATACTCAACAGTGATGCGCCACAGCTCAGCACCATTGAATATGGCACGATCAGCACACATACTGTGCATGGTGCAGTGGCACTGTGCCAGTGCAAGCCACAGATAGGGAGCATGGGGATGTGCCACTGCAAGTGCAGTTGTGCTAGGTGCATCACCCACAATATTCAGCCGGGGGCATACAAATAAGGCCATAATCTGTGCAAGGTGCAAATGGTACCATTTGCATGTCATTATGGGCTCATTTGCATGCATTGCACTTGGAGTCCTGGCAAAATGTACCTGGCACCCTGCCAGGCTGCTGTCATTGGGGGTTGGCTCCCTGGTAGGCTAGTATAGCTCCCCCCTCATGTATGCCCAATCGCGGGTGGTAGTACAAATATATTGAGACCTGGTGGTTTAGTGGTTCCCTATGCTGCCCAATCATGGGGCGTCTGTATTAATAAACCAATCTCTGGTGGTCTAGTGGTCTTCCCACTGCCCAATCATGGACTTCTGTATTAATAAACCAATCACTGGGGGTCTGGCGGTCCCCCTGCTGCCTGATCAAGGACATCAATATTAAGAAAACATTTCCTGGTGGTCTAGCGGTCCCCCCACTGCCCTACTGAGGGCATCAGTATTAAAAAAGCATTTTCTGGTGGTCTAACGGTCCCCCCTCTGCCCAATCATGGGCTGTTGCAATGGCAGAATGCAGCCTCATGGTCCAGTGGTACTCCCCTCCCCACGCATTCATTCACATATCTGGTCATGTGTAGTACAGTATGGTCTGCAAGCCTATTGGTCCACACTGTGGACCAATAGGTATACAGATCATACTGTATGTTGTCATTTACAGATCACACTGTACATTGTCATTCAGCTGGCAGCCAGGCAGTATGCGGGTGGGGTGCTACTGCCTGCCGATGACAGAGGGGCAGGGTGGCCGAGGGTCCTCTGTGGGAGGGTTGGGATTGGGTACCACTGGATGACCAGGCTACATTCTGCCATTGCAACAGCTCATGATCGAGCAGTGGGGAGAACACTAGACCACCAGGAAATGTTTCTTTAATACAGATGCCAGTGATTGGGCAATGGAGGGACAGCTAGACCACCAGGGGTTAGTCTTTTCATACAGATACCCACAATCGGGCATACAGGGTGGGATGGGGGTCCACTAGACTACAAGGGAGTCTGAGTGCTTTTGGACGGTGTTCCTGCTGGGCGGGTGGCCACCCACGGCTTGCGACTTTTGTGTTGCACCTTGAAATACAGCCACCCACCTGTGGGTGGCCAGCTTTTGAGACTATATTTTACAGCTCAACTTTGAGCACCAGTGTGTGCCACATATAGGGGTTGCACCAGCATATGCGCCGCACATCCCGGGCTGAATATCAGGATGTGCTGCATATGCATGAGCACACTTCCTGCATCTGCACCACATAGGGTTACATTGCACCCCAGCACATCAGAATTTGCACTGCGCTGGGCAGCATTTCAATATGCAGGCGGGGCACAATGTGGGGTTGCACCGGCGCAACTCAGTTGCACCAGGTGCAACCCCTTTAAATATCCTGGCCTCTATGTCTTGAAAGTAGGGAAAACAGAAAAAGAAAAACTGGATGAAGCAAGTAGGCAATACAGCAATATTTTATAAACAAAGAGAATCAGGAGGAAAAACACAGTTACATAGGTAGAGGCAGACTCAAACTGTTCAAATACATTGATGATGTTTATAAAAGCACATACATTTGAGTCATATATAAGTGTTTTCTGGTGAAATCTGCCCCACACTTCCCTACCAAAAAAGGCAGCCTGACAGGTTTAAAGTTCTTTTGCGTACTAACCTTTTCACTCAATCCTGTAGAAGTTTTTCTTTTATGTACTAGACCACAACACATAAGTAAAATACAAAAATAAAGAGAAGAGTGCCTTCAATGAAATAATATAACTACAGTCTAATAAAAATTAAGTTTTCAACACTGCTTACATTTTACAAATTTACATATGTAATAGTGCATTAACATGTCAAAATGTACATGTTACAGAAATAATATTTATTTTCAATCAACTCAACTAATACATACTTTTACTGCAAAGCACTGTACTAGTTAATCTATTGCTAAGACAAGCTATTTTATTCATTAATAGGGACTACTTTTTTTAGTTTTTAGATGATTTAGAGGTAATGTACATTTTTTTGGAAATAGTAAATAAGTTTTAAACCCTATCAGAGTATAACAAACAAATACTTTTATGATGGTGGCCCATTTTATAAGTGTGATAAGCCACTCCAGGATGTGCATTAAAGGATTTTAATACACTTCCCGGGGCATAATGACACTTATCCTCCAGCCTCATGCCTTAGTATGACCCTGGGGAGTGAATTAAAATCCTTTAATGCATGCCCTGGTGTGTCTTATTACTTACATATAATACAATACAATACAATAAAATATGATACAATATAATATAATATAATAAAATATGATATACTACTAGACTTTACTACAGTGGAGTCAGCCAGGATGCAATACTTTGTGGTAAAAATTGCATAGTTTACTGTGTGACTTACTGGAGTAATAGCCTTTGTATTACATTGTGTTCCTGCGTATTTCTGCAGCATGTCACTGCAGAAACTATCATGAAAGCAGTACATCCAGACTGACTTCTCTGCATATGACAAATTAGGAAGGTAAAATACTACAATACTGTTGGACAGGACCAGTGCCTTGAATCAGCACAACAAAAGGGTAAAAAAAAGCTCCCACAATCAGGATGCAGTATATAAAATTAATTAGCGTTCCAGGTTTTTAAACTATTATTGTCCCCTGATACCCCAGCCAATAAATGAGAACAGAAACCTGTTGCGGGTTCCCAGATTGGCAAACAAACTTTATTACATAATCAGACTCTTCCAATCATCTTATCAGCACCACAATTTCCATAAACATTCTTCTACTTACAAAATGGCCACCTTTTATATGCATATTTTATCATCCTTTTCCAAATATATATACAGTACATTCATCATTGCATTATAAATATTTTTTCTTTACTTCTTTTCTTAAATCAACATTCCTTGTTATCTTCATTTTCCTTTTCTTCCCCCAGCTGTACACCTTGGGGACCACTTTCCTTCTTCTCTTTTCTTCTCTGCCCTTCTTCATTTGTATATTTAGGGCCTTCTGTGTCTACCTGTCCCCATCCCCTCCCCATTTTATGCCTTCCACTAGCGTGCCTCCAGCTCATGAAGGACGACAGGTCTCCCCATCTATCATGGTCCCTCCTTTCTCGACCCCAAAATACAATCCTCTATCCCACTGTTAAACATATCATTCCCCATCCCTGACAGATGAACCCCATCACCTCTATAAAATTAATTATCCCTCTCCTAAACACCCCTCTTCATCAACCCCATACTTACAAATACTGCCCCTACCCTACGATTCATTCTCTTCCTGGCTCTAGCGACAGCCTTATGACTGTGGGCATACCTCCAAACCCATCTGAGTACAATGTCTGACCATACTAGAGTGACCCCAGGCCAACATTGTTTTGTTTTTGTAATGTCATACTTAATTTTGTAGAAAATGTCCAGCCATGGCCTAGACCCGATGTCATTCCCTCCCAGGTGAATGATTAACATATCCGGCTCTGGGTGTATTTCCCTCATCTCCCTTAGCATTGGTAGCAGCTGTACCCATCTCATGCCTCTGATTCCTCTTCATTTTAGTTTACACTACCTAGGATCTTAGTACAGTCCCCCCCAGACTCCTTGCTGCTCTCCTCTCAGCCCAGAATATGAATGAGTGCCAGCAAATCCACACCTTTAAGTTCATTTTTTTCCCCAGTTGATGACAAAATAATGATGAGAATACAAATTCAGTACTCTTCTTTAATACAGCCACCAGTTGCATACCTGTGACCTCTTTTCCTTCCCTTCCCCATGTTTAAACAGTAAATTGGTCCTCTTCCCCTGCACTTCGACATACTGTACACCCTCAGTGCTTGAATCAGGCAAAAGTTCACATTCTGATGTCTCAGTACTACCTACTAATTAGTAACTCTATAACACCCTTGCCCCAGGTCATGACTTCCCAAAGTAAGCACCTTAAACTGTATCCCTTGCTGTACCCCATTATCTCGCTTAGTCAAAAAGCCCCATTCTACATCACTGAATACATAGTGGCAAATAGTATGGATTCATCCTTTGATCTGCAGACCCAGGGCATTGCTTTCACCAAGCCCTCTAGCATTGCTTCAGAAATCGGCCTTGTGGTATCACCTACCCTGCCTTTCATCATTAGCCAACCTTACATAATCCTACATACCAACATGCATTTTGTGGGATCATCTCATCCTTTAATGGTGCAAATTAAGCTGATGGCAGACAGATGCACCCCAATTATTGCATGAGCTAGCCCTTTCTACCACCCATATACAACATATTCCCTTACTTGATCTTCTGTTACTGTCCAGCTTACCTACATCTTTTCTCCTTCTCTGAAGGTGTGAAACACTCACCAAGACCCTTCATATACCTATGGAACAGCAACTTGGCTTCCTCCAGCCAATTTCCCAAATGAATGTAGGAACTGGCATCCTCTGCACATCTTCTCTCAGAGCAATGGCCCCGTATCTGTTCAGCTGCAGATAGGAGAGGCTATCAGCTATGCCATTCTGTGCCCCTTTGATGTGCCTAGCCCTAAATGACATGTTCAACATTTGTAACTGCAACACCAGCTGCTGTAAAACTCTATAACTGTCTGGGACATGGCTCCCCTTTTGTTCAGCACATCTGCTACTGCCCTACTGTCACACCAGAAGGTGACTTTCTGGTTCCTTAATTCCTCTCCCAACAGCACTGTGGGGGACCCATATAGGTAAAGTCTCCAGAAGGTGATGTCCTTAATCAGACCTGCTGCTTTTCAATCCTCCAGCCATGCTTCAGAAAACCATTTTCCCCTAAAATAAGCTCCCATGTTGAACCCCCAGGCCACATCTGAGAACAATTCTAGATCTATATTAAACACCCAATCATCCTTCCAGAAGGTCTTTCCATTAAAATCTTTCAAAAAAATCCTCCCATATCTCTACATTTACCCTAGTTCCCTTAGATATATCAACCCAATGATGTGGCTTCATAGCCTTCTTTGTTGCCCTGGTCAGTTGCCATGTGAATGCCGACCCCAGTTATATCGCCCTACAGGTGAAAGTTAAGTGCATCATCATTTGCTGTGCTTGTCAAAACTGTACCCGCCTTCTTCTACTAGTGGCTTGCAGAAGTTGTCCCAGGCTCTCGTTTTTGCTTGGCAGGTGGAAGAGCTCTGATTTTCCTCAACTTTTTATATGCCTGGGAATTCTATGATCTGGCTATGCCTTTCTTTCTTGTGAGGGGCTGGAGGGACCCCCAGTTCCTGGCAAAGTTCCTGGAAACATAACAACATATACTCAGTCTCCACTTCCCCACTACCTATCAGTAGGAAGTCATCTTGGTAGTGAATGATTGATTTATACATTATATGTGCTGGAAAACCCTTTGGAGCCAACGGCTAAATAACTCAAATATTGCACAGACAATGGAACAACCCATGGGCATGGCCTTGTTAAAGTAATAATCATCCCCCTACCTTAAAGCCCAGTAAGTCCCAGTCCATGGGGTGGATCGGGAACAGCCAGAATGCCACTTCTATATATGTCTTCAACAACCATGCCTCCCGGGTTGCCCTGATCAGCTGCACTACCTCCTCTAGTGTGGTGTATGCAACCTTACAATCTTTTTTCATGATGTAGTCATTAACCAATTTGCCCTCGGGGAAGGACTAATGGTGTATTACCCAGAACACTCCCTGTTGTTTCTTTGGGACCAGTCCCAATGGGACACTGTAAGGTTCTCTAAAGGGGCTTCTCTGAATGGTTCTTCCACCCTCCCAGCTGTTATCTCCTTTTTTATTTTTTGCTTCAATAACTCCTCTTTCTCTTTTACTGATTCCAAATTCTTTGCTGTCCTACCTATCAGAGGCCCTTCAAAATGCAATTTGAAACCCTCCCTGAAACCTTTTGCCAGTTTTTTGCCTGCTACCCTGTCAGGGTATCCTTTTAACCAATGGTCCAAAACATCCACTTTAATGGGGGTTACCACCATACTATAGCTCATGATAATTGCATTATTGCTGTTGTTTAAGTGCTCGATACTGGCTGAAACCCTGTCCTCCCCTGTACTCCCTCCTTCTGTGCCCTCTACCCCATTGCTGGCCTCGATATCCCTTCTGTTCCCCATGAAAGGGCTGGTTGGTGTGAGTGCTTGAAGCTCCCTCATTACTAGTATTAAACCAGTTTGTCCTGCATTTTGATGCCGGGTGGTTGCCCCTGCACTTTGAGCAGACATTCTCAAAATGGCACTGAGGCCCCAAGCAAAACTCCTTATTATAGTCCCAACAGCATTTCTGTATCAACTTCTGCTTCTTTTCTCCCTCTCCCTTGTTGTTCCCAGTTCCTGTCAGGCAATCCAGCCACAAATCTGATTGCCGCGTATCCCATCTAACATCCGCAAATGTTCGCATTTATTGATGTAATGGTTCATCGTATTGTAACCGAGTATTCCCCACCAAAGCTTAGATTTTCATATGATTTGGGAGTAAGTGAGCAGCTGAGTTGCCAGCTCCAGTTTCTTTTCAATCTCTACAGCTGTATAAATTGGGAAACCCACCGACCATGCAACCCATGTCTTCCCCTTCGAAGATTTTTCTTCCTCCCCTTTTCCCAGCAGGCTCACAGCTGCTTCCATGTCCTTCCTCCCAATGCTTTCCTTTTCATCATATTTTGTAATGGCCTCCTTATTTACTAGTGCAAATATGTCTATGAATTCCCCCTTCCAAATTTTTTCTTTGGTGACCAATGGCACATGCTTGCCTAGCCTCATACCTTGCAATCCTGTCACTCTCATGTCCAGTCCCTCCCCCAATGACATCTCTGCATCTGTCTCAACCTCATCCTTTTTCCCCTTCTTAATTTCAGCCAGTGCCTTCTTGAATTGGCCCACTCCATCATCCCCCATAGCCACCAGCATTTGTTCTGCATACTCTTTAATACTACTACTGCCTATATTAGAGGCTACGTTACCTGGTCATGGTGATGGGCCTGGGAATGGGACCGTCCCCAACTCTGAAGGTCCAGCTGACCAGTTATCATCTGGAGGTGTTGTGGGTGCAGCTGGACCTGGTGGCAGCGGACAGTCTACTGGGTTTATGGCTGTGGGGGCAGTGGACTAGGCAATGGCAGGGGATGAGGCTCAGGGAGAGGCAGCAGCATAGGTGTAGGCACTGGAGAAAGTGGCAGTGGCTCCACCAGATCCCTGGGTGGAGGGCAGGCTGGACTTGCTGGAGGCCTTTTTTTGCCCCTGTCCTTCATCCCTTTTTCTGCTTTCTGCTTCTCCCCTCGCCCAGTCTCCAAACCCTCTGCAAACTCCCAGATCTTGTTTGCTTTGTCCTCCAGGTCCACAATGGTCTTGTAAGTGTCAGCCTTGGTAATCTTGCTTTTCGTAGGAGTCATCATTAAATTCTAACCGTAATGGTTCTGTAACATAAATTCCAGGACAGTTAAACATCTTCCACCAATGCCTCAATGTCTTTGCAAGGCCTATGCACACTGCTTCTTAATGTGGCTGGACAGCCAGTGCGATTGTGTGTCTGCTTCTTTCCCTTGTTTTGTAGTTTGTTTGTTTTTGTTTTTTTACATAATAACATCGTCTTTCAGTATCTTGCAGCTTGACCCACCAACTGTCCCTTATGTATCGTGCTCTAACTTATCAGTGGCTTATTGTGTTTCTTTTACCACATTAGTAGCTTTCTGTTATAATGCTGCTTGTAACTAGCATTCTCTCCTTCTTTTCATTTATTTTTGCAATTCATTTATTAACCCCCTGTGATAATCACCCCACCTAGTTTAATGCCACACAGGAGGACCATTTTGAACCTTAGTAGTTGCTCAACCCCCCCCCAACAATGCAGGCCTTCCTTCTGCCTAGGCCTTGCACAAAATGGCCACCAGCAGCAGTTTAAAATGGTGGCTACTTCCTGTGCAGCCTGTGTTATATAAAGTAGCCCTAATGGAGCCATATTCCCCTTATCTGTGCTCTTCCAAAAAGCACAAAGCCCTCATTCACTTGCCACAACAAACATGCAACATGCAACCAAGTAAAAAACCCTACGCATGCAGCACACTAAAATTAAAAGGAGGGTGATCTCCCATGATCCCATGTGGCCCAACTTCCACCATGTGGCGTCCTGTCCTGTACCTTCAGCCTTGGATCCATTTTATGTGGCTAAAACCATGTGTTTCCCCTTTTTTTTATTAGAAAGCCTACCTTCACCAGGCTCATTTCCTTTTTCCAGAGCAGTAACAGACCCCCTGCCCTGAATCCATCCCCAGAACTCTTGCAATGCCATGTGACCCAGCTTGAGGTGCATGGCATCATATTCCAGGTCCTCACCTCAGTGCTGCTTTGTGGGCCAAACACAAGAAACCCCCACTTTTTTTCTTAAAATTGACAAAACAAACTTGCAACCAGCAAGATCACCAAAGCAAAACATAGAGGATAATGGATGAGCAATACTGAACAACAACACTGTTGTTCACTTCGAGAGGTTGTCTTGACAACTATGTCAACCTCAAGAGCAAAGCTCGAGAGGTTTATGGTTGTCATACAACCTCAAGAAGTGAAGACAGGGTTGTTTTTATTGTTGCCCATCCATTGCCTTTTATAGTGTGTGGGCAACAATAAATAAACAGATTGTCACTTCTTCTGTGATTGTGCCCACTCAAAGGTTTGTGCTGACTATTGCAGTTCCCTTCTCTCTCCCTCAACAATAGGCAGTGGCTGGTGGTGCAAGAGAGTGGGGACATGACTCAGCTACACCAACTGGGAGCTATGTTCTCTACATCTGTGGGTTGCCACTTGGGAAGGCAGCAGCTCTAGACAGGCTGACAGTTTGACTGTAAACCTCAGAGGCCAGATGGTTTTGGACATGCTAAGTACCACCACTTGCGCATGCACAAAGCTAGTCAATGCTGTTGTACCATCGCTGTGACGTACCAATGATAGTACAACAGCTTACTGACGTCACAGCGATGGTACACCACAACTAGTAAATGATAGATTTTGACTAATAACAACATTCTACCATACACTATAAACCTCTCTACCCCATCTGTAGCTGTTTTTGCTGCCACAGTGAGATATCAGGACCCCCTGCCATGCCATGTGGCCTTGGTCTCATGGTATCCTCCCCAGGCCCAAATGCTACCACTCTGCCTCTGGAAAACCAGCAAGCTGGTACCCTCAACCAAAGCTTCTGGAGCACTTGTGCTCATGCACACCTTTGCCCATTGTTCTCTCTGTTCCTGGGTTCATGCTAATCCATACTGCCTGAGTCTTCTGCAACTGCAGTGCACTGCAGGCAAACAAATGGATTACAGTGCAACTTGGGTTGTCCAGGTAAGGCCCAGAAAAATGCTTAACTCTCCTTAAACCACGATACTGCAGTACACTAACTGCAAAATACATAAGCGGGTCAGCAGTGCAATAAAATTAGAACTATTCTGGAAGACAAATACTAAGGCCAAATAGTGATTGGCACCTAAAGATAATTCATGAGTAAAGCAATTTTAATTAGAAGCTAAGTGAAAATCTTATGTCAGCATTCCTGTCCAACACTGTAAAATTCTTACCATGGCAAATAAAACAAAATACCTTACCCTTTTGCTTCATTTTCAGAAATGCACACCAGGCTGGAACAGTCCACAAAAGGCTGTTTAAGTTTAAATTTATTTAACTTTCTATTAACAGTACATCCAGGAACCCACCTAACAGTTTACCAAAAGGTTCACTAAATTAATAAGCATGGCAAGTAAAAGATATATATGTATATATTTTAAGAAGTTTGCCAATCAGACATACTGTAATACAAAGTTTAAAAACTCTAAAAGCAGCAAAAGTGAGACCAGGGCCCCAGTGCAACTGATTTCTAAGCCCCTTTAATCCCCACCCTTAGAGCCACTGTTGCCCAATCATCTTCCTTCACCTCCCCTCTGTGTCCCCTCCCCTTTTGTGACCTCACATATGCTGTCACTCTCTTCTCCCCCATGCACCCCCTCCCTCTCTCTCTCTCACAATGCTGTTGCTGCCACTGGGCCAACCCCATTGGCTGGGGCCCAGGAGGCAACAGGGCTTGCCCCTTAATCTGGCAAACCTCATTTCTGTCTGTCAGCCGTTGGGTTACATAGCCATAGAGCAGTAACCAAAAGTGTTGGTTGTTACCTAGAACTAACACGAAATACTTAGCACCTCCTACTAATTAACACATCTAAAAACTTTTTTTTCTGCTATTCTAAATTATCCTTTTATCTGCAGGTATTTATTTTAAAGCAGCAGCGCACCAAAACATGTTCTTCCAAAAACCTCTTTACAGCTACAATTAAACTATTCACATACTTGTCAGATCTACTTTTCTAAGTACCTCCTAAGCTGTGCATCATGAATTTGTTTTTCTTAATCCCAACCCTTACCAGATCTACAATTGTATTTCTAAGACAAATCTGGAGGCTTGTGGCAGAGAACAGCAAGAGGAAGGAGCTGTTGTTAGAACTTTACTACTCTACTGGACTATAGAAAAATAACTCTACTACTGGGAACTTCAATTTAGAGTACATTAGGGTTCATTGGCAAGCATTTAAACTAGCTAAGGGGGAAGGCACTGAAAAGAGAAGGGAAATCATAGCCCCCCCAAAATATCTGGATAGTTACTGAGGTAAACACCAAGACAGAGAAGTCAATAGGGAGAAGGGCAGGGGTACATGAAGAAAAAAAACAAAGGCAGTAAGGACAGGGATGGGGCAGAAAGGGGTAAGGCTATCACAAAATGGAGGGTAATGAGTACCAATGCCCATAGTTCAGGTAACAAGCTCCCTGAACTGGTGGCCTTGGTGGAAGAGGGATGCCTGGATATTGTGGCAATCATAGAAACATGGTAGACAGAGAACCATGACTGGATGTCAACATACCAGGGTACAAAATCTACAGGAGGGACAGGGAGGGTAGAAAAGGATGAGGAGGAGGAGTAGTTCACTATGTAAGGGAAACTATCAAAGAAATTGAACTAAAGGGTAAACAGGGAGGGGGGTACTGTGGGTCACCCTGGAGACTGGAAATGGCACCACAATCCACGCAGTGATTGTATACAGACCCCAACTTAGGGGGAGGAAATGGACAAAAAAATTATAGAAGGCATCCTTAGGATGGCACAGAAAGGGGAGATATTGCTGTTGGGGGACCTGAATTTGCCAGATGTTAACTGGAGCACATTTGCTGCAGCCACATCCAAGAGCAGGGCCATTCTTGAAGCCCTACAGGGGGAATGCCTCAGACAGCTAGTGCTGGAACCCACTTGGGAGGGGAGCAGTCTTAGACCTGGTACTCTCAAATGTGGATGGAGAGAGGACCTCAGATATAGATGTGGGTAGCCATCTGGGAACAAGTGACCACCAAACGGTGTGGTTCACAATAAACTCAGCTATAGAATCAAACCATACAAAAGTGAAGGTACTGGACTTCAGGAGGGCTGATATTGTCAAAATGGGTGAGTGACTCAGAAAAGCACTAGCAAACAGGCCAGAAGAAGGGGTGGAGCAACAATGGGGAAACATCAAAACTGCCATCACAGAGGCAACAAGCCTTCATGTGAAGCAAATAAATCAAAACAAAAGAAAAAAACACTATGGTTCTCAAAAGAAGTGGTGGGGAAGGTTAAGGAGAAAAAGATAGCATTCAGGAAACATAAAGAAACACAGAAGGAGCAGGACAGAGAACTGTACTAGTTAAAGCAGAAGGAAGCAGGGAAGGCAGTCAGAATAGCAATGGCCCAAACCAAGGAAAAGATAGCCAGCTTGGTTAAGACAGGGGATAAAACCTTTTATAGATACATTAGGGAGCGAAGAAAGACAAACGGAGGGATACTGAGGCTGAATTAAGAGGTGAATGGATGGGCTGAGAGGGGCAGTGAAAAAGCAGGGATACTGAATTAATACTTGGTTCTATGTCATAAGGGTGAATTTGGCATGCTGAATGCCCTTATGGCAATAGTTCTCAGACTTTGTCACAGTGAGCCTCCCCAAATCCATGGAAAAGATTTTGAGCCTCTCCCAAAAACTGAAACAATCTTGGGCCTCCCCAAAGAAAAATATCATACTATACTTTGCGCAGTACACCATGAATAAACTGAAACCCCTTTGAGTACTTGACTCACATTCAGTTCTTTGTCTTATACTGACGTGGAACCTTTGAGAAAGAGCTCCTGTGCTCAAAGGTGTTATCTGAATAACAAATAAGTAAAATAAACAAATATTATTCAGCTTATTGTAACCACACACACTCCCACAGGCCAGCCTACTTGCTCCGCTAATTTCATTCTTTAACCATTGTTACCCCTTGTTGCAGTACCTTCATGGGTCAGACTACTTTCTCTGTTTCTTCTCTATATGAAATTACCTTCCTACATACTTTGCCTCTCCCCCTCCTTCCCTGCTCCTAAGCAACTTCTCTGGGATTACTTTGCTCCTTCCTGCTATTGCTCTTAGCACTTTTGTGCTCAACCCTTGTATTTGGGCTGTTCTGCCATTAGTCTACAAATTGATCAATTACCACCACTCATTATTAGTTTATTGTTCATATTTGTTTACACTGTTGTTCACTGTGCATTTCTTGATTGTTTTGCAGTTACCTTTTGAAATGTATTCACTCCCTACTCTTCCCCGGGTACACCTGAAATGAGCCTTGGCTCATTCACCTTCCCTTGTCATCTATTAGTAAATAAATACATAAAATTCATCTACTATTAACATCTTTCAGTTTGTTTCATCCCTTCACACATAATATATAAAACTCAGAATTTAAATACAGCACTTTTTCAGACTTGCTTGATCCTCCCCGGAACAGGCTGGGGCCTCCCCAGGGAGGCTGGCCTCACCATTTAAGAACCCCTGCCTTATGGTAACCCCACATCACCAAAATTGAATTTCAGCAATGTGGGATTCCAGTGACAATAAACGTGGTGCACCCAGCACCCCCCTAAATTAGGATTCTTGGGGGTAGGAGGGGGTCAGGGGCCCCTGACTTTGTTAGGATTGTTTTATAGGATCTATAAACATTTTAGTTGGGCCTGATAGCATGATATCTGATCATGTCAACCCCTCTACCATAGACTGGTGTAATATTTATGGTAGGTTGTATCTTTTGAGGGGAAGGGTATGGGGTTGTTTTTTTTTTTTTTTGGGAGGGGGTCGGGCTACGACATGTTTATGGATATTTTCATGTTGTATGGTCATTACTGTTTGGTTTCATTGTATGGAAATTAGCAATGTAGGTCTCTGTACCACCAATATGTTAAAAATTTAATAAAAAGTTAATGGGAAAAAAAAAAAAAAGGATTCTCAACTCCAGGGGGTGCACGTCGAGGGGGTGCATCTCCAGAAAACAAAAAACACTGTTTTGGGCCAGCACAACAAAATCTACTGGCACTCAGTCCCGAATCCTGTATCCCCACCACCCCAAGCCGGCACCCAGCCCATCATGTTAAGATGCCAGCTCGCCAGAACCCCACTGCACCATGCCTCACATACGCTCCCACCCCATGTTCATCTGGCTCGCTCCCACCCCAAATGCATATATGCAAGTGACATCCTGTCACCTTTCAGCAAACCACCCCATCCATTCACCTACCCCACACCCCTGCCATCGAGGCACTAGCCGAAAGTGGGTCACTGTTTCAGCAGGCACCCACTTGCTGGTGCCCCATATCACAGGATACCCAAATACTTTTGCTCAGTATTCACAAAAGAAGAGGAGGGGAGGTACCTAATCCAGACAATAGAAGCACTCTGGATAGTTGGGTGGATACCAAAGAAGAAAGAGTTCTGAAAGAACTCCTAAAACTGAAGGTGGACAAAGCAATGGTGCCTGATGGGATTCACCCCAAAATTCTAAAAGAACAAAGGGGAGAACTAGTAACACCATTGACTATCCTTTTTAACAAATCATGGGAAGATGGTGTGGTACCTCAGGGCTGCTGCCTGGATTTTCACAAGTGGGGTTATTGTTATGCAGTCTGTGACCTTTTAAAAAAAGCTGTGGGTCTTAGGGCTGCCAGGACCAGAAGTCATGGAGTCTTAGATGCTCTGTTGTGCATTTTGTGGCTTATTTTGAAGCTAAAGAGATCTCCTACACCCTTGCTTATTATCTGACTGGGTACAGTGTGAATACATATATATATTCAGTACCGGTGGGCAGCAAGATGCTTCTAATGTAATATACCTAAGGCGTTGTCTCAGATATATTATGTTATCAGCTTTGATATCTGCAGCTGTATCTATCTGAGTGTAGGTAAAGCTTTGGGGTACTAGATGCTCTGTGGCTCATTTTGTGGCTTATTTTAAACCAAAATAACTCAGTTGTGAGTTCCCCTCCACCTCCTGCTCTAAGGACAATTATTACCATATGTGTGGCTCAGATTGTGTGTGTGTGTGTGTGTGTGTGTGTGTGTGTGTGTGTGTGTATCTATATATATATATATATATCTATATATATAGATATATACATATCTATATATATAGATATATATATATATATATAAAATGCTTATGCACTGAACCTCAGTGCAGAGTCTGCAGCTGGTTTTGACTAGGTATTGCAGACTACTAACTTACTGCAGTGCCAGCTTAGTTCTAGGGCAGGGATCTGGGGCTGATAGGCACCCAGAAACCATGAGCTACAGTATGGTCTGTGGTGCACTTTTATGACTTATTCCAAAGCACAATAACTCATCTGTGAGCTCCCCTCCACCTCCTGCTCTAAGGGCACCTATTACTATCTGTGTGGCTCAGATTGTGTGTGTGTGTGTGTGTGTGTGTGTGTGCATGCATGTGCACTATGATGAACTTTGTGACTTATTTTAAGTTGAAATAACTCATATCCGAGCTCCCTGTACCCCTTGCTGTAACTTCCACTCTCCCCAACTCAATATATCATTTAAGCAATTGAGTTAGTACAACATGGCCCATAGCAAGGATAGCAGGATGCTGGGATGTATTGGTAGGTGTATTGATAGCAGAAGAAAGGAGGTAATACTTCCCCTCTACAGATCCCTGGTCAGGTCTCACCTAGAGTACTGTGCCCAGTTCTGGAGTCCTTACCTCAGAAAGGATAAGGACAGGTTGGAGGCGGTGCAGCACAGAGTAACTAAAATGATTCAGGGACAACTGGGCAGATCCTATGAGGAGTGCCTCAAGGCACTAAATATGTACTCACTAGAGACCAGAAGGGAGAAGGGAGATATGATAGACCTTCAAGTTCCTTAAAGGAATCAACAAAGTGAACTGAGGGGTACTATTTAGCCTGAGTACCAATTTGTGGTCACTTAGACATGAATGGAAATTAACAGAAGGTAGATTCTGGAGAGACATGAGGAAGTATTACTTTACAGAAAGGGTTGTGGAACTTTGGAACAGTCTGTCAGCTGAATTGGTGGAAGCAAAAACATTCAGAGGATTCAAGCAGGACTGGGACATAATGAGAGGAATAGTGGTAACTGGGGGTGACAGGACCAAGGCGAGAATAGAGAGAGGATGGAGAGGGTTAGTATCCTGGAGAAACAGTAGGTTCCAGGGATTGTAGGGAACTTGGGCAGACTGGATGAACTTCTGGTCTTTTTCTGCCAGCATTGTCTATGTTTCTATACCAGGCACCCTACTTGGAAAACAATCTGTAACATAATTCTTAGTTCAGTATTGGGTACTACACTTGTTGCCCCCACTCTATTCTTAATGTGGTAGGCGTGACAAAGGGAGTTAGGGGAAAGGTAATTTGTCAGTGGTGGGGATTCCCAGTGCAAAGTTACCATTTGCTAAATGCCTACCTCCACCTCCTACCCTCACCATGCTTCCAAAAGTAAAGTGAGTATGTTCATAACACTGAACTGTAGCAACAAATGTCGGTCTACTGAGACATGTGGTCATCTGGAGAAAACATTTATCACAATTTATTTGTTTTAACAGTGTCTGGCATAGATGAAACAGACAAAGGTGGAGCTGAATATCAATGAAAATAGGACTGCAGTGAAGACCTCTGTGAACAGCACAATTAGTGAGATGGCAGTGTAGATCCCAGCCAGACCCTTCCAAATACTTGAACTGCCTTTCCACTGTGGTACCTCATTTGGTTAACTTATGAAAAGTTAAAACAGACATATTAAACATGACAACTTTGCATTTTCTATAGAGGAGGATTTAAGTAATTTATTTGTAAATCTTCAGCCCTCCCACCAGAACAGCTCCCTTGCCCAACTGCATAGCCTATCCCTTGATATATAGTTGTTAAGGGACACATCATCAGTAATAGTGGCCAGCAAAATTTATCTACCGGTGACTGATAAAATGATAAGTCGAGGTCCTCTACTTCTTTTTTGCTCTGCTGGAGACATCATCTCTGAGCCTGCCACCATGATCCATCTTCCTTGAGTGCTAGCTGACAGTGTGAATTCTGGGCAGTGGCCATGCTGTGTTCTCGTCACATTCATGATGCTGACGTGAGCTCCAATTGGCCAGCCAGTCATAGGGGGAGGATGCAGAGGAAGACTCACAAAGCAGCTCCAGTCATCTTACTGGTACTGAGGGAGCTGATTGGCAGCACATGGAGGGGAATGGAGAGATAGTGATGGTTTTCATCATGTGTGCATAAGCACTCTTTGACAGTCACAGAATAAACAGAAATGATAAAGAAATGTTACAAATGATGAAAAAAGGGGGAGTTTCAAAAGGGGGGTTCTTTAGAACAAGACAACTCCCCCTTGGCAATGGTTATGTATCTGAGGACTGGAGGATGGTGGATGTGATTCCCCTTCACAAAAGTGGGAGCAAGACAGAGGCTGGAAGCTACAGTATGACCTCAGTGGTAGGGAAAATAATAGAATCACTTCTGAAGGAAAGAATTGTTCAGTATCTAGAGGCCAGTGGGGCACAGGACCCAAGGTAGCATGGATTCACAGTGGGAAGGTCATGCCAGAAGAATCTAATTGACTTTTTTGACTGGGTGACCAAAGTAGTAGTCCAGGGAGTGGCTGTGGACATTGTCTACCTAGACTTTAGCAAGGCATTTGACATAGTCCCACACAAAAGATTAATAATCAAATTAGCCAGCCTAGGAGTGGGTCCCATTGGCTGGACAACAGGATGCAGATGGCAGTAGTAAATGGAGTCCACAGTGAAGAAAGGGGTGTTACTAATGGGGTACTGCAGGGTTCAGTACTGGGTCTGGTCCTTTTTAATGTCTTTATAAGTGACATTGCAGTGGAAATGGAAGGAAAAGTATGTCTCTTTGCAGATGGCATAAAGATCTGTAACAGGGTTGATACACAAGGTGGGGTGGAAAGGATGAGAAGGGACTTGGCAAGGTTGCAGGAATGGTCAAATGTATGGCAGTTTAGATTTAACACAAAGAAGTGCAAAGTAATGCACATGGAAAACAAAAATCCAGGGGAAGAGTACACAATTGGGGGTGAGATACTGACAACAACAGAAATGGAATGGGAAATGGAGGTAGTTATATCAGTTGACCTAAAGGTGGGCAAGCAATGTGGGGAATATATTAAGGAGGACTGGGGGATACTGGGATGCATAGGGATAGGCATCAACAGTGGAAAACAGGAAATTGTTTTCCCTCTGTATAGACAGTTGGTGAGACCCCAGCTGGAGTACTGTGTGCAGTTCTGGAGACCCCATCTCCACAAAGACATAGACAGGGTGGAAGCTGTCCAGAGGATGGCAACCAAAATGGTGCAGGGTCTGCACCAGAAAACATACAAAGAGAGACTAAAGGAGCTTAATATGCATACCCTCGAGGAAAGGAGGCAGAGGACAGACTTGATAGAAACTTTCAAGCACCTCAAAGGAATTGCCAAATCCAAGAGGGTACCATCTTTCAGAAAAAGAGATGTGCAAGAACAAGGGGGCACACTTTGAAGATAGAGGGGGGATGGCTCAGAGGTAATGTGAGGAAGTATTTTTTCATGGAGAGGGTTGTGGATGCGTGAAACAGCCTTTCTGAGGAGGTTGTGGAGTCAAAAACAGTGGGGGAATTCAATAATTCATGCGACAGACATAAGGCAATTCTAGTGTGGGGGTAGGAGGAAGAAGGCTGATGGTTAAGTAGGACCTGAAGCTTATCCATTAGGTAGGGAAACTGGCAGACTAGGTGGGCCATGCAATCCTTATCTTTCATCAAATTCTATGTTTCTATGTTTCTATGGTGCTCATCTTTTTTTTAATGAGACAACAACTAAAACTGGAAGATGCCTGGAATCTTTTTAGTGAAGAAAGGTAGGGTCAAATTTTGTGCCCAATTTTGTTGCACTGCTGTTTGAAATTGTTGGCTCTTGTTCTATCTGCCAGCTTGCCCATTCACTCACTTGCCGACTCCCTTCCCCCCCGTAGTCACACTCCCACTTTACCAACTGCCTCCCTCACTGGTTCACTTACTCCTAACAATATTCCAACCACAGCAAAAAGCAAATCTAATGTTTTATTTCTGTCTCTCTTTTACAGACACAATTTTATCAACAACTTCAATCTTACACTTAGCACTGATGGTAAAAAACACTTTTTCACCACACTTTTTCACCACCTTGTGTTGGCTGCAATATTTGCATTGAGTGTTGACTTACTGATTGATAACTATTCATGGAGATCATAGCACTCATGAAATAGGTCACCCCCTTTGTTACTACACTGTAAGATAATAAAGTTATTATTTAAATAAATGAAAATTTTTTAAATGAAATAAATCAGAATTATCAAAAATACAAACACTAGGAAGACAGCCAGTAATCTACTACCCACACTGAAACCCACAGTGCAGTAGCTACTCTGTTGACAGTCCATCACCCAGAAGACAGAATTAAGATTGAAGCAAGCACTAGTGTATTGCTCGTAGTGTAAACAGACACCTACTGTGCATGCCCTTGGGGGGAAGGATGGTGTAACAAATCTCAAGAACTTTATGTTTCATTGTCAAAATATTAATACAATTATGTGAACATTTCTAAATGCAATTATTGAAAGAAAAAAAATCAAGAAACAATATTGCAATACCTTCTTGATCTGAAAGATAGATAAAACAAAGCTCCCAACATTATAAAACTGCATTTAGAGTAAGGAGTCACAAAATAACTTCAAGACAGTGAGATAACTGAAATATTAAATCTTAGTGGATAGACGATGTGAAACACAAGTATTAAGTATTTTACATTAGAGCTGATGTAATAAAAAACAGAAGATCAGGTGTAATGAAGAACTACAGCAGAGCAAACTTTCAGAAAATAAAAACTGAAGTAACAAAATGGGACCAGGAAACAGCTTTCAAATAAACAAAAAAAAAGTACAAGAAATGTGGGACATTTTTAAGCACCTTCTGTTGGAAATAGATGATAAGTTTGTACTCAGCAAAAATATATATCAAAAAGGGGAAATCATAACTGTGTGGTGCACGCAAAGGATTTTAAAGCAGTGTGACAAAAAAATAAAACTAAAAAAGAGCTTATGACAAGATGAAAAACAGGAAACAAGGGAAAATAGAGTAGATTATTGAAGAGAATTGAAGAAATTAAAAAAATTATTAGATCTGGGAAAAACAAGACAGATCTGTAATGTAATGTAATAATTTATTGATCAACAATAGCCATTTCAAGAAATAAAAAATATGTCATACACAGCATACATTGTCACATCATGCTACAGTACATTTAGACATGTAATTAAAGCCATGGACAAATGAATAGAGAAATGAAACCTGCATATATATATATATATATATATATATACACACACACACATATATATACACATATACATATTCTCTAACTCATAAAAAAGAGGGTAACACAACATTTTATGAAAGGCATTAATACCCTTCTGTGGACAACAGTAATGAGTTCATACCAGAATAAAGTAAATGACTATTGTATCGCATATTATACAGAGTACGTATGATAGAACTATAAGAACCAAGATGCACTAGTGCCATTAGTACCTCAAAGTAACAGCATACCAATTCTCCTCTCCAAAATCTTAACAATGGCGAATAAATAAAGAGCTAGGTCTGCAAGTATTCTAGATTTTCTGAGTTTAACAAGTCCAGCATAAACCTATCAAGAATATTACAGGTAGTTAAATATTTCCTCAAGTACTTCTTCTTCTGTTGATCATGCCATGGGCATCTCAGTGTATCATGCATAAGATCCTCAATTTCCTGTATGCTACAATTGTATAGTCTAGATATAGCTTGTTAAGTATTGTGTCTAGCATCCAATACCTTAATTTCAAATCTAAATCTAGTCAAAACCACCCTATGTTCAATGTTTTTCACAATATTCAGATAAGGTTTTAAACTATGCTCTGTGGTATTACCCAGCAGCCAATTATGATTTTTTATTAGTTTTAAATCAGTAAGGTCTTTCTGTCTGGAGGTTTGATACAGTTTCTTTGTTCTATACATAGTGTATGTTTTACTTATGTTAGTGTTTTGTTTATCCTGGTGTCTTAAGTATGTTAATCCATTAGTTTCCAAAATACTTTCTATTGTACTTAGCCAACCATAGTTGTTGTATCAAGATAAGATTTCTTTCTCCCTTATACATGCTTTAATAACTTGGCCTGATATAATTGTTTTAGCTTTTTCCCAGAAGTTAATTTGCCTTGCTTGGATTATATAGCTAAGGCTAGATTGTCCAAGTTGAGATCTGAACAGTGCATTGGGGTACCCAACGGAACTCTGAGTAATCTCTTATATGCAGTATTTATAACTGCATCAATATTAGTGGTGTTGGCTACACTCCAAACTTCTGCTAAGTAGATAATTTGTGAAATTCCTTTGGCATTCATTGTCCTTAAAAATGGGACAACTGTGTGTCCACCATAAGGACTTTATTGTATTTTTTGCTTTATTAATAGTGTACTTAATGTGTTTATTCCATCTCAGGTTACTCTAGAACCATACCCCCAAATACTGGTATTTGTTAAAATATTTTAATTTTTTATTAGCAAGAAATACACATCTATAATTCCTGGTACTTCCAAAAACCATGGCCTATGTCTTATTAGTATTAGGCTTTAAATTATGTTTAGTACATAAATCTTCCATCAAATTTAGGGCCTTCTGAAGTCCCAGTCTGCTGGTGGATAGTATTGCAAGATTGTTTGCATATGCAAGCAATGGTATTTTAAGACTACCTATTTTGGGGGCATGTTGATTATGATTTTCCAACAAAACTATAATGTCATTAATATAGATATTAAACAGCATTGGAGCCAAAATGTAACCCTGGTGAATGCCAAGATTTGTGTTGATCTTATCAGTCAGATCCCCCTTAAGTATATATTTAACCTATACCCAGGTATCTGTATACATTCTTCTGATTAAGTTAATTAGATTACTATTCATACTTAGTTTTTACATTTGTTCCCACAACAATGATCTTAAAAGAAATCAAATGCAGATGAAAAAGCTACATAGGCAACAAAGAGTGGTTGCTTTCTAATGACACAATATTTTTTCCAGCAGATTAGCTAATAAAAAAAAAATGTAACAGTGAATTTATTTTTAATAAAGCCTTCTTGTAATTGAGATAATATTTTGTTTTGTGCAAGCCAGATATTTAATCTATCCAGAAGTACCTTCGTAAAGAACTTCGACAAATTGGCCAATAAACTAATAAATTTATAGTTATCAGGGTCTAAGTTAGAACCTTTGTTATGTATAGATAGTATGTAACTAACATACCAAGTTGAAGGGAAATATGCATACATTATCAATTTATTTATTAAGTCTGTAAGAACCTGGGACCAGTTTATAGAAATCTATGGAACATTTATCAGGCCCTAACAATTTATTTCTCTTGAAACTATCAATAGCCAGTCTTATTTCAGTAGCTGTGGACTACTTAAAATCCTCACTGATTTCAGTGTTCAGAGCCTCAGTTTGTACTTTCTCATCCCAGAACACTTTAGAGAAATAATTGACCCATATATCAGGAGTAATATAGATATCCAACCTTGTTTTGGTTGTTTCAGTGCCAAAGGCCACCAATGTCTAAAACATTTTGTCTTCTTTATTGATTATTGCATTGTACATTATTTCCCATAAATACTCCTGGTGTTCAAGTTTTTTTTTTTTGTTTATTGTGATGAAGTTTATAGTTTTTTTTTCTGGCCAAATTGAGAAATGTTATATTCTTTCTTGTAGGGTCCTTTTTGTAATTCTTAATTGCTTCGTTAATTTTCTCTTTTCCTGCCTACAATATTTATAGAATCAGTTCTCATATTTATATTTTGTCCCAGTTTTTGAAGTATTATTTATTAATATAGCCATACAAGTGTTGTATGATTGCAGCATTATGCTGTATCGTTTATCTGGTTCCAGGTCATTTTGCAAATGTGCCATCATAGTTTCTATAAACCGGTCAAATACTACACCAACTTTATTTACAGAGATTTTGTCCCATCTTACTGTATTATTCCTAATAACTATTGTTTCCTCTCCAGTATGCACAATAGGTATATTGGAGGACCTGAACAATAACAAAGGCATATGATCACTGTCTGTTCTTTGCAAAACCTTCAAATCCAAGTTGCTATTGAACTCATATACTGAACAAAAGGCAAGATTTATAATAGTAGACCCTTTAGTGTTTAGGCATGTTTTCTTTCCTTCATTGTCAGTTGGTAACCTACCATTTAATATTATTAACTGCAATGAGTTCAGGATATTTGCCATTTGTTGTTTTTTATCTGTACCTTTTTTATCAATAGAATTTCTGTTTGGTATGTCTAGGTTACATGCCATTTCATCCATGGCATCATTTTGTTTGTCATTAGGGAACCTAATATTAAAATCTCCCATAATCAAAATCTCTGTACATGAATCATCAGCCAATATAGATTTTATATCATGTATCATTCTACTTGTTATACTTTTAACATGTGTTTAAATGAGAATTATGAAAGTTAACCATTAAAAGTAAATCACTCCAGATTCTGGTTATTACAAGATGGTAATTTGGCTTAATTACAGAATCAGTAACCTTAGCATACTCGGTTATCCTAATATATGTAATTAGTCCACTCATATAGTGTCCCATCTTTTCTAGTTTTAAGTCAAGACTTTGTATTTGAAAATAACCATCAAACTTTTTCTCCACAACATCTATACTATGCCATGTTTCCTGCAACGTAATGGTGTCACATTGATTACAAAGCATCTTAAATTCAGTGTCTACAAGTTTAGAAATAATACTTGCAATATTCCAAGATAAAAATTCTAGTTGCTCTTATGTTGGTCCAAATAATCAACAGTAGAAATATTCAAAGGAGAATTAAACACTTGATTGGTACGTCCACCACTAATATCATCAGACTTTGGGTGCACAGGGAGTCAATCATTCTTATCATACAAAGTTTCATATATATTAATCATTGTACAATGTATTTATGTTTTCACTAGCCTGCTCAGCATGAATGACAGGAGTATTTTGTATAGCATTCAGATCTACAAGATAGATTCCCAGGTTGTCCAGTTTATGGCTGGCTGTAAGATTTGTTTTTCCTATTAAGAAATGATTATGCAATGTTAAATTAATCTGGTTACTATCCTTCCAGTTCTTGTGAACTCTATATACATTCACAATGTTATCTTCATAAAATTCTATTCCCAAAAAATTGGCCATCAGTTGTACAATGAGCAGAGTTAATCTCTCATTATTTTCATATCCCACCTGATAAGGCCAAAAAATAGAAACTGTGAGATCAGGAGAAGCAGTTGATAAATTATCAGGGAACATAATATCCTGCAATGTACAAACAGTTGCAAGCTTTTCAGTCAAATAGAGTTCAATTTGAATCCCCCGATTTAACATACTAGAAACAGGGGACTGGGTAATCTATGCTCAGATTCATTCTATGAAGATAATTGCAGTTCCTCCATGTGTAGTTGGCCAGTCTATCATGCTTGAGGAACAACACTATCAGATCATTACCCCAACAATCATATGCTCTAATGGCCTTAACAGTTTCTTCAAGAACAATATCAAGTTGAAGCCATTCTTTGCAAATCAGTGGACACAAAATCAACAGAACTTGCTCATGCTTTACTTCACTCTTTGCAACTCCTCTAAGCACCAGCAAAATGTGTTCCTGGTCTAGTTCATTTGCCTCCAATGTGGAGGTTTGTACTTGTTCCTGATTTAATATTCTGTTTTCTGTAACCTGTGCACCTTGGTTCTTTTCTTTTTTGTCTACTTCTTATTTTTTACCTTATTAGGTCATATCTTATTTATGAAGTTGTTAGTAGACTGTGTATCATTTACTATTTCTGGTTTCTTATTGTGAATAGAGATTTTGATTTTAGTCTTTTATTTAGCAGTTTTCCCTTTTCTTTTTTGTTTTACTATTGTTACCTTTTGCTCAGTCTTTTCCTTTGAGCAATCATTCTCTTTTACCCTATTGTCCAATCTGGGTACTGTTATTTCAATGTTAGTGTCTTGTTCTTTATTTTACTGTATTGGGATACGTTTGTTATCGTGAATTTTCAAACCCTCAATTAGGGATGCTTGAATTTCAAGTATTTCTTTGTTCTGGGCAATTTCACCCCTTAATTGTAGCAACTTATTTTTCATCAGGTTAATTTGTTCCAAAATTGCAATACTTCCTATGTGAGGGTCTTTCAGAACCTTAATCAAATCAATCTGTAAAAAGGGACAATATGTGTGGTGAGGTCAATTAGTAAATTGGGCCCCAGCAGAATTGTGATCATCTACTTGACATTTTGTTGTGTTCTTTGTCCATAATGTCTTTCATACCAACAATAGTATCTTGCAACTCTTACTTAATTTCATTAATTTCTTGCTCCTTACATACCTTATTATTAATATAATTCATGTTAATGCTTGTTCTAGAGCCAGGTTCCAGTAAATGCTGGAAACTGTTTCTAGAATCTGTAGAAATGGTTACTATGGAATTCAAGCCAGGACCTCTATGTACCAATTCACTCGGCTCTGTGAATACATTAGTGGATCCATCAGGTATACAGTGGTAGCCACAGACATTGCCAGCTATTTCCAGATATTTCACAACACTTTTGAAGAGTTTCTTTCTGCTGCCCCTACTGTGGAGATGCAGAAAGAAGGAGATATTTCTGGAAATATCACAGAAATTTCAGGAAATAGCTGGCAGTGTCTGTGGCTGCTACTGTATTGGGGCCACAGTTAAAGCAGTCAGTATCAAAAATCAAGCTAGGAGATCTTTCTAAGTATTCTTCACTGAATATCTCTTGTCCGTTCCTGGTCTTTCTTTTATTAGTTATTGTATCTGAAATTAGTATGGATATTAAGGTATTATTTACATTTAGATCCAATGCTTTCTGTCTCTTTGAATGAGCAGTAATCAAAGCTTGCCCTGCTTTATTAGTATTAAGTTTGTCCCTTGATTTTTTTGTCTGTCTAGTCTGCCTTTTTTGTTTGGGGGGGTTATTATTATTTTGCTGCATTCCCTCAGCTTTGTTTTTATTGTTATTATTATTATTATTATTTTTATGTTGTGTGTTACCTCTGTAGTTCCCTTTCTTGCTTTGTCCTTTTTGGTCATTTTCCCCTTTATTATCTGATGCATCTAACACATCAATTGCCTCTGTTACTTCAATAATCTGGTTTGTGTCAGTTGCCACTTCTGATTGCCTATTACTTCTAGTCTTCATAAAAAAATATAGGCATGTGCCAGGTATTTAAATGTGTCTCTAAAATAGCTATATACCATAAAGTAACATATATTACAATACACAAAACAATCTGACATATAAAGTGTATATAAAGTGCTAATCTAGCATATAAAGTCCAAATAGAAGTTATAAAGTGCCTAGCTGGGTTGATATTCAGATGTAAACTATTGCACTATTGTGCAACAGAACACAAATTATATCAAGATATTAAGGATCTTTGAGATTAAACTGACAAATCTTGCCATAATGATCAAAAGGTCCAAAGTTCAAATAAGAAAAATGTATTTTCAAACCTTGTCCTTCCCATAGGGCTTCTGGTAGTATATGAGTCCTTTAGTTCCACTTTAGTAGAAGCTATATTTTTCCTTTCCATGCTTATATCATATGCTCTACAGATTCTAGATTTCATAGAAACATAGAAACATAGACTTTGATGGCAGATAAGGACGGCTTGGCCCACCTAGTCAGCCCATTTCCCTACCTACAGGATAGGCTGCAGATCCCAGTTAACAAACAGTCTATTACTTCCTACCCCCCACAAGAATTGCCTTATGTCTGCCCCATGCATTCTTTGAATTCTTCCATAGTTTTAGACCCCACAACCTCCTCAGGAAGGCTGTTCCATGCATCCACTACCCTCTCTGTGAAAAAATTCTTCCTCATATTGCCCTAGAACTGCCCCCTCTGTCTTTAAATGGTGTCCCCTTGTTCTTGCATGTCTCTTTTTCTGAAAGATGCTACCCTCTTGGACTTTGTTGATTCCACTGAGGTACTTAAAAGTTTCTATCATGTCCCCCCTTCTTTCCTCAAGGGTATACATATTAAGCTCCTTTAGTCTCTCCTCGTACAGCTTCTCTTGCAGACCCTGCACCATTTTAGTTGCCCTTCTCTGGACTGTTTCTATCCTGTCTATGTCCTTGCAGAGATGGGGTCTCCAGAACTGGATGCAGTACTCCAGATGGGGTCTCACCAACTGTCTGTACAGAGGGATAACAACTTCCTGTTTTCTGCTGATGATGCCTCTCCCTATGCATCCCAGTATACCCCCAGCCCTCCCTACTGCCTTCTCACATTGCTTGCTACCCTTAAGATCATCTGATATGATTACCCCAGGTCCCTTTCCTTTTTTGTTGTTGTTACTACCTCACCCCCATTGTATAATCTTCCCCTGGGTTCTTGTTTCCCAGGAGCATTATTTTGCACTTCTTTGCATTGAATCCTAGCTGCCATATTTCTGACCATTCCTTCAACCTTTCCAAGTCCCTTCTCATCCTTTCCACACCTCCTTGTGTATCAACTCTTTTGCAGATCTTTGTGTCATCTGCAAAGAGGCATACTTGTCCTTCCGGTCCCTCTGCAATGTCACTTATAAAGACATTAAAAAGGACTGCACCCAGTAATGAACCCTGCAGTACCTCACTAGTAACCCCTCTTTCTTCAGAGTGAACTCCATTTATAATTACCTTCTGTGTCCTGTTGTCCAGCCAATGATTTACCCAGGCTACCACCCTGGGACCCACTCCCAGGCTGGTTAATTTGACTATTAATCTTTTATTTGGGACTGTGTCAAATGCCTTGCTAAAGTCTAGGTAGGCCATGTCCAAAGCCCCTCCCTGGTCTACTACTTTGGTCACCCAGTCAAAGAAATCTAGTAGATTAGTCTGACATGACCTTCCCACTGTGAACCCATGCTGCCTTGGGTCCTGTGCCCCACTGGCCTCTAGGTACTCAACTATTCTTTCCTTCAGAAGTGACTCCATCACTTTCCCTACCACAGAGGTCAAACTGACAGGTCTGTAGTTTCCTGCCTCTATCTTGGTCCCACTTTTGTGAGGGAAATCACATCTGCCTTCCTCCAGTCCTTGGGTACCACACCATCCTCCCATGATTTATTAAAAAGAGTAGTCATTGGTTTCACTAGTTCCCCCCTTAATTCTTTTAGAATTCTGCGGTGAATTCCATCAGGCCCCATTGCTTTGTCCACCTTCAGTTTTAGGAGTTCTTATAAAACCCTTTCTTCTGTGAAAGGGCTGGGATTGATCCGCCTATCAAGAGTGTTTCTGTTAATTGGATTAGGCACTTCCCCCTTCTCTTTTGTGAATACTGAGCAGAAATATTAATTCAGTATCCCTGCTTTTTCACTGTCCCCCTCTACCCACCCACCATTCATTCTATTCAGCCTCACTATCCCTCCCTTTGTCTTTCTACGCTCTCTGATGTACCTATAAAAGGTTTTATCCCCCTTCTTAACAGAGTTGGCTATCTTTTCCTCAGTTTGGGCCTTTGCTTTTCTGACTTTCCTCCCTGCTTCCTTCTGCCTTAACTGGTACAGCTCTCTGTCCTGTTCCTTCTGTGTTTCCTTATACTTCCTGAATGCTATCTTTTTCTCCCTGACTTTTCCAGCCACCTCTTTTGAGAACCATAGTGGCTTTTTCTTTCATTTTGATTTGTTTATTTGCTTCACACAAAGGCTTGTTGCCTCTGTGATGGCAGTTTTGATGATTCCCCATTGTTGCTCCACCCCTCCTTCTAGCCTGTTTGCTAGTGCTTTTCTGAGGCACTCTCCCATCTTGCCAAAGTCAGCCATCCTGAAGTCCAGTACCCTCACTTTTGCATGGCTGGACTCTTGAGCTGAGTTTAATGTGAACCACACTGTTTGATGGTCACTTGTTCCCAGGTGGCAACCCACTTCTAGATCTGAGATCCTCTCACTGTCCCCATTTGAGAGTATGAGTTCTAAGATTGCTCCCTCATGACTGGGTTCCAAAACTAGCTGTCTGAGGCCTACCACTGGTAGGGCATTGAGAATGGCCCCGCTCTTGGATGTGGCTGCAGCAAATGTGCTCCAGTTAACATCTGACATATTCAGGTCTCCCATCAACAGTATATCCCCTTTCTCTGCCATCCTAAGAATGTCTTCTATCATATCCTTGTCCATTCCCTCCCCCGACATGGGGGTCTGTACACAGCACCTATGCAGATTGTGGTGCCCTTTCCAGTCTCCAAGATGACCCTCAGTGCCTCCTCTCCTCCCTGTTTACTCTTTTGTTCAGTTGCTTTTATCCCTTCCTTTTCATAGAGAGCTACTCCTCCCCCTCTTCTCCCCTGCCTGTCTCTCCTGTAGGTTATGTACCCTGGTATGTTAACATCCCAGGCATGGTTCTCTGTGTACCATGTTTCTGTGACTGCTACAATATTCAGGCATCCCTCTTCCATCAAGGCCACCAGCTCAGGGATTTTGTTGCCCAGACTATGGGCATTGGTACTCATTACCCTTCATTCATTGATGGCCTTACTTCTTTTTGCCCCATCCCTGTCCTTCTTGCCTTTGTCACATTCCCCATTTACCTCTGCCCTTCTCCCTATAGCCACCTCTATGTTGGTGTTTACTGCACTTACTACCGTGATTTTTTGGGGGGCTAGGATTTCCCTGCTCCTTTCCAGTGTCTCCACCATTGGCTAGTTTAAATGCTTGCCAATGAAGCATTTAAACATATCACCTAGGATCCTGGTTCCCCTCCTGGACAGATGTAGCCCATCATGCCAGTATAAGCTTGCATCACTCCAGGTGGACCCCCAGTCCCCAATGAAGCCAAATCCCTGAGCTCTGCACCAGTTCTTCAACTACTGGTTGAATCCCATGGTGCAGAACACCCTATGCTCTTCTACGCCATAGATGGGCAGTACCTCCGAGAAGGTTACCGTGTGTGCTACTTGTCTAAGGCCCCTTCCCAATTCCATAAACTCTTCCTGCACTGCTCTAATCCCTTTCTTAGCCAGGTCATTTGTCCCTAGGTGGACAATGACATCCAGCTCCCTCCCCTGTGCAGCTGCTCTGGCAATCCTGAGGAATCGCTTCCTGTCCCTCTTCAGCCTTAAAGATGTGTTAAACAGTTTGGACAACTACCACAGGCTGCTTTAAAACATCAGGTCCTGAACCAATATTGGACACAGCTTGTTTGGACTAATAAAATAAATAAATAAAAGCTAATAAGTATTATAGAATTAAACAATAACCTGAAGTTTATTGATCAGCCAAAAATGTCTGTAGAGCTTATTTATTTCTAAAAGCCTTTTTAAAAATTCTTCTAACATTTAAAGTATTTAGCTTTTATATCAGATTACTGCTTACAACTTACATAATCATGTGGAAGTTTTTGTGCTCCAAATGGTACTGCAGGACAATTGTTTACCTAGACCAAAACTCAAATCTGCTCTCAGTCTCTCCTACTATTACCAATTAGCAGTGACATCTTTACAGAATCTTAACAAGAACTACTACAGACCACCACAAAAACAAATCTGCCCTATGGTCTGTGTAGCACTCACCGAGTATAGCATATAGCTTACAGCCCTGTAGTCCATAAATGGTGCACCTGCTAGAAAAATGCCAGCACCTGCACTGTAAGTGGATAGTCATGTGAGTGTTTGGCATGAAATTCTAAGCACTGGATTATAAAAGCTAAGTTATTAAATTCATAAAGTGCAAAATATTATCCATCCACAAGATTAATATAACCTGCAGTTAGGAGAAGCACCTAAAACCCTTCCTTGTTAGTACCTTCAACTACAGTATATGCAACACACAAAAATAGATAAAACAAAAAAGAGGGAGGAAATAAGAGGTATGGAGTTGTACAATAAATAAACAGAAGCAAAGGCAGAATTGGTTTTGTAAATTGGAGAAAGAATTATGAAGGTTATACAAAGGTAGTAGCAATATCGTGAACAGAATAATTCACAAACTTTGGTAATTGCAGACTGCTGTCTGTACAGGTCCCAGCACTTTCTGTCCACTTTTATCATGTGCAGTGGTAATCATAGAAATGTTTCTCAATACCCTGTTATGATTTGGTAGGTGCGATACCTCATGCGATACCTTATGCGATAGAGCTTGCCCAGACATTAAAGTGGTAATGAGTCTTTAGCAGTAGGAGATAGACCTGTCTTAATTGACTGACATGTCATTTCATTAACAACAGCTGTAATGCACAAGGTGGCACTATTTTTGACCAGGTTTGCCTGCAACCTTTCAATTTTCCTGCAGGTGTCCTCATAGTCCTTCCCTTTACATGGCAACTGTGACACTATGATGTTATATCGGACTGCTTCGTTTTGCTTTTTACAGAGATCCTGATCACAGATTTGGCACATTTGCTACATACTGTATATGGAAGGGAACTTGCACAGGGTGACAAGTCCACACAAAATATGTGAGTGTACATCTCTTTTATTGCTGTTGAATGAGGTAACAGCCACATAGCAGTAACATTATTACTTAAGACAAGCAGACGTGTATTATGCCTTGAAAATAATAAATTTTTTTTATTTTGGTGAGGGAACGCTTTTTTTCAGTGTAAAAAAAATAACTACTGTATAGCGCAGCTTTAGAAAGAAATCTATATGTCTTCATTGATGCTGTGAGTCATTGAAATTGCCTTTTATTGTGGCTATAGTTTTCTGGTTCAGTGAAATGCAGCTCTTATTTTCTGAGACAATGCCAGCATTAAACAGTTGCTTCTTCCAAAGCTGAAATGATATATTTTATAGGATCTCTCGCTCCTTTCTCTCTATCTCTCTCTCTCTCTTTCTCTCACACACACACTTATAAACCTCCCCTTTTTCCCATTGCAAGCTAGCTGCCCATGTACATTTCCTAAACCATTACTAAACCAGGTAGACTCAAAGTATTGAAGATTGTGTTGGAAATATATATTTTGATAAAGAAGAAAACACAAAAAATAATGTTGGGCTAGTTTTAACTATTGCTCTGTCTCCTCAGTAGGAAGCACCCACTGTGAGCTCCTCTGTGTACAAGGTTTTATTCATAAATTTACAACTGACAGCCTTTGAGTAATAGTATTGATAACAACAGATGAACAGAACATTGTGAATGGGAACCATAAAATGAAGAGAATCGAGCCCATCCGAGAATGTGAAGAGCCTTTAAATGTTTGTAACTTCCTGATTGGTCAAAATTACATTGAATGACTGATACTTGATGGACTAATATGGTTGCACCTGCCCTGTATAACTTAAATACTGTACATGGGCAAGGAGAAATTGAAATTAAGATTCTTTTTTTTATTTTAGCCTTGGTGAGTGTGATGGGGCCATTTTCGTGCCCCCCATACCCCTTTTGCTGTTTAAGCCTCAGTGTTCTAACAAATCTCCAAAACTTGTTAAAATGGAAGACAAATGGGGATTTAATAATAAACAAGATTGCTGCTTCTTTGGGCTAAGGTTGAGTGACACTTTCCCTTTAAAAAGTTTTAAAATCTGTTGCAGCAGCATTTCTCTGATTACTTTTTTCTTTTCTGCTGCTTAATGCTGCCTTGTGCTTTATTTTTTTTCCCTACCGACATCTTGGCCACTTGTAGATATTCTCCTCTATCCCTTGAAACTCTTTTCTGACTCTCCCTTTGCCCAGAATTGCCTGCATTCTGCTTGTTTCAGAGTAAACAGGGTTTAAACTGCATTTTATGCCTGCAACAAAACTTTGTGAGTAGGAACAGGGTACTAGGAAAGCCTGAAAGAGTACACTGCTTTCCTATGGGTTCTCAAAGGTTGTCACAGGCAACTACAGCACAGATAGCCTGTTTCCAGTGTTGTTTGCACTGCAAGAGTGAACATTAAATAAAATGCATGCCTGCTAATAAAAAGCTACAAAGCCACGTAGTTTTTGTTGCTGCTAGAAGTTAGAATAAATTTTTTCAAAGGAAATACTGGTGGCAAAACTCTGACATTAGATGTATATTCACCTGAACCCTTGTTTTGTGTTTGGGGTGTGGTCAGAACCTCCCTGCAGCATACATGTCTTCCATTAGAGCTGGCTGGCCATTTTTCCTCATTTTTTATGACAGTATCTGCTGGGAGGAGCCTGCGGATCTTCCAAAACTTGCATTTCTAGTTCTTATTGTGTTTTATTTGAAATGAATGTTTGCAAAACATTAAAAGGCTCTAGTAATGTGTGATTTCATGTTGTGATGCAAAATGTAAAGCTCCCCTCTAATAATTTAAAGGTAAAGTATTTGTAGGAGAGGAGTTTGCTGTGTCATGTGACCCAACCACACTGTAAATATAGTCTGAATGGGACTTAGAGATCAGTTGGTGGCAGGAGGTTGAACCTACCAGTCCCCTAGCCTGTTTCTAGGAGGAATTCTGTTTTGTCTTCCATTAGTGCAGCTAAATATAGATTCGACCTATTTATTTTGCATTTAGTTCTTTATTTCCCATTCTCAGTCTGTTTTATTTTATCCTGCTCTATAATCAATTTTTGGACTTTTGCATCCTGACACTGTTGCTGGACTCCATTTGTTCCCACGTTCACAGTGAGGAGACATTTTTTACACTATAATTTTCAGGATGTTTTGTTAAAAGGATTTATGATTTTATTGTTGTCAGGATGCAATAGTTAGGACACTCAATGTATTAGATTGTTTTAGAGTATTTACACCAGAGAGAGAGAGAGAGTTAAAAAAAGTCAACTCATTCTACATTTTGATACACATCTCAAGATACAGTGCACTGCCAATTTAAATAAAAAAACCTCAAACGGCAACTTGTGTTAAATCTTAGACATATTATGACACATCATGTACTAGTTTCAAAAGAAAAAAAAAATGCTGCCACAACTCCTTTTAGTAAGCATGATGATTACAAGACAAAAACAAAATACAAGGGGACTCAAATCATAATAAAGACCTGTTGTTGTTTTTAATCAGAGTGTCATTGATGGTTCTGTCCATTGAGAAAACATGGCATTACAAAGTGATCAGGATGTAAAGCAACTATCAGAGTTGGCACAAGAGTGGTAGTGAAAGGGTGGGGGGGGTAATTTGGAAAGGATTTAAAAATAATAACTGCTTATAGTTGGCAAACAAGCAATGCTACAGATCAATACTCAACTAAACATGCCACTGACAGAAGAAAAAAATAAGTGCTAAATGCTATACCTTAATTAGCAAAAAAAAAAAATGCAGGTACTCGACAGTGTAAGCCACAAGTGGAAAAATGCTGATGAGGTAGGAAAGGACAGTAACAAGAATCAATATTTAAATAAATAAATTCTAATCTATCAGTCAGAGTAAAAACAAATTGCTTCCCAGGATATCCTAATGCCTACTGAAAGCACTAAAAAAACAGAGTTGGAATCTGTTAGTTTTGACCTTAGCTTCAGGAGGGTCAGAACTACTGTATCTGCTTCAGTGCAGATCCATGGTGGTGGGATACCTCTGAATCCTGAAACTGTTAAAGATCAATGGCAAATATTTATTTGTTGTGTTGAAGGTATATTATTCTATCATCTTTACCAGGTATTTTTTTTCAAGGAGCAGAGTACTGACGAGAGGCATTTGAATTTCAGTGTGAAGTATGCAGCATAATGTTATGGCTATGAAAATGTTATACATCTTTCAGCCCCCCCCCACAGTGCTGATTAGTAACACCCCATCCCCATCACTGATCTGGTAATGACAGAATTCTACATACTTCACACTGAAATTCAAAGCCTATTTTAATTTTATAAACAACTTTTGCCAACTAAACATGGCATTTACAAAACAAAAATAGAATAATGCATGCTATATCTTAATTAGCAAATATATATATATATATATATATATATATATATATATATATAAATAAGAAAATGCAAGTACTCAAGACTGTAAGCTGTAAGTGGCAAAATGCTGATGAAGTAGGAAAGACAGCAAAAAGGGTCAATATTTAAATAAATAAATAAATAAATAGCAATCTGTCAATCAGAGTAAACAATAAATCACTTTCCATGATCTCCCAATGCCTATTGAAAGCAATAAAAAAACAGACTTGGAAGCTGCTAGTTTTGAATGTAGCTTCAGGATCACCTTGGTTCTCACATACCAGATGTGTTTGTTGCCATGGTGATTAATTGCACTTTCTAAAACACACTGCCATAATATTATCTTCAGAACAATGGATGTGAAGGGAGCAGTCCCCCCCCCCCACACACACACACCTCTTCCCATACTGACTTGGTAGTTTTTTTGGACCAGACTTTTACAAAGCTGCACCTCTAGAAAAACATTTATCTATTGCAATGCCTAAACATGAAGTCAGAGAAAAAATATGGGGCTTAACAGAAATGTGTGCTTACCTGAATTCAGTAGGTGATCATGTGTGTAAGAACATCTTTACATAAAAAATAACTATAGAATTATTTTACCAAATTAGCCAAACCATAATGTTTCACTATTGATGAAGCACAGCAGTAACAAATTCGTCCTTACTGTCCCCTTCTGAAAATACAATTAGCAGTCTTGAAGGGGGGGGGGTGCAGGCCATGCTGTATGTGTGCTCAGTGCAAGGAACACTGGGGTTAATGGGTGAACCGAAATGAGACAGCACCCACTATTCATGTCCCTTTAAACTGATTACTTGTTAATTGTGTTAGATGTTGCAGACTCCATTTATTAGTACTGTGTATACTGGAATCCTACTATCAGAAAGAGATTGTACCTCACATACTGTAGCAGTGACGTAAGTGGCTAGCTTTACACAATAGATTACATAATAAAGTTGGTTGGTAGGAGGGTGGGCATCTTACTGTATCAATACTGTGAGTGGAGTCTTTAACATATTTATTATTGATACTGTTAAGAATAATCTGTTTAAACAGGCATATGTAGCTATGTCAGACAGTAATCAAAAGCAAGTGTAAATGGTGAAGGAATCAAAATTTAAATCAGTAGATTACTAATGTTTTTCTTTTGTATGTTACCCTCATATTTTCTTTTTGCCTTATCACAATCTTGCAATGGTGCCAATTTTATTTTGTATATTATATTTTTTGTTGGTGCTAGGAGTGGGTGGTGGTTGGGGGCTGTGATGATGTGTTATTTTACCCCATGTCCCATCTTTTTTCCTTGCATGATTCATCATAACAGCCATCTGTAAAGTGAGACTTTTGAACAGAGAAGACAAATACTGACACCATAAAGTGAAGTGAAAATAGGCCTTATTACGAAGTACAATAACACCAACTCCTCCTCCTGATGACACTGCCTTAGCAAAACTGGTAGAGGTTTGGTTTGTGTACATGAGCTGTTGGCATTCTTGCACTTCATAATACTGCCTATCTGCACTTTACTTCATGGTGCCAGTATTTGCCTTTTCTGTACATTTGAATGTTTTTTCTATTAGGATATTATGTTATGGGGGTAGAGAGATGTCAATCCATATCAGGATCTACACGTGCTCCGCAAAGGTGCAATATCCATATGGTGTGTATTTAATTAAAGTAACAGAAACCCATTCATGGAGTAAGAGTTTTGGGAATGTCAGCATAGATTTACCAGACCTGCAGTCCTAGAACCTAAATAGCCCCAGCCAAACAGATAACAAAAAAATTATGACAGTCTGCACTTGCAGAGTAAATCCCATGATGTGCATCTTAGAATGTGCAGCACATACTTTTTTTGCAATCAACCCTGTGCACAATTGCACATGTGGAGAGTGTGCATCACTATGCTATGTGGGGTTGTGGGCAGTAAGGGGGCCATGAGAGAATATTTTTGTTCCAATAAGTCCCAGTCATCTATTTTCTGTTTATTCTGTAAACTGAGCCTATTTTGTATCCTACCTGTAAATAATCCCCTATTCCAAATCATCTTTCTTCATATCTTCCCATACTTTATATCCCTAATGTTTTGCATTACCCAGGCATTAGGCAGTGCAGAACTGAATGAGACCAACTTCCAAAAAAAGGCTGCCCCCCCCCAGCAGGTAAAGCTGACATATTACCCTCACGAATAGGTCACTGTGTAATGTGATAGGGGTATATCATTCAGAATCATGTTTACACAATCCAACTGAATGTACCACATCTAGAGGTGGGGGAGGATGAAATGAAAGTAAGGGATCTCCATGCATGGTGGGAGAATTATTTGGAAGCTAGCATGGATTTACTGGTCATGAAGTCCTAGAACCCGAAGCATCCCAGCCAAACAAATAACAAATAAACAATAAACAAACATTATGCACTCGCAGAGTAAATCCCTCTTAAATATTTCTAATTTTGCAGCTGCTAATCACATGAATAATCACAAAGTCTAATTCAATTAATTTTCATAATTTATATTTTATTTCAGTAAACCCTTGTAAAATGTATATTGGAGAGATGGAGATGCTAATATGTGCGGTCACCAGCCACGTTACCAATGGAAGCAAAAAGAGAAATGACTTGTCATAGCAGCAGAAGATGTGATGTCTGCTATACCAAGTGCAATTTTATATAGGGTTGATTGCCAAAAAAAAAAAAGTATGTGCTGCACTATCTCAGATGCAGACTCTGGGATTTACTATACCAGTGCAGACTGACACTTTTTTTGTTACTTGTTTGACTGGGGTGCTTTGGGTTCTAGCACTGCATGTTGGGTTGAGCCATATTGTTACACAAAAAAATATATCTTACTTAGAGCATAGGGTTTCATTAAGTTTAATACAGCCACACCCACCTGGACTTTCTACTTTTGGTGTGATTGTGTATACCCTGAAACAGATTAACACACCTTTTGCCGTTACATACTGTCCCAATAGTGAAATTACCTCATCAGCTTCATGTGCTGTGGACAACCAACAGGACACAGTAACTGAGACCTTGTCATATATTGTAACTTACAAAAAAAGTAATCACAAGACATGTTATGAAATAAACAGAACCAGCTGAAAACTTGAAGCAGACCCTTTTTCAAGATGGACAATTATAATTTGCAGAGACTAGTTGCCAATCCTGGGTAATGCATTTCAGATTGAGAAGTAGTGGAAGTTTAAAGAAAATAAAAAACATGCTGGTACCCAGTCATCGAGCTCTCATTAGAGGTGGCGAGAATTGAAACAAGCTGGTCACAGATGTAGGTTAATTTTGGTAGTAAGAGAAGAGTGCTGGATTCTAAATGAAGAAGTGTGACTATATGGATACACTAGACCATAAGTTAAATTGTAAATTGACTGCAAACCACAGTGTGTACACAATTAAACAGATGGTTCAGAGAACAGAGGGGTGGATAGCCATCAGCTATTCTTAAACATATAAATCAAACAGAAACTGAATGTGAAAATGGACTACTAGCAACCAGGTCAATGATATACTTTCGGGCTAAACCAGTATCAGTGTGCAACTACCATCAATTGGATAATTATTTTATTTAAATCTTTACTGGTGGAATTTAACAAGTCTAACAAAAGTGTTGACAGGCATCAGTGTGCATATTTGGGGCTCCCCTCAAAAATTCCTTAACCTTTTATATTCTCAGGGGTTCTCAAATGATGAGGCCAGCCTCCCTGGGGAGGCCTCACCCTGTTCCAGGGGAGGCTCAAGGAAGTCTGAAAAAGTACTGTATTTACATTTTGAGTTTTATGTATTTTGTGTGAAGAGATGAAGCAAACTGAAAGAGGATAATAGTAGGCAAATTTTATGTATTTATTTACTAAATATGTGACAAGGGAAAGTGAATGACCCAAGGCTCATTTCAGGTGTACCCTGGGAAGGGTAGGGAATGAATACATTTCAAAAGGTAACTGCAAAACAATCAAGAAATACGCAGTAGACAATAGTGCAAACTAATATGAACAATAAACGTATAATGAGTGGTGGTAATTGATAAATTTGTAGATTGATGGTAGAACAGCCCAAATTTAAGGGTTGAGCATAGAAGTACTAAGAGCAATAGCAGGAAGGAGCAAAGTAATCCCAGAGAAGTTGTTTAGGAACAGGGAAGGAGGTGGAGCGGCAAAGTATGTAGGAAGGTTATTTCATATAGAGAGGAAACAGAGGAAGTAGTGTGACCCATGAAGGTACTGCAACAAGGGGTAACAATGGTTCAAAAATAAAAATAGTGGAGCACGTAGGCTGGCTTGTGGCGGGGGGCTTTACAATAAGCTTAATAATAATATTTATTTTATTTATTTGTTATTCAGATAACACTTTTGAGCACAGAAGCTCTTTTTCAAAGGTTCCACGTTAGTATAAGACAAAGAACTAAATGTGAGCCAAGTACTGAAAGGGGTTTCAATTTATTAATGATGTACTGCGCAAAGTACAATATGTTATTTTTCTTTGGGGAGGCCCAAGATTATTTCAGTTTTTGAGGGAGGCTCAAAATATTTTCCATGGATTTAGGGAGACTCACTATGACGAAGTCAAAGAACTAAATTATGGCTGGTCAAACAGACTTGCATGCAGTTTTTTAACCATGTTTTTTAACATATGGTACTCGTTCATTTATTTTTTTATTTATCATGCATTGCACATCACTAGTGCCATGGTGATAAATACACTACATTAGAGAGCCGGCCTGTCATCACAGCAGTTGGATGTCTGCTTGCAACACCAGTGACCCAGGTTTGGGAGCAGACTTGGGTCATTTGAGGGCTAGCCATGGGAGAGTGGCTTGAGCTTCCCACAACAGCTTGCCTTCTCAGGGAGGAAGGGGAGCCAATGCCCGTGACTTGTCTGACCCCGAGTGGAGGCTCGGGGTACTACAATTCCCATTGGGGAAGGATGGCCAAGAGTACACGGTGGACATCAGCACATTGTGTCATGACATCAAGGTGTATATGGCATACAGGGAGAAAACAGGTGGAAATGCCTGCCAGTGTGGGGAAGACTGGCTGCCTGAAGCATGCTTCTGATGTGCCTCCACTCACCCAAGCCATCTCCAGACTGACGAGAAAAGTGAGTAGGTCAGGGTGTTGGGGCCACACCACGTCCCTGCTCGGGGGGTGAACCGCAGCTCCATGGGGCCTGGAAGTAGGTGTGGGCAGAGTGGGAGACAGGAAGATTACTCCTTTGCCACCCTGAAGGGTCTGGTCTGGCAGGACATGGAGGAGTACAAACTGCAATTTCAAAAAAATAAATACACTACATTAGAGTACAGTTTCTGGCATTAAGTCTAGTTAAAGTAATAGAATAAGTGGTGGAAACAGGGATGCGCTTTTCAATACCACTCACTCTACCCCAACCACCAACAAACAAACAGATATGCTGAATTTCATTTGCTTGCCAGCACCTAATTTCAAGGTAGTTCTAATGTTTCAGCTATGCCTGAGTGTGTTTGTGTGTGTCTGTGAGCTCGCACTCAAGTGGGGGGTGGGGTCAGAATAGTAGTCTAGACAACTGGCAGTTGGAAAAACAATTCATGCAATAGGAAATTTGTTGTGGCACCTGCTGTTATCTATGGCTCTTCAGTAGGGAAACCGCTGAGCTAAATGTGTAAGAAATGTAAATATATGCAAAACTACTGATAAATCCACTGCCTATCATTGACTAGCACCCTAGGCTTTTCCCACTGATTAAAGTGTCACTTTCCACTGAGATGTGCAGTAAGCATATTTTTTCTTGCACTCTCCCTGTGTACAGCACATTAGCTATTACATGTCAGGTGACACAGAGTACGGTGTCTCCACTGAGTTTCCTTATGCAGTTGTACCCTATGCCTCTGATCCATGGACACATACTCTAGTTAATGTAGCAGAAGTCAATCATTTGCAGGCTAAATAAGTGGAGACTTCTGCTAGCAGCATGTCAGTGAAAGACTTGTATTGTGTGGGGGGAAATCATATACAAAGATGTGCAATTGTACCCTATGCCTCTGATCCATGGAAACATACTGTAGTTACTGTAATGTTGCAGAAGTTAATCATTTGCAACCTGAATAAGTGGAGACTTCTGCTAGCAGTGTGTCAGTGGAACACTGTTGTGTTGTGTGGGAGAAATCAGTAGCCCATGACATGGGCATCGGTGATTGAGCACCTGCAATAATGATGACTCAATCCCAGTGCATGTCATTGGGGCTACCGATGAGGTATGGTGACCAGATGGGGGGTCAGTGAATATAGCGATGGATGTCACTATACATACATGTGCAGGGGGGAGAAAGTACACACAGCAAGGGGTGGGAGAGACTGTGAGGGGTGATGCTGCAGTGGGCTGCCGAGCTGGCCCCGTGGCATGGTTGGTTGGTTGGCAGCTTCAGTCGGCAGGGTCCTGGGTTCAGGTCTGGGTGATGGTGTGTTTTTGTTGTGCCCAGCCCCTATTTTGTTTAAACATTTTGCGCCCCCCAACATGCACTCCCCTGTAGTTGAGAATCCTTAAGTAGGGGGTGTGGGGGTCAAGGGGCACAGCCACCCCAATAAAACATTTAAAATACAAGTCCCCAGTGCTGTTTTGCTGTGCACTGGGGAGTCAAAGTACCAAGATAGATTTTTGTCACTCTGGTTTCGCGATAATGCCGATTGCCTTTAGACTTCCGTCATTATCACATAAACCCAAATAATCATTTAAAAAAATATAAATTAAAAACTAAGAAATGTCAATCTTTTCAGGGGACACTGGCAAAGTTAATACAGGAGGTCCTTTTTCAGTCTTGTTTGTGATGATCCGGATATTCCTCTGTTCCTTGATCTCAACCCATAAGCAGCAGCCACTGCATTGGGTAATGTACAATAGGATACCCAAAGACAAACAGAATTGACTTTAAATACTGCATTTAAGCAAACCAAATGCAAGAGAGCACAAGGAAAGTGGTGCTTAAGGAACTACATTAGTAATACAAAAAACAGTTCCAATCACACACAAGCCCATAAAAGGGACGCCTGGCAATTCAGTGCAAAAGTAACATTTATTTGTAAGACACTGGGCAGATCATCGTGCTTAACATGTTTCAGACTGTCCTTTCTCAAAGACCTTTGAGAAAGGATGACAGTCTGAAACATGTTAGGCAGGATGATTTGTCTGGTGTCTTTTTAAGAAATATTACTTTTGTACTGAATTGCCTGGCATCCCTCTGATGGGCTTGTGTGTGCTTGGAACTGTTTTTTTTTTTTTTTGTATCACTGCATTTAAGCATTTGGAGAACATTCTGCTTAAAATTAGACACCACCATTGGAATTAAATTCTCACTGGAAGCTTATTTGTAAGTAAATTGAGTGCCATGTGGTTTGAGAATAACTATGTTACCAGGCTACAACCAAGATCGGGAACTTTTCTGCTCTGATTATAGGGGCACATTGCTTGTTGCTTCTAAACAATTGATCCAGTGCATTATTAAGAATTATAATCCAGAACAGCCTGGACTTAAAACAGATTTAATAGTGAAGCAAGAAGCTGCTAATAATTTTAAAAATCACCCTGAATTTCCTGAATGTGAAAGAAAACTGAAACCAGTTGTTGATAAACAAAAAAAAAAAGAAAATCAAGGCTACTGAACTCCAGAAAATTGTGCATTATATGGTGGATTATGAGAAAGACCAGGTTTTTGCTGATCCTTACATAACTTAGTGCAGATGATTCAAACCACTGTTTACTCATAGTCTTTTCCACCCCTTACAGTGGCCATTGTATTGCACCAAATGGATTCAGTTTTTTTTTTTTTTTTTCCCTTGTAGTTGTAATACTTAATCCTGTTTGTAGCTGTATTTACTGTGTGTTTAAAAGTTGAGTATGTGAGTGTGTGGCCCCTGGACTGAAAAGCTCATGTTCTTGTGTTTGGGTTGTGAGGTGGACTGGGACCTTAACAAGAAACTGGCAGCTAACTAAGCAGATAGTGCAAACTAAATCTGGATTAGTTAAAAAACCGTAAAACACATCCTGTTATTATTGGCAGAATTCCAGTCAACAATCACATATGCACAGATAAGAAATCTAATGACATCAAGTAGAAAGTTGAGTTTGTTAGTGCCAACTGTTTCAGCTGTTTAACTGGGCTATCATTGAATTTGCCAGCATCCCTCATTTTTACACAGTCAAAGGGTCACCAATGTAACTCTTACAGCCATACTGAGGGGAGATTTCCTCATGGGTCACAGCCCATATCAGTTCAGGATGGTTAACAATACCGGCAGGTCAGCAGCTAGGCAAGCCTACAATGCAGCTCGCAACCAGTGCACCTGGGCCAAAAGACAAGCCAAAGCCAACTACTATCAAACTGCCTTAACTTCCTCCTGGGGCTCTGCCCGAGCCTTCTGGGATAACATTAAGGAGTTAAATGGGAAGACTCGCTCCCTCCTCCCTAGCAGATGGTTATCAATGGCGCAATTAATACTGACCTATCTCGTGTTGCTGACTGCCTCAACACAACTTTCTCTGACCTTAGTGCAGTCCTCCCTGCCTCCTTCTTTGACCCCGTCCCTATAACCAACCTCCCAGCTGCTTCTCATCCACCTTTTCTCTTCAGGGCTATCTCCCCCCAACATGCTAAGCCACTCCTCCTAAAAACCCTCACCTCCCACAACCCGAGCTGTGACCCCCTTGACTCCAGGATACTCCACCTGACACTAGATGTCATGGTAATCCCCCTTACTGACCTACTTAATCACTCCCTGTGCCTCAGCCAGTTCCCGAGTGCATGGAAACAGGCTGAAATCACCCCCATCCATAAAAGTGGGGACCGCACTATACCAAACAACTACAGACCTATCTCCATCCCCCTCAAAAACTTTGGAGAAAATAGTATCCACACAACTCGTGGATTACCTAGCCAACTACAACATACTTTGCCCTGAGCAACATGGCTTCCGCTCCGGTCATAGCACCACCACAGCCCTACTGGAATTTTCCCACCAAATACACTCTGCACTTGATGCAGGGGAGATTGCTGGGGCAGTGTTCATTGACCTATCTAAGACCTTCGACACTGTGAGTCACCCACTAATGCTTGACACCATCAGCCAGCTGGGTCTCTCATCTGGCCCTCTGCCTGGTTCTCCAGTTACCTCATGGATAGATCCCAATGGGTTAAATTAAATGGAATCCTATCTACTGCTCTGCCTGTATGCTCCGGGGTCCCACAAGGCTCCATCCTGGGCCCTACATTATTCAGTCTCTTTTTAAACACTCTTCCCAGCTCCTGTACAGGTAAACTGCTTCTTTATGCAGACGATGCAGTCCTAGTCGCCTCTCAACCTGACCCACTCACCCTCCAGAGCTCCCTACAACTCTCCTTCAGCCAAACTGAAAAATGATTCCTCGACCATCACCTGGTTCTGAATCTCAAAAAGACAAAATCAATGATCTTTGCACACAGACAGAGTAACTCCAAAAATGCTCCCCTTTGCATCATTCCCAGCACCCTCCACCCCCTTGAGCAGGTATCAACATACAAATACCTGGGCATCACCTTTGACTCGGCTCTCACCTACCATGCCCATGTCAGTGCGTTGTCCTCTGCCATGAATGCCCAGATTGGACTCCTATACTGTCACAAAGACTGCCTCCCTGAGTTCACCCTATGGCTGGCTATCTCTTCTTCCATCCTGTCTTTGGTTGACTATGGACTCCCCATCTATGCAGCCGCTGACCCTACTGCCCTCACCAAAATACAGACCTCTATCAACAAAGCCTGCAGGCTCCTGACCGGTGCCCCCAGCAGAACTCACACATGCCAGCTCTACTCCACCTCAAACATACTCAATTTTGAAGAACGCCTGCAATACCACACCTGTATACTGGCAAAAAAGGCTCTACTTGGGTTATGCCCCACAGGAGTTGCCACACCCCTTCTACAGGCCTCCCACTCTATCACCACCCGTAATACCAACAAAACCATCTTCCAGGTGCCTAGAGCCAGGACATCACTTGCACAAAGGTCCTTCCACCACAGACCACCATCCTGGTACAACTCCCTCCCCATGCACATCACATATATCCCCAGAATTGGCCCCTTCAAAACCACCCTACGCAAACACCTCACGAGCACTCGTAGCTGTATCTGCCTGTTATAGGGCTATCCGAGAGTGCCTGTATGATTTTTTTTTACCTACTCTTGAAATGCCTATTATATATGCTGTCTGTGTCTCACCTGTGCTGTTCCCACTGTCTTGCTTCACAATTATATTGTCTCCCCTCCCTGCGACGAGGTGTCTTTGTAAATGAGTCTCTGACTCAAAGGTTTGTAAATCCGATATATGAATAGATAAAATAAAAACATCATTATAGGACATGAAAATTACATTATTAACCTTGTTAAGCACAGGCTACCATAGGCAGGTTACAGTTCATAAAGTCCCATATATTAATAGCAAACTAGCAGAGTCGGGTTAATTTTCTTTCAGTTTACCATTGATGCACAGGAAAAATTTGCCTACTTAACACAATTTGGTTTTGGAATATGTTATGGAATTGGGTCAATGATAGTTCTTACTGATTTTGCACTTTACTGAAATGCTGGTTACAGCATTTGTTTAACACAAAACACTTTATCTTTGCATGAGGGAGTCTCATTGTAAACATACTTAGTTTGGACTTTGGTACAATTCTCTTGCTGCATTTGCACTTGCTATTTTTTGTGCCTTTTAAAATATTTTGAATGAATTTTCAGCATTATTGAAGATGGAAATGTTATACTGTCTATGATGTGAATAAATGAGAGTGATTGGAACTAAATACAGGAGGAACATTGTATTACTAAATATTAACAAAGTAATTTGTGTTCCCCACATGGGAGGAGTAGGACTTACCTCTCCCTGACAGAAATCTGTTTCTTTGTTTTAACACAATCAGCCAAAGATCACATTTCAACAATTTGGAAAATAATAAAAATATGCAATGTAGTGACAGGGTTGCCTTTCTTTGCTGTGGCAGCCACACTCACTCAAGTTTATTACCAGTTTTTTTACATTTACGGGCACAGTTGTTATAAAGAGAAGATGTCTATGGGTAATATGAGAGCACTTTGCTATATACCATATGAATCTTGATACATTATTTCTATTTTATAAAGAAAAAGTTTATATACTGTGATGTACATATATTATTTTAAACTGAAGGCACAAAATAATTTCAGGTGCATACTATAGAACATATCAACATATTTGTATGGATAGACAGATGAGTCAGATTTAGAAAGGTAGGGTCATATTGTGATAAATACTGTATATCAATCTGTTGTGATAAGAATAATTAATATTGATTAAAACAATGTATATAGTTATCGTAATATTATTTCATATACTTATAACTGCAGCATGTGCAAACTGCTTGCTCTTTTCATTCCTTGGTAAAGAGTTCTGTTAAGGGAATATCTAATAGGTTGGTGTATATAACAGTTATTTATGGCAAGGGCTCCAAATGTTAATACAGCATTGACTGAAATGTTTATGTTAATACTGTATGAAAGGGGACTGTGACTGAAATCAAATAAAGTAATGTATTGTGTATTGTGTCTCATGGGGGCTGACAATATACTGCACTATCAGCAGTACCTGAATGGTAAGTCACTGAGCTGCACTATGCTCATCCAGCCTTTTTTAAATGTTAAAATACACTAGATATTGCAACCTACAATTTACAGACAAGAAGTTTATTCTAATGTCTGTCGACAGGGGTTTTTACATGTTGGGCTGTATAGGTAATGATTAGGAGATCCTCACCATGCTTGACATTACTGAGTGCCAGAGAATGACCAGCCATTTGAGAGTTGAAAAAGTGAGGACTTCTGAAAAATAGTAAAATGTAACTGAACTACTCTAGGGCTTTCAAATTCACTAATCTCAAATCAAGTCAGGTCAGTCACTGGTCTGAAGCCAGTGGGGAAGGGATGGGCTAAACCCTTCACACCTATTGTTTCTAAATTAATAGCAGTTAGTGTGTGTGAAACAGATTGCTCGATCACCATGAGAACATTGATTGGGGTTGCGTTCTGCATGGCAAGAGCATGTGTGGATTTTCTTCGTAGTTTATATTTCATGATTATTTTCAGTGAGAGGGATTTTGGAGTTTTCGTGCATAGGAAAGAAAATCTAAAGATTTCTTTACAACAGGGTAAACAGAGCAAACACAGAGGCCCATAACAGTGGTTCAGCTTGCAGGCTGTATGTTTTTTTTTGTTATTTCATAATTTATTTAACCAGGATAGTCCATCAGGGATACAGCATTTTGTTTACTTCCTTACTTTGTGTGGTGTGTTGTTATTATTTACCATTGGGCTTCACAATTCACTTGCTGTCTCCTTACTGTCTCATTTTTTTGGGGGGTCTACAACCAACAGTCAATGTAAATATTTTATTAGTACCAGAAACAGCAATATCTTGTATAAATACTAAACGGTATTCTGTCAGTCTGTATATTTCAAAATGTTACCAAGTAAGAAGGAATTTTTGTTTAGTTATTCGTCCAGTGCTATTCAGGACACTGTTGATGAACCATGAACTAGACATTCACAAATGTGACACCCTTATTAGGTTCTCACATTTGTGAACTTCATGCACAGGTTTGAATCTCGCTTATGGCAACTGTGTCCTGCTGCATGTCTTGGTCCGATTACAGCAGCAGTATTCATGATGTACCTTCCTCCTATATATATATATATATATATATATATATATATATATATATATATATATAGATATATCTATATTCATATCTATATAGATATAGATATATATAGATATATCTATATATATATATATATAGAGAGAGAGAGAGAGAGGCACAAATCTGCTACTGGAGAGACCTAGTGTGACTATCTAGGCAAAAAAAAAAGTCTGTTTGTTTCTCATGACTATGTCTCTGCTACGATACATACATATACTACTGTTGCTATCCCAAATATAAAGATAGTTCATGAAGTATAAGTTATTGAAAAATGTATTGAAAGTTTGAATATGAAAACTCTTACGTTCATAACATGGTGTCCTACTTGTTTAATTCATGGTTACATAAATAAAATATTTTTTTTATAATACCATGACTTCTGCTTCTATTTATGGGCTGTAGTATGGATCTTTCATTGTTTCTTCATTATTCATTCTGGGAGTGGTCTTACACAACCATCTATCATAGGACACCATCGTGTGCTGAACTTCGTAATGTAACAGTTTAGTTGTGACCTGAATATTTCTGATAGCCCTGAGCAACCATGCTATGCACTTTTCTACAAGTCAGTATTTAAGCCAGCCAACTCTGCATCTTGTGGTTAAAAAAGAAATGTTATTTTTAACAGTTTTTTTTCCAGAGTTAACGTATGTTACAGGGACACTACAATATCACAGTGATACTGTCTTACCATACACATTACTGCTAACTAGTGCTTCTTCATAAAACAATGTCATACTGACACACACAGACAATTAAGCTACTTATAAAAAGATTATTTACACTTGATTACACTATGTACAAGGTATTTAATCGTGCCTGGTATGTCTCATCAGTTCTCATACCAGCTGGTCCCAAACCCAGAAAAAGAGTGATGAAATCCAATGTACTAAATGAATAACCATAACCATGAGAATATTGTTGTGACAAAATGACTGTCAGGTTTTAGGCACAAGTCACAGCTAAGGGTTTGGGGAAAACCATTTAAAAAGTACTTGAAGGCCAACAAAGGCATTTCTTATTTTGTCAAATCCATCTGGAGCAAAGTGCAATTCTTTATTGTACTTTGAGAAGGTTCATTAAATTTGAAAACAATGTCTGTGATTGGCTGGGTAGAGTATTCAGCCATGTCTTCATCTGGACACTGGTAAATATAGTTTCTGTTCCTGACTAGATATTTTACAGTTACTTCCCCATCCGTGGATGAAACAACCTCTGCCAAGTATATGTAGGCCATATTCTTTCCTGGAGCACACTGCAAAAAGTATAAAATGAATAAATCATCCACTTGAGCATTTTGATTGTCAAGACACCTGAAATCTTTGGGGGGAGGCAAATAATGGGGAATGGTATACCCTATTCCATAATCTAAATAGCTAGAATTCATCCAATGGCAAGACATAAGGAAATTTACATGGCTTGTAAGTGACTCCCAAATTAACTGCCACCATAGTGGATACGGGTGATATGTTCAGGTATTTGGCATGAAGGATGTTTTATTCTTATTGTATACATGCAGTAGCACACACATGAATGCATGCATGAACACATATCCAGGGATTAAAACACCCATCTCCTCCAGTGAGTCACATTATTACTTCAGCATTGTGTGCTGTCTTGCACACCAGAAACTGTATGGATAAGGTGATGAGGCCAGTAGCTGGCTTCAACAAAATGTTAATCACATGGGTACTTGCACTAAGGGTGATGAGTTCTTTGATGGTTGAGATCTTGCTGATGGAAATGATGGTGGCTGACATGGAGACCTTGCCTGCAGCACTGGTGGTAGAGATGGAGATATTGCCTGAGGTGATGATTCGGGTGGTGGTGGAGATGGAGACCTTGCCCCTGTTGATGCTGCTGGAGGCGGTGGAGAAGTAGACCTTTCTTGCAGTGAATCTGGTTGTGGTGGAAAAGTAGACCATTCCTGCAGTGTTCCTGATGGTGTAAAAGGAGACCTTTCCTGCACTGATGCTGGTGGTGGAGAATGAAACCTGTCCTGCACTGAGGCTGGTAGTGGTGGTGTAGAAGGAGACCTTTCATTCATTGAAGCTGGTGATGGTGGTGGTGGTGGTGGAGATGGAGACCTTGACTGTGGTGGAGCTGGAGACCATGTTGTCGTTGATGGCAACGTTAACTGCAGTGCTGCTGATGTTGGCTTTGGAGACTGTGTCAAAGGTAGTGGAGTCATCTCTGTCCCATATTTCAAAGAAAAGGTTCTCCAATCTCCTGTGAATAATACATTAGGGCACTGTCCTTCATTTGTAACACATGGTCAGCAGAAGCAGCTTCTCTCTTTAGCAGATATGATATGTGGATCTATTCCTTTCACACAGTGTACCAATCGTGTGTTTGGCAATGTTTTCACATTTGTTCTAGTAAGTCTTCACCTGTTTATTTTGCCTTCCTTGATGAAAAAGAAACTGCATGTCATGTGCACATGATCCTCCTCATATTTGGGACATGTAAGGTATTTTTTTGCCATATTGGTATAATTCAAAGGCATTGTCAATAATGGCGTTTCATGATTTTACTGCCAGTAATGCACTCTTTTTCAAGACGCCCACTTCTCCATCACACGGTCCTTTGCCATGCTGACTGCCAAAGAAGTGTTTTTCAATGGAGACACCACAATCCACCACACCAATTGATGCATCGGCAAAGTTGCCCTTGCTCTTGTACTATGTTGGTGCCCCATCAGAAAAATGAATTTGCTTAACCATGGCAACCCCCTCTTCTTTAAGATATTTCTTTGCCATATTTGTGAAGTTGTGAACAGCATGGAAGTCATGCTTTCAGTCATCAGTAATAAAAATAAGTGTGCTATGCATGTTTATACCACAGTTTGGTTTAGGGCATCTATAATAGGCCACAACTGGGTGAATTGTAGCTTGGTTGTATGCCCAGTGTGCACTCTGAGCTTTGTCTTGGTAGTGGCAATTATAGTTTTATCCAAAGTCCAGACAGAAAACTACCCAGTTATTTGGTACATTTTTTCTAATAGCATCAAATTGTTGTGACTGCCTCTTTGCATCTGCTAAGTGCTTAGCATGTGGCTCCAGCTCTTCTTGCAGTTCTTTTATTAGGTCTCTGATGACTCCAGTCTTATTTTGCATTCTCATTTGCTTTGAATGTGTCACTTTCCCCTCCTTTCTCATGGTGACATCCTCATTTTGCCATTTTCTCCAGGTGACTGGAGAGGTCACGTGTTCATTTAAAAGTGGCATCAGTTTAGTCTCTATGCCTTTGGTGCCACACTGCCTGCCATTTTAGTTTCCCCTGTTCTGAATATCAAGTGAAACAATCAGACTGCCCAAATGTTACAGAAAAGCCTACAAAATGTGAGAAAAACACTAGCATCAAAGGTAATTATGAACCAGTTACAGGCCAGAGCTGGCCCCTGCAGCAAAACCTTATTTTACATCTCTTTTCTCCAGAAAATGCCATGCAAGGCCTCACTTTCAGCACATGGTACACCAAACAATAACTCAAAAGTACCAGAATGCACTGCGAAATGCATTAAAAAAATCTAACTTTGCAATACATAGGTGCTTACAGGCAAACTGGTAGGAACTATGCAGGCATCTGGGGAAAAGAGATGTAAATTCAGCATTTAAAGCTGTGAGATGGCCCAAGTTTACGTTCAGAACAAAGGAACCAGCCATTTTAGTTTCCCCTGTTCTGAACATCGAGTGAAACAATCAGACTGCCCAAATGTCACAGAAAAGCCTACAAAATGTGATAAAAACACTAGCATCGAAGGTAATTATGAACCAATTACAGGCCAGAGCTGGCCCCTGCAGCAAAACCTTATTTTACATATCTTTTCTCCAGAAAATGCCATGCAGGGCCTCACTTTCAGCACACGGTACACCAAACAATAACTCAAAAGTACCAGAATGTGCTGCGAGATACATTAAAAAAAATCAAACTTTGCAATACAAAGGTGCTTACAGGCAAACTAGTAGGAACTATGCAGACATCTGGGGAAAAGAGATGTAAATTCAGCATTTAAAGCTGTGAGACAGCCCAAGTTTACGTTCAGAACAAAGGAACTCTTGAGGAAGTTTCAGCTTTAAAGTAGCACAGGTAATGAACAAAGGGGCTCTAAACTTACAGTCCAACTAATTTATACCCTCAGACAGTGATGGAATCGGGTGCTCATGTGCACTTCCATTTCAGGGATATCGGGACTGCTGGCAGAACAGCAACCTTACGTTCATGAATTTAGGACTCAAAGGAGGCAGAGAAAAACAAGTAAAGGAGTGTGCACAACAGAAAAATAATATAAATGAACTAAGGGATGTTACATCAAGGATACTAGGTCATGTATCCTTACAGGGGTCTGCATTAACTTTCCATTGTTCTGCAAATGTGAGAAATCACTGTATTAAAGCAGTACAAAATGGGACATCACATGTAGGGAACATAAGGGGCAATATAAATGCTAATAAATGAAATATATAAATTGGTCAGAATAAAACAAGTTTGTTGGAGAGCATATTTCAAATGCTTAAAAGTTAAAGGCACTACAGCTGCTGATGTAGTGCTCTGTGTGGATACAATATTAAAAGTTATTTGTTACTCTAACATTTTTGTCACAAAATGAAGTCCTGTTTAGGAGGGTCAGAAGACACTTGAAGCTCCACTAAAAGAATATACACAGTCCAAAAACAATGAAGTTACTTATACTAAGTATTTTATTAGACAGCTACAGAATAGACATGAAAGAAAAAATATTGTTTACTTTTTAAAAAAGTTACAGGGGGTCAAACTACATAGGGTATTAGTCTCTCCAGTACTGTATTAGAGCCTATATATATATATATATATACACACACACACACACACACACATAGGGAGGCAGTATAGTGAAGTGGTTTAAGGTTCTGAGCTGCAAATCTGGAGACCTGGGTTTGATTCCCACAGCTCCCACTTGCATACTGTGTGACTCTGAGCAAGTCACTTAACTTCCCTGTGCTCCCAGGTTGCACCTGTAAACAAGCTTTCAGCTTAGTGTGACTCACCTGGTTAAACAATTAAAATATATATATATATAGACTATTGTCATCTCAATTACTCAGAGGCTCCAACACAACAAGATTCAAACTTCACCCTCAGAAATCAATCTTATAAAAACAGAGACACTTCAAATCAAGTATTCAATCTGGGTGAATTTAATGATCAAAGGGTATACTGTAGGTCCAAACTGTCTCATGTTTCATTTTGAGGTTGTCAATATTCACAATAATTCTGCTGTAGTTTAATGTCTGTCTTTTCTTGATTTATGCATGCAGTATACATTTAATATACTGTATCGGGGTGATGTTAGTTTTTCCAGTGTTTTTTTGTCAGGGGAATAATAATATGTTGTATCTATTAAGTAGCATGTTTGTTTTTCTGAATCTGTGTTATTGATTTATTTATTTACCTTTTTTATTGTTTTACAGATATCAGGTAGTGAAGAAAACTGTGGTCTGCTGTTTTTTGTGTTTTTTTGTGGTGAGAGCAAACGTGGGTTTTATTCCTATTCAATCTACTGTGTGTGTGAAGTCATCACATATAGACACATTGTTAAAGCTGTGGACTTCTGGGTTCAGTGTCCCAGGTTTGCTGGACAGCAAGAGCTCTAAGGGAGTATGCCTCATAAATGGGTTAGACATACAGTACAGTAACAACCCCCATTCTTTTATAATATTGGCTTTAACTATGCATTCTATGTTTTGGTGACACATTAAGAAACCTGTGAGTCAAGGCGAACCCTGCTACATTTCTTTATATGCCATGCAGCCATCCTTCAGTGCCAGTTCTTCTGTCATCGCTACCAACTGCAAGTGTGCATGTTTGTCTTTTTGTCTGTTTGTTTTTTTCATCACTATAGTGCATCTTTCGTACACTTATACAGTAAGTAAAGGTGTCCAGGTCTATTACTGTGTGCTGGTGCAAACATGTATAGCCCATGCAAGTGCAAATAATGACTCCTCCTGATGAGCATACCATAAGATTCAGTCAGGAATGGACATGCAGCACATTCAGGTATCAGTAGCACTTTTGGAGGTGACCCGCTGGGGAGTTATTTTATTACAAAACACTCAAAATGAAGCAATCACTAAATAAAATTCCCCACAATAAAAAAAAAACTAAAATCATCTAGTTTTATTCATATATTTATTTATTTTAAATGTTTTTCAAAACCAACACAGCTCTTATTCTGACAGTCTCATTTAAAAAATAAAACACAGAAATTGATTAAATGGGACTCCATCTCCTGCTTAAATCAGAGAGGAAATCTACTTTTTCCTACAGGCAGACATTTTTTGCTGTTAATGCTCATTGTAGCCATCATGCGGATAATTGAGGGATTGCATTTAAATAACTTCCACAATCCAGCATCCCCCACTGTGGTAACAGGCTGCCATCTCTCTACCGCACCGCACACAGTGCTACCCAGAGGCATAATGCATTAGTGCTGAACTACCGACCAGTATACCTCGATACTGGGAAACTTTCTGATAACCACCACAGCATATTGGAAGTTTCTTACTGCTTCTTTGCTTTCCTCTTCATTACTGCATTTCTCCACTACTTTGGGCTTATCTCTAATTTTCTCTGTTCTTTTAACCAGAGTCATTTCGATGCATCTCTCCTTCCTCATAGATGCATCACTCTCCCTCAGTATTCTGGCTGTTCTGATGGGCCTCTCGCTGTTCCCTCAGCAGGTGGGCTACCCCACCATCTGACTCTGAGCCTTACTGAAAGACAACAAAACTGACAGTCAAGTACTGCATTTCTCAGGCAAAATTTATTCTGGCAAGATATTGGAAATTCTAAGAATGATACTGAGAAAACAACAACTCAGTATCACTTCTGAGGCAGTGGTGGCATACCTGTTTTAGGAATAATACAAGTCTTTCGAATATCCTGCTCTGACTATCTCTCTCCAACACAGCCCAGCATGCAGCCTCTTCCTCCACCAAGATAGAGTTTAATATCACCATATCAAAGATAATGGGAAAAGTTTATATTCATACATCAAAAATTGCAAACATGGCAATACACAGGTAGGACCAACTGTTAAAAATGGATAAGGTACAACCACTTCTAAGGAGATAGCTAATGCATTTAATGAATACTTTTGCTAAGTGTTTAATAATAAAGATACAGTTAATATTACTGAAAACATACAAACTGATTTGGATATAAATATCAATCCATTGGAGGTAGAGGACCTATTAGATAAAAGTTAATAAATCATCAGACCTGGATCAATTACATCCAAGATTCCTCAAAGAAATAAAAGAACAAACAGCAAAACCACTGGCCCATTTACTCAATACATCATTTTCTACAGGAAAGGTGCTTCAAGACTGGACAACTGCTATGATTATACCTTTATATAAGAAGGGAGATAGGGCAAGTCAGTCTAATTATAGACCAATTAGCTTAACTTCTATTGTATATAAAGGGGTGGAAAGCTTTCTGAAGATGAAATTAGAAGAGAACTTACATAAAATATGATATAAACATGTAAAACAACATGGGCTTCAAAGAAACAGATCATGTTTAGCATATCAAATATGTTTCTATGAAAATGTTAATGAAAGTATTAATAGATTTCTGTAGATGTCCTATTTTTAGACCTCCTGAAAGCTTTTGACAAAGTGCCTCATGAGTTACTAATACAGAAATTAGTTGAGTTAGGAATAGATACTAGACTGATTAAATGGATCAGTAACTGGTTAGATGACAGAAAGCAGAAAGTTAGGGTCAGAGGGTATTATTCTGAGAAGGGAGGTGTGACAAGCAAAGTACAACAGGACTCTGTCCTCAGACCTGTATTATTCACCTTAATTATTAGTGATCTACACCATGATATCAGTAGCTGGTTAGTAAAATTTGAGAATGTTATTAAAATAGTTGGCCCAGTGGATACAATTGAAAATAATAATAGGTTAAGGATGGACTTGGACAAAATAGTGAAATGGTCTAATGATAACGACATGCAGTTCAGTGTGAATAAATGCACAGTTCTGCATTTGGGTAAAAAAAATAAGCAGCATAAATATTATATAAGGGACACTGAACTCAGAAAAGTAACAGTTGAAAAGGATTTTGGCATATGTATAGGTTAAATTTTGAATTTCAGAGAGCATTGTACAAAAGTAATTCAGAAAACAAATATTATGATAAGAAACATAAAAAGAGCCTTTGTTAATCATTCAGCAGCCTGCATAATGTCTTTGTACCAATCATTCATAAGACCGGATTTGGACTATGGCTCCAGCATTGTGGAGCCCTTATTTTAGGGGAGAGGTAGACAGAGTGAGAGGGTGCAATGCAAAGTGACCAAAATGACTGGGGGGGGGGGGCTTAAGAACATGCAGTATGAAGACAGGAAAAAAATGAGGTTGTATAGCCTGGAACATCAAAGGATCAGAGGAGATTTAATGACCATCTATAAAATTGTAAATGACAGTGAATTAATGGAAGAGCTAGCATTGGAGATTCAGACTAACCCATCTGGATTAAGGGGACAAGATCCAGTTTGGATTTGAAAATGTAGTAAAAAATGGGAGGTACAATTTCTTTACACATGGAACTGCACAAAGGTGGAGCAAATTGCCAGTGTATATAGTAGAGAGTAAAAACTTATACATGTGAAAAAAAAGACTCAGTATGTTGATGCTGGGTGAAGGAATTGCTTGGACATGTTAATGTGGGTGGACGGTATTAATGGGCATTTGGCCTTCTGCCATCCATTTCCCAGTATGTTAATCCAGTATGACTAGTTCTGGTCAGAGCCAATATGGCTGTGCAGAGCTTTTAGCAGTGACAAGAGCATTGAAAAGAATATGTGGTGCTCTCACTGCACCAGTCAGCAGTAATTACAGTACTCGCATGTATGACAATCGCACACGTGCAGTTTGCCCCAGAGTCAGCTGTGCACAACATGATGGGTTTGATATAACTACATATGCGTGATAGTCATGTATGAGCAGTTCAAGTCAGCACCACCATGTTGCAAATAGCGGCCATCACTTCTGCAATTGTGGAAAAAAAGTAGTGTGCTGGGAATTGGGTATGTTTATGCAACACGTGGACAGAAAGGGCTGCAAAAAGAGAATCACTGGAAACTAAGCCAGAGCACTGTGGCAGCACATCAGACAGCAGTCCAGTTTTGTGCTTCCACAGTACTCTTATACAAATCTGATGATGGCATAACATCTGTGGAGCGTGGACTACACAGCTGAAAAAATCATACTGAGGAGGAGCCTATTGACAAACTAAAGATCTGGTCTAGGACCTGCTCATCATAGTCACTTTCTCATTCTTTTCTAAGCAGTAATTTCTGGTAAATGTGCCTTAACCATATCAACCTCAGTGCTGGTGGACTACTTCTGTTTTTCTCCTGATTGTACTATGCAGGGGTCGTAGCAGTCTTAATGTGGTTGCTACCAGCAGTGGCATGCTCTGAAAAAAAGTTGTCCCCATGCTCATCTGCACATTTTAGAAATGACTTCTTTCCTTCTTTTTGCTGTAGAAAAAACTGACCCATTTAACAGAAAAATAAGGAGTCAGTTACGATCTCTACTCCACCCCCTTTTCACTTCAAGTGAGGAACATGATTATAGGTTTGCATCAGATGTACAGTGGCAGCCATAAATGCATATTATTGTCAAACAGTAATCAACTGTATGTAAAAACTTTTGTTTTTTTGAATGTGTGCTTTCTTAATTTTGTCACTACTACTCCATCCATTTGTACTCTGCCCCTGGATTTCTGTGCCCCAAGTGCATTATTTAGCATTTTTGTGTTCAGGACAATAAGGCCTTTCAAATGAGGATAGTCACTAATCTAAATTCTTTATAGTTTTTTTGTGTTCCCCTGTGTGTGTACAAGAAACAACTTGCAGTAGAATGTCATTGCAGTGGTGTGTCAGGGATGAGTCCAATGGAGCACGAGCCTGCTTGAATACAACAGGACAGCTAAACTGAGTCCTCTTAATACCTACAGATGGAGGGTTGCTGCACAGCTGATTGCTATTGCCACTCAGGCACTACTGGGAATTTAAAACAAGAGCTGGACTATGACAGGCAGCCTGCAATCCATCCTCCTCCTCCTCCTCCTCCTCCTACTACTACACCGACTGCTTGCAGAACTTGCTCAGCTCCTCCTCTACTACTGGTGCCCACCAATGGTCAGTAGTATCAGTGGGTGGCCCCATTGGAGTGATCAAGTGAGCTCCTTGACTTGTTACTAGCTCTGGCAACTGATACTCTCTTTTGTCTTCCTTCTGTGTCTGGTTACATTTGCCTGTTTCCAAACACCCAATAAACTTTTTTCTAGTTCTACTTAGATACAGAGTATTAAATATATCAAAATAAAATGTAATTACTTTAAAGAAGCTAGAAGCCTTCATTATGACTCAGCTACAATGTATGGTTGGAGAATGCTGAAATCTCATCTTGATTGTTTTACTTCCTTATTGCTATTTTATATCTTCAGATTAAATCAAATATAATAAAATATAATTTTTTTTGGAGATGATAAAAGCTTTATTGTGGCTCTTTTTGGTTTGACCCACACACACTGAAGTATTGAAGCAGTGAGGTCACCATGATTTTGGTAGTCTTGCACTGTTCCTCTGATCCTAAGCATGTGTATCACAATGGTTGTATAATTGTACATCTATATTCATAACAAGTGTACCTTTTTTCACTATCCTTTCAAATGTCTTTAATTTATTATAATTACACACTGAGAAGAATGGTCTTAATGAGTTCATTTAAGGTTTCATAACTTGACCATTTGTGATTTTAATGACCTCCCAATCTTGGAGTCATTAATTTGTTTTATCTAAATGTTTCTTTTCTCAACTCATCAATAGTCCAATAAGATTTAGAATAAAATAACTTTAGAATAAAACTGTGTAAACTTTGGGTTTTATTTTGCACAAATAGTAACTTCCTTCCAAGTTGAAAATGCATAGGAGATTAGATGTACATACTTTTATATTTCTCTGCACTTTTACTTTGGAAGTTTGTAAAAACACATGAAAAAATAACACTTGACCTTTTGCACAGATCTTGACCTCCCGTAAAGGGAATGGCTTAAAACTTATTTGGGAGCTATTCAGGAGTTATCCCAAGGTCAAGATTTAGCAAACTATACATTTAATGCCTTTTAATAACATACGTTGCCAAAGAGTACATAATAAAAGAAAAATCAGTGCTGCAGCATAGATGCCTGAAAGTTTCATATACAGCCTTGTTTGTGCACCAAGTCTTCCTTCTGTATGTAAGCATTGTTTTCTTCTCTATCTTGCTTCTTCACCCTATCTGGTCAGCGTCAACTTCACATATAGATCTCATATGATATTGCTGACTAATATTAATTAAAACTAATCTGTTGCTTTTTTCCTGAAAAGATATAACATGATCCCATCCAAAAAAGATTTAATGTGACCCCAATAAGCAGATAATTTTCTGGAACCTGTTTTTATTTTCTTCATGTTAAGCACTGAAGAATTCAATTGAAGTGCTAGTAGGTACAGTGCTGTTGTTACTAGAATAACGGTCAAGATCTGCTGTTAATTAACAGGTGGCACTCTGCATGTCTCATCATCACATTATTTGGCAAATGGTAAAGTAGAATCAGAGGCAGCTTCTTCAAGCATAGAAACATAGAAAATGCCCCCCCTTTCTCCTTTCTCTCCCTCCTGAAACAGAACCTAAAACCTGCCCCTCACCTTTACCCAGCTCTTCCTTTCTTTGCTTCCAGAGCCAGAACCCTCCATCCCCATCAACCCATTCTGGCTTTGTGAACAAGAGGCCATAGTGTGAACCTTAGAACAGTCGACTGAACACCATTTACCTAGCCATTCTAAAGGACAAAAAAATGACATTATTCTTTTTGACTTTCTGAATACAAGTGTAACCTCCCCCCACTGGCCCCCCTTTTTTCTCTACCAGCAGGCTGCTCCTCTCATACCTAGAGACCACCGAGAGGGGTGGGGGTAGTCACTACAAATGATCTTTTGTAGAAACTCTGTGTGCCATTACTTCTACTTCTGAGTCTGCAGGGTTGGACTGGCCCACCTGAATACCTGGAAATTTCCAGGTGGCCCCCTCTGTTGGATTCCTGGCCACCTTCTAAGCTCTGAGAATCTTTGGTTTTATTATCTATTTTTTAATTAAATAGGCCCTGTAACTTTGTAATGCAAACATAGAGCTGGTGTATCTTATTGAAGTGGAATACTTATATGAGTGTGACACCCTGAGCCCTCCTTATTGATTTTCCAGGTGGGCCCTTGGGCTGACTTTCCAGGTGGGCTCTCTGTAGCCCAGTCCAACCCTGTGAGCCTGCCATCCTTCAGACAGGCAAACCAAGTGTGGCAACTATCTGGCTAACACCAGGGGGGACCATTTTTTATGGCCATCAACCTGGGTCCCTGGAAGAAGACTTTTGCTCAGCATTGTGCTAGGTTTGTACTTCTGGTCAGGGGCACCTAAGTAAATCCAGACAGTGGAAGCAATAACTGAAATGTCAAAGCCAGGATAGGATTCTAGAGTGTGGCTTTTATTCACATAAGTCAGAGAATAACAAAGCAAAGATGGACCCCCACAGGGCTACAGTCACCGATAATGCAGATTACTAAGGTACAGAGCACACTTCTTCATTATGAACCCTCAGGTTCTGAATGGATCTGGGCACACATGGCCTAAACTGGTGCACTTCTCTTCTATTTCTTGACATAGCACCTCAGCCAGTACTAGGACACTTTTCCATATGACATGAAGGTTGATGATGGCTCCCTAAACCACCCATGAGCACTTTCTAGTGCTCAAGAAAAATCCACAATCCCATGTCTGGGTGTTTTCTTCAGACACTGGCCACATGCCTGAGAGAAAACCGTAAGTGCCCAAACTGAACCTGGAGAGGTCAACCTGGTTACTCCAAATGGGGGGTCTCCCACCTCTTGCTCCAAATCTATACTCGGCCATTCATTTGGTTACAACACCTTTCTTCGAACTACTGGTTGTAGATGGTCTCTCAAAATGTTTAGCACATTTAACATTCTACATTTCACTCTGCAGGTGTCCTGACTTTAAAAGTTCTGTAAGTGGCTATGTCTTTAACCTAGACCCCTACTGTTGCAGATGCTTCTAAGCCATACACAAACTAAAAGTTTTGTACTTCGCAAGTCTTCCTTTAACCCCACAGTAGGCAGACATTTTTACTCTAAACTCTGTCTCAGTGAACATTGTCTCTAATTCAGAGTAGAACTCACCAAAGGTATGCAGGTGCCCCAGGGCTTCTTCCCACAAATGTCTCAGGTACTCACAAAACAATTTGATTCTCAGGCAGCTTCTCTCTATCCAGGCTGTCAAAGGGGATTGCCCCTGAATTCCTGGAATTACCCCCATTCATCTGGGGATGGGGCACTGGAACAACTCTAGGAATGGTCTCTACCACTTTCTTCTGGTCTCTGCTGTGTTCCTCTCTAGGGTGAGAACACACAACCCCTTTTTTTTATGTCAGCTCTATATCAGAGCTTGGATCTGAGGAGCTGCACACTGTAGCACTTCTCTCTCTCTCTCTCTCGAGTCTCCACACAGACTGCCCTCTGAAGACTGACTTGATTTCCTCAGTGTTCTACTGCTAACCCCTTGCAGCTAGCATTTCATTGTGGCTGATGCTGCTGCAAGAATTTGAAGGTGACATCATCACTCCAGCTCAGCTGAAACTGGGAACAGAGTGAGACAGTGTGAAACCCATTTAACTGGCATCTCACAAGCTGCCTTTCCCTGCCTGCCACTAGTTCTAAGTGGGATTCTAGTAACCCCTGTGAACAAGGGGGTTACACCCACCCTCAGCCAGGAAAATGACTGTCCGCAGTCATTATTTACCTGTCACCAGGTCATCCTACCCTATGTGTTACCTATGGAGAGGGGAGATCAGGCCCTTTCCTACCATGTGCCAGGCACAGGCAGGCAACACTAAGGGCCCAGATGCCATTGGCTAATGCATAAGCCAGTACACTATGATCTTACTATGGCAACCAGTGGCTCTGGAAGAACTGTCCAGAGCATAGCCCTAATAGACCAATACTGCGGCCCCTTCTGCAGATCAGAACCACAGTCTGTCTATCCCCCTAGCCCTCTAGGGACAACCTATCTGACCAGAAACAAAACTTACTCAAAAATAGAGGAACCTCCCCACATCCCTGGGCACCTGCAACCAAAACCAAGGAGCTAACACTACACCTAAGCATTATACTCCAGCACTTCCCCACAACTACACCTGTGGAAGAAAAAGTTAATGTATGTTAACAACAACACTGTACTTTAAACACAGCACTTTAAAGCACATGAGGAACCCCGATGAGTCCCTCCAATCCTCTTGTCTTCTCTTCTGTCTTCATCAGGAACTACCCAAAACAGAAAAGACAAAAACACACCTCTAATCTGCAAACATAGTACACTATCATAACCCTTACCATCTAAACACCTGAGAATCCCCCAAAATATATTTTTCTAGAAAAGTAGAAAACAGTAGAAAAACATCAACATTGTATACAGTACACATTTTTGGGGATGGAGTGCCCTAAATGTTCCAACTAGTGACAACAGTACCTGTAGGCAAGTCCATGAAAGAGTTTCTTCTGGGCCATGGACCCAATGAAGCACAGTTCTTGTAGGACTGTAGTTCTGAAGGGGAGAGTCTTTGTGGACAGTTCAAACAGTCTGTAGTAAGCCAGGTGTAGGATGTGTATTGCAATGTCAATAAGATTAGGCTGAGGTACTAAATGAGTACTTCACCTCAGTTTTCATCAAGGAAAATGGGGGGCTGCATCATACATGGGAGGAGACAGTGAATTTGAGGAGGGGGGACCCTTACCGATCAGCAGGTCTGTGGAGAGGTGGGCCATCACTGGCAGGAGGGGGGAAGGCAAAGCAGGGGGACGAGGTAGCGGAGGTGGAAATCACAGCAGAGAGAGTGAGGGAATCCCTCAGATCCATTAAGACAGAGAAAGCACTGGGGCCAGATAAATTACTTCCCACAGTGCTGAAGGAACTGGTGAATGTCCCAGAAAAACCCCAGGCAGAGTTTTTCAGCATCTCTCTGAGGACAGGGTGGATACCCCAGGAGTGGAAAGTGGTGCATATAGTGCCTATCCACAAGGGGGATCAAGGGAGTTGGCAGGAAACTACAGGCCCATCAGCCTGACATCGGTGGTGGGCAAGGTAATGGAGGGCATTATCAAGGAGAGGCTGGGGGGACCTGGAAAAGTCGTGTGTCTGGACGATAGACAGCATGGATTCATCCCGGGGAAATCATGTCAGACAAACCTTGTGGAGTTCTATAACTGGGTGACAAGTGCCTTTATACCTGGGTAGACTGGTGGACTTCCTCTTTCTTAACTTCAGCAAGGCGTTTGACTCTGTTCCTCATGGTGGCCTGTTGGATAAGCTGGGAGAAATGGGGGTGGGGAATCAGATGATCAGATGGATAGGAAATTGGCTCCAGTACCGGACCCAGTGGGTCATGGTTGGCAGGATAGTCTCATCCCCAAGGAGGGTCATTAGTGGGGTCACTCAGGTATCACTCCTTGGCTCCTCCTGTTCAACACCTACATCTCTGACATAAGGAAGGGTATCAGGAGTGAGATAAGTCTCTTTGTGGATGACTCAAAACTGGGGGTTGTGGTGGATGGGGAGGAGGGGAGGGTCACCCTACGGGGGACCTGGAGGCTCTGGAAAGGTGGTCTAGAAAGTTGAAACTGAGGTTCAATGCAGGGAAATGAAAGGTACTACACCTGCAAGCCAGAAACCCAGGCCAAGTGTACAATCTCCAGAGGGAAATGCTACAAGTCTCAATGGCTGAGAGGTACCTGGGGGTGGTGGTGGATGTCAAGATGAAGAACTCTAAGACTTGTAGGAGGGCAGTGGCCAAGGCCAACAGGATGCTGGGATGCATCACTAGGGGGATCACCTCCAGAAGGAGGGAAGTGATACTACCTGTGTATAACTGCTTGGTGAGGCTGCACCTTGAGTACTGCATGCAGTTTTGGAGGCCACACTTAAAGAGGGACATTGAACTCCTGGAGAGGGTCCAGAGGAGGACAACCAAAATGATCTGGGGCTTGGGGGAACAGGACCTATGGGGAGATGCTCAAGTGAGCTAAATATGTACACATTGGAAGAGAGAAGGGACCGGGGGTGCATGATAGAGGTCTTCAGGTACATGAAGAGGGTAAATAGTGGAGGAGCAGTCAGGGTGCTCCAAAGGAAGGAGGGGGGAAACTAGAGGTCATGGGTGGAAGCTGGAGGGGGGAGATTCAGGGGAGAAAGGAGTAGGAGGAGGTGCAACTTCACTGAGAGGGTGGTAGAGCCATGGAATGTGCTGCCCTGGGTCTGGTGGAGGCAGAGAGATGGTGAAAGGGTTCAAGAGGTGGTGGGACAGGTACAGGGGAAGGGTTCTGGAAGCAAAGTCCTGTGCAGCGAGAATATCCAGGACTGGGAAGGGAGAAGCCAGAGAGGGTGAGGGGGGCAGCAAGGTCAACTCCCAGGGTGGGGGCTGACCAAATGAGCAGACACAAAAGATTATTAGGCCTATATTCTAATAGCATTTTAGCATGTTAGTATGTTAGTAGGATAAGAAAAGTCTGGACTTACCAGTCCCTTGAAGAATGAAAATAGTATGGCACCTGGATCTCCAGCCAAAGATTCTCCCTGGCAGCATTTTTCGGATACAGCTGGGTGGAAATCTTCCAGAAATGACAGGATGGCATGTCTGGAAACTGCTGGGATGATGTCTTCTCTGGCTGATGTCATCTGGAGATGGAACCTTGGAACAGGCAAGGAACAGCTGGTCTGAAGTCATCTGAAATCCCAGGCGATGAATCAGGAAACAGCTGGGTTGATGTCCTCTCTGGTTGATGTCATCTGGAAGGCCAGGCAATGGAACTGAAAGTCACACTGCAAGGCTGATGAATCTGGAAGCACCTGGATCCTGGAACACCAGACTGGTGGAACAACATGGGTATGGCAACAGCTGGATGGCAGCACTGGCTACCACTGCTCTGCTTTCCACTTGGAAGGCATGGGCACATTCACAGGAAGTTGGTTGCATTGGGGGTAGTACCACAATGGGTCAGGTGTGAGAATTATTACCCCGTCTTGCCGCTCATAATTCACATTGTAGAAGGTCTCATGGCCATCTCCATCCACAATCTGTACAGTGTCTATGAACAGTGTCCTGCCCATTTTCCAATACATGAATTTTTCTTTGATCACTTTATCTCTGACAAATCGAGTTGCACCTGGATGCAGGTCTTTTGTTGCTTCTTCCACTATCCAGGCTTTCCTGTTTTGGTCAATCTCCTCCAAAACTCTCTGAGGAAAGGTAGGAAAGGATATCCCATAGATCTCATTCACCTTCCTATGAACCAGTCTTTCCTCCTTACTACACTTGGTCAACTTAAGACCACTGGCTTGGCTTGGGGGCAGCCAGTTCTGGTTCTGCCAGTGAAACATGCTGAATGCTATGTAAAATGGATCTCTGGCTCCTCCTCATGGGGAAAAGGCAGTTGAGTCTGCAACCTCTTCTTCTGGCTCCTCTGAGGCAAGAGCCTGAGGCTGTGGACTAGCACCTTCTCCATAAGGATACATAGTTTCTCCCTCCTCCTCTTCCTCTTCTTCACTGAGGATCTGATCCCAGGAGCGAGCATTATTTATTTATTTATTTATTTAGCTTTTGTTAACCAGGTAAGTACACTAGACAAGCAATTTGCCTATTTTCAGGTACGACCCGGGAGAGTACAGGAAATTACATACTTACACACTTGGGACAACATGGTACATAATTCAGAACAGGTCACACATCATGAGTCTACAAGGTAAGATTACACATCACACAATTAGGAACAGGTTACACATCATGAGACTACTAGGTAAGATTACACATCCCATGATTAGGAACAGGTTACACGTCAAGAGACTACAGGTAAGATTACACATCTTGCATCAAGTTTGGGGCAGTACAGAAATACTACATTTTAAGGGCCAGCAGTTTTGAATGGGTGCAAGTGCTAAACATATGTCATGGGTTTTTCTGACATCCGCAGGCCGATGCACTTTTAAGATGGCTCCATAGGGAAGAACGCAGGCTGCTTTGCAAGGGGGCAGCATGGACCTGGGTTGGAAAGGTATTCCAAAGTTTAGGGGCACATGCTGCGAAGTCCCTTTCACCCAACTTGGTCCTAGTCACAGGTACCTTGAGTGTGGCAGACCCCTGAGACCTAAGGTGATATGACGAGGGGGCAGTTTGGGCCAGCAAGCTTGCCACCCCCTGGAGGGCTACCCATGTTGAGGACCTTACCAGTGAAGCAACCCAGGACAAAGTCAATGTACTTTGTAGGCGAGAGCCAGTGTAGCTTGTTGTAGAGCTCACAGTGATGAGTGAGCTGGGGGGCTGATAGGGCAAAGTGACAGATATTGTTATAAGCCATCGACCACCTGGAGAGATGGGCCTTAGTGGTGCTAGCAAACAGCAGGAGCTCATAACACAAAGAAGGGAGAAGCATCACTCTCACAAGGGCAGCACGCGCGGCTGGTGTGAGGTTGTTTTTTTTTGCCCTGTAGGCCAGACCCAGTTTACAGTTGACTGTTTTACATATCATCTGAATATGAAGGCCAAGGTCAAGCTGTGGGTCCAGCATTACTCCCAGGTATTTGAAGTTGTCCGTGATAGGGATCGGGACATCTCCTTGCCGGATACAGAGAACGGCTCCTGAGACTGTCCACTCTTCACTGGGTGCGGAGGTCAATACTTCCCATTCTAGGGTCTCTCTCATCTCATCTTCTTCTATGAGATTAGGGCTTGGTCCCTCTCTCCATGGATCCGCTGATGCTCCCTCCGCACTATCCATCCTTGACATGGAGCTGGAGACATCATCATTACTCTGCTCTGCCTGTTCACCCACACCCTCTTCCTTTGTGCCACACTCTGTTGAGCTTCCCCCAACAGGCTCCACCTGGTGACTTGTGCTGCCACTTGCAGAATCTTGAAGCTTTGTCCACGTGGGAGCCAACCGACTCTTGGGTGCATTTGTTAGGCCCTGTTTCTCTAGGCACCCAAAACAGTGAGGAATCATGAAGATGTCTCTTCCAGTCTTGAGGCACATTATGCATACTCTAACTGGATATCCAGGAATCACCACATGAGGAGGCAAACATCCCCCACAGTAACATCTCTCTATGTCTTTCAACTTGTTAATTTCTTCCACCATCATAGCCTGGGCATGATCTGGGTAGCGGGATGATCCTGATGCCATGACTACAGAGAAAGAACAAAAGTTCACTGTCATCTTAGATATTACTTTGTTTGGACAAATCTCACAATATGGCTCCCCTGCTGCTGTGTTTACTTTACTACTCCACCCTGTAATGGCAGTGGCAGCAGTCCTGGCACATCAACATTCTGTTTCTGACTCAAGCCACTGCACATCCGATTTACATGCTTATTGATAAAGTTCACTCAAACTGCACAGACTGCACTGTTTTGCTCCCTCAGCACATCTATATGATTTTTACAGGACTTTTCATTCACTTTAAGTCACTTGCTCTTGCTCAAAGTCCCTAAAGCCACAGCATTTCATACACAGGATTGCCTGTTTTTGTTGCATCTCTATACAGCCCACAGTATCTCACTTTGCTTAGAAAATCACACTGTTGCTGAACCCATAATTATGCTTACAGTCCAATGCTCAGAATTCTTGCTAGGTTGATTCACTTTACACAGTCCTTCTTTGCAAAAATGATCACACTGTTTACACATAGATTCAGCTGGTTTTAGTAAAAAATCACACACAGTTTGAGCTATTCCTCTGGATGGTACTCACTGAATCAGTAGCTGGCATTTACGATGGAAATTTCGGCCTACAGACGATCCTGGAGGCCTCTGGATTGAAGAGGGCTGGCAGTTCTGCTGATTGTCCTTGCGAATATCATGCTGTCTCCAAAGTTGATCAAAATGTGGGTTGAGCCCGATTTTAAACAGAAAAGTCTGATATTTTAAGTTTTGCAACATTTGCAGTCACCGCAATGCTCCTCCTGGCAAGCCAGCTCGCACACCACTCACTCTCTCCCTCTCAAACACTGTGCAGCACTCTGAAGCTGGCTTGGGGTGGGACTGATTGCAGTCTCACCAATTACTCGATGCCATGCAAATGAGCATCTCTCTCTCTTCTCGTGCTCTTCTCCTCTACGGCTATTGTCGAGCAGGAAAATTTAAACTGCAAAACAACTTTTTTCTTTTCAACTGTGAATCCTCGGCAGGAGCACCATTTTAACCATTTTTTCATGGCATTTTCCTTAGCTACTCCCCCAGTCCACACAACAAGCATTTAAACTTCTAGGGCACAAATCTCCCTTTGTTTCCACCAGTTGTTCATACTTTTTCTTGTCACAACTTGAAATTTAAAAGCTGGCAAATGTTATATTGTATGCAGGACAAGGGGCACACACAATCTGGCTTTACAGATCCTTGGTAAATGTTGGCACAATTACAGCAGCACATGAACAGCAGCACACAGAAGCACATATGAATGGCACTTCTCTGGTCAATCCCTTATGCTCAATGATTCTGACTTTTTGGGCTACCTACTGCCAGACAGACAAAATGCTAGCCACATTCTGAGCAAACCTTTCTTGTTTTTTCCCCAAATTCCAAAACAAATCCCAGCAGTGCCTCCATTTTGTAACCTCCCCCCACTGGCACCCCTTTTTTCTCTGTCAGCAGAGCTGCTCCTGTCACATCTAGGCACCACCAAGAGTGGTAGGGGTAGTCACTACAAATTATCTTTTGCAGAAACACTGTGTGCCCATTACTTCTACTTCTGAGCCTGCCATCCTTCAGACAGGCAAACTAAGTGTGGCAACTACCTGGCTTACTCCTTGGGGGACCATTTTGCATGGCCATCAACCTGGGTCCCTGGGAGAAAATGTTTGCTCGGCATTGTGCTGGGTTTGTACTTCTGGTCAGGGGCACCCAAATAAATCCAGACACTGGAAGCAATAACTGAAATGTCAAAACCAGGATGGTATTCTAGAGTGTGGCTTTTATTCACATAACAGAGAGAGAAACAAAGCAAAAATGGACCCCTACATGGCTACACTCGCTAGTATTGCAGATTACTAAGGTACAGAGCACACTTCTTCACTATGAACCCTCAGGTTCTGAATGGATCTGGGCACACACAGCCTGAATTGGTACACTTCTCTTCTATTCTTTTACATGGCACTCTGGCCAGAACTAGGACACTTTTCCATATGACATGGAGGTTGATGGTGGCTCCCTAAACAACCCATGAGCACTTTCTAGCCCTCAAGGAAAATCCACAATCCCACATCTTGGTATTTTCTTCAGACACTGCCCAAGTGCCTGAGAGAAAACCATAGGTAGCCAAACCTGGTTACTCCAGATGGGTGGGTCTCCCACCTCTTGCTCCCAAATCTACAGTCGGCCATTCATTTGGTTACAACTCCTTTCTTCAAACTACTGGTTGTAGATGCTCTCTTGAAATGTTTAGCACATTTAACATTCTACATTTCACTCTGGAGGTGTCCTGATTTTAAAAGTTCTGTAAGTGACTATGTCTTTACCCTAGACCCCCACTGCTGCAGATGCTTCTAAGCCATAAGCAAACTAAAAGTTATGCACTTGGCAAGTCTTCCTTTGACCCCACAGTAGGCAGAAACTTTTACTCTAAACTCTGTCTCAGTAAACATAGTCTCTATTTCAGAGTAGAGCTCCACAAAGGTATGCAGGTGCCCCAGGGCATCTTCCAACAAATGTGTCAGGTAATCACAAAACAACTTGATTCTCAGGCAGCTTCTCCCTGTCCAGGCTGGCACAGGGGATTGCCCCTGAATTCTTGGAATTCCCCCCATCCCTCTGGAGATGGGGCACTGGAACAACTCTAGGAACAGTCTCTAGCACTTTCTTCTGGTCTCTGCTGTGTTCCTATCTAGGGTGAGAACACACAACCCCTTCTTTCTATGGTAGCTGTATATCAGCGCTTTGCTCTGAGGAGCTGCACACTACAGCACTCCTCTCTCTTTTGAGCCTCCACACAGATTACCTTCTAAAGACTGACTCGAATTCCCCAAAGTTCTACTACTAAAACCTTGCAGCTAGCATTCCATTGTGGCTTATGCTGCTGTGAGAATTCGAAGGTGACATCATCACTCCAGCTCAGCTGAAACTGAGAACAGAGTGAGACAGTGTAAAAACCCATTTAACTGACATCTCACAAGCTGCCTTTCCCTGACTGCCACTGGTTCTAAGTGGGATTCTAGTAACCCCTGGGAACAAGGGGGTTGCACAAGGGTACTAGTTAGAAATCAGTTAGCCTATTTCCTTGGAAGGTAAATGCAGGGACCTATCAAACAAGGGGAAACTGTGTAGCTAGCAAAAAAGGGGGGATATGGAAACACTTGTAAACACCATAATTTATAAATATTTTAATTTTCTCAATCTTAAGTAATCAGTAGGGACACGTGTGCATATTTTTGTATTTCTACATGCTTTTACTTTGAAGATTTGTAAAAAAAAAAATATGAAAAAAATGACACAAAGTTTTGCACGGGTCTTGACCTCCCATAAAGGGAATGGCTTCAAACTTATTGGGAGTCATTCAATAGTTATCCCAAGGTCAAGATTAAGTAAACTGCACTTTTATTACATTTCAATAATAAATATTGCCAAAGAGAACATTACAGAAGAATAATGAGTGCTGCAGCATAGATGCTTAAAAGTTTCAGAGACAGTCTTGTTTGTGCACCAGGTCTTCCTTCTGTGTGTAAGCATTGTTTTCTTCTCTGTCTTATTTCTTCACACTGTCTGATCAGCATTAGGATCTGCTGTTAAATTAGGCATGAAAAGAGATAAACAACGTGGTCTAGTATTTCACTTCACTGGCAGAGTGATTTGCAGAAATGAGGCTTTTTAGAAATGCAATAGGAGTTATGACAAACAAATATAAATATCTATAAAAGAATAAGCATTATACATAAACAATTAGTATGAAAGTTGTTCAGGACAAAAAACCTTTCAAATGAGTCAATTCATTAGCTACATTAATATATTTTTTAAACTTTAGCCATTTGATTGCCTGAATTTTAATTTTTCTTCACCTTTCAGATGGCTATTTTCAAAAGAAATCTAATGAATTCAGATTAGTGACTACCCTGATTTGAAAGGTAGTTTTTCCCTGAACAACTTTCATGTAGGTAGTGTATTGGTGACTTGTATACTTTCTGAGATATTAACATTTGTTTATCATCACTCCTACTGTGTTCACTATGAGAGAAAAAAATGTGGTTGTTTGGAAGACCATATTTTACAAAATATAAAGAATTCAGATTAGTGACTACCCTCATGTAAAAGGTCTTTTTGTCCTGAACAACTTTCAAGCAGTAGTCTCTGTGCACCTTGAATAGTTTTAAAGATATTTAGATTTGTTTGGAATTTGTGCACATTTGCTGTCAGAGAAAAGCAGCTTGGAGTTCTGTGCTGAACATTCTAAACAGAAAGAATGGAGTATTTCTTTAACTGCCATAGTGATTTGTACTTATGGAAGGATACTCTGAAAAATCCAAAAATGTGTTCCACAGTTTGCCATTTTTCTAGCTAAAACCATCATAATTGGAATAATGTATGCTTATGTTCAATGTGCAAAATGACAATGGATTTTTTTAAGCAGCAGTGCAGCAGTCAGGCAAAACATTTGACACTTCCTTTTTTTTTTAATCATAATCTATTCCAGACATCTTCCAGTTTCATTTGCTGGCAAATGTGTCCAGTTCTACAAGAATTTAGATAATTTTATAAATGTTTTCGATAACTTTTTTTTTTCAAGAAAATCATTGCTTCATTTGACTTAGAAAAAGAAATTGTAAAATGGGAAAAAGAGTTAGGATAAAATATATCCATTTAATGCATCAGTTAGGGTTGTTCCACAGTGACAAAAGCAAGGAAATTCAGTGTTAGGGTTGAAAACCTTAACTGTGCACCCCCAACCCACCACCACCACCACACACATACATGCAAGTAGGGGAAGGAACAAGGCAACACAACCAATCACACACAACCAGCAGGAGGTGTATACCTGTGTTACCATAGCAAGAAGGTAAGAAATCCAACTTCAGATAGCATATAGTATTTCCAAACTTGTTCCAAGAGGTTAGTTCACCTAAAGATAAAACAAGGTGGCAGTGGTGAAAACTGTGTACCTTGCTACGTTTTCAATGTATGGGTGGTGAAAGGAATCATGGGTGCCACAATGTTAGTCTATGGGAAATTGCTCAGTTTCAGAACAGTGTACCTTTGTCATCCTTAAGTATTTTAGCACCAACACAGGAAAAGGCACATCTGTGGGACCAGGGCTTGCCACACTGCAAATTTCAGCCCAAAGGACCCAACCATTTACTTGCAGGGTGATGGCAAAGATGTGCAGTCATCAAGAGCATACTTTCACAAAATAGTGTCACAAATATGAAAGTGTCACAAAAGGACCACACGACATTGTCGCATTTGTGAAAGCATGCAAAATAGTGCCACAAATTACTGTCACAAATGTAAAAGTGTTGCAAATGCATAGCACGATGCTGTCGCATTTGTGAAAGTGATTTCCGCAAGTATTTCAGGAAATGTGCAGAATCCTGTTTTGGGTCTTGTACACCCAAAAATACCATGTGTGTAGTCTGGGTTATGTGTTGGTGGCAGCATGTGGCCCAAGATACCTAATTGTCCACAGTGATATGTGTTTTGAAGTGCGTGGAATGTCCAGAATCAGAGTTAGCAGTGATGACCCCATGCCACAGTCCAATGGGAGCATGGGTGTGTGGTTTCATGGTTTAGATAGTTGTATGTTATTTATGTTACCTGCTGCTGGTTGTGTATGATTGGTTGTGTTGCCTTGGTCCTTCCCCTACTTGCATGTATATGTGTGTGTGTGTGGTGGTGGGGATGGGGGGAATACGCAGTTAGGGTTTTTAATCCTAACACTGAATTTCCTCACTTTTGTCACTGTGGAACAACCCTAACCGATACATCAAATGGAGTTTTATGCCATGAATTTCTCTTATTTTTGTAAATGTGTAATATAAATAGTGAATGGAATGTGGTGGTGGGAGCGGGCCCCACGCTTCCACTATGCTGGCATTTTTTGCATATTAATCCTAACAATAACCATAATGCTAACAGTAATGATGATGCAAATGCAAACAATAATGGTAACAGTAATGGAAATGTGAAGGCAGACAAAAATGCTAACACTTACAGAAATGCAAGCAGAAACAGAAACAGTAATGGTGATGCAAACATAAATGGAAATACAAGTGGAAATACAAAATGTAACAGTAACGTAAAAAGAAATGCTAACAATAATGGTAATGGTGATGGAAATGTAAATAGAAATGCAAACATTAATGCAAACACAAATGTTAATGGTGATGAAAATACGAACATTGATGGTAATGGTAATGCCCATGCAAATGAGAATGGAAACACAAACACAAATGGTTATGGTAACGCAAACAAAAACATAAATGGTAACATTGTTATGGTAACGCAAACAAAAACATAAATGGTAACATAAACGTAAACGCTAACATCAATGGTAACAGTGACACAAGCACAAATGGTAATGCAACCACAAGCGCGAATGCAAGTGCAAAGGGAAATACAAATGGTAACGGTAATGTTTATGGTAACACAAATGGAAATGCAAATGGCAATGCAAGTGCGAATGGTAATGGAAACGAAAATGGCAACAGTAACGTAAATGCAACCGCAAATGCAAAAGGTAACATAAACACAATTTCTAATGGTAATGCTAACAGTGATGCAAACATTAACATAAACACAAACATAAACAGTAGCATAAATGCAAGTGCAAACAGAAAAACAAATGGTAACGGTAACACTAACGGTAATGCAAACACAAATGGTAGTGCAAGCAAAAACGGTAACGGTAATGTAAACGCAAGCTGTAATGGTAACATAAATGGAAGTGCAAATGCAAACACAAATGGTAATGGTAACGTATGTGCAAATGCTAATGGTAATGGAGACAAACTCAAATGTAAATGCAAATGGTAAAGTAAACACAATTGTAAATGCAGACGCAAACGGTAGCAGTAGCGTTAATGTTAAGGGTCATGCAAATGCAAACGGCAACAGAAGCACAAATGGTAATGGTAACGGTGAACCAAATGTAAATGGAAATGCAAACGGTAATGCAAACGCAGACAGTAATGCAAATGGAAACGCTAATGCAAACAATAACGAAAACACAAGTGCAAATGGAAATGCAAACAATAACAGAAATGCAAGCACAAACATGAATGCAAATGTTAATGCTAATGGTAATGCTAGTGCACATGCTTTGTGTTCAAAGAGGGACATTCAGAAGCACAGTGAATACAAACAATGTGGGCATAATAGTGGCCCTCGGACAGGGAAATGATCACTTGGAATACTAAATTACTTATATCTCAGGAACCATATGATGTAGAAAAAATGTAAATATCATATTATTTATTTTTTACAGTTAATTTGTTTATTAAGATTTATCCATTACATATAGTACATTATACATTACCTGAAATAAGTAAAATTTCACAATATATACTAGGTAATAATATGTTTAGCATATTGATTTGTCAAGTTACCAGTATACTAAGTTGAGTGTATAACACCCTAATAAAGGGTTTGTATATTACTTGACACAATATATATCTATCAGCTTGTACTATAATGGAAATATAATAGAGGAAAAGAAAAGAAAAAGAAGAGTTCCATTTAACGTAATTATTAGTTTTATGCTAAACATAGGAGCTGCATAGAAGGTTGTTTATACAACTGAATCTGTACTTGAAATGTGTCTATTTAAAGAGAGAGAAAGAGACATTAAACGATATTTATCACTTATGAGTTTGAAGAAAATTTAAGAAATCCTGCCAGCACAGATAGAACTCATTGAGTCAGTCTGTTATCAGATATGAAATTCTTTCCAGGGAGGCGATGTAAGTCAAATTGTTTAAAATATCCTTAAGAGTAGGTATTAGCTGAGTTTTCCAGTGAATTAACGTCAGTCTCTTAATTTGCATGAATAAGATCTGCAGCCATTTATGTTGGTATTTTGTTAAATTTATATTATTATTTATAATTCCTAAAAGGCAAAATTTAGGTTCGAAAATGATGTCACGTCTGATGATCTGAGAGACTAAATTATGGACAGCTTGCCGTAGGTTAGATATAGGTTTACATGACCACAAAATATGTAAGAGATCTCCATTTGGCGAGTCACAGCGCCAACACTTATTATTGGGTATTAAACCTATATTATATAAATGAGACGGTGTTTTATACCATAAATGTAAAATTTTTAATTGAATCAACCTACTACGCATGTCTTTAAAGGAGTCATGACAAAGTTTCCAACAACTGTCCCAATTAGAGTCTGTTATATTTACATTTAGTATCCGATTCTATCTATCTCTGGCTAAAAGCGATTGGTTCGGTAATGTATCTCTGATTTGCTTGTATATTTTACTGATTAAGCCATGGGGGGTATTAATCCACATATTTATATATGAAAGTGATGGTTCTGACTTATTGATTTGTTGAAGGTTAGAGAATATGGCGTTACGGATTTGTAAATATTTCCAGAATTCTTTCTTAGGTATATTCCATTTTATTTGAAGATTATTAAAAGAGTTTAATGTGTTACCATTGTCAGTTAATATATCGTTCAAGAATAGAATATTCTTGTACATCCATGATTTACAATATACTGGTCTATTCTCTAGTAGAAATTTTGGATTACCCCAAATGGGTGTAAAAGGTAAAGGGGAAGGATCAGATTTAAGCCATTTATGCATTTTAAACCAATAATAAATGGATGCATTAATTATGGGATGCTTTTTTAACTTAGGGGATAATGTAAAGTAGATGATGCTGTTAGGTGTATGTCCTGGAGACAAAGAGGCTTCCATATCATACCATAATGGTGCATTATAATTGGGTTTAATAAACCACTTAATAGTTTGTGAAGCTCTGAATGCCCACAGATAAGCCATATACCACGGTAATCCAAAACCACCCTGAGACCAATGAGATCATAATTTAATACGGTTAAACCTTGGAATGCAACCTTCCCATAGAAAGTTTCCTATAATTTTATCAATATTGTTCAACAGAGAGGGAGATATCTTGAGTGGAATACAGGCAAACAGATAGAGAATTTTAGGTGTAATATTCATCTTAATTGCAGATATCTTGCCAAATAGGGATAGATTCAGATTTTTCCATTTATCTAAATCTGCTTTAATATTTGCAAGTAACGGACATAAATTGCTTTCCCATATCTTATCTAAATCAGTTGATATTTTAATCCCTAAGTAGGTAATGTCTCATGGAGACCAGCGGAAACCCAGATGTATATTCATAATGGACATACAATATTTATTTAGTGGTAATACCTCAGATTTTTGATAATTAATTGTAAGTCCAGAAAGCCTGGAAAAAAGATTGAAAGTATTTTTAAGTGATTCCCCAGATATTTTTAGATTTTCTAGCAAGATTAACATATCATCAGCATATGACAGTGTTGTATATTGCGTATGACCAATAGAAATGCCCTTTATATCGTTACTCTGTCTGAGAAAAGCAGCAAGAGTTTCCAGAGCTAAGATAAAAAGAGATGGTGAAAGAGGGCATCCTTGCCTAGTACCCCTTTCTAGTATAAATGACTGTGACAATGTAGAGTTGGTGAGTACCCTGGCATGAGGTTTTTTATAGAGAAGTTTAATCCAGGAACAAAATTGGTTGCTAAAACCAAATCGGGATAATACCAACAAGAGAAAATTCCAGTCCAAAGAGTCAAAAGCTTTTTCAAAGTCTATAACAATGGCTGCCACTGGAGAGTTAAGAGACTTGGCTCTGTAGATAAGATTAATTAGGGAGCACAAATGATCAGAGCCCGTCCTTCCCTTAACAAAGCCCACTTGAGATTTGTGAATTAGTTTGGGAATATATGGTTCTATACGGTTTGCCAAAATCTTAGCAAAAATCTTGCCATCTGTATTAAGTAAAGATATTGGATGATAATTAGCAGGGATGGTAGCGTCCTTGTCTTTTTTTGGAAGAATTGTAATTGTTGCATCTGTCATAGTATAAGGCAGATATCCTATCAGAGAAGAGTCATGAAATACCTTACATAGTAAAGGGCATAATTGTTCATCAAGAAGCTTATAAAACTCGACAGGAAAGCCATCTCCACCCAGAGAACGCCCGGATTTAAGAGAGTGAATGGCCTTCTTTATTTCTTCTACAGTGAACGGTGTATCTAAGGAATGTATTACATCCTGTGAGAGACAGGGGAGTGCTAGTTTATCCAGAAAAGAGGAGATATCTGAAGATGATGATGAATGAGATGAGGAATAAAGTTTTTTATAGAAGGATGTCATTATCTGGTTAATAGCAGATTCATTAGTTTGAATCTTCCCTGTATGATCTTTTAAGGCAGCTATGTGACGTTCCATTTGTTGCATTCTAAGTCTATAGGCAAGTATTTTACTCCCTTTCTCCCCACCTTCCCAGAATTTTTGTTTTATTCTAAGTAAAGCAACTCTGTTTTCCTAGAGATTAGTTCATTAATTTGCATTCGCAATTGCAAAATTTCATAGTGCAAATTCGAGGAAGGATCAGGATGAGAATTACTAGAATATAATCTTTGTTTTGTTTCCAATAGATTTTCAAGATTATTAATTTGTTGTTCCCTAAGTTTCCTCCTGTGAGTTGCATAGCTGATTATTTTACCCCATAGTGTAACTTTGAGCGCTTCCCATGTAGTACTCATGGAAGTATCTTTTGGGTCATTGAGATCTACAAATTCTTCAATTTGTGCTTTTATCCAAGGTAAAATTCTGGATCCTTAAGCAATAAAGGATCTAATCTCCACGTGGAGGATTTTGTGAGGGGGGAACCCCAAGTAAATAAAAGCTTAACTGGAGCATGATCCGATATAATTAATGGAAGGATGTTGACTTCATTTATGTTGGCAGTTATTGTAGGAGAAGTTAGCCAATAATCTATTCTGCTATAAGTCTGATGGCGTGAAGAATAAAACGTATATTCTCTATCTCTGGGGTGGAGGGTTCTCCATATATCGGATAGGCCCAAGTCCCGCATTAACTGAGAAGTAATAATTAAGCTTTTGGGGTGACAATCTAGTGAGCCATTGCTCCTATCCATGTATGTATCTAGGGTAAAGTTAAAGTCCCCTCCAAATAATACTGGGGAGTTGACTATATTTGATGTAATTAATATTTGAGTCAAATTCTGGAAAAATTGAGGGTCATCTGAATTTGGCACATAGATATTAACTATAGTTAATGGCCCTGATGGGGTATTAAATGTTATAATAAGCCATTTACCATCCATGTCTTTGTGAATATTAGAGGGTGTCCATCTCAGTTTTTTATGTATTAATATAGCAACACCTCTTTTTTTTGTAGTGGCAGATGCTGCGAACACCTGACCAACCCAGTCACATTTTAATCTATCATTGTCTGCATCCAACAATTTAGTTTCTTGCACAACGCAATTTGTACTTTGTGTTTTTAAGGTGATTTAAAACTTGTTTACGTTTATTCGGTGCATTAAGTCCCTTGACATCCCATGTACATAATGCTAAATTAGCCATCTTATATTAAGTTATTAATCTACTATATAATAAGTATAGTGTCAGGGGACAATAATGCAGACTTATATTCAACAATGACATACAGATCAATTTGTAGTAAACATTACTTATTATCGAAATGTTGGCAGGCGTTTTTAAGATTGATAGACTAGAAAAATATATTCTCTCAATCTGGTTCCCTTCGATGCAGCTCTCTCTAACTTTTATAATTCTAACAATATTAAACATCAAAAACTTGTAACAATAAAGTAAGACTATCATCTAAGATATACAGAGTGGATAAGGTCGGTCTAAGTACAGAGAATGAGAAACAAAAAAGACTAGGACCAAGACCACCTCTCTGTATTCTAGGACGTAACTTATCAGTCAGGAAGTAGGGAAGCCCCAAATAAAATAAGGGAAAAATGCTATCCAAACTTCCTTAAGACAGTAACTCAACCAGAATTTATCCAACAATATCTAAATATTATGGTTTGTAATAAACCCTGAAGTAGGGTGATGAATATTATGTGACTTTACTCTATTAAAGTTAAAGATATAGTTTCCACTAACATTACTGTATCTAGCATCACCTCTGGTAAGGAGAGGAAAAAAAAATGTTTACACAAGTCCGTTTATGCAGTTATAATAAATGAGATAACCTCTAAAAGTATAATAAAATATACAAATAATATATAGTATGCTAGCACAACGTAATCAATAGATGCTAAGTCTTTAATCCAGCAAATATTAAGTAACTATAATTGCACCTTTATAGTAAATTATCTATCATCTCTATCTAACAAGGTGAATTTCCCATTCGTTTTGCATTGTAAAATATAAGAAGTAGAAGAGAGTTTAAAAAAAAAAAAGGCCCTTAGCTGTAAAAACATAAATATCATGATATAGACAAAATTTCAAATGATTCCAGACTGTTGATCCATTAGCTGTTACAAAGAAGGTTAGAGAATTTACATTATATAACAGTCCTTCATATTAATTGATATTAGAAATAACAATTTTGCAACAGACTTCCTATGAATTATTTAAACTCCAGACATATAAGTGCACTTCTCTTTTAAGCCCTGCTTATAGGACTGGAACATAGTAAAAATAACTTTAGCTTTGGAGTTCAATGTCAGACATAAGGATTCCATGCAATATTGTAGTATTAGAAGCTGATCTCTCTATGATCAGTCTGTCCAGCCTCGACCAAAATGAAGAGTACATAAATACACAACTCCACAGATAAACCCAACCATCGAAACGATGTTACCAAGCCACATTAGGGAGAAATTCAATTCCAATTACATCTACGCATGAAGTGCGGCAGTCCGCAAGTTATCATCTGTGGCAGTTCATAGATTCGAGTCCCGACACAGCCACTTACAACCTCGCATCCAGATAAAACCTCCGATTCTCCTTATATCTCGGCCCCTCCATTAATATAACCAGGGTAGAGGATAAATCCTCTGTAACAAATATAAAGAATCGGGACTCCAACTATTTATGCTTACAACACCATCCAAGTATAGCGCAATGGGTTAGGCAGTCATCGGGATATTTATCTCGAATATTTCGAAGGAGTGATATCTCCTTTGTACTTGCTCTTGCCACGGCGTTTTTTCTTCGGAAGTTCAACGGATTTAACTGGGGAACTCTCATCACCACACGTCCAGGAAGCCTCCATCTGCTCACAGTCTGCTTCTTCCCTCGTCAAAGTACCCGACTCTGCCTCAGAGCCATCACAGAAAGAAGGTAGTTCTTGAAGCACTGCATATTTATTTTGTACAGTGACGTTTGGGATGGTTAGTGCCTCCGAATTAGATTTGGAGATGTTCTTATTTAAAATCTCAGGGCTACAATTACATGTTGCAGACTGAGTTGTTTTGAAAGTTGATTCACTTTGTACAGGACTGATCTGCCCCTTCAATGACTTGTCAGAGGGAACCAAAATGTTATCCATTTCCTTCGAGTTATCCATGTTGCTTATTTTATCAGAACTAGTATTTGTCGGAGGATTAGGTGTAGGTAGAGCTTGTCGGGTCATGAATTCACTATCACCGGTTAATGTATAGTTATTCAAGAATGACATGAGAGATTCAGGATTGTAAAAGTTCTTAAATTAATTCCCTATATAGATCCGCATGGTTGCAGGGTACCTTAAAGTAAAACGAAGTCCCATCTGGTGCATAAAACGTCTGGCAGCGGTGTAAGCCCTTCGTTTCAAAGACAGTTCTTTTGAAAAGTCCCGATATATATAGATTTTGTGATCATGCCAATTAAGTTGTCCGATTTCCCTTGCTTTCTGTAAAATTAACTCTACATTGGTGTAATTAAGGAATTTTACAATTATAGGTCTTGGTCTTTGTTCTGCAGAGGGTTTTGGGCCTAATGATCAGTGAAAGCGTTCTATGGTTAGCTCATTGCTGGTTTGGAGACGTAGTATATGTGGCAGCTCTCGTAGTAAAAAGCTGTGGTGTTCTTAGCCTCTGCTCCTTAAGGGAATCTGAATATACGGAGATTATTTCTTCGGTTTCTATTTTCTAGATCCTCAATTTTTGATTGTAGTTCTTTAATCACTCGGTCTTGAGACCTAATAGTCGTTTTTAGATCCTGTATAGATTCTTCATTAAGATGGACTTTATTTTCAGTGAAAGCCAGCCTGGAATCAATGTTTTTCATCGTCTGTGTATTATATTGAGTGGCAGATTTTAAGTCATTCATGTCCATAGATAGTTTGTTAAACATTTCTTCTATTTTCTCAAGTGGATTTGGTTGCTTATCAGAGTAGGCTATTATGAAGCCTTGCAGGGTATCACCAAGATCTCCAGAAATGCTGAGGATTGTAGATATATCTTTACAAAAGTATTCTCAACAGCTGTAATATCTCTCCTTACTTTGTTCTCATGGGTAAGATGTTATTTATAGCCTTAGATAGCAGAGGATGATGCTAGATGCAGTTTATCAGTGAGGAACACTGAAGTTAAGCCTCCATCATGTTCAGTGTCAGGCCACGCCCCAATATCATATTATTTATGACTTTCCTGGCTAGTTTTGTAAGGATTTGTGACGAAAAGTCCATATCTCGAACTGTTTTTGAGCTACAGGACCCGAAAGGTTCGATGGATGCCATAATGTTATCCCATGGGAAAAATTGTCAACATTGGAGTGCAGTAACTTTGCAGCCCTGTTATAGTTTGGCACCAAACCACCAAAAGGCACATCTGTATGATGCTGGCTTTCTTCCCTGTAAATTTCAGCCTAAAAGACCAAGCTGTTGTTTTTCTGCAGGGTGGTAAAGATTTCCTATTGTTTTGAGCAAATCACAATGCTTTTGCAAAACAAATCACTGTAGTGTGGCATATTTGAAAGTACTTTGTGACACTACTTTTTACAAAAATTTAAAAAATATATTTCTGGGGTGTTTTACCCCCCAAAAAAGACATGGCTAGCATACTCAGGGCTTGACTAGGTGAACACAAAAAGAGCTGTTTCCCTAGAGGGCTCCAACTTTAAATGGCAAGCATTTTTCTGACCACCAGCAGAAAAAAATGGCTGAATCACGAAAGTAAAAGGGTCATTTGCCACAGTAAAAACTGCATTTGCGACACTTTCACATAGTTTAACTTTTCCCATAGACTATAATGGGAGTCAGTGTGTTTTGATTGGCTGCATGTACCCTGAAGTTTTCAGACCGATCAAGCAAACCATGTGGGTGGTAGGTGCGAGCAAAGAAACTTGCAAAAAACAGTAATTTATGCATTTCTTTGGCACTTTGCAGCTCTGCAACTGTACATCTGACCATATCGAAACTTGGCAGGTCCAGAAATCTATGGTACCAAGCCATGCATTCCAAATTTCTGTCAGATCTGTCATACGGTGGTAAAGTTATTAAGGTGCAAAATTTCAGATTTAACCCTAAATGGGGTACTCAACGCCTGCACTATTGCCTTCAATGGATTTTAACTCTTTAAAATTGTCTTTGATGAATGTCATTTGCACACTAAAATTTTACTTGAACTTGACAGCCTACCAGCAGGACTTCTTGTTACAACTTAAGCTAATTTTGTAGCAGGTCTAAAATAAATCTTTCTAGCATGGTAAGCTGCTCTTGCCCTTGAAATGCTCTGATTTGTATCACATTGTATGGTCATGTCTACATTAATACCATTGTATTACTATGACCTATGTAACTCTGTGTCATGTATCATTTTGGCCTTCTACACACTATGGATCTTAAATGGCTTAACTACCTTAAACCATTTTAATACCCTAAACATGGTTTACGTACACAGTGTAACACAATTAAAACCATGTTACAACAGTGTTCTAAACCAGTGCTAAAACTTTGCTAGGGAGGTAATCTTTAGCATGGTTTTAAACAAGCACAGTTGCCTCAAACCAATTAACAGTAGTGTGAACACAATCCATACTATAATTAAGCAATAAGGCATGACAGAGTGTGGTATATCATGGGATATCGTCACATCTCGGGTGGTTGGGCATGAGGCCACAGGCCAAGTGCTTCCAACTTCCCAAGAAATGATGATATCCCATGATATACCACACTATGGAGTGACTTATTGCTATTATGAACTGGATTTAAATTTGCAAAAATAAGAAAACACTTTTGTAATATGTGAAAAATTATTTAGAAGGGGTAGTGCAGTAATAGTTTCAGAAAATAGTTCTGTATCTGTTGCCACCAATAGGTGGTGCTGCTACACTGTACATGCCATTCATAAGTCTGTAACCTCTCTGTGTTTTTTATTTCTTTAACTGCCACATGTTCACCTGCCTAACTGCCGTACACTTGCTGACCTGAGCATGTGTGTGTAAGCCGTGGTTCAGAGGAGCATGTACACTGAATTTATCTGTTTTCGGTACAGCCGTGAGCCAGCAGTGGAAGGCAGCTTTTGTAAGGGAAGCGCAATGCATGTGCTCAATCTGTGAGAGTGAGGAGGGGTTGGGAGACAGTGTCAAGCAGATAAGACCAGGACGGTGATCTCATTATAAGCTGGCTTGTCAATTTACTGGGGTGGCAGTGTGAAGGTTTAGAAATGTTATGGAAGATTTCAAAAAATATTTCACGAAACATGCTGTGCTGTTTAACAGCACAACTTGAGCTTATTATGTAACAGTCATTGGTGCTGAAGTGGTGTTTAGCACTGATGTGTAGGTAGTCGGATGATTTTGCGGTCAGTGGTCAGTGAGGAGGCTGGTGACTGGAGGTTTTCTAAAGCCGTGATGATGTTGCCTGATATCATCACAGCTTCAAAGAACTCTCGGACAGTCAGCTTTCTCTTTGTATGGCAACCAGCTCATAACACAGGTTAAGCAACCATGTTTAAACAAAACTAAAAATTTTCACCTTCACTATAGAAAAAATAAATAAATTACACACAGGTCTGTGCTCCTACTGCACTCCCAATTCTAATTATATAATTTGTATCCTGATCCATTAAGGCACCTGATCACAAGTATCCCATTGTGCACTGCAGCACCTGCATTGCTTGCGTTGGAGCTGCAATCAAGTCTGGGAACTCACTATAGCAAGCACAGTTGTCAGAGAGCAGTGTGGATGCTCTGACAATCATGCTATGGACTGGTTTAGAAAACATTTTCTTTTATGTTTTTTAACTCAGTTCCCAGTGTGCATGGGGTCAGAAGGTCATTCTCGTTTTTACGTTCGCTTGCGTGCATGCGCAAGGAACGTTTTGGGACAGTAGCACACTTTGGAGGTGTGCCTCTCCCCTTCAATGCACTGCTCCGTTGAGCAGGCGTGGCAGTCCTGCACCAATGGGTGCAGGAGCTGTGTATGACAGCGGTGGTCTTCGCTTCAAAGAAAACCACCACTGTCATACAGAGCACCACGTCATGCCACCCCCTCGCATCACGCCACCCCCCCAAATCTTTGCTGCCACGCTGGGAGCCCACCCCAGCATGGCAAATGTCCCACATCATCTGCCAACGGGGGTGACCAATCCCCCATCGGATCCACAGCCCCCCTAAGCCATCCTTCTGCCACACTGGGAGTCCACCCCAGCGTGGCAAACGTCCCAGGTTGTCTGCCGACGGGGGTGCCCAATCCCCTGTCGGCTCCTCGGCACCCCCAGCCATCCTTCTGCCATGCTGGAAGCCCACCCCAGCATGGCAAACATCCCACGTAGTCTTGTTTTTTTTTCACCTGTAAAGCAAAAACAGTCCCACGGCGCTTCTCCCAGTCCCCCCTCCCACAACCCGCACCCATCCACTGCACACCCAGCCTCCCCACATCCCTCACCCCATACTTACCTCCAGAGCTCAGCATGACGACCGTGGACCGGGAACACGTCTGCACTCTTCAAAGCCGACCGCGAACTGAGGAAATGCCAGTAAGCTGTATAATGGGCTAGATAGGGGGTTTTCAACTTTATTGCATATCTCAGGCAGATTTTTGGATTTGACTAATTTTCAACATGGGGTTTTGGGACTCGTTCATGAATGATGTCACTGTCATGGCGTTATTCAGGCCTGAAGGGTGATTTCACAGTCACTGCTTGAAATCACCCTTCAGGCCTGAATAACACCATGACAGTGACATCATTCATGAGAAGGGGTCCCAAAACCCATGTTGAAAAATTTGGTGCAAAGATTCAAAAATGACTTTTTTGAGCGTGCGTTGCGCAGTTCCTACGCACGCTCATAAGTTCACGAATTTTCAATATTTCCACTCCAGATTTTCAACATTGCCATTTTACCACACCTTCTTATGAGCAGTACAGCTGTCATTTTTCACATCTCACCCAAAATGTGTTTCCACCCATGTAGCGCACAATGGCACAGTCGGTGTGCAAAATCAATGTATGGGACACATTAAGAAAATCACAGTGACACTGTTCATGAGCAGAGGTCTTAAAATGGCTGTGTTGAAAATTTGGTGAAAAAATTCCTTAAAATGACTGTTTTACGAGTGCTCATTGCGCAGCTCTTATGCACGCTCATAAGTTTGAGAATTTTCAATATTTTCACTCCACATTTTCAACATTGCCATTACCACACCTCCTTATGAGCAGTGCAGCTGTCATTTTTCACATCTTGCCCAAAATGTGTTTCCGCCCATGTAGCGCACAATGGCGCAGTCGGTGTGCGAACTCAATGTATGGGACACATTAAGAAAATCACAGTGTCACTGTTCATGAGCAAAGATGTTAAAATGGCTATGTTGAAAATTTGGTGAAAAAATTCCTAAAAATGACTGTTTTACAAGTGTGTGTTACGCAGTTCCTACGCACGCTCATAAGTTTGCAAATTTTCAATATTTTCACTCCAGATTTTCAACATTGCCATTTTACCACATCTCCTCATGAGCAGTATAGCTGTCATTTTTCACATCCTGCCCAAAACGTTTTTTCACCCATGTAGCACACAATGGCACAGTCGGTGTACGAACTCAATGTATTGGACACATTAAGAAAATCACAGTGACACTATTCATGAGTAGAGGTCTTAAAATGGCTGTGTTGAAAATTTGGTGACAAAATTCCTAAAAATGACTGTTTTACGAGTGTTCATTTTGCAGTTCCTATGCACACTCGTAAGTTTGTGAATTTTCAATATTTTCACTCCAGATTTTCAGCATTGCCATTTTATCACACCTCCTCATGAGCAGTGTAGCTGTCATTTTTCACATCCTGCCCAAAACGTGTTTCAGCCCATGTAGTGCACAATGGCGCAGTCGGTGAGTGAACTCAATGTATGGGACACAGTAAGAAAATCACAGTGACACTGTTCATTAGCAGAGGTTTTAAAATGCCAATGTTGAAAATTTGGTGAAAAAATTCCTAACAATGACTGTTTTACGAGTGTGCGTTGTACAGTTCCCACGCACGCTCGTAGGTTTGCGAATTTTCAATATTTCCACTCCAGATTTTCAACATTGCCATTTTACCACACTTCCTTATGAGCAGTACAGCTGTCATTTTTCACATCCTGCCCAAAACGTGTTTCCGCCTATGTAGCGCACAATGGGGGTAACTAAAAGGTCATGCTGAAAATTATTGTGCAAATACCAGCAATCGCACAGGGCATTAGGGTAAAGCACCATACTTGCCAAACACCACTGCAAATACCTGCAAACGAACGTTCGGCATTGACAAATGCTTGTTATTTTTCATACTGCTAGGTAATGTTTGTTACATTATTTTATTACCTTATTATCATTTTATATGTACCTTTACAGGTCATGTCTGAAAATAGGCATTTGATTGCCTAATCCACTTACCTGGTTAACAAAAACTAAATAAATGCTTTTCCAAGTTTTTGAATTGTTTTAAATTTTTTTAAATGTTCACACAAAACACATTATATAAGTGCAATGCAGCACTTCAGGGTACGTATTTTTTCTTGCACAACTGCACTTCCGTGGGCAGAAGGCACTCAGCCACATACTGCACTATGCCCTTCTGGTGTGTGCTTGTTGCAGCACAACCAACACCTCATCATGTCTTATTGCGTAACTATATTATACTATACTATACTATATTATACTATACTATACCATATTTTGAAAGTTCACAGGTATTCTTCACTACCTTTTCCTCCATTTCCCTCCAATTCTATTCAAAAGGGATTACCAAAGCAATAGTGTTTCCAAAAATGTGTTCTACATTGAATATTACAGTAGATCACTACCTTTTTCCTTTTCCACTCTTGCTCTTAACAATGTAACTTCTCTTCTGCTGAAATGTGCTTTTACTGTTTCAATGTCTCTTTCAATGTCTAGTATTTCAAAGGATACATGCTCAAGCATGCTGGAGATCTTCCTTTAACTCCCTCCCTCCCTTGTTCAATAGTCAGGAATTTTCTCTTTCTGAGATTCAATAATTATCTTCTAGTATAACGGTCTTCAGATTATTTTTTATACTGCATTCCTCAGCAGTTTCATAATTTTGCAGACTTGTGTGATTTTTTTCCCATCTCATTATCTTGCCAACAAACTAAACCCATCACAATGTAATCTTTTTTCCTACTTAATAGATAACTTTAGCTAGCTCCACTTCTGTCATTTTGTCAGGCTTTGCTCTAAAACATACACTTAGTTCTCAACTTTTTCATGAGAATCTAGCATTTTAGTTTCAAAGAGAGGTACATTTATCTAGTTGAACTTACAACATAAATGTCTTTAGGGTTTAAAGAAATAGTGTAAGTACTGTTCTTCAGAAAATGTTAAACACTTGCCAACAATGAAGTTTGCCCCCATCAAGGGGCAGGCCAAGTTGTCATGGGGATTCCACTCCAGAGGATTGGCAGTGCTCAGGGAAAAGGGGCCAGGGAGGGAGAAGGGAAGCTGGGATGAGTCATGAAGGGGAGGGACTCTCGATGGATTCCAGGGTAGGTGGAGCCTGGAAAGAAAGGAAGTGCAAGGCCATGGGGGAAAGAAAAAAAGTGCATGGAAAGGAATCCTGGGATAAAAGGATCAACTCAGAGGGAATTGGCCTCTTTTGCTAGAAAATTTTGTTGGGTTTCTTACTCAGCAGAATTGTAGCATGTCTGATTGGCATTTGCAGGCTGAGGATAACTACCCTGAGCAGCTTGCTATAGTTGTGGAAGAGGTGTAGCAGCAGAATCCAGATGTACAGCTAAGGTCAGGTTTTGGACTGGTAAGTCAATTTAAACAACTTGGTAATCCCAGTTTAAAAAAAAAGAAAGATGTTTAAGGTTTTTTTTTTCCTGGTATGGGCAATTGCATTCTAATGTCCTGGTACAGCCCAGATTGTTGGGACAGTGTGTTGAGCGGGGGCTGGGGGACGCAAGATGCACGTTCATTCAAAAGCAGCAAAGATGGCACAGGAAGCTGGAAACGTGACTGTTTTCTGGTGAGCAAGGTCCAGAACTGCAATAGCCTGATGTCTTGCTTTGGTGCTGCAGTGTGTGAGGCAGTCCAAAATGGAGAAAGATTGCTGGTTTTGTTGTTGTGGGGAGAAGCAAGTGTGCAGGCGACACAGAGAGTTGGGAGGCAGCTTTGTTTAGAGGCAGCCAGTGTGGGGCAGCATGCTAACAAAAGAAACACCGCAGGGAGCTGTTTGCTGGTTTTAAGGCTGAAATCTTTGGTTTGAGTCTGTTTTTTGGTGCAGCAGAGTAAGAGCGCTGTAGAAGTAGCACAACACAGAGACAGAACACAGGACCTGCTAGCTGTCTTTCTTTTAGTCTTTGGGCTTCGGGTTTTGGACTGTTTTTGGGAAGCAGAGTGAAAGCACAGTGGCGCAGAGCTAAAAGGGGGGCTGGCGGGCAAGGTAGATTGCAGGGAGGTCATCTAAGGCATTTCTGTGCTTGGCCACATGGGAAAGGGGTAAGGCAGAAAAGATTAAATGAAAAGGGGAGTTTTGGGCAAGCAAAGGAGGCGCCAGATGTGCAGGGGCAAGCAAGTCATTGGTCACAAGGTTGGGAGAGGGGGGAGCAGTAGGCGAGAGGCCTGGCCCATAAGGGAGTTTTGGAACTGAGCCACATGGCGATGAGCGGCGTCTGACATCGCTCGCGGGATGAGGGTTTTTGAATGCGGGTGCACAGGATGAGTGAAAAAGGGGCTTTTTGACTTGAGAAAGATGCATTGTCCAGCATTTGACAGAATTGCATGTATTTTGGAGGTTTTTAAGCCACTGAAAGGGTATTAGTGTTTGAAGGCCTGTCCGTTTAGGTGAACAAGGGTTCTGGAATGCAGGTGAACAGGAGGAATGAAAAAGGGGCTTTTTTACTACCGGAGCCACGAATAAAAAAAAAAGGTGCAGTGTCCAGCATTTGACAGAATTGTGTGCATTTTGTAGGTTTTTAAGCCCCTGAAAGGGTGTTAATGTTTGGAGGCCTGTGCATTTAGGAGCACAAGGAGAGTTTGGAAGGCGGGTCACTAGTGAGCCACTTTCACCTGGGTGGCCAGAAGTGGAAAGGTTTCTAGGGGCTGGCTGGCTGCTAAAAGCACAGAGCAATAATTCAGATCATGTAACAAGTTCAGACAGCATACAGCGGGGAAGGAGGGCACCCAGGGGCATACGAAACATAAAAAACAAACAAACAAAAAAAAATAAGACTACAGCACAAGGGGCAAACAAAGGAGCGGGGGGGTGAACTGGAAGGGGGAGTATGAATAGGTCATCCTCAGCAATAAGGCAGGGCAAAGGTAGCAATACAAAATGGGTTCCTGGCACCTGAGTTAGCAAAGGATACAGATAATAAGGAGGGATAATAAAAAGGGGATTGGTACCCTGCATTTTCTGGAGACAGCTGGATGTTTGATGCCACTCTGGGGGTGGGGCCTAGGCCACAAGTTTACAAAGGAGGCAAGAACAAGCAGCTGGAAAAAAAAAAAGGAGGTACATATCAGGTTTTGGAGTTGTTGACCCATGGAATCGATGTTGAGGCTATCTTGCTGGCAAATGGGAGAATGTAAAAAAAAAACAGAAACAAAAGGAGGGGATAGCATTTTTGGTTTTAGAGCAAGCATGACTGGAGAGAGTTCGGCTAGGAGGGCTGGTATGAGAAGCCCCTTCCCCCAACAGTACACAGTGCCAAGAAGTGAAAAGGAGGACTTTCAACCAGAATAAAAGTCTACTGGTTGGCAGAATGCAATGGATGCTAACACTTTGCAGCTTCTTAGTTTATTCCCAGTGTCACAGGTCAGGGATTGGAGGATGGCACCGAGGAAGAACTGGCAGTTGAAGGAGGAGGCATACAAGGTGACAGTAGAACTAGCAGAGAAGGCCAACATGATGTGGTAGTTGGTGGAGAGGAAGGAACCGGAGAGATTGGGGGAGAAGAGGAAAGCGGCAAAGTGAAAAGGAGGGAAGGGAAATAGGCTGCCGCAAAGGCCAGCCAGTCTGGAGAAGCTGCAGCCAGAGACAGTGACACTGCCCAGACCGGTCACCGTGGCACCATCCCCACAAGCAGTACCTGAGCCAATAGTACTTCACCCAGAGCCAGTTCCTGGCCCAGCACCATACCCCACACCTGGACCTGCAGCAGTAATGGTGTTCCCGCCCCCGATACAACAGCCAGCTATCCCTCTGACACAGCAGCCACTGACGAGCCCCAGCAATGTTCGACCAATAGAAACAGAGTGGCATGCAGGTATGGTGTCAGAATCAGTGGGTGATAGCATAAAAGACTATATAGGACAGATCATATCAGCCCTTAGAGAGGGGCAGGTCTGGGCCAGATGGAGACTGCATTGGCTGAAATTAAGGCCGATAAGGGGAACAATGGGGGATGGGGTGACTGAGGGGGTAGGAAAAGGCACAAGGGACATTGGAGCCCTGGGTATAAGAATAGGTGAGCATGTGCCAGTGGCAATGAAGGAGAAATATGGAGAGGGGAATATGTAGACATATTTGCCTTACTGAGTAGGGAAGTGGCAGCGAAGTATGAGGAGACTGAGAACATAGGTAAGAGTGAGATAGCAGTGGCAGTGGTATTATTGAATAAGAAGGAAGAGGATAAATTCACCAAAGGAAAGACTTGGGATGGGTGGTTTGTAGGCTTTGCAACATATTCAGCCAGTGTTCTGGAATGAAAACTAGAATTGTGAATACCATTAATCACGTATTCCTTGATCATAAGGAAAGCAAAGGCAAAGGGGGATAGGATGGATATATTATGATTAATTTTTTTCGGCAAAGGATGACAACGTATGGGGATGTGAGATGGGACACGAAGCAGTTCGACCTATGGACCGATTATATCATGGACTAATCCATGCCTGAGGGTGAGGCAGAAAAACAGGGGGGACCATCCCAGAAGTGCTGCTGGGGTTACAATAGGGCTTTTTGTTCATGGTCACAATGTTGATTCAGGCACACATGTTCAAGGTGTGGGTGCTCCCACCCAGTGGCAAGATGTAGGACCTCAACATGGAATCAAGGGGGTCAGGCTGGGGGAGTGCAAAGGATAAATAACCAGCCCTTTCACGGGAGTAGACAAGGCTACAGGGGGCAAACAAGGATGAGAGGGGCCAGGGGCAGAGGTTGAGGAGGGAGGGGGGCCCAAGCATACTATGATAGGAAAGAAGGGGGGTCAGGGGGAGGGAGTTTGAGGGACAGAGAGTTGTATAAGGTGGTTTATACGCTGATCAAGATAGAGGTACGGGAAAAATGGTTGCAGCATTATCCAGACCAGGAAGTGGAGGACTTCATCAGGAGGGGTTTCAGAGAAGGTTTTACCTTGCAGTGCACAGAACCCAGACAGGCATGGAAGGCTCAGAACCTAGGGTCAGTGAGGGGAAAGGAAGCCATTTTGGAGTAGAAGCTAGAAAAAGAGAGAGTGGTGGGCAGGATAGAGTGACCATTTATGGCCCCTCTCTTGGAGAATCTGAGGGTTTCATCACTGGGTTTAGTATCCAAGAAACAGAAAGGGGACTTTAAGGTAATTCACCACCTCTCATTCCCAGAGGGGGAGTCGGTGAATGACTTTATCGGAGAGGAGCACAGCAAGGTGGCATATGCAACATTGGAGGAAGTGGTACAGATTATCAGGGCAACCTAAGATGCATGGCTGGCCAAGACTGACATAGAATCAGCCTTTAGGCTATTGCCAGTCAGGAGAAAGGACTAGGATTTATTGAGTTTTAAAGTTGGTGAACGGTATTATTTTGACAAGGCCATGCTTATGGCTTGTTCTATAGCCTGTGCAACATTTGAAAAGTTTAGCACTTGTTTGCGGTGGATTTTCCAGGAAAGGACAGGGCACAGGGCGGTTCTCCACTATTTGGACAATTTTTTATTTATACTGTAGGTAGTGGACATCAGGAAGCAGTGAAGAGGTTGTACCAATTTCAGGAGTTGTGTGGGGAGTTTGGGGTTCCACTGGTACCAGACAAGACAGAAGGGCCTAGCAAAACACTGGAGTTTCTAGGGATTGAGGTGGATGCACAGGAAGAGGTATTTTGGCTTCCAGAGGGGAAGGTATAGAAATTAAAGGAGCTAATTACAATATACACTAACACAAGGAGGATACAGCTTCAGCAGGTGCAACAGGTATTGGGGCATCTCAACTTCACATGCAGGGCAATCGTACCAGGGGGAGCATTCACGAAGAGGCTAGCCAGGGCTATGGCAGGGATAACCAGGCTGCACCATTGGGTAGATATAACAAAAGGGGTTAAGGAGGATTTTTGGGTCTGGGAACACTTTTTAGAGAGTTATAATGGCAGCTCCTTTTGGCAGGAAGAGTGGGTGTACAACACAGACCTTGAGTTGTATATAGACGTGGCTAGGGGTTTGGGAATGGGGGGATATTTGAGGTGAAAATGGTTCTCAGAACCATGGCCAGCAGACTGGGTGGAGAGAAAGATGACCAAGGACAACACACTGCTGGAAATCATGACAATCTGTGCCTGCACTTTGGTGTAGGGTGAGGAGTTGCGGAACCAGAAGGTGACATTTTGGTGTGACAATAAGGCAGTGGTGGATGTCCTTAATAATAGGGGACCGAGATCAGAAACCATAATGAGGATGTTGAGACAGCTAGCGTTAAGGGAGTTACAAATGAACGTGTCCTTCAGAGCCAGACACATAGACGTGGTGCAGAATCTTTTGGGAGATCGATTCCGAGCACCGGCACCGACAGCAGAGGAACAGAAAAAGCCCATTCCAGTGAACATCTGGGGCATTGGCAAGATGAAGCCAAGTTGCTGTTTCAGAATTCATGGGCACCACAGATCTTAAGGGCTTATGAAGGGGCTTGGCAGGCATTTCAAGCATTCAGGGAAATACACTGCATGGAAGTAAGTGGGCCAGTCACGGAGGAATAGATAGAAAAATTCAAAGTTGATCAATGGGAATGGGGGGTGGCCCACAATACAATGGGAATTTACTTAACAGGTATCAGTATAATCTGTAGTCTAAAGGGATGGCATGACCCCACAAAATCAATCCTCATTCACAGAATGAGGCAGGGTTGGAGTAGGCTGAGACAGAGGCCCAAGGATAATAGGCGCCCAATAGTAAAATGATTTTTAAGCAAGTTAGCACGGATACTGCCAGCAATTTGCAGATCAAAGGATGAGGTGCAACTTTTTTATACTATTTATCTAGTAATGTTTGCAGGGGCACTGAGGGTAAGTGAAGTCGTGGGGTATGGGAGGAGGGGTAAGACAGAGGGATTAGAGTGGGGAGATGTGAGCTGGGGAAAATATATGATTCAGTTAAACATTAGAAGATCCAAGATGGATCAGGAAGAAAAAGGGACAGTGGTGACCATTAAGGCACATGTCGAGAGCTGAATTTGTCCAGTACAATCTTTGGGATCTAGGCCGTAGAGCGAGGGACAGGAGAAGGGCAGTTATTTGTGCATGGGAATGGGAAGCAGGTGACGAGCTTTCAAGTTAGGGCCATACTTAAAAAAGGTATGGATTTCCTGAGAAAAGATCCTTCTAAGCACTCCTCTCACTTTTTTAGAATAGGGGCAGCTTCAAAGCTGGCAGACGAAGGGGAATCAGTGGCGAAAGTACTAGAGATAGGAAGATGGAGGTCTGCCAGTTACAAGAGGTATATTCAGTCTTTACATGACTAAGGATAATAGCATATCTCCCAATTTTGTTTTTTAGGTGCAATTAAGAGAGGGGGATGGGTGGTGGGCTATTAGTGGAAAAGACTTTTGAGCAGCGAGTGTTGAGTTAACTTGAGATATTTTTATGATCAAATAGGTGCCAGGTGGATTACAGAGGTGTGGATTTGCGGACACTCCTACATTTACTGGGCAAAAAGGAGAGCGGAAAGGAGAGCCGGGGAAAGCCACTGTACCAGGACACCAGACAGTGCAAGCTGTGGTGGTGGGGAATCAGGGGCATGAGATGGGCACAGTTGCTACCGACCTTAAGTGAAATGAGGGAAAGGCGCCCTATTCCTGACTTACTTATTATTCATTTGGGGGTAATGACATTGGAAGAATGCCATGGTTGGATATGTATCTGCAAATAAAACAGGACCTGGCTAAGATAAAACAATTGTGGCCCAGGGTAGCCCTGACTTGGTCAGACATGATACCTCAGAGGGTATGGAGGGGGGCTAGTGCAGTCACACAGCAGTAGAGAGGGCTCGGCGGAAGATGAACAGGAGAGTGGAGATGCTGGTGAGAAGCATGGGGGGACAGGTAATATTGAGGGGGTGGAGGATTGGGCGGACGGGCTGTATAGGTCACATGGGGTACATTTATCAGACTCAGCAATAGATATGTTTAACACAGAGATGATGGGCTTTATCGAAGCATGGAGATGACAAGTACGAGTAGTATAGGAAGTGATGATAGCTAACAAGAGGGGAAATGCCAGTCATCCAACACAAGCTGGAGACTGGCTGTGGGGAAAAATGGGGGGATAAAATAGGAGGGGGGAAGGGGGAGTAAAAAAGAGAATATGAGGAGAGAAAGAAACAACCGAAAGAAAATGCAGTTTCGGTTTACACCATTACCTACACAAGAAGCAGGCAAGAAGCCACCCAGGTTTACACCTGGGAGTGCAAGAAGAAGAGAAGAGAGCATATTATTATAAATGTGGAAATGATGAATTAATGAAGAAAGAATGGATTGTAAATAATGAATGGGAAAGGTACTTGTAAATAATAATGTGGAAGTAATAAACTGATTGCCAATCTGAGCACCACACTACTAAGTTGTCTGTCCTTCTTGGGGGGAGGAGTCCAGGACAATAGTCCCAGACAAAGGCAGGAAGGCAACACACTAGTTTCTGAGCATAATACAGGCCACTGCTTTACCTGGAAATAAGTAAAAGTGTGTACAAGTCATGTAATGTAATGCAACATAAAACAACGCAATGCAATGCAATGCAACACAATACAACATAACATAACATTGTTAGCAGTGTCAGTGGCTCAGTAGGTAGCACACTCGCCTCTGAGGCCGGGAGATCAGAGGGCTGTGGGTTCAGTTCCCACATCTGGCACTTGGGTTAATATCCCAGTACTGACACTGTAATGCAGCATGAGAGGGGTGCTGCATTTCTGAGGTGCCGTCTTTCGGATGAGACGTTAAACCGAGGTCCCATCTGCCTGGATTGGTGGTAGTTCAGGTGGATGTTAAAGATCCCATGGCACTTATCGAAAAGAGTAGGGGAATTTCCCCGGTGTCCTGGCCAAATTTCCCTCATTCACTAAAAATACTACCAACAGCTTAATCTGGTTCAAGGTCAGTTGGCATTCATCTGTATCCCCCTCCCCCGGGTCGTGCCTGAAAATAGGCAGGATTTGTCTAGTGCACTTACCCGGTCAACAGAAGCTAAATAAATAAATAACATAATACAATATGAGAGCATGCAAAGCATTGCTGCATGTGGACCATTTTCTGTGGTCACTCCCCCTCCTGACACCCGAGCCTGCAGGTAGCCTTAGCCAGGTAGAAGCCCACTATGGGTGGGGTTAGGCAGGTAGGCAGGAGTTCTCTCAGTGCGAGAAGCTTAAGGCTGGAGGATAGGAGCAAAAGGCCTATATAGCCACAGATAAGAAAGATTTTCCTTCTCTTGGCCCCTCTTCCTCTGGTTGTAACACTTCCTCCCAACTCCAGTACAGTGGCTCCTGGCAAAACAGCAAGGGATCACTAGCTTTTAACAAGGGTAGGTTAAAGTTTGTGACATTAATGAGTTCATTTCCTTTTTGTGTTGAGGCTGCCTGGGGGAGTCTGAGTAGGAGATGTTGGCTTACATTTCACAAAAAAATAGTCCTTTTTGGTTACTCTGCATGAATCTGAGATGGTTGTTATTCTGACCAGTTCCTAAGCGATGAGAGTATTTCTGGCTTCAACGTGACTGCCCCACACAAAAATAATTAACTACCTCCTTTTTTGTTCTTTTGCTCAGCTTATGGGAGGGGGGGGATACTCACATGTAGCCCATTGGAGGGTACGTTTTTACATTTTTTTATGGACCCAGTGAGCCAGCTCTTCTTTCTCACATAGCCTTCACCTCTTCTGTCATGCTGGATGAGCAAAAAGATACGGTAGCAGATTTCTTTGGAAGTTCATTTTTATACACCCAGGGCCCTGGTTCCTCAGCAGCACATTCAGCAGTCATAAGAATGCCAGCCTCCATGTAGTGGACCAACAAACCTGCATAGCATGAAAGTGGCTCAGTAGAAAAGGTGACTGAACATATAGAAAGTTAGCAAGCTTTTCCAAAAAGGCCAAGCGCCATTGTCATGTTGTGGGTGGTACATCAGTGAAAAAGGACTGTTTTTAGGGCTATGGCAATACAGGATCTAACTAGCTTTCCAGTTCAGTAAGTGGAAGCAGTGACTGACCAAGTGGTACTAGGGTTAGTTAGCTTACCTGGGACAGGCATGGGGAGCTACATTTCCTCATGTGTCCATGGAGCACTGTCTCAAGGAAATTGCATTCCTTTCTGCTCAGCCTTGCAATACCCTCCTCCTATCCAACAGCAAGATGAAGAAAATGCAGGGAGGTGCAGTTCAGTGCAGTTTTCACATCACGCTGCTGTAGGAGATTGTTTGCACACGGCAGGAGAACGTTATCTGCCATGTGCTTGGCTGGGCATCCTGCAAAAACTCATACTGAGTGGTGGGTTGGAAAAGGTTCACTTCATTCTCCGCTTTTTAAGAAACACATGTGCCTTTAACTCTCTTGAGAAAAATACCTGTTAATGTAAGTGGCATGGCCACTTGCAGGGAGGTAGTGATTCTACACAGGCCATGTAGAGCACCAGTCTCCAGGTTTACATGGACTGCATATTTCTCAGGCTTCTAGCATATAATACTGACATTTCACTCAAATGCCATGATAATAGAAATAATTGTTTGATACAACAAAGCTATTTTTGATTGAAGTTTTCAACTCAAAATTAGTCTATAGAAAACAATTAACCATTTCCCCCTTCTAAGCTTGGTTCAAAGGGACACATTGTGTCTGTGGGGAATAGACAATGTCTAATTGGTTTACTTTGTCCACAGAAAATCGAAGCTTGGCCATAATACCCTAAACGCTACTTGTTGCTATGTAAATTTCTTGGTTGTCTTAAACAGTGTCAGTTAGACTACGTGGTTCCGAACTACATGCAGTAGCTTGGTCGGTGATCAAACAATGCTGACCACTGAATGGCCTGCTGGTCAGCCCTTTCTGGAGCCTATTGTGGGAAACAGCATGGATTCTGACAATGAGGGACCCTCTGGACAGCAGCATAGTTCATAATCAGAAAATACCAACAGCCACATAGCCTGCTGGCCAGCCCTTTCAATCCACTTGGGGTCATTAGGTATTTGCCATAAATCCACAGGATGATTAAAAAGGCAGATCTCAATTTTGGCAGCTTTGTCTGTAGTGCCCACTGCATGCACTGATTGCATGGGGGTAAAGCAGCTCCCTTGTGAAATATATTGTTTTCTAAGCCCCTGAGTATCTTTTTGCTATTCTCTGTAATTTTCAAACTCTGGTTTATCACTGACAGTGCAGCAACTAGAACCAGACTAAATAATCGACAATGGAAAACTTGATACAGAAAATTCCTACGTTATTTTCTGTTACTACCATATACAGCATATGTAAAACAAGCATTTGTCAATGCCGAATGTTGCTTGCTTGTATGTGCTGTTTAGGTATTTGGAAGTGATAGTTCCATGCCTTCCTCCCAAGACATCCACTGTGTCTTTCCATTCAGTATTCACAGAAGAGTGGGAGGGGCAAGGGCCACAGCAGTACAGCAGTTGCCAAGAGGGTTAAGAGGTGGACAATAGTCCATTCAAAGGCAAAAGAGTCCTGCAGGAGCTCACTAAATTGAAGGTGGACAAAGCGATGGAACCAGATGGCATACGCCCAAGGATATTAACAGAACTGCGAAGGGAGATAGCAGTACCTCTGGCAGCCATGTTCACTGAGTCATTCAACACGAGTGAAGTGAAGGAGGGCACATGTTATCCCTCTACACAAATCCGGCAGCAGCGAGGAGGCAGGGAACAATAGACCGTTCAGCCTCACCTCAGTAGTGGGGAGGATCATGGAGACATTGCTTAAAGAAAGGATAGTGGGGCATCTAGAAGTCATCGGAGCCCAGGACCACAGACAACATGGATTCACAGTGGGAACATCATGTCAGACAAATCTGGTTGATTTCTTTGACTGGGTGGCAAAGGAAGTGAATCAGAGTGGGGCAGTGGACAACGCTTACCTTTGATTTCAGCAAAGCCTTTGACACCATCCCATGTAGGAGGCTGATAAACTAGCTGAGTAGGCTAAGCATAGGGGAAAGGGTGGCAAACTGGGCTAGAAACTGGCTAACAGACAGGAGGCAGAGAGTGATGGTAAATGGGGTGCAGTCTAGGGAGAGGGAGTGACCAGTGGATCTACAGGGATCGGTCCTGGGGCCAGTCCTGTTCAATGTCTTCATTAGTAACATTGCAGAATGTCTGAAGGGAATTTTTTTTCACCAAATTTTCAACATAGCCATTTTAAGACCTCTGCTCATGAACAGTGTCACTGTGATTTTCTTAGTCTGTCCCAAACTTTGATTGCGCACACCAAATGCGCCATTGTGTGCTACATGCACGGAAACACATTTTGAGCAACATGTGAAAAATGACAGCTGTACTGCTCATAAGGAGGTGTGGTAAAATGGCAATGTTGAAAATCTGGAGTGCAAATATGAAAAATTTGCAAACTTCTGACTGTGGCGTAACAGCACTCGCCAATGCACGCTCGTAAAACAGTCATTTTTAGGAATTTTTTCAACAAATTTTCAAAATAGCCATTTTAAGACCTCTGCTCATGAACAGTGTCACTGTGATTTTCTTAATATGACCCATACATTGATTTCGCACACCGACTGCGCCATTATGTGCTACATGGGTGGAAACATGTTTTAGTGAGATATGAAAAATGACAGCTGCACTGCTCATAAGGAGGTGTAGTAAAATGGCAATGTTGAAAATCTGGAGTGAAAATATTAAAAATTCGTGAACTTACGAGCGTGCGTAGGAACTGCACAACGCACGCTCGTAAAACAGTCATTTTTAGGAATTTTTTCACCAAATTTTCAACATAGCCATTTTAAGACCTCTGCTCATGAGCAGTGTCACTGTGTTTTTCTTAATGTGTCCCATACATTGATTTCGCACACCGACTGCACCATTGAGCGCTACATGCATGGAAAGACATTTTGGGTGACATGTGAAAAATGACAGCTGTACTGCTCATAAGGAGGTGTGGTAAAATGGCAATGTTGAAAATCCGGAGTGCAAATATTAAAAATTTGCGAACTTATGAGCGTGTGTAGGAACTGCGCAAAGCACGCTCGTAAAACAGTCATTTTTGGGAATTATTTCACCAAATTTGCAACATAGGCTTTTGAGAGCCCACGTCATGAACACTGGCACTGTCGTTTTGTTAATCAGTCCCGAAGGTGATTTTGTGCAGTGACCGTGAAATCACCCTCAGGCTCGATTAACACCATGACAGTGGCAGAATTCATCAGGAGGGGTTCCAAAAACCCCATGTTGAAAATTTGGCGCCAAAATGCCAAAAAATGCCTGAGATATGCAGCAAAGTTGAAAAAACCCTATCTATCCCATTATACAGCTGAACGGCATTTCCTCAGTTCGCGGTTGGCTTAGAAGAGTGCAGACGTGTTCCCGGTCCACCAAAGATCGTCACGCTGGACTCCGGAGGTAAGTATCGGGTGAGGGGGTGAGGGTGTGTGTGGGGAGGCAGGGTGCGCAGTGGGTGGGTGCGGGTTGTGGGATGGGGGCAGGGAGAAGCACCGAGGGACAGTTTTTTATTTGCAGGTTTATTTTTTTTTACTAAGATGATGAGGGACGTTTGCCATGCTGGGGTGGGCTCCCAGCATGGCAGATGAAAGGCTGTTTGGGTGGGCTGGAGCTGAAGGGGGATTGGGCACCCCGGTCGGCTATAACACATTTTGCCACGATTGGGTGGGCTCCCAGCGTGGCACCTGCATGCTTTGGGGGGGCGTGGAGCTGATGGGGGATTGGGCACCCCCCAGTCAGCCATAACAAGCTTTGCCATGCTGGGGTGGGCTCCCAGCATGACACCTGGAAAGCTTTTGGTGGGGGGTGTGCAGCCATGGAGCCGGCGGGGGTTGGGCACCCCTGTCGGCTATGACAGTTTTTGCACGCTGGGGAGGGCTCCCAGTGTGGCACCTGGACAGCTTTGTTGGGGAGGGGTGGAGCCGATGGGGGATTGAGCACCCTCTTGCCATACAGTGTGTGCGTGGGGGGGGAGGGAGCGCATCAGCATGCAATATGCATGCTTGCAGGTGTGTGGGGGGGGAAAGAGTTCTGCTCACAGAAGTGGAGCTCTCCCTTTCAACTGTAAGCCACTGCATTTTCAACTGCTGTCGTAGACAGCTGCAGCAGTGATTGGGGAACTGGGGCCGTGCCTGCAAACACACTGACTGAATTGGAAGACGGGTGCCACACCTCCGAAAATTCGAATGATGGCACTATGTTTCTTGCACATGCGTGCAAGCAACATAAAAATGCATTGGTAGCTTTATTACAGCTGCTCATGAGCAGTCCTTAGTGGTACACACACTAACAAGAAGGGAATGAACCCTGAGTATGGGGTACTTTAGTTGGCATATTGTATCTCTGAAAGTGAAGTGCATTGTTTCTAGTTCAAATATCAGTCACTTAAGAAACATACATGCTGGGGTGGGGATGAGAAAGGACCATTAGATGCCTAATTGGAAAGCAGTTAAAGATAAACAGATGTCACAATCTATTTTGTTTTTATTGTAAGAAACATTTTAGTGAAATTCCCAGGGTGCTCTGTGTTGGCAATATGCAAAGACAATGTTATTTGAATGCTAGAGGTTCTATAAATTATGGTATCACAGACTGAGACTGGTAGAGTGCTCCTGCAGAGTATTTGGTATATTTAAGTACTGTATATAGCCAAGAACAATGTGTATAACTGGAACTTTTCATAGTACAACCCTATGGTGCAGAGAAAGTGAAGGCTAAAACCACAAACAGGGTATTTTCACAGCCTGTCTTTTCATTGCTTGTAATTTTGCAGCTTTAGGCACAATGGAAGATGTCTTGAGCAGATTATATGTGACAGCTGGTTGTCATGAGGGCAACGGGGAAAGCATGGGTGTGACACCCATTTCAAAATCCAGGATGCCCTGTCTACTTGGAAGTCCCAACTTGACCAGATCAGCAGCTGCAGCTTGAGATACCAATGACACCTGCCCCAGAGAACCCTTCACTGAACAGCCCCAGCAAAGAAGGGAAGGACATGAAAACCACATCAGGTACCTCTTGTACCACAGTATCCTCAGCTAGATAGGCCTAATTTTGGAAAATATGACGGATGAGATGAGGCAGTTGTTGACGTGGTTGCTTGAATGTCAATTTCCATGGGGTGAGCCAGTCCCAAAATACCCATGGAGGCCATGGGGATGGTCCACTCCTAGATGAAACAGGGTGTAACCCGTTGACTCTGCCAGTGGGACCTGAGGATTCAGTTCCCTCTCCAGTAGGACCAGCTACACCACCCTAGCTGGGCTTACTGCCCCAGAACTGACCCCCACCCATTACACAGGCTTCAATGCTCCCACTCCCTATACCCCTCAGCTCTGTCCCACCGATCATACCAGGTCTGGTGCTCCCACCCCATGATGAGCGCCTTCAGCTAAGTGGGCCATTACCAGCTATCCATGCTCTTCCCCTGCCAGGAGGACCACCAACAGGTCCATCACTGCTCGAGCAGAAGCTCGACTAGGGGGCTTGCCTTCATATAGTCTCAAGAACAAAATCAAGCAGGCACGGGGCAAAATCAGGGCACAGGGTTCACACCTTCATACTAGGTAGACCAGTGGGGCAATGCATAACCTGTCAGCATGGGCTGTGTAAGCCTGTGGGAGCCAGTGTGGTCAAATCTGTCAGAGAAGGTGTGGCAGCAGATAGGGAATGGGGAGCATTTAGTTGTCTTTACACTCCTAAACAGACCCAAGGAGCCAGAGGAAGAAAAAGATGAAAGAAGGAATCGGAAGTTGAGGTGAAGCACAAGGTTCAGATCTGGTGTACCTGGCAGAATTGGTCAGCTGGTTTTGCAATCTTCGAGGGTTTATTGATCCAAGAGAATTCAGTGAAGGCAGCCATCCTGTGTGCATATTTTAGTTGGATTGCGGTAATTCATGCCAGCAGACATACAAATAAAATAACAAAATATGTTGAGGAATTTCATAGGAGAAAGCAGAATGAGCCAGGTAAGACATGGGGCATGTTTGACATCCCCTAATTATGGGCACTAGATCTAGGAAGGGGTGTTCAGCTTTCTGGTTAGAGGACAGCAATCACCATAGCAGGTGGGCTGTGCACTAATTGGAAGGGGACGAGGAGGAAGTACTGTTATAATTACAACCAAGGGATATGCAAGTCAGATTTCTGCAAGTTCGAGCATGAGTGCATGGCATGCAGATGCACACATTCATTTAGTTAATGCAAAAGAGGATCCACTCCTTCCTGCCCCTTTTAGAAATTGCAGAACAGTTCTCCCAACACCAATAAGGATGGATCACATTGAGAGGTGGCTGGCCAATTACCTAGATAGGTGGCCACTCAAACCCTGGTAGATAGTTTCAGGCAAGGTTTTAGGATTCCATATGCTGGCCTCTACCAATCTTATGAGGAGGAGAACCTTAAGTCAGCCAGGGAACAACCAGAAGTCATTTGGGCCAAGCTAAAGGAGGAAGTGGCAGCAGGTAGGGTTAGTCTGCCCTTTGCAATGACACCCCAGCCTCATCTGCAGAATGCTCCAAAGTGGTGCACTACCTGGATTACTTTCTGTTCATGGGTCACTCAGTGACTGATGATTGTGGCCAGTTAATGGGGGCCTTTCAAGCAGTATGCGCCAACCTGGGTGTCCCCTTGGCTCATGAAAAACCAGAAGGCCCATGTATCAGGTTATCCTTCCTGGGCATAGAGACTGACACAGTAGCCATTGAATTCAGGCTGCTTAAATTGAAGGTCTCAGCACTTTGGAACCTCATCTCTAGGGTGGCCAAGGCTCGGAAGATCACCTTGCATGATTTGCAGCAAGCTCTCGGCCACCTCAGCTTTGTTTGTAAAGTCATGCCAATGAGCAAAACATTCTTTTAGTGGTTGGTGAAGGTCAGTGCTGGCCTCAGTAAGCCCAACACAGTGTCAGAATTGATAAGGGAAGACCTGGGAGTGTGGATGACCTCCCTGAATTGCTTTAATGGGGTGTCAAGTTGGCCAGAGGCAACCATCAGCCAGGAACTTGGGCTTTTTATGAATGGGTTGGGAGGGGGCATTAGCTACAGATCATATATTCAAGGTGAATGGTGTATGGGGCACTGGCCCCAAGCCTGGGAAGCAAATTGTGTAAAAACATTAAGAATGGTAATGCCATTAATATATTCAGGATTCACTGAATATATATAAAAAATGTGTATAAACACTGGGACACACTCAGACCTACTGGGATACCAGACTTTTGTACTAAGCCAATAATTGCCTCCAAACAAGTCAATACCTTTAGGGACAGACTTGTCCACTCTGAACACAGGAGTAACAGCACTAGGCAAGGACAATTGCTACTTGGACCCCTAACACCAGGAATAAAACTGTGTGGTAGATGCTGCCATTGTAACAACACATCTAAAAAATCAGAATTCCTACATCCAAATGGGAACCAGAAATATCATATCAAGACCAACATTACATGTGACACAGATCATGTTGTTTACATTCTGACCTGCCCCGTTCTAAACACTATGTAGGAATGACAACGAGACCACTGAAGTTTAGGATTACTGAACAAAAGTAACATTAGATTATGGAATGAAGCTTCCCCAGTAGTAGTTCATTTCACAGAGGCAGGACATAACCCTTCATCCCTCAAATTTTGGGGCATCGAACATGTTGACCAACCCCATGAAGTGGAAACTGGACACTGGCATTGGAGTACAGAGAGATGTATTGGATATACACTCTCAGCACCACCAGTGACAAATATGGACTAAATGAAGATGACAACTGGAGTGCCAGTTGGTAACTTCAGTACAGAAAGCACTATCCCCAACACTGCCCCCGGGCTCTCCATGCTCTTCTTGCCCTTATCTTGGTGGTACACTACACATATGTCTGACATTTCAAGTAGTAACAGATGAACTCATTCCCCTGGATGTTCTGCTGTTTCTCTAGATGACCTCCTGAGCACCTGTGACCTCCTGGTTCATTTTTTATTTTTGTCAAAAAGTACCTAGTAATAACCCTTAGGAATATTAACTTGCTATGACACAGAACATAGAAATGTACATCTGCACATTGTTAGTATTGACTTATCTTTATTTGCTTGTGATCTTGCCCAGTGACAGTCATGGTCTCTAACATAACTGTAGGTACAAATGATACTGAACTCAGCATAAAAAAGTGTGATGTCCACTTAGAACTCAGAAACACATTATCAAGTTTCATCTAACCTTGATGTGTGTATAGATGTCAATGTTATTACAAAACACCAGGTCTTATAATGCAGACCTTGGCACAATACAGGGTAGTTTAAAAGCAGTGAATGACTACTTAGTCACTACTTAAAACTGAGTTAAATATTATCTGTATAAAACATATGGTAGGGACTTGACCAGATACTGCCACCCTGCATGGTCCACTCTTTCATCAAATACACTGAGGCAGCCATGGGGCAGAAAGCACCCACTGAACCTTTGGGTTTCCTGAGGTGTGTACTGTTGCCTAGCAGTGGTACTCTGACCTGGTGAGTGCTGAAATCCCGCGGTACTTCCTGGTCTGAGCAACTCCACCCCTTGGTCCCTCCTGATATAAAAATGATGCAAGACCCACATGCAATGCAGTCCTTGCTCTCTGAAGCACATGCAGACAGAACTCCCTGGAGGTAGGCTACACCGGCAGCTATTTGTTACTTGTTTATGATGAAACACTGTAACCAGCAATTTTAAAACTTAGTATTGTCTTCCATACAACTTTCCAGACAAGGGGCTTAGCGCTGATCACTGCTACACATATGTGATGCAGTTAGTGAAAAATATGTGTCAGTTTTTTTCACACTCAGTATGGCATTTCTAACTGTTTAAACTGTGGCTACACAATGTATTGTAACAAACTTTACCATGCTGTCTGAAAACTAAAAACTTTTGCATTTTATCACCTAGTGTGGAACACTCTTCTCATGATAAAGCACTGAAATCACAAGTTGCTTAAACTAAGTGCTAAGTGAGTAAACACCAGCTGCCATTGTATGATAGCATAGCATATAACACAAAAGGAAACTAATGCTTGGTTATATCCATTTGTTTTAGCTCTTCAGTAGAAAAAATTACACCTACTTTAAAAGAAGAAAATAAGACTAACTCAGCTGTAAGCCCTTTAAGCAACATGCAAAGTGAATAAACTCCAGCCAGCATTATCTGATATTAAATTGTATGAAACATAAGGAAACTAACATGGTGTTATATACACTTGTTGCAGCACTAATGTAGGAGAGGCTGAACCTATTTTAATAGGACAAAATAAGATTGATTAATTCTCAAACAGGTCAGAATTACTTACTACCTAATTAAGCATACTGGGCTACCTAAGAACTAGCTAATTGACAGAAAGGTCACACCAATAACCGTTCTTTGACAACACAGATGGTAATCCAGCATTGCAAAGCAGCTAGAGTTTATCAGAAGAGTATCACAGTTTTGTAGTCTTAGATAGAGGTATGTAAAACAACTTTGTGTATGAAGAAAGGATATAGATATATGCATGAACTATAATGACACAACCTGAATTGTCCCACAGAGTGGAATAATGCAATTAGACTGTACCATGTTTAGCTTAACAAACATCTCATACAGAGCTTTATTTGATTAACGTGATATTATTTTAACACTGCCTAGAAGTATATTTGAAGGAAGTAATAGTAAACAAACTGAAACTAAAAAGTGTCAAGAATAAGATACAAAGATGTGTATCAACTAAATGCATAGCTGAATGTCAGGTATGCCTCAGGATGTTATTCAGCATTGTGTATCGGTCAATGTATCATGTTGTCCATGAACAATATTGCATAAAGTCAGAAGAAAATCACTGTATTAAGAGTATGAAATAGTATTTACAATGTGATAGATGACACCCACTACTTAGTGGTATGAACAAGTATTACAGAATGTTTAAAATGTAAAGTCAAAAATATGAAATTAATATGAAAAATGATTATAAAAATACTTTATAATTATGTTTAATATTAGATCCCCACCCTGAAGAATCCATATCTGGCAAAATGTTGGTGTATGAGGCTCTATTTGTAATGAAGAAAAAAGAAAAATAAACCTAAGAAAATTCAAAACTTTCATGGAGTGGCTGGCTTCTTTCTACTTTTTAACTTTGTGACTTCGCCCACCAGCCTCTGAACTTTACATATTGTTGCATCAAGGGAAGGAACCCACACACTCTGGACTTCAAGCAGAGGGTTCACTCAGGCAGATCACTCTCCTAGAGTTGGTTCCCCATTGTGGTGGCCCTGCTAGTATGGAGGGAGCAGTTTATGAATAAAAAAGTGACATTCAGGACAGAAAATACTGGGTAGTCTACACTACTAATGTCAATGGCCACCTTGGGAATGAAGGCCTCTGGAGTAACCTTATGTGGGTCTTTGTGCTAAAATATTTAGTGCTTAAAATACAGTTTAGAGCTGCACATGTGCCAGGTGTGGATAACAGTATTGCTGATGCTCTTTCTAGTTTACAGTGGCACAGATTCCAGGAGTTGGTGACAGCAGCAGAGGTATAACTCATTAAAGTCTTAGCCTACCTCTGGGAATTGATGATCCATAAGCCTGGGAGTTATTCTGGAATTTGTTAGTGCTCAGCACTTGGGCAGCATATGGGGGTGGAGACATTTCTGGATGTGCGTCAGGCCTAGGGGTGGGGAAATGTGTGGCCCATCCCAGTGGACTAGCTATGCTCATGTGTCCTTCATGTAAAACAAGAAGGGTCCACTCCAGCAGCAGTGGGGCAGCACCTAGCTGGCATTTCATGTTTCTCCACAGTCACAAGCCAGGAGGATACCACATGGGTATTTCTCCTTTTCAGGATAACGGATGGGTGAGCCCATGGGACTCCAAGCAGCCAGGTAGTTGGCAGTTGATTAGCCCACCCCTGCTGGTATGGGTTTGGGATGAGCTGCTGAAGGTGTTTTCATGAATATCAGTAAAGCGCTTCTTCCACATAGCATTCCTGGTGGATTTTTGTGGGGTCATTATGGTATCCAAGTTGGTACAAGCAAGCAAAGGTTCTGGACTTACCAGTGGCCTTGGGGGATGATGATGTAGCAGTGACCATAGGGGGGGTGTTTGTCCAGTTGTGAAAATAACATGGACAGGTTGGCCCATGGGTGCTAGTGCAGCCTGAGAGCATGGGTGGAAGACTATGTATCCTGCCGGGCAGCTGGTGGGGACCACAAAGTTTTAGCATGAAGATGGGCCCCCCTGACAACGTTCCAGTTTCATTATGTTTTGGAGAAGACCATGAAGGGGGTAGGGGTTGACTTGAAGGAGTTCGGCACCCATTCCTTCCACATTGGGGCTGTGATATACTCTAAGGCAGAAAGACTTACCGACAACCTGATTCAGACAACTAGCCATTGAACATCACAGGCTTTTGAAGGATATTTTCAACCTCATTTACTTGAACATCTGGCTTTGTTTTCTGGCAGGTGGTGGTACCTGACACAACCAAATGTGGATATGCGTGCACTCCTTTATAAATCGGGCAGCATTCACAATGAGGCATTTCCAGGGAAGGGCAACCATTTCTGGGTCCCAGGTAGGAACAATTTCACTGGATGGGATGGCTGGGAATAAGATGGGGTGATTTTTATTTATTTTCTTATTTACTGAGATCTCTGATTATAGCCTTTGAAACATAGAAACATAGATTTTGATGGCAGATAAGGACCGCTTGGCCCACCCAGTCTGCCCATTTCCCTACCTAATGGATAAGCTGCAGAGCCTAATTAACCAGCAGCCTACTTCTTCTACTGTAAGAGCTAATTTACAGAGCTTCCACGTCAAAACACGAGGTATGCAATGCAAACACATTTAACAGGTAATAGGCAACTAAGATGGCAGAAATAATTTAAGTCAATTGATATGCAGGGATATAAACGAGAATGTTTTAGGATCACTAAAAATGCACAAAATTGATAAGCCAAAGAAGTGTGTAAGCAAAAATCAATGAATTCAGCTAAAAGAAAATAGGGAACAAGTGAATAAGAATGGTGCAGGAAGCCAGAACCTGGTTACCTTTGTCAAGCTTTAAGCAAGGGTAAAGTGGATTGGTAGGGACAGGATGACATGCATCTGTTTGACCTAGGGAATTGATAGATTTTTAGCTGACATAAGGTGCTGTGGGAAAGTAGTAGCATGACGTTTTTGATGAGGGGATGAGCATCAGGAGCAATACTCATTCTATGGCCGTATGGTAGTCTCACATGGTTGGTACAGAGGGGGTAACAGGGAATCACACATCTTTGCAGGTGGGTCAACCTGAGGATGGCAAGCGGTGAGGGCAACGATGCCTGGAGTTCCCCTTTGAGGGGCAGTCAGAGGGATAGCCTCTTCAGGACCCTGATGTCCCACAGCTTCTCAGGCACCAGCACAGTGCCCCATAGAGTCTGTGTTGACAGGTTACATTTAGAAAATGTTGCCAGTGGCATATGTCTCAGCGCAATTTTTTTCCCCCAAGAGGATTGAGCTAAGCATCTGGTGAAAATAAAGAACATGGAAAACAACTCAATAGAGTGAAGGATTTCCAAACACCTGACACACAAAAATGATTGCGTCTGAACCTTAATAACTTTGGAACAGTTCAACAGATTTCCATGAAATTTGGCATGCATACTGTCTGGTGGTAGGTCCTTTGATATGCCAGATATCGTGCAAATTAGTTATGTGGTTTCTGTGATACAGAGTGTTGCAAACACAGAAAAATCCATGTTTTTTGCCATTTCTTTGTCAACTTGGATCTCAAAATGGCTTTTGGTAGTGGTCTGAAACTTTCATGGTAGAAAGCCTTAGCCTTACAGATGTGCCTTTTGACAGTTTGGTGAAAAAATATTAATTTGTTCAAAAGTTATGAAACATTTAATTTCACATTATTTCCTATGGGAAAATATATATGTCAGGCACGAAGTTTGGAATTTGTGCAAATTACTGTTGTATTTTGTGCAAATTACGTAACTGTTGCTTTTCAGCTCTGTACCTGCGCTCTTGGTGTTTGGCTGTCTGGAAGGTCACCACAAGTTACACAGGTCAAGTAAGTGGTTTAGTAATATGTACAGTATGCTCCCCTCCATGAGAACAAGATCCAGCTCAACTCCTTGACCAGTGAGGAGGCTATATTTATTTATTTTGTTTTTGTTGACCAGGAAAGGAGGACTAGACAATTCTGCCTATTTTCAACCTCATACTGGGGGAAGGGGATACAGATGGATGCCAAATGACATTGAACCAGATTAGGCTATTGGTGGTATATTTTTTTTGGTAATATGTTATACCAGGAAAGACCCACTGAGCTGAGCATGGCTTTATTTCAAGAAGCTTTCTGGGGAACATGAAGAAGGGAGAAGCAATACATATAATGCATAAGCAATAAGGTTCTAGAGGACATTAATTGCCTAAGGTTGATGCACTCCCAGCTTTATAATAAGACATGAGGTGCTTGCACTTAGCACCTTAAGCACCAGTAAGTGCCTTAACCTCAGATATTCAGCAAGCTGGAATGGCTTATAAAGTATATAAACTGAAAAATAAATGCCAACATTTTCATTAAAAACAAGTATTTTTTTATTTAGTAAATTAACCTGTAAAAAGTAATCTCTCCCCAATTGGCAATCATATGACTTTCTACAAATTCAATAGACTAAATATTTGTTTATTATGGAATAAAGCAATTTAAACTTTTGCAGAATTCATTTAGCATGTTGTAGGTGTCCTCTGGCAGAATGTTCACCCCCTCATCCAGAAGAGGCCTCCTGTGGAGCCAATGTCTCAGTTTTATCTGCAGCAGGGTAAGCAGCAGAGATTACCCTGGCAAGTTGGTATGGATAGTAGGGGGATTTCTAATTGTCGCTATAGAATCACCAGAAATTAAAAGTCTGAAAAGTATTTCATTTTTTCAGACTTGTTTCTATGCATAAAGAGGATATCATGAGAGGAAACATTATTTAATGTAAGTTTTTTTTTTTTTTACATTTTAGGGTCATATTAAAGGTTTCCAGTGAGTAAAGGCGGTAGCCATATTTGTGATGGCAATCAAAGATACATGAAATGGCTCAGGAATATAGATGCAGCAAAATTACACTTCACTATGAAGGTGGTGAAAAGTCAGGAACTTCATGCTGTTTGTAGAGGGCAACATTTCCTGACCTCATCAAAATTTTGCATACTAAAGTTCTGTCTTAAAAACACAGTTTCAATGTATAACACAGCACATCCACTGTGAAAAACTGTTCTCACCCCTCCTACATTCCAGACCTTTTTAATAAAGTAGCTTCATTCCACCCTCTAGCATCTACCTCTCTCTTCCCTTCCAATGCCAGTGAAGTTTTCTATAAAAGATGACTCTTCCTCTACCTACACCATGCTAGTAAAAGGCACTACCCACCTCTCACCCTGTGCATGTCCTTCAGATCCTATACATTGTTAGAAAATAGATTAGAGAGACCCTGGCTGAGAGCACACTCTACCCGGGCAGGTATCAGGCAACAGAAACCAGTACATAACTAGTCCCTGTGCCAGCCTGCTTTTATACAGAAATCACTGTGCTGTTAGAAAACTTACCAGCAGACATTTTTTTTCTTGTTTGCTTAGTGAGACAACTAGCCCCCCCCAAAAAAACTTAACCTGAAGCCCTGACATCCCCCACTACCCAAATAAAAACCACACAGTAAAGCCCAGAGTAAAACCTTGTTCTTTCTGCTAACCCCCCAAAAAATGAGTTTCTCAAATCACAACAGGCTGTTTGAATTGATATTTCTGTGGCCACACACTGCCTACATTGATGCTAGACACTCATGCTACTTTTAAAACTGGCAAAACACTGTCTAAAACACCTCCATGGCTCACATGTCAAAACAGACAAACTCCACAATGCTAAAATGATCAAACTCAATGGCAGCAGTCACAGATAAGCTGCTGAGCAAGATTTGTTCCTTGCTTAGCGAGAGAGAGAGAGAGAGAGAGAGAGAGAGAGAGAGAGAGAGAGAGAGAGAGAGAGAGAGAGAGAGAGAGAGTGAGTAATTCCACCCTCCCAACAACTGTAATGTATGTTGCAAACTGCTTTTCCACTTTATTCACACAGAATGTTCAAGTCGCAGATTTGTAGTTTAGTACAATACCTTCTTGATCCTAGCTGTCCCCCTTCTGACTGGTGTCTGCTATGCTGCTTGCTTCAGTCCACAGTGCCGTGCCTGATGGTGAGTCTCCTATGGTGACTGCTATAGACACCATGCCCCACCCCCTTTGCGAGTCTACAATGTGACTACTAGCAATCCGCTAAAAAACAAATAAATCTCTTCATTTTGTGGTTGGAGGAAGAACAATTCAACTCATACTAAGATTCATACTAAGAAGAGTAGACATACAGAAGGCTGAGGCCCATATATGTATGTCCCCAGCAACGCTGGCACTTTAATCCCAATGTTTACAACATAAAGTAATCCAGGTTTTGTTTAAATGTATCCTGATTTTGATGTCCCAGTAGTGAATTTGGTAAGGTATTCCATAGTGGAATTATTCTCTGGGTGAAGTAAGATCTCCTTTTATTAGTTATGGGGTAAGTTAGGGCCAGTTGGTAATTATGATTTCTTAGATTACATTGTTGCCTAGTAGAAGACATTCCCAATTAAGTAATTAACTCAGTATCAGTTTGAATCTTGTGCATCATTAGGAGGTCCCCTCTCATTCTTCTCTGTTCTAATGAATACATACCCAATTCTTTCAACCTTGTTTCATAACTCTTATCATGCATATTAGTTAGAAGCTTAGTTACTCTTCTCTGTATTCCTTCCAGTCTACCAATATCTCTTCTAAGGTAGGTACTCCATAGGGGAGAGCAATAATCAAGATGAGGTCTGACATATGCTCTGTACAAGGGTAGAACACAATCCCTGTCCCATGAGGTAAAACTCCGCTTGATACAGCCTATGAGTTTATTAGCTCGATTAATGTTATGATTACAGTGACTATGTGAGGTTAAATTACAATTAATTATTGTACCTAGGTCGTTATGTTCTGTTATGGGGTTAATACTTGTCCTTTTAGTGTATATTGATTTTGTATATTGGTATTACCAAAGTGCATGACTATGCATTTACTTACGTTGAAAGACATCTGATTTACAAATGCCCATTCTTCAAGTCTCATTAAATCGTTAACGAGGTATGATACATCTTCTATTTTAACTTTAGTCATTATTTTGGTGTCGTCTGCAAATTGAATTTAAAAACTGTTGATATTAATGGTTAAGTCGGATATAAAAATGTTGAACAGTGTTGGGCCCAAAACTGACCCTTGTGGTACTCTGTTAGTGACTGAACGTTGTTCAGACATATAACCCCTGATACATATGAGCAGGTCGAGGTGGGAGCCACAAGTTTAAAAGCAGTAATCAAAACCACAAAGAAAATTCAGCACATTAAAACTATTGGCATCCTCTACTGGCAGCAGTACCAGTAAAGAGACTATTTTACCACACAATACATTTCTGTTCATTTCTAGTACATTGTAAATATTTTTTTTGACATTTAACCCATTTTCTAAGTGCAATATGTAAGCAATAAGACACAATGGGGTGTGCATTAGACAGTTCTAATGCATGGCTAGGGGGTGTAGTGAGACACGGGGTCACAGGCTGAGTGCATCCAGCCCCCTAGCCATGCATTAGAACTGTATAACACACATCCCGGAGTGGCTTATTGCATTTATGAAATGGCCATCTGAAGTACAGATGCATTTGGTAAGTAAAATGTATTGTATTAAGTAAGGAAAAGCATAAATCTTTGTCTTAATTTCCAATAAAATAGTTCCTCTGTCTTGTTTACTTTTTTTTAATTTTGAGAAAAGGACATTTGTATTACAAAAGTTTCTGTAGTTTAGTTATGGTTGTCATGGCAGTATTGCTCCCCGAAACAGTTTATAGTGTAGATGATACAGAAGAAACATTTTTTTTTAATTTACTTATTTGTGTATGTGTTACCACTGCTGGCAGTATTGGGGAAGACATGGTGGTGCTGTTTCCGTGGTGCATGGAAAACAGGTGTGGAAGTTCAATGGGGACTGCACAGCACTGTGAGTGAATGTGGGCAGCATTGCTGAAACAAAATGAAGAGAAAATGTTGAGGAGCTGAGGGGTAAGGGCTGAAGAAACGAGGGGCAAGCAGATGGTTCATTGATGAGGAGAGTAAGGAGTGGGCTGGCGGGCGGGGGAGAGATTGTGCCTGGCGTGGCTCTCTTTTTTGTATGTACTGTATCTTATGTGTGTTATTTATTAAAAAAATGAGAAGTATTGTAAAACTGCAGAGTAAAGGATAGAAGTAGTGAGGGAGCAGTGTTTGAGGACAGCAGTGAGTGAAAGTGGTCTGGTTAGAGAGAGAGTGTGGCAATCATGCATTTTTTTTTTTAAATGTGCTGCATTCAAAAGGAACTGAAATAATTTTTTTTTTTGTTTTCTTTTGACAGTGCTTGCAGTTTAGTGTGAAGTGGCTGATTAATGTTTTTTTGTGGTAGTTAGCCGCCATCTTGTTTTCTGCCACAAATTATGCCACCCTTACTGTCAGGCTATCTGTTTTCTGAAAATCTTGGTGGACAGCATCATCCATAGCAATGTCCAGTGGGCATTGCCTGGCCTTATTCCTGTGTGTTAGACATTTTAGCACAGTCAGTTGCCAATCAGATTACTTATAAAGTGAAAGCCATTTCATAAAGCCCGACACTGCCCACCCTGTCGGGTATTACTGCTCACTTGTGACATGCCCCACCCTACCGCCTTCGAGTGACAACCTCCTTCCTTCCACCCCATGCACCATATTTACAGTACAACATTACAGGCCTGACCTGTAAAAAAAAAAAAAAAAAAAGACTTTCTTCACTTGGTTCCCTGCTGTAGAATGACTGAATGATGATGTTCTCACATATAGTAATACCTGACTGGCAACTTGACAACCCTTGGGGGATCATTCAGAAAAATTAAGAACAAGAACACCTGATCTGATTGGAAGTGGTGGAAAGCTTCCTACAAGGATGCTTACAGACAGGAGCACAATGTAGAACCTAAACCATTTGATTGAGGTCTGGTTGACCAGAATCCTGTAGCATGGCCATCAGAAGGGAGTCTCAACAGTGCAAAAGGTCTGGCCAGGTTGACAAAGATAGTAGAGTTGTTGTGATCCTTATCTATACAAGTTGTTGTGATCCTTATCTATCTCCATCAAAAATACATCTGTGAATATCAGCAGTGATATCAGAGTAGAGAAGGGCTATCAAAGGCCCGACTGAAAGTGGTTAAGCAAGACCAGAGTGTCAAGGAAAGTGATGCATTTGAAGATAATAGAAACATAGAAACATAGAATTTGATGGCAAATAAGGACCACTTGGTCCATCCAGTCTGTCCTTTTCTCCCTACCTACACTGTTACATCAGACCATGTCTGATCTACAGCTGTTTCTCCCTCCCTCTTTCCTTTCCACTATGATTCCTTTGTGCTTATCCCATGCATTCTTGAACCCCATCACTGTTTCTGCCCCCACCACTTCCACTGAAAATCTGTTCCAGGAATCCACCACTCTTTCTGTGAAGAAGTACTTCCTCATGTCTCTCCTGAATCTACCTCCTTCATCTTCATAGCATGTCCCCTTATTCTTGAGGACCTTTTCTTCTGAAAAATACTCCCTGCCTCTACCTTATTTATCCCAATGAAATATTTAAAGGTATCTATCATATCTCCCCTCTCCCCCGCCCTCTGTTCCAGGGTGTACACATTGAGGTCCTCTAGTCTCTCTTCATAGGGCTTTTGATGCAGACCCTGTACCATTTTAGTTGCCCTCCTCTGGACTGCCTTCATTCTGTCTATGTCCTTTCTGAGATGTGGTGTCCAGAACTGGATGCTATATTCTAGGTGGGATCTTACCAGCAATCTATACAGAGGCAACACCACCTCCCTCTTCCTGCTGGTGATACCCCTCACTATGCACCCCAGCATCCCACTTGCCCTCTCTACTGCCTTGTTGCCCTGCTTGGCCACCTTTAGCTCATCTGATATGATTACCCCCAGTCTTCTTCCTGCTTGGTGGTCATCAAATATATGTATTTATAAATATATATCTATCTGTATCTGTATCTTTATCCTATATCTATATATATTGTTTAGCCAGAGTTGGAAGGAGATAAATGGGGTGAAGGTTCCACCTTTGTAGAGGGGGAAAAATCCTGGCCCTCTTTTAACTACCAGGGACTGCACCCATGTGACTAGATAAGTTACAGAGATCAGTTTGGGGAATCAGTGGCAGAGTAGAAAGATAAAGAGTTTGTAGTCAAGAACATCAGAGCTATTGCCTTAGGATGAGTTTATAAAATATAGTGCAATATATGGGTAAGACAGAGGGGAGACATTGTGGGGAGAGCATAAAAAGGAAGTGGAGGGACTGGAATTAGGCAACCAAGGATGAAATTATCAGGGTAATCACCGAATAGTTTAAATGCGGTTAACAAAGGTTGATAAACAGACTAACTGAAGTACATTGTAGAACAGCCTACTATAAACTGTTAGCTATGACGCTAAAAGAGGTTAAATAAGCAGACTACTGTGGAGCTAAGGCAGGCTGGGAGAGCAAAAATGAGCAGTCCATATAGGTGCAACCTATAAAATTCCTCTAAAAGATTCCTTCCTGCTGTGACCCTCATATTGCAAACTGCTATGCTGGGTATCAATTAAAGAATACATCCTGATGTGGATCCAAGAATGCTCACCTTCTTTTCTGCTCCTCCAATCATGTGCACATCCGTAGTTACTAGGTTGCTTCTGCTTACCACAAAGAGATGGGCAGACTAGTTGGATAAAATGGTCCCCATCTGCCGACACCATTCTTATCTTCGTATGCTTCAAAAGTTGCCCCAGGGGTATGGCTGGGCAGGGGGAGCCTTGGACAAGTTCTCAAACCCCCTTTGTGTGGTTTGGGTGGCTTGCTTGGGAGAAGAGTTCATGGCAGAGAATAACTTAAAGCTTGAATGGATCATGTTAATGACATGCTAATAGTATGTGAGAGCAACCTCTGTCCCCTATGTACTTATTTACATCAGCTGCAGCATGACGGTTGCAGTTTATCCAGATATATCACACTATATTGCAATATAATACAAAATCACACATGTCCCCACAATGCAAAGCATCATGGGCTGTATATGCAAATCACCACAGAAGATTATGCCGGTTCAACTTTAAGCAGAATATATTATGATATTTCATAGGAAATTGAAAGGAATGTGATTTCCTGTGATATAGCAAGATATAGGGGAAAGGGGTACATAGTTTAACCAGGAGTAGCACACTAAGCAGAAGCTTGTTTCTAGATGTGACCTGGGAGCACAAGGAAGTTTAAGTGACTTACTGTTGATCCTGAGCAAGTCACTTAACTACCTTGTGCTCCCAGGTCACATCTGGAAGCAAGTTTCGACTTAATGTGCTACTCCTGCTTAAGCAGTGTTCCCCATGCCCCTATATATTGCTAGTCACAGAAAATCACATTCCCTTCAATTTCCAATGAAATATCATAATATATTGCAATATAGCTTTACATACTGTACATGTCACTAGTTGCAACTGTACCACATCCTCAAAGCCAGAGAGAATAGCACAGCCATATAATTACTCACGGGCATTGATGAGGTCAGACAAGATGTTAAACAAAGGGAGGTGTCTGGTTTTGTTCCTTGAAAGTAGGGTATAGTCACCAGAGGCAAATATGTGTGGACACTGGTGGAAGCTTCAGGGAACATAACAATAGCAATATTGTGATCAAGGTCAGCTGAAGGGGGCTACACCATCTCCTGCACCAGGTACTGTATAGATATCAGCATGGTTTTAGGAGCAGTCATAGCACCTCCTCTGCATTACTAATGCTCACCAATTTTGTTGCCACTGCTATGGATAGAGGTGATTACACTGGTACTGTGTTCATAGATCTAAGGCCTTTGACCTTGCTGACCACACGTTACTGAATACCAAACTCAAAGATGCTCTGACACTTTCTGCCCTCAACTGGTTAAATAACTACCTTCATCACAGACAGCAGTTGATCAAATTGTTTATGTCCATCTCAGAACTTGTGCAATCAAATTACTTCACTGAGAGGGTGGTGGAGCCATGGAATGCATTGCCTGAGACTCTAGTCAAGCAAAGCACTGTGAAGGGCTTCAAGAGGGGTGGGACAGATGCATGGGTGTACTGAAGCCAAGGTTGACCCTCTCGGGGGCCGGGGGGAGGAGGAGCTAGTGCCCAATAGGGGCTGGCTGCCGAGCAGACACGAAAGACCATTAGGCCTATTCTGCTGGCTTTTAGTATGTTAGTAGTTGGGGTTCCCCAAGGCTGCATTCTGGGGCCACTTATATTTTCTTTGCATACCAACAAACTGCATGACTGCATGAAGTACAGTACACCAATACTTTATGCAAATGACCTTGTACTTGTCACTTGCTTCACCAATATCAGCAAAATAAACAGCATGCTCTTTCATGACCTACAAGCAGTACAAACCTGGTTACTACAAAACAAATTGCTCTTAAATGTATCAAACACATGCTGTGCTCTTTGGCCCCCCCTTCCCAAACCCAGAAACTGTCAGACCCCCATTAAAATCTGTCGTATTGAAGGTACAATGCAGAGGCTGAGCAGTCTTGTAACTACCTTGGTGTTACCCTGGATCCCTCCCTTGATTTTCAACTTCATATACTTAAGACACATGAAGCTGTAAACATTAGACTTAGCCTTGACTATAGAGCTAGGCATAATTTCACCTCTCATGCCTGTTTTATCTATCGAGAGGGATATACTTCTCCCTAAGCTAATGTATAACATTGCTGTTTACCCATCTTCAGCCTCAAAGCTGGCCTTAAGGAAATGAGAAGTCACATATAACATATGCCAGTTTGTGCTTGCAACTAATAGACTTCTTCACCATTGCACCCTATACAAGAGGCTGGAGTGGCTCCTTCCCAATGCAATGCATGGCTTAGCTACAGGTGACACTATCTACAACATCTTGAATAATCAACAGCATCAGCAACTGGCTACATTGCTTCATCTGCAGAAGAACCCTTTCCTGTTAAGATCCATGAGCACTGACCTGCTTACTGTGGCTAAATAAAGGACTAATCTTGAGGTTACTGCATTTCAAAACTTTGCTCCTAGGCTATGGAACAACATCCCCCTTGAGATTCATACTAGTACAATTCCTGGGAGCTTTTAATATGTCCTACATAAGTATTTACTAAGTACTGCTAAGTGTAACTGCTCTTCCAAGAAGTAGCCATCATTTTTAGATACTACACATCAGCATATTGATCATATGTGGCATCTGTCTGTTGTACTCAGATTGTTCACACTTTTGTTATAACTGTTGTAACTACTATCCTTGTAAATACTGCATCTCTGTATATTCTGTGATATGTGTGCTTCTCACCCCATATTGTAACCTTCCATGTTGTGCCTGAAAAAAAGACTTTCTGTGTAGTGCATCTACCCGGTTATCAAAAACTAAATACATATATATTTGGAACTCTCTCACCCCCCCCTTCTCTTCCTTTCCCCTCTCTCCTCTGTCTCTAATTCCGTCTCCCCTCCACCTCTCTTTTTTTCTCTCTCTATTTCTCTTTCTCTGTCTCTCTCTCTTCCCCCCCTTATCTTTTAACCTGCCACATGCCCCATTACATTCCATATGGGTTTGATGGGAATAGTAGAATGGATGGTGAATGGGGACTTCATGGGTGTACTGCTGTGAAGATACGTAACATTTAAAATTAATGGAGGCTGTGGCTGTTGGAGGGTGAATATGGGTGAGTTTGTGGTTGATGTAGTTGGGGAGTGGGGAGAAGTGTTCTGAATGTGAATGCTGACCTACTATCGGGGATATTCAGGGCAAAACACAAATCCCATATATCCTTAACATTTGGATCATTGAGCATTTAAATTCATACTAACCCATAAAATAAACTGCATAATTCTAGACTTTTAGCTTTCGGTGATTTCTTTTATTTCTGTGGCAAGAGTTAAACAAACTGAACATTTATTTATGCTTAGAAGAGATCAACTGGCTTTTCCACTGTTATTCAAGCAAAAAGGAACATCTGCTGATCCTCTTATAGCCAAGCAGCATATGGGTAGTTTCATGACCTTTCATGGGGACTATAATCAAAGTGCCGTTAAATAATGCTAAGAACCATCTATAACTAACTATATATACTTCATTGGCATTGCAGAATTTAGTAATTACAGTGTGAGAATGCACTTGACAATTCATGTTCTCTCCTACCTATAGTGGGAATTTGTGGAAATGTAATTCTCATAACATGACTAAACATATGTTCAGCAGATGCTTTGCCTGCAGTACTTTTAGGAACTGAAAAGCAGATGTGTAGAAATTTAAAACAGTTCCTGTTTGCATAACTGTGCTACAAAATGAGCAGTTCTAATTGTTTTGCCAATCCTCGATATGATGCATTCTACTGCACCATTAGCTTAAGGCCAAGGTGGAGTTAATTTGTGTTGCTCAAAGCCAATGTAGTTCAATCGTAAAATAGAAACATACTACAGTTAAATCATTATCCACTATAGTTTTCTGTCCCTTCAAATATGCAGAAATACAAAAATATAATTGTGGCTAGTTTGAGCATCTGAGCTGTTGGAGATCTTACATAAACAGGCATGCATGTAAATAATTTCTGAGTGCTTGGAATTTTACACAATGAATATTTCATCACTAAATATGTGCACTCACGCACATAATATTTATACAGTATAATGGGTGCTGAAACCTGTACTCAGGTATGTGGTATGAATGACTAAGAGTTGTGTTGTGCACTTGTGGGTGAAGTCCAAGATCAAGGATAACTGATGCATACTTTGGAACTACTGAATATAGTGGTGCTGAAAATCATATTCAGGTACATAATATGGATATGTGGGTTATCTAATTAATGCTTAGGCTAATGATTAGGCAATAAGACAAAAAAGGATATGCTTTTTGCTGGGATAACAGCATGTGTCAGGTGGGATGAAGCATTAGGCCAATGATTGAGTGCTTCCAGCAACTGAAAAGTATTGTTATCCCAGTACCACACATACCCCTAAAGTGCCTTATTGTGGTTATGAATTGAGTCTATTTCCCCTTTGTAAATAAGACATATTTTATAAACCCATTATGTGAATTAGTAAAACAGATAAAAAGTAAAAACAAAATTTTAAAAATAAAAATAAAATCCAATTTAATTGTGGCCATCTTGCAAGTAGGTAGTGCCAAAGCTGCATACAAGTACCTGTTTTCTCCATTGTGAACTAAGAACAACAGTGAGGGCAGGGGGTGACTTCAGTACAGAGCGTGGCTTCTGGATCAGATATGGGGAGCCTTATCCAAGTATTTGGTGGTAGTTTCTAATTTTGGGTTGTTTAAGGAGCCATGGTCGGTATGTAGCATTGGCACCAATTTGCAGTAGTCACAGGAAGCCCCATTTGGGCATTTTGCATTCGCTGGTTGGAACTGCCATGTGCTGCCACAGTCCCAATCAGCAGTAGTAAAAGAGAGCAGTAGTGTTTATTGGCTGTGTTGTGGCCAAAGGTGTTTTTGTGATTCCCATGATTCACAGTTATTTTTTCCCAGAAAAGTGGCTGTGTTGGCAACTTACTGAACCTCATGGGGACTGAATTGGTAGCAACAAGAAGATCACCAAACAGTACTGATACTGAGAGATGTTCAGTTATGGACAGTTGTCAGCCTAGAGACTAGAAGTGTAGAAGAGAACCTTCATTATTGAGGTATGCCAAAATCCTGTAAGGGAGGGAGTTTAAGCAATTTTTTCTTTGTCCCTGGATCCCCTTCCCCTTAATGGCCAAGAAACAGCTTAAAAGCTTTGGGTGCTCAGTTGGCAAACTGTTTATTACATAGAATCAATATCAACTCTCACGTCTCTAATTTACATCCTCATATTTATATAATCTTTTTATCTTTGTATTCATTATTTCCATAGGAACTGTAATTTCATGTCACCATAATCATCATCTCACTTTTTTCTTCATTTTGACTGTCTTGCCACCTCGATGTACATTTGGGTGTCCTCCTCCTCCATCTTGTTACCTCTCTCTCTCTCCCCCATGCTGGGTAGAGATGTACACCCGTAACCCAAAAAACTCCAGCGCCACTTGGGTGTGCATCCAAAGGTCATTCTCTCCCAGCCTGGATGGGATCTATGATGCCACATCAACAACAGTGTTGTGGCCTGACATTGCAGCAATGGATTTATGTAGACTGCAAATTGTAGTTGCAATAAATCCGTCCAGGTAAATTCTGTTTGTTTTTGGGTGGCTTCAGGCCTGAGACTCCCATGCAGGGGACTCTGAACCCTGCACACCATGTACTTTATGATTATCAACCCTGAGTCAGAGCTGATTCAGGAGGGATGCAAGACCCAAAGAAAGCAGTGCCAGGGTCCAGCAGGTACATTGCAGTGGCAACATGGAATTGTCGCTGTAATGTTGTTCGGTGTTGAAATGTCGCTGTTTGATTGGCATACCATCTGGATGTACACCCATGCCAGGGTCCCCCCAGGCCATCCCATCACCTCCTTTCTTTTCTTTTCTCCTCTTCATTATCATCTTTCCTTAGTTTATCCTCCTTTAAAATCTCCTGCCATGTACTGCCATCTATCTTCAGCAACCTTCTCTGTGGCACCTTTTTCCAAACGTTTTTCCCTCTGTTGCCCCTTTCCTTTGGCCCCCTTTTATTATTATTATCCATTCCTTTCTAACCCCCTCCTTCTCTGGAAATGTTGTGGGTGGATAGGTGGGTATTTTGCTGGCTAGCAAAATAATGAGGGCACCCTCAACTGTGGAGCCGTTCTTAACCTCCCTCCTCATTCTCTCGCTCTTTCTCCCAGCCAGTCCCCTATGCCCTTGCCCCACTTTGTCCCCTCCCTTTTTCCTGTCCATCACTTAGCCCCACCACCCCTTACCTCATACAGTAGCTCCCCATCCCCCTCTTTTACTTTCCCTCAAATCCTGCTGTTCTTTTGCCTAAAACTGATCCCCTCCTCCCCCAGGTCAGGTGACCAGGGCCAAATAGGCCAGCCTCTTTAATCAGCTAACCCCCCCATCCGATATCCTGTGATGTGGGCTCGTTGCAAGTGGGCACCTACTGATACGGTGATCCACTTGTGGTGAGTACCCACTCAGTGAGGGAGGAGGGAGGGCATCCGGATGTGGAGGGTTCGTGAATGGTGATGGGATGTCGCTATACCTACATGCATGTGGGCGGGAAGTGGGCACATCGAGCATGGAGTGGGAGGGTTTGTGAGGGGTGGTGCCATGGACTGCCTCTGAGATGGCTGCATGGCGTGGCGGGTGGGCGCTGACCAGGGGTGGATGTGGTACAGGGTTTGGGTCCAGGCACAGGTATATTTTATTGCACCTTGTCCGAATAGTTTTTTTTTTCCCCCCACTGTTGCACCCCCCGACATGCACCCCCCCCCCAGAGTTGAGAATCTATAGTAGGGGGATATGGGGCAAAGCTTCTGCAGGGGGGTTGCGAGGGTGCAGCCCCCAATATAAAATAAAAACACACGCTTTGCACACTTTTTCTGGCCCTGGAGTTGCAAATCACTGAAATTCAATTTCGGCGATGTACAGTCGCCATAAGGATAATCACCATTCGGCAATTGCCCTTATGACATAGAACCCCCTTGTCCCTGGATCCCCTTCCCCTTAATAACCATACCACAACTTAAAGCTTTGGGTACTCCATTGGCAAACTGCTTATTACATAGATATCATATCAATTTTCACATCTCTTATTTACATCTTCATATTTACTTCATCTTTTCATCTTTTTATTCATTATTTCCATATGAACCATAATTTCATGTCACCATAATCATCTGACTTTTTTCTTTATTTTGACTGTCTTGCAATGGGTGTCCTCCTCCTTCTCATTACCGCTCTCTCCTGATGAGTACAGATATGCCCCCACACCAGTAAAACTCCAGCGCCACTTGGGTGTACACCCAAAGTGCCTCTCCCAGCCTGGATGTACTCCAGGCTAGGCCCCCCACAGTCATCCCACCCACCGCCTTTTATTTTCTTTTTCTCCATCAGCCCCGCCTCCAGCTTGTGTTGGAAGATGCCCCCCCTTCTTTTGACTTCTTTCCCAGTTTCCATTACTCTATTGCCTTCTCCAGGTTTACAGTAAATGTATTTATTCCTATGTCAGAGATGCACCCTGTCTGCTCCATGAAGCCCTGGACAATTATTCAGTATGCTTTCATGCTTTATTACCATACCCCAAACTGATTTTATATAGGACCCCACCCATTTATTCATTCTCTTTCTCACATTGTCCAGCACTTTATGATCTCTGGCTTGTCTCCATACCTTCCTTGCCAGCATGTCCGATCATGCCACCACTCCTGGCTACCATTTTGTTTCCTGGGCAATCTACCCCTTCATCTGCCATAAGATATCCAGCCATGGCCAAGAGCCCAGATCATTTCCCTCCATATGCAATATTAACATGTGTGGCTCTGTCTGTGTTGTCCTCATTTCCTCCAAAAGTGGTAAAAGCTGTGGCCATCTCATCCTTCTGATTCCCTTCCATTGCAGCCTCACAGTGTTCCAGTCCTGGTATAACTGTCTCCCTTCAGCTTGGCCCACTGCTCTCTGCTCTGCCCAGTACATAAAAGAGTGGCCACAGATCCATACCTCCCACCATCCTGAGAGGCCTGTGGAATTAAAAAAATTAAATGGAGATTAAGCCACTGTTCGCACTTGTTCTACCCCTCCCATTTCAGCCCAGCTGTGTCTTTGTGCCCCAGTTTCTTTCACCTGAAATAAAGCAGGCAGAAAATTAACAGGGCAATTCTCTCAGGGCATTTCTTATAGCAATCCGAGTCACATCTTCCCACTTTTTTCACTTCTTCCTTGGACCTACCCCTGGCTGCTACCTCTGCTTCCACACTGATCTGAAAAGAATGGGATGACTATCCCTTTGGATCATCTCCTAGGAATTCCATGTTTTTCTTTAACACTGCCCCCATCTGTCCCACCATTACTGGGGCTCCTTTCCCATGGATAAACAATTGCCCCTTCCTTGGTGGCCTAATGGCCACATAACCTTGCAGTGTCCACACCAGGCATATCCCCTCATTTTCTTGTCTCTGTAATTATATCATTGCCCCCTTTTCCTGCCTGATTTGTTTCAGATTTTGGAAGCCTTTGTCCCACACTATCCCTTGCACTAGGGAACATGGTTGTAACTACTGCAATAGACAGACATGCCTCAGCTTCGAAGTGACAGACTCTGGGCAAGGCCCCCACTAACTTATCAAGTAGTGACTCTGATATGGGGCATCTATCATTGACTTCCTTTACCTTGAACTTCATCCAGACCTGCATTATATTCTTTACTAACTGTCCTTTCCCTGGTTATCTCCATCCTTTCATACTGCATACAAGGCATATGGCCAGTAGGTGTACACCCATGGTCACATGTGCCACACCTTCCGTCCATTTACTCACCATGAATTTTGCTACCTGTTCTTTCATGACCGCCCCACTTACCTCCATGCCATATTCACTTCTGAATGTCTGGAAAATTCTTCATGAATCCTCTCATGTTCTTAAAGTCCTGGCTGACCATGAGCTGCTTGGCTCCCTCCAGCCAATCTCCCACAGGTGTTGAGGTACCACTGTTTTCTTATTTTCTGCTCCTGGGGTGATTGCTCAGAACCTGTCCAAATGGAGATGAGAGAGACTATCAGTCACAGTGTGCCGTACCCCTTTGATGTGTTTCACCCTAAAAGGTATGTTAAGTCACAAACCCTGCAACACCAGCTGCCTTATCACCCTCATTACTGTATCTGAAAATGCCCCCTCCTATTCAGTGCATCCACTACTGCTCTATTGTCACACCAGAAAGTTACTTTCTAATTCTGTAAGTTCTCCCCCAACTCCACCAAGGCTACCTATATTGGCAAAATCTCCAAAAATGTGATATCCCTCGTCAATCCCATGTTTTCCCACTCCCTTGGCTATTGTTCAGAGACCCACCCACCTTTAAAGTAGGCCCCTTTCCCATGGCCCCCAGCTGCATCTGTGTATAACTCCAAGTCTGTATTAAAGATCCACTTATCCTGCCAACATGTCACACCGTTATATGTCTCTAGGAAATCCTCCTGTTTTCCCAGGTCTTCTCTAACCCCTTTTGTAATGTCAACCTAATGGTGTGGCGGATGGCCCCTGATGGCCCTGGCCAACTGCCGCATGAAAGACCTCCCTGGCACTATCGCACAGCAGGCAAAATTGAAATGTCCCAGCACCTGTTGTACTAGCTTCAAAGGTACCCTTCTTTTCCCTCTTATTGCCCCCACTAAATCTCTCAGTTTTTGTATCTTCTGGGCCAGGAGTTTGAAAACAACTGCCCCTGCATCTATCTTGATCCCTAAGAATTTCAAACACCAGCTGGGGCCCTCAGACTTATCTGCTGCCAAAGAGATCCCTTGGTGCCTGCACATGTCCTAAACATGACCACTGCATCCTCTTTTCCCCTGTCTGCTAGAAGAAAATCATCCAAGTAGTGGACGACCAACCTTTGACCATACCTGACCCTAAATACCCACTGCAGCCAGGAGCTGAACATCTCAAAGTGGTGCAACCCATGGCCATGGCTTTGTCAAAATAGTACTTTCTCCCCACTTAGAGACCCAATAAATCCCAGTCCTCTCACTCCACCAGTAACAGCCAAAAAGCTGATTCAGTGTTAGTTTTTGTTAGCCATTCCCTCTTTACTGCCTGTATCATCTGTACTGCTTCCTCCAATGTTCTGTATGCTATCCTGATATTTTCCTCCCCTGTATCGTCATTCACCAACCTTCCTTCTGCATATGACAGATGATATATCACTGTTTTTCCCTAATTGTTTCTTGGGTACCAATCCCACTGGGGGCAGTCTGATACTACCCAGTAGGGGGCCTGTGAATGGTCCCTCTACTCTACCCGCCTTGATTTCCTTCTGTATTTTGTGTACCAAAATTGCCTCCTTACCATTAGTTGATGCTAAATTATTTGCCTTTGTGCGTCTCCTTTCCCCCATGAAATGTAAATTAAAGCAACTAAATAAAAAAAAAAAGCCTCTGGCAAACCCTTCCTCCAATGGTCTGCAAGCTTCCTTATCCTGTTAGTCCCTCATCCATTCCCGTAAGACTTCCAATTTTACTGGTGACTGTGCTAGCTGATAATGTCTGTCCCAAACCTGTGTGTCATTTTTCTCACCTGTTCCGTGCTCCTTGCCCAAAACCTCTTCCCCCACAAAACTCCTCCCCCTCCCACTACAGCCCCATGCTGTCCCTCATGCCCTTGAAAAACTTCCCCAAAAGGGCTGCCCTCCTGTGCTGGCCTCAGTGATTTTGTCCCCATACATCTGATATCTGGATACTGGGTACATACCCGAGCACTTGGCACAAGCATGCTTGAACCAACAGTTTGGCCAGGTGAACTGCTCTCTATTAAAACCCCAACAACAATTCTGCATACCTATATCATTTCTGGCCCTATCCTCACTACTTCCCTCTTGATCCTTCATGGTTTCCAACCATAAATCAGAGTGTCTAGTGTCCCATCTCACATCCCAGTGTGAGGCCATCCTCTGGCAAAATTGTTCATCATATTGTAACCACTGGGTGCCCCCCTCATTTTATATGTGCTATGTACAATCAGTGAATATGCCAATAAAGTATGGCCAGTTCAGGCCATTTCTCCTGCACAATAGCACTATAGTATGTGAACCTCACACACCATGCATCCCAGGTTCACCTTCTCAAACCTCAGCCTTCTTCCTTCTTGCCCAATAAAACCAAAACTGCCGCCATGACCTTTTTTCCCAAACTTTCCTTCTCTTCATATTTATTCACCATCTCTTTATCCAATAGGGTGAATATAAATCTACAAATTCCCCTTTCCATATTTTTTCTTTTGTGGTAAATGGGACATAGTCTCCTATTCTAACTCCTGGTATCCCTATCTCCTCGCTTAGTCCCCCATCCCCTTTGTGACCTCCACCTCAGTGCCCTGCTCATCCTTCTTCCCTTCTTTAATTTCCCCAGTACCATTTCCAACTTACCAAAACCATTTTTACCCATGGATCCAATAATCTGCTTGGCATATTCTTTTACATTTCTCGCTAAGGTGAGGTCCACTGTACCTGTTCCAATCGTGTTCTAGGGCCATACCAGCTGTGGATGATCTGGCTGCAGTGGTACAGGGATGGGCATCTGTGGTGGTCCAGGCTGGGACTGGTCAGGTTGTGGTGGGACTGGACCAGGCACTTGTGGATTGGGAGGAGCCGGCTAAGGTAGAGCTGACTGAGGGGGAGCTGGTTGAGGTGGCACCATGGGAAGGGGGGCAGTGGGTTGCTTTTTCCCATTCCTGAGTCTTGGTGCCACTCTGTTTTTCCACTTCCTGCCCCTTTGTTAGGTTCCCACCCAGCTGGTATGTCCTCCACTGCATCCAGCATCTTCTGGACCTTTTCCACCATTTCCGTACTGCCTCCTCCTTGGAGATCTTGCTTCCTCTCAGAGCTATGTTTATCTGCTACAACTGAACATACCATATATTTTGTTAATATTGCCACCTGAATAATATTTGTTTTTTGGATTTTTTTTTCACACTGGGCTTCAGTGCCTGCCCTTTCTCCCAAAACATCCCCCCAGGTTCCCCTTGGCCCTGTCTCCTTCTCTATGTATCCTTCTTCCCAGTAGGGTATGTGCTCCACCTTCTCTCTCTTTTTTTTTTGGATTGACAACAGTAAACTTAAACCTTGTCCCTCCATGTATCATTTTAGAATGATTGTTAGCTCACCATCTTTTCGTTGGTGCTGTGTAGGCCCCAAGGTCCTGATTACTTCTCCTTCTAGTGGATCTGTCCACTGCCTTTTCCTCTTTTATTGCATTATGTTTTTCCATTGTGCCTCCCAGTCCTCTCCTTGGCCCACAAACCATTTCCCATCCACTACTGCCTCCTCCACATTTCCGTTATTTTATGTAATCTAGTTTTTTTTTTTTTTTTGTGATGCTGCTGAGCCTTGGCCCCAGCAGTATGGGCAGTCTCTTCTTAATCACCCCCCCGCCACTTCTGTACCCTGTTGTGTACCATCAAAACCAAACAAAATGGTATCTGCCATGTAGTCATGCTCCTTCCCACGTGTCTCCGCACCCCTTCCACACAAAATCACACCACCCCCAAAGTTCCTTAACAAAACCCACCTAAACTGTTGAAACTGGCAAAAACAAACAAAAAAAAGGAAACAGCATTCCAGAACTTCACATTCCCCTATGCACCCCCTGGCTAGCCACACTATTCCATTTTGTGCCTTGTCCCTTGACTGTTTCACTCCACCCACCCCCAAAACATGGCATCAGTCATGTGTCTCTGGTGTTCTGCACTCCCCTTTGTCTGCAGGCCTACTCCCCACTTGTGGTCGCGGATGCTGCTTTGGGCAGTTCTCTTCCGTTTCAATATCCTGGCCACCTAACCAACCTTTAAGCTCTACCCCCCTTTTTTTTTTTAAATGGCTCGCTCGTCCTTCAGTCTTTATAAAAAAAATGTCACTTCCCTTGTTCAAGCTCCTTGCACAAACAGCTAGATGGAAACTCCGGTTTTGTGACTCTTGTCCCTTTTGGTAACCCGTGAAAACAGGGACTGAAACTGAACAACTCAGATATGAGCAACTGAATTTCAGCACTTCATTATTTGAGTTATCCTGAAAAGGGTAGCGAGGGTGAACAACAAGGTGAATGGAAGAACAGGAGGGGGAACGGAAGAGGAAGGAAGGTATGTGGGAGGTAATGTGGCAAGAGGCTGCCGAACTGTCCATGTGGTGTGGTAGTGAGGGTGGCTTTCTACAGTGGGGAGGGTGCAGGGTTGGGGGCTGGGGAGGAGCACAGTATTTTGTGTTTTGCATGTGGGAGTAACTTTTTTTTTACAAGTTTCTCCCCCCTCCCCGACATGCATCTCCCTGGAGTTGAGAATCTTTATTAAGGGGGGTGCAAGGGGTGTGGGGGAGCATAGCTCCCCACATAAAAACATTTGTTTTTGCCTGTGTTGTCTTACTGGGAGTGTACATTGCAATTTTGGCTTTTTGGTGATGTACATTTGCTGTAATGGCGATCGCTACTTGGCAATTGCCTTTATGACATGGAAACGTCCCTTTCCACCTGGACAAGCTCTCACTTACACCAGCATTCTTTTCACACTGCCAGACCTGACCTGTTAACAGAAAACAGCCTCTGCTTTCCCTTTAAACCAAACCAGAGTAAGCACCTTGAAATGTGGCTCACTGTGCTGCCCTTTTAACAAAGTAAATGAACTTCTGGAACACAGCTCCTGGGCCTCCATTTTTTCCAAAATCAGTAAATGACCTTGCACAACATAGAAACAAGGACTTTTTAGCAGCTAGATCAAAGTAAAATACTACAGCCTTTCTTTCTTGCAAGAAACTCCTCTCCTATTACCACCTTTATCTTTTAACATCTTGTGGTAAGCCCTATATCCCTGACCCCAGCTCTCCATAACCATCTCATATATTTATATATATTTTTTTAACATTTCTTGCTGGTTTCGAATTTTACTTTTTTACTGCTCCTTCTTACCACACTTACATTGTCCTATATCAACTCCCCTTATTTACCCAGCTTGCCTTCTGATATCTTCAGCAACCAACCTATGTAATGGAAACAAAAGAAATTGCTGACTGCCATGCTACAGTATGCAAAACTGTTTAGTTTGCTGGCTAGCAAAACAATGAGGGCTTCCTCAACTGTGCAGCACTTTTTAACCCCCCCTTCCCATTTTCTCTCTATTTCACCTAACCAGTCCCCATGGCCTTGCCCTCCTTTGTCCCCTCCTCACTATATTCATCACTTAGCCCCACCCCTCTTGCATCTTAGCTCTCCCATCCCCTCTTTTACCTTCCCCAAACCCAGCTTTTCTTTTGCTAAAACTGCCCCCAGGTCTAGTGGCCAGGGTCAAATAGGCCTGCCTCTTAAATCAGGCAAACCCCCTTAGTAATCAAACTGATGTTAGGGCAAACAAATGAGACTTCAAGCGATGCTGCATTTAGAGAAGGCAGTGTAGGGTAGTGGTTAAGAGCACAGGGCTGCAAACCTGAAGAACTGGGTTTGAATCTCATAGCATTCTGTATGACCATCATCAAGCCACTTAACTTCACTGTGCTTCTAGGATGTACTTGGAAACAAGCTTCAGCTTAGTGTGTCTTTCCTGGTCAATATTGAAAATATACATAGGTTCATAGGAAAAATACAAAGTCGAAGGAACAAGCCCATTATGACTTCGCCAGCCATTAACTAGGATGGAAATAGTATTTTTTGTCTCCCATAAAATTATCCAAATTAATTTTGAAAACATTAAAACTGGGGTAATTTACTACATTTAAAGGAAGAGAATTCCAAATTGGAACAGCTCTCTGAGTTATAAAATTCTTCCTTTTGGTAGTCTGTATGTTAAATGTCTTAATTTTGACATTATGAGACCTGGTGATACTTAAACTATTTCCTGATTCAAAACAAAGAGTTTCAAATAAGGAAACACCATTGCAACACGGTCTTCCTACAAGACCACTCTAAAGGTCCCCAGAACAAGAACCAGCCGTGGCCAGAGGTCCTTCAGCTATAGAGCCCCAACCTGGTTTAACTCTCTCCCTGCCACCATCACCAATGCCATCACCATCTCCACATTCAAAACTGCACTTCGGAACCACATCTTCAGCACTCGTAGCTGCTCCTGTCTCTGAACATAGCCTCCACCTCTTTTTTCTCTCTCTTGACAATGCCCCCGGCAGCTCTCCACCCAACCATCCCTCCACTCACTTCCTGACCACTATGCTTAGTTTAACCTGGCCAGTGCCAGCTGTTTTAATGTTTATCTACCAGAATTGCTCACTTGATACCGACTTGTTTAATACCTGCTCGATTACATGTACCCTGTACCCAATTGTATCTGTCTGACCACAATGTGACGTGGCACCTCTGGTGAATGCTTACTGATTTTTGACAAATCTTTGCTATGTAACTGCTATGTAACTGAAACGCAATGTATGTCTTTATGTGACGAAGTACCTTTGTAAACGAGCCTCTGGCTCAAAGGTTGTAAACTGATTCTTAAATAAATAAATAAAAAAATCTTTTGTGGCCCTAAAAATTAGACACAGATCCCCTCTTATAGATCTGTGTTCCAATGAGTAGAGGTTAAGTTTTTTTAATCTTTCGAGATATGGAGTATGTTTAAAGCCCTTTATATTTTTAGTGAATCTACGTTGTACCCTTTCTCTTTTAATTTTATCCTTTACAAATGTAGGTGCACAAAATGATGAACAGTAGTCAAACTTAGGTCTAATCAGACTACTGTATAGGGGAATTAATACCTCAGGGTCTCTACTTTTAAGATTTTTAAATATACATTTAATTAGGAAATGGGATTTTTTAACCATTAAGTTATTATGATCAGTAAATTTTAAATTATCCGTAATTATTACTCCTTAAGTAACATTTTTTTTTTAAATGTAACCAATAACTGACATGGTACTGTGGCAGCAATGTATGATGTAAGCATTTCTTGTCCAGTTGACAGTGAAATGAGTCTGTGGGGTAAGGCCATGAATCTTTTCCCCAGTTGTTGTGCTGGGATAACAGACATTGCTGTTGATGTCCTCAGCCAATCAGATTTCAGTACTTTTTCTACTCATTTTAGAATGCAAAATACACCTTTGCTAGTATGAATAATTAGATGATTTAATAAAAACTTGAGTACTGTAATGAATAAATTGGTACTAGTTTCCATACAGTGTCACCTATATGGATGAAGCACTTTGTGATAAAGATGTAACAGTTTACTGGGTAACAAACTGGAGTAACTGCCAATGGACTACATTTTTCCCCTGCAGGATATCACTGGTAGAAACTGTGCTAAGAATATATCATCCAAGCAGAAAGCATTGTACATGTAATAGAAATCGGGATATTGTATTTTATACATTAAAGAGCTACTGACGCCTTGTAGAAAATGCTAAAAAACATAATAACTAGGTATACTTGTGCTTGCATTCCATTTATATTTTATATATTTCTCCCTCCCATAATATATTACTGAAGAAATGTATACTAAGACTTGATTGTTGTCCCTTACAGTTCATTTTGAGTTCACCTGCCTCTCTAGCTTACTCCCTACTTTAAGACATAATCATCTGTTGTGCCGTCATAATATGTTGCCATGCGAGTAACTGAGGTCACAAGCAGTACATAATGATTTCAGGTAGGGAGAAGGCAGCAGGAATTGATGAACTCTTCAGGAGCAAAGATCCTGTTTTCACATTAATGACTTCACTACTAAATAACAGGGAGGAGGAATATAGAACTAATGGGAAATACAAACTGGACAGTGCCTAAATATAATGTTTTGTTAAAGTTCTCCTGAACGTGTCACCAGCTCTTTAAGGAAATTAAATTCGAAGATTAGTACATCTGCAAATAGGATTTGTGGGTGCACTAATCCAGATTTGTGCTGGTGATCCTGGCTGACTCATATTCTGAAGCCACAGGAGCAACAGCATAATGCCACAGAGCCAAACTGCTATTATACTGCTATGCCTATGCAAATGAGGGGGTCGCCCCATGCTTACTGGTACAGTAGTATCTTCAAAGTTTTGTAGTGGCAGTAAACAGTCCCCAAAGTGATGTTTTTTAACCCTGCCATAAACCACCTCTTAACAATGCACTCCCCCACCCCAAGGCAGGTACTGCAGCCATCCACCTCCAGTCCCCCATTCCATGTAACATATCTATCCCTTGTGTCCAGTGGCACTCCCCTCCCAAGACCCATTCCACATTTTCAAGGGTTACCTCTGGTGCCCAATAGCACCCCCCCCCGATCACGCATGCCGTAGTGTGAAGAGTTATCCCTGGTATCCTGTAGCATCCCCACTGAACACCAATTCTGTATTTTAAAGAGTTATCTGTGGTGTTCAGTGCATCCCTAACACCATTCCATATTTGGATTAATTATTTCTGGTGTCAATAACCCCATCCCCAGTTACTTGTTCGATGATTCGTGCCTGGTGTCCAGTGGTATTGCCCCCCAATCACCTTCTGTCAAAATAAAAAGTAATCATTTGTGATACAGTGTCAACCTATCCACCCTGCCTGCTTACGTACCTCCACCACCCATCACCTCCCCTTACCAGGGTGTCTTGTGATGTTCAGTGAAGCACAAAATGGTGATCAACACAGCCCTCCTCTCACCTCCTCAGCAGGCCATGGTATGTTTGAGCACTTGTTGACAATTCATATAGCAGCCAGCTGAGTAGGCGAGAGGAAGGCTGTGACAATTAGTGTATGAGGCTTTGCTGGACTTCATCAGATGCCCTAGTAAGAGTGAAGGGTGTGATTGGTGGTGGTATGTGAGTGAGCAGTGTGGTTGGGAGGACACACTGGAACACTAATGATTACTTCTACTTTTGTCAACAAATGATCAGAGATGTGGGGGAGCCACTGGACACTAGGGTGTACTTAATAATTGGAAATGGGCAGCTGGGAGCTGGGAAGTGTCACTGGACAGAAATGATAACTATTTTAAATACAGAATGGGTGTTCAAAAGGGGGTGCTACTGGACACCAAGTATAGCTCCTTAAAACATGTAATGGGTACTCAGGGGGTTGGAGGTTTCACTAGATGGAAACCCTTCGCGGATTCCCAAAATGCCTTTCCCTTACCCCAGCAGCTAGTTTGCTGCTTCTTATAGAAGTTGGCCTTTGCTTGTCTGATATTATGGGTGTACCTGTTCCTAGCTGCCCTGTATTCTTGCCAGTGTGTTTGCACATCTGATTCTTTGGCTTTGTGCCATAGGTTGTCCCTGACCCCCATTTGGGTGAGCAGCGATGGTGTAACTCATTCAGCAGAGTCCCCTCTGATGTCCCACTTTCTGAATGGGGCATATTTTTCCACAATGACATTAAACTCAGATATGAAGTAGTCTAGGGCTGCATCTATGTTAGTAGTGGAATCCTGCCAGCTCCAGTTTCAATGGGCCAGGTGTGCTTTAAATGCATTCAGTGCCTCTTTGTGGAGTACCCTACTGTAGGCAGTTTTGGGAGCTGACCAGGTAAATTTGGCAGACCAGTTACTCAGAACAGATGAGTGGTCACTCAGAACATCTGGCATCACAGTAACCTCCTTTAGTCTTTCTCGGTGGGTGGGAGGTTAAGACCCAGTCTATAAGATATTTGTGCCTGTTTTTGTAGTTAGTTCTTGTACATTCTGAAACAGCTTGGGAGAGGTACAGGCTATGTATTTGGGAGTTAAATGTGGTGGTGATCACAGGGTCAGTGGTGCTTCTCCTAATTAAACGTGGCTGCACTCTTATGATGTCATGTGAGGCTTATGTATTAGTACTGGTAACATGGCAGTTCTTAGTCTCTGAAGAAGTCCAGTTTCTGGGTAAAACATAAGACGACAGTGCTAGGCACTGTCCCTCCTGTCTGTACAAACCTGCCTTGTGATGCATTAAATTGAGTTTGGAACCACACTAAGCTGTGGAGACAGCCTGATTTAAGTTTCTGAAAGCGGGTGAGTACTCTATCTACTTCTGCATATCAACTGTGTAGTTGATCCTTACATCCTGAGCCTGGTTTTGCCACCCAGTTGATATTAAAGTAATTTACTACTATAGATTCTTGGTTCTGGCTTGCTTGTTTAAAGTGCATGGTGAAAGTGTCTAACCCAGAGCGTTGCTTCCCTTGGGGAATGTAAACTGTCATAAGAATCAGATTCTTCTTCCCATTCCCTAGTAGTAGATGCACTGCTAGGCATTCATAGTCACTGTTATCTAGGCTGATTTTGTGCCCTTGCAATGTGTTATGCAGGTAGACTAGGCAGCCACCTCCTCATTTTCTTATCCGGTCATATCTGGAATGATTATACCCATGTAGGAAGATGGAGGTTTCTGTTTTTTTTTTTTTTTTTGTGGAAAGCCATGTCTCATTAAGTGAGATGATGTCTGGTTTGACTTGCTTCACCCAGGCTTCAAACTGTGATAGTTTTGGTAGAAGGCTTCCGATGTTCAGGAAGGTGATTTTCAAAGTGACTGGGGAGCTTAACTGAGTTCACACCCAAAGGGGGGCTAAGGTCGAGGTAGAGATTACACGATATTAGGAGGAGAATCTGCTGCAATTTTCTGAGAAAGCTTCACCAGTACTGGACTCATCATTGTTTTCTAGTATGCAGCTGTGGACTTCGGCCCCTATGGGGCTTGGCCCATGGAGTGATCATGGCAGGAGTGCTGTTACCAGTCAGGGATCAGTCTGGAATTGAATTAGCAGGGTGGCAGAAAGGGTTGGTCTGTAGCTTACTTGTAGTGGGGGGTGCCTTTCCCTGTCTCCCAGGGGATAGTTTTTAATTTGGAGTTTATTTTGTTACTATTTCTCAGTTCAGTGTGCCCCCAGACCTGTGTTGCTTGAGGCATCAATAGAGTAAGGAGTGTCATGGCAATGAGAGTCCTGGCAAGTGAGGAGGCTTTCCAGTTTGGTGTGTGCATGGTAGCTGTTGCTCTCCAGAATAATTAGGGGTCAATCTAAATGCTATATTGTAAAGAGATATAGAGGTGGCTGTAGTACAGTAGGAAGGGGGTAGAGACTGTGGTACTACCAATTAAGTGATACTGGGTGTGGAGCCAGGCTATTAGGTTCACAGGGAGTACAGATACATGGTGGTGGCCATGGTAGGAAGGATCTTGCCCAGTGTAGGTCAGATGAGGAGGGTAGCTAGGGCTTTACCATTCAAGGAGCAAAAGGGGTATAAGAGTAGGCTGATTAATTCACACAGAGTTGAATTGCGCAGAGACAAGTTTGATGGTAAGGGTGGAAAGGCTAAGGGCTAAAAAGAGGATTTATCAGACACAACGCACAGCTAGAGGAATATTTAAGAGGGGTGGAGAGTCAAATAAGAGTTGAAAATGGTATAGCACAAGTAGATTAGAAGCATAACCGCTATGTCAGGTTATTAATTAGATGCAACTACAGCCAGTTTTAAGTAGACTGCCATGAAGCAGGAGTATGGTTTATAAGAGGGGGGGTTGTTCTGGGTGAGGGAGGTTGATTCCTCAGCATCAGGCAGGATAGCGGCATGATGCTGCAGAGCACAAAGCTGCACTATCCCTGCCGTGGTTTTGGCACCAAAAACGATCAGGTGAAATTTTGTAGCTTGCACTTAGTGTCCTTGCATGTACCTTAGTCTCCCCTCTGGAGGGAGCCGCTAGCGTGGAGGAGGTTTGATCAATGGGCGCCCTCACGACCGGGTCCCTGGAATGCATCTGCACATGGCAGGGCTGAGAGCCTGAAAATAAAGTTGGAGAGATGCCAGTAAGTGGGAAGGAGTGTAATCTAAGTTACTGTTTCAGAGTACTCAGCAGAAAGCAGCCAGAAGAGACTCAGGAGGGAGTAGAGAGCAGCCGGGGGAGAAAATCAGAACAGTGGGGAAAACGGGCAGTTGGAATTAAACATCGCAATTACATTCCTGTCTTTCCTCCTAGGACTTTGCATGTCCTTCTACAGCATGCATTAGAAATGAATTTTTCTTACTTAACAAACAGACAAATTTATCAGTTTGTACATAAGACTGGTTCATATATATTAAAAAGCCACATAGGCTAATTCAGTGTTTGTACATACAACTGCATCATATATATTAAAAAGCCACATGGGCTACTTCAGTACAGCAGCAGAAATAGAGGCAGAGTGTGCTATTACTACCTTTTCTATGGATTCTTTTTAGTAAATTCACTGGCAGGCAGTGGAAATTAATTACTCTGTCCTATCACACGGTTACCCCTCACTTTTCAGTACAGAGACTGATACAAACAATTTCTAACAGGAAACATAGGCTAACTTCTGTACATCTGTAGTTTTATCACAGATGAGTTCCCTAATTGGTGATACTGAATGATTATGGCCAGTTGCACAATTAAATAAGAAAGCAATATGGTAAGAGGCTTGAGTCTAAAGGGATGCCACACAGTCACGCCTCTTCTCGTTTATGCCTGATTCAACTGTAGAATAGTAATCGTAATATAACATTGGATCTGGGGGGTGCGGGGGAAAGAACAAACATGAAGCCTGACTAATAGTTAAATACATTACAGTCTGTGTAATGTAACATGTCCGCAACCTTTGAAAAAACTAATTTGTTTTGCTGCACACAACCATTTTCTGGGGTGAAATTAAATGTGGAGCAAGTGATTGCAGTTTCCTAGTAGCACTTTTTTTGTTATGACCTGAATCAAAGTAGTATTTCTACTGATCTAGTATCATTTTATAGTAACCACACAGGACCCGGGAGGGGTGTGTGTGGGGGGGGGGGAGGTGCGCCGTCACAGAAGAAAGAAAAATCTTGACTAATAGTTATATTAATAAATTGTAATGATGAATTACCACATAAGACCTGGGGGTGGGGGCAGAGCACTCCACAGAAGAAATCAACAGTTCACTACATTAATAATTAATTAACTTAAAGGACCGTGGGGTGGTGGGGGGATGGAGTGCCCCCACAGAAGAAACAAACAAATATTATGGTGTTTATTGGCAGAGGACAATGCCGAGAATGTGCTGTCACCACTGTAATATACCGGCATTAAGCTTTAGTAAGATTCTGTGTTTATGCTGCATTTTTTTTCTGTATTAAGTATTCTATGTACACAATACTTTCTAAATATTTGTATCTTCTTTCTTCTGTGGGGGCGCTCTGCCCCCCACCCCCCCAGGGTCCTCAGTGGTTATTCTGTATTCAGTAATATTTCCTGAGATAAAAATCATTTCACTTCAGTGTCATGCCTGCTTTGATTGTGTAGAAAGCGTATGCAGTTTCACTCTCTCTCCGGCTGTTTTCACTTGCTCACTCAGCTCCCAGAGACACATTACTGAGTAGTCTTTGAAAGCTTCGCAGCGATGCGAGCTGACCGTAAGTCTTCAGTATCACCCCTTAAGCAGCCTTCTAGAGGGGCTGCTAGTGTGGGTGAGGGTAGATCAATGGAAGTCCTCACGACCAGGTCCCTGGAATGCATCTGCACAGGGCAGGGGTGGGAGCCTGAAAGTAAAGATGGAGAGATGCCAGAAAGCGGGCGGAGTGTAAAGTGAGTCACTGTTTCAGAATACTCAGCAGAAAGCAGCCAGTGGGGACACAGCAGCCAGGGGAGAAAATCAGAACAATGAGGGAAGCATGCAGTTGGAATTAAACATCACATTTGCATTCCTGCCTTTCCTACTAGGACTTTGCATGTCCTCCTAGAGCATGCAGTAGAAATGAATTACTCTTACTTAACAAATAGTTGAATTTATCAGTTTGTACATAAGACTGGTTCATGTAAATTAAAAAGCCATGTGGGTTAATTCAGTACTTGTACATACAACTGCATAATATATATTTTTTATTTCGTTTTTGTTAACCAGGTAGGTACAGTAGACAGAAACTACCTGTTTTCAGGTATGACCCAGAAGAGTACAACAAAAGGAGTGAGATACATACATTTATACAAGGTATGAACAGATACATCATGTACAGGAGTCTAACATAGTGAAGGATATACAATCCACATATACATGAAATGTTATTTACACATAATGGCAAGTACATCAATAAAACATTATGTCAGATAATGAAGAGCAAAACAATATTAGTACGAATACCATGTCCTGGTGAATTCAGTTGCCTGTTTGGAAAGCATTTACACTTGGTGGAAGCTAAGAGGTGTTTGCAAAAATTATGTTTGAAACCCACATATGAAGCAGTAGCATGGATGGCAGGTGGAATATGGGCAACATTCTGAAAGGTTATTGTCCCCATGTTGGTCCTAAGTGTAGGAATAGCAAGTAAACCAAGGTCTGATGATTTGAGCGGGATATGGATCATAGCATGGTTTAATCCATTCAGCAAGTTGTTGGGGTTGTCGGGTAATGACAACTTTGTTGATGATACTTCTCAATGCAAGGTCACACAACGCAATGCGGGGGCCATTTCAAGTTGATATGTAAGTCACAGTGGTGAACAAATCTATTGAAGGAGAGTGCAAAGTGGCAGATGCTGTTGTAGGTAATATCCCACTTTCCAAGTGCTAGCTTAGATGTGGAGGATTCATATACCGTGGCATTATACATACCTTTGGGTAGTAGTACGCCTCATGTGACAGACAGGCATGCTTGTTAGGTGTAGTTGTGCTGTATTATATAGGCTATGCCAAGTCTAGTATTTGTTGCCTTGCAGGTTTTAGATATATGCAGTTGAAAGTCAAGGGAATGATCCAATGTGATTCATAAGTAATTGAAGGAGTCTGCTTGGTCCAGTGGTGTACCAGGCACTATGCTACTAGTACTAAGTACTAGTGTACTAGGCATATGATCTGAAGCAGTGTTAGGCAGTTTCTGAGTTTTAGGGGGGATCCAAACAGCGTGACTTTTGTCTTAGATACATTTAGGAGGAGCTTGTTTGTAATAATTTTTGTACTGCCTGTATATCATGGGAGAGCATGTTGTTACTATTAGAGATGCTTTTGGAGTTGGCATTAAATACTAGGTCATTTGCATATAGTATGGCTGTGCTGTATTGCAGGCACTCATGCAGCTTATTGATATGCAGGGAGCAAAGGAGTGGCCAAAGTATAGATCCTTGATGAACCTCAATATCAGATGGTAAAGGTTCAGAGTGGGATGTACCTAATTTTACCAGTTGCTATCTATGTTGAAGATAGTTATTAAATCAGTTTAGTGTGTCGGGTATCAGTCCAAGATCTTTAAGTTTGGAGGAGACTAAGGTATGATCCTCAAGATCAAAGGCCTTGTTAAGGTATATGAATACGGTACCTGTATACTCTCCTCTGCCATTTGCAGTCGATGTCTGGTTGGTGAATGTAAGCAAGGTGGTTGTGGTGCTATGTTCACTCCTAAAGCCATGCTGGTGTGGAGACTGAAGTTTATGGTTGGGCAAATATTTAGTTAGATGGGTGGCTACCAGCTTTTCTAATATTTTGTTCAGTACAGGTAGAATGGAAATTGGCCAGTAGTTGTTAGGGTTTTTAAGGTCCTCTTTTTTTTGAGGAGTGGTACAACGTGTGACAGTTTCCAGGCATAAGGCACTACACCATTTATAAGGAATAAGTTGAATAGTCTGGTGACTGCAGGAGCTATCTTGGATGCAGTGATCCTAAGACGTTTAGGTTTGAGTCCATCTGAGATGGCAGACTTGAATGTGGAGATACACTTTAGTAATTTTCAGACCTCACATACTGAGACAACTCTCATATAAAAGGAGTGGTGATCAAAGTGTTTGTTGATTGGGGGGTTATCGTTCTTGGTGGGGGGTTGTTTGGTGGAAAAGTTCAGTGTACATGGATAGATTACTGAACTGTTTGTTGAATGTGCTAGCGATAGTGGTGGTATTGTTGCAGTTTATTCCATTGATATTCATGTCTGGGGGTGCAGCGGTATTACTCTGTCCTAGTATTTGCTTAATTTATTTTCAGTATTGTTGTGGGGATCCCAGAGTGGCAGAAAGAAGATTTCTATAGTAGCTACTTTTACTTTGTTTTATGGCTTTTTTGCATTGGTTGTGTAGCTGCTTGTATTTTTCCCAGTCTTCAGCACTTTTGGTTGTCTTAAATGTTCCCCATTGTTTATCCCTATTTTTCATTAGTGCTAACTGAGTATGGTTAATCCACTTGTTGATGAATCCCCTAATTCTTCTAGTGGTGAATGGCATATATTTGTCTTGGAGTCCCCGATAGTGTTGTGTGAAATTGAAATCTTTCACCTGGCGAAATATTTAGCGTAATTCCGCAGTTACACAAAATATTTCTCCTATGCAAAATAAATTTGGCCTATTTTCTTGATTTTGCATAATGGCGAAATTTTGCTTAATAGGCCTTGGCAACATTTTTCACCTATACAAAGTGAAATTTTGCTTGGTTTCACGATTTTGCATAAATGGTGAAATTTCATTTAAATGCATTGGTCTGCCAATTTCGCCCATTGATGCTCCAAATTTCACCTTGTGTCATAATTTTGCTGGCATAACTTTTGATTTCACCAATGAAATTGTGGTCCAAAGGCAAAATGTGCAATACATTGTGGGTAAATACAGTACAAGTCACATTAAACTGTTCCATCAACTCACTGCTGTAGAATTTTTTTTTTTTGTGATGCTACTGGACTGATGACTTAAGCTGCTGAAGCTTTCAACTAATTTCCAACCATCCTTCACTGCCTATTCAACTCACATGTAACTGTTTAGTGAAATGGCAGTAGCTGCATTTTCATGGCATTGTTTATAAATATCTCAACATTCCTTTAGAGCATTGCTTATAAATATCGCAGCTTTCCTTATGAGCATTGTTTATAAATATCATAGCATTCCTTAAGAGTTATTTAGTCTGCCTTCTGAAATGAAACTCATAAGCACTTAGCTGAAAATAAAGTTACAGAACATAACAGCTAGATGCAAACCAATACTAAGCTTTTACTAATTCATTGAATTAAACCCTGCATAGATTAGGAAACTCATTAAACAATGCTATACTAGTGAGTTGAGGGAACAGTTTAATGTGACTTCTACTGTAGGTCCAAAGTCACATGTAGCTTGCTTACAGCTCATTCTGCTGCATGTGGAGTTGGAGAGCAGTCTGTCATGGTGTATCAGAGCCCATAAAGCCTTTGAAAACATAGCTAAAACATGGTTTTGAGAGTTAATTGCTGCATAATATAAAGTTTTTTCCTAGTGGTACTGAGCTGCTAGGGAACATTTTCTAATTTTGTGGATGTTTGTATAATATTTAGTTTAAATTAGGCTTTACTTTTCTCTCTGTCTTTGAAAGAGTTGTGTGGGGTAGGGTAGGAGTGTAAAGCAGTGCAGTCTATTTCTAGCCAAGCAGATTGGTATTTACTCACAATTGTGAGTTATTTATTTATTGTTATTTCTTATTAATTTTGGTATATCTTGCCATTTATTTTTCTCTGAAAAGTTTCTCTGTCCTGTTTGAGAGAGTTCCTGCTGCTGTTAGCTGCGTGCCTGTGTTATATATACAATTCTTCGTCTTTTAGTTGTGAATTGATTGTGAATTCTAAAGTTTTAAACACACAGAACTGATCCCTTGTTTTATTTGTTTTGTAATTAGTTCTATTTGCTGGAATGTTAACTTGTGTTACTAAAACTGTGAAAATCAACAGTTCTAATAAGTACTTCTGCTTGATCACTTGAACTTATCCATTTATAGTCACACTGCATTGTTGAATTGTTGTCCTGTATGTTATTGCTGGAGTTTGCCTCTGCACACTGCATGGTGTTCCTGTTTCTGTTAACTTACGTTACCCTTTCTGTGTATAGCATTGTTTGCACAACACTTGGCATGTGCATTATAAAACAGTATATATTAAAATATTCATTTTGAAAAGATTTCTTGGTGATCCTTCCCTTCCATCCATACTACTACCATATTGTGTGGTACTACTTGCCTTTGTTGCAGTTTTATGGTTGTTTCTGCCCCTATATAACAAAAAAAAATGTGGTACTAAGTTATAACACATGACAGTACTTTATCTGTCCAGAGACACAGCTGATCTGTATTTAAAGTCAGCAGCTTGTGCCCTTTTTCCTTGCGTGTGTTTCTTTAATTCTTTTCTGTTTGGGGGGAATAGTTACCTTTTTGGTTTTTACTAGAATGGGCAGCCTACCATATATGGTATTATTTGTACTCTAAGTGCAGGTACCTGTCCTGGTTGTGTTTGGACTTGTAAGGAAGCCAGTACTATAGGTGTGTGATGTCATTCACATGTGAGGTGTTATTCACGCAGTTAGTAGTAATACATCCTTTCTTCAAATACTCACAGAGAAAGGCAAAGCTCTGAAGCAGCAGTCAGCAGAAATGCCTTCTAAGAAGCAACCAACTACAGGGGGGAAACATGGCAAGGGGGATGAGGGAGCTAAGAAATCTGCTGAAAAAAGTACAATTTCTGTTCCAGTTCCCCATAGCAGTGAAAGCACACATATGTCTGCATCAGTGTCTTCTGATGTGGGCCCTGGTGGTGTGGCAGGAACCAGCAAAGGAGTTGGTGGGAAAACTTGGTCAGGCATACCTGTGTCTTACTTTTTTAAAGCTCAAACTGTTGCAGCCAGGCTAATGGGGGATGCTGACAGTGAGAATAAAGGACTGGGAGGCACTGACACCGGCAAAGGAACAATGGTCCAGGACTCAGAGAAGAGTGATAATAAGTCTGTCGGTGTGACAGTTCATGTTCCTGCAGCAGTTGGTGATGATAGTGTTCAACTAGAGTCTGATAATCTTGGAGAGAAGGATAGTCAGCCCTCTGATTTGGTTGTAAAGAAAGAAAGAAAATGGTGCCTTCCTCCAAGAAGACAGTAAGATGGGGGAGGAGGAGGAAGAAGACAAGGACATCATCGCTATTGGTGGTGATGATGATGATGACTGGGATGATCCCACATGGAACCTGAGTTAAAAAAGTTCATGGGTGATGTAGGACATTTACATGCACAGCCCGAGAGTCAGTCTGTCACCAAGCCTATAACCAAACCTTCAAGCAGTCAAGTAATCCCCCCTCCCAAATGTGGTTTTACTAAAGTGATGAGAGCAACCCAAAAAAACACACACTTCCATACCTGTTTCTGAACTATCCCAGTCCCAGAAGCATCTGAAGTCCAGAGGTGAAAAGTCCCTAGTTTGGGACTTTTATGTGCTAGATCCTGCTGATGAGACCATAGCAGTATGCCAACTTTGTCAAGCCCGTGTTAGTTTAGGGGAAAAATGGAAGCCACATAGGCACCGGTGGCCAACAAGCCTGTAAGAGGTGTGGGAAAGGAAGGACACAGACACAAATTTAAGGTTCCACAAGACCCAAGATAGGGAGTTAGTTGGAGACTGGCTGTGGGAAGTGTAAGACCTGGTGAGAGAGTGGGCTTACACTACCGCTTTGAGCAGGCTGAGAAAAACCTGGTGTTACTGCTGCTCCAGCAGTGATTTTGTTTATTTGTTCTTTGAAAACAAACTAACAGTCTTCATTTCTGTTAAAATGCTTCTCATCTAATAAAATGATTAATGCCATCCTCGCATTTTTTTATGCACCAAATTGTCTGCCTGTGTCGATTGCTTTGAAAATCCCATACCCTACGACAATGCCCACCTGAAAAACAAGCACCCACTGAGATGGCAGCAACACCAGAAGGATACTAGAGCTGTTGGTAGTAAGTTACATGTAGTAGAGCAAGAGCAGGAGGAGGGAGGGCAGAGTGGGTCGGTGGTGGAGGAGGAGGGTGAGCAATCCTTTGATATCTCGAGTAGTGGGCATAGCAGTGGCTGTGCAAGTCCCATTCCCATGAGTCTGAAAAGTACATCACCCCTACACCCACAAGCAACCAAAATAACTGTATTCATGTGGTCTACACAGTCTCACAAGTCAGATGTTACCCCTTAAAATAAATCATTGCTGCCACAAGTACAGCGTTCTGGTTGGACAGCCCCAAAGATGCAGCCCACTCTGAAGACCATCCTTGAGCAGCAGACAAAGTACGCCCCCAATCATGCTGCTGCACGAGACTTAAATGTTGCCACTGCTGAAATGCTGGCCATCGATCTGTTGCCATTCTCATTCATAGAGAATGATGGTTTCCGCAGGTTGATGGCCCATGCCTGTTCTAAATGGCAAGTTGCATCGCAAACATATTTTAGTAAGCGTGCCATACCAGAGCTGAACAGTAGAATTGCTGATTACATTAGACATGCACTGAAGCATAGTGCATCACACTATATCCATCTTAGCATGGATATGTGGACCAGTGGACAAACAGCAGCAAGCTCATATCTGTGCATAACAGCACACTGGGCACAATTGCCTGGTGCGGTACTTGATTTTGGGCCTGGCAAAACATGCATGAAGCAAAATTGTGGTGGTAGCAACACACCTGGTATTCAGCAGCATGCAACCCTGAATATGACAAGTGTCACAGGTTCTCACACGGCTAAGAAAATGCTTAATGTTCTGCTGGACGAGACTGATGGGTGACTACACACACAGTCATTCATAGCAGGATTCATTGTAAGTGATAATGGCTCCAATGTAGTGAAGTGCATTAGCGATGGTGTTTTTTCAGAGTGCCCTGCCTGGCACACTACCTTAATCTTGTTGTTCAGCAGTTTTTCAACCATGCCGACATTAAGGAAACAGTTATTGTTGCCCGTTGCATCTGTGTCCAATTCGCCCATTCTGCAAAGGCCCGTGACCATCAACATGAGCTCCAGTGCAATAAACATCTGCCTCAGCACCAGATGAAGCTTGATGTTGTCACCAGGTGGAACTCCACATTGTACATGCTTGACCGGCTGTATGAACAGTATAAGGCTGTGTCAGAATACCTGCTGCTGCTCACCACCCATGACAGCACTGGAGTGTCCATCGCTCTAACAGAGCAGTGGCACCAAATTGATGGGCTAATAAGTATTCTCCATCCATTCAAGCATGATACACAGGCAGTGAGTGGAGGCACTGTTTGTATAAGTTAGTCTATACCCCACATGTGCTGAGGCAGACACTAGTGAATGTGTGACACCAGACAGAGGCAGGTGTGGATCATGGCATCTATGATCTAATGGATCACATGCTCCCTGTGCTGGACACAAATACCCATGTATCTGGCATTTTACAGTCAGCAGACTTTGCAATCACCACCATGCTGGATCCATGCTAAAAACATGGCCTGCCCGCTATAACTGAAAGTCATCAGTGAGTACAACAGTTGAAAAAGAAACTCATTAGATCAGTACATGCTGCACAAATGAAAAATGCACGCGCTGCATCAAAAACGGGTGCTGCTACCACCACCAGCAGCTCACAGGTAACCCAATCAGAGAAAATGGGCAAGGCAGAGTAGAAGACAGCAAACAATCCCATTTGGGATGTTCTCTTTCAGGTGGGAGAGGAAAATATGGAGGAAAAGGAGGAGGAGGAGACAGATAAGGCTGCTGGACTCCGGGCAGCAGAATGAATGGTGGAGGCCTACATGGGGGAACCAAACCACCTTGCCATTAATGACAAACCATTGCTGTACTGGAGCACCAAAATGACCGACTATCCATCACTAACATTGATTGCTGTGAAATACCTGAGCTGCCCACCATCCAGTGTCACTGTGGAACGAGTGTTTAGTGTGGCTGGGGCAATTGTGAGTGACATAGGAAGAAATTTGTCACCCAAGAATGCGTCCATACTAATACTCATCAAAATGAATGAAAGGCACATTCCACACAACACAGTGATGTCAGTGGTGTTGCCACAGGAACTGTGTCTCTGTGACGAGGATGATGACGATCCCTTGACTAAGGCATCCACTGGCAGCAAGGTGGATGAGGTAGCAATGTTGAGAGAATTCCCACCTGATAAGAACTCCAGTCTTGAAGGCTGTGAGAGGTGCTTCTTGGATGATGTGGAATTGGAAATTTAAAAAGGCTGAGTCTACTCCAAGCCCCCCCCCCCCAACAACTTTCAACTCAGTATGGAAGCTGGAGTGTGTATGTTATACCTTATTTTTAGCTCTGTACCATTGGATTGGTTATGGAAATGTGGTGTTATGTGCTGCAGTGTCTATAAGTTTCATTTGATCACCCTTGGCAATAACCCGTTGATTGATTACCTCACCACCAATCCCCCAAGCCTATATAAAGCAGCAGTAATGTAGTTACCATAACCATAAAGATTTTGCAGTTGCATGGTTACAGTTATAATGTTTTTCTTCCAAAAATATCTCACTTTTCATGTTGACTTACTATATCAACCCCATCTTACAGCAAGGTATGTTGTCTGGATATCTTTAAAAGTGCCCATATGGCAAATTCCACAGTGCCCCACTGCCCGATTTTGTCACCTGACCTGATCTGACCTGACACAGCCATGCACTCCATGTGACTGAAAAAAATGTTTCTACCACTAGTATGGCTGACATATACAAGATCCCTGGCTCCTAGACTAGTACAAGTAGCATACTGTATGAATGTAACACACTAATTCAACAGTTAACACCACAAGTGAAACACATTTTGAGAAATGGTGAATGGTGGCCATCTTTAATGATGCGAGGCAATAATTACAAAATTAATCATGAAGAGGCTTAACAACTTACAACATCAAATCCCCCTCCAAGAAAGGTTACTTATACTACAGTATCAGGTTAAGGTACACCGAAACCGCAATGGTTCCTGACCTGGGGGTAGGGACAGGGAGAGTATTGCTGTCCTCATTTTGAAATGGTTTCAAAAAGGATCCAGTAATTGCAGTGATGCCCTTGGAGCCGGGCATCCTGCTGAATGGCCATCAAGCTGCCATGACCATTGCCATTTTCCCTGTTCCTGGGTTGGCGTGAACTGGAGGATGCAATGATGCCAATGGAGGGAGCGCGCATGCATCCGCATGAGTTCCCTCCTGGTGCCGTGCCCCAAGTTCACCTCTTTCCATGCAGTGCCAGTGCACCACCCCCAGCCTCCACCAGAGGTTGCTAGCACACTGACAGCTGGTGACCACCCTTCCCCGGAGAGTGAGAGCAGTCCACGGATGCTAAATCCCTCTCAGCCCCTGCCGACCCCTGGTGACTCGGGTCCATCCCCAAACCCGGGTCACCAGCATGGGGTGAGGTGTGGTGTCCAGTGCCTGAACCCTCAGCACCACTGGGATGGCTGATGGAATGATACTTAACTTTGCCAGAATTCTTGATGTTGACAAAAGCAAAAACTAACACAATTACTGTCAAGCTCAGACAACCAGATGGCAGTAACAGACGTACCACACTTGTACGCAAATTTCAATACTTACCATCTGCGTTGGGAAATTGGGAAGCTCCATAGAGCTCCCTCCCTCATGGCCTGGCATGATGATGTCACCAATAGCACACTGAAAAATAATATGAGAGCAGTACAAGCATATTAGAACTCAAGATGCCATAATACCAACCCACCAACGCCCTTACCTTGCACAGGAAAGAAAAATGAAGACAGATACTTACGTGTTCAGCAGCAGCAGTATGGACTATGTGAAGATAATTCACCAGGCATCAACCATCCAGAACAGTAGTTCTTGTGGCAACTTGGAAAGTAGTAGACAGAGACAGCGGCAGGCAGCAAGCTACAGTTCCCCAAAATGTCATTCACTCTCATACCGCCAGGCAAGCTACTACCACAGAGATAGTCAGTCAACACAGCTAGACAATCAGTACAGTGGCATAGCGATAGGGAAATGATAATTGTACATTTCTGTGTCAATCAATTGAAACAGCAGCAGCAGGAGGAAAGAATTGCAAGTAACAGCAGCATTTCGCAGGAGGAATTCATTTTCTCTGCATGGGCTGGCACCCCTTTTCAGGTTCCTGAGGTAGTGGCACACCATAAAACATCAGGACTGATGCCACATTTCAGTCTCAATTTGATGTAACATTTTTTGGTAAACATTTCTGGACTTGTAGGCCCTGTTTGGCACCAGCAGCAGTGAGTCTCAGGCAGAAATATTTGGCAAACAGGCCCTAAAACAGCTATTTAATGTCTGGGTGGTGGTGGGGGCACCCTAAAACATCATGGCTGAGACCAGATTTCTGTCTCAATTTAATGTATCATTTTTCCTGCAACTTTTCTGGACATTTACTGCCTGTGCTACACTGGCAAAAACAAGATAGGGCCTAAAGACAATTTTAAAAGTGGACCAAAGACTATCGTTTAGTCCGGGTGGTGGTTTGGGGGCATAAAACGTCATGGCTGAGACCAGATTTCTGTCTCAATTTAATGTACCATTTGGCCTGCAACATTTCTGGACATTTACTGTCTTTGCTGCACTCACAGAAACAAGATGTGACCTGAAATGAATTGTAAACCGTGGACCAAAGACCATCGTTTCATCCAGCTGGGGGTTTGGGTGCCATAAAACATCATGACTGAGACCTGATTTCAGTCTGAATGCAGTGTGCAATATTTTTGGAAACATTTCTGAACTTTTGAGCCTTGTTAGGCAGCGGCAGTACCACAGTTAGGCCTGAAAAGCATTTAACTGGTGCAGAAAGCAGCACATTTGGGTCCTCAAGGTGGATGTGAACCATGTAACTGCATGTCTGACACCTGATTTCTGTCTGAAGTTACTATAACATTTTTTTGCAAACATTTCTGGACTTGTAGGCCCAGTTTAGCACCGGCAGGATTGAGTTTCAGGCAGAAATATTTGGCAAACAGGCCCTAAAAGAGCTATTTGTTGTCTGGGTGGTGGTGGGGGGATACCCTAAAACATTATGGCTGAGACCAGATTTCTTTCTCAATTTAATGTAACATTTTTGCACATTTACTGCCTGAGCTGCAGTCACAGAAACAAGATGTGTCCTAAGAAGAATTGTAAACAGTGGCCAAAATAGCATTTTAATGTCTGGTTGCTGGGGGGCACCGTAAAACATCAGGACTGACACCGGATTTCTGCCTGAATTGCAAGGACAATCTTTCCTGTAACATTTCTGGACATTTACTGCCTGAGCTGCATTCACAGAAACAAGATGTGGCCTAAAGACAATTGTAAATAGTGGACCAAAGACCATAGTTTGTCCGGGTGGGGGTCTGGGCGCTATTAAAACATTATGGCTGGGACAATCTTTCTGTCTGAGTTTAATGTATCATTTTTTGGGAAACATTTCTGGACTCATAGGCCCTGTTTGGCATGATCAGTGCTGTCTGAGATTTTGGTTGAAATACTTTTCAAACAGGCTCGAAAACAACTATTTAATATATGGGTGGTGGTGCTGGGTTGGGGTGCTTTATTCACATCCTCTCTCAGACCATATGTCAATCTGAATTTTATCAAGCTTTTCTCCTGTCGTAGTTCTCCTTTTACCATTCCTGCTATAGTCTGCAAAGAGTAGTATGGCTGCAACAGGCCGTGTTAAACTGTGGCCAAAGTGCACATTTTGGTCCGGGTCACTCACCAGGGCCATGATGAATGTGTGGTGGTGGTGGTTGTGGTGAGGCAGTTAGAAACCATTATCATGATGGCTGGAGGAAGGGAGGGGTTCAAAGTCAACATTTCTGAAGGTGGCAAGGTCAGAGGGCACACATGTTGTTCTGCATAAAAAAAAAAATATTCATGTTTAACTTTGCAATAATAGTGCTTACTTAACAATTTAATTCTATGACTGTTGTGTACATATTTGGACTGATGCTGCACACAGTCAATTACAAATTTGCCACCAGCCCTTAGCACACACACAGCAGATAACAACATCACATAGCTTAGGGAAAAATGTTTTTTCATACGAACAAATTACAATACTTGACATTTGTGGATAGGAGGAAACAAATAAAGGAGGAGTAACATAAAACAAGCAAGAAGGTACACAGTTTATGGGCATAGTTAGTACTTGGGGGGACATGCAGGGTCAGACTCAGGGCAAGGGTATTAAATTGTGAGTCAGAGGGGAAATGGAGGGAGAATAAACATTACATAAAACATAGCATATAAGATAGAATACCACGGGACAAGAAAAAGAACAAAGAGGATATATAATGGAAGAGAAAGAGGACAGAAAAGATTTTTTTGTGGGTTTCTTTTATTTTTTTCTGTGTTTTTCTTATTTTTAGGGAGTGAAAAGGAAAAAAGAGCAAGACTTGCAAAAGAAAAAGGACAGAAAACAAATTGGTGCATATGTAACAGTTTAACTTTTATTTACTTCCACTTGCACCAGTGCCACTTCCATTGACAACACCACCACCACCCCCACAATGCAGCTCTACCAGGAGGTCCAAGACCTTCTTTTGGTCTGCCCTTATTTTTTCCAGTTCTCCCGTCATCCTGGTGGATCTGGTCAACCTCCTGTCTGAGACCGTACACCTCTGTGCATACTGCCAGCACTTCTTAGCTCATGGCCTCAAGGTCCCCCATCCTGTTACCTGGTGGTCCTGGTGGAGGAGCTGCTGCAGGTTGTGATACCAGACCACCAGCAGGAACAGCTAAACCATGCCTGTCCCGGCTGGTGAAGGGTGTCAGATCACTACTCTTTCTGTGGCTACTGCGGCACCCCCTGGGATGCTGGATGCCCTGATGCACCTCGGACCCATCGCTGCCTCCTGCTGCTGCAGATTCTTGAAGCTTGGATTGCCACTCTGTGGTGTGGTGGTACTTCAGGTAGCTCTTCTGTCCACCCATCCCAAAGTGGGACCCTACTTTTCCACACAGCATATCTTTGCCACAAAGGTTGCCGATAACAATGCTGTTATCTCCAACCTTTGTGGAAAGAAATACCCAAATGGGAGATGGAGAGACCTTGGGGGGGTCTCTCTCTGCTGCTGCATCTGCTGCAGCCTCCTCTTCTAAGACCTGTTGCTCTTGCTAAGGGGGGCGGGCAAAGCTGCACATGTTCATGAGGGGATGAAATGGGCTCCTGCTGCTCTTGCTGTCCTGGAGGGGGCACATGCTTCTGGGGTGGGGCACAAGGTTATCCTGCTGCTGCTGCTGCTAGTAGTGGGGGGGTGCTGCTGCTGCTAGGGGGGCCACAGGCACGTCTTTCTCTGGGGGGTGCTTGGAAAATTCCCACCTTCTGCTGCTGGTGGCACACTACCGCTCTCCATCATAAACACAATTTTTCTTTACTATAAAAATAAAGAAAAAAAAAAGAAAGAAAGATACAGGAAGGGACTGGGGGACAGGGAGTCAAACACACACACGCACACATGCACACACACATAATAAAAAAGATAGAAAAATATAAAAATGCAGAAAAAAAACTGACAGAAAATATTAACTTTTTAAACTAATGGTGAACAGATCACAATCAAATACGCAGCAAAACACACACAAAACATTATTTTTCATAAATTGGAAGGCTTTCCCTGGAGTTCAATTGACAAGCAGCTCAGCCACTCCAACTTCCTGAGCTATATAAGCAGTTCCTCGCAGCCTCCTTCTGAAGTATTTTTCTCTTTGCAGCCGAAGGATCTGTCCTCTCTGCTTGTTGTCCCCCCCCCCCACCTTGATGCTCCTGCTAGTCTGGATTTCTGTGTTTTCTTTCCTGTTCTGGTTTGTATTTTGCCTTTGGCTGTGTATGTGCTTCTTTCTGTCTGTTCCATGTTTTCTGTGTTTGTGTGTCTTTGGTTTTATGTTTTGGGGGCTTTTGTTATAATCTCCTAGCATGTTGTTCCAGAGCTCCTACTATTTGCTCTGTTACTCACAACTCTCACTTTACTGCAATGCAACTATAGTCATTATCTGTGTGTTTCAGTTCAACCATAGCTGCTTATCATGTTGCTTACTCCATTGTTTTCACCTTACTCAGGCTTACTGTGAACCTAGTTATGCAGATCAATCATGCTTTCATTCTACTTACCTCATTGCAGCAGCTCACTGCACTGCCTAGTTACACCTGCTTTCAGAGCATTGTCTTCCCTCAGCTAGTGCTCTAACAGGGATTCAGCATGTTTGCAGTTCATTTGCATCACCAGGTAAGAAAAAAGGTCCATCTCCCCTTACGATGCACAGAGGAAATGCCAAACCTCACCCAACAACTAACACACCGAAATCTGGCCAATGGAAAATCATGTGCACAAATGCTCACAGCCTGGGAAATAAGATCCCAGACCTGCAGGCAATAATTTCAGAGGCTAAACTGGACATAGTAGCAATTAATGAGACGTGGTTTACCAGTAACCACAATTGGGAGACTTCAGTACCTGGCTATGTACTGTTCAAAAGAGACAGAGGTGCAAAAAGGGGGGGTGGAGTGGCCCTGTATGTCAATGAAAATATCAAAGTTACAGAAATTCAGAATACACATAAGGAGCCAGAAGAACTGTGGGTCACCTTGGAAACAGGAAATGGGACAGCTGTAAGAACTGGGGTTGTCTACAGGCCCCCAGACCAGGGGGAGGACATAGACACATTACTGTTAGAAGATATACAAAACATGACAGCTAAAGGGGAGGTTCTGACCATGGAAGACTTCAACATGCCGGATACAGATTGGTCAATATCAGCAGGAACATCTGCCAGCACTAGACACATGGTGGATTCCCTGCAGGAGCAGGGCCTCAAACAACTGGTACAACAACCCACAAGAGACAGGCTATCCTAGATCTAGTACTGACTAACAGGGAAGGGATCACAGATCTTCAGGTAGAAGGTCACCTGGGGGCCAGTAACCATCACATGGTATGGTTCAGTTTGGCCACTACATCTAAATCATCCCATTCCAAGGCAAAAATATGGGACTTCAGAGGAGCTGACTTTGACAAGATGGCCAACAGAGTTAAGCTAGCCCTGGCAAAAAGAGACACAGGTGAGGGGGTACAGGCAAAGTGGGCAAGCATTAAGGATGTAATACTTGAAGTAACATCCCATTGTGTTAGACAGAAAAGGAAGTGCAAAAGAAGAAGAAGGAAACCACTTTGGTTCTCAAATACAGTAGCAGAAAAGGTCAGAGCCAAAAGACTGGCCTTCAGGAAATATAAGGGAACACAGCAGGATGAAGATAGGGAGGCATACCAAACTGCCCTAAGGGAAGCAGGGAAGGCAGTAAGGCATGCAAAGTCCCTAACTGAGGAAACACTAGCATGAACAGTAAAAGAAGGTGACAAGACTTTCTATAGATACATTAGTGAAAGGAGAAAGTCCAGAGGGGGTATTTCTAAGCTCAAAGGTGAAAAGGGGGCATGTGAGGAGGAGGACCCTGTAAAAGCATCTATCCTAAATAGATACTTTTGCTCAGTATTTACTGAAGAGAAGGTAGGGCAGGGCCCACAGCTCAGCACCATGGACGCAGGGGGGAGGGAGGTGAGCACTACTCCCTTCACAAAAGAAAGGGTCCTACAAGAGCTTGCTAAGCTTAGGGTGGACAAAGCAATGGGACCTGATGACATACATCCCAGGGTACTTAAGGAGCTAAGGGTGGAACTAGCAGAGCCATTAGCAGAGCTGTTTAGTGAGTCTCTGAGCATAGGAGAGGTCCCAGAAGACTGGAGAAGGGCTCATGTGATCCTGCTCCACAAGAATGGTAGCAGGGAGGAGGCAGGGAACTACAGACCAGTCAGTCTTACCTCAGTAGTGGGCAAGATTATGGAGGCACTCCTTAAGGAAAGGATAGTGCAACACCTGGAATCCATAGGAGCACAGGATCCAAGACAGCATGGGTTTACAAAAGGAAGGTCTTGTCAAACTAATCTCATAGATTTCTGTAACTGGGTAACCAGAGTGGTAGACCAAGGGGGAGCAGTTGATGTCGCCTACCTTGACTTCAGCAAAGCTTTCGACACTGTTCCACATAGAAGATTGATAAATAAGCTGGGTAGGCTCAGGATGGGTCAGAAGTTGGTCAACTGGGTGGCAAACTGGTTGACGGGCAGAAAATAGAGAGTGGTGGTAAATGGTATACAGTCAGAAGAGATGCAAGTCACAAGTGGGGTACCTCAGGATCAGTCCTGGGCCAGTCCTCTTCAATATCTTAATTAGTGACATTGCAGATTGACTAGAGGGTAGGCTTGTCTGTTTGCAGATGACACCAAGATCTGCAACAGAGTAGATGATCCAGATGGGGTGGGCAGAATGAGAAGAGATCTGGATAAACTAGAAAAATGGTCAGAAGAGTGGCAACTGGGATTTAATGCAAAGAAGTGCAAGATCATGCATATGGGGAAGAGAAACCCTGAAGCCACCTATAGGCTGGGAGGGGAGTTGCTGGCAGTCACAAAGGAAGAAAGAGACTTGGGCATCATCATCCCCGATGACCTGAAATCATCCAAGCAGACCTATAAAGCAGTAGGTAAGGCTAGGGGGATGTTAGGGTGTATTAATAGGGGTATCACAAGTCATAAGAGGGAGGTAATAATTCCTCTTTACAAGACATTGGTTAGGCCCCATCTGGAGTACTGCGTGCAGTACTGGAGGCCACACCTTCACAAGGACATTAACCAAATTGAGGCAGTCCAGAGAAGGGCAACCAAAATGGTGCAGGGACTGCATCAGAAGATATATGGGGACAGATTAACAGAGCTCAATATGTTTACCCTTGAGCAAAGGAGGGAGACTGGTGATATCATCGAGACATTCAAACACCTTAAGGGCATTAACAAGGTGAAAGAGTCTAACATGTTTAAATATAAGAAAAATAGCAGGACAAGAGGACACAGCATGAGATTAGAGGGAGACCGATTAAGGGGGAATGTGAGGAAATTATTTTTCACAGAAAGGGTGGTGGATGCATGGAACAGCCTACCTCAGGAAGTGGTGGCTATGAATACAGTGCAGGGCTTCAAACAAGCATGGTATAGGCATAAGGGAGCAATACAGATGAGTATGAATAGATAGGCCACTGACACAGCAAAGGCCAATGGCACATTTATAAGGTAGAAAAAGAAATGGGCAGACTGGATGGGCCTTGCGGCCCTTATCTGCTGTCAACTTCTATGTTTCTATGTTTCTATGTCTCTTTTATTTATGGTTATTGCAGCTTTGCAACTTAGTGAGCTCAATACAGATGTTGCTTCTATGTTCATACACCCTGTTATACTCAGAGGTCAGCTAAAGCTACTGCTACATCTATTACTTAGTTTCAATACCTGCATGTGGGTCTCTGTCCTCCCATCACATTCTTATTTTTCATACTGCAGGGACTTGGAGGTGTTTGGGGAGTCATGGCTACATGTGGCTAATTCTTCTAAATCCTGTCTCTGCTGCTGACAAATCCTCTGAGTATGTGTCACCTCTATTGGTTTTTGGATGCTTGGCTGGCTTGCCCCACTATTCAGTGCTGATCATTGTTACTATGTTATACAGACCCACATGTAGGTCCACCTTTTACTATTCTGTTTACTGACCTATGTGCTGGTCCACTCTGCTTATGCAATTGTTGCTCATGCCTACTGCATCCCCTCGGCTTCAACATCTGAGATGTCTGCTGCACTCAATCTAGTTTGGACCTTGCAAGGTCTCAGCATGCAATGCTCATTGTGTTTCAGCATACCAGTGCTCAGCTGCTCACAGCTTTTCAGCTCTCTATCAGTTTGGGGCATGCCAGCCACACCATTCTGGTGCAGGGTTTCCTGCAGCTGATGGTCTTACTGTGCATTAGTCTGCATCTAGAGTGTGCCCGTCTGGGGGGGTGGGGTCCTTCTACCTGGCCCATAGCTGGGAATGTCCTTGCTCCAGGCTTGGCTTTTGCTGTTCACTATGCGACTGCAGCTCCTGGTGTTGAAATTAAGACTAGCTGTGAAGGTGGGAAAAGTTGCCTCCTTTGGCTCTAGTGTTCCACTATAATGGTTATCCATGGCTTTAGTGGTTTTCCTAGCAAGGTACCTTCACCACATTCTCCCTACGACTGCCTCTGGTTCACCTGGTTTGAGTTTAGGGTGAGTATGCCAGGTGAGTGCCTCAGCAGTCGTTGTTGTCCCCTCCCACCTTGGTTGCACGCAGTGTTGCAGAGTTTTCTCACAACCTTCCACAGCTAGAGGGAATGAGTGAGAGCCTTCTTCCAAATTGAAATATTTTCCACCTCTCTTTAATTGGATTTCCAAATTGCAGTTACAGAGCCGTCACTAAATAAAATATCCCAAGCCTGGAGGGAAGGTGACCTAGGCCTTGGATCCCCAGAGATTTCCTCCTCATGGGTTTTTTTTCTCTCCTCCGTTGCCTCAGGTCATAAGTGTTAGTTAGTATAGTAATGTCCCCTAGTTTCTTTAGGTAGGTTCCGCTGTTGAATGGAGGTGGATGGTGTCCCTGCCATTCCCTCTCTCCTTAGAGGATCCCCTGATTCTCAGCACAAACCATTAGAATTCTGCCATGCAAACCTGGGCATTTCATTACGTTATCAACTTGAGCATCTCATTATGTTATCAATCTGCCTATGCTTGTCTACTGCTACGTCACAGTTACTGCTTGCTTATATGCTTCATACTTCATTGTTTTGGGATCATTCCGAAGGTACCTTTAGCCATGGGAATCGTCCAGTTGCACCTCTAGGGGTGGAACCCTTTTTGAGGGTTCCTTGCCTTTGGTACCCCTACAGGGTGGTAATTCCTCTGGAACAGAATGAGAATAGCCAAAACCAAAGTAACACAGTTGCACAAGCATAACACTTTACTGGTTGCATAGGCCATTGAATTGGAAGGCTTTGCCTGGAGTTCAATGGACAAGCAGCTCAGTCACTCCCACTTCCTGAGCTATAAAAGCAGTTCCTCTCAGCCTCCTTGTGAAGCACTTTTTTCTTTTCCCACCATCCTCCCCTTCTCCTCCAGTGGCAGCACATCTCTCCTTAGGATCCCTCCTAAGGTAACCTTAGCCATGGGAATCATCCTGCAGCACCTCTAGGGGTGGAACCCTCTTTGAGGATTCCTTGTCTTTGGTACCCCTACAGGGTGGTAATTCCTCTGGAATAGAGAGCGTAAATGGCCAAAACCAAACTAACACAGTTGCACAAGCATAACACTATACTAGCTGCGTAGGCCATTGAATAAAAGTTTTAGCTCTCCTGCTGTAGTCTCTCCTACTTCCTACTACTTGGCTGAAACAGCTCTAAAAGAAGTACATTTAGTCTGGCTTCCTGCCTAAGTGCAGTCACCCATGTGACCAGCAGTCTGCTAGAGAGAAAGTCATGTGATAAGCTTTTTTCCCCAATTTTGCCTGATATTTACATGTGGTGAAATGTGCAGGCAAAAGATATAATTGACAGCAAAATTTCATCGAAATTTACAGGTGAAATTTCACCATAAGGACACAATGAAGCAAAATGTTTTACATGGCGAAATTGGCAATTTTGCCAGAATTTCATCAGAAAAATTGCATTTCACTGCATCTCTAGTCCCCTAAAGATGGCATTGAAATATGTGACAGCATCATTGACATTGTTTGTGAACCAAAGATTGGACCAGTTTATGTGTGCAATATCTGATTTAAAGGCCTGGTGGTCAAGTGTGCAGTAGTCACAGAAGCTTATGAATCTTGGGGAGGGGGGAGGGTTGCTTTCCAGACATAATAGGTGGGAGAATAGTCAGTAATTTAGTCAGGAAGGATGTCTGAGTGGAGGATTCTTTCTTTTTTGAGAGTGATAATCCAGTCAATTAAGGTAGCTGTATTGCCACTGTTTGTTAGCCTGCATGGTTTCCTCAATAATTTGTGTAGCATTCAGCTTACTTAGTTGTTGTTCCACTTGTGCCCTATTTTTACCAAGCCAGTCTATATTAAAGTTGCCTAGAATAATGAATTCCCTATCCTTGACCTGGGTATTAACTCTGTTGGCTAGGTTGCCTATAGCATTAATGCCACCATTAGGAGGTGTATAAACACATAGCAGAATAAGTTTCTTAGCCTGGACCAGGAGCAGCTCGATATGACAGTATTCTAACTTAACATCCTTGTTAGATGGAAGTGAAGGCACTATTTTTATTTATTTCAGTTTGGGATTAACACCTTTGAGCCAAAGGCTCGTTTACAAAGACTCCAAGTCACACGTAGTATAGAACAGAATAAACAGCAGCAAAAGTAAACATACAGAAATACTTTTGAGTACAAAGGATAACATGAATTCTAAGTTACATATAGAGGCAGTATAGAGCAGTAGGTTAAGGCTCTGTGCTGCAGATCAGGAGCCCTGGGTTTCAGTCCCACAGCCACCTAGATGCATACTGTGTGATCCTGATTTCCCATACATAGCATACATAAAAAAAAGAAACATTGTGCTTAACTGTCAAGTTACATTTTGGTTACAGATTGTCTAGAAATGTACATAGAAATTTCTCTATCAGTCTTACATCAATAGACAGTTAAAGTCTGCACAGGTCAGTAGGAGGATTCCAAGGAACTAGTGTTTGGGTGAGGCAAGGCCACCAGAATGCAAGGTTTTATTGAAGCTGTAATTGAGTGGCAGCCTGAGAGGGCTTTGTCATTGGGGGTGCAGGGTCAGAGGTGAGAGATAGAGGATGGGGAGACATAGGATGAGGGCACTCAAGGGGGGTAGGCAGCGAAAGGGAGAGGGAGTAGTGCAGGTGGAGGTGAGAGGGTAGGGTGAGGACAATATGTGGGGGTAGAGGAGAAATAAGAGTATGGGACTGAGGGGGGTGGGCAGGAGGGGGATTAGTAAAAGTAGCTGTTACAATGGGGGTGGAAAGGAATGCTAGACAGTCCAAGTGCATGAATTAGAGCATTCAAGACACTCTTAAATTGTTAATAAAGTGGTTAGGTTGTGTTAGGGCACTCACATTCACAGGTGAGAACTAGGCGTGCTTTGAGACCAGCTTTGAAATTGCTGACCTTGCTACATTCAATAAGGTCGGGGGGGAGATCTTTCATCCACTTGGGCCCTCTACAGGAGAGAGATCTCTTGGCTATTGAGGTATGCTTAAAGGGAACTACCAACCCTCCCTTCGATGCACTTCAAGTACTGAGATGTGGCTGATTTATTTTGAACAAACAAGATGCGGATTCAGGTGCCAGCCTGAGAATGGCTTTCTTTGCCAGAAGGCAGGCCTGGTATTGGTCTCTGAGGTGAAGCGGTAGCCATCCAGTTGCTTTACAGAGGTCATAAGTGTGAGACCAGTGGTGTGCTCCCAGGACTAGCCTACATGCTTTCTTGAGAAGGATTTTTACCCTTTTGAGGTCTGTGTCAGTTCCAGCACCATAGATTGTAAGGCCATAGTCTACAGTATATAGGACTGTGCAGCTTGAGACTATCTTTAGGGCCTCAGACAGCATGTAGTGATGGTGTCAATAAAGAACACCTAGTTTTGCATTGGCTGCTTTGACTACATGGTCTACATGGGTTGTGAAATAGAAGGCATTATCCATGTGAACCCCGAGATATTTAAAGGTGTCAACCTGCTCCAGTATAACCCCCTTGCTACTCCTTACCTCCAGTTTCACAAATTTCTTTTGTGTCTATGGAACCGTAAAAAGCATGCTGTTAGTTTTTTTTATAATTGAGCATCAGTTTATTATTAGAGAACCATGTCTCAAGCCTGTGAAAATTGGCTTTCAGTTCATGGGTGATAGAGGGTAGGCTTATTCCACTTACTGAGATAACCTCATCATCAGCATATAACACAATATCCTCTAGGCACACTAAGAGCAGGGGGTTTATGAAAAGACTAAAAAGGAGAGGCCACAGTATTGAGAAATGTGGAACTCCTAGGTTCACCTCTCTTGACTCAGAAAGAGTGCCTTTGATTTTGACACATTGAGTCCTCTACGTGCCACTATATTGGCATTTACAGTAGATGGCATTTGATGTCAAATAGTTTGCCTCCTCCCTGTTTAGATGTAGTTGTGGCTTGCCGAATACAGGTATAGCCTGGTAGGGTGCAGACATTGTCAGGGATGGTGGGTTTGAGCCATGTTCCAGACAGTGCCAATGGTAGTCCGTGACCATAGCGACTGAGATTGAGTGCCTAGAAAAATAGTGACTCAATCTCGGTGACTGTGATCACAGCTACCTAGGGAGGAGGGTGACCGGACACTGGGGTTAGCAAATATGACAACAGGAACTTGCGACTATACGCACACATGGAAGAAATGCAGGGGAGGGATGGGATGTGGGATGAGTTGTGGTGGGTAGCTGCTGAGCTGAATCACTGGCGTCATAGGGAGGGTGATCGCCTGGGAGGCATGGAGTACTGGGTTCCCATCTTGCTTGGTGTGGCTTTTTTTTTTTTTTTTTTTTTTTTGCCACCTGGTAGCATGTATAGCCCCAAGTTTTTGCCCCGACCCTGACATCACCCACCCTGGAGTTGAGAATCCATAAGTAGGAGGGTGTGGGGGGGGTGAAGCCCCCCATGGGGGAGTGTGGGGGGAAAAAAACTGTATTAAAAATGAGACCTATAGGTCTCAGGCACCATGTTTTAGTGCATTGCAGTGCGCGATGTGCCCTCACCATAAGAGAATTCACTATTCTTCGATCGCTATAATCACATGGAAGCAGTGCCAATACATTAGAATGGTAATGGTGTACCCAGGTAATTAGTTTGTTTTTTTGGTTTTGTTTTTTGTTTTTTTCTCCTCCTCTTCACAGTCTAAGGAGCCTCTCTCAGGCATCCAGCCAAATCCTGCCCTGCCTGAAGTCATCCAGACCGAACGTCCTCTCTCCTCCCCCTCATCTCGCAGCTGGCACCCCTGCTTAACCCCTCTGGGGTGGGGCCGCCTCTCCTCTCTAAGCGCACTTGCTCACATAGGCTCCAGCTGCAGGTGGGGATCCTCTAACGAAGGAACCTCTAGGTCAGGCAGGATAGACCCAGTAGTGAGCATGGTGGCTGGTGCCATCACCTACCCCAAGGACTGGGTTTTTTAATGTTCTGCTGTCGCCCCCCTGCTTAGAGCATGCCCCGATACACTGGCGCATGCCAATCCTACCTACATCAGCCATGCTGATATGTGCTGCCAAGCTCTCTGCAATGTCCCCAGTCTCCCCCGGAGGCCGCTAGCTCGCCGGACCAACCCACCTCCCTCTGACCTCCAGCACCTGAGTCCACTCCCAAACCCAGGTCCCGGTGTAGCACAAGGTGTGGTGTCCACTGCCTCAACCCTCAGCACCACCAGGCCAGTAATTAGTTTGTTGAGGTTAAGGAGTAGACTTCTAATGTTAATGTGGGCAACTTTGAGTCCTTTGATACTTGCCCAAGTAGGTGTGCAGAGGTTAGGTAGAAGGCATGAGATGGAGCCTGGATTTGATTCAATGTCTCCTGAGGTAAGTAGTAGCATTGTAGCTATGACTATATAGCAGCATATCTTTGGGCACTTCATTTTTTTTTTTTTTTTTAGTTTTTTTGTTGACCGGGTAAGTGCACTAGACAAATCCTGCCTATTTTCAGGCACGACCCAGAGGAGGGGAATACAGATGAATGCCAACTGACCTTGAACCAGATTAAGCTGTTGGTGGTATTTTTAGTGAATGAGGGAAATTTGTCCAGGACACCGTGGAAATTCCCCTACTCTGCCAGCAGGGGACTTGACTTCCTGAGAACAGAGTGGAGGAGCACAGTTTGGAGCAGAACAGCAGAGGAGGAGGAAGTGCTGATGTGGCAGGGGAGAGGGCCTCCTCCCCTGTCTTGTATACCACTAGAGGCCTGAAAATGAGTTCAGACACTTTTATGGATGAAGAAGATCGAAGTGAAGAGCTGGAAAGGAAAAATAAGGAATTATGAGACAAAACTTCTTCCATGGAGATGGAGGGAGGAGATGTTGCAAGTGGGGTTACTGCTATGGAGGAGGACGTGTAAAACGATCATTCTGCTAGTATACCTGAAGGTGAGCAGGTCTCCCAGCTTTCAGGTCCCGCTCTGGAGACTGAAACTGTGATAAACATTTTAATGGAAACAGAGACTACTGAGGTTAATAGTGTTTCAGCTTCAGAGAGTACACCTAATGGATTGTTTTCATCAGATGTTATCTGGCTTGAAAATATACTTCAACAAAATAAGGCTCTAAGACATATGGGCAAAGGTGTAGCAGCAAGGAAAACATTACTGGAAACACTGGATTGTGATATTCTTGACTCACAGAATGTTATGTTGGATCTGAACTTGTAAGTGCTGTGGTAAAAATGATGCAGGACGAATTAGTGACAGCAGAGAACAGCAAACGAGCAGCTGAGCAGCAAGTGAGTCAGAACACTGACATACAGTACCTGCATCAAAGGAGTTCAGCTGCAATGAGTCAGACCTTTCAATGGAGCAAATGACAACAGAAGCATGGCCTGTCTTGACAAATGAAGCTGCATTTTTACAGACTGAGACCTGTGAGGTAGGAAATATTTCTTCTTTACCTACAAAAGAAGCAGGTGTTGTGCAGATTCGAACTTTGGGTTTGTGGAAAGGAAGAGATACAGACACTCTTCCAACTCCAGAACGAAAACTTTCACTAACCTCCTTGGAGCGTTCCTTAATGAATGCAGGCTGGAAATGGGGAGAAGCAGGCATCTGGATCCCGGATCCAGAGCATAGCCCAATTCCTGGCCAATTTACAAATACAAAGAACAAGAAATCATTCAGTGAAATAAACTCTCAGGTTCGGACAGAAACGGATCGGCATGAAATACATGTCACTGAAAGACAAGGCCAGGATGAACAAACAATACCCCATAATATGGAGTCTTCCATCTCAGAGTCAGAAGCCTCAGTAGTTAATCCTGTAGAATGGGGGGACATTGTTGAAACTGAACTACAACAACCTAAACAAGTAACAGATTTACAGAGGCAAGCAAAAACTCTTGGGAGAACTTTAGGCGAAAAGACACATTTTCTGGACCCCCTCCCTTTACAACGATGCAATGCTGTGCTTTTGGAATATGTAGGAGGTTTAGAACTAGCACCAGACAGACTATATGTGGGGAGAATATTATTAAAAAGCTCCATGGGTTTTTTTCTCTAATGAAATACATGCGCTAATTCATGTGTCAGGGTCTGTTTTGTATGATGTCAGTTTTGCTACCCCACAGGGCCTAGATCATTTTTGGGCCAAGCTAGACTCTCTCGTATACAGAATTATGGCTACCTTTTAAAGTTATACCATTAACTAAACCTTTGATCAAAATTGTTACAGTTTTGTTTCGAAATGAAACCGTGTCAGTACATAATATTACTTACTGGTTGCAAAGAAAATGTGAAGTATTAGGGAACCCTTCCCCTATTTTTGATGAGGAATGCATTTGGAATGGAGGGTGGACTTTTGAGGTTCATTTACGAAACAACAGTTTAGGCCCAATACATTTACCAAACAGTGTATTCTTGGGGAATGAGAGAGGTCATTTGTTTTATCCAGGACAACCCAGGGCATGTTAAGTGTGGGGCTTATACACATCTGGGATCTGCATGTGATAGACTAAGATGTAATTTTTGTTTAGAATTTGGGCATCATAGTTCAGAATGCCAAGCTGAACTAAAATGCAATCTATGTTTTGACTCAGGCCACACATATAGAACTTGTCCATGGGCAGCCCATAATCGTACTGATCAAAAGAATCAGGATGAGTAAAAGGAAAGCTTCATTTCAAGGACCTCTTCCTGCTACCCATTCAGATTCTCCTGCCCCCCCCTTCCCCATCACCTGGAACAGTGAATAAGGAGGCTGAGGATATCTCAGCAGCTGTTTCAGTGGTGTCAGAAAAAGTTTCAGGAATATCTTCACAGGTCCAGATGGAAAAATTACCAATTGCTCCAGAGGTGCAAGACATTAAGATGCCTCCCCCATGTGTTGTTAAAAGTGTGGCAAAAAAAGAAGTTTAAAACAGACTAAACCTAGATCGAAGGTAGCAAAAGCTAATTTTACAGGGGATGAGGACATAACTCTAACAAATAAATATGAACCTTTATTAAATCAAAAACCAGAGACAGATCAGGGTGGTGATTCAGAGACTTCTTCTCTGGTTCCCCACTCTTTTGACTCGGAGGAGGAAACACAAGAACAAAGAGAAGTGAAGGATAGAAGAACCAGGATTGGATCAAGAGTAAGGAGTACAAGGTTGAGAATGCCACTGTGAACATTTTGGTTCCCTCTTTTTAATTTTTAGACGATGGGTATTCCTCAGCTTAGTATAAGTACTATCAATGTTACTAGTATAAAAAAATGCAAAGAGAAGACTGATTGCCTTAACTGTATTAAAAGATTTAAACTGTGATGTCTGTCTTATACAAGACACTAGGTTAAATAGTTTCTTTAGTAAGGTCAGCCCAACAACTATGGTGTTGGGGCCCTTCTTATTTTTCTTTTGGGACTGAGATGTGTGAAGGTGTAGGTATCTTATTTAAGGGGGATGGTTTCAAAGTAACACGGTTTGTAGAAATTTTATTGTGAAGGGCATTATTGATAGATTTTACTTTTCAATCAGTGGGGAGGAGATTGATAAATGTGTATGCTCCCCTCACAAAAAAAGAAAGAACAATATTTACTGCTATTAAACCATTGTTAATTACAACAAAAAAATGTGAAGGGGGGATTTCAATTGTGTTATAGATAGCAAAGATCGAGGTTCACAGACAAAAAAAATGTACTGTGACTCAAATTGCCTTCTTAATGTTCTGACACAATTCAAGTTACAAGACACATATAGAATAAAGCAAAAGGAAGGAGGGCATACATATTTTAGGGGTAAGCTATTGACCAAGATTGATTTTATTTTTACAAAATCAAATACTAGAGTAATAAAAGCTTTAACTACTCCCTTAGAAATGTCTGACCATTTGATTCTTTGTTTCCCTGGGTAGTATTAATGATCCTACTTATGGGCAAGGATATAAGAAATTAAATACTTTAGTATTACAAGAACACCATTTGAAAGCAGACATTATAGAATTTCTTAAGGCTAGGATGTCAGTGGCTGCATTAAATGATAATATAAGCACTTGGTGGGAAAATACAAAAAAAGGGTTAAGGGAATTTTTTCAAAAATATTCGGTTAAATCAAGACAGAATCAATATAAAGGGTACCTTGCATTGCTTTCTCAGTTAGGTAAAATTTATACAGTTATAAATGAAAAATAGATTAATTTAACGGAGCAGGCACTGCATATTAAAACTATGTCTGGTATACAATATTCTAGAGCCACAGCATTATTACATTAGCATAAGATATGCTCCACAGGTAAAACAGGATTTGGGGATGCTTTCAAAAGTTGTTTCAAAAGTTGTTCCAAGAGAATGTCAGATCAGTTTATGGCTTCACTCATAACAGAAGCCAGGGAAAGAGTAACTGAAGGACCTAGCATTATGAAAACTGTGTTCATTTATCTGACCAAAATGTACGAGGAAGCACAGATTGTTGAAGTGTTAAAAGAACTTCTATTTAAACTGGTATTACCTGAGGTGCCCCCGGAGTATTTTAAAGAACTAATTGAACCTATTTCTATTCAAGAAATTGAGATGGCAATTGGCAATCTTAAAAAAAAAAAAAAAAAAAATACTGCTCCAGGAATTGATGGGCTTCCAGCAGAATTTTATGATACCTTTAAGGATTTGGTGGCTTAAATTTTGCTGGTTGTCTTCAACTGGATGTTATGGAATATGGAGGTGGACTTTCACTTTTGTATTGCTATACAAATATTAATTTATAAACATGGAGATAAAAGGAACCTTGATAACTGGAGATCATTAAGCCTATTAAACTCAGATTACAAAATTCTTATGAAAATTTTTCATACTCAACTATTAAAGTTAACAACATATCTGATATCTACAGCTCAAACTTGTACAGTGACTGGTCATTCAATACACCATAACTTATTGTTAATTCAAGAATTGGTTGAGCAGGGGAAAGAAGGACAGCTTCGAGGATACATCATGTTATTAGATCAAGAAAGGCTTTTGATAAGTTTTCTCATCTCTTTATCAAACAGGTCCTTACACATTATGGTATTCCATATACCTTTGTAAAATGGCTCTTCTTATTATACAGTAATGCTAAGGCAATTCCAATGGTTAATGGACACTTAGGGAATTACATACATATCATTCGGGGAGTAAGGCAGGGGTGTCCTTTAAGCCTCTTACTTTATGTATTTTGTTTAGATCCTATAATAAGGGTAGTACACTCAGATTTAGGAATTAGAGATATTCAACCACAGGGAGGGGGTTTAGAGATCAAAATTACTGCTTATGCAGATGATGTGTGTATTATTGTAGCTAATGAACAATCAGGAGATAGATCTTTTCACATCCTTGAAAAATATTCAATGCCAACAGGGGGCAATTAAATAAACAAAAGAGTGTAATCTACCATTTGAATGATTTAGGACCTCCACAAGAGACCTTGCATGATATTAAGGTTTCTCACGACCCGTTCCAATATTTAGGGGTGTGGTTTGGTAGAGGGGACAATAGTATATTAAACTGGACCTCTAAATTGGATTCTGCTGATTCAAAAGTTGCTATTTGGAAGTCTTGGACTCAAACAAAATAGAAAAAAGTAGCTGTAGTTAAAACATTTTTAATACCGATATTTTTATTTTTAAGTGCAGTTTACCCTTTGCCTCATACTTTAGAGTCATATTTGTTGAATTTAGTGTTTCAGGTAATATGGGGATGCAGATTAAATCCTATTAAGAGGGAAATGTTATATCAACCCATAGAAAAGGGACATTTAAATCTTATACATCCTGTTGTATTTCTTTTTACGGTATTTTTTTTGTAAAAATTTACTTGATTTACCAAAACCATGTGTAGCTCTATGGATTCCCTTTGCAGGTCACTGGCTTAGACCTCGTTATCAAACATGGAAGATACAAGGAAATCTAACAGCTCAGGTCAAAACTAAATGTGTGTTTTTTTTTAGACCTGCACTTAGGAAATTAAAACAGTGGCACTTAAATCAAGATATATTGACATCCACATCAAATAAAGTGTTCTATTTAAGTTATTATTTTATTATAGGAGAGCCTCAGGTTGAATTTAAAGGAGTTAATTCACAAATCTATCCAGCAATTTTGGAAATGTTGAAAGTTCTGGTTATCCCTCCCAGAATATGGGATGTTACTTGGTTAAGCGCACATGGGCATTTATATGTAAAAGGGAATGCTAAACATTAAAAAAGGAAGAACAAATATGTCCAAGATTGAGCTGTGTGGCGCAGGAAGACTCAATTACCCATTTTTTCATAGAATGCCCTTTTGTGAAAGAGATGTGGACACTATTAGCACAAAGGTGGGGAAACCCCATATGGGGCTAACTTACTTATGCTGAAGTGGTTGGAAGATTTAGTTTGCGAGATCTTGAATTACCCAAAGGTATGATATGCTTGCTTCTCTCCTATATCAAATTTGTGCTGTGGCAAGTAAGATGTAAATTTGTTCTACAACAGATATACCAGAGTCCGGAGAAAGTTATAAATATTATTGAAGCAGAAGTTAGTAAACACTGATTCTTTGGACAACAATTTTTGACCCCCAGTGTATGGAAGATTAGATGGTTAAAAGTCCCTTTTATGAAAGACAAAATTGGATGAATTATTATTGAATCTGTGCAATCATTGACTTATGATGGAATTTGTTTTAGTTGCCTGATTATTCAATTGTTTGGGAAGTATGTGTGGGAATTTGTGCACTATTTCTTATATTTTTTTTCAGTTTATGTATTGTTTAGTTTTCTTCAATAAAATGTTCCCCTACTCTTTTCGAGAAGTGCCATGGGAACTTTAAAATCCACATGAACTACCACCAATCCAGGCAGATGGGACCTCGGTTTAACATCTCATCTGAAAGACGGCACCTCTGAAGTGCAGCATCCCACTCATGCTGCACTTCAGTGTCCATACTGGGATATTAACCGAAGTGCCAGATGTGGGAACTGAACCCACAGCCCTCTGATCTCCCAGCCTCAGAGGTGAGTGTGCTACCTATTGAGCCACTGATACGGAAACTTTAAATGGGGAATTATTTTCCATTTTATGCTTTTGACTGCTCTGGCTGTAACAAGAAGCAATTTGAATACAAGGGATTCGCTGTGCAGTTGTTTGTTTGTGGTGTGTAGTAGTAGTTTGGATATGTGAAAGTTTGTGCTGTGACATTGATTGTGGTCTCATGAGATGAGATGGGGTACTTTAAGAGTGAGTATTGTACAGATCAGTAAGAAGATACTTAATAGTAATGGCATTATTGTTTGTAACAAAGCCATAATGGCATGTATGAGATTAGTAAGAGATAATAAAGTATAGCAAGGGCTATTGTTTCAGATGGGACTGCCATAGTTGATTCTAGTTGCAAATAATGAGAAAAAATAGAAATTATTTATGGAGTGATAGTATGTGAGCGGTTATGCTCTAGAGCCAATCTGTATTTAATACATTTAAACTAGCAAATGGGGAGAGGGGTGCAGCACCCTATACGTCGAATGGGAAGAACACCCCTCCCCCCTCAGCTAGTGGTCAAACAGGAATTCAGCATGTTTGCAGTTCATTTGCATCACCAGGTAAGAAAAAAGGTTTGTCTCCCCATACGACGCACAGGGGTAATGCCAAACTTCACCCAACAACCAACACACCAAAGTCTGGCCAATGGAAAATCATGTACACAAATGCTCACAGCCTGGGAAATAAGATCCCAGACCTGCAGGCACAATGTCAGAGGCTAAACTGGACATAGTAGCAATTAGTGAGACGTGGTTTACCAGTAACCACACTTGGAAGACTTCAGTACCTGGCTATGTATTGTTCAGAAGAGACCGAGGTGCAAAAAGGGAGGAGTGGCCCTGTATGTTAATGAAAATATCAAAGCTACAGAAATTCAGAATACACATAAGGAGCCAGAAGAACTGTGGGTCACCCTGTAAACAGGAAATGGGACAGCCATAAGAACTGGGGTTGTCTACAGGCCCCCAGACCAGAGGAGGACATAGACACATTACTGTTAGAAGATATACAAAACATGACAGCTAAAGGGGAGGTTCTGATAATGGGAGACTTCAACATGCCGGATACAGATTGGTCAATACCAGCAGGAACATCTGCCAGAACTAGACACATAGTGGATTCCCTGCAGGGGGAGGGCCTCAAACAACTGGTATAGCAACCCACAAGAGACAGGGCTATCCTAGATCTAGTACTGACTAACAAAGAAGGGATCACAGATCTCCAGGTAGAAGGTCACCTGGGGGCCAGTGACCATCACATGGTATGGTTCAATTTGGCTACTACATCTAAATCATCCCATTCCAAGGCAAAAATATGGGACTTCAGAGGAGCTGACTTTGATAAGATGGCCAACAGAGTTAAGCTAGCCCTGGCAAAAAGAAACACAGGTGAGGGGGTACAGGCAAAGTGGGCAAGCATTAAGGATGCAATACTTGAAGCAACATCCCATTGTGTTAGACAGAAAAGGAAGTGCAAAAGAAGAAGGAAACCACTTTGGTTCTCAAATACAGTAGCAGAAAAGGTCAGAGCCAAAAGGCTGACCTTCAGAAAATATAAGGGAACACAGCGGGATGAAGATAGGGAGGCATACCAAACTGCCCTAAGGGAAGCAGGTAAGGCAGTAAGGCAGGCAAAGTCCCAAACTGAGGAAACACTTGCACGAACAGTAAAAGAAGGTGACAAGACTTTCTATAGATACATTAGTGAAAGGAGAAAGTCCAGAGGGGGTATTGCTAAGCTTAATGGAGAAAAGGGAGCATGTGAGGAGGAGGACCCTGTAAAGGCATCTATCCTAAATAGATACTTTGCTCAGTATTTACTGAAGAGAAGGTAGGGCAGGGCCCACAGCTCAGCATCATGGACACAGGGGAGGGAGGTGAGCACTACTCCCTTCACAAAAGAAAGGGTCCTACAAGAGCTTGCAAGCTCAGGGTGGATAAGGCAATGGGACCTGATGGCATACATCCCAGGGTACTTAAGGAGCTAAAGGAGGAACTAGCAGAGCCATTAGCAGAATTGTTTAATGAGTCTCTGAGCACAGGAGAGGTCCCAGAAGACTGGAGAAGGGCTCATGTGATCCCGCTCCACAAGAGTGGTAGCAGGGAGGAGGGCAGGGAACTACAGACCAGTCAGTCTTACCTCAGTAGTGGGCAAGATTATGGAGGCACTCCTTAAGGAAAGGATAGTGCAACACCTGGAATCCATAGGAGCACAGGATCCAAGACAGCATGGGTTTACTAAAGGAAGGTCCTGTCAAACTAATCTCATAGATTTCTTTGACTGGGTAACCAGAGTGGTGGACCAAGGGGGAGCAGTTGATGTCACCTACCTTGACTTCAGCAAAGCTTTTGACACTGTTCCACATAGAAGATTGATAAATAAGCTGTGTAGACTCGGGGTGGGTCAGAAGTTGGTCAACTGGGTGGCAAACTGGTTGACGGGCAGAAAACAGAGAGTGGTGGTAAATGGTATACAGTCAGAAGAGATGCAAGTCACAAGTGGGGTACCTCAGGGATCAGTCCTGGGGCCAGTCCTCTTCAACATCTTCATTAGTGACCTTGCAGATGGACTAGAGGGTAATGCTTGTCTGTTTGCAGATGACACCAAGATCTGCAACAGAGTAGATGATCCAGATAGGGTGGGCAGAATGAGAAGAGATCTGGATAAACTAGCAGAATGGTCAGAAGAGTGACAACTGGGATTTAATGCAAAGAAGTGCAAAATCATGCACATAGGGAAGAGAAACCCTGAAGCCACCTATAGGCTGGGAGGGGAGTTGCTAGCAGTCACAAAGGAAGAAAGAGATTTGGGCATCATCATCACTGATGACCTAAAATCATCAAAGCAGACCTCTAAAGCAGTAGGTAAGGCTGGGGGGTGTTAGGGTGTATTAGTAGGGGTATCACAAGTCGTGAGAGGAGGTAATAATCCTCTGTACAAGACACTAGTTGAGCCCCATCTGGAGTACTGCATGCAGTGAGGCCACCTTCACAGGACAACAGTAAGGGCAGTCCAGAAGGGCAACCCAAAGGTGCAGGGACTGCATCAGAAGACATATGAGGACAGATTAGCAGACTCAATATGTATACCCTTGAGCAAAGAGGAGGGGAGAGGTGATATGATCGAGGCATTCAAACCAAAAGTAAGGGCATAAACAAGGTGAAAGAGTCTAACTATGTTTAAATATAAGAAAAATAGCAGGACAAGAGGACACAGCATGAGATTAGAGGCCGATTAAGGGGAATGGAGGAAATTATTTTTCACACAGAAAGGGTGGTGGATGCATGGAATGGCTTACCACAAGAAGTGGTGGCTATGAATACAGTGCAGGGCTTCAAACAGGCATGGGATAGGCATAAGGGAGCAATACAAATGAGTATGAATAGATAGGCCACTGACAGAGCAAAGGCCGATGGCACATTTATAAGGTAGAAAAAGAAATGGGCAGACTGGATGGGCCTTGCGGTCCTTATCTGCCGTCAACTTCTATGTTTCTATGTTTCTATGTATTTTTTAGCTGACTTTTAATTCCATGGCTAGTTAAAGAGACAGAATGCAATGGTGCCAACCACCTTTGGCAGTGTGATCTTGTACCTTGAAATCCCTTCTCATACTGGTGGCGATGTGTGGTGGGGAGACTGGACTGGAAAGCACCTTCTCACATGGGACAAGCCCCTGGAAAGGGCTGTGTGTGAAAATTAATACTGTTCTCTGTTCAGTGATGTTCAGTCTTTCAGTACATGTGCAGTTAATTTGATTGCAAGTATTGATATATTATAGTATGTTTTAGTATGCAATTGAAAACATAGAAACATAGAAACATAGAGGTTGATGGCAGATAAGGACTGCGAGGCCCACCCAGTCTGCTCATTTCTTTTTCTACCTTATAAATGTGCCATCGGCCTTTGCACTGTCAGTGGCCTATCTATTCATACTCATCTGTATTGCTCCCTTATGCCTATCCCATGCCTGTTTGAAGCCCTGCACTGTATTCATAGCCACCACTTCCTGAGGTAGACCGTTCCATGCATCCACCACCCTTTCTGTGAAAAAGAATTTCCTCACATTCTCCTTAATCGGCCTCCCTCTAATCTCATGCTGTGTCCTCTTGTCCTGCTATTTTTCTTATATTTAAACATGTTAGACTCTTTCATCTTGTTAATGTTCTAAAGGTGTTTGAATGTCTCGATCATATCACCTCTCTCCCTCCTTTGCTCAAGGGTATACATATTGAGCTCCATTAATCTGTCCTCATATGTCTTCTGATGCAGTCCCTGCACCATTTTGGTTGCCCTTCTCTGGACTGCCTCAATTTGGTTAATGTCCTTGTGAAGGTGTGGCCTCCAGTACTGCACGCAGTACTCCAGAGGGCTGTGGGTTCAGTTCCCACATCTGGCACTTGGGTTAATATCCCAGTACTGACACTGAAGTGCAGCATGAGAGGGATGTCTAGTGTCTTGTAAAGAGGGATTATTACCTCCCTCTTATGACTTGTGATACCCCTACTAATACACTCTAACATCCCCCTAGCCTTACCTACTGCTTTAGAGGTCTGCTTGGATGATTTCAGGTCATTGGTGATGATGATGCCCAAGTCTGTTTCTTCCTTTGTGACTGCCAGCAACTCCCCTCCCAGCCTATAGGTGGCTTCAGGGCTTCTCTTCCCTATGTGCATGATCTTGCACTTCTTTGCATTAAATCCCAGTTGCCACTCTTCTGACCATTTTGCTAGTTTATCCAGATCTCTTCTCATTCTACCCACCCCATCTGGATCATCTACTCTGTTGCAGATCTTGGTGTCATCTGCAAACAGACAAGCATTACCCTCTAGTCCATCTGCAATGTCACTAATGAAGATATTGAAGAGGACTGGCCCCAGGACTGATCCCTGAGGTACCCCACTTGTGACTTGCATCTCTTCTGACTGTATACCATTTACCACCACTCTCTGTTTTCTGCCTGTGAACCAGTTTGCCACCCAGTTGACCAACTTCTGACCCACCCCGAGCCTACACAGCTTATTTATCAATCTTCTATGTGGAACAGTGTTGAAAGCTTTGCTGAAGTCAAGGTAGGCAACATCAACTGCTCCCCCTTGGTCCACCACTTTGGTTACCCAGTCAAAGAAATCTATGAGATTAGCTTGACAGGACCTTCCTTTTGTAATCCCATGCTGTCTTGGATCCTGTGCCCCTATGGATTCCAGGTGTTGCACTATTCTTTCCTTAAGGAGTGCCTCCATAAGCTTGCCCACTACTGAGGTAAGACTGACTGGTCTGTAGTTCCCTGCCTCCTCCCTGCTACCACTCTTGTGGAGTGGGATCACATGAGCCATTCTCCTGTCTTCTGGGACCTCTCCTGTGCTCAGATGATGTCATGCTTTATACGTCCTCCTGAGACACTGTCCAACTAAACAACCTTTTTGGTCAAGACCTAGGTCAGCTTGAGAATTGGTTTCTTGCCAATAAATTAGTTCTAAATGGTAAAAAGACCAAAGCCATGCTATTTGGCTCTAAAAGCCTGTGCCCAACCCCTTTACATTTATTGTCCCCAGCTCTTTACAATGGCTCAAAAATTGAAGTTATCGAGTGTATTAAATATTTAGTTGTATACTTAGACCAAGACTGCTCCTTTAAGGGCCACATTGACCATCTAACCAAGAAACTCAACCAAAAGTTAGGTCTATTACCTCACTCATGAATCCAAACTCAAGGTTTCCATTGGAACACTCCTTCCAACCTTGCTATATGGAGCCCATTTATTACATTCTTTAAGAAACAATGAAATGCAAAGGCTAAAAACACTCACAGTATAGGGCATTGCGCTGCAGGGTGTGCCAACACAAGAGCATCACTGCAAGGTACTATTATCTCTAAGGTGGCCTTCCTTTGAGGGAAGATTATCATGTCCCTCACTATGCCTTGCTTTAAAGCTCCAACAAATAGGCACCCCTTCTAGCCTAATTAACACATTAGCTCCCATAAAGAATTTGAGAACACTAAGAACCTCTAGCTGCCAGCTTCTCCAAGTCCCCAGTGTAAGGACTTCCCTAGGACTCCAGTCTTATGCTGCTATCATACCTCCCATCAGGAATGGTCTCCCTAGAAATCTCCAGGAATGCACCTCCCTTGGGGGCTTCAAGATGGGTCTTAAGGCCCACCTGTTGGAACTGAACCTCTGCACCTGCTACCACTGAGTCGGCCTACTCCCTACTTCCATTCTAACCTCATTGGGACATCGGTCTAACCGTGACTGTCTCATGTATAATAGTATTTCTTCTCCTGTTGAGGTTGATTGTAATTAACCTGCCACTGTATCCTTGACTGGGTCAGTATGTCTACATTGACTGTTAATTGTGAAATGACATGTATGTATTTTATTATGTTTATAAATGTATGTACAGTGGTGTCCCCAGGACGAAACCAAATTCTGCAACATTGTGCAGCACTCTTCAGAATGCTGTAGCAGACCTACTGAATAAAGCAATGTAATTTCAAAGGGTATTAGTCCCTTTTGTCATTCAGGAAAATGTGACACTGCCACGATGAAGTGAATGCCACAGTTTCCTGCATAACAAAAGGGACTAATGGCCATTGAAATTGCATTGCTTTATTCAGTAGTTCTGCTGCAGCATACTGCAGAGTGCTTTAAAAGTGGGTTTCATTCTGGGGGATGCCACTGTAACTAATTCAGGGTCAGCCCTGAAAAAGGGACTGTTTTAATCTCAGTGGGCCCACCTGGTCACCAAAATTTTAATAAAATAAAATAATTAATCAAAGAACAGCAAGGACATCTTTGCAAAGAGGTTCAGTTTTCTGTTTTACAGGTACACCAAAAATGGATTTTCTGAGTGCTCAGGAGAAGAGGGAGGTGGAGGCAAGAAGGGGGTTGTGTGTGGGGATTTCAATTGAAGGCCAGCTTGCATTGGGTGGGGGAAAATATTTTTGTTGTGTGAGTCAGGAGGAGGGTATTTTGTGAAATAATAATGTGAAATTACATACTGTGTGGTGGCAAACTTTGCCGGGGGGTTGGTGTTACTACAGAGGTTGGTGCAGTGGGAGAAAATAGAATTATAAGGTTTGGGGAGGTAAGAAGGGATGGGAACAGGAAAAAGGGCTGGGTAGGGTGGAATTTGTTACAAAACATGGTTTAACTGCCAAAAATCCAAACAGTTTGCATATTTCTTTGTGACTGAAGTAGCATTTCATGTAGTTTTACCAGGAGAGAACATAACAAAGTACTTTGCAAAGTCTTCTCAAAGCAACAGTTTGTCCTACTTCACTCACCTCTAAGGTAGAGATATGTCAAGTTAAGGAGGCACAGATGTCCCTGATTTTGCCTTGGTTCTCTTCTAGGACTGACTACTACCAAATTAACCACCACCCAGGTTTCATAACTCACATGAAGGACAGATTCAAACATAGAGGAGGTGTTAAAGATGCCATCTGTCCTCTAAGTTTATTGATGTCATCTGCCATCTAAATTTGTCTCCTTTTCCCTAGGAGTCTATCTCTATCTCTAAGTTCCATGAACCCCTAACTGGTAAACTGTCCTACATATTGGTGGTAAATCCAGAAAGTGCTGGATGTCTCCAGCTCGGCTAACTGTGAACACCTTAACTAGGTGACATCAGTGCAAACCAGTTAGTCTCAGATGTAAATAAATCTCATTCCACTGCCTTGCATATCAAAAGTGAAGCCACCAAACCAATATTTATCCCAACCCACCAAATCAATCAGCTGCTGAACCAAAATCTTCTGGACTGGATGCTTGTCTCCTATCTTCATGGGTTTTTGTCTGCTGCTACACTACACCACATCTTTGGCAGCCTTTGTATGACTTTTTAAGTATCAAAAATAAATCCACTAAGTCACCACCCTATATACTTATGGCCTGTTTATTCTGGGACTTTCAGCCTGATGCCTGTCTGAAGGACCCGGATTCAGCAAACTGGCTTTCAGTCAAATCCTGGGAAAACCCCAACAATACCTTAGATCCCTTCCATGCCACTTACAACTTTGTGAACCTCTGTGAGGTGAATCCCCCTTAAAAAGACTAGGGTCAGGGGCACCCAGTTTCCTGGATCTCATATGACCTTATTGACCTCTTTCATCTGAGCGATAGTGCCTAGACCAAACACTAAGTCACTGGGTTAGCTCTCAATAGACAGACCTTCCCTGGACATCTTAACTATTGTACCAAAGCCATAAAGCATGCTAAGGCCACCTAATTCAGGAATAAGTCCTTTACCCCAGTACGGACCTATACAACCTTTGAAGAGCTGTTCACTGCCTCCCTAGTTCTTCGTCCCTAAGCTCTGCTTCTGTGAGATTGCCATGTAGTGCTATCAACTTTCCCACACCCATTGAACTTAAAATACATTTATCTGAGGGTCCTAACCTTTGTAAGATCTTAATCTGATCTCTCAACCCCACATCATAGAGCCATAGTAGTCTTGGATAGTTATGAGTTCTCCTCAATAAGCAACCTAGAATGAATTTTGTTACCAAGTACTATAGACATTGTAAAGGAATTTAGAACATAATCTAAGCGAACTAGAACCTTTTTGAGGGGGATCCCATATTGAAAGAGGCAATGAAGACTAAACCTATATGCTAACTAGAACCTTTTTGAGTGGGGTCCCATATAGAAAGAGGCAATGAAGACTAAACCAAGGATGGCATATAGGAGAGGTGCCAAAATGAGGAACAAACTGGCACATAGTTACCAAGCAGATCAATCAATCAATCAATTTTTTATTTATAAAAAGGTGCCTTTCTAAAACCAAGGTGCCTGTACAATAAAATACATAAAATACAAAAAAAATAAAATACATTATTATAAACATATAAATTCCAACAAAAAACAGTATAAAACCACATAACGAATAACCGCATCAATCAATAAAAGCCAGGTTAAAAAGATAAGTTTTTAAAGCAATTTTAAAACTCTGAACAGTTAGGCAATCTCGTACCTGATGAGATAAAGAGTTCCACAAGGACAGAGCAACAAAGCTAAATGCCCTTGCTCCCTATGTCTGTAAACGTACCCTGGGAACCTCTAGCAATCCCTCATCGGTTGATCAGAGAGGACGGGAGGGACAGTAGGGACAAAAGAGATCTTTCAGGTAACTTGGTCCCTGGTCATGTAGGGCCTTACAGGTTAACAAAGCAACCTTAAAGATGATCCACCACTTAGTCGGCAGCCAGTGCAGACCGCGGAGCACAGGCATTATATGACTGGCTCTTGAAACACCAGTCAATAGCCTATCAGCCGCATTCTGCACCAGCTGCAAGTGGCGGATATCAACCCCTGACAGCCCTAGGTAAAGGGCATTGCAATAGTCAAGGCAGGAGGTAATGAAGGCGTGAACCAATGTTGGAAGATCATCGGGAGGAACCAGATGTTTCACCCGGGAGATACTGTATAACCCCTTTATTTAGCTGTAAATTAATTTACGCTTTATTCCCGGGTCAGATACTTCCCGCAGATATAAGTTTACAGCTGATTAAATGTTACAGCTAAAGAAAAAAAAGTTTGCGTTTCATTTATAGTGACCGCGAGTACAGCCACTAGTGGGGATACAAACAAGACCCGCCATATACTTTGTGTTCTTTCCTCGAGTGCCTCCCCCACCTTCCCCTCTGATCACAGTACCTCCTTCTAGTCGCACTCTTTCGTTCTAAAGCAAATCTCACCTGGTCCTGTGGAGAGAAAAAGAGAGAGAAAGGGAGGAGTCTGTTCAGGAATGGCAGTCACGTCAATAGCACAAAGAAGTACTGCGTCAGATTGACTTGCTCAGCCTTGGCAGAAATGTCTTCTTTTAAGACAGCTCTATTTAAACCAACTTTTTGTGAATAATCATGTCATTCTTGTTTTGTTGTTCTATATCCACCACTCTGGATATTTGGCGTTCAGCAGTACGAGGTTCTCTTGGGAAACCACTCAGATGATGGTCACAGCGCTAATATAAGTTTACACTGAACTGCCCATGGACCCGGACCACGTGGAATATAAGGTGCGCTGAAATAAAGCGTTATACAGTATTTCTCAGATGGTAAAAATAAGTTTTAACAACTGCTGAGACCTGTAATTTCAAGGTCAGACAGTCATCAAACATAACACCCAGGCTCCGTACCCGGTCTGAGGTGGCTTGCTGGACACCTCCAAGCCACAAGCCCGAAGGTGAAATTGCCAGCACACCCACTTCACGATGACCTGGGTTCACAACCAACACCTCCATTTTATTAGGGTTCAACCTCAGCCAGCTCATATTCATCTAGGCCTGGATTTCAGTCAGACAGCTGTTGAGCACTGAGACAGCATCATCTTGTTCAGGGACAAAAGACATGTATAGCTGAGTATCATCTGCATAGCAGTGAAAACTCAAGCCATACCATCTAATAATCGCTCCTAATGGCAGCATATGCACTGCAAACAACATGGGTGCTAAAATGGATCCCTGCAGAACCCCACAGGGCAGGAAGAATGAAGCTGGGGTACAAACCCCAGACACCACTCTCTGAGTCCTACCCATGAGGTAAGATTGAAACCATCTGAGGACAGTCCCCGACAGTCCACAGATAAGCCGCAGGCAATCCAAAAGCACACCATGGTCCACAGTATCAAATGCTGCAGAGAGATCAAGAAGGACCAAGGCAGAGCAGGTCCTTCGATCTCGCACTATCAGGAGGTCATTCAGTACCCGAACAAAAGCAGTCTCTGTACTACGTCTCTTCCTGAAACCGGACTGGAGAGAATCATAGATATTGTGTCTGGTCAAATTGTCCTCCAACTGTAAGGCCACCACCTTCTCGATAACCTTACCCAAAAAGGGAAGGTTAGAGACTGGCCTGTAGTTTGTAAGACAGTCGGGATCCAAGGAGGGTTTCTTAAGGGGTGGCCGAACCACAGCCTCCTTAAGGGGAGCTGGAAAAAATTCCGATCTCCAAGGATGACCAGACTATCTCAGCAAAGACCGGGCCGATGACATCGACACAGCCAACAAGCAAGCAAGCGCGTTGGGCCCGGTTCCAAACTACAGTTGGTAGGATGTAAAGTCTGGGTAACCATCACAATATCACTGATTGTAGGCTGGCCAAAGTCGCACCACTCAAACTGGGCATCCGACATCTCATGCCGACCACTGCTACTCCCTAGAGAAAGGATCAGGTGGATATCAGACCTGATCGTGGCAACCTTATCCACGAAGAATCTAGCAATCTCCTCACACTGCTCTTGTGAAAAAGTATTTCTGGGCTGAAGACAGAGTGGATTGCACAATCTGTCCACAGTCCGGAAAAGCTGAGCTGGTCGATTCTGCACTGCAGCAATCTCCCTGGACAGGAATTCTGCCTTCTAATGGGAGATTGTTGATTGATGGACCAAATAATGGTCCATCAAACTAAGCCTGTCACATACCAGGCCAGACCACCGCCATCGCCTATCTAGCCTTCGTCCAACTCTCCTCAACTCCCTCAGGTCCTCATCAACCATGGAGACCTAGGGCGAAGGGAAAGTGGGCGAATATGAACAGAAGCAATGGAATCCAGGGCCTCTGTCACTGCCCTATTATAGGCAAATACAAGATCCCTTGGATCCGCGCATTCCCTTGGCATGCCCGATAGGTCAAGTACCGCCATCAAGCCATCTGGGGATATGCCCCTCAAAGTGTGGTACTCAACCATCTCCATAGGGGTAGGCCTCTTAGGAGGGACCTCAAAACTGAAGCTGATGGTATGATGATCCGACCATCTGTCTGGTTCCACCATCAAGTCGGATATCTCCATCCCCAGGAGAAACACCAAGTCCAATGAATGACCACCAATGTGGGTTGAGTAGGAAACAACCTGTGTGAGGCCCAGTAAACCCATTAACTGGAGGAAGTCTTGTCCAAACTGCGAGAGTTCATAGTCAACCCAAGCATTGAAATCCCCAAGGATCAGCCATCTATGTGGTCCTAATGTTAGGTCAGCGATGAAGTCCGCAACTTCCTGCAGGAAAACATTCCCATCTCCTGGTGGACGGTAGATGAGAAGAATCCTGCACCCCACACCCTCGCCCACGATACATTCAAAGGAGTTGGTGGTTCCCACTGGAATTTTCCTCAGGTTCAGTTCTGATTTAAAACAAAGGACCATACCCCCGCCCCTTACAATTGATCCTCGGGCAATGTATCACTGAGTACCCAGGTGGAACTGCTGAAGCCAAAACAGGGCCAGCGTTTCCGTCCAACCAGGTCTCGGTGATGCAAGCCAGATCGGTTGAATTAACAAGATCCGCAATTATGGCGGTCTTGTTTTTAATCGACCTGGCATTGCATAACACTGCCCGAGTTCAATGAGCAGCCAAGGAAGACCGAGTTTCCTGTCTGCAATAGGCAGAACACTTGGGTATGGGAACCAGAGAGGGAGAACCCCTTTCCTGGACTTATTTCACCCCAGGGCATCTCCTTGTCCCCACTATCCCAATCTGTCCACTCCTCTCCCTCCATTACCCCAGAAGTCCGAGTCCCCAACTGAACCCTCCTTGCTATTTCCAAACCTCTACATCATCTATACACCTCTGGGGACAAAGAGGGGCAAAAAAAAGGGCAGAGATCTCTCAGCCTGGAGGGGGAATAATGTCTAACCATCAAACCTGGCCAACACATTTTCTAAAACAAATAACCCAAACTAAATAATATATGTTATACCTGACATTCATGTAGGTAGTGGAAACAGAGTAGCTTTACCATTAGGTGCCTAGCCATGTGGAAAAAGTTCTGTAGCTCCCTTTTGAAATATAAAACTTTCACAAGCTCTAATGGCAATACAAATTTTGAAATTAGGGATTTTGTGAATTGTGTTACAGAAAATGTGATGTGCCTGGCAATCTGCCAGTATGAATCTTTTTATGTGGGCAAAACCATGAGAGCTTTTAAACTTAGGGTAGAGGAACACTAAGATCCATTGAAAACAGTAACACCAGAAGTGCACTCGCTACTCACTGTGGAGAAACTTGACAGACCAATGTGCAATATACTTTTAAGTTTTGTGGGCAATCCCTCTGATTCTCTGCCCCTCCTCCTGTCTGGCAACATAGACCCCAACCCTGGTCCCTCCCCTTGGTCCCTCCCTTCCTCCACTACCGCTAAGGGTCTTAGTATCTTGTTGTCAGAATGCTAGGAGCCTTCCACTCAAACTCAAGCTCTTCCCCATCTGGATTAAATTACACTTTCCTGATGTCTTGTATATCTTTGAGTCCTGCAAGACTTCTGACTCTAGCCTGTCCCTTCCTGATTACCATCTTTTCAGGCAAGATGGGGAAACTGTGGAGAATGGGTTGCCAACTATGTCCACCAAAGTCTCTCATGTACACTCCTCCCATGAATTGACCATGAATTTCTCCTAGTCAGGCTCTCATTCCCCTCCTCGGTACATATATTCATTGGGGTTGTCCATTAGAACAGTGCAGTCTGATTACATTCCGAATTTCTGGAATTTCTGGAATTTCAATGGAATTTCATGAAATTCCATGAAATTTCATGTAATTTCATTGGAATTTTAGGAAAATATTAAAATGTATTAATTTGCTCATAACTTGGATGTCCATTGAGCTAGAGCTCTGAAATGAGTCATACTTACATTCTGCAATGAGTGCTAGTGGCGTGCCAAAAGCCATGGACTTAGGATGGATTGTCCCAAAATTATAGGTGCTCAAAGTTGGTCATTATATTTTTTGTGGGAAATTTCATGAAATGTTTTATCTGCATTCACTTCAGCTGTCTATTGGACAAGAGATCTTAAATTTGGCACACTTACTTGATAATAGGTGTTCTAACAATGTGCCAGACTTCATGACATTAGGGTGGATAGTCTCTAATTTAAAGGTACTCAAAGTCTGTCATTTTATCTTTTATGGGACATTTCCTGAAACCTTTTATCTGCATATACCTTAGCCATCTATTGGGTCAGAGATCTTACATTTAGCATGATTACTTGATAAGAGGTGTTCTAACAATGCACCAGATTTCATGACATTAGGACAGATTGTGTCAAAATTATATGATATGTGTTCAGAATCTGTAATTTTATTTCTTGTGCAAAATTTCATGAACACTTTTAACTGTATAATCCTCATCTGTCTGTTGGGACAGAGGTCTGAAATGTGTTACACTTACTTGATGAAAGGAGTTCAAAACATGTTCCAAATTTCAAGACATTAGCAGAGACTTGACATTAGACATGCATATCAAATGTCAATGTATCCTGGTGTCTAACACAACTGGATACATTGGTTTAGCAGTTTTAAATTTACAATGAGAAAATAAACAAATAAAAAAATTATTGGTAACATGTTCTCAAATATTTATGGAGGCATATAGATGAAGCATTCATAATGATTTTTGTGAAAATTATCATTCACAATGTATGTATCACTACGTCATATGATAAGATGGGCTGAGCTTTTTGAAGTCCTGCTATTCCTCTCTGTGTGACTATTTTGCACCCCCCACCTCTCTCTCTTACTGTAGACAGATGGACTCAGTAGAATTACTGATCCCTATGATATCCTCTTTGTTCTTTACAGTGACAAAATCACTTAAAATGAGTCACCTAGTCCTTTTTCTTTAACCTATCCTGTTGGAATAGCCAGAATCCTTCCTACTTGGTGCCCCAGACATTGTCTTCCCCCAGTACATCTTTTTGAGTACCTCTAAGTCACAAACTTGCACGTATGTCAGGCTTTCTTGATTGTCAATTTACTGGGTGTGATCCTTGTATATCTTGCATTCAGGTTGGAATTTTCTACACTCTGTGCTTCCTTGCTCTGACTGGAGGGTCTACCACTGGTGTGCTACCCAGCTCAGCTGCCCATTTCTTAGTGAAACTATGCATCTAACCCTTGGACCAGATGACTTTCTGCACTACCTGTGTCTCATACCCCTATCCTTTAATTTGAATCTACCAGATAAGGCTGCGTGAAATGAGCAAATTCCACTTTTGTGTAATTTTCATGAAATTCCACAGTTTTCACAAAGACTCGTAAAATTTGACTTTAAGTACAGATATGATCATGTAATTTCAGGCAGCAAGGGGCTAATAAAATTGACACACACCGTCTAAAAACCTACCAAATTTAATGGCATTTCATTCTCTAGTTTTAATGTTTCAGGGGTTTATAAATTTGCAGTTTACATGTTTGCAAAATTCAGTTTTGAAATGTTGAAAAAGTTTAACTATTTTTAATTCAGTCCATTTAAAGTTGTAAATATGAACTTTGTCAGAAATGACCATGTGGCATAATAGTTTTAATGTTTAAAATTTGGTTAAATTAGGATATGTTTTAAAATTAGTAGGAAATAACTTACATTTAAATTTTGGCAACATGTTAGGCAAGCTATAACTCAGTCCCATTTGAGACGAGAAATCTGAAACTATGCACATATATAAATGTATTGATAACTGTACACCTGCAAAATATTATAACATTTCAATGAATACTATCAAAATTGTACTAATAAAACAGAAATCTACATTTTGGCAAAATGGTTGGCTAACTATAATGCAAACCCCATTGAAACTTGACACTTAAAGCATGGAGCATACACCCATGGTGTTTCATCAGATCCTAAAACTATGGAAATATTTGGATAAGAAATAACTGAAAATTAAATTTTGATTAAATGATTGACCACCCATAACTCTGCCTCCCTTCAACCTATGACTCTGCAATTTGGTATACTTATGTAAGCCATCAAGAACTGTCCATATGCCATATTTGGCGTTATATGGATGTGTACTTAAAAAATTAGAGTAAAGCAACTTACATTTAAAATTTCATAAAATTTCACTGAATGTTTGCACAAATTCATCAACATTCAGTGGAATCAGAATAGTCATTCAACAGGCATTCAGCAGGCAGAATCTTTTATTCTGTACAGCTCTATTGTTCATGCCTCTCGTATGATCTCACATTCATCCCTGGTTGACTCTCTTTCCTCCATTAACTCTCATTTCTGCTCAGGTGAGCATATCCTCCTTGGGGATTTCAATATAAATTGTTTTTCTCCATATCCAAATCAACCATTCACATGATTGCATAGCTTAATTTGTCCTAGGTTATTTCAGAACTCATCCAACTCAATCTCCACTCCACCGATTATACCCTTTTGGTCTGGGTTCTAACCTCCCACACCTCCACATTGTTACAACAGGCGTTTTGTTGGATTCATTTTATGACCACCGCATGATGGTCTGCATCAGAAAAATCCATCATCCCCTTCTGCAAACTAGATCTAGTCCAGATCTCTCCAATTGCTAAACATCACTTCTCTACTGAGTGACCTTGCTGCAACAGACTTTTCAGCCATTTTCTCCATATCTGATATTGTCAAAGTCCACTCACTATTACACTTCCAATTCTCTTCTGTCTGGACAAGCATGCTCCACTCAGGAAATCCAAAGTAAAAACTTCCCAACATTCCTGGATTATCACTGAAATCATTGATCTGTGCAATTTCCGATACCTCACATGGTCCACTACAAATTATCCCACTCCTCTATTGACCTCATTTCCTACAGGACTCTGAGGAATAATTGTGTGAAGACTGTCCAGACTGCAAAATAACACTATTTTAAGACCAACCTCCAGAAAAACCTTAACACCCCAGCTAAATTCTGGAAGTCCATCCACTCCCTTTTTAATCCCTCTGCTCAGTCTGCTCCCCAAATCCTTATGGTTAATGGTTCACCTCAATCTGACCCTACCTCTGTTGCTGCTCACTTCAACATGTTGTTCACAACTTGTGCTCTCTCTTCTTCTCCCCCTCCAGGCTTCTCTCTTCCCACTCCTGATCCAACCCATCCCTCACTGGGTTTCCACTTCCCCCATCATCACCCAACAAACCCTGCTTACCCTTTCCTCCCTCAACCTGTTAAAGTTCTGGCCTGACTGTTTGGACTCCAAGCTCCTCCACCTCTCAGCTTCTGCCATTGAAGCTCCTCTAAGTCATCTACTTAACCTTTCCTTCTCACTCAGTGCTGTTCCTCAGTTCTGGAAGCTGGGCAAAGTTAGTTCACTTCGTAAAGAGGGTGATCTCTCTTCCTCTGGCAATGTCTGCCCCATCTGCCTCCTCCCCTCCCTCTCTAAGCTGCAAGAGAAACTGGTCCATTTTAGTTTCCTTGACTTCCTTTCATTCTCCAAATTCCTCTCACCCTTCCAGTCTTGTTTCCAGAAGCACCATTACACATTCTTCTCCCTGCTGCATGACACTGATTCTATCTTCCCCTATATGTACCAGCGGCACATTACAGCTACTATGTTCATTGACCTGGCCCAGCCATCAATTCAGTGTCCTATCCACTCCTCCTGGACAAGCTGAGCTCAGCTGGCTTCTCAGCTTCTCCACTGCTACTTGGTTCTATTCCTACCTAACGTGCTAGTAACAAACAGCACAGCTTGGTGGTGCCCTGTCACTTCCCCTTCTCATCCAGGCTGGGGTCCCACAGGTCCCCACCCTGGGTTCCATCCTTTTCTTCATCTTCCCGAATAACATCCCCTCTGCCTGTGCCAACTCACATATCCACATGAATGCACAGACACAGAAACATAGACTCTGATGGCATATAAGGGCCACTTGGCCCACCCAGCATGGCCATTTTCCCTACCTATATCCTCACTGCAGATCTTACTTGATCTGTAGTTCTTTCTACCTCCCCCCTTCTTTCCACTACTATTTGATTTTGCCTATCCTATGCATTCTTGAACACCATCACTGTTCTCACCCCCACTACCTTGCTTGAAGGCTTTTCATGGACTCCATCAGTCTTTCTGTGAAGAAGTACTCCCTGACATCTCTCCTGAATCCACCCACTTCCAGCTGCATAGCAAGTCCTTCGTTCTTGAGCACATTTTCTTCTGGTAAAATACTTCTCTCCTGTACCTTATTTACTCTCTGAGGTATTTAAAGGTCTCGATCATCTCTCCCCTCTCCCTCCTCTCTTCCAGGGTGTAGATATTCAGGGCCTTTAGCCTCTCTTTGAAGGGCATTTGATGCATACCATGCTCCATTTTAGTTGCCCTCCTCTGGACATCCTCCACTATGTCTGTGTCCTTCCAGAGATGTGGTCTCCAGAACTAAGCATAGTATTTTGCACTTTTCACATGGAAACCCAACTGACATACCCTTGACTACTACTTGGGTTTCCTCAGGTCTCTTTTCATCCTTTCCACCCTCCTTGAGGGTCCACCCAGTGGCAGGTCTTGGTGTCATCCACAAGGAGGCAGACCTTCCCTTCTAGTTGCTCTGCAATGTTACTTAAACACATAAGAGGACTGGTTCCAACACTGATCCCTGAGGCACCTTGACAGTCACCCTCCCTTCCTTGGAGTGAACTCAATTTACCACCACCCTTTGTCACCTATGCCCTTACCAATTTCTTACCAAGTTTACCACCTTTTTACCTACTCCTAAGCTACTCAGCTTGCTTACAGTACTAGTCTCCTATGTTAAATGGTATTGAAAACCTTGCTAAAATCTAAGTACTGTAGACCATGTCCACCGCTCTTCCCTGATCTAATTCCTTGGTCACCCAGTCAAAGAAATCTATCAGATTTGTATGACATGACCTCCCCCCATGAATCGATGCTGCCTCTGGTCTTGTAACCTGTTAGATTCAAGATACAGTATTCCACAATCCTTTCCTTCAGCAGTGTGTAACCCTTCTGCCAAATCGGGGGCTTACCTGTAGCCCCGTAGCTCCTGTTTCCAGCCTGCTCTCCTTCAGGTGCCTCCTGTTGCCTGCATAATTTTTTTGTCCTGTCCTGCCCAATTCCTGTTTCTGCCCTGGTGCCCCAGAACCAGTCCCAAGGTAAAATCCTGCCCTCCAGGACTTAAAAAGCCAAACCACGATCTCCCACTGGAAGCAGGCACTTCAGTGCAGCACAGATCATGCAGGCATGAGCGACGCCTTTGATCCTTCAACCTTTTTCCTTGCAGTCAATGCGAGAAGTGTTCCACTGGTCTCAGGATCCCCATCAGCTAAGTGGGACCTGGTGCCACAGACAGGACCCTGAAAGCCCAATTTTGTCCCAAGGTAAAGAGATCCAAAAGGGAGTAAGGACCGGGGCTCATGAATATTAATGAGCCAGAGTCCAGATCATCATGGATATTAATGAGGGGGTTTCTACCCTTGGGGAAGCTTATTCTCAGCTGTGGCCAACAGGGAAAAGAAAAAGAAATCTGCACATTGTCACATAAATAATGTAACTGCAATGTGTGATTGGGGGGAAAATGTTTTGCAAGGGGGTGTGTTTAAAACACACATGTTCAACTCCTGGCTGCACCAGCAACATCTGGGACTCAAATAATGACAGCCTGTCTGTTACTGCAAGGCATCCTTAAGTAATGGCAGTGGCAACAGGATAATGGATTGAGCGATTTTACAAAATCTGTTCAGTGACAGCAAGTACACAACCAGGGCTACTGAACTGTGGGGCATTTGGGCAAGTGTTCAATTTATTCTTGCTGCACCAGGACTTAAATTGAGACTGAACTGATCAGCTTAAGGGACTGTGTGTTTTAAGCAGCCATTACAAAGCAGCACAGCCAATCAGAAAGCAAGGATATTAAAGCCAGGACTTGTGAGACATTTGCCAAAGCTCCTGGGAAACATTCAAGTACTCATGGGGAACTGCAGGAACCTAATGTCAGGCACCAAAACAGGAAAATAACTGAGCATCAAGTGAGGTTCATGCATAATTCATTTTCTTGACTGAGAGGCCCTCCAGCCAATCAGAGGCCATTCAACCAAAAGTTTCAGCCAATCAGGATCCTCAGGAGAGCCCTATAAGAGACTGTTTTCCAGCATTTTACCAGATTTGAGCAGGAACCCCCATGTGAGAGGGGGGGTTTGGCCCTCAGCCATGCATCAAGCCTGGAGATCCAGTAAATCCTCTCCATCCAGGACGGGGTGTTTATCTTCTTAGCAGTAAAAAAGTTGAAGTTATTTAGTTTATGCAGTACCTGCTAGCCTGGGGGTTGTCACAATGTCCCCCAGGTGCTAGCCCTCCCTTCCACGTTGGGGAAAAATGTGCACCTGGAACCTGATGACATCAAGCCATCTGTGAGAGAGCTGATTTTCACCTCAAAAGTGAGAGGACTGAAGGCATCAGGAACCTTGATTACAGAAACTCTACCGCGACGAGCCTGAGTGAGTACTCTTGTACCCCCGGTGCAAGAAAGAAATCTTGCTAAATTGGGGCTGCCAATGCCTAAGTGACCGTGCTGTGTGAGAGCTTTCTTGGTTTGCACCCTGCAGCAGTGCATAACCTTGGCCCAGCGTGGATGGACCACTATTGAATGTTTTTTTGCTGATTGTGACTGTCCATTTGGTTTGCACCTCTCAACTGCTGTGCATATCTTTAGCCCAGTGAGAGTGGACCTAATTGTTAAACTTTTTCTGACCGTGACTGTTCTGGGGTACCCATAGTGATCCTAGGATAGAGTAGTTATGTAGGGATATGTGATTTTTTTTAATACTCTATTTCTTCCCCCAGGGTCAAAGGTCGACAACCATCCTAGCCACCCATCCAGACCTGTACCCAGACATCAAGCTGCATCCCCTCTTCCCCACAGCTTACCTCCCCAGTGGGGCGGTGAGGAGCCCCCTAGGCTACTAATCACCTCAAATAAGATCCAGCTCAGGGATCACCATTCAGGGTCAGGGCCTGCAGTGGTTAGCTTCATCATCTAGCAAACCTGGGGTCATTTGTTTGTTTTTTCATTCCCTCGAGAGTGGGGCATGCAATGACATCTGAGGAGGGAATGTGCACACGTCCACACATGTTCCTCCCAGCACCAGCCCCACTCAATGCTTGTCTTGCAGCATTGGTGCTCTCTACTCCAGCTTCTGCCAGGGGTCGGAAGCGCAGTGAGCACTGAAATCCCCCCTCCCTGGAGAGGGAGAGCAGTTCCTCAGACATTCAATCTCTCTCCACCCCTGCTGACCACCAGTGGCCCGTGCTCATTCCCAAATACAGGTTGCTGGCATAGCATGAGGTAAGGTGACCAGTGCCTCAACCCTTAGTGCCATTGGGTCAGTGTCTGATATGTGATGTTTGCTGAAGCCTACAGTACTGGAAGGGGAGCACACAGTAAGGGGCTCAGCCTGACTTTGCCTGTGAGGTCCAGTACTGTGCTACCTATCTGGTCAAGATGTCCAGTGGAGCCACCAGCCATAGCTGCAAGCCACATAATAGACTGAGACCCCAAAGTTAAAAATCAGATGTTCTGTAACCTGGAAATGACTGTTTTCCCTAACTGACCAGGGTGGCCCTCCTGGCAGCTGGTTGAAGGTGCTATCCCTTCATTGAAGTACCAGATGTGTTTTGAAATGTTAATGTACTGAATGTGCTAAACATATAAATGTGATGGATGTTCAGAAATAATTGATATCCCAACCGACGTAACCGGCTGGTTATTTTCTGACTTTGTTCAGTTTACTAAATGCAGGGCAATCCCTGAATACCCCTAAGGATCGGAGACAATTTGTTGTTTAATTGTTTTAACAACTTCTTTCCTTGAATCAAGCTAGCCAATGTACAGCTGCACCATACACCAGACCTGCAACCATCTAAAGGACTTTGGTAACTGGGTACCCAGGGTAGAGTGTATGAGATCGTGGGGGTTTCATACTGAGCCTGGGGAATTGTTATCAATGGTGGGAAAAATAATTTAATGTGTTCCATCTTATTTAAGACAGTTAGATAGCCAGGGCTCTGGGTGTCAGCACTGATGCAATGTGATTGCTTCTTCTAGTTTAACTGTTATCTACCCAGCTGGAGGGTTTTCACCAGACAAAATCCTAACAATCCAATGAATCAAATGTAAATTTTGTAAAATATTAATCACTGCATAACCTCTACTCCCCCTGTTTCCCCATTCCTACTCCTTTATGCCCCCAAATAAATATTGTTGTTGTTTGTAAATATGTGGTCATGAGCATATTATTAGAGAGAGTCTTTAATAACAAAAATGTCTGAAATGTGGGGAAATGTCTATTGGGTCATGTGTTTGGATGGCAAATGGTTATAGTGGGTGGTACGACATGCAAGGGGGTTCTACCAGGTAAAAGCTAGCCCACTAAAAGGTTAAACTCTGGGTGGAGGCACTGCACATTATGAAACAGCATGGAAAAGAACCAGTCAAAAGTAAGTTTGGGAACTCGGGCCCCTCAGCCTACATCCTGGGTAGTAGCCCTTGGAGTAGAAGAAGAATAATCAGCATTTATATAGCGCTTTTCATACACAGTATCCCAAAGCGCTTTACTAGCAATGCTAGACTGGTAGTGAAGAGACTGAATGTGTGGTGGCGGCCATATCGCACATCATCACCCACACACATCCTGGATAATTGCATGAACCGGTTTATGGGAAGGGGAATGTTGACCAGGACACCAGGAATGTTCCCTGCTCTTTGTGAAGAGTGCCCTGGGTTATTTTACTTCCACCTGGACATCCACCAGAACAACACCAGGATGGGCAGAAGAAACATTGGTTTAACGTCTCATCCGAAGGACAGCACACCCCAGCAGTACAGCACCCCCCAATACTGCACTCGGATGTCAGCAATTTTTAGATACAAGTCCAATCCCAGTGTGGGACAAGAACCCATGACCTTCTGGTCCAGAGGTGGATGTGCTACCAACTGAGCCATGCTAACATCTAATAGCACCACCTAGGGGTTACAAGTGTTTCCAATATGTTTTCCACCACCAATGTCAGGCTGATTGACTTATAATTGCCAGACTCCTCCCTGTTACCGCTTTTGTGAAGTGGGTCTACATATGCCCTCCTCTTGTCCTTCAGAACCACTCAGGTTTCCAGTAGTCTGTTAAACAGAACTGTCAGAGGTGCATCCAGAATCTCCCTGAGCTCCTCCAACACCCATGAATGCACTCCTACTTTGTATACTTTCAGATTAGTGAATGTTTTCAGGACTCTCTCCTCTGAAAAAGGACTGGTGTCTATCTCCCCCTTCAAAGCTCTTGTTACTTTTTTGCAGTCTGTCCCATTCTCCTTCCTCTGTGAACATTAAGCAGAAGTATCTGTTCAGGCTGTTTACCTTTTCTTGGAACCCCCCCCCCATGCAGTACCCACTTCCCTTTTTAAACTTTCAGTCCCTCCCTTGGTCTTCCTGTTTTTGTTTACGTGGATGGGATATGGTCATTCCCAGTTACAATCTGTTCAGGAAAGATAAGCAGGACAAAAAAAGGGGGGAGGGGTGATAGCCATTTACATTCAGGAGGAAATAAAAGCCACAGAAGTAAAAGGACAGCTTGGGGACTTTGAGTCACTGTGGCTAACAGAAGATATGGGCAAGAGAAACTCTTCAGAATCAACGTCATGCGTAGGCCCCTAAATCAAGGAGATAAAAGAGACAATATCCTAATAGAGAAAATCCACAAAATGTCTGATGAAGGTGAAGTAATACTGGTGGGGACTTCAACCTAACAGATATTAACAGGAGCACACTAACAGCTGCAACAAGAAGTAATGACTTCTTATTGTCACTACAAGGCATGGGATTGTGCCAACTTGTTAAAACCCCAACAAGGGGAGATGCCATTCTCAAGCTTGTCCTCACAAACTCAGAAAGGATCAAGGGCATCGAAGTGGGATGCCGTATGGGCAACAGCGACCATTGCATGGTAAGCTTTAAGGTAAACATCACACAGGACACCTGCCACTCAAAGATAAAGGTGTTAGATTTCAGAAAGGCTGACTTCCAAAAAATGAGGAACAACATAAGTAGCCAGTTAATGGAAATAGAGGCTGAGGAGGTGGAGGTCATGTGGGGGAGACACAACAGAGCAATAAAGACTGCCACAGATCAATGTGCCAGATGGGTCAGCAAAGCAAAAAGAAAAATAAATCCTCTGTGGTTTGCCAAGGAAGTGGCTACCACAGCCAAAGAAAAAAAGGTACACAGCATATACTGTACCAGGGAACCAAATCTGAAAAAGACTGGGAGTCATACAAGGAAAAAATGAGAAAGACTAAAACAAATTAGAAAGGCAAAAGCCCAGGCAGAGGAAAAGATAGCAGAAGGAGCAAAGAGGAGACAAACCAATTTTTAGATACATTAGGGAATGTAGGAAGGCAAAAGGGGGGGGATAGTAAAGATTGCTACTGAAGAAGGGAAATGCACCAAGCATGACCCAGAGAAAGGCGGACTCTTCAACAAATACTTCTACCCTTTTTTTCCCTGAAGCCCCTCAGGGGTTTGTGTTGCAGATCTGTTTAATGAAGAATTATTCAGTCCTTTTTCTGGATAAGAAAATATGCTTGCTTGTATGGGTGATTTTATGATAGCACTTTGTAAAGCCAAGGAGTATGGAAATTTAAAGTGCTGCTTTATAGATCTTTGCTCAGTTTGGAATAACGAATTGACTTAAGCTTCTTAAAAATCTTGGTGCTATTGGAACACCCTTTTAAGTAGTTTAAGTTATGCACTCTTACAGATGGTTAGGTATTTAAATGGGAAATGTAATGTGTTTTTTCACTTTGTATGTTAACATCTGAGCACTGTCACTTTAAGATGAACATGGTGGACTTTAAATGACTACGGATTTTTGTATAAATAATGTGAACCAATAGGGGTGCTATGCTTTGCAAAGCCCTATCGGGTGAAACATCAGTCTTTTGGGCTCCTTCTGGTCGAGGAGCTCTCGATTTCTTGCTACCAGTAAAACTGAACTTTGAAGCGAACTTATTGTGTTTACAGCATTTTTTTTTTATGGTTTTCGTTGGTGGAGTTGTGTGATAGTGCTGTACTTCTGCTCATTGTTTACCAAAGAGAACCCTGGGGATAGTTCAATCCTGAAAAAACAAAACACCTCAGGACTAGGAGTAGACACAAGTCCCTTTACAGAAGCTGAAGTATGGGAGGTGCTAAATAAATTAAAAACAGACAAAGCCAAGGGGCCAGACAAGATACACCCCAGAATCCTTAAGGAACTGGGGGCTGAATTAGCACTCCCTCTGGCACTTCTATTCACAAAATCCTTGAAGAGCGGTGTTGTATTCGAAGACTGGAAAAAAAGCAGTAATGGTTCCACTTCATCAATCAGGGAGTTGCGAAGAGGCTAGTAATTACAGGCCAGTGAGCCTCACATCCATAGTAGGGAAACTAATGGAGACACTACTCAAACAGAGGATCACAGCAGCCAACAAGACCCTAAACAGCATGGTTTCACAGCACGTAGGTCATGCCAGACAAATCTGCTTGAGGTTTTTGACTGCGCTACAAAAATATTGGATGACAGTGGGGCAGTAGATGTGGTCTCCCTAGACTTTAGTAAGGCCTTCAACTTGGTTTCACACAGAAGGCAGGTAAAGAAGCTTGATCACACAGTGGTTGGTCCAGAAGTAGTCAGATTGGCACAAAACTGGTTACAAGGCAGAACCCAGAGGGTAAAGGTTAATGGAATGCAATCAATGGAATTCAGGGTGACCAGTGGGGTGCCCCAGGGCTCAGTGCCGAGGCCTATGCTCTTCAATGTTTTTATAGCAGACATCACTGCTGGACTGGAAGGGAAGGTGTGTCTGTTCGCAGATGAAACCAAGATATGTAACAGGGTGAACACCTTAGAAGGGGTGAGCAAGATGGAAGCTGACTTCAAGAAACTAGAAGAATGGGCTGGAGTGTAACAGCTGATATGTAATGCCAAAAAGTGCAAGGTCATATACATAGAAAAGAAAAATTCAAGAAAGGAGTATTACCTAGGAGGTGAAAGAATGGCGGCCTCAAACCAGGAATGAGATCTGGGAATCATAATCTCAGATGACTTGAAAGTTAGTAAGCTGTGTGAGAAGGCAACATTGAAGGTCAATAGAATGCTGGGCTGCATTGGGAGGGAAATCACTAGGAGGAGAGAGGCGGCACTATTATAAGTAAAGTGAACAAAATATGGTGGGCTATCCGCCATAATACTTCTTCAAAAAACCAAGACATTCTGATGCCTTTGTATAGAGCTTATGTAAGACTTCATTTTGATTTTGTTTCTTAGAATTGGAGCCCATTTAGAAAAAAGGACATAGTTAGAATTGAGAGAGTTCAGAGAAGAGTTACTAAAGCTGTAGTATCTAATAAATCTCTTTCTTGTGAGAAAAGATTATTGAAGTTTAACCTAATGTCACTTGAGGGCCAGAGATTTAGGGGTGATCTTTTGTTTACATAGGATATTATTCAGGATCCTTTACTTTTAGTTGATTGTGGCCTTGACTTTAAACAAGTATCTGTAAACACCAGAGGCCATTATTTCAATTTGCAAGAAATAAATATAACTAAAAGAAAAGAGCATACTATTTTTCTCAGAGTTGTTAGGCCATGGAATCTGTTGCCTGAGAAGATCATTGTTAATAATAACAAAATTATCTTTAAAAACAGATTGGATAGTTACATGAGATCAGGAAATCACTTAAAATATTATATGTAATCTATGAAGCTCCATGGGCCTCACAACATTTTGCTTTTTGCAGTTCTTTGTATGGTTATTAGTATGGTCAGGCCTCACCTGGAATATGGAGTCCAATTCTGGAGGCCTCACCTCAGGACATTGACTGGGTGGAAACAGTACAGAGAAAGGCAACAAAAATGATTCATCATCTGCAGTACATGTCCTATGAGGAAAGACTTAGGGAGCTGAATATGTACTCCCTGGAGGAAAGAAGAGAGAGAGGGGGCATGATTGAAACATTCAAGTACATAAAAGGCACTAGCACTACTGAAGCACTAGCAAACGGGGAAGAAGGAGGGGTGGAGGAACAATGGGGAAAAATCAAAACAGCCATCACAGAGGCAACAAGCCTTTGTGTGAAGCAAATCAACAAAACAAAACAAAGGAAAAAAAACACTATGGTTCTCAAAAGAGGTGGAAGGGAAGGTTAAGGAGAAAAGATTAGCATTCAGGAAATATAAGGAAACACAGAAGGAGCAGGACAGCGAACTTTATCAGTTAAGCAGAAGGAGGCAGGGAAGGCAGTCAGAATAGCAAAGGCAAAAATTGAGGAAAAGAGAGCCAATTCTGTTAAAAAGGGGATAAAACTTTTTTATAGGTACATTAGGGCGTGAAGAAAGACCAAGGGAGGGATACAGAGATTTAATAAAGAGGAGGGAATGTGGACAGAGGGTGACAGTGAAAAAGCAGGGATACTGAACAAATATTTCTGCTCAGTATTCACAATGAAAGAGGAGGGGTAGGTACCTAAACCAAACAAGAGAGAAACTCTGAATAGGGGGGGGTCGATACCAATCCATTCACAGAAGAAAGGGTTTTGAAAGAACTCTTGAAACTGAGGGTGGACAAAGCAATGGGGCCTGATGGGATTCACCCAAGAATTCTAAAAGAACTAAGGGTAGAACTAGTAACACCACTGACTACTCTCTTTAACAAATCATGGGAGGATGGGGTGGTACTTGAGGACTGGAGGAGGGCAAATGTGATTCCACTTCACAAAAGTGGGAGCAGGGCAGAGGCAGGAAACTACAGACCAGTTAATTTGACCTCAGTGGTAGGGAAAATGATGGAATCACTTCTGAAGGAAAGAATTGGTGAGTATCTAGAGGCTAGTGGGGCACAGGACCCAAGGCAGCATGGTTTCACAGCAGGAAGGTCATGTCTGATGAACCTAATAGATTTCTTTGACTAGGTGATCAAAGTAGTAGACCAGGGAGGGGCTGTGGATATGACCTACCTAGATTTTGTCAAGGCATTTGACAGTCTCAAATAAGATTAATATACAAGTTAGCCAGCCTTGGAGTGAGTCCCAAGGTGGTAGCCCGGATAAAAAACTGGCTGGACAACAGGCCACAAAGGGTAATAGTAAACGGAGTCCACAGTGAAGAAAGGAGGGTAACTAACAGGGTACCGCAGGTTTGGTACTGGGACCGGTCCTCTTTAATGTCTTTATAAGTGACATTGGAGAGCACCTGGAAGGAAAGGTATGTTTCTTTGCAGATGGCACAAAGATCTGCAACAGGGTTGATACACAAGGTGGGATGGAAAGGATGAAAAGGGACTTGGCAAGGTTGGAGGAATGGTCAAATATGTGGCAGCTCAGATTCAATGCAAAGAAGTGCAAGGTAATGCATCTGGGAAACAAAAACCCAGGGCAAAAGTACACAATGGGGGGTGAGTTAATAACAACAAAAATCGAAAGAGACCTAGGAGTAATTATATCAGATAACCTAAAGGTGGGCAAGCAATGTGAGAAGGCAGTGAGGAGGGCTGGGGGCGATACTGGGATGCATAGGGAGTGGCATCAACAGTAGAAAACAGGAAGTTGTTATCCCTCTGTACAGACAGTTGGTGAGACCCCATCTGGAGTACTGCGTGCAATTCTGGAGACCCCATCTCCACATAGACAGAGTGGAGGCTGTTCAGAGGAGGGCAACCAAAATGGTGCAGGGTCTGCACCAGAAGACATATGAGGAGAGACTAAAGCAGCTTAATATGTATATCCTTGAGGAAAGGAGGGAGAGGGGGGACGTGATAGAAACATTCAAGTATCTCAAGGGAATTAACAAAGTCCAAGAGGGTAGCATCTTTCAGAAGAAGAGATGTGCAAGAACAAAGGGGCATAATTTGAAGATGGGGGGACAGCTCAGAGGTAATGTTAGAAAGTATTTTTTTCACAGAGAGGATTGCGGATGCATGGAACAGCCTTCCTAAGGAGGTTGTGGAGTCAGGAACTGTGGGAGAATTCAAGAATGCTTGGGACTGGCATAAGGCAATTCTAGTGGGGGGTAGAAGGAAGTAAGCTGTTTAACTAGAATCTGCAGCTTATCCATCAGGTAGGGAAATGGGCAGACTAGGTGGGCCAAGTGGTCCTTATCTGACGTCAAATTCTATGTTTCTATGTTTGTATACACTAACAAGGTACAGGCACAGGAACTTTTTCCACTTCAAGAAGGGCTCCAGGACCAGAGGGCATGACTTCAGGCTGCAAGGAGGGAGGTTCTCTACCAACACCAGTAAGTGTTTCTTCACAGAAAAAGTGATGGACACCTGGAACAGCCTGCCCCAAGAGGTTGTGAGGGTCCACACAGTGGGAGGATTCAAGAATGCATGGGATAGACACAAGGCAGCTCTGACTACAAAGGGCAACTAGAGTGTCAAAATGGTCAAAAACAAATGGGCAGACTAGATGGACCTAGTGGTCTCCTTCTGCTGTCAACTTCTATGTTTCTATCTTTCTATGTAAAAAGAATCTTATCTCCATTTGATACCGCTTGTGCTATTTTCTCTTCTGTTTGTGTTTTTGTGCTCCTTTCTGCTTGCCCCGATTCCCTGTTTCCTGTATTACACTCCCCTATGTTACTTCCTCTTCATCTCCTTGTCCCTTTTAGCTTTTACCTTTTCTACCACTTCTTTCAAGAACCAGTGGTCTATTTTTCCTCGTTTTTGTTCTCTTGTTTGACACATTTATTCTGCCTTCACTGTGCCCTGTTTTATATAGTAAATAGGGGTAATCCTCCACACCACACTCCCGCGATACATAGGGGCTTTATATGCCTTCCTCAGACTCTCTTCAAACTCATTGGTCTCAGGTGTATCACCTTGATTGCTACCCACACCTCAGACGGGTAACTAATCCTTTTCGATGACTTCACTTTAAATTGGCTCTCCTCAAATTCCAAGCCTGCAATACACAGTATTGAATTACTCACTCATCAAGGATCCTATCAGCCTCAGCCCTTGCTCCCAAAACCACACCCTGCTGGACAGGGTGCACTTCTCTAACCTCACTGCATCATTGCCGTAGGTACCCTCCCTGACACTTTTAGTGACCACTGCCTGACCTACTGTGTCAGGAAAGTGTGCCTCACCCTTTTGGCTCCTTAATAAATTTGGTACCGCTCCCTCACAGCTCTCGACGCCAGTGTTCTGCTACAAGACCTTTATACTTCAGACTGGTCTCCCATGCTCTCTGCCACTAACTTCGACTCTGCCTTAGATACATTTACAAGCACCCTCACTAGAGTCTGGCACTCTCACGATCCCTTGAAAAATCCAGTGTTAAATGGTTCCATCACCCATGGATCACCACAAACCTAACTGCCCAGTGCAAACTGCTTGTTCTGGCCTGGGCTTATTTTAAATCTTCACAGACCTCGGCTAATCACCAGGTGTACAGGTCACTATGAAGCACATGTACTAAATCTATCCACGTAGCAATGGTGGCCTGCTTCAAAGACTACCTGCACTCCAGTATCAGCTTACCCACTAGGAAGATAATCCACTCCCTTCTTAACCTGCCCCTGGCAGCTCCCCTCCCCCCACCATCTCTGTGGATGGTTCATGTCTCTTATCTCATGTCTTTAGTGAACACCTTCTACAAGTTCTTTACCACCTGCACCCTCCCTGACCACCCCCTTTGTCCCCTCATCCCCCACCTTTTCAATCCTCTAATGGTCACCACCTTTCCCATCTCCCATCAAGAGGTCTACCAAGGACTCATGTCCCTTAACTCTGGAAATCACAGCCCAGATGGCATCGACCCTAAGCTCCTCCAAATAATTTCCCCAGCCATTTTCACACCCGTTATGCACATTCTGAATCTATCCCTCTCCTCTGGCAATGTCCCCCTCACACGGAAAGTGGCCAAAGTCCTGCACCTCCACAAAGGTGGTCACCACCCTCCCATGGGAATTACCTACCAATATCCCTCCTCTCTTCCCTAGCCAAACTCCAGGAGTCCCTAGTCTACACTAGGACTGCTGAATTCCAGTCTACCACTGATACCCTTTCCCTGTTCAAAGCTGACTTTCAGAAGGATCACTCAACAATGTCTTTCTTACTGCATGTCACAGACTTTATCCTCTCAGGGATGGATCAAGGGCACATCACTGCCACCATCTTCATCGATCTGGCAAAGGGTTGCTTTTGATTCAGCGTCTCACTCACTTTTACAATCTCTACTCAGTTGGTCTGGCAGCACAGACAGTGCCTCAAGGGTAGGCATCAATCTGTTCTGGTGGGTTACACTGTATCCTCCCCCCTCCCAATCCTCGCCAGAGTCCATCAATGCTCTATCCTGAGCACTGTCCTATTCTCCCTCTTGATCAATGACCTTCCCTTCATATGCTCAAACTCAAACCTCAATATGTATGCCAATGATATGCTCATCTACACCTCAGGTCCCTCAACTACCAATGTAGAGGAACCCCTCCAGCATGATTTTAACAAGGTGCTAATCCGGTTCCTGGCCAACCAAGAATCAACACAAAAAAAAAAAAAGTCAGTCACCTCTGGGACAAGACAAAAACTGGCCACACTCCCAACCCCTCCTGTATTCTTCACCCTAGATGGCTCTCCCCTCAACACTGTCCCAGCTTTTAAATACCTTGGGGTCTGGCTTGATAAACTCAACTTCTCTGTACACATTGACTCCATGTGCTCCAAACTCTGCCCGAAGCTCTGAGTAATGTACCGCAATAAGGATTGCCTCTCCATTGCTGTTCACCATGAACTGGTAGTCAAAACTATCCTTCCCATTTTCGACTAGGGGGACACCATCTATGGCATTGTTCCCGCCTCCACCCTGGCTAAACTTGATACCCTCCTACATGCCTTCTGTTGGTTCACCACAAACTCCTATTTCTGTATGCACTATTGCTTCCTTTATTCCTCTCTACCAATCCCTCTATTCTCCCTCTGTCATCAGTCCCACTCCCTAGCTGTCATTGCAAAGTGCTGCTTTGGTTCCCTCTTGTCTTATCTCCCCTCTCTTTTGGCCCCTGCCTGTCCTTCTGCCTATCCTCTTCACTCCAGGGAATCCAGCTCTTTCTCCCTTCCCCACATTCATTCCGACACAGGCCAATTGGCCTTCTCCTGTTGACTCCACTCCGTTAGGAATAATGTCCCACCTTCCCTCTGGCAAGCCACCTCTCTCCCTGCCTTCAAGTGCTTGCTAAGATTCTGCCCTAATGCTTCTTGTAACTGCCCTACTGTTCACTAACTCACCTGCAAGTCTAGATGAATTAAGTTTGAGACCCTCTTTAGAATGCCAATTGTACCCATGCCAATATGTATTACTACTCAGCTAATTATCACTAATAATTGTAATATATGTATACCTGCTCTGCGAAACATTGATTTTGCTAATAAAGTTAATCAATCTTATGCTTGTATTTACCTTCCCCCCCCCCCCCCCCTTCCCCTGGCTAGCCCCTGGAAATGAGACATGTCTCAGTGTGCCTTTCCCAGTTTTTTTTCCGTGGTTAATAAGTTTTATTGATTTGACTTATTAAGACGATACAAACATTAAAACAGTCGGATACATTGCAAAGATCTTACAGACTGTTACGTATGTCTGTAGAAGCAGAGAACGGAACATGCTGGCCAAATAGTAATGAACTGAATATACTAGCTAGGTAAGCAGTAGGATAATACTCTGTGCCTGGATGTACAGCACCTATCCAGCTGGAGATTAACTTTGAAAGTATTAGCAGTTGGTGCATTGCATTATGGCTAACTAATACAAACATATCTTACCTGGCCCCATCCTGCTAGTTTCTGCAGTATTTGACAAAGCATCATAAATTATGAGCGGTCCAGGGCTGCTGTCCTCTACTTTAAGCCTACAAAATACAAGAGATCACACACACAAAGCAAACATGTCTTCATTGTCAGTGAAGATTCTATTCCTTACTGATATTTTACCATGTCATCCATAGAGCAGGGTCCCCTATAACTCAGTAACAATCTCTCCAGCACTTGCTCCTAAATGTGCCATGAGAGGAGACCATTATAGTAGCATAGTTGTGCCTATCCAGCCGATTCCCTCTCTAGGTTTCAAAAACAGAAGGAAGGGAGTCCAGAGGACACTATATTTAAAGAGGGTATTGGTCACAGTGTGTGATATTCTGGCCCAGTTGGCAACTTGAGACATGGAGGTAAGTACCTCCCCCAGGGAGGGGATTATCTGGGACAGCCATTTGCCTTTCCCAGTTATAAATAAATTTTAGATTGCTCCACTGTTCCTTCATCCCCCAGGTCATCTCCCAGCCAGGTCATCCCTGAGGTATTCACCCATCTTTATAACATCTAACCTAGTGAAGTTTAGAACCTTTGTCCATCTGTTGTTCGATTCTGCAGCCATGCAGTCATCCTTAAATTGAACCACACCATATGGTTATCACTGGTCCCCAGGCGACCTCCCACATTGACAAAGAACTGAGCACCCCCATCCGGGTGCACTCCTCCTGTGGTGTGGCTCTCACCTCCGACAATGCCCACATCGAACTCAGCTGCCACAGGAAAATTAGCAAGAACTGAGCCCCCACCCATTTGGGTGCACTCCCCCTGTGGTGCAGCTGTCACATCCGATGCCATCCACATTGAACTTGGTTGCCACAGAAAAATTAGCATGAAATGAGACCCCCATCTGAGTGCACTCCCCCTGCGGTGCTGCTCTCACCTCCGACGCCACCCACATCAAACTTGGCTGCCACAGGAAAATGAGCAAGAACTGAGCCCCCCATCTGAATGCGCTCCCCCTGCTGTGCGGCTCTCAACTCTGACGCCACCCACATCAAACTCAACTGCCGCATGAAAATTATCACGGTACGGTCCCTGATAAGAAGCCTGACAACTTGTTTAAAATTTGTCTCCAACAAACCTCCACTTGGCAATTGGCCACTTTCCAGTGAGACTCATGCCTGATTTGTCCAGCACCAAGCCAAAATACTTCTGCTTGCTGTAGCATTTTCTGGATGGTGACGGCTTCTCAGCAGCCTCTGTATATCTCCTAATTTTCACCCTTACTTATCAACACATTATTTCTTCCTCTTTCTGTCAAATTCAGTGCTAACATTTTTAAAAGTAGTCATTTAAAGGAGTTAAAGCATTTTAAATGTCTGGGTAACAACTACTCCACCATTTAAACTATGATCCTGACTGGGTTTTAAGTCAAAGTTTTCTTTCTGGCTAGCTAGAATGTATCCAGTAAGGTTTAAATTGTGTCTCAGACTGAGTTTTTAAACTTTTTGCCTACTGTTTAAATTGACTTTCACGGTGTTTAAATTTAATTCTCACTCAGTCTAGCTAGAACCCATCCAGACAGCATAACCTATGTTTTAGACTATGTTTAATCTTTTTTTCATAGTTTCTGACCTACAGGAATCCCACTAAGCATTTTAATTTTAAGAGTAGACTGTGCTTCATACTGCTCCTAGTACTACAGCAGATATTTGCACTATTTTGCTGTTACTGTTTTCAGTGCGTCACTTTTTTCCTCCTCCTGTTTAACCACCCTCAGAGCTCAGCACTGACCCGTCCTGCCCCCTCTGCTCTTTGACTCTCTATTCTTTGTGTAAGACCCTGACCCTTGATTAAACAAATCCTTCCCTAGGCATCTCTGTCCCTCTTTCTTTAATTGGTCTGAGCCTGCTAGAAACCCCTCCACCCCCAAAACTACCTATTTATCAAATCTCTTATCTATCTTTCTCTACAGAACTAAGCCCCCCCCCCCCAATCTGGATGCACTTCCCCTGCGGTGCGGCTCTCACCTCCGATGCTGCCCACATAGAACTTGGCTGCCACAGGAAAATTAGCAAGGTACGTCCCTGATCAGAAGCTTGAAAACTTGTTTAAAATTTGACAACAAACCTCCACTCGGTGATTGGCTGCTTTCTAGTGAGACCCATGCCTGATTGGCCCCGCACCAAGCCAAAAGACTTCTGCTTGCTATAGCATTTTATGGACGGTGACGGCTTCTCAGCAGCCTCTGTATTTCTCCTAAATTTCGGCACTCCCACCAACCCCCGCCCCTCCACTCTTTAAATCCTCAAGCTGCACCTCAAACTTCTCTCTGCTGTACAGCTTGCCCAATAGCAACTCAGAAAACTCCTCCCCTGAAATAAATCACTAACTTTCTCCCCTGCATAAACTTGTCTTTGGTGGCCACCTGCAACAAACAGAACTGCTCTATAAATTTTGTCTTTTCTAGCAATCTTCTCCCCCCTTCCTTTATTGAATATTTCTTCTCCCTCAACGCTCAACACTCAACTCTTCACTACTGCTCCTATTTCCCATTTTTTTCCTTCCCCGATGCTCTTTTCCACAATCATGTCACCCACCCTTTCTGTCCCTCTCCTGCTACTCCTACTTACTCTCCCTCCCTCTCCACCTGCAACCCTGTCCTCCTCACAACTCCCTCCCTCAGTTGCCCCAGCCCTGACCCACCTTGTCTGCCCACCCTCCCCTTGTTCCTTATCCACTGCCCCTCCCTGCCATCCTCCTTAGCCCACCCTCGCTCTCTCCCATCTCCCCCTCCTCCTCTTCTCACATTCCACATCCTCACCTCCCCTCACCCCATTTTCCCCACTCATTACTCCTCCTGCTCCCTCCTGCCTCCCTAAACCTCGAGGCTCTCTATCGCTGCCTAAATCTGTCTGTACTGCCTGCTGCTCACAGTTCTGACAGGTCAAATGCCCTCCACACCTCATCTTCTCCTTCCTCCTACTGCTCCTCTCTGGTGACATCCAGCCCAACCCTGGCCCCCACTTTTCCCAACATACTGCCTCTTTACCAGCTACCCCCCCAGTGCATCTCCATCCTCACTACCAAAGGGTCTCTGTATTTTTCATCTAAATGCCACTAGCCTCCTCCCCAAATTTGATGCCCTAAATGTACGGTTTACCCAATATCAACCTGATAGTCTTTGTATCTCCGAAACCTGGCTATCTGCCAAAATCCCAGAGTCCTCCATTGCCATTCCTGACTTCAACCTATTCCACAAAGACAGGGGCAAGTGCGGTGGTGGGGTAGCTCTCTCAGGCAATCCATTTCCAGCTCTATTATCAACAAAGAATCCAGTCCCTCCTCCCACAAACTCATTATTGCCCACCTATCCTTTCCCTCCTCTGCCTCCCTCTACATTGGAGCTCTGTACACCCTGCCAAAAGCCCCACCTAACTCCCTAATCAAGATTATCTCTTCAGTCTCCACCCTCCGCTCAAATGGTGAACTCTTGCACTTAGGTGACTTTAATCTCAACTGACTGTCTTCATCAACCAAGCTCCACACCCTATCGATCGAAGCCCTAAACCTCTCACAACTTATCCAGGAACCCACCCGCCTAAATCCCTGGTCCCAAAACCACTCTCTCTCTCTTAGACTGGATATTATCCTCCCACCCCAACCGCATCTCTACATTGGGCATCCTCTCAGACGCACTTAGCGATCACTGTATTACCTACTGCATTCGTAAAATTTGCCCTCCGCACTCCCCTCCCAAATTCATATGGCCCCGGCCCTTCACTCCCTCAATGCAACTGCCCTGCATCAAGATCTCCAACACACCGAGTAGCAATCTGTCCTCTCTGCTCTAGATGTAGATCTTGCCTTATCCCACTTCTTCAACATTTTCAAAAGGATCTGAGACCATCACACACCACTCAGAAAGGTCAGGGTGAAACAACACCATCACCCCTGGATTACTCCTGACCTCATTGCCTTGTGTCGCACCAGGGACAAAGCCTGGAGACTCTGGAAAACCTCTGTTGCCCTCCAGACCTCCTTTCTTACAAAAGCTTCAGAAATAAATGCACCAAGCCTATTCACATGTCAAAGGCATCCTATTTCAAATCACAGTTGGAGCAGAGCCAAACCTCTTTTGCCTCTTTATGGAAGGTGATCCACTCCCTCACAGATTCCCCTACCCAACTAGCTTTCCCAGTCCTTAAAATTGACAGCTCCACTATCTCTGACCCAGTCTCAGTAGCTGAAGCTTTCAACAAATTATTCGCCTCTTGTGCCCTGCCTGACCCCCTTTCCTCACCTCCACCTGGCTCCATTCCCTGCCCTCCTGACTCTCCCTCCCTCCCCTCCCACTGGCTTCTTCTTCCCACTTTTCTCCCCTCATGAAGTTCACACCACATTCATTTTCCTCAACCCCACCAAGTCAAGCCCTCATGGTCTTCACCAAAGTTTGCTCCACATCACTGCACCCGGTATAACCACTCCTTTGACATTCAAACTTAATCTTTCTGCCTCCTCAGCCACTGTTCCCAATGCCTGGAAATTGGCCAAGGTCCTTCCTCTCCACAAGGGTGGTGATCCCTCATCCCCTGGAAATTACTGGCCCATCTCACTCCTCCCATCCCTCGCTAAAGTCCAGGAATCCCTTATTCTTGCTAAAATCTCAGACTTTCTCTCCTCAAATAACTATCACCTGTGCAATCAGGTTTCTGAAAAAAACACTCCACAATCACCTCTTTGCTGTGTGTTACTGACTCTAGCTTCTCTGAAATGGACCAAAGTCACATCACCACTGCTATCTGCATAGATCTAACAAAAGCTTTTGACTCCGTTGCCCATCCATTCCTTTTCCAAAAACTAAATTCATTTGGCCTTGCAAAACCAGCAGTTGACTGGTTCCGCTCATACCTGCAAAATAGACACCAATCAGACCAAACTGGTGATACACTTTCTTTTCCTCTTCCTATCATCTCTGAGGTCCCCCAAGGTCCTATCCTTGGCCCCATCCTCTTCTCACTTTTTATAAATGATCTTCTCTCAGCATGTCTCATCTAACATTGACATGTACACAGATGACACTATCATCTATACCTCTGGCCCATCCCTCAACAGCATTCTCGCCCCTCTCCAAAATTATTTCAACCGAGTTCAAACCTGGTTCCAAACAAACCAACTAAAACTCAATGCCAAAAAGACAGTTACCATGTTTTTTTGTTCCAAACAGAAGCTTGCATTCATATCAGCTCCCTCTGCGATTGCCACGCTGGATGGTTCACCCCTTGAGTTGGTCTCCAACTTCAAATACCTAGGTGTCTGGTTGGATAGTCACCTCGATTTCTCTGCCCACATCAAAGCCATTTGCACCAAGCTTTGGCCCAAACTTTCAGTCCTTTAACACCACAAAGCCTGCTTCCCTCTCCCCTCATGATGTGAACTAGTATTAAAAACAATCCTGCCATTGCTGGACTACACCGATGTAGTCTATAACACTGCCCCAGCCAGTTCCCTCTCCTAACTGGACACTCTCCTTAACTCCTTTTGCCATTTTGCCACTGCCTTCCCCCTTACCCATCACTGCCTCATGAATGCCCCACTCTCCCTCACTCCGCTGTCTCACAGGCATTTTGTCCACTGCACCTCCCTCATAGCTAAGTATTGGTTTGACTCCCTTCCTCCCTATCTCTCACACTGAGTTTCACCTGCCAATTCCACTTCCAACTCTCTTCGCTACAGAGACATGCATACGTTCTCCATCCCTCACCCTCACTTGATGGCAGGCCAGTTTGCGTTCCCATACCATCTCCCTCTTCTCTGGAATAATCTATCCTCTGACCTTTGTTTTGCTTCTCCACTGTCTTCCCTCAAAAAACTCCCTAAACTACTCTTCTCCCCTCAGTGCCCAAACTGGTCCTAAGCCTCACCCTCCATCTTGCTTCTAATCCCTTGTGTGCTCCTCCCAACCCCCCCCCCAGGGGTTTGTCATGTACTCTCCCACTCCTATCTGTACAAAGTTTCCCTCATACTTTCTGGGAATCAAGTTACAGTTGGCCTGAACTGGTTACCCTCCTGATTTCAAGTGTCCCAAAACAAAATTTGTCTATGCATTTATGTATTTAATTTTATAAAATTTTATTTATTTCCATCTCTGTATACATTGTACCTGCATCTTAGTATCATCTTGTAATATTTTCTGTATACATTGGGTGGGATATTCAGACTGCACCAGGGGCTGTGGTACAAGCCTGGGTGCAGCGCAACTGGGAGGCACCAGGGGGTTGACAGAATAATATGCAACAGTGCTGCGCCATGGCTCAGCACTGTTGAATATCACTCCATGGCCACCCGTGTTGCGCATGGCGCAGTGGCACTGTGCCAGTGCAAGTGGCCAGGGAAGAGTAGGGGGATGCACCAGCACAAGTACCATTGCACTATGTGCAGCAACCATGATATTCAGTAGTGGACATGCAAATGGGGCCATAATGCATGCAAGGCACAAATGGGGCCATTTGAATGTCATTCTGACCCCATTTGTATGCAGGTGCGCCAATCCCTGGCGACTTGCACCTGGCACCCTGCCAGGCAGCAGCCGTTGAGGACGGCACCCTGCCCCTCACCCAGCGACGCATCCCCAGCCTGATTGTGGGCTATGTCATTAATATCCCTGGTGGTCAGTGGACCCGATCCCCAACCGATCGTGGGCTTTCAGTAATTGAAATATCTCTGGTGGTCCAGCGGTGGCCCCTCCCAACCTGTCTACTAAGTCCGCCACCTCCCCGGTCAGCAGCAGGTGGCAGCACCTCACCCACAAGCAGCCCAGCTGCCGCCGACTGACAGCGTGCAGTACGGCTGTCGTCCATTTAGTCCACAGTGTGGGCCAATGGGCGTCTGAACCATACTAGTACTACACAGTCGATTGTGAATGGATCCATTCACATATCAGGACTGTAGTACAGAACGATCTGCATGCCCATTGACCCACGCTGTGGACCAATAGATCTACAACTGTACTGAATTCAGTCAGTCAGCGGGTGGCATGCAGCCATGGTGGGTGTCACACCCGCTGCTGACCGGGGAGGGGAAGCGGGGTGGTGGGACTGAGTAGGCAGGTTGGGAGGGGGGTACCGCTGGACCACCAGGGATATTTCAATTACCAACAGCCCACAATCGGGCTGGGGGATTGGGTCCACTGGACCACCAGAGATATTTACATACTGGAAGCCCACGATCGGGCATCGGGGGGTGACTGCGACAGATGGTGCCACCAGAGCTCGGGTGGCCACCCACAGCTGACAGCTGCAGTGTTGCGCTCTACAACACGGCAGCTCACCTGTGGGTGGCCAGCTGTTGTTCCTTTTTCTTTTGGCACAACTGTGTGCAGCACACGTAGGGGTTGCTCCTGCCTATGCTCTGCACATCCTGGGCTGAATATCGGGATGTGAGGGGTATGCATTGGCACGCCCCCCCTACCTGCACCGCATACATTACTGATGCACCTCGGCACATCGGGATTTGTGCCGCGCACTTTCCTCATTTGAATATCGCTCCAGGGTGCATCAGTGGGTTGCACATGGCACACCCCTGTTGCGCCATGCACAACCCTTTTGAATATCCTGGCCATTATGTTTACTGTAACTTTGCTCTACTTTATGTGATTGTGATTGTTTTGCTTGTACCCCGGTTGCACCTGGAAAAGAGCCTCGGCTCAGTGTGCCTTTCCCGGTCACCAATTTTAAATACAATAAAATAAAATGAATCTGCAGTGTTGCAGATGGCACAGTCATCTTCATCTCTGGTCCTTCCACAGAACCAGGGGAAGATCTGCTCCAGTGGGACATCAGCAACATTCTACATTGTTTCCCATCTAACCAGCTCAGAGTCAACACCCAAAAAATTGCATCATCTTTGGTACCAATCAAAAACTGTCCAGACTCACTTTCCAATCTGTTTTCACCACTCTTGATGACATGCATCTAGAAGCAGTCTGATCCTTCAAGTACCTGGAGTGTGATTAGATGATATCCAGTGTACAAGGCGACCGTGATTGAATGGTGTCAAAAAGGTGCCTCAATCACGGGGCCTGTGCACAGAGCTACCTAACAGGGAGGTGACCGGAGGGGGGATAGGTGAATATAGCAATGGGATGTTGCTATGTATACACACGCATGGCGGGGTGGGGAGGGACCATTCCGTGTGATGGGTGGAAGGGGAGGGAGGGTTTGTGGGGTGTAGTGCAGCAGTGGGCTACTGAGCTGGCCGTGTGGCATGGTGGATTTGTGGCAGGCTAGGGTTGGGAGGATGCTGGGTTCGGTTCTGTGCGTGATTATGTTTTATGAGCCAGGTTGGGATTTTTTTTGGTTTTTACCTCCCCAACATGCCCCCCCAGAGTTGAGAATCCTTTAGTAGGGGGTGTGGGGATAAAATAAAGAAATCTAAATCTTGGGTGCCATCTTGCTGTTCGCCATGAGTGTAAATCGCCGAAATAAATTTTCGGTGATGTACACTCACCCAAATGGTGATCGCTATTCCATGATCACCATTATCACATGGAACTTGGAAGACAGTAGGCCTTACTTCTCAGCCCACATTGATGCCATGCATACAAAATTCCATCCCAAGCTCGGTGCTTTGTACTGCAATACAGACTGCTTATCTCCACAAATCTATGGTAAGCTTGTTACCAAAATGATGCTCCCTGTCTTCAACTATGCAGATGTGGTGTATGTCACTGTATCTTCTACTTTCCTCAGTAGACTCAACACCCTTTGCAATTTCTTCTACCGCTTTGTTACAACCCCTCCAACACCATTGTTCACTGTATTCATCGCTATCCATCCTCCCTCTGCCTTCATATTACCAGACTCACGAACACTTTCATATCCAAAAAATGGTTTGGGCTCCTTCATTCTTGCCTCTCCATTCTCTCTCTCTCTCTCCCAACTTCCCACTGCTTCCTGTTCCGACCATTTCTAGGCACCATCACACTTTTGTTGCTACTCAGCTCTACTCCTGTGCTGGGCAATCTACCTTTAGCTATCAGCTTTCCACACTCTGGAATAAACTTCCCATCTTCATCAACCTCTCCTCATCCCCTGGCTTTCCTAAGCACCAGCTGAATCTCCAACCCTTCCCCACCTGTTTCTGTTACCCTTCCTCTGGATATCTCCCAGATGAAGCCTTAACCGTCCAGGTAAGCAGCCAGCTGGGTCTCTACTCCTGCCTTGGTTTCACTACCACACCAATGCAGTTTTCTCCCTCCATTACAAAGCCAGTCAATAACTTGCCCTACAGGTCAATTGCCTGTTGTCCCAAACCTTGGGGTCCCACCTTGATGATTTGGTGGTTTGGCTTGCTCACATTGGAATTCCAATCTGAAAACTAAGAGGACCCCCTTTTTCATGGAGTTTAAAGTTGGTCTCTGAGCCTGCTTGAGACCACAGAGATGCCAAAGAATGGATTTGAACTCTAACCAAGAGGAAAAAGTACAAGGAGATCTTCTTAGTAGTGGAAGAGATTTGGTGCACTATATGTGCTGAGAAGCCACTAAGAAATTGGAAGAAGGTAATGCTCACCAGTCTACAGAACATACCAGGAGCTACAGACCTCTGCATTTGACCTCAAGGAGAGTCTTGACTGGTCTCAAATTATTTATTGTTTGCTAGCCTGCTATAATAGATTGTCAAGTCTCACTTGAATGGCTCAGTGGGATGAACCCCCCGGACCTGGAGAGGGGGAAAGGATTCTAAAGGCAGCTGAATAGGAGAGAGCCCAGGAGACAGATGAGGTGGGAGTGTCTGTCCAGAAAGGAATTAATGGCAACTGCTTTGGTGGGTTTAACTGCTGAGACTTTCCATTTTGAAAGAATATTGATAGAACATTTTATAGAGTTTTGCTGGCTGGCTGACGTATTGGAGAACTATGGAAGGTATGACACATAATTAGTGGACTTCCAGAACAAGAAAAGGGAGTTATGTTTGAGCTATGTTTAACTGTTTGTAACAGCTGTAATCTCCCTTCACTAATTTTATATAAACATGTTGCTGTTGCAGCGACTTGAGGAAATTTGAGATCCACAGGGAGGCATCTTCTCACTTAAGATGTGCCATTGTTTTCTTTTATATCTAACAGCTCTATGTATTTGGAGTCCTAAAAAACTGTTCAGTAGTCTAGATGGGTTTGTTTCAATGAACAGAGATGTAATCCTTCAGATAAAGTTACTGAAATACAGCCAGTCATGTGTGTAAGTTAACCAGATATCTCAACTCAATCAGGCTATTGACTAATTATTCATAGAACTGTGGTGCCTAAGTGGTGTTTGGCTAGGGAAGGCATGCCTAGCTAAGGGTCGCTTCATAAGTTTTACTGGAAACTGGGTGGGAATTTCTGCATAAAACTCTGTGATCCAGCTATATATACTAAAATAGAACATATGGAATAAAGAAATGCTCAGCGGCCAAATCTGCGTGTGAAGGGACGAGACCATTTTTAGTTTTTGGTATTTTATTAGTAGTAAGAGTTCTCAGGGTTTTTTTACTTCTACAAACTGGTAGCTATGATTCTAAAATAAATAAAAAAGGTAGGCAGTTGTGGAGTGAACTCATAGAGTAGCAACTCAGTGACATATAGCAGGATCTAAGACTGGTGGAGCTCCTGGAAGCACAAATGTTTGGCAGAGTATCTTATTACAAAAATTTGAGTAGTTGTATGTGCATAGTAACATACGTAGGTTTTATGGAGACACCTCAAGCTGGATTTTTGGAGATGCTTATTTTAGGTTGGCCTATTCCTGGTCAAGCCAACTTAGCTTGGCAGTACAGCAGGATAGCAGGATAGCAGTGGTTAGAAAAGGGCATGGAAAGTTACAGTGTACAGATTCTGGTTATTTTAAAGATTGTAACTTAAAATAGTTTAAAAACCTAATAGGTAAAATGTTTAAAACCGAATTCATCTAATTTAGGATGGAAATAATTTGACACTAATCTATCTGACATGAAATTATAATCAGGTGAATTGTAATAACCAATTATGGTCCGAATTACATTGTTGCATAGGTTGTCAAGTTTTATAAGTTTGGTCACAGTCGTCTTGCTCAAAGTTATAATTAGGTGTTCTGAAGTAAGTAGCACAAATCAGAATTTAAATTGAGCTGGTTTTTATAGTACTATTGTTATTCACTCCTTAATATTCAAAATGCATTTGACATCATGTATTGCTTATGCAATTAAGCCTATTAGGATTTAGACTGTGCTGTTTTGCATTCTTTAATATTTTTATTATTCACAAGGTTCTTCATATTGCCGTAAGCTGATCTTGAACCAGGTACCCTGATCACCGGAGTCCGTGGCACTACCACTAATCCAAAGTGGCATCCACGCTTTGCTGAGGGACACATAACAACTTCAACCCACCACTAGCATTATCCTACTAAAATGCCTCCCTCTCATCCTTACCCTGACGCCACTGTCCCACCTACCAGATACCACTTCAGACACACTGGCACCTGATCCTACTATTGTTCTGGAGCCAGTACACTCCCACCCTACTCTCATCAGCTGCCCCAGCCCTCTGCACCCTCCCCCCAGTCAGCCCCCAACAGTCTCCCCAGGTGCTCACTGGAGACCTATCATCCTCACTTTCACAGCCTGGAAAACCCTGCCCACCCCTGTGCCCAGAAGCACCCCCTCCCTCGACATGCCTCTCAGCTCACCTTCTACCGTCCCTGGCCAGGTCGTGGTTTACTACCACTCCTGACAGGAAATATACATCCGAACCCTGGCCCAACCCACTCTAGCCCACCAACAGTGTCACCCAGGCTCTGCATAGCATCTATGAATATATGCAGCCTGTTGAAAAAATTGGACTCCTTCCAATGTTGGGTCTCTTTGCATAGACCAGATATCATCACGTTGGTGGAGACCTGGCTATCAAAATCCATTCCAGACTCCTATGTCTCCATTCCAGGGTACTCCCTTGCCTGGGAGGATCATGTAGGTAGAAGATGGGGGGGCTGTGCGATATACACCAGGGACTCTCTCACTGGACAGACACTCCCTGCCCCTGTCCTCACTTTTGGGGCACAGGCCCTAACCCTCAAACTGACCCCTGACCCCTCCAGGGGTCCTCTCTATCTCACCACTGCATACATTCCCAAAAACCAAACTCTGGCACTGGTCTCGCTAACCGATTATCTCTCAACCCTCCCTCACTCAACTGACCAAATTCTTGTGGGTGACTTGAATGTGAACTGGCTCAGCTCATCCGCTGATACCACCCGTGACTCCTTCGCAGCCATTGACATGTGCCAACTCATTTCCCAACCCACCAGAGTTAACAGAAGGACGGGTACCAGCACCCTACTGGATGTGGTCATCACCAACCGCCCTCAACAAATACATGATTCCCAGGTCCTTCCTGACTCTCTTAGTGATCACTCCCCTATCCTTTTCCATTGGGCGACCCCCACACCCATACCCAAGGCCCTTCCCACTCTATGACAGCGCCTCAGACCAGGTGGACTAAAAGGCCTTAAGCAGCTTCTTGCCCAAATTAACTGGTCCCCTATACACCATGCCCTGGATATAGATACTGCCCTTACCTTCTTCTCCCAAACCTTCAACAAAGCCTGTGATATTTTCGCGCCTATTACAGCAGTCCGTACCAAAGTTCATAATGCCCCCTGGATTACCCCATCCCTGCTGCAACTGCTCAAACACAGGGATAACCTGTGGCACCTGGCCTCCAAAACAGGCCATTCAGCAGACAGACAGGCATACAATGCCGCAAGAAACAAATGCACCTGGGCCATCAGGAAAGCTAAAGCCGATCACTATCAGGCCATGCTTACCTCCTCCTGGGGGAATGCGAGAACTTTCTGGGACAACATAAAACTGAATGAGTGATGCTCCCACCCCCTCTCAGATCACCATTGATGGCTGTATCTCCACTGACCCTGCCCACATAGCCAACTTCCTCAACTCATCCTTCACAGACCTTAGTTCGGTCCTCCTAAGACTTCTTGACCCCCCTTCCTCCCCTGCACCGTCCTTCAATATCCCAGCTTCCACTTCATGGGGTAACTCCCCAGGAGGTCAGGCCTCACCTGCTGAAAGCTCTAAAGAGCAATAATTCTGGCAGTGACTCCCTGGACCCAAGTATCCTCCGCTGGGTTCTGGATCAGGTCCTTATCCCACTAACTAGCTTGCTCAATAAGTCCCTCTGCCTGGGGTAATCCCCCTCTGCCTGGAAAGCTGCCACAGTTACGCCCATACACAAAGGAGGTGACAGGTGCACAGCCGGAAACTACAGGCCAATCTCCATCCTCCCTCCCCTCTCCAAAGCCCTAGAAAAATTGGTGGCTACCCAGATTTCGGACTATCTGACCAAATACAACATCCTTTGCCATGAACAGCATGGTTTCCATGCAGGTCACAGTACCAGCACTGACCTTAATGGAGTTCTCTAATTTCCTGCACTCCTCCCTGGACTCGGGCTCACTGCCGGGCAGTGTTTATTGACCTCTCAAAGGCTTTCGACACTGTCTCCCACCCCCTCCTGCTGGATTCCCTCAGCCGCACTGGCTTTGCCACCGGCCCGGTCTCCTGGTGCTCCAGCTACTTGTCTGACTGGTCTCAGAGTGTAAAAATTACTGGGACCCTCTCCAATACCTGTCCCATCCAATCCGGTGTCCCCCAGGGTTCTATCCTTGGTCCTCTTCTCTTCTCATCTCGCTCTACCTCAACACCATGCCCAAAGCCTGCACTGGTAAAATCCTGCTGTATGCTGATGATGCCGTCATCTTCGCCTCCCACCGTATCCCCATCTCCCTTCAAGACACATTGCAACTAGCCTTCAAGGATGCTGAAGCCTGGTTCAGAGAGCACCGACTAGTAATCAATCTAAAAAAGACCAAAGCCATGCTCTTCACCCATCCCCAAAGCAAATCCAGTAATTTCCCACTCTGCATCCTCCCTAGCTCTAAGCATCCTCTCGATCAAGTCCGCCTGTACAAGTACCTCGGGGTCTCCTTTGACTCGGCACTCACATTCCACGACCACATTGATGCCTTAGCCTCAGCAACAAATGCAGGCTAGGAATCATCTACCTACTAAGCACTGCCTCCCCGATGCCCTCCGACTAGCAGTCACCTCCTCAATAATGTCCCTTGTGGACCTGGCCTGCTAGTCTATGGTGCACATGAACCACGACCGCCCTTAATAAACCCGACTCACCTGAATAAGGCCTGTAGATTAATTACAGGAGCCTAAGGCTCATTCATACCTGACAACTATATGATGAGGCTGGAAGGCTGTAATCTGGACGAACGGCTCAGGTACCAGACCTGCCTCTTAACATAGAAAATACTCCTTGGAATCTCCCACCGGACTGTCAGACTCTATCCATCTTGCACAACCCTTAGTCCATACCGTACCTCCTCTAAGACCACCCTGCTAGTCCCTAGGTCTAGGATCACTCATGGTCAAAGGTTCTTGCTTACTAGAGCTCCCTCCTGGTACAATACTCTTCCCTCCGCCATTCCGATACACCTACAATCGCCGCTTCAAAACTGCACTGAGTCAACTATTTTAGCATGCGTAGCTGTGCCTGTCCGTAGGTGATCTAGGCACACCATGCCCTTACAAACCCCTGAGTGGCTCCACAACAAACTAATTGACAACACTCTCTGGTGGCTCCCTGCCAAACTTATCACAAGCTGTGCCCTCACCACCTGTATTGTTTACTTCCTGCTGTCTCCGTTTCTAGGCTACTGGTCTGCACTATCTATGTATGCTTATCTCTCAAACCTGTTACCAAGTCCTTGCAATAGCCTGTGTATACCAAACCTGTAACACTCATATTGTAACAAATAAATAACTGCATCTACCTACCAAGACTGTAACCACAATGTTGAAAATACGCTAATTGCAATGTGTAATCTAAATGTTGTACTGTATGTGTCCTCTTTGTGACTAGGTACCTTTGGAAATGAGCCTCTGGCTCAAAGGTTGTAAATCGATGTACAAATAAAATAAAAATAAAATAATATGTAGTGTCTATGTATTCAAGCTTATTTTATTGTTCATGTAATGTAAAATTTGTAATGGTTTGAACAACCAAACAAATAAATTACTTGACTTGAACTGCCTGTTGTCAAACAATTTTGTTCAGCTCACCATGTATTGCTGCCATATCTGAATATGCAGTTGCTAGGGGTTCATATTGAGCTGTGTGTGCTGCACTTTATTCTCTGCACTTATTATTTTTGTTATTTATTCTAATTGTGTACAAACTTGTTACCAAATGTTATGCCACTATTTTGCATTTTTTTATTGTGCTGCTGTTCTTCCATTGTTCCCCTCCTCTGGGTCGCACCTGGACATTATCATTTTCTCAGGGTGCCACTCCCGGTTATCAATTTTCAAATAACTAAATCAATAACAAATTCATTGCATAGGGTACCAGTGCTCAGTCAAACTGCTTGCCCACATTTTCCACTACTCCTTGGCCATGGGCCACTTTCCATCCTCTTGAAAACCTGTTACAGTTGTACCTCATCAAAAAGTTTCAGCTGAGTCCCTTGCAACAATTGCCCCATCTCCTTATTACCAGTTCTGTTAAAAGTCCTGGAATGATAAGTCAGTAGGCAACTTCTCAGCTTCTACACTAGCACTGGCTTTCTCACCCCCTTCAATCTGGCTTCCAGCCAATATTTTCCCCTATCTTGTCTCTTCTTTGGCTCAGTGATCATGTCTACACCCAATAGGACTCCTGCTTTGGCACTTGGACAATCTTCATTAACTTGACCAAGGCCTTTGATACAGTGAATCCCTGTTGGTTACTTTCCAAACAAGACTCCTTGGGTCTCTCAGATGCCCCTGTCAGCTGAAATAAGTCCTACTTGTCCAGGCGAACTCAAGCAGTCAAACTCTGTCTTTCCTTCTCCTTCATGCTCCCAGTTGCCCTTGGAGTACCCAGCATTCTGTACTAGGACTCCTGTTATTTACAGCATTCATAAATTACCTCCCCAGAGCCCTCGCCTTATGCAGTTCCTCCTGTACTGTAACGGACCCATTGGGTCAGGCCTGCCTTGGTACTCAGAAACCATGCAGGGAAAAGGACTCTGGAAAGCCTCTGGGGAAAGAAGGAGCATCAGATTCTGGTGCCTTTTCTGTGCCCTGTAGGCTGTTGAGTCTATGGAGTGACAGCCCAAAGCACAAGCCAAGACAAAGGCCTATAAAGGTTGGACTGTTCCAGAGGAGGGAGGATCTGTTCTAGATCTTGTTGTGGAAAGGTCTTCAGTGATGGAAGTGGGTGCAAGCTGTGCCATTCCAGGCCTCAACAGTGGAGAGTAAAGTGAACAGAGCTGCTGAGTTCTGGAGAGGAAAAGAGTGGCAACAGCATGCAAGCCAGCACATGGCCAGTGCTGAAGATATAGAGTAGAGAAAAAGACCAAGGGCTGCTGATACAAGTCCTGTAGCAGGCATTATAGCACAGTGCCAGGCTGTCTCTGACCAAGGGGTTGGAAGCAAATATGTATGAGGATCACATTGGGCCTCTGTAGTCCAGAATGAATGGACAGAGGTTGTAAGAGCCTGCAGCTAGTGCCCAAGGTAATTAGTTCAGCATGGAACAGATGGAGAAAGCCTACCTTCATCGTAGATGTCCTGGAAGAGCAGAATGCAGTGGCTTGCTGCATCAGGAGGTGCCATCTGGGTCTGGGAACCTGAATAAACCACAGTGCAGCATTGTTTCAAGGTACAGCATGTTTCAGTGTTTTGCAATTTGGATTGCAAATAGTCCATATTGAGGTGTTTCCTGCCATCCGAACAATTGCATGGCCTCTGGGGTTTGGGAAATTGAGCGTGTTTCAATATTTAAAATGCACCAGTGCTGACCAACCCACAGCATCATCTATGGGCCTGCAATGATTCTATACCTACAGTACAGTACCCAGAGACCGAGTTAAGGCAGCTCCCATTTAGGTATGCCTAAAACCTGGTACCAGGTGAGAAGGGGGTAGATCTGCCCTTCCTAGGAGGGAGGGCATCTTAAAGGGCCACATTTAAAGTTGGCATTTGCAATAACCTTCATCTTGCAGGTAACTGGTTGTTAATAATGCAGTGTTATTCCAAAAATCTTGGGCTGGTTATTCACTCCCCATGTGTTGGAGAAATTAATGGTTTCCTTACCGAGCCCCAAAATAGCTGAAGCCCTTGTGGCTCAGTCAATTCTAATGTTTCTAACACTTGCTTCTGAACTGTAATTTACAAGACCACACCAGTTTACCAAAGGTGGTGGCAGCATTACTTGTATGGCCCAAGCATGCCTTGCCAGAAGGTCCAACACAGTACAGTATGCTGATGATACCATCACCCATTCTTCAGTGCCCTCCACCTCAGTTATTGAACAGAACACACAAATGGACTACAACACCCAAAGCTGGTTCCATTCCAATTAACTAGTCCTAAATAAAAGAAAACTGTCTCAATGATATTTGTCACCAAACAATGGCTAACTAACCCCCCCCCCCACCAAAGTATCCACTCCTCATCAGGTGACTGACTTTACAATGTAACATGCTAAAAATATCTTGGCCTACTGCTCAATCAATATCTAGAGTACTTCGTTCATATTAACTGCCTGATTTCCAGCTGTTTTGCTAAACTAGGTGTTCTGTGTAGGGTGAACAATTGCCTCTTCCTCAGCACCAGAATGGGTATTGTTGAACATATGATGTGTGCTACAACGAATTATGGTGATATGGTTTTCTCTGCAGCCTCTCAGTCTTGCATCTCCTAACTCCGAGTATTGTGTCTAGTTCCTGAGGCCCATCTCAGGAAGGACATAGATGGGGTGGAGGCAGTACAGAGAAGGGCAACCAAAATTGTGCATGGCCTGCATCAGAAGACTTACAAAGAAAGACTTGGGGAATAAATATGTACTCACTGGAGGAAAGGAGAAAGAGGGGAGACATGTTACAAAAATTCAAATGCCTCAAGGGTACAATAAGGTACAGGAGGTTGGCATATTGTACAGAAATGCTCAAGGACAAGGGGGCATGATAAGAAGCTGGAAGGGGGGAGACTTAGAGGGGATATGAGGAAATATTTCTTCACAGACAGGGTGGTGGATACCTGGAACATCCTGCCAGCAGAGGTGGTGGGTACTGAAATGGTAACAGGTTTCAGACATGCATGGGATAGACACAAGGAAACATTAGTAACAGGGCTGGGGGTTGTAAGGCTGGAGATCAATTAGGGTCTACAGCAGCACAGTAGGTAGCGACTTTGAGGCAGAGTAGGTGGGACAAGAGGTCCTTGTCTGCCAACAGCTTCTATGTTTCTTCTTTGTTTCAATGTTTATATGTACCAATCATATACAGGTGTGTAGAGACCATGAAAAAGACATAGTGGATGATAGCATGGAAATAGGAAACAAGAGTGTGAAAAATGTGAAAGGGCAATCATATCTGTACATTGCTTGTATTAAGAAAACATCCAAATAAAACAACAGAAAGAATAAATGCATGCTTAGAAAATGGGTGCAAGAAATTCAATACGGTCTTTATAAATTCAAGGGATTCGTTTTATGGAAAAGAATACATGTGCTCTAAAGATAGGCTGCATTTAAATATAGCTGGCTCAAACCTTCTGGGAAGACAACTTAAGAACACACTCATAGAAACATAGTATAGCAATTGATGGCAGATAAGGACTACTAAGCCCTTCCAGTCTGCCCATTTTCCTTACCTACTGCAAAAGCCGCAGACCCTACTTGATCTCTGGTTTTACCGACTCCTTCCTATCGCTAGGGTTCTCCTATGCCTGCCCCACACATTTTTGAATTCCCCCACTGTGTTTACCCCCACCACCTCCGCTGGGAGTCTATTCCATATATCCACCACCCTTTCTGTGAAGAAATACTTCCTCATGTTATCCCTTAGTCTACCCCATTACAACCGCATGTCATGCCCTCTCATTCCTGAACATCCCCTTTTCTGAAAGATACTACCCTCCAGTACTCTATTCATGCCCTTTAGATATCTGTAGATTTCAATCATATCTCCCCTGTTTCTCCTCTCCTCCAGGATATACATATTGAGGTCTCCCAGTCTCTCCTCATATGACTTTTGGGAGCAGGCTGTGCACCATCTTTTTTGATGTTCTTTGAACTGCCTCCACCCTGTCTATGTCCTTATGGAGATGTGGCCTCCAGAACTGGACACAGTACTCCAAATGAGGCCTCACCAATGATCTGTACTGTGGCATCACCACCACTATTGTTTTTGCTGGTGATACCTCTCCCTATGCACCCAAGCATCCCACTGGCTCTCTGCACAGCCCTGGCACATTGTTTCGGCACCTATAGCTCCTCAGATATGATTACCCCCAAATCCCTTTCTTCCTTGGTGACCGTCAATAACCCCCGCCCCATCGTGTAATCCTCCCCTGGGTTCTTGAACCACAAATGCATCATTTAGCATTTTTTCGCATTGAATCTCAGCTGCCACACTCTAGACAATTCCTTCAGTTTACCTAAGTCCTTCCTCATGTTTTCCACTCCTCCCAGAGTGTACACCCTGTTGCAGGTCTTAGTGTCATCTGCAAACAGTCACTTCTTCACTTCCTGACCCTCTGCAATGTCACTTATGAAGACATTAAATAGGACTGGCCCCAGAACAGATCCCAGTGGCACCCCACTGGTCGACCTCCTTCCCTCAGATTGAGCTCCATTTACCACCACTCCCTGTCTTCTATCACTCAACCAGTTCCTAACCAAATTTACCACCCTGTGATCCACTCACAGGCTGCACAGCTTGTTCACAAGTCTTCCATGTGTAATGGTATTGAAGACCTTATTGAAATCAAGGTAGGCCACATCGACCACTTCCCCAGCCCACTTCCCTAGTCACCCAGTCAAAGAAATCAATTAGATTTGTTTGACAAGACCTTCCCACTGTAAATCCATGCTGTCTCAGATCCTGTGCTCTGTTGGATTCAAGGTGTTCCACAATCCTTTCTTTAAGTAGTGATTCCATAATTTTTCCCACTATTGAGGTAAGGCTGACTGGTCTGTAGTTTTCAGCCTCCTCCATACTCCCAGTTCTGTGAAGAGTGACTACATTTGCCCTCCTCCAGTCCTCTAGAACCACTCCCATATCGAGTGACTCATTGAACAGGGCTTTCAGTGGCACTGCCAGCACCTCCTGTAGTTCCCTTAATATTCCAATGTATCGCATCTGGTCCTGTTGCCTTGTCCACTTTCAGTTTTTCGAGTACTTTTAGGACTCTCTTCCCTTGACTAGGCCAGGGACCCCTCAATTTCTTGAACCTAAACACTAGTTCAGAAATCCTCCATGTGCTACAGCTCCGCTGATACTGCAAGGGATCCAGGAAGCCTTGATTAGGCCAGGGTCCCCTCAATTTCTTGAACCTAAACAGTGGTTCAGAAATCCTCCATGAGCTACAGCTCAGCTGATACTGCAAGGGATCCAGCAATCCTTGACTAGGCCAGGGACTCCTCAATTTTTTTGAACCTAAACAGTGGTTCAGAAATCCTCAGTGAGCTACAGCTCAGCTGATACTGCAAGGTACTAGCCCTGACTTTTGGATTTGGTACCAGTGGAAGCTGATTTCCAAGTGTCTCACACTATCTCCTGTTGAACACAACTCTAACTACTGTATCTCCCTTTGTCTCTCTAGTTGAATTTATGTACCAGGGTTTAATCATTTATTTAACCCGTACAGTCATTTTAACTTATGAGTTGATATTAAAAGTGAATTTTGATGCTTGATACTTTTTTTTTTTAGCTAACTTTTCCATTAGCAAATTATATCTTCTAGCCACTAGAGGGCTATATCTCTGGTAGCAGTGATATTTTCTGTGTCTACTCCACTATTAGCAGGTTACATGCAGCTGCCACTTGGGGCTTCTATCCTATCCGGCACATCACACACTCTGTTCCCCAGATTTTATCATCACAACACTCTTCCCCCAGTGGGCTCTACTTTTTCTTTCTCTCTCTCCCTCCTTGAAAAGAGGATACACCTGCCATTCACTCACCTCTAACCACTTACTTCTATCTACAATCTCCCTACAGGAGTTAAATGAAGATGCTCTACCACCATCTGCAAACACACCGAGGGAATTATTTCCCTTCTGTAGCCTACAATATGTTCCTCCTTAGAACCCTCTGTCTATTTCTATCAATTCTGTTACTGGCTCCCTCTACAGAATAGGACCACACAAAACACTCATCGCAATACGAATATGACCCCATCAAGGACACATTGCAGAACATCAGGAGAACATTAATTCTCCATCTCCAGACTGTGGTGCCACAATATAACCACCTGGATAACACTAAAACCACAAATGCGCAGCTGTCAGTAACATGCCACATCAGACCCCACACTACATTGGTCTATTTGAGCTGTGGACAGGCTAGGTAGCCCCTCCCTCCACCTGGTTGTGATGTACCCATAACCTATCCATGTACCATACCACATAAAATCATGTTGCACTACACAATTTCATGCTCTAACATATCTAAAATGGCAAGTTATAAGGATCACATGGCTGCTCCTACTGATCTCAGGTAATATTCATTCCAACCTAGGTCCGATGACATACACTGCAACAGTTCATAAGAAACAGAACGGACTAACAATAGCATCAATAAATATCTGTAGCCTGCTAGCAAAAATGGACACCCTCCAAGTCTGGGTCCAGCAGCACCTACCTGACATTCTTGCAATAGTAAAGACCTGGCTATCACCTAGGGTGCCAGACTCTGCCATTCAACTCACTGGATATGCTGCTTTCAGATTAGATAGGCTCAGTAAAAGAGGAGGTGGTTGTATTATATATGTTAAAGACCACATTCAGGGCCAAATACTTAACCCATGTGACACCAAATGTGGGGCTTAACTGATGGCCATAAAAGTAATACTTGGCAAGAATGGGAAAACCTTAACAATAGTCTTGGCCTATATTTCTCCCAAGGAACAAGCGAACAGTTTCAATTCTGTCATCAACTACCTCTCTGAAGGAGGACCAAACACAGAGCTGATAATGGTTGGAGATTTTAATATCAACTGGTCCTCCGCTGAAGCTGTACACTACAAGGACTCATTAGCCGCTCTCAAACTTGTGCAATTGGTAGACTCCCCCACTTGGTATAACAGCAGAACAGGCACGGGGTCAATAATTGACTGGGTGGTCACAAATCGGCCAGAAAAAATATCCTCCATCATGGTTCTCCCTGACTCCCTCAGTGACTACTCCCTGTTAATCTGTAAATGGTCAAATAAGGCCCCGAATGGCACCAGCCAGGACTATTACTGCTAGACCGCTGAAGAAAGGCAAGTTGGGAGCTCTAAGAGCACACCTCAGCCTCCAAGATTGGAGCTCCATTGACCACAAAACAGATGTCAGCACTGCCCTAGAATGCTTTATAAACAAATTCAATGAAGTGTGAAATGTCTATGCCCCCTACACCAAAAGAAGGATCCGCGACTATGACAGCCCCTGGATCATGCCACAGCTACTAGCACTCATGAAAAATAGAGATGACTTGTAGTACAAAACAAGGAACTCCAGTATCCAGACAGACTACCAGAACTATAGAACTGCATGGAATAAATGCACCTGGGCTATTCGCAAGGCCAAAAACACTCACTTTAAAAATGAGCTGACAAACTCATGGGGTGATAGTAAACGGTTCTGGGAGAACATCAAGTACCTAACGGTAAACCTAATAAAACTCCCCCCACCTTCCTGAACATTGAGGGCCAACCTACGCAGGATCACAGTCACATAGCAAATGTCTTTGACAAAGCTTTTACTGACCTCAGCGGAGTGTTTCCCCCTAGCTTCCTTTAACACCAATCAGATACTTGCACCAAACGAAACCCGGGGACCCAATCAAACTCCCATCCACCTTTATACTTCAGAGCTATCACATTTATGGAAGTAAAAAAGTACATCCTAAAAGTGCTAGGTAATTCCAGAAATAGCTCTGATCAACTTGACCTAAAACTGGTTCGGCTCACCCTGGACATAACTTTCAAACCCCTCACCAAAATCTTAAATCTCTCCTTGGTATCAGGCGAATTCCCATGGATCTGGAAGGTGGCGGTGGTTACCCCTGTTTACAAAAGTGGTGACAGGGCCAACTCTACAAATTACCACCCGATATCTATCCTTCCTCCACTCTCCAAAGCCCTGGAGTGAATCATAACCAACCAACTGACGGACTATCTAGACAAGTGTCCTTTACAATGTCAGCAAAAACATGGATTTCAAAAACAACACAGTACCACAACCGCTCTAGTGGAGTTTATTGGCTTTATCCATAATGCACTAGATAGAGGGCTCTTGGTGGGGACAACATATATTGATCTCACCAAGGCATTCAACACTGTCAATCACAATCTGCTCCTGGATCAGCTCTCCAATACCAGTCTCTCCCCTGCAATAGTAGCATGGTTCAGAAGTTACCTCTCTGGGAGGTCCAAAAAGTGAAAATCCTGGACACCTTCTCTGACAACCTTAGTGTTAACACAGGCATTCCTCAAGGCTCTATCCTTGGCCCTCTACTGTTCAGCCTGTTCTTAAACAACCTCCCTCAATTGGTAAATGACCAGCTACTATTATATGCAGATGATGCTGTCCTATATTCATGTAATGCTGACCCCTACATACTGGAAAAGCAAATGCAGGCTAATTTCACCGTGGCTGAGCACTGGTTCCTTCAATCAAAACTGCTCCTCAATTATAAAAAAAAAACAAGACTACGTTATTCACATCATCACATAAGAAACACTGCATCCATCAACTTTGCATTCGTAACAATCAGAACACTTCCCTGGAGATGGTTCAAACATTTAAATACCTAGGATTGACACTGGACCGCACCCTCTCGTTTACCCAACACATAGATGCAGTCGTAAAGTCGTCAAATGCAAAACCAGGATTATTGTACAGACACTGAAAAGGCCTGACTTCTGAGGCACTAAAAACTGCTGTAAATTGCTCAGTCCTCTCAGTGATAGACTATGGTCTAGCAGTACATGGGACTGCCTCCCAAACTGCTTTGAAATGTACCAAAACAACACTAAACAAAGAGCATTGTTTAGTCCTAGGTGTACCCCATCTCATTCACACCTGTGAGTTGTAGACTCAGACAAACTGGCTCAACCTTGACAGTCACCTCTAGTATCAAGTATGTATGCTCACCAAGAAGTTTGTGCTACGACTTACCACCCCAGACCTGCAAAGCCTTCTTAGCAGACCTAATTCCATCAGATGCACTAGAGGTACAAACAACTCTGACCTCTGCATCTCTTTCCATAGAACCACAAAAGGCCAATGGTCCTATGAATACCGGGTGCCACTTTGGCTTAATGGGCTTAACCTAGACATCATGAAAGAGGACAAAATAGGCCCCTTTAAAGATGAACTCCGAGTGGTCCTTGCCACAAACAGTAACTGACTGTGAGACCTGAACCTCCCACACTCTTCCCTCCTCTTTCCTGCTACCCTCATTCTAACCTGCACCCTTATCTTCTCCTCTCTTCTTGCTAACTAATACTCCCCTAGTAGGCTCCAGGTCCCCGCCTCAGCACTTCCCCCCCCAATGAGTCTAGCCCACCTTTATGACTACACTCTTTAGCACCTAAGACAAAAGAACTGCTGCCTATTAACTTCTCGCCTCCTTGCGTATAGCATTAGTTAAGTAGATCACAGACTATATTATCCTCTGTTCCCTACCTGATTTGCTCCATATCCTGTAGATTCTCAAGTTGTTCACTTAAACTTCTTGTCAACTTAGCCTGCTATGAATTATGTATCTGTATATTTTTAGTTATGTAATCCCTGTTATTGTAATTATGTAACTTCTGTAACCTGATGTACTCATGTTTTTCTAGGCATGGAACCTCCTTGTATCTACTTATGTACTTGTAACCATTGTAAATTATGTTATGCTCATGTATTACTACGATGTGGAACCTCTGCAAAAGAGCCTTTGGCTCAAAGGTACTTCATAGAAATACTAACATACTAACATACTATTTGCCAGCAGATTAGGCCTTATGGTCTATCAAGTCTGCTTGAACCTAGATCCTTAGTTGGGTGCCGAGACCCTCCCATCCCTTGTGCTCCAGAAACCCCTATCATCCATCCCCACCCCCCCGGGACAGGCCATCATCTGATACATCCACTTTCTGTGTCTGTCCCACCCTCTCTTAAAGCTCTCCACTGTGGATCTCTGAACCAGCTCACCAGGCAGAGCATTCCAAGGGTCCACCACCCTCTCAGTGAAAACCTCCTCCTCTTTCCCCTCACCCTTCCACCTTCCAACTTCAAACCATGCCCTCTGGTGATGCCTCCTGCTTTAGTCTAAAGATCCCTCCATGTTTACCCTATTTATTCCTTGAGGTACTTGAAGACCTCAATCATGTCCCCTGTCTCTCCTCTCCTCCAATGAAAACAGGCAGAGCTCCTCAAGTCTGTCCTCGTAAGTCAAATCCCTAGCCCTCGTATCATCTTTGTTGCCCTCCTCTGTACCTCTCCAGGAGCTGTATGTCCCTCTTCAAGTGTGGTCTCCAGTACTGTACACAGTACTCAAGGTGTGGTCTAACCAGTCCATTGTACAGCGGCAGAATCACTTCCTTGCTCCTAGAGGTGATCCCCTTGCGATGCATCCCAACATCCTGTTTGCCTTGCTAGCTGCTCTCCTGCACTGCTCAGTGTTATTCATACATGTATCCACCATGACCCTAGGTCTTTTTCCCTGTTGAGGCTTCCAGCACCTCCCCTCCCAGGGTGTACCTGTGTTTAGGGTTTCCCGACCAAGATGCAACACCTTGCACTTGGTGATATGAATTAATTTCCATGTGTGAGCCCAGCTTTCCAGGGTGTCCAGGTCCCTTGCAGGGCCAACCTCCCTCTTCTCCCTCAACTACTGCTCCCATCTTGGAGTCATCCAGCAAGAGACTCATTTCACACCCTATACCATCCCTGATGTCTGATATGTATGCATTAAACAGGATTGGACCCAGGACCGAGCCCTGTGGTACCCCTACCAACCTCTGTAGGGTTCGAAGCTCCCCACAGACCACTACTCTCTGAGTGCGTCCAGCTATCCAGTTTTCAATCCATCTGACCATCAAAGGGCCTACTCCTAACCCCATCAGTTTCTCCACCAGACCATTGTGGGGGACAGAGTCAAACGCCTTGCTGAAGTCCAAGAATAATACATCCACAGGCTTACCTCTGTCCAGTTCTGATGTTACCCATTCATAGAACTCCACAAGGTTGGTTTGACATGATCTACCTGGCACAAACCCATGCTGCCGACTATCCAGACCTCCCACCTCCTCCAAGTAAACCCCCAATCGTTCCTTTAGTATACTCTCCATTAATTTTCCCACCACCGAGGTTAAACTGATGGGTCTATAGTTTCCTGGTACTTCCTTCGACCCCCCTTTATGGATTGGTACCACATGTGCCTCTCGCCAATCCCTAGGTACCCTCCCTGTCTCAAGTGACCTGTTGAAAAGCTCCGCCAGGGGTGCAGCCAGTATGTCCGCCAATTCCCATAGTACTCTCGGATGAATGCCATCCGGCCCAGGAGATTTGTCTAAATAACTAAATAAATAAAAAGTAAATGGACTGGTGTCCACCTCCTCCCATATTTACTCATGTTGCCTAACTGTGATCCCTCATCTTCTCCTTCTGTGAATACAAAACAAAAATATTTTTTCAGCATTGATGCTTTTTCCAGGTCCCCTTCCACACATTCCCCTTCTTCCTCTTTGAGCTTTACAATCCCATCCCTGTTTTTTTCTCTGTTCTTTAATGTGCCTATAAAAAGTCTTGTCCTCTATTTTTACCTCCTGTGCTGTTTTTTCCTCTGTTTGCACATTTGCGTTCCTGACTTCTTTCCCTGCCTCCATCAATTTATCTAGGTAGACTACCCTGTCATTCTACTGCTGTGTTTCCTTGTACTTCCTGAAAGCCATCTTTTCACCCTTGCCTTCCCAGCCACTTCCTTTGAGAACCATAGTGGTTTTCTCTTTCTCTTGCCCCTATTTACTTGCCTAATGCAAAGGTTTGTCACCTCCACTATGGCTCTTTTAAGATGGGTCCACTGCTCCTCAACCCCCCCCCCCCATTCATCCCTCCCAGCCAGGGCATTCTTGAGACATAGCCCAATCTAAGTAAAGTCTTCCCTCCTAAAATCCAGAGCCCTTGTCTTTGTGTGGCTTGACTCTGCCACTGTACTCGTACTGAACCATATCATGCAATGATTACTGGACCCCAGGTGTCCATCTAGCCTGACTTCTGCACTTCTGTTCCCATTGGTGAGTAGCAGGTCCAAAACTTCACCTTCCTGGGTGGCTCCAACACTAGCTGCCTGAGGTCTGCTGCTTGCATGGTATACAGGATGCCCTTGCTCCTAGATGAGGCAGCAGCTGGAATGCTCCAATCCATATCTGGCAGACTGAAATCACCTACCAGCAGCAGCTCTCCTTTAGCTGCCATCACATGAAGAGATTCAAAAGAACCCTGTCCACCTCCCCCCCGAACTGGAGGTCTGTATGTCACACCCATGCTAATAGCTGTGCCATTGCCCATGTCACAAGTAACCCACAGTACCTCAACCCCCCCTCCACTTTCCATGTATCTCAGTCACTCTCACAGGATTGTTTAAACTAGTTTGTGAGGGGGAAGGAATGGCCCTGCCAAATTCAGATATGAAAGTTTTTCTGTTAAATGCCAGAAGTTTGGCAAATAAAAAAGAAGAGCTAGAACTTTTAACTTCAGAGAACATGCACATACATGCAATAACAGAGACCTGGTGGATGGACGATGACGTGACATTAAAGGTTACAATGATTTTTTGCTAACCATGGCAATAGAAGAGGTGGTGGGATAGCCGTCTACGTCAAATAATCTATTGAAGCTTATTATATTGAATCCAGGGGTGAGCACACCAAGAACACAGAGCAATTATGGGTGCAAGTAAATCAACTGGGTAACAAGAAAAATATACTGGTTATATGTTTCAGTACACCCAATCTTTCAAATGAGGAAAATAATGCTTTTCTGGAAGCATTAGATCAAGTGGATACAGAAAACAGATTAATAGTTATGGGGGATTTTACCCAATATTATAATAGTCTTTATTTTTAATGCGCCTTTCAAAAATCAAGGCTCAGAACAGATTATAAAATCACACCAAGATAAAACATTACAATACAAACCAGTAAAATACATCACATCAAACAGTACGATGAAATAATAAAATCAGACCAGATCAACCTCTTCCCCATAAGCCTTAGTCCATAGAAAGGATTTTAATGCTTGTTTAAAACCCCACTGTCGCACACTCTAATCCAACATGGTAGAGAATTCCAGAGGGTCAGAGCCATGAATGCAAAAGTCCGGGCACCCAATGATTTAAAAATAACCCTTGGAATCTCTAGCAACCCCTCGCTGGTGGAACGGAGCGGTCTCTCCGAGAGATAGGGAACCAGGTGCTCTTTCAGGTAGTCAGGGCCCAAACTGTGCAGGGCTTTGTAAGTCAGCAGACCAACTTTAAAGGTGATTCACCACTGAACTGGCAGTCAGTGCAGTCTCCGCTGCACTGGTGTAACATGGGAAGAACGAGAGGTCCCAGTTAACAACTGGGCTGCAGAGTTCTGCACCAGCTGCAAGTGGTGGATGTCAACCCCAGGAAGTCCAAAGTAAAGGGAATTGGAATAGTCCAAACGTAAGGTCACAAAGGTGTGGATCAGCATAGGTAGGTCCCCAGACGGAACAAGGTGCTTGATCCTAGCAATATTCATAAGATGGTAAAAGGAGACTTTAATGATGGCTGACACTTGAGCGCGTAGTGCCAGCCAATCATCAAGAATCACCCCTAGGTTCTGCACCTGTTCAGAAATGGAGAGCTCAACATCCCCCAGGAATAAACCTGAGGGATGGTCTGTCCCCCATCCCCCTATCCAGCGACCAGGATCCACAACCATCACCTCCATCTTCCCGGAATTCAACTTCAGCCAGCTGGACCGCATCCAACCTTGGATTTTGCTGAGGCAGTTATTAAACACCGAGAGTGCTCCATTCTGGTCAGGTACAAAAGACAGATAGAGCTGAGTATCATCGGCATAACAATGAAACTCCAGCCCATACCGTCTTACAATGTCTCTGAGGGGAAGCATGTACACTGCAAACAACGTGGGGGACAGCACTAAGCCCTGAGGCACCCCACAAGACAGAGAGACAAGATCAAAGGAAAACACCCCCGATACCACCCTCTGAGTTCTACCAGTGAGGAAAGAAGTAAACCATCTGAGGACCAAACCTGAAAGCCCACAGATGATTCTCAGGTGTTCAAGCAGAACCCCATGGTCTACAGTGTCAAATGCTGATGACAGATCCAAAATGACCAAAATGGACCATTTTTTCTGGTCTCTCGCCATCAAGAGATCATTGAGCACCCGAACCAGCACAGTCTCGGTGCTATGCCTCTTTCGAAAACCTGATTAAAGGGGATCGTAGATGCTATGGATGGTCAAGTGGTTGTCTAACTGAGTAGCCACTACTTTCTCAATTACCTTCCCAACAAAGGGAAGGTTTTAGATAGGCCGGTAGTTACCGAGGAAGTCGGGGTCCAAAGAAGCCTTCTTCAACACTGGTGTCACCACTGCCTCCTTCAGGGAGCAAGGATATTCACCAGAGTCTAAGGAGCACCAGACTATCCTCACCAGAACCGGGATGATAATGTCCCCACAGCCCATAATCAAGGCTGTGGGACCCGGATCTAAACTACAGCATGTAGTGGGCATACCCTGGACAATCCTCATAACATCTTCGATTTCCGGCCTTTTGAAAAGACTCCAGGAAAAAAGAGGGATTGCGACCGGGGCCTGGTCCACAGTCATTCCCATAGAGTGTAGCACAGGTCTCCGCCCTGATGTCTTCCACCTTATCTACAAAGAACCGAGCAAGCTCCTTGCACTGAGATTGGAGGTTCTCATCAACCCCAGACAGCTGGGCTGCACAGTCTGTTCACGGTCGAAAGAGCTGGGCCGGTCGGTTCTGAGCAGCAGCAATTTCCCCAGACAGAATACTGCCTTCTTACGGGCAATTGCTGACTGATAGAGTTGATAATGCTCTAGCAGTCTAAGATGATCGGCAGCTAAGCTGGATTTCTGCCAACACCTCTCTAACCTGAGTCCTAGTCGGCGCATCTCCCTCAAGTCCCCATCGAACCATGGAGACCGCTGGCAAAGGGAGAGAGGATGCACACGGATGGGAGCAATAGAATCCAGGGCATTGGTAATGACTTTATTATAGGCCAGAACCAAGGCCTCTGGATCCGAGCTCATCACAGGAAATTCTGATAGGTCAAGTACCGCAGTTAGACCATTGGGAGTCACATCCCATAAGGGTGGTACTTGACCATCTCCACAGGGGCAGGTTGTTCTGCCAACTCAAACCAGGCAGCTATTTATCACTCACACTCACATACACACAATAACAATACAATAAGTACAGCAAGCCAAAGCTTTATTATAACAAAATATAATACAAAAGGTTATACATCACCGATTCAATAAAGCATCATCCAAGCCCTCTTCCAATGGCTGGGAAGGCCCCTTGTCAGCCTGGCTAGGAGTCTCTTGAACAGAACTGGCCCCACAGCGATCGTCCACCCTGCAGGAGAGGCTTCTAACCAGGCATTGGAAAGCTACATTTATATCTTATTATATGCTAAAATAACCGTGCAGCCCTCATAGTGTTGTTTTCACACATTCTAGAAGCTGGCCGGGCTCCCAGGATGTTACAAATTCACACCATAAGGACTGCTCAGAATTCCCCACACCTGCTAGGTCACTGTGCTCCAAACACTGGCCGGGTGCCTAGAACACTATGAGCTAAGCAGAAGTTTAAACAAAACTACAAAAACAGGTTGCCTGATAATATGCAACCTTCAAGTCAGCAAAATACACTGTCTGAAGCAAAACATAATAATGAGGCTATCTAAAGAGCAAAACACCAATTAAATGAAGCAGCATGTAAAATGGAGTCACACAATACAAAATGGAGTATAAAATGACATACATTACATGAAATAGCATACAAAATGGAGTGACAATAATCAACATATTATACTATCACTACACAGGTCTATGCAAGGTGGTGCTAAAATTGAATCTCAGTGTGATGGTCAGACCATCCGACAGGTTCCACCCCCACACCCGAGGCTTCCATCCCCAGGAGAAAAACCAGATCAAGGGACTGGCCACATTTATGAGTGGCAGAGGTAACAACCTGTGAGAGGCCCAATGAATTCATCAGTTGGAGGAAGTGCTGTCCAAATTGCGAGAGTTCATCGTCGATCCAGGCATTGAAGTCACCCAGCACCATCAACCCGGGAGTCCGACACTTCCTTAAGGAATGGCTTCTCATCCCTGGGTGGATGGTAGATGAGAGCCAGTCTATAGCCCCCCCACCCCTACAACACATTCAAATGATCTGTTCTCCTCGACTGGAACACTAGTGATACCCAATTCGGTCTTAAAACAGACTGCAACCCCCCCACCCCTGTGATCCAATCTCGGGCGGTGTATCACCGAATACCCAGCCAGAACAGCCACCTCAAGAACGGGGCCAGCATTTCCATCCAGCCAGGTTTTGGTGATGCAAGCCAGATCCGCCGTACCCACCAAGTCCGCCACAATGGCAGTCTTGTTTACAATGGATCTGGCATTGCATAAAACCGCCTGAGTTGGACAGAATTCTGGGGATCCCCCAACCACCTGCCCATCATTATTAGTGGCGGTGCCCTTGGGTATGGGGATCAGACAAGGAAACCCATGTTCTGACCTCCATTTCACCCCAGGGCATCTTCTGGGCCTAACAATCCCAATTTGAGTGCTTCCCTCATCCATCCTCCACTGTTCAGGCTCACCACCCCGCCCCCTCCTCCTTCAGGAAATTCCCAAATCCCTACAACATTGATAGATAGAAAACAATAAAGGAGGGGGAGAAAAAGGGCAGAGGGCCCAAAGAGTGGAGGATGAGTAGCGCACAACAGGGGGGGTGGGATAATAATACATATCTGCTTCCTTCAACATGGAAAAGACAGTAAAGTCCTACTCTCACAAAATACACAAAAAACAAATCCCCCCAAAAGATTAAAAAAACAAATTTTCCAAACAAAGCTAAAACAACATAAACTAAAAAGATAAAAATTAAACCCAATTAATCCATATTTCTCAGAATCGAAACCTACTTTCCGGAACCCAAAAATAGACAGAAAATAATTAAAAAAGTAAAATAAATGATAAATGATAAATACAGACGGGGGTTCCTCCTCTCACAAGGAAATCCTGTCATAGAATCAGGTAAACATAGATACAAAAGGAAAAAGAAAAAAGAAAAAAACACACAGAAAAAAGAAAACCCCCAAAATAAAATAATATAGATTGGCTAAGAAAACAGGTTCTCCCACTTCGAGCTTACTTAGCCTCCAGGCACTCTCACTACCCGAAAATAAAACAACATACAATACCCCCAAAATAATAAAATAAAGATTTGTGAGTAGGCAGGGACTCACACTCCCCACAAACTCACAATAGCCGAGCACTCTCACTGCACGGACAAAATATTTTGGTCCAGAGAGAAGGTTCCAGTCAGAGAAAAAATCAAATGAAACTATAAAATAATCCAAACCAAGGATCTATCCACAGTCTCCTCGATAAGTAAATTAGATCTACCAAGCAAACAAGTCAAGGGTGGGCTAGATAGCAGATTGAAAACCTCTTTGTGGGCAATTGGGATACCAGTCACTCCCCACTCACTGCTGGAAAATATTGCTCAGTTCAAGCCAATGAAGGTAATAACATTAAAACTTAACAGTTCCCCGAGACTGCAGTCACTCAGGTCAAAATTAACCCCACAGACCGCACTGGTCAGGAGGCACCCCACAACCCTTACCCCCAGGGTCAGGGCCCCAGAGACAGGGCAGTACAATGACCAGCCCAGCACCACAAGCCCCCCAGGGCAGACAGAGGCCCAACCCTCTGGCTGGTCACCAACTAGCCCCCTCACCTTCTGGTAGCAAGGACCGGGGGGGTTCCCCCACCACAGCCATCCCAGGTCTTGACCCGGCTCAAAATCTTTCACTTCAGCAGAATCAGGCATAAGCCAGCACCCGATAAAGAGCCAATCCAAATACCAGAGTTCCCCAGGCAGCCAGGCTCCAACAAAAAGAAGGGAAGCAATGTCCAAATGACGGGTTCCCGAAATGCCCAAACAGTCCAGGTGGATTTCCTCCCACAAACCTCAAACGGGATAGCAGAGCAATCTCCAAAAATGCTGCAGTGGTTCCAATTTGATCCACAGTCCGGTAAAGTTCCAATCCAATAGGTCGACAGTCACACAGAAATGATTAAGTAACTCCTAAACGTCGATACGACCACAAATGTTCAGCGAGCAAAATTACAGTCCGATAAATCCTCGCACACAAGGCAAGCAAAACCAGTTTTGTTCAGACTAGCCCAACTCCAAAATCTCATTTAAAATGCCTTTAGATGCAACCGGTCGCACTCGCGGCTAAGAGTATCTCCACAAACAAACAGAGGGGAGACTTCCGAAAGCAGTTCCGAACTGACTGGAGATCACACAGGAAATTCATTGCTGGACAAAAAAAATTTATTTATCATGGAAACACATTGTTTAGATCAGTATGTACATAGCAGCATAAGAGGGATTTATACACTCAACCTAGTACTAAGTAACCTGGAAGAAAATATCAGGGATGTTACTGTAAGAGAACCACTTAACAGCAGTGACCATAACATGGTACATTTACAATGAAGGGCAGCTGGCATATTAGGAAAAATTAGAATCAAGAACTATGTTAAAGCTAAATTCATAAACGAGAACTCAATTTAAAAAGTGGGACTGGAGAAAAGATTTTAGAGATAAAACCTTTGAAAAAAGGTAGGAAATATGATCTTCTGAAATTCAGTAGTGTATGCAGAAATGTGTGCCTGAAAAAGTAAAATCTAATAAACAGGAATCCTCATATGGTTCAGTAAAGCTATAAAAAGAATGATAAGAACAAAAAAAGGCATATGACAAGATTAGGAAAAACCCAACACCAGAACTCTGGCAGGTCTATAAAGATAGATTACAAATTTAAAAAAGTGCATTAAAAAATCTAAAGAAGAGCTCGAATTACGTCTTGCCACTACCACAAAAGACAACAAAAAAGGCCTTCTTTAGTTATGTAGGTAGTAATAGAAATGGACAACAAAAAATAGGTCATTTTAAAATACAGACTGAAAGCATAAATGATGGTGCTATCATGGCAAATACTTTCAATAAGCATTTCTGAAGTATATATCAGCCCAAAAGCCCAAACATCAGCTATGCTCCAGTACCAGAAACAGTGGGGCCCACTTATAAGAACATTGGATATAAGAACATTCCATTTATAAGAACATTTGTTAAATGTCTGGATTTTTACCTATTATTTTCAATGGCATTTATAAGAACAGTATTTTTTTTTTTTTTTTACAGAGGTAGTGATAGATGGTTATTATCACCTCCAAATGTGCTAAGCCAGGGCTGAATCATAATCTTGTTTTCTCATTGACAGCCACTTAAGTAGTGAATGGATATGTGGAAGATGTCATTTGAAGAAGGCAGCACATATTCCTTCAAAGTTAGGTGAGACACTGAATGAATTTTACAATACCCTTAACTAGGAAAGAGTTCTATTAAAAAGCTATATTACACAACTTTTAATAATGAGTTCTCTAAAATGTAGTCTGAACCCAGTTTCATCATGTTAACCATAGATTTTCATTGTTTTCAATGTAGCCCTCTGATAAGAACATCCCAGTTATTAGAACATTTTTACTTGGCATTTAGGGTGTGCTTATAACAGGGCTCCTCTGTAATATAAGTATGACAATTAAAGCCATCGATGTTAGAGAAAAACTGGTTAAATGAAATCCAAACAAATCACCAGGCCCAGATAGGGTGCGCCCCAGATTAAGGGAACTTTCAGATGAACTGACAGGACAATCAGCTGTCATCTTTATGGACTCAATGACAAAGGGTAGGGTGACATCAGAATGGAAAGAAACAAATGTGTTATTGATTCACAGTAAAAGGTCCAAGGGACGAATATAGGAATTTCAGACCCATGAGTCTAATCTGTATTATCGGGAAGATGAAGGAAGAATTTATTAAAGAAAAAATAGATAAGCATATTAACATAAAAGGTTTATATGATAATAGCCAACATGGTTTTAAACCAAAAATATCTTGCCTGACAAACATGTTTTACTTGTTCAAACACATTAGTAAGGCACTGGATATGGGATTACCAGTTCACATTCTATTTCTGGATTTTTCAAAGGCATTCAAAATGGTACCCCACACAGATCTGACACAAAAACTTAAGGAACAAATATTTTCTGCAAATATTATTAAATGGGTACACTCATGGCTGGACAATAGGAAGCAAAGAGTCTTGGTAACAGGTTATGTCTCGGGATGGGGGATCATGACCAGCAGGGTTCTGCAGGGGTCGGTCCTGGGGCCAACCTTATTTAACATTTATATAGCATCAAGGAAGACGCAACATATTGCATGGATCTGCAAATTTTGTGGATCACACTAAACTGGGGGCTGTTGTAAATAATACAACTGTTATAGAGCAATTCCAGTTGGAAGTACTTAACCTGGAAGAATGGTCAAGAAAACATGAGTTGTTTTTCAACTTAGACAAGTGTAAGGTTTTGCACTTAGGCAAGAGAAACAGGATGTTATCTTATTCCTTAGTGGGTAAAATAATACATGGTATTGCCTCAGAACGGGACTTAAGAGTGATTATAAATAGCAAACTAATACCTGATGAGCAATGTACAGAAGCAGTCAAAAAGGGCAACATGATACTGGGATGCATCCTATGGCACACCAGGAGCAGGGAGAGTGAGGTTATAGTGCCATTGTATAAAGCCTTGGTTCTCCCACACCTGGAGTACAGTGCCCAGTTTTGGGCACCATACACTAAGCATAAAATAGGGCTACTTGAAAGAATACAAAAAAGGTGACCAGAAGCATTAGAACTGTGAAGTAAGAATCATATGGTGAGAGGTGAAATGATTTAAGGTTGTTTTCCTTGGAGTATAGGAGACACAGAGGTGATCTGTGCCTAGTATTTAGGGCATTTCATGAGGAGGACCTATGGGAATGCGTGGGACTTGAAAGGAAGGAAATAGTAAGAGATACAAGATTCCATAGGTTTCAATTTAAGGATGAACTCTACAAAACAAACAAAAGAGGGATGTGGTTTAATCAGAGTGGAGAAATTATGGAATGAATTACCAGATCACGTGGTCTAAAGCAATTCCTTGAATGTGTTCAAGAGAGCACTGGACAACTTTATGGGAAATAGGATTGTTTTGTTTTCATCTTAAGAATAGTTGAGTCACAAAGGCCTCCAGCTAACTGACTCATACTCTCCTGTGAACCTGAACCTATAAATACAAGATTTTATTCAGAAATAAAAATTGAGGCAAACCTCATTTTCAATGGTGCCTGTACACTTCAAATGTATTGCACATAAAAGTCACAGAAGTCAGTGATAAATATACAAGATACACTGACACATCAAATACCTGTAAAAACAAAACATATACAGTATATTATAAAGTCACACAACATGGTTTGTGGATTTTAGATTGTGTGATAAACCATTGTTTTATCATATTATTCGAGGGATGAGAGGAGTATAAATGAAGGTTATTGGGCAGTTGATTGCAATGTAAATCATAGGAACCAAAGATCTAAACATATGTTTATCAAAGTTTACCTTAAACCATGGTATAGTAAAGCAAATGGACATTGAAGAGCTGAGGTCTCACCTTAATTTGTTTTCTGATATTAGATTGAGAACATAACTAAGGAATTTCAGTTGCTCATATCTATACATAAACTCCCTAAGTTGAGAACTAACCTTGGTTCAGCAGCATTCCAGTACTTTGCTCTCAACTTAAGGAATGACATTCATTCCAGCTGAGAGTCATGCTTGTACAACTGTAGGGAGTTTCAAAAAATCCCTTCTTAAGCACCTCATACTATAGGTACATCCATATGCAAATGCTCCCCCAAGAGGTGAACTGGTTATTGGGCTCCTGACCCAATCCTGATTCTGCTTGCCACTATGGTATTAGTATTTTGCTGTTTTGCCCATGGATGATAATACTTTTTTTATGGTGTGTGCCTAGAGAATGAAGTTTTGTTACCATGTGACTCTCTCCATATTGTACTTAGCACTTTGCCTTTTGTTGTGATACATATTGCATGCAACCTGTCTGTTGTTACCTTTATCTGTGAACATGTTGTACATTGATGTTGATTGTAAACAGTCTGGTGTTGTGTCACCCTTGTTGTAACTCTCCCAGGTTGTACCTGAAAATGGGCAATGTCTGCCTAGTGTACCTACCTGGTTAACAAAAACTAAATACATAAATAAAGATATAAAATAAAGAAATAAAGACATAAAATTTGGCCATATGGAGATATCATCTTTCCTGTAAAGAGAACCCACTTCAGTCTCTGTAGAGATCCCAGTGGCTCTTGAATCTTGAAGCATTTAAGCTAAACCATGTCAGAAAATTATAAAATACATCCTATTTATGATGAGAAGACTTAATCGCATTTAAAATATTAAGTCACCATACTCAAGGCTAGTGACAATTGTTTAACTTCCATAGGAAAAAAAATGCCCATAAAGGAAGGTAATTTTAGAGCCAGCATAAAATACAGTGTACAATACTGATGTGCTGGAAAAGGGTTAAAACGTTACCACTAACTAAACAGGATATTTACATGGAGGCAAAATGTTTACTTTTTTTCTTGTTTATTGGTATAAGACAGTGTATTGGCAAGTTAACAAAGTGCAACACCTTACACTACTTGATACTTCCAGTGGCTTTACAGCTGTGGTTCACTGTGTAAAGAGCTTTCTTGTTGTCTGGCCTGCCTTGTGCTCATGCTTCAGTGTCCCTAGGTGCTGGTTTTCTCTTTTTCACTTTGATAAAAAAGCAGTGTGACAGGGTGGAATAGAACCCTGCCCCAGTTGTTATGGAGAAAGTGCTTAAATGTGAGGATCAGTTCTTTCCTTTTCCTGTCTCTTGTCTGTCTGGTTGCACAACCAAATTTTCTCGTGAGACCTAGGACTTGATCACCCTGACAGACTCACAATTCTTTGCCTCTCACTGTCTGCCAGTCTTCCATTGTTATCTGTCTTTTTCTCCCTTGCATACCTGCTGAAATAAAAATATATGCAAATCATTGTGTGGAAATGTAACTGATATTGGGATCCCTTTGTTTAGAAAAAATATATAGTGTTACTGTTGAAATGTATATAATTATATTTTGAAATGATTGCAAAAAGCTATTGGAAACTCAAGAGGTTACCTGAGTGCAAATGTTTAAGCCTTTTGCTGTAGAGCTGTGGAAAAGGGATACAGAGATTGAAGGAAAACTCTGATGAATCTTTACTTTATTTTGCCTTTGTAAATAGTTACACTGAACAAGTTTATTTTTTATGTTACTGCTAGTGTAAAGAAATATTTTTGGTGAATTCTGCAACTGCTCCTGTTTCTCCTATGCTTCCTGACCTGTGCCTCAATGACAGATAGTGCCAGCCTAAGTGGGATTTACACTGTATATTCTCTAAGCCAGGAGTTTTTTTGCATGGGTACTGGACCTAGTACCAGGGATGCACAGAGAAATGTATGGATTCTGCAGCAGCAAGTCCAGGAGTGGTTACTAGGAGAATTACAGCTGAACTAACAGACAGAAATCTAAGCTGAGATTGTATAACCAGCACAAGTTATGGAAAAAGAACAGGCAGTGACTGAACCTAAAAGCTTGATGAACTTTTTCAAATGGTGGGCTATACAAGAAAAAGAGATGGAGAAGCGGAGAGAAACATAAATTCAACATTTAGAAACACAGAGGAGAGAAGAGATGCAGCGACAGGAGCAGCAGAGGAGAGAAGAGATGCAGTAACAGGAGCAGCAGATGAGAGAAGATGCAGCGACGGGAGCAGCGATGGCTGGATGATTTGCAAGCCATTGAAGGCAGAGGATCTGGCACAGATTCAGATGAGCAACAAAACACAAGCAACTTAAAAGCCATTAAACTTACAAAGTTGTGTCCCTCAGATGATATCAAAGCATACATGACAAATTTTGAAAGGGTTGCCACAGCCTACCAATGGCCAAAGCAGCAATGGACAATCAGACTGGTACCCTACCAGACAGGGAAAGCCCAACTTGCCTATAGCAATATGTACACTGCACAGTCAGAAAACTATATCCTGGTGAAAAACAAAATCCTGAAAATGTATGACATCTCTGGAGAGACCTACAGGCAGAGATTTCGATCTCTGAGGTGCACTCGGTTGATAATCCTCCAGAAGCCTTCACCCAACTCAGAGAACTCCTGATAAAATGGCTTCAACCAGAGAGCAAAACAGTCCCACAGATCATTGACACATTTGCAATGGAGCAAGTCATCAACATCTTGCCTACAGATGTGCAGCTTTGGGTAAAGGAACACTGACCAGAGAGTGGGGAAAAGGCTATTTCTTTGGCCGAGGACTACCAAATGGCCAGACAGATGCTGCAGCAGTGAAGTAACAGCCAAGCACCCGTAAGACATTCTTTTTCTGATTTAAACTCCAAGCCTGATAAGAACTCTGGTATGGGGTAACAAATTTGGGCCCAAAGATATTTGCTGTAGCTGTAATAAGCCAGGCCATATTGCAAGAAACTGGCATAGTAAGGAGAGTGACAATGGAGCAGATTTGCCCATGGCAAATTGTGGCAAGTACTTAACAGATGTGAAGGTGGGAAATAAGACTGTAAAGGGACTCATTGATTCGGGAAGCAGATGGACCCCAGTGCATGTTGAAGTGCTGGGAAAACACTGTGCAAAAGGGCCAGGTACTGGTGTTATCTGCATCCACAGGGACACTCAATACTATCCTGCCACCCAAGCAACTCTGACCATTAAGGGTGTGTCACACCAAATGAAAGTGGGGATAGTACCTAAGTTACCTTTATCTGTGATTATTGGAAATGACTTTCCAGGATTTACTGAGTTAATCATAGAAAGAGTAAATACTGATGTTTCAGCAACTGTGGTGACAAGAGCTTGGGCAAAGAACATTTCAGATGGTGGAGAGTCTTCCTTCAGTGATTTTGATTTTGACTTCTTTGAGCACAGCACCAAGATCCAGAAATCTAAGAAAAAAAGATGATGCCTGAAGAAATTGTGGCAACAAATGACTGATGGACATAAGGGGTTAACAGATGAAAATGCTGAAAGTAAACTGATAACTGATTGTGATTTTCTTTCGGAACAAGCTAATGATGTTTCCCTCAAGGTTTTTTTTTTTAAGCAGCTGGGTGTGAAACCAAAACAGAGTGGACCAAAGTTTAAAAAATGCAATGGGTTACTGTACAGAGTTTGGGTTAAACCTCAGACACAGAAACAGACAGAACAATTGGTTACACCACAGAAATAAAGAACAGAGTTGTTACAGATAGCACATGATAGTCCTATGGCTGGTCACTCAGGGAGGGATCGCACCCTTGTCAGATTGTTGTATAGATTTTACTGGCCTGGAATTCATGAAGATATTGCTACCTATTGTAATTCCTGCACTGAATATCAGAAAGTAGCCCCAGTCACTAGAAAAGACAAGGTGCCCCTGGTGCCCCTACTCTTGATAGATGTGCCTTTTTGAGAGAATTGCAATGGATGTGGTTGGTCCTTTAGACAGAAGTAAACAAGCATTTGTCAATGCCGAATGTTTGCTTGCTGGCATTGGCAGTGGTAGCGTAGAAGTTACAGAGCTGCGTAATAGGAATGGCAGTGAAGTATTGAACTGAAGCCAACTCCACCACCACCCTGCAGAGAGTGACAGGCATTGGGGTTTGTGTTTGGGTCGTCAGGCATAATGGCCACGCCATTTCACCACACCCCACCCTGCAGACACTGACAAGTGTCACGGTGTTCCTTAGGGTCTTTGGCCCTTATGTGCACCCCATTTCATTCAGAAATATGGTGAGATGGGTGTGATATAGGAGAATGGGGTGAAGTTTGGGGCCAAAGAGTCCAAGGCATACCTCGATGCCTCTCACTGACTGCAGGGTGTGGAATGGTATGAGCATCACAGGCAAGAATCCCAAGTCACACCCCTGATGCCTGTCATTCTCTACAGGATTGGGCGTTATAGTTGGAAACCCTAATACCTCAGGCATTCGTTGGTATTTTCACTCCAAATCTTCAACATGTTTGTTTTGTGACCCCACCTCATGAGCAGGGGGAATATCACTTCGTTAACCGAAAGCTGCTTATGCACAGTGATTACAGCATTTAGCACCACAGGTGCAAAAACATTCCAAACAGGATGTAAAAAATGACAGCTGTACTGTTCATGGGGAGGTGTAAAAAAATGGCAATGTTGCAAACCTGTACTAAAAATATTAAAAAAAAAATGAAGTCACGAGAGTACATAGAAACTGTGCAACGCACACCAGTAGTATAATTAGGTTGGGGATTTTTTACAGCAGATTGTCAACTCAGGCATTTTGGTGCCTCCGATCATGAACAGTGTCACTGTGTTTTTCTTTATCTGTGCTGAACAATGATTTCCCACAGCGACCACGATCTCTGGCGCTTGAAACTGTGGAAAACACACTTCAGCCATGTTGTGAAAATGACAGCTGTACTGTTCATAAGGAAGTGTGGAAAATGTCACTGGTGAAAATCTGACTGAAAACATTACAAAGTCATGAAGTAACGAGGGTGCGTGGAAACCGCGTAATGCTCACTCGTATCACAGTCATTTTATGGACTTTTGTCACCAAATTTTCAACATAGCCATTTTAAGACCTCTGCTCATGAACAGTGTAACTGTGATTTTCTTAATCTGTCCTAAACATTGCTTTCGCACACCAACAGCACCATTGTGCGCTACATGTGCGAAAACACATTTTGGGCGACATATGAAAAATTGCAGCTGTACTGTTCATAAGGAAGTGTAATAAATGGCAATGTTGAAAATCTGGAGGAAAATATTGAAAATTATGCAACTTACAAGCGCATGTGAACTGTACAACGACGTCAGAAAACAGTCATTTTTTGGAATTTTTTCACCAAATTTTCAACATAGCCATTTTAAGACCTTTGCTCATGAACAGTGTCACTGTGATTTTCTTAATTTATCCCGTACATTGATTTCACACACCGACTGCGCCATTGTGCGCTACATGGGCGGAAACACGTTTTGGGTGAGATGTGAAAAATGACTGCTGTACTACTCATAAGAAGGAGTGGTAAAAAATGTAACGGGTTATTGTACAGAGTTTGGGTTAAACCTCAGACACAGGAACAGACAGAGCAATTGGTTATACCACAGAAGTATAGAACAGAGTTGTTACAGATAGCACATGATAGTCCTGTGGCTGGTCACTCAGGGAGGGATCACATCCTTGCCAGATTGCTGTATAGATTTTACTGGCCTGGAATTCATGAAGATGTTGCTACCTGTTGTAATTCTGTGTGAGTGTCAGAAAGTAGCCCCAGTCACTAGAAAAGACAAGGTGCACCTGATGCTCCTACCCTTGACAGACGTGGTTTTGAAAGAATTGCAATGGATGTGGTTGGTCCTTTAGATAAAAGTAAAAAGGGTAATAGATTTATCCTGGTAGTATGCAACTAAGCTACTTGATACCCAGAAGCAGTTCCAGTGCGTAAAGTTACAGCTTCAAAAGTGGCAGCAGAGCTTGCAAAAATTTTCAGCAGAGTGTGCGTACCTAAAGAAATTATTACTGATCAGGGTAGTAATTTTGGTGCTGCCTTACTTAAGGAGATGTACAGATTACTAGGTATCACTGCCATAAGAACCTCCCGCTATCACCCTCAGACAGACTGTCTCAGTGAGTGCTTTAACCAAGCACTAAAATGCATGTTAAAAAGGTTTGTAAAAGGGGAAGGGAAAGATTGGTACCAAGTCTTGACTTACCTACTTTTTGCTTACAGAGAAGTGCCACAGGCATCATTAGGGTTTTCACCATTTGAAATGCTGTATGGTAGGCAACCAAGAGGGCCATTGGATTTGATAAAAGAAACATGGGAGGATAACCCCACTCACAAACAATCTATAACATCTTATGTGTGTCCTAAGAAAGAAGCTGGCAAAATATGTTGAAATTGCCCATAGTAATCAGGAAGAGGCCCAAAGCCAGCAGGAGGTATATTATGACCAAGGGGTAAAAGAAAAGGCTTTCAAGCCAGTTGAAAAGGTTTTGCTACTGTTTCCCACAACAGAAAATAAACTGTTAATGAAGTGCTAAGGGTCTTAAAGAGTGCGTAGACGTACTGGCACCGTTAACTACGAGATTGAGACCCTTGACAGGAAAAATCCTACTAAAATATATCATGCTAACCTTCTCAAGAAATGAGTTGAAAAATTGCCAAAAGCTGCTTTGCTAGTTTTACCAGAAACTGATAAGGTATTTATTGATGTAGTTTATGATAGACTGGAACAAACTGTAAATACTGATGCTGTAAAGGTGAATGTTTCCTTAACCTCAGAACAAACTGCAGACATTCGTAATGTGCTAAAGACATTTAACAGTACTTTTACCACAGTACCAGGCCGAGCAAAAGGGGTTGAGCATGTTCTAAGGACAACCTCAACCTCAGGGACTAGAGTCTACTGTTTATAAGCTATACTTAGGGAACTATACTAGGGAGCTATACTTTTAGCTCCTGCAAGGAACAATGAACATCAAGGCATATTGCCTAGATGTATCAGGTATGGTTTACCACTCCAGAAAGCACCACTGCACTGATTCCTCGGGCGCTTCTGTCAGCCACGACCTGATTGGCTCCTACAGGACTAGCTGTGTCCCAATTGGATTGCTGCTGGTTCCAGCTTCATGGTGATTGGTTGCTGACCGCACCAGCTCTGCAGCCTTCAGTACAGCTTCTGACAGACTGAATTTGCTCCCTAAGTGCTTCTGCACTGATATTTCTGATATGACTTTTGCACCCCTTACTGCTGTTGTGCTTTGGGTATTTTCTCCCGCCCACTTACCTCCACCTCCACAGTATTAAATATGCTTTGATACCACCCATATTTTTCTTCCACTTTCCCGTTTGGTGCTGTTGAGTCCAACGGTCTTAAAGGAACATACAGCCACTGCCTGCCTCAACTGGCAAACAATCCCACTGACAGGCATAATAGTTTTATCTCTTTTCTAGGAACCCTGGACTCTGTTGGCAAATGAGGGCTACACTTCTACTGTGTCTCTTTGCTGGCTACCTGCACTGTTTCTTCACTCCTTGTTCTGGAGCACCCAAGGTGAGTGCTAATACACCTCCAAGCAAACCTTTTTCCACTTTCCCTACGCTGATAGCCTTAGACCCCCATACAATGTCCCCCTGGCATGCAGAGACTGTGGCATCTTTGCCTCCTGGGCACAATGGCCACTTTGTATCCCACACCCTTTCCTGTTCTTCACAACTCTTCCTTGTCAGGGTGCTGCTCTATGCAACACTATGCTTTCTTGGCATACAATTTAAGCACTCCAAAACACGAACTGCGTCCTTCCATAAATGGGATCATGCTCAGTCCTTTAAACTGCTGCTGAATGCACTTATCAAGTTACTAGTGCTGTTACTGCTTTGCTCAGGAACAGTCGAGCTAATCCCAGGCCCTCAACTACCAATCTAAGCCACCTGCGACCTAGCACATCTTAAAGGACTACAGATCCTTTATTTGAATGTGTGTAGTCTATTGAAAAAATTGGATGTCATCCAAACCTGGATTTCACATACTAAGCTGGATGTTCTGGTGATTACAGAATCCTGGCTCAAATCTTCCACCTTAGATTCTGAGATGAATATTCCATCCTACAACATCTTCCATGTGGACAGGCAGACAAGAGGGGGTGGAGTTGCCATCTATATACTGGATAAGTACACTGCCTTTCTTACTGACTCTGTTGCCATCACAAAGGAATTTGAAAGCTTAACTATCAAGGTCCAACTTGCTTCTTCCTCCCTGTATATCATAGGGTACTATAGGCCCCCTTCCACAGGCCTGCATCTACTGAGCCATCTTACTAAATTCTTAAGCTCAACGCAAGCTGAGGTCATTATCTTGGGTGACCTCAATTTGTATTGGTTCTCTGAATCTTCCAAACCACTTAAACATCTGAGTGATACCTTTGGGCTTGCCCAGCTTATTTCTGAAGCAGCATGACCAAACAAAACAAATCCCTGCAAAAGCTCCCTGGTAGATATTATACTGGTGAATAAACCCCACCTATTTTCCCACTCCCTTATATTTTTCTCAAACATCCAAGATCATTGTCTCCTTGCTTGTGTAAGATCTGCACCTAAACCCCCTTCTTCATCTAGGTACACCCTGAACAGATGTTTGCATAGCTTTGATATTAAGGCCTTCTTCATGGACCTCCAAGAGTCCCTGCTTTGGCAGGAATTTTACCTGGCAAAGATGGTTGAAGATGCTTATCAGCTCTTTGACGTGATTGCAATAAATGCACATGACACACATGCTCCTTTAGTAAAAACTCAGGCCAAGAAAAGATCCTTTTCCTGGTTCTCAGCCGAATTACGATCAGCCCTTCTTACCAGGGATAAACTCTGGCAAAAGGATCAGAAAACAAAGATTCTGGAGGATTGGGCTTCCTTCAGGACTGCCAAGAATTTCTGTATGAAGTTAATCAGAACTGAAAAAGCAACCTACCACCAATCCTCTTTGGAATGTTCCGCTACTTGTCCAGCAAAATTCTGGAGAACGCTTAAGGAAATCGAAGGTCATGCCCCTCTGGATCACTTCCTTCCAAAATGTTGAAAGGTGATGCATCTGTCACTGACAAAGCTGAGATCCTTGATCTTTTGAATGACCACTTTGCCACTTCAGGACTGGCCTTTGACTCCTCTCCTGCCAGTCACCTTCATACCCAATCCCTACCACAGGGTACATCTAACCTCTGCCTTACTCCCTCCGCCTTTACATTCTCCTTTCTCTCCATCTCCCTTAAGGAGGTAGAGGACCTGCTTTTGCCCCTGGACACCAGGAAAAGTGCTGGTGCTAACCACATTGAGCTGTATTTTTTAAAAATAAGCTACCATGTCTTTGCAGTACCAATCACACACCTCTTTAATCTACCCCATTCGCTGAGTGTACTTCGCACAGTTTGGAAGACAGACCAAGTTATACCCTTGCTCAAATCTGGTGACCCAACTGACCCCAATAATAATAGACCTATCCCACTTGTCCCTATCCTCTCTAAACTGCTTGAAAAAGTAGTAAACTTGCAACTTAGAAACTACTTGGACTCCTCCAACCTGGACCAATCAGGCTTTAGGTCCCACCATAGTACAATCACTACCCTCACTAAGGCAACAAATGACTAGCAGAAAGACCTTAATGGCAAACTCTAGATGTGCGCAGTCTTCCTTGATTTAAGTAAGGTCTTCAACACTGTCGATCACAACATACTGCTATCTACCCTATGCAATATTTGCATGGAAAAGGTATCACTGAACTGGTTCTCCTCCTACCTCTCTGGGCATACTCAACAGGTAAAAGCTGTGGGTGACATTTCCCAACTGAAACCTATCAATAGAGACGTACCTCAGAGATCAATTCTGGGGACCTTGCATTTGGCAATCTATATCAACAACATTGACCTTGGGATCATGTCTTCTGACATCCATCTTTTTTACAGATGATACATTCCTATACACGTCTAGGCCTACTCCTGATCATGCCTGCACAGACCTGCTGAACGATTTTGATACTCTGCAACATAACCTGCTTAACCAAAAATTGCTATTAAATGCCAAAAAAAATGAAGGCCGTGATTCTAACCCCGAATAGCTCTGCTTCCTTGTCACCTATGTTAAGTATTGTGCCACTCATTTCCACATTGCTTGGCAAATCCCTGGACTAAGTAGATAAATTCAAGCACCTTGGGATGTAGACTGATTGCTGCCTGTCCTTTATTGATCATGTAGAGGAACTCGCAAAAAAGCTGAAACAGAGGCTGGGTTTATTCTATAGAGTCATGCACCTCCTTACTCAAGCGGCTAAGAGGAGGCTGGTTCAAGCTACTTTTCTATCACTATTGGACTACGCTGACTTTATTTACAGTCACATTCCAGGGACAGCCTTAGCTAAGCTTGACGTTCTTTACCACAGGGCCTTAAGCTTTGTTTCTGGGGCAGCCAATTCTACACACTAGAGATGGGCAAAGTGGCCCCAATTCACTCCATGAAGTGAATCATGAAGTGAAGGCGAATTCACTGGTGCTCCGCAACTCGAAGTGGAGTATCAGAAGAGACGGTAACGTGAAGTCCATTGAAACAATGACTTCACGTTACTCCGCCTTCCCAAACCACTACTCCACCAATTCTTAAGGCAAAGTACATTGAAAACAATGTACTTCACCTCACTTCACCTTGTTAAGCTCCAAAGGTGAATTTTGCAGTGATTCATGGGATTTCAGGTCACATGGGCTCTAGATTGTTCTGCACAGCCTCAGTTTGGGGTAGTGTGTGTAAGAAGCTGTAGGAGACAGTCTGCTTTGAGAGCTCTCTGTGATTTAAACCTTCTAAAAGCTATTAAAAAAGCCTTTTGGAGTAATTATTTTTGCTGCAACTTTAGTTCACTGATTGTAGGAAACCCCACTGAGCTCATATCATCAAGCGTTTATTGTTTTCTGTATGGATTTTGAATGTTAATGTACAACATTCAGTCTGTGTACTGAGAGACAGTGGAAGTGTGCTTTGGGGGAGGGGTGTATCTGTGATATAGGTAAATTAACTTGGAGAAAAATACAGTTCTTTCTGTTTTGGTAATAATTTTCTTGTATAACTGTGTATATTTTCAAACATTCTTGCCATTTTTTTGCTGATTGTTGTGGTGCAGCAGTGCATAATTTTAGTTTGTTTAAAATATGTGGTATAATTACTGAAGTTTTCAATTTGCTACACATTACTTAGTGTGTGTGTGTGTGTGTGTGTGTGACGTATGTCATCAAATCAGACACCTTTTATTGTGTCACATAGTAATTTCAGCAATGTGAACCTGCTATCCACTGCAGCTGTGTGATTTTTGTACATCTTTGTGGTATCTTTACTGGTACAAGTACTAGTGACTGTTACTGGAGCAGTGTAGTACACTGCCCCCTCCCTGCGGCCCGCCCCAACCGGCAAAGGTATTCTTTTCCAGATTTGAATTTCTGATGGTGAGCACTGGTTAGGTGTTGTGCCTTTGTGTCTGTATTTCTTTAGTGCATAGCGCACTCTTAATCTGTCTGTGCATTTGCATCTCTTTAGGGCCCAATCTCCATCTGTAACTTAAGTCACAGTTGTTTCTTTGGCTTCCCTTCAGAGTACTGGACTGGTGTGGTGCATAATTCTGCATGAACATCGTACTCATTAATATGCATTTTTAAGTCAGGACCATCATCACATTCACAAGTCACTTGTGATACAAATCACATTCTTCATCATCACGGTGACAAATGCAGTCACAAATCATGATTCACAATCATGTAGTGAATCACAACATTAATTTTTTTACTAGTTACGTGGATGTATTGTAAGCCAATTTTGTAGTGTCTATCCAGGCTTCACCACTCCACCATTGTACTCATTAATAAGTGTTTTTAAGTAGGGGAGTTTTGTGCTACAGCTCATCGGGGAAGCACACCCATAGGCATTCGCATTCCCAATACAGTTCCATATTGGTTATCTCACATCATTGACACTGAATCACATTCTTTATCATCACGTTCACAAACACAGTCACAAATCATGATTCATGATCACGTCACAAATCACATTAATTTTTTTACTAGTTACTTGGATGTATTGTAAGCCTGTTTTGTAGTATCTCTCCAGGCTTCACCACCCCACCATTGTACTCATTAATATGTTTTTAAGTCGTGGAGTTTTGAGCTGCAGCTCATCGGCTAAGTACAGCTGTAGGCATTCGTGTTCCCTCCTCTATAGCATGTGAGTTACAGTACTGTAAGTAGTGGTGGGCGAAGTGGCCCCAATTCGCTCCGTGAAGTGATTCACAGACTAACGAGGAATCTACGGAGTACTCCACAATGTGAAGTGGAGTACTTTGCTTCATAATGAGGAACGCGAAGTCCATTGAAACCTATGACTTTGCATTATTCCGCCTTTCTCAAACCACTTCTCGACAAATGTTAAGTCAAATACATTGAAATCAATGTCATTTGCCTCACTTCACCTTGTAATAGAGCTCCAAATGAAATTCTGCAGTGATTCATGGAATTGCAGGTCATATGGACTCTAGATTGTTCTGCAAAGTCTCAGTTCTGGCCTGGGTTGTGTGTGTGTGTGTGTGTGTGTGTGTGTGTGTGTGTGTGTGTGTGTGTGTGTGTGTGTAGTGGTAGCTGGAGACAGTTTGCTCTCAGAGCTCTGTGATTTTGAGTCTTTTTTTTGCTCAAAATTTAGTACATCGATTGTAGGAAACCCTTCTGTGCTCATATCATCGAGAATGTATTGTTGTGTGTGGATTTTGAATGTTAATTTAGCACAGTCAGTCTGTGTACTATGAAGTGTGCTTTGGGGGACGGGCGTATTGCTGGTGTAAGTACATTAACTGGGGAAAAAAGGCAGTCTTTCTGTTTTGGTTATATTTTTCCTTGTATAACTGTGTTAATATACACACAGTAATATTTTCAGTAATTCTTGACATTTTTTAGCTGATTGTTGTGGTGCAGCAGTGTATAATTTGTCTGTTTAAAACATTTGGTTATATTACTAAGCATTTTCAATTTGCTACGCATTACTTGTAGTGCGTGTGTGTGAGTGTGTGTGCGATGCGTGCCATTAAATCAGACACCTTTTATTGTGCCACAGAGTAATTGCAGCAGTGTGAACCTGCTAGCCACCACACCTGCATGAATTTTTTTATACTGCTTGTGCTATCTTTACTGGTAGTGGATTGTTAATTCCCCAACTAGCAAAATGTATTCCTTTCCAGATTTGGATTTGTGACTTGTGAGCACTGGTTAGGTGGTGTTGTGCCTTTTCGTATTCATTCCTTGAGTGCACAGCGCAATCTTTGTCTGTGCATTTGCAGTGCACCATTAATTCTGGGAGACTGCATTTCTTGTTACACTCTCATTTCACTTCATCAGCACTGGGGAATTTTCTGGACACAAGACAGTAGCATTTTGTCAGCACTGGGTAATTTTCTGGATACAAGACAGTAGCATTTTGGGGATGCACATTAATTCTGGTGACTGTGTGGGTGGTGTGCTGCCAATATTGTTGTCACTCTGCCTTACTTTTCATTTAAGGCAGAAAGACAATGCAAAGTAATAATAACAAGGCAAAGTGAGCCTTTTCTATCAGGCACTCCAGGTAGCAAAGTACGAACGTGAAGTGGCCACTTCACGTTCACTTCACCAGCAGATTTTAAATTCGCTGCAACTCTACTATACACCACTGTGCCTTGTACTCGGTAGTGGGCTGGCCATCTCTGACATTCAGTAGGCAAAGGAACACTGCCCTTTGAACTTACAGAGCAATTACCCAGACATTGCCCCAATATATTTTGGACTGCTTGCCCCATGTGCCTTGGATAACTATGGCCTGTGAAACCGTTCTTACATCTCCTTAGTGATACCAAAGGTGAAAACCCGTTTTGACCAATCGTCTTTTAGCTTTGCCCTACCCCAGCTATAAACCAAGCTTCAAAAAACTCTGAAACTTGCAAACCCTATAAAAGTCCTCGAATTTAAAAACCTTTATGCAAGTTCCTTCACCGAGCATTGTAAGTGCTACTCCTGAGGTGCCCTGTCTGATTCTGCCTTCTTGTTTCAACTTATTCCACCTCACTTGCTCCATCTCCTATCTACCTGTTTCATATCTCCCTTTATCTCCCCCCCTCCTTAGACCACCTGCTGACCCTACCATTCTCTTATTTGCCATGTTATAGTAATATCGTTGTTTATTACTAGCATCACATGTGACAATATTGTACATCCTGCTTGTTTATCCTTTATATGATATTGTATTGTATATACAGTATCACTTTTTTGCTGTATTTGTGTTGCTTTGCATTATGCGTATCTATGCTGTACCCGTAAGTGTATTATCCATCTTTTTGCCAATTCTGTATGCTCACACAGGTCCACCTTGGAAATGAACTTGCTCAATGGTGTTCCACCTGGTAAAATAAAGATTGATTGATTGATTGACAAGGAATGCTCATCCTATTAGGCAAAAGACATACAGGTTGATAAACAACCAGTCTGATACAAAATAAAGTGCACCAAAAACAGACCTTAATGCCATGTCATGATATAGAACAGTGCCCTTTTATCCTAGGCACATTCTGTGAATTGAACAATCAAGGACCATGCTTTTTCTTCAAAAGAGACTTCTTTTAATTAGATTCTTGGTTCCAATAAAATCATGACAGTTTCCAAGAACAATGTGCAGCAAAGTAGAGAAAGTGCAAGCATATGTTTCACCCTGTCTATGCAAAGTTTCATCAGAGATTACTGCCACAGTGATAACATGTTTTTATAGTGATGCCTTCAGTTAAACTGCTTGTGCAGACAATAAATTCCAATCAATAAATTAATCAAATGTGCATGGAAATACTGAAAAAGACAACAAGTGACACATACAATTAATTAAATACAAGCTTCTCAATTGACCTAAATCCATATTACTTAACTATTAAAAGTTAACTATTACAAATGTGATTTAATATGGACATCCAGAAAAACAAAAGATGTGGGTGGTGCAAGCATCGCAAGTACTTAATGCAGGGGATCATATAAAATATACAAGAGGCAAAAAAGAAATACACTGCAATGATTTAACAACTTGTGACATGGTGGGAGTAGTGCATATTCTGAATTGCCAGTGTGGAGCTTTTTATATAGGGAAACAACATGGAATTTTAAACTCTGAATAGGGCTCTGTGAGATGAAAATGAGAAATATGCAACTGGAAGACATGTGAGAGGAAAAAATAAACAGGAACATAGCATTTCCTTTTTTGGCATCCAGAAAGTTCACAAAAAATTAAGAGGAGGAGATTGGGATAATGAAGTCAGTGTGTGTGCGTGAAACTAAATGGATATTTCACACCTGGGCATATTTTCCCCCCTGGCTTGCATGATTACATCAAACTTGTACCACACTTATAAGAAATATAGACTGTTTGTCAAATTGCAGAAATGTACTAAAATAATGTGTTGATGTGCTCTTTGATTTGAAAAGAAGCAAGAAAGTTTTGCCTTTTGATTGTGTTAATGCAGTATTCCCTATGCCCCCCGGCATTGCATTACTTATACATTATTACATGAAGTGAGATTTTGGAAATAATCTCATGGATTTGGTTTTGTAAAAATAACAATAATAATAAAATTGTTAAAGTGTTTCATCTAGGTGAAATGTATATCTTAGTGCATGCTTTTTTGTGATTGCAGATCCCATTCATTCTTACTATTTCCTTCAAACCAAATGAAATACAAAGTGTACAAGCCTAATGAACTGGAAATTTGATGGCTGGCCTCTAAAGTATGGATCATTGAAGAAGATGTAAAGAATAGAAAAAGAAAAAGAAAAAGAAAAAAAAGAGCATTTATTAAATTCCTTTATTATTATTAATTGTTGTGGTTGATGCAGCAAAATAATGCTTACCCTTAAAAGTAAAAAGTAATCGTGATCCAATATATAACATAAAAGAAATTTAGGGACTGGATGGCCATATTAAGTCACATTTGTGATAGTTAAACTTTTAATAGTTAAGCAATATGGATTTAGGTACATTGAAAAGCTTGAGTTTAATTAATTGTATGTGTCGCTTCTTGTCTTTTTCAGTGTTTTCATGCACATTTGATTAATTTATTGATTGTAATCAGTGGTTAGTTTGAGCCAGTGCTGTCCGGGACTCAGCCCCAGCACATCTTTTCATGCCAGGGCTCAGCCCCAGCACCTATTCTGTCTCTCTCTTTCGTAAGTTTGTGCAGTGCAACAATCACTAACACTTGCAGTGGGCTGGCGGTAGCTAGAGCGGTGGCCAGAAGCAGGTATATTTTTAATGTTCTTTTTTTTCTGCAGTCTAGTACTACTCACTGTGACTTGAGTGAGACAAGTCTGTCAGCTGCAGCAGCTGCAGCAACAGTGATGATTGCTGCTGTCTGCTCCCGGCCCCGCCTCCAAGTCCAGTCCTCTTCATTGACTCACTCGTCCTCCTTGGCTTCTCCTAGTTCTCTCTCAGCACCTGCGCTCGCTCCTGGGACCTGAACTGACCTTACTGCTTGCTGTGTGGGGTCGGGTCAAATTTGCTTGCTGGCAGCGTGCCTCGCACACACAATGCATGACCTGAATGCTGCGTTATGGAACACCTGATCATCTATTCTGTGGGCATGGTGATCTGATCATCTCATTGTCTGCCTCATGCATTTGCCTCACATGTAACATTGGGTGGAGGAGTTAGCAGACTCGCCGACCTGAGGCAGTGTGTGGCTGCATTTTACAGTTGGCTCTGTTAGTCTAGTCCCTTGTTATGAGGAGGAAGAGAGAGAGAGAGCGACTACTACTGCATATTTAATAAAAACAACAGTAGACCAGTGAAAAATTATATACTGTGTAGTGTGTTGACTCTTAGATCATCATATGGAGAGATTCAACATTGGGGCTTATATTGTCTGTGAAGTGACAAGCCCATGGTAGGGAGTGTGGGCACAGCCACATGGGTTGAGCAAGTGTGAGGGTTTAAGAAAAACAAGGCAGGGACTGGGAGGCAGGCAGAGTGGTGGAAAAGAAGTAATATTAAGAAAAGAACTCTGAACTTATTAAATAATTTAAATCTTGGTAGCTGAGAGACTGGGGATGGGGGAGTATATAATATCCTACCATACCTGGGAGGAAAGACTCAGAGATTTAGGCAAGACAACTTGTCAGATAGGCTGCAGCTGCAGCAGGGCAGAACAGAAGCCTGCTTCTCAGCCTAGGTCAGGCAGGGCAGGGCTGATTGAGAGAAGCTCAAGCTTGTCTTTTCTTTCACCAGTTGGTCAGCGAGACTAGTACAGACCTAGAACAGCTGGAAAACCACCACTCAAAAAAAAAAATTAGTGTTTGCTATTGGCTTTTGCTTTTTAAACAAAACCGCTACCTAGTAGACTGCATTGAGTGCTGACAGGTTTTGTAGCAGGAGGAGCTGAGATGGAGCTCCTCAGCTCAACCTCAGTCTCAGCTCAGCTTTGTGTGATCAGAACTTCAATCACATTTAGCAAGCAGACTGTGTAGGTTTCATAAAGTTCCACAAATTGAAATAAAAAGTAAACCCAAACCAGTAGCCCCCCCAAGAAAAAATTCATAAGTGTAAAATAGGGGAGCGAGCTGTCTGTGTCTCTGAGAGTTTGGTTGTTGGTAAAGCCAGCACAGTGACTGGGTATCATTTTAAACTTTCATAAGTTGACCAATAAAAAAGCCTAAATAAGAAAGGCAGAGGAGCAGTAGCATGTGAGCTTAGTTCATACAGCACACTGGGGTTCATTAATTCTTATAAGTAACTAAAAGTAAGGGTAACAAAGACAGGGAGAGGAGTAAATGTGTTTCCCACAACTTCCACCTACACGCAGCACATTACTGTGTGTTCTAGTGACTGTCTCTGAAGGGGCAGGGGCTGTAAAACAAATATAAATAAATAAATAAAACAATGTTAATGAAGACAGGGAAAGGAGCAAGTGTGTGAGGTTCAGTTTGATTCCCACAACTTCCACTTGCATACAGCATATTAGTGTGTGTTCTAGCGACTGTCTCTGAAGGGGTAGGGGCTGTAAAAGAAAAACAAAAAAGGCTAACAAAGACAGGGAGAGAAGCAAGTGTGTGAGGTTCAGATTGATTCCCATAACAGATGCATACTGGTTAAAGACCTACAGGATCAAATAAAATGCCTATAACCTAAAGAGACACTAAACTCTGAGATCAAAGCTTTGGAGGATTACATAGAATACATGTCACTTTTAGTAGAGGCAAATACTTCTTCCACAAAACATGAGGAAAATACTTTTTCTTACGAACCACCCTCAAACATTTTTCCAACTTCAAATCTAGTGGTGCAGCCAGTCACCACCTCTACCCCCTCTACTACTGTTACCAATAATCTAACCCCACATCTCAAAGATATAGATAACTGGACAAAAATTCCCCAAAAAAATGCATAAAAAAAAGAAATTACTCACCCCCCCAGTACCCACACAATCCCAACACATAACTCATTTGAACATCTACTCCAAAGGACTGACAAGATTCCAGATGACATCTTAGGAGCACACAGCAACACCATGCATAAGGTCACAGTACCTTTATCACAGCTAAATGATGAACAGCCCTATACCTCTATTACACATACATTTTCTAAGAATGTCTCTGAAAACAACACAAATTATGCTAATAAGGATGATCAAAACCTCAGTCAGACAATGAAATAAGCAATAACTTAACAGCTAACTCCTTTTTGGCCATGACCTCTCAGGCCACTACTCCAGTACCATTTCCTCCTCCAAACCAGGCAGCACCAAGCACAAAACAACAGGTATTTCTTCTTGGAGATTCTATTATAAAATATGTTGACTCGGCAGTATGTAACCCGGACAAAGAATATCGTACTTGTTCCAGTTATAGAGGGGCAAAAACTGCTGACATCACTTCAATGATTAAACCTGTCTTGTCATCGGATGGTGAAAATCCTTTAGTGATTGTCCATGCAGGAACAAATGATGTTGGGAGATCTAATCTCTGGCAGATCAAACAGGACTATGTTGCTTTGTGTAATGTACTAACTGAACGTGGTTGTAATGTATGCATCTCTGAAATGTTACCTGTCCCAAGAGCCACCAGGTACATCACTACCAAAATAAAAGCTTTAAATGAGTGGCTCTGTAAATGGTGCTACCGGCAAGGAATAAATTGCCTAACACACTGGGAGGAATTTGAAGATAAACCATCATTTTACTGCTGGGATGGCTTACATCTCAGCAGAAGGGGTAGTACTGTCCTAGGGCATAAGATAACTTCCTTTATAAATAAGCATTTAAACTGATAAAGAAGGGGGAGACTGGGGCAACCCCCACATCTCTTATTTCTAATCCCTGCTTACAACATAGCACCAGCCTAAACATTCTATCCTTGAATGCTCAATCAATGACTATTTCTAAGCATGCTGAGCTTGAAATATTAGCTCAGTCTTTAGATCTAGCTGTAATAGCCATCACTGAAACCTGGGGTAACACAGACAAAAAGTGGACTGTAGAAATTCCTGGCTTTAAGCATTATTACAGAAATAGAGAGGACTCAAGGAAAGTGGAAGGGGTCAGTTTATATGTAAGAGAAGATATCCTATCCTATGAATCATCGATTTAAAATATATACTGAAAGTTTATGGGTCTATATTAGACCTACGGGTATCTCCCAGCTACTTATCGGTACTTGTTACTGACCACCTTCTTCTGATATAAATCAGACCAGGCAGCTAGCAGATGAGATCACCCAGATAGCGGATAAAGACTCAATCCTCATACTGGGGGACTTTAATCTTCCTACCATTAACTGGGATACCTTATCTGGTAATAATCAACATGATGAGCAAATTCTCGCGGCCATTATTAACCTAGGCCTTAAACAAATAGTCACAGAACCAACAAGGGGAACAAACATACTAGATCTTGTTGTAACAAATTTAGAGACTCTCACATCTGAATTCCAGATCCTAAATCCGTTGGGTAATAGTGACCATATGACTATATTCTTTTCTATACAACTACCTCCACAACCTTAAAACTAATAAATTAAAAATAAAACAATATTATAAGGCTGATTTCCAAAATATCAATTGCTCCTTAAGGTCTCTAAACTGGGAACAGCTTCTTTCTCCTTTGGATACTGAAGAAGCCTGGGACTTTCTAAAAACAAAAATTCTTCAACTTGAAAAGCAGTATGTCCCAGAAAAATATAAGTACAATAGCAAAGGTAAGATACCACCTTGGTTCAATGGAACTATTAAAAAGCTTATAACACACAAAAGTAAACTCTCTTGAAACTTAAAAAATGCTCAATAGATCAGAAAGAAACAGTCTAGCAAGATACAGGGAGGCAGTCAAAGAATTAATAAAAAATCAACTTGGCTAAACGCAATCTGGAATTTAAAACAGCACACACAAAAGACTGCCATAAGGCACTATACTCTTATTTAAATGAGAAAAAAGGTAACAACAACCTGATTGGTCCACTAGTCTCTAATAACATAACCATAACATCTGATATTAAAATGGCTACAGAATTAAACAGGTATTTTTCATCAGTATTTGTCCAGGAACCAACTATCATTTCACCTAATGAAAAAGCACTAAAGCTAAAAGCACATAAAATCTCCCTTCAGAATATGTGGGGAGTACTGGATTCACTAAAACACACGAGTCCAGGTCTGGACAATATCAGTTCCAAATTTCTTATAGGGACAAAAGACGCAATCACTTTACCTTTATCAATTATTTTTAATAAATCTCTTTATGAATCTTTAGTTCTTGTTGATTGGTTTACAGCCACTGTTATACCTATTTTCAAACAGAGTTCTCATTCGAAAGTTGAAAATTACAGGCCCATAAGCCTAACCTCGATACCACGTAAATTAATGGAAAAAAGTATTAAACAACAATTAGAAAGTGAAATGGTAACTTTAAACATCAATGATGATTATCAACATGGGTTTAAACCAGGTTTTTCTTGTACCACAAACTTGCTCTCTTTTTATAATCATATTAGTTATAACCTTGACTGCAATATACACATGGACGTTATTCTGTTGGATTACAGCAAGGCATTTGACAAAGTGTCACATGTCATCTTGATTAATAAACTTATCCATCTAGGTTTCTCATCATCCATTATTTCATGGATAAACAGCTGGCTGGGAAATAGAACCCAAAGAGTAAGGGTAAATGGTGTAATGTTTGATATAGGTGAGATGACTAGTGGGGTCCCTCAGAGATCAGTCTTGGGTCCCACATTGTTCCACTTGTTCATTAGCGATATGTGTATCTCGGCTAATAACTTTATGGTCAAATTTGCCGATGACACCAAACTTGGGGATAAGGTCAATAATCAGAATAACAGTCATAATCTAAAACTTGATTTAGCCTCAGTTGAGAACTGGGCACTTAACAACAGAATGTACTTTAATGTCTCTAAATGTGCCATACTTTACTTGGGAAAAAACAACCCTAGACAAAATTATCTAAATAACACCATTATTAGGACTTCTAATGTAGAAAAAGACCTTGGAATATCAGTAAACGATAAATTATCCTTTACTTCTCACTGTTCGAAAGTTGCAAACCAAACTAATGCACTACTTCATAGGATTAACCAAACTTTTATTTCTAAATCATAACAATGCCCCATGACTCTGTATAGGTCACATGTCAGGCCCCATCTGGACTATGGATCCCCATTTTGGAGTTCTTACTTAAAGACTAACATTAATAGAATTGAACAAGTCCGACGTAGAGCCACTAAACTTGTTCCCCACCTTGCCCATCTGGACTATAACACCAGACTGCAAAAAACAGGACTCCATTCACCAAAGTGAAGACGGATTAGAGGTGATCTCCTGCAGTTATTTGAAATTCTTGACTCTCCTGTTCAAATGATAATATATGGTATTGCTTACTCCACAAGAAAAATTGTGTCTAGACTCAACAACAAACAATTAGAGGTAAAAAAGGCAAATAATAACAAAAGGCTAAATTATTTTTCCATTAGAACACCCAGAATATGGAACACACTACTACAATACATAGTTGACACATCAACTATTACAACATTCAAGAATAAACTTGATAAATGGATGGAAGATCAGAATTTGGGTTAAATGTTCCATGTATATGGAGGACAAATCTCGATAGGCAATCCACCTCCTTTTTGTCCTATAAACCAAGCAAACCAAGTAAGCTTCCACCTACATACAGCACATTACTGTGTGTTCTAGTGACTGTCTCTGAAGGGGCTGGGGCTGTAAATAAAAAAGTAAAAAATAAGGCTAAGTCAGGCAGAGGAAGCAGGTTAGTTTTGTGCTCATTTTGGTAACAGTTGAGACACAAATCAAAAAAAAATGTCCCAAGGTCAAAAGAAAATATTGTAGTATTTTTCTAAGCCAGGAGACAGTGTGAATGAGCCTGAGCCAGTCACTAAGTGGAAAGAAAAGCAGACAGATGAAAATCATGGAAAAAAAATCAGAAGATATACTGGGTGCCACTGTTACATGTGTCAGCAGCCTCAGTGCTACAAAAGAAAAGCAAGTTCATGATTACAGTATGAAGGGAAGTGTGTTGCAGAAAGCATTTGTGCCAATAGTGACTCTGAATCACAGAGCTCTGGTAATGAAGACAAATTACCTGAACATGGTGAGACTCACAGCAAGGATTTACTTCCTGCAGGATGGAAGCGTGAACAAAAATTGTTTTTTCTGAACATATATCTGTGGTTAGTCATCAATGGATCAAATCTTGGTTGCAGTGTGTGTAAACAAGTCAGTAACTTGGGTCCTGAAAAATCTGCCGGAATGAAGTTGGCTAAAGAATGGATAGAAACTACGGTTACTTCATATGGTACCAGTAGAACAAAGCAACAGAAATCAATACGACAAAAGATAGGAGAACATGTGCAAACTAAGTCACATGTCGTGGCTTCTTGCATTCTTGAGCAGTCAAAGAAAGGCACATTGCTACAATTAGCTGCAAATGCACAGTCTGCCCAAGTTGCTACTACAGCCAGAATCTTTAGAACTGCTTATAAAGTAGCAAAGCATAATAGGCCATCATATGGTTTTGAAGTAGAAATCAACTATCAGCAGTTGAAGGGACTGGACATGGGGCGGATTATGCATTCCAATGTGTCATGTCCTAACATTCAACATCACATTTCCTCTGAAAAGAAAAGAGTTATTTGCCCAAATCATAGTAATTGCTCCTAAAGTAAGTCTTTTACTTGATGAAGCTACTGCTTTAAACAAGAAGAGTGCTTTGATTGTGTGCATGCGATTGATGTTACCTGGCATGGAGTCTCCTGCTAATTTATTTGTGGACCTTGTGGAGCTACAGGATGTGACGGCTGAGGGAATAGTGAACAGTTTATTGTCTGCACTCAAAAAGATTAACATAACTGAAAAATTCCTTGCAAAGTACCTGGTAGTGGTTGCTTGCGATGGAGCTTCAGTGATCTTTGGCTGCAATACGGGTGTTGTGAAGCGGTTGCAAGACATGTTTCCAAATATCATAGCATGGCACTGATCTGCTTATCACCTAGAGCTTGCAGTCTGTGACGTTATGAAAGATGTTGGAGCTAAGAATCACTTTAAATGTTTGCTAGACAAGCTATATTCTCTTTATAGCATTTCTGGGAAAAATAGATTAGAGCTGAAAGAGTGCACTGAAGCTCTTGACATTCAGCTTTGCAAGATAAATAGAGTGTTAGACACTTGATGGGTCACATCCAGCTTTAGAACAGTAGAGGCTGTTAGGAATGCTTACCCTGCTCTCTATAAGCACTTCACATCTGCGGCTGATGACATTTCATGTGACAGTGCAACACGCAAAACTTACTCTGGCATAAGCAAGCGGTTGTCATCTGTTCAGTTTGTCAGCAACCTTGGAATTATGTATGATGCACTACAGGAGTTGTCAGAGTTATCTCTTGAACTGCAACATTGCGATTGTACAATCGTTGATGCACACCAAGCTATCTGCCGCCAAATAGCGGTGTTTGATGCAATGGTAGAAAAGCGACGGAAATTTATGGCACAGTGTGAGAAAGCCATAAAAGAAAGGATGTTTCAGGATGTTCTCTTGCATGAAGGAAATGTTTGTGACAAGAAGATTCACCCAGGACAATTTTTCTGCAGCTTAGCGGACAATTTAAGAAAACGTATGCTGTCCACAGGAGGCACCGCTGGTGACAAGAGTGGATACGAGTATCTGATCACCGAAATGAAGGTATTATATAAGCAGTACTGGCCTGATGAGCTACCTACACTGTACGGAGAAAGTGAGATTGAGTGTCTTTGCGAAAGACTACCTGTACCATGCTAGATGCCATGTGATACATTTTGTTGCTTATTAAGGTCAACCAGAGTCTCCAATACCATAACTCAGAGCTATGGTATTGGAGACTCGGGGTAACTCCCCTCAAATAATTCTCCCCCAGGATTTGGTGGTAGGGAACCTGACACAGAATAGAAATGTGTTTTTTATCTGCAATATAACCCCAGCCAAAACTTACCACAGAGCATCTAAAACCAAGAAGCTTCTGGGGACCTACCAGCCCCCAGACCCCTCGCCTTTGGGCCATTTCACAGCATCTTGCCATTGCATTAAATGTATACATGCCCACAATCCTTTAACAGTGCTCAATTAGCCAGACTCTCCAACCCTGACTCCACCCCCCAAAAAAAAAAAAATTGTCCCCTGGATTCATGGGTAGGGAACCTGACACAGAAATGTGTTTTATCTGCACTATAACCCCCAAAACTCACCACAGAGCATCTAAAAAACCACAGCTTCTAGGGGCCTGGTGGCCCCCAGATACCTGGCTTTTGGTGTTTGGATTCAGAGCCCTGGCACCTCTTTCTTTACAAATTAAGCACAGATCAGTCAGAAGAGATGCAAGTCACAAGTGGGGTACCTCAGGGATCAGTTCTGGGGCCAGTCCTCTTCAACATCTTCATTAGTGACCTTGCAGATGGACTAGAGGGTAAGGCTTGTCTGTTTGCAGATGACACCAAGATCTGCAGCAGAGTAGATGATCCAGATGGGGTGGGCAGAATGAGAAGAGATCTGGATAAACCAGCAAAATGGTCAGAAGAGTGGCTACTGGATTTAATGCAAAGAAGTGCAAAATCATGCACATAGGGAAGAGAAACCCTGAAGCCATCTATAGGCTGGAAGGGAGTTAACACAGTCACAAAGGAAGAAAGAGACTGGGCATCATCATCACTGATGACCTGAAATCATCCAAGCAGACCTCTAAAGCAGTAGGTAAGGCTAGGGGGGGTGTTAGGGTGTATTAGTAGGGGTATCACAAGTCATAAGAGGGAGGTAATAATCTCTCTTTACAAGACACTGGTTAGGCCCCATCTGGAGTACTGCGTGCAGTATTGGAGGCCACACCTTCATAAGGACTTTAACCAAATTGAGGCAGTCCAGAGAAAGGCAACCAAAATGGTGCAGGGACTGCATCAGAAGACATACGAAGACAGATTAACAGAGCTCAATATGTATACCCTTGAGAAAAGGAGGGAGAGAGGTGATATGATCGAGGCATTCAAACACCTTAAGGGCATTAACAAGGTGAAAGAGTCTAACATGTTTAAATATAAGAAAATAGCAGGACAAGAGGTCACAGCATGAGATTAGAGGGGGGGCCGATTAAGGGGGAATGTGAGGAAATTATTTTTCACAGAAAGGGTGGTGGATGCATGGAATGGCTTACCACAAGAAGTGGTGGCTATGAATACAATGCAGTGCTTCAAACAGGCATGGGGTAGGCATAAGGGAGCAATACAAATGACTATGAATAGATAGGCCACTGACAGAGCAAAGGCCGATGGCACATTTATAAGGTAGAAAAAGAAATGGGCAGACTGGATGGGCCTTGCGGTCCTTATCTGCCATCAACTTCTATGTTTCTATGTTTCTATGATTGTAATTTATTATCTGCACAAGCACTGTAATTGAGGGCATCACTATAAAAACATGTTATCACTCTGGCAGTAACCTCTGATGAAACTCTGCACAGACAGGGTGAAATATAAGGGTCTAGTATCTGGAAGCATGGGTGCTTCAGCTATGCTGTGCTATTCTAACAAGTAAGGTCTCGCTGTACGTTTGCACTTTCTCTACTTTGTTGCACATTGTTCTTTGAAACTGTCATGATTTTATCGGAACCAAGAATCTAATTAAAAGAAGTCTCTTTTGAAGAAAAAGCATGGTCCTTGATTGTTCAATTCACCGAATGTGCCTAGGATAAAAGGACACTGTTCTATATCATGACATGGCATTAAGGTCTGCATTTGGTACACTTTGTTTTGTCTCAGACTGGTTGTTTATCGATAAAGTGATGGTGCACATTTGCAATTTAAATCAGACCTGAAGTAGAACACCCAAAATTTGTATTGTGGAGATATACAGGTTGCCAGGGCAGTTAAGAGCTGACATGGTTAAGAAAATACAAAAAATGAAAGAATTGGGTATCATACAGGAGTTGAGGAGTGCTTGGTCATCTCTAATGGTAATTGTAAACAAAAAAGAAGGGAGTGTTAAAATCTGCCTTAATTTTAGGAAACTTAATCAAATGTCAGAATTTGACAGTTATCCTATTGGTGGACAGACTGGGGAGTGCACAGTGTATCAGTACCCGTGATCTCACAAAGGGTTACTGCAAATACCTTTACTGTAGCTAAAGAATCCAGAGACAAAACTGCAATTGCCACTCCTGTTAGAGTGTATAAGTTCACCACCATGCCATTTGGTTTATATGGTACACCAGCTACATTCATGCAGTACATAGATGTAATTTTATCCCCTCATACTGGTTATTGTGCTGTATACCTGGATAATGTCATAGTGTATAGTCCAGACTGAAAAAGCCACCTGGAACACCTATGAACAGTTGCCCAAGCTTTTAAAAATGCACATCTGACTATTAACCCTACCAAATGTGCATTGGGCATGTAGGAAACCAGATATTTAGGCTATGTGTTGGGAAATGGAGAAAAAATAAGCTGTAGCTAACAGCCCTTTCCCTAAAACAAAGAAACATATCAGATCATTTTTAGGGCTGGCTGGTTATTATCAGAGATTTGTTCCCAATTTTGCAGAGTTAGCTACTCCCCTCACTGAACCCATGAAAAAAATGTTACCCAAATAATGTGAAATGGACCCAACGTGTGATGAAGCTCTTCAGGCCATTAAGGCTGCATTGTGTTTATCCCCGTGACAGAGGGAAAAGGTACTCCACCATTGAAAAGGAATGTTTAGCAGCAAAGTGGACCATGGAGTCCCTTAAGTTTTGTTTGCTAGGAATTGACTTTGTTCTTATAACAGATCACAATCTTCTCTGTTGGCTTTACCAAATGAAAGATACAAATTCCAGAATCACAAGGTGGTACCTGGCACTGCAGCCATTTAAATTCATGGCGATATACAAATCTGGTAAAGAGAATAGCAATGCTGATTTTCTGTCAAGATATGGATCAGGAATTGACTGTTCTGAAAGATGAAAAACAAATGTATGGGTTTGATCTTTATTGTTTGCTATAGAGAAATGGATAATGCACATGTGCTTAATTACTGACAGCAGCAAATGTTATTAGAGAATGAATAGAAAGTTTTGGAAACCTGTTTACTAAAACAAATTCCCTCTTAAGGAGGGGGGGTGAATGTGATAGGGTGTAATAGGACCCTGTCCCAGTTGTTATGGAGAAAGTGTTTAAATGCAAGGATCTCTTCTTTCCCTTTCCTCTCTTTCTTTTCTGTCTGGTTGTGCAATCAAATTTTCTCATGAGACCTAGGACTTGATCACCCCAACAGTCTTGCAATACTTCTCATTGTCTGCCAGTCTTCCATTGCTGTCTGTCCTTTTCTCCCTTGCATCCTGCTGATATAAAAAATATATGCAAATCATTGTGTGGAAATGTAACTGATACTGGGATCCTTTTGTTTAGAAAATATATAGTGTTACTGTTGAAATGCATTTAATTATATTTTGAGGTGATTGCAAAAAGCTATTGGGAACTCAAGAGGTTACCTGAGTGCAAATTTCTAAGCATTTTTCTGAAGAGCTGTGGAAAAGTGACCTCAGCTCAGGGACATTATGTTCTAGCTACACATGCCTGATACTTACAAGAACAGGATGCTTGTTAAGAATGGGGGTTGGGCGAACTTATAAGACAGCTGAGCTGCAATTGCTGAAGAAAGAGAGAAAAGGGGCACATAGACTGAAGGAAAACTGAATTTTTATTTTGCCTTTGTAAATAGTTACACTGAACAAGTTTATTTTTTTTATGTTACTGCTTGTGTAAATAAATATTTTTGGTAAATTCTACAACTGCTCCTAGTTTTCCTATGCTTCCTGACCTGTGCCTCTATGACAAGCACGTACAGTGCATGACAAGGCAGAGTTGGAAATAGAGATGGGTACGTCACTTTGTGGAGTACTTCATAGAGTGATCCTAACTTCACTTTGACTGCAGCCTTATTTCAGCTAGTCTTTGCCTGGTGAAATGTCTACCTGACAAGTGACCAATATAGTACTACTGAAGAAAAGCTATCTGGGGTGTCAATGTCTGTGTGGAGCACAGGATGATCTGCACTGGAGAACAGCAGAAGTTTAAAGGAGCTTTATAAGAATGTTCTCTCTTATGGTGCTAGTGCCTTCAATGTGCAGTACAACTCCAGACACAGATTCAGTTTTTGGTCCTACTTTTCATACTAATAAAAGACCGCCACTTCCTGCCTAATCAGCCTTAAACTGTTTGTGGTTCTCCTTAGTGTACAAGGAGACATGAGTCCTCAAATGGTCGTGGGCCATAGGTAGTTACTCATGAGGTACAAATATGGGCAGAGTGGGTACAGGCAGATTGTTTTGAAGGCCATCAATTGCAGATGAGTTGGCAGATGAACTTATCAGTGTGCTGGCAAGCATTGATACTGTAATGAACCTACTTGGATAGGTCAACCCCCACACTCAGAAACCTCACAAGGGAAGAACTGAAGGAGGCTTCTGGTGAAAGGAGGGGCATCAAACTCTGGCACTTTTTCTGTGTCCTGTGGACTGTTGAGTTTCTAAAGGACAGCCCCAGGCACAAAGAAAGACAGACTGTGAGCAGGGCCTTTAAGAGAGGACTGTGCATGAGGAGGGCAGAGATCTCATGGTGGAAAGGTCTGCAGTGCTGGGAATGGGCACAAACTGCACCATCCCAGGCCTCAGAAGAGGACAACAAACTGAACACAGTTCCTGAGTTCCAGAGAGGAAGAAAGCAACAGATTCATGCAGGTGATCATATGGGTGATACTGAAGATGAAGACCGAAGAAAAAGACTTAGGGCTGCTGATCCAGACCTGTAGCATGCACTGCAACATGATGCTAGACTGCCTTTCACGTAGGGGTTTGGAAGCCAGGATGTGTCAGGGCCAGACTGGGGTCTCAGCATTCTGGAATGAGTGGAAGAATGTTGGAACAGCCTACAGTTAGTGCCCAAGGTAACAAGTTCAGCACAGAGCAGAGGGAGAAAGCATTCCTGCATCATAGATGTCCTGGGAGAGCAGCGATCCAGTGGCCTGCTGCATCAGGAAGAGCCATCCAGGTCTGAGAACCATGAGTATGCTGCAGTGTGGCATGTTTCAAGGGATAGTGCCTATTGTTTCACTGTGTTTTGCAACTTGGATTACAAATACACCATATTGAGGGGTTTTCAGCTGTCTAAGCAATTGCATAACCTGTGGAGTTTGAGGAATTGGGCACATTGTTCTGTTTAAAGAGCAGCAATGCTGGCCAACCTGTTGCAACATCTACAGCCCAGCAGCGATTCTACTCCTGCAGTACTGAGTTAAGGGAACTCCCATTTGGGCCTGTTTAAACCTTGGTTCAAGGTGGTAAGGAGTAGATCTTGCCAGCCTAAGTAGTCCACATTTAAAGTTAACAATTGCACTAACTCTCCTTGCAGGTGGCTGGTTGTTAATAGAGCTATGTTATGCACAGATGGCATTTCTCAGTCAACTAGTCAGTGAACCCATTCATGATGGGGCAATACTGGACTCGATACACATTAACAGGGACAGTGTTACTGAAGTCAAGGTGGTAGGCCACCTAGGGACCAGTTATCACTGTACAGTGTGGTTCTACAGTGTGGTTCAGTATAAGAATGGCTACAGAATCGAACCAAACAAAGGTGAGGTCTTGAACTTCAGGACAGCATATGTTATAAAGATGAGTAAATGCCTCGAGGATGACGTGGCAGAGGGGAAGACCTGGGTAGGGTGGAGGAACAGTGTGCAAAACTAAAAGGGGGGGGTAGAGAATGCAACAAACCTCTGTGTCAAGCAACTGATTAAAAGTAAGAGGAAAAAAAGACCATTCTGGTTTTCAAAAGAAGTGGCAGAAAAGGTAAAGACTAAAAGGGTAGCATTCACAAGATATAAGGAGATGCAGGGGGAGGAGGATAAGGAGGTGTATCAGGAGAAACAAAGAGAAGTGCTGATGGATTAAAGGTAGGAAAACAATGTGAGAAAGCACCACAGAAAGCGAGTTGTATCCTCGGATGTATAAGTAGAGGTATTTCTAGTAGAAAGAGGGAGGTTATCGTGCCCTTCTACAGGTCATTGGTGAGGCCACACTTGAAGTACTGCATTCATATCTGGAGACCTCGCCTCAAGAAGGACATCGACCATTTGAAAACGGTGCAGAGAAGGGCTACTAGAATGGTGCATGGATCGCATCACAGGTCATACAAAGCAAGACTCAGGGAGCTGAACCTATACTCCCTGGAGCAGAGAAGAAACAGAGGGGACGTGATTGAAACATTTAAGTACGTGAGGGGATTTAATGCCGCTCAGACAAGCAATCTATTTTAACAGAACGCAGCAGCATGCACAAGAGGGCATGATATGAGACTGGTAGGAGGAATGTTCAAAAGCAACCTCAGGAAGTACTTCTTCACAGAGAGAGTGTGATAGACCTGTGGAACAACCTGACCCAGGAGGTGGTATCATCAAAGGCAATCAGGGAGTTCAAACTCACATGAAACAGACATAAAGGACAAGTTAGGAAGAAGGCTGCATAGGAAGGGGGTAGTTTCTAGGGCAGACTAGATGGATTGCATGGTCTCCATCTGTAGATGCTTTTCTTATGTTCTTATGTAAGCAGGGAACTCAGTAAATAGTGCAAAGGCACAAACTGAAGACAGAATAGCCCAAGTGACAACAAAAGAGGACAAGACTTTTATAGGTATGTACTGTAAGTGAAAAGACGAAGACTAGAGGAGGGATTGCAAAGTTAAGAAGAAATGGAGGGGAGGTGCAGTGCAGAGGGGGAAAAGGAAAAGGGAGAAGTCCTGAATACTTTTGTTCAGTGTTCACAGTGGAAGCAGAAGAGGAGTGGCCACACAAAGTAACAGGAGCTCTAAAGGGGTGCAAATGGACATTAGTTATTTTTCAGCAAAGAGAATCCAGTGGGACCAAACGGTGTACATCCCAGGGCACTGAGGCAATTACAAGCCTGTCAGCCTGACTTCAGTGGTGGGAAAGTTAATGGAATCACTACTAAAGGACAAGATAGTGGAATATCTTGAATCTAATAGGTTAAGACCCAAGACAGCATGGATTTGGTGGGGTTGGGGGGGCAACATGTCAAATGAATCTGATAGATTTCTTTGATTGGGTGACCAAGGAGTTAGATCAGGGTGGAGCAGTGGATATGGCCTACCTAGACTTCAATAAGACATTCAACACTGTTCCACACAGGAGACTATTAAGAAAGCTGGGCAACTTAGGAATGGGTCCAAAGGTGGTAAAATGGATAAGAAACTGGTTAGCGGATAGCTGACAGAGGGTGGTGATAAACAGAATTTGCTCCAAGGTGGCAAGGGTGATCTGTGGGCTGTGGGTGCCTTAGGAGGTCAGTTCTAGGACTAGACATTGCAGAAGAACTGGAGGGGAAGGTCTGCCTCTTTGCAGATGACGACAACATTTTCAATAGGATGGACACTCTGGGGAGGTGGTAAGGATGAGCAGAGACCTGAGAGAACTCAAGGAGTTGTCAAGGGTATGGCAGCTGGGTTACAATGCAAAAAAGTTAAAAGTAATGCACTTAGGGCATGGAAATTCGAAGGAAGAGGGTAGACTGGGGGGGGGAGTTACTGATGACCACCAAGTAGGACAGACACTTGGAGGTAATCATGTTGGATAACCTAAAGGTGGCCAGGCAGTGCAACAAGAAAGTTGGGAGGGATAGTGGTGCGTGTATGGTGAGGTATCACCAGTAGATGGAGGGAGGTGATGCTTCTGCATAGGATGCTGGTAAGACCTCACCTAGTTACTATGTACAAACAGTTCTGGAGGCCACAATCTCTGGAAGGACCTAAAAACATTGAAACAGAGAATGTGATGACAGATAAGGACCGCTGCGCCACCCACTCTGCCCATTTTTTTAACCTTTATTTTTTTGCTGCAGACCCTACTTGATGTATGACACAATCTCTCCTCCCCCTTGCACCTGCATGCCTGTCCCAGGCAATTTTGAACCGCACAAGTGTTTTCAACACCACTACTTCCACTAGAAGGCTGTTCCAGGTATCCACCACCCTTTCTGTGAAGACATACTTCCTCGCTCGCCTCCTGAATTTACCCCTCTCAAGTTTCATAGCATGCCCCCTTATTGTAGAGCACATTTTTGTCTGAAATGTACATAGACAGACTGGGGGCTGCCCAAAGGAGGGCAACTAAATAGTATGGGGTCTCCATCAAAAGCCCTGTAAGGAAAGACTAAAGGACCTCAATATGTTCATCCTGGAAGAGAGAAGGAAAAGGGGTATATGACAGAGACATTTAAATACTTCATGGGGGTAAATAAGGCATAGGCAGAATGTAATTTTCAGAAGAAAAGATGCTTAAAAACAAGGAAAGATGTTATGAAGTTGGAGGGAGGTAGATTCAGGAGAGATGTGAGCAATTAGTTCTTCACAGAAAAAATGATAAATTCCTGGAACAGCCTACCAGCTGAGGTGGTGGGATCGAAAACAGTGGTGGGGTTTAAGAATGCATGGGATAGAGGAATATTACTGGAAAGGAATAAGGAGGGAGGGAGAAAGAGCCAGAGATCAAGTAGGGTCTGTGGCGATATTGCAGGCAAGGAAAAATATGTAGCCTGGGTGGGTCAAGGGGTCCTTACCTGCTGACAAATGCTATGTTTCTATTCCATTAGACTTGGGGTTAATTATTAACTCTATGTGGTACAGAAATTAATGGCTTGCTTATCGTGCCCATCAATAGCTGAAGCACTTCTGGCTCAGTCAATTGGAGTGCCCCCAGAACTTGCCCCTGAAGCACAATTTACTGGATTGCACCAGTTTACTAAAGTTGGTGGCAATGCCAAGTGTACAACTTAGTCACGCATTGCAGTGGGGTACATCACAGCATCAACATTTGCACTGGCAAGTTTGTTGGTTCATCCATTATTTCTACCTCTTTATCTAGGTATGACTCATTCATCTCTAACAATTCACAAACAACAAAATGAGTACATTACATAAAGTATGTTACACTTTAGTATAGTATAATCCTCCCCCATCTAACAAGGATATGTGACCTTGTGGTTTTCCCCAGTACCATTAGAATTCTAGTATTCTACCCCTGTATTTTGCCCCTACTGTATACAGTACATAGAGGGCGCACTGCAGTCCCATTAGGTTTGGGTATACATTATAAACCATGACATCATTCTTAGCCAGTCAGAATTGTTTGTTTCTAAGCATTCTATACAAAAAACACTCTGATAATCACACAAGAGTGTCTTAACTTTACATCTAAACTTATAGGGCTCGATTTTCAAATGTCTAAATTTTATACAATGTGCCTGTGTTGAACAGAATTGATGCAAGGGGACTTTGCATCAAATATTGTGGAGTTTGTGATCCTGGATGGCCAGGTGCAGCAATCTAGGGATCCCCTGTACTAAATCAGCCATGTGCAAGGCCTGTGCCAGGATTGGGGAAGCACTAGGGTGCTAAGGGGCCTGCAGCAGATGCTGGCTGTCACATCTCCTTAAATGTGATTCTGACAGCCAGCAGGACCCTCCCAAGACATAGATCACACAAATGGTGGTCTAATGGCCTTTGTGCCATCTCCACAGAGAGTGTGGGGCAGGAGCAGAGGCTGGTCTGATGCCTGGACAAGTGGGCAGCCATGCAATAAGCACAGTAGAGGATGGCAGCCATGTGTCAGGATGCAGACTGCACCAGAAACAGTGCCACCCAGACCCCTGATGTGTGCCCTATCTGCCTATTACACCTACAGCAGGCATGTCTGACAGCACTGTGCAGGTCCTGGGCATGGCCCCATACCAACCTCCCTATCTGGTGCCTGCCCCTCCTGCAGCACTGTGGCTTGCATTGGCTATCCAGGACTTTTGCATGTCCCTGTGCCATGCAGTGGGGTTCACGGTCCATGCCACCACGCCGAACCCTCTGCCAAGCTCCTATTATGCACCCTGTGGGGCACGGGAGTGGCTGCTACAACAAGTGTGTGTTTGGCACCAGGACTCCTCCCATATGAAAATTGGGCACAGTGTCCCAGGCACGCCGCAGATCAGCACACACTGTGATTGGTGCAGCTTGCATTGATCTTTGAGGATTGAGCACATAGTTTAATGGCTGAACTTAATCACCTTCAGTTTAGATTTACTGTAGGTATTTTTGTGCTTTGGGTGTCCACTGGTTTGATGACATCAGGTAAGGTCTTCTGACTTCCATAACATGATTCTCATTCCCAGCTCCACCAGAATGAGTCTTGCTCACAGGTATAGGATTTTGTACGCCAAGGAGTACTTTTATCACATTCTCAGTGGTTACAGTGGCATACCTTCACAGTAAAACACTGCTTTGTCCATTGCAATGAGATAGAATAAGTAAATAAATAAAAAAAAAGATTATAAATGTACTGCAAGGAGGGCCAAACTTGTTGTTTGTAACAGGGACTGATATCATCCTATATGTGATCTGTGTGTAAATGATGATGACAGTCAAAAGTGAGGGGTGTGACAACGATAATCAGATTTGTCAGATACATCATAGTCTTCGAAGCTTACTGTAAATAGTACTCTCCATGCCATCAACTGCACTCAAACAGTTTGAACTGTAGTAGAACTTTCATGGCAGTGAGCTGAGTGGCACAGGTTACATTATCTATGCTCTTTTTTTTTTTTTTTTTTTCAATTTATCTGTTTCTTCCTCACCTGTCGGTCCATGTGCTGGTGGACACCCCAGCCCCATCTCCCGATGTCCACCAGTACTTGGCCTCTGCGCCATGGCATGCCCCCCCCCGGCGTGGTTGGTGGGGGAATCGCTCACCACCGCAGGTCACAGGATCTGGTCCTATCCATGTCCAACTGGCCAGGGCGAGGCCCATGGGTGTCCACCTGCATCCAACCACCAAGCAGTTTTTTTTCCTCTTTCCCCCCGCAGAGGGGGGCATGCAATGATGCTAATGGTGGTGCCGCGCATGCTCCCATACACGGCATGCCAAGCATCTGCCCCACCTCTGACCCTCTTGCTTGCAGAGTCAGTGTGCCAGCACCTTGCCTTCACTAGGGGCCAGGCTAACACTGACCATGATCTTCCATCCTCTCCAGAACAGAAGAGCTGCCTTGGGGATGCTCGATCCTCCTCCTTCTCCCCTGCTGACCCCTGGCAACCAACTCACACTGCGAACATGGGTTGCTGGCATGGCAGAAGGTAAGGTATAGATACCTTGGCTCTTTATGCCACTGGGACCTCCTATTTTCTTTTTTTGCTTTAAAGAGACCCCTTTCCATCATTTTAAGAATCCCCCTCCCAAAATAAACAAAGAGGATGCTCCCTTACCTCTGTAGGAGCGCCACAGGGCCACATTTAGACTTTTTCAGAATACCCCCCAAGAAAGGGAAGGGATTGTAATTTGCCTCCAAGGAGCTAGTCACATGATCCTTTCTACATCCTTATTGCCAGCTCCGCTCCCGCTCTCCAACATTTTGTGATGCAACTATGGGGAAAGCATGGAGGTGCACTGCATGCAAATCACTGGAGCTTGATCTTCAGAAGTTGTTTTTGGGCATTTAACTAGACATTTTGTAAAATCAGAGCCTCAATTCAACTAATGAGGCGCTTGTTCATTGAAAAGGGCTTTGATTTTACCACATGTGTATATTGCCCTCGGGGGCTAATTACGATCCCTTCCCTTCCCATTCTTGGGGGTATTCTGTAGAAGTCTAGAAGTGCACTGAGAAGCTCTTATAGAGGTAAGGGAGCATCATCATTTTAGTTTACAGCACCAAGAAAGGTGTTCTTTAATGCATCACATAACTTACTGTATGTTACACATATAACATTAGTGTACTGTACATTACATTTCCTAATAGACAGTTTTGTGCTGAGCAAACATTGTAATCTTGGTCAGTTTGTCTCTGTTAAGAAAAATGGTGAGGAAGATAAATGCAGAGATGAACTGGAAAATTAGGAAAATGCATGCAGCTGGTACCAGCATGTGACAGATTTGTACATTTCTTGAGTGTAGCAGGTTCACCCTGACAGTGGGAGTCACATGTACCTGAAAAAGAACTTGTCAAACTCAGCCATATGTGCATAGTATGGTGTTTACAAGGTACAATACTGTACATCATCTAAATCCTTAAAAATTATAGCAGCAGTGCATGAATATGGTAGAAATTTTGACCTACAATATACTTTTTTATTCTATTTTAGATTGTCCCTTATCAATGGACTTGTATGATACCCTTCTTTCCACAATTTGAGTCTGCTTTAGTACTTTTTTCACATCTGAAATCATAAAAGGAGCACTACTTTTAATATGTCTTGGATCAGGTTTTCATCAGTATTCTCAGCTGTTTTCGTACATCAAGGCCCAGATATTCAAAAGAGTTGAGCCATGCGCAATAGGGTTATGCCTGCGCAAGTCTGAAAATGCTCCATTCTGCGATATTCAGCAGGAGGCAGTTGCGCCCCCTAAATCACGCTGAGCAACAGCGCAATGATAATGAAGGCATGCCCAACTGAAGGGGGAGGAACCATGCATAAATGGTGCAGTACGATATTCAACAACTTGCGCCATGCGCAATAGGGGAGCAAGTGGAAGTTGTGCCATAGCGGAAATTATCTAAAATAAAAAGGAGCAAGGGAGAGGCTCAAGAATGCTACAGGGAAGGCACATAAGGCAGAACTCTAGACACACAGACAGGGCAGGAGGGACACACAGAGCAGGCCAGGGAAAGGGCACCCTGAACACAGAGGCACAGGGAAGGTGTGGGGAGCCATAGCTAGTGCAGAGGGGGAAGTGCCACACAACACAGAGGCCACCACAGGCAGGTGTTCCCGGTGCAGGAGAAGTAGCAGTGAGGACAGCGGGGGGATACAGTAACAGCTGCCAGGGGGGTGAACACAAGCCAGGGACATGGCCAGTGCCACCTTCCAGATGGAGGCCACTATGAGGGGGGTGAGAAGGTGGGCAGCAGGGGGGCATGGCTGTGGAAGGGCCCATCAGCGGTATGCCCCCAACAGGCAGTACCGAGCCTGCACCAGCTTTGAGCTGTACACTGATACTGAGATTGTGGGCTGGTACCACCTGAATAGGGCAATTCTGAGGTGGCTCTGTGAGCTGTGCAGTGATGTGATGCAGGCACCCACATGATGAAGCCATGCCCTGTCAGTGGAGACTAAAGTGACAGCTTGCATGTGCTTGCTCACCATGGGTACCTTCCAGAGACCAACTGGGGACACCACAGGCATAACCCAGTTGGCCACGTCATGCCACCTCACCCAATTCCTCAGCGCACTGCTGCCACATGCTGTGGAGTACATCCATTCCCCCAGCACACCGGCGGAGCACACAGCAAACATACAGGAGTTCCACAGGGTAGCACATATGCCTGGCATGCTAGGGGAAATAGACTGCACCCATGTGGCCATACGCACACCACCTGGCCCTGAGGGGGCCGCCATCATCGCAGGGAGCTATGCCAGCATCAACTGCCAGGTGGTACAGCCTGGGGCGATAATCAATGTCTGTGCCACGCACCCTTGGGGAACACACGATGCCTTCATCTGGCTCCAGTTGGCACTGTGCCATAGATTCGAGAGTTGGGACATCCCCACTGGCCACCTAGTGGGTGAGTATGCAAACCACATGGACACACATAGGGCCTGGGAGGGCATGGCCACAGGTGACATGGGTAGTGGCCTACATGGCCCAGGGCAGAGCGATGCTGATCACCAAACTAACCTCCACCCACTACACACAAGCGACAGTGGATACCCACTCCGTCCCTGGCTGTTCATACCCTACCGGCGGCCCTCGACCCCATCGCAGCAACGCTACAATGAGGCACACGCCACCACATGTAATGTCATCGAGCGGGTGTTCGGGATGCTGAAGGCACATTTCCATTGCCTGGACACCTCCGGCAGTGCCCTACAGTACATCCCCTCAAAGGCCTGCGGGCTATTCCTGGCCTGTTGCATCCTGCACAACATGGCCAACGAATGTGGGATAGCCATACAGGTTGAAGAGGGGGACAGTGATGGGGACGATGAGGATGCCAGTGATGTTGGTGATGGGCAGCCCCCCCTTGGGAGATGGGACCCCTGACTAATCCGGCTGGCATAGCTGCACTGGGACACCATCAAGGAGGAGCACTTCAGCCAACCTAGCTAAGTCATGGGGCCATGTGCAGCCAACAGTAGCTAAGGCACAACCCACAAACACGCATGGACACACACCAGGGGTGTATGCCATCACGGGAAATGGCAGGGCACGGAACCACACACAAACAGGGATGGGTGAGGACTAACATGCCATGCGGACGGACACACACACACACAATGCACCAAACTTGCACAGAGGGCAGGACGCACACCGACCCAGAATGCCAACCCTAGCCACACACATGTCCACAGGCCACCACGCCCACTGCCTGTCCATGTGCGTGTGTCAGATGCTGAGCACCATTTCACATTGGTGTAAAGCGCAATGCAGGCATCATCATGCACATGCAACTGCGAACAGCAGCTGGGAGGGTGTGCAGGTGGACTGTGTGTCCGCGTAAAGGGCCGGGTACCCACCCTTGCACTGCCCACTGCAAGACACAATGCACACAGGGCAGTACCAGAGAGTAGTCACATTGGAAGACAGGTCAGTCACATGACATAGTGCCCTGGCCACCACGGATGCATGGGCAGCCCTGCCGAGACCTGCCAGCACTGACAGACTGACCACTGACCTCATGGGGTGGCACCGATGGTCCCCCAGGGGTTCCACTGCGTGACTGCGACCGTGCTCGTGCAGGGGTCTGCAGCACACCGAACATGCCTGCACCAGGCATGCTCGGGATGCCCACAGCTGAACCTGGTGTCGACAGGGAGGGTGTTGCATGATGCTGGGAATGAGGGGTGGACAGTGCACTGCATGGTGTCTGCGATGCATGGGCACATGACTGTGTGCCCATTGTGGCCATGACAGCAGTGAATGCCTGTGCATGCCTGTCTATGGCAGCGGTCACATCCTCCCGCAACTGGTCCATCCCTGCCAGGATCAGAGCGGTGTCCCTGCTGCGACGCTCCTCTGCCCATTCCAGAGCCACACGCAGAGCATCCACCGACATTGCAAGCCGCATCTGCTGCTGGACTGATGCTTGCAGTAGGCGGGTGTGCTCGTCCATGAGATCATCTGCCTCCTCAGCATCCTGTCCCTCAGGGTGCGTGCAGCCCTGATGCTCAGCACCCCTTGAGGGTGGGCGCTGCGCACCTGGACCAGGTCTGGGCATGTCCACAGGTGGCGCACAGATGCCGCCGCTGAAACCTGTACCCCCAAGCCCATTGGCTGACTGCTGATGCTGCCCCTCTGGCTGCCACTCCCCAGGGCTCAGTGGTGCTGTCGCAGTGGCCACAACTGTCCTACTGTCCTGAACAAACACCAGTGCTGCCTCACTGGTGCTGACAGGCACAAGCTGGGACTGTGATGACATGCAGGCCTTCACGGCAGCACCACCCACAGCCATGGCCGTGATGTGTCCTGCTGTGTGGCCATCCCGTGGCACACACGTGTCACTGCCAATGACGTTAGCGACATCATCATTGTTGATGGACTCTGCACTGGCCCCAGGCACAACATGCTGGCATCCGTGGATGCCGGCACGCTGGGATGCAGGCAGGGCTTCCTCCGCACCTGTTACAACAACATCAGTGTGGAAAGCCAGGTAGCCCCACTGTCGCACTGAGCCACGTATAAATGTGGAGGTGGATGGGCCCTCCTCCATCTCCAGCTGACTGTCCTCAGTGGACAGGACCACCACCGCTGACCCATGCAGACGCTCAGGATCTGTAAGGGAAAGCAAAGTCGCGATACTGCATGTGACCCACCCTGCCCCCCAGACAGACCATGACTTACCATGCAGTGATGGGCCACCACCCGTCTGGAAGCCACCACCAGGAACACCTCAATGGCACTACACTGCATGCTTCCAGCAATCCTCTCCTCCTGTGGGGTCAGTTGTACCACCTCCGGCTGTCCCCCACCTGTTGCAGCTCATGCTGCCCTGATGGCAGCCACCTTCTCCTTTATCCTCCTCCTGTCTGTGCCCATCTTTTTATTGCACTCCTGCACGGAGCGCTGGTGGCTGCCATGCAGGTTCACAGCATGTGCCACCTCCTCCCAGGCAGCAGCACGGGCTTGAGGTGTTCCCTGCCGTCCGCTGAGAAGTGGCTCCTGATCCAGGTAGGTGTCAAACAGGGCTTCAGTCTCAGCCTTGATAAAGTTAGGCCTCCTCCTCCTCCCACCACTGTGTTCCTCCTCTCCCACAACTTGCTCGGTCATTATTTAGCCTGTAAGAATGGCAGTTGTTACCTGTGACTGTGCAGTCCCATGCATGTCCCTAAATCCACAGTCCACACTCCCAAACAGCATGCAACTCACCAATAGACTGCAGTAACCGACTATGGCCAGTGCAGCCCAATGTCGCACTTTCATAGAGCAACCCATGCAAATGAGGCGAGGCGCAACTTTAAGTGGATGCGAATTGCAGTGCTGCACCATTGAATGGCTGATTAGATGATTTGCATATGACGGCTGAATATTGCGCTTTTGCACTTTGCGCAATTGTGGTGAACATGCCGAGCCAATGGAGCAGTTCTGTGACATGCGTAGTATACACCTCACTGCGCATACCCCAGGTCACTGACGCAGCTGTCTGCCGTGCTGCTGATGTGCTGTGCACCATAGGTAGTGCAGGGCACAGCCACCATTGTGCCAGTGGCACTATAGCGATGGTCACCTACATGGCACTGTGGCACTGGGCCATCATAGGCCAACAGGCAGCCAATCGTGCTACATGCATTGGGTTTCAATGGCGCTGCGCGCATCCGTGCGCCAGAGACCCTTGACCCTATGCCCGACCTTTGCCCCCTAGGCACCATGCGTCAGGCATTGGGGCACCTCTATCAAGCTGTTCGGTGACAGCGCGATAGGGAATGGAAGCACTGTACCGCGCAGCATCTGCACGTGGGGAGCGGCGCTGCAGAGCGCCATATTGGCAAATTGAGCAGAGATCATGGCACGCAGGAGGGCTGCTCAGTGGTCACCAATAGAGCTGGCCAACCTTGTGGCCATTGTCGAGCCACACCATGGGCCACTGTTCGGGGAGGCACCCTGGACAGGTCCAGGACCCAGGTGTGGGAGGAGGCAGCCACTGCACTAGAGGAGGCCACAGGATGGGGGAGAAGTGCAGAGCAGTGCTGCCACAGGTATGGGGACCTGCGGCGGAGGGAGCCGGAGCTGCTAGCCAGCCTGTGGGCACGTGCCAGGAGGGGCACGGTGCCACTGCCAGGTAGGTGTTACGTCAACACACTTTTATCTTCCATATGGGTATCACAGTTGTATGTGTCCAGCACATGGGGGAGGGACCGTCTGGGGTTGGCTGTGGTGGTGTTATCAGGGTATGGGATGGGTGGGTCTGGATGGGTGGGAGGGCACACACCTGGGGGCAGGGGGGCTTTGCTATGGGATTGTACTGATGTTCCTTTCTCCATGTTTGCACCACAGGCCCAGAGGAATGCCGCCTTGTCTGCGATCTTCGGCGGCAGGAGGAGCAGAGGGAAGCCAGGTGGGGCAAGGGCCCTCACCACTCACTGGACTGGCCCGATGATGGTGAGTGCCATAACTCCATGATTACTATTGCATGCTGTGTAACAGGGTGGGCAGTGGGGCATGGCCACCATCCACTGACACCACTGCCATGCACGCGACTTGTTACAGTCAACACCGTCCAGTGTCAATGCATGTCTGGGAGTGCGTTGATGGTGGTCCATGCGTGCACCGGGTACATGGTTGTGCCACTGCCTTTGCACCACATAGCCATGTCACTAAACGGCCACAGTGGTGCTGTGCGTGACTTGGCCGGTGGGTGTGTGCATCATTCCGCATGGCTGTATGCACCTGGGTGGGCAGGTCATGTGGACGTGATCACTGTGGTTGGTCACACACCATCAGAGGTATGTCCCACGGCCGTATGCCATGCACAGTGGGCGGCTGTATGGAGCTGTACATTCACACCTATTGACTGTGCTCCCTTGTCCTAGGTACACGCCATCTCTGGGAGATCAGAGATGTGCTTAGGGAGATCCTCCAGGTGGCAAGGGCATCGCTGGACATCCTCCGCAGGATAGATGACACCGGGGTCCTGCGGAGGCACTGACCAAGACGGAGCCAGAGTGGGGAGCGGCGCTCCCACTAGGGGTCCCTCAGCTCCTGAAGTCCCCTTCCCCCCTGGACCCACACTCACACCCTCCTTTCCCATCCCATTTGTCCACCCCTGCCCCTTACCCACCCCCACCTTGTTTGTGGCCCTCCCCCCACCTTGTATATGTTTTGTAAATAGTCTTGTAAATAGTTAACTTTTATATGTGATTTCAATACAGTTATTTTGATATGAATATTGTGGTGGTCTCTGATTTGCAGCGGTCTATAGGTGCTCAGTTGCAGTGGTGTGCATGGCGTCAGGGGTGGTGCGGTCATGGGTATGCGTGTATGTCCATGTGGAGGTGACTATGGTGTGGGGGTAGCTATCAGTCAGTGTCTGTGGTGTGTGTGTTGTGCCCTATCCACTGGATGACTGTGTGAAGTGGTCCATGGTGTGTGCTCTGTGTCCATGGTGCCCCTATCAGCCCATCCATGGCCTGTGCAGCTGACACACATGCATGTCTGTGACCTGCACAGTCCACTGGCATGTCAGTGGTGGCAGTCCCTGCAGGGCAGCCACTGTACCCGTCACACTGCTGGGTTGCCTCCTGTCAGTGGTGTGGTGCATGTCTGCCTCGGGTGACACTGTGGCCTCCATAGTTGTTGTCCCACCTCCATGCTGTGCCTTGTGTGTGTTGCAGGGGATGTGTACCACTGTCTGACTTGTGCTCTGGGCAAATGATGGTGGTGTATGGATCCGCAGTGCCTGAGCATGGTGACTGGCACTCCAGTGCCGTGGAGGACTGCAGGTTGTGTGTACACAGTTTACATGGGCCCACACTGGGGGCTTGGTTGCCCCGCCACTGCGTCCCTGTGTTGTTGTGCCCTTGGGTATGGGAGGGTGTCTGTCCATGCACTGTGTGGCATCCGGTGTGGTGCATGCTTCCACGCACCACTGTGGGTGTCTGTGCTGGCTGTTGTGGCCAGTGCTGGGTTGGGGTGTGTCATTGGGATACTGTGCAGGGTGCTGTACCACTGGCGGTGATGTCTGGGGCAAGCCCTGTCCCGTGTGGGGTACCTCATGTGCCAACGCATGGTTGGTCTCTCAGCAGTACCTCGGGGGGAACTGTGCGTGGTGGCACTGTGTATGCCATTGTTGTATTGCTGTGTGCTGCCACCCGCTAATGGGTGCTCATGGTGGGGCTGCCTTGCATGGTTCTGTGGTGCACAGAGTTGCAGTGTCACAGTTGGGGTGGTGGCATGCATGGGGTTTCCTGCAGTAGTGGTCGCTGCTCCTGGGGAGAGTGTCTGGGGGTCACGGTGCAGGGTGTGCTCTGCATTTGGGGATGGTGTGGCACAGGGTGGTCAGCCCTCCCTGTGTGCTAGTCACAGCTTGCTGGGGGGTGTGATGGGGCACCATGGCCCAGCTGTGGGTTGTTTGCTTGTCTCCATGGGCCAGTGGTTATTCCAGCCCTCCCCCAGTTGTGCAGTGCATGGGGTGTGGGGGGACGATGTCTGTCCTGCTGTGTGTTCCTGTGCCCATCTGTGGCATGGGTGGTGGGCCCCTACCTCCCTGGTTGTGCAGTTGCATTGCTCTCTGCTGCTGGGGCATCCCTGGTTGCACTATGGCACCTCTGGACTGCTCAGCTGCACATCCCTTGTTGCACTATGGCGCATCAGATCTGCTCAGCTTCCCCTCCCTAGTTGCACTATGGTGCAGGTGGTGCGATATTCAGTCATTGGCTGTAGGCGCAGTTTGGCCTGCTCCATTTTTGAATATCGCACCTCTTGCGCATGGGCGCAATGGAGTTGTGCTTGCTCCTGCTATTGCGCACTTTTTGGGTGCAGTTTGAATATCTGGACCCAATTGTTTAAAATCACATATGTTGAGGCCAAAATAAAGTCTTATGCAGCAGGTAGTGCTCCCAGACCTTATGGACAGTAGGTGTTCAAAAACAGCTGCAAATACTGATGAAAAACTGGTCTGTGTCATATTAAAAGGAGCACTCCTTTTTTATTATTTCAGATGTGAAAAAAGTACTAAAGCAGATTCAACATGGAGAAATAAGGCAAGGCAAGTTTTATTTTTCAGGTGCCTAATCCCGGAGGCTCTGGGCACTGTATAACAGCAACAAATCTACCATAAAAATTACATAAAAACATAAAAAGATTTTGCAATCTACAAATTATCACTTTTGTATGTTAGAATCACTAAAACCAGAAAGATCCTATATAACTCAGTCTGGAGAATCGCAAAAAGCTTTACTAAATAGGTAGGTTTTGAGCTGGGTCTCAAAGACCTCCACTGAAGGGGCCTCTGGTAAAGCTAGATGTAGTGAATTCCACAGGATGGGACCAGCAACACTAAATGCAATGGCACCGGATGTTTTCAGCCTCATCCTGGGAATCATTAGGAGGCCCCTCATGGAGGAATGGAGGGAGTGGGTCAATGCAGCAGGCAACAGGAGGTCAGACAGATAACAAGGTCTCAAACTGTGTAGGGCCTTGAAGGTGAGTAACCCCACCTTAAAGAGGATCCTGCACCTGACCAGCGGCCAGTGCAGTTCACACAGCACCAGAATAATGTGGCAGAATTTAGACTGCCCACCAACAGCTTGGTCACTGCGTTCCACACTAGCTGCAGCCAGCAGAGGCATCCCCCAGAGGCCCCGAGGTGGAGTGCATTACAGTAGTCCAGCCTGGTCAATATGAAGGCATGTACCAAGGTGGGAAAATTCAGGGGAGGAACCAGGGGCCTATTCTTGACAATATTCCTAAGATGGTAAAAGCTGGTCTGTACAGTGGCCAACACTTAAGCCTCAAGTGTCAAACCACTGTCAAGGATTATGCCTAGGTTATGCACACTTGAGGAGGCCTTCAATGGCACAGATCCCAGAAACAAACCAGTTTCCACACCAGAGGCCATTCTATTCTGCCCTCTGTTCGACTCTACCATCAGTACCTCTATCTCATCGGGGTTCAGTGGCAGCCAGATGGAGGCCATCCAGTCATTGATCTCTGCAAGGATGAGACATGAACAAGGTGATGCAAGTTGAAAAGGTTAGTTGGTAGATAAATAAAAAGAAGACTTTTCATGGCCTACTTTTTATGGACAAAAAAACTGTTTCTTTGGAAGAATTTCAATCCATCTTTTATATTTTAGGAAGAAAGAATGTGATTCCATGAAGCTGAAGAAAAAGCATACTCTGAAGAGTATCATACAAGCTAGAAGATAACAGGCAATCTAAAATAGCATAAATAAGTATAGGTCCAAATGTTCACCACAGTACTGCTGCTTTAAATGAAAAAAAGGTTTGTTTAGTGTGTATGAATGAGACAGATAATGAATAGCCACATTAGATGTGGCTAGGACAGGATACATTTTTGTTATTTTGCCACAGGTTTCAAGTGGGCCCTGAAAAACATCTCCACTGTAGGCCTAGGTATACAGTCTGACACTGACTGTATTTCCACATTTTAAATTTTACCACAGCACTGATAAGGAGAACACTGTTTGAGAAATTGGCTACAGTAGTTGCTGAGCATGTGGCCTTATGGTATCAATGTCCATAACTTCAGTGATGCAGATGTGCCAGTGCATGGGATGGACATACTGCATGGGAGAGCACAGTATAGTCACTACTATTTTATCAGTTATTCTCTGCATTCTTTGATTGTATAAAACTATAAACTATAATTTATGTCTACATGTTGTCATTAACAGAAATACTCAATGATGTGAGACATGAACAAGGTGATGCAAGTTGAAAACGTTAGTTGGTGGATAAGTGAAAGGAAGACTTTTCATGGCCTACTTTTTATGAATAAAAAAAAACTGTCTAAAAGAGTTTGAATCCATCTTTTATATTTAAGGAAGAAAGAATGTGATTCCATGAAGCTGAACACAAAGCACCCTCTGAAGAGCCACCCATGCCTGGAGTGCAATTTCAAAATAGTGCCATGGTCCAGTCTGTGTTTTTTGAGGGTGGTTTCATTATTTATTTATGCATGCATGTATATATGTATGTATGTACATACGTATGTATGTATGTATGTATGTATATATTTTAAAGATACCAACAGTCCCTATTTTCCCAGGACAGTCCCTATTTTAGGCAACATGTCCCAGTGTCCCTACAAGTTTTGCAAAATTTCACTTTTGTCCTGGTTTTTGCTTACTTGTCCCAGTTTTGTCCCTTTTTTTTTTTTCGCTGTCTGCTAATCCATGAGTGACAGTTATTTCAGCACCACTGTGGTACTGCTCAGGCTGGACAGCAGTTTGCAACTTCAATTCCTCTGCCTGTGTTGCACCGCAAGTATGTCAGTGGGAGCACAGTAAAACATATTCCTTACTGTTGGAGTAGACTGGGTTGTAGTGCAAACAAGCTCATGTGGACATCTGCCTGCCAGCAGCTGAGAGGGTCTAGGGACAGAGAAGAGTCTGGCAGCAGTGAACCAAGATACCTGAACCTGATCAGCTGTAAGGATGTGTGTGAAAACAATCTGGTGTGGTAGTGGGAGTCACTGAAGTGAAGTTTGCTCTAGGGTTGCCACCTATCTGGTTTTTGACTGGATAATCTGTTTTTTTGGGTCCTTATCCAGTCATCCAGTTTTGATTAAATGCAGTCCAGTTTTGGGGCCATTGTGAGTGCTCATATACTCTTAAAACTGATGTATCAAATCATTCACTGTTTTGGCTGCATTGCATGTCCAGGTTACAAAGAAGTTCTGATGTCACAGTCATTCAGACCTGCCTTTGTTTGTAAAACCAGTCTGTCTGGGAGTTGTAAAGTATGGCCATTAAGATCATTAGCAGTAAATTAACCTAATCTTTTCCACTGTGAATTTTAAGTATGGTCTTTTACTGCTATGACAGCAAGCAGCTTTTACACCTTTATTTTTATTTTAATTCATATATCGGATTTACAACCTTTGAGTCAAAGACTCATTTACAAAGGCACCTCGTCGCAGGGAGGGGGGAACAATCAACTTGTGAGACAAGACAGGGTGGAACAATACAGTTGAGATACATGCAGCATACATAGCAGAATTTTCAGAGAGCAAAATAAACATAGACAGTTTGCAGGAGCACATAACAGTAAGTCATTGGGGGGTCCTAGCAGGTCATGCAGGCTATAGCATGTGGTAAATAGCCTGAAGCAGGCTATTGAGTGAACTGTTGGATACGACATTCTGTTGGACCTGGATCAGTTTGGAGACACACGGTAGGCCCTACAATAAACACATACATTTCCGAGTGCTAAGGAGGTGTTTGCGTAGGGCAGTTTTGAACTGACCAATTTTAGGGGTGTTTGAGATGTGCATGGGGAGGGAGTTATACTAGGATGGTGCTCTGTGATAAAAGGATCTTTGGGCAAGTGAGGCTCTGGCTCTAAGTACCTGGAAGGTGGCTTTGTTAGCGGTATGGGTGGCGACCAAGCGGGAGGCTTGCAGAAGCTGTGCAGTGACACCTGGGGGACACAGTCCAAGTAGAGCCTTTTTAGCCAGTATGCAGGTGTGATACTGCAGGTGTTCTTCCAGACTGAGTATGTTAGAGGTGGAGTAGAGCTGGCATGTGTGGGTTCTGCTTGGGGCATCGGTCAAGAGCCTGCAGGCCTTGTTGACGGAGGTCTGAATTTTGGTGAGGGCAGTGGGGTCAGCGACTGCATAGATGGGGAGGCCATAGTTAACTAATGACAGGATGGAGAAAGTGATAGCCAGCCATAGGGTGAATTCAGGGAGGCAGTCTTTGTGGCGATAGAGGAGTCCAATCCGGGCTTTCATGGCAGAGGATAAAGCACTGACATGGGCATGGAAGGAGAAAGCCGAGTCAAAGGTGATGTCCAGATATTTGTATGTTGATACCTGCTCAAGGGGGTGGAGGGTGTTGGGAAGGATGCAAAGGGAAGCATTTTTGGAGTTACTTTGGCGGTGTGCAAAGATCATAGATTTTGTTTTCTTGAGGTTCAGGACCAGGTGATGGTCGAGGAACCATTTTTCAGCATGGCTGAAGGAGGATTGCAAGTTGCTCTGGAGAGTGAGTGGGTCGGGGTGTGAGGCGACTAGGACTGCATCATCAGCATATGATAGCAGCTTTCCTGAGCAAGAGCTGGGAAGGGTGTTCAAGAAGAGACTGAACAATGTGGGGCCCAGAATAGAGCCTTGTGGGACTCCAAAACGTACAGGCAGTGCCGAAGATAGACTACCATTTAACTTGACGTGTTGGGATATATCACAGAGGTAGCTGAAGAACCAGGCCAAAGCGCCAGATGAGAGTCCCAGCTTACAGGGGGTGTCTAGCATTAATGGGGGGCTCACAGTGTTGAAGGCCTTGGACAGGTCAATGAACACTGCCACAGCCATCTCCCTGGCATCTAATGCAGAGTGTATATGGTGGGAGAATTCCAGCAGAGCTGTGGTGGTGCTGTGACCAGGGCAGAAGCCATGCTGTTCTGGGCACAGAATGTTGTGGCTGGATAGATAAGCTACAAGTTGCGTGGATACTATTTTCTCCAGAGCTTTGGGGGGCGATGGAGATAGGTCTGTAGTTGTTTGGTACAATGCGGTCTCCATTTTTATGTATAGGGGTGATTTCAGCCTGCTTCCATGCCCTCAGGAATTGGCCAAGGCACAGGGATCGATTAAGGAGGTCTGTGAGGGGGGCTAGCATGACATCCAGCATCAGGCGGAGTATCCTGGAGTCTAGGGGGTCACAGCTCGGGTTGTGGGAGGAGAGAGATTTTAGGAGATTGGCTTCGTGTCCTGTGGAGAGATAGTCCTAAAGAGAAGAGGGGGGGGGCAAAAGATAGCTGGGTTGTTGTTTACCGAGATGGGGTCAAAGAAGTGGGCCGGAAGGACTGAACTTAGATCAGAGAAAGTTTTGTTAAGGCAGTCGGCAACACGGGATGGGTCCGTATTAATAGCGCCATTTATGACCATCTGAGAGGGAGGAGGGGAGTGGGTCATCCCATTTAACTCCTCATGTTATCCCAGAAGGTACGGGCAGTGCCCCAGGAGGAGGTCAAGGTGGATTGGTAGTGGTTGGCTTTGGCTTGTCTTATGGCCCAGGTGCACTGGTTGCGAGCTGTATTATAAGTTTGCCTGTCTGCTAGTCTGCCAGTCTCTACAGCAATGTGCCAAAGGTTATCACGCTGCTTCAGCTGTTGGATCGGGGGGGGGAGATCCAGGCAGCTGAGTGTCTCTTAGTACGGATGTTGGTGACAGGGGTGAAAACATCACAGGCTTTGCAGAAGGCATTGGTGAGGAAGGCTAGGGTGGTGTCTATATCCACTGCGAGGGAGATTGGGGACCAATCAAGCTGAGCAAGGTGCCGCTTAAGTTTGTATAGTCCTCCGGGGTGGAAACATTGACGGGGGGTGGCTTGGTGTGCAGTTTTGAATGTGGGGGAGGACCAGTGGCAGAGAATTGGTGAGTGGTCACTGAGGGAGTTGGCTAGGACATTAACATCTTTTACTTTGTGAGGGCGGTTAGAGAGCACGATGTCTAGTAGCATGCTAGTCTCACTTGATTGGTTAAATCTGGTGGGTTGAGTCACTAGTTGGGATAGATCAAGAGCTGTGAAGTTGTCTTTAATTTGTGTTGAGGTGGAGCCAAGCCAGTTGATGTTGAGATCTCCTAGTATGAGCTGTTCAGCCTTGTGTAGTAGGGTAGTGAGATAGTCGGTGAGGGAGCGGATAGCTTGGCTTTGTTCTCATGGGGGTACATATGCTGTAGTGAGGTAAAGAGGGCCACGGTCTGGGTCCGGGGTAATTTTTAAGGTGATGGCTTGAGCCCCATGGTCGAGCTTTGGGGTGGGTAGGGCATGACCCAGGAGGGAGCTAGTTAGGTAGACAGCGCATCCACCACCACACTTACCCACACGATCTTCTCTGAAGAGGGAGAAGCCAGGGAAGGAGACCGTAGAGTCTGGGGTCGACGGTGAGAGCCAGGTCTCCACTATGGCACGGATGTCGGGCTTATGTTGGGAGACACAACAATGGAGTGCAGCAGTCTTTTTTTGGGAGATTGCAGATATTCATGAAGGCAATGTGGAGTCCATGCCCTATGGGGGGCTATGTACCAGGTCCTGGTCCTGGGTTGGGGTGGACATTCCCAGAGAGCAGGAGGAGTGGATGGTGAGCTGGAGTAAGGGACTACAGCGGTAGTGGTAGGGTTGCCTGGGAAGATGGGAGGATCTGTGGGGGGCAGTGCAGGGGATGGGTAGGGAGTTAAGGGTAGGTAGAGCTAGCACAGAGGGATACCACCTGCTACTGTGGGCTGTGGGGGGTATCGGCACTGGGAGGGTGGATATGGGCGGTTGGGTGATCCAGCGGTGTGGGGTGCTGATGGAGAACGGAAGGTAGATGGCGGGTTAGAGGCAGTGGGGGGATGAGAAGCTAGCATATGTACATATAATGGGGTGTTAGGGAGATTTTTGGCAGTCATTTTTTTTTGGGGGGGGGATGGGATAATAAGGAGCAATGTGAGTATTCCAAGACCTAAAGGAGGCATATTGTTGTATTGCTATTTGAGAAATATGTCAGGTGAGGGCTTAGGCAAGCAGGATCCCCCTAGTGTTCAGCAGGTATAACCTGCAGATGGGAAAGTGGGCTGATTGGTTTTACAGCCTCACGTGACACTGCCTATAAAACAAGGAGCCGACCATGGGTGGTGGTGGGGGTTGTGGGGAGCCGGCACACAATGCCGGTGGGGTTAAAACTGCACGCCTCCAACTGTCCTGCTTTGCTTCCTCTTGCCACGTACCTGTGGTCTTGGGGGGGGGGTGGCAGCGAGTCCCGCTGGGCTCCTGGTGCTGAGGAGGGCGGGCAGCTTCCTCCGACCCTCATGACCCTGGTGAACTGATCTAGGGAGAGAGGAAAGATTTATAACTACCCTGCTGGGACAGGAGGCGGGTCAGGTAGGACAAAGGACAGTTTTACTTGTTGCAGTCGCGATTACGAGTTAAACTGAGATCCTAGTAAATGCAGTGGCTACAGAATTCAAAAAAGTGCTTTCCTAGGGATTAACACAGTGGTTGATTAAACAGCAGTCTCTCTGTACAAAAAACAATGGCTTTTCTACCAAGAAGTGGCTTTATGTACTCTCATGTGTTTCTTTTTGTTTGTCCTATATTCTGGTATGTTTTAGTACCATTTTTGTTACATTTATAATCTAACTTTTATTGCCTTCATCACTACATTTGCTCTCATTTTTTTTTGTATTACCTGAACATTCCATCATATTAGCTACACTTTTACAGGTCATTCAGATAAACAGCATGGAATGGTAGATCTGAAATTGTGGACTGTCTTAGAAATATGAAATGAAACAGCAATAGCTGCTAAGGCAAAGGGGAACACAGTGCAGTAGTAAGGGTACCACAAGCATCGATAATTAAGTTATCAACAATTGGTGAAAGCATCAGAGTACATGACTGACATGGAAAGGCAAATGGGAGAGTGTTTAACAGAGGGCTGAATAATAAGCTGTGGATGAGCTTGACACATCCAGCAGACCTGAGTTTGATTTCCATACCCTCCACTTACATACTGTGTGACCCTGAGCAAGTGACTTAACCTTCCTGTGCTCCTGGGTCACTCCTGTAAAATGGGCTATGTGGCCTATGGGAGTTAACCTGGTTGCCAACGAATAAAAATAAATAACTGAATAAATAAATCAAATAAATAACTGCATAAAAAATGATTTCCTATCACTAGTTATGTCTATTCCAACATTACAACTGGCTTTGGAAGAGGAGCGATATACTTGCCATTCAAAAGAGGGGGTGGAGCCAGAGGCAGAGTTCGGGGTGTAATTTAGCATCCGTTTTTTACCTTATCCAAAGGTGGAGACCCTAGTTTGCTCAGCAAATGAGGTGAGTGTAAGTGGGGTGGATGGGACTATCAGGAGGTGCAATACATGCAGCTCGAATATCTAATCACAATTTAATGCAGGTTTGCTTCTAATAAACTTTCTGTACATCATGATTTGGAACTTGCTGCAGCAGAATAATGTATTGTTTTAATCTGGATGTTTGCTGCTGATGTTACTGTGGGGCGGTATGGCCAGAGTAAGCAGCAAAATTTAACTGTGTGCAGCATCATCTGCAGTGATGCCTGTGGGAGTGACATGGGTGAAAGGTTATGGTCAGGATACACTGTCCCAGTTTTAGGCCTTGGAAAGTTGGTAGCTTAATGTATTTATTTTTTGTTAACCAGATACAGGTAGGTGTACTAGATGAGAAAATGCCTTTGTTCAGGCATGACCCAGAAGGTTAAATTACTATACTGTTAGAATGTAATGTAACCAAGTACTGAATAATATCTAATTGTATCTATTGTACATCTGCCACTGTAGGAACAATGGGTAATTTCTTCTTTAGAGAGAAGATTATAAGGAAGGCAGGGGAGAAGATTATTCAGGAGTAATTTTCTGATGGTCACCACTTTTTTTCAGAACAATGATCCTAAACATACTAAGGCTGATTCTCAAAGGGTTACGCCTAACATAAACTGACTTGCACCCAACAAAATGGTGCAAGTAACAGTTTACACCAGGAGTTGCGACATTCAGTATTCTGCGAAGCAGCCTGAGACATGTCTCGGACAGCTTGCTCCAAAGTGGATTTATGCCACCAGTTACACCATAAACTCCCTGCGACATGGAACTAGAGGATTTACGGGAGTAGTTGCACCCTATTCTGGAAGGCAGCCTCCAAGTCCCCAAGTTTCCTGTTCTAAAACAACCTCCGGAGGACATCCATCAAAGTACCGTTACACCAGCTAATAGCTGGTGTAAGTGTACTCTACATCCTCCAGGTGCTGTGCCAATGTTCCACCAGCCCTGATCCCCCAGTTTATGCAACCCCTCCAGCCCCAGCTCCAAATCAGTAGAAAAAGCCCCACAGGGATATGGGAGTCTACTGCCATCATTCACCAGTAATGTGCACATAAAAGCCCCGCAGGGATATGGGACCCCTTCTGCCCCATCCCCCCATTAATGTGCATATAAAAGCTGCAGAGGGCTATTGGATCCCCCCTGCCCCATCCCTTAAAACTGTGCACATAAAAGTCCTGCAGGGCTAGCGCCTCCACTCCTTGATCCCCAGAAATGCAATATGCAATAAAAATAATAAACATAACCCCCAATCTCTCTGGTGGTCTATTGGCCCCTCCACCCACCCCTCCAGCAGTGCCTGTCCACCCTGCACTCCCCCACCTGTCCCCAGCTGGCAACTGGCATGGCCCACCTCTCACCACCAGGCCAGCCACCGATTGAGCTCTGTATGAGTGTGTACTACTGTAAATTGTACATGCTTAATGAACGAGCTGTCATTCATTAATCAGGTACTATTTACAGTAGTATACGCTCATACCAAGCTCAGTCAGTGGCTGGCCATGTTGGTGAGAGGTGTGCTGTGCAAGTTACCAGCTGGGGACAGATGGGCAGGAGCAGGGTGGACTGGCACTATAGGGTGGGGGGGCCACTAGACTACCAAGGAGATCTGGGGCTATGTTTATTATTTTTATTGCATATCACAATTCCAGGGATTGGGGGGTTTTGATGCTATAAATCCCATGCTCAGTAATAAACAGACACAGTGTGTCTGATTCTAGAATGATGGCACAAGTGACCACCAAAGGCAACTTGCACCAAACATGATTGCGCCAGGGAACCTGTGCCCAATTCTCTATCAGGCAGGGTCCCGGTGGCTAAGTTCCATGACTTGCGACAACCATACTGGTACACCAAAGGGAAGGTGGCTACCCATGGTGGTGAGAGAAAACTAGCAAAAGTATACAGAAATATATCATATTGTATTTCCTCTGCCTCATGCCTATGACATTCAACCACACCTGCATGTGTCAAAGAATAATATAAAAAGTAGTGTGGCTAAGAGGAAGGGACCTCCAAGACAAAATAAGCTCCCCCTCCCTCTCAACCACCCCAAAGGCAATGCAGAATCTGAAATTCTCCCACTGTAGTGTCAATTTTGTTCACCTACCCCCTCCATATCTATGTTAGTGCACATAAACTCCTTCTGCACAGTACTTGGCAACCCAGCCAACAGTGCTTTGGCTATTGTTCTTTGAACAACCCATGGAAGGCAGCAGATATGGATTCATTACATGAGCATTGCTGCTGGATAAATGCTTAGAAATTATTATTGAGTAGCCAAAGTGGACATCAGGACATGTTTTTAGCATCCTCTATGTACTGCCAATAGGGCGCTACAGTAGAAATAGAGAGAAGAAGTCTGGGAGACTAAAATCCTGTCTCTTGACATAATAATTGTCTGCTTATGGTGGATTTAAATCTTACAGGATTTTCAAAGCTGTTCCTTAATGATGGGGAAACATTAACTGTTTGGCCACAAACAAACCAAAATAGGATTATATACAAGTGAAATAAAGAACAGGCAATACAGAACCCAGAGAAAAATGTTAGTTTGTGTTGCTGATTTACAAGGAATAACATAGTGGCAGCAGTGGGTGTGGAGGACCAGCCAGCATGATATCAAAAAGCAAAAATGGGTGTCGCTTTTCTAGGGTCTCCACCACTGGTGTTTCCTTGATATACATTTCCCCAATGCAAGTGGCCAGCAATGCCTTAAAACCAGGTGCCATGGGTGGAGAATCTGGTGGCTATCCTTCACATCACCCCGCACTTATTTAATAAGATGCACCAAACTGGGCCATGTTATCTCTGTTTGGAGAAAATACCCCCAAAAAACATCATAACATTCTATGATACAGTGACATGAGGCATGTGTACTGCACATGTGTCTCCAACCTTAAAAATAAACCAAACCAGCATGACCCAACTGTAATGGCTCAATCATGTACTAGATCAACCCAAAAATCATTCCAGTAAGCAGGGCAGGCAAGTTCAAGCACAAAGGGGAGCCTAATCTGTGGTCAATATATCCGAGCACTGCAGGGTTATGGTGTGTCAGCCTGCAATTTCACTGCCATCATAGAAGGTTATTCAGCAAAGTACTGCTGTAACATAATAAACTGATGTGTGTGTGTGTCAATGTAATGGCTATGGTTACAATGTGATCATGGCTGTCATAGACTGTAGGTCACTTGAAAGTACTTTACAGTATGGTACCTACTCAGGCTCTGTTGCCCACCAGACACACATATCACCATCCTCATAGTGACTATAGTAGACCATGGTTAGGCAGCATGGCAAAGTCAGACCCCCACTCAGGTCACATCAACTGGGACTGGGGCCAGACAGCTTGGAATCACTGCATAATAATAAGAAATATGCATTGAGCCTTCTCAGGTGATAAATGTTTTTTTTTTTTTTATTAACAGGGGATACCCTAAAAGCAGAGTGAACAGAGCATTCTCCGGGGTCAGGAATATGCCCCATAACCCTGACCCTCATAGGAGGGATACTCCCATGCAAAAACAATGATGCATTCCACTAGTGCTTCCCTTCCATCACTGTACACCTTCTCTTTACAGGATCATCATTAGGCACTTCCCAATTCTGCAAACTGACCTTATTATCAAAGCTTCCTTTACAGAACCATGTATTACCTCCTACCACCAACCACCCAACCCATGGGATCTCCTGGTACGAAGCAGCCTACTTGCTCCTCACAATTCCTCCCTACCAAGTACAAAAACTCACAGCAGAACTTGCTGTTGTACCTGCAAATGTATTTGTTGAGTGTCACTGAAATTCAGAGTCCCATGGGTGTTTTTCACATCATCAAGGAGTTCTCATGCTCTTCCACTGATGTAGTGTATTGCATTCATTGCAGAATGTGTTCATCTATCTACAATGTACAAACTGGCAGATGCCTGGCTGACTGATTCACGGAACATTACAGGGCAGTCATGAATGGAAACACAGACAAACCCATGGTATCCCATTTTACCTCCAGGGACCACAATGTCAATGATCTTTCTATTTTACCTCATGGGAGCACAATGTTAATCATCTTTCTGTTTGTATCTTTCAGCAGGGTTTCTGGGATGCTGACTAAGGAAAATACATGGAAACCAAGCTAATCATCTACCTAGACTCCTAGTAGCCCTCTGGTTTAAATGACAGACTTATTTTCTACTAACATCTTCTAGCCACTTTATGGTTTTCCACCATAGTTTGTCTTTCTTACCCCCACCCCTATCATATCTTTGCCTGCATATGTACATGTTACATTTGTATGTGTGGTGATGCATGCACACACTTCCATTGTGTGTGTGTGTGTGTGTGTGTGTGTGTGTGTGTGTGTGTGTTTCTTGTGGGGGGTGTTGGCATTCTCACATAGGCATTCAAGCTATGTGTGCAGATCTATTTTCATTTTCCACAGATGTCTCCACCTCTGTCTCCTTCCCCCACATTTGTCATCTTTTAGATAATTCCTGAAAATGACCTAAGGTCGAAACATCAGTTTTAACAATATTTTCTATTTTCAGCATGCCTTTAATATTACCATTTTGTTTTGTTTTCAGCCCACATACTTATGTAGCACCTTGGTTTTTAATAGATATCTGGTGTTTCCACCCCACACTCTGCATGTGGTGATAGGGAAGTGCTTGTCCTTGATGGAGTATAAGGCAGTGGTAAGAAGCCCAAGCCTGAATTTATGTCAGACAAAGTGTGGAGGGCTAACTCGTTAACTGCACTAATATCCAAGAAAAAGTGGAGTAAATCATTTTGAGAAATTTCTAAAGGAAAGGGCCTGAGGAGGTGCAAGGGTACTTACAGGACCATATGCAAAAGGTTCGGGAGTGGTCACTGATGAAGTCCGACAAGATTCCTTCCTGGTGGACTCTGTTATCACAGTTAGTGATGATATAGTCTAAAAAGGGTGAACACCTATGACTGAAACAGGTAGGAACAGTGATAAGTTAGGAGAGATTGAGTTCCTTCAGTAGTTTATTACACTTGAGCTTGGTACCATGGGTCTAGTTAAGGTTGACGTCCCCTAATATGATAAGCTTCTCCTGAGAGAGCACAACCAATGCCTTGAAACACTTAGATAAGGCCAGATAGACCACCTTTGGGTGGATTGTAGTTAAAGTTTAACTTTAAAAACTTTTTTAACACTCCACATGGCATTTGTATAGTATCTCCCAGGACATTATTAAAAGATTGCTACCAACAGACAATAAGAAAGCATCATGCAGCATGCTAAACCTCCTACCAGTAGACAATATGCAACTACATGTCCCTGAAACTGATAGCTGTCACACAGCAGAAGGGAGAGGTTGAAATGCCAAATACTGGGGAAAAGATGAAAAGCATGGGATAGAGAGGAAATAAAAGAATTAAACCAAACAGCTCCAGGTGAGGTGGTGATGCTTTGGGTGGGGGCAAGGTCTCAGCCTGGATTTCAGAATCTGCAATGACGACTCTGTCAAATGCAACATGCTGGTGGTTTTCACTGTGGTTATAAAATAGCGTAAGTATGCTTAGCTACTTGTTCAAATTGTTCAATGTTTCATTGAGTCTAGCTAGTTGGTTGAGTATCTTGGTGGATAGAGCATCTTGAAAGTATGTATGTATGTGGTCAGAGTTTAAAGGTCAGTTGTTCTGTTACAATAGTTCTTGCTCAGCATGATTTCTATTTATAAAGTTCAGATATGGCCAAAACTGTACTAAGCATTTCCTTCTGTTTTGATATAATAGTACATATTATTTGACTAATTGTTTTTAAACCTGCCACTACAGGAGTTCACAAAATGAGAAATTATTTTTTTCTTTTTTTATGAGTCTTTTTGGAGGAAGCATTTAGGTATGAATGCATTCACATAGCAAACACTGCCAAAATGAACATACTTGAGCAGAAGTAGCACAGACAGTTTTATACAATTATATGTTATGTAAATTACTTATTTGTGTAAAAGTAGTACTAAAAATCCAAGAGTGCTGAAATGAAATATCCCAATTATGCAATCATTAAAGACATTAACATCAAATGTGATCACCGTTGTCACATTTCCTAAAGGTGACATGATGCCATGACAAAATTGTACAAAAGTATCTTGCTAGCATGTTTTCAAGTTGTCAAACAGTATGGCTGATATATTTTGTAGAACTGTACTTAATTAAAAGATTTAGCCCAGATATTCAATATGTACTTCTCTAAATGGGATAGTTTTAAACTCTGTAATCAGGAGGTAATTTCAGGATTTCAAAGGAAAAAAAAATAGCAACCCCACTTCTTTGCCACACAGCAGAAACATGATTTATACTTCCAACACACCTGCACACATGGATGTAACAGATCTTTATTTGACTATATAGGCATTGTGAAAAGGAAAATGGGGGAAAAGATTTACCAGCTAGTTTGTATGTCCAAAACTTCTGTCACAGCACTTTTTCAGGTTTGTCAGTGATGAAGAAATATAATTTTTGGAACAAGTAAACTTTTTTGTGGGCTGCTGTATCTTTCAGCTGTAATGTATGAAAGGAAATCCACTTGCAGTCCAGTCTTAATATCAATACAAGCATCTCAGTGTGCAAAAGGGGGATTTGAGTGGTAGCTCTCCCATGAAGAAACAAACTCTGGTCAGAGTAAAAATGGCTGCTTATGCATTAATGTGATAAGTGATAAAGAAGTAATGTAGAAATAAAATTATTCATTTGAGATAAACTGATGTGAGATTAATGCATTAGCAGCCATTTTAGCTCTGACTAGAGTGTGTTGTATGTAGTCAATTATGGCACTAGATCTGGCACAGGGTCAAAATCTCACAAACAAAAGCAGCACGGCAATCAATGCCACAAGCAAAATGCTGTGTGCCAAAATAAGGTCGGTAAAAACACTGACCATCACCAACACAGCGCACACTATAGGAAATAATGAGACCTTTTTGTTTTCAATGGAGGCAGCACCCTGAACCCCAACGTGGAAGGCTTCACCCCCCCATACCCTGCAGACTTGAAACAATCAATTCTAAGGGGGTGTGGACTTCGGGGATGGGGAGAAACATGGGAGAGGGGAAATTTTGTTTAACAACAAAAAAAGTTGCAACATCAGAAGACCTGGAGGGAATGGAACTGTGGTCTCAGGTCTCCAATGCTGCCATGTGTTGATGCCTTAGCCACTCCACCACAAGAGCGGCTTGATCAGGTACTACACCAATGGCAATGTGACCCCTCCCTACTTTCATTGCACAGTGACAGGGGTAACAGTTATTCACTACCACTATTATACCCCTCTTGCTCTAAATGTTTTCATGCTTTACATAGCATGGTTTTTGCCATGCTATTCTATCAGTGGCATATTGACCTGATACCCTAGGTTTCATATTTAAATGTGATTAAATGGAGTACTCTTTTTCATTTCACAGTTTGAAAAGTGTGGACCATTGAGAGACATGAAGCACCATTCATTAATTGCAGACTGGAAGTGACCTAGGAGAGGGAAGCCGTGCCTGTGCTTAGGTGTAGTGGTAGTCATTTTCTTTGGTACTGTTATTTGTTTACAAGTGAGGCAGTAAATCATGTTCTGCTGATATATTGCACTGTGCTGAATAAAAAAGTCACAATTCAAATAATCCATGACAGCCTGTCTATTTGCTTTTCACTGTATAGCCATTTTGACTCTGACCAGAGTTTGTTTAGTGTGGACTCACTGTCCGTAACCTTTGAACTTTGTGGTTTTGAGCATAGAGCCATAAAGTTTTAGACTGGGGAAGGGGGGTTGAATCAAATAGCCACCATTTTCTAAACTTTTCATAGTGTAGAATAGTGCATATATAATATTTATTTTAAATTATTGAAACATAACACCTCTTTCAACTCAATAACCCTTCCTTCCACCCCTCATGTTATTAACCTTGACAAAACATATGAAGAATAAACACATTAAAAAAAAAACCTGCACAACTGACTTGCAGTTGACCATGCTACACTAGCTCCTACTTGTTCCTGCACATGCACACTATGCACATGGGGAACCCATCTGTGGTAGGAACACATTTTGCATGACACCAGCACAGGGTTAGGGGGTGACCAAAACACTCATCATGTCAGGCCAAAATCCTGGGACAGCTTCAAGTCTGCATGGCACCTGACTTGCTCATCCTTGCTTTGTAAGTACAGCCAGGGTAGGACTGGGGTACTTGGAACCCACCTTGAGAATTAATAGGGAAGTGCCCAGGGTAACACACTCATATCAGTATACCATTTCAGTTTGATAAAGTAGCTATGTTTACATCATACATTTCCTTCCAGTGCCCCAAATATCCCACTTAATTAGAAAATAGATGATAAATACAAATATTTCATTGTTTTGAAGGTGACCAGATACCCAATAGAGGGGTACACACCTGTCAACTTCCATGTATCCTGGTGGCCCAATTTGATTCTGGAAAGAGCCCAGAGTTCAAGACTCGGAGTCAAGAAAAAAATAAACTAGAAAAATCTCACAGTAATATGCCAGGAATTCTTACCGGACTGTTCAGAAACTTATAACACTGAACTGAGAGTCCGAATACTAAGGTTCATATTGAGAGTTGGTAGATATACAGAAGGCCACAACCCATATGTGTATATCTCCAGCCAAGCTGGTACTTCATCCATGATGCAGTAGATAGTGATCTAGATTGTGTTAAAAATTTGTCAGGTTTGTGAAATCGGCTACTGATTTTGGAAGTGAATTCCATAAGGGAATTATTCTTTGGGTAAAGAAATAATGTCTGTTATCTATTATGGGAAAGTTTAATGCCTGGTGGTATTTGTGGCTTCTTAAATTACAGTCCCTTGGGCTGAAGGACATGCCCACTTCAGTCATTAATTCATCATCATGTGATAATTTGTGCATAAGTAAAACAAAAGGCACCAATATTAACTGGATTAATTCAGTAGCCCAAGCTGAGTATTTGGTCAGAGTGAGAGCACAGCCAGGTCTTCACTGCAACTCCTGATTTTGGATTCACTCCTAACCTTTAACAAGGAAGAGGGCTTCCTCCTCACTGTCCCCTAGGAAGAAGTTACAGTTGGGTGCTGCCACTACAACCAGAGGCCCTAGCCTTCACCAGCAAGCTCCCATCTCTGGGTTTGTACAGCAGTGCAGCACCAGTCCCACCCCCTCATTTCTACCCCTAGTTATCATCGGAGTTTGATACCAGGGCTTTCTTTTTCCTGCTTCCATAAAGTAGTAACCAGAGACATTGCCAGCTATTTCCCAAAATTTCTGTGATATTTCTAGAAAAATATCCTGCTTTCTGCATTTCCACAATAGGGGCAGCAGAGAGAAACTCTATAGAAATTTCACAAAATATCTGGAAATAGCTAGCAATGTCTATGGTTACTACTGTAGGATGGTCTCCTTTCCTGTTGGAGGTCTGAAGTGGGTGGCTGCTGGCCCCACCCCCTCACTCCTGTGCCTAGTTACCGGCATAGTTTGATACGGGGACTTTCTTTTCCCCACTTTCATGGGACAGTCTCCTTGCATGGAGGAGGACTAAAACTCTCACCTGGACATCCTTGTTCTGCAGTTCATCAATGAGCACCTTGATGGAGTACAGTGAATCATCACTGTCAACCACCACCACCTTGTCCATTTCTGTGATGAGACTGCCGAAATGTAAGGGATTACCAACATATTGCTACAGGGGCTGAGTATTGATGATCTGTACAGGAAGTGGTATAGAACTTTTTCTTCTGGTTCTGTGGTAGGCTGACTATGGGCACATGACTAGTTGATGACACCCATGGAATGAAACTTTTATCGGGTCAGTGTCCCCCAGTGTTGCCAGGACAGGACGTTTGGTGTAATACACTGACAGCTTGTTTTTTCAGTGTTTTAAAAACCTTGTTCTTCATGTTTCAGAATGTAGAACCTGTTCTTAATATTTTGGAACATGAACAACAAAGCTGCCCTCAAAACCAGTTACAACAGTGATCATCACTAGTCCTGTTGAAGCATGAGACCATCTCTTAGGGGCAGCATACAGCATCACCCCATGATTCAAAACTGAACACCTTACCCTTACTAAATCAGTCCCATTACACATATAATGAGAAAGAAACTGCCTTACCCAAGATGGCCACCATGACCACAGTCCACATGAGCAATTACCACACATGCACAGTGAGTTCACTGTGTCCATTGTGGGTACAACAAGCTCTTCTTTTTCAGACACAACTGCAGAACTTACTGACCACACCATCTAATGAATGGAGACAATGGAGTGCTTCAACTAACAGAGGGATCATGCTTCAACTCCAAAATGTTGTGTTCTTCAGTCAGCATCCAGTGAGCTAACTTTTTTTTTGTGATCACAAGATGGCTTTCAGACCTCCACCCTGAAGCCATAAAAAGAGATCTAATTCAGTATATTGCAATAAAAACTAAAGAAAAGTTCCTTTACTTTTTTTTGTTTGTTTAGGGGATTACTGGATGGTGGGACAAGGAGGCACAGAGTAGGAGTTCCAGGAGGGTGACAGCAAGTGACTGCAGTAAACCAATCACAGCTGCACAAGAAACCAGGGAAGGTTATAAAATCCCTTACACTCAGTGTGTCCCATCACTCTCATGTCCCAGGACATGAGTGTAACAGAGCAGGAGTGAAACAAGTAGCTGGTGTCATGCATGCCAGTAGGCATCTGTGGGGTACTGTAGAAAAGCAGAGGCTCTGCAAGACTTATAGGAGAAAGTAAGGTAGTCTTAAGCTCTGAATACACTTACTTTTATACTGTTCAAAAAAGAGAAGGTAATGTACTCTTAAGCTCTGAATACACTTGGGTGTTGCACTGTTACACTGTATATAGTAAGTAGCTACAACTGGTGGTGCAGAGAATAATTGCTGCAAAAAAAGGATGCAGGTATCAGTTACAGGAGGGACAACAGGAGACTCAATCTAGGGCCGCATGACACAGCAGTTTAGGAAGGGCAAAAGGAGTATATTACTAAAAGGGAGGAGTAGAGGCAGGAGGGTACAGGGAGACCTATAACTAGAATTAACTACTGTTAAAAGAGAAAGCAGGATGCAAGCATTGGCATGGCAGCCTGATTTCACTGTATTCTGTCACCGGAGGTTTACAACAACATCAATCAGCCTCATTCCCATGAGATGAACAACTCTAAATCTATCCTGCTAATTGTCCAAAAACATTTCTGAAATGGCAAATGTGAAAAGTTTAATGAAAAGCTCCTCGGAACAAAGCTAGATCATCTCTGTGGCCTAGAGACAGAAGTCCAGTGAGCTCTATTGCCTCTGTACACATGGCAGGTTCAGGAGATGATGAGGAGGAATACAGTTCAGATGTGGGATCACAATTGAGAAGGGCCGATTCAAAAGCCATTATGCAAATGTTGCATCAGATCGATGGAAAGGCTTCTGGAATTTGACAGGATCTACAAAAACTAGAAAAAAGAACGGTGGAGAATGAAACCCACCTGGAAAGTCTCCAGACTGAACCTATGGCCTTCAGGCACTCCCTAGTCTACCTCTACAGACAGGAGCATGATTTCACTAACAGGGCCTAAGATTCAGAAGCCAGATCCCACAGAAATAACATCAGGGTTTTTGGAGTATCGGAAGACTCTGAACAAGCAGATGTTGCTGGTTTTATGGCCACATGGCTCCAGAATGAGACGGATCTCTCAAATGATTCAGAGCTGGGAATGGAGAGGGCCCATCAGGTGCTGGTCCCCAAACCTGCACCAGGAAGTCCACCAAGATCCATCATTATCAAATTCTTGAGCTTCCCAGTGAAAGAAAGAGTTTTACGAATGGCATTGGCTAAAAGGAACTTAAGCTTAGATGGTCAACGGGTTAATGTTGACCAATATTTTCCTCCAGGCTGTTAGCCAAGTGAAAAAAGGACTGCAAGTGGTCAAAGTACTAAATGAAAGGGGCCTCAAAGCTCAGATACACTATCCTGCTTGGCTCTGGGTGCAAGTAAAGGACTCCGTCAAAGTATTTGAAAATCTGCTAGCTGCCTCCTCATTTCTGAAGTCAATGGAAATACCTCTACCAGATCTGAAAGAAGAGGAAGCAGAGGCCTAAATTGAAAGTTTTCTCTGGAAGGTGGTCCCCCCAGCTTCATCTGCCGGAAAACGCAAGCCCCAAGGTCTACTCTCTACATACAGAACTATCGAAGTGGCTGAAAACAAGAGATCCAAATACCTGAGCTTCTGAAAAGCATTTATGGTCTTCTTTACCCTGAAGCTACAGCTTCTATGCTGGAAACATGAATATAATTATACCTTTCCCTTGGTGGTATGTTTAATTTAGATAGAACAGAACTGATCTCGATCTCAAAAGGGATTGCTGCATTGGCTAGAGATATTATCCTGTTTGACAAATGGTGAGACATGACATGCTTTATTGGAACTCAGCTGGGGAACTTTGGTTTCTACCCGACGGGTGATTCAGGATACTACTTATTTTGTGCTCCTTTTGTTTTGGTCTCCCCCCACTGGCCGAGCATTCAGAATTCAACACATTAATAAATTTCAGGTAACTCTGCAAACTATGTCAAGGATGACTTCAATGAGGTAATATCCTTTTGAAAAGTTTTGGTTCTCCTTTAGACTTCTAGTTGAATTTTAATATAGTGAGCTTGATCGGTTCAGCTCCAGCCTGCGGGTTTAGCTACCACTTCCAATTCCAAGGGAGAGTACAGGGACAAAAGTCCTAAAAAACAAACCAGCTTTCAAGTTGAAGATTGAAAACTTTCAAATTGTTAATTAGTTTAAATATGGATACAGCACAAAAGGACTGATCTTTAGAAAAACTCACTAGGGCGTTCTAAATAACACCTTAGCTGTGGAGCTATCAGAATCTTCATCAAAGTAAAGGACCATATGAGATCTATCTTTAATTAATAGTCCTAGTTTCTTTAATACACTAGAAGCAAGATCTAAATCTATAAAAATAATCGGGTTATCTTTGTTACCTCACAAATATGTGTATAATGCACAGTAGGTGAATTAGCTGATGGCTATACTCTTTTAAGTGGGGGAGTGCACGCTCACTCATGTGTAAAAGTAAAATATAGAGTAGCCTATGCTGGGAAAATTCTATGTAGCACCAGCAAGTTGCCAGTATCTATTAATTACATGGAACTTCCCAAATGAATGATATATTGCCAGGGACTTAACGAGCTGAGATCCCAGTGTCCTAATCGAGGAAAGAGAAGTAGATGTCTATTTGGGCTCCTGTGCTCTATATACAGTTGTAGGTGTTTTCTCAACTCCACATACCGAGTCTTTACCTCAGCATACTCAGAGGACTTTTTGTCTTCTACCAGGTTGTGTTACTACTTGTTATTTGTTTACCTGTTAGTATGTATGTTCATGCTTCTGCACTGCCTTCAGGTCCGGTTGTAAGAGCAGTGTTAGGTCATTATAAGGTAGTTGTACTTTTGTTTTGTTTTTTCTTATTATTTTTTCTGTTTGTATGTTTTTCCATATTCAAACAAACCACATTTATAAGGGAAGAATTGGAATATCTGGATGAAACAAGGGTAGGACAGCGGACGGGGTTTCTTCGCTCAATGACTTATTATGGATAGTTTGATAATCTGCTCATGGAATGTCAAAGGAGTAAACAATGTGATTAAAAGGGTGAGGATGTTGCAAGAAATACATAGGGCTAATTGTGATGTGGCCTGTCTCCAAGAGACCAGACTGTCTCCAACTGAACACCTTAAACTAAAACGATCCTGGGTGGGAAATGTATTTGCAGATTCCAATCAGCAATCAAAAAAAGCAGGGGTTGCTGTTTTGATTCATAAAGGGCTCCCCTTTCATGTAACCAACACCCATTTTGAGGGATCTGGGAGCTAGCATTGGTTTCAGGACAGCTTTAGGGTCATCTCATACATATAATTTCAGTTTATGCTCTGACTCCCCCAAATTGGGAGTTCTTCAGGAGGGTCTTTCAGCTGATTGCTTCACTACCTGAAGGACAGATAATCTGCACAGAAGATTAGAATTATGTGGACTATGTACAGCTAGACTGTACACTGCTATACAAGGGAGGGCAGTGGGCTTGTTCTAAGCTGCTACATACATTAAGAACTGAATCTGGACAGGTGGACCCTGGAAACTGGCCTCACCAAATGGAGAAGAATATACTTTCTTCTCATCCTCAAAAAATTCTTATTCTAGAGTAGATCGGCTTTATACACAAAAGATCTGCGCACACACTGTTGGAGATACACAATTCCATCCCATTGTCTTGTCTGACCTCTCATTAATAGTATATCAAATGCAGTGGAGAAGCACAAACTCAAAAGGGATTTGGAGAGTCAATGTTAGTTTGCTACACGATAAAACTTTTGTATCCACCACTAAAAAGGTTATTAATAATTTTCTTAAAGAGAATGGTACCCAAGAAATTAAGCTGAAGTATATTTGGGACTGCCTTAAGGCAGTGGTAAAGGGTCATATGATATCATTTGCCACCCATAAATTAAAACAACACAGTGATACATAGGATATGGCAGAGGATGCTCGGCGACAACTGGAAAAGAGCATAAAAATATCAGGGTGGATGGCCTGTTACCAAAAATAAAACAAGCCAGAGACAGTGAATGCCCTACCACTACACAGGACAGAAAATACTCTCCATTTCACCCAGCAGAAGTACTATGAGTTGAAAGATAGGGCTGGTCAGCTTTTGGTGTTATGCCTTAAAAAGCAAGCAGCTGAAAGGCACATAGCTAAACTATACAAGATTCAAACCGAAAAGAACCAACGAACAATCCAGAGGAAATAACTCAAGAATTCATAAAATATTATTCCCACTTATAAAGTGAGGACAGGCCTCCAAATCAATCAAATAAAATGGAAGATTTTTTTTTGGCGATCACTCTTTCCACCTTGCCCCTGGAACAATAACAGTGGCTGGAAGTAACCTTCTCTAATGCACAGATTACAATGGCCCTGAAATCTTTCAAAGGGGGTAAAGCACCAGGCCCTGATGGCTTTCCAGCTAATTTTCCAGTACCTTTGCCAGGGAACTTGTCTTCCTCTCAACTCGGGTATATAACACAGCACATGAGGAGGGACAGTTTCCAGACTAGTAGAATGGAGCCCAGATAACAGTCTTCCCAAAACCAGGGAATTACCCTGCATTAAGTTCAAGTTATTGCCCTATTCCCCCTACTTAATCTAGATGCAAAAATTTTTCCTAAGGCAGTAAGCATGTGATTACAGCCCTTAATCATTGAATTAATTCACCTGAAACAGACTGGGTTTATACCTGTTCGTCACATACAAGACAACATTTGCCTTCTTCTGAATATGATGTTGGAGGCTGACTCTTTCCCCAAAGGTGCATTACATGCTATCCAAATTTATATGGGGTGGGAAAAAGCCTAGAATACACTGGTCTATTTTGGTAGACCCCAAAAAACAAGGTGGGCTAGCATCACTTGATTTTAACTTATACTTCTGGGCTTCACAATTACAGTATTTCATCCCTTACCTAAATAGAACAGAGACACCCCTCTGAGTAGGCCCGCAGAATGGAAAGGGGGACATACCCACTATGGGGGACAAATTGTGCATGGATCTAAATGAGCAGTTCTGTTTTAGACTCATTGATTGTGTTCTGGTGTGGGCACCCACACCCACATGTTTTGATTCTGTCCTAAACTGAAGCTATACTGGACAGAAATAGCAGGGGAGTGTGACAAAATTCTGGTGATGACCTTACCTGTGAGTCTCTACTTTTATTCTGGGATTACCTCCTGTAGGTTTAAAAAACAAAGCCCATATTTACCTATTCAACATCCTGATAGCAGCAGCACTCAAAGCTGTTACTCAAAAATGGCTGAGTGCAGAGATCCCTTCTAGAGAATCCTGGCTATCAAATATCTCCAAATGAATGGAGATGGAATGCCTTACTGCAAAGTTAAGGCTAAAAAAGAGATATATTTGTCGTTGGCTCCCAGATTTTCATTATTTGGCAGAAACACACCAGAGAAGCATATTGGAAATTCTGGCTGAGCAACAATAATAGAACATACATGCATGTGGTATACTTAGTATTTAACCAGAGATGTGGGGTAATTCTGTTTAAGCTGACCTAGGGGCTAGTGCAGTTGCTTCCAATGGAATTGAATTACTGTACCTACCTGAATATACAAATTGTTAAACAGCAGTAATTACATATATTTCTTGATCTCCCTCCCTCTCTCTTCTGAAATGTAATATCTGTTTATAATTATTAATTTTCTTGTTTTTATGTCCACTATCTCCTTCTTTGCTTTTTATGCTTTCATTTTAATGGATTCATTTTAAATGGATGTATTTTATTGACTGTATGTTTTGAGTGTTCTATTTAACAATCAATAAAGTATAATTTCAAAAAAGAAAAGAGGGAAAGCAGGTAACACCCCATCTAGGGTAAGGTGCTAAAGAAGGCCTAATTTATGGTGTAGGTGGGAAAGGAGCAAGTAAAGGGAAGGTACAGTAGGGGCTAGCTACATTTCAAAGCAGAAGGTAATGAATTAATATTGGCAGACATGGAACTGGTTGACTGTAATAGCTGTAGAGTGGCAGTATTCTGGGAGACATTCTGCAGACTAAGGTGCTGCTATATCTGCATACACCTCTCTTGGTTGAGGGCAAAAGTCACTGAGCTCTGAGCCAAGCTGGCTTAGATCCAGAGGTCTTCATGCCCCACCTAGGGGCCACTGAGTCTGCTGCAATTGCCAGAGAGGTTACCAATGCTGAGAAAGGCTGGATGGACATTAATGGGTTCTGGGAGAGTGATGGTGGCAGGTCATGGGCACATTTTGTCCATACATTGGAATGCACCATTGTATATCTCATATGCTTGTATGCACCATTGTATATTTCATACGTTTGTACGAACCATTGTATATTTTTTATATTCCACACCATCTCATGTTTGAGGTGTGTATTACCATGCCTGTATGTTCTGTTGTGATCTATTGTTTTGATACTTTGTGGCCCGGGTCATGACTGAAAATGGTCCTTTGGATCAGTGCACTTACCTGGTTAACAAAGACATACATACATAAGTAAATATTCCTCAACCTGTCATTACAGAATTCCTTTGCCACTCTGGCAGGATGGGACAGCCAAGAGGAGGCATCTGAAGTTGTGGCAAAAAGGATGTGGTGGTACTTGGAAGAGGAGGCATAAGGTGGGAGGTAGAACACCCTCACAGAGGAGAAAGCAGATTCTGGTGGGAAACTCAGTTATGAGAGAGCTAGATATGGGAATAAGAAGGGGTGGAGAGAGGGAGATTAGGTGTCTACCTGACGTTTCAGCTTGGAGGAACAGACAGGGAATCCTAAGGATTGTTAGGGCAACAGGGTGGGGGGGGAGCTTGATGTTTTTGTCCACATTTGGACTAATGACCAAGAGAGGAATGGGACTGGGGTAGAACAGGGAGGGTTTAGGGAACTTGGGAGGGGCCTAAGGCAGGTAGTATGTGCAGTGGCATTTGCTTAGTATCTATCTGTCTACAGCTGAGGGGAGGATAGTACACTCTGCACCAAAAGCTTCAATGGGTGGTTGAAATAATGGTGTAGGGAGGAGGGGGTTAAGCTTCATTGTTGACTGGAGGCCAACTTGAAAGGGTATGGATCTGTACACAGTTGATATCTTGCAAACTTCTGGAAAGGGGACCGCAGTCCTCAGAGGAAGGTTTAAATGTTACCTTGATGAACATTTAAAGTAGCTGAGGTGGGAGGTATAAACTGACCCCCACAGACTGAAGCAACAGGAACAGAGGGCCTGATGGAAGGACAATCCCCCAGAGTGAAAGTTAAAGGAGTCATAGGCATAGTAGGGGATGGGGGACAAGGACAGAAGATGTGGAAAAAAAGATGTTGAGGAGGGACAGTAAAGAAAGGGTAATGGGGGGAGTGGAGAGAGGGAAGTTTCAAATGGCAGAAAAGGCAGGAAGGGGGAAAGGGGGTTGCAGGCAGGGAGGGAGCAAGTTGTGGAGAGCCATGTGTGCCAACACAAGAAGTACTAAAAAAAAATTCAAGATCTGAAAGTCATCATGGCAGAGGCATGCCTGGATTTTGTGGCCATAATTGAGTTTTGGTGCACAGTGAGTCATGACTGGGACATAGCCATAGCAGACTACTCTCAGTCTAGAAGGGGTAGGGAGGGGAAGAAGGGTGAAGGGGTTGTGTTGTGTGTGAGGGAGGGTATCAGTGAACATAAGTGCAATGGGAACTAGGGGTAATAGGGGGTTGGAGGTGCTGTGGGTCAACCTGGAAACAGGAACTAGAGCCACTATTTGCACTGGGGTGACAGACTTCCAACAAAGGGGGAAGAATTGAATAAGGCTCTAGGAAAAGCAATTGGCACAATGCAAAAAAAAAGAGGAGGGGCTGATTTTTGGGCACTTGAATCTGCCAGATGTAGATTGGGGCCTCCCAGCTGTAGCCTTGGCGAAAAGCAGGGCCATCCTAGACTCCCAGCAATGGGTGTTTCTCAGGCAACCCGCCAAAGAGCTTACTCAAGACAAGGTAATACTAGACCTGGTGCTCACGAATGGGAACAGCATTGTAGCTGTCAAGGTAGGATGTCAGTTGGGGACAGGTGATCACCATACAGTGTAGTTTAAATTAAAGATGTGGCAGAGACAAACCACACAAGTGCAAGGGTCCTGGATTTCCGGAGAGCAAATTTTTAAAAAGTGGGCAAATGCTTCAGAGATGATTTATCAGATGAGGGTTAACATGGTAGGGTGGAGGAACAGTGGAGTAAATTAAGGGATGACATAGAGAAGGCAACAAACCTCTGAATGAAGGAAGTGAGCAACAGTAGGCAGAAGAATAGACAACTATGGTTCTTGAGGGCAGTGGCCGTGAAGGCAAAGGCTAAATGGGTGGCATTCAGGAGCTACAATGAGACACAGAGGAAGCAGAGAAGGCAGTCAATGTTGCAAAGGTGCAAATAGAGGAAAGGATAGTCAAAGGGGTAGCCAAAGGGGGCAAGATCTTTTTCAGATATAAAAGTGATAAGAGAAAGACAAGGTGGAGGGACTGTGAGGATAACAATGATAGGGAAGACTGTGCAGATGAGTAGATATCCTGAACAGATACTGTACTTCTGCTCAGTCTTCACAGTGGAGAAAGAGGAGGATGGACCACACTTAAGCAGGAGGATACCTGGGGGAGGGAGCGAAACAGAAGACCATTTGCAGAGAAAAAAATCCAGAGAGGACTTGCAGCTCTAAAAGTGGATAAGGCTACGGGGCCAGATGAGGTACATTCAAGGATGCTAAGAGATCTCTGTTAGGTACTGGCTGCAGCTATGACAGCCCTATTCAACAACTCAGTGGAGTGGCTCCAGAGGACTGGAGGAGGGCAGATCTAGTCTTGCTTCATAAATGCTGCAGCAGGGAGAAGGCTGGCAACTGTAGGCTGGTCAGTCTAACATTATTGGTGGGGAAGTTAATGGAAACACTATTAAAAGGAATGCTAGTGGAGTATTTTGAATACCGCAGGTTGCAAGACCTGAGGCAGCATGGATTCATAGTGGGGGAAGTCATGTTAGATGAGCCTCATTGATTTCTTAGATGGGATGACTAGGGAAATAGATCAGGGTGGAACACTGGATGTAGCCTACTTAGACTTCAGCAAGGCCTTCAGTATTGTACCATATGGGAGGCTTATTAGGAAACTGGACATATTGGGGGTGGAACCCAAGGTGGCAAACTGGGTATGGAACTGGTTGATGGACAAGTGGCAGAAGGTGGTGGTAAATGGCACTCACACTAGTGAAGAAAGAGTGATCAGTGGGGTACCTCAGGAATCAGTCCTGGGACCAGTCCTCTTTAATGTCTTCATAAGCAACATTGTAGAAAAGCTGGAAGAGTAGGTATGCTTCTCTTAGCAGATGACACCAAAATCTGCAGTAGGTACATACGCCAGAGGAGGGGTGGAGAGAATGAGTAGAGACTTGAGAAAACTAGAGGACTGGTCAATGGTATGATAGCTGGTTTTCAATCCAAAAAAATGCAAAATTATGCACCCAGGGCACACAAACCCAGAGGTTGTGTATAAAATGGGGGCAGAGGTATTGATGGCCATAAAGCAAGAGAGAGACCTTGGGGTTATCATATCTGATGACCCCAAGGTGGCAGGGCAGTGTGACAAGGCAGTAGGCAGGGACAGAAGGATGCTGGGGTGCATAGGGGAGGGGCATCAGCAGCAGGAGCATGGAAGTGTTACCACTGTATTGGTCATTAGTGAGACCACACCTGGAGTATTGTGTCCAGTTCTGGAGACCACAACTCAGGAAGGACATAGACAGGGTAGAGGCTGTCCAGAGGAGGGCAGCTACAATGGTGCAGAGGTTGCATCATAAGCCCTTAAAGGAGAGACTGAGGGATTTCAATAGGTACATCCTGGAAAAAAGGAGGGAGGGGGGACATGATAGAGACCTATAAATACCTCATGGGGGGATGAATAAGGAACAGGAGGGGAGTATGTTTCAGAAGAAAAGGAGCACCAGGACAAGAGGGCATGCAGTGAAGCTGGAAGAGTAGAAATTTAAGAAAGATGTGAGGACATACTTCTTCACTAAAAGAGAGATAGAAACCTGGAACAGTCTACTAGTGGAGGTGGTGGGAGTGAAAATGGGTGGGCTTTAAGGATGCATATGATAGGCACAAGGGATTGTAAAAGGAAAGTGGGGGGGGGGACTAGCCAGAGATCAGGTAGGGTCTGTAGTGACAGTATAGACAGGGACAAACTGACCAGACTGGGTGAGCCAAGTGGTCATTATCTGCAAACAAATTCTATGTTTCTATGTTTCAATGGTTTCTACAGTTAAAAGAGAGCAATCTAGTTCTAACCTATTCACACTTTGGGGAATGTTGCCTGCTTTAAAGATTATTGTGCACAAGACCAAATTCTGGGAACACTGCACAGTTCTATTACTGTTGTTTGCCTCAATCCATAAACATTTCAACCTTCTTCCAGTCTCTTAATTTGGGAATAACTAGAGTCCTTTTCAGCCCCCAAATTTATTTTTAGAATGTCTTGTTTTTTTCTCCTCATGACAGGGGCCTGTTCTTTTGCATTACTTATGTAATAACTGAAATGCTCCACAAAATACACTGAAAGAGCTAGAATGCCCTATGATGCAGCAGGGGAGTCACTCCTCTTCTATACTATTGACTTGAGTAGCTTGGCCAGTATACTGTATGTTGAGATAGATATTCCTAAATGTATTGTGCTTCTAATGTAAACAAACATTTGTCAATGACGAATGTTGTCACGATGGCATTGGCAGTGGCGGAGCTAGAGACGCATAATAGGAATGGCAGTGAAGTACTGAGGTGACGCCAACCCCACCCCCACCCTGTAGAGAGCAACAGGCATTGGGGTGTGCCTTTGGGTCATCAGCTATAATGCTCATGGCATTGTACCTCACCCTACCCTGTAGACACTGACAAGTGTCGTGGTGTGTTTTGGGGTCTTTGGGCATTATACTTACCCCATTCCATAAGGAAATACGCCCGATGTGGGTGCAGTTTATGGCCGAACAGTACAAGACACACCACGATGCCTGTCAGTGGCTGCAGGGTGGGCGGTGGGGTGGAATGGCATAAGCATTACCTCCGATGATCCCAAGTCACACCCCTGATGCCTGTCAGTCCATACCTGGTGGGGTGCTACAGTTGGAAACCCTAACACCTTAGGTGTGTAGTGGTAGTTTCACTCCACATTTTCAACATGGGCTGCATGTCAGGCCACCTCATGAAAAGTGCCACAATCACTTTGTTAGCTGAAATGTGGTTTTGCACAGCAGCTGTGCCATTTAGTGACAGAGGGATAAAAACACAGTTTTGGCAGGATGTGGAGAATGACAACTGTATTGTTCATGAGGAGACATAAAAAATTGCAACGCTGAAAATCTGGAGTGGCAATATGAAATATTGGTGAAGCGATGAACATGCATACAAACTGCACAACAGACGTCCACAACCCAATTATTTGTGGGAGTTTTTTAGGCACATTTTCAACATAGGTATGCTGGGACCTCCCCTCACGAGCAGTAGCACTGTGATTTTGTTAATGCATCCCAAAAGGCGATTTCCCACAGTGAGCATGCCATTATGCACCACAGTTGAGGAAACAAGGTTTGGGCAGGCTGTGAAAAATGGCAGCTGTACTGTTGATAAGGAGGTGTGCACAAATGCCAGTGGTGAAAATCTGGCAAGAAAATATTACAAATTTATGAAGTTACAAGGCTACGTGGAAACTGCGCAATGCACGCTTGCAGCACAGTAATTTTATGGGCTTTCGGCACCAAATTGTCAACATAGGCATTTTAGGACCTCTGCTCATGAACAGTGTCATCAGTATTTCCTCAAAGTGTCCCAAAAACTGATTTCAAACAGCGACCATGCAATTCTGCACAGGATGTACAAAAACACATTTCAGCCAGTATATGTAAAATGACAGTTGTAATGTTCATAAGGAGGTGTGAAAAATACAAATTTTGAACATCTGGAGTGAAAATATTACAAATGCATGAAGTCACGAGCGTGTGTGCAAAGTGCGCAATGCACGCTTGTAAAACACAAATTTTATGGACTTTCAGCCCCAAATTTTCATCATAGGCATTTTAGGAGCTGTGCTAATGAACAGTGTCACTGTCATTTTCATAATGTGTTTTGAACATGGACTTTCCACAGTGACCGCGTTATTTAGCATGCTCAGTATGCCTTCCTGGTTAAACGCTTGAATAAATAAATAAATACATTCTGTGCTGGCACTGCGAAAACACATTTTGGTCAGTATGTGAAAAAAGACAGCTGTACTGTTCATAAGGAGGTGCAGAACAATGGCAATGTTGAAAATCTGGAGTGAAAATATTACAAATTCACAAACTTACGAGCGTGCATGCAAACTGCGCAACGCACGCGCGTAACACAGTCTTGTTGTGGAGTATCATCACCAAATTTTCAGCATATGCATTTTAGGACCTATGCTCATGAACAGTTAACTGTCATTTTTGTAATTTGTCCTGAACACTGATTTCCCACATCAACTGCACTATTCTGCGCTGGAAGTGCAAAAACACATTTCGGGCAGGATGTGAAAAATGACAGCTGTACGGTTCACAAGAAGGTGTGGAAAAATGCCAATACTGAACAAGTGGCATGAAAATATTGCAATTCACTAAGTTACAAGCGTGCGTATCAACTGCACAACGCACGCTCGTAAAATTCATTTTTTGGATTTTTCCAACCAAATTTGCAACATAGGCTTTTTTAGAGCCCCCCCTCATGAAAATTGCCACTGTCATTTGTTTCTCGTTCCCGAAATGTGATTCAACGCTGTGACTATGAAATCACCTTTCCGGGCCGAATAATGCCATGACAGTGCAAGAATTCATGAGGAGGGGTCCCAAAAATCCCATCTTGAAAATTTGGTGCCCAAATTCCAAAAAATGCCTGAGATCAGCATCAAAGTTGAAAAAAAAACTATTTATTCCATTATACAGCTTATTGGCATTTCTTCAGTTCACAGTGGGCTTTGAAGAGTGCAGATATGTTCCCGGTCCACCGAAGATCATCGGCCAGACTCGAGGCATGGGGAGGGGGTGGGGAGGCAGGGTGCACAGTGGGTGGGTGCGGGTTGTGGGAGGCGGGCAGGGAGACCGTGAGGCACAGTTTTCTTACTTACAGGTTCAAAAAAATTTTAAAATAAACATTGGGGGATGGTTTTTTATTTGCAAAGGCTTTGGCACACTGGGGTGGGCTCCCAGCATGCCATGTAACTGTTTGGGGGGATGCTGCAGCTGATGGAGGACTGGGCACCCTCGTCAGCACACAACACAAGGGGGGTAATTTATGCCAACAGGGATTGGGCACCTCCATTGGCACACAAGGAAAGCGGGGGGGCAAGAGCCGAGGGGGATTGGGCACACCACTCGGCATATGACAAATGGGGGAGTGCTTTATGCTGATGGGGAGTATGCTCCCCATCAGCACATACATTGGGGCCTCGCTAAGCCGGCAAGGGGATTGGGCACCTCCGAGGTCGGTGGCCGCCATGTATACAATGTGGCCGAGCATGTCGGGAGGTCCACTGCATCTGACGAGCTTTGCTCAGATTGCAGAGGGCCTTTCCTTAGATGTGCTCACCACATTATGTATGCATGGTGTGATGCCAGCACGCCGGCTGATTGGGAAATGAGGGACGCACCTACTGATGCGTGCCCTGCATTCACCTAACAGTGACCGCACCTCCAAATCTGCACTACCGCAAGATGTTGGCTGCGCAAGCGCGCCAACATAAAAATGTCTGATTATGAAATGGGTAGAAAGAATGCTGGCTCCTGATTAGCCAACAGGTACTTTCAGCAGGGTCATTATCCCAGCATTACAGCCTGGCTGAAAGTAGCTCAACTAGAATGTGTTTAAAAATACATCCAGTTTACTAAAAAAGACCCATTTCATAATTTCAGTCCATGGGGTGCTGAATGGCGAGGTAACAGCCCCTCTCATGTTCTGGAAGAACTCAGCTTTGTCTCATGCTTCAACCCACTTGAGGTGGACCTTTATCTCATCAAAATACCCCTCCCCCTCCATTATGCCTAATTTCTTAATTAATGTAAGGTGTTTGTAGTAAGGCACACTTCCCATCATAATAAAACTTACACAGTGTATGAAATATTGTTTTGTTTTCTGATTTGGATAGATAACCATAAATGCATTGTCAATAAAGAACATGAAATGAAAATACTTCATGAGCAGCAACACACGTGAGGCAGATCTGGATATTTCATAAACAAATTACCATTTCAAATGACAGAGAAACTGAAGTGGAGGAAAATGATGCAGCATCTGTTCAGTGAATGTAATAAGTAACAAGCTTATGGCCATAATCACATTTCAGGTACTGCCAGATAATGTCTCTACAAAGGTGTTGATTAGATGTTTGTTGGCTCAGCTGCAATTGCCCATCATTTATAAAGGACTAGTGTACTGTCTGAAACTCATTAACTTTAAGAAGTTGTGAACTTTCACATGTTATATCTGAAGTAGTTATTTTTTTTTATTTCCTTTGTTCCAATTAAAATATGTTTTACCTGACAGTGCTAAATGTGATGTAAAACAGAACTGTAACTGGCGTCTGACCTATGGAGTTCTCTTCCACATCATACCTCATCGGCACTATGAACTCATGACTGGGGTATCCCAACTGACCAAGAAGAGTCAATAACCTTAGCTAGATCAGTCTATTGTGGTATCTATAAAATATGAACTCTGAAGAAGGCATGGCTGAAACATTAATTGGGTGTGCACATGATTGGTGTGCGTATGCTGCTCTAACTCCCCTTGCCATGAGATAAACTCAATGGGTGGATGTTATTTCTCTGTGTTACAGGAAGTGAAATAAGATTGCAACCCCATGGATGGAAAACACTGTGTACTAATCACAATAAAAAAGAAAAGACCTAGTAATGAGAAGGTAGGCGTTATGAACTTTATGAGAATAATCAGTGTCTGATTTCAGTGCTTCCTGATATCACACAAAGTCCGACAAAATTGTTTTGATATATACATTTAATTGTTAGAATTTATGCCCTGGAAAACAACTCTAAACTAAAACTCATTTCCAGGTGTGATCTTGACGTACAGGCATGATAAGCGACTTGCTCAGGGTTGCATAGCATGCAAGTGGCAGTTATGGGTTTGAAACCCCAAGACTATTGGGTCTCCAGGTTCCTAACTAGGTGCTCAAACTGCTAGGCTACACTGCCTCCTTAATAACTATTAGTTTAATAAACATCAGGGGCTCAATATTGTAAAATGGGCAAAAGCAGAGCACAAAGGTTTGCACTGTGTTTTCCCCTCGATCCTTAGGATGTTGTGTTCAGTCAGATAACACACCAGTGCTATCTGACTGAAGATAGGGACATGTTAGCTCAGTGCAATGTCAAATAACATTCCCTCGACAGGGATCTGGAATGAATGCAGCCCATAAGGACAGGCAGTGAACAGCATCCACAGGCCAGATAGCACCAAGAGTCCCCAGCATGATATTCATCTGGCAATATGCAAATGAGTCCATTAGGCATACACAGTGCTAAGGGGTCATATGCATTCCCTTTATGGGCTCATTTGCATGTGAAGCAACTGAAGGTTGCAACCCTACAGAGGCCACCCACCACATCAGGCAGGTTCGCATGCCCCCCCCAACCACAGATGCCTGCCCCAACAAATTACATGAACTCCCTGGTGTCTAGTGACACCCCCTGAGCCCAGTCCCCATTACCATAAAAGTTTAGGTATTCCTTGGTTTCTTATGGCACCCCCTGCCCCCAGTCCCCATTACCATAAAACCTGAGGGATTCCCTGCTGTCTAGTGGCACCCCACACTCGATGCTTGCCCCATAAGAGTTTAGGTATTACTTGGTGTCTAGTGGCATCTCCCACCCTCCAATCCCCATCACAGTCACTGTATACTTAGTCCCTGGTGTCCAGTGGCTACCTCACCTACCGATCACCTGCTGCTGTAATGCTGAGGAGGTCTCTGATGTCCAGTGGACACTTCTACCCTCTGATTGGGCACCACCACCTCTGCAAGGTATTTCCTGGTGTCCAGTAGAACCCCCACCCAAGCACCCATCCCAGAAGGAAGACCATACTGTCTAGTGTCTAGCACATCCCCCCACACCAGTCACACTGGGCACACCACCCTGCTACCCCCTTACTGAGGTTGTCAGTGCCACATGGCTCCAAAACAGAGTCTGGCACTATCCTCCTCTCACCACCTTAACTGGCCTCTGTACGAAATGACAGGGAGTGCATGTACTGCGTATAGGAGAGGGATACATTTCACATGCTGCAGACTGTATGTAAACCCCTGTCATTTCATTCAGCAGCTGACTGAGGTGATGAGAGGGAGGCTGTGCCGGTCACCATATTAGAGCCATGTGGCACTGACAACTACAGTTAGGGAGGTGGCAGGGTGTGTGCCCAGTGTAGCCATTGTGGGGTTGGGTGCTAGACACCAGGGAATAAGGATACAGTGACCGCGATGGGAATCGGAGGGTAAAGGGTTCCACTAGACACCAGGGAAATCTTTTTTATTACAGTGGTAGGTGATTGGTGGGCAGGGGTTGCCAGGGAATCCTTCCATCAATGGGAATGGATGGGCAACTGCAGCCCCTTTGTTGGTCACCAGGATCTTGTACCCTGTTAAGTTAGGGTTTGCAAAGGCAGTAGCTTGCACTGATTTGGGTGCCATTTACCACCTGTGCTAATCTCACACTATCCTGCTGTGCCTGTATGCAGGGGAGGACCCCATCCTTTACATAAGTGCAGCAGTAACTTAATGCTCAGGTACAAATGGATTTTGCCTGTACAGTGGGAGTGTCTGAATATGGACCTCACCCACATACCAGGCACAAACTCCAGTTAGAGTGGGCAAACACCCCTTAGCACCCAGGCTAAGTTTTGAATATCTGGACCCAGGAGTTGCTCAGGGCCATTGAGCCTGGGGTCGTTTTCAAGTGCATCTTGTAGGCATATTTGTAAATACAGATTGTTTAGTTATAAGAAACTAAATTAAAACAGCAAATATTTTCAATATAAAATGCAATGCATTTTGAAAATGATAATGTACAGTATTAAATACACAAAACAATGCCGCTGAATAGATTTGTGCCGAATATTGAATTCCACCAGCTGGCTTCTTGTGGCATGGTAATTCCACTTTTGAAACTCTTTCTAGAATTTCTTTTTTAATTCTCCAAAATTCCAAAACAGTTACTAAGTAAGCCACAAAATACTGTTCCATAGATTACATAATCCATGGACTATTATTCTGTAGTTTGTGGAAAATGAATCCTAGGTTTACCTCAATCACTGAATATTATTACACACTTTAATTAAACTGCAAATTACTAATATGCAGTATAAAAGAGAAACATTCCTCTTTCAGATTTTCTGAATTTGGTGGAAGTTGGAGGGATTTCAAAATTTCACACAGCGTTCCTGGTGAGGTATGAAGGGAATAGAACTAGATAGGTTGATTACTTCCAGGTAAAGTATTGCTCTCACATCCCATCTAATACTATTCAGTAGAAAACTTTAAATGAGCGAATATAAAAAGAAAAATACATACTGCATACACGCTGGCTATTCTAACAAACTCTGGTCAGAGCCAATATGGTTGCAGAGAGCTTTTGGGATGCTATTAGCCATTATTTCTAATGAATTTGCACAATGCAGATCTGTGGAGAGGCAGTTTCAATGTTGTTTTCCTTTTACACATTTTTACAATGTGTTTTCCTAGAATATACCTGTTGATTGCTATATATTTAGTTTGGATAGTTCACAGAAGAAATGGTATATTATTTTCAGTAGTGCTCTACATCTACACAATATTATGCTACATTGTGCAAAATCAGAATGCACTGAAAACAATATTTTACATTTGGGGGACATATTAAGTGCCAGATTAATGCATGAGCAGAAAGATGCATTGATGGGCGGCACTGATATAACATTTAAAGAGAATGCGCCACTGGTACAGGGTGTGCATACAGTGAAGTTCAACAGGATGAAGCACAGTACTGCAGAATTCTACAGTAGAGTTACTGCAGCAAGCAATGCAGTTTCAAAGGGAGTTAATCCCTTTTGTCATGCAGTAAACCTGTGACACTGTGCTTTATCCTGGTGGAATTCATCATCCCTGTTGAAAATGTGACCCTGGACGTGAGTCGCCGTGCAGACAGCCCCCAAGTCAGGTGCATCCAGGGTGACCCCAACTGAATACCTTCTAGGGGGGAATGCGTGGCACATACTGGCATGCACTGCAGCACCCATGGGCAATATTCAGCCCAGGAAAGCAAATGAACTAATTGAGCATACAGGGTGCAAAGGGGCCTTATGCATGCTCATTACCAGCACATTTGCATGTTGGCATGGGGATGAACACACCAGAGCAGCTCTTGCCCCAAGACCTGACCCTGATCGCTCCCACGTGGGATAGGCCCTAAAGTCTCTGGTGGTATAGTGGCACTCTCTCCACCCATTCCACCAGCCCCAATTGTACAGGAGTCCAGACTCTATTGATTCCATATTGTAGGGACCCCAAAGTCATCCCTAATTGCACCTGAATACACCCACAGTCCATGTCCATAGTGTACTGGACCCCACTTCCCCTCAATTGTGCACAGACAGCCCCCTCCCTGCCCCACCAAGCCCATCCCATTGTGATGACTGGCTCTGTAATGGGATTGTACCACTCTATCAGCAGGTGGCAGAACACTTGCAATACAATGCTGAAATGTGTTATACCTAGGCACAAGCTGTGTGTGGGTGATAACAGTCAGTGACCATACTCCTCAGGCACTTGCATGCAGATCCATCATCCTGGTGCCATTGCACTGCTCAGTGTGGGTGATGGCCGATGCTGTACCCACTCACACAGGTGCCAAAACAGGCATGTTACAGCCGATCTCTCATTCATTTGTACAATTGGGGAACTGCAGGTGAACTATCTATAGCCTGAAGCATACACTGCAAATGGAATTACAGGATAATGCACCCCATGGCACAAAGGATACTTCAGAAGTCCAGAGGGTGGCATGTTACACGGGGGAACAGGGGAGAGTGTGGACTTGCAGTGGTGTGTGACAGGAGTAAGCAGTATGCTTCACAAAAGTGGGAGCAAGACAGATGCAAGAAACTACAGACCTGTCAGTTTGACTTCAGTGATAGGGAAAATGATGGAATTACTTCTGAAGGAAATAATTTTTGAGTACCTAGAGGCTAATGGGGCACAGGACCCAAGGCAGCATGGATTCACAGTCAAACTGAATTGATTTCTTTGACTGGGTGACCAAAGTAGTAGACCAGGGAAGGGCTGTGGACATGGCCTACCTAGACTTTAGCAAGATATTTGACACAGTCCCGCACAAAAGATTAATTAACAAATTAGCCAGCCTGGGAGTTGGCTAAAACACTGGCTGGACAACAGGACACAGAGGGTAATAGTAAATGGAGTCCACAGTGAAGAAAGGGGGGTTACTAGTGGGGTACCACAGGGTTCAGTCCTGGGTCTAGTCCTTTTTAATGTCTTTATAAGTGACATTGCAGAGGGACTGGAAGGAAAAGTATCTCTTTGAAGATGACACAAAGATCTGCAATTGGGTTGATATGCATGGTGGGGTGGAAAGGATGAAAAGTGACTTGGCAAGGTTGGAGGAATGGTCAGATGTATGGCAGCTTAAACTCAATGCACAGAAGTACAAAGTAATGCACCCGGGAAACAAAAACCCAGGGGAAGAGTACACAATGGGGGGGAGATACTGAAAACAACAAAAATGGAAAGGGACCTTGGGGTAGCCATATCTGATGACCTAAAGGTGGGCAAACAATGTGAGAAGGCAGTAAGGAGGGCTGGGGGGATACTCTTTACAAAATTTGCTGGGAAAGGGTAACATTTATGAGGTATGAATCTTTCTTGGAAGATATTCATCCCCAACTGAATTAGTAGCAAAAAATGTTTAAATGCTAATCATTTAAATGTGCAAGCTTTGCATTTTGAAGTGGGTAAACAAATCTCCAGTTTATAGGCACCCAATATTTAACAAGCTGTTTCAGTTTCCTAATGGCACTCAGATAAGCAGCTTGGAGTTATGTCTCCAACATTCTAAACAGAAAAAAACGATTATTTTATTTTAGTTGTCATAGTGATTTGTAGATGTGGAAGAATACATTGAAATGTCCAAAAAATTTGTTTCACGAAACTCCATTTTCAAGCTACAGATAGCAAAATGACTTTAGGCTCTGCCCACAGTAATAAAAACTAGCAACCTTTTCTGAGGGCTAGTTTTGGCACTACTAGCTCTGTAAAAAAATAAAAAGATTTTCAGCTCATAAAGTCATGATGGATGGTTGGTTCACATCAATGATTTATTTCACAGTGTAGCTCAGACCATGGGGATAAAACTGGTAGTTAATGAATTCAGTAAAATTAGAGTTGTCTTTCCTATTCCTATAAATTAGTTCACTGTGCAGTGGCCACTTCTTATTCTCTGCTTAGGAAGTGAAGGGAGAGGAAGACCCATGGACCTAGAGACTCTTCCAAGCTCAATACACTGTATCGTGCCTGAGATTACAGTTACATAAACAGAAGGGTAGCAGTTCAACAATGACTATCTTCCAAATGTAGTACTGACATGTTTTCTTACTTTGTAAGGTGTAACCTTTTGCTAAACTTATAAACATGTAAAGCTTCATAAACTGCACTTGAGAAGAAAATGATAAATAGAGGATAATACATGGTGATCCATTGTTAACCACGGTACAATCACCTCAAGTGGTTGCCATGCCCACCATGAAAACCTTGGGAGTGCAGCTCGAGAGGTTTATGGTTGGCATGGCAACCACGAGAGGTGATTACACCGAGGTCAACAACTGATCATCATGTACTGTCTTTTATAGTGTGTGGGGTTTGCAACAAAAAAAAATTGATAATAGCTGACCCTAATAATGTTTGTCTACCAAACAGTAGAACGTTGTTGGTTTCTTATCTTGTACAGCCAAGCATGACACAATATAGATGATTTAAAACTTTGTTTATTTCTGAACAAAAACAAGAAAATTGCATTTAACCGAAGTTACTGCTAACTACTATTTAATATAAACTGTTCCACAAGGTAAAGGCAAATGTTTGCTTTAATAACCACTGTAAACATCTGGAATAAAATGCAGTTGGCCAACCATGATCATATGCTTCCTGAAGCCTGGGTCACATCCTCTACGTTAACTTAAGGCGTGTGGAAAACAAGAAGCGAGGAGGTAGCAGGCACATCATGAGGATCTTGATCTGCAGTGTAATTATGCTGGTTAGAGGGAATGCTGTATAAAAATAACTGCCGCTGGCCATTGTGTAAGCTTATGGCAGTCTACCAAAAACTGCAGCATCATAATTTTTGTTTAAAGTTGGCGCATGCAAGCGTGAGCACAGTTCTGTGCTTAGATTTGTGAAAAATGCTTGTGTTCTATCTTGTAATCCCACTGGTCTGATGTACACAAGCAAGGTTTATAAGCACATGATGTTAGAACGATGGGATTACAAGATAAAAAGGAGACAGCTGGCGATTTTATAAGAGGGCTCCCCATAAAAATGTGTTCATACTTCTTTGTCTTTTTGTGCTGCACCACACTATCAACCTTTTCTTTTAAACTCACTACTCCGGCATTGCCACAACCTCAAGTAGCAGCAGGACTGTGACATTAGTGCTTGTGTTCTCCCAAAGGAGTCATATCCCTTCCAGAATTTTGTGTCATTAGTCAGTTCTCTGGCAGTAACAGTCATGTGGGTGCTGTGTAACAGAAAACGAAAGTAACCTTTCTGTGTGACCATACTGAGAGTAGGAAATTGAGTGCATTAATACAAATTTGAATCTGTAGACTATTAAATCAGAATTCAAACTTGTATCACATGAGTGTTGTTGGTTTTGTTAACTAGCCAGCATTCTGCCTATTTTATTGCTTACAAATAGGCACATTGGTAAAAAATGATCTTTGCATAATCCTATTTCATTATCAGGACAAACTACAAATGTTTGACACTGTTTCTTTTTTTTTCAGGAGAAACGGTTGTAACTGCAGGTAAGTAATGACAAAGGGGACTACAGTATTATACTTCATAGCTATTCTTCAGGTGGAAAACAAAGTTATTCCAAGAAAATAATGAAAGCCCGTAACACAGACATAGAAACATAGAAGTAGACAGCAGCAAAAGACCAATGGTTCATCCAGTCTGCCCATGGACATCGACAGGATACCATGACCTGGTGTTGATCAAGGATTTAACCCCTCCTCCTCTGTATCCTGTTTCATCCCCCTTACTTGTCAATACCAGTGATGACTATACCTTTCATTACATCCCAAGCACATCTGAAATTTTCCACAATTTTTGCCACCACTACTTCAGCTGTTGGGGAGTTCTACAGTTCCAAAGCCCTTTCTATAAAGTATTACTTTCTCATGTCCATCCTGCACCTTCCCTCATCAACTTAGAGGCAGTATAGCGCAGTGGTCTAAGGCTCTGAGCTGCAAATCTGGTGACATCCAGCAGACCAGACCTGGGTTTGAATCCCCCAGCTTCCACTTGCATACTGTGTGACCCTGAGCAAGTCACTTAGCCTCCTTGTGCTCCCAGGTCGCTCCTGTAAAAAAGCTTTCAGCTTAGTGTGCTATACCTGGTTAAACAACTAAATAAATAAAAATAAATAAAAAAACTTCCAGTCGTGTCCACGTGTTATCAAGCCGGTGCTTCTGTTAAACAGTTCTTCAGAGCTCTCCTTATTTATTCCCTTCAGGAATTTGAATGTCTCTATCATACCCCCCCCACCTCCATTCTGGTCTCCAATGAATATATATTGAGTGCCCTGAGTCATTTCTCAAAGGACTTTCTTTGTTGGCCCTGATTCATCTTTGTCACCCTGTGTTGCACCATCTCCAGCCTATCCCTGTCACTTCTAAGGTAAAAGATCCAAAACCTGGCACAGTACTCCACATGTGGCCTCATCAAGCATCTATAGAGAGGTAGTATCACCTCCTTCCTCCTACAGTCAATACAGCTCCCTATACAACCAGGCATCTTGTTTGCCTTACTGTAAGTCTTATTACATTGGCTAGGCTGCTTAAGGATGTCAGCTATAATGACTCTAAGGTCTCGCTCTTCAGTTGTAGTACCGGGTTTTTTCCCACCCATCCAGTATTCTGACAAGGGGTTCTTTTTCCCTATATGTGTTATCTTACATTTTTGGACTTTAAAGTTCAACTGCAAGAGCCTTGACTAAATCAGCCTCTGCTGGTCCTCTTATAGTTGTCTAATTCCTTTTAAGTCATCCACTCTTCCACAGAGTTTGGTGTCATAATGGAAGAGACCTAGCCTACCCAGGATCCCTTTCCAATGTCACTGATGAACATGTTGAAATGGACCATACCCGGGGGCATGGCCAAACCTTGAGCCAGTATAGCAGCATAGATACTCAGCTCCACAAACCTTGGGATTAACTTTACAGCATACTACATTTGAGCTCACTGTAAACGTGTGTGGAGGTCAACTAACTTCTGGAGAAACCGTTCTGCATCAAAAAAAGAACTTTGGTCGTGAGTTTCTCTCCTGCAAATGAGATTTGCTTCACCTCTCCAACTGTTGTGTTAGGCCTCAAGGATGGTGTTCTCCTCTCCCCCACACAAAGACCCACCAGGAACGGAGAAAATGTTCGCCCAGCTCCTGAGTCAAAAGGATCAAATGACTGCAGCCATTAACCCTACGACACAAACTCTGTATAGCATTGAAACAAGGCTTTCCACTCTGAATGGTGAATTGGCTCTCATGAGGTGGCCCAACAAGAAATGACTGCCATGATGAGAGACCAGGGCAGAGCTATTCATGCATTGCAGGATAAAGCAGACGATTTGGAGAACTGCAGTTGGTGTAATAATTTACAATATGTGGGCCTTTCGGAGGTGGCTGAGCAAAAGGACTCTATTTTCTTTCTCCAGCAAACTCCCCCTCAGCTACTTGGGCTTCCTACTGATCCACCACTCCAAATTGAAACAGCCCAACACTCGTTCCCCCCCCCCCAGCCTGGAGAATGACCTCGGCCTCTACTGGCCTGCTTTTTGGGCTTTTGTCAAAAAGAATCAGTGGCGGCAGCTGCCAGAAATCTAGGTCATCAAACATGGCAAGGGAACAGGGTGTAAATCTTTCAAGATTACTCAAAAGAGCTTTCAGAGAGGCATGAGGCCTACTTGAATGCCCATAGGCTGATGCATAAATTAAACATCTCCTTCTCCCTCTGTTACCCCATGACTATTTGGGTACTACACAATGGATCCCCACTTATGTTTGCCACACCCGAAAACTTGATGGACTTTCTGTGGAAAACGTACCCTGCTGAATTCAAATGGCCTATCATGCAGGGTGTGACAGGGCACTCACCTCATGAGGGAGAACACCCAGGTCATGGACCCTTGTAGCCAAAATCAGCCCCTCTCCTGAAGTGCAAATCTTTGATGATTCTCTGCCACCTCAATCCAAAAAGCATCACTCCTCCTACAAGCACAGTAGGAGGCAACACCCAAAGGACAAAGTGAGATCCTCCAGCCTGGAGAATGGTGATGACCCTACTGTGTTAGAGGTATCCAGCTTGCAGGCCTTCTATTCACCGAACCTCTATGCAATGTTTCAACAGTCTATTCCTGAAGCTCTGGTGCCAATAAAGATTGATGCAGATCAGACCAGAGACCAGAAGCAGCCTAGCCCTTCATCACCAGATAAATCCTGGGCTGCACTAGCAGTGACAGACCTAGTGACTGCATCTAGGAAACCTGCTGCTAATTCTCTGTCCAGCCCCATGAAGAGTGCTTCGGCACTTGGACCACAGCAGTCGGACCACACCAGTGATAATCTGATCAACCCAACTTGAGATCTACAGTTAAGTACTTTTGGAACGTTTGGTGAATCTAGGAAATGAGGTGTTGGGGAAAGGGAAATAAGGTTTCTGGTGGTTCTTGTGCTAGGTGTACTCTGACATCCACTTCTCAGACCCCCCTTTTCTCTTTTTGCACCGATTCTGATGGTTGTGAAACCAAATTGCATTAGACATTTACTTTCTCTGTTTGGGACTGTTTAGCCCTACAACATTAGGTCAGATCTCAAACCTGCATCATCAGACATTTGAACAGTGGCCTTCAAAAGGTTATGGGACCGCTGGTCTTATTGTATGTTGGTCTGGCTAAATGTGCAATGACAGGTAGAATGCTGGAGTGTGTCATGTTAACTTTGTCTCTTCTCTTGTTGTGAGTTTTTATGGGGTGTTTTACTGTGCAACAAGATAATGTCCCTACCTGTAGGTTGATTAGAAGCCCCTGATGTTGACCTCCCATTCAGGGTTCTCCTGCTGCTAGCCAATTGCTCTTCCCCCTTATGAAAACACTTCTCTCTGCTCTTTTGGATAGTGACCCAGGAGTCTTGCAGCAGCAATTGTGGCTTTTCAGTTGAGAGCCCCTTCTTGTCTAAGCCCTGACCTAGAGTGGCTCCTAGCTATTCCTTACTCCTCAACTCACATCGTTGGTGATCCCTGCTCTGCACGCAATTTAGGGGAATTCCCCTTGAGGTGATACCGAGCTATTGGGTGCCTTTATGGAGTACATGGGCCACTTTCTCACCCTTTCAGACATTGTGTCTGTGGCCCACTTTTCTGGGCCCACCCCCCACACTGAGGGCAACCTTATGCAAACCTAGCCCTAATTTATCAATTCACAGTGTTCATGTGGTGAGTCTGATGGATCATGCTGCACAGGACTGTGTGGCTAGTGCAATCTCCCCCACTGGAGATGACGGCAGCCTAGGTAGATTTCCCACTGGCTGGCTGCCTTTATGCTTCTTAGATGGTTTGAATACGCTGTTATTTGTAAATATGTTTAGGATGTTACTATACAGTTCAGCTAGATGCCCCAGTATGTTTAATGCATTTGACCTGGAACAGACCTCAGTGTATGTAGACCTGCTTATCACTTTGCATGTAAGCAGGACACTTGCAAATGTATGTCAAGGTGGTACTATGCATCGGCAGAAGCCTGACTTGATTTAGCCTCTTCCTCACTAGTTTCTGTATATGTTCCTCACTCTCAGTTCCCCATTACCAATCATGGGTGATCTTCATGCTCACACCTGGAATGTACGGGGCCTCAACACCCCGATAAAACATAATCAGGTGTTGTCTCATCTGAAAAGACTGAGGTCTAGTCTGGCTTTCCTGCAGAAAACAAAACTAACAAGGCAGGATCATGATAAACTGACCAGGGACTGAGTGGGGCAGGTTTTGTCTTCCACTGCCCCTATGAAAAAGCATGGATTCACCATATTGCTGCAGAAAGACCTCAAATTATCTGTAGTTCAGATCAAACATGACTTTAATGGAAGGTGGGTAATAGCTTTAATGGAGACCCCCAGAGGGGCCACTGATTCTCAGCACTGTCTATGGTCCAAATAAGGACAACCCAAAGATTTTTCATGAAGTGGCCCAAGCATTAGGATCCCTGGCTCAGCCTTCCGCCCTGATCATTCTGGGAGGAGACTTTAATCTGGTCCCAGACTTGAACATGGATTGGAGTTCCACAACTGCTGACTATCACTCTAAAACCCGGCTCTCATTGTCTCATTTTATGGCAGACATGGGGCTTCAAGATGTATAGTGAATACACCATCCCCTGGACAGAGACTATACCTTCTTCTCTCCCATCCATAACACCCATAGCAGAACAGATTACTGGTTGGTTTCCACTGCCATCATGCAAAGCTCCATTGGGGTGGAGATGGTTATTTCAGACCACTCACTGGTCCATCTGCACATCATTTGGAGACCCAAAACCACAACTACTGTATTTCCAACTAAAGGCTGGATTCACTGCTCCTAAGGAACCCCACCTTCCAACCCTGGTTCACAATGGAGGTGGAAAACATCCTTAAAGAGAATCCAATCTCGGATATGTCACCAGGTGTCACATGGGAAGCCCTTAAGGTTACTGTTTGGGGAGCTATCATGGGATTTCCACCTCAGCATAGAGGGCATCGGGAGAAGCTTCTTAAGTCTCTGGAAGAACAACTAAAAGAGTTAGAACCAGAGTCTAAAAGGATTTCACTTTTCAGCACTCATTTCTTGTTAGGCTGTAACATTGTTAGAGTACATCTAGAAATGAATGATCTGCTGGCTATGAAAGCCGAGGTAGCTATTCTACAGTTAAAACTTAAACATTGGGAAGGGGGAAAGTTTTAGCCTAATGGTGAAGGAACAGAGGGCTGAAAGTCATATTCCCAGTCTGTGGGATCATACAGGACTGACCCTCAGTAATCCAGAACAGGTTAACAATATCATGGGACAGTTCTATAAGGAACTTTATACTTCTTCTAGATCTATGAACCATCAGGGGGTGCAAAACTTCCTAATATCACTTACTCTTCCCCAGCTCACTCCTCAGCAGGCAGCTATTCTAGAAACTCCCATCACCCCGATAGATTTGACAACTGCATAACAAGACCTGGATGGGGGAAAGCTCCAGAGGTGGGGATGATTTTCCTCCTGTGCTCTGACAGCTTGTTTCCCATCAAATAGTCCTGCAGCTTTGCTCAGTATTTAATACAGCCCTGACAGCTGGCTCCTTCCCCCCAACTCTTCAAGATGCCACTATAACAGTTTTCCCTAAAAAAGAGAAAGACCCTATGCTTCCCTCTAGCTACCGCCCAATATCTCTCATAAACTTGGATAGTAAAATATTTGCTAAAACCCTAGCCACTTGACTGAAGCCTTTCCTCCCTTCCCATATGCACCCCTCCCAGGTTGGTTTTGTGCCAGGACGTTATAGTAGAGAACATTTATGGTGTATGATAAATATCCTGTACCATGGGGTCACATGATGGCAGCCTAGAGGAAAGCAGCGACCTTGTGTAGCTCTGCTCCCTACCCAGCTTAAAGCTTCATGTTTTAGATCATCACAAAACTACAGAGTGTTGAAAACTATTTCTGAGGATACATAGATCCGTTTCTGGCAGCTTGGATTGTTCAAAGATGGAGGCATATATGAAAAAACAGCTCCCAAAGCACACCCCGCCGCCATCACAGGAGAAAGAGCAGGCCCTGAAGCGACCTCTGCAAGGGCCTATTAAAGCAGCCCCAGGATCCACAGCCTTAACTGAGGAGCGTTTCCTGGAGATAATTATGCCTTTGCAAAACGTGATCGAGGAAATCGCAACTGAAGTGCACAATTTCAAAGCGTCTTTGGATTCATTAAATATTCGGGTTGGAGATAATGAAACACGCATTAAGTCCATGGAAATGAAGATAGACAAGCTTGAATTAGAGTGGATTTCCACAAACAGGAGAGCTAAAAAAATCGAAGAGAAGCTTGAAGATCTGGAGGGGAGGATTAGAAGAAGCAATATAGTTATCATCGGTATTCCGGAGAGAGAAGAAGGCACATCTCCGATACAATTTGTGCAGAAATTATTTAAGAAAGTTGCTGGCCCATCCCCAAATGGGGCAAGTTACATTGTTGAGCGAGCCCACAGAGCCCTTTGCCCCCCCCACCGGGTTCACAGCCCAGACCGATGGTGTGTAAATTATTGAATTTATCTTGATAAACAACATATCCTGATTAAAGTAAAATCCTGGCAAGAGGTGCTCTGGGAAGGAAAGCGGATTAGGATAACACATGACTTGCCAAAGTCTGTAAGGCTCAAATGTCAAGAAATGCACCCTTTGGTCTCAAAGTTAATTGCGGCGGGTAAACAATTCCGAGCAAAGTACCCGGCTCTGTTGCAAGTTAAAATCAACGATCAGTGGCACTCGTTCGAAAGCTGGAAGTGGCACAGACTGAGCTCAAGAAATTGCTGCCCGATTTGCTCAAGTGATTATATTGTGCTACATTGATGGTGCTACTGGAAGGGTAAAAAGAAGTAGCTGTAAGCCTTTGATGCTTAGTTATGGTTGACCGATCTTGTTCTGAGTCACGGAAAGAATCGTATATTGGTAAAAGAAATGTCCCCGGTAGAAGGATATGAGTGTGCTTAAAAGCAGTAAATGGACCTAATAAGCATGACAGTACTCTGGGAAAGTATTAGGCATTGACATCCCCCTGGTGTAATTATAAAGGGAGTGAGATCAGATCCTTCATAAAAATCCACAGCCTCGAAAGAACACGGACTCGACTTGCGAGTGTTTGGATGGAAGAGAGAAGCAGTTCTTGAATTCACTGCGGATAGTTTTATCTACGGCAGGGTCTCGAATTACCAGCTGTTAGAAGTGCAAATGAACGCTCACTAAGCAAGCTTCAATTGGTATGACTCATGTTAATTTGCTTAGTACGAGTACCTCTGCAGACTGCTGTAGATAAGGTTAAATCCTGTATGGTACTTGAACTGAAAGAATATGCGGGAGCCTATTTCAATCCACAGGAGCACAAATGGCCTTTTTTTCTTCTCTTTTTTAGTGTTTTTATTTTGTTTTTTTGACTTAGCAGCATGGGTCTTCACTAGCAAAGATAGCAAACACAACAGCATGAATATGAGTTATTGAAGAAGCCAGAAGGTGAAGGAAGGAAACATATTCAATTCAGTGCTTCAGAGTAACTGGTAACTGGTATTTTTCTTTTAAACTTAGATTGTAGGCTTGTAGTGACACTATACTTTCTTTCTGTGTTGTCTTTACTTATAATTGTTTTTGGACTGTTGAAAATTTAAAAATAGTGGTGGTGTAATTCTGTGCTGTCTTTAATTGCTGCAATTGCCCCCCACCCCTTCCCCAACTCTTAATTATATGCCCTGATAAATCTGATTGACAGGAGCTAAACACAGGGTATAGTAAGAGGTGTGAAGTAGGAGGGGCATAAGGGGGAAGAAGACCACCCTCAGCACGACAAGTGTTTTGACTCATTTATTTATTTATTGGTTTCTTTTTCCTTAAAAAAATATATATCTGAGGATCAGTTACAGGATTTTTAGTACTGTAAATAAATAAAAAGAGAACTAAGAGAGCTTCAGTAGCAGATAAGTAGTGGAATTGCAGTATAATGTGGGGAGTGGTGCAATGCAGTGGCTGTGGGGCAGCCATATTCAGGCAGACCTTCTGGACACTGAGGTGCTGCCCTATCTGCATGCATCTCTCGGGACTGCGGGATGAGGTAGCCAGACTCAGAGCGGAAGTAAACTGGGTCAGGAGTACCATCACCCCTGTCCAGGAACCACCCAGTCCAATGCAGCTGCCTCAAAGGATGCCGAGAACGAGGAGCACTTGGATGACAGTGGGCTCAGGGAGGGTTAGAGCAGTCAGGCAGAGGCACATCCCAGATCCTATTCCTCTCAAGAACTCATATGCCACACTGGCAAATGAGGACAACCAAATAGAGGTACCCAGGGAAGTGGAAGGAAAGGATGTGGAGGTTAGGCAAGGAGGTGACCTCAGTGGGGAAAGCAGTGGACCCCAGAGGAGGAGGAAGCGAATCCTGGTGGGGGACTCCATCATAAGAGGGATCCAGCTAGGAACACAGGAGGGGGAGGACAGGGAGGTGAGGTGCCTACCAGGTGCCACGGCATGGAGGGATGGAAGGAAGATACTGGGGATCACTGGGAAGGCAAGACAGGAGGGTGAGCTGGATGTCATTATCCACCTAGGTACTAATGACTTGGCAAATAGGGAGCCAAAGGAAGTTCAGGAAGAGTTTAGGAAACTGGGGAGGGGTCTCAAGCAAGTAGCTACTTCTGTCACTTTCAGTACTACCTGTGAGAGGCAAGGAGAGCATAGGAGTGCATGCACCAGAACTTTAACTCATGGTTGAAGAACTGGTGCTGTGAGGAAGGGTTTGGATTCATTGGTGACTGGGGACCCATCTGGAGGATGGAGGTTTATTCAAGCCTGACGGCCTGCATCCATCCTGAGGGAATCCAAGCACTCAATGATAAGTTTAAATGCTACATTGACAAGCATTTAAACTAGCAAAGGGTGGCAGGCCAGCAAGGACGGTACCTACTTGCTCACCCCACAGCTAGTAATGGAACCAGTGAACCAGAGGAGTGGCTATCTCTGCAAAGCAGTGTGCAAAAGATGGAGATTAGTGTCCAAAAGGTGGATAAGCAGAAAGGGCAAAATTCAGCAGAAGGGCAGACAGCAAGGAGAACCAGGGATAAATGACAACCAAGGAAGGGGCTGGAGTAGAACAGTGAAGCAGTCTAGGAGGTCAAATCATGGAAAGCCATGTGTGCAAATGCCAGGAGCCTTAGCAACAAGATGGAAGATCTGGAGGCTGTCATGGTACAGTCAGACCTGGACATTGTGGCCATCACTGAAACCTGGTGTAATGATAACCATGACTGGGAGATGGCCATACCTGGCTACAACATATTCAGAAGAGACAGGGCAGGCAGGAAGGGAGGAGGAGTGGCACTGTATGTGAAAATGACATAAGGGCCACAGAGATCCAGGAGGAACAAAATGGGGGAGAGATACTGTGGGTTAAGCTGGAAAGAAAAATGGAGCCAGCCATCCGCACAGGTGTGGTCTATAGACCACCAGCCCAGGAGGAAGAAACAGATAGGGAGCTGATGCTAGCCATCCAAAGGATGGCAGACAAGGGTGAGGTAGTACTGGTTGGAGACTTCAATATACCAGACGTGGACTGGAGCATCCCAGCAGCAGCATCAACTAGAGCAGATTTATCCTGGACTCCTTCAGGTGCCTTCCTCAAGCAACTGGTCATGGAACCAACTCGGCAGAAGGCAATACTGGACCTTGTGCTCACAAACAGGGACAGTGTGATGGGGTAACAGTGGGGGAGCACCTGGGTAACAGTGACCACCAGTCATTGTGGTTTGAAATCACAGAAAGAGCAGAACCAAACCACAAAACACGTATCCTGGATTTTAGGGGGCAGACTTTGGGAAAATGGGGAGATGCTTGAAAGAGGCATTAACGGAATGGACAGGAATCAGGGATTGAGGAACAGTGGGCAGTATTTAAAAAGGGATTATAAGAACAACAGAATTATGCATTAAGCAGGTTAGCAAGAGGAAAAGAAAGAGGAGACCATTATGGTTTTCCAAAGAGGTAGCAAAGAAAGTGAAAGCCAAAAAGATTGCATTCAGGCAATACAAAAAGACACAGGCAGAAGGGGATAGGGAGAAGTACCAGGAGAAACAAAGGGAGGCAGGGAAGTCAGTAAGGGAAGCCAAAGCTCAGACAGAAGAACACATTGCAAAATCAGTGGTTAAAGGGGACAAAACCTTTTACAGGTACATAAGTGAAAAAAGAAGGACAAAGGGAGGGATAGTGAGACTGAAGGGGGAGGATGGGAGCCTGGGAGGATGACAACAGTAAAGCTGACATATTGAACAGGCATTTCTGCTGCTCAGTCTTTACTAAGGAAGAGGGGTAATGGGTCGAAGGGAGTACAAGGGGTGAGAATGGTGCAGAAATGGACACAAGTCCCTTTACAGAAAGGGTCCTGAAGGAACTGGAAGCAATAAGAGCTGATAATGCAATGGGGCCAGATGGGGTGCACCCTAGGGTCCTTAAAGAACTAAGAGAGGTGGTGGCTGAACTTCTGGCTATCCTGTTCAGCCAATCACTGGAAACAGGGAGGTACCCAAAGACTGAGGACAGCAGATGTAGTCCCCTTATACAAAAGTGGGAACAAAGAGGAAGCAGGGAACTACAGACCAGTCAGCCTCACCTCGGTAGTGGGAAAGATCATGGAAGCACTACTGAAGGAGAGATTGGTGGAACATCTGGTTGTCAATGGACCACAGGACCCAAGGCAGCATGGTTTCACCAGGGGAGGTCATGTCAGACCAACCTCATTGAATTTTTGACTGGGTGACTAGGGAGGTGGATCAGGGGAGGCAGTGGACATGGCCTATCTGGACTTCAGCAAGGCCTTTGACACTGTGCCACATAGAAGACTATTACACAAACTGGGGAATATGGTGTGGGCAGGACAGTAGTGGGTGGGGGGGTAACTGGCTGGGTGGCAGGACACAGAGGGTGGTGGTAAATGGCTGTCACTCCACAGAGGGAAGAGTGACCAGTGGGTACCACAGGGATCAGTGCTTGGGACCGGTCCTATTCAACATCTTCATCAGTGACATTGCACAGGATCTAGAAGGCAGAATTTCACTGTTCGCTGATGACACAAAGCTTTGTAACAGAGTAGACACACAGAGGGTGTAGACAGAATGAGAAGGGACCTGCAGAAACTTGAAGAATGGTCAAGGGTTTGGCAGTTGAAATTCAATGCAAAGAAGTGCAAGATAATGCTTATGGGGCACAAAACCCTGCACAATATATCAGTTGGGGGTGAGGATATAGCATGCACCAAGCAGGAAAGGGATCTTGGGGTTGTCATCTCTGATGACCTCAAGGTAGGGAAACAGTGTGACAAGGCATCAGGTAAAGCAAATAGGATGCTGGGATGTATAGGCAGGGGCATCACCAGCAGGAAAAGGGAGGTCATAATTCCGCTATACAAGACACTAGTGAGGCCCCACCTGGAGTACAGTGTGACAGTTCTGGAGACCATACCATGTAAGGACATAGACAGGGTAGAGAAGGTTCAGAGGAGGGCAACAAAGATTGTGCATGGGTTGCATCACAAGTCCTATGAAGACAGGTTGAAGGAACTGAACATGTACTCCCTGGAGGAGAGGAGGGAGAGAGGGGATGATAGAGACATACAAGTATCTTACAGGGAGGAACAGGGTGCAGGAAAACACTATTTTAAGCGAAAAGATGTTTCAGGACTAGAGGGCATGGGATGAAGTTGGAGGGAGGACGATATCTAGAGGAAACATGGAGAAAGAATTCTTCACAGAACGGGTGGTGGACAAGTGGAACACCCTGCCAGAGGAAGTGGTGGGAGCTGAAACAATCACGGGATTTAAGAATGCATGAGATAGACATAAAGGAATTCTAGAGGTCAGGGGTAAGGGGAAATAGACTTCTAGGAAAACAAACTGAACTTACAAGCTCAAATGGGCAGACTAGGTGGGCCATAGGCCCTTATCTGCCGACACTGTCTATGTATCTATGTATCTATGAGGAGTCTGACAGCGCCGTGTAAAATGCTGAGTGTGCTGTTAATATTGTCCTTGCCTTTTTTCTATCTCTTGCCACCTAGTTTGGGGGATGAAATGCAGTAACAACTCCCGGGGTTTAAGGGATGATTCTTGGAGGGGGCAGGTATCTGCAGAACTAGTGGAAGGAACTCCTAGATTAATGTGATGGAGCTCTAACTAGAGCGGTAACTTCCTGTGTAAATCAGCGATTAATATCTCCCTGTGACTCAGGGAGGAAAAAAAAGCAAGGAAATTCTTCTATGTCCGAAGGCAACAAATATATGAATGTTAACCTAATTATAATGATTACGTGAATGAGAAGGGTAAGGTATATACGGATTATTCGATTCGGAACATTGATAAGCTGCTGGGGATAAGTGAGTAATAGTAATACCTCATTTCATCCGCTAGAGGGTAATAGTGTTGCAAAATGTTAATTTCCCTTTAGGAACTTCATTTTTTCCAGTTGTTACTATAAAGATAGGGATACTCCCTGCGAGTTTTACAAATTTAATAAGTATAAATGGTACAATTCGTTCAGAAAATAGAGGTTACACATCTGGGACAGAATATTCGAATATTTAGTTAAGAATGTTGATCACTTCTGATCGTATGTAAAATTTTAGTGGAATGATGTTAGATGTGATATGTACTAATTGACTCTGTAACTGGGATATGGGGGCGGGTTGGCATTCTGCTTGGTTGGGAATTTATATCACCTAACAATTTAGAAGGGTAGTGAGGTTGATAGAACTGGGGGTAGTGTTTAAGAATGTTAGTTATAATATTGTTGGCTTTGGGGAGGTGTGGGGGGTTGGGGGAAGGAGGACTTCTCTTGTTTTGGCATTGTTGTATTAGAAGGAACCAAATTCAGATGCATGCAGAGATATACACTAACTACCACTGGCAGAGGGACCATCTGTCTTAGGTTAGTTAGTAATGTTAGGAGCGCTTAATATTCTTAGCTGGAATGTTAAGGGGGTTCAGGATCAGTGTAAAAGGCAAGTGGTATTAAAACATTTATCTACTCTAAAGAGTGATGTGGTTTGTTTACAAGAAACTCATCTTAAAAGGGAGGATACCCATTTGCTTTGCAAATACTGGGTAGGTCAGGTCTTTGGGGCCGAGGTTTCTACAAACGGGCGGAGTAGCTATCTTATTCAAAAAAAAAAATACCTTTTCAATTAGAGCAGGAAGTCTGGGACAGAAACGGTCGTTACATTATACTGATTGGCACCCTGCTATCACAACACATATTAATAGGCTCAGTATACGGACCAAATATTGATTCCCCACAATTTTTTATGCAGCTGTTGGATAATGTAAATAACAACTATTCTAAAGTAATTCTGATTGGAGGTGATTGGACTATTACACTGCAATTACAACTTGATAGATCGGACAATAAGCATGTGGGATTGTCACCTTCCCAGAGGGCACTCAAGGAGCTTATGGAAGGGGCAGGTGTTGTTGATATCTGGAGAGTCCTTAATGCAGAGTCCAGACAATATATGTTTTTTTTCAATTCCACATAAGACATGCTCAAGAATTGATTATTTTTTAATTAGTATCCACTCCTTTGCTTCTGTTCTTGATGCATGTATACATACAAGGGTAATCTCAGATCACTCCCCAGTTTCTATTACATATGCAGTAAGCCTTAGGTTAAATAGAGATTTCTTGTGGAGATTTAATAATCGGTTACTACAAGACTCCCATACTTATGAGCATTTGAAGCAATTCATTTCTCACTACTTTATCCATAACGTGGGTTCAGTTCTCAAAATTGATATTGTCTGGGCAGCCCTGAAGTGCATGTTGAGGGGGGAATGCATTTGAATTACTTCTACCAGACTCAAAAAAAAATAAAACACTAACTAATAATCTTATTAATTCCATTAAGGCCATTGAGAGTAATATTAGTCAACACTAGACTGAATCAGACTGGATCTAGTTGCATAAACTACACTCACAGTTCTCCTCAATTATGTTGCAAAAGGCTGAGCTTGCTCTCAAGAGAACAAGACTTAAGTATCTAGAAACTGGTGAGAGAGCAGGCAAGCTACTGGCATTAAGGCTCTGACAGTTGGACTCCAGTAGGTATATCGCAGCCTTAAATACTAGCCCAGAGGGAACACTAGTCAAAGACCCTAGAGAAATTGTGGCAGCATTCCTACACTACTTTCAAAAACTATACACAATCCCAACAGCAGACAGAGCAAAGCTCGAGGAGATCCAGGGGTTTTTAGTCGGTTACCCTTCCCCAGATTTCCAGCATAGAGGCGGCAAGCCTTGAGCTGCCTATACAGGAATGGAAAGTTAAACAAGCCATCGCCCAACTTTCTCCTGACAAATCCCCAGGACCTGATGGTCTCTCTGCCAATGTGTATAAAGCATTTGAGAAGGAGATTGTCCCCATTTTAGCAAAGGTATATGACTATTGGTATCTTGAGAGGTTTTCTGAAGGTGGCTTTCTTGATGCTTTTATTACTCTTATCCCCAAGCCAGATTGGGATCTTTTATGTCCTGGAAACTACTGACTGATATCACTACTAAATGTGGATGTTAAAATACTAGCCAAAGTATTAGCCAATCAGCTCAGTCCTTTAATGTGCAAGGTGGTTAGTGAGGAACAGGTAGGCTTTATGACTGGTAGATCTTCCAGCGACCACATGCGTAAACTTCATCATTTAATAATTCATGCTAAAAACATAGAAATTCTGGCCGCCCTGCTAGCTTTGGATGATGAGAAAGTGTTCGACCGGGTTTCCTGGGACTTTTTATTCGCTGCTTTGTCTAGATTTGGTTTCCCGGATGGATTCCTGAGATGGATTAAATTGTTGTACGAATCTCCATTGGCTCGGGTCTGGTGTAACTGTGTTCTATCGGACTCATTCCCTCTTTCTTGTGGTACCAGACAGGGCTGTCCACTCTCCCCACTTCTATTTAATCTCTATCTGGAGCCTCTGATTTGTAGGTTATTAGCCTCTCAGGGTATACAAGGAATACAGATAGGTAATAAGAGATACCTAATTTCAGTTTATGCAGATGATCTGCTCCTGCACATAGAGGAACCGGATACTAGTATACCTACTATTTTGCAAGAAATTGAGCAGTTCTCCAGAATGTTGAATTACAAACTCAACATATCTAAGATGAAGCTTTTCCCTTTAAATGGCAAATGTTTGCCAAGTATAGCTGGGGAACTTGGTCTCAATTGGGAACCCAAATCCCTGATGTATCTGGGTATTAAAGTTTCGAGGGATATGGCTATAACAGCTAAAGAAAATCTCAATAATCTGGTTAACACAATAAAGTTAGACTTAGATAGATGGAAGATGTTACCTATATCATTGTGGGCCAGAATAGAAACAGCGAAGATCAATGTGCTACTAAGAATTCTTTATCCCCTGAGCATACTGGGGTTTTATTTACCCAAATCATGGTTTCATAATTTGCAAAAATTACTTAATTATTTCATCTGGAAGGGGAAAGGCGTTAAAACAGCATATTCAAAACTCACAGGACCAAAAAGGCAGGGAGGCCTTGCGCTCCCTTCCTTCTTTAATTATTATGTAGTGTCACACATTAGTAAGCTGGTGTTTTGGACTCGGCCACCACATTCAACAGACTCCAATCCCTATGTGCCCCTCCATGTTCCCATTGAGAAGCATCTGATCTCCAAGTTCTCTGGGACTCTCAATTCCGCCATTTATATCACCCCAAGATTTCTTCCCAAACCACTTAAAAATACACCTATCGGCTGGTCTTTAAAAGCACTGCACCAATTACAAATGTCGCTGGGAGTAGATTGACATAAATCCCTGGAACAACCCCTAATATGCAATATACAGTTCCAAAGTCAGAAAGCTCCAATTCCCCCAACATTCTGGGAGCCATTAGTCGGGTTGCGCCTGGGAGATTTAGCTCCACAGGGAGAGCCGTTACCGTATGCGTAATTTTGTTTGAATGTTCCTGAGGCTGAGGGGAATGCCTTTAAATACTGGCAAATTAGGTACGCAGTGAAAGCCTACTTTCAGAACTCAAAACCACAGAAGCAAATAGGACGGAATTGTCTTCCTTGTTACAGATAGCAGATCAACCTCACTCGGTATCCAAAGTATATCATGAAATACAGAGGATTGACTTAGAATTACCATCGGGTATTTGCTTTTATTGGATGCAGAAATTAGAAATAGGTGAAGACCAAAGATTATGGGATCAAATCTGGAATAATATACATATATTCATAAGGCAAGACAGGTACAAGTTACAGCAATTTAATATTATGTATAATTTATACTGTACACCAGCTAAACTGTATAAAATTGGTAAAATATCATCCCCCCAGTGTTGTAGATGTAAAACTGATAATGGGGACCTTTACCATATGTAATGGGAATGTCCTAGGATTCAGCCACTTTGGAAAGCAATTCAGAAATCTTTAAATTCTTTTCTGGGATTGGATTCTTTTTTCACACCTGAGATTTGCTTAGTTAATTATTTTCCCAGGGACATGAGTAAACAGAGAAAGGTGTATATGACTATTATTTCAGCTGCAACTAAGGCGATTATATTGCGACATTGGATTGAGAGGTTAACACCTTCAGTCCTACAATGGTACAAAGAAATCTTGTTTGCCTTACAGTTGGAGTTACACATAGCTAAGATGCACAATAGGGTACAATCATATAATGCCAATTGGGGTCCCCTTTATGCTGTTCTTGTCACTGGGAAACCCTAAGATATTAAGGCGGAATGGTCTCCCTGATATTTGGAGACCCTTAGAGTCTTGATAGTGTAGATTTTGTGTGGTTCCTTCTAAAGTGAATGTACATTGTTAGGGGGTGAAGGGGGAAGGGTTTGGAAGTGATGTAAAGATGCTATTTTGACAAAAAAGGAAAAAAGCTGTAATGTCCAGTACTGTACATTGTTGGCCTCCAATCCACAAAATATTGGGGGTAAATGTTTTAGTTGGAGGCCTTGTTGGTGGCTTGATTTCATTGTAATGTGACATTGCAAATAAAGCATATTAAATAAATAAAAAAATATCCTGTACCATGCTAAAGATAGCCCCACTCCTGCTGCAGCTGTTGCCATTGACTTTGAAAAAGCCTTTGATTCTCTGGATTGGGTCTACCTGTAGCATGTTTTGGTACAGCTGGGATTTGGGGGAAGATTTTGGTGCTGGACCTTTGCCTTATATCACAGACCTATGGTGCAGGTGCTGACCAACCCCATCTTGTCAGAACCCTTTCCCTTTGGGAGGGGTGCTCATTGTCCCCCCTCTTGTTTGTTTTGGAGGTGGAGCCCCTGGCAGTGGCCATCCGGCAGCACACCAATTTACAAAGAATTACAATTGGTAACTAGTCCTACACTACATTTATGTACGCTGACAACCTATTAGTCCCACTGGCAGATGTTGAATCCTCCCTCCTGGCCTTACTTGCTCTATTGGTAGACTTTGCAAAACACTCTGGCCTAAAAATGAACCGTTCAAAAACTGAAGTGCTTCCCTGGAGCCCAGACTGCACCGTGGCTCATGTGGCCCCATACGGCCTGCACTGGTCCCCAGACTTTTTTGGTGTATCTAGGGATTCATCTGTCCCCTGATCTGACCAAAATATGGGACTTGACCCTGAAGCCCTTCATGGCAGAACTAAAAACTGAATGTGAGCAGTGGCAAACTCTGCATCTTAACCTCACATGGAAAATCTCCTTGATCAAAATGATTTTGGCCCCTAAACTCCTGTATGCCATTTCCCATATCCCACTTGATCTCCCTGCCACATGGTACAAGGTAGTGGATAATGCATTTGGTAAATTTATCTGGGATGGATGCAAGCCCCAGTGAGGCAGGGAGAGATTGAGGGCCCACTGGAAATCAAGGGGCTGGGGCCTGCCATGGCTGGAAGACTATAAATGGGCATACTCTGCTGCCCAAACACTGTAATGATTCCTCCGTACCACATGGGACACCCCATAGTGGCTCCACATGGAATTACCATTAGCTCAGTTTCATTCCCTTCCTCTACTACTTTATAACCCACTCCCTAGGAGACTAGTCCAGCACCCTACCATAGCTCCAACTGTTTGAATCTGGCACAAAGTTCATAGCAAGCTCCAGACCAACCCTTGCCCCATTTCCCCTACTCTGCATGGAGAAATGAATATCTTTGGGTTGGAAATAAACCTTTATACTGGCCCCAATGGGAGGAGAAAGGGGTTACCACATTTGCAGACCTGCTGGTGGTAGACAGGGTAGGTCTTAAATCATTTCAAGAACTGGACCAAGAATTGGAGCTAGGCAAGACATGCTTTTGGCAATATTTGCAACTATATCACTCCATGATGGCATATTTAAAAAACATTGTAGTGAGGGAGGAACATCCAGTGCCACAGAATAAGTAGCTCACACTCAGCAAAGGGCAAGCCAGCTTGATTTATGCCAACCTCTGTGATAAACTACTCTCCAAATCTGTAGAATCTAAAGTTAGATGAGAAAAAGCCCTCCAGCAACCTATCATAGAGGAGCAATGGAGAATCTGCTGGAAACATGCACATGCCATGTACCCTGACACCAAATGTAAGCTCATTCAGAATAAAATTCTCTGTCATTGGTACCGGACCCCTGCTGTGCTCTTCAGGCTCAAACTAGTAGATAGTAACCTATGCTGGAGATGTCAAACTGTTCTTGGTGATTTATATCATATCCTCTTGCACTGCCCTCTAATTAGGCCCTTCTGGACCTCAATTTGTGGACTTGCCACTCAAATTATTGGTTCCTAATTAGACCTAGACCCTCATTTTTAACTGCTAGGTTTCCCTACTTTGAAACTACTGTTTAAGCCACAACAAATGCACTGACTTGCCCTTCCTGGCTTCCAGGACGAAAGTATTCTTCTGTGTCATTGGAGAACCACAGAGGTGCCCTCCATGCCTGAACTGTTTGTTACATTCTCTAGGATTACTGAACTAGATTGTCTATCTCATATAATTGCTAATACCCTTCCTAAATATTATGCATGCTGGGACCTCTTCCTTACTTATCTGATACACAGAACTGGGGTTGAGTGAAGCTATTCCTAAGTGATTTGGCAGATCTACTTGTGAAACCCTGTGGCTGACTGGTGTTACCTGCTTGACTATACTCCTATCACCTTGCTTAACTTAGGACATATGTACTTTTAGGAATATGTGTTTTTTTTGTTGTTTTTTTAGTCTGGTTTTTGAGGTCATTAGTTATCACCTGCAGGTTAAGAGAATGCACCATGGTTCTGCTTGTCTTTGCCACCATATGCAATATGTCTTATTATCCTTGCTACAAATTTTCAGACCCGGTGGTATCCTTCCTACTGTAGTATGTTTCTAGCTTATAGTCATTCAGTAGATCTCCATGTGTTTTGTTTCACTGCCCAAGACCTGTATACTGTTCAGAACATATGTATCATTTAAGTCATGCTCCCTTATCACTGTAATGTATACTGTGAAAGCTTAATAAAAAGTATTAACATTAAAAAAAATATGTACAGTACCGTACCCAAGACAGTCCCCTGTGGCACTGCACTTGTGATTTCCCTCTCCTCCAATTTTATTCCATTTACCACTATCCACTGCAGCCTCCCTCTTGGCTAGTTACCCACCTAGCTAACTACATCCCTTGCCACCATGAGGTCTCCAGACTTCTTCAGCAGGCATCTGTGAGGCACTGAGTTGAAAGCCTTGCTGAAGTCACAATACAGCAGGTCCATGGCACAACCTTTTTCCAATTCATTCTATAAATGGAATTACAATAAGAAAGGTGTTGCATGTTAAGAGAATAGAAAAATAGCAACAGTAAATGCAATATAATTAAAAAAAAGCTTATTAAACTATGCACTGTAGTGTGGCAAACCGTAATGCTAATATAAGAAGGGCTGTCTTATTAAAAGACAGACCCTAAGATCACTTGATGCCTCTGGCTGAGTAGTCACTTCTTAAAGCGCTCCAGCTGTCTCCTCCTCTAACCCCCAATTTACATCCTCTTTTTATTCGAAACTTACTATTTCTGAAGAGGTAAAAGTGTACAGTAACATAGCAGGGCATAGAAAAATGCTCATTGGGGATTTTAGCCTGCCATGGAGGTGGAAATGCGAGCTGCCTCACTGCACCATGCACTGCTGATCATGCTTGAAAAAGCTGCAAAGAAAATAAAGGCCCAACTTACCTCAGCAGCCTGAAAAATCACTACAACCATGGAGACCACTCTATCTTTGGAGCAATTTCTTGAGGAATTTCATCCCTTCAGGGATGAGGTGCGTTCTCTGACTAAAGAAGTGAAAGTGATCACCAGTAATTTAGAAGATCTGGCACAACGCACAGGAGACTGTGAGGTACGAACCTCCTCTTTAGAGAAGAAAGCAGAGAAAATGGATCCAGCTATGGCACTGGTTAGGCAGTGAATGGTTGAGCTAGAGGCTAAGGTTGAGGACCTTGAGGGCAGAAGCTGTTGCAATAACATGGTAGTCATAGGACTACCAGAGAAGGAAGAAGGCTCAAATGCTGTATTATTCACACAGAAGTTAGTACAAAAAGTTGCAGGCCCATCATCCCTTTGGCCCAGAATACATCATGGAAAGGGCTCATTGAGCCCTAAGGCCTATGCCACCACCTGAAGCCCAACTCAGGACATTTATTTTCAAATTCCTCAATTACCAGGAGCACCAGCATCTGCTGGCAAAAGTCAAGGAATTGAAAGAAGTGCTTTGGGAGGTATCCCTAATCCGTATCACCCAAGATCTTCTCCCCCCATCAGTGCAACAGAAAAGAGTAGAGTTTCATAATGTAGTCACCAAGCTGCTAGCTGCAAATATTCACTTTTGGATGCTCTATCCTGCCAATTTGCAAGTCTCCATAGAGGGGAAATGGATCCCCTTAAAAGACCGAAAATCTGCAAAGACCAAGTTAAAGAAACTGATCCCCAACCTATTCAGAGATGGGTGAGAACCTGAAGAGAAATTGTGGGCATTAGTTGGTAATATGTTTATGTGAAGAACTGAGTATGCTTGAACAGCTTTACAAAGGATCTTCTTGGGGTGGATGTTTTACATCCTTGCTTTCACACCGCTAGTAATGGGATGGACTGGCTTATTTGGTCCCATTTGGAACACTCGTTCAAAATATGGGTGTTTTGGATGTACCTGTCTTCAGGATGGCTATTTACTTTGGCAATTTGTAGGCTGGTTATTTTTCTATGTGAACAACATACTTTATAAGAGTACAGGAGAGGGCAGTTTGCAAAACAGATCATTTGTTATTGTTACTCTGCTCTTTTTGGTTACTATCTAACAAGAAGAGGCCCTGTATAGCAATATGAAGGTAATATTGAGGGGCTTTTGGGTTAATTTAGTTGTAAGCCAGCTAATTAGTTTTGGCTCGAGCCATTTTTTACAAAATAAGTAAGGCCAATCACATGCCTGTGAAGTAGAGTGAGAGGAAGTGCTCCAGACAACAGGGTCCTATAGCTGGCTGTGCCGGGAGGACCTTTACTTTATTTTAGCTCATCTCTCCTGCTTACAGTGTTTTCTTTGTTGTTTTTTTGGTAACCAGTGCTAGATATGTAGGAGTTCTCTGTTTACAAGCCTGGGAAGCCATAGGGTTTCTCTAATTAAAATGGGTAGACCTCCCTTACACAGTTATTTTTGCTGAAGGAAATATACTTACAGCTATTTGTAAGGGAAGACATCGCTTTAGGTGTTTACAGCACTAGGGGAAATTTACAAATTTGGCTCACTGAGAGGGGTTAGGGGGAGACAGGGGACAGATGGGACACTGCCCAGTGGTAGGAGTCATGCACTGTAAAGTTTATGGGATTGAGGAGGGGGGCATTCCTTTTGGATTTTTCTGGAATTGCTGGCCTGGATGAGAAAGGTAATTTAAAGGGAGTTTTGGTGGGAGGGCAAGGGACAATGTGAAAGAGAAGTTCTGTTGTGGGGGTTGGGGAACTTTTCCATTGGGGATGGGGGAGGTGGGGGGACAGCTTGGCACAGGGTATACATGGCATAAGATGCAGCAAGGTATTCAGTTCCTTCAGTTTTTGATATTTTTCTTGATTGATCATGGTAGGAGTTAAAAAATTTGTGTCATAGAACGTGCGAGGGCTTCGCTCCAAATTAAAACTATCAGGTGTTGAAGCATATCAGCTTGCTTAAAGGGGATATAATATTCCTTCAGGAGTCCCATCTTATGGAAATGAAGGGAACCCTCCTTCTCAGACAATATGTAGTACAAGCTTTTGATGTGGGGGACAGTACTCAGAGACGGGGGTAGCTATACTAGTAGTTAGGAATATATCATTTAAGGCTGATCAAATCATTGGGGATCCACAAGGACGTTACTTCTTTGTGAAAGGCACTTTGGAGAGAACTTCAGTGGTTTTGGGCTGTATTTACAGTCCTAATAATGACTCTCCATTATTCTTTACTAACTTAATTCAGGTCCTGGCACTCATTGCAGCTTTTCCATCTATTATAAGGGGAGGGACTGGAATTTACCTTCTCACCTGACTTAGATAAATTGAACCCAAAAAGACAGTGCTTTTCTCCAGCACAACGTGTGATATTAGAGAGCTAGTAGACCATCTGGGATTAGTGGACCCTTGGAGAACACTATACCCCACTTTAAAAGAGTTTATTTTCTGGTCCAGCGTACATGGGTCTTCATCCCGGATAGATTATTTTTAATGAGTCACTCACTTGTGCATAGGGTGGTGTCCACAGGGATCACTCCGGGAGTGATTTCTGATCAGTCTGTAGTGGTCTGTGATCAGATGTTATCACCGGACTTGTCACAGGATTCTTTGTGAAAACTCAATAATAAACTTCTCAAACAGTCTAAAATAGTAGATATTATTGAGAAAGAAATAGAGGAATATAGCAGGGTAAACAAGAATTCCACTGCAAGGCCAGATCTTGAATGGGGAGCCCTAAAGTACATTCTACATGGAGTGTTTATCAGGGAAGCTTCTCGATGAGAAAGGGAAAGGGAGCAAAAGACCCTTTCATTATTAACTAGAATCTTCACCTTGGAAGCATCGTTGTCTCCTGTCACTTCTATAGCTGACACACAACTGCTGGTGGGATTGAGAGACCAATACAGCTCACTCCTTTGAGAGAAAGTGTAATATAACAGTTTAAAAACAGGAGTGAAACACATTGATCAAGGACAGGAGGCAGGGCATCTCCTGGCACTAAGACTAGAGAAAGTAGAATCCTCATGGATAATACCGAGTATAACAGCCTAACAGACTAGGGTCCTTAGTCTTACTCCTAAGAAAATCACCGCTAAATTTGTGGAATATTATAAGGACCTTTATAAACTCATGCCCAACAGACCCACCCCTGGGTACGGTTAACAATATCTCTCTCCACTTGACCTCCTGACTCTTTCCCAAATCCAGCAAGATCTATTAGTGGCCCCCATCTCAGAGAAGGAGATTCGACAAGCTATATCATTGCTGACAGCTGATAAAGTCCCGGGATCCGATGGGTATTCCTTAAACTTTTATAAAGTCTTTAGTAAACAACTAGCTCCTTGGTTAAGAAGCCTATTTGAGTGGATTTTAGGTGGGAACCCTCTAGATGGGTCTTTATTAGAGGCTATCATCATTGTGTTACACAAACCGGATAAAGACCCTGAACTGACAAGTAGTTACCACCCAATATCATTATTGAATTGTGACATCAAAATATTGGTGAAACGTCTTGCTAATAGACTGAAGGGGGTACTTCCAGATATTATTCATACTGATCAGATGGGTTTCATGCAGGGGTGCCAGTCGATGGATCACTTTAGAAAGCTAGCTCACATCTTCTCCACGTCCAGAGATTCTGAAATACCTGCTGGCTTATTGTCTCTGGACGCGAAGAAGGCATTTGACCGGGTAGACTGGCAATTCCTGTTTTTAACAATGTAGAAATTCAGTTTCCCAGCTAAATTTGTTGAATGGACTGCATCCCTACACCAGAACACTCAGGCTAGACTATATTGTCATGGTATCATCTCAGACAGATTTGCTTTGTGTTCAGGAACTAGACAGGGGTGCCCCCTTTCTCCCTTGCTGTTCAACATATATTTGGAAGGTTGTTGTTCAAATTAAGGGCTAATGAAGGTATACACGGGATCCCCATAGGACATCATATATTTAAGTTGTCTGCCTATGATGATGATGTGATTCTTCACCTAATTCATCTAGCTACACCCTTCCCTATTGCTCTGTCTATCATCGAAGAATATGGGAGTGTTTCCAACTATAAAATGAATGTATCCAAGACTACCGTCCTTCCCCTGAACCACAAATTGCATCAACAAGATATTTCCTCCCTGGGGGTACAGTGGAGCTTCAAATGTATAGAGTATTTAGGTTTAATGTTGTCCAGAAATGAAGGTGCAATGAAGAAGCTGAACTTTGATTCCCTCCTCGATACTATTCAGCAGGATTTTAAATGGTGGCAATCTCTTCTGATCTCTCTCTCTGGGGGAAGAGTAGCATAATCAAAATTAATTTATTGCCCAGAATATTTTATCCCATTAATATGCTAAATATATGGTTGCCCCTGAAGTGGTTTAAAACTCTGCACACTCTCATTTCATCCTTTATATGGGGGGCAACATCCTCGATGGGCTTAAATAAAATTGGCAGCTTCCCCACAAGTGTGGGGTCTCAAACTCCCACATTTTGGAATGTATTACTGGGTGAGTCAGGCAACCCAATACCTACGGTGGTTCACACCCCAGGAAGAGATTGCCTCTGCTTCATTCATACCAGAGTGGTTACTTCTGGAAAGGGAGATAATAGCTAACCTGAATATCGCCAAAGAGGCTTTATTGTATGTTCCCATCAGGAATCTTCCTGCTGAACTATGTCATTCTCCCATGTTATTATCCCTTTGGGTACACAACCAACTATGCACTTTTCTTAAATATAGGAATGTCAAGGATCCCAGACAACCACTAGTTGGTAACCCGAACTTGCAGATTGGGGGTAAAATTATATCACCGTACTGGCTTCCCTTGATTATCAAAGCCTGGGTGGGGGACTTGTTTACCGAAGGTTCATGCATGGATTCAGGTACTATAACAGTATTTTATTCCATAGACTGGAAACAGATTTTTAAAATTTGGCTGCTTCGGCATCTCTTGATAAAACAGTTCCCAGGAACGGGGAATTCAAAGACGAGTTGCACCTGGCTGGTCTCTCTGACTCCGGTATGTGGAAAACCCCATGCAGTATCTCAAATGTATTCCTGTTTATGAGTAAATACAATTGATACTTGCAGTGGGGTGCCTCAATACTAGAATTCCCACTTTCTAAATTCTCCTGAGAGATGGGAGTCCATTAGACTTGATTCTTTCAGGTATGTCTCTCAAGACAGATTGAAACTTACACAGTACAAGATATTGAATGACATGTACTGGACCCCCATTAAACTTCACAGAATAGGTAGATCCCCAGATGCTCGTTATTTTAGATGCAAAAATGAGGATAGAGACCATGCCAAATTTTCTGGGACTGCCCCTCAATTAAGAAATTATGGGAACTCATTAGGACTAGAGCAGATCCCCTGCTGGGTCTTGGAGAGTTATTTACACCAGAGATTTGTTTGGTGGGAGATTTCTCCCTAGTCTTGATTAAAATGCACGGATACCATATAACCATGATATCACTTGCTCTTAAAAAGTTAATTATATGTTATTGGCTAGATGTTGATATCATTACTTATGATGAATGACTCCAAGAATTGTTATTTAATCTTAGAACTGAACAAATGAAAGCCAGTTTAGGAGGTTCCCTTTCCTGGTATAAAAAAGTCTGGGAAGGCCTTCATACCTTATACCTTCTTCAGACTGGAGCCTCGCTATAACAAACGGATTTCAGGAGTATGTTATGTTTGGACACTTCTGTATTCCTGCTTTGTAGTGGTATGATGTCTAATTATACTCCTTGCCTACCTTGTCACTGTGTTTTAAGGGGGGATATGTCAAACTGGGGAGGGAGTTGATTAGGGGGAGGGGGGGCCTTAGAATGGAGTTGATGTACACCTGACTGGTATCTGTATTATCAAGCCTATATCTTCATGTTCAAGCTATTTATGTGGAAAATTTATAAACTTTGAATAAAAAAATAATACAGACCTCTTTGTTCTAGGCCCTGGAACAAAGAAGGTGGGCTCAGTAGGTAAAAGAAGGAGGGGGCAGGAGATGGACATGTAAGGTGGATAGAGGAGGGGTTATGACATCAGAGATGGAGTGAAGCTAAGGGAAAAGAGAGATACTGGATTGGCTGTAGGAGAGAGAGAGGGAGAGAGAGAGAATTCGAGATAAGGGGAGGGGCTTAAGGCCTTGAAAGGGGCTGTGCAACTACAGCTCCCCCTCATTTTGCTTGCCAAAATTTTGTTTTGGTCAGCACATCAGTCGGTGAGGTGATTTGATTTCGTTATAATAAGGTAAGTTGATTCAATATCTAAAATGGGTGTTTTTTTATCCTGCAAATGCGAGTATGTTATAAGATTAAAACTGATTATCTTAGCTCAATTGTGATAATATGCTGCAACTAGGAAGCTTAATTCATAAGGCTTTGGGTTTATGGTTTAGTCTGTAAATGCTTGGACTGCTACCTTGGTACAGTTTGTGATAAGAGAAGCTGGAGTTTTTTATGTGGTTATATTAGTGGTAGCCAGGGTGTAGCAGAGTATTTCAGACTGGTTCTGGGCTTAGACCAGGTGGGTAGGTGTTTTTTTTTCTAGAGATTAGAGCAGAATGGAGCATCTGGCCAGACTGGGCCAGGTTTCAGATGGTCATTTGGTCCAGGGTGCTGTCAGGAGAATGCTGGCAGTTTTTGTGAGCAGGCTTTGGGAAAAAGAGTAGTCCCCTCTTTTGGTTTTGGCCTCTAACCAGGCAAAATTGCCATTTGAATGAGTTTGGTGCAGCAGAGCACACAAAAAGCCACAGAGAGAACACTTGACTTTTATGTGGAATGACCATGAGGTTGGGCAGTCAGGTGGTGGACCGAAAGGCATATGAGTAGAGGCAACCATGTGACCAGCCGCAAAGGACCACATCTAAAGGCTGGTAGTGCTGTGTTGGAAGAAAGCAGCTCGCGTCTTCTTTCAACCAGGGGAGGAAATGGAAAGATCTCTTCCAACAATGGAGCAATGGAGAGGCAACCACTGGGGGCTATTGATTGGGAAAATTGGCCAACCATTGGGTGTTGGGCTTTTCAGCAGGGTGGCAGCATTCAGAAGGTCAGGTTTGGTGTAGATTCCACCACAGGCTTTTGGGTTGGGGACAGGATGGTTCAGGCAGACCATGTGGCATCCGCTGCTGTGTCTGGGTACCAGCTTGGTGTGGGGGAGCTAGCAGGTCAAGGTGTGGCTGAGTTGGTTTGAGCAGACCTGTGAGTAACAGAAGCAGCTGTGTTGCCTCTGCTATCCTGTTCCAGCTGCATGGGCACCATTTTAGACGTTTGGGCCTAGTAGGGTGGCCCGCATGGTGGCTGCCATATTAGTTAGTGGGCCAACTATGCGGCGGCCTCCATCTCAGCATCAAGAGGGCTGTTAGTGGAAGGCTCACAAGGTGACCACAAAGCTTTAAAAATAAAGCAAAATACAGTCATTAAGTATATTATGGATATGGTCTGGATAAATTAGGATTCATGAGGCTTCCCTAGCAGAGAATTAGCAAAAGTTTTGTGTGGAGGACACTGAGTAGGTTGCTGACAGGTTTCCAGCTGGCAAGAGGCCTAATGCTGTGGGTGGTTATAACCCTTTATTATCAATAAAATAATTTATTGGAGACCCTTGAAGGGGGGGAGTTTCTCAGTGCAGGCTAAGTGGATACTAGGGCTCTGAGATTCGCATACGGTGAATGGATCTGCAACAAGTTGGGCCTACAGTCCAAAAAAAAAAAAGAGAAAGCAGAGCAAGGAAACTGAGTGGTTAGGGGATCAGGTGAAAGGGTAATTAGGGTGGCCTGGGAGGTGCCCAGAGAGATGCCCTTGCAAGATTCAGAAAGGTACAAGGAGCATTCAAGATATTCACTGCTGTATATATATATTCCTCTTTCAGATGAAGTTCACAGGAATCATTAACACCAGGGAAAAAAGGTCAACGAAGGAAAATGCTATGAAGTTTAAAATGGACCTGGTAGGTAGAGCTTATCAGGTGTTGGACACTGTGAAACTGGACAATAGGGATCCAGATAGGAGGGGGGAAGAAGAGGAATGATAAGCAGTTGCAGGCAGGAAGGGCAAGAAGCAGCCGAAGGGGGAGCCCCTCAGGCACCAACCCCCAAGACACCTAGTCCTCTTTAACCCTTTCCAGAGCCTTTGTCTGAACTGATACCAGTCACATTGCTGGCACTTCTGCAGTTACTGATTTTTTCCCCTCTTCCTAGCCCAGGAGCAATGCTGCAGACATTGCCTGGTCCCAGTTCAGTGATGATCCCCACAACAGTGCCTATGCTGGCTCCACAACCTGTGCTAGCTCCACCACTGGAGCTGCAGCTCATTCCATCCCCTCAAGTCTTAGCCAACACTGATGCCAGCCCCGCTAACACTGCCGGTTCCTATGCTGGCCCCATTTCCAATACCTGGACCTCTGCCAGTGCCACAAGAGACTGTGAGCCCAGCACCAGATCTGGTACCCAATTCAGGACCACAGTCAGGACATTCCAATGTACCCCGTTTATGGCTGGAGGGCGGGTATAGCACATGCAACCATGGGGGCGCATTTGGTGGCTATAGGATGGGTTTGCACCCTGCGGAGATGGGGGGACCCCAGCAGGGTCAGATTATAAAGGGCAACACAGGTACTGGTGTAATTTCTTTGGAAAGTAGTATTAAAGAATATATTGAGCAATTGCTGGGGGGTATGGAGGTTGATGGGATTGAAAAGAAGGAAAACGTTTTGTCAGAGTTGAAGAAAGGTAAAAAAGAGGAGAAGGAGCCATTTGTGGTAGGGTCTGACAAGACAGATAAGGCAGACTGAGAGATAGGTATGATGGGAGTTAGAATTGGGGATTGTGCCCCTTTGGCTATGAAAGAAAAGATTTGGAGGGGTGACTGTGGATATTTTCATCTTGATAGATAAGAAAACAGCATAGAAGTATGAGGAGAAGGAGAGCGTCAGGAAAATGGACATGGCAGCAGCGATAGTGTTGGTAGGTAAGGGAGAAGAGCATAAGGGCACAGGCCTCTAAGGAAAAACATGGTATGCATGATCAATAGGTTTTATTTACTATAGCACTATTGTTCAGGAAAAGAAACTCGAGCTAGCCACTCTGCTATTAGCGTATTCTTTGATTACTGGAACAGCATAGAAGATGAAGGGTGGGACCAATTGAATCCAATATAATGAGATGTTTCAGCAATGGATGGTGATGTTTAGTGGCAATGTCCTTTGGGACACCAGGCATTCAGACATTTGGTTTGAAATGATGATAGTGCCTGGGGGCACAGAGGCTGAATGGACCAGAGGAATGGGTGGGTATCAGAAATGTTGTTGGGGGTATAACAGGGCATATTGCTTGTTCCCCAATTGCTGATTTAAACATGCCTGTTCAAAATGCAGTGGTCTACACACTGCAGCAAAATGCAGGACCTCTGGAGAAAATACTCTGGGGGGGGGGATATAGAGGGCAGTCCATTCAGGCGGGCCACAATGGACAGAGGAGGGGGATATTGAGATGATGAGGGAAGGGAAGGGGTTATTTAGGGGGTGAGGTTATAGGCATGGTGAAAGATAGAGAAAAAAGGACTGGGGGGGTTGCCTGGCAAGAACCCCATTGAGGCAGAGGTAGTACAGGACTGGGTGAAGGGGTACCTGGATGTGTGGGTGGGTAGGATGCTAAGTAATGGTTTCAGTAAGGGTTTTAGCATGCATTTCCAGGACAGAAGGGCGGAAAAAAAGGGCTAAGAATTTAGGGTCTCTGAGGGGGAAGGAAGGTATATTGGATGACAAAATCAACAAGGAAAAGGCAGCTGGGAGGATCAAAGGTTCATTTACTGAACCCCCGATGGAGAACCTATGGGTATCACAGTTGGGTTTAGTTTTCAAAAAACAGCCTGAGGAGTACAGAGTGATCCATCACCTGTCTTACCCAGATGGGAATTCAGTTAATTATTACATTAATGAAGATGCCAGCAGGGTGTCCTATGATACATTGGAGGATGCTGTTCAGATGATCCGGGCCACAAAGGATGCATGCCTGGTGGAAACAGACATAGAATCTGCATTTCAGTTGTTACCAGTTTGGAGGGAGGACTGGGAGCTACTGGGATTTCAGATAGGTGGGTTATACAGTTTTAACACGGCCATGCCAATGGGGTGTTTGGTGGCCTATGTGACTTTTGATGCCTTTAGCACATAGCTGCAATGGGTCTTCAAGGTTAGACACGGACACAGTGTGGTCATACATTATTTGGATGATTACTTATTAGTTTGAGAAGGGGAAGAAGGGGTCAGTAGGATGCATAGGGATTTTCAGACATTATGCCAAGAGGTGGGGGTTCCACTGGCACCGGATAAAATAGAAGGCCCTAGCAGGTGTTTAGAGTTCCTGGGTATAGAGGCTGATGTAGGGGAAGGTTTATTCTGATTACCGATGGCTAAAGTGCATAGGGTGAGCAGCCTGTTAGGTGAAGTAAAAGTGAAAAGAAGGGTGACATTGCAGACAGTGCAACAGGTTCTCAGCCAGCTGAACTTTGCTTGCAGGGACATAGGACCTGGGCGTGCATTTACACATCACCTGATCAGTGCTACAAGGGGAGCAAAGCAACCTTACCACTGGGTAGACATCACAACAGTATTTAGGGAGGATTTAGAAATTTGGGAGCAGTTTTTAATGTTTTACAATGGAGTGACCTTCTGGCAGGATGAATGGCTTTTCAATACAGACATCGAACTGTATACGGATGCAGCTTGGGTACTGGGTTTGGATGCATACTATAAGGGCCAGTGGGTATCAGAGCTGTGCTCAGCAATATGGAAGACAAGGGGTTAATGAAGGACATTACATTATTACAGCTATTTCCGATATGGGTGGTAATGGTGGTTTGTGGGGAAGAGCTGTGCAATGAGAATTACCTTTTGGTGCCACAATAGGGCGGTGGTTGATGTGATGAATAAGAGAGTAGCCACACACATAACAGTAAGGTGGTTCCTCAGGCAGCTAATCTTTCAAGGTTTGCACTTAAACATGATCTTTAGGGCAAGACACATAGAGGGAGCTCAAAACACTGTGGTTGACAACCTCTTCCATCTGCAGATAGACAAATGTCAGGCCATGGCACCAGAGGCTGTCAAGACAGGGATACAAGTACCAGCGGTTATGTGGGAAGTTGGTTGGAGGAAGCCCCATTTCTCTTTTGGAACTCTTGGTCTGACAGGACTATCAGAGCGTATGAAGGGTCCTGGAGAGCATTCCAGGCTTTTCGAGTAAGTCAAAACTTAGAAGTAAGTGGGAGAGTCACAGAGGAACAGGTGGCAAGTTTTGTAGTTTATGGCTGGAGGGTGAGTATAACACATACAACCACGGGGGTGCATTTGTTGGCTGTAGGATAGGTTTGCACCCTGCCAAAATGTGGGACCCCAGCAGGGGCAGATTATAAAGGGCATGATCCAGAGATCACAAAGGGTGAGAGGGAGGGAGCCAGACAAGCGAGACCAATATCAGAGAGTATGCTGACCAGATTGCTGGGAATGATGGCACAAGTATGTTACTGTAAATATGACACCATATTATTTGGAGCCCTGTTCACAGCCATGCACCATGGGGCATTTAGGGTAGGTGAGTTGCTAGGCCAGGGAAAAGGAACGGACAAAAGGGGTTCAAAGTAGAAGGTAGTACATTGGAACAAGGACACAATTACTATTCATGTGCGGAAGTCAAAGATCGACCAAGTGGGCAGGGGTACATATATTCCCCTTCGACAAAGGGGGAGTCATATGTCTACTACAGTCACTATGGGACTGCATGGCAGTTCAACCCAAAAGGGAGGGGCTATGTTTATATGTGAGGATGGGGCAATTGCAACAGGAGCCCATTTGTCTGCATTGTTGAAAAATGGAATAAGGGCCAAGGGGAGGACCCGGTGAGATACTCGTCACACTCTTTCAGGATAGGTGCAGCTTCTGAAGCCACGGTGAGAGGGTTCTGGAAGAAAGTTTGGAAAGCATAGGGAGATGGACATCTAACTATTTAAAAAATATGTGCAAAGTGTCAAGTAACTAATGGATGTTTATTTTCTCCTCCAGGAAGTAACACGTTTTAAGAACAAATTGACTGTGGCCGGTGGGGAGGAGGGGTTGGGGTTATATAAGAACTCATCTGTACTACTTGTATTTTAGCTCATGCATAATGATTTGAAGTATGGCTAGTAGGCCATTCATACATATATTGGGCCGAGCGACAGGTGGCCATAAAGGCAGGGGGCAAGCAACTATATTATGACCACAAGAACTACACATCCTGAGGAAAGACCGAGGGAATGAAATGGGCACAACTATTACCCCTTTTGGAAGAAAGTACGTTGACGGCCCAGAGTCATGATCATGGTACATCTTGGCGACCTTTCACCGATCGCACCAGTCCATGACTTGATATTTACTTTCAGATTACTGAGAACACTAAGACAATTAAGGAGAGGTGGCCAAATGTCACCCTGGTGTGGTCAGAGATGGTACCATAGAGGGTCTGGTGGTATGTGTCAGGGGTAAGGGGCAACAGACTTCCTGGAAAACATAAATTGAACTTACAAACTTAAATGGGCAGACTGGGTGGGCCATAGGCCCTTATCTGCCGACACTGTCTATGTATCTATCTATGTATGTATGTATCTATGTCAAAGATCACAAAGCCATAGAAGGGGTGAGAAGGTGGATGAATAAATGATTGGGAAGCTACTTTAGCAGTATAGGGGATAGGGTAATAAGGCGCGAGAACATAGAGGAAAGAATTGTTTAGCTATATAGAGCTGATGGGGTGCATTTGTCAGAAATCAGGAATCATAGTTTAATCAGGCATATGAATTGATTTGCTGTAGGTAGACAAAGGGTTATAAAAAAAATTGAGCAGGGGGTGTGGGGAGCAAGGGGGGAAGCCCACCTTCTGACATAAGCTGGAGGCAGTCTAATGGAGAAAAAGGAAAAACAGAAAAGAAGTCATCAGAGGGGTATGCTGACAGAGATTGGACACCCCATTGTTTTGTTTTTGTTTTTTTTTTATTAACTGTGAGGGACGATTAGATACAAGATTTATATACTGCTGTAAGCTACAGCAGTGTGCACAAAGAATGAGGAATGAAATGCAGGAATGCAATCAAAGGATCGAGCCGCCACTATTGGTGCACCTCCGTCCTTTGAAAAGTTATCCTGCTCAGCCTGAACAACTGAGAGTGAGTTATCACCAGCCTGCTGACTGATTTGCCTGCTGCTAGAAATGGAGCTCTTCATTGGGCACACCCCTGTAGAGCACCTTATAGCAATGAGTTTGTCTGCACCTGTGTGCCACAACAAACTCAAAAAGAGGGGGGGAGGAACCCAACTTTGGTGTAAACCAATGATGGGGAAGGAAAACTACTCCAGGGAGTACACCCAGGGTAGCTGCAGAGGAGGGCCACGGATGTACATCCTGGTCCAGACTAAGGAGAAAAGTGCCCACAGATGTACATCTGGGATATTAGAAAAAGACTTGTTAATAAAATGTGACTGGAATATTCAGGCATTGAATAAGGAGAGAACTGTGTAAATAATTATGGATGAAAAGGACAAGTGAAAAATGTTATATTGGATGATCGGAGAATTGTAAATACAAATTTGCTTATTGAGCAATCAAGCAAACAAGGTGTGGTATCACTTTCATTGGGAAGGTTTTCTAGAACAAAAACTCTTGATTTAATATGCTTAGTAATTCATAATATTACATGTATCAAAATGATACTTTGATTTTTTTTATTTAACATGTAAAACAAGGCCCCAATATTTAAAACACTTTGCAAATTTTTTTCATAGTTTACCAAAAAAAAAAGAAACACAATCTCTTTGAAGTGACTCCATGTTTAAAATATTCCATGGTTGTCACTTAACACTTAGTTACCTTTTTTCCCTTAAAAAATGTAAGTGCAGTTTAATACAAATAATGACAAAAATTTCTTTTAAAAATGTTTGCATAAAATATGGTGTTAAATAACCAAACAATAAAGAATATACAGAGATCAAAGAAACTTTGCACGTTGAAATGTCCATGATGCTCGTCACTCCATAGTCCTTGGACAGTAGCTACTAGCAAGTAGACTGAAGGGAAAGAATTGTGATTTTTGGGGTTTTGAGGTCATCTTCACCTTGGCTTACTTGTTGTCAGTTGTTATCCATAAGCCTTCTTAATCAAGTGATTCTTCAGGTGCCGGAGTGCATGTGCCACACCTTTGACGTGCTGGCAGACCATGTTTTGTACAGAGGGTCTACCAAGGTGACAGCATTCCACTCTGTAGAATTTGGGATGGATTGCAAGAGATCATTTTATCAAGTAGTGTCTGCATGGGTTTTATGAGTGCAGTGCAAGAAGACCTATGACATACTTCAAGTTGCTAAACATTTCAGAATGTCTGCCTCAGCAAATGTAAAAAAAAGGACTACCTGGCTCACGGATGCTGTGTGGTCTCAAACGTCCTGGGTGGCATTTTCAAAAAGCAATAAGATGAGAATAAGGCCATCTATAACATGTCTGTGATTTCTCAAGCAAAACTCCTGAGACATCATGGGTGGCATGAATGAGCATATAGTAAGGCAGTGCATTGCAGCATTGGAAGATACTGTATTCTAAATCATGCAGAGTGTGAAATGTCACCATGAGACAGCTTCATGCTTCATGCAGTGCTGAGGCTGGTTATTTTTATGTTTGCCATGCATGCACAAGCAGCGAGCATTTTGTTAGGAGTATGGCTTTTGAGAGGTGTTCACTGTCAGTCCAGTGCAGAGTGGTCTGCAAGGGGCTAGTCAGTGTCACATCAATCATCAGCCAGGCTGATTATGACACTGTTCTGGCTTGCTGGGTGGCAACTTTGTGTACTTTAAAGGCAAGAGCCAACCCAGTCATAAGTCCTTTGATCTATACCGCCCAGCAAGCACAGCTGACCTATCATGATCAACCTGCTGTAGTTTAATTGCACCCTATAAAAAAGAAAATTATCCATTCATGTCTATTGCTGTCACTACCCTTACTGTCCCCCTACCCAACCCTTCCACTCAGCGCCCTACAAACATAACACTGACACTACGGGTGAAAATTCCCTAAGTGTCACCACCTAGAACAAAGAAAACCATCCAGCATCATTTTGTATACCTTGTAAAAGAGAAAATTGTCCATCAATGTCTCTTGCTTTCACTGCCCTTCTTCTCCCACCACCCGACCTCCCCACTCAGCACCGACCACCTCAAGTACACACCACATGCATAACACCGACACTGGGGGTGCACAATCCCCCTGTGTCACCACCTGAAATAAAGAAAGCCATTTCTCATAGTTTGTTTTTCCACAGTCTGCTCAGTGAGTTTGGACATAAGTAGGCTTATGCTCATCTAGAATGTCTCCCAATGGGGGGGGGGGTGACTAGCAGCAGACAGACAGCATCGGTCGCACTCCAAGGAGCGCCTGCACTCCCTCTGAAAATACCTTCTAAAGCTATGTTTTTTTACAGCTGGAATCTGAACTAAGTGAACGTAATTCTTGAGACAATCGAAAATTGGAGCTACCCATTGAATTTGGGGACTGTACGCAATGGCGAACCCTCATAAGATGGGACAACAAGATTCAGGCTGAGGGAAACCAAGCAAGAGGCCTGATGATGCTGACCAATGTGATCTCGTGGCAGAAGCGACCGGGGAGAATGAGCACTCTAATAGCGCTGTTTTACAGGCTGCTCAAGCTCTAGACAAATCAATGCAGCCCCCGATGCAAAAATGGACCTTTTAACACAAAGGCATCAGACCTGGAGACTAAAGTCACTACAGTCAAGGTGGAGTTACAAATGGCAAACTTCCATGGTGACTGCAGGGCTTGTTTATGAGAATAAAATCCTTCAGCTCCATCTAGAGCACCTTGAAAATGGAGCTCAATTGGTGCATGTTCGTCTCCTCGGGGTCCCCGAGGGTTAGGAATGGGATGATTTATGCCATTTTGTCTCACAGCTTCTCTCAACTAATTTGAGTCTCTCACTTACTGACCTCATCTTTAACGCCCACTGGATTACACCGCGAAGAAAGCTACAGACAAGGATCAACCTCACACTATCGTGATTGTTACAGCGGTCCGACATATAAGGGACAGAATCCTTCAGGCTGTACGAAACAAGGGCCCTTTGCACTTAAGGCTTCTGTATCTACCACATATTGTGAAACACTATTCCAAGCCTTTGTTACCCTAACCATATAATAATTATCCTGTTTACTAGTGTTGGCTTTGGGAACTAATATTGGCGATCATCACTTCTTAGGTTAGGTGACGGCTTATTAAACTGGAATCTGTATTGAGCCTTCAGCTCAGGGCACTGAAAGAATTTATATAATTGCAATAGATCCCCCCATTTTCTCCTGTCTTCAAGACTCAACAGGGATGTGCTATTCAGTCTTTCTGGGCAGCTTAATTTTTTTTAACAGTGTATACCCCATAACAAAGAAACATAGAAAAATATCTATGCATATCTGCTTCTGCCGTTAGTCCCCTTGCCCAACCCTCCCACTCAGCACCCCCCAGCCCTTACATACTCACTGCTGGTACAATACCATAATCTTCTGGACTGCAGACATGTTTTCACTTTTCAACACTGGAGTGCGAACTGAGGAAATTAGCAAAGTAGTTCAATGTATTTCAAAGGGATTTTGATCTTAGTGGCATAAGTTGGTCATTTTTCAATAATGTGGCCCCAAATGTTCAACATGTATTTTTTGTGACCCCACCTCATGAGCAATGGCAGAGAAATTAGGCAAGTCTGTCCCAAAATGTGATTTTGTGGTTACTACACAAAATCACCTTTTAGGCAGGAGTTGAATATTTCTCTTCTACTGTTCATGAGGTGGGGTCATAAGAAGGCCATGTTAAAAATCTGTTGTAAAAATATTAAAAAACAACAAAGTGATGAGCCTATGTTGAAATTTACAAACACAGGCTTGTAATTTTGGTAATTTTCAATATTTTGACCCCAAATGTTCAGCATTACCATTTCTTCACTACCCCTCATGGATGTGACAGCTGTCATTTTGCATATCCTAACCAAAATGTGTTTTCACACCTGGGGGGCATGGAACTCAAACAGGACTGTGTATCAGTAATGACATTACCAGCTAAACTAAACAATGAACAGACATTAGTCTGAGGGCAGTTCATGTACTACATTGCAATGTAATGGGCTCAGATCAAATTACCTGCTATTAACCTTAACCTGGGACTTGCCTATAGACCTCCAAATTTAAATCCAGAACAAAACAGCCATTTCCTAACAGCAATAGATAAGTTTGACCCCGGTAACAACTACATACTAATGGGGGACTTCAATTTCCCCAATATTACATGGGAGACATGTCAATGTAAAGGATCCACAGAAAAAACTTCCTAGAAATAACAGTAAATCAGAATTTAGATCAAATTATCAAAACTGGCACTTGAAACAAAAATATTCTATATGTCATTTTAACAAAAATGGGAGATAAAGTCTTGGAACTCACCACACTAGAACCGTTAGGAAACAGTGACCATAATATAATTATATTTCAAATTGAAAACAAAACTGTAGGGCCTAAAGGTATCACCACAGTGAAAGATTACTCTAGAGTCAACTATAGAGCTATAAAAAATTACTTAGCCTCCTGGGATTGCCAGACTGATTTCCTAGGCCTTAATGTACACCAGGTTTGGAGACAAATTTGGACCAAACTGAAATACTGTCTAGACACCTGGGTCCCTACCAGGAGGATATATCAACGGTAGTAGAAGCCCTGTCTGGTGGAACAACAAAATCAAAAGACACATAGATAAAAAGAAAAAGAGTTATAGTAAATTTAAAAACAGACCAACTATAACCAATTGGAATACAAAAACAAGCAAACAAAGTAAAACAATGTATAAGAAATGCAAAAACTAACATTTGAAATAAACTAGCTACTGATACTCTGGATAACAAAAATAAGTTTTACAACGATATAGGATCGCTTAGAGGTTCCCATCCAACAATAGGCCCAATAAAAACCAATGAAGGGCTAACCAGTGATGAAACTGAAATGGCCAGAGAATTTAATGATTACTTCCTCACTGTCTTTACTCCCAAGGAAAACATCACAGGGGCAGAGCTCAGTAACGATAAACAGAGAATGACCCCAATTACCATTGATGAAGTAGAGAAAGTACTCCAGAGACTAAAGGTCAATTCCTCAGCTGGTCCAGATGAAGTCCACCCCAGGTTTCTTAAAGAAATCACCAATGCAATTTCTGGACCTTTGGATAAGTTATTCAACTTATCACTATCCGCAGGGGAAACCATCCCTGAATGGAATGACGCTATGGCCATCCCCATTCACAAATCTGGACACAAAACAAATGCTTCAAACTATTGGCTAATAAGCCTAACATCAGTTACAGAGAAAACATTAGAAAGGCTTCTCCTGCCAAGACTGGAAGAACATATTGTTCTTAACAACTTACAGGACATTACACAACACGGTTTCAGTAGAGGAAGGTCATGTCTGACCAACTTACTCCATTTCTTTGAAAATGTAAGCTCCTCATTAGATGCTGGGCTACCTGTTGACATTATATTTTTAGACTTCGCGGAAGCTTTTGATAAAGTCTCCCATAGTATCCTTATAAAACATATGGTCACATTAGAATTTCCCCAATACATAATAAGCTGGGTCTCCTCATGGCTGAATAATCAACGACAGTGTACCACTATCAGGGGAAACTCTTCAACCTGGGGTGAGGTGACTTGTGGGGTGCCTCAGGGCTTGTTACTGGGCCCAGTATTATTTAATATATTGATCCCCTCAATGCAGTCACCTGACACCATTTGGATGGCTAAGTACACAGATGAATGCAAACTAGGTTGTGTAGTTAAATCCGCTGATGCAGCTGAAAATTACCAAAAAGAACTGCTGTCACTAGAATCCTGGGCACTAAATAATAAAATGATGTTTAATGTGCAGAAGTGTAAAGTAATGCACTTGGAGCACACCAATTCCAGATACAAATATAAGCTTAACCAAGATGTAATTCAAGGATCCATCAATGAAAGAGACCTAGGGGTGATTATAGACAATAAACTTAATTTTGATAACACCATGGCAATAGTCAAAAAATGTCAATGTATATCAGGATGTATTATGAAGTACATCAAGAGTAGGCAACTGACAGTTCATACTACCCCTATATACTGGTCTTGTGAGATCACACTTGGACTACTGTGCACCCCTCTGTACTCCTAGTACACTCAGAGGAAAAAGGCTAATTGAGGAAGTTCAATGAAAAATAACAGAAAAGATCTCAGGTATGGAAAACATGGAATATGGGGAGAGACTACAACAGCTGAATCTGTACTCAATGAATTACAGACAACTACATGGTGATCTGTGCTTAACCTACAAAGCCGTAAGAGACCCTGCACTTTTAGAAACACTTAGCCTTGGAAACAAAACCTAACAAGGTGCAAACTAGGTCTCATAATCTTAAATTAAAAGGTGAATGGTGTAGAACCAAGAAGTGAAGCCAATGGTACGCTCAGCGAATAGTTAACCAATGGAACATGCTTCCATGCACAACAGTGGAGAGTAGTACTATGGACACTTTCAAACAACAGCTACAGTACAAGTCACATTAAACTGTTCTGCCAATGAGTTGCTTAAGCATTTGTGACTGAGTTGCATAAGTGTTGCTGGATTCAGTACTAAACCTTGAACAAACTGTTTCTTAAGAGTTACAACTGAGTTTTGCATTGCATTGTGATTGGGCTTCAGGTGCATGCCAACTGAACAGCAGAAACATTTTATAAACATTGCTGTTGAGCTGATCAAGTGATGGAAAACAATGCAGTATGAGTTGCCAATGCATTGCCAACTGTAAAAATCAATGCTAAACCAACTCATTGGCAGAACAGTTTAATGTGATGTGTACTGTAGACCGACATATGGGACTCAATAAATTCAAATTTTCATAAAAATAATACCACCCTAGGGTGGGGAGCTCTCATAAAAGGCATTGCCTCCTGAGCTTGTAAAATACTATGAAACTATGTACATGAATGTAAATTGTTTGAGCAAATCCCATGATACTCTACAGTCCCTGATGCAGAGTTACAATTTACATCAAATCATTGCTGACCCTACGAGAGTGTCAGCAAATGCTGGTCCCAGCACCCTCATTGATTGGGTCCTAATAAATCGTATGGACAGGGTTGCAGTGGTGGGAACTCTGCCAGGCACTATACAGTAAGTGATCACTTCCCTGTTTTCTGTATATGGAGTCCCTCTGCAGTCTCCATGTCTCTACCACGCTACACATCTTTTAGGAACTATGCCAACTTGAATCTGGCCTATTTTCTATATGATGTCTCTCACATTGACTGATCCCCTGTCTACCGATCCCCGAATATGGATGATGCCCTCCACTTTTTCCTGAGTGAATTTGTGTTGCTTTAAGAAAAGCATACTCCTTTTCTCACTTGGCATGCATGAGGTAAGCAAACCAGATGGTTGCAAAAGGACCTCTTTGCATCCCTCAAGGATAGGAACAAATGCTGGGAAAAGTACAAAATCTCTGAACTTTAAGATGAATTTCATGCTTACAGAGAACAGTGAACAAAGTGCAAAAAACTAATTAAAGGCATGCAAAAAGCCAATACTGCATGGGCCTATTGGTAGATGCAGCTGGTGACCCTAGGAAATTTTGGTCACGTATAAAAACTTTCCTCAGCTCTAAGTAAACACACTTTGTCAGTGACATGATACTGAAAGGAATGCGCTGTACTGACTCATGCACAATTGCAAATGCATCCAACACTCACTTCTCAGACCTCTTCAGATATACCACTGCTTTCCCTCCCACGGACTTAAATTCTGAAGCCCCCATCCTGAAGGATAAGCCAGTGGAACCATCATCCTACTTTAAAGCTATCTCTAAAAGAGATGTCCTTAAACTTCTCAACACCATATCAGATAGTACTGCTGTTGGGTCTGACTGCCTGGAATGGAAACTCTTAAAGCTGGCTGCCCCTTAATTGCCGGAAAACTATCCAGAATATTCAAAATGTCCCTCAGTGAAGGCATTGTGCCTAATATATGGAAACTGGCCAGAGTTATGCTGGTTTTTAAAAAAGGTGACAAGAAGGACGTAGCAAACTATAGGCCAATAGCAATACTGTCAGTATTAAATAAAGTCCTCAAGAAGTTCGTCGCAGCACAGGTAACAGAACACCTCACCAAGTATAATCTCTCTATAAATCAACATGGTTTCAGAAAAGGCCACAGTACCCAAACTACTTTGCTATAGCTAACTAATGACATGCTTCATGCTATGGATCAGCGCCTTCTAACCGGTGCAGTATTTATTGATCTGATGAAGGTTTTTGAGCTCGTTGATCATCCTCTCCAGCTAGCTAACCTCCTATCCCTAGGGTTCTTGGCAAAAGCTGTAAACTGGTTTCATGGCTATTTATCCAATTGGACTCAAGTTGCAAATTCAACTCGGCTACCTCAGACAAAACAGTCATTGATGCTGGGGTATCACAGGGATCTATCCTTGAACCGCTTCTCTTCTCAATCTTTATTAATAACGTAACACAAAACACTTCCTTATGTTCATCATTGCTCTATGTCGATGACCTCATATACCAGCTCAGATAATGTTCTGACTCTCAACCATAAGCTTTCCATGGATTTCCTAAATATTCAATCCTGGATCACTAGAAACAGGCTTATTCTCAACATTGGCAAAACTCAGGCTATTCTATTTGGTTCATTTGCCAAACTAAAAAATAGCTTAGATCTTTTCAGAGTCTCCTGTGCTGACAGTATCCCAGTGAAGGTGGTAAGCTCCTTTAAATATCTGGGAGTCCTACTTGATGAATACCTTAGTTATGATCCCCATATTACCACCACGTGTAAGACTGTCAATGCTAAACTGGGGTTAGCCTACAAAACAGGCCATAGTCCAACTCCTTCTGCACTGTTGGCCATTGCCAGAGGAATCCTACTCCCGTCACTCACATACGGAGCTGTAATCTACAGCAATGCATCAAGGGCTTCCCTTCATAGATGGGATACAACATACAATAATATATGTCGCTATGCCTCTGCATCCTCTAGGCTAAAACATCACTGCCTGCTATACACAAACCTAAATTGGCCCCCTCCAATGGTCCACTGGCTCCTCTTGGGAATCTTCTGGACAGTATACTGAGGTCCAGCTTGCCTAGGTACCTCACCTCTATGCTAGCCCTTCAGTCCTCTTCCTCCTATGACCTCTGATCTGCTGACCTTTCCTTGCTCAACATTCCCAGATGTAAAACTTCCAAAGGTAAATCAGAATTATCACATGTAGCCCCCAATTACTGGAACTCTCTGCCCCTCAATGTACACTTGGCCCCTAGTCATGCTACATTTAAGAAGAAACATCACTCCCTACTTGCTGGGTGTGCCCAGTGCTCCTGTTTCAAGCCACTCTAGGTCATGGCTCCCTGCGCTATGCTGCTCCATAGTTTCCTCCTGTGTTAATGTCACCCTGCTTCTAACTACTTCCCCTCACCTGTCTATCCTGCTTCTTTTCCCCATCCCCCCTCTCTCACCCCCTCTCTCTCTATGATATATCCTACAGTTCCAATTTCCCTGCCTCTTGCTCCTCTTTCCTGAGAATATTGTATGTAGCTAGCTGATTGTATGACATAGTCGATCCTCAGACATTACTCTTTGGCATTCTGCACTTTAAATTATCTACTACTCTAACTGCAAACAAAGGCACCTACCATATGCTTCTATAATATCCTTATTGAGCCTTGGTACTGCAACTGTTAAACTGTTATCCACTGCTCCTGTACTTTTTATATATGATATGTTGTATATTTTTGACACTGTTTTCGCCTGGTACCTGAACCTCTCTATGTTGTGACCTCCCGGGTCATGCCTGAAAATAGTCACTTTTCTGTCTCGTGCACCTACCCGGTTATCAAAACCTAAATAAATAAATAAAATGTTTACTAAAGCAGGCCACATATTTTGTTTGGATTTCCAGTATTTCAAAGGATAAGCATTCTAGCTGATATTGGGCTCTACCAGGTACATTTCAAAAATGGTCTGTGCTGAGGCTGTGTTACAAGAGGTAGATGAAGAAGATATTACAATTACATCTTCTAAGTGACTCCAGAGGCATGAAGCTGAACCAAATGACTGTGGGACAGTGCTATGCTTGGCTGGTGGTGAAGAAAAAGATGTGGCTGTAGTGGATGAGGAGGATAGGGAGAAAATGCTGCAGCAGTAGAGGATGGGCCACCTGATGCTGTGCTGTGTCTCAAAGAAGATTCTGAATGTGGTGCTGCTGTTGTACTCTGTTCCATGACAGCACACACCTTATCAATTATTTCTTTTTTTTTTATCTTGAAACAAGTGTCATCGTCATCGCTCAATAGTTGCTTTGATATGTACCATAGGTTCAAGATTGTTGCTTCAATGTAGTAATCAGAATGAAGCATTTTACATAGTTTGTCATCTTCAACTTTTTTGATCATACGTCGTTAGATCTTGTTGTATTCTAGGGGACAACCTGCATGTGCCAGCAGCACAACTGGCAGCCTGTGTGATCATGGAGCTGTCTTGCTTCTCTTACTTTTCCCTAATCAGATTCAATCTGAATTTTAACATTTTTATTAGGGTTATCACCTGACTGAGAGTTGCTGTGTTTGCACTCACCTCCCTGTGATTTCATCAAATGGCTGGAGCAGGAAAATTAGAAACTCCAGCATGTCCCACCATGGTGGAGTAATATAGAATTCTGCATCACCAATTCTATTTTCTAAGATGTAATACCTGACAGCTTTCTTTTGTTCCAGCAGCTTTTGGAACATATAAAAGGTTAAATTCCATCGAAGTAGAAATGTTTTGGATCAGTACGCGCAAAGGTAAACTGTGCTCCTGCTGTACTTTTTCAAACAAGTAGTGGGCTTTGCTTGAGTGACTGAAATAAGTACATAATCTTTAAGCAGTGCTAATGAGAGCCTTAATCTCCCTGTTGTCATTGAGAAAACTGTGATCTATTAAATTTAAGCAATGTGCAAAGCAGCGGATGTGAATAAAGGCCGCCTCCTCCAAGGCCTTCCTTATGTTAGACCCATTTTCTGCAACTATAAAGCCAGCTGACAGTCCATGTGAAGTGAACCCTTGCTGTATTGTTTTTTGGAGATCTTCATTGATGTTGTATGAGGTATGTTCAGATGGAAAATAAAACATTCTTAGAACAGCAAAGTGTGATGCTTCACTGCCCCCAGTCCTACATGAATTATTGAAACATGCCTAATGTGCCATGACAGACATAAAGGGTTCAGGCTGACAGCTTGTCCAGATACTGTAGCAGTTTCTTTCTCTCCCCTGTGAACGTCACAGTCAGAGATTTATTTTGCCACCTTGTTGCCCTTGCCCTGTACAAGCACCTGCACTGAAGCCAGGAAAAAAATTGTATTTGGGATTTCTGGGACTGTTACATTTATCGTGGACTACCTTGCTGTCTCTCTCTCTCTCTCTCTCTCTCTCTGTCTCGCTCTGTCTCTCTGTCTCTTTCTCTCTCTCTCTCTCTCCTCTGGATGACACAGTCAAAGATTTATATTGCTACCTTGCTGCCCTTGCCTGTACACACAGCTGCACTGAAGCTAGGAAAAAATAAAATTATTTGGGATTTCCGGGACTGTTACATTTATTGTGGGCCACCCTGCAGTCTCTCTCTTTCTCCCCTCTCAACATCACAGTCAAAGATTTATTTTGCCACCCTGCTGCCCTTGCCTTTTACATAAAGCCAAACTGAAGCCTGGAAAAAACATTTTATTTGGGAATTCTGAGACTGTTATATTTATTGTGGCCCACCCTGTATTTTCTCTCTACCCTCTGGGCATCACAGTCAAAGATTTATTTTGCCACCCTGCTTCCCTTGCCCTGTACACATAGCTGTACTGAAGCCAGGAAAACAAAAATTATTTGGGATTTCTGGGACTATTACATTTATTTATTGATTTATTTATTTAGGAAATTGTAATTCCAACCCTTTGCATCATAGACTCATTTCCAAAGGCTCCACGTCAGAATAAAACATGAACAGTCATACAGTACATACATAGAATAAATGTGGGTTAGCAATCATACAGAGTATAAGTACAATGAGCATGGGTTAATGCCTATACATTTGGTAGCTAAAACAGGGCAGAGCTATCAACATATTTACCTAATGAGCGGTTAAGACCTATACAATTGGTAGCTAGAGCAATGCATGATATGAGTTGGTAGTAAGCCATCTCAGGGAGGCCTTGCCTTATACATAATACAATGCATTCATAGTCCAGTTCAACTATATGGTAACTGAGGCAGGTGAGGAGCCTGTAGGCTAAAAATAGTGAGGGCTTTCCACTGCCTGGCCAAGGGCGGGTGAGTGGCCTAGCGGCATGGTGCAGGATCCACAGGTTACCAGTTACACTGGCATTGATGTGAGGAGAGGATATGGACCCTTAAGGCATCTTTAAACCTAGATTGGTGATCGATGTGACAGCCGGTGGGATGGCATTGTACCAGGTTGGAACTCTAAGGGTGTTCCTGACCCTAGGCAGCTTCCAGATAGTTTTTGGGCAGCCCATGTGGATGCTGAGATGGTGGCTGCCTGAAGAGAATCCATGACACCTATTGGGGTTAAACCCGGGTGGATTTTTTTGGTGAGGAGACAGGTCTGGTATAGTAGTCTTTCCTCAAGGGAGAGGATATTGGTGAGCACGTATAGGATGCAGGTATGTGTATTTCTGTCAGCACCAGAGAGGAGCCAGCAGGCCTTATTGATGACTACTTGTATTTGATGAAGCGCCGTAGGGTTGGCGGCAGCATAGATTGTGAGGCCATAGTCCACCAGAGATAAGACCGAGGAGGTAATAGCTAGGTGAAGTGCTTCAGGTGGCAGGCAGTCTTTATGTCTGTAAAGGAGACCAATGTGGGTGTTAGTGGCGGAGGTGAGAATTTTTATATGTTCGTGGAATGAGAGGGAAGAGTGAAATGTAATACTTAGATACTTGTACTTTTGGACCTGTTCCACTGAGATGAGAGAGGCGGAGAGTATTTCCAGGGGGAAATCCCTTGATCTGTTTTGACGGTGGGCATAGAGCATTGTCTTAGTTTTCTTAATGTTGACCACCAATCTGTGTTCAGCAAACCAGTGTTCAATCTGAGAGAAGGAGTTTTGTAAAGTACGCTGGAGAGAGAGAGAGGATCAGAATGTGCGGCATAAAGAACAGCATCGCTCATGTAGAGAAGGCTGTCGGGGCAGGATTTAGGCAGGGCATTGAGGTAGATGCTGAATAGCAGGGGACCCAGGATAGATCCCCACAGACTCCTGAGTGCACAGGCAGCATAGTAGATATGGTATTATTAATTTTAACAAACTGGGTTCTAGATGAAAGATAGCTGGAGAACCATGACAGTGGACAATGAGAGACCCCAATTTGTTGTAATGTGTTAAGAAGGAGGGGATGAGAAACCATTTCGAAGGCCTTTGAGTGGTCTATAAATGCAGCCCCTGCAAGGTGCCCCTTGTCAAGCGTGGAGTGCAGGGAGTTAGCAAATTCTCTGAGGGTGGTCGTAGTGCTATGACCAGCTCTGAAACCATGCTGCCCCCTACATAAGAGGATATATGCAAGGAGGTAGTCAGAGAGCTGATTGGCCATGATCTTTTCAAGGGCTTTAGAGAGCGGGGGGAGAATCAAGATGGGCCAGTAGTTGTTTGGGAGGGAGCTGTCACCACATTTCAATATTGGTGTTATCACTGCCATTTTTCATTAGGTTGGGAACTGGCCCAGGTGCAGGGACAGATTTAGAAGGTCCGTGAGTGGGGAGATAACTGAGTCTAGCGCAACATATAGGATACACATATTGAAGGCATCTTTGCAGTAATTGGAGCTCTGGAGGGCTTTGGACCGGTAGGTTTTTGCTTCTGTTGGGGTAATGACTCTGAGTTTGAAGGGGGGTAGAGGAGCTCAGGCAGTAGGGTAGGCTTTATTGGATCAAAAAAGTTGCTAGGGAGGACTGAGCTGAGGTCTGAGAAGGTGGCGTTGAGGCAGTTAACTATGTGAAGTGTGTGTGTGGTGGTAGTACCATTAACACTAAGTTGTGACGGGGGAGTGGGATTTACCATTAAGCTCCTTGTTGTTATCCCAGAACTTTCTTGTGTTTCCCCAGAAGGTGGCTAGGGTGGTTCTGTAGTGCTCCATCTTGGCCTTGCAGATTGCGCAGGTACACTTATTGTGGGAAGCATTATAGGCTTGCCTATCGCTTAGCAAACTGGATTCAGTGGCACAATGCCAGAGGTTGTCACACATTTTGAACTGTTGTAGGAGTTCTGGGGTGATCCAGGGGGCACTACATTTCTTAGTGGTTACTTTGATGGTCGGTGCATAAGTATCACAGGCAGTATTAAAGGCAGTGGTGAAGTAGTGTAATGCATCATATATGTGCTGGGCTTGGGAAATAGGGGACCAGTCCCAGTTAATTAGATATTGTTTGAGTTTTGCTATGCCTCCTGGGCGTAGTCAATAATAAAAGGTGATATTTGGTGGTGGTTTAGGTAGCTGATAGGACCAGCTGAAGATGATTGGGGAGTGGTCGCTTAAGGCGTTGGGTAGGACACCCAGGTCAGTAATATGGTGGGGATGATTAGTGAGCAGGATATCTAGTAGGGTGTGAGTTCCATTATTGGGGTTGGCCCTGGTAGGCTGGGATACCAGGTGGATCATATTTAATGTAGCAACGGTATCTTTGGTGTGTGTTGATGAGCTTGCCAGCCAGTTTATGTTGATATCCCCAACTAGGATTTGTTTCATTTTGTGGGGGTGGCTGGCTAGATAGTCAGAGAGTGCTTTACAGGCAGGGGGTTGGCTGCGGGGTGGGATGTAGGTGATGGTGATAGTAATAGGAGCACAGTTTGGGTCAAGGGAAAGTTTTATTGAGAGGGCTTGGGTACCATGATCTAGGGATGGTGCAGGCAGGGCTTGGTTATGCAGTGAGTCATTTACATAGAAGGCACAGCCACCACCTCTCTTGCCATTATGATCAAGCCTAACGAGATACTAGCCAGGAATAGAGACAAATAAGTCTGGGGTCTTGGCTGACAGCCAGGTTTCTGTTAAAGCCAGAATGTCTGGTTGGTGCTGTGCTGTCCAGCATTGTAGGGGTGCCATTTTTTTAGGCAGGCTGCAGATATTCATAGCGGCTATTCGAAACCCCATGGGTGACTGTAGTTGGGGGGGGGCGCTGCTGGGCAAGGATTGGGGTGAACATTGCCAAATAGTAGAAGAAGCAAGTGAAAGATCCTGACAAGGGCCATGAATTGGTGGCATTTTGATAGGTAGCAGTGGCTGGCAAGCTTAGAAAGTGATGAGCAGGTAATGGGCAGTTGTGTGAGGGCTGGGATGGCCAGGTGGAAGAACAGACAAGGAGGGCTCAAGGCACAGAGAGATGGGTGGAGGGTTAGAGGGGAGGGGTGCGGGGGGGCTATGGGGAGTGACAGGGTGACGGAGAGGCTATGAGGGGTGAGGTGCTCCCACAGCAGCAAAGGTGTGTACATACCAGAGGCAACTGGGGATTTGCTGCTGAGCAAGGTAAACGTGGTTAGCAACAGTAGTATGGTTAGTTTGTGTGGGTGGGTGTTGTGAGGGATTAGAGTGGTGGTAGATGTGACCATGGGCAGGTATGAGTGGGTCTTGCTGACACCTAACAGTGTGGCAGACAAAGTGGCGCAGTAGTAGGGTTGCTGCCTTTGGAGTGAAAGGCACCTGGTTTGAGCCATGGTTTGGATGCTGTGTTGTATGCCTAGAGATAGCCTGGAAGATAGTGCAAGGGACATTACAGAAAGGGGTTAAAGGCAGAGAATTTAGGTATGAATGATGCAGGACAGAAGTGTTGGAGGGGGAGCAGTGGCAAGTGGATTGCACCCTACATGTCTTGTTGCCCTCTGGTGGCTTTACAGTATAATCTGCAAAAACAAAACAAAAAAACACTTTAAACTGAAGCACTGAGTATTAAAACAGACCAGATATCAGAGGAAATACTGAATTAGGGGGGAAAAAAAGTTAAATAAGCTGGCCGATGGTAGTGACATAGTCCAGTAAGGAGGAATTTGGAAATGCCTGGCAGGATGAGGAACTAAACAAGGAGCTCGAGTTCCACAAACAGCCAATAAGAGCTGCCCCAAGATAAAGGCAATTGTCCTTAGAAAATTTACAGAGACAGCCATGCAGCCTTGAGTTCCCGGATCACTGTTCAGGCCGTACCTGCTAGCAAGGGCTCGGGAAGTGTGGCAGCAGGCTCTTCTCACCATGGAGGCATGTAGACTACCATCTTAGGTGCTGTTAGCCCAAAGGGCTATGAGGATGCCTGAAGGAGAATGTACAAGCTGGGGTTAGATATAGCTCCAAAGACAATGGGAGGTATCCTGCTTTGCAATTCACAACAAAGCTTTGTCACAAATATTGGGAGTTTAATTGGAGGGAAGGATTCAGACAGCGAGCTAGGTGCTGGCTGGGTCTGCAGAGAGAAGAAATAAAAGATGCTGAAATTGGGGGTGGAGGCTGGAGAAATTAACTTAAAGTGACTTTTCACAGAAATACCCAATGTGGTAACAGAGACTTAGCACAGAATTAGAAATGTATTGTAGGCCACTCTGCAGTATCTCTTTCTCTCCCCTATGGACACCACAGTCAAAGATTTATTTTGCACCCTGCTGCCCTTGCCCTGTACAGACAGCTGCACTAAAGCCAGGAAAAAACTGGGGATTTTATGTAACTGTAAAATTTCTCTAGGACCCACAGTAGTCTCTCCCTCTCTCCTCTGGATCAGGAAAGGCACAAGTCAAAGATTTTGGCAGCCTGCCCTTGCTCATACACAGTCAGTCACACACTACAGTACTTCGCATTTACTTTGCATCCCCCCTGACCACCACTATCTCTCCAATCCTGACTCCCCGAGTCCCCGACCCACCTTAATCCACCCCTAACATTCGGTGTCTTTCCCTCTCCATAATTTCTTCTGTTGTTCCCTCCCCTCTGGCTCAATTGATTTCTTTCTGGTGGTTTTAAACTATTTTTTTTTTGTGGATGTTGTATCTCCTGGGGCTTCTAGTCCACCAGTCTGTCCTCGCATCCCTTTCTCCGGCTGCCGTCTGACTCGTACTGGACTCTGTGGAAGGCGACCACCCAATTTGCCCCATGACTTACCACCCGTGGTGGGGAGGCAGGGGGCAGCCAATTCCCCTACCTAATATGGATCCACACTTGGCGATCCCCTCTCCTGGAGCAGGCAGAGGTGCTCACAGACATCCATCAAGCCGCTGTGACTGGAATTCCCTTTTTACGCTTTTCTCCCCTGCAGGCTGACAGCATGCAATGACGCCAGTGACTGGGTGCCCGCACGCTCCCGTGCATGCCCCAATCCAGTGTCTGCTGCCTCCCAACCCCATAGTGTGTGACTACATGCCACCGAGCCCCAGGCTCCGCTAGGGGTCAGGTGTGCACCAGCCACAGGAAATCCCCCTTCCCAGAGATGGAGAGCAGTCCATTGGATGCTCAATCCATTTCCTCCTTGCCGACCCATGGCAGCTCATGCTCATTCCCGAACACAGGTCACTGGCATGACGTAGGGTGTGGTGTCCAGCACCTCAACCCTCAGCGCCACCGGACCGATCTGGTTTTAAACTATTTTGAGGGGGTTGTGGAGGCTGAAGTTGGTGCTTTTGTTCTTTGCTGCTGAGTGCAGCTCCTGCTCCTGCTCTTCTCTGGTTCTGCTCATTCTTCTGGGCCATGTGGTGCACTCAGCACAGTTATATATTGTGAATGCATTACGTGACCTTCTGTTGCCTGATTGGATGCTGCTGGCTGCCTGTACATGCTGACAGCATCCTCATGGCAACAAAAAACAAAATCCAGGAAATTGCATCTCCACAGACTCAAAACTGGACTTCTACAGTGAAGTCCATATTTATCCTGGCCTGTGGATTATGTGTTCAATCTGGGTGTCTGGATCTCCCTTGGAACAGTCCACCCAGCACTAAAAAGCACATACCTTGAAGAAAACTCTTTCAAGTCTGGAAGTTTCAGTTTTCAAACTAAAACCATTTTTGAGTTGTATCTGAGCAAACAAACTCTGGTTAGAGTTGTTATGACTGCAGCCAATCTGAGGGAGAAACAAGGCAGACTGGAGAAATATGGCACTGTCTGCCACATTCAAGATGTTTGCTGGAGTAGTTTGTGCATGTGTGATGACCTGTGCATGCACACTGAACTCCAGCACCCATCCTGGACATGTCGGACTGTGCCACTGGAGTTGTTTGTGCTTGCGCGCATCGGCATGCATGTGCAGAAAACTCTGGCACTCGTCATGAACATGGCAGATAGTGTTATATTCTACTGACTGGACTTTTAAATAGTGTGTTGAGTATGCAGTGATTGCTGTTCACCTCCACTATTTAAAAGTCAAGTCATTATCTGGTAATCCTCCTTTTCTTTACTGTGCTTTCAAAACAGCTGCAGGGCTATGCCCACTGCAGCTGTAAAAAGGGTCTCAATTTTGGTGAATTTAAAATGTTTGCACCTCTATAACCCCCCTCCACCCAAAACCAATTGTGAAGAAATTTACAGGATCCAGAGAGATCCTGATACCAACTCCAAGTCATTCAAAACTCAGGCAACTCAATTGAAATGGGGCAGAGATATAGGGCAGGATTCACAAAAGGGATGCACTCAGCGTGTCCGCAATGCACCAGCATATCCCTAACTTGTGCCTAAAGGTGACTCTGGTAGGGGTCCAATGCGTCAGCACAACCCCAATGTGCCGCACTATGCCCATAATGATATGCAGTGCATCTGGAGGGGCTGTGAAGGGGGCGTGCCCATGCATACCGGGTGCAGCCCCATTCACAGCCCAAATAAGAGGTGCATCCCTGTGGCATGTCCGGGATGTGTCTCCCAAAGATAAGTCTACAGAAATTAGACTTAAGTGGGTGGCCACCATCAGGCAGACTGCCATACTGCTGACAGCAGCATGGCACGCTTCACACCCTGGCAGTCCAACCCCCCTCAACCTGCCTGTAGCACCAGAACCTCACAACTGCCACTGGACACATCCCTGGTGGTATAGTGACCCCCCACCCAGCCCACAGCATGACATCCCGGTGATGCCATGAGTCAGCCCCCGGTGGATTAGTGACCCCATCCCACCTGTTGCACAGGTGAATGCCACCTTGAATGGGTTCCCTGGTGGTATAGTGGTCCCCACCATCCCCTACTCAACTGCATTGAGTAGCCACTTGTCCAAGTGCCTCACCTGCTCAGGAACACCCTTAGCCTGCTCCACATGGCCCAGCAATAGATGCCGTCCAGCAGGCAGCACATCCCTCATGCACACCACCACGACTGCCCACTGACTGTGCTGTCTGTGAATGACAGCATACTGTATGGCTGGAAGCCCATTGGTCAACATGGTCTACCAATGGGCTTATGGCCATACAGTATGTTGTTATTCACAGACAGCACAGTCGGTGAGTAGCCGTGGTGGTATGTGGGTGGGTTGTGCTGCCTGCTAGACAGTTGCTACTATGCCTTTGATGTGAGAGTGGGCTGGGGAGGTGCCTGTGTGGGTGGAGGGACCACTGGACCACCAGGGAGCCTGCCAGGGCTGGTTTCACCTTGTGGGGCAGGGATGGGGGGTTTCACTATATCATCAGGGGCATCACAGCACATTACGGGGGGTCTGTGCTTCAGGTGGGGAGCGGGGACCACTATCCAACCAGAGTGTGGTTAGGGTGTGCTACCAGGGGCTGAGCTATGGGCAGTGTAGTGGAGTTGCTATGCCACCAGGGCACCGCTGGGTGCCATCTCCAGGGGTCTCTCTTTGGATGGGGGGGAGGCCACTCAACCATTAGATCAGGGTTTTGGGCTCTGGCTGTCCTGACAGCCCTGTTGGGTGCCTAGTGCATCCACTGGGCAATTCTCTGTTGCGCCTATGCACATGACCATAATGGCATGCAAATGGTCCCATTGCACCATGCATGCCTAATGGTCTCATTTGCATGCCTGTGGCTGTGAATGGTGATATTGGGTGCTGTGCACCCTGAGATGCACTGCCCCATTGGGTTCACAGCCTGCTGTAGGGGATATGCTGGTGCACCCTGGGCTGGGTGCAACTGTGCTGTTCACAGAGGGGATGTGCTGGGGACATTTCTCTGCACATCTTCTGCAAATTCCACTTTATGTGCTTGGCACATCTCTATTACACCAGGGCAGTTGGGAAGTGCCAAGCGCATCTCCTTTATGAATCCTGCCCAAAAGTGCAAAAGTCAGGGTTTCACATTAAAGTACAGTACCTACTCAACTCTAATATTCAGGTACTGACACTGTATCTATCTGTCTGTCTGTCTATCTATCTATCTATCTATCTATCTATCTATCTATCTATCTATCTATCTATCTCTGTCTGTCTCTCTGTCTGTCTATTTGTCTGTCTGTCTGTTTGCATGCATCTCATCTCTGCAGAAAATGGAATTTTGATTTCTAAAATGATTTAGATATATAGTAGCATTACTATAGTGATTGGAAAAATACTGTACAGTAGAACTGTAGTCACATAATCATAAGCAACAGCATTGAGATGGGATTCAGCAATACTGTACCATGGTTTGTTAAACAGCTTACCCAAAATTAAGTTACAAAGGAAAAAGTTGTGCTACTCTAATGACAACGGATATTAAATTAGTCATTCTGAGCATTCAGATATACACTATTAGCATCACGTTATCTCCCTCTCAGCAGCTGAGCCCTTGCACTTTAATAAAAAAAGAAGAAAATTAAATGATTTGAAAAATGCCATTATTAGGTGCTGCCAAAACCTCCCACAAAATGTCCTTTTAATAAAACAGACAAACATCAAAAGATCGAATCTGGAAAAAAATTATGAAAATGCTAATCCTAGTTCTTTCTGTGAACAATATGATGTGAACGTGTCCTCATCCTTGTCCAGACAATAAAACATTGGGGAGAAAACTACTAAATGCTTTTCAGTTTTCTATGTAATAACTGCACTTAGAAAATTTATATAACACTATATTGCTTTGGTAATAGGTCGTAGAATTGGTTTTAAAATGATTCATATCTTAAATATTTTATATTGCAGTTTTCAGAGCAGATATAGAAGAGGTTGTAATAGCTTTCATACGGATTTATATTATTTTTTTCAACTGAAGGCTTCCACAAGATCGACACTATATACAGTATACAGCACTTTGAAAGAAAAAATGCTTTCAGATTTGGAAAAGTAAAGTAAGCTACATAAAGCATTGTGTGAACTCATTTAGGCAATATTTGCAAACAAATAATTAAGGGGATGAGCCTGGAAAATACCCTTAATTAGAAAGCCAACAGCAAAAAATTATACTTTTCTCACACAAACATAACTCATTTCACCATAGAAGGCAGTGTGTTCTAATGGTTAGAAGCCTGTCTCGGGAACTGGCAGACTGCAGATTCAACCCTCCCTATAGCCAAAGACAGTCCTTTCACAATACTCATTGTCCCCTGAACCCCCATGAAGAATAAAGGACGCTACACATATTTCCTTTTTGGTTGCTCATTGGCAATATTTATTTTATGGCACAAAGAATATTTACATCCACCATGTTATTACTTCAAATTCAACACATAATGATTCATTTTAAAAGTTTCTTGGTTACGGCCTCTTCCTTCTTCTGGCTGCTCCTCCATCTTGATTTTTCAGGGCATGGACACTGTGAATCCAGCTCCCTCCTCCACACCAGAAGCAGGCCGGTTCCACCTACCTGGGCTTTTGCCCTCCAGGCCCGGACACTTCTGAATCCAGTGTCTGGACCTATCCCTCTCCCCACCTTAACACCATGTCTGGGTTTCTTGTCCCCAGCCCATGTATCCTACCCCCCCTCACATCTCCCCTTCCCCCACTTCCCCTTTACTTTCTTCCACTGCCCCTCCTCCAGCTTGTGATGGACGGAGGGGCTTCCCCTTGTGGGTCAGTATCTCAAACCTTTCTTGGCTATCTTGTCCACTAGCTATCCTATTGGCCTCAGGAATAAACACATGCCAAATTCCGACAAGTGCTCCCCATCACACTTGTACACCGCAGCCTGGTTGAAGGAAATGTCCTTGTGCTGCAGGTGCACTCCCCCCATTTCAATTACTGCCCTTGCTACTCCTCTATTCAGATGCTTCCTGACCTTTTCAATCAGCCGGATGTCTTTGACCCACCTCCAAACCCACATGGAGGTGATGTCGGACCAGCCGATTGTCACCCTTGGCCACCACCCTTTTATCTTTCCTAAATCCCCCAGAATGTTCTGCCTAAATTCTTCCCATGGCAGGCCCCCCAAATCATTGCCCCCAGGTGTATAATAATGCAATCTGGCATGCCCCATTGCAGTCATAACTCCTCCATTAGTGGCAGAAGCTTTACCCACCTCATACCCCTAATGCCTTTCCACAGCACCCTGGATTGCTCGGTATTATATTGTAGCTCAGCTCCTCTGGAAGTGGCGACCGCAAACCTTTCAGCCCAATAAATGAAGGAATGACCCCCTATCCAGTTCTCCTCTTGGAACCTGCCATGGAAACAAGATAAACAGTGTGAGTCATTGTTATCAGTACCTGACATATCTCCTATAGCAGCTGGACTTCCAGCACCCCCTTTTCTTTACTTCTTCCACTGCAGCCCCTTTTTCTGCTGCCTCCGTGGCTGCCTTGATCTGAAAGGAATGCAGGGCAAATTCACCAGGGTTTTCCCCCAAGGAAGGCCAGTGCCCTCCTGAGTACTGCCCCCACCTGAAAACCGGTCCCTGTGCCTGAACAAGGCCCCCCAAGCCTTCCCTCGAGCCCCTCCATATGCCTCCAATGCACTCACTGCACAGTTGCCTGACTGAGCTGCCTGACCAATGACACTTTAGTTCCCTTCTCCTTTTGGTCCATCTTAGACCTGGCCAGGTTAATGACCACTCCATCAGGTCCTCACCGGACATCCTCATGCTGCAGGACCTGTCAGGCAGCTGTTTTCCGTGGGGCCACCACTTCCCCCACCTGGAATGCCCCTGTTGCCATGACTACAAACACAGCCTGAAATAAGGCCACCTCCTGGGCAGAGGTGCATACATTCTGAGTTGCTCCTAAGGCTTTTTCAAGCAGCTGCCACCTTATGGGGTGCCTCCCATCCATCCTGGCCACTTGACCCCTCCACCAACCTAAAACCATCCTCTTTATTGTCTAGCAGGCATTGGGCCAGCCCCTGTCCTGACATACCCAGCTGATGCTGGCCAGTTGGACCACACTGTGGCTTGGGCTAGCCCGTCTTCCCACTTTTCCACTGCAAATCTCCTTACCTGCTCCTCCTGGACTGGTTCATCCCTGTCCCATCCGTGCTTCTGTCAGAACTCTTGGATTCTAGCCCACCCTGCTTCATAGGCCCTCAACATATTTCCTGACCAGGAACCCTGGTACAGCACCTTGGCTGTGTCCCCCCAGCCTCCCATAACCTGTCCGGGATCCTGTTTCTGTGCAGCACTGCCTGAGGCCTCAGCTCCCAAAACCTTTTGATCTATAAATGGGAAAGACTGTCAGCCACTTCGTTCCTCAACCCTTTGATATGCTGAGCTTTGAAAGACAGGTTCATTTGTAGCCCCAACAATACCATGCACCTAAGCATCCTGCCTACCATCTCCCCATCCCCCCTTGCCTATTAATGACCTCCACAACCCCTTTTTTTATTGCACCAAAACTAGATGTGTTTCCCCTTCATCCTATGTTCCCACATTTCCAAGGCCACCCATATCGGGAAGATCCCCAAGAATGTGATGTCCTTCAATAATCCCTCTTTTGCCCACCATGCCAGCCAAGGTTCTGACATCCATTTTCCCTTGAAGTATGCTCCCATCCCCAGGGCACCCGAAGTGTCCGTGAACAGTTCCAAGTCCCTCCTCTGCTCCCACTCATCTTGCCAAAAGGTCACCCCATTATAGGTGTCAAGAAACTCCTCCCATACCTGGAAGTCCTCCCGTACCCCTTTCAACACATCCACCCAGTGATGTGGCAGTTTTGCCTTCCTCATGGCCCTACCCAGCTGCCTTGTAAATGCCCTGGCTGGGCTGATGGCCTTGCAGGTGAAATTAAGGTGCCCCAGCAGTTGTTGCATTTGTACCAGTGGCACCCTCCTCCTCCCCATCATCTGGGCCAGCAGGCCCTTAAGGCATGCCACTTTGTTCCCAGGAAGCCAGAAACAGCCCTCCTCCATATCCACCTCTATGCCCAAAAATTCCAGTCTCTAGGTGGGTCTCTCTGTCTTGCCCTGTGCCTGTGGTATCCCTATCTGCCAGCACATTGTCTTAAAATCCTACAGCATCCCCTGTGCCTCCGTTCTTGTTTCCCCAATGAGGAAGACATCATCCAGGTAATGTACCACCCTCCTGTGCCCATACCTGGCCCCAAATACCCACTGCACACAGGTGCTGAATGCCTCAAAGGTGGAATAAGCCACTGAGCACCCCATGGGTATGGTCTTGTTGAAATATATGCCCCCTTAGAATTGGAAACCCAACAGGTCCCAATCCTCTGGTCTAACAGGCAAGAGTTGAAATGCTGACTCGATGTCTGTCTTCACCAACCACACCCCTTCTATTGCCCTGATGAGTGTTATGGGCTGCTCCAGTGAGGCATACAACACTGCCCTAAGGTGGTCTGGTATGCCCATGTTCACTGACAAACTCTCCAGACAGGATAAGTGGTGGATCAGGTGGAATTCCCCTTCCACCTTCTTGGGTAGTATGCCCAAAGGGGACACTTGAAACTTACCCCATCTGCCTTGATCTCTTTGCCAATCTTAGCCCCCCACTATCCCCTCTTTCCCCTTCACTGACCCCAGATTCTTTGCCACGTCTCTTCCCGTCGCTCCTGAAAACCCAGCGGGAAACCTGCCCAGAAACCTTCCTTGAGCAGTTTTGCAGCTCCCTTACTTGGGTATTCCGCAGTCCTCTCCTCTACCAACAATAGTTAAATGGGTGTACATGCCAGTGCATACCCCCAATGCCCTCCCCTTGGCTCCTCAATGACGCCAGCCATTGGAGGTGCATTGCTGCCCCCTGTGGTTCCCCCTCACCCCCTTCCTCCCGCAAGTGCCCCAAAAGGACTGCTCAAAGAAGTGACCCCCCAATCCCTCCTCTTCTTTCACCACCCTGTCAGTAGTTGGAGACTAGGTGTGACCTTCCAAATTTTGAGCAGACATGCCTGAACTTACTTCCATTCCAGGTGCAGTTTGCCTTGTTAAAACCCCAGCAGATCTTGGGACCTGGGGCCGGAGGGTTCTTCCTTGTGCTCACCCCCATTCCCGCTTCCTTCCCCAGAGAGGGTCTGTACCCAAAGCTTTGAATGGGAGCAATCCCATCTCAGATCATCTTTTACCGCCATTCTTTTCATCATATTTGAGCCACCTGTACCCCACCTTTGCCTTGTATGCATCCCTGTTGATGGACATTTACATCAGCAGGAGGATAGCTAGCTCTGGCTGTTTTTCCAGTACCAACACATTGTAGATGATGAAACCCCCTTGTCAATTCTCGATGGTCTTTTCCTTGTATTTTGCCTCCTCAGCCTTGTGCCCTAACACCACCAAAGCCACTGCCATCTCCAACCTCTCCACCGATTCTTTCTGTTCATATTTCTAGGCCACATCCTTGTCCACTAGTCTGAAGATGTCAAAATACTCCCCTTTCCAAATCTTGCCTTTGATTGAGGCCGGGACGTGGTACCCAACCGAACAACCCAGAAGGCCTTCATATAGTTTCTTGCCCATCAGCTTGCCTCCCCTCTTTTTCTGCCTCAGCCCCTTTACCTTTTAAGACCTGCATGGCCCTCTCCATCTTTTTGATCCCTGCATCCCCCACGTACAAAATTCACAGGTTACAGTAAGGAAAAAGACATCTCAAAAAATAAAACATGCACTTGAATTAACAAATAGATACCAGGAACTTGAAGTGGATGAAATTGAAGAAGATAACTTAACCCCAGGTCAAAATTATACAGACACCATCAGTAATACTGAGGGGATAGATGTTAACACACAATGTCTGACTCATTGTCTGGTACAGATGGGGGACGCTTTTAAATTTGTTTTTGGGGATTCAATTATTAGATGCTGTGACACTTACATGTGTGGAAATAAAAAGGAGCAGCTCATGGTGTCATGTTATCCAGGGACACATGTTCATGATATAGCCAGAATCATACCTACAGTAACCATACCGCCAGAGTCATTTATCACATTACATGTAGGGACAAATGATGTTGGGAAACTACATGAAAAGGACATAAGTCACAACATTATTGAACTGGCTATGTCCTTAAAAACTCAAAGGTACATGGTTGCAATCTCTGGTATATAGCTGATTCCCAAGGCACATAGGGAGAAAAATTGTATTAGTCAGCATATTAATGCAAGATTAAGTAACATGCGTAAAGGAAATAATCTGATGTTTTTTGAAAATGAGTCTACTTTTAGAAATAGGAGAGATTTATACTCAACAGATGGGTTGCACCTTAATATACATGAAGTAAAAAAATTAGCAGAAAACATAAATCAAGGTATAGGAGCTGGCAATTTAAATGGCTAGTTGGGGGTGGGTAACCAACTGCCCATTATCTCCACATTTTCTAGAAAACTATCTGGATATAACCATGAAAAAGAATTAACTTTTCTATATCTAAATGCAAGAAGTCTGAATAACAAAATGGATGAACTTCAGGTAATTGTTAATCAGAAATCACCTGATATAATTGCTGTTACTGAGACATGGAGAAAAAAATGAACCTGATGGTTGGGAAAATGGGGTACCTGGATATATCACTTTCGAAAATATGAGAAATAATAGAAAGGGTGGAGGTGTGTCCCTTTTAATTAAAGAAAATTTGAGCTCACTGGATATTACAGCTAAAATAAAGAAAGACTGATACTATTTAAGAATCTGGGTGAGGCTTCAGGGAAATGTTACTAAATCACTTGTCATTGGATGTATATATTGCCTTCCAAATAGCACAATGGAAATAACAAAACAAATAATGTCAGAGATTGCTACAGCAGAAGCTAAGGGAGATATAGTTATAATGGGGGATTTAAATATTATTGGAACAGACTGGACAAATGCTGTTTCTAAATCAAAGTTGGGGACTGAGCTTATTAATGTCTGTAGTGAGTTAAATTTAATACAACACATCCAGCAATGAACAAGAGGAAAGGAAATATTGGATTTGGTGTTAGTAACATTGAATATTAATATAAAAGACTGTTATATAGACTCCCCCTTGGCAACTAGTGACCATAAGTCAATTGCTTTTACTGTACATCAATATTTCTTCTGAAAAAAGTGGATAAAAAGGGTATTGAGATGGATTTTAAGAAAATAGCATGGAATAATGCTTTGAAGGATAAATCAGTAGAAGATATGTGGAGGATTATAAAAAAATATAATTCTGAAAGTAGTTTCAGACAACAGTCCACAAATTAAAAAATCTGTTAAATATAAAAACACATACTGGTTAAATAATAATATTAGAAGACTAATCAAAAAGTAGTCTAGGTTATATAAAAAATATCAAAAGAATGGTAATATCAACACGAGTCCTTTAAAAACATACAAAAAAGTATAAAATAAAGATAAGACAAGCTAAAAGGAATATGGAAATAAAGCTGGCAACTGAAGCAAACAAATCAAATTCCAAACAGTTTTACTCCTATGTTAATTCCTTGAAGCACTCTCAGAACAGGATTGTCCAATATTAGGAGAAGCAGGAATAATATCTGAAAATAATCAAATGGCTGAAGCATTTAATGATTTCTATTGTAATGAATATGATAATGGCTAGGACTTACATCGAACTGTACATATAAAATCAGATGGAAAAAATCAATTTCAGGAAATCACTGAAGAGGAAATTGAGAAAAAAATTAAAGGATACCTAAGCAACATTTTGACAACAAACTATTCAAAAGTCTGACTCCGTGGGTGACTAAAGGAAAGGCGGTTGTGTTCAGTAATGCTAAAACTACATTTACATAATTTACCTAAATATGGTTCCCGAACATTTGAAAACTGTAAAATCAGCCTTCCAATTTAAAAAAAACTGTCTTACCTGCTTCTTAAAATGACTGCCAAATGTGTTATGTGATGACATCATGGAAGCCAAAGTCAGAGAGATATATGACTCTCTATAGTGCTAAGTAGTTCTTTTTTCCCTTTGTATAGAATTGTTTCACCGAAATGGTCACAACCATGTGCATTATTTTGTATAATACACATGTTAGGCTATGGTTGTGTTCATTTTGTTTACTTTAACATGCTGAAATTGTGTTTAAATCCAAACGACTTTCTCTGTGGCAAACCACAGTGCAGTACAAATCTTGGATAATCTGGTGGTCTAGTGGCTATAGTGGATCCAGGATGCTACAGTGGGGGTGCTGACATGGTGTGTATGCTTAATATGCATTTTTTAAAATGTTTATTAAACCTTTATATTTCCTGCTATTATTCTTTTCTAGTACATTTTTGACAGAACCTACAAATGTAATCCATAGTTTGAATGTAAAAATTTGTACAACCAATAAATTAGACTTCTTCAACAAAGTGAAATGCAGCAGCAGCAGCAAGCATGTTACTAGTGTGTGTGTGTGGGGGGGGGGTTGCAGCCACACCCTTCACCACCCCCTAGATCCATCACTACTTTTTAGCAAAGTTCTTGTGCAGTCCAATGATAGAGTTCATACCTTCGTGAAAATCAAATACATGCTTGTCTTGTCTTCTTTTTCCATGTAAAGTAATAATAATAAGAAGAATCAGCACTTATATAGTGCTTGTCATACACATTGCACCCCAAAGTGCTTTACAAGCAATACTAGACTGGCAGTGTCGTGACTGAATGTGTAGTGGCAGCCATTTCATACATTAATATCCACACACAGCTTTGGACAATTGCATGAACTGGTTTTATGGGAAGGGGAATATTGGCCAGGACAATGTGGTCAGGTAGTGATCAAGGTGCTGGCAGCCCCACATCTTATTTCTCCCAGTAATCTGCTTATATTTCTTTCCTTCTGTCCACCCCCTTCCCTGATTATAGCAGTACCTTGCATGAGTGGCCTTCTCAGTTCCCTTCTGGTATTCATTCTTCACTATTCCTTCTCACACTGAAAACTAGTGAGCTCATCACCCTTCTGCATCATGAATGCAAGTAGTACAGTCCCTGTTTTATTTTGACATATCACATATAAATATATCTTTCCAGTAAGTCAGGCTGATAGCAGCAGGGAACAAGGGGAATGATGGGCTTTCCTATCCTTAAAAGATCCAGGCTACCTTAGATTAGGCACCATTAAATGAAGGTGTGCACATCATTATGCATGTCATTAAAAAGTGCCTAATCATGGGTAACTTAGGTCTTATATGGGTAGGAAAGCCTGTTGTTTCACTTGTGCCATGCTGCTATCAGCCTGGCTTACCAGAAGATCATGTTTATTATTAGTATGTAAAAATAGCATGGGAGACTGTACTAACCACATTCATAATGCAGAAGGGTAATGAACTCACCAGGTTTTGGTGTGGGGAGCGGATGAGAAGAATGAATGCTAGAGAGGCACTGAAGAGGCCATTCTAGCAGGCTACAGTTATATTCAGGTTAGTAGAAGACATGAAGGAGGACGTTGAACAGATCACTGTGAGATCTGAAATATGGGGCTGCCAGCATCGTGATCACCACCTGACTGTGGATGAGAGTAGACAGCAATGACATATACTCAGAGTGGAAGGGCTGCACCATAGCTGTTACTTGAATTCATTGTGGGGAAATTACCATCAGGTTGAGGGGGACGTTGACATCTGTTACGACAGTATTGAGGGAGTTGAGTATAGCTCATTCAAGGTTTAGAAGGGTGGTAGCCAGCCCACTCTCACTGTGGAGTACAGCACAGAAAAGTATTGGAAAATAATTGCTGGGAACTGTCCTGCAAGGTTCTGCAGATCACAGGTAAAGGAGTAGACTGACACTGGAAGTTGGGTGGATTTGCTCATGGCATTAGTATGCCTCTCCAGATAATAATATTGTTATGCATTATAAGTGCAGCCCTTATGAGGGCATGGACAGCAGTTCTTCTAGTTGGTCATGATGCTTATTGCATGGCCCTCCAGGAAGACCTAGTTGTTGGTTAATGAGGCAGGAAAAAAACACAACAGGGGAATTGTACATGCTACCTTCACTGCGCTGAAGGTTGATGATCCACTCAATGTTTATGGTAGGAGCAAAAGTCAAACATTAAGAATGTGGACTGGAGAGTGATTTCTGAGGCATTTGTTAACAGTGCCAACTGATGATGCATATCTGTATAGGTGTGCACAACTCTCTGAGATACAGGATTACAATCTGAGGTGTAATAATTATCTTCATGAGATCATAAGCACATATGCAGCCCCAGTCAGTACTGAGGACAGGGTATGGATGGTGGGGTGTTCAACAGAAGGCAGGCTACAGTAGGTGCAGGGTTTTCACATGGAAAAAGAAAGCCTTATTTGTGGATTAACAAGACAGCATGAGCTTTGGAACTGAACCAGACTGGTACTTTGCTGTGAGACCCTGAGCAAGCCACTAAGCTTCACTGTGCTTCCAGGCCACACCTGTAAACAACCTTTCAGCTTATTGTGTCTCTCCTGGTTAACAAAAAACAAAATTCAGTGTATCACATAACCACTAGAACATCAGGTATTTGAAATTTTGTACTGTATTGCAGTTTTCCAAAGAAAAAGTCAGCTGGATTGCAAAACATTTTCTGCCAGTTAAAGTAAACAAAATGAACAAAATCGTAGCATAACGTGTACTGATCAAAATAATCCATTAGTTAATACATAGTGTTGATCATTCTGGTACAATTCAAAACAAAGAGGGAAAGAAGAACTAGTTAGCACTATATAGGAAGATATGTGGGTCTCTGTCTCTGACTCCAATGATGTCATCATGACTCATTACTTAACACACTTGGCAAACATCTTAGGGAGAAACCAAGGCTGTTTTTTGAAAGTGAAAGGCTGATGTTTAAATTTTTCAAAAGCTATGAAACTGCATTTATGTTATTTACATAAATGCAGTTTTAGCATCAATGTAAACAGCAGCCTTTACTTTACCTCGCAATGAAACCAGATTTTGGAGTTTGCCGGTTTAAAAAATGGCTTGTTTAGGTACCCTTTAATGCATTGAGGGCAAAATCCTTTCTAGGACCAGATAAAATATCTGCTGCAATTCTTAAAATGATATCCAAATACATCACATCCCCTTTAAAAATTTTGTATAGTAATACTTATATGCAATCCCAGGTACCTGATGACTGGAAAGTTGCTCATGTTGTACCCATTTTTAAAAAGGGGGCATGTGAACTTGTGCAAAACTACAATCCAATTAGTTTAACAAGTGTTATTGGAAAGATCATGGAGAGTATAATTAAAAATAGAATATTAGAACAAATTAATAATATAGATCATGATCAACATGGCTTTGTTAGAGGCAGAGGGTGTACATCGAATTTGTTAGTCTTTTATGAAGTGTACATTTGGATAATAATATACCATATGGTGTGCTCTTTTTGGATTTCTCTAAAGCTTTTGATCGTGTACCACACTGGGCCATTGTTGAGAAAATGAAAAAAAAAATGGTATCCCTGCTTTAACGGTTGAGTGGACAATAGATTGGCTGTCCAAGAGAATGCACTGTGTTACAGTAAATGGACACTTGTCTGGAGTGGGATCTATTACAAGTGGAGTGCCCCAGGGCTCCGTCCTGGGCCCTACACTTTTCAATATTTTTACATCTGACATTTTTCATAAACTAAATAGTACAGTTGTAAAGTATGCAGATGATTTAAAGTTGGGTGGCCCTTGTACTAATAATGTGGAAGGGGCAATACTTCAGCAATATTTGAATATCATACATCTTTGGACCCAGAAATGGGGTATGAAATTAAACGTGGGAAAGTGTAAGGTACTTCATTTAGGAAAACAAAATAACAAAATGAATTATTATTTGGACAACATTTTATTTAGTCAAACGGCCATCGGAAAGGATCTGTGTATATATATATAAGTGATGACCTTGATATACAGAAGCAAGTTATGGAAGTCACTAATAGGACAAACAGGGTATTGTGGTCTATAAGGAAGAACATTGTATCTCGATCTAGTAAAGTTCTTGTCCCCTTATATAGGTCATCCATCCATCCCCATCTTGAGTATTCATCTCAGATTTGGAACCCTTACAAAGTATCTGAAAGAAAAAAGATGGAACAGGAACAGCGTCATTTCACAAAATAATAAATGGTCATAGTAGTATGACATATACAGGCGGATTGCACTCACTGGGACTTATGTCTTTGGAAGTACGAAGGGCTTGTTGGGATATTTTGTTCTTGTATGATGTTCTTCAAGACCTTAAATTAATGTGCGACTTGGATATAAGTTTTAAAGAAAATAATGTGGAAATTAGGGGACATCCGTTACAAATTAAGAGAAAGAGGTTCCGGAAAAATACAAGGAAATATTCCTATACTGTTAGGGTGGTAAATCTGTGGAACTCATTACCTTTGAATATCATAATAGCAGAAACAAAAAGTATGCTTAAAAATAGGTTAGATAAATATATTTTAGATGGTGCTAATTTAAGGTATTATAGATGATGATGGAACTTAAATGGGCTTCGGCCTTATTGTTCCTATTCCCACCTTAGTATGAACCTTAGTAGTATGCTGCTCAATAGCCCCTCCAAATACTCCCACATACCGTTCTCATCAGTGAGATCCACATCTTTCTTTCCCCCATCCAGGCTCTCCTCTTCTGGTTCCTGTGTGGGCAGTGGCGCAGGAAAGGGTGCAGGGTGTGGCGCTTCCCGTCTGGGTCTCCTACCTCCTCTTCCCCTGCCCGGGCATTCTTCTCACTCCTTACATTTCTTCTGCACCTCCTCCTCCGCCTCTCTCTGTTTCACTGCTGCCACCAGCTCTGACATCTGCCCATCAATTTCACTGCCTCCTGCATTATCCTTTCACTGGACATCATGGTTCCCTTGGGTGCCATTGTTGCTATTCTTCACTGCAGGTAGAGTGGCGAGAAACAAATGCTCAACAAAACTGTGCACACACCCCCATACCCAAGGTTACAGGGACCTCCATACTCTGACCTCCATTTCTGCCCCTTTGTTTCTGGGTCCTCATTGCCCAACAGCCTCACGATCCCACTTGCAAAGACCGAAGCTCCTTTTAAGGCCCTTGCTTTCTGCCTTGAGCCCTCCCCTATTTAAATGACTTGCTCAGGACACACTATCCACGACTGGGGGTTGATGAGGTTCAAACCCAGGCCCTGAGCTTGTCTCCAAGTCTCTTAGTGTGCCATTCAGTGCCTTTTTCCACCAAGCTACTCTATCTGATTCACCACCCCACATCATGGCCCACTCGGCTTCGTGGACCAGCTTGTGAAGGGCCCCCTCATTCACCCTCCCCCCCAGTGGAGCCAGGTATTTCTTTTCTTCCTGACCCTTGCTGTTTGTTCCTGCTCCCCATGATAGCTGTAGGCGCTGGTATTTCTGTGCAAAAGCACTGGGTTATACCTCTTAAGCGCCTGCCACGGGGTAACAAAACCCAATTCTGGCAAAATTGTTTTGCTTGGTCTCATAGGCACATGTACAATCTGGTCCCAAGCCACATGCTTTCCCGGTCCGAGATTGCCACCTGCCATTCCTCTTCAAATTCAGTGGCCATGCTCCTGGCCCACTGGTCCATTCTTTGAGGCACGAGTGCACGACCCGCATGGCAGGCCTTGCCCCCTCTCTGTGGTCACCTTCCCATTCCATTCCTGCTCAGTCCCTTTGAGCTCCATTCCTTTTTCTTCCTGCAGCCCAGTTGCCAGGGACCAAACCCACAATGCAATATCAGCAGCATTTCACCGCACCATCCTGGCCTTACCCTATGAAGGCCCCAGCCCTGGACAAGACACGATCTGCACTTCCCATTTAAAGATCTATTATTTATTTATTTATTTATTTTTAAAACAACCCCGTGATTGTGTAAAAATTTGCCCTCCCTTGTCCCCACCCCAAACAGCACTGCACCACACAGTAGCAATTGCTCCCTAGGCCACCCCAGGCCATGTGGCAGTAAGGGCCTAGTAGCCACCATCAAGCCTAGAAAGAGCCTCTCCCCCACACCACACAGTTTTCCACCTTGCCCAATGACAACACTGCCAACTCACCAACAGGGCCATACGCCCAACTATATCATGCCTACAACCACAAATCCTTGCTTTTTTGGGCCCCCAGAAGTGCTGCAATTGTTGAAAATAACAGGCCCTCCCAGGTGTTCTGCCCCAAAAACAAAACTCTCCTTGGTGTGACAAAACACCATATATCTTTGTAGCCATCTTCCTCTGGCTCTTCCTGCACAAAGGAAACCAGCACGCCATCCCATGCTGCACCAGGCCACATGGCTCATGGTCCAGCTGCTCCCTATGCTCACCCCTCAGCCCTGCCTCCAGATACCAACGTTGCTTTCTTCTATTTATTTATTTTTTTAAAAAAACATCCAGTTGCCACCAATGCACACCCCAGGAAAGTGCTTATCTCTTCCCCATGTTGGGTCCGATGCTCTTCGCTGTGCCCAGGCTCTCTGCCCTTAACACACCAACCTCATCTGCACCATTGCACCCGACACAAAAACCACCATGCAGTCGGGATCCACCATGCTCTCGCCTTTTCTCCTGTTTTCCGCCCTGGGAACTGAGCCTAAACAACATGCGAGCAAGCGTATACCAACAAAGCACCACTGAGTGTGCATCTGGAACCATAGGCAGCTTTTCTCCCCTTACAGGTCAGGAGAAAAGGAGCTGCGTGCCATATGAGCAATCCCCCAGAATTGCACATAGACTCACCGCATACCTATTAGAACCCGCCATTCTGCCTCCTCACACTTAAGATTGCCATCAAAAACAAACAAGAAAAACAAAAATTATCTCCTAGCAAGCTCTGCATTCATGCACCACCACTTCAACTGAACAACACAGCTGGGTCTTCACCTGCACATGTCTCTGTGCTCCCCCAGCTTTCAACCATTTCTTTAAAATGCTGGACAAACAAACATCCACTATGCTGTGTAAAGCATCTTCAATGAGTAACTGCATGCCACTTGTGCACCAAGGTTCTGTACCCAGATTTTACCCATTTCCCACACCTTGGAGCCAGGCCTACTGCCAAAACATTGCTACCACACATAAAAACCCTTGAGCTCTCATTCAGGCTCACACAAGCCACACTGAAAACCACATTAATGATCATTCTAATTACATGCCATCATCTTATGCTATGTTTCTAGTACTGTAAACTGTGAGAGGAAAAACACACAAAACTGGTCTAAGCCCATCTACTGGGGCCACATGGCCTACTGGCCCAGTAGTTCTTTGTGCCTTACTTGCTGCCAATGATGTGCTGAGTTCTAGTCAAAGAAAAATCCCAGCAAAAGAGGTAGTCCTGCCTGAGCCCTGGCCTAATATACCCCTGCAGGACCCCTGGTCAGGTCCCCTTGGGGCTCCACCCCCAGCCAATCCCTGGGGCTCTGGAATCGCCTTGTCATATTACCTCATCTACCTGCTTGGTGATGTCATTAGCCCCACCCCCTCTACCTGCTCTTTCCTCCCCCATGCTCATTCCTGGCAGGGGGTCATCAGACAACCTGGCTTGCCTTTTAGTGGCAAGGCCCACTGTCACTGTGGCAAGTCATTTTAACCACCTTGTGTTCCAGTCCACCCAGCTGCCAAAGTGGGTAGGTGCAGGACCCCTCTAGAAACAAAATTTTTTAAGTTAGCTGGGCTATCCTGGGTGAAAAAGAAAACTGTAAAATGAAAAATAAAAGAAACATAAAAAACACATTTTCGAACATTGATTGGCTTCTAATTTTCTTGTTTTATTTTTTAATTGAAAGTTCAGAGGTTCTTCAAAAGCCAACTGGAAACAGTGCAATCAACTTACATGTAGAAGGTATATATTATGAAATGTTAGATAATTAGACTTGAATTGCACAGCTTCTGCAGTTGCTTTAAAAGGTTCTAAATGTTTTCAAATGCTTGTTGATTTTTCATTTTACAGTAATGTTTTTTTTCCTAAGTTTCATAAAATCTGCTATTGAGTTAAACCATATTTGAAGTGAAGGTGGTTCCTTATCTTTCCACCTCATGAGTCTACATTTCTTAGCATTTATTAATTCATGCTTGATCAATGTACCTTTATTATTATTAGTAGTCTTCGGCTCAGCTACAGACACAGCCCTCCACTGTATTATAGTAGCTCTAAATAAAGCCTGTCAACTCTTAACTGGCTTCACATGGCTTATGCATACATGTGACCTACTGTATATGACCAAGCTAACTGGCTCCAGTTCACAAGTAGGCTCAAGTTCCAAACGTGCCTCCTGGCTAGAGATGCAGCGAAGTAAAATTCCGCCCACAAAATTAACTCAAAGTGGCCACTTTGCATTAGTATTCCGCTACTGCTAGGTGAAGCGTCCATTTTAAACTCTCACTTCACCACTTCACTTTGTAATTATGATTTTGGGTAGTGCACTTTGCCTTATTCCAGTTTGAGGTGGACTGAGAATTCACAGGCAGCTCACACACATCACATGGCTTACACAGTGTAGGTCACATGTTTCAGGCAGGCAGGCAGTCAGGAGGTTATGGGCCAAAACACTCTCCAACATGGGCTGACTTACACATTTTGCATGGGGTATGATAAATGGCTCTGCACTGCAAAGGGCCGGGGGTGGGGGGTGGACATGTGATGAAGAGGGGTGCACAGGTGACAAGTCCACAAATGAAGTTATTTTCCCCATTTTATGTACAGGGGTTGATGCATCACTTGCACTAGACATACTGCATTGACTACCACCACCACTGCTACTCTAACCACCACTTGACAAGATTTCTAAATCATAATCCTCCCCCTCATCATGCCTGTAGTAATCCTCTGGTGTTATTTCATCGCTACTGCAGACACCTCTACTTGTTCAGTAAGGCTGATGACAAGGGTGAATGCCCCATTATGGCATTACCTGCCATCTGGTGCTGGGTCCACAGTGCATTTGCCTGCTCTTAAGATGTGTATGCTAGCCCCCCATGCCCAGATGACTCCCCTTTTTACCTCGACTTGCACACGCATGGCAAAGCTGGCATATTGCAACTGACTCATCATTTGCATCTTGACAAAAAAATCCCAAACAAGGGACTGTGATCCCCTACTTTTAACATGTTCCTGATGCTGCTTACTGGACTCCATTTTTTTAACCCCTGAAATGAGGGGTGTGCTACATGATTTTTCAGGCTGAACATACTTGAACTCCAACTGATCACCACGACTACCTATGATTATTACTGGGTCATCATCATTATCATCAACAGGAACAACTAAATCACAACTTTTTGAAGGAGGGGGGAATTTAACGCCAACGGACCCAGACACAGCCACCTTGACTTTCTTTTTCTCCAGTTCCCAACAGGGGTCACTGACATCATCATCATATTCATGAACATCATCCACATCCATATTTTCAGCTTGGATGCTGTCATGCGGAGAACATGTTCCAGCAACAGCATCATCATCATCACCCGATATTTTTGCACCACACTTAGAATCATTGGATGGCAAAGGCATAACCTCAACAGCACTGGAAGAAATGTAACATTGTGAGTTATCGTTGCCAGGATCAGAATCTTGTTCAGCTACCATGGGGATGTTAATGGGGATTATGACGTCATCTACACTGTCAGTCATAGCTTTAGACTCAACTATATTTTTTGAAATGCTTAGCTGGTCAGAAGTGAAACTTGACACCACCAGCAGGGAGAACATCATCTCCTCCAACTATAAGTGAAGCTACAGAATGCAATGTAAAAAACATTGATGGAGAAATCCTTTTACTGACATCAGTTATGCACCTCTGCGCACTACCATGCCCTCACACAATCTTGCCACTGGCAGCAGTGCCATGGCCATAAACAGCTTTGCGTGAACGTCTCTTTATAGGCATTTTGGGGGATCACCAAGACAATCTGAAACAAATTTAGATTTCTGAACTTTCAGTCTGGGCTGGTGGATGTGAAGACAAAAAAAAAACAACTGTGGCTTGCAGATGGAGACTGGGTGCTAAACCAATGCAAAAGCACAGACAGATTAAGACTGCACTACGCAATCAAGAAGAGATGCACATGCAAAGTCACAACAACACCTTAACCAGTGCTCACAAGTCACAATCCAATGGAAAAGACTATATTTTGCCAGTTTGGGGGGGGACAGTGCACTGCAGTAACAGTTGAAAACCAAGATACCACAAAGCAGCACAAAATCATGCAGGTGCGGTGGATAGCAGGTTCACACTGCTGCAATTACTCTGTGGTGCAATAAAAGATATCTGATTTGATGGCACGTGTCGCACGCACACTCACACACACATTACAAGTAATGAGTAGCAAACTGAAAACTTCAGTAATATAACCAAATCTTTTAAACAAACTGAAATTATGCACTGCTGCACCACATCAATCAGCAAAAACATTTAAAGAATTACTGAAAATATTACTGTGTGTACATTAACACAATTATAGAAAAAAATATAACCAAAACACAAAGACTGCCTTTTTCTCCCAGTTAATCTACCTCCCCCACAGATATGCCCCTCCCCCAAAGCACACTTCAAGTGTCTGTCAGTACTCAGACTGAATGTTCTAAATTAACATTCAGAATCCACACACAAACAATAAACACTCGATGATATGAGCACAGGAGGGTTTGCTACAATCGATGTACTAAATTTTGAGCAAAAAAAAAAACATGCTCAAAAAGGCTTTTTTAACAGGTTTCAGAGGATTTGAATTACATGGCTCTGAGAGCAAAATGTCTCCAGCTACCACTGCGCACACACTACACATAACTGAGGCTGTGCAGAACAATCCAGGGCCCATGTGACCTGCAATCCCATGAATCACTGCAAAATTCACCTTGGAGCTCAATAACAAGGCAAAGTGATGTGAAGTACATTGATTTCAATGTACTTTGCATTAAAATTGGTACAGAAGTGTTTGGGGGAAGGTGGAGTAATGCGAAGTCATTGTTATCAATGGACTTCACATTCATCATTAATGATATGAAGTACTTTGCTTCGTGTTGTGGATTACTTCGGAGATTCTGCACTACTCCACGAATTGCTTTGTGGAGCGCATTTTGGCCACTTCACCTACCTCTACTCTTGGCCAAGAAAGTGTGTCTGGGCCTGACACCAATGGGCATCCAGAAGATCCTTACCCCCTATAAATACAGTCATTCCACCAGAAGCTCAGATAGCACAGTCTTCAAAATTCCTAGGTGTTGCACCTCCCTTGGTCAAAGAACTTTTGCCCACCTCGCTCCCAAATGGATTAATAATCTTCTTCCTGCCATCTCCTCTATAATAGCATTAGGCTCCTTGAAGCACAAGCTCCAAAAGTATCTCAATACTAATGTCACCTGTGACTGCTTCCCTTAGCTCCTCGATGCTGTTTTACCTTGTGCCTAGGCAGCATTCCCTTGTGGCCACATGGCCCCTAGTATCCTACACGTGGTGTTTCTCTCCCATTCTGTTTCTTATTGTAATCTAGTTCTCCTATCTTTCCTCCTTCAAACCCATTTTTCACCCACTACTCCCTCTTTTCTCCTAGAATCCTCTCCCCACCTGCGTTCAGCCCCTAACCCCAAACACTTTGACAAGGCCTTCCTGGGCTGATGTTTCTTTACTTCTTGAGTGGGCGTGGCTGCCCCTGGGCTGCTATAATCCCTGAACAGGTTTGAGAGTGGGGACATCCCCACTGGCCACCTAGTGGGTGAGTATGCAAATCACGCAGAAAGACATGGATCTTGGGAGGGGCATAGTCAGAGGTGACATGGGTACTGGCTAGATGGCCCATGGCAGGGCGATGCTGATCACCAAACTAATGTCCACCCTCTACACACAGGTGACAGTGGATACCCACTCCGTCCCTGGCTGCTCACACCATACTGGTGGCCCGCGACCCCATCGCAGCAATGCTACAATGAGGCACATGCCACCACATGCAATGTCATTGAGCGGGTGTTAGGGATGCTGAAGGCAAGTCTCCATTGCCTGAACACGTCTGGTAGTGCCCTACAATACAGCCCCTCAAAGGCCTGTGGGCTATTCCTGGCCTGTTGCATCCTGCACAACATGTCCAACGACTGTGGGATAGCTGTACAGGTCGAAGAGGGGGACAGTGATGGGGATGATGAGGATGCTGGTGCAGGTGGTGATGGGCAGCCCCCCCTTGGTTGAAGGGACCCCCGACTGATCCGGATGGCACAGCTGCACTGGGACACCATCACAGAGGAGCACTTCAACCAACCCAGGTAAGTCATGGGGCCATGTGCAACCACCAATGGCAAGGGCTCACCCACAAACACGCATGGACAAACCCCAGGGGTGCATGTCGTAAAGGGAATTGGCTGAGCATGGAACCGCACACGCCGTCAGGGATGGGCAAGGTCTAACACAGCACGCAGTCACGCACACACACACACATCCCACAAGACATGCACAAAGGGTAGGAGGCATGCTGACCCCAACTGCCACCCCTAGCCACACACACATCCACAGACCACCACGCCCAGTGCCTGTCATTGTGCGTGTGTCAGATGCTGGGCACCATTGCATAGTGGCGGACAGCACAACGCAGGCATCATCATGCACATGCCACAGTGCCAGCAGCTGGGAGGGTGTGCAGATGGAACGTGTGTGTGTGCAGGGCCTGGTACCCCACCTGTGCATTGCACATTGAACAACACACTGCACACAGGGCAGTGTCAGACAGTAGCCATGGTGGGAGACAGGTCAGTCACGCACCACAGTGCCACGGCCACCATGAATGCATGGGCAGCCCCACCGAGACCCGCCAGCAGTGACAGGCTGACCAATGGTCTTATGGGGTGGCACCGACTGTCCCCCAAGGGTTCTGCTGCATAAATGCGACCGTTCTCGAGCAGGGGTCTGCAGCTCACCGAACATACCTGCACCAGGCGTGCTCGGGATGGCCACAGCTGAACCTGGTGTTGACAAGGAGGGTGTTGCACGATGCCGGGAATGGGGGATGGACATTGCACTGTGTGGTGTCTGCAACGCATGGGCAAATAACTGTGCCCATTGTGGCCATGACAGCTGTGATTGCCTGTGTCTGCCTGTCAATGGCAGCGGTCACATCCTCCCGCAGCTGGTCCATCCCTGCCAGGAGCAGACCAGTGTCCCTGCTGCACCGCTCCTCTGCCTGGTGCAGGACCACACTGAGTGCATCCACCACCATCACAAGCCGCAACTGCTGATCGACTGAATCATGGAGTATGCAGGTGTGCTTATCTAAGAGGTCATCCGCCTGATTGGCATGCTGTCCCTCACAGTGTTCACGGTCATGATGGGCAGCACCCCTTGAGGTTGGGCACTGCACACCAGGCCCATGTCTGGGCATGTCCACAGGTGGTGCGCTGACGCCACCCCGACACTGTCCCCCCATGGCCATTGGCTGACTGCTGACACTGCCCCTCTGGCTGCTGCTCTCCAGGGCTCAATGGTGCTGCCACAGTGGCTGCAACAGCCCCACTGTCCTGGACACACACCAGTGCTGCCCCACTGATGCAGACAAGCACAGGCTGGGACTGTGATGTCACGCAGGCCTCCACGGCGGCACCACCCATGGCTATGCCCATGCTGTAACCTGCTGTGCAGCCATCCTGCGGCCCACACGTATCACTGTCCATGATGTGAGCTCCATCATCATCAGTGACGGATCTGGCACCAGTCCGAGTCTCAGCATGCTGGCATCCATGGACGCTGGCATGCTGGGATGCAGGCAGGGCCTCCTCCGCACCTGCTCCACCAACATCAGTCCGGACAGCCAGGAGGGCACACTGTCATGCTGACCCTCGGACACCTGTGGAGGTGGATGGGCCCTCCTCTGTGTCCAGAGTATCGCCCTCAGTGGACAAGCCCACCACCGCTGACCCATGTAAATGCTCAGGAGCTGTAAGGGAACACAGTAGCATTAATGTATCTGCCCTACCATTTGTCATCCCCCCAGAGACAGATCAGGACCTACCATGCAGTGACGGGCTACCACCCATCTGGAATCCATCACCTTGAACACCCTCGATGGCACAACACTGCATGCTGCCAGCAACCTGCTCTTCTTGTGGGGTCAGTCATTGCACGGCTGGCTGTCCCCCACCGGTCACAGCCCATGCTGCCCTGATGGCAGCCACCTTATCCTTAATCCTCCTCCTGTCCATGTCCACCTTCTTCTTGCACTCCTGCATGGACTGCTGGTGGCTGCAATGCTGGTTGATGGCACGTGCACCTCTCCCCATGCAGCAGCATGGGCCTGTGGTGTTCCCCGCTGTCCACTGAGCAGTGGCTTCTGGTCAAGGTAGGCCTCAAACAGGGCATCTGTTTCTGCCTTGGTGAAGTTTGGCCTCCTCTTCCTCCCACATCTCTGTTCCTCCTCCTCCTCCACCTCACGATCGCTCATCATTGATCATGTGGGAATGACAGGTGTTACCTCTGACTGTGCAGTCCCATGCATCTCCCACACACCACAGTCCACACTCCCAAACAGCATGCAACTCACCACAATAGACTGCAATACCAGACTATGGCCTCTGCAGTCCAATGTCACATTTATATAACGCAACGCATGCAAATGAGGAAAGGCACAATTTCAAGTGGATGCTAATGCAGTATCTGCGCATTGAATAGCTGATGAGCTGATTTGCATATGCCGGCTGAATATCACGCTGTTGCGCCTTGCACAATTGTGTTGAACATGCTGTGGCAAGGGCGCATTTCTGTGATGTGCGCAGTGGACACCGAATGGCACATGCGCGGGTGGGGCTGACGCTGATGACTGCCACGCTGCTGACGTGCTGTGCATGAGAGGCAGTGCAGGGCACGGCCACCATTGTGCCAGTGGTGCTACTGCGCTGTTCACATGTATGGCACTCTGGCACTGGGGCACCGTAAGCGCCGTGGAGCCACAGCACGGTAGGCCACTACAGGAAGTGCCACACAGGTGCCCTACCGTGCTATACGTGGTGAGTACTAATTGTGCTGTGGCGGTCCATGCGCAAGAGACCCCTGACCCTGTGCTGACCTTTGCCCCTAGGCACCATGCGTCTGCATGGGTGCACCTCTATCGCGTTGTTCGGTGACAGCACGATGGGGAATGGCAGCGCAGTACCGTGCAGCATCCACATGTGGAGGACATGCGCTACAGAATGCCATTTTGATACTGAATGCTTGGAGGATGGCACAGAGACGGGCACCAATCTGGAGCAAGGTCGAACTGGCTAACCTAGTGTCCCTGGTGGAGCCCCATGCTGCTGTTCTCTTTGGGGAGGCACCCTTGGACAGGGCCAGGGGTGCCATGTGGGAGGAGGTGGCAGTGGCCCTGGAGGAGGTGACGGGCATACAGCACACAGCAGAGCAGTGCAGGCACCGCTATGGGGACCTGCAGCATAGGGACCCAGACAGGCTTGCCCACATGTGGACATGCGCCAGGAGGGGCACAGTTCCACAGTCAGGTAGGTGCCCCATCCATACACTGTTTACGTCCATACAGGTATAGCAGTGGCATGTGTCCAGCACATGGGGGGGGCCATTCATTGTGGGTCGTGGTGGTGGTATAGGGGTTGGGAGGCAGATGGGTATGGCTGTGTGGGATCGCACACACCCAGGGGGGTGGGGGGGACTTTTCTACTGGATTGTACCGATGTTCTTCTCTCCATGTTTGCACCCTAGGCCCTGAGGAGCGCCAGCGTGCCAGGGATGGGAGACTGTGGCATGAGGCACATCAGGCTGCAAGAGCGATCATACCAGACCAGCACCGGGGCCAGCCTGATGATGGTGAGTGCCTTACATCCAGGATTTTTTGTGCATGTTGTGTAACAGAGTGGTCGGCGGGGCATGGCCACTATCCATAGACACCACTGCCATGCACGCAACATGGTACAGTCAGCACTGTCCAGTGGCACTGCATGTCTGGGAGTGCGTCAATGGTGGTCCATGCATGCACTGGGTACATTGCTGTGCCACTGCCTTCGCACCGCATAGCCATATCAATGTACAGCAACGGTGGTGCTGTGCGGGACTTGGGCGGTGTGTTTGTGTGTGTGTGTGTGCAGCAGTCTGCATGGCTGTGTCCCTGGGTGGGCAGGTCTTGAGGACACGATCACTGTGGGTGGTCGCACACCATCACAGAGGCATGTCCCTATGGCCATATGCCATGTACAGTGGGTGGGCTGCAGGGGGCTGTGCATTCACACCTATTGACTCTGCTCCCTTGTCCTAGGTGGATGGCGGTTGCATAACATAGAGTGGGCACTGCAGGAGATACTGCAAGTGGCCAGGGCCTCTCTGGAGATTTTACAAAGAATAGACCATCTGGGAGTCTGAAGGAGGCATGGCAGGAGGCGCCTTCAGAGTGGGGAGTAGGGATCCCGCTGAACATCTTTCACCCCATGATTTCTCCTACCTCCCTGGACCCAAGGGTGTAGGCAGGCATACTCCAAGCACTCCATGCAATTTTATTTAAGGGGGGTATCAAATAGGCTCTGAACTGCTTCCATTTTCCATGAAAACTAACAAAGAAAATGCTGAACCTTTCTGTAATTTTATTCATAGGAGTTGAAACTAGGACTGGTCACTAATACTATCTTTGCATCCCAAGAACAATACAACTTTACAGGCTCTGGGCTGGTATGTGGGTGTTTTAGGGAACAATGCATGGCATTTGTATTTACCCATGCTGCACCAGGGGGGTAGCTCACCCTAACAAGGGGGGGTAGAAGTGAGTCCACTTGGTGTGCAGATCTGAAATCCCTGGACCCACCCTCACACCCCTCCTTCCCTCTACCATTTGTTCACCCCTGCCCCTTACTCACCCCCACCTGGTTTGTGGCCCTCACCCCCAACCTTTTGTACATATATGTAAATAGTTTTTTCAATCTTTTAAAATACATTTGTTTTGTTATGCCTACTGTGATGGTCTCTGATTTGCAGCGGGCTAAAGGTGCTCAACTGCAGTGGTGTGCATGGTGTCAGGGGTGGTGCAGTCATCGGCGTGTGTGTGTGTCCGTAGGGGAAGTGACTATGGTGTGGGAGTAGCTATCAGTCACTGTCTGTGGTTTGTGTGTTGCTCACTATGCACTGGATGACTGTGTGCAGTGGTCCATGGTGCATGCACTGTGTCCATGGTGCACCTGTCAGACTGTCCATGGCATGTGCAGCTGACACCCTTGCATGTCTGTGACCTTCACTGTCTGCTGGCATGTCAGTGGTGGCTGTCCAGCTGGACAGCCACTGTACCCAGCACAATGCCAGGTTGCCTCCTGTCACTGGTGTGGTGCATGTCTGCCTCGGGTGGTACTGTGGCCTCCGCTGTTGTGGTCCCACCTCCATGCTGTTGCTTGTGTGTGTCACAGGGGATGTACTCCACTGTCTGTCACTTGTGCTCCGGGTGCATGCTGATGGTGTACAGCTCCATGGTGCGTACACAGGGGGGCTGGCACTCCTGTGCCATGGAGGGGTGCTGGCTGTGTGTACATGGTTTCTGTGGCCACAGGCTGGTGGCTTGGTTGCCCCACTACTGTGTCCCTGTGTTGGTGTGCCCTTGGGTATGGGTGGGTGTTTGTCCATGCACTGTGTTGCATCCTGTGTGGTGCATGCTTCCATGCACCACTGTGGGTGTCTGCGCTGGCTGTTGTGGCCAGTGCTGGGTTGGGGTGTGTCCTTGGGAGGGTGTGCAGAGTGCTGTTGGGTCCAGGGCTTGCCTTGTCACATGTGGGGTACCTCGTGTGCCGATGCATGGTCAGTATCTCAGCTGTACCTGGGGGGGACATGCATGGTGGCACTGTGTATGCAGTCATTGCATTGTTGTCTGCTGCCACTCACTGATGGGTGCTTGTGGTGGGGCTGACTTGCATGGTTCTGTGGTGCACAGGGTTGCATTGTCACAGTGGGGGTGGTGGCATGCATGGGGTGTCCTGCACTGGTGGGTGCTGCTCCTGGGCAGGGTGTCTGGGGATCACGGTGCAGGTTGTGCTTTGCATTGGTGGGATGGTGTGTCACAGGGTGGTCGGACCTCATTGTGTGCTGGTCACAGCTTGCCAGGGGGTGTGCTGGGGCACCATGCCCCAGCTGTGGGTTTGTTGCTGGTATGCATGGGCCAGTGGTTATTCCAGCTCTTCCCCAGTTGTGCAGTGCATGGGGTGTGGGGGGCAATGTCTGTTCTGCTGTGTGCTCCTCTGCCCATCTGTAGCATGGGTGGTGGGCCCCTGCATCCTGTCCCTGTGCATCCCTGGTTGTGATGATGCACTGCTGCCCTGCTCCACTGAGCATCCCTGGTTGTGCTGTTGCACTGCTGCCCTGCTCCACTGAGCATCCCTGTTTGTGCTATTGCGCATCTGAACTGCGCCACTGCACATCCCTTGTTGCACTATGGCGCAGTTGGCGAGATATTCAGTCATGTGCTGTAGGTGCATCTTGACATGCCCAGTGTTTGAATATCATGCTTATTGCACATGGGTGCAGTGGACTTGTGCTTGCTCCTGCTGTTGCACACTTTTATGGTGCAGTTTGAATATCTGGGTCATTGACTACAAACTATGATTTGTGGTGTCAGTATCAGTGTCAGTGGTGTCAGTAGGGAGGCAGTATAGTGCTGTGGTTTAAGGCTCTGAGCTGCAAATCTGGAAACCTGGGTTTGAATCCCACAGCCCCCACTTGCATACTGTCTGAGCTTGAGCAAGTCACTTAACTTCCCTGTGCTCCCAGGTCACACCTGTAAACAAGCTTTCAGCATAGTGTGTTACTCCTGGTAAAACAACTGCAGTCTATCCCTTTGGTATCCAGTGCTTTGGCAGTTTGGAGCAGGATACAAACACAAAAAAAGTAATACACTGTAATCCATTAAGGATTTCTAGACAAAAAGAGTTTAACTTAAAGCATGTTACATACAAGCAGTATGACAGATTGATCATTTTCCTGGCAAACATCAAGATCAATTCTCACTGATCTTCTGATTCATTTTATGGAGACATGCTGTAGTATAATAACTTCCTCTTTTTATTTTCTAAAACTTTAAACTACTTGGCCAGTAAGACTCAAAATTGGAGGTAGTGTGGTGTCAGACCATTTTCCAAACTCACTTAGCATTAAATGGCATGGGAGGTCAATGAAACAACATCAATGGTGACTTTAAAGGGTACTTTAAACAATATAATGATTTTGAAAAAAAGAACAAGGAAAGAAAGAAATGAAGGAGTATTTTCATTTAAATTCTGTCTCATCTGAGGGTGAGATTATTATGACTAGCCTTTAAGATTACTATTCACAGTACATTGATAAAACTGGCTTTAGAACCAAAAAAATATTAGACCCAATTATAATCCACAAGGGACTGAGGGTAAATCTTTGCAGCATGATTTAGTGCCAGTCCCTTGCTATCACCCCATCAAGCTATGCATCAGGCAGCCCTTTTGTGTGAGCATACTCACTCAAAGTGGCAGGGCTGGGATCAAAAAGATATGCTGTCCCATTCACATAGCCAGTGCAGCGGGTGCTGTACATTTGTGATTCTCCCTGCATAAAAGTTTTTTTCATGGGTAGCAGTGGTATCAGACAGCTGCAGCTGCTGTGCAGACATATCAGTGAAATGAGATTGTTCGGAGACAGACAGAACAAATGAATGTATGTCCATCTTCTTCCAAGTGGTGTACAGGAGTGCTTGGAAACAACTGAGAAGCTGCGTGGGATATACTATTTTGGATGAATTATCTGTAACTAAACTCTCTCTCTCTTGCTTACATCTGAGAGAAGTTTTCCTCTCTTTTAAAGTGGCATTGCTTGGTATTTGTTTTAGTTTTTAATTCAGAAAGGGTTTTTTTAAAACTGCTTATCTTCTGCATATTTGATTTTCCTTTGTGGCTAACTGGACTGATTACTAGAATTCTGTGAGAATCTGCATCAATATATTTTGCAACTTTTGGTGGGGTTGTGTGATTCAAAATAGCAAAAGCTGCAGGTTGTAACTGGATGCCAAACATAGCCTGAGGTGGGGGTAATTGTCTTCACAAGTCAGAGCTCAGCATCACAGCCATTTGTCTAGCTAGACCATGTCAGCATTATTCAATTACTATAAACTAGTGGTGTGATCCTGTGTGAGGCAGAAGTCCATCTTCTTCCAAGTTGTGTACAGGAGTGCTTGGAAACAACTGAGAAGCTGCGTGGGATATACTATTTTGGACGAATTATCTGTAACTAAACTCTCTCTCTTGCTTACATCTGAGAGAAGTTTTCCTCACTTTTAAAGTGGCATTGCTTGGTATTTGTTTTAGTTTTTAATTCAGAAAGGGGTTTTAAAACTGCTTATCTTGTCAGCATCCTCAGAAGGGCTGAAATAACTGCATATTTGATTTTCCTTTGTGGCTAACAAACCACCAGGCTGTTTTGGAGCTGGAGAGGTTTACCTGTGTCTGACTTGGATGTCTGGATTTTTCTCTGTTTGATTAGCAGGGTACTTTCTCTGTCAAATTGTTGTGTAGGATATCTTGCTGACAGGAAGGCACTCATCGCAGCGGTGGGTGAGAGCTTTTAGTCGTTTGTTTTGTGGAGGACACAGTTTAGGCCCAACCTTCCCACCCCTCATCCCACCACCCCTGAAATAGTTCCTTTATACCTGAGGTTCTGACATCATTTCCTCGAGTGCAAGGTTCATTTCACTGTCATGTCCTCTCTAGCACACTGCACTGATAATATAAGCATACACGTTGTATAATATATATATATATATATATATATATTTCTATATAACAAATCACACACGCACACGCGCGCGCACACACACACACACAAATACAATAAAAAAAACTAGATAAACATGTGGGGAGTAGTGCAATGTAATGGCTGTGGGGCAGCAGTCTTCTGGGAGTCTTTCTGGAGGCTGAGATGCTGACCTATTTGCAGACAACTATCTGCCCTGAGGGAGTAAGTTGCCCGTCTTCAGGCCACACTGGACCGTAGTAAGGAAACCTTCCCCCAGGCCACACTGGACAGTAGAAAGGGAACCTCCCCCATCCAGGGAGCACTAGCGCCACCACCACTACCTCAGAGGTTGCAAAGAAAGCACAGCAGTTGGACCACAGTGGGATCAGGGAGGGTGAGGAGGGTGGAACAGAGGCACACCCAGTCAATTGTTCCACTCCACAATCCATACACCATTCTGGGGGAGCATAGCTCCCCTATGGATGCACCAGCAGAGAAGACTGATGATAACTGTCACAAGGGAGGCCCACAGAAAGGAGGCAGAGGACACCAAAGGGAAAGGAAGCAGCTCCTGGTGGGGAACTCAATTATTAGGGGTATAGAACTGGGGGAAGCTGGGAAAAATGAAGTAAGGTGCCTGCCTGATGCCATGGCTTGGAGGGACAGGAAGCACATCCTCAGGATCACGAGAACAGCTGCAAGGGGTTCTGAGCTGGACGTAATTGTCCACCTAGGGACAAATGACTTGGCTCATCATGAGATTAGAGCAGTGCAGGAGGACATTGCAGAGTTGGGTAGGGACCCAAGATGAGTAGCACACACAGTATCCTTCTCAGAGGTGCTGCCTGTCAAAAGCATGGGGGAGGCGAGGGTAATTGGCACCATGCAGTTTAATGAATGGTTGAAAAAATGGTGCGGAGCACAGGGGTTTGGCTTCATTGGGGACTGGGGTTCCACCTGGAGGGACACCAGCCTATACTGGCAGGATGGTCTGCATCTGTCCAAGAAGGGAACAAGTCTTTTGAGCAATTGGTTTAAATGCTTCATTGGCAAGCTTTTAAACTAGTCAAAGGGGGAGGAACTGACAAGCAGCAGGAAAATACTAGCCTCTCCCTACAAAACAGGGTACTAAATGAGAAAAAGACTGAGGTAGAACGGTCAGTGGGGGATGCTGCAACAGAAGGTAAAGCCATCAAAAAATGGAGAGCAATGAGTACTAATGCCCGTAGTCTGGGTAACAAGCTTCCTGAATTAGTGGCCTTGATGGAGGAGGAACATCTGATATCATGGCAGTCACAGAAACATGGTACACTAAAACCATGACTGTGACATAAACATACCAGGATACACTGTCTACAGGAGGGACAGGGAGGGTAAAAGAGGAGGAGGAGGAGGAGTTCTTTACATAAGGGAAGGAATAAAAGCAACAGAACAAAAGGGTAAACAAGGAGGAGAAGAAGTACTGTGGGTAAATTTGGAGACAGGCAATGGCACCACAATACGCACAAGGGTTATATACAGACCCCCTTCTCAGGGGGAGGAAATGGACAGGGAAATGATAGAAAGTATACTTAGAATGGCAGAAAAAGGGGAGATATTGCTGATGGGTGATCTGAATATGCCAGATGTTAACTGGAGTGCAGTTGTAGCTGCCACTTGAAGAGTGCAGTTATTCTAGATGCCCCAGGGGCATGCCTTAGACAACTAGTACTGGAGCCCACTCTCGAGAGGAGCAATATTAGACTTGATTCTCTCAAATGGAGATGGAGAGGATTACAGATGTAGAAGTGGGTAGCCATCTGGGAACTAGCGACCATCGAACAGTATAAGTTCACAATAAACACAGCAATAAGGTCAAAGCCATACAAAGACAAAAGTACTGGACTTTAGGAGGGCTGACTTTGCCAAAATGGGTGAGTGCCTAAGGAATGCACTAGCAAATGGGCAGGAAGGAGGGGTGGAAGAACAATGGGGAATAATAAAAACTGCCATCACAGAGGTAACCAGCCTTTGTGTGAAGCAAATAAACAAAACAAGATGATGTAAGAAACCACTATGGTTCTCAAAGGAAGTGGCAGTGAAGGTTCAAGAGAAAAAGAAAGCATTCAGGAAGTACAAGGAATCGCAGAAGGAGCAGGACAGAGAACTGTATCAGTTAAAGCAAAAGGAGGCTGGGAAGGCAGTCAGAACAGCAAAGGCCCAAACCGAGGAAAAGATAGCCAACTCAGTTAAGAAGGGGGATAAAACCTTTTATAGGTACATCAGGGAGCAAAGGAAGACCAAGGGAGGGATAGTGAGGCTTAATAAAGGGGAGGGAGGGTGAGCAGAGGGAGACTGTGAAAAGGCAGAGATACTAAACAAATATTTTTGCTCAGTATTTACAAATGAAGAGGGGGAGGTACATAAAACAAACAGTAGTAACACTCTGGATACAGAAGTTGATACCAGCCCATTTACAGAAGAAAGGGTTTTGAAAGAACTCTTAAAACTGAAGGTGGACAAAGCAATGGGGCCTGATGGGATTCATCCCAGAATTCTACAAGAACTAAGGGTAGAGCTAGTGACACCACTGACTACCCTTTTAACAAATCATGGGAGGATGGGGTGGTACCGAGGACTGGAGGAGGGCAGATGTGATTCCCCTCACAAAAGTGGGAGCAAGGCAGAAGCAGGAAACTACAGACCTGTTAGTTTAACCTCAGTGATAGGGAAAATGATGGAATCACTTCTGAAGGAAAGAATTGTCGAAATCTAGAGGCCAGAGGGGCACAGGACCCTAGGCAGCATGGATTCACAGCAGGAAGGTCATGCCAGACAAATCTGATAGATTTCTTTGACTGGGTGACCAAAGTAGTAGATCAGGGAGGGGCTGTGGACATGGCCTACCTAGACTTTAGCAAGGCATTTGACACAGTCCACACAAAGATTAATATACAAGTTAGCCAGCCTGGGAGTGGGTCCCAAGATGAAAGCCTGGGTAAAGAATTGGCTGGAGAATAGGACACAGAGGTAATAGTAAATGGAGTCCACTCAGAAGAAAGGAGGGTTACTAGTTGGGTACCTGAGGTTCAGTAATAGAACCGGTCCTCTTCAATGTCTTTATAAGCGACATTGTGGAAGGACTGGAAGGAAAAGTATGTCTCTTTGCAGATGACACTAAGATCTGCAACAGAGTTGATGCACAGGGTGGGGTGGAAAGGATGAGAAGGGACTTGGCAAGGTTAGAGGAATGGTCAAATGTATGGCAGCTTAGATTCAATGCTAAGAAGTGCAAGGTAATGCACCTGGGAAACAAAAACCCAGGGAAAGAGTACACAATGGGGGGTGAGATACTAACAACAACAAAAATGGAAAGGGACCTGGGGTAGTCATATCAGATGACCTAAAGGTGGGCAAGCAATGTGAGAGGGCAGCAAGGAGGGCTGGGGGGTTACTGGGATGCATAGGAGAGGCATCACCAGTAGAAAACAGGAAGTTATTATCCCTCTGTACAGACAGCTGGTGAGACCCCATCTGGAGTACTGTGTGCAGTTCTGGAGACCCAATCTCCACAAAGACATAGACAGGATGGAAGCTGTCCAGAGGAGGGCAACTAAAATGGTGCAGGGTCTACACTGGAAGACATATGAAGAGAGACTTAAGGAGCTTAATATGTATAGCCTCGAAGAAAGGAGGGAGAGGGGGGACATGATAGAAACTTTCAAGTACCTCAAGGGAATCAACAAAGTCCAAGAGGGTAGCATCTTTCAAAAAAAGGGGTGTGCAAGAACAAGAGGCACAATTTGAAGATAGAGGGGGCAGCTCAGAGTAATTTAAGAGTATTTTTTTCACGAGAGGGTTGTGGATGCATGGAGCGCCTTCGGAGGAGGTTGTGTGTCAAAATCAGTGGTGGAATTCAAGCATGCATGGGACAGTCATAAGGCAATTCTAGGGTGTGGGGGTAAGAAGAAGTAGGCTGCTGGTTAACTAGGATCTGCAGCTTATCCAGTAGGTAGGGAAATGGGCAGACTGGGTGGGCCAAGCGGTCCTTATCTGCCGTCAAATTCTATGTTTCTGTGTTTCTATGTAGGAGAAGTGGCTAGGAATGGCATTTCTCTGGACTGTCATGAACTACATGGTGTCATGGTGTAGAGATTTAGCCTGTGCACCTTTACAAAGGCATCAGAGAATGGAATGGCACAGTTTGGCAAAAGGCCCACAAAACAGCTGAAGGTATGGGTGAGGCAGGTGGAGGACAAGTGTGAGCAGCAGATTATATCATGCAAGTCTATGCGTGGCAATGCACCATGTGCAAGCATGCCTGAACCAGTATTGTATGCTGTCACTGTTTGAAAACTCAGATTGTGCACAGTAGCAGCATATATTACTCATTTACATTCCGAGATTTGAGTTGGGGGTCTCTCTGGACTCACATTGTCAGTACTGAAAATTTATTGGCCAGCGCAACTTTGCGACCCATAAACCTGCAGCTGAGGATTTGGTCTGTTGAATCCAAATCAAAAACACAGGCTTTAACAATAGATCTTAAATCAGTGGAATAAGTAATATTACAAAATGGTATTGGGGAATCCACAAACATGTCGCATGACCATGCATTGAAATACTTTAATGCACACGCTGCTGTGTTTTATTGCTTAGATCGTTGATTTGTTTAAAAGCACCCCCACCCCTTCTCAGCTTGCAGCAGATTTACAAAATTATAACAACAGCTTTTTATTTATTTAAAAGTTTCAGCAGGAAGGCATACAGAGCTAAGAATGTTCATTTCCAGATGTGTCCTGGGGGAGGGGATACATAGAGAGTAACATAGTAGGCCAAAACACAGTGACTACAGAGATAATAATCAATACAATTGCTAAAATTGTTCACAAAGTGGAGAAAACATTGACATCCTGGTACACATATGGACTAATGATCTCGCCAGCCGGTCAGTTGTGGAGACCAAGGAACACCTGACCATGCTGGGTGACAAACTATAATCCATTTCATCTGACATCTCCTTCTCTGAGATCCTTCCAGTCTGGGAGAGGTGGGCAGATGGACGGAAGGTCAGAGAAGGGGAGATAAGGTAGCTAAACATGTGGCTCAAGGTCTGGTGCCAGGAAAAAAGGACACAGATTTGTAGGGAACTGGCAACAGTTCTGGGAGCGAAAGTTCTTTAAATTTGATGGACTGCATCTGACTAAGGAGGGAGTCAGTGCATTGGGGCAGAAGTCTGACGCCTTTGCAGAATATTAAACTAGCAAATGGGGAGAGGGGTGCAGCACCCCATACGTCAAGTGGGAAGAACACCCCTCCCCCCTCAGCTAGTGGTGAGACAGGAATTCAGCATGTTTGCAGTTCATTTGCATCACCAGGTAAGGAAAAAGGTCTGTCTCCCCATACGACGCACAGGGGAAATGCCAAACCTCACCCAACAACTAACACACCGAAATCTGGCCAATGGAAAATCATGTACACAAATGCTCACAGCCTGGGAAATAAGATCCCAGACCAGCAGGCAATAATGTCAGAGGCTAAACTGGATATAGTAGCAATTAGTGAGACATGGTTTATCAGTAACCACACTTGGGAGACTTCAGTACCTGGCTATGTACTGTTCAGAAGAGACCGAGGTGTAAAAGGGGGGGTGGAGTGGCCCTGTATGTCAATGAAAATATCAAAGCTACAGAAATTCAGACTACACATAAGGAGCCAGAAGAACAGTGGGTCACCCTGGAAACAGGAAATGGAACTGCCATAAGAACTGGGGTTGTCTGCAGGCCCCCAGACCAGGGGGAGGACACAGACACATTACTGTTAGAAGATATACAAAACATGACAGCTAAAGGGGAGGTTTTGATAATGGGAGACTTCAACATGCCGGATAACAGATTGGTCAATACCAGCAGGAACATCTGCCAGAACCAGACACATGGTGGATTCCTCACATGGGGAGGGCCTCGAACAACTGGTACAACAACCCACAAGAGACAGGGCTAGCCCAGATCTAGTACTGACTAACAGGGAGGGGATCACAGATCTCCAGGTAGAAGGTCACCTCGGGGCCAGTGACCATCACATGGTATGGTTCAATTTGGCCACTACATCTAAATCATCCCATTCCAAGGCAAAAATATGGGACTTCAGAGGAGCTGACTTTGATAAGATGGCCAACAGAGTTAAGCTAGCCCTAGCAAAAAGAAACACAGATGAGGAGGTACAGGCAAAGTGGACAAGCATTAAGGATGCAATACTTGAAGCAACATCCCATTGTGTTAGACAGAAAAGGAAGTGCAAAAGAAGAAGGAAACCACTTTGGTTCTCAAATACAGTAGCAGAAAAGGTTAGAGCCAAAAGGCTGGTCTTCAGGAAATATAAGGGAATGCAGTGGGATGAAGATAGAGAGGCATACCAAACCGCCCTAAGGGAAGCAGGGAAGACAGTAAGGCAGGCAAAGTCTCAAACTGAGGAAACACTAACACGAGCAGTAAAAGAAGGTGACAAGACTTTCTATAGATACATTAGTGAAAGGAGAAAGTCCAGAAGGGGTATTGCTAAGCTCAAAGAAGAAAAGGGGGCATGTAAGGAAGAGGGCCCTGTAAAAGCATCTATCCTAAATAGATACTTTTGCTCAGTATTTACTGAAGAGAAGGTAGGGCAGGGCCCACAGCTCAGCACCATGGACACGGGGGAGGGAGGTGAGCACTACTCCCTTCACAAAAGAAAGGGTCCTACAAGAGCTCGCTAAGCTCAGGGTAGACAAGGCAATGGGACCTGATGGCATACATCCCTGGGTACTTAAGGAGCTAAGGATGGAACTAGCAGAGCCATTAGCAGAACTGTTTAGTGAGTCACTGAGCACAGGAGAGGTCCCAGAAGACTGGAGAAGGGCTCATGTGATCCCGCTCCACAAGAGTGGTAGCAGGGAGGAGGCAGAGAACTACAGGCCAGTCAGTCTTACCTCAGTAGTGGGCAAGATTATGGAGGCACTCCTTAAGGAAAGGATAGTGCAACACCTGGAATCCATAGGGGCACAGGATCCAAGACAGCATGGGTTTACAAAAGGAAGGTCCTGTCAAACTAATCTCATAGATTTCTTTGACTGGGTAACCCAGTGGTGGACCAAGGGGGAGCAGTTGATGTCACCTACCTTGACTTCAGCAAAGCTTTTGACACTGTTCCACATAGAAGATTGATAAATAAGCTGGGTAGGCTCAGGGTGGGTCAGAAGTTGGTCAACTGGGTGACAAACTGGTTGACGGACAGAAAACAGAGAGTGGTGGTAAATGGTATACAGTCAGAAGAGATGTAAGTCACAAGTGAGGTACCTCAGGGATCATTCCTGGGGCCAGTCCTCTTCAGTATCTTTATTAGTGACATTGCAGATGGACTAGAGGGTAACACTTGTCTGTTTGCAGATGACACCAAGATCTGCAACAGAGTAGATGATCCAGATGGGGTGGGCAGAATGAGAAGAGATCTGGATAAACTAGCAAAATGGTCAGAAGAGTGGCAACTGGGGTTTAATGCAAAGAAGTGCAAGATCATGCACATAGGGAAGAGAAACCCTGAAGCCACCTATAGGCTGGGAGGGGAGTTGCTGGCAGTCACAAAGGAAGAAAGAGACTTGGGCATCATCATCACCGATGACCTGAAATCATCCAAGCAGACCTCTAAAGCAGTAGGTAGGGCTAGGGGATGTTAGGATGTATTAGTAGGGGTATCACAAGTCGTAAGAGGGAGGTAATAATCCATCTTTACAAGACACTGGTTAGGCCCCATCTGGAGTACTGCATGCAGTACTGGAGGCCACACCTTCACAAGAACATTAACCAAATTGAGGCAGTCCAGAGAAGGGCAACCAAAATGGTGCAGGGACTGCATCAGAAGACATATGAGGACAGATTAACAGAGCTCAATATGTATACCCTTGAGCAAAGGAGGGAGAGAGGTGATATGATCGAAACATTCAAACACCTTAAGGGCATTAACAAGCTGAAAGAGTCTAACATGTTTAAATATAAGAAAAATAGCAGGACAAGAGGACACAGCATGAGAATAGATGGAGGCCGATTAAGGGGGAATGTGAGGAAATTCTTTTTCACAGAAAGAGTGGTGGATGCATGGAACGGCCTATCTCAGGAAGTGGTGGCTATGAATACAGTGCAGGGCTTCAAACAGGCATGGGATAGGCATAAGGGGGCAATAAAGACGAATATGGATAGATAGGTCATTGACAGTGTAGAGGTGTGTGGCACATTCATAAGGTAGAAAAATTGGCAGACTGGATGGGCCTTGTGGTGCTTATCTGCCATCAACCTCTATGTTTCTATGTTTCTGATGACAGGAAAATAACTTACATATTATACAATAAATATTAACAACCCAGTAAAGGTGCTAGGAGAACAAAAAACAAAATACTATTTCAGAAATATTACTAGGATTAGTACAACAATTTAAACATACAAAGTACAAATAAGGTGAAGGTATGAATTTAAACACATCCACAAGAAGGGGGTGAGTCCATGAGGAGGGAGTTTAGGACCTGAGGGGACATGGCATGATGGATGAGAGGAGGGAGGGTGTTTCCAATTTTGGGGAAAGAGTGAGAGAATGCTGCCTGATCAACCAAGGTGGAACTGGGTGGGATGGATACAGTATATCAAAGACACACTCTCCCTCCATGTAATACTCTAGGTATGCAAAGGAAGAAACACAGTAGTGAGGTACCCAAGAAATGCAATTCAAAAGCCAAAGGGTATTTATTAGGGGACAGAAACAGGAACTAGATAGAAGGAGGAAAGTGGTTAAATGTAAACAAGCGGTACAGTGTATTCCCAACATAATCCCATCACCCTGTAGTGAGTATCCTTAGTCTCTGCTTTTATTCCCCACAGGTACAACTGTTTACCTGCAGACCCTTAAAAGCTCCCACATAGTCTATAAGCATGTGTGCAGCTGTAGTTATGGACCTGATGGTGGATCTCAGTGGAGTAATGTAAGAAGGCTAGGGATGGGGATCCCAAACAGAATACTCAAATTAAGTCACAAAATTGCCCTAGGCTTTTTTCCTTCATGCTGGCAGTTCTCTAAAGTCACATAGATTGTTGGTAATATGTACCAGTGGTGAGGTATTGACCAAACTATCACCATCTCCATCAGCCTCCTGCAATGAGCTGGCTCCATCAGGACATCTTCCTCTGTGTTGGGTAGATGCAGGCTGATCTAAAGGTGCAGCAGCTCCAGTGTGCTTTCTCATGGTGAGGGTACAGTCTGTGCTTGTCTCTGATGCCTCTAAACTCCTTGTTCTCTTCACCCTATGGGGGACATGCCTTCAGAAACCCCAAAAAGCAAGAAGTTGGTCAGGTTCTCTGATTTCTTAGTTCAGAAAAAAACTCACTTTTCCAGGCCCAGAATATATGCAAAACTGCAAAATTTATTCAGCAAACTTCACAAGTGATGCAAATGTATACAATGTTGTCAGGCCTAATGCCAAACACGAGCCCTGGTGCTTCAGGATGAAAAACTATTCATCATACAACGGTAGCCACTGCCACTTAAAACAGTAGTGCATGATGGCAAGCCACAGCAAATCTCAATACTAGAAAAGCCACATTCATGTGAATGTGGCTTTGAACAAAGTTATTGGGCTGCAGCGTGCCATAACTTGCGATGGAATTGAAGGTGGCAGTGACTAGCCACTGCATATATATATATTTCAGTTTTTTGGAGCGCTTGCCATTTTTCTGAACTGACTGCTGCTTTGTTCTCAAGCACCAGGTGCTTGTGGAAGCACACCCAGCTTGCTTGCTTTTTTCCATGAAAACCCCTGCCATCCCATCGAAAAGTGCTGCACTTGAAGCACAGATCAGGAGAGGAGGAGGCTCTGACTGAACAAACAGCTGGCACTTGCTGTGGAAGGAGTGTGAGGAGCAGTCCAGAAGCAAGCCAATAGGGCCCATGGACACACCTCCACCTGCTGATCCACCAATCAGGGACACTCTTTACAGCACCAGTCAGACGTTGGCTACTACATAGGAAAGTGTACATGAAGTGACCCCCCACATGAAGGACAAACATGCTAAGGACATCAGAATCTGTCCACCAGAGTTAGCCCGAAGCAGCCAGCAACAGGTCACTCTGCACTGCACCGCAACACTAGTTGAGTACAAAAGTAAAATAGTGAGGTAGGGTCCACCATTGTTAGGCAGCCAGAGAAGGGACAGGGAAGACTGAAAAAGGGCTGTGCTCAGTCATTTCCTGGTAAAAATGAAATGAAAGAAGGAGGACTGCAAGTTAGAGTTGGAAGGCAGGGTTGGGAGTGGGTGAAACACCCTATCTTGGATAGGGGTACAAAAGGGTTTGTATTGTGAGAAAGAAAGAAAAAAAATATTCATAGATGTGAAGTGAGACACAACCTAGTAACCTATCCAGATTAGGACACTAGGATAGAAGAAGTATAAGTGTTAGTGACACAGTAGGTAAAGTAGAAGGGAACAAAGAAAGGAATACTAATCTATAGGGTACTACTAGCTGGACAAGGCTAGGGATGGTACAAGGGATAGTGTATGATCCACAATCCACAACAAGCACGTGAAAGCATTGAGAGGTTTTCTGTGATGACTGCTTAAACCTTAAGAGCGAAGCTTGAGAGATTTTGGTCACCATGGCAACCTTGAGATGGCTAGTCATGCTTGTTGTGGACAGTGGACCATGCACTGTCTTTTATACTGTATTGTCCACAACCACAACTAAGCAAGCTGAGTAGCCTAAGAGTAGGGCCAAAGGTGATTAATGGGGTAAGAAACTGAATTAAGGTTAGGAGACAGAGGGTGGTGGTAAACAGAGTTCACTCCTAGGAAGGGTGGGTGACCAGTGGGGTACCACAGGGATCTGCGCTGGAACTGGTCCTCTTTAATGTCTTTATTAGTGACATTGCAGGGTTCCATGGCAGAATATTAACAACAATGTTGTCAACATCCTGAACAGTGATGGGAGCAATGCCAACTGTTGGCAGTGTTCCCGTTAGGGAAAAAGTGTTTTTTGTGGGGGCTTTTCCCCCTGCACTCCCCCCATCTCTAATTAACCAACTTTGAGTCAGAATTTGTTCAGGGTGGGGGTGAAACACTGGGAGTCACCGTGTCAGCATACAGCAGACCACCACAGCGACCTGGCAAGATTTGTCACTGAGGTGGTGTTCGCTGTAACATTGTTGATGTACTGACACGCTACCCATTGCAGAGGGGCTTTACAGAAAGGTCTGCCTGTTTGTGGATGACACTAAAATCTGCAACTATGTAGACACTACGGGGGGGATGAGAGGGACCTGAAAAACTTGAAGGAATGGTCAACAGTATGACAACTGGGTCTGGGTTTCAGTGCAAAACAGTGTAAAATCATGCACTTGAGGCACAGAAACCCAGGGGAGGAGTACAAATTGGAAGGAGAGGTATTGATGACCACCAAACAGGAAAGAGACCAGGGGGTTATCATATGTGATGACCTAAACGTGACTAGGCAGTGTGACAAGGCAGTTGGGAGAGCTAGCAGGATGCTGGAGTGCATACAGAGGGGACTAATCAGAAGAAAGATGGTGCTGGTGTTACCGCTGTAAAGGTCACTGGTGAAATTTCACCTAGTACTGTGTTCAGTTCTGGAGACCTTATCTCCGGAAAAACATGGAAACAGTAGAGGCAGTCCAGAGGAGGGCAACTAAAATGGTGCAGGGTCTGCATCAAAAACCCTATAAGGAAAGACTGAGGGACCATAATACGTATACCCTGAGGGTGTGGAGGGAGGGAAAATGATAGAAACATTCACATGCCTCTGAAGTATAAATAAGGTTCAATAGGGAAGCATTTTTCAGAAAAAAATATGCTCAAGGCAAGGGATCATGCTATGAAGCTGGAGGAGGGTAGACTGATAGGAGATGTGAGGAAATAAATCTTCACAGAGAGGGTGGTGGATCTGTGGAACAGCCTCTCAGCAGAGATAGTGGGGGCAAAAACTGTAATGGGATTCAAGAAAGCATGGGATAGGCATAAGGTGACCTTAGTGTTAAGACACTGGGAGATAAGCTGGAGATCAAGTAGGGTCTCTGGTAATGCAGTACGTAGGGAAAAACAGGCTGACTATGTGGGCTAAGTGGTCCTTATCAGCCATCAAATTCCATGTTTCTGTGTTTCCATCCTCTGATTTCTTAGATCCTCTAACTGTAACTAGAAAAGCAATTGATTACCACTCTCCCAGCTCTAGAGCCATTCCAAAGTATTTCCTGTACTCCAGATATAATGGAGCTGAAACAAGGCAACACTGCTCCAAGACTCCTAAGGTCCTCTCAAGGCACTTTAGAGCTGTTCAGTTATTTCAACAAAAATCCCTGTGCAGAGATTTTAAACAGATTCTGCTCAACCACATGGCTGAAGGTTGAATTAAAACACACACACACACACACACACACACACACACACATCTGTCTCCTCTCTCTCCAAGCCAAATCTGATGCAATCTCTGATCTTGTCTTGTCTGCACAAATCTGGGGAATAATTCGAGTTGGCTGGCTGGCACATCATGCATCATGCTACATCCCATCCTCTCTCTCAGGCTGTTATTTTCACTTGGAAAGCATACACTTATTGTTTACTGTAGCCTGAGACAACATGCAGATCGGCAAAGTTGAGCTCAGGATTGGATGTTTCATTGTGGATAGAAGTGCTGTTCTCTGACCCCTAAACAGCAGTCCTGAGGCCAAAAGCACACAACACATGGTGATACCTCTGCATTATTTTATTTACTTTTAAGTAGAGAGGGTGGTGGATGCGTGGAACAGCTTCCCAGAGGAAGTGGTGAAGGCTAGACTGGTCCACGGATTTAAGAATGCATGGGATAGACACAAGAGGATCTTAGAAATAAGAGGGGAGCGTACGCCGGAGTCCAGATTTGGTTTCCAGTAGCACCAAAGGTAGTGAATTTAGAGCAGACTCTGTAACATCTTCTTTGTTTCTATGTTTCTACATTGATTGCTAGTCCAGAGGTCAGGTAAGCAATGTCCTGTGTGGCATAGGCTGCTGAAAACACACGTGCCAGTCAGGCATGCTGCTTACTGGACACAATGCTGAGGGCATTCAGTGTACTGCAGAAAGAAGCTGGTGGTGCTTCAGTGCTGCCCTCTCTCCCATAACTACAGTCAAGGGAGCATCAAAGGTGAAGGGCTCTTGAGAGATGCAGTAGCAGTTAACCAGTAGGGAGCCAGGTGGTAAGCCCCACCCACCCCCCCCTTTGGAAGAGGGTTAAATCAGCATAAGAAAACAATTAGCCTCTTTGGAAAATGGAAGCCCAGTTCTTCTTATTGCAGCCTTTCAAATTCAGAGTTGTGTTTGAGAATCATATGTACACTTTTACAGAAGAGATGGCTGTCCAGGAGTTTATTAAAAAGACATGTTTTATCTATGGACTCTGAATGATGGCATACAAAAGGGACTGCAGAAGGTGATAAGTCCATGCTGTCTAGCAAGACTGACAACGTCCCTGTTGCTTCAGCTCAAATGTTGCAAAAATGAAAGTCTTTTGAATTATTTACGACAAATATGTTGCTACAGTTCTATTTTCTTGCTTGGAGAAAAAAATAGATTTCACTGAGAAAAATGCAGAATTAAGAATATAATATTTGTGAATTAAATCAAAGGCTTGGCAGTAGATGTATATATAAGGAGTGTGCACATACCTTATTTCAAATATTCAGTTGAGTATTCATTTTCAGGGGGGCAAATGTTCAGGTACCCGCATTTGTTATTCGGATGGGTAGGGGGAAGGCAAAAAACAAGGACATTGGATTATCCCCCATATCTGGTGACCAGGGCCAATCTCATACTCACCATCCTACCTTGTTATAATCTTTTTCCATCAATCTCCCAATTTCACAGGGCATCACAGACAGAAATAACTCAGGAGCTGCTAAACAGCAACTTTTAAATTGCCTGCTCCCTGCACTATGTCAGAAGCCAAGAGCATCTTTTTAACTACACCCCCTCCTTAGCTTGAGTCCCCCCAATTTTAGCACCACCAACTATTTCTTTATTGAAATCCCCATATCTTGATTTTGGGGAGGGGCTAGTTCCATAATCCTTGTCTCAATTCACTGCTAGTCAATTGGGCCCCCACTCTCCATGCATGCCACCAGCCGGTTCTCTCTAATGCCACTAAAAATCTCTCTCTCACTAGTACAGTTCAGTGGAGCAATCTGTTAGCATGTGATAATGATAGAGCAGCAGAGCAGTACCACTCTCTCCACTGAACTCTACTAGTGAGAGACAGAAATAGAGAGAGAGAAAGACAGATATAGCGAGAGAGAGAAAGAGAGAGAGAAAGAGAGAAAGACAATTTTTGTGGCATTAGAGAAAGTAGGCTGAAGGTGCACAGCAGAGGTGGGGGTACAACTGACTAGCAGAGAACAGGGCGAAGGATGATGGCACTAGCTCCACCTCAAAATTAAGGTAAGGTGGAGGCATTCCTGTAATAATGAAACAGCTGGTGCTATGATGGGGGGTACTCAGGCTGTAGGGGTGTAGTTTGAAAGATACTGTCAGCTCCTGGCACCGTGCCAGGAGCCGGTAGTTCAGCTCAGCGTCAACTTGATAAGACTTATATTTTTTCCTCTAGCAGTCTCTAGGGCACCGGAGTAAAAGAAAGGTGAGTAGGGAAAAGGATATATAAACCAATACCAAATACCATAAATACTTGGCCTATTATTCATTTTTTATTCCAAAATAATAAATAGGCCATTATTCATGGTATTCAATAGATACTATTCATTACTCACCTACCCCTAATACCATATTTCTTCACTTATAAGCCACAGCTTGTAATAAACTTGGGTGATTTCTGCCCCAGCTATTATAAGAAGGTGGCTAATTAAAGATGGCTTGTAATCAATCATTAAATTACCGCAGTTGTAAGACTTCAAAAGAGCTGTCATCTGTCAGTTGTCAGTAAATGTCAGCAGTTGTCAGTTTCCCAGTGTCAGACCATTGGTAAAGCAGAGCTTAGCACCCAAAAATGTCCCAACTAATGAAAGAGTTTGTAACCTCAACTGCGCCAGCTCAAGAAACTCCATAAAGTTCAGCTTCAGCTTCAGCTTCTGTCAGCAAAAAGTCCTGTCTGATGTTGGAGTCTGAATTCAAATATGAAAGCACTCTCTGAAGATCTACCTACTGGAATCTCTTGCCTTCTACCCAGGTCCCTTATGGCCAGCCATACCCAGGCCTCAGACTCTGAACTTCTACTCATTCCTAGGTTCCGAACTACGCAGTGCCAATGGTCTTTCCTTCACAGAGCCCCCATCTGGTTAAATGGCCTTGGCCTCAATCTAACAAGCCTAACAGGGGCGTCCATGTTTAAACACCTTATGCATCAATGCATCCTGCTGCAGAGCACCTGTGCCTGCCTAACTTAAGAACAGCCTTGCCCACTTAAGAATCTAGGTGTCTTCACTCTTGCCCTCCTGGCCACCAGCTCTACCTTATCTCCTTTGTATCATGTCTTGTTATCCTTCCCGGTACTCTCTCTACTTTCACCCTCTCCCTTTCCATGCACTTTCATTGACAAAGCTTTTGGGCTGCTACCCTCTGCGCCCCTCTCCACCCTCCCTAATCTCCGGCCCCTACTTCCATTCCACTCATTATTTTTTTTTTCACATTTGCATGATAATGTTATCTGATAATGTATGTACAAGTTTGGTACTATGCTGTTTTTGTTGTTATTTGAAAATGTACATTATGCCTTCCTTTGTCTGTTTGTTCTACCCTCCTCCTCTTTGATGTGGAACCTTTATAAATAAGCTGTCCTGTGCTCAAAGGTATTTGTTAATCTGAGAATTAATAAATAAAATAAATAAATAAGTAAAGCTATTCTGATGAGGAGGGGGAGGGCAGTGATATGACTGATGGAGTAGACTTTACCAATCATGTGGTATGTCAAGTCAGCATGCTTAGCAGTTGGCACGCTTGTCAGTGTGCTGTTGCAGGTGGATGGTCAGAAGAAGTTAGCTTTCCAAAAAGAAAACTATAATCAGAAAAACTAAAAAAAACACACTGGATTACTGTGTATTACTACAAGATTTTTTTAGATCAGTAAGGGTATCGGGTATCGGTGGTGGGAATCAGTAGGTGATGGCAACACCAGTCAGCCAGCATAGTGCAGTTGTAATCTTTGTAATCTGTGTAATGATTTGTTCATAATTCATAATGAATAAATTTCTATTAAAGATTACTATACAAGTTAGCCAGCCTTGGAGTGAATCCCAAGATGGTAGCCTGGGTAAAAAATTGGCTGGAGAACAGGACACAGAGGGTAATAGTAAATGGAGTCCACTCTGAAGAAAGGGGGGGTTACTAGTGGGGTACCGCAGGGTTCAGTCCTAGGACCAGTCCTCTTCAATGTCTTTACAAGTGACATTGCAGAGTGACTGGAAGGAAAAGTATGTCTCGTTGCAGATGACACAAAGATCTGCAACAGGGTTGATATGCAAGGTGGGGTGGAAAGGATGAGAAGAGACTTGGCTGGAGGAATGGTCAAATGTATGGCAGCTTATATTCAGTGCTAAGAAGTGCAAAGTAATGCACCTGGGAAACAAAATCCCAGGGGAAGAGTACACAATGTGGGGTGAGATACTAACAACAACAAAAATGGAACGGGACCTGGGGTAGTCATATCAGATGACCTCAAGGTGGGCAAACAATGTGAGAAGGCAGTAAGGAGGGCTGGGGGGTATACTGGGATGTATAGGGAGGTATCACCTGTAGAAAACAGGAAGCTGTTATCCTTCTGTACAGACAGCTGGCGAGACCCCATCTGGAGTACTGTGTGCAGTTTTGGGGACCCAATCTCAGTAACGGCATAGACAGGATGGAGGCAGTCCAGAGGAGGGCAACTAAAATGGTGCAGTATCTGCACCAGAAGACATATGAAGAGAGACTTAAGGAGCTTAATATGTATATCCTCAAGGAAAGGAGGGATGGGGGGACATGATAGAAACTTTCAAGTACCTCAAGGGAATCAACAAAGTCCAAGAGGGTAGCATCTTTCAGAAAAAGAGGTGTGCAAGGACAAGGAGACACAATTTAAAGAAAGAAGGGGGATGATTCCGAGGTAATGTGAGGAAGTATTTTTTCATGGAGATGGTTGTGGATGCATGGAACGGCCTTTCCGAGGAGGTTGTGGAGTCAACAAACAGTGGGGGAATTCAAGAATGCATGGGACAGACATAAGGCAATTCCAGGGGTTGGGGTTATGAGGAAGTAGGCTGTTGGTTAACTAGGATCTGCAGCTTATCCATTAGGTAGGGAAATGGGAAGACTGGGTGGGCCAAGCTGTCCTTATCTGCCATCAAATTCTATGTTTCTATGTTTTCAGTACTGATAGAAAAGTTTAGTCTGAGCATGCTTTTTTCCATCAGGACTTTGTGCTCCTACTCCCCAGCCAGCTTAACCCTCTGAATAGACCCCTCGCCCCACAGCATCACACTGCCCATTCCAAGACTTACCCTTTCGTCTTCACAGCAGGGTGTTCTCAGTCATTGGTGCAGGGCTGGGATTCCCATCATCATGTTGTGGCCAGAGGTATTTTCCTCCATTTTTCTTCCCCTGTTGCCCCCAAAGCCATCCACAAGCAATGGCATTATGGGTGAATTTCACCTCCGTGGAGACATCCTCAAACATGTGTGTTGGTTGACTATGTGTGTACCTGAAGCTGCGATACCACCTGAATACCTCCAGGTGGCAGACAAGCAACAGTTTACACAACCCCCCTGCCTAAGGGAGGAGAGCAGTACAATATGATGCTCAACCTCCCTCCCTCCCCTGGCCAGTCTCCGATCAACCTGACTCCAGGTCGCCAGTGTGGCAGAAGGTTAGGTACCAATGCTTCAACCCTCCACGCTACTGGACCAGCCTAGTCTGTGCTTGCTTGTGATACAGTAGGTGTACAGTTTTTACATAGAGTGAAATGTAGCATACCATGGGACCCTGCCATGTCATCATCCACAGCAAACCTCCAATACCATGAATAGTAACTGAGGTTACTATTTGAGGGCAGCTTTTATTACCAAGTGTACGTATTAGCTGTGGCTATTGCTAGAGGGCAGCTTATAAATAAGGGTGGCTTATAATTGAAGAAATATAGTATGCATTATTTTGTCATTTTATCATAAAAATATTAATCTGAGCTGGCAGAGATATATTTTTGTTTTTTAAAGAACGGAGTTAAATCAGCATCTTTTCATGATATAATTTAAGGGCAAGGGACTATGGATTTAATTTTATAGTCATACATATTTTTGTCATATCTCTCACCCTCTAATGAGGACACATTTTAGATTTACAGACCTGTCAGTCTCTCCTCTGTTGTGGGCAAGCTGATGGCATCTCTAGTCAAGGAGGATCTGGTAGTCTACATGGAAAACAATGATTTCCAGGATAGCAAACTGCATGAATTTGTGGGAGGAGGTCCTGTCACACCAACTTAATTGTTTTCTTTTACTGGGTTACTCAAGCTATAGACAAGAGGCAGTCAGTTGACATATTCTACTTTGCTTTCAGCAAAGCTTTTGGTTCTGTGTCACACAGGAGGCTACTGAAAACAAGTTCTAATCAGAGCCGATAGGGCAGTGAAGAGCTACCAAGTGATGAAAGCTACACATGTGCATAGAAATTATTCAATGCCCAGGTGTAACTTGGTCACTTTTTTGGAGATGTTGCACCAAATTTTCAACTTGGCCTTTTTTGGACCCCTCCTCATTAACAGTGCCAGTGTCATTTTGTTAAATTGTCCTGAAAGGTGATTGCATAGAGCAAACTCCCTATTCTGAGACACATATGAGAAAACACATTTTGGGCAGGTCATGGAAAATGAAAGCTGTGGTGTTTTGAAGGAAGTGTGCAAAATGGCAATGTTAAAACTGTGGAGTGAAAATATTACAAATTGGAGACATTAGGAGTGTGTGTAGAAACTGTGCAATGCACACTCATAACACAGTCATTTTTTGTAATTATTTCACCAAGTGTGCAACATGGGCTTTTTGGGACCCCACCTCATGAGCAGTGGCACTGTCATTTTTTTTATTTTTTTGTTTAACCAGGTATAGCACACTAAGCTGAAAGCTTTTTTACAGGAGTGACCTGGGAGCACAAGGAGGTTAAGTGACTTGCTCAGGGTCACACAGTATGCAAGTGGAAGCTGTGGGATTCAAACCCAGGTCTGGTCTGCTGGATGTCACCAGATTAGCAGCTCAGAGCCTTAGACCACTGCGCTATACTGCCTCATTTCATGAACTGGTCCCAAAAGGAGATTCCAAGCAGTGACCACGAAATCACCTTTCGGCACCAAGTAACAAAATGACAGCGACTGTTTCCACGGGGTGGGTAACAAGAACCCCATCTTGAAAATTTGGGGCAAAAAGTCCCCAAAATGGCTGAGATATTAGTATACATTGAAAACCCCATTGAATGGCTGTATAGCATGCTTACCTTTAATTCTTTAGTTTGCAGCTGGGATTTGAAGAGCGCAGATGTGTCCTGGTCCTGAGAAAATGACAAAGCCGATCCCTGGAGGTAAGTATGGGGTACGAGGGGTGTGGGGAGGTGGGTGCTGATTGTGAGCATGGGGAGGGGGCAGGGGAACTGCAGCGATGATGAGGGACCATTTTTAGTTTCACAGGGCAAAAACCCAACAACGAGGGACCATTTTATAATTTTCAGCAAAAGCAGAAAACAAAACATTTTGGTACACTGAGGTGGGCTCCCAGTGTGCCAGATGAATGCTGACATGGGGACTGAGCACCCAGATGTCGGGCAGAACTTGGGCAGGGGGGCACCAGGGACAAAAGAAGTGAAGGAACCATTTTCTACTTTACAGAAAAAAAAGAACTTTACAGAAAAAAACACATCCACACACTGGGTGGGCTCATAGTGTGCCGCATGCCATGTCAGGCATGACTTGCAGAGGTACAGAAATTACCGATTGGCAATTATGTCATTCGCAGCATGGTGGTACAGGCAAAATGATGCATACATATGACTCTGCACATGTGCATGAGTTATGCGCATGTGCAGTTCACACATCGGAATGCAGAAATAACAGCCTAAATAGTGCAGCTGCTGTTCCATTGTCTGATTGTGATAGAGGGGTTTAAGCTCCGTTGGGCTTCTGGAAGGATACTTCCAAAAGTCCAAAGGAAGGGGTTCTGTGAATGGCCATTTTCAGAGATACAGAGCTGTCACAAAATGGCTGTAGGCTCCGCCCACAGCCCTAAAAATAGGGGATCATGGAGTTGGAGGAGAACTAACCAAATAGGAAGAGGGATACAGGACCTAAAGGAGTATATGGAAAAAAGGGATAGGTGGGCCAGGTTTGGCAGCTTGACTTCAATGCAAGTAATGCAAAGTTATGTACACTGGAACTATGAACCCCAGGATGGAGTACAGCCTGTGAGGGGTTCAGGTGTCTGCATTAGAGGAGACAAAAGATCTGGGACCGATGATCGTTAGTGACCTGAAGCTCTCCATGCAGTGTAGAAAGGCATCAGCAAAGGTAAATTAAATGTTCTGCTGCATCACCAGAGGGATCAGCAGCAGGTGAGAGGCGGTAATACTGCACTTGTACATGTCATTACTTAGGGAAGCTGCATCTGAAGAACAGTGTACAGTTCTGGTGCCTATACCTTAAACAGGACTTTAGCCTGTTGGAAACGGTGCAAAGGAGGGGCATGAAGATGATCAGGAGCCAGCAGGGTAGGACATTTAAGGAGCGGTTGGATGTCCTAAACATGTACTTCCTGGAGGAGAGAAAAGAGAGAGGGGATCTGATTGACATCTTTAAGTATTTGAAAGGAATAAATAGGGTAGAGAAGCAGGGTCTCTTTAAGCTAAATGGAAACCAAAACATGAGGGAACGTGGTCTCAAATTGGAGGGGGGGTTCAGAATGGAGGCTAGGAGGCACTTCTTCAAGGAGATGGTGGTGGAGAGTTGGGATGTTCTTCCGGATGAGGTGGATTTGTCAAACAAGATGGTGGTTAACTTCAAGAGACACCAGTAAAGAGTTAGGGGAAAGTAAGGATTATGGGAGAGGTAGAAGGAGGGGAGGGGCAGATTGAAGAAGTGGGGCAGGGTTAGTAGCTGAAGTTAAGAACCATGCAGTACTAGCAGACTAAATAGACCTTGTGGCCTTTTTCTGCTGGCTTCTTTGTATGTCTGTATGTTCATATGATAAGTAGGAAACTGGCTAAGAGGCCACAAACAGAGAATAATAGTCAATGAGCTTAAATTAGGAGACAGGGATGACATGAGTGGAGTGCTGCAGGGATCAGTTCTCAAACTGGTCCTCTTCAGCATGTTCATTTGTGACATTGGTGAAGGAATACAGGGAAAGCTGTGTATCTTCCAATATGACACAAAGCTCTATGGCAGAGTGGATAGCCAAGCGAGGGTGAAGAAGCTTAAAGAGGATCTGGACAGATTGGAGTGGAGGCCCAAGGTCTGGCTGCTTAAATTCAGTGCAAAGAACTGTAAGATTTTGCACCTGGTTAAATGGAACCCCAGAACAGATAACTGGTTGCGACTTGGGGTCAGACTGGCAGTCTCATGAAAGGAAAGGGACCTGGGAGTGATCATTTGAGATGCCCTCAAACAATTCAGTCAGTATGGCAAGTCTTAAAATAAGACAATTAAGATGTTGAGGTGCATAGGAAGAGGCAACAGCAGGAGGAAATAGATAATATTGCCCCTCTACAGGTCCTTGGCAAGGCTACACATGGCGTAAAGTGCCTAGTTCTGGAATCCCCACCTCAGTAAGGATAAAATCAGACTGGAGATAGCCCAGAGGAGAGTCACCAAAATGATTCAGGGTTAGCAAGGCAGATCTTATGAGGAGCAACTCAGAGCACTGAACATGTACTCTCCGGTGACTAGAAGGGAGCTGTGTGATATGACTGAGATGTCCAAATTCCTGAGGAACATAAACAAGATAAATTGTGAGGTGCTACTGACTAGTAACCTCAATTCTGTGACTAGAGGGCATGACTGGAAACTGATAGGAGGAAGAGTCAGGACAGATGTGAGGAAGTATTTTTTTACAGAATGGGTGGCTGAGCTTTGGAATAGCCTACCAGCAGATATTGAGGGGGCAGAGGCTGAGAGTGGGTTGAAGCAGAGATGGCATAGAGTGAAATGTCTTATCAACACAGACTATAAGAGAGTTTAGGTCCAGAATACATATAGTACAAAAAATTGGCAGATGGGATGGACCCTATCTGCCATCATAGTCTATGATTTATACACATTTGATTAAATGATTAAGAGGTTCTTCCTCAGAGACAACTTATTGAATTTATAATGCAGAAAAGGAATTCTGCGTACATATTTGTTTTTAATCAGTAAAGCTATATGTTAATGAAACAATTTGCATATGTTGGAAATATTCTACTAATTACTGGTAAGAACACAGGTATCAAAGATATCAAATCATTTGCTTCTGGATCTGGTAAGAACAGAGCAATTAGCCAAAACAGCAATATGCCTGTTTCATCAAATATGTTTTCAGACAGAATTTAAAGAAAGCCTGGAAGCAGGAGGACTGTACTGTACCTTTACCATGAGTTAGTTCCACAGTGCAGGGACAGCAACAGGAAAAAATCTGATTACCAATGGACTTTAACAAAGAGAGCAGTAACCTCAGAAGTCTCCACTCCATGGACCGTACCACTCTGGTTTGGATGTAGAGGGATCAGGAGATCCCTAAGGTACCAGGGACCCAGCTCATTCAGAGCCCTATAAATTAAAACCAGAATAACATACGCAATATACCCCTTCTCCAGCAGCTAGACAACATGTTGGAGAGAGGGCATGATAGGGTCTGTCTTCTGAGCAGAAGTCAGAAGCCTTGCTGCAGAGTTCTGTACTGTCTTCAGATGACAGTTAACTGCAAGGCAGGCCATTAAGTGCATTGCAGTAACTGAGCTGAAATGAGACAAAGACCAGATCTGCAGGGTCAAGAAGGGGGTGCAGTCTAATAATGTTTTAGACGGTAAAAGTGACTCATGACCACCTGTGGTGTAAATGTCAAGTAACTGTTGAGGACTAAACTCAGACTACACACTTCCTCCTGTCAGCATGGTTTATTTGGTAGAACAGCCACCTCTAGGTCAGAGGATCGTGGGTTCTCATCACACACTGGGATTGGTCTAGCAACTAAAAACACTAGCACCCGAGTGTAGTATTAGGGGGGGTGATGTACTGTTGGGATGTGTTGTCCTTCGGATGAGACATTAAATTGAGGTCCCTTCTACCCATTCCGGTGTTGTCCTGGTGGTTGTCCAGGTGGAAGTTAAAGAACCTAAGGCACTCTTCATAAAAGGAGTAGGGGGAATTTTATTCAAAATACATCTATAAAGCAAATGCAAATTCATTAACATATACATCATAAGTAATGCAAAAATAAATACATTACCTCATACTACTGAGAGAAATCATGGAATGTGGCAAAAATGAAATCCTCAATGGCTATGTGATCTCCCTTGATCAGAGAAAAGCATTTGACTCAGTTGATCATGACTTCCTGTGGTCCATACTAGAATACTATCAAGTCCCGCATACTGTAGTAAACTGGATCCATGGAATGTATAGAACTGTAACAGTAGTCTCATTGGTAAATGGCTGGAGAAAACCACTAGTACATATTAGATGTGGGGTGTGACAGGACTGCCCTTTAAGCCCTATTTTATATGTTTTTTTCATTGATCTGCTATGGAGATGTATTAATTCTTCTGAGAACATATTGCCTGTATGAAACACTGTAGGCTATATTCCACATAAAACATTGGTGTATGTGATGATGTGTGTCTGTTGGTTGCTAATGAAAATTTCATTACAGAATCTCTTAATATATGTGAGGAATTTGAGAAGATCTCAGGTGCTTCCCTTAACACTGATAAATGCATAGGGTATAGAATGGGATGACACCCAGAGTACCACAACTATTGTTCAAATAAAAGTACAGATTGGATCAAAGTCAATCCTAGGAATTCAGTATGGTGGAAGAAAAATGGTGTCCTAAACTGGGAACAGAAAATGAATATAGGTAAACAAAAAGTGTCAAACTGGCATAAATGGAAGCTTGGGAAGAAAAAATGGTATACCTAATAAAAACATACTTAGTACCCTTATTTCTGTATATAACGTATGTTTTCCTCCACCCAAGAAGTTTGAAAGAAACTTATTGAGTATATTTTTCCAGGCACATTTGGGAAGCCGGCTTAATCTTATAAAACATAACGTCACTTACCTACCCCTAAATAAAGGAGGAGTAAATATGACTAACCCTATACTATTCTTTAACAGTGCTGTATATTCCTTATGTCTAACATTAAACCACTCCTTTTCGATAACAACATAGGATGGGGACCCTGACTACATGACAGCTGCAAAACTTGGTTCACACAATGGGAAACAAACTCACTAAAGGACCTAAGAGCTACTGCTATGATACAAAATAACATAAAAGAAATGTTTGGCAGATTTAAACAATGGCACATTATTAGCCAGATAGTTATCTCCACGAGCTGATAAGGGTTATATAAATGTTTTTTAGACACCGTCTGTCAAGCAGACATTGTTTTTGAAAACTGTCCACCTAATTGCCTAACATTCCTTTAAATGTTCATAAAGAACACCAGAATACCATCACATATGTGGGACATGCATTGACTCACATCATGAAAAATGTAATGTTAAATCAAACCACAAGCACAAACTACTAAAAGAAAAATTGTGCAGCAGACCCCAGTGTAACTAACAACTTGAAAAAATTAGAACACCTGTTCTTTATGTTTTAGCTTAGTTTTTGCTTTTCATTTCTTAAAACCTGAGAAACCCACAGAAACTTCAGTATCCGTAGTTACCACTCGGTTGGAGGACACCACCGAAGAAGTATCCAAGTACCCCTCTGATTCTTCAAAATGGGTTTGCAACACATCATATTTATTACAGAGGGAGACAATGTCAGTTTTTGTCAATTTAGGTAGGGGACGTCCCATTTTCAAATAACTCCTTGTAGTCATCCTGTCCCCTTCAGTACTGGGGTTTGGGGGGAGGCATGCTAGCAACACTGTGGGACTTATCTGAAACGGGATTAGTTCTATCACTCAGGGTTGGGTCATCTTCATGTTCCAAGGGCACAACCTCCAGGATAGTTTCTTGAGGAGGTTCTGAGGGTGGTGGGGTAGGTAGGTGCGTAGGACTGTTGGTGGAGGTACCTCCAGTTGAGGTTTGTCAGTGGATCAGTGGTCTGGGTGAGGTCTTGATTTCATACTTAGTTTACTCTTTTGGGCTAAAGTAATGTATAGTCTCTGTTCTGCATGGTCAGGCTGATTATGAGCTGCCCAGAGGCAGTTTTGAAATGTATGACTAAGTTCATCACAAAGGTTACATTTACATTCATGTAGGCAATCAGCCCATGTATGACCTACCTCCCCATAGACTGTCCATTTTCACCCAGTCACAAGAACTACTGAGGTGTGCCACCAACCCACACTTATAACAGGCCTTCCATTGGCCTGGGTAGAATAGCACTCCTCTGTCGCTGCTTAAAAAGAAGGAGTTGGGGAGAAGCATTATCCCTGTATTGGTAGATCTGAGTAAGACTCTGACCCTCCAACCTCCAGTCCATATACTCTCAGAATCTATTATTGCCTCAGGTTCACCCAACACTGTACAATGTTGCTTAAGGCAGGATACTAAATCATTTACACTCACATCTTCACCCCTAAATAAAACAGCAATAGTTTTATGAACAGGTTTAGTGAGAGGAACAGCAATGAATGGGGTCCATAATGAAATTTTCTTAATGGTGTTATATTTGACCCAGAACCTTTCAAGACCATTCAAAGATTTGAAGCTAATATCAAAGGTCATCCTTCCTGAGACATGTATCCCTGCATAAATTTTGTTTACAAAAAACTTTATAGAATCTTTTGATAAAGAACGAAGAACACACACTCTGTCCAGTGGTTCCGGCATGCCTCCCATATAGGATAGATAAACTGTGTGATGTCTTTTAGCAGGAAGTATAGGTTTTTAAAAAGTGAAGCAAAGGGTCTTGTGTTGGTTTTATTTGACATATTCAATGGGCTATTATGTGGACAAGAAGGTCCAGGTAGCGGGTCATTATTAGTATAAGTGTTAGGTTCTGCAGTTCCCGGTGCAGGAGCCAAATTTAGTCTAATCGGGAGATTCAATACTCGATGTTGGGTAAAAGCTAATTCCTCAGGAACCTTAAGTTCATCAGGGTATGTATTAGGATTATTTTGTTGTGTAGTATCTAGAGGTGTGGGCATATGTAGTAGAAATTTTTGAGTTCATTCTAGTATATGCTGTTACAGGGTTAAAGAATGTCACTGAGGTTACTTGAGGTACATTAGCAGAAGCAGAAATCAGGATAAAACTGGTTAGAACTGGTTGTAACAACCTACAAAAGAGGAACTAACTGTCAGGAAACCAAAACCATATTAGGAAGTTGCTGATAGCAGTTTCTTGGAATTAGATACTCCTTACAATGCCCTGATAATAAATGTATATAAGTGATTGACTGATGAAACTCAGGGAGCCTTGCATGTTGTTGGAAGCAGACTCCCATATGCATATGTATTAAACTTTTCTTTTTACTACACGCAGTATTCCTGAGCCTGATTTTTAAACTAAAGTGTAAGAAGAATATATTTTTCCACGACAATTTTGGCGTAGTTGGCAGGATCAGCACGGACTGGACCTGGAGTAGTCCCGGTCGGGGACGAATCCCAAGACTTCTGGTCAAAGTACCAAAAAAAACAGAGGGAAATCCACCTACGGCAAGTGGAGCCAGGGTGGGACCGTCCCCGATCGCAGAGGATTCTCTTCGGACCCAGACAGCGCTGATCACTGTAAGTACCTGCACTCAGGCTGTTGCATGTAATAAAAAAAAAGAAAAATTGCTTGTATAAGTTGTAACTGATATCAGGATAGCTTGAGTCTGAAATAGTGACAAAAGTAGCTATAAGTCTGAGCCTGAAATAGTGGCAATAGGGACTAGGCACCATAAAGTAAACCGGTAAACAAGTAAACAGGGACGTTTGAGTCTGCCTTGACGGGGTAGGGGTAGGGACAGCAACAGAACCTTTAAGTAGGCTGAGCGCCCCAGCAACAGAACCTTTAAGTAGGTTGAGCACCCCAGCAACAGAACCTTTAAGTAGGTTGAGCACCCCAGCAACAGAACCCTTAGGTGGGTTGAGCGCCCTTTAGGAACTAGGGAAAAGAAGGGTGGAGGAGGCAGACAATAGTAACTCCCGGTGGTTGTTTTTTTTATCTTTTCTTTTTGATGAAACTGTGAGGGTAATACACATACAAAGCTGCTAAAAAAGAAAAAAAAAATGGAAAAAAAATGATTGGATTTTGCAGATGGAAAAGAGAGGCAGAACGTAGGCAGGAGGGGGAAGTCATTATCACTTAAGACCCTGACAGGTGGTAGCACAAATGCCTCTAATACAGTACCCCAACCCAAATGTGGCAGCAGCAGCACAGACTCCCTATATAAGGGTAAACAGACCATGAAATCCAGATGAGCTTCGGGAGGCTCTAAAGGACATTCCTAAGCCACGAGATAATATTGCAGTGTTCGTGGCCCTGAGACAAAAATTCAAAAGGTAACAGTTTGGCCCCGAATAAAGAACACCAAGCAAGGACCACATGAGTCAGTGCAGGAGTACAAAGAGAGACTTGAGACTGTGTTTAAACAGTACTCTAGCATTGACAGAGACAATCCGGCATACGAGCACCAGCTTGAAATGGTGTTCTGCTCAGAACTGAGAGAGCAAATAAGAACTGGGGTCACGACAGTGTGTATAGGTTGGGAAATGAAGACAATGGCAGAAATCATGCCCTTTGCTGAGCATGCTGAGAGACAGCAGTGGGAGACCAAAGAGAAAACCAAGGAGAAGTTAGAAAAAGCCCAGCTAATGTACTTTGAGGGAGGAGGCAGGGGAGGAAGAGGTGGAAAAGGAGAGAGACGATGAGGACGCGGGGCACAGGGAAGACCCCAGCAGAGAAAAGGAGCAGGGCGGGGTGATTATGCAAATTATACCTGTTATACTTGTGGAGGTTGAGGCCACATAGCCCGTAGCTGCCCAAATAACCAAGGACAACCAACCCAACCGTATCCATCACCCCCTCCTCCCCAGCAAGTCCGCAATTATGACCAACAACAGGATCAACAGTGGGAAGCTGACAGCTGGGAATTAATGGAACAGCATCAGATACTTCTGACCACCTTGCAGCACCCTAGCGATGAACCAAAAATGACACTGATAGTAAATGACAAAAAACTTTCTTTCCTTATAAACATGGGTGCCTCAATGTCTGTAATCAGAGACACTGACATAAAACTAAGACCGACAGAGAAGGCTATCGAAACTGTGGGAGCCTCAGGGGTTGTAATGCATGAAAAATTAACCCAGCCACTGGAAGTAAAATGTAAGGAAGCGGTCATTCAGCATATCTTTCTGTGTAGTGGAGTCTGCCCTGTAAACCTCATGGGAAGGGACCTGTTGGCCAAGCTCAATGCCCACATAATCTGTACAAAAGGGGGGGGTTGGAACTTAAGTCCCAAATAGCGGGGTTGTATCCCTTTGCTGCCATGGGTAGTAGTGACTGGCTGTACTGCTGGCAGTTAACAGCAGAAACAGAAAAAGAGTGGCTATTGGACTGGGCAGAGGCTATTACACACAACCTGCAGGTGCAGACGGACCTGCATTGCACTACACACTACTCAACAGGGGTAAGAGACAGCGAGTATGAGTGTGGGGAATGGGGAAGGCAGCCAGTGGAGAAGACCCTAAACATCTCTGAAATATATGTAGCTAAAGATCGCTGCGCAGCAGCAGTGGGGCTCAGCCAAGAACAACAGAAGGTATTCCAAGTTCCAGGGTCATACCCACATATATCACTGGCAAGGGGACCCCTCCATTCCCTAGAAAGAATTGGGGCCATGGGTAGAGTATGTGAGACAAATGGATGACTGAGTGTGTGAGGAGGACAAGTGGACATCAGAAAAAGGAAGGTGTACAAAGTATAAAATTAAAAGGACAGTAATAGTGAATAGTGAAAGTAGAAAGAGAGGAGACGAGTGAGGAGAAGCACTCCAGGTTTAAGAATATTTATGTGGGGGTTTGAAGACTCCAGGTTTAAGAATATGTGGAGAGATGTATTAAAGAGGGACTCTGGTAAACATACCTTGCTTTTGTCAGCAGACTTCATGTTCCGTAAGCAACAGAATCACAAGTGAAGTAGGTAAAAACAATGGATTGTTCGCTTTTAAATTTAATAATTATTAGTCGCGAAACTGAAGTGCAAGCACTGCGCGAATCGCGGCCGGTCTGAACTGAGCGGTGCGTGTGGATGTCTTCTCCTGAGCCGCCTTTCTGACTGCAGTAATGGCTAGCACTGAAGAAAGTTACAGCTCATCAGACAAGAGGAGATTTATCCTCTGATGTTGTCACCGAAGATCCATATTGTTTGGACCACTGTGCAGTGATGAGGAGTCAGTCATGTCCTCAATTCCCAGCAGTTGTGAATCGGGAGCCGTCTTGACTCTACCTCATGGTGGGTGTATATTCCTTTACCTTACTGTTCTGTCAGTGTCTTTGTATAAAAAGCAGACAGTTGTGACCTAATGTGTCCTCTGAAACATGAACTTTCTTGTGCTGTCACGGGTTATCTAATAATGTGCATTATAGTAGCAGGCCAGCCAACAATTGTCAGATGAGAATATGTACAGCTGTGTGTTGTGGTTGGGGGGGGTGACTACTTTCCCCACATTTGGCACACATAACTTCTGATAATTTCTACAAAGTTTTCAGGTGTAACAAACAAAGCAATTTGTAAAATAAGCGTTGCATTACTTGTTGGTCAGAACTGCATGAAACAGCACCATTGCAAATGCACCAAGTGTTATGGTTGAGCCGCAAGCAGTTAGTGAATCCCTGAATGCCAATGTGCCCCATTAACATTTGGTTTCCTTACGGCAGATACATAGATGATCCAAGCTCCTTTGTCATGTCTGGGCCAATGATAGTCGGACAATAAATGACCCCCACAGGCAGAACTTTCAGCAATTCAGTCAAACTGATCTGTCAACTTCATTTTAGCCCGAATGAGATTGCATTTAGTATAACTTATACAGCTTGATGAGCACTGCTGCTCTGTGTCTCTGTAATTGGTCTGCTGAGACTAGTGAGTGTGAGGGCAAGAGGATCACCTGCTGTGGGTCTGTCCACTCACCTGGTCATTGCTCATTCTGGCCACACTTTAAAAAACTCTGAGTCCTGCCAAGTCATTGACACAGCACACTGTACACTGGCCCTGCAGTCACCCCGACACACCACAAGTTACAGAAGTACATGGGGAGCTGTGGTCCCGGTCCTGCACTGATGACTTCTGTGTGTCACCACTAAATAAAATAATTATTTGTCACAAAATGTGCTTGTGGCTCAGAGCATGATGGAGCAAGAAGATAGACAACAACAGTGACTTATCCAGTGATTATTCTCCTAGAACTGACAGTCTGACTGTCACGCATGGCAAGACGGTCAAATGTCACAGGGTAAAGGCTGCAGCACTCTCCGCTGCTTCTGGGGTCAATCAGTCAATGTGCCTGCCCATCTGCCGGCGGTGCCACAGTATGTTTTGACAACCAGATTCAAGTAAGTGGACATGGTTACCTTTGGGGACTGTTGGACACTCCGCTAGCTGGCACTCACGGCAACTGAGCAGAGACACAAAATGTGTTATTTTAGTGTCAGAAATGGTACAGTTTGAGAGTCTGCAGTTGCACTGTGGCTCTGGTTAGGTCCACCTCTCCACACACATAAACTGAGTAGTGTGTCTAATGGAATGTTATGGCATGCAGTGTCTATTTGCAATTGTCTCTACCCAGACACAAGCAGCCTAGATTCAGGAATCACACCACTAGCCATCATACTGTTTTGTGCATTGGACAGTAACTGAGGTAATGTATGATGGCACTGTGGCTATCACTCAGGTCCTTCCCCCCCCCCAACAGACACATACACACAGACACTGAGTAGTGTGTCCTAAGCAATGTCATGGTCTGCAGTAGCAATTTTTGTACAGTGGACCGCACATTACATAAGTACGTGGCAGCACGTAACAAATGAGTAATGTACAGTGGAACTATCTGTGTTACTCATGCCCCCCAGGCACATACACAGAGACACTGAGTAGTGTGTGTCAAGCAATGTGATGGTACGCTGTGGCCATTGTTTTACAGTGGAGAGTACATGAGGTATATACGTGGTAGCACATAACAAATGAGTAATGTACAGTGGTACTATCTCTTTTACTCATGTCCTCGCCCCCAGCAAGGCACATACACACAGTGGTTAGTATATGGTGGATGTCAGGGTTGTAAATAATTGATTAGCATTTTTTTCTTGGGACTATAGTAACTGTACAGAAAGTATTTATATAGATATTCTACAAGTGCTGTGTTTGCTAAACACAGTGAGGCAAAAACTACTCATTTTCACAAAGATTTTGCATTTTATGAGGCAAAACACTAATCAATTGTTAGAGTTCAATAGATCCCTGGATGTACCTGCCAGCACGTTACCAATAAATAATGTAAGGTGGCACCATGTGTGAGACCTCCAGCCCCCCAGACACGTACACACAGTGGTCAGTACATGTGGGATGTACCTGACAGCACATTACAAATAAGTAATGTACGGTGGCACTGTGTGTGGCCCCACACACACACAGAGAGACTCAGTAGTGCGTCCCAAGCAATGTGATAGTATGCAGTCACCATTTGAAATGGTCTGTACCCTGACACAATCAGCCTAGATGCAGGATTTATACCAACACACATCATACAGATTTTTGCAGTGCACAGTACATGAGGTATGTACATCACAGCATGTTACTTAAGCAATAAGGCACAACAAGGTGTGGGTTTTGGGTGATTTACCCATGCCTTGTGTGGTGTGTCATGAGGTGCAGCCTAATGATTTAACCTCCTAAGAAGTTTTAAACTGCCCAATAACTCACACCCTGAGAGCATTATTGCGATTCTACAATGGACTCAGGTGTGAAATATAATTCAAATATGTTTAATTCTGGTTTTATAAATGCCATTCTTCAACCGTGGGTTATGCAGCATTTACCAACAGGCATGAGACATGTTTCAACCACTGAGGTTGCAGGACTTTCACATACCATTGTATAACAATAATTACACAATGGAAAGAAAATTTTCTGGTCTCTCATTGATCAATCTTGGGCTGGACCCCTGCTGTTATTCCAGCACAACATCACGGGTCTAGTGTCAGCCTCACTGTGACCCTGTAGCTGATCTATATGATGACCTAGAGGACCTCTTTTTTTGCATCTCCTCTTAAGAAACAAAAATAATTTTCCACAGTAAAAAACATTCATTAAAATTATTTTGTTATGTTATATATATGAAACAAGGAGCCATTGTATGATACCAATAATACCCTCCAGGGTTTGTGTCGTTTGGGATAACGTTACATCTCAGTTGTTGGACGCACTCGGCCTGCAGCCTCGTGCCCAACCACCTGAGGCATGATGTTGTCCCAGCACAACACATACCCTGGAGGGCATTATTGCTTAACTAATATGCAGTCTCACTGTGGCTGTGACTCAGGTCCTCCCCCCCCACAGACACATACACACATGTGGGATGTACCTGCTAGCACGTTACACATAATTATACAATCGGGTATGAAAATCCTGTAACGTCATTGCTCAAAAGACATCACATGAGTGTGGTATATCCTGTATTATACAATGTGGTAAATCCAAAGTCCCAAATCCTGCATCCTGATTGGTTGGCTGGCACAATTACCACCGTGGTAAATCCTCCAGTGTACCCACACCCTGGAGGGATAAATTGCTTAAATAACCCACATCCTGTCATGCCGTATTGCTTTAATAATGTATGGTGTGACTGGTCTGTGAGTCAGGTCCCCAGACACATAAACACAGACACTGAGTAGTGTGTCCCAGGCAATGCGATGGTATGCGGTACCTGGAGACATGGAGTGAGTCAGCATCCAATGTGTTTTCTACTGTTCTTGGAAGTTGCCCATAGTCTGTGGGTGCATGACTGTAGGTAACAAGTATTGGATGTCAGTTCCCTAATGGCAATGCCCATGATGGTCTTAGCAAGTAACTGTTATGTGGACAGAGAATGGACAGCCATGCAATGGCACTGCATGTGTCAATGGCAAAAACAATAATTATAAAAAGGGTATGAGAAATGGAGCTTTCTGATTGGCTTCAAACATTGTAACAGCCTTATGTTAATCTTTTATTAACATACATGTAGATCTTAGCCATTGGCTGAACAAAGTTTAACAATGTTTACATTATTGTTTTATTATAATAGCAGTAAGGCACTCCCAGGGATTATGTAAATAGTCAGTTAATCACCCTCTAGAGGCATGTGGCACTCGGCTACACCTCGTGCCACAGTATACCCCTCGAAGGTGATTAACAGACCATTAACATAACCTTTGCTCATGCCGTATTGCTTAAATAATGTCAACTGTCATTACATGTTTCTTGTTTTTCTTAAGGTGCACTTGTGGGAACTGTGTAGTGATGCCTACTGTGCTTGAATGCCGCTGCTGCCAAGAGATCAATCGAGTACTTGAAAAGATGACTGATCTACCCAATGTTGTACCTGACTCTGATGTACCTTCCTGCATCACTGAGCACCCTGGATTTGCTGAAGTCTGCTTAAGTATATGGGTTCTGGAGACAGTTCAAGCCACATACAGACAGTACCACAACAATGAAGGCCTGCCTGTGAATGAGTATGAAATGTGTTAATATTTTTTTTCTACATAAAGTCAGTCATGTACCCTTTGCCACTACATGTAAATAGTGGGGATACTTGTAAGTCAACTTTATTTGGGCCAGCACAAATTAATTCTTCTTAATTGTGGCATTTGTTCACTTTTTTTTTATACCAATGATAGACAAATTCTGTAAATTTCCAGATTTTTATTGAGCAGCTCTGCACAGTGTTGGCCCACTGTTGCAGCTGGGTGAGGCACTGCATGGCTTACCTCACAGTACTGCATCGCCATTGCTTTCATAATGACATTGCCTTGACATGGGATGGGAGTCACTGGCAGTTAAAAGGGAAGAAAGAGACTTGGGCATCATCATCATCATCATCGATGACCTGAAATCATCGAAGCAGACCACTAAAGCAGTAGACAAGGCTAGGGGGATGTTGGGTTGTATTAGTAGAGGAAACAGAAGTTGCAAGAGGGTGGTAATAATACTGATTGACAAGACACTGCTTATTCCCCATGTGAAGTACTGTCTGTAGTACTGGAGGCCATACCTTCAGAAGGACATTAACCAAATTCAGGCAGTCCAGAGAATGGTAAACAAAATGGAGCAGGGACTGCATCACAAAACATATGAGGACAGATTGACACAGCTCAATATGTATACCCCACAGCAAAGCAGGCAGATAGGTGATATGATGGAAACATTCAAACACCTTAAGTACATGAACAAGGAGAAAGCATCTAACATGTTTCAATATAAGAGAAATAGCAGGACAACAGGACACAGCATCACATTAGAGGGAGGCTGATTAAGGGGTAAAGTCAGGAAGTTCTTTTTCACAGAAAGGTGGTGGATACATGCAATGGCCTACCTCAGGAAGTTGGTGGATATGAATACAGTTCAGGGATTCAAACATGCATCGTATAGGCATAAGGGAGCAATACAGAAGGTTATTAATAGATAGACCATTGACAGAGCAAAGACCAAAGGCACTTTTATGAGGGACAACACGAAATTGGCATCCTGGTTGTGCCTTGCGGTCCTTATCTGCTGTCAACTTCTGTGTTTCTATGTGTGTGTGTTTCTCATGTTCTGTGAACAAAGAAAAACAGTATAACACAGTAATAAAAAATGTTTTTTAAAATGATTACTTTTTATTCTTGAAAAACAAACCGTTGAATAATAGGAATAATGCATGACACTGTGGGTGTTATGGTGTTGCAAAATCCTTCTCTGATGTTTGATGCCCTGGGCCTCTGGAGTGGGGCACAACGGCACAGCAGGATGGTATGTCAGCATAACACCAAACATGTCATTCATTATTCCTTTATTCCCCCACAAGACATCATTGCAACACTATTTCATCCTGTCAATAGATATTAACAGTGTGCTGTTACCAGCTTGCAGCCATGGCTACAGTACCAATCTTGTCATACAATTGCATATGTAGACATGCAGCTGCTGTGTGACATACATGTTGGTTCACAAAGTTCATTAGCAGTGCAATAAAACAAGCGATATTCATTGTGAAACAGCATGTTTCCTAAAGAACATTAAAGCGTATAGTGAAATTGATTGACTTTGCAGAATCATGAAAATCCATGACATGCAATAATTATATGCAAACTGAAGTTAAACGCATTAACATTTTTATTTAGTTTTTATCTGTTTTACTCACCTTAACGTCCCACTGTTCCCTCTCCTTTGGCCTCCACAGTACTCCATGACACAGCGGACATCCTCTTCCTGGGTCACCTCGATCCCTTATATCGCAGCGGCTCCTGAAGACTATCCTAGTGTATCCCGTCACTGACGGGTTCCTCCTCCAAGGAGGAAGGCACTGGGAGGGGCCACCAGCACTCTTAATTAGGCACCTGAGCGCTGCTAAGGAGGACGTTGTCCATGGAGGTTTTGGTGCTGTTGAACAGCGGGGAGGCATCATCCGTCGAACACAGTGAGCCGTTTCCTGTTATCTAGTGTTCCCCTTCTTGCATCGCTCTGAACAGTGCCCCCAGTCTCCACTGGGAGCCGCTGATGAGTGAGATCACCCACCCCCACCCCAAAGAGGAGAGCAGTCCTCTGGATGCTCAATCTTTTCATCCCTGCCGACCCCGGTGTCACTAATCCATTTGAACCAGGATCATCGGCGTTGTTCGAGTGTGGTGTCAAGCATCTCAACCCTCAGCACCAACAGGCCGGCTGACAGCCACATATTTGACAGTGTAAATTGGTCCTTTTATTTGCTTGATTCTGATGGGTTGTACCCTCCACCCCAACGTGGGTACACATTATGGTGGGAGACTGCATGGCCCAGGACATTGTAAGTCTGTTGCTGCTAATTTGTAATACAGTTTTCTGTGATTGTAAAGCATTTTAGGAGACTATGAAAGCAGTCGCTTGACTACTATAGTCTGTACTAGTTAACTGACTGCTGTAATTTCCCCCTAACATGCTTTGCAAAGGGGAAAAAAAACAACCTTGAGAAATACCACCTACATGCTTAAATGGACCGCGCACCTGCACTCTCCCAGGTCAGACGTTACAGTGCCACCGAGCATGTGTGCAGAGTAGGGGCTTTGGGGGGGTCAGCAATCAGCTGTAAGGATTGGGCTATGAAGTGCAATACCTTACTTTGTACATTTCATTTAACAGTTATTTGTGTTATATGTCATCATTACAGTTCAAGTACTAAACAATGTTTATATTTGTTTTTTTCAGCCAGCACAGATTCCTGTCCTACCTCAGCTTCGTCCACTGGTGTTGGGGCTGGTTGGGAAGGAAAGTTAGAGTGGTGTTGCCAGCCTGTGTTGTGAACCGGATAAGGGAGAGGTGGCCATCGGAACAGTATGTGGGGTTTCTGCATGCTGAGTGACCTGGACAGCTGTACTATGGAATCGTCGGTTTCTTTTCCAGCGTTCAATGGCCATCTGTTTGTCCACTGGTGGAAACTTTGAAGTTAAGGGAGGTTGGACTTCCTTGTTATACCACTCTTGTTTTGGTTTGCCCGCTTGGACAGCACTTTCTAGGGTTGATAACATGTCCTCCACAAATGCTGAAATTGAAAAAACAGTCATGAGTAACAGTTATACAGTGCAGTTTGTATTCACTTACTGTCTCGTACTTCATATGGCAATGTGTTGTTGATCTGTCATCTCAAATATTGAGATACCATCATGAAGTAAGTGTATAAGTAAGCAATAAGACACGAGGGGGTGTGCATTAGACATTTCTAACGCATGGTCAGGGGTGTAATAAGGCACGAGGCCGCAGGCCGAGTGCATTTAGCCCCTGACTGTGCGTTACCAATGTCTAATGCACACCCCCGGAGTGTCTTATTGCACTTATAAAATAGGGATCTGCATTTTATATATATGTAAAAATTAATATGTGTTGCTTTAAATACTGAAACAGGTAACTCTTGTATGTATTTTGACCTAATATAGTTCCTCTGCCAGTTATTTTAGTTTGTGCTTTTTGTCCTGCTGTGGCCACCGTAGCTGACTTTGTATCTGGGGTTGCCATGGTTCCCGGAGCTACTGCCGTTACTGAATACTGAACAGGTAGCTTAGAAAATATATTTATATTATTACTGAAATCCAGGGATTTTTAGTGGCTGTTTAATGTTAGGATAAAGAGCGGCATGTAAGGACTGCAAGGGGAGTGGAAGACGAGTCAAGCGCGAGCTGGAAGATACCTCAACTACAGAAAAAAAAGGAATTCAGAAAGAAAGAAAGAGAGAGTGAGAAAGAAAGCAAAAATGGAACAGTTTACCGGCATCAAATACAGTCTCAGGAGAGCACAAAACTAGAAGAAATATTTATTTCTAGTAGTTCTATGATGTGCTGGTAAATGCTTCTTTTTTACTTTTTGTGCGTGGCATGAGAGGTAAGAGACAACGAGTTGCTGAGTGGGTGGGAGAAAAGTTTGTGAGCGAGTGGCAGGCAGGGGCAAGGTTGGTTTGGGGATTGATCGCAATGATCAGATAAAAGAATAACAGTGAGCTACACAGGTTAATAAGGGAGTAAATGAAGGCATGGTGGGTGGAGAAAGCAAATAAAAAAATGTAATCTGTAGGAACTGGGCATGTTTTAATAGGAGGTTTTCAGTGTTACAGCAATGTCACTGTTAGCGGTAAAAATAATGGCGGCAATTCAAAAATGAACATTCGATTAGACTCACATAAACCTGAAGCCGTGGTTACCTGAACTTGTTAGTAGCCATGCATTAGACGTTTCTAATGCATGACTACTAACCAATCAAAATAAAGGATTTTTCCTGCCCATTTTATAATACTAATTCCAACAGTATGCTAAGTATATTGTCAGGGACAGTTGCTTTGAAGATACCTTGTCTCCCTCCCCACCCTGCTTACCACAAATAAACACAGGTTGTTGTTTTGTCTTATAAAATGGGCAAAGGATTTCAAGCAATCTGATTGGTTGTTAGCCATGCACTAGATGTGTCTAATGCACAGCTAAAACTAGAAACCCCATTTATAATACAGAGGCCCATTTTATAAGTGCAATAAGCCACTCCGGGGATGTGCATTAGACAGCTCTAATGCACAGCTAGGGGACTGGATGCACCCGGCCTGTGGCCTCGTGCCTCAGTACGTCCACTAGCCATGCATTAGATCTGTCTAATGCACACCCCATTGTGTCTTATTGCTTACATGTTACAGTGATGATGCAAAGTAATGGTATCACGTACTGGTCTTCATAGCCCACTACCTTTTAGCTGCGTGAGCCTACATAAGCAAAAATAATTGCTGAACTGTGATGTCAGTTTCTTGTTGAACAGATTGTAACTGGCACTGAAGCATCTTCCAGCCTATCCCTTACAGCTTCCTCGAGCTGTGATTGGATCCTCAAAAACAGCAACCCCACTGCCGACCCCTCTTCAGAAATGGACTCGGGAGCTGATGAGTAGGCAGGGGTGGGAGTTTGACCCAAGGGGTGAGTTGAAGAAAAACCAAATAAAAATTCAACCACGTGCTATCTGATAAGGTGACATGTGGCCATGGCAAGTGCGTGGGCAGAGAGCACAATCCGACTTAATAGTGGGTAGTTTAAAAGAATCTTCTTAGCCATTTTAAACAGTCTGAGTGGAAAAGTGAAGCAGTCACTTAATATGGACAACATACAGTTGTTTGGTGCTTGCTCACCACAGTGCTTTCTGTGGTCACACGTTACAATGTAATCAAGTGACTGGTACCGAAGTTGTTGTGCAGTGCGGGGTACCTGGAAATGTAAGTTATTTGATAAGCGATGCTGTGGTGCCACTTACGATCCATCCAGCAACAAATACAATACGTGGTATCATTCACAGATTAGTTGGCCATGTGTCCATTGATATTTCTGCTACAATATTATTCATGACTATACGGGAACATTGTAGGTTGCTGAACAAGACCTATTCAGTACCATGTCAGTTACCTGTGATTCATTCTTCTGAAATGACTGATTTTGGTAAATCAAATGTAAAGCTTACAATAAGATGTGTTCATTTTTTTGGGTCTGACCACTCCTGCACCACCTTTGTACTTTGGTATGTCAACAGGAAGCATGCCTCTCCTTCAGCAGACACTGCCTGTTCTCTCCCCGAGTTGCTGTTGAAGTGAATGGCTGCTAGTAGCATTCTGTGAGTACATGAAACATAGGTGTAAACAATTCGACTTAGTAATAGCAAAAAGTTTGCTATACGTTGAATTTATTTCTTACAATAGTGATAGTCACACATGTGAAAGTGTCACTTTTCATTACATGGTTAACAAAGAATAAAGTATAGCAGTCACACATCTTTGTTATGCACTGTTTAGAATTTTAAAAGTTGTTAACCACACTTCAGAAATTACAAATAGTGGCATAACAAAATAGAATGCACCAGAGTTTTATACCTGTCACACACGCAATGCAAACAGTGTATTTTGGCACCATACACTATAACACGTAATGGCTGGGGATTGGGTGACAACCAAGATGAAATCACCTCTTGTGGTTGATAGGGGTATAGTTAAACTCTCGAGCTGTGCTCTCGAGGTTTACCATGTTGCCCTAGCAACCTCTCGAGGTAATTGCAGCGTGGTTATCACCCTAGCCCCAGCCATTATACTCTGTATTATATACTATGAAGACATCAGATTATGCCCTATTGTTTATCAAGTGTGCTGTATGGTCACTGCCTTCACTAGTGACCAGTTGCAGCATCCACTACATCCCTACAAGGTCCTCCATTTCCCCTTGTTGCTCGGTGATGCAGCCTTACTGTGTAAGTGTCCCTTCATGTCTTGCACCATTTCCACAGTACTTGCATACATCAGCTTCCCATGCAGTGCATTCCATGGTTCAACTAGCCTTTCATAGTGGCCATTCATTCTTCCCCCAAAACTCTCCCATTGACTGTATTTCATTTGTACAGTTTCAAGCACTGTACTTTTTTACACAGACTGAAGATGGTAAATGACATATCAGTTATAATACAGAAAGTTAATGATCACCTTGTACATCCTTTGTAGCTGCGACCTAAACTTTTCGGTGCGTGCTGGATCACCAGGCTGTAAAGCTCTCCAACGACGAGGTTTGATGGTTTGGTGATAGCTTTTTGACATCTCGTTTCACCATGGCTGTGCTAAGGGCCATTTCAACTTTCTCATATGCCTTCTCATCTGATTGAGACAATTCAAATCAATTTATTTCTGCACTACATGTGTTCATTGAAACCTCATTGTTAAGTTTTCATGTAACAGATTCGGTCTCTAGCAGCACAGGACTTGTGTTGTGTGATTTACACATGACTTCCATTGTTTTGTAGGACTGACAACAACAGAAGACGTGTGTTAATCAAAGTGGTACAGATGCCATGAACTTCATAACAGCTATTATAACATGAACCAGTTGTTTAACATGTGCAGGATTTGAACGAGTTAAGTGTAACCATTAACCAAAACCCCTGTGCGTGCCTTATTGCTATTTATAATAACAATGTTTTTGAATTACTGGGACACATTGTTCAGCATATTACTATGCTATACATGTATGTCAATGAAACATTTAAGACAGGGATCATCCAACGTTTACAACCAATCATACAGCTGTATTTCTTAGCCACTTGTTATAATGTTTAATGTGAATTGACTACCACGGTGTTGACTACACATTGATGGAGCTATGTACACTGCAATGTAATGTAACCATTTTCATATGATGGTGAAACATGAAAAAGGTTCTTACGGGGTGTCATCCACTTCTTCTTCTGAATGGTGTCATCCAGTGGCCCATGTGCACAGTTTGGAAACAGTGAGTTATCATGTTGGTGAACTCCCTGTATATGGTTGGTGATGGATTCCAGCTTGGCAAGCATCAGTTCACCATTTCCATCTGGTGTTGATCTTGGAATCCAGTATAACATGTTTTTAATACTGGGGATCCACTACCGGATGCTGTCACACTGCTTTTGGGCAGTGTATGACTCAACTCTTCGTTATCCTACAAGGAGGTAACATTTGAAAACAGGAACTAATTTATTTGGTTGTAATTTTACCCATGTCAAGGAGTGGAGCAATTTGGCACATTGGGATGAATTACAAGTTTGTTATATTTAGGGGGTAAGAATGAATATGGAGGATGGGAGTAGTGGGTTAGTGACATTTCCGAACTTAGTGAATGCTAACCTGAAGACTGGATGGGTGTGACTTCCTAGGTATGAGGTGGACATGAGGGAAGAAAGTGATGGGACAGCATACTTCAGATAGGATGTCCGAATGCAACCGTAGGGTACATTTTGTGGAACAAGTACTAGTAAATATCTAAGTTTTGTGGATTAACGTAATACTGAATATACACCTTTTACAAAGTGCCACACATCATATTGATGAATAAGTGATGGCTCATTCTCACGCAGGTACTTCTGTATCTGGGGATGTCGATCCGTGATTAGGGTGGATGGGTGCAGGCCACAGTGCTTGATATCTTGTAGCCCCCTTTTTAGGCCCTCTAGCTCCATGGGATATGCACTCTTCACCTCATTGCTCTGCAGTACAAAAAGATATGGGAAAGTGGTGCAGCCAAAAGTGACTGTTAATGACTTGTATTTCATGAAAACAGAATAGAAATTTCCTATTTCAACAGGTGGCCATGGATATTTCACAGTTATTGATCAGGCAATGAACTACTCAGTGATGACTACTAACCTGAACAAGGCTGACACTTATTATCTTTCGGTTTCCATCTCCATCAAGGTGTAAGTGCCATATTTTGCTGAGTGCCCTGGACTATTGCATCTTGCATCACCACACAGAACTATATTGCGATTCTGTGCTGCGATACTGGAAACAATGTTCTCCTTGCTTCTCTTCCACACATCATGGATGGTTGGTTGCACAAAGTGCTTCGAATGTTCATAGAACGTTGGGTCTGAGATGCACTGAATCCTTATATGTCGCAGCATCCTCAGTACTTTCTGTGGTGACACTCCACTGAACCCAACGGTTGCTGACAGCAGTACATTTCCTGCTGGATAGTCACCAATGAGAGGCTGTGATGACCATGTTCTTTCATAGCCACAATTTGAACAGCTCTGCTGTACTACAATGAATGTCCCCATTATTTTAGTCACAGTTGGACTGTTTGCTGACTGGCACTGCATACAGATGCTAAACAACTGCAGTAAGCATGACTCGAACACTATAAACTTTCTTTCCTGCCACTGCCACTCACTTGTTGGTTTAGATGTTTCTGCCTCTGATAACCTAATGAGGGACAGCAGAAATGAGATGAGTGTTGCAGCAAAACTGTACATGTGGAATACATATATTGACTTGTGACCAATAAGTACGTAACTGTGATGTACTTTCACTGAGTGTTACACATCAATGGTGCACTCTGTTTCACCATCTGACTGCCTTGCGCATTGCAGGAACTGAGTACCACAGTATGCCTGGTATCATTCTTCCTTTTTTTATATAACTTGCTAATAAGTTAACCATTGCATAGGGACTGTTTCTACATGTAACGTGTGTAAATGTGACGGGTGTGCCATGTGTTATTGACACATGATTTCCACAATGAGGTTGTCAGTACACATGGAAATATCAATACAATTGTTTGCTGTTGTTATGGTGGCTGTACAACAAATGTGAGTATTATTCATGCAAGGCACAATGCTACCACTTGCATGTCATCATGGCAACAATTCCATGTGGCATGAAGTGATGCATCGCACTCAATGTGCCACACAACCTGTCATGGGTGAAATGCCCAGTGTGAGGCCCATCCATTCAACAGCCACCACTCCATCCAAGGGCAACTGCATGCCATCCACACATAGGTGTGCCCCCTGGAAGGACAATTTGATGCACAACCTGGACAGCATGACCTGTCGGGATGACACTTCCTGTGGCACACAACAAGTAAGCACAAGCAACGTATCCCCCATGCTTCTTACACATCCGGTACATGTGGTAATTGATTGCAGTTCACAGAACAACTAAAACCTGTGCGAGCCATACCCATTGACCAGTAAATCTACAGGAAGCTGGCACCCTCAGTTCCCCAGCACACATCACCCACCACACCAGAAGACGACAATCAGTAACCACCACAGTCCCATATGCCTACATATGTCACCCTCGGCGATCAGCACAACCCACCCTCATACCACCACAGCTTACCACCAACAGATGTGTGTGCGACTGTCAGGTAATGTACATCCTGCGGCCCATTGCTGACACTTTGAAGTTCACACTACAGGCCCACATGTCAACAGTGTCCACCAATGGCATGCAGGATGTACATTGCCTGTCACTTGCACAGTGCTCTGTCGGTGAGCTGCCATGTTTCTAGGAGGATGTGTCATAGAACGTGAACAGACTGAAGTAAATCAGACTTAGTTAGAATGTTGTGTATTGCATGACATGCTCGTTTCACAGGGTTTGTGCCACATATTGAATTTGGCACACTGATATCTCTCCTTCTATATGATGTACAGCTTTACATGCAGTATGATAACTGATGCCTGACCATGCACCTGTACATTGGAGAAATGACCACCTTGTGCCTACAAATCAGACCACCTCCAATAAATTGAAGGCTACACTTCCCCTGTATGTCATGCACTCCACCATTAAAAATAGTTCTTCATGCTGCACATTATTATAACCTTCACATCCTTCTCCTCACTGACCCATGACCAAAAGTGATGTAAGCAGTACTGACGTTTACTGTTCCTGTACAAGAATTACATAACCTGCAACTACCTTGTGTTGAAACACAGTAGACACATTCACAACCAGTGCTCAAGTATGATTACATGAACATGTGTCCTATGCACACCCATCGGTGTTGTGAAGTGATGCACAGATGTTGGTGTTACCCAGTAACAGAGTGAGCCAGGTACCCAAATGATCAGTCATGGGTATTCCGTATTCATCTACTGTCATGGTGCCACATTTGAAATTCTGTATGTATTGTAATACTTCATTGTTTATTACAATTTTTTTCAAAACAATATCTTACCTCGCTTCTGCATTACTTATGTCTATCTCCAACTCACTATCTGAGCTAGTTGGTACATAGCTGACATCTTTAGCATCAGGAAGTGGCTCACTGTCTGACTCGGACTCTGAACTAGGTACAGGTGAAGATGTGAAAAGGTGGTGTACCATGGCATCTGTCTGTACACTTGCATCCTTATACTTTGGTACTGACTGAATGGCTGACAAGAGATATCAAGTGCATAATACACATTAATAATTTTGAAAGTGGTCACCATGACTGTAATTTTTCAATATGAAATATCACAATACATATTACTTTGACACCATGTGCAACTCTTTGTCATGTACAAAACACAGTATGAAGACTTAACATCAGTTGTTTGCTGAAGAGTAACCATGATGTGCTTGCTGCATGCCTTGCGCGTCATGAAGTGGGACAAGCAATCCTGTACACGCGCCACCTGTAGCATGCATATCTCCATTACATCATGCTAACCATGTACAACATTGCTGAAGCATGAAACTGTGAATTATTATGCTACCATCGACTGTTATGTGACACTGCTGAATTCTGCAGTCGATGTGTGCAAAAGCAGCACAGTCCATGTGATAACAGTAACCAAAAACTATCTGTTATGACTATAAGGTAATAATGTGGTACACATCAGAGCGTATGACATTCCAGGTAACACAGAATAGCAGTGACCAGGTAAGACAATGGTGCAATACTGCGCATAGTGATATATGTGAAATTGCAGCATTCTCACTATCCCAAGCACAGTACAGGACCTCTGCTGGGACTGGTTTCTGCCGAGCAGCTGCCATGTCTCAATGGAATGAGACACAGCAGCATGAACACATGCATTGATTCTGGGAACCTGTTTTATTCCTGATCCAAGAAAATTTAAATATTTGTTTTATTTGCACTGTCTCCAAATTGCACACCACACCTGATGGAGATGAGAATGTTTATTGTGGGGTGTTTACCACATGCCAGAAATAGAACTGTTCTGTCACTGAGATGTTCACATGCCTCACAATGTCATGCGACATTATGACCCAATGCCTGGGGTCCGTATGTCCTTTGCACAACATAATGCATACAGCGAGTAAAAACCACAAGTAGTCAAAGTAGCCATGGTGACAGGCTACCTCATCCGAACAGTATTATATACAACTGCCATGTCCACAGAAACTCATCAGCACTGTAGACGTGTAATGGTAGCAGAAACGCCAACGCAGCCATCATGAAAAGGTGGATGGCAAAGTCTGCCATTGTCAAGTACATGTGTACGACGGTGCCATGCTGCTACTCTTTAAACAACACACACTTTAACTATGTAAAAAAAGGTCACACCACCATAACGGGCTCACATGGTGGAACAGTGACCCAAATGCATTGAATAACGCCGGCTAAAAATGTAGTTATATGCTGTCTGTATATAAAGCTTGGCACAGGTACAGCACGTTTTATAGTACAGCAGCTGACCAACACATGGCAATACATACCACTTACTGTACTGATTCCATCAGGTATATTCATTTACAGGTATTTTTTTTTTACACAACACATGTGTAGCAATCTTAACATGCTAATTTTTTCTGACAGTTGCACTCATTAATAAGGACAGGAAAAGCTAACTTTTACTACTCACCCTGGCAGTACTGTACTTGAAGATTTAAAGTATCACATTTGTAACAATGAAATCTCATTTCTTGTTTATTGAGGGAGTATAATGAGATTGGCTTTACACATACAGTACTGGGCCCAATGCACTACACAGCTTTATACCCCGATTCTTGTGATGGACAATGAGAAAACACAGCATTATAGTATGTGCTAGTTACCTATGCTTTTACATGGTGGTCTTTTGAAGGATTTCTGAGTGGACCGTGACACATAAGTAGTTCCTGACACCTCACTGTGTTCTTGGACTTCATGGTATGTTATATCTGAAGTGACATCAATTGCTGGATTACAGGTATCAGCAATGTCTGGCGCCACCTCATTATCACTGGATATCAGACCGGTAGTGTCATCCACATCAGCAATGTCCTCGTACTGGCGAATTATCTTGGGAATGAAGGGTAAATGAAAGTGAAATGAAGTCATGTCATTTTACACTAATCTCTAAAGTGAACATTACATGTGTAAGTAGTGACACATGTTGTTATGCTGTTTACATGACAAATGTTCCACAGAACTGCTGCATGTAGGCACCATAACTACAGTACACCAGTTACACACAGCTTTACAGCATCAAGAAAATGATATGCACGCTGTTTGCCATGGTAAAACTGTGACAATGTGCTTGCTACTCACAGGCTGTACACATGTGTAGACAGGTGAACAGCACCATACCGCTGCACGACTGTAGTGGTGTAAACCCATAACTGTCAACAGACTGGTAGCCACAATGTACAGTATTAGCAGGCAGCTATACTTTCAATAATACATGGTCAGAAACATTACTTTTCCAAAATACGCAGTACAACCATCCACATTCACATGCCCATATAGCAGTAGCCACCTTACTGTGCAACGTAACACATTGCAACGCTACTACCATTGCAGTCACACGATGGGGGACCATACACTATGGCAACAAGATTGTGCATTATTTAAGCAATAAGGAACAACAGGGCGTGGGTTATTGGGGGATTTACCCACGCCTTGTGTGTTATGTCACGTGGTTAAATCACCCAACAACTCACGCCTGGAGTGCCTTACTGCAATTATACAATGGACCCATGTGTAAAATACATGTAAAATATGTTTCATTATGTTGTTTATAAATGACATTCCTCAGCCATGGGTTATGCAGGATTTACCCACGGTCATCTGACATGTTTACACCAATGAGGTTACAGGATTTTCACACACCATTGTATAATATTCCACACTGTATGGTAGGATGTCAAAGAACAGTACAGAAACACAGGTTGCATTATTTCTGTATCACCTACTTCAGGACCCGGGGGGGTAGGGAGTGATGTGCATACTATTTCATACATTGATAGTCATCTACATCCATACACTGTCACGACACACACACACACACACACACACACACAGTCAGTGCAAACCAGCAAGATACACACGCACACATACGTATACAGAAACTCACACAAAAAATATGACATAATCACAGACCCACACACACACACATAAACTCACACCAAGAAGCTCACACACACACACACACACACACACACACACACACACACACACACACACACACACACACACAGGAAGACACACATACAGAATGACACACAAAGAAGCGCAAACACATTCTTTTATAGAAGCATGCAGATGTGAGAGTGCATGCAGTGAAACAAGCACAGTAGTTGCAGCAAGAAGCATACCGTCCCATGATTCACTGCCCAGGATTTGAACCTAGTCCGAGCTTACAACAAGGAGGACCAAACCGCAATGTTTTATGTCACAGTAAGCATGTCCATGCCGCAACATGATGGCACCCACCAGAACCATACCTTCACTTTACCGCCACAGAACAGTCACAACAGGCACACACTCAGAAGCAACACATAGAGTCAGAACCACAGTCAAATACATAGATACGCAAATACAGTCACAGAGACACAGTAACAGAAAAACACACACACACGTGCATATCCATGCATGAATATTCACACAGATACACACACTGCCACACACACACACACACACACACACACACACACTGAGAACCAAACATGCATATGCATACACACACACACACACACACACACTCAGAAAGAGACCGGATGATCCATGACAGTAGATATGTTTCTTCACGCAAAAGAACACACTGTCACTTACCACAGGAAAATGGAAAGTAACTAATAGCATGACAAAACTGACCTCTGCCAACTGTCTTTTACGAAATGCTCCACCAATCTTCTTCCTTTAATACTTGGTTCTGAATGTGATGATCCATCACTGCTGCCACAGGTACGACATATCATGTCAGCCGTTGATTCAGCAACCTGCAAAGTAACACTTGGTGCGTGGTGGTGAATGAATTATTAACACAGCCGTGAGGCAGCAACTGAAGGCACTTGACAAACTTCATCCTGTACCGAATCAATATGGAGGGATAATAGCAGTCCTCAGTAAAATGTGCCGAACAAAGCACACTGAACTCACTAGGCCCAACCCAGTCATGCGCTTTGTTTCTCACAAAGTGTTCCACAGTCAAAGGTAATGAGGGTCCTTAGGGAAGGTAAACAAAGAAAACCCCATTTTATGGGTGTTCCCACAATTGGCAGCAACACACCGAGATGACATTATGGAGAAACAAGCTACACTGAGGAGAGTCAAGTGTAATGAATGACTACAGTACCTAGAGCTATAAATTTTAATTAAAAGTGTACAATGCGACCACTATAAGCAGAAACATCTGCACAGAACACAGCTATCCAGCAATTGCATAAAGTAATGCTTATTAAGTTGTTCTAAGGATGCTGTTAAAATTATTGAGCAACACATCTGATTTACACTATTCAGAAAATAAATGGCAAGAAATGGCAAAGGAAGAAAGGTAGCAATTATCAATGTAGCACAAAAGTCAATAACAACTGACACAGAAAAGTGAATGTCTCAAAACAGTAAGGTACAGTGGCATGAATACCACATGAGAAACACTGCAGTGACTTTTATGGGTGAGACAACATGGTAGCATGAGAAAACAGTGACACAGAAACCACACTACACATCAGGACTAACAATTATATAGCACTACATAATAAGCTGTAGTACACAGCAGCCCACACTAGTATTAGCAGAGGAACTGTGACGTCTCATACAACTGTCACCTCAGTTACAACCCCTACACAAAGCAGTGTGGGATAAAGTATAACATTTGAAAGTAATGCAGCTCAGAAATTACAACACAATTACTTGTGAGCCACAGAATAGTGCACCATGGACTGAAACGTCACTCACATTGCATCATGGCAGATAGATATCAATATTATGCATGATTAACAATGCAGTGTGTCAGCTAGTAACTACAACCATGTAAATAATAATTTTACTACAACACGCGATCAAAAAAAAAATTAAAAGCCACAACAATAACTCCTAATCTGCCCACACAGATAACAGCTGAGCTGTCAAACCGTCACAATGCAGATGACACACTGAATAACAGGAAAGCGGAGCCACAGCAAACTATGCTCTCTGCCAAGTAAAAATAATTCTGTTCAGCACTGGGCAAGGTAATTATCTACACACTTTTAGCCTCTCACATCAATACACAGAAAAGGTACAATTCGTGTGCCTCCTGTGAACATTCCGTCTGACAGCTAGACCAAAATAAGTGCTGTCAGTGGTTACCTCAGGAGAGTGCGTCACTTCCGGTCGGAGAGACAAATCGGGCGGCTGCAGCTCGCGGGTACAGCGCGGTAGTACACATTTACAAATATTTTATTGTGCAAATCCATTTGTAATCAAATTATGATGTGTTTCGACATGTGGCCACATGAACTACGCAACGGTGAGTTAAAATACTACTTTGCAAACCTCCAGAGTCCCTCTTTAAGAAAAAGTCTCTCAAACAAGCAAGGGCAACTGCCCTTTGCCCTTGCTACAAATATATACTGTTAGAGCCAATGATGGCTTTCACAGTTCAGGCTGTTTTTAGTAGAAAAGCAGCGGCTGATTAAGTAAAGTTAGATAAGCAACATTTAGAGAAGAAAATAAACTACTGTGGATGTACGCACAGTAGGTGTGACTACAGACAGGATGATTTAAAAATCCTCCCCCCATGTTGCCTATCTTTGTAGTTTCAAGTTTTTTGGGTTTTTTTGTATCAATTTCAAGTTCCCTTGCCTCCTATAGAGGCTGAAACATTTGATCCCAAACCCAAGTACTGGGGACCTTTACCAGATGGATCTCAACCTAGTACTGTTAGAGATTTTTTTTTGTTTTGTTTTTAAACTGCAAACCAGAGCTCTGGAAAAAGACTCGGTTTGGCAGGTTACTAAAATTGCCAAAAGAAAACCTTTGAAAGGGTTAAAACCTTTGAAAGGGTTAATAGCTGCAGCGTTTGAAAATTATCATGAAGGTCCTGCAGTCGGTTTTCTCAATCAGACCAGTGTATCAGAAAAGAAGAAGGAAAATACCTTGGTAAGTCTGAATTTTTTTATTTAAAGTTGTTTTAGGTCTGTCTGTTTTATTTCTGTGATACATATACTAAACAGGGTAATGCTCCGTCTCTCTCGTGCATATTTTCTAGCGTATATCTGTGTTCTGTAATTATGTTCTGTTGTCAAGGTTGCGAGATAGGATTGACTGCCTTCGCAAAGTGAACAACATGTTACAGTAAAAGAAGAAGCTTCTTTGCCTTATATCTGACTGTTTTAATTGGTTTTATTTTTAATAAAACATTTGTGCTGCCTAGATAGAGTCAGTGAAGAACTTTTGTATGTAGTTGTTGGTTGGAGCAGGTAGTGTTGAAGGTGAAGAGATATGACGTCATAGATTGCAATGTGCAGAAAGATTTGTAAAGGTTGGAAGGTGTTTAAAAAAGTGTTTTGTTCTGAAAAGATTTGGCATGGAGATATGTATAAATTTGTTGGTTTAAAAAAGTTGTCAGTGTTACAAGACAGGCAGGAGGCAGCACATATATCTAAAAGACTTACAGTTTTCTAATGAAACTATAGGCATTACCTCAGCAAATTGGTGTCAAATAATGTCAGCCTTACTTTCTGTTAAGCATTTCTTTTTGTGTATGTGTACTGTCTTGGCCAGCAGGTTTATTGTGTGCTCTATTATTATTTAAAGATATTTTAATATCAGTAGTGTTCAAAGACACTACAAAAATAACTGGGTTTAAATGACCCTTGCATGCACACTGTGACCTTTTGCACATTAGTTGACCTCCTTGTGTTTCAACATTTTATGTTACTACCAGTTCAAACTTGATGTGTATTCCATACCTAAAGCACAACTTTTCACACAAAATGTATGTTTTCATGAACGCACACCAAGAGTGAACCATGTAATTTGACTTTTTATTGCAAAACTAGTATTCTAAGTAAAAAAGGAACATGACTGTGGACAGGTAATAGATCTGGACTGCAAACCCCGACTGGACACAATAGTAAATGCTGATGTGGAGTTTTTTGTGGATGGGTCGGCCCAAAGAGATAATAAGGGAAACCTATTGTGCATGCGAATCTGGTAAAGGACTTAATGAATGCTGTACAAAAACCAAAGCAAATTGCTATTATCAAATGTCAAGGTCATACATCTAATACAGACTCTGTGTCGTTGGGTAATGCGAGGGCAAATGCAGCTGCAAAAAGAAGCAGCCCTCTCTGATGGTGTTCCAAAATTCTTAATGTTGTCTGTTACCACTAACCAACTTAATTTATTTTCAGCCAAGGATGTTGTTATGTTGCAACAGTCGGCCAGTGCAAAGGAGAAATGAAACTGGCAAGCAAACTGTAAATATGATGTTAACACTAAAGTATGGATAGCCCCCGATGGCAGGCTTTGTCTGCCTTGGCAGTATTTCCCTTTTTGGCCAAATTGGCCCATGGGGCCAATCATGTCTCAAAAAGTGGAATGGTAGACCTTGTAAATAAATACTGGTATGTTGTAGGGTTCACTGTATATGCTGAAGATTTTTGTAAAAGATGTATCATATGTATGCAAAATAATATTGGCAGAGGACTCCAAGTAACCCCCTCTGCCCACCCTTCTCCTACAGGACCCTTTTGAGCACCTAATGATAGACTTTATTGAGTTAAAGTCATGTGAAGAATACAAATATTGTCTAGTAATTATAGACATGTTTTCAAAATGGGTAGAGGCCTTCCCAGTTAGGGAAACCACAGCATGCACGGTGGCAAAGGCCCTAATAAGGGAAATCATTCCCCGGTGAGGTGTCCCCACCAGACTTTCCAGTGATAATGGGTCGCATTTTTCAAATGAGGTAATTAAAACCCTGTGTGAAGCATTGCAAATAAATCTGAGGATGCACTGTGCCTACCACCCCCAATTGGGAGGAGCTATGAAAAGGGCAAACTAGACCCTTAAAGTAAAATTGACCAAAATCATGGCAGAAACTGGTCTTAGCTGGGTCAAGGCGCTACCTCTGGCACTTATGAGCATGAGAGGGAGGCCTGCGCACATGAAATTATCACCACATGAGATATTAATGGGAAGGCCTCTCAGAATGACAAATGTTCCATTTCTCTAAAATCGAATAACGTTGCATGGTATAAACAATAAAATGATTGCCTATTGTTTATCCCTTAATGCTGTGTTGAGATCTCTCTATCCTAGGGTCAAAGCAGCTTTATCTGTACCCTCTGAGGGACCACTCCATCACATCAGACCAGGAGATTTCGTTGTGATAAAGGACTTACGAAGAAAGAAATGGTGTGCTCCGAGGTGGAGAGGACCGTTCCAAGTGCTACTTACGACAGCCACCATGGTCAAGATCGTCAAAAGAGAAATATGGATCCACGCTTCCCATTGTCGGTTGATGACGGCGCCCCAGGGAAAATGAAGATAAAAACTGTGTTACTTACTGCAGGGGTGGCATGTGTACTGGGAACCACTATAGTTCTACTGGCTCAAATGACTGTTAAAGCAAACCATAAGACTGAAAGATACAGCCGTAGCATCAAACCCCTGCATGTTACAAATACTTGGTGGACTTAATGAACTTACATGCTAAAAATGATAATGTCTCTGATTGCTATGTATACACTAGCTGTGTTGCCTCCCCTGACAAGGCCCAGCTCCATCCTTTACTGCAGCCAAATAATGAAAAATTGCTTGAACACTTTGATAAAGGGGTGTTTCCCTTCGCCAATGAATCAGACATTACCATGGTCTAGTGTTGATACACAGTATCAAAAGGGGGGAGAATGTAGTAGAAATTTCTGAGTTCATTCTAGTATATGCTGTTACAGGGTTAACGAATGTCACTGAGGTTACTTGAGGTACATTAGCAGAAGCAGAAATCAGGATAAAACTGGTTAGAACTGGTTGTAACAACCTACAAAAGAGGAACTAACTGTCAGGAAACCAAAACCATATTAGGAAGTTGCTGATAGCAGTTTCTTGGAATTAGATACTCCTTACAACACCCTGATAATAAATGTATATAAGTGATTGACTGATGAAACTCAGGGAGCCTTGCATGTTGTTGAAAGCAGACTCCCATATGCATATGTATTAAACTTTTCTTTTTACTACATGCAGTATTCCTGAGCCTGATTTTTAAACTAAAGTGTAAGAAGAATATATTTTTCCATGACACATATTACTTGCGTTCTGGAGGTCTGCCAATGTCGGTATTGAATTTGAGAGGAAATGGCCATCCATTCCCCAGTCAAAGGATTTAGCTCCCATCCTGTGGCTTGCAAAGCCCCAACCACTGACCATTCCTCAGAGTTCTTTTGTTTTACAGATGGAGAGTCAAGTCATTGTAAGACAAAACCCTCAGGGTCCACAGTTGCCATTCCTGACATATTACCTGACAGATGACTTGATGACATGAGGAGAACGTTTGTTCAGGTGAGAAACAGTCTGCAAAGCAGTTTCCATGTCCAGGCTGGCATTCAGTAAGTCAGCATCTTCAGCGGCCACCTCCCAGTCTGTTGGCTGTACCTTTGATGTACTTATGTCAGGGGCACTCAGCTGAGTGGTTCTGACAGTTCCACCTAAGAGTCAGTTTGCAGTTGTTGAATGCGACTTGTAAGAGTCATTTTCTTATACAGAAATTTCCTTTCTTCAGCATCGAGAAGTCTTTCCAGTTTAACAGTTTCAGCAGAGTAAGGGTGTAGGGTGCTCGTTCCATTAGCATTGTCTGGTTCTAATTCAGTAGATTTTCCATAGGTAGTAGACTCATTCACCTCCATAGGTACAGCCAGTCCATAGGGTACTACAGGCAATGTTACAGAATTCCTTAGGACTTCTTGTTCACTATGTTATTCTCCGTGGGCACAAGCAGTGGTCTCTACAGGTGCTAAGGCGGGGGAGGAGGCCTGCTCCCCTACCTCCATATCCTCCAGCCATTCGTTCTCACCAGAATATGCCATCTTGGCAGCAAGCCAAGGTGACAGAGAGCCCCCCTACAGCTAGAATAGGGGGATTTTTTATTTCAGTCATTAAACATAAACCATAATACAATACGTTATGTTCATGGTCAAATCATACAACCAACTCAAATAAAAAAATATAAGTAGTTTTGCATACTTCCTGACTCCCATCTTCTCCTCCCTACTTTTTGAAGTAAGCAGTCAGATAAACCATATGTGAAAACTAAAAATATAATAAAATTCTTAAAAGTATTTCTTCATACTATACTCCCTTCCCTTTATACACTGTAACTTAACACCAACACAGTACCTGACTGGTAAAAGGAAAAGGAAAAAGAAATTATGAACAGCTTTATTTCATCCTTGCATGACTGTTTGGTTACAGTACTTATTCATACTTTCTATTTATATTTCTGAAAAAATGAAAACCCTTCCCACCACATCTTTACTGCTACTCTTGGGTGCAATTTACAATCCAATTGACATATAGGTTTTAAAGCATTTTCATATATGGTATATAAGACAGAATATGGCATATGATCCTGTTGAAGAGTGAATTGGCACCTTATCTGCCATAAATAATATGCCCATATTGCACAGACTACTTCTAATGTTCCTATGTGATAATGTAAACCCAAATCCCCCAAACCACTTAAATCTATCTATTCATATGTTAGGCTTTTTAACCACTGCAAATTCCATTTTACTGCAGCATACTGGCAAAATTACAAAGCATATCCACATGAAAATAAGACGTCTCATGGTTTCTGTCTGGGCCTGGCACTCTGGGTATTAGCAGAAACTTTCTTCTACAGCTTTATATTTATTATTACCCTTCACTTGTAGTCTTCCATAGGCACATAACCACTGAACATCCCACATTCTACCTTGGATTCTTTTATTCCAAAATTGTTTACAAACCAAGTGCTGTTAAGATGGTCGGCACTCTTTGAATTCGGCTCTTTGTAGCCCCTCCCACTCTAGAATCCTATTATATAGCTGTTTCATATTGGATTGCACCAGCTCTTGACTTGTCACATGCCATTTCACTAATTTATGTAGTGATGATCTAAACACTGTCGGGATTATTAGTATGTATATTCACACTTTACTGAGTTCAGCCAACATCCCCATAGCAATTGAACAAAAAATACTCATGAGTCTGGTTTCAAGTTTCACAGGTATTGGAAAAAACCATACTCATATATAACAAGGTCGGTATAAGAAATTGTTTTATGACATGCACCCTTTTTTGTTTTAACATTGTCCAACCTTTCAACCTTTGCTCTTTCATATTACATCTGTCTAACCCTTCCTCCCAGATTAGCTGGGCATTTTCCTCATGTCCAAACTTAATTCCTTAAATTTTTATTGGCCCTTCCGCAATCTGCATTCCTGCCACATCACTATCTTGGGAGGTATGTTTTATCAAAGTTATCCCCTTATCTTTATGCATATTCAGGACTACTCCTGAAATTCTGGAATATTCATCCATAACTTCTAAGACTTGGTGGACTTCAGTTTTGTGTTGTGTGAAAAAAACATGAATAATCTACATATGCAATCAGTTTAGTCCCTTCCCCTTTACTGTTTATATTTATACCTCTTTTTTCTGACACTTGTACTTTTCTTATAAATGGATCTAGAGAAAATATAAACAGTAATGGGTTTAAAGAGCATCCCTGCCTACTCTCACTGGAATGCTAGCTCCTTCCCGTCCATGCAGCAAGGAAGTAATTACCACTCTACTGATAGTTTTTTTATCCAGTTCACAAATCTACTTGGTACCCCATAGTGCTCTAAAACTTGGAATAAATGCATGTGGCCCACTCTATCAAAGCCCTTACTTTGATCTAGAGATAGCAAGTACCCTTAAGTATTTGTCTCATCACAATACTCCATTATGTCTCTTATTAATGATAGGTTTTCTTGGATCTTTCTACCAGAGAAAGAACAGGTTTGACATGGGTGAATTAGTCTCTTGGCTACTTCACTGAGCCTTTTCTGTAATAATAAGATTAAGATTTTAAAGTCTGAATTTAAAAGACATATTGGTCTCCAATTAGTCAGAACTTTCTTATCCCTATCCTTATGTAAAAAATTAATAAGACCTTTAGCAAACATAATCGGAAGTTCTTTTGTGCTAAACAGGATGTAAATATACAATCTAGTCAAAATGGGTGCTAAGTAGTCACCATTAAGTTTATAAAACTTGATAGGGATTCCAACTCTACCTGGGAAAACTCCTGTCTTTAAATTCTGTATGATTATTTCTATTTCCTGTGATGAAATAAGTTTAAGCAAGGTATTCTTCATATGGTTAGGCAATGGATCCACTCATATGTCTTTCAAGAATTGGTGCAATTGCTCTGAAGAAGCTAAATGTTCTGTACTAAACATTCGTAGGTGTTCCTCTACTATCTGTCGAATCTCAATATGAGTAATTAATTGTTCAATTGTAGGTGTCGTTAAATTACTCAGCTGGGAATTATTTCTTTCTTTGCAGGCTTCACACAGGTTCACATAAGGTGTCTTCTGTGTCCCAAATGACATGGCTGCCTGTAATGACGAGAATCTATAATATTAATAGCGCATCATTTCCACTTTTACTGTCGCTGTTTCCTCTGCTAAATTGTTATTGACCTGACATGATTCAGAATAAAGCTGGTGCAGCCTATTTCTTAAGTGTTGGTATTTCATAAAACTGTAATTTGCCTTTTGTTTCTCATAAGTAGTCATCCAAGGTCTAATATCTATTTTAGTGTCCTCCCACCATTCTACTAAATTATCATAAAGATCAATTACTGAAACCCTTGATATAAAAAGAGAAAGCATTTCTTTCTGCATTATCAGTTCTGTTAGGACAGCGGTATTCCTCCTTCTAGTGAGGGGTTTCACAAACTGGGGGTTCAAACTAAGCACTTTTTTTACTAGACGATGGTCAGAACATTCAATATGGAGTGCTTTTGCAGCCTGTACCTGTACTGCTCTGGATACTAGAACATAATCAATTTTAGTATTTAGAGTATTTCGTACACATGTAAAGGGAATACATGGGTGAGCTGATTTTGAGCAATCATAAAGCTCCGACAATTTAATGCATTTCTTAAATACATGTGAGTCACTATAGATTTTATTTTCTTTTTGTTTCCTATCTTTAGTATCTGCTGTACAATTAAAGTCCCCTCCTAGGTATACATTTTTTGCTATCATCAAATAGGGCTGCAATGTTTGGAAAAGATCCACACTTTTGACTTTTGACTGTGGACCATATACTGCTATAAATCTACTTGGGACATTATGCCAGAACCCATCTACAATTTAAACCCTCCCCTGTATTATCACCAGTTTTTGAAATGAAAAATTATACCCCGTTAAAAAGAATCCCAACCCCATCTGCCTTATCTGGCCCAAATGACCAGTAAGAGGAGCCCCAAACCCACATATTATGGGTAGCATTCATTACTGTTATAGGCTCTGTCCAAGATTATTGTACTAATACAACATCCATCTTTAAATCGTGCAATATAGTAAACAGCATCCTTCTCTTTTACACAGTTTTAAGTTTCAGGGGTGGGATATTCAGAAGGGTTGCACATGGTGCAACACAGTTGCACCATGCGCAACCCACTGATGCGCCCCGGCATGATATTCAAAAGGGGAATGTTCCTGTCACAAATCCCAATGCGCCAGAGTGCATCAGTAATGTATGTGGCGTAAGTGGTGTGCCCATGCTACCACGCGTGATCCCGACATTCAGCCCGGATGTGCTGGAGCCCATGCACGGGCAGTAACCCCTACTTGTGCTATACACAAGTGAGCCAAAAAAGGAGCAACAGCTGGCCACCCACAGGTGAGCTGCCGTATTGCAGGGTGCATCACAGCAGCTGCCAGCTGTGGGTGGCCACCTGAGCTCCGGCGACACCTGCGTGGTTGCGACTCCTCATGCCCGATCGAGGACATATGTAGTGATAGTAACCCTCCCACATCCCTGGTGGTCCAGTGGACTGCTCGCAACCCAATTGCAGGCATATGTTGAAATTTAATAGTCCTATATCCCTGGTGGTCCAGTAGGCCGAACGCGGGCATATGTTATAAAGAATAGTCCTATATCCCTGGTGGTCCTATGGACCACTCGCAGCCTGATCATGGACGTCAGTAATATATTATGACAAAACAATCCAACCCTGGTGGTCCAGCGGTACCCCCCTCCCCAGTCACCCACTGGACTGTGTAGTATGGTATGGGCAGCATGCCCATTGACTCACGCTGTGGACCAATGGGCATACAGTCCTACCATATGGAGTCAGTCAGCGGTTGGTGGGGTGGCAAGTGGGTGGGAGCTGCCACCCGCCACTGACTGGGGGACCGGGGTGGTGGGGATCAGTGGGTGGGTGGGGAGGGGTACCGCTGGACCACCAGGGTTGGATTGGTTTGTCATGATATATTACTGACACCCGTGATTGAGCTATGCAGGGTCCACTGGAACACCAGGGATATGGGAGGGTAATTTTAGTGTACTTCTGCCCGCAATCAGGCTGCAAGCAGTCCACTGGACCACCAGGGATATGGGACTATTCTTTATAACATATGCCCGCAATTGGGCAGTGGGGCACTTTGTCACTTGTGCAGGGGGCATCGGTCCCTGACAGCTGCAGCCTGGCAGGGCACCAGGCGCAAGTCGCCGGGGATCGGCGCACCTGCATGCAAATGGGGCCATAATGACATGCAAATGGCCCCATTTGTGCCTTGCATACATTATGGCCCCATTTGCATGTGCACTTTTGAATATTGCGGGAGTTGTGCCTATCGCAATGGCACTTGTGCTAGCACATTCCCCTGCTCCACTCTAGCCACTTGCGCTGGCACAGTGCCACTGCTCCATGTGCACTGTGGGTGGCCAAGGAGCGATATTCAATGATGCTGTGCCACGGCACAGCTCCGTTGAATATCACCCTGTTAATGCCCCTGCGCATCCAAGTTGTGCTGCGCTCAGGCTTGCGCCACAGCGTGGTGCAGTCTGAATATCCCACCCCAGGTGTTTAAAGTGGTTACAGTAAATAAGTCCATTTTGTGTTATTAATTTCACCCATCATCTGTATCATCTTTTTTTCCTTTTCTTCTTTTTCTTTCCCCTTCTAGTGATGGTTCTGTTGGGAATCATTCATTTCTTGCTGTTTAGATGCCAATGACATATATGATATAGTCTTCTCAGTATACATGGGCCCTTCCAATTGTGATGCCAGTGCTGCATATTTATTGGCAGTGTCCAGATCCATTGGCACAGAAACTTTTTTTATGTTCTGTGCTCTTCTTCTCCTGGTTGCTGGGATTTGCCAGCAGGACGGGGAGTACAGTAAGGGTTTCTGATTTACAGGATCCTTTTGCCTTTGACTGGTATCTTTTTTTTGGGCTGCCCATCCACAAACTGAAACATCATCTCACCTTTCCTTGGGTTCCTCAGCCTTGTGAGGAGGGTCCAATGGTATCGATTTTTCTGCACTATTTCTTGAATTAATGTTTATGTGGGGGGGATTCTACTTCTGGGCGAACTTGATCTGCCAATTGTTGCTGTGCTTTCCTGATTAATTCATCAGGGTCAATGGTTCAGCATTTGTTGTGTGCTGCCCAGGAACAGTCTCTATATGTAATCATGCTCCTCACACAAGTTGCATTTTGTGTGACTGGCACATTGCATGCCAACATGATCTAAATCACCACAAATTCCACATCTCATTCTGTCACAGGAATTATGTAAGTGTGTCTTTGCTCCACACTTATAACAGGTCTTTGGTTGTCCTGTGTAGAAGCAAATGCCCATATCTTAGACTAAGGAAAAAAACTGTTTGGGATGTGTACTCTCCTTTCTGGATTTTGATGAAGATGGACTTTAAACCACCACCCCACTGTCCAGAAATGTTCTGTGTCCATTATCACTTCTGCTGGACCAAGCACATCACACTTATTTGTGAGCCAATGATGAATATCTGCTATGTGGACATTTTCATTGCAAAACATGATTGTTACTGTTTTCATGAGGGGTCTAGACAGGGGTATCTCAATGAATGAAGTCCACAGGGGTGAAAATTTCAGCTGATCATTGAGTGACCAAAACCTCTCAAAGCTGCATGGTCTTCAAAAACATATGTCATAATTATCCTCACCAGAAATGTGAATTAAAGCATATACTTCTGATGCCATAAATTGCATGCTTTCTATAATCAGCATTTTCCCAACAAACTGTCTGTCTGGTTGAGGATCCATGCCTCCCTTATAATGCAGTCTCACTGTGATATGCCATGGCAGTGGTTCAGATCTTTGGAATAGTTCTGACTATCTAGGTCTTTGTGGCAATGTTGAGAGTTCAATACCTTGAGGCAGTGTCTGATTAGTTGTCTCAGTTTGTGGTGACCTCTCAGGTGCCACAGTAGCACCCTCATCTGTGGCCATTCTTATTTCCCCTTGTGTCCCAGGGGGTATTACTTCTGCAGCTAATGGCCCTTCATGTTCTTTACGGTTCCCACCCAAAAGAGAGGACTGTATGTTAGTGCCATTATCTGGTATGTCTCCAGATGTTCCTTCAGTGCTCTGTGTCATGGGTTTACCCCAAACTACAGGTTGTTTGCTGGTAATAGACTCAGTAGCCTCTGTGAGGGGGATGAAATCATTGTACTGCCAGCATTCTGAGGGTTTATAGGAGCACAATCCTTATGCGTCTCTTCTGTCCCCCCTGCATCACTTTTCTCCTTCTGTGATTCACTTTCAGCATACTTAGAGTGTGCCTGTGCTCTTTCTGTTATCCCATCTGGTCCCCCCCACATCTCCATTTGCTGACTGGGGCTCAATACATTTATTAACCTCAATGTCAGGTCATACCTGCATATTTATTGGGGTGTACTGCACACCCGATGCCTGCAAGTCACTCCAAAATGGTCTGCCTCCAATGTCCTGCTGCATTTAGTTTCCAACCTGCATTCTGTAAGGCCGCATTCACTGTTCATTCAACTTGTCTTTGCAGAGTCAAACTCCTGACCCGGAAGGCCACTCTGACCTGGTCTGCTGCTGAAAGTAGCTTCTGTCTACCAATGCTCACCTCCTGTCACTGTGTGAGCTTCTCTGTTACTTTTCTCATCATAGTGCCTGCATAATGTTCCTCATTCTCCCCTCCAGGACAATAGTTTTTCTAGTATCTTTGGGGGACGCAATGTGAGTCCCTTTTCTTAAAACAGCTTTCTTCCTGGCTTATACCTCTTCATCTTCAGCTAACATGCAGAGTAGTATGCTTCTTCTGTCTTCTGTTTCAGTCTCAAGTTTAGCTCTTGCATTTTTCATCTCTGGATTGACATCTGACTCTGATTCTGGTAAAGCCATCTCGATATCCAGCTGTGGGGTTTTTACTGCATTGTCCATGACAGACTCAGGGTCCTCATCCATAGATACAAATTCTTGTTCATCATTCTCATTAGAAAGATCTGCTGGGATGGAGGCTCATCTCCAAGGCTATTGCTGCTTCATTGCTTCCAACTTAATTGTTCCCTTGCTCAGGAAGTGGGCCAACGCTGCCTCCTCCTGACAAGAGTAGGGGAGTTTTTTTATTAAATGGTTCAAAACCATATACAGAATACATACAATAAAATGTGAAAACAAAAAGGAACATTGAAGAAAACAGCATACAGCAAACTTCATATAATGTCCAAAATTGTTCAACTCATAAAGTCAGTGTTTAAAGTTTAAAGAAAAAGAGCAAACTAAGGCAAAAATTCTTCATTCCACTTTTTCCTGTTAAGAATCATTCATGTTTTTTTAAAAAGGAGAGGCCTCTCTACCACACTTGAACCTCATGTAATGGATGTGAAGCTACATCTGCTTCATAAATATCCAGCAAAGCCTTTTCACATATTACTTTAAACACTATATACGGCATTTGCTGCTGTCAGATTACGCACTGAACTCTGGTATTCCAGAGACAAATTTTTAGGACTGCAAAAAAAAAAATGATAATGTTACTTTATGAAACCTTGCCAGTTGGTTGAGGTAATCCCCAACATTAAAGTTTTGATGTCAGGCTGAGTTCCAGGCATTTGTTAATAATTTCCACAGATTCTGAGAGAATGTGCAATCTAGAGCAAAGTGCTCCATGGATTCCTCAGGGGCCGTACAACCTATATAGGGGCAAGACCACTCTTCTATAGGTTTGTGTTTACTGTTTCCCCACACATGCACATTAAGCTTTCCTTAAACACTCAGCCATACCACTTCCCACTGTTATGGGAGGATTCACTTTTCATTCAATAAACAAAGAATATTTTCTCACTTACATGGACTACAATTTTTAAATTCAGGTAGGGTTAGGCCCACTTTATCCAATATATGATGATAGGATTGTTTCCAGGAGGAGGAACCAAGTTAAAAAGACCTAGTAATATCCCCATTTGTATAGTTTCTGAATAGAAGATCATATTGAATCAGGTATTTGTGGATATTTTGAAAATTTCTGAGGGACTTCAATCCATTTACCTAAATAAATGCCCCAGGTATTTAATAACCAAAGATACATAGGAGACTTTTGGTCTTCCAGGGGTAGTTTTATGGAGTGCACCCAAAATAAAGAATGAAAGTCAACTGGATCAATCATACCCAATCCACCTTTGGCCTTATATAAATAAGTGAAGCCTCACTTATTGGGGTTTAAGTGGCTCCTCCAAAGCATTTGAAAGAAAATGCTATTTATTTGTGTTTCAAGTGCCAATGGGAGTGGAAAAATTGATCCAACATATATCAAGCAGGGGACTAGGAACTGTTTGATGATAAAGACTCATTTTAGTTTGGAAAGCTTCCATATTTTCCAATAATTAACTTTAATTTTACATGTCTATTGGGCATTGTCCCAGTTGTTATGGGCTACATTCACTGTTCCAAACGTTACTCCTAAAATTTTCACTGGGCAAGGGGCTATGGGAAAATCAGTGATATGCAAAGGGAGGTTCTTCCATGGTCCTATAGGTAAGGCCTTATTTTTATCAAGTGTAATGGAGCTGATAATACTCTAGAACAATCCTTCTGGGCTTCATGGATGCTAGCAATATCTTTGACTAGCAAACGTGTCATCAGCATAATCTATCATTTTGATTTCATTGGCAGGAGTCCTCCCCAAAAGTCCTATAACTAAAGGAGTATTTTCAATTTGTTCAAGCAATGGGTTAAGGGAAAAATATAGAACAGGGGGCTTGTGAGGCACCCCTGGTGGACCCCCTTCTATTACCTTATATTTAGGCCCTATGAGTCCCTATATAATCAGGCTAGAACAGGCATTGCTGTATAACAATTTAACCCAGGAAATAAAGGTATTAGGAATACATGACCCCAAAGACAAAATCATGATTAACCTTATCAAAAGCTTTCCTCTGATCAAGAGATAAACTCCATCCTGTGTCTTGTGTTTTATTGAAATACTCCCATATTTCCTGAAGTATAATAAGGGGGTAATAAATAGACCTACGTGGTAACCCACAAAACTGTATTGGATGTATTATGGATGCTGCTTCTCTTCATAGCCAAAGAAGAATTTGAGATAGACGTTTGAAGTCTGTATTCAACAGGCTTATGGGTCTCCAGTTTTGAATTAATAATTTATCCACCTATTTAAACAAAAAAAAAAGTAAGCCTTTTTGAAAAATAGCCTGGAATTGCTTTCTGTACAAAAGAAAAATTCAAACACTCTTTCTAAACATAAGGCTGATTCCACTGTAAAGGTTTTATAAAACTCAAAGGGCAGACCATCCATCCCAAGGGCAGCTCCTACCTTCCAGGACCTAATTACTTTAATAATTTCTTGATCTGAAATTGGTGTTGTTAAAAGGTACAAATTTTCCTTTAATTACTGGTGGTGGGGGGAAATCTGATTGTTTAATGTCAAAATTGAACACCTTAAATAGTGCATGCAATTATAGCACGATCAAAATAGCATTGTTAAAAACAGTGTTTGTATATAATAGTGCTTTCCCTAACAGCTTGACACCAAAATAGCACTTACCTTAATTGTGTTTCGAAATCCCAGGGCTTAGTATTTCCAGTGATCTCCCCCCCCCCATATTTAGAGTTGTTGCATTATGCATCTTTATTCCAGCAATCCAACACAAGGACTAATTGACAGTCACTTTCGAACATGTAATTACAAAGTAATTGGCATGGCTTTATAAATGTAATTAACAGCAAGCAAACTAGATTTTCAAAAATGGTGGTGCATTTCATGAAGAATCAAAAAGGTGGAGTGCTAGCAGTCCTGGATGGATATCTATATCAAAAAGAAAGGGCAACAGCAGAAAAAAACATAAGTGTTTGGAATATGGCAAGGGACACTGTATTGCCCAACTTCACTTGTGAGGGGACATTGTGATGAAAATTATAGGCGAGCACAATCATGTCCCCAACACTGTAAGGCATATATCGGAAATTGTTGCAAAGTATAGTTTGTGCTAAAGGATGGAATAGCTAAGAGGAGTTGCATACAACTTCCATCTCCAAGCCTGAACAAAAGCTTTGTGATGCTATGTGTTCATGATAACTATAACGTTAACGTTGCTAATTACTGATCCTGATACTGATGCTGTTCACCCTTTTTTCAAGTGTTTTAATACTGAATTGAAATGAAGATTTATGTTTTACATACCACACCATGTAATGTTGGAGTCTGCGATTTTCTTTTGACTAACGTTCAGGTGGAACTTAAGGATGGAATGACTGTGAGCTGGGGAGCACAATTGCAAACGTACATGTAGCACCTATACTGGTCTCAGGTTGTTGGGGGGAGGAGGATCATTGGAAATACTAAGCCCTGGGATTTCGAAATGCAATTAAGGTAAGCTCTATGTTGGTGTCAAGCTGTTAGGGAAAGTGCTATTATATACAAATGCTGCTTTTAACAATGCTATTTTGATCGTGCAATAATTGGATATGCTATTTAGTGTGCGCGATTTTAACTGGATCCCAGATCTGATAGATAATCTGAGAGACTGGGGTCCAAGGTGATACTAGTTGGAAGAGCTGGTATTAAATGGTTCATAACTACCTTAGTTAATGTCTCTGGGGGTGATACTACCTGTCCATTCTCATTTATTAATGATGGAAGGAAGCTGACTGTTTTCAGTCTTTGCACACTGCACATAGGTAATAAATTTTTTTGTGTGTCATAAGTGAGTTCAGCTCTGATTTTACTTGCTCTAACATATGGTAATGCTTTCATGTCAATTTTAGTCTGGTCAGCTTAAGAAGAGAGATTATTACATAAGTAGGGTGTTAAAGACAATAAATGTTGCAACTGAGAATGCAATTTGAGGTACTGAAAAAATTGCTTCCTGGACCATTTTTTTTTCCATAGAGCTGGAAACATTTTCTGATATCCATTTTAGCATCATGCCACCAATCCCCTACATCTTCATACAAATCCACTACAGATGCACAGGCTACCAGTAGTTGTTTAATATAATTCTGCATAATTGAAGCTGTTATTAATTTAATATTCAGTTTCCACTATGAACTGGCCACCTTATATCATGTCCAAGGGATGTGGTAATCATTAAATGGTCTGAAAATTCAATTTGAACAAAAGTGGTTGATTTTACAGCAAAATTTTGGGAAATAAAGACATACTCTATTAACGTGGTGAACTGGGCCCTTTTATATGTAAATGTAGGTCCACCAGTTAAGAAATCATTACAACTGACCATATCAGCTGTCATAATACTGGGCCACTAGTTGGTACAATGGTCTTCCCAGCGACATCTCATCCTCACTATCGCTCAGCACTTTTAAGACTCATCTCTGCCTAACACTCACTGCCTCCAACCTCTGTGACTGTTGTGGCTAAACATGTCTTTTGGTTCCATAGCTGAAGATGCCCTTTTTGGATCCACATCTACTTCTGCACTTTGCCAGCACCCCCCCATCTTCACCTCCCCTGTTGGCCCATGACAAATGCCACCTGGCTGCACTACGTCTATTCTTATCCACCTTCCACCTCTCCTCTCTCTCTGTCTCCCCCAACCTACCTCACCTTTTCTCCCATCCACTTAGTCTCCCTGATTGCACCCTCCTCCTTTCCCTTCCCCTCCCCAAAGTTTCACCTTATTGTTCTTTTTTCATCTACAAGACTATGTGTTTTTTTTTAATTTTATAAACTGTTATCTTTGCTTATGATTGTCTCAATTGTACCAATGATGTGGAACCTTTGTAAAAGAGCATTGGCTCAAAGGAATTTGTAATCCTGGAACAAATAAATAAAAAAAAAATAAAAATAAAAATAATACAGTTTCCGAAGGCCAATGAATTATAGTATACTTTTGCCAACAATTTACAACCTCTAGGTATCTTAATACTATAGCTAAAGTCCCCCCCCCCCATTATCCCAGATTTAACTGTGGCCTGGTAGGGCTGAATCACTTCAAAAAGTTTAACCCTGTCTGCTTTCAATTGAGGGCCATAGATATTCAAGAGCCTGCATGGTTCCCCATCCCAGTAACCATCGATCAGCAAGAATCTCCCCAGGATGAGATCTATAAGCCTAAAAAATGAAAGCCCTTCATCTGAAAAAAGGATTCCTACACCATCTGCCCTATCAGCACCAAAGGATCAATAAGATGGTCCCTAGGGTCATTCAGATTTAAAGAAAGACATCAGGGATTCTGATCCCATCCAGGTTTCTTCCACCATAATACTGTCAAAGGCATGTCACGGAATTAACTGGAACACTACCTGCCATTTCCTATTATTTATTAAACTATGGCAGTTTAGAGATGCTACAGTAGTACAGTGCATTAATTAGTCCGTTGGTCCTAACATTTCTTTCCTATGTTTCTTTTCACCACATATAACTTCTAAGTTGGCTTAGAATTTGCTGTGTCCATTCCCACCGAGTTAGGTAAGTCTTCATCTATTTTGAACTCACCCCAGGTTGAGCTAGCCAATACCTTAAATGGGTTTTCCAAATCAAAAGTCTGTGATAAGTCCTCTTTTTTCATTCATCCTGAGGACCTTCTATTTGGGTGAGGGGTTACCTCTGGTTGAGATGATACTGAATCTTTTAGGTTGACTAATAACTCTTGATCCAGAGGATCTATATAACATACTGGTTGCAAGAGATCTGTGGATCTGGATTTTCTCAGATTTCTTGGGAGCGGGACTCTCAGTAGTTCCTGGTGTAGGGGGTTTGTGGCTCTGGCTCCTGAAATTCTGGTGCATTTGTAGGTGTAGGTCTCTGGGGGTCAAAAGGTGTAGTCATATCTGCCTGGACGTTGTTTATAAGTTCTTCAGGGTCCATGTTGAGGGTTTTATTTGAAGATGCTTGTGTGCATTCTTAATAAAGATGGCCACATTCTTTTCATAAGTTGCATCTTCTGTGGTTCACACATTGAGAACTTATGTGGCCACCTCATTGCAGAAACTGCATTGAAGTTTATCTCAGACACTAGAAAGATGTGTCCACACCCCACACTGGTAACATGCCTTGGGCTGCCCAGCACAGAAGCAAACCCTCCAATCATGTCTTAGAAAAAAAAAACAGTTTGGAATGTGGGATATGCCCTCCTCCATTTGAAGCAGTTTCACCTTAAATTTCCACCCCCAGTTCAGAAAGTGCTTCCCGTCTTGGAACACTAAGAACGTCACACTTCTGTTGTAACTAGTGGTAAATGTCTTCCACAGAACGCTTTCATTCTGGAACATGATGGTCACCATTTTGGTCAATGGTTTAATAAGTGGGATTACAACAAATGGGGTCCATAGCAGACAGAATTTGAGTTGGTTTGTACCAGAACATTTACAGTAATTGTGAAGTTCAGAAACTGATATCAAAGGTGACTTTCCCCGAGATGTGAACAAATGAAAACACATCTTGGGGGAAAACTTAAGAGAGTCCTCAATCAGGTGTATTCCAACATATTGCTTGTCTGGTTGGGGATCCAAACCGCCCTTGTATTTCAATCTGACTACATGCCTTCTGGGTAAGGGCTCTGATTTATTATTCTTAAAAAGGTCTGAGAGTAAGGGTCTAAAGGGGGTTTAAAATGAGTAGCCTCTTCAGATCCATGTGACCTTTTGGCCTCTGGTGATGAAGACTCTGTTGGAACTGACCCAGAACTGGATGGAATTTGGGGGGGATCATGATCAGCATTATTAAAGCTCACACCTGTTGATGCAGGGTCTTTATTGGATTATGTGTATCAATCCCTTGGGTCTTCTGGTCATTTGATATTCCTGTGATGTGTCCTTTCGAAGGGGTATTTCATACTGTAGCAAGAGAAGATGTATCCCAAGTTTTAAGAGGGATACCATCTGAGCCCTCAAGGGGAGAAACTTGAATATTTGTCTCCAAAGGGAGTCACCATTCTGGAGAGGTTGCTAACTGTGAAGAAGAGCTTGAGTCCCAAGTCAGGTCTGGTATCCAACGACCATTATCACTTTGTAATCAGCCAACTCCTTTTACAGCAAAGTCCAACCATGATTTCTCTGTAATAGTAGTCAGTGGCAATGCGAAAGCAGACTGTATAGTAGCAGCTGCTAATTCCGTTTTATAAAGAGTCAGACCTTGGTAAGTACAGAAGGTGGAGAAAAAAACATTTTCCTTCTCTATTGTTTTGCCTGCATCTGAAGTGATATTCTGGTTTGACAGCATCGCACTGTCCCACTTCTTCTGGAGCTCCTCTTCCTTTTGTTTACAGAAGAATTCATCCTCAGCTAGAATCTTTAACAGAGCAGTTTTTTTTTAAGTTAATTCACTTTCAAAGGTTCAGAGGTCCAATCCAGGGTGTTGTGTCAGAGCAGACACTATCCCACTCATTAAATTGCTTGTGTCCAGGGGGAGTCTTAGGCCAGGGTAGTAAGCCCTGTATGAGCCATTCCTGACTGTACCCACATAAGTTCCAATGCGTCCTGTGCAGAGACTGTTCCCTTCAAAGCTGTGGTGGAATGCAGCTGCACTGTACTGGCAGGTGTGAACACTTCTTTCTTATTTGTGCCTGCTTTTTTGTTTTGCAGAATAGTTTGTGCTGTGTTTGTATTCATTGTAATTGGAAAACCTCCTGTAGTTGCACTACCCAGAGAGGGTTTGGTTATAGCCTGCAGTGGGACGTTCAGTGCCAGTTTTGAGGAGAAAACTGTACTCTTTTTTTATCAAACTTTATTGTTATTCCATAAAAGAAAAGTTTGACAGCCACCAAAGACAATAAAAGTCAGGCAGTAATACAAATGTCCATGAGTAACTCTCCAGCATATACATAGAACAACAGAGAACACTTCATGTATCACCTCTAAATGGTCTCTCTATAGCTAAGCATAGTATTAACCGGTCCAGTGAAAAAATACCAAATCTTGGCTGCCAAAAGAGAAACAGTATGTAATTGCTATAGATTCTATTGATGTATCTGATGATCTACAAAGAGAGCTCCAACTAGGAGATTGCCACAGGTACTTCCAGGAGGATACAAGTAGCAAAGTAGCCCTGAATAGGTAAGTAAATTATCATGGAGGATTTGCAGGAGGGGGGTAAGACCAAGCACAGATGTGATTGCAGGTAAGCGCCCCACTTTTTCAGATATCCAGTGAGCTGCCCTAGCTGGGAAAAGGAGAGCCTTTCTAAGACAGCCGCCTGCACCAAGGCTGATCTCCACATTGTAAGGGGGGGGGGCTTTTCTCCAGTGCAGAAGGATTACATGTTTAGGTTCAATCAAGGCCACCAGGATCCATTTCTGGAGGGCCTAAGGGAGCATATTCAGGACTGAAGAGTCACCAAGGAGCAACATAGTGCTGAAGTGCCTAATGGGGTAGCCTGCTATCCTTGAGCAGCCCTCTAAAACCACCTCCCAAAAGGGGGAGGACCTTTGGGCATTCCCACAGAATGTGCAATAGACCGGCAGAAGGTTGTTGGTATGTCCAACAGTTAGAGTGGAAAGGAGGCTCATGTGCTGCAAAGCAGCATGGGTCCGATACCACCTGCGTAAAATGTTCTGTTGTATGGCCTGACTTTTGGCATCTCTATATGCTGTATGAGCCAACCGTAGGCAATGACTCCAAGTATCCACAGGGAGCGGAAGTCTCAACTCTTCCTCCCAGCGAACTCTACAGGCTTCGCTGGGGTCAGGTTGGAAGTCTCTCATCATTCTTTAGAACCCCCCTGCGATACCCCTTCGGCGGGAAGGTGACTTGTGCAATGAATCTAGCCACAGCCATCGGGGGTCAGTAGCTATTTGCCCTTGTAGCTCTGTGACTGCACTGTGGATTTGCAAAAATTTCCAAAAATCTTTAGCTGATATCGAGTATCATGCCTGCAGTTGTTCAGAAGACATTAAGTCTTGGGAATCTGGGATATAAAGGTCTTGAAGGATTCAGATGTCTCCACTGGCCCATGTTAGCCAATGAATAGGCTGGCCGATGACAAGAAGTTGCTCAATGTTCCAGAGGGAAGCGTAACACAGAGGTGGGCGCCATGCCTTCCTAAGTGTATGGGATAGAGCCATGCACTTCTTCCAGGCCGTCATAGTTTCAGCCATAACGGGGGTAAGGCCGCGACTGGATGTGCAGTAGGCAACAGCAAAGACCAAAGCGGAGTGCTAGGTAGCAGGCTCTGTTCCAGCCCTACCCATACCAGAGGGGAGGGGAGGGGACAAACCATTTAACTGCTTGGGTGGTGAGATATGCCCAGTGATAATTCTGCAGATAAGGGAGTCCCAAGCCCTCCAGGGACCAATGCATACACAGCTTCACCTTGCTCCATCTAGGGACCTTTCCCTCCCAGAACAATAGTGATACCAGCTTGCCTATAGCAAGAAAGAGTTGAGGGGTCAGATGAATGGGAAGGTTGTTAAAGAGATCTGCCAACCTTGGAAGAATGAACATGCGAACAGCCTCCACTTTGCTATGAAGGGACAAGTGAAGCCTGTGCCACCGATCCACTTCTACCATCAGGGAAGCAAGCAGGGGAGAGAAATTGACATTTTCCAGGTCCCTCAAGGTAATCTCGGTACCCTTCAGGCATTCTTTGGAGCAGGCATTGTTTAATGGAGCCATATACGTTTTCCTCTGATTTACCCTCAGGCCAGAGAGCTGTGCAAAGTCATTTAGAATACCTAGGGTCTTCAGTAGAGAGGAACCAGGCTGAGAAATAGTAAGCATCAGGTCGTCTGCATATGCATTTACCAAATAGGCTTGGTTCCAGACTGAGATACCCACCAAGTCCTTAGCCTGGATGAACTTCCTGATGAGCAGTTCAAGTGCCACTAAGAAAAGTAATGGGAACAGGGGGCATCCCTGGCAGGTACCCCTGTGCAGTTGGAGGGGGGGAGAGATGTTTTTGTATATCATTATTCTAGCAAGAGGTGCATTGTACAGAGTGGCCACCCACACTCCAAAGTAGGAGCCAAAACCATAGGCCTGCAGCAGGTCATGCAGATAATCCCATTCCAATGAATTAAAGGCCTTAGAGAAATTGATTGCCAGGGCTGCTGCTGGATCTGAGAATTGCATGGCCAACCACTTGAGATTTAGAACTTGCCAAAGGTTATCTGCCCAAGTTCTGCCTCTTGTAAACCCTGCCTAAGGGGGTGAACAATATGAGGGAGGACTGAAACCATCCATGTGGCAAGAATTCTAGTTGTGATTTTCGTGTCTACTGAAAGCAAGAAAATAGGGTGATAGTTGGCACAATCGAGGGCATCAGGGGATTTCTTTTGCAGCAGCTTCACAAGAACTTCCCTCATCAAAGGGGGAAGGAGCCCAGCACTGTGTGACTCCTGTTGGGTGAAGAATAGAGGAGAGGAGACCTCATCCATCATCAGGCAATATAGCTCGACTGTCATCCCGTTAGGGCCTGGTGATTTCCCTGTTGCCGTTTGAAGAATGGTTGCCTGAAGCTCCTTAACAGTGAAGGGTTGCTCCAAAAGTTCCAGAGAGTCAGGGGGCAATTTAGGGATGTCTACCGAGGCACAGAACACCAAGAAAAGATGTGAGAGGCTGCCTTCTGCCCCAGCCACTCGAGACTTGTATAGGGCCTGATAAAAGTGGCTCATTACCCAATTGATCCCTTGAGGGTCTGAGATAATAGAACCAGTAGAATCCTTCAAGGCATGTATACAGGAAGCCGCTTGCTGCTTTCGGAGCTGGTATGCCAGCAACTTGCCCCCCTTATCATCTCCCCTTCCAGTATTTATGTTTAGTATGAAGCAGCTGCCATTCGGCTTTCTTCTGTAATAGGGTATTATTCTTATACTCAAGACCCATAATGGCAACAACCAGAGACTTAGACTGAGGGGCTGAGGGGGAGGCTTTGAAATTAGCCTCTAAGGAAGAAAGTTCTGTCTGAAAGTTGTGGAGTTCATCTTTCCTCATTTTATTTTTAGAGGCTGCAAAAGAGATAATTCTTCCCTTTATGACTGCTTTGAAATCCTCCCAAACAGTGCATGCCCCAACCTCAGTGCCAGAATTATGTAGGAAATACTCTTTGGCTGCTGCCTGAATCATTTCCTTAAACTCCTTGTCCTGTATAAATAGGGGGTTACAGCGCCACCTAGTAGTCTCAGGCCCCTGCCCATGTAAGTATAGTAGATAAGGATGGGGGCATGGTCTGAAATAATAATATTTCTGATTTTTGATTCACAGATTCCCCGGGAGGCCTCCCCATTAACCAACCAAAAGTCAATTAGACTATGAGAGGAGTGAACGGGGGAAAAGAATGTATAATCCCTACCACTAGGATGGTCTCTTCTCCTGGGGTCAATAAGTCCCCATTACTCCATGAGTTCTTGTAGGGCCACTCTCACCTCAGGGTGCTTTTGGGGGTGGGCATAATTTTATCTAAGAAAATGTCCAACACTAGGTTGAAGTCCTCCCCACCAAATAAAGTAGGCAATATAGCATGATCTTTAGTAATGGAAGTAAGGGCCTGACCTACCCCCAGCAAGAGATCCACCAAATCTATGTTAAGACCATACATATTAACTAGAACTGCTCCACCACCCACATAGGAGAAGAGGGCCACCACCCAACAACCCTGAGCATCTGTCTTAACCTCTTCGGGAACCCAGGTACATGTTTTATGCAGCAGTATGACAACTCCCCTAGCCTTACTCGAGGCCGAGCTGGCTATTACAGTGCCCACCCTCAGCTTTTTGAGCCAGGACACCATTCTCACAGTGAGGTGGGTCTTCTGGAGAAGGGAGATATTGGCTTGTAAAGACTGCAGGTGTTGTAGTACCTTGGTACGTTTCACGGGGTGATTCAACCCCTGAACATTCCAAGAGACCAGCCTCAAGCCTGTTTATTTAGTCTTCACCATGGTGCAATAAAAAGAAGTAAGCAGAAGTCCTTTACCTTCACCACTTACCTACCGGATGCTTGGCAAGTAAGATCCCCAAGTGTAAGCAACAGCTCAAAATGTATCCTAGTCACCGCTGCTAAGGATGCTGGTAGTAGCTGTGGCACTAAGGTTAACAGTAGCAACAGTAAACTCTCAGGTTGAAAATGGAATAACTGTTTTAAAAAGTAAAAACAAGAGCAAAATTAACAAAGCAGAACAAGAACACCAGTAATAATAAACAGTTAAAGTATCGAACCAACAGGAGCACCAGTTACAGAAGCCAGGAAAATCTGGTGTATCCACTAAGGGCAAGGAGATAAACACTTCAAGGGTTGCACCAGAAAAAAAAATACCAGAGCACCCCCGAGCAACGCTAGTTCTCAACACCCAGCAGGGTAGAGATAAGGGTCACAACTATGATGGCCTGTCCCTACCCAGGTCCATACCCTCTAGATTGGGATCCTATGGTACCCCAAAAAGAGGGGAAGGGGGAGAGGGAAATGGGGAAGAAAAAAGATGGGGGAAGGGAAGGAAATGGGGGGGACAGACTGCCATGTAGTTACGCAGAACCCGGAAGTGAAACCCTCCATTGTTAAGTCTAAAGACCAAGGCCATAGGTGAACATAAAAGAGAGATGGGAGATATGGCAAATCACAATAACCTGTGAATAGGGTAGAGTACCACATACTAAACTGCTTGTAGGAGGGGGAAACCTAGGAGGCAAAGGAGGCAACTGCAGGGAGTAACAGGCTTGAAAAACCCTGCTCACCTCCCAAAAAAAAAAAACCCAAAAAAAGACTTGCCCTCCTACCCCTAGAATCTGGGAGGAAAAACCCATGCATGGAAGGGGGGGGCAAAGAAATAGCAGGTTGGGAGGAAATTTCACATATTACTGCCCCCTCAAACAGTAATCTAAGCAGAAGCCCACAAATAAAGCAAGGATATAGTTACAGCATTTGATTCCCAATTGTGTCCAGTAGTCCACATCATCCATCAGGACCAGCAGGGCCTGTACACAAGGGAACCACAGTCAAGGCAGGGCATTGAGGGAGACCCTGGGAAAGGACTGCTGCAAAGGAAAAGAACCCCGGTCTGACTGGTAGAGAGCTGTCCACTTCCTCATCTGGAGCCACATCTGCCTCAGCTGCCCATTTCAAAGGGGCACTGGTGTCCATCTCCTCAGTTGCTGCTTCTCCGCCTTATGAATCATCATCCTAGGAATCTTTGCTGGAGGAGAAGTTTCCACAAGAGATATGGGATGCCTCCCCATGCTATGAGCTCTGGGCCTTGATCTGTGTCCGTGCGCTGCTGGTACCTTTTCTGGGGGGGACAAGGAGGAAACTGGTAAGGGTTGAGAGGAATTTGAGTCTTTAGGCTGTGCCTCCAAGAAATTTAAACGGCTCCTCACACTAGCACGGGGAGGTTATCAACCTGCTGCACAATCCGGTCATTAATTGCTTCCCCCAGAGACCGTGACCCCTCCTTTCATTTTTTCTGTGGCTGAGCATGCCCTTCAGGTGCCCAAAGATGTCTGGAAAATGTAGTGCACCTCAGTACACTAGGACACAACCTCACCAGACACTCTTCCACTTCGATGGGGTGTTGAGCTGTCAACTCCTTTCCATTGTTTGCAGCATAAAGAGAGGTAAGCCGCTTCATCAGGTACTTAAAGCCATGCACCTATAGTGTCTTTTTAATTGGGACAAAAAGCTTTCCTCCTCATGGCCACCTCGTGTTGAATAGTCGCGAAAGAAAGAGAGATGCAACCCCTTCCAAGAAATATCTTCCAAGTCCCTAGCTGCTCTCAATTGCTTTTCTTTGGTTGAATATCACAATAAATATGCGATGATGGGCCGAGGGGGAGAGGTGCGGGGGTCAGCCTTCACATTTAGCCTGTGGGCCCTCTCCACATTGACTGGGCCTTTCCTTCTATCTCTCATCAGCTTAAGCAGGAATTAATTTAGAAACCTCTCCATGTTGGACCCCTCTACACTCTCAGGTATGCCAAGTATTCAAATGTTGTTCCAGCATCCTCAGCCCTCTTCAACAGCATTGCCAACTTATGCTCATGATCTTGCAAATGCTTACAGACCCACTCTTGGTGCTCCTCCAGCCCCTCCACTCATTGTTCTAGCACATTCACTTTGTCTTCCAGTTGGTGAACTGCTGCCACATTCCCTGTTAAGACAACATTGATGCCATCAACTCTACAAAGCAGGGTTTCCAACATTTTGGTTATGCTGCTGGAGTGAGGGATTCAAGCTGTGCCCTGAAATTGCAGCATCAGTCCTTGCATTAGATTCTGCCATAGTCTGGTGCCTCAGAATTCACTCAACTGAGGAAATAGCAGAGAAGTCACTCACCAGCCCCTAAAAAACGTATCCCTGACTCGCAGTGATCTTCCGAGATGAGAAAGTGACCTGACGCTACCGGTCCTACAACTGAGAGACTAGCACATCATGTCTGGACTTGTGTGGCCTAACAGGGTTCATTCCTCATAGGGAAAGATGGCCAAGGAAGGCAACAATGACCAAAGTAGCATAGTCAGAGGGAAAAATAAGTTTCTTGGCAGTCGGGGGTTAGATAACTAATAAAAACCCATCATTGGGCTACCTGGGATCACGACTCACATCTGTAGCCTACAGATAGTGCCTGGAGAGGGATGGAGCTAAGAAATTAAGCTGCTGCCATGTCACTGGTCAGCCCACGCCCCTCATATCCCAGGTTGTTTAATTAGAGGGTGCATCTCCCCCAGACTGCTTTTATCAAAGTTCTGTTTTGCCCCAGCTGAAAAGATATATACTGTTGCATTACTCTGGGCACAAGAAGAGGTTTGAGAAATGATCTTGTCACTGTTTACCTGGTTCATAGGCCTTGGAATGTCAGGTGAAGCAGCGATTGCTATGACTGTACTATCAGGGCTGGCTCCATTGTGAGGGAGGCCCGTAAGAGTTCTGCTTTCAGTTTCTTTAGTTTTCTTCAGTACCTCCCAAAGTTTAATTTGTGTAACCATGAAGCGTTCCTCCTCAGCCAGCATGAGAGTTTGCAATTCCAAAGCTGTTTTAACCAAAACTGGATTTACCGGTTGTTTTGTATCCAAGTTCTTTTGACCATTTAATTCAGATGAAACGGCAGAAATAACAGTAAGTTCTGAATGTCCTTTGGCATCAAAAATATATACTAGGATTCATACTAGGACTAAGAGATGTACAGAAGGTGACAGCCCATATAAGTACATCTCCAGAAACCTGGAAACATTTATGCATGATTCAATAGATATTCATCAAGGTTAGTTTTAAAGGTGTCCTTGTTGGTTTTATCTAAAAGAGATTTGGGTAGGGCATTTTATATAGGGATAATTCACTGAGTGTAAAAGAAACATCTACTATCTGTCCTGGGATATGTTAAGGTTAATTGAAACGTATGACGTATATTGGTCTCCACCGTAGCTGAGGCTGGGATTGAGACCTGTCCCCCAGCCTCCTCCACATCCATTCTTTCTGGCTCCCTGTCAGAACTGGCCATCTCAATGGATGGACAGCAGTTCCCCCTCCTGGACAGTAGAGGAATTTTTATTAGGACAAATGAACTTATACAATACTTTATGAACATGTGGTACAAAGAACATTTCATTAGGCGATATACTTTAAAAAAAAAATATCAGTAAGAAAGCTTTCTTTTACAAAGTTCCAAAAACATATCACACACATCAAGGTGGGTGATACCACCAATTTTCACAGTTTTTCCAAATTACCCTAACTTGTTTGTTTGACACTAAAGCAACATCTTTTTTATAAAGGGTTTTTACTCTTTGATTGTACAATAGCAAATACGTCCATTTGTGTCCAATAAATTTGTTGTAAGACCCACTTATGGCATGCTATCCATAAATAATGCTTTAGCAGGCTTGTTATAATACGCAAAACACTTGGGTGATATCCCAACCATGTAACTCTGTAAATGCCAGGCACTAATGTATGGTAATTCATTGCCAGATACTCAGGTTTATGTAATAAAGTGCTCAGTAAAACACAAAAGAACTGGGCATAAAAATATTAAAAAAAAAAAAAGATGGGGCTGTGTCTCTGGGATACCATTACAGGTGTCTCTTGGACAAAATCTTTCAGAGATTTGTTTTTGTTTATGGATATCTCTAACTTCTAACCTACCATAACAGGTTAACCATGTATTTTCCCAAAGAAATGTGGGTATTCTGGGATTGTTAAGCATTGTCATAGTAATTTCTATATTGTCTAAAGACCCATTGGGGAATATCAAGGGATCATAAAAGTTCCATCAATTATTATCTGGTAAACTTCCTTTTTTGGACACAAAGTAACTTCCTCGGGGGGATAGTCCATTGTTATTTTTTTTTAAAACAGGTCACAAAATATGATGGGATACATGTGGTTTTCCAAATTGTATGGAAATGTGCTTTACCTTCCTTCCACAGAAGGATAATCCTATTCAGATCAATAAATGTCCAGTCCTGCCATTTCTTACTATGTGGTAACAACAGAGGTCTTATATTATTAAAAATAAAGTTTGTGTTTTACCAGGTGAGACACACTAAGCTGAAAGCTTGTTTTCAGGTGCAACCTGTAAGCACAGGAAAGTTAATTGACTTGCTCAGGGTCACACAGTATGCAAGTGGGAGCTGTGGGATTCAAACCCAGGTCTCCAGATTTGCAACTCAGAGCCTTAAACCACTGCGCTATACTGCTTCCTAATCTGTTCAATCTATGTTGTACATTAATGTTTTTCTGATACATGTAGAGATATTAATTTAAACAATTGCACCCTGAGTTCTAAATATTAAAAAATAATCAGCTGTTGTTTTCTTTTTCCCTTTATACTGGAAGAAGAGTTTCAACTCCTGTTTAGTCTCTGTCCACCAATCTAAAACAGAATCATGGTATACAGCTACTGACAGTCTGGCCTGCAAAAAGGTCATGTTTTCGTTATAAATATTCTCACATTCCAGAAGGGGAGGTGTAAAATTTCCAGGTACCCTTCCTATCTTTATAGTACCAGCAGAACTGTCATTTGTCTATCATTCTGTGATACACATGGGTTCACACAACTAATAAATGAGCCAACAAGAATAAACGCAAAGAATAGAAATAACAGCACACTACTTGATATCATGCTAGTGAATAAACTCCATCTATTCACACATGCTAGAGTGCTCTTCAGTGATATAAGTGATCACTGCCCCATCGCAGGAGTAAGATCTTCCAGCAAAACAACAACCCCTGCTAAATTCCTAATATGAGATCCAAGAAAAACATCAATATTGAAAGATACCTGCATGATCTAGCTCACTCTCCAAGCTGGCAAGAGTTTTATCTTGCTCACTCTGTGGAAAAAGCACAGCAGGTGCTAAATAGCATAATAGTAAGTGCCCTTAACACCCATGCCCCAATCACTAGTATCTGAATAAAAAACAAATCCTGTTGTTGGTTTTCAGCTGACCTCAAATCTGTACTGCCGGAGAGAGACAAACTCTGGAAGATGGTAAGAAAAACCAAGAACCCAAATGACTGGATGATATTTATGAACGTCAGGAATAGATGCACCAAGAAAGTTAGGGATGCAAAGGCTGCCTTCTACTTGGCTGAGCTTGACTCCTCCTATCACAATCCTGCTAGGTTCTGGGGTACCATCAAGGGTATTGTTGGGCAGGATTCTAGCACCTCTCTACCAACTCAATTACATCACAATAATGGCCCTATCTCTGGCAAAATGGAAATCCTGGATGCTTTCAATAACCACTTCACAACTGCTGGCCTTGCCTTTGACACCTCTCCAGCTAACCTGCTGCATGCACAATTAAGCTCCCAGTACACTGGTGCTCAGAGAGCTGACTCTTCCTTCTTCTTCAAACCTGTCCTGTTGAAGCAAGTAGAGGACCTGCTATGGCAGCTGGATATCAAAAAAAAAGCCCAGGGGCAGACTCTCTTGACCCCTACTTTCCAAAGATTGCATCTCATGTACTTGCAGTCCCCCTAACACATCTCTTTAACCTATCTCTAATCTCTGGTTCTATTCCCACAATGTGGAAGACAGCCCAAGTGGTTCCCCTTCTAAAATCAGGGGACCCTATGGACTTTAATAACTACAGGCCCATTTCCATTCTACCAGTGCTATCCAAGATGCTAGAGAAATTAGTGAGTACCCAGTTAAAAGAATATCTTGATGATGCTTCCTCTTGAATCCAGCTCAATCTGGATTCAGGGCCAGGCATAGCACTATCACTGCACTGGCCAAAGTCACAAATGACTGGCAAACCAAACTAGATAAAAAGAATAATGTCTGTGCAGTATTTCTTGACCTAAGCAAGGCATTCGACACTGTGGACTACGAGCTACTACTATCATCCTTGTATTCCATTGGCCTAGATCCACCCTCCCTTAAGTGGTTCAGGTGTTATCTCACCGGCAGATCACAGCAGGTAGAAGCTGAAGGTGATCTATCCCCATTAAAACCACTGCTAAGAGGAGTCCCCCAAGGTTCTATCCTGGGTCCTATCCTTTTTGCCATCTACTTAAATAACATTGACTCAAACCTCATCAAAGCCTCTGTACACCTCTTTGCTGATGACACTGTTTTGTATGTCAGCAACCCATCATCTGCAGTTGCTCGTGAAATTTTACAAACAGAATTCTCCTTGCTACAATATCAGCTACTTGAGAAAAAGCTTTTTTTAAACGCAAAGAAAACTAAAGCAATGCTGTTCTCCAATCAAAGCTCCACCAGCACCTCCTCACCAGTCATTCTCCCCCAGCTATGCACTATCCTTGGAGAAAATCTGGAGTATGTAGAAAAATTAAAATATCTAGGTGTGTGGATTGACAGTAGACTCGACTTCACACATCATATAGAAGAACTGCTGAAAAAGCTTCACCAAAGGCTTGGCCTATTCTATAGAGTAAAACCCTTCCTAACCAGAGACTCAAAGATGAGGTTAGTCCAGGCCACCTTTCTCTCAGTTGTTGACTATGCAGACTTCCTTTATAGTCACTGCCCCATTTCCTACCTACACAAGCTGGATACCCTGTACCATAGAGCAATAAGATTCATAACAGATCTGCCATCTAACACTCATCATTGCTCTCTCTATGCTGCAGTTGGACGGGTTTCCCTACATCTCAGAAGGAACAGAAAATCAGCATTATGGACCTACAGAGCGTTGTCAAAAAAACGTCCAAATTATATTCTGGACTGCTTCACCCAGACCATTCCTAGTTCCTATGCCCTAAGAAGCAACAACATCATCCTGTTCAAAATGCCTAAATTCAACACCCAGCTAGGGAGGGCGGCAATCAGCTATTCTCTAGCTATGGCATGGAATACCCTACAAAAATCCCTAAAGCTGTGCAATCTTATACCTATAGCATCCTTTAAACAGCGTTGCACAGATTTCTTCACAGAGAAATGCAACTGCTACCACTAGAGCTAGTCTTGTCATTTCACAATCCCCCCTCCCAGAAATCCACCATATATGGCATAATTTTTGTGCTTCAGCTCTCCCTCCCAGGCAGCCACCCCTTCTTATGGCACCTCAGTAATGCCTCCCACCATCCTAGTATTACATTATGCTGTGCGTATGCCATGGCTCCTCAACTGGGATATGTATATACTGTATTTATTAGTATAACTTTCCTATAACCTACATTATCATGTGAATCTTACTGTGCATCACTGTGTTTATAAGTGTTTTTTTTCCTGTATGTATAACTGTATATATAAGTGTATTGATGTATCTGTTGTGTATCAACTGCTGAACCTTGACCTTATCAGGTCCATTTTGTAAATGATCCTTGCTTAATGATGCTCACCTGAATAAATAAAGATTTGAAATTTGGTACACACAAGGCATGCAGCTGCTTGGGGCACCAGAAAGGGCTGGGCAGGGTGGGCACATGGCATGACCTGAATTCTGATAAATAAAGTTTAAATTGGTACAGTACCAATTTAAACATTATTCATCAGGATTCGGGTCATGCCACGAGTCTACTCAGATTCAGCAGCCTTGAGCTGCCCAGCGCTCATCTTCAGGTAACCTCAGAGCTCAGTCAGAGCTGATATGCTACATGAGCAAAGCACAGAAGGAGAAGCTGGATCAGGTGAGCCGTGATATTGTCATGTTATCACACTTGCCCTGGTGCTGCTCATTAATTTTAATGCATGCAGCGACCATCCACTTTTACCATGCCTGACAATGTTAGCACCTGCCCCCGGCTGCTTGGACAGACTGACACAGCTCAATGCCAGGCTAGGGCCAGAAGTGACACACGGGAGGGCATTGCCTTCTCCCCTTCCCCAGAGTCACACCTGGAAATGAGCCTCAGCTCAATGTGCTTTTCCAGTTACATGTAAATAAATAGACGCAACTCTCTCACAGAATGTGCCACTGATCGGATATAGTAAAGTCTAGACTCGCCTGATCATGACACATCACCACCAGGATCTAAGCCCCCCCCCCCTTCCTAATCTAATTGCCAGCCTGTCATCATCAGGCTCCACGCATGCTTCCTGTAGTACCTGAAAGATGTGGGCAAACAAAAACACCTTACAACACTAGGTTTCTCCTTCAACAAAGTTTTAATGCACAAAATGCTTAAATAAGTATATGGCAACAAACTATGAGCAAGCAGCAGAAATGCTGCTTTTTCATGCTTTGCTGCAGTATGTTTATTTATGCAGTTTGCACAATTAAACTATGTTGTTTTACTTAAAAGCTGGTGACAGTGTTTTTGTTTTCTATGACTTACCAGCCTCAAGCCATCTTGTTTGAGTGCTGGTTCTTATCTCAGCCACGAGCACTAAGTTTCTTTAGGCTTGTGGCTCAGAGATGCTGTGACAGCTTTTTCTGCTGATAGTCAACAGTTGGCATATCCAGTCAGGTTGCCAGCAACAGGATGCGGATGCCGATCGCCAGAGCAGTGAAGTGTCTCTTGTCAGTCTCCAGAGATGACACTCTCTCTATGTCTTGTTTCACCATCTGACAGACATTTAATTCCAGATGCAGGTATATATGCAGATTTTTACTTTTTCTATATTATTCCCATTCCATCCCTATCCTATCCTATGTGAATTTTATTTATTTATTCTGTCTGTATTTTGGCTAACTTGTGTCATAAACTGTATCCCAGACTACTAGTTATTTCTGTTTGGGTCACTGACTGTTCATGAGGAAATAATAAATCTTTGCCAGACAGGCTACTGACAGGATAAATAAATAAATAATGTTTTTTTTTTTTTGTTTTTTTTTTACTTCAGTGGGGCTGTGTGTTCATGGACAGAGCAGGTTGGCTTCATTTAATGTTTGTCCTGTGCCATCAGAGGGGTGAGAGGGAGAGAGAGAGAGAGAATGAATATGGGGAGGCTCACAAGAAATGTAATAGTCCCAGAAATCAAATAACGTTTTTTTCCATGGCTTCAGTGTTGCTATTCTGTGACAAGGCAGGCTGGCAAAATAAATCATTGACCTTTGCCATCAGAGGAGATAGAGAGAGAGAGAGAGAGAGAGAGAGAGACAGACAGACAGACAGACAGAGGGACAGAGAGACAGAGAGACAGACAGAGAGAGAGAGAGAGAGACAGAGAGAGACAGAGAGAGAGAGTCTGGGGAGGCTCACAAGAAATGTAATAGTCCCAGGAATCCCAAATAAAGTTTTTTTTCTATGGTTTCAGTGTGGCTGTTTGTTCTGGGACAAGGCAGGCTGGCAAAAAAAAATTCTTTGACATGTGCCATCTGAGGGAGGATAGGGAGACTAAGAAGGGGAGGGGGGAGCGAGATATTTAACAGTTCCAGAAATCCCAAATAAAAGCCATTTCTCTGACTTCAGTGTGGCTTTTGTTTTCAGGGACAAGGTAGTATGGCAAAATAAATGTGAGATCTGTGCCAGGCAAAACGTAAAGAATAATCACTGATTGGGTGTGGACTGGGTCAGGATTTACCCGCTGCTGGAGTGGTTCAATCATGAGGTCACAGCCCGAGTGACAAATCAAGCCAGCTGTGGGTATACCTTGGCACAACCCACACCCTATCAGTGATTATTCCAATTATGCAATTTGAAATTATGAGAGTAAAACAAAAAATGTAAAGAAAATCTCTTTTTTTCATTGTTTATGCCAATTTTAACAGTATGTCCTTCCCTTCTCCAAGTAAAATAGTTCTTGATACTGGGCAGAAGAAGGCTTCTCATGCCAATGAAGCCATCTGGCAGCAATGTGAGTTGAGTGTCAAAAGACAGTGATTTTAAACTAAAAATATTCCAGTCAAGTCTCAGTTGTCTCCCACTTAAAACTGCCAGTTAGATCACATATTTTAGGTTGTTTTTACTGGCGGCTTTTGATTTTGTGAAACGGGACAGTTAGTGGGAGAAAACAAAAATAGCAGCTTTGCAAGTTGTTTTGGAATACTTAGAGCTCTGTAAGGAATTGTTTTACTAATATGGGGCTGGTTGGCACTTTATGTGGTAGTGGCTCAAAAATTACCCCACGGCATAAAGTGTCAACTGACCAAACAGGAACCTTATATTTTAGAATCCATTGTATAATAAATCCTTGACCTATGCCACTGTGCCATCAGACAGGAGAGAAAGACAGAGAGAGAGAAAGACTCTGGGGGAGGCCCACAAGAAATGTAACAGTCCCAGTAATCCAAAATAAAAGATTTTTCCCTGGCTTCAGTGTGGCTGTTTGTTTTGGGACAAGGCAGGCTGGCAAAAAAAAATCTTTGACATGTGCCATCAGAAAGGGTGAGAGAGAGAGAGAGAGAGAGAGGGAGAGACAATGGAGAGACCCAAGAGAAAATGAAGAGTCCCAGAAATACCAAATAAAAGTTGTTTCCCTGGCTTCATTTCAGATGTATGTTCAGGGATAAGACACAATGGCAAAATAGATCTTTGCCCTGTGACATCAGAAGGGTGAGAGGGAGAGTTTATGGGGAGGTCTACAAAGAATGTAACAGTCCTAGAAATCTCAAATTACAGTTTTTATTTCCTGACTTTAATGCTGATGAGTGTTCATGGACAAGGCAGACAGGCAAAATAAATATTTGACTTGTGCCATCAGAGGGGTAAGAGAATAAGAGACTACGATGATGCCCACAACATACAGTATGTAATAGTTACAGAAATCCTAAATAAAAGCATTTTCTCTGGAGTCAATGTGGCTGTGTATATAGGTATTAGTGCAGACTAATAAAATAAATCTTTAAGTTCTGCCATTAGAGGGGAGAGAGCAAGAGACGAGGAGGAGCCCCCCACAAGATATTTAACAGTCTCAGAAATCCTAAATAAAAGTTTTCTCTCCCTGTCTTAAGTGCTCTTGTGTGTTGAGTGCAATTGCAGGCTAGCAAAATATAGAGAATTCTGGATGGGCAAGTATACTGCAGTACCAGTGTGTTCAACCACAGAGGGTCTCTGACTCCCTGATGACCTCGAGAGCGAAGTTCGAGAGGTCCGTGGGAATCAGAACCCCCAAGGTGGCAGAACACACTGGTTGTGCATGGAGCTGCTCATCCTGTATTTTTTATCATGTATAGTACTGCATGAAATGTGTGTTTTGTGAGTTCTTTTGCTTTTAAAATGAAACTGACTCATGCAGTCCCTAGAGTTTCTAGAATGCTGTTCTGCCACAGTAGGGGTAGAATCACATTCCATGATTGTTGAACTGTGGTTGAACAGCATTCTGAAAAGGGATGGAATTCTATACAGTACAACACTCCACTATGCTTTATTTATTGAAATGTTTCACCAGGGGGCTACATTGAACAACAAGTTGCTCGTCTCATGGTGGAACCTGGGGGGAGGGGGTTACATAGGGTTATGAAGGATGAACAGTTACAAAAGTATGTAGGTAGTACAAACAACACAACATTGTAAGATTATGCAACAGTTGGAAAACAAGGTATTGTACAATAAACAGTAGTGGATCATTGGGTAAATTACAGTACATGTCTGAAATCATACAAAAGAACATATAAACATACAAAACAGTAATTATGCAACAGAACCATTATAGTGCATGAGTGTACCAGGAGCAGGCTCAAGGTAGTACGTATATGCTGTTGGAGTAAAAAGGATGGGGTAAGTTGTGTACAGTGGTGACCCAGAAAGGCAGGTGGAGAAGAGAGGGGAAGAGGCAAGAACTAAATATGAGGAGAAGCAGCAGCCATTTCCTGATTCCCCTTTAGGATGTTGAGAACCCTGCCGGGGGGGGGGATCAGGGTAGGAAGGCAGAAACTGGGAATCGGTATTAAGGAGGGTTAAAGCAGGAACAGCTGAGGGAGAGGTAACTGTGTAGGGCAGAGTTAAGGGAGTAGTTGGAGGAGGAGTGTCGGATTTCAGGGGAAGGAATTCCAGATTTTAGGGAAGCGATGGAAGAAACCAGTCTGACTGATGAGAGTGAAGCGGCAAGGGGCCGTCAAGGTGTGGGTGTCATTAGATCTGAAAGAGTGTTTGGGGGAGGTGGAGTGGAGTTGAGAGGATGAGAGATAGGAGGGGAACACTCTGAACCAGAATTTGAAGGTTAGTTTGGCACAGTGTGAGATGCATCTGTGAGACAGTGGAAGGAAGGTTAGAGAGTGACAGAGTTCACAGTAGTTGGAGCGGGAAGGGGAGTCGAGAGCAAAACAGCAGAAGGAGGAGCAGAGGGCATGCATTGTGCTCCGCTGCATCCAAACAGTAAAATACTGCCTTACAGTACCTCCATTTGCAGTACACTATTAAGGATTATACAATGGTAAGAAAAATTCCTGGACTCTGATTGGTCAGTGTGTACCTGGCACAGTGAAGTTATCTCAGTATAACATCATGGGTCTAGTCTCAGCACTGTGAACCACTTGATGATAGTTTGCCAATTGATTGTTTGCCACTTGATGATTGTTTGCATCTTCTCTTAAGAAACAAAAATAGTTTTCCACACTAACAAAAACATCTTTAAAATTACTTTTTATTTTGTATAAAGAACCATTGTATAATAGCAATAATGCCCTCCAGGTTGTGTGCCGTGCTGGGATAATGTCACTTCTCAGGTGTTAGAAGCACTGGCCTGCGGCCTCGTGCCCAACCACCTGAGGTGTGACATTATCCCAGGCTATCCCAGCATGACACACACCCTGTCATGTATTATTGCTTAAATAATCACTGATTGGGTGTGAGTTGGACCAGGATTTACCCAAGGCTGGAGTGGTTTGGTCACTTGGATGCAGCCCGAGTGACAAACCATGCCAGCCATGGGTAAATCTCAGCCCAACCGACACCCGATCGGTGATTATTCCAATCATACAATTTCTAAATACTAGAGCAAAACAAAAACTTTAAAGAAAATCTTTTTTTTCATTGTTTATGCCAATTTTCACAGTAAGTCCCCCCCATACACCCCCAAGCAGAATAGTTCTTGATACTGAGCAGAAGAAGCATTCTCGTGCCCCTGAAACCAGCTTGCACCAAGACCCATCCCGACCTGACGTCATCCACATGATTGGATCAGGAAGGGGACCTGAGGTTGTGGTGGGGGCATGTTTTGTGCTCCACTGCATCTAAATAGTAAAATATCACCTTACAGTACCTCCGTTTGCAGTACTGTCTGTACCAGGAGGTACTGTAGGCAAGGTAGGGCACTACTGGTACGTCTCTGCCGAGACATGGCAGTTGCTTTGAGTCATTATATGATCATTGATCTTTCTGGACTTAGCTCAATGCCATTTATTCATACTTCTGGATTACAAAGCAGAGGCACTGGGATGCTGATGGAGCAAAACTCTTTAGGATGATCAGTTGCAAAGTATAACAGCACGTACACAACATCACAATGCTGTCTCGAACCACATAGACTGCATCAGCATTGACCCTACACTCACCACAGTTAGTTTTTGTCTGACATCATATGCACTTCAGTGATGATTATGATGCTTGCCCACCAACAGCCGTAGCTACTCATCTATACAGCAACAGCATTTAGTTTTATATTTAGTTTTCATTTAACTATTATTTTCTGTAATGAAAAAAATGAGGAAGAGTTTTGTTTTATTTTCTGCTGCCTAATGAAGAAGTTCTCTATGGACAGAGATGGTTACAGTAAGGACTGTCCATTGGAAGTCTGCTTGTCAGTTGGGCTGTATTTAGTCCACTGCCTTCTCCAGATAAGGGGTACAACTATGGGCAGTACGGTGTCTGGGTGGGTTGATAGCCCTCTCGAAAACACAAAAATAAGTGGGCCATTCCTGGTCCAGGTTAGGATCCTGTCACCGTTCTGTCTCTACTGCTTCCTCTTACTGTCAGAAGGTGAAGAAACTGCACTGCATGAGGTTGCCTTTGATGCATCATCCGAGTGATTTTTGATGTCCATGAGTGAGAAGCTTTCCATGGCTTCACCTGGTTCCCTCATCTCCTAGTCACCCAGATTCTCATCACATGAACACATCCCTTCATTTTTCTGGGTTTCTGTGGACAGTTTCACCACTGGGCTGCTCTCATGCCATTTTCATTAAATTAGTTAATGGACCATGCTCAGCAATGGCTCATTTTGTATACACACTGGGGTCGGCGCTGGATCTGTCGCCCATTCTGACACCATTTCCTGTCCTTCCACTTCCCGGGTTGGGTCACAACATTTTAGGCACCAGCCCACTTCCTGTCTAGCCATCTTAGGGAGATTTGGGGCAGAATGAATCGATACAATTCTTATACACAGAGAAGTTGAAGATGGTCTCCCAAGTGTCAGCTCCACTGATTCTCAATTAAAATATGACTGGCTGGCATTTCTGGACATTAAAAATGCCTACATTGCAGTCCAGTACATCCAAACCAGCACAAGTTCATTCACTTTGTGGCCTAGTGTCAGCACTACCAATTCAGAGTCCAGCACTTTGTTCTCTCCATGGCGTGGGTTTTTACCAAGCACTTTGCAGTCATCACTGCACAACTTCAGCAGCTTGGCATTCAAGTTTTCACCTACCTAGAAGACTGGGTCTTAGCAAGTCCATCAAAATATGAAACAAAGAAATCGGTGTCTACATCTTCTCAGCTCCTCACTTCCATGGGTGTTCTTATGATCCTATAGAAATCATAGCTTTAACCCTCTCAGTAGCACCTCTTCATTTGGTCCTTCTTGAACATTATGAGATAAAGGACATTCCTTCCAGAGAAGTGAGTGTTTGGGTTCGGCTGCCTTGCCCCCATGCTCAAGCACATAATGATGCATGACCAGGGAGAGTGCGGGAGTATGCTCCATTGAAATGAATGGGGCTAGATTTCTCATTCTTTACTAAGGTACAAAATGGTGACTTTGTGATGAATGAAGGACACTGTTTGACTAACAAAGACCATGTTAGTCGAGCGGTGTACTTCATTAGTCACCAAGTGACCATTTTGTAGCTTAAAAATTAATGAAAAACCAATCCCCATTCATTTCAATGGGGTGCACCTGCACTGTTCCTGGCTATGCATCACGTATAGAGACATAGAAACATAGTAAAGTGATGGCAGATAATGGCTGCCAGGCCCATCGATTCTGCCCGCTGAATACACTACTGGTTATTGTCTTAGTCTCTACTACCTACATTGAGACAGTGGTGTATGCAGGGTTCTTCCAGATGGACATCTTGGGGTATTGTGGAGTGGCAGACCAGGTGCTCTGGGTCAAAGTGTGCTAGCAGCCCTCATTGTTTGGTCTGGAGTTGGATTTTGTGGTCTTCAAGGCTGGCATCCTGGATCCTTGGATTACTCGGTGCTGGAATATAATGAAGCGTCAAGGATTGAAGCTTGGCTGGTTCCAGAGCACTGCCTGGTGTGCTGCCAAGAGCAACTTCAGTACTGGATTAATCAGATGTGCTTCTTTGGTATATTCCTCATGGATCTTCATGTGAATTGATGAATTTGTTGGGATTACCACATGGAAGAGTGGACTTTTTTTTTTATCATTCCTTTTTTTGTGTGACACAGTTTGTGTTTATTTTTGGGAGGGCTCGTCTGAGGTTCAATGTGGGGAATAGCTCCTCCCACAATCTGTACATAAGCCCTCCGCTAACACACCTCCCTTGCTTATGGAGTGTTTTTCATGCACTCCTTGCTTGGCTGTGTGGCTGTTCTGGGTTCTGTTCCTGCTCTCTTGTGCTGTCTTTCCCTTCTTTATGTTGTGTTGCTCCTCCTATTCCTTTCTCTGCCTTCCTTTTTGCCTGACTCTCCTCCCTGTTTCTTCGTTTGTCCCCTGTTGCTAGTGTGTTGCTTCTTTCCCTGTGTTCTGTTTGTCCCCCCCCCCACGTCTTCTCCTGTTTGTCTTTTCTCCCTTCCTCCTCATCTTCTGGCCAGCTTGTTGGTCTCCTCCAGATGCTGTCCCACTGCTCCTGTACTCCGCTTTGCTTCTTTAGTTCCTTTTTAGGCTTTCCTCACTCTCCGCTCCCTTACCTCTACCACTGTGTACACTTCCATCCTTCCTCTTTCCCGCATCGACTATGGAGCATAGCAGGAAGCGTGAGTACATCTGAATGGACTCCGCCTTGTCCTCCTCACTTAGGCTACAGTGCGCTCTCTCCCCCACCTCACGCTGTTCCTTACAAGCTCATTGATATTACCCTAGCTGGGTTGTAACACCACAGCAGCACTCTTTTGTAGCGGCTATGTTCTGTTATACTTCAACTTGAACACGATTTGCATCTTGTGAAACAGCAGAGGTAACTGGTTACCTACTCTATCTCCTGCATAAAGTAGTTACTCACAATGATTTCACAACACTTGCTTTGCTAATCATAGCAACTGCTACCACTTGATCTGCATGCCATTACCATCTCTACCTCTCGTTATCATATTATTGTGGCCACACTTTAAAGGGACTGTTTTGTTGCACATAGCAGTCACATGGGCTACAACAGTGAAATCATGTTCTACTAGCATGCCCCATTGGGTATCTAACTATCCCACTACACCATTCCTACAGCAGCTTGCACATTAGTTTATTTGGACAGCACTTTTAAGCACTACCGCTCCTTCACAAAAGTTTTATATCAGGCATGACAGTTAATAAGAAACCTAAATGGCACCTTCAAACTATTCCAAGTAACTCAGCTTTGGTACAGTGTTAGACCACCATTCATGTTATAGGGCTGGCTCAGAGCAGAGTCTCATAATGGGCGAGTGTGCAGTTTGTGTTCTGCAGCTACCATTACCATAGAGCTAGCATTTACTAATTTTACAGCATTGCAATTTTTTGTAAGTAGTATCGTATTTCTCCTGCATAAACCAGTGTAAACCTGTTCCACCGACCACTGTCCCCTTTCCTGCTTGTATACTCCTCAGACCACATTTAGTTCCATCGCATCCACTTCATTGCTCTTTGCTGTGCCATTGCCAGGTCTTGTACCTACCAGTCCCATCTCCCCATGTCTGTCTTCCTGTTCTGCCATTCAGCTCTATGCTACCATTTCAGTTCCTCATTTACCTCTCTCTCTCTACAGCAGCATTCTGAGCTTCAGCCAGCCCATACCAGCAGTACTCAAGACTCCATCCCTAACTCGCACCATCTGAGGTGCTGAGCTAAGGTAGGCTTCCCCTGTCTATTGGGGATGGGAATCCATTTCAGTCATTATATCCTACTTCCACCAGCCTGACATCCTCCATCCCTAACTCTGCTGGACTGCATCGAGTGAAGGTTTGCTGCCCTGATGACCGGTGATGGGAGTAATGTCTACCATATATGGACTGTTATCATGCCTTCTCTACCTCATCCAGTTGCTGCTTCCCTTCAGGAACAGAACTTGATCCTACTACCACTTCGACTTTCTCCATCCCTAACTCTGCTGGATAGCATCGAGTGAAGGTTAGCTCACCCTGACTACCAGGGATGGGAGTAATGGCTACCATCTACAAACTGTTATCATACCTTCTGCATCTCATACCAGTTGCTGCTTCCCTTTGGGAACAGAACTACCTTCTAATTACCAACTCAACATCCTCCATCCCTAACTCTCCTTAGCAGCATCGAGTGTAGGTGAGCTCCACACGACTACTGGAGATGGGAGCCATGTCTCCAATCTACAGACTTATACCATGCCTTCTCTAACTATGCCAGTTGCCACTTCCCTTCAGGAATGGAACTTTCACTCTCTGTGTATCCTCATTTAATTTGGCTGCTTCCAGTCACCACCATTCATCTACTGTCCCTGACAGTCACTTGAGTTTCCAGTCTACTGCTTTGTCTCTATGTTCTTAGCCTGATCCCTGCCTGCCACTCCCTTCAGGATCAGGAATTGCTTATCTTGCTTCTTCACCTTATCTCATCTGCAATGTGGATGACTTCCTTGGCCAGGAGCCTGACTTTCATATATACTGTCTTCACTGATTGCATCTACACTGATGCAGATTGCCAGTTTAATTTTGGCACAGGACTTCTCCAATCAAGTTCTCTCATTGTTCACATTCTCTAGCTGAATCCAGCCTAGATCATCTTGCCTTGAATGACCCAGCTGGACCATGTCCTTCCATTCTGCTTCTTCACATTTGTTTTCCTCACCTGCTGCCTGATGTCACAAACTTCCTGGATTTGGACTTCTTCCTGCTGAGTGGTCTCCACTTCTCTTCACTGCAGTTATTCTTCCAGCCTCTCCATTCAAGCAATACAGAGTCTGTATTGCCTGGTCCATGCCCTAGCTCACAATAATGTGTCAACTGTCTGCTTCTTTCCCTAATGCAGGTTGCTGGTTACCTTCAGGTCTGGGGCATTTTCACACCTCCACACTTTCACCTCTCAGCTGTGCCTGCAATTTCGACTGTGGAACCAGGACCTTGTCGATCGCCCTATTCATATGGATTGTTCAGTCCTTCTCTCACTCCAAGTCGACTGCCTTATGGACTTCCTTGCTGCAGATTCCCCATTCAGCTGCTGTAAAAACTTTCTTTTTTGCAGATATAGAACCTCATCCTTTGTCACTCCGGTGCCTTCCATCATTTCTCAGGTCACTTCCAGCCTTCATCAGGTATTGGACTCCCATTGCTAATAGTGCTTAGCTTGGTTCCTTGGCCTTCCGTGGATCATCACCCAATGCATTGTTTTACCTTTTCTGCACTTCACTGCTGTTCACCTTGAAACTGATGTTGTCCTGCTCCTTCCTGCTTTGGATTTCATCCTGTCTCTTCTTCTCAAAGTATCTTTATTAATCTCTACAGTAAAGACCATCACTGAGAACTGGTTCTCCTAAATTCTGTCTGGCAATCCATAACAGCCAAGTCAAATCCATTGACTCTGCCTTGCATCCCAATTGGCATTTATCTGCTGTTGCACTAAATCCTACGGCATCCTGCATTTATAGATCTCACTACCAATCCAGCCTACAGACTCTTTCTCTCATGTGCCTCAAGCTTTCTCATGTGCTTCAGCATCAGGATTACTGATAAATTTAACCACCTATGCCACCATAGTGCATTTCCTAAGTGATCACACTACACGAATACCCACATGTACGGCAGACAGTGTATCAGCAAAGGATTAAGCATGAAGTCATGAACATCATGACCAAAGAAGCCATCACTTTCTTCGACCGCATTTCCAATTATTCCTTATATACACTAAGTTACCATCTGGATGGCTCCACAAATTATCTTCTGGGCTTTACTAATCACTTATGGCATTACTCTTATCAGGCACTCAAACTCCACTACTCATTTTCCTCTGGGATACTTACCTAGTGACTTTTGCTTACTAATCGATTCTTTACCTTCAGATTACCTTGAATATCGAACCTTACATGAATTGGATCAGTCACTCATAACTTTATTAATCATCATAACTATCACAGTGTTCCATTTGGTCTTATATCAGTCTCATCTTGCTCTCTGGCCTCATAACCTCCATACAATTCCTTGGACATCTATCCTTTGTCACTTCAGAACTATGGTCTGCATTAGCCCTTCTTTAACTTGATCCACTTTACACATAGGACTTTACCATCCCTATGGAAAGATGTACCCTTCATCTTCAGGATCATCATTCAAGCTGTATCATCCTTGGATCAAGAACAAACCTTCCTCTCCATGGCACTCAAAGATTCTTCTACAAATTATACTCTATGGATTTTTCCTTAGAGAGTCCTTGTTCAATACAAAATTCCTAGCCTCCAGACCATAACCTTAGGTTTGAGCCTCTCACAAGTTGGATCATCCACTATGATTTCTTCTACCTCTGCAGTTCCACCATTCTCAATTTAGTACCTTATCAATGCACGAATGATCTCTCTGCCTATTACAGTTCAGTTGGACAAGCATCAGTCATCATCTTGGATGCTTGGACTTCCTTCATTCTCCTTCACTTGGATTTACTTTATACTCAGGATCTTATCGCTCATTCAGAACAGATCTCATTTTCAACCTCAGGATCATCATGCAATTGGCATCATCCATGGAGCAGAGATGGATTATCATCCCTCCAAGCAACTCACCAACCTTGAATTAGCTATGGTTACTAGACCCTAGATCCTTCTCCATTTAGTATGCCCAGTAGGACAGGCAGACCTCCAGCAATAGGTCATCATAGGTTTCCTTTCATCTCCTAAGTGACAGGTGGCCATAATCTTCTTGAGTTGGAGCAGGTTTCTTTTTGGGCCTTCTATTCCTTACAAATTACTACCTACCTACCTACTACTACTGGAGTATGGGAATAGAGTAAAGCCACAAAAAGCACTACAACATTACATAGGCATATATACCTCATCTCTCCTCATTGCTATTCCACAAACATTGAATTACTTCTCTAGGGGGAAATCATTTATATTAGGACAGCAAGAGTCCATTGTGTGGATTATGAGTTGAAGAGAAAATGCTGTGGATTAGGGTTTTGACACTAGAATTGTGCTATATAAATAAAAATGTGGGTGCAATTTTTTTTTGGGGGGGGCTGTTTTACAGAAATGTAAAAACACATTTCTGCACTTTTCTTCTACCTGAATGGGGTGAAGATTTCAATCAGGTAAATACATTTAAACAAGTTATTAAAAACAAATTCCTGTAAATTCACTGTTTTTATGGAGACAGCATTAGCATTACTACAAAGTTTTACATTGCTTTTCTCTTTATTGGCAGTATTGTACAGTAGAGTGGTGGTGAAAGGAAAATTAGGAAAGAAATAGGGTGAGAAGTTATTCTGTGACAGTCTTCAGGCTTTTTCATTCAGTGATTCTTCTTGCTCACATGTTCAGGGCTTGACTGCAGATTTTTGCTTGCTTTTTTCTAGCATTTAGAAGAGTGGTCTCCTTCCTGTGGGATGTAAACAAAGAAATAAGTAGTGCATCAGTGTTTCTTTGTTGTTTTTTTTTCAGAGGGTGCTGGTAAACTGAAGGTAAATAGGAAATGTATTTAGATTTTGCTTTGTAGGTTGATAAAAACAAATACGGATAAAGGCAATCAACACATGTAAAGGAGGCATGAGGAAGAGGAGTAGATGAACATAATCACAGGTAGGTGCCTGACAGGAGATAATTTGATATTTTTTTGGGATGTGTTCTACTGATGTATTTTTGTGCGATGGTGGAGGGGATATGGATGTTATGTACAATTATTTATGACCTCCCCTTGATATTGTGATGTGATTTCATTTAACAGGATGTACATGAATGATTTTTTTTTTATATGGGGAGGGTCCAGCTTGATGTGTTAGACATCTTCTGAAGCTTTAATTAATATGATTATAATACCACAGTGTGACACACAACAGACATTTGAATTAAAGTTTTGCCTCATAGCTGTTGCATACAGCAATCTTGAACAACCTCCACCCCAAGAAAATATCACATTGCATATTCTTGTGACAGAGTGCCTTTATAAGTATGCCAATGCCCTGCCAATTATGATTCACTACATGTGTTACTATAATTCTGCTGTTACATCCACGTTATTGGTTGTGGTATGGAGTCTGGTTGATTATTTGCACATGCAGGCTATTGTTAAATGTGTTGCACTGCCATTTTATGGGGTTGGTAGGTAGAACGATGTGTGCTGATTTAAGCTGAGGTGTCTGATTACTCCAGATGTTTTATTAGTATTATTTAGCTGTTGCCATGTACAGTATATAGTTCTGTAATCATGCTACTGAAACAGCAGAAGTCATCAGATACAGCAGGCATAAATGCCCCCATGAGGATGGCTGATGATTAAGAAGAAACATAACATAGCATGAATATTTCATTACCTTAAAATAATCATATAGATTTGCCTTTTCTTCTCTTCACAGTGACACATGTGACAGTCCAGTTCAATCTCAACATGATGGAAAAAATTATCTGGAGTACAGTTCCATAAAAGAAGAGCTAAAGAGGCTAGGAAAATTGATCAACAGTCTGGTGCCTTGCTGAAATTTGTCAAACTATCCCATGAAAATGAGGAAGAAAATGGCCAAGAAGAGCACAATGCAGTTCTGTTGGGGTTCACTCAAGTTAGTGTCTTGCCAAATTCAGCTGATGAACCAGAAACAGAGATTGTGCTGAAGCAAGAAATTCAAAATACTGAACCTCAGGCAGAGATGAAAACGCAATTTTCAGGTCACGAGGAAGAAATGTCATCTGCAACACAGCCTGCACAACCACTTCTGATGACACTGGTAAATGGCCAGCAATCATCAATGATAACATCAGAATAATGTTGGTCAAGAAAGGTCCAGTGAAGGTCATTGATTATAATCCTCCCCATTCTGCTGACAAATGGAAGAGAAGATTAAATATGATACATTACAAGCAAATCCTTCCTAATTGTGTGACAGACATAGGCTTGCATACTCCAAAAGCTGCAATGCAGTGTTTTGCTTTTGTTGCAGGCTTTTTTCAGCACATAAGTCTAGCTTGACAGAAGTTGTTTTTTCAGACTGGCGCAACTTAGTACAACATCTTACTTTACATGAATGTTCAGTTAGGCACATTAAAAGTGCAACAATATGGTTAGAGCTGGAGCTGCGACTGAATAGTAAATAGATACTAGACAAAAACATCAGGAACAGAAGGATAGTGAAGTTCATTACTGGAGCAATGTACTAAAAAGATTGTTGGCCATCACTATGGTTCTTTCTGAGTGCAATCTTGCAATCTGTGGCTCAGTGGAATGACTAAAATCTGCAAACAATGGAAATTACTTAGGCTTGTTTTAAGTTCTGGTCAAGTTTGATCCTGTTATGCAAGAACATGTGCATCGTGTAACTATAGGAAAAGTTCATGATCATTACTTAAGTAAAGATATTCAAAATGAACAAATTCAGCTCATCTCTGGAAAATTAAAAATGAAAATCATAGAACTTGTAAAGGTTGTAAAATATTATTCTCTTATTTTGGACTGCATGCCCTACCTGAGCCACAAGGAATACCTGCCGCTGATGATTCGCATAGTAGAAGTTGAAAAGGAAGAAATCAAACTTAAAAAGCACGTTTTGTGTTTTTTGGAAGTTGATGACACAACCGGGCTTGGTCTTACCACAAGTTTCCTTCAGTAACTGAATAAACTTGGCCTCTCCATACAGGATCGTAGAGGACAAGGTTATGACAATGGCTCCAACATGAAAGGGAAAAATGCATGGGTTCAATGCAGAATTTTGGATTTAAATCTGAGGGTTTGTTCATGTCATGTGGTTACCATAACTGGAATTTGGTGTTGTGTGATGCTGCTAAATCCTGTTGTGAGGCTGTATGCTTCTTTGGTGTACCGCAATGCACCTACATCCTTTTTTTGGCTTCAACTCACTGCTGGCAAATCTTCAAAGATCATGTGCCTGGCTTGACTGTGAAACCTCTTTGTGAGACAAGGTGGGAATCAACAGTTGTTAGCATAAAAGTTCTACGCCATCAAATAGGTAAGGTCTATGATGCCTTGTTTGCTTTGTCAGAAGAACCAGGAACACCTGATGTCCAACATGAAGCTATAACACTGGCCAGACAGATTAAAAGCTTTCCTTTTTTGGTCTCTCTTGTTGTATGTTATGATATTTTGTTCTGAATTAATCTTGTGAGCAAAAAATGCAAAGTGTCTCTTTTGGCCTTGGCTCTGCTGTTATGCTAGTTAAGAATACATACTCTTTTCTGGCTGACTACAGAACAAAGGGATATACAAGTGTGAAAATTACTGCCAAAGAGCTTGCAAATCTCCAGGAAATTGAGCCGCTGTTCCCCCAGACAACCGAGATAAGACCATGCCGGAAGAAACAGCAGTTCTCATATGAGGCTGTAGATGGACCTGCTACTGATCCAGAAACTGAGTTTAGGGTGTATTTTTTAATGTGGTAGTGGATATGGTGCTTGGGTCTATAAAAGAAAGATTTGATCAAATGCAGAAGCACAGTGAGAACTTTGGTTTTCTGAATGACATCAGCAAGCTAAAGGAAGTGGACACTGATACTTTTCTGAAACACTTCAAGGATCTGGAGCTTTTACTTACTCATGATGGCTCCTCTGATATTGATTCATTTGAATTGTGTGATGAATTAAAAGCACTGTCACACATGATACCACCAAACTCCTCACCGGTAGGTCTACTGCAGTTTATCTGTATGCAGAACTATATGGAACTGTACCCTAATATGAGTATTGCATTGTGTATTTTACTGACCATACCAGTCACAGTGGCTTCAGGGGAGAGGAGCTTTTCCAAACTGAAGTTGATCAAGATCTACCTTCATACTCCTATGACTCAGGAAAGACTGACAGGTTTAGCACTGATATCTGTTGAAATTGAAGATGAAATTGCCAGGGAGTTGGACTACACAGACCTCATACATGAGTTTGAAAAGAAGAAGGCTAGAAAAATGCCATACTGCTGACTGTGGGTCTAAGTTGAGGAGGATGAGGAAACTAAACCTGCAGTCAATAATTCACTACTTCAACTGTTTTTCTCCATGTTGCTTTCAATTTCTGTACTCAAACATTTATCAGTCTGCTGATTGTGTATACAAGCTGTTACATATACTACAAGTCACTAGTGTATCTGATTTATGACCATTCCATGGCATTTCCGCAACCCCATGTCATATTCATAATTTCTCCCTAGTTCATAGTGGTCATCAGAACATTTAAAATCCACAAAAAAAAAGACTTCCATACTTGTTTATAGTTAAAAGGCTATTCATGTAGTTCAATGGGCAGAGCAACAAGCATACATCATTCAAGTTGCATAAGCACATTGAAGTTACACAATGAGACTTATCCCTCTTTGTGGAAAAAAATCTGTAAGGGGTTAGAATAGAAACATAGAAACATAGAATTTGACAGCAGATAAGGACCGCTTGGCCCACCCAGTCTGCCCATTTCCCTACCTACTGGATAAGCTGCAGATCCTAGTTAACCAGCAGCCTACTTCTTTCTACCCCCACCCCCCAGAATTGCCTTATGACTATCCCATGCATGCTTGAATTCCACCACTGATTTTGACTCCACAACCTTCCTCCGGAAGGCCATTCCATGCATCCACAACCCTCTCTGTGAAAAATACTCTTAAATTACCTCTGAGCCTCCCTCTATCTTCAAATTGTGCCCTCTTGTTCTTGCACACCTCTTTTTTTGAAAGATGCTACCCTCTTGGACTTTGTTGATTCCCTTGAGGTACTTGAAAGTTTCTATCATGTCCCCCCTCTCCCTCCTTTCCTCGAGGCTATACATATTAAGCTCCTTAAGTCACTCTTCATATGTCCTCCGGTGCAGACCCTGCACCATTTTAGTTGCCCTCCTCTGGACAGCTTCCATCCTGTCTATGTCTTTGTGGAGATTGGGTCTCCAGAACTGCACACAGTACTCCAGATGGGGTCTCACCAGCTGTCTGTACAGAGGGATAATAACTTCCTGTTTTCTACTGGTGATGCCTCTCCCTATGCATCCCAGTATCCCCCCAGCCCTCCTTGCTGCCCTCTCACATTGCTTGCCCACCTTTAGGTCATCTGATATGACTACCCCCAGGTCCCTTTCCATTTTTGTTGTTGTTAGTATCTCACCCCCCATTGTGTACTCTTCCCCTGGGTTTTTGTTTCCCAGGTGCATTACCTTGCACTTATTAGCATTGAATCTAAGCTGCCATACATTTGACCATTCCTCTAACCTTGCCAAGTCCCTTCTCATCCTTTCCACCCCACCCTGTGCATCAACTCTGTTGCAGATCTTAGTGTCATCTGCAAAGAGACATACTTTTTCCTTCCAGTCCTTCTGCAATGTCTCATAAAGACATTGAAGAGGACTGGTCCTATACTGAACCCTGCGTGTACCCCCGCTAGTAACCTCCTTTCTTCTGAGTGGACTCCATTTACTATTACTCTCTGTGTCCTATTCTCCAGCCAATTCTTTACCCAGGCTGTCATCTTGGGACCCACTCCCAGGCTGGCTAACTATATATTAATCTTTTGTGGGACTGTGTCAAATGCCTTGCTAAAGTCTAGGTAGGCCATGTCCACAGCCCCTCCCTGATCTACTACTTGGTCACCCAGTCAAAGAAATCTATCAGATTCATCTGGCATGACCTTCCTGCTGTGAATCCATGCTGCCTAGGGTCTTGTGCCCCTCTGGCCTCTAGATACTGGACAATTCTTTCCTTTAGAAGTGATTCCATCATTTTCCCTATCACTGAGGTTAAACTAACAGGTCTATAGTTTCCTGCTTCTGCCTTGCTCCCACTTTTGTGAAGGGGAATCACATCTGCCCTCCACCAGTCCTCGGGTACCACCCCATCCTCCCATGATTTGTTAAAGAGGGTAGTCAGTGGTGTCACTAGTTCTACTCTTAGTTCTTTTAGAATTCTGGGATGAATCCCATCAGGCCCCATTGCTTTGTCCACCTTCAGTTTTAAGAGTTCTTTCAGAACCCTTTCTTCTGTAAATGGGCTGGTATCAACTTCTGTATCCAGAGTGTTACTACTGTTTGTTTTATGTACCTCCCTCTTCCTTTGTAAATACTGAGCAAAAATATTTGTTTAGTATCTCTGCCTTTTCACATTCTCCTCTGCCCACCCTCCTCCCCTTTATTAAGCCTCACTATCCTCCCTTGGTCTTCCTTTGCTCTCGATGTACCTATAAAAGGTTTATTCCCTTCTTAACTGAGTTGGCTATCTTTTCCTCAGTTTGGGCCTTTGCTGTTCTGACTGCCTTCCCAGCCTCCTTTGCTTTAACTGATACAGTTCTCTGTCCTGCTCCTGCTGTGATTCCTTGTACTTCCTGAATGCTTTCTTTTCTCTTGAACCTTCACTGCCACTTCCTTTGAGAACCATAGTGGTTTCTTACATCGTCTTGTTTTTGTTTTGCTTCACACAAGGCTCTTACCTCTGTGATGGCAGTTTTATTATTCCCCATTGTTCTTCCACCTCTCCTTCCCACCCATTTGCTAGTGCATTCCTTAGGCACTCACCATTTTGCAAAGTCAGCCCTCCTAAAGTCCAGTACTTTTGTCTTTGCATGGCTTGACTCTATTGCTGTGTTTATTGTGAACCATACTGTTCGATGGTCGCTAGTTCCCAGATGGCTACCCACTCTACATCTGTGATCCTCTCCATCTCCATTTGAGAATATCAAGTCTAATATTGCTCCCTCTCAAGTGGGCTCCAGTACCAGTTGTTCAAGGCATGCCCTGTAGGGCATCTAGAATAACTGCACTTCTTCAAGTGGCAGCTGCAACTGCGCCTCCAGTTAACATCTGGCATATTCAGATCACCCATCAGCAATATCTCCCTTTTCTGCCATTCTAAGTATACTTTCTATCATTTCCTTGTCCATTTCCTCCCTCGAGAAGTCTGATCTAACCCTGTGCGGATTGTGGTGCCATTGCCTGTCTCCAAATTTACCCACAGTGCTTCTTCTCCTCCCTGTTTACCTTTTGTTCTGTTGCTTTTATTCCTTCCCTTATGTAAAGAACTACTCCTCCCCTCTTTACCCTCCCTGTCCCTCCTGTAGATAGTGTATCCTGGTATGTTTACGTCCCAGTCATGGTTTTGTGTGTACCATGTTTCTGTGACTGCCACGATATCCAGATGTTCCTCCTCCATCAAGGCCACTAATTCAGGAAGCTTGTTACCTAGACTATGGGTATTGGTACTCATTGCTCTCCATTTTTGATGGCCTTACCTTCTGTTGCAGCATCCCCACTGACGTTCTACCTTGGTCTTTTCTCATTTAGTACCCTGTTTTGTAGGGAGAGGCTGGGATTTTTCTGCTGCTTGTCAGTGCCTCCCCATTGACTAGTTTAAAAGCTTGCCAATGACATTTAAACCGATTGCTCAAAAGACTTGTTCCTTCCTGGACAGATGCAGACCATCCTGCCAGTATAGGCTGGTGTCTCCAGGTGGAACCCCAGTCCCAATGAAGCCAAACCCCTGTGCTCGCACCATTTTTTCAACCATTCATTAAACTGCATGGTGCCAATTACCCTCGCCTCCCCCATGCCTTTGACAGGCAGCACCTCTGAGAAGGATACTGTGTTTGCTACTTGTCTTAGGCCCCTCCCCAACTCTGCAATGTCCTCCTGCACTGATCTAACCTCATGATGAGCCAAGTCATTTGTCCCTAGGTGGACAATTACATCCAGCTCAGAATCCCTTGCAGCTGTTGTTGTGATCCTGAGGATGCACTTCCTGTCCCTCCAAGCCATGGCACCAGGCAGGCACCTTACTTCAGATTTCCCAGCTCCTCCCAGTTCTATCCCCCTAATAATTGAGTCCCCCACCAGGAGCTGCTTCCTTTCCTTGTGGTGTCCTCTGCCTCCTTCCTGTGGGCCTCCCTTGTGACAGTTGTCCTCAGCTTCCTTAGTCTCCTCTATGGGTGTATCTATAGGGGTGCTGTGCTCCCCCAGAATGGTGTATGGATTGTGGTGTGTAACATGTGACTGGGTGTGCCTCTGTTTCACCATCCTCATCCTCCCTGAGCCCACTGTGGTCCAACTGCTGTGCTTTCTTTGCAACCTCTGAGGTAGTGGTGGTGGTTCTGGTGCTCCCTGGATGGGAGAGGTTCCCTTCCTACTGTCCATTGTGGCCTGGGGGAACGTCCCCGTACTACTGTCCAGTGTGGCCTGAAGATGGGCAACTTCCTCCCTCAGGGCAGACAGTTGTCTGAAAATAGGGCAGCATCTCAGCCTCAGAAAGACTCCCGGAAGACTGCTGCCCCACAGCCATTACATTGCACTTTCTCCACATTTTTTTTTTGTGTGTGATTGGTTTGTAATGTAGAAATATATATTTATATTATACAATGTTTATGCTTATATTGTCAGTGCAGTGTGCTAGAGAGGATATGACAGTGACATGCACCTTGCACTCTTGAGGAAATGATGTCAGAACCCCAGGTATAAAGGAACTATTTCCAGGGGTGGTGGGGTGAGGGTGGGAAGGGTTGGGCCTAAACTGTGCCCTCACAAAACAATCAGCTAGAAGCTCTGACCCACTGCTGCAATGAGTGCCTTCCTGTCAGGAAGATGCCCTACACAACAATTTGATAGAGAAATACCCTGCTAATCAATCAGAGAAAATCCACACATCCAAGTCAGACACACGTAAACCTTCCCAGCCCCAAAACAGGCCTGGTGGTTTGTGCTCTGAGAGCTGTCCGCCCCAAAATAAGTCAGCTGTGCTTTAAACTCTTCCTGCACTGAAAATCTTAAGAATTGTAACAAAAATGTAAACCTTAATCCACCACCCTCTGTTGCTTGAAAGACCGTCTTTTTCCTGTTTCACACTGCAGGTTTTCTGTGACCACTCCTTAACCCCAGTAACTCTGTTTAAAAGTTTAACTATCACAAACTCCTACGCACCAGTAAATTATTTAAAAATAGTTTCAGTCCCAAAAGCCTAGTAGTCAATCCAGCTACCCCCAAGGGACAACCAGAATGAAGTATTTAAACACTTATGAGGTTACTTCCAAGATAAGCAGAGTTTGCAAGTTTCTTTTTCAACTGCTCAGCCACCTGAAATTTAAAACTAGTTTAACTGTCAGCAAATCCTAGTAGACAATCTAGCTACCTCCAAGGACCTACCAAAATGCAGTATTTAAATCCTTCTGAAGTTACTAACAAGATAAACAGAGTTTACAAGCCCCTTCTTGGTTAAACCCTAAATAAATATGTGAATAAAAAGCAATTACCAAGGGTAGTTAGTTTCACCTCCCACAGAATTAAAATCCACAAAAAAAAGACTTCCATACTTGTTTATAGTTAAAAGGCTATTCATGTAGTTCAATGGGCAGAGCAACAAGCATACATCATTCAAGTTGCATAAGCACATTGAAGTTACACAATGAAACTTATCCCTCTTTGTGGAAAAAAATCTGTAAGGGGTTAGAATGCTTTACAGTGTTCTCCAAACATTGTTTAAAGGGCCAACATGCATTTACAAAATGGGCATTAACAAAAGGTCAAATGACGACTTGCCATTTGGCAGAAAGTGCAACATGACCATTCATTAATGCCCCAGTCAACCAATTGTTGGCATGCGACTGTAAAAAGCTTTGGATTTTTTTGCTTTTTACAGTTAGCTTTCCCCTTTTATAAGTGTGATAATCCACTCCAGACCATTGGGTGTATTGGGGCATTAATGCACTTACTGGCTGGTTGAAGTCATTTGGGCAAGTCCTCATTCCTCACAATGCACCCCGGGCCGTGCATTAATGCCCCGATACACCCATGGTCTGTTGTGAGTTATAGCAATCACAGAATTCTCAGGGATAAAGATTCTTTGACCGTGTGGCTGTAGGACTCATCATTGTGAACTGTTGACTAAGTTAAATTGGTTACCTTTTGACTTAGAATATAGGTATAGTTGGTCCTTATTCATATACAGTATAAATATAGGACAATTCATTTGAATCATAATATATCTAAAATATTGGCAGATAAAGATTCTGCTCTTAGGAAACATTCAGCTAGGGCTTTGTATCAAAATAGAATAGATCCAGATAAGCATATGAATAAATTTGGGGACAGAACATTGGCGTCACAAGCATCAATGTGTTGGAATACACTCCCTCCTTTATTGCGATTAGAGAAAATTGAAAAAAAAATGTCTTAAGGGGTTAAAGATGTATTATGTGTATTCATGTGAATGTGTTTGATTTAACTTTGTTGTATTGTCCAATTGTGTTATTTTGTGATTTTGTGTTTATATAAATTGTATTGATTGTTTGTAATTGGTGTGATTATGTGAAACTTGGAAAACTTGCACAGGACTGTCTTGAAAACTGGATTATGTTATCCAAATGACATGATTCCTGTATAAAAATATTTTTTTTTACTTACTTACTACTTTTACATTCTTTGATCACCAGTTGGGACCAGATGGACAGAACCCCATTCTTTGTTTGTAAAACAACCATATAAATGTTCCCATTGACTTGTAATGGGAGCATAAAAGTGGCATAACTTTTGAATGCCTTAATATTTTTTCACCAAATGAAAAGCGACATGTTCAGCCAGCCAAGCTCTTTCAGATGAGTCATCTCACAGAGTGACATGATGGCCTCCCAGGGCCACAGATAAAATCCTCAAAACTTCCTCCAAAACTGGATAATTTTTCATTTTTTAGTGTTTTTGTATGCAAAGACCTTAAGTCCGACCAAAATGAAATTTGACAGATCAAGAGGTCTACCATGTCCCACTGTGCATACCAACTTTCAGGCTAATCTGTTGAACAGGTCCAAAGTTATTAACACCCAACATTTTGACTTTAACATAGAAGTACCTTCATAATCCTAAATATAGTGGCATGACCGCACCACTGTAATAAATATATATATATATATATATATATATATATATATATATACAACACACACTATATATATAGATATATAATATATTAAATGGGGGATGCGTGATGGGCAAGAGTGGGATATGGAAAATATTCTCACTCCTGCAGAGTGAGAATGCACAGCTCACTCTGCAGGACTGAGAATATTTTCCATATTCCACGATTTGCACATCATGTGTATGATTTATACCATAGGGGTGAGAGTTTTAGGAAAATTTTTTCTGTTTTTGTGTATTCCCTGTTCATTGTGTGTGTGTGTGTGTGTGTGTGTGTGTGTGTGTGTGTTTTCTGAATGGACTGGGAGTCAGAAACACAGGTGAGTCTGTTTTGCAGAGCTAATTGAGTAAGTTATAGGTTCAGTGAGAAAGAGAACCTGCTGCAGGTAGCACTGAGAAAGAGAAACTGATTTGTAAAAGAGTTTCATTTAGAATTCAGGCTGTTTTGAAGCTGAGATCAGCAAGTAATGGGATAGGAGTGTTAAAACACAATGGGACACAGGTGTGAGTCTTTTGCAAAGCTAACTGAGTAAGTTGCAGCTTCAGTGAGAAAGAGAAACTGTTTTCTGAAGCAGTTTCAGTTAGAATGTAAGCTGCAGTGAAGATATTCTCACTCTGGTGACATCAGAAGAGTGTGGATAAATAAAGGATATGCGGGGGGCGCCTGTTGGATACTGAAGTTATTTGTACAGTAGCCTGTCACCTTGAGTAACCTCACGAGTGGCTTTGCCACTGTGAGGTTTATGAGAGGTGACAGGCTACTGTAAAATTACTCAGTATCCAACAGGCACCCCCCACATATTGTATTTATGCAACAGCATCAGTTGTTTTTTTTTTGGTAAGGTAGCATTTTTTTTAGATTGTGTTGGAAGTGTAGTTTTTTTTGTGTTTATGCTTTTTTCAGCCCCCCTTTCTGCATTTTGTATGCTTGGTTTATGCCACGTTTATTTTTTGTAATTAACATTTTATTGAGTTTACACACAACATAAGCAAATAGACAGATATTAGAGCATTTGACTGAAAGTGCAAAGTCAAAATCATTAGCTTCCATATTACGTACAAGGCACTTTCTGATGATACAATATAGAATATAACCTAAACTAATAACTCTCCCCGCCCCAACCCCTCACCCCCAAGGTTACTTTAAAAAGGGAGCAGAGACTAAAACAATCTATCCACAAAACAATTAAGGTCTCAGTTTCCAGGTCATGAAAAAGGAACCTAGGGGACCCCAAAGAGATACATAGTGTTTTTGCTTGCCCCGCATATATGCAATATGTTTCTCTAGTTGCAACGCTAGGGTACATTCCTGATGCCACTCCAATAAAGATGGAGAATTGTCTGACAACCAGTGTCTCAGAATTAACAGCTTCATGACAGCTGAGACAAGAGATACTTGAGCTCTCCAGAACCTGGGAGTGGCCGCGGGAAAGATACATAATAAGCAGATCTCAGGGGTGTCCATGCTAATTGAGCCAGGGATAGGGTCCAAGAGTCTACTAATGGTACTCCAAAGAGCCCGAATCGTTGGACATGACCATAGCATGTGGTACAAAGTGCCTTCCTCCAATTTACAATTCCAACAAAGGGAAGAGCAATATGCCCCATGCCTGAATAAATAAGTAGGCGTTAGATAAAGGTGATGCATGATATTGAATTGGACCATCCTAAGTCTATCTTGCTTGATGTGCGTGTACGTAGTGTTCCAGAGTTTCTTCCAAAAATCCGGAGTATCCCGGATATTCAACTCTCTTACCCAATAGTAGCACACACCTGAAGGGAGCTTGTGATCCCATTCCTGAAGCAGCTTATAAACTTTAGAAACTGCATGCGATTGCGCAGCAATCCTTAATAAAGAATCAATATTTTTCAACCCATGACCGGGTGAGAAAGCCATGGAAAACACTCCAGCTAAGGCCTTACTGAGCTGCAACCATTTAAAAAAGTAACAATCAGTAAAGCCATAAAGTCTCTTTAGGTAATCAAAAGAGCATGGGCTGCGCTGTTCCCAAAAATCCGCTACAGAAAAGTGGCTTATCTGTGGCCAAAAAGCAGGGGGTATAATAGTACCTCCCACTTTAATTTGCAGATTTTCAAAAATGGGCTGGACGTCCGAGAGCCACCACTTAACTCCAAGATACCGTTGCAATTGGTAATAAGCTTTTAGGGACCATCCCATGGGATTGTTCATTAACAACCTAGGGGTAATAGATGGGGGGGAAGAAATAAGAGGGCCCGTAAAGAGCTCCTCACCTTCTTCGCTAAATCACGCTCTATGTCAAACCATAAAGGTAGATAGCCTGAGTGCCTATGCTCATTGTTCCACAAACTCAGTTTACAGACATGCTGAGTCACATAGTACATGAATATCGAAGGGGCAGCTAGCCCACCCTTAAGTTTTGGGGCTGTCAGGTTATGATAAGATCTACGGGTTCCTTTCCCTTGCCATAAAAAAGGAATTAAATATCCTCTGCAAATCTGTAAACCATTTCCTCGAAAGATAGACCCTGAGCATCCCCAAAGGATATAATAGCCTAGGGAGAACATTCATTTTTAAAAGGTTCATCCTACCCCACAGTGATAAGGAAATTGGACGCCATCTATCCAAGGGTCCTGAAATAGTTTGTACTAAAGTACCTAAGTTATCTTTAATCATCGAAGAGAGACTTGTGCTAATATTAATGCCCAAGTATGTTAAAGATTTGGATTCCCAGCCAAGTCCCAGAGCCTGCAAGTCTGCCTTTATAACATTGTTATTTAAAGGAAAAATTTTAGTCTTTGCACGATTTAGCTTATAACAGGATATCTTGGAAAAACAATCTATTTCCTCCAAGATTGGCTGGTTATGCCACGTTTATGATGTGGCAACATCTTCAGTGATTGGTGGAGTGTGGAGGTTTCAAAAAAAAGTTTGAAAAAATGACGGATGCGCTAAGCCGTAGCTAGTGAGAGTGGCCATGTAGGAGTTGTGCAGGTAGTTTGTTTTCTTGCATGTATTTCTTTTATTTTATTCTTTAAAAAAGACATTTTTTATCTTGTGGGAGAATGCAGTGTTGCCGTTTGAGTAGGAGGAGCTGTTTGTAACAGTCTGGTATGGCATACAGAAGTATATTGTCCGAGCAGGAGAAGAGGGTTCTTAGACGCTGCTGCAGAATACAGAAAGTATGCTTTTGTGTGCAAATGGAAGGAAATGGAAATGGAAAGAGAAGTGTTGTTTGGGAAGTCTGAAATTGGTGAAGGAAGTGCTGTCTGTGTGTGGCTGGCGGGGTCGGCTTGAAGTATGCAACGTGTCTGATGAGGGAAACTGTGAGCGGTGGAGAGGGAGTGGTGCATGAGGGTAGTTGTTCATGTTGGAGGTGATTTTATAAGATGTGTTGGGGAGAAACAAAATGTCCAATGTAGAGGAAAAAATAAATGTACAGGGATTTGTTGGTTCCTTGTATTTTGGGATTGGTGTGGGGGTAACTGAAGTTGTGGAGTTCTGTTTTGTGGTACAGTGGGAGAAGGTAGTGCTGGCAGGTGGGGGAGTAGTGATGTAGTCACTGTACAGATAAATGGGCTGTGACATAATCACTATGGGAATAACTTTAAGTTGTTCTCATAGTGATTATGTCAAGATGATTTTATTTTTTTCTTGCATGTACTAAAATCTCTTAAACATACAGAGAGTGAACAAGTCTACCAGTTGTCAAAGTCCTACTCAGGAGTCCTAATTCATGGTGTCACACTTAGGAAGTTTCTTGCTACAAAACATGCACTTGTTAGAGCTATGCTGTACAATATGACCAGACAGAAAATGAACATGAACATCCCTTTTCATTAAGGAAATAATTGCAGTTATGACCAAGTGTGTGAAATTGAAACAGGTTTAGCAGAACTTTCTCAGCATTTTCAAGAGTGAGGTCTGTTACATAGAAACATAGAAACATAGAATTTGATGGCAGATAAGGACCGCTTGGCCCACCCAGTCTGCCCATTTCCCTACCTACTGGATAAGCTGCAGATCCTAGTTAACCAGCAGCCTACTTCTTCCTACTCCCACCCCCTAGAATGGCCTTATGACTGTCCCATGCATGTGTTACTGCCATTTCAGCCAAAGTCAGAGTCTTCTGTTGTCTTAACAGTTGTCAAACGGTTTTCTGGATGGACAATTTTGATCAGAACATTGACGCAGTAACTGGACATGGAACAATACACATGGTGTTGCACACCAAGGAGAATCTGAAGGCTCCATTGTCCAAGAAGATTCTATTGAAATTTCTCACACTAAAGAAGGACAAATGTATTTAACAATAAGGAATTAGAACATCAACAGGTGAATTCAAAGAAGGAGCCAACCACATTTTGCAATATGCCCAAGTCTACTGTGCCAACATCAGTGGTAAATATTGACAAGGCTAAGCTAATGCTATGGAAACTCAGTCAGGATGCACACAAGGAGGATCAGGTTGCCCTAAGGTTTACTGGTTGGCTGGCACTAGTTTGTAAAAATCATCAATTCATCAAAGAAAACAGTTGTCACATATCTTTCACCCATCCACAAACCCATCACTGATTATGCCACTGTAGCTGATTACTGTACCTCTCACAAAAACAAGAAATAGCTCAAGTAAGTATGCCCCATGTTCACCTGACATTTGATGTTGGAGCAGCAGCAGCAAAGTAGTAAAAGTAGTAGTAAAATCTTTATTTTTTTTACAGGAAATATGTTACAATTACATCATTAGGTCAAAGACCCATTTTCAGGATGGTCCGGTTTGCATTAAAAGTTACAACATTGTATACAGACTAAATAAACTCAATTCCACAGCAGTAAGTTTCCACATTCGTTCAGCATAAAACATTTCCATTAGGGCAGTCAGAAAATTGGTATCCATGGAATAGTATTCTTATTAATCATTTCTTATACATTTCAAATGTAATTTATGTTTACTAGAACTCATGAAAGTTTAGTGTTTTGAACCTTTTTTAAATCTTTTTTTATTGGATGCCAAACGTGCAGGATTTTAGCAACAAAAGTCATAATCCCAAACTTATTTTGTATTTTTGGTTGTATGTATTTATTATTGGAGTCCCTTAAGTTGTATTTATGTTTATTCTCGGATAGCTCAAGTTTATCTATTAGATATTTGTTTTTGTTTTTTTGGATTTAAGACCATATGTATCTGGTGTGTCCATTTTAATTGCCTTTTGAGTTCTAATGGAAGCCAATGTAAAAAGGCCATCATATGACAATGATATGCACTGTAGTCACACTTTAGGATACAACTTGCAAGACAATTATAAGTCACATTTAATTTTTGCAGGTTTGTTTTACAGGCCATTCCATAAATGTGGCTATAATCATCTGATTTACTACAGTGGACCTCATTGTTTGATCTATACAGTAGCCTGATCTTCTGAAGGCCCCAAACTTTTTATTAGTTTTACTAATCAACTCATTTATGTGTTGATCAAACTTTAAATTTTTGTCTACCCAGATGCCCAGATATTTGAAAGATGTTTCTTGTCCTAGAATTTCATTTGTAATTATTTTTATTTGAAGCTTCTGATAGTTTAATGTATGCTTGCTACTCTTTGGTGTGAATGACATGTTTTTTTGTCTTTTTACTGTTTAGAACTAATTCAAAATGTTGAAACCACTGCTCTAATTTTGTAAAGTCTTGTTGTAGATGCTGTTCCGTTTCCTGTGTGGTGTTTCCATGAGCTGCCAGTACTATGTCATCAACGTACATTCTAATCTTTGAGTGTACTGCTGTACTGGCTGGGTTGTTTATGTACATAATAAATAGTAAAGGCCCTAAAATTGAGCCCTGAGGGTCTCCTCTGTGAATGTTTTCAGGCCTGGGTACGGAATTGCCCACCTGGGCTTATTGAGTCCTTGAAGTTAAACAAGATTGAAACCAAGGTAAGGTTTCCTCATCTACTCCCAGCTTTGCCATTCTATGGATTTGTATGTTGTGGTCCATGGTGTTGAAGGCCTTGGAAAGGTCTATGAACACCATTCCCAACACCCTACTATCATTCATTTGAGTGGCAATGTTGTCTATAAGGTCAGTGAGCATGGTGTTCATGGAGTGGCCCTTCCAAAAGCCTGACTGGTAGCAGGACAGCATGGAACCATCCTCCAGATATTCTCCTAGCTGCTGATGCACCAGCCTCTCCAGTGCCTTTGTCACTGTAGACATCAATGTAATGTAGGTCATAGATTCAGTCGTAAGACCTCCTTTTTGGATGGGAATTATTTTTGAACCTTTCCATAATGTTGGACATTTTTTGTCAGCCAGACTTGAGATGAATAATTTAGTCAACACTGGAGCTATTACTTCTGCTGAGTCTCATAGGAATCTATTCTCTACTTGATCCAGCTTATGTGCTTTGTTTGGATTCAGTTTTCTTAGCTCTATTTTAACTTCCTTAAAAGTAATGCCTTGAATCTGAACTTTGATTTAATTAAGGGCCATGTTTTTTGATATTTCTCCATTTTTTTTCAAATGGTCCTTTTGGAATTCCAATATCTGGGAGGTTGATGAAATAATGATTTTGTTTATCTGCTGACCTCACAGGGGTCAGCAGAATTCCATCTTCCTGAATTTGGATAGGAGTCCAATTTTCAACTGGGTGCTCAAATGACTTAATCAAAACCCAGTATTATTAAGGGTCTGTGTTCTGTCCTTCTTTATTATTATAATACTTTTTTTTGCATTTCTGATCTGGGCCTTCAATTTATTTATTTCTGTCTTATAATTTTCCCAGTCCTTAATATCCACTGTTTTGTTATTAGCCCATAATCTATATTTTCACTCTAATAGCTTGCTTTATTTTTTCTGTTAGCCATGGTACATGTGATTTTGTTTTCTTAAAATATCTTTAACTGGGACAAGTTCATTACATATCTCCACAAAGATTTTTGTAAATTTATTTACTGCCATGCTAGTTCCAGAATTAAAAACAAATCTATTCCAGTTTACATTTATCATTTTTGGGACAATTTTTCTTTTGTGTAATATTTAAATATTCTGTGCCTTGTTTTTAATGTGCCTTCCTTCTGAACATTTCCATTTTTAATTTTTATTGTACATATACAGATGATAGATTAGTGATCACTTAGTATGGGATTTTTTAACTGGGAAGCAATGGCCTCCACTTTATCTGAGATAAAAATTAAATCTAAAATATTTCCTGCAATATTAAAAGTTGTTTTCCGGGTTGGAGTGGCAATTGTTTGCTTTAGTGCTAGAGGACCTAATTTATTTTGAAGAGCCTTATCTCTAGGCTTATTCCATGCTGAGTTAAAGTCCCCCAGTAGTAGCAACCATTGTGTGGTGTTATAGTGTCTGATATAATCATTCAGACTCTGAGGTGTTTACCTTAGGTGGTGAATAAACCAAACCTATCGGTAAATTCATCTTCCTAATATGGACTAGTAAACATTCAGTTTTTCCTACCACACCTGAAAATAACATGTTTGGCCCAGGGTCCAGCTTGCAGATTAAATGCTCCCCCCCCCTTTTTTTCCTTTCTTATCCTGATGATAAGTTAATAAATTCTGGAGTTCTGTTTCATTTGTAGACATTTTGTGAGTCAACCATGTCTCTGTTAAAGCTATTATATCAGGTTCTTCTTTAGCCACTAAAGTTCTCATCATGTCAATTTTATGTTTAAAACTTCTAGCATTGTCATAAATAATTTTGAAAGTATTGGTGGGGGTAGGGTCTGGATTTACTTCAATATCACCCAACCCTCAAACTACAAGACCATTAAACAGAAACACTGAATATTATGTAGCCTAGTGAAAACTTTGTGTTCACTACTCCATTACAATTGAGCATTTTTTAGTGACTATAAAGGAGTTAATTCTCTTTGTGTAAAGGTTTAAAGCATGTGGCTGCCTTTGATTTGCCCAATTTCAGACCAAACTCACATTAATTAGCAAGTCAGCTTAGTATGTTTTGGGCCCATCACAATTACATATTGGATACAAAAGCACAATTAAGAGGATCAAATTTACCCTGATGGATAGGATACCCATATTTTTTAATTTGGTTAATTAGTTTTATTGATTTTTCAACATACATACATAACATGTTGTTGAGTTATACTGAATATAGCAATGCAAATACAATAAACAATACAATTTCAGGATCAGAGACACAAAAAACATATCCATGTGTTCATCATCTGGTTTAAGAATATAGCATTGCAAACATATTGTAGAAGGAGCACCTATCAGGGAAGGGAGATCATGATACCAAATAAAGGAAAGTAGAGTATTGGCCATATAGCCATTTCCATAAGACCTGGGGTGATGATATCCATAATAAGATAAGATAATCCTATGTAACAATTTATCAATAGCACAAAAATATTTAAAAGAGGCTACAGGTAGTTGAGGGTACACAGGCAAGTCAGCAGAACAGCCCTTATCAACAAATGTGAACTCTACTTTATTAAGGTAATGGTGCTGTATTCACCAGGGTATCCTCAGTGAAAGACAAGATCCTCAACCAGTGGATTATGCTGCATAAAATCTGTAATTTTCTTTACCGAGTCATACTTGCCTCACTCACATTTGTGCACCGCTTACACTTGTGGGAGCAGGTCCACTTTTTAAATGGTGTAGCTCCCCCCCCTCAAGTGCTGTGGTTGGCTGCCAGTTCTCCTGAACCCCCACACACCAACCTGGTCAATTTCAGCAGAGCGGGACCTTATTATCTGTATAGGCTGTTCTTTCAGGAGGCACCAATGTAGCATTTGACATGCGTTCTCAGCAGATGGATCAGTTTGCTGCAGGAGATCTTGTTGGAGGTGTGTGTCACTCACACTGAGCAAGCAGGCCCACCTTTTAGATGGTGTGGCTCTGTAGGAACAGAATTAATTTGATTAAAGTATTTTATTATCATTTTATTATATTCTTAATTGCTATTCTATATCATTATATTAGATTAATTATTAAGTACTATAAACTTAATGTCTAAATGAACTCTAAAACAAGGACAATGCTGCGTAAGGCATGAATACTGAAATGGAGGAATGATGCCATGAAACAAAAAGGGAATACAGCATACATGGTCAACTTCAGGAAAAAATATTTTCAGGGATAGTCTGTTTAAATTGAATGGCCGGTTCAAATTATTAGCAGAAGAGCTTGAAGCTGAGACTGAGAGATTATTGTCATGGAAATGACATAATTTATGACCTTGTGTCTCCGCACCAGCCAGACCAAATCCCAGAAATTAAAATAGACTGTCTTTAAGAAATTAAGACTTTTATTTACAGAAAATATACAAAAACTCTGAGACATTTCAGAATTATACAGATTATTGGGAATGCATGAACCTGTCCAGTGATTACATTTTATACCTATCAGCAAAGTGTAGTGTGAACTATTTACAAAACTCTGTAGCCCCCAAACTGTTCAAACTGTATCGACAAATTTGGCCCCTAAAGTATGCTGACCTTGCCACCTTTTCAATGGAATGAGTCTCAAGTGTTTATCTAACAACAACATTTAGTTGCGTGGTTTGTAAGCCTTCTGGATAAACTCCAAAGCAACATGAAGTCACGGATCATTTACCTCAAACAAAGAAGATCCCTGTCTTAAAGAAGTTTGATAAGTTTATAAAGTTTCTAATGATAGCAGGTATGCCAAACTAACATAATTTCAATAGAAAAAAATGTACTTCTGAAATCTATAAATAATTTTTAGATATGTATAAAAGAAAAGTTGTATAATGATTTTTTTTTTATAAATTATAGATTTTATATTAGAATTGACACCATCATGTTTGGTTTCAAATGAATCTTCTCTTCTAGCTGCATCTAAAAATGTAATTGTTACATTTTTAATAAGGTGCAAATAGATGCAAGAAAGAAAAATGTTTATAACAAAAATAGTTTCTGAAGATGATGTCATATCGATGAAAGAATGGCTTAGGAGTAGCTAACAGTAACACCCTCAAAGAGTATTCAGACCAATCATAATTTGATGGTGATGTCACCCAGCAAGAGGGACATAAATGAGATGTCAGCGAAGATGGCCCAGAACTGCCTGATTCTTTGGTGTGTCAGGACCTGTGTTGACTGCCCTGACAATTTTGAATGAGCTTGGGACTTGTAATAGGCCAAAAGCCTGAAGCCATGCCTGCTTGGAACCAGTACTTAGGTTGAGCCATGGCCACCACCACCAGGGGGTGTTAAACCAGCTTGAAAGCCTACAGAATTCTGTAACAAAGTCCAGCTGCTAACTTTGACTGTTACAAGAAGGACTCTCTTCCCAATATTGGAAGAAGCAAGGCCCATGGTTTATATACTGAGAATCTGGGCTAAAGTAATGTTTTGGAATTTCTGTTAAAAGCCTGAACAAGAGACTGACTTTGGAATTTACCAGCCAGCAAGCCTGCACTGTTGTTAAATAGCAGTGAGTCCAGGGTTGCGGGTTCAAGAGCAGAAATGAACTGAAACAGAAAAGAGTCCAGTTACCAAAACAACATTGCTGTTCACAGGAAAAGATCTTTCTGCAGACTGTGCTGCTAGACTGCCAAAACCTTGCTGTCTGATTTTTCCCACTAAGTCCTGAAGTGACTTTTGATGATTTGTGACATCAAGCAACAAGAATCCAGCCTGCATTGATTCATTGATGTCAGAAGACTCTTCAGTTCCAGGTTCAAGGGTAAAAATCAGAAGACTAAATCCAAGTCCACCACCAAGAACTTTTGTCATCCAAAATCAGAAGTTCTCACCAAGATTTTGAAAGTTAAAAAGTAGAAGACTGCACCTATAGATAACAAAAACATGTGTATTCCTTTATTTCACTTTTTGTACCATTTTTTGGCTATCTGGGGTGGTAACTTAGTTATTTTAGCTCGAAAACCTTGGGTATGTATTTAAGCTAGAATTTAGATGAAAAGAAATATATTTTACACACTAAAGTTTAAAACAATTATTATACAAAGAGACACTAGTGTAATAAGTTGCAAGTTCTCATAATAAAAAGAAAAGGCCATGATATTTTTAAGTATGCTGAAGAAATAGTATAAACTGTCCTTTATTAGACTGAATATTACTTAATTCATTTGCATTGCTTATTTGCTTACATTTGTGTTATTTGTTTTGATTTACTTGATTTTCTAAAACCTGTTGTTTTGTTTACATTACTGTTTATGTTTACATTATTTTTATTGTGCTTAATATTTATGCTAATTATGAATATTTGGGACTTGTACATATGTGAATAATATATATATATATATATTTATATATATATATATCTTATATAATCCAAAGTGTGGCAACAGTGTTTTTCACCATCATTTTTGAATCTGGAGACCATAAGATAATATCATATTTGAATTGTTATTAGTTTCGGTAATTTATGAAAATAATGTTTGGGTAAGTCCCGAGGTGAATCTAAGTGCATTATTATAAAAAGTGATATTATAAGCCTTTGTTACGACAGCTCCTCCCCCAAGTTCTGTGGTTGGCTGCCAGCTTTCCCAAGTCCCCACACACCAACCTGGTCAATTTCAGCACAGCAGGACCTTGTTGTCCATGTAGGCTGTTCCTTCAGGAGGCACTGATGTAGCATGGGGTGCCCCTTCTCAGCAGATGGTTCAATTTGCTGCAGGAGATCTTTTTGGAGGTGTGTGTTGCTTCAAATGCATATCATGTTGTGTGGAATTCCCCATATCTGTTCCACAATGTCATAATTCATTTGGGAGATTTCCACCTATTCCTGGAAAACTTTGGCATTATAAGACAGTTGGTGGCAGCGACTGTAAAGATACAGTATTTAAGGCTGGTCTTTTTTCCCCTTGCAGTATAAGAGCCAGTTTTGTGTGGGAGGCATTACAATTGGCATGGACTGTACATGAACATTTTGCAGATGCCTTAGAGCAATTGCTTCAGGTAAGATTTCTAGAGTATTCAACAGAACTGAATGCCTCACCTGCAGTATTGCTTGACCTGATCAGATCATCACCTCAGCCCATAGACTTCTATAAACTGCCACAAGATGATGAATTTGTAACTTTACAAACTAAGTATGAGGCCTTCAGGCAGTGGATTTGTCATTTGTGAGCTGGGGAAAACCCCACAGCTCTGGATGACATATCTAGGTACACTGGATCAGCAGCATTTGCTCCACACAGCAATAAAACAAAATAACTTGTATCTTATACTACTGTGCTGGAAATTTTCACTGTCCCTGTTCTTTGCCTTCAACAAGCAAAATGATGCTTGATATGGGGCTTACTATATGCACACAATTGAAATACTTGAAGCTTCTCTTTCAGGGTCCAGGACATTAAATGAAAAGCAAGGGCTTTCAATTTAAATGCACCACCACAAAGCTTCTAAGGAATCAGTTGGCCAAGCTGGTGCGCAGACATACAATCAAGGTGCCACAATTTCAGGTGGAATCAAACACTTTGCTGCAAATCAAATGGCCTATGATAAATGGGCGTTAAATCAGCCACATCTAGCAACATTTAGAGATGCACTGTTGGAGATCACTGGCCTTCACAGTTCAGCCAGTAATCCACAAAATGCATGCAGGCCATCTGAAATCATCAAGTCAGAACAATGCATCAAAGCCATATTGACTCTTCTCAATCAAGAGTATATCAACCCATTCAGTGCTACTTTAGATGCTGAAAGATTGTACAATTTGTCCTCAGGAGCACCTGTTACACCTGTATTGAATAGAACCTTACCAGAATCATTGAATGAGGTACATACATGTACGAACAGTTTGTCAAAGAAAGACTGGAATATGGTAAAAAGAAATATTTTAATCCTATTTCAAAAGCCCCAGTGAAAACCTTCAATTGTGCAAAACAAAAACTCACAAGTAAGTACCAATGGAAAAGTTACAGAACTTAAATTTGAAAGAGATCTATTGAGAAAACATTTGGCCCTTTCAAACAAGCACAACTTCCCTGTAGATATAAATAAGTTATTAACATATTGCCTGGGCTCAGTAATGCTTAGTCTAGCCAGTGTAGATAGAACTAGACAGACAAGACAAAAAAGAAAGTTAGTTGAGGTACTAGCAGAATACTCTCCAGTGTTAGATACTTAGGAGCATCCCCCCAAGGAAAAGTGTCTCATTATACATAGTTGCTCTAATGGCAACAGTGTGGGTTATGACAGGAATCCCTGAAACCTTCTGTGATCTTGCAATGAAACTCCTGAATAATCTATGAAAGGGATGTGCAAGAGTGGATGCTGCTACAGATACGTACAGAGAACAGTCAATCAAAGAGGCTGAGAGATTTCAACAAAGATTTAGTGAGAAGCATATTATCAAAGATCCCAACACCAAACTGTCAAAGAATTTCAGTTACTTCCTTTCTAATGCATCTAACAAGGAGCACCTCATTGATTCGCGCATAAAGGTCTGGGGAGAAAATTGCATGAGTTTGCCAGAGGGTCAAATGATCTATTTTTTGAAGATAGCCAAATTCTACATGATCACCACAGAAGGGAGTACAGTTGTGGATGATCTCTGTTCTGACCAGGAAGATGCACACGCAACAATTGCCCTTCATGTGCATCATGCCATTACAATATATTCAAGCCCTGTCATCATCCATTCACCATCTGGGGATACTGCTACACTAGTAATTTTACTGTCACTATTTTCAAAATGTGAGCGAAGTACAGAGGTGCTCATAGAAAAGTTTTTTGGTACCCCAGAATGATACTCAGCATTTTCTCAGTACCGCAGCATGACTCTCGGATGACGCCCGGCATAGAGGCAGTGCCAAGGTGCCAGCAGCAGCAAAGTGTTCAATCTACAGTAAAACAGCAGTATATTAGCTACCCAATTGTGCTTCATCGACTTATCAACTGGATGGCAGTGTGTGATTATATCCATTTTTTTAAATTTCCTGCTTCATTCACTGGTAGATATCTCTGTATTTTCCAAATTCTTCTACGGTATATTATTGTTTTTTTTCTCACTTGATTTACACTGCTACTAATTTGAATTCTTCACCAACCTGAAGCTGACCGATTGCTATCAGCAGATATGTTCAATAGGAATGCATGTGGGAGGGACATAGATTTTCTGTTCAGTATATTAAATATGTATGCAGACTAATTGTAAAAGAAGACATGCAAAGTGGTCGCCAGCTTGCCCAATCACCTTTTTCTGTAATTGAATTGTCTTCTGCTTGAGGTTATCCCCAATACAACCCCCTCAACTCTCACTCACATGCATCCCCAATGCACTGTGTTTTAAAACAGCTTCTATTTTTAAAATGACTATCGCTCCCACCCTTCACTCCCCAGCCCTGATCCCACTGTACTGTATGATTTGTTTTTGCCTACATCTTGATGTCCTGTTTTCACCCTTCCTCTGTTCCCTGTCTCCTGTAAGATTTATTGACCCCGTTACCCTGGTGACAAGCAATTTTAATTTCTCTAATGTTGATTACTTGTATAAAAAAATTATTATTTTTAGTCCTCCAGTTGCCTCTCCTCATTATACTCACTCACAACATTACTGTAGCTTTCTGCAGCCACTCCCCACTCCAATAATGCTTTTCAATAAAGCAAAAATAACTGACTCTTTTAAAAAAAATTTCTGCCATGTTATACTATATATACAGTATAGAAAGATCAAAACATACAGTGCATGAAATTAAAATTAAAAGCTGACTTGCACAGCCTATGTGACAGTGGTAGCACATGAGGTGGGTGCCTGAATCACGGCACCATCTGAAACAGAGAAGTGATATGGGTGAAAGCCCGAAAGATGAGGGGGCAGGGAGGGTGACCAGATGTGGTGGAGTGGGCAACCCTAGGGATGGGATGTCACTCCATGTACACATGCACAGGGGGGAGTGAGCATGGCGGGCGTGGCCTGGGAGGGAGCAGAGGGGATGTAGGGGGTGGTGCTGTGGTTGCTGCTGAGCCATGCTGTGGCATTAGGGGTTGCCATCCTCTTGCAGTGCTGGGGTTCCAGGTTCAGGTCTAGGTCTGGGCTCGACTGTGCTTTTCTTGTGCCAGGCCCAGAATCTTATTTATTTTTTCCTTTTCACACCCTCACATGCACCCCCTGTAGCTGAGAACCCTTAAGTAGGGGGGTGTGGGGGTGAAGCCCTCCATGTGGGGTGTGTGTGTGGAGGGGCGCAGCCCTCCCATAGAAAGTAAGTATTTTTAGTCCCCAGTGCCATTTGTCCATGTGCCGAGGCTATCAGAGTGGCAAAATTGGTTTCACTGCCCTGATGTTGCTCTTCTGTGGGTCACTGTTCCACAGTCACCCACATCACATAGAACCTGTGACAGCCACTAATTGCTGGGGGGCTCTGGGTGCATTATGTCAGACTTGGGTAGAGACATGCTTAGGTACAGTATACTGGGTTCATGAGATAGAGAAAGGAGGCAGAGACTCACAAAGGTAGCCCCCATAAAAAACTTGGAGGAAATATAAAAACAATCAATCAAGGTTGTCAAGTAGTCCCCAGGCTCCAATACCCACTGCGGCCCCTACTAAAAAAAAACTTTCCCTGTTAGTTTACTGCCAAAGAATCAAATATATTGTAAAATGGCAGCCCCAGAATTAAAAACATGCTCTGCTGTTCTTGCACACCTGCTGGCAAAAAAGATAGTGGGTAGTTATTCTCACTACTGTGGAGGGAAGTGTAAACCCCACCTGTTATACACTGGCATAGCAAATATATACTGGATTATTATTTTCTGTTTTCCCTAAATAAATTTGCAGTCACACTCCTCTGGCAATCCCATGTCAGTTCCCTATCAGCGGTCCTGGGACATTTTATGTTTTGCTCTTTGTATTTATCTAAATCATAAATGCACAAGTTAAAAAATGTTACTCATAAACATTATTTGGATGCTTAGTTTAATGTTATGTTATACTAACTTTCTTCTTTTATTTTTGTTTTATAGTATACTCACTTCGGCCTGTGAAATACTGCTGTTTATTTCCACCTGAATCTTTTAGTTTTTATAAATCCATTTACTGTGCATCTCAGAAACAGCTCAGTCAATTATAGCCCCAAAGTCATGTTGCTATGGTGCCCTCTACATACAGTACAGTGAACAATAATTTCTTAACATGCAAACTTCTGTCTGTTTGTTAATGATGTTGAGGAATGAGGTGGACATACAGTATACTGTAAGTACAGTATGTGTACTGAAATTAGAATTATGTGTGCTGACATCAGGGGGAAAAAAAGTCAGTGGCTCCATTAGGGAGTGGATGTGTTCAGGAGGCATAGTGCACAAAATGAGATACTGTATAATGCCATCAGGTCTGTTTACAAGCCCCTTCCCCCCATTTTTATTTATTAATTTTATTTCAAGCTGCACATTTTTCCAGGAAATTCACAAGGATTAAACTACCTGAATATGCACGGCTAACATATTAGAAATCTTCATCAACAGACTCTTAGTTTCAATAACAGACACCTCTTTCTCACATTTGTGACATTTACTGGGACAATGTCCTGACAAAAAAATGCATATTAAATGCAGTGGGAGTTATGAATGCCACTGGTCGGGACTTCTTCTGGCTTAATAAACTAGCAAGGGTATCAGCCATCCAACTTGATTAAATAGTAACAAAAATTGTATCTTCCATCTAACTTTTATAAATAGTAACAAAAAAGTATCCATTATTTGACCTTTGTAAATAGGAAACAAAAGCATAATCTATCTAACTTATATACGTAGTAACAAAAAGGGATCTTCCATCTAACTTTTAAGAATACAGTAGTAACAAACAGGCATTCTCCATCTAACTTTTATAAGCAGTAAAAAAGGCATCCTACTGTACATCTAGCTTTTATAAATATGTTCACATCTTTTTCTTTCTTTATTGCAAGGTGTCCTAAATCAGAAATATTTCCATCATCTGTACTTTTACCTACTGTGCTGACAGAGACATACTGTGGCAGTAACTATGAAATTTAATAATATGTTATGACCTTGCTTGGACCCTCTCTGCCTTGGGGATGAACCCTGCATGGAGCTTGAACTTTAAAATTTAGAATGCTCTCCCTGGCTGAGACCCACTATGAGGGGGAACATTTTTGTTTAAATGAATTCCTATAGGGCTCTCTGGTGTTCAAATTGACAAGCCTTGGTTGCACAGCAGACATAACTCATTAAAATAAAGAAGATCCACTGTGCCAAATACACTGTGTACAGGTACAGTAGTTTAAAAAAAGTTTCCTTTGAAAATAAATACATATATACTGTATACAACAAAATGTTCACTTTTTTTGCCACTGAGTGTAATGGCAGAGACCAACACTGCATGACAGAATCCAGCCTGGCCCTTGATGTCATCATTAAATAGTAACACAAACTTAGACTGGAGTTGCAGGCTGGACATTATAGTGTGGTTATACAGTAAGTCATATCCAGCAAATGTTCATTGCTCTGCATGTGACAGCAGAAGAGAATCCTTTTTCTGATATGCTGTATAAGACAAAATGTTCACATCTTTTTTTCTGCAAGGTGCCCTAAATAAGAAACAAAAAAAGACACACGCCTTTTAAAACAGGGTGCCTGAGTTTGCAGCAATGAGGTGAAAGTGATGGACTGAGAAATGGGCCCTTTCTCAGTGTCCTAACCTTAAAAAATACAGCCCCAAGATGTACAGTATAAAACGTTCATAAGCATAATGATTATACTAGAAAATAAATGGAAAAATATTCAGGGCTGTGTTGCCTGTCACTGAACCCACAACAGACAAAATGTGGCTCATTTAATGTAATGTAGGGGTCAGATAGCTAGATAGTAGCTTGTATACAGCATTTCTTTATTCCCGGCTGCTGATATCATAACTCCGCCCATGCCTCTGACTGACATAAAATAAATATCAAAATGTCTGCTGTAGGTAAAATACACACATGCTGTACATGTATAGGGATAGATTAATAATTTATGGCATTTCCATTGCCTTCTCTGTTTAGGGGCAATTGTTAATAATTGAACAGGCATTAGAAAAATGGGAAAACATTATCATATTTAACTGAAACTGAAGATTGTTTGTGATTTGCTGAGCTCAGCTGACCTAGAAGGCAAATGTGTGTCAGTTTGTCTCCCACTACCAGCCCACAATAAATATAATGTCCTTTTTTTTTCAAAACTATTCTTCCCAGCTGTTGACCCACAATAGTAGACTGTTCAAAAATGGGCATGAATGTCCTATCTGGGCCTCACACACAGCCTTTCTTGAAAAACACTGTCTATAAATTATTTAGAGGAAAGTGTTAACCAATTTTTCAGGAAAAGTAGCCCATCAATAATTTGATTAAAAGTTCAGCTGATATACAGTAGCTTTCAATTAAACAGCAATGAGTCCCTGATTTTAAAATTACAGTATATTAATTTTTCCTAGTGGGGACCTCATATCACTACTCTTTTGTCAGTAGTGAATTTTGGCAATGTAATGTCTTTTCCATGTGAATCTACTATTTAACTGGTTATTAACCTGACAGAAATAGGAGTGTACATGTGGTTGCACTATTGAATTAAGCTCCTGCTTTTTTGTTTTTTTTTTCGAGCTGGAGATGGTTTTACTCTATTGAAAGGGTAATGTCTTTGAGAACAAGGGAAATTAGTTACCAGGACAACAGAACTTTGCTTTCACAAAGCACAACGCAGTGTGGCTTTTAATTAACTGGGTGGGAGGGTTCTATGTGATAATGGCAAAAGCCTAAAAGCGTTGCCATTATCGATGAATCTGATGGCAAAAACATTTTGCCACTGTGACCCTTGGCGCTGACAGGAAATCAGTGGCAGGGACTTAAATTCTCAACTCTGGGGTGCATGTGTGAGGGGCTGGAAACATTTAAAAAAATGGTTCGGGCCTGGCACAACAAAAATGCTCCAGCACCTGGACCCGAATCCAGTACCCCACAGACCGACACCAGCAGCTGACCCATCAAGCCATGGGGTTGGCTTGGTAACCCACTGCAGCACCACCCCTCACATCCCCTCCTGCCCCTCACTGTGCATGCCTGCTCCCCCATACGTATATGTATAGCGACATCCTGTCACTATACTCACCCACCCCCCTATCCAGCTGCCCTACTGGACTGTAACTATCCCTGTAATAAGCTGGGCAAGGGGTCACCATTATTGTAGGTAACCTTTCCCCACTGCCAATATCATGGGCTACCGGGTGGGGGGGTGCTAATTTGATGATCCCATTTACCTTTCATGCAGTTGGGGGGAGAGGTCAATTGCCCTGACTCACACTTCAGAGTGGGCTGATGCAGTGATAATGAAAACTGAAATCTCTAAACCAGTGTGGCAAGCACTTAAATCAGGGCTGCATCTGAAAAAGATGTTGCTCTGCTGTCTGTATTTTTATAACTGCCAATTTTCTACCCCCCACAACATTGCTGTTCATTTGGAAATTTGGAAGCTGATTAGATATTGTCCAGTTTGTACTGACACTGCCATTTGTGACATACCTCTCAGTTCTAATGTAATTAATCCTCAAATAACTCTCCCTCTGACTCTCTTTCTATCTCTCTCTCTGTCGCTCAGTCTCTCTTTCTCTCTACTTTCTTTCTGTCACTTAGTCTTTTTCTTTCTCTACTCTCTTTCTGTCACTCAGTCTCTCTCTTTCTCTCTGTTTCTCTCTTGCTTATAATGAAATATAATGCTATATGGCACAATATGTTTGAATGAATGTAAATAAAACTGTACTAGCAGCTTTGTGTGGTGGATGACAGAAAACCAATCTCCAAAAAACTGCATCATTCTGTCTGTGTCTGAACTAAATTGGATGTACTGTAATTAATGGACTGTATCATGCTGATGGTCTTTTGATGAAATATATGCTTCTACTGGATCTAATGGAAAGGATTATGATGACAATGAGATGCTGTTCATCTTCATATGTTCCTCACTTATTTTAACTGTAGTGATGTGAAAAGTTTGGTAAGCTTGCTTTGTGTAGTAATTCAGTTAGATGTTCAACTTTATGCAGTGACGGACAAAACAATGTTTTCATGATTAGATTTAATAGTGAATATCTACTGTGAAAAACAAAACATCAGTAGGATCCCATTTTTTTCTGTGGTTCTACTGTTGTTCAACTATTCTACATCAAAAAGTCTGGCCGATAGTGTAAAGTGTGCTGTGCACTATTAGCTGAGTTCTGGGGTGTGATACACAGACAGTCACCCTTGAAATTAAATCAACTTGTCTGCAATTTAAATAGAGAAATACTTTGCCATATGCAGTAGGTCATTGCAGTTTTCACTTCTTTCCATGTCATACTACTAATTGCATACCCAATAATAGATCACAAGGAAACAACATTCCATTGCCAAAATATATAAGGGGTAATCACATGCAAGCACACTCTTTGCCTTGCACTCCTCATTGGCAGCACACATTTTATTAGTTCAGAATGAGATTTGAAGTGGCCCGACAGGATACTAGTAACAGCACAGAATGGATTGCTGAAGCAGCAGTACACAGACCAGTGTTCCTATTAAGCCTATGCAATTTTAGACATTTTATTTCAGCATTTCAGATTAAGTACTAAAATCATATTTCTTCAGCATTCAAATCTATGTTTGCTCATGTGATTTTTATTTCATGACATTTTTGAGTTTTCCATGTCTTTCTTAACAATGCCGAACGAGTTTTGAGATTAGTGATGTCATAATTATTGGTCTGTAGATGGAGTGATCTCTTTTATCCACAGAATATGGGAACCACTCCAGCTTCTATCCAGAGTTGTAGAACAACCCCCAAACATGGGTAACTTATTTCAAACAGATATTTCAGAGTGAGGAGCACTTAGAAAATTCATGTCTTTAAAACAGGGTGTTAGACTTGACATGCCAGCCATTGGCTAACACACTGAACATCAGTTATGAGGGGGGCCTACACATAAAGATTATGTGCAAAGCTGTTTCATGCTAAGTCACCAACATGCATAATAAAGTCAAATCTCTCACCTCTGTGTGTTGTGTGTTTATATTCTTTATTTGTCATCTGTCAGATGTGTGAGACTGAGATCAATTGCATTTGGGGATCATCATCAATTCAGCCTTATTATGAACCTCTGGACATCCAGTCCACAACCACAGCAGATGCAGACCCATCTGACACCAGCAAGAGTTCCGATGAGCAGTCCGGCCCGGAACGGAACATCATTGAATCTTAATTTTTCTTTATTACTTGTTTATTGTTTTTTGTAATGTTTTATGTCCACTAAAGATGGCTGTGCATCTAAGCAAGAAGCAGAATGGTTGTATTCAATTTTTGGATGTTGCCAATGTGCCTAGCGCACAGCTGCCAATGTTCATCTAGATGAAATAACCCTATTACTATATAATTTGCCACAGACGGCTCATCAGTCTATCATAGAGTTGTGAGATTTGCGGCCACATGAAGTACTTACATTGCTGTTTTTTAATTGAGTGATACTATTGTTTTTATTTATTTTTTTATGACTGGATATTAGCTGCGAGGCATAACACACAGCTGCAATTCCCATCGATATAAAATAGCCATAAAAACTTCTAATAATTCCAGAAATATAGCATAGCCCTTTTGCAGTTTCATTTGCCACAGACTGAACATCAGCATGCTGCTTGTGAGTTCTTAGGCTTGTTGCCTAAAGTAGTACTTACACTCAACTGGTTGGTTGTGATCTGTTAGTGGTCAGCGGTAATATGGATGACACGCATACTAGCCACAATAATATCATAACATCTGCAATCAGTGAATGTTTCAGTGTGAATCCCATCAACCTATCACACTTAAACACCCACGCACACATGAAAAAACCCTGATAAGTGTATGGACAGGTTTGATGGTTTGTGACACTAACCTCTCACTCACAAGGACAGTTGAAGGGTTGTACAAAGATTCCCATGCCCAGACCATGATGGTTCACTTATTTTTTTATGTGGCATGGTTACAAGCACTTATGTTGGTGTTGGCACCTTGCTTTGTTAGTATCAGCTGAAGGCCAGCCTATGTTTAGACATATTCTAGACGGAGGCAATCTTTCATCTGTGTTACCCTTGCCAAAATCCATGCACTACATGATTAGCACCATAATTTATGGTCACATCCAAAGGAAGATGCACCTGTACAGTAGCATTGTAGCATTGCTCCAAAACTGTACTCCCTCTGGATTGGTTCCTTGCGTGTATATTATATATATTACATATTATATACATCTATATATCTGTCCTTATGTGTGCTCCACACTTAACTATACACTTCTGTCCGATGCACACCAAAGCACTCACTTATTGCAGAGGGGAAGGGGAATGCTGCAGTATAATACTGATTGTGCTTGTCTCTCTCCCCCCCCCCCCACAATGCTCATTGTCTACATGGGCAGTCTGCGGCAAATTACATTTCTAACAGGATATGTTGTATTCTAAGAAATAGGTGCAGCCTCATGGTATTTGACACATACCTAAATGTCCTCACTTACAGTAGTCACATTCCTTAATCATCTGCAAACCAAAGGGGTGCAGACATAACTGTAGTTACTGTTCATTACTGGTGATTTCACACCTTTGCCCAACAAATTTCATTTTTCATTTTTCAACCTGTGCAAGATCACACAATGCATGCAAATGCATTTTATAAGAAATTGAAATGACTGCATTTAGTACCAGCCAAATCACACAGCAACATCAACATGAAGTCCTGATACGTGCATGAAAAGTGAATGTTGCCTGAGAGGAGGATGTGCTGTTGCGGGCATCAGGCAGTTCCTATCCTGCCTGCCCACTATTCCACAGATGACTGCAAGGGCAATGACATTGTGCACAGGATAATCAGTATTGACAGAGTTCTGCATTTGGGTCCTATACACATTTTGCACATTTAAATCCATAGTATGTGATCACATTCCATTTGGCCAGAAGTCAATAATAATAATAATAATAAAAATAAAAAAAATAGAGTTCAATAAGGTGCACAAACACAGCACTATAAGGACATTACATTTGATTTTCCACATTCCCATAAAAGCGTTTTGGTATCAAGTGAACCCTGGCAATATACACTGTATCACTGTATTGAAATGCCTTTCACAGTCAACTTGAGTGGGCTCATGTACTGAATGTACAGGTACCAGTACTGTCAGCCATACAGCATATCAACATCCACACACCCTGATAAATGAATGGCTCAGTTGCATGGTAATGGAACTAATATGCACCTGGTGGTATCTGCTCATCCAAACAAAAGCACAGCTTCCCAGTGCCACATCACTCTAACATATAACTCAGGTGCCAGAGACCCAGTGGTTGTGCTATTTCATGTTGTTCATTGATGATTGTGCATCCAGTCATGAATTGGCATACAGGATGTGCAATTTTGCAATGTGTCCAGAACACTGTGCTCACTGCCTGTGTCACATAGTGGTATGCACACAGCCATAATAGGTGCTACTGCACCTTAAAAATTCTGTCCAGTGGGTGCCCAACAACAAGCAACCCATAGCATCACATCGTATGTGAGCATTTTTTAGTGCTCGCAATTTCTGGCAACTGCATGCTACTGCAGAAACCCCATTTCCCTTGTTCACCTTCATTACCCCCCATTCACCTGCCCCTTCACACTTTCTTTTGTGGTGGTCTTGCCAGCAGTACTGTTTCAGTGTACCTTCCTCCCAGCAGAACATTACAACCCAGGTGCCCACCTGTGTAATGTGCAATGCCTGATTTCAGTAGATGGTGCACTTTACAGCCCATAATTGACTCTGATTGAAGCACACTAAGGCTACAGCTCATTCACTCTACCTCTTCGTCATCTCCTCTGGAGCTGTCATAGTTACTACAACTACCACCCCATGATGTGGCAACCTTTCCTCTATTAGCCAGTTGGCCTGAGCAGACTTCTGATCTCAGACTATGGGTCTCAGTGTCACATGCTCCTTGTCCATATCATCTTGACAGTTTACACACATCACAGAGTGGCACAGCTGGTGAAGTACATGACCATAGCAGGGTAGCAGTGGTAACAGTTATGTACTTATGGCAACATCCACTATGTGGACCACACAGGACTGAAGACAAAGAATACCTTACCATAGTCACACTGGCATAATCTATTGGCTTTGAAACTGTGCTTTCAGATGTAAATTCACCACACTTGACATTGTGCCAGTTTTGAGCATTGCTGTGGAACTCACTAGATGCAAAGGCTCATGATGCCTTGCACATAACTTCCAATAATAAATATATTTTTTTTAAAAAAAAAGCTGTTTTTGCTGTCCACTGTTCCCTATTCTTTACTTTCAGACTGCAGTGCCTTGGAAGTTGGTAAGGAACAGAGAACTGGAGCAGGATTGCATCAATGCAAGCAATACATAAGCATAATATACATGTCATCTGCACGCAAAACAAACACCCACCAAAACACCAAGATGAATCACTGTAAGTGCATGTAAAGAGATTAGCCAACACTAGGAAAACACAGACACTCCTACCAAAAAAAAAATGGATTGACAGTACTAATGTGCTGGGTATGACAAGGCAGTGTATGTACACCCATCTATTTGGTGTTTGTTATATGTGTTCATTGTAGTGCTCCCTCAATCAAGATTTAATTTAATAGAATAGAAGCTGATAACTGTCATTATTTTCATTATTACTGCACAATAAATGGACAGAATGCCACAGGGCGATGAACAACCTATCTCCTGCTTTCTGAACAGTCATGAACTGTGTGATGCGTTCAAGTGCGATTTTGGCAATTTGTGACAAAGACAAGAATAATTTTTATGATTGCATCCATGTGCATATATCTGTGGGGTTCTGTCTTTTTGCATGGAACAAATATTGCAACTGATAGTGCTGTCCAACATAGGGTTCGCAGCTAATATGCCACCAATTACTAAATTACCGAGTGACCAATGCAAGTAAAGGCATATTCAAATATGTTGCCTTGTCATGCCCAGAACATGAATGATGTTGTAGAACAGCAGTCATGAAACCTTTCTTTAATTTTTATTGTAATTATGGGGTTGGGGGGATGCAAAGCACGTCCATGGGTTTGGAATGCTGTTTTTTTTTAAATGCAGATTGCAGGTTTATACTATGATTACTAATTGATGACATTGTGTGCCTGTTGTTGGGACCAACCACGGTCAGAGACCACATCATTCACATCAATGCCATTCTGGCAAGTGATATTGAAATTGGCTACAGGGAATGCAACACATAATGTCTGATAAACATTCCTTTATAACTCTGAACAGCATAGAAGGTGAACTATTGGCTGAAAAACTTTTGTGTGTATGTTTTGTTTTAATTGAGCTGACCAAAAGAATACTTAATTCAGAGAGACATAGAAACATAGGCAAGACACTATATATAGTATGTTCTCTCTGGATTAGCCTGATCATATTTTGGCTGATTTCTACATTACTGATTTTTTATATACTGTACAGTAGCTCTACATTAAAACTACAGAAAACAGGTTATTAAATAAAGCATGTTGTCAGTATCCATGCATCAAAGAGTGTGCATGTGTGTGTGTGTACATGTTGAATGGGGGCGGGGTGCAATTATTAGAATCTGCTACTGCTACTTAAGACTTTTTTTATGGGGGGAAGGCATTTTCGGTATTATTTTGATTTTATATTGCCTGTATCTGCACTTGTGCTTTGTTTTTATGTATACTGTACAGCACTTTGAAAACTGAAAGGTGCTTAATCAAATAAATTGTATTATTCTTATTCTTATTACTGCAGTGTAGAATGGGTCCATTAATTGAGCAGAGAAACTGATAAAAACATCGATGTGTGGATGCTGTCAACAATGCTGTATAATTACCATTTTTCTGTCATTTAATGTAGTGCTATATAAAAAAATTGTACTGTAGAAATCAGCCAAAATATGAACAGGATAATGCAGAGAGAACATATAGTATCTCGTCTATGTTACTATGTCTCTCTGAATTAGAGAGCTAGTGTATCAAGCCTGTCTAAGCACTGCAACCTTACCGGAGAACTTAATTGCTCTGTTTTTGAGTGTTATTTAATATTTTGGTTTGATGATACAACAGGTTTAACACAAAACTCAACCTCCTAGTCTGCAAGCACCAAACAGCTGGGAAGGAAGTAACCTTGTGGGGGAAAGCTGCTCGGTGTTTTTGAATACCTGCACACAGTGAAAGGGAATGTGAAAACAAGTTTCTAAGCTGGAAGTGTAATTTGTAATGGTAGCAGTATGTAACTGCTTGCTTTTGCTTTTTTTTTGCTCACATAATCGGGGTGTGTGTGTGTGTGTGTGTGAGAGATATTTAGATGGATTTTATACAGTTTACATATTTTGTAGATCAGATGCAAGCAGCACAACCCGTGCTGGAAGGCAGCACTGGAAAGTAACTGGCACACAAGATTACTTCAAAGCTATTTTGAACATTTACTAAATCTCTGAGCACCCAGCCCCACTGTTTAAGTATGAATATCTCAATGTCCATACCATCAGTCTGGATGATTGTGCCCCCCCCACCATCACTACCCCACCCAAAACACTCAAAACATTCATGTCCCATACACTCATGCACTGTAAGCTTAGCCATTAAAGGCATCAAGAAAAACTGGTGTAATAATTCAATGTGATGTTGTCATTCATCATATTTTTTTGTATTTGCACACTTGGTCCTTGACATATCTACTAGAGAAAACAAAAAGCAGTTCAATAGAAAATCGGAATGACACACTTGCAGCTAAAGAATAAATGCTCTGCATGTTCATTTAAAACAAGTGAATGTTTGAGAGTGTGCACTGTTGCTGTGTTTCAAATAAACTTACATAGCATTTAATCACTAGCTGCACGTGTGTTATTTATGTTCTCTAGTGGGCTTGGATTTTATTTTCTCTTCATTTTTGTCCAGCACTTCAATTTACTGGTGGCTTTTGTTGTACACCCCTCAGTAAACCAGTTATCTGGATCACTTTTGGTACTGCTAGCTGGACTGGTACTAGACAGTGCTATTGAATCTGCGGAAGTCCTTGCATATGTTTAGAAGACTGGGACCACTACACAGAGACAGGCCATAAAATCTTCACGATCAGAACAACTCGCCAGTGTACTGGGATCAACATTCTCTAATTTACTAGAGGCACTCAACTGCCACCAACTGCACTGATAGCTAACATAATCTGGGAACACAGGTAACTACCTATGGGACACATAGAGCAAAGCTACGTGATGTGGTCGGGGAAGGAATATGTGTATAGTTTTTTTTGGGGGGGTGCTCTGGTCGGTCAGGAGGAAAACAAAACAAGAAGGAGGAGGGACAGCTTACATGAGCAGATGCTGTGAAATCGAAAGCCTTAAACTGAATAATTGTAAAAGCTGAATGCAGAATGTGTGGCAACAGAGCTGTAAATCCTTCACAATTGAAATGCAGGGTGACAGAAAAAAGGCTGTTAGACATTCAAAAGGCATAAACAAAAAATGTTGAAGGATTCTGGGGGGTTGCCCATGGACCACCTTCCACACGCATGTGTTTTTTTTTTCCCTTACAGTATACTCAATCTGCACTGTGGACTGTGGGGACACCTACTGGAATATGGAAACTGCAGCAGGTAAATTTAATTGCAAATAGTGCCACCTGGCACTTTAAGCAGTTAACTACTGGGAGTACGTTAATTAAACATCAACCACACTACCAGCAGTACAACAGTACCGAGTAATGCATTAATGACGGATCAGGCCCTACTGCTCGGTATTAATGTGCCTGCCGAGGTATACTGAGGTACCGATAAACATTTCTATGAGCAGCACTGTATATACCTTGACAATGGCCATGGTAACAGTAGGAAAATCTTTGACATTAGCAAGTGTGAAATGACCACTGCAACAAAGAAGGCAGTAGTCAGTTTCCATGCATTCCCAGGCAATGACTAAGTTTCTGCATTTTTCAAAAATGGTAAGAAGGTTTGCTGAAATGTTGCTCAAAAGTACCCCAGATTCCTGGATGCCTTTCAGAAATTTGGGAGTGACTGACAAGTGAATAATGGTGTTGTAGCTATGTAAGAGGAATACGTCTGTAAACTGTATTGAAGAAAGCAAGTTACTAGTGTAAATATAGCAAGGCAGCAGAACTTCTGGGAGAAATATAACAAAGATAACAGAATAACTGATCTATCTCTGCTACCACCCTGCCAGGAAACCCTGAAGTTACATATTCTACCAGCCAACTATGTCTACCAATTGTGGAGGCTTTCTTCTTTTGCAATTATCAATGCCCTAAATGCATTGTTGCATGTTTGGACTGATGATCTCAATAATAAGTGGAAGGGCAAACCATTTCCAGATGATGTTATGTCAGGTTCCATGTCATAAGGGTGATTGCAGAACAGCGTCTGACGTGTTGGTGAGTGCAAGTTACCAAAAAATTATACAGTGACTTTGCACAAAACTGACATGCACATCTGCAACCATCCCACCACATTAAATATCCTACATATATCATACAATTTTTTATGTAGGGGCTAGGCCCCTATACACCCCCATGCAGGGGACTTCACACACCCACACCACCCTTAAATTAATTAATCAACTCTGAGGGGGACCTGACATTGGGCTACATGGTCAACCTCGGGAGGGGGCTATTGGGGGACCACAGACTTCCAAGAGGGGATTGGGGAATGGCACACCACAGCAAAAAAATAAATTAAAATAAAAAAATTGTCCCACACCCTGCAAAATATAAACTGTATTACCCATCCCTGCCAAGCTCTAAACACAGCACCAGCTGCACCAGCTACATACACTCTAACCCTAAGACCATCTGAGCAGTTCAGTGGAGTGCCTCACACTGCCTCCCATATCCTGTACAGTTGCATTTCCTCTCCCACCATCGCTCCCTCCCCTAATCATGATTTCAGTTCCCTGACATTCGTAACCCCCCCATTGCTATCTCTCTCAACTCAGTCTCTTCCTAGGCACTCATATTGACTCATTCACATGTGAGTCAAACTTTTGCAGTCACCCATATGATGGTATACCATTATGTCTCTGCTCTGTAATGCAAATGAAGAAGACTCAGATGAGGACCAAGATGTATGTAATTACCAAGATGATATTGGTGTATCTGGCGATGATGAAGATTTTTCCTAGATGGATGATACTAAGTTTCACTACTTTACCAACAGTCATACTTTAGATTTAAAATTTTTTGAAATAAAAATATTTTGTGTAAACAAAGGTGTTTTTTTTTTCTTTTAGATTGATTTCCTTCTTTTAAAAAAAACTTTGAAGTAACTTATAGGTATGCATTTTAAAGCTCTAAATCCCACCTATTCATTGAGATCACACTTCAATGATCATTTAAATTAGTCTTGAAGTAATGACCCAAGAATCTGCATTAAGTACACATAGCTGAAAATTGCAACATTTGACAAGGTACAAACTTGCTAAAATTTCATCTGTTATTGGTGTCTTCACTTTTATCAATATATCCGCTTATATTACTTTAAGACTTCAAAACCACATATGCATTTCAAAGTAGAATCCTTACCCTTTTAGACAACATAAACTTATGTTATAAAGTGCAATAAATCCTGTCTGACAAGATTAAATATAAGAATATTCTGAAATTTCGCAAGAAATTAAGGGGTTGTGGTTGGTATTTAACCCTATAACTTTTATCATTAATCTTTTGAGGTAACATATGGGTATGCATTTTTTTAATCATCTTTTTATAGGGTAGCATATACATATGTTACATATCATAATACACCTTGAACACTTTGCATGTTTCAACTACATTCATCATTTCTATATAGCCAAAGCAATTCATATAGAAAAGAAAAATCCTTCGTATACACTCTTATATCAATGATTCCCATATATGTGTTGGCTCCAATTTTTTGTAAGTGCAGTGCTTCAAACAGAAAGGAAATAACTTAAAAAAATAAAATTAAAAATTCTTAACTTAACTGACAGTGATTGGCCAGATTTCATCTAGTTCAGTCCCCTTCCATAAAACAGTTGCTTTTAATCAATCAAGTGTCATTGTCTTCCACCCTATATCTGTTTTTAACATATCCCTGGTACACCTCATTTTTCATTGGTGCTACAATACAATATTAAGTCTCAATAACACTGCCTCACCTGGTGGAAAGGAATTCATAAATAATCCCCATATTTTCTCAAAGATCTTTCCCCTTTCTTTTAATTCATATGGTGCTGTCTCTAGCAGTAGCACATTAGCCACTAGTTCTAGCCACATATTCACTGTGGGTTGTATTCTTAGCACTCAGGTATTCTGTATACATTTCCTAGCCAGTGTTAGTAAAACAAATATAATCCTGAGGTATGGTTCCCATTCCTCCTCTCCCTTGTGGTCCATCCCAAGGAGCACTGATATTGGTGTCTCTGCTAGCTAAGTCCTCATTCTCCACTCCATTTGCTGCCTGATTTATTTCCAATAACTCTGAAGCCCTGGGCATTCCCAGTAGTAGTTTATGTATGTCCCAACTGCATCCTTACATCTGCCACACATGGGCAACACTCCTGGCAAAAACTTGTGGACCAATGCAGGTGGGAGATATAACCTGTGTACAAATTCATATTGGGCCTCCTTGTATTTGTTGTACCAAAGCAAGCCCATGTGTGATTCTCAGATAGTCTCCCAATACTTGTCTGATATCCCCACCCCCAGATCTCTTTCCCATCTCTCTTTCACTTTCCCTGATTAGGATGGTATAGTTTCCCTTGGGGGGGGTGGTATATCCCTGCTGTTATTCTCTTCAGAATGCATTCAAAAGCTCTTACTGCCACCTATTCATTGAGACCACACCAAATATATATTTCACTTACTCTCAAAGTAATGGCCTAATAACCTGCATTAAGTACATGGAGCTGAAAATCGCAACATTTGTCAAAATGTTAGTACAAAATTGATGCAAACTACCATTTAGCCCCAGCATTCATGCATTCAACAGACAGATCATGAATTGGGGGTATATCTGCTACATTAAACAACCACCTGCTCTTATTAAGCCCATAAGTGACACTCCACCTCCATCTACACCTGTTCTACATTTATGCTGATCCTGCCACTTACTTGGGCTGCTACTTCAATGTAAGCTGAGTACACTAAGGATCTGCTTCATTTTCATTAATGTTGCAGCTCATGGCAGTAGTGATATCAGTGTCAGAATCCATAGACTGTTTCTAACAGATCATGTCCCTGGTTGGAGTATGGTATTGTTAATTGCAGAAGGGAGAAGCTACATAAAAGAATGTTTTTAAAGACCAGGAAGATAAAATGGAAGAACGAGCGTGACAGATGCAAAGAAAAAGGAAAAGGGGAAAGCTAATATGGAGCAAGATATCTTCAGTGTTTCTGTTCCCCTTTAAAGAATATTGTACTATTGGACTATTCACAGCTGGCCCAGTGGATAGTGAAGGGCGATCACCATAGAGGGACATGATGATACAGTATGTGAGTTTTCAATGTGGTGGATACTACATATGTTTTAGATAATCAACATTAACAATTGGGGTGATTAACACAAGGGAAAAGTCTGGGGATAGCAATGGTGGTGGATAATCTTAGCATAAATTGTGTGAGCACCATAGATGACTTCTATTTAAAATGCAGTGTTGCATCTATGACAAGAGCAAAGATTTTTAATCCATGAGACCTAAACTGAAATCTTAGGTTATCTATCTATATATTGACTTGCTGACTTCTGAAAGGATACTTTGGCTAGTTATGCTTTGTCACTTGTAGAATTCGGGAGGAGACGGCCCCACTAAATATAAAATGCTACAACTTGATAAGTCTAGTCTGGGAGAACAAACAGTAAGGGCAGGATTATCAAAAGGATCTGCCAGGGAGCCATTTACCATTGTTTTCAGGGAAAATTGAAAGGTATGCTGAAGTGAACAGAAGCAGCTAAGAGGCGGAAGGGAAACAAACCATCATTAAGGGCAGCCTACAAGAGGTCAGCAGCTCTTTGTTGAGGCAGGTGGGGGAAAAAATAAAAGGTACATAAAACTAGTCTGGTTCACAAGGGTGTTATGAGTGAAAAAACAGGCTTTCAAGAGATTTCAAATAGAGCCAAAAGATGGTGATAACAAGCACATACACCTTGCTAAGTTGCTGAAAGCCAATAGAGTACATGGAAAGTGGGAATGCAATATGGAAGAAGTCTTCTTAGATAAGGGGACAAGGACTTCTCTCATTAAATCAGGGAAAATGGAGAACCAAAGAAAGACATTGTCAAACTAAAATAGGGCAGACATGAGTGGAAGGAAGCAAGCAAAAAGCAGTAACACTGAATGATTACTTCTATTTGTTTTTGGCTTTTTTTGCCTGGTCCCATTGTAATCCGCTCCTGCCCAGCACACCATTGCCACCATGCCAAGATTCCAATGGTCACATAGAAACTTGCCCTGGCTTACCCACCAGGGTGGGGCAATGGGAGCTGGATCCCCCGGCAGGCAATGGGTGCAATGGAGATGGAGGCCGAGCAGAGCATCATGGCTGGGTCCAGAATTTTGTAAATGCTTGAATCCCTGGAGGTGGGGTGTACAAAGATATAAGCCCAACATCTGTCCCACCTCCCACACAAAGTGAGGTGCTGAGCATTGAGGGGCCCCTGGCCTCCACCAAGTGCCACTGGTGTGCTTTATGTTCACCCGTCCTCCCCCGGGGAAGGAAAGATGCACCACAGGCACTTGATCTTTCTCACCCTGGTCCACCAATGCCCAGGTCCATTCTAAAACACAGAATGTCAGCATTTCATGAAGACTTCTTGCTGTTGCACTGGCAGGCCATCCTGAATGATTGTTTCTGTTCAATATTATGAAAACAAAGGACCTCGGTCACAGGAAAAATGAGTACAAGTCCAGAAGGGAGAACACATGGGACCAATTGCCACAGACAGGATAGTAAGAGGTTTCAGGGCACTGAAGTACTTAAGTCCACAGGGCTAGATGATCTGCACCCTAGTGTGCAGAAGGAGATTGCACAGGTACTGGCTGAGCCCCTGAGGGAGCTCTTGCATTGCTCCATGGAGACTGGAGGGATATAAGTGGCCTGGATAACACAAGGCCTTCTTTTGTCAGCAGTTTTCTAAGTTTCATAAAGGGTATCCATGTAGACTGGTAGACCATGTATTAAATGGACTTAGTCTATATCATGCATCCAAAAAAAGATGCAACTGGGACCAAAAAATGATGCAAATTTCATTTATATAACTGTTTTACTGCAAATCATGACTTTGCTCACAACTGGATACATCTTTCCAAAATAGCATCCAGGACAGTTGGACACAATCTGGCAGATGCAGGCGCAACATGCATTTCATAGAATCATAGAAATCTGACTGCAGAAAAGGACCCTTCTAGCCCATCTTGTCTGCCCAACCCACCCATTTTACATACCTCCTCCCCACCTGCCCCCACCCTCCCCAATACTTAGCCCCATATGGCTGTACCATGCCCTCTTAAATTCCTCCACCATCTCAATCCCACCACTCTATCCTGCAGTCTGTTTCAGGGCTTCACCATCCTCTCTGTGAAGAAGCACCCCCTCACATTGCCCCTGAACCTATTTCCTCACAATCTGAGACTGTGCTCTCTAGTTCTGGCTCCCTCCTTCCTCCTCAGCAGACCCCATTCACCTACATTATTGAGCCCCTTTAGATATTTAAAAGTCTCAATCAGGTCTCCCCCATTCCCTCCTTGTTTCTAGTGTGTACAGATTCAGCTCCTTACACCTCTGCTTGAATGTCTTCTACTGCATATCCAGCACCTTCTCTGAACCCTCTCCAATGCATCTCTATCCATGCAGAGCTGTGGTCTCCAGAATTGAACCCTGTACTCTAACTGCAGCCTCACCATGGCTATGTAGAGGGGCATTATAACCCCTCCTTTTTCTAGTAATGCCCCTGCCTATCTATGCCAGCATTCCATTGGCCCTTCCTGTCACCCCTACTACATTGGAAACCTACTTTTAGGTTTGAGGAAACTAAGATCCCCAGATCCCTTTCCTATTTGTATTTTTGATCGCCCCCCATCATGTACCCCACTCATGTGTTTTTCCTCCCTAGGTGCATCACAGCACAGTTCTTGCCATTAAATTTCAGCTGACATTTCCTGGCCCACTCATCAAGTGTCTTGGGGTCCCTCTTCATGTCTTTCACCACTTCCATGGTGTCCACCCTATTGCAGAGTTTTGTATCATTGGCAAATAGGAACACCTTCCCTCCTTTTTAGTCTTACCCAATTCTAGCTCCAGTAGATAGATAAACAAATAGATATACAGACAATCTGACAGATGTACAGACTGATATAAAATATCTGCATAATAAACAGAACAACTGTGCAGATTAAACCCAAACCTGTGCATATGGTGTGGCCTTATATTATTGTGCATCATTCAAAATACATGATATATTTTGGTAGTTAGGGAATCATGATTTTACTTCAGCAAGGTGCTGTTTTATTTATTTATTTATTGAAATGTTTCACCAGAAATGCACACTGGGCAACAAGAAAATACAAATGCACACTGAGCAACAAGTTGCTTGTCTCCGGGGCATGACCTAGGGGTAGGGAACAATGGTATAGAATACAGAGAAATGTTACGACGTTGAAATACAATTTTCTTACTTGCATACAATGAGAGCAGGAGGGATTACAGGTGGATAACATTGGCTAACAATGCAACAGTTATGTATAGTAGATATGAAGACACATATAGCAAATTGGCAACAGTTGGTGACAATTGGTAACACTGGAACACATATAATAACTCTGGTGATGTTTAATTTTAGTGATGTGTTTAAACAACATACCATGACAGGGTGTAAGTTATGCTGAGATTTACCCATGTCTGGTGTGGATCGGTCATGAGGCTGTAGGCTGAGTGAGTAAACCATACCAGACTCTACTATTAGGACCTTCAAATAGGGTAAAAAACAAACAAAAAAACAAGAATTGGTGTTCTTGTCTGAGTTGGGGGAGAAGGGAACTGTCATCTGTGCTGTTAGCTAAGTGAAGAGAAGATCTGTAAATTAGACAGTGTGCCTTAGGCAACAGAAAGTCAGGTGTCTGTATTTAAAACTTCCCTAGTTAGCTTTTGGCAGAGAGTAGTGTGACAGAAAGCTCCTGCCACTCCTAAGGACTGACCTTTTCTTAAATCTGTTGCAACAGTTCTTCTGTTTCTTAGCCTAATCTATTATTTACCATTTCTAGTCCATAAGGTTGGCCACCTATGGGCACCCCCTCACCTTTCTTGACTATGCTATAGTGTGCTCTTTAATTTTCCTTTTCTCTCTCAGGTTCTTGTACAGGGAGGTTATTGTGGTGACCTCCAATCATATGTAAAACAGGTTGTGTTTATTGTTGTTGGATTTAGTATGTAATTAATAGCACTATGACATAAAATACCATGATGTATATACCTTATATTTATGATATCTGTAAATGTTCAAAATGTCATGGCACTAAGTGTTTTTGATAATGACAAAATGTACTAGGTGACTATTATAGAAATTAAGTTAGTTGTGCTATTTAAAATGCATATAAATTGCTGTAGACTGAACAAGTCTGAAATGTCATGGTCATTTGCATATATTCCATAATGCTTTGTATTATGGATGTATGCATGATGTTGTATTTCTTTGAAACTTGATTTGTTGCCAATGCCCTTTGGGGTAACACTTTTTTAGTGTTTCTGCACTGAGGTTCTTTGTTTTTAGCCTGTTTTTTTTCCTTTTGAGCTCCCATTACCCAAGCAAATGTGGCCCATAATGGGATGAAGGGTTTTCACTGAAAAGTGGTTAGATCAGAAATCAGTGTTAGTAGGTGCTGGCTAAGTGCAGAGAAAGGACATACATACTTTGTTGCTGTAAACTGATGCACTGAAGAAATAATATGGCATTGTAGAAGCTTATTTCCAGTATTTTGAATAAACATCACACAAAGATTGTATGTTGAACCTGAAGTTTGGTGTCTGGTCTATCTGTTATCTCACAACCTCTGCACAGACTTTGTGTGAAAAGTGGGATAAATTGCTGGAAGCATCTGAACTGGCCAAAGAGAGATGTTTTCTGGTGAATAGCACCCAGATAGCCAAGGTGGACTGATGCACCAGGAGTTGCCAGATGAGAACCCGAAGAATAAAGTCCATGGAGTTCTGACCAGAACCATGGCTGACAAACAGAGAGAAGCAGCTGCTTGGACTGGACCTGGGAGCTTGGAAGAAGGCCAAGTCTGAAGACAATAAAGAGATGCAGGTTGAGGCAGACTGGAGGTGTAAGAGACAACACCCTGGAGGTGGAGACCCTGCTGAGGATGATCCACTGGATGAGTGGAAAATGGCTCAAGGCAGACCAATTATGCAGAGAGGTGGAACACCAGTGCCAGGTGCTCAAAAGTCCCTGCCAGAAAGTTTGGATAAAGAATCAGAGGATGATTTTTTTGTGGGCTCAGCTGGAGGAAGATCCCCTCACTGAGCATGATATTCATTTGTTGCCTGTGTTCCCAGGATGTTACCTGTTGGGGGTCGGAGATGAAAGTATGGAACTTGAGTGCAAGACCTAGGTAAGACTGTGCCTAGTGATATTGTGCTGGGGTTGAAGACTCCAAGCAAGCAAGAAGAAGTTTATGAGGCTGAAGGGTCTTTTTCTTGTGTTGATGCAGCTAAATCTACTAACAGTACTGACTGGGGTGTACTGCAGACTAAAGATGCTAATATTGCCAAAATGTTACAATATGTTAAGATCTAGCATGTGGTACATGTGTTTTATTTTTTTGATGAAAAACCTACAGAGAAGGAGGTGGGTGGAAATGGACTGGAACCTGTGTTGGGGTAACACCAAAAGAGTGTCTACCTCAGGTGTCTGTATCAGTAGACAGTGAAATGAATCAAGAGACGTGGTGGGTTTATGTAGAGTGGTTGATCCTAGGACTGGGACCCTACTTAAAACTGACATGTCTGGTGGGGTTGGAGCAGGTAATTACTCACCCCAGAGAAATTGTTTCTATGGTACTGGAATTTACAGCTGTTCAGTTTTTTTGTTAAGAAATATGATGTACTTTCCCTAAAAGGAGATAGTTCAGAAGGTACTGTTAGTCTTTGTTGAGAAATGTGTTAATGCCTTGTGGTAAAGAATGATGATATCCACTATGTTTATGATAAAAAGTTTATCATTAATAAGGATCCTGAGTCAGAGCATCTGAAGATGGATGGTGGAGGGTCCATCCTTTCCTGGGACAGGAAGGTGGTAAGCAGTCTGCAATAATAGCTTCCCTCCTAAAGTGGGGGATATGTGACAGGAAGCTCCTGCCACTCTTGAGGACTGACCTTTTCTTAAATTTATTGCAACAGTTCTTCTATCTCTTAGCCTAATCTATCCTTTACAATTTCTAGTCCATAAGGTTGGCCCCCTATGGGCACCCCCTTCCCTTTCTTGACTATGCTATAGTGTGCCCTTTAATTTTCCTTTTCCCTCTCAGGTCCTCATACAGGGAGGTTATTGTGGTGACCTCCAAGCATATGTAAAACAGGTTGTGTTTATTGTTGTTGGATTTAGTATGTAATTAATAGCACTAGGTCATAAAATGCCATGATGAATATAGCTTATGTTTATGAAACCTGTAAATGTTGAACATACCATGGCACTAGGTGTTTTTGATAATGATAAAAAGTACTAGGTGACTATTACAGAAATGAAGTTAGTTGTGTCATTTAAAATGCATGTAAATTGCTGTAGACTGAACAAGTCTGAAATGTCATGGTCATTTGCATATATCCCATGATGCTTTGTATTATGAAAGTATGCATGATGTTGTATTTTTTTGAAACTTGATTTGCTGCCAATGCCCTTTGGGGTAACCCTTTTTTCAGTGTTTCTGCACTGAGGTTCTTTGTTTTTAGTTTTTTTTTTTTTTTGAGTCCTCACTACCCAAGCAAAAGGGGCCCATGTAGGGATAAAGGGTTTTCACTGAAAAGTGGTTAGATCAGAAATCAGTGTTAGTAGGTGCTGGCTAAGTGCAGAGTAAGGACATACATAGTCTGTTGCTGCAAACTGATGTACTGAAGAAGGAGTATGGCATTGCAGAAACATATTTCCTGTATTTTGAATAAACATCACACAGAGATTATGTGTTGAACCTGAAGTTCGGTGTTTGGTCCATCTGTTATCCCACCACCCCTCCACAAGCAGCAAGAGGAAGGAGGCAGCTGCTAGAACTCCTTTACTGGAGCCTTCCATGTCCACCTTCAGTCAGTTCCACTTTTATAGGCCCTGGATTTGATTGACAACAGAAAATCCCTGTTTGGGAAAAGAAAGTGAGTGATCACAGAGGCACAAAAGACTTACCATCCTAGAAGAAAAAGAATAGTTCTTCCTCAACCACTAGCTGCTGGAGAACTGTCTCTGAGCAAGTAAGAAGGATACTACTGAGGAATACAGGACCTCCATGTGTCAGAACAGGAACAGCAGGATCTGTAAAGGCACAGAGGCAGTATGAAAGTAGGGAGAAAAAAACAAAACAAAACAAAAAGTGAATGGAGAGAGAAAAGAATAAGCATACAAAACAACAGTTGAGAGGCCACAAATAAGACATGATGGGAGTGATACAGTGCAGTGGCTGTGGAGTGGCAGTCTTCCAGGAGATGTTTAGGAGAATGCGGTGTTGTCCCATCCTCAGGCATCTCTCTGGGCTGAAGGAGGAGGTTGCTTGTCTTCAGGCTGAGTTGACCAGGATTCAGGGAACCTACTCTTCTACCCAGGGACCACCAGGGCCAATGCTACTGCCTCAAAGGTGGCCAAAAAAAAGGAGCGGTTGGGCCATGGTGGGCTCAGGGAGGGTGAGGGTGGAGGAACAGGGGTGCATCCCTCAGCTGTACCTCTCCACAATTTGTATGCTGTTCTGTTAGAGCATGGTTCCTCTACAGAGGAACCTGCAGTGGAGACCAAGGAGGATGCTGGGAATATCCACAAGGGTGACCCACAGGAGGGTGGCATGGGACCCCACAGGGAAAGGAAACAACTTCTGGTGGGGGACTCAATTGTTAGGGGAATATAACTGGGGGAGTGAGGGGAGAGGGAGGTAAGGTGCCTGTCCAGGACCATGGCTTGAAGGGACAAGGAGAAAAATCTCAGGACCACAGGAGCAGCTGCATGGGGGAGAGAGCTGGATGTCATTGTCCACCTAGGGACAAATGATGAGGCTGGGAATGGGATCAGAGCAGTGTAGGAGGAGTTTGTGGAGTTGGGGAGGGGCCTTTGGCAAGTAGCGCACATGGTAACCTTCTGAGAGGTGCTGACTGTCTATGGCATGGGTGAGGCTAGGGTGCTTCACACCATGGGTTTCAATCAATGGTTGAAAAACTGGTGCAAAGCCCAGAGGTTTGTCTTCATTGGGGACTGGGGGTCTACCTGGAGGGATAAAGGCCTATACTGGCACAATGGTCTGCTTCTGTCTAGAAGGGGAATCAGGATCCAAGGTGATAGGTTTAAATGCTTCATTGGCAAACATTTAAACTAACCAATGGGGGAGGCACTGAAAAGGAGCAGGAAAATCCCAGTACCCCCTCAAAAAACATGGTAGTTAGTGAGATAAACACCAAGATAGAGAAGTCAATAGGGAGAAGGGAAGAGGTAAATGGAGAAATACTGTAGGCAAAGGCAGTAAGGACAGAGATGGAGCTCAAAGGGGAAAGGCCATCAAAAAATGAAGGGCAATGAGTACCAATGCCCATAGTCTGGATAACAAGCTCCTTAAACTAGTGGCCTTGATGGAAGAGGGATGCCTGGATATCATGGCAGTGACAGAAACATGGTGTACAGAGAACTATGACTGGGTTGTCAACATACCAGGTTATACAGTCTACAGGAGTGACAGGGAGGGTAGAAGAGGAGGAGGAGGAAGAGGAGTAGCTCTCACATAAGGGAATGGATCAAAGCAATGGAACTAAAGGGTAAACACGGAGGAGAGGAGGCACTGTGGGTCACCCTGGAGACAGGAAATAGCACCACAATCTGCTAGGTGATGTATACAGCCCCTGACTCAGGGGGAGGAAATGGACAAGGAAATGACAGAAGGCATCCTTAGGATGGCAGAAAAAGGGGAGATATTGTTGATGGGAGATCTGAATATGCCAGATGTGAACTGCAGGACCTCTGTTGCAGCCACATCCAAAAGCAGGGTCATTCTTGATGCCCTTCAGGGGGCATTCCTTAGACAACTAATGTTGGAACCCACTCAGGAGGGAGCAATCTTAGTCCTGGTACTTTCAAATGGGGATGGAGAGAGGATCTCAAATTTAGAAGTGGGTAGCCATCTGGGAAAAAGTGACCACCAAACAGTGTGGTTCACAATAAACACAGCCATAGAGTCAAGCCATATGTAAGTGAGGGTACTGGACTTTAGGAGTGTCTCAGAGAAGCACTAGCAAATGGGCAAGAAGGAGGAGTAGAGGAACAATGGGGAAACATCAAAACTGCCATCACAGAGGCAACAAGCCTTTATGTGAAGCAAATAAACAAATCAAAATGAAGTGAAAAACTACTATGGTACTCAAAATAATTGGTAGGGACGGTTAGGAAGAAAAAGATAGGCTTCAGGAAGTATAGGGAAACAGAGAAGGAGCAGGACAGAGAACTGTACCAGCTAAAGCAGAAGGAAGTGGGGAAGGCAGTCAGAATAGCAAAGGCCCAAACAGAGGAAAAGATAGCTAACTTGGTTAAGAAGGGGGATACAACCTTTCATAGGTACATTAGGGTGTGTAGAAAGACCAAGAGAGGGATAGTGAGGCTTAATAAAGGGGAGGGTGGGTGAGTAGGGGGTGACAGTGAAAAAGCAGGGATAATTTATGAATACTTCTGCTCAATGTTCACAAAAGAAAAGGAGGGGGAGGTAACTAATCCAATCAACAGAAGTGCTCTGGATAGGGTGATCGATAACTGTCCATTCACAGAAGAAAGGGTTCTGAAAGAACTCCTAAAACTGAAGGTGCACAACGCAATGGGTCCTGATGGGATTCACCCCAGAATTCTAAAAGAACTAATGGGAGAGCTAGTGACACCACTGACTACCCTTTTTAACAAATGGGAGGATGGTGTGGTACCTAAGGACTGGAGGATGGTGGTTGTGATTCCCCTTCACAAAAATGGGAGCAAAAAAGAGGCAGGAAAATATAGACCTGTTAGTTGACTGCAGCGGTATGGAAAATAATGGAATCTCTTCTGAAAGAAAGAATTGTTGAGTACCTAGAGGCCAGCAGGGCACAGGACCCAAAGCAACATGGATTCATGGTGGGAAGGTCATTTCAGATGACGCAAATAGATTTATTTGACTGGGTGACCAAAGTAGTAGACCAGGGAGAAGCAGTGGTCATGGCATTCCTAGACTTTAGCAAGGTATTTGATACAGTCCCACACAAAAGATTAATAAACAAATTAGCCAGTCTGGGAGTGGGTCCCAGGGTGGTAGCCTGGGTAAAAAATTGGCTGGTCAACAGGACACAGGGGGTAATAGTAAACTGAGTCCACTCTGAAGAAAGGGGGGTTGCTAGCAGAGTACCACACTGTTCAATAAAGGATCAGGTCCTTTTTAATGTCTATAAGTGATATTGCAGAGGGACTGGAAGGAAAAGTATGCCTCTTGGCAGATGACACAAAGATCAGCAATAGGGTTGATACAAAAGGGAGGGTGGAATGGATGAGAAGGGACTTAGCAATGTTGGAGGAAAGGTCAAAAGTGTGGCAGCTTAGATTCAATGCAAAGAAGTTCAAAGTAGTGCACCTGGGAAACAAAAACCCAGGGGAAGAGTATAGAATGGCGGGTTGGTGGTACCCACGCTTTCTGAGGGGCAGCCAAGATACCTGAACCTTTCTGCCCCGCCGCTACCTTAGGCATTATGTTTGTACACCTCCTCCTCAAATGTCTCCCCCTCATTTACATGCTAGTACCCACATCTCATCAGCCAGACATCTCCCCTGGCCCACTTGTACCAGCACCCCCAACTCTCCCTGACTTGGGCCGATCCCACCCTACACTGACCATGTACCCTGGCCCACTGCACCCAGCCCCTAGCTGCCCCCCTCACTGCCTACCCTGGCTCTCCATGGTTGCAACTCATCCTCACCCTCCTGACCCTTCGAACATTACCCATTCCTTGTTCCCCTATGGCCTCCTCCTCATCCCAGTGTACCCCCTGGACATTGACATACTGCCACCCCCTGGTCAGAGCCTTGGCCTTCTTGCTACTCCTATCTAGAAATATACATCCTAACCCAGGCCCTGCCCCCTTCAGCCCACCTGCTAAGTCCACTGGTCTCCGTATACCTTCCATGAACCTATGCAGCCTACTGAAAAATTGTGATACCCTCCAGTGATGGGCCATGTTACATCAAACAGACATCATAGCCCTGGTTGCAACCTGGCTGTCCAAAGCCACCCCAGACTCCTTTGTCTCCCTCCCAGGCTAAACTCTATACCGGGAGGACTGAGTAGGCAAACGCGGGGGTGGCTGTGTGAGCTATACCAGGGACAAAATCATCGCACAAGTGCTCCCTGGCCCCCTTCTTCTGAATGGGACCTAGGCCCTTACCATTAAACTCACTCCTGACCCCTCCAGGGGCCCTCTCTATCTCACCACTGCCTACATTCCCCCAAAGAACCAGAACCCAGTGCTAATATCTATAACAGAATATCTTGCCACCCTCCACCACAAGACAGAACAAATCCTAGTGGGGGACCTTAACGTGAACTGGCTCAGCACCTCCTCTTCCACTATCTGAGATTCTTTCACTGCCCAAGACCTGACACAACTCATCTCCCAGCCCACTAGAGTAAATCCAAAGAGAGGAACCAGTACCCTTCTGGACGTAATTATCACCAACCGCCCTCAAAAAATCCATAACATCCAGGTCCTCCCAGACTCTCTAAGTGACCACTCCCCTGTCCTATTCCTTTGGGCGGCCCCCACTCCAAAACCCATAGCCCAGACCACACTCCTCAGGTGCTTTCACCCTGGTGGGCTGAAAAAACTCAAGCAGTTTCTCGCCCAGATTAATTGGTCCCCCATTCATCATGCACCCGACATTGACACTGCCCTCGACTTTTTCTCCCAAATCTGTAACAAGGCCTGTGACCTCTTTGCACCGCTCACCAAAATTCAATCCAAAAAACATTATGCACCCTGGGTTACCCCTGCCCTACTACAAATGCTCAGAAATAGGGATAACCTCTGGTACCTTGCCACTGAAACGGGCCGGATGGCTGATAGACAGGCCTACAATGCTGCTCAGAACAGTTGCTCATGGGCCATCCGAAAAGCCAAGGCCGACCATTACCAGGCCACCCTCACCTCCTCCTGGGGGTGTGCCCGGACCTTCTGGGACAACATTAAACAGCTAAATGGGAAATTTCACTCCCCTTCCCCATCCCAGCTCACTATTGATGGCGCTACCTCCACTGACCCGGACTGCATTGCTAACTGCCTAAACACCTCCTTTACTGACCTTAGCTCTGTCCTCCCCAGTAATTTTTTTGACCTTCCTCACAGCCTACCTCCCCTGACCTCCAACACCCCAGCTTCCACCTACACAAGGTATCTGCCCAGGAAGCCAGACTTCTCCTAATTAAAGCGTTAAATAGCAATAGTCCCGGTAGTGACTCCCTGGGCCCCAGTACTCTCTGGCTGGTGCTGGATGAAGTCCTTACCCCACTCACCAGCCTAATTAACCAATCACTCTGCCTGGGGCAATTCCCCACTGCATTGAAAACAGCCACAGTGATACCCATTCATAAAGGGGGTGACAGGTCCTCCCCCGGCAATTACCAACCTATCTCCATCCCCCCCCTCTCTCCAAAGCCCTAGAAAAAGTGTTGGCCATTCAAATCTCTGAATATCTGACTAAGCATAACATCTTATGCCCTGAGCAGCATGGCTTCCATTCTTGTCATAGCATTGGCACAGCATTAATTGAGTTCTCCAATTTCCTACACTCTTCCCTGGATGTCAGCCCCCTAGCTGGTGCAGTGTTCGTTGACCTCTCAAAGGCCTTCGACACTGTCTCCCACTCTCTTCTGCTGGATGCCCTCTGCAACACTGGTTTCTCTGCTGGCCCCCTCGCATAGTGCTCAAGCTATCTATCTGCTTGCTCCCAGTATGTCAAAATCAATGGGACACTCTCTGAAACTCATCCCGTCTGCTCAGGGGAACCCCAGGGCTCCATCCTGGGCCCCCTACTCTTTTCACTCTATCTAAACACCCTGCCCAGTGCTTGCTTGGGCAAAATTCTTATGTATGCAGATGATGCTGTCATTTTTGCCACCCACCACAATCCCATTTCCCTCCAGGACACTCTACAACAATCCTACAATGATACCGAGGCCTGGTTTAAGGAGCACAGACTCATCATTAATCTCGAAAAAAAAAACAATGTTCTCTGCCCACCCCCAAAACAAAGCCTGCAACTACCCACTCCTTATCCTCCCTAGTACCAAACAACCGCTTGAACAAGTCTGGTCCTACAAATACCTTGGGGTTACCTTCTACTCAGCCCTCACCTTCCACACCCACATCAATGCTCTTGCATCCGCCACTAACACAAGGCTTGGCATCCTCTACCACTATAAAAACTGCCTTCCCCTGATGCTATCCGACTTGCTGTCACGTCTTCAGTACCGTCCCTTGTAGACTATGTCCTGCCAGTTTATGGTGCTGCTGACACTACTGCCCTCAACAAAACTCGCCTCACCCTAAATAAGGCCTGCAGGCTGATTACTGTTGCCCCCAGCTCACAAATACATATCAACTCTACAATGAGGCAAAACTCCTTAACCTAGATGAATGGCTATGCTATCAAACCTGCCTCCTCACAAAAAAAACTCTACTTGGGCTCTCCCCTCCTGGGGTGACAGCCTCCATCCACCATACCCCACCCTCTATCACAACCCGAACCTCCACCAAGACCACTCTACTGGTCCCCAGATCCAGGACCACCTATGGTCAGAGGTCCTTCTGCTACAGAGCCCCATCCTGGTTTAACTCTCTCCTTGCTCACATATCCAATGCCCCCACAATCTCCAACTTCGAAACTGCCCTTCGGAACCAACTGTTTAACACTCGCAGTTGCTCCTGTCTATAAATGAGGCTTCGATCTCTCTACACTTGACAACGCCCACTGGGCGGTACTCCACCTCACCCCCCACCTCTCCCCTATGCATCCTGCCTCTGTTAAAACCTGGATGTGCTCAGCTGTATTCACTGTAACTGCTACTAAATTGTATAATGTATGAAATCTTTCTGTGTAACTCTAAGTCAGTGACTTGTATTCTGTAACCTAAATTTGTTCTGTCTGTCCTCAATGTGATGAGGTACCTTTGGAAATGAGCCTCTAGCTCAAAGGTTGCAAACCAATTTTTACAATAAATATAAATATAACACCAACAAAAATGGAAAGGCATCTGTGACCTAAAGATAAGAAAACAATGTAAGAAGGCAATAATGAGGCCTGAGGGGATACTGGGATGTATAGGAAGAGGCATCACCAGAAGAAAACAGGAACTCATTATCCCTCTGTACAGACAGTTGGTAAGACCCCATCTGGAGTACTGCATGCAGTTCTGTGGACCCCATCTCCGCAAGGACATAGACAGGATGGAGGCAGTCCAGAGGAGGGCAACTAAAATGGTGCAGGGTCTGCACCAGGAGCCATACAAAGAGAGACTAAAGGAGCTTAATATGTATACCCTAGAGGAAAGGAAGGAGGTGGGGCATGATAGAAACTTTCAAATACCTCAGGAGAATAAACAAAGGCCAGGAGGGTAGCAACTTTCAGAAAAAGAGATGTGCAAGAACAAGGTGGCACAATTTGAAGATAAAGGGGGATGGCTTGGGGCAATGTAAGGAAGCATTTTTTCATGGAGAGGGTGGTGGATGCATGGAATGGCCTTCCTGAGGAGACTGTGGGTGCAAAAACAGTGGCTGAATTCAAGAATGCATGGGACAGACATAATGCAAATCTGGTGGGGGGTAGGAAGAAGTAGGCTGTTGGTTAACTAGGATCTGCAGCTTATCCAATAGGTAGGGAAATGAGCAGACTAGGTGGGCCAAGCGGTCCTTATCTGCTGTCAAAGTCTACATTTCTATGTTTCAGATGTGGGTAAATCCCAACAGAACACACACCCTAAAGTGAGGTATTGTAATTTTACAAAGTCCCCTTTATTTTGAGATACAAAACAAATACATTTTTTTGGCATTTTAACTTATACTCCATTTGTTACTACACCAAAAGAAATTGTCCTTGGTTGCTAGGGCGTTTGCTACGTGTGTGGTACTGCTCCCCATGCATTATAATGGTACTCCATATACAGAGAGTTGTATTATATGTCATGTATTTTTTTTTGTCCTTAAAGAGAAAGTCTGTGAGTCATGGGCTTATTATTTGTTTTAAAAGAGAGCAGTGTCACCGTGCTGTGGCCATTATTTGCTTGTTTTAAAAAACAGAACTGTCACTAGTACTCTGAGAGAGCGTGTACTTCCAGGTTCAACCTCATGGTCAGGACACAGTAATGATGTTATTAGGGAAGAATTTTGTTTTGCTTTTTTGGCTTTTTAATTTGCAGTTTTTGTTTGCTGCAAGTGGTGGGTTACAAAGTGACAGTGGGACAGCACCTCTGAGAGAGACCATGAATGGAGCATGAGAGAGAGTGTGTGTGCAGTGGAGACTCAGTGAGAGGTGAGGTGTTGGTGCAGTCTAGACAGTTACAGAGAAGGTTTTTTATAGTGTGTTGGCTCATAAAGTCATTGCCTGAATGCTTCAGAAACATCATTGCACTACATGTTCAGCGTTGTATTTTCCCAGAGTAGTGTTAGTGTCTGTTAGGTAAAAAACAAATGCAGTTCATCTGCACTTTGAGTTTCTCTGTTGCTGATTAGCAGAGAATGAATGTGCTGCACCGAGGAGTCAGTGACCCATGAGATGAAAATGTTTTCTTTTTAAATTGTGTATGTGGAGTTGGCTTGGGGACTGTAGGGGTTTATCTGTTATAAATTGTAGTGCTTCTTTTCTCTTGCATTCCAGTCACCCTTTAGTGGGGAGTTTATATGGTGGCATTTTGTTTGATTTTTGGGGCTCAGATTGATTTTTGGGAAAATGCAGCTGGCTAGCACTTTTATCCATTGATCATACTATGATTTACAATGTGTAAATCATGCCAGTCAATCAGAAGGCAGTATTTTTTAAGGCATTGTATAATTTATACCAACCAATTCTAAGGTCCTTAATGATTTATAACTCCCCAGGCTCTGTAAAGACTTACTTCAATTATAACAGCATGACCTTATGGTAGACATTTTTAAGGCTGACCCAGCTCTGAAATTAAAAGTAATTCTAACGTGACCACAACAAGTTACCATTTTATTGAAAATGGAATCACTAAAATTATATTTTTGAAGCTCCTATAGGCCACATGCAGGGGTGGTTCAAGAATTTCTTTTAAGGGGGTTGCACCCCCCCCCATTGTAAAATGTTACCTTGTAAAGCCCAGCTTAGGTTAGAATAATTACTTTTTGCTGATATAAGGGGATAAAGGGTGCTACTTCACAACTGTATATTCTGTACAGGAGCCTTTGGAAATTAATTTATGACTCAAAGGTTTGTAATTCAGATACAATAAATAAATAAAATACACACCATACAAAAAACAGTCAGAAAATGGCTGGCTTACAGCAACAATCTCATGGTACGAAGACTGAACCAGTCCATGCAATTGTTACAATGAGACAGTCATTTTCTACAGATAAAAAAGTATATGAAGAAAAGGCTAGTGCCTGTTTGAAAATCTCAATGGGAAAACTAATGAGATCAGAATTACTTAAACCTCTAGGCAAACAACATGTGATCACACATATTAGTAATGATCAAAAGCAAGATTATGCTAAGCATGATAAATTGGGTGTTAGAGATGTTTTCTGTTCTTCAATTATATCATCTCATTTTTATGTATGGCACCTGCACAGGTGATCCATAAATGGAGACAACTCCATTCATTATTAAGTAAGGTTTATTGCTTACTCTCCAGGGCTTCTTGACAACACAGAAGAAAAGCAAGTCATAAATTCTTAATGCTGCTCTTTCCCCTGAAGCTGACACAGGGTATACATTGCTGAAAAAGAAAAAAATACATCAAGCACTGGTGTAAGCTTATGAATGAACTGTCTACTGAGCAAGATGTTTATCCTAAAATGAAGGCAATGACGTTTCTAGGTAATTTGCAGTATGTTTAAATTGAACCTCAAAAGTTCAGGTCTGTTGATGACATTTTCTGATGTCTGAAATGAAAATGATAGAGATGAATGAGAGCATTTTAATCAGTATTCATTGCAGGCTCTATCAAACAGTTTCTTAGGAAACCAAAAGTCTCTTGAAGTACTTGTTATCTATCTGAGGATAAAGTGTGAGAAGTTTTACCAAAAATGTTATCCTAGTGTATTTACTATAATTTTACAGGGCTTGACATAACAGTATTTTTGATAAAGTTATATAAAACCCTATAATAATTGCTATAGTGAGATATATATGTATACAAATACTATAAATTAACTTTAATTCTGTTCTTTATCAGATTCCAACATGCCATGTTTCTTTGTCATGCTTTTATCTGTTGTTTGGCTGCTAGTAGCAGTCTTATAGAAGCTTACTAGTGGGCACTGGACTTTGGTTGTAAATCTGTATACTGTGGTACACAGCATTGAGTAACATCATGACTAAACATATACTGATACTGCTGTCATGAGAACCTCATTCCCAGCTGCAGAAGTCCTAATGCTTGGTGTAAGTATTTTCAAATGCCATACATAGATACATAGACAGTGTCGGCAGACAAGGGCCTGCTGCCCATCCAGTCTGCCCATTTCAGCTTGTAAGTTTACTTTGTTTTCCTAGAAGTCTGTTGCCCCTTTACCCTGACCTCCAGAATTCTTTTATATCTATCCTATGCTTACTTAAATCCCGTGATTGTTTCAGCCCCCACCACTTCCTCTGGCAGGGTGTTCCACTTGTCCACCACCCATTCTGTGAAGAAATTCTTCCTCATGTTTCCTCTGAATTGTCCTCCCTCCAACTTCATCCCATGCCCTCTAGTCCTGGAACATCTTTTTCGCTTAAAAATAGTGTATTACTGCACCCTGTTACTCCTGGTAAGACACTTGTATGTTTCTCTCATATCCCCTCTCTCCCTCCCTCCCTCCTCTCCTCCAAGGAGTACCTATTCAATTCCTTCAACCTGTCCTCATAGGACTTGTGATGCAATCCATGTACCATCTTTGTTGCCCTACTCTGAACCTTCTCTACCCTGTCTATGTCCTTATGTAAGTATGGTCTCCAGAACTGTACACTGTACTCCAGGTGGGGCCTTGCTAGTGTCTTGTACAGTGGAATTATGACCTCCCTTTTCCTGCTGGTGATGCCCCTGCCTCCTATTTGCTTTACCTGCTTCCTTGTCACATTGTTTCCCTACCTTGAGGTCATCAGAGATGATAACCCCAAGATCCCTTTCCTGCTTGGTGCATGTTATATCCTCACCCCCAACTGATATATTGTGCCAGGCTTTTTGTGCCCCATGTGCATTATCTTGCATTTCTTTGCATTGAATTTCAACTGCCAAACCCCTGACCTTTCTTCACATTTCTACAGGTCCCTTCTCATTCTGTCTACACCCTTTGGTGTGTCTACTCTGTTACAGAGCTTTGCGTCATCAGCAAACAGAAATTCTGCCTTCCAGGTCCTGCACAATGTCACTGATGAAGATGTTGATTAGGACAAGTCCCAGCACTGATCCCTGTGGTACCCCACTGGTCACTCTTCCTTCTGTGGAGTGACAGCCATTTACCACTACCCTCTGTGTCCTGCTGCCCAGCCAGTTACCTACCCATTGCATTACTGTCCTACCCACACCCATATTCCTCAGTTTGTGCAATAGTCTTCTATGTGGCACAGTGTCAAAGGCCTTGCTGAAGTCCAGATAGGCCATGTTCACTGCATACTGTATACATCATTGCCTACAAGTCTGCCACAGTGTCACCAGGTGAACTGTAAAGAAAAAAAGGCTGACCATGCATGCGGCATGCCTCCATAAACTGATAAGTCAGTGGGTTCTTGTAGTTAGATGGTAAATTTCAAGAAAACAGACAGGTGCCATGTTATGGCATTCACTGTTCTTAGCAGTTCTCCATTAAGTTGCTGATTTCCATGATGAGACATGAAGAAACCTGACACTAGGCATCCCTACCAGCAGTTCCCCAGTTAAGTATAAAATAATCATTATTAACTCTGTTTGATGTAGTAGGCTGCCATTGTTTTCAGTATACAGGACCCTATGCATGAATGGGCAGAATGTACATGCCAGAGGCCCACATCCTGCCTGTGTAGCTCTACACCTGTGGACAGGCACAGAGTGTGTGGTATGCACTACTGCTGGCACCGAAGGGGCACCTGTCTGCAGCCCTGCCCACTCAGTGCACAGGTTCATGGGGGTTGGGCCAATGTGGAGGAGGAGACCCAGGCAGGCATCTAATTGGATGCCCAACCCATGTCCTATAGTGAATCCCTCATGCCTGTTGGGTGTTGGCGTATTGGTTGTGCATATTCACAGCAATGTAGGTGGGACAGCAATAGATGGGTGCTCACCCAAATGGCAGAGCATGACCACCCCATCCACTCTGTGAGCAGTGGCAGCATAGGGGTTGTTTGCCTGTGCTGCTGCAATTGGTGGGTGAAGTCCACGGGGGTGCACAATGGGATATGGCAGGGTTTTAGCTACTGTACCCTGCTCCACCATCTGCACCACTGCTGAACACGCTATGGACCATAGTGCATGGTGCTTAGTGCTGGCCAGCCCCTGGCACACCCCCACCCACCTCAGCGAAATTGCTTTCCACACAGCCAGGGACTCAGGTGCGTAATGCCTTGTGCCCAGTTCATGAATGCCATATGGGGTCCATGGCATCCTGCTCCATGGCATGCATGCATATCATTGCCAATGTGCCCGGTTTCCGTGGCACATTGGCATTGTGTATAGGGTCCATAGTTTGTATTCTGTGTAGTGTGCACACTGAATGTTATAATTATTTTGTTTCTATATATTGCATAATTTCTGTCTGAGTCATGTCTGTTAAAGGGTTATAATTAATGGCTTCCTCTTTTTCCCATAGGGAAACTGTGGCATAATTTGTCATTATAAAGGAGCATTTTTAATGGCAAACATGCGCACAGTTTCCCCACTCTACGCATGCGCCTCCTCGCGCTCCTCAATGCTCGATCGCCGTCTCCTTCCCAACCGTATGTGTGTGTGGATTCAGCAGGCAGTTTAACATTTAAGGTAAATCAGTTCCCGAGTAGTTTATGTTTTAGATTCATCCTGTGAAAACATTGTATTGAACGTCTAAAAACACAACGTGTTACTATGAACAGTAAATTGAACTCAGCAGGTGATGAAGAGATAGCGGGGTGTTTTGCTGTGCTTAAGTTAAAAAAAATCGAGTCCACACATTCAGTGCAGATTGGTGTACCTTTCACTAAAAGACCAATTTTGGCATCAACCTTATGAACTAAAATATATGATTTATACTAAAGTGAAACTGAATCTTGCACAATAGTTTAAAATAAAAGTGAAAGCTGACTGCGCGCCATGGCGTGATCGGACTGCGGTGGCACAGCAGCCTTTTTTATTTTATATTATTGCTGAAGGGAAAAAGAGAAACCCAACAATTATATAAAATAAAATATGGGTCTGGGTGTGTGAAAACTTGAATTTACACACACCCTTGGGGTTTGATGCTACGCATAAACCCCTTGGGTGTGTGTAAATTCTCGTTACACACCAAGACCCATACTTTATTCTCTATATTTGGTCCAGTGCATGTTACCAATTACCAAATTTATAAATGTGAACTAATAAAAAAACTCATTATAACAAAATGATTACTCTTGAGTTGAACTTTTTTACTTTGCAACTGGATTAAAAGACTAAGGGAGATGAGTGACACTGTCTGAGTAACTGTGCCCTACAATCAGTAACTTACAGTATGTGATGCTGTTTGATATTAGATGGATAGATAGATAGATAGGTAGATAGATAGATAGATAGATGATAGATAGATAGATAGATAGATAGATAGATAGATAGATAGATAGATTGATTGATTCCTGGCTTATGAAGAGAGGGGGGTCAGACCTAATGGGCCTACAGCCCCTTCAGTCCTTAAAGAAACCTTAACATCACTGGGGAAACTTTAAATAACATATTATTTATGTAATATTGACTGGTTTTTCCTCTATCCCACCTCATCTCCCCAGCCAGTACAGTCTCTCACAGTACCTTCTAAACCAGCAAATGTTACCTTCTCCTAGTCTCTTCAGGACCTCCCTTTTTGCCTTGCTCTCTCTCAATCCATCTAGGGGGCATAGCCTAGATGGATTGGCTTCTAATCTTTACTTCTCTGTCAGTGCCTTCACTGTTTAACTTGCTTTCCTTTTTAATCTTTCTTTCCAGCTTGGGAGTGTCCCCAAGTCCTTGGAGCAGGCCAAAGTCCTTCTTTCCTCAAAGGGGTGGTATTCTTTCTCAAGGAATTACTGTCAAATTTCCCTCTTCCATGACCTGGCTAACGTGCTGGAATAACTTGTTCTTTGTTAGCTCTCCGCTTAACTTAATTCCTCTTCTTTATTCATTCCAGTCTGGTTTATGTAAGTACTATTCCTTCATCTTTTCCCTTGTATGGTCATTGACTTGATACTGAAAGCATACGATCAGGGCCTTGTCACTGGCAATTTTCATCAGCATCACTAAGATCTTTGGTACTTAGGCATAACTCATTCTTTTGGATAAGTTAGATGATGCAGAAGTATCTGGCTTGGTGGCCCAGTGGTTCAACTCCACTTTCAGCTTCTGTTGGTTCAGAATGCTGATGCCTTATGCTCCACCCAGCCCATCTATTCATGTGTCCCTCAGGACTCCATTCTAGGCCCAGTCCTTTTCTCCATCCCTTTCTCCGACTTTTTTCAATAATTTGCCCTCTGCCTGTGTCTCCTCAAACAGTCACATGAATGCAGCTGATAAAATGCTTTTTGCTTCAGGTGACTGTTTCCTGAACCGTGATCATAACCACAGTGGGACTTTGACAATGTCCTATGCTGGTTCCACTTAAACCAGGTCTCATTTAATACCAAAATGGCTGTCTCCATGACTTTTGGCACTAGGCAAGGATTAGAATGTCTCCAACATACCACAGTCTTTATGACTCTTGATTGAACCCTTCTTGAAGCGGTACCCCTCTTCTAGTATCTTGGTATGTTGCTGGCCCAGAACCTTAGCTTCTCAACCCATGATGATGCTTTGCACAATAAACTATTCTCTAAACTTGGTGTGTTGTATTGCAAAAAAACTCCTGCTTTCCACTCTCAGTCTGTCACAAGATTATCCATTACTATGTGGATATACTCTCCAATGCTGTCCAAAATGCTATACTTGTCACACTGAACCCCCTATGTCATTTTCCACCCACCATTGCTCACTCTTTGCCAATCTCTTGCTTTCTTCCTTAGACACCTAGCATATCTCATATTGCTCCAACTTTCTGACCAGATACTGGCATGTCATTGTTCAATCTACCGCTTATCTCTCCTCATCTCCTCTATCTCATCCTCCTTTGACTTCTACTCATCTGACATTTCTTCTTTTCATGTCTCTTGCTGTAAATCTTCAGTTGAAATGTCTGTTTACTCTATCCACCTTACCTTACAAGAACTTATGCCCTACCACTGCTCACCTAGCTGACATAGTCTGCTGTGATTATGTTTAAAACCCAGTGTGATTTTTTATTTTGATTCTTAACCCCCTCAGTTTTGGTAGATAAACCTTGCATGGAGGCAGGATAAAGATTGGATAGCAGAAGGGTGGGGAATTAGTAGGGAGCATAGCTGGACAAGGGAGTGGGACAAGGAGTTGGTTGTGGGACAAGACTCACTGGAGGAAAGGGGGGCAAGGAGACCAGTCCAGGCAGATGAGAGCCCTGGGTTGGAAAGGAGAAGGGAGAGCAGATCAACCAAAAAGGGATTGTGGAAGAGGGAAATGAAGTAGGATATCAAACTGCACTGGTACAGGAGGTTAGATTGGAGAATGAAGAGAAAGCACTAGGCTAAATAAGCAACAAGGTGAACTAGCAGAGAAGGACAGGCCAAGGGATTCAGACCCCAACCATGGGTTGTAAGGCCTCAAGTGGGAAGGAGGGAGAACAGAATAATTGGGCTATGGGACTCTATATTAAGGGGGATGAAGCGGCTGCTGGGTAAGATGGGTATTTTCAAAAGAAGCATGGTATGCTTCCCAGGTATGGTTGCTGAAAATATTATACCTATGATGCGCTCATTAAACAAAGGGGAGGGTAGAATGTGCTTGTCCACCTAATTACTGTACAAATGACCTGGCAGAATGCTGAGTGGAGGTGATTTAAGTCAGGTTCAGGTTGCCTTAGGAGAAACTTAGGGAGCTGACAAAAATGGTTCCATTTTAGAAGTGCTACTGGTGTCCAGAGTCAGCACAAATAAGAAGCTGAGGGATCTCAGATTTCAATGCATGGCTCAAGGAGTGGAAAAAGGAGGAAGGCTACAGTTTCACAGGGGGATCAGGAGGGTATCCCGTGATATTAGCGTGGTAAAAATAGCGAGTCAGAAATAGCGAGGAAATAAAAGTGAAAGTAAATACCACGACCTGCTAAAAATAGTGACTGTGCTGAAATAGCTAATATTATGGTATTCTGGAAGCATATAATAGTGACTACAGAAACAGTGCATGACACAATCACAGAGAAAGCAGAAGAAAGCAGCGAGTGCAGATTTCGATGTAAGAGGACCCCCCATTTTTATGGGTATAGTAATGACAGCAAATAGTAATGCATTCAACACTGCTCTGCTTTTCAGGAGAAGTTGTCCAGATTTGCTAGATGAGCTGCAACTTTGGAGGCATAGAAAAGCAGCTAGCAGAGAGTGCAGATTTTTATGTAAGAGGACTTTTTTTGGTAGATTTGCTATCTGATCTGCAGATTTGGGGTGCATATACCAAAGTCAAAATAGAGACAGTAAGCTAAGAGAAAAACAAAATCATGAGGATTGTCACGACATTCCTTTATTTCATTTGTGCATTCATTCTTTAAAATCTGTCTTCTCCTCATGGGTACATATCACAGCTGGAACTGGAAGTTATATGCTATCCCACGGAGGTAGTCATACCTGTTCCAAGTTGCATATTGACTGACAATGGTCTCGATGCAACTGTTTCGATCCTTGTACTTCCTGTTAGGCACAGAACTGCTAGTCCCTGACACCAGTTGCTCAATGGTGAGCTCTGTCAGCCTCTGTTCCTCTTTTAGGCAGTCTATTAGCTTCAACTACCTAGATGACTATTGAACACCTGATGCCATCCTTCAATGGCGTTATTTGTTTTTGCTATGCATCTGGTTGTTGCATCATAGCAGTTCCACTGCACGGGTGGAAAGTGTGCTATTCTTCTGCAAGCACAACCTCTCAGTCTACCAATTCAAGTTGTCTCAAAATAATCAAGTAGTAGCATCAGCAATTCTTCATTTTCCTCAAAAAATCCCCACTCTCTCATGTCATCAAAGATAGATACCACATCATCAGCAGACACAAATGCTAGTGAAAGCAGGATTCAGAGGAGTAGTGAGAAATCAGCATCAGCACAGTACCTTTCTTGTACATCTGGATACTTCTGGATCCTTCTCCATACCGCCTGTGCATAGTGGAAAAAACAGCCTCTGACGTTAGTTTTGGGAAACACATCACTGAATGCCTTCCAAGTGGATTTTTCAAAATCCATTATCATAGTGTCAGGGGACAATGCAGTGCACAGCTCACTCAGCATTTTGAACACCCTTGCATAAGCATTGCTTTTCCGTGAACTCATGAGAACATAAACTGCAGTGATAACTTTGCCTGACCTAATGCAGTGAACTGTGTAAAGTTGCTCAAACAGAGGATGGCAAGATTTAAATATGCCATCAAGCATCCAGTCACTTGACTCCCTCAGCAGCTGTTTGCTTGCCTCAGTTGCAAAAATCAAGAATCTGTCCTGCTAGCACCCATTGTCACAGCATAAGAAATTTTCACCAGACATTGTTAGGGTAAACTCCCTTGTTATTACCAGATCTGGCACCGTAGCAGGAGTAGCAGGAAAACCTCTCTCAACCTGTCTTATTCTCTGCACTGCACTGTACACTTGATTAGGGGGACCGCAGGTAAATGACCAGCTAAGGCATCATAAGCTGAACTAATACACTGCACTACCACCTGCCAAGTCATCTCAGCACTAGTTCTTGCACTTTCTCTAATGTTTGCCATAATTTTCCTGGTACCCACATCTCCAGCATTGGCAACATGAGTGTGATTCTTGCATTCTTTAACTACCTCATTACCCACTGTGTGGATTTGAGCTAAACAGCTGAATTTATGTGAATCCACACACCGCCAATATATTTTATCAGTGGTTTCCTTGTCCTTTCTGTACAGATATCCATAGAACAAGGCTAAGGACCTACCTTTTTGACTGGTAATGTGCTCAAATTCCATTGCTCTGTCCAGTATACACACCTTACTAAAGAGACTGAAGCACCGGTAACTGCCATTTTAAACAGTATCCATAAAAACAACATTGAGACAAGGCATTCTGGGGGCAGAATTGAGACAAGGCATTCTGGGGAAGAATAACTGGTTACCAGGTAACAACAAAGTACCCATGACAACAGGTAGTAGAACATTGAGACAATGCAAAAGGACAATCAGGCAAAGGGCAAACAAACTGGCTAACAGGTAAAAAAAATAGGAACAGTGCTGATCGCTAAAAAGCTGTGCTCACTATTTTGAGGCTCACTGCACTTTACCATCGCTTAACTGACGCTCGCTAAAGATGACTCACTTATTTTAACATCACGATTAAGTGATCGCGATTTTCACATAGAACCAATCAGGAGAAGTCTGGGAAGAAAAAACCTCTACTCACTAGACAATTTACATCTACATGGGGGGGTGGCTAGGACATTAAAAGACAAATTGGGGTATAGAAAAAGCAAACTAGTAGGGAATCTCCTTTGGGGTAAGGGACCCTACATTTCTCCTTGGGGGGGCTATCACCCTAAAGGTTCTGGATGTGTTGAGAGGGAGGACCTCTGCACTTTAGGGTGGGAGAGAGTCGGAGAGGGATGTGAGTTGAAAAAGAATGGTGGAAGGGAGGTAGATAAGGAATGAAGAGGAAATAAAGCAGCAGTCAATGTAACAAAAAGCCATGCAGTAGCCACCTCCATGTGCTTGGATTTGCAATGATTTCGAAGTCCAAAAGAAACAAAATCCAGCACCACAGAACCCTGAAAAGAGTCAGAAAATACAAGGAGCTCTAGTCAAAACTGTGACTTAAATTTATTGATAAATTAAATTACAGAAAGACTGACAGTACAGGAATGACTTAACATGTTGTGCTCCACTGTTGCGAGTTATCAAGACTGAAGCAAGCCACACAACCCCATTTCAATAGGGAAAAATGACCACATGCAAATATGGGTACTAATAAAACATATAATTAGCTAGTGCATTCCCCATACCAAAATATGTCAAACATTTAAAGGGACAGTAGGCTGCCCATATCAGATATATACAAAACATACTGTAGCTGGTCACATGATGCAGAGAGCCCTGTAGCAGCTTGAATCCAGAGCTCCAGCCTTTCACCCCGATTTACTGCATATTTAAGCTCATAACAGGCAAAAAGAGTGGCAATCTAGGTAATCTAAATTGTTGATGCTGGCATTCAAATGTTCAGAGAGATTCCCAAGGAAAATGGACATAGAAATGAGGAAACCCCGCCCAGACACACTCCGCCTCCATCTCTGATCAAGGCTCCTAAAAAATTCAGGGCATCTACAACAATTGTAAACCCAGGGTCTGAGCCTCCCATTGTGGAAGAGGAGTCACTAACCCTTGCAAGCTTCCTTGCCGAATTTACACCCATTCAGGAGGAAATCCACACTGTAATGGAGGAACTAAAATCGATCACTTCAGCGCTGGATGTTCTGGCACAGAGAATGGGTGACTGTGAGGCCTGAATTTTCTCCTTGGAAAGAAAGCTGGAATGCCAAGAACTGGAGAATGCACCATTACAGCAGAAATTAAACAAGTTAGAAAGCAAGACAGAAGATCTGGAAGGTCACAGTAGACAGAATAATGCCATCTTTATAGAACTACCTGAAAAAGAGGAAGGAAATAATGGCATCTAGTTTACCTAAAAGCTGTTATTAAAATGGGCAGGTCCAACACCATTTGTGGTGCAGTACACCATAGAAAGAGCACATCGGTTGTTAAGAGTCATGCCTCCTTCCGGAGCTCTGACAAGGCCTTTTATTGTTCGCTTTCTCAAGTCTCAAGAAAGACAGCATTTCTTTCTTAAAATTAAAAAAGTGCAGGAAATCATGTGGGAGGGCACTAAATTGTAAGTGGCACAGGATCTGCCATTAACTGTAAGGCAAAGACAAGCTACCTTTCACCCACTGGTGTCTAAATTGATTGCGGCGGGTATCCATTTTCACATGGGGTACCCTGCCAGGCTGCAAGTCTTGATAGCAGGAGTCTGGGTTTCTTATGAGAATGCACTACCAGCGGCAGCAGGACTGAAGAAAGCATTACTGAGACTTTTCCCAGAAGGGTGAAACAGGAAGATGTTTTGTTTGGACACTGACCTGGTGGTTAATCAGCACAGATTTGTTTAATGCTAAAGCTTAATGAGGACATTTGTACATCAAGGACTATGGCTATGACTTTGCACTTACAGGTGGCTATGTCTTGAGTTCCTAACCAGTGTTGCATGCAAGGACATGTTCGCACCATTGTGTGGATCAGTCTGGCATGTTAAATGGTCTCACCCCCCAAGGTAGCACTAGAAGGAGCTCGCTTAGTTGGTTTGGTTTATTTGTGGGCTTTCTACTGTTCATAAGGCTTCCTTTGCTTGAAGGGGGAAGAATTCAGAGAGTGTTTCACTCGGTTTAATAGTATTTAATTTACATAGGAGGTAAAGGAACAATGGGAATCTCTAAGTTATAAGATTGCATGTGTGGGGAGGAGTGGAAAAGTACTAGTTTCCCCCAGAACAGTATGCTATGTTAATACGTAGTTTCAGTTATGTTCTGAGCATAGAGAGAGGTATACACTCGGTTTGTAATCTAATTACTGGGGTCACAGTAAAATTAACTGGGCACCTTAATTGTTTAAGCTGGCTTTGAAATAAAGGGTCACAGATAACGCTTATACCCACAAAGTCTCAAATCCTTAATTTGGCAAGCCTTTTTCTCTTAAAAATTGGGGATAGAGGACCCTGCAGTTAAGTCCCTTTTGTAGTAAAGAGAGGAAAGACTTGCTGTAGTTCAATAGTGACGTCCTTTAGGCTAAGACTGCATAAATGCCTCTCAAATAAGGACTTTGGGGATTTGGAAAGGTAAGAGCCTGGAGCAAAGCAGTGGATTCTTTGTGTGCATGGACCAGGAATTGTTTTTGTTGGGGGGGGGGAGGGATGGAGGTTTTGTTTGGAATTTTGCAGTTACTGTACTTTATGACTTCACTGGGTTTCAGGGAATTAGGGAAGGAAGGGGAAGGGTTTGTAACTGCCTTTTCTCATGTTATTTTGGGTGACAATGCCCAGTCATTTAAACAGGAATATGTGGGTACTAAATACCAGGGGCATGTGGGGAAGAGGATAGGGGGGCCCAGCCTTACTTACTATGAGGATGGAAATCATTGTTGTGTATTTAAAAATAAGTATTCTCAGTCTGGTAATTACATGCTGTCTGGTGACTATACTCAGAAAAGAGACCGATATAAGGATAATAAAGCATGGTGGGTAATTATCAGTGAATATCTTGGAATGTTAAAGGGTCAAGGAATAAAATTAAATGTTATAAAATTCTAAAACATTTACAAGTCCATAAAGGGGACATCATATGTTTACAAAAAAAACACACTTGTTAGAGTCAGAATCTTATTTGTTTAGGAGACAGTTTATTGGTCAGGTCTACACGGCCAGGGAAAGTACGTTAAGTAGAGAAGTTGGCATTTTAATTTTGAGATCCACTCCCTTTGTTTGTGAACAGTCTATAAAGGACCCAAAGGGACATTACATCTTTCTTCAGGGCCTCTTAGGCCAAGTAACAATACTGCTAGGCAATGTGTACGGCTCTAATGTAGACTCACCAGTTTTTTTTGGGTGAGTTGTTAAATGTGCTTACTCCTTTTGCTACCTTACCAATGGTCCCGGCAGGTGACTGGAACTTGACCTTTTCCCCAAACCTGGATAAAGAAGGGAAGAAAAACAAAAGCCTGACACCAGCCCAAAGGGTGATGTGGAAGCTCTCTGACTATTTGGGTATGTGTGATCACTAGAGGGTCTAGCATCCTATGGCCCGAGAGTTCACATTTACATCAGAGATACATAAATCTAGATCCAGAATCAATTACTTTTTTGTGTCTGAGTCCCTACTCCCAGGTTTACAGGCTTGTACAATAGACCCTGGGGTGATCTCTGACCACTCTATGGTTAGATGCTCCCTGGATCTTAGCCCACTTTGCCCCAAGCAAACAATGTGGAAATTAAATAATCAGTTGCTCAAATCTGACCTAATCAAAGAAAATATCAGTCAGATAATAGAACAATACCAAAGTAAAAATGTTAATTTCATGGGGAAGGGAGATATAGAATGGGGGGCTTTGAAGTGTGTTTTGAGAGGTGAGCTTATTAAAATTTTGGCCAAATTAAAGCAGAAGAGGGAAAGTAAGATTAAATATCTACTGCAACAAATAAGATATATAGAGAAAACTATCTCTCCTGCATCAGCAGAAGAAGACAAAAGGAAACTAATTGGCCTGAGGAATCAGTATGGGGAACTCCTGAGGGAGAAAGCTGAGTATGCTATCCTTAAATCTAAAACATTATATTTAGATCAAGAGGAGAAATCGAGCTGACTCCTTGCACTGAGGTTAAAAGCAGCTGAATCCTCTAGAATAATTCAAAGTATCCAATCACAATCCGATGGCACTGATAAGTTTCTCTCTCAGGACATAGTATTCGAATTTGAAAGATACTATAAAAAAAGTTATGGTCCTATGGAACATCAACCCACACCGGCGGCAGCAGAGGAATATTTATCCTCGATCCAACTTCCAACTATCCTGGAGGAGTTGAAAGAACAATTAACTGTCCCCATTTCAGAATCAGAGATTCTACAGACAGTAAGTGCATTACCTTTGGATAAGGCCCCGAGCCCTGATGGGTTTCCCCAGAATTTTTATAAATGTTTTGCCCAATATCTGGCCCCAGGTTTGAAATGGTTATTCTCCTGTATCCTAGAATCAAACATGGTGGACAAACATCTGTTTCATGCACTTATTATTGTCATCCCTAAACCAGATAAAGATCCAGTTAAGGTTAGTAGTTACCATCCCATTTCTTTAATCAGCTATGACCTTAAAATTCTTACCAAGATCCTGGCAAATCGACTTTCAAAAGTTATGCCCCTTATAATTCTTCCGGATCAGGTTGGATTCATGGTAGGCAGGATGTCATCGGATCATCTATGTAAATTGTCCCATATCTTCTCTATGTCCAGGGATGCAGACTTAAGATACCTGCTCTCCCTGGATGCAGAGAAGGCTTTTGAGTGTGTGAATTGGCAGTTCTTGTTTTTAACTATGAAAGATTTGGGTTCCCTCCTATTTTTTACCAGTTGGATAGCTGCATTATACACAAATTCCACTGCAAAAGTATACTCTAATGGAGTCTTCTCTTCCACCTTTTCTTTATTCTCTGGTACCAGGCAAGGATGCCCTTTATTGCCCCTCTTGTTTAATATTTATTTGGAACTCTTACTGAGTTGTTTCAGGTCTAAGCCTAAGATTCAGAGAATAGTGATAGGATCTCTGAAATTCAAGGTCTCTACGTATGTCGATGACATCTTGCTACATTTGACTCAAGATAAGGAATCCATCCCGTAGTGTTTAATATAATAGAAGAATTTAGTAGAATGTCCAACTATAAGATCAATGTGGAAAAAAACTCATTGTTTCCCCCTCAACCATAAAGTGCAGAAGCAGTTAGTGGTTGAATTGGGTCTACAATGGTGCCCTAATACATTAAAATACTTAGGGATAATTTTAGTTAGGAGTGAATACAAAATGGTCCATTTAAACCTTGATTCTATTCTCCAGACAATTAAACAGGATCTATTTAGATGGAGTAAAATCGCACTCTCTCTCTCTCTCTCTCTGGGAATGGGTAAATATTATCAACATGAATGTCTTACCAAGATTGTTTTATCCTACCAGTATGCCTAATATCTGGTTACCAATGCAGTGGTTCAAGAAACCCCACACAATGCTATCAGAGTTTATCTGGCACGGTAAAGTTTCCTGTAGAGCCTATTGTAAATTAGCTGCCCCTAAACTTATGGGAGAATGTGACTACCACACTTAGGCCTATATTACTGACTAAGCAGCGCAATTAAATACCTAAAATGGTCAGTTACTACACTTGAAATGCTGTCCCTGTCTTATGTTCCTGCATGGGTAAAATTGGAAATTGAATAGATTTGAGATTCGGGCAGTGACACAACTGTCCTGTTATACTCCTTGCGGTGTACACTCCCTAAAAGCTTGAAGTCTTTTCCTATACTCACTTCAGTTAGGATACACACTCAACTATGTTCATTCTTAAGATATGTAGTGGGGAAAGACCCCTGTCAACCTTTGTGCAAAAACCCAAATTTGAAGGTGGGAGGTTCCATGATTTCCGAGACTTGGCTTCCCCCATTAGGGAATCTAAGGAGCTCAGATTTATTACAGGAGGGCAGCTGTCTACCAGTGCATTCTATTATTAATAAACATAAAGTTGGCCCTAATCTCATTTTCAAAGTGCATCAGGTCAGACATTTGATAATACAAATTCAGGATAGTGTTAGACTAAGTAATCTTCCAGCAAAATTTTTTGAAATGCTTGCTCAAGTAGTTTGGGCCCAACATGCAGTCTCCAGACTATATTACTCCTTTTTGGAACAGGCATTTCCTGGGAACAATGGTATACCAAAGTACTGGGTAGATTGCTTCCCAGAAACATCTAGGGAATGGCAAACTATATGGTCTAATACTTATCGTTATATCACTCAAGACAGATTAAGAGTGATGCAATTTCAATTGTTGAATAACATGTTTTGGACACCTATTAAGTTGCATAAAATAGGTAGAATTGTGAGTCCTCTGTGTAAAAGATGCCACCAGGAAAGAAGGCACCCTTTTCCATATGTTTTGGGCCTGTTCTTATGTTAAGGATTCGCGGGAATGTATTAGGATTAAAGCAGACCTACTTTTGGGTGTAGATCATTGTTTTACCCCAGAGATTTGTTTAATTGGGGATTATAGAGGGATTGATGTGAAGGCCAGAAGATACTACATGACCATCGTATCATCCTCCCTTAAAAAAGGGGTGTTGAGACAGTGGTTAAATGACTCCCCCATAACCTATATGGAATGGCTGTAAGAATTGTTAGCCAATCTGACTGTAGAAAAACTTGGAATGAGCTTGTCAAATCAGCCCTCAAGATATTCTAAAAATTGGGAGAAATTACATACTCATTATCTGCTGCAAACGGATGCACTCCCTCCTGATGGCACATCTTAAGGGGGGGGGTTCAGAGACCGAAATCCCTCACAAATGCCTAAAGGAGGTTAACACCGGTCTGGAGTTTCCTCTTGGGTAAGTGGGCAAGGCTGGGGATCATAAGGGGAGAGGGTAGGAGGGATGAGGGGGGAGGAGAGGGGGAAGGGCTAGGGGTGTGTGTAATCATCTCTGTATTGTTTGTACCATGCTGTTTTGTTCTCACCTCTGGATCTGTTAAAACTGTGAAATTAATAAACTTGAATTTCAAAAAATATATACAAAACATTACATAAATACATAAACATTAAATGACTACAATATATGACATGCTAAAAACATTTCATCCTGGTGATTCTACCAAGGAAAGTGCAAAGCATCTAATATACTAATTGAATTGCTTAATTAATTCCATAGTACATTTGTTGTGTTGTAGATTCAAGCCATTTTTTGATGCTATTAACCTCAGGGATCCATCAGGCAACACTTTTGCTTATGTGATCCCAACACCTGAAAAGATTTGTGATCACTGTATTTTCAAAATCACTACACAAATGCATTGAATCTGCAAGAGACCATCAAACAAGACAAGCAGCAATGACTAACAAGAAATAGCTGCACAAATGCATTACAATATTATTCTATCCACTTTTATTAAAAAAGTTGTAGATTAAAGCAATTATTAAGACCCCTTTCACTCATTGCACCCCGGTGGTGGATCCAAATGGCGTCCCACTGGAGGTACATTTAATTAGATCCCCACCCCTTGAGGCCAGCTGTACCTTCTCAATTACAACAAAACAGAAGTCATATTCTGGTCCTGCCTAAGCCACATGATGTGCCAGTGTTCTCCTATTCAAAAATTAAATCTCCTTTCCGTCTTCCCCACACAATATCTTTCACAGGTGCAAACCTCTGTGTGTATTTAGGGAAAGGGAAAGGGGGAAACTGTTTAACCAAGAAAGACACACTAAGCCAGAGCTTGTTTCCAGGTGCAGTCTGGGAGCACAATGAGGTTAAGTGACTTGTTTAGGATCACACAGTATGCAAGTAGGGGCTGATGTGATTCAAACCCAGGTCTCCAGGTTTGTAGCTCAGTATTCTAAACCACAATGTTATACTGCCTCCAGATTACATTACAGTATTATATTTTAGAAATTACAATTTACAAAATCTCAGATCTCGAAAATCTCCCCACTTGTATTGTCCCCAAATGTTTTTGTCTTCATAATAACTGGAGTGTAAGCACATTTGTCACAGGTAAATTTACTTCTCAGAGGAAACGGGAGACCCTTTGGCCTCACTTGATGTTTCTCCATTGGTTTTTGGTAACTATGAACTACCTAGTCTTTGGAATTCTGCCCATGCCTTACACAAAGTGTGGGGCATGTTGCACATGTTCTTTCAGTCTACATTAGCATACAGAATGTCAATATTTCTTGATTATTTCCTCAACCTGAGTTGATTAGGTCTCAAGCTCAAATAGGCCCACCTGATGGATTCAGATCAGTATCTGAGAGAAAAAGCAAGGAGTGGAAGGGAGGGACAATGAATGACAGGCCCATGAAGGGTGGCTTACTTTAATGCTAGGAGCCTGGGAACAACAGTGATGACCTCCAGATCGTGGTGATGGAGGGCTGATTGGTTCTGTTGGCAATTTCTTAGACATGGACAGCGGCAAACTGTGACTGAGATCTCTCCATCTCTTGGTTCACCTACCTCAAAAATTAATACTGCAGGGTGTGCAGGGAGTAGGATTGGCCCTATATGTTAGAAAAGGGATTACATCCATGAGGGAGGATATTGATGAGGTGAGTGGAGAGATGATCTGAGCCCACGCTCAAACCGAAACAGGGTGGATAATTTGTAGTTAATATTTTTACTGAAAAGGGGAAATTGTTTAACCAAGAAAGACACATTAAGAAGTACAACACAATCATTTGACAGTAGGCATAGTTACAGCATCAGTTAGTATCAATCATTTAGAAGGAAGTTCTGACATAGTAATCACATTTTATAAGCTGGTGTGCCTGTTCATAAATACTACAGTAGTTTACCATACATAGTGAAGTCAGGGGCACAGGCTATGCTCTAATCTAAAGTTGTAGGAGGGCTGAGAGTTACCCCACAGCCCCAGATAAATGTAAGTGTGTATCATCTATTTAAAGAACTATATACAACAGTGACAATAAGTGAAAGGATCATTATAGTTTCTTATATCAGTAAGGATCCCAAGCAACTGAGTCCACCGAAATAAGGTGAGCACGTGCTCATATAAAACCTCTATTAGAGATAGGTTGGTCCTTTCTTGTATACAGGGGCATGACAGGCATGCACTGTCTAGAGCAGGGTTGTAGCTCGCTCAACCAATGCCTTCTCTGGGTGGTGATGCCAAAGGCTGCCTCATATGATCAGTGGCTCCTAAATCTTGCAAGAAAGGGGACCATGAGGCATAGCATGCCATAAGAGTGTTCAGGTGTAACAGTCGCTTATATTTTGCAAGCAAAGTAAGATGTTGTAAGTGAACAGCTCCTGGAGGTTGGCTTTTTCTGTGGATTTTCATCTTCTCATCAGCAGACATTTTGTCAAAAGAGAACCCTGCAGTGCCAATTTAAGTGCTTTTGTGTTGAGGTGTGGGGCATCTTCAGGAAAACTTAGGCTTTCCAGAGACATAGGTTTGTTGCTGTGACAACAATGGATGAGGTACTTTGTGGTATGTCACCAGAAAGACTGAATCTTAATGCATTGTGACATCATATGGTCTAGATCTCTTTGAGGTGATCCGCATCTCCAGCAATTTTTTTTTTTCAATTTAAAGTTTATTGAAGTTTCCAACATACAATACATAGAAAAGAAAAACACATGTCGCTTGGAATGTATACATGTATTAAGAGCCAAACCAGGACTCACCCCAAAGAAAAAGAATAAAGGGCCCTCGTCCAACCCCACCACCCACCCATGTCTCAAGTAAAAACCATCATCATGTCCCGGAAGAGAAGGAAAATAACATTCATCCCCCCCGTCCTACCCTCCCTACTGACCCCCCCACCTCAATCTCCAGCAATTTGAGTTTGGCATGAGGTGGGCTGCATGTAACAACGCTGGTGTATGGTACCTTAGATGTAGTATTTTATTTTGTGTTAACCTGGCTTTAGGATCCCTTGTAATGGTGGGGGCAAACCTCCAGCAAACTGTTCAGTCTGTATAAATACAAGTTTACCCACAGAAGCTGTGCATTGTTCTGATGCTTTGAGATGATCAATGGCACAGTCCTGAAGTTGCCGATAGATGGAGCCGGCTGTGCCTTCATTGGTCTCGAGCCAACTGATTAGGGGTGTTGTGGGAAGATTGTGGCTGTTTCTTTGAGCAGTCTCAGATAGAGACAAATAACACTTCTAATTTATATGAAATGCCAGAATTTAAATTTATCCAATGGAAATCTATTTTGAAGTCATTGGAAGGAGTTCATAAGGGCTGTATGTGGTATGAGCAGGTGTCTTATTAGTTGGATTCCATTGTCTACTCCCGTTCCATCTCAGGGGTGGATCCCTAATTATAATACAAGAGTTTTCCCATAGTAGGGTCATGGCTGGGTGTGCTAGCATCAGAACTAGCCTGTTTTGAGCCTTCTTCCTGATTATTAACAAGGGCCCAATCATGGGATTTGACAACAGGAATCATGTGTGAAGGATATATAGACATGAGGCCTGTGAGGCCTCCAGGCCCAACCTCAGAGGAGGAAATGAATCCAGGTGTTTCAGCCATTTGAGTGTCTGTGCAATATGGAAAGGCCCAAGAAAATGCCTGAAACCATGGCAAGCCCCACTCTTCTTTTTTCAAGTGCACTCTGAGCTTTATCTAGCTGTATCTGGGTTATCCACCTTCCTACAAGAAACTACCTATCACTTTATCTGTAGTGGCAAATCATTTTTAGGGATTGAAATTGGCAGGTGAGTAAGAGTGTGAAATAATCTGGGAGCAGTGACCATTTTAGTGGCTTCTATCTTACCCACCATAGAATGTGTAAGCTGCTTCCTCCTGTCACATTCAGCATGCCAATCTCCATCAGTGGAGTGAGGTTTAAATCACATATCTTGATGATCCTTGGGGAGATAGTAATTTCAAGGTACTTGATTCTCTCTGGTGTCCACTGCATCCTCAAGTGGTGCATTGTAGAAAATTCACAGTACCTGTTTAGAGACAGTCACTCAGTCTTAGAACTATTGACTTCAAGGCCAGAGACACTAGAAAAGGTGGTCAGGAGATTAAGTAATTGGGTAAAGGAAACAGGAGAATGAACAGTAGTGACCAGCAAATCCTCCACACCATAAATATTTTTACACCTCTCTTGTCCAGCCTGGAGACCTGTAATCAGGAGATCCATCTAGATTGATTGATTGTTTTAAAAATGTTTAACCTTATGCCAGCCCAGTGGCACTGAAGGTTGAGGCACTGGACACCACACCTTGCACTACGCCAGTGACCCAGGTTTGAGAATGAGCCTGGGGCATTGTGGGTCAATGGGAGGAGGAAGACAGGAGTTGGATTGAGTAGTCATATGACAGCTCTCCCCTCCTGGATGGGAACCCAGCCATGACTGCTGCAAGGCTGCCCCTGAGTGGTGGCCCAGAGGTAGTGCCGATGAGAGTGACTAGACTAGGCAGAGTGCCATGGGTTGCTGTGTGGGCATGTCTCTACGTGTGTACAAGCAACTGCAGCAAGGGGGGGAGAAGAAAAACAGAAAATGGAGCTGCAAAGCTCCATGATGGACTGGCTGTGCCCATATTAGTTCTCATGGAGTCTATGTCTATGTCCCATGTCATGGGGAGGGAATGGACAAGGATTTGATAGGCATTCTTAGGCTGGCAGAGAAAGGGGAAATACTGTTGATGGGAGACTTGAATATGCCAGATGTTAACTGGAGCACATTTGCTGAAGCCACATCCAAAAGCAGGGCCATTCTCGCTGCCTTACAGGTGGCATGTCTCAGACAGCTAGTTTCAGAACCCACTCATGAGGGAGCAATTTTAGACCTCATACTCTCAAATGGGGACAGTGAGAGGATCTCAGATCTAGAAGTTGGTTGTCATCTGGGAACAAGTGACCATCAAACAGTGTGGTTCACAATAAATTCAGCTACAGAGTCAAGCCATACAACAGTGAGGGTACTGGAATTTGGGAGGGCTGACTTTGGCAAGATGGGAAAGTGCCTTAGAAAAGCACTCACAAACAGGCTAGAAGGAGGTGTGGAGCAACAAGGGGAAACATCAAAACTGCCATCACAGAGGCGACAAGCCTTTGTGTGAAGTAAATAAATTAAAATGAAAGAAAAAGTCACTATGGTTCTCAAAAGAGGTGGCAGGGAAAGTCAGGGAGAAAAAGATCGCATTCAGGAAGTATAAGGAAACACAGAAGATGCAGGACAGAGAGCTGTACCAGTTAAGGTAGAATGAAACAGGGAGGGAAGTCAGAAAAATTAGGGACCAAACTGAGGAAAAGATAGCCAACTCAGTTATGAAAGTGGATGAAACCTTTTATAGGTACATCAGAGAGTGTAGAAAGACAAAGAGAGGGACAGTGAGGCTGATTAGAATGGACCGTGGGTGGGCAGAGAGGGACAGTGAAAACATAGGGATATTGAACGAATATTTCTGCTCAATATTCACAAAAGAGGAGGAGGAGGTGCCTAATCCAATTAACAGAAGCACTTTTGATAGGGGGGTCGATCCCAGTCCTTTCACAGAAGAAAGGGTTCTGAAAGAACTCCTACAACTGAAGGTGGACAAAGCAATGGGGCCTGATGAAATTCACCCCATAATTGTAAAAGAATTAAGGGGAGAAATAGTGAAACCACTCACTACCCTTTTTAATAAATCATGGGAGGATGGTGCGGTACCTGAGGACTAGAGGAAGATGAATGTGATTCCCCTTCACAAAAGTGGGAGCAAGACAGAGGCAGAAAACTACAGACCTGTCAGTTTGACCTCTGCAGTAGGGAAAGTGATGGAATCACTTCTGAAGGAAAGAATTGTTGAGTACCTAGAAGCCAGTGGGGCACAGGATCCAAAGCAGCATGGGTTCATAGTGGAAAGGTCATGTCAGATGAATGTAATTGATTTCTTTGACTAGGTGACCAAAGTAGTAGACCAGGGAGGGGTTGTGGACATGGTCTAGCTAGACTTTAGCAAGGCATTTGACACAGTCCCACACAAAAGATTAATAGTCAAATTAACCAGCCTGGGAGTGGGTCCCAGGGTGGTAGCCTGGATAAAACATTGGCTGGACAACAGGACACAGAAGGTAATTGTAAATGGAGTCCACTCTGAAGAAAAAGGGGTTATTAGTGGGGTACCGCAGGGTTCAGTACTGGGTCCAGTCCTTTTTATTGTCTTTATAAGTGACATTGCAGAGGAACTGGAAGGAAAAGTATGCCTCTTTGCAGATGAAAAATGATCTGCAACAGGGTTGATACACAAAGAGGCATGGAAAGAATGAGAAGGGACTTGGCAAGGTTGGAGGAATAGTCAGAAGTATGGCAACTTGGATTCAATGCAAAGAAGTGCAAAATAATGCACCTGGGAAACAAAAAAACCAGGGGAAGATTACACAATGTGGGGGGGTAGTAACAATAACAAAAATGGAAAGGGACCTGGGGGTAATCATATCAGATGACCTTAAGGTTAGCAAGCAATGTGAGAAGGCAGTAGGGAGAGCTGGGGGTATACTGGGATGTATAGGGAGAGGCATCACTAGCAGAAAACAGAAAGTTGTCATCCCTCTGTACAGACAGTTGATGAGACCCCATCTGGAGTACTGCATCCAGTTCTGGAGACCCCATCTCTGCAAGGACATAGACAGGATAGAGGCAGTCCAGAAGAGGGCAACTAAGGACTGGAGGAGGGCAGATGTGATTCCCCTTCACAAGAGTGGGAGCAAGGCAGAAGCAGGAAACTACAGACCTGTTAGTTTGACCTCAGTGGTGGAGAAAATGATGGAATCACTTCTGAAAGAAAGAATTGTTGAGTACCTAGAGGCCAGCGGGGCACAGGACCCAAAGCAGCAAGGATTCACAGCAGGAAGGTCATGTCAGATGAATCTAATCGATTTCTTTGACTGGGTGACCAAAGCAATTGACCAGGGAGGGGCTGTGGATATGGCCTACCTAGACTTTAGCAAGGAATTTGACACAGTCCCGCACAAAAGATTAATAATCAAGTTAGCCAGCCTGGGAGTGAGTCCCAGGGTGGTAGCCTGGGTAGCAAACTGGCTGCACAACAGGACACAGAAGGTAATAGTGGATGGAACACATTCTAAAGAAAGGGGAGTTACTAGTGGAGTACCTCGGGGCTCAGTGCTGGGTCCAGTCCTCTTTAACATCTTTATAGGTGACATTGCAGAGGATCTGGAAGGAAAGGCATGCCTCTTTGCAGATGACACACAGATCTGTAACAGAGTTGATACACGGGGGGGTAGAAAGGATGAGAAGGGACTTGGCAAGGCTGGAGGAATGGTCAGACATTTGGCAACTTAGATTCAATGCAAAAAGTGCAAAGTAATGCACCTGGGAAATAAAAATCCAGGGGAAGAGTACACAATAGCAGGGGAGGTACTAACAACAACAATAATGGAAAGGGATCTGGGTGTAGTCATGTCAGATGACCTAAAGGTGGGTAAGCAATGTGAGAAGTCAGTAAGGAGAGCCAGGGGGATACTGGGATGCATAGGGAGGGGCATCACAAGTAGAAAAAGGGAAGTGGTTGTCCCTCTATACAGACACTTGGTGAGACCCCATCTGGAGTACTGCATGTAGTTTTGGAGACCTCATCTACGCAAAGACATAGACAGGATGGAAGCAGTCCAGAGGAGGACTACTAAAATGGTGCAGGGTCTACATCAGAAACCATATGAAGAGAGACTAAGACAGCTTAATATGTATACCCTTGATGAAAGAAGGGACAGGGGGGACATGATAGAAACTTTTAAGTACCTCAACAGAATCAACAAAGTCCAGGAGGGTAGCATCTTTCAGAAAAAGAGATGTGTAAGAACAAGGGGGCACAATTTAAAGTTAGAGGGGGGATGGCTCAGGGGTAATGTGAGGAAATTCTTTTTCACGAAGAGAGTGGTGGACGCATGGAACCGCCTTCCTGGCGAGGTTGTGGGGTCTAAAACAGTGGGGGAATTCAAACATGCATGGGACAGACATAAGGCAATTATAGTGGGGGTTTGCAGGAAGTAGGCTGTTGGTTAACTAGAATCTGCAACTTATCCAATAGGTAGGGAAATGGGCAGACTGGGTGGGCCAAGTGGTCCTTATCTGCTGTCAAAGTCTATGTTTCTATGTTTTATCTGAGGAGATGCCGAGTTGGAGATTTTCTTGCAATTTCTTTGGGTCCTGGTGTGTGGCAAGGATTACTGCATCATCGGCATACAGGGTGATATGTTCAGTGTAGGAGTCTGGTAGGGTGTTAAGGAACAGGCTGAAGAGTACGGGGCCCAGTATTGAACCCTGGGGGACTCCAGAGAGGACAGGTTTGGAATCAGAGTGCACATCTCCAATTTTTATAAGTTGGGAGTGGTTTTCAAGAAAGCTTTTGAACCAAGAGATTGAATCATTGGAGAGACCACCATTTTTTAATTGGCTCAGCAGGAGGGAGTGGTGGACAGTATTGAAGGCTTTGGTCAGGTTGATGAAAATAGCACCAGTTAGTTGTCCATCATCGAGGGAGCTGTCAATGGAGCCAGTGAATTCGAGTAAGGCAGAGGATGTACTATGACCTTTTCTAAAACCATGTTGCTGTTTACAGAGAATATTATAATTGTTCAGATGCTCAGTAAGTTGGTCCACTACTATACGTTCCAGTGCCTTCGAGGCAGAATGGATATAGGGCGGAAGTTCGCATGGTCAGTCTTATCGCCACTTTTGTGAATCGGGGTAACAGTGGCCATTTTCTATTTGTCCGGGAATTGGCTAGAGGAAACAGAGAGATTAAAGATCTTGATGAGGGGCCCAAGTACCTCGTCAAGCATTAGGGCCAGTAGCTTGAGGTCAAGTGTGTCATTGCTTGTTCTAGATTTGCTAATGGCTTTGGCAACGTAGTTTCAGACTTGATGTTTCTTTAGTGCTTTAAAGTAGAAAGGAGGGTGACAGGCATGGGTGGAGGAGTTGGGGGATGGGAGTTGACACATCTTGGAAGAAGTCGGAGGGGAGAACACTGCTAAGGTCAGTGAAAGCAATGTTAAAAGTGTTCACAATAGTTTTTGAGTTGAGTGTAGTGTGCCCATTTATGTTGAGTATGTTCGGCAAAGATTTTGACAGTTTCCCAGTGACATCTTTAATGTTTTTCCAGAAATCCCTCCCATTTCCCTAGGAGTCAGTGAGGGCATTTTTATAGTAGTCAGGTTTCTGTTGCCGAATGGATTTGGTGCAGTCATTCCATGCTCGTTTATAATTCTGGATGTCGAGTTACTTACCGGAGTTTCTAGCCAGTTCCCAGAGGTGGTCCCTGGATTTAAGTTTTTTTAGGAGGTCTCCTGAGAGCCAAGGGTTACTGAGCGATTTAACTTTACGCTTTTTGAGGGGGACAAATTTATAACAGGCTTCATTGAAAATGTGAATAAATTGCTCCAGTGCTGTATTAGTATCTGTTGCCTTGAAGATGGGGGACCAGTCCTGAAGACTGAGGTGTGATTTGAGGTGGGGTAGTTGACCACGGGGTAGGACTCTGCTGGTGATGATTTTTGGAGGGGGCTTATAGAATTTGTTTCACCAGGTACAGTTGATGGGAGAGTGGTCACTGAGTGAGTAAGGGAGGACTGAGGTTTTCATGATCTGAGAGGGGTGGTTGGTTAGGATCCAGTCGAGTAGGGTGCAGGTCCCAGTTCTGTAGTTCTTTCTGGTTGCATAGTCAACCATTTGAGTCAGGTTAGCTGATATAGCGGAGTACTTACAGTAAATGACCCACCTTCAGCTGAGAGCCAATTAATGTTAAAGTCACCATGAAGGATGATTTTGGAGTCCGATGGGTGGGATTTGACAAAGTCAAGGACAGCAGTTAGACCAGGTCCCTGTTCCTTAAGAGGTATGTAAACAGTGACAACTGTGTGGGCCTTATTGTGGGCTCCTAATAGGAGTTTGATAGGAAGAATCTGAGCAGGTGTTGCTGGAAGATTGGAATCAATGGGGTATCCTCAGAAAGTGTCTTTCACATATAAGGCACACCCTCCACCTCTTTTGGACTTATGATCAACCCGGAAGACATTGTAGCCAGGAAGGGTGATTGCCTGATCAGGAACCTTTGACATATGACTGCGATTGGGTAGACAGTGGTCCACTGGACCACCAGGGATATGGGACAGGGAATTTATTTTTAAACATATGCCCGCGATTGGGCAGAGAGCGCTCCACTGGACCACCAGGGATATAGGACAGGGAATTTATTTTTAAACATGTGCCCGCAATCAAGCAGAGAGTGGTCCACTGGGCCACCAGGGATATAGGACTGGGATCTATGTTTTAAACAAATGCCCACGATCAGGCTGCAGGGAGCATCGGTCTCCGATGGCTGCTGCTTGGCAGGGCGCCAGGCGCAAGTCATCAGGGATCGGCGCACCTGCATGCAAATGGGATGCAAATGGGGCCATAATGACATGCAAATGGCCCCATGTGCACCTTGCATAAATTATGGCTCCATTTGCATGTCACCTTTTGAATATCGTGGGTGCTGTGAATGACGCAATGGCACTTGCGCTAGCGCATCTCCATGCTCCACTCTGGCCACTTGCCACTGCACCATGCACATGGGGGGGTGGCCAGGGTGCGATGTTCAAAGCTGCTGAGTCATGGCACAGCTTCTTTGAATATCGCCCAGGCCACACCCCTGCACAACCAAGTTGAGCTGCACCCATGCTTACGACACAGCCTGGCGCAGTTTGAATATCTGGCCCATATACTTTTCATTTTCTTTTTAGAAACATTCACACATCCAATACACTATCATACTTCATATATTTTAATATATTTAAGTCTCACTTGTTTTTGCAAGAAAAGCACAAAGGGCGTAAGGGGTTTAAGGAGCAGGAAATAGTGTGGTTTGCAGCATCTGTCTTCACACTTAGCAATACTGAACATATTTAGTGCTCTGGTTCTTTGGTATTTTGATGTTTTTAGCCTAAAGAAGTATGATGGTAAGAAACTTTTAGAGAATTATTATGAATAGAAATTATTGATTTAGATTTTTTTCTGATTTTATCTGTAAAAAAAAACAAACTTAAGTACTATTTCTCACCCCCCTTCCCCTGGCATGATTTGTTGAAGCAGTTGGTGATTATTTCACATCACTGTGTTAGGATCCCTTTAGGTTGACATGACTGTACTGGATCTGGTTTCTCGATTTCTTCATTAAGGGGGAAAATTTTAAACCTTTATTTGTGGTAGGTGCTTAAATATTTAAATGAAAGTAAGTATCTATCTCTATTTTTTTGAGTCCACGTATTTTGTGTTTCATTTTGTGTTGATGCTAGCAATTGTTACAACTTGCTAGTGTTATAAATTATTATAATTTTCATATTCTTCTTTTTATAAGTATTATAGTGGCTTAGAATGGATGCAAAAGACAGTCTGGAAGATTGAACTGAAGTGAGAGTTTTTAAGAGGACAGTGATCCATCAGAGGTTTTGCTGGTGGCAACTGGAACTGAACCTTCAGAGGCCAGACATCGATTATTGAGTATTGGATGATTGAATTTTGATTTTGTACCATAACAAATGCATTGTATAAATTTAGACTGGTGTATTAGGATTATTTTGACTTCAAAAGTCTTCTTTTTTATTCTTTTTTATGTATACAAGAAGTGGGAGAATTTTATTAACTGACATGGCAAAGGGAAAAAGTGCTTAATAAAAAAGTTAGTAAGTCTGGAAAGTTTAGTAAATTAAATGAGAATAGAGATTTATATAATGGATGTGTTTATAAAGGAGGCCTTAACTTGGCTACTTCAACTCCCACACAATATCTTCAGAATTTACAGATCAAACCATCTTATGCAGAAACAGTAAGTAAAGAAAAGAGTCTCTCGAAATCCCTTATTGGGCAATGCAATACAATAGAAGCTATGGTTACAGTCCACACAAAGGGGGTAAATTCTGTTGAAACATCAATAATATTGACACCAGAACAAAATACAGTAGCACAGTAGATGAAATATCAGATTATGAGAGTGTTGAGGTTGAAATGCCACAGGGTAGACAAACTGTTGAGTCAGCAAATGAGTTGTCAAATTCATGTAAAGCTTCACCAGTTATAAAAAAAGGTGAAAGTTTTAACTGATTTCTTTCCTTTAGTGCCTGTGGTGTCAGCCCAGGTTAATCAGAATGACTTGGTATAGGGAAATATTTCTATCAGTAGTCCCTCTAATGAAAAAGATAATAATTCATTATTTAAAGTTTTTTTTGTCTGAAGACTTGGAGCACACAGGTGAAACTTTGTTCCATCAGACTCCTTGTTCATCTTATCAGGTAATAAATGCTACCAATTTTGAATTGTTCAGTCCACTAGATTATTCACAGAATTCTGATATTTTAATATATGTTGAATCTAAAATGTCAGAAGATGCACAGAAGGAAATAAATAGTGCTATGTCACGAAATGAGATTTTTGAAAGGCTGCGTGGTGAAGTTAACGCTATTGAAATGGAATCTTCATTAGTTAAGCAGTATTCAGGTACAATTTCAACATATAAACTAAAAGCTTTGTCCTATCCAATAATTTCTAACATTGTTTTGCTGGACTCACTTAATGAGGTTAGAAATAAAATAGACTCTTTTCAAACAATGGGTATAACTAAAATAGAAGAGATTGAAAAAATAATTGAAAAGATTATGGTTAATGAAAGGCCTCCTTTTTCACCAATAAGCATTCCAAATTCTCCACTTCAGGGGAAAAAGAAAGGTAGAAAGAAGAATAAAAAGGCAGTTAAAAAAGGACAATCCAATCTACCAAAGAGTTTAGATGAAATAAAACCAGTTAAAAATGGGAAAATTACACTGGGTGTGGTATTAACAAATCAGAATACAAGTATACAGAAGATAGCCCCACACATTTTGGATAATGAGTTGGTCATTAAGAAAGGAGATTCTTGTTCTAAGAATATTAAATTGGATACTGGAAAAGCCATTGAACCTATCAAGGTTAATAATAGTGTTCTGTGGATACAAACTCAGGTTACTAATAATAGGTGTACTGCAAAAGTTTTGAAACAGCATATAAACAACTCACAACCAGCTTTAAATATGCAGGGAGATGAGACCATATTGATATTTGAAGGGTTGTATTGGAAGGAGAATGAGACTATTGAATCCCTAAAGGATTCATTGATTTATTTATAAGAAGCAGAATTAGGAATTACAAAAAACACTTCAGATATTATAACTGCCTTTAGAGGTAGGTCTATTTTCCCTTCCCCAGTTTATTTATAGTAATTAGTATGGGTCATGCCAAACAAGTAATTTCTCAACAAAAGAGATTATAATATCTAGGCTTACATTTGTGCCTCCCAATTACTTTGCATAGCGTAGTAAAACAGGTTTTGGGAGATGGCTTTGATAATTCTGTCATAAAAATGAGGAATTAGTGGCAGTACTTCAATATCTGAGTTGAAATATGCCTTTACCGATTCAATTGTATGTGACATGTAGTAATATCTTGTCAGTTGTGGGAGTGGAGTGATTAAAGAATGAAAATACCCAGATACTAAGAGATATGATGGCCATATTATTATCCTCTCTATTAGACATTACTGTTAGTAGTACTAACCTTCATAATGTAACTAGAGTCCATAAACTAGGGGATGGAAGTCAAATTCATATTCAATTCGATTTGAATGACTTATTTCACTTGATTAAGAAAAAGGCAGAAAATACAGTGTAATACAAAGTAATATATTGTTACTGGATTTATCAGAAGACATTTTTCAGAATGGTAAAAATAAAATGTATTGAGTAAACCTGACCCAGGATTTAGTTTCATTGGAGAAGGTGAACACTGATAATATTTATGAACTTAGATTACTCTCATGGAATATAGCAGGAATAAAACAGAAATTAGGAGATGTAGAATGGATGGAGTATATTACAGCATTCCAAATTATACTATACAGGAAACTTGGTTTCAAGATCCTCCAATAATAAATGGTTATGAAGGATTACGTTCATCAACCTTAAAAACAAATCATTGTGGCAGAGGCATGGATGGACGGATAGTGTATCTGAAAATGTCCAAGTTTATAAAAATGTTACAAATTTACAAACTCTGTTCTAATTATATAATAGTGGTGATTAGATGGAACACACAGTTATTAATCATAGTTAATGTATATATTCCACCCCCCAGGGCCAAAAACTACAAGTTTATTTTAAATAAATTGGCAAAAGATGTTGATAAAGTTAACTCTATTTTTGTACAAGGTAATTTAATCATCTGTGGCGATTTTAATGCATGTATAGCTTTATCAGATGACCAGTCTGACATGTCTCAGTCAAAAGAGAATATGGAGTTATCATCTGGAGATTCAATGGATATGGTAATTAATGAAAATGGAAAATATTTTGTCACTTTCATTAAAATAACTCATTGGTAATTTTGAATGCTAGAACCAAAGGGGATGAAAAAGGGAAGGTGACTTTATTTGGCTTTAATGGGCAGAGTTTGACTGATTATGTATTAACTGGTTATGGACTGTTTTTCATGATACAATCTTTAATACTTGAGATGAGAACAGAAAGTGATCATGCCTCCTTGGAGCTTATTTTGTCAGACAACTTTGGAATCAATGATTCATTAATCATAGATGATTTGATGAAAAAGCCTGTAGTCAAGGGAAAACAAAAATTAAGAGTAAATTTCTCTTCATTGGAGAAGGTAAATAATATTTATAATTCATTATCCTTAGAAACTGCACTTATTATGTGCTCAACATCTTTAAATGAAGTAGAGAATCATTTACATTGTATATATATATTCACAAATAAGACAGTATATTTATTTTTCACATTCATTAAGTAAAATATCTAATAATCATAACTGGTTTGACAAGTCATGTAAAACTGAGAAAAATAAATTGAAAAAATATTACATTTAGCAAAAAAAATCCACGTCAGATAAACTTTAAAACATTATCAAACGCTAGGACTGAATATAAACATTTTCAAAAAAAGGAGAAATATAGAAAGCAACAGTGGAAGCTAATGCTTCAAATAATATAGTCCAATGATGTTAGAGCTTTATGGGACATGGTGTCAAGAGGATCTTCTTATAATAATAATAGATTATTATACAATGACAAGAACAAATGCTGACCTTTGATTGGTCAGTCTGAGATTGGACCCATGATGTTATCCCAGCACAACATCACGGGTCTAGTCCCAGCACATAAAATGACCACACCAAATGTAAAATTGAATTGCTCCATGACCGCGATGGGCTCATCTGCTTTTCACACTGCACAACAGCATCAGAGGTCACTTGCCACCACCACACACATTGGCAAGAAACCGTCTTCCAACCACTGACACACAAACAGTATGCCACCAAATATATGTTTAAAATGGGGAAAAAAGCTGTCGTCTGAAGTAACGTTTCCATCCCCGCTTGCCTGGAGTGCAAGCACTTCTAAATATCAACGTTCATCGCTCGCTACACAGACCTCTCGCTACCACTACATCAGGCTCCCCCAAAAAAAATACACAAAGTCAGAGCTCTTTATTGGCCCAGGGCAGACAGTGGAGCTGGTCTGTAGTAGCCACCATCTTCTATATGGATTGCGATACACTACACCACTTTTCACGTGAAACGCTCCTGTGCTCCCTCAAATCTCGCAGCACTGAAAGTTCAAGTTCACTGAAACAATTGTGTGAGATGCTATGATACATTTTTTTAAAGAGGAAATAAACAGTATATATGTGTGTGAAGAAGAGCAATCAGAGAGAGGGGGTGCTCATTCATTTACCACCAGCGCCACCTACTGGCCAAAATGGAACTATTTTGTTTCTTGATATAGCTCCACAATCATAAATTAACTAAAAGTCTCTTTAAAAAGGTTTTTTTCTTTTTCTTTTTTTTATTTTACATAAATGAGCCATTGTAAAATAGCAATAATGCACTCCAGAGTGTGTGTTGTGCTGGGTTAACATCACTTCTGAGGTGATTAGTCGTACTCGGCCTGCAACCTCATGCCTAATCACCCCAGGCATGACATTATCCCAGCACAACACATACCTTGTTGTACATTATTGCTTAATTAGAAATAATTTCAGAATCTACTTGGGTATCTCATTATAGAAATCTGTGTAATCAGCCTATGGAACAACAGGATTTGAGTTATGTTTCTATTTTATTTTCCTTTTCTAAAAGTTTAAGTGAGTTTCAACCATTACAAGTGGAAATTACAGAAGTAACTGATATTATATCTAGCTTACTGACTAATAAGGCTCCAGGCCCAGACTATATACCATTGGGCATTTATAAGCTTAATATCAGTTTTTGGGCTTGAGTTCTAACTAAATATTTTGATTTATGTTTTGAAAAAGAAAAAAAATTCCCACATCTTGGAAATTAAACATATTTGTCCCCTAATTTAAAAAAAGGATATAAAATAGACCCCTCAAATTATCAGAAAAACTTTCAAGAATACTGTTCAACAGATTAACAGACTGAACTGATAAAGCTTTAATCATATCTCAATTTTAGGCAGGTTTCAGAACTAGCTTTTCAACCATAGACAATTTATTCTGTCTTAGTCACTTAATGGAAAAATATGTGCACATAAGAAAAATGAAGTTGTATGCATTATTCATCGATTTCACTGCTGCTTTTGATTCCATTAACCAAAGTCAGTTATGGGTTATTTTGAGAAATTACATTATTCACGAATCATTATTACAACTGATTTAGTTATTATATAGAGACACTGACACCAAAGTAAGATATGATAGTCATGGGAGTGTTACACAATCTCTCCCCTCATTAAGGAGAGGTAAAACAAGGCTGTTTGTTAGCCCCTGCATTATGTTATCTTTATATTAACAAATTGTTGAAGTTCGAAGGTAATACTCTTTTTGACCATCCTAAAATTAATAATCTAGAGTGTCACGCCTTAGCTTATGCGAATGATCTCTTATTATTGTTTTATCACAAAAGGGTTTTCAAAATAAAATACAGTAGAAGTCATTAAAGAAAAATGTCAGAAACTCAAGCTTAAGATAAATTTATCCAAAACCAAAGTTTTGATTTTTGGTGCAGGTAAAGTCAATGCACAGTTTCATTTTGATGGTCACAGGCTTGATAATGTAAAATCATATCCTGAAGTTAATGTAGCAGCGAATACATCTTGGTCAATTCATCATAAGTCTCAAATAAATAAATCAAAAACATGTGCAAAGGCACTTTTGAAGTTTCATTCAAACTTGGAGGCCTTGACATAAGATCAGCTTTAATAGCCGAAGAGGCAAAAATAAATCATCTATTAACATACGGGGCAGAAGTTATTCCTAGTAATTATGGAAATAATCTTGAATGCCCCTTATTGTAGTTTTATAAATCAATACTAATGGTTCCTCTTTCCATGGCTTCTGCTATGGTAAGTGCAGAACTAGGAAGAATTTCAGTACATACTATTAATCAATACAGATTTGTTTCTTATTGGTTGAAAATTTTAAATAATAAGAATAATCCCTTACCTAGGTTATGTCTAAAAGGAAAAATAAAATGGTCCCAAAGGGGATTTGCATCAAAGTGGCTCTCACATCTTCTTCAAATTCTTAAGTTGATCAATTTTGGGCATTTATGGAGTGACTCACTGAAAAACATTCACATTTCTTTATAGTATGAAAAGTGTGTTAAGAAGTGATTATTAGGTAAATCACAGGATAGAGATATGGGAATAATTAGAGCCCAAAAATGTGCACCTTGGTATAGAATGAATAAATAAGAAAGATCATGGTATGGAAAATTATTTTCTATTCCACCTGGAACTATTTAAAAGAAAAGTCCAAACGTGGGCTAAGTTTGGTTTGATAAATTCCAAGTATTCTTATTTGAATAAATGCTTGGGGGATAAAATTGTTTCAACAAAAGTACTGATGTGTAGATGTGATCAAAATGTCTCTGAAACCTTGCAACATTTAGTCACTGTCTGTCCCTTGTATCGGGATCTACAAGATACATTTTTAAGCGATATATTAAAATGCTATTGCAATACTGATTATAATGTTTTAATTATTCTTCATCCATTTAACATAAAGGACATTGAATTAATAATTGCATTTTTTGCATCGTTGATGAAAAGGAAAAAGTTGTTACAGAGGGGAGGAAAAGAAAAAAGTAATGTACCCTTAAATATTGAACTTGATGTAGATATTTGTATGTATTCCTGTATGTACTGTGTATTGATGTTATTTATTTGTTCGACATTATATGTACTTCTTGTATAAGACTGAATGTTAATGTACACTTGTATTTTAAACAAACTGTTTTTTGTACTAACCTTGACATTTTGTTATGTCTCGGTTGACAAATAAAAGAATGATGATGATGGTGTGTGTCTCACAATAGAGAACAGATGTGTGTAGTGCAGCACAACAGGATGGGCAACTATCCTGTACTGTACTTCAACCACAACAGGTGACAGCAGATACTCCCAACTGACATGGCTGATGACACTGGTGAGCACACTACAGTCTGCAGCAGATATGTAATACAATAAGGTCCTATCTGGCACTAGGTCTAGCATTGAGCCCACCTTTGAGCGCCTAAAGGCCAGATTCAGATGCCTTGACTGATTGGGTGGTGCATTGCAGTACAGCCCTGAGATGGCCTGCTGGACTGTGCTTGCCTGCTGCATCCTGCATAACATAGCACTGTCACAGCATGTGACACTTTCTGACACAGACCAGGATGTAGGTGTTGCAGCAGATGGGGACAGTGGGCCTAACAGTACAGAAAGTGAAACAACACATTGGGGAGCATCAGCAGGACACTATGCAAGGTGGGAAGTAATACAGCAGCACTTCTGAGGTGTAACAGCAACAACACACCATTGATTGCATCTGCAGCACTATGGAACAACCAGATGAGGTCAACAACACCAACAGCATGGCACCACAAATACCGACCAAAGAACACCACAGGGTGGGATACTTTCTGCCAGGTGCTAAGCAACACAAGTGGCAGCACTGCTCCAGTACCAGTGCCCATGTGTGTTGTACAGCAACTGGTTGACATGGCTGCACACACTGTGAGGCCAATGTCCCATCCACTGACATGCACAGTATGCAAGGAAGGAAGTGTGGACACACAGTCCACGACATGCAGTTGAAAGTGGGTAGTCACACATTGTGTACATGCATGTGTCCAACTACTACAGGGAGGGAAGGCTGCATGGTAGGATGCATAGGGAGTGGTTTAAGACACAGAAATGTAGGGACATATCCACAGTGGTATGTTGCATAGGTGAGGCATTTGCAGGGGGACCTGTGCAGTTGTGATGAGTGAACCAGTACAGCAGTATCTGACTGCACCTGACTTCACAGTGGCATGCAGAGAGCAGCTGTAGGTGCAAGCAATTGCCCAGTGCAAAAGGCACTACCTGCTGAGACATGTGTTGCGTGTCAGGGCAGGAGTGAGGGTGAACATTGGCAAACCCACAGCCTGTGGCAAACCCACAGTCTATGGCAGACATGTAACTCTGTGGTGGATGTGATGAAGGCACCATGCTGCAGTACTGATGCACAGCCAGAGAAGCAGATATGGTACACTGCATCTGTGAACCACCACCACCAACCATGGGTACAGCTCTGCAGCACCCATGTCCACCCCGTGACCCTGCACCAACCCAAAGATGTGCCTGTGCCCATTCAAGGACCACAGGATATCCACCCTTGTATTGGACCCTAAAACCACAACCGGCATACTCGTAGATGACCACAGCACACTACCCTAGACATTCAATGACATAGTGTGTACAACACAGCAACAGCAGGTGCCAACAGAGTCCAACTGTGCACAGGGCATGCAACATGACAGACATTGTAGGCACAGGAACACATGTCAACTAACTTCACATAGGACAGTGGCACAACAACATGTAGCTGTTGCCAGAAGGCACTATGCAATAACCATGGCCACCGGTGCATAATAACAGTGTCACTATGTCAGGTATACAGCACAGGGCAGCACATCACTGTTGTCATATATTGGTCACAGCCACCATGTCCATGTGCAACCAGTGCCACCAGCAGGGCCCTGTATGCCCTCAGGTGGAATAGTGCCATATAGACCCACACTGTGTCTTTTTCCTCCTGCCAGGCTCTGTCCCCTATGACCACATCCACTGGTTCCTGGGACATCTGGTTCTGCATCTTGGGCCTTACCCATGGTCTCTGACCATTCAACACAGGTGTCTGTATCTGTGGAGCAGCTGGTATGGTCTGTTGCACTGTTGTCATGGTCTGTTCTGCTCTTGGGATGGACTGCAGCTCCACAGCAGTGGGCTGTATTGCCGCAACAGTGTGTCCCATGTGTGGTGATGATATATGCTGCAGCACATTGTCCTGTGCCTATATTGCTACACCCCATACCTGCTGCACACTTTGTGGCCTGGCATGGCATAGTGTGTTGCCATGATAGTCTACAGCACCATGGCAATGATGTCCATCTGTCTCTGCTGCTGTTGCATGGACTTTTCAATGGCCATTGCCAGCCTATAGATGTCCTGTGTGTGGTCCTGTACACAGGCTTGTATGGCTTACAGGGCCTCCAAAAGCATGTTGAGGGACACCTGTGTCTTGTTTGTGCCATACTCTATGGCAGACACTATGCTTGCCATACAGCCATCCATCATCTTGTGATGCTCCTCAAGGCACAGCACTATGCAGCTAAGCATCTCTGTCTGCTCCTCCTGCCATCCTACAGCTGACTGGCAGTGTGCATTATCATCAGTGGGGGACTTGTGTGGTTGGTTCTGCAGCTTCATCAGCCATGCCTCCAGCTCCTTGATGGTGATTGGGCTGAGGCTCTGTGCTATGTTTGCTTATATGCTGTCAACACTGCAGTCATCACACACCTCAACTCTATCCTCAGGTTGTGTCCCTGCTATCCCCGTCAGCATGTCATCTAAGGCTGTGGCATCACTGTCCAACACTCTGATGTCTTGTGCGCTCAGCACCTGGGATGTGTCTGATGTGTTGGTGTTGGTTGCCATGGTTCTTGCATCCTCTGTATCACTGCCATTGGCACTGCTGTTGTCCTCCTCTGCATGTTCCCCTGCTGTGCCTGTGGGGATATAACACTGTCTGTCAGTCTCTCCCATGACAGCTTTGTTACACTTACAGGCTGCTGTGACGGCATTTGTTTTGTGGTCTGTCCTGTCCTCTGGGGTACTGCACTGTGTTGCACACATATCTCATGTGCCAGAGTCTGCCACATGTGTCCCATGTGGAACACCTCTGCCTGCACATGCATGACCATTGCTTATGTTGCCCTGTGTGTGCTGGACACCTCTGTATGGGTTACACACATGTGTTGTTACTGTGTTGCACTACTGTGCACCACCACAGGCTACAGCATTGCCACCATATGCCCAGTATCCAGCAGCTTAAAAACCACACAACCAGCAGTACCCTGCCCCATCCTGCACCACTGTCACAACACACAGACCATACTCACTGTTTGTCTGTGAACCACTTCCACACCACAAACAGCCCACCCCAACTCACAGGCTGGCACATGGCACATTACTTTTTATTGTGGTTGTAGTGTGCCTACCTGTGCCTCTCCGCAGTGTCAACGTGTTCAGGTCAGTGTCCTCATGCATACTGTCCATGCTGATGAATGCCAACATATGTTGTTCATGGGCACTGAGGGAGTTTTCCTCACTTGAGCCACCACCTGTTGCTGATGCACAATGTATATTATGGGCCTCCTTCTCCTTTGCGCGTTGCTTGAGGTAATTCAGGCATTTTTGAAGGTCTCTCACAGCGTGCCTAGAATTGGCTACAGTGTTGACCTTCCCAACAACTTTGTTCCAGGCATCCTTGCGCTCTTTATACAATTCACCCTTCCTGGCTACAGTGTCTTCCGGGTTGATCGTAAGTGCAAAAGAGGTGGAGGGTGTGCCTTATATGTGAAAGACACACTCTCCGAGGACACCACATTGATCCCAATCTTCCAGCAACTCCTGCTCAGATTCTTCCCATCAGACTCCTATTAGGCACCCACAGTAAGGCCCTCACAGTTGTCACTGTTTATATACCTCCTAAGGAACAGGGACCTGGTGGAACCACTGTCCTTGACTTTGTCAAATCCCCCCCATCAGACTCTGAAATTATCCTTCTTGGTGACTTTAACATTAAATGGCTCTCAGCTGAAGGTGGGTCGTTTAAGGACTCTGTTATATCAGCTAACCTGACTCAAATGGTTGACTACACAACCAAAAAGAACGACAGAACTGGGACCTGCACCCTACTCGACTGGATCCTAACCAACCACCCCTCTCGGATCACGAAAACCTTAGTCCTCTCTGACTCACTCAGTGACCACGCTCTCATCAGCTGTACCTGGTCAAACAAATTCTGTAAGCCCCGTCCAAAAATCATCACCAGCAGAGTCCTACCCTATGGTCAGCTACCCCACCTCAAATTGCACCTCCGTCTGCAGGACTGGTCCCCCATCTTAAAGGCAACAGATATTAATACTGCACTGGAGCAATTTATTCAAATTTTCAATGAAGACTGTAATAAATTTGCCTCCCTCAAAAAGCACAAAGTTAAATCGCTCAGTAACCCTTGGCTGTCAGGAGACCTCCTAAAAACACTTAAATCCAGGGACCACCTCTGGGAACTGGCTAGAAACTCCGGTAAGCAACTCGACATCCAGAATTATAAACAGGCACAGAACGACTGCACCAAATCCATTCGGCAACAGAAATCTGACTACTATAAAAATGCCCTCATCAACTTCGGGGGAAATGGGAGGGATTTCTGGAAAAACATTAAAGATGTCACTGGGAAGCAGTTAAAATCTTCGCTGAACATACTCAACATAAATGGGCACACTACACTCGATCCTAAAACTATTGCGAACACTTTTAGCATCGCTTTCATTGACCTTAGAAGTGTTCTTCCATCTGACTTCTTTCAAGATGCATCAACTCCCACCCCCCAACTCCTCCACCCATGCCTGTCACCCACCTTTCTACTTTAAAGCACTAAAGAAACATCAAGTCCGAAACTACGTTGCCAAAGCCATCAGCAAATCTATAACAAGCAATGACACACATGACCTCAAGCTACTGGCCCTAATGCTTGACTAGGTACTTGGGCCCCTCACCACAATCATTAATCTCTCTCTTTCCCTTAGCCAATTCCTGGACAAATGGAATATAGCCACTGTTACCCTGATTCGCAAAAGTGTTGCTAAGGCTGACCATGCGAACTTCCACCCTATCTCCATTCTTCCTCCCCTATCGAAGGCACTGGAACGTATAGTAGTAGACCAACTTACCGAGCATCTGGACAATTATAATATTCTCTGTAAACAGCAACATGGCTTTAGAAAAGGTCATAGTACATCATCTGTCTTACTCAAATTCACCGGCTCCATTCACAGCTCCCTCAACAATGGACAACTAACTGGTGTTATTTTCAACAACCTGACCAAAGCCTTCGTTACTGTCCACCACTCCCTGCTGCTGAGCCAACTAAAAAATTATGGTTTCTCCAATGATTCAATCTCTTGGTTCAAAAGCTATCTTGAAAACCGCTCCCAGCTTGTAAAAATCAGGGATGTGCACTCTGATTTCAAACCTGTCTTCTCTGGAGTCCCCCAGGGTTCAATACTGGGCCCCCTACTCTTCAGCCTGTTCCTTAACACCCTACCTGACTCCTGCACTGAACATATCATCCTGTATGCCGATGATGCAGTAATCCTTGCCACACACCAGGACCCGAAGAAATTGCAAGAAAATCTCCAACTCGGCTTCTCCTTGGATGAGAATTGGTTCACAAAGCACAAAAAAAAAAAAAAAAACAAGGCTATGATCTTCAGCAGCTCCCATGATAAACAGAAGCACTTCCAACTCTCCGTTATCACCAGACAAGGTGCTGCACTGGAACAGGTCAAAAACTTTAAATACCTCGGGATCACCCTTGACCCTCACCTCTCCTACACTGCCCACATCGATCATGTTGCCAAAGCTGCTAACTCCCGGCTAGGCCTGCTATTCCATCATAGGAAACACCTGACACCTGAAGCCCTCGCTGTCGCTGTCCAGAGCTCCATCATATCCATCATTGATTACGGTATTATCAATTATGGCTCTGCTACAACCACTGCACTCAAATGTGTATCCACCACCCTCAACAAGGCCTGTTGACTTGTCACTGGCTCCCAACACCTAACTCACACCTGTGACCTCTATTCTCAAACTGGATGGTTGAATCTTGCCAATCGAATAAAACACCAAACTTGTATTACTACTAAGAAAATCTTGCTGGGCCTTGCCCCTCCTGGAGTCTGTGCCCTCATACAACCAAGAATCCACACCCCCCATACCAGGGGATCGAAACCTCAGTTTCTGCACATCCCGCATTGCCGCACAACACAAGGCCAAAGATCCTTTGTTTACCGGGCCGCTGGTTGGTACAACGGTCTTCCCAGTGACATATCATCCTCACTATCACTCAGCACTTTTAAGATTCGGCTCCACCTAACAATCACTGCCTCCAACCTCTGTGACTGTTGTGGCTAAACATGTCTTTTGGTTCCATCACTGAAGATGCCCTTTTGGATCCACATCTACTCCTGCTCTTTGCCAGCACGCCCCCCATCTTCGCCTCCCTTGCTGCCCCATGACAAATGCCACCCGGCTGCATTACCTTTATTTTTATCCACCTTCTACCTCTCCTCTCTCTGTTCCCCCACCACCTACCTCCCCTTTCTGCCATCCACTTAGTCTCCCTGATTTCACCCTCCTCCTTTCCCTTTCCTCTCCCCAAAGTTTCACTTCATTGTTCTTTTTTCCTCTACAAGACTATGTGTTTTTTTTTTTTATAAACTGTTATCTTTGCTTATGTTTGTCTCAATTGTACCAATGATGTGGAACCTTTGTAAAAGAGCCTAGGCTCAAAGATATTTGTAATCCTAGAACAAATAAATAAATAAATAAAAATACAATAAATTCCCTGTCCCTACCTCTGCCCAGCAGCAGTTGGGCCTTGGCCGCCACCTCATTGAGAAAGACATCCATGTCCTCATTGGTGAAGTTCTTTTTTCTTTTTCTCTGTCATGCAGCACTACTCAGCTTTTGTTCTGAGACATTGCCTATGTCTTCCTTTGCCTATGCATCCATACACGTCCATTGCCTATGCATATGTGGTACCTTTGCATTTTGCGGCCTTTTTATTGGTATATTTTTTGTGACATGCATAACTCTTTTCTTCTGCTTTGCAGTTTGCAGCATGATTATTGGGCTTACCTTGTGACATGCATAATTCCAGTGGTTTAGGGTGTAAGGTGTCCACGTTCTGGAATATGGCGCAAGTCACGTGTCATGTGTCACAGTGTTTTGAGTGCAATTTTATGGCAAGGTGTAATTTGCAACATGCTCTTGGAGATGTTTTGTAATCAAGCCCCCATTGTTTAACATTGCTTTTCTTGTGACTAAGGTGAACTAGTATGCAACAGATACTGCTCCCTGTTTAACGGTTGTTCCTAAACTACAGAGAACAGTGATGGAATCCTGCATTTAGCAGTATTATTTATTTATTAATTTTCTTTACCAGGAGAGACACACTAAACTGAAAGCTTGTTTTCAGGTGCAACTTGGGAGCACAAGGAATTTAACTGACTTGCTCAGGGTCACACAGTATGCAAGTGGTGTTCTGGGATTCAAACCCAGGTCTCCAGGTTTGCAGCTCAGTGGCTTAAACCACTGCGCTATAAAGCCTCCTATTAGGAAGTGTGATCTGATCGTTACTGTGATAAAAAAAAATGCTAAAAAAAGTCTTAAAACAGGAAAAGAGACATCTTACGGATATGAGAAAAAGGCAATCTGAAATCTAACAAAAGGCATTGGTGCAAAATGTGTACTTTAACATGCATTGCTTCTTCAATATTCATTTGGATCATGTTGTGTGGCATGCAAAGGGAGTTGAATGACCTAACAGTAACCCCCACCCCCACTGTAACTTATACCTTAAAAGTTACAATTTAGCCCAGCTACCTTTGGTAACTAGTTTAAAGAAAAACTTTGGTGCTTTTAGTAACTTCTAAACTTTTAATTTTAAATGTACACATAAACATTAAAAAGCGCTGTTTCAATTAAAACTATTTTTTTCATACAGTATACTGGCCCAGTGGCTCTCTCTTGGCAGGGAGTGATGCCTCCTCGGCCTTTGTCTTCCACCAGATGGAGACCTTATGGTAGTGTGGGTATAAGCAGTAAAGAAGGGAGGTCCTGCTGTTCCTTAGTGTGTGTATGCCTCCATAGACACACACTTATGTACTGCCATGGCAGGGGACAAAGAGAGAAAATGGATAAGGGGACTTGCATGCTTAATGAAGCTCTGCCCACTTTACCTCGTTACATGCCACTACCAAACCACTGGAGAAATCTAGATGTGTGTACAGGGTGGGAGGATGGTCCTCCAGGCCCCACCATGCTGAGAGGCACACATTTGTGGGGTACTGCTTCTGGTGAGTAACAGGGGAGTTGAGCATTGAAGGGAGCAGAGACTGGGCTGATAGCATGCCTGCATGGACCCAAGGGAAGAAAAGCAATGCAGAAAAATAACCTGCTTTTTTGTCATTTTTAGTAACAGGAAAGTAATCAAAAGAATCAGTTTTATAACTGTAAAAATGCATTGAGGGGTCCTTTACTGTGATTATGAAATTAATCACTATATTTCACCCTGCAGTGCATCATTGTGATTATGGAATAATAATAATAATAACAACAACAACCACAGGATGTGGGATATCATTGGCTATAAACAAGTCTCAGGTGTCTGAAGGCACTAAATTGGCACTCCTAATGAATGTAAGGCATGACAATATAGAAACATAGAAATTGTTGTCAGATAAAGACCAACTGGCCCACCCAGTCGGCCCTGTTATTCCTGTCTTTAGTATCACCTCAGCCCCCTTTTTATTCTCAGCTTTCCTCCATATTTGCTTCTGTACTAAGATTCCTTTATGCCTATCCCATGTGTTGTTGAAGCCTGTGATCATTTTAGCTTCTACTGCTTCTGCTGGAAGTCTGTTCCAAGCTTCCACCACACTCTCCATGAAGAACTTTCTAACATTCCCCCTCAGCCACCCCCCCCCCGCTTCATTGTGTGACTCTGAGTCCTTGTTCATCTTTTTCTCTGGAAAACACTCCTCTCCTGTACATTGTTCACTAACGTTAGATATTTATATGTCTCTATCATGTCTCCCCTCTCTCTCCTCTCATTCAGGGAGTACATGTTTAGTTCCCTGAGTCTGTCCTCATTGGGCTTTAGGCACAGGCCCTGTACCATCTTGTTCACTCTCCTTTGAGCCCCTTCATCCCTCTCTATGTCATTCTGTAGGTAGAGCCTCTTGAACTGTACATATTACTTGAGGTAAGGTCTCACCAATGACCTGTACAGGGAGATTATTACCTCCATCTTTCTGCTAATGATCCCTCTGCCTACACATCCAGGCATCCTGCCAGCTCTCCCTACCACCTTATCAAACAAGCATGATTAGATCAAGCAAATTATTAAACTGGAAATATCCCTAGTATGGTTGCTCAGAATCTGCAAACGGAATCGGGTTTGTCAGATTCCAATGTGATTTCCCATGTAAGATTTTCAGATTTACAGCCTGAGAATCCTAAATCCTAAATTAAACTAAGCCCTAACACCAATTTTTACTAGGTATATACAATTTAGTATTTCAAATCAAAATCTTACATCTAATTTTTATGTCCTTTTAGGATTAAAATGGCATCAGATTAGGATTTTGAAGTTCTTAAATCCTAAATCTGAAAATCAGATCAGAAGTGGCCAGTTCCAAGCATCACTGATCTCTAGTCTAATTTATCTTGATATATTCTTTAACGACACATGGCCTAGGGTGGTTCTATCTGTGATAAAAGGTTCATCAAGAAAACTAACTTCCCCTTTTCATTAGAAGAAGAAAGAATGGATTTGCACCTTTGAAGTCAATTTTGAGTATTTGGATTAATTCCTTGGGTCAGAGGTTACCCTCTGTACCAGCTTCTGACTCTTCAGAATCTTTTAATACACTTTTTTTTCAAGGTGCCTTTAATGCTTAAATCACAGTGTATTGTATGCAATTAAATTTTATTACACAGCCTCCAAACTAATCAAAATAAGTAAAAAGAAAAATGAGATTAGGTGCAGCTAATACTTCAAAGCACACTCAAGACTGATTACAAGTGAGTGCTTCCAACCTTTCAGATAATTAGGGAATAGAACTCAGAGTAAAATGAAAAACAAGTAAGGAGTGCTTACCTTTAATCAAATTATATTAATATTACTGTACCAGTTCTGCAGATGTATTGAACTAGATCATTTGTGAAAGTGCAAACTAATGAAAGCTTCCCTTCAAGATGCTTCTATCCTACTTGATTCAATGAATTGTAGGTTAAATTAATTAGCCAAAGCACCACACTTTCTTCTTAGCAGACTGCAAAAAAGAAAGACTATTTCTTGTCTACTTGCCTGCATTATAAGCCAAGTCTTGCTCTTGAGCAAATGTTTGCAAAAGAACATCTATATTTATCCAAAAGTAAGCTTCTACAATTGCAGATGTTTAATTTAAAATGACATTTCAATCAGCAGTGAAATTATTTTATAAAGCCACCTGTCTATAAAAGTCCTGTAAAATTGTACCATATACTGGGCATGTGTGTATGTATGTATGTATATATATATATATATATATATATATATATATATATATATATGAAATACAGAATCACACATGCCCCCACAATGCAAAGCATCATGGACTGCATATGTAAATCACCATAGAATATTATGCTGGTTCAACTTTAAGCAGAAATGCATGGTGCCAAAAGGCCTCTCACACAGTTTGCAAAGGGTGCCAACAGAAAACATAGACACATGTTTCATCCTACCAGGACTCATCAGTATGCCTTGTCTGTTTGACACCCCAGTGGAATGAACCAGCTACCCTAAGATGGTCTATCTGGGTTATGTGGTGGTGAACCCAATTAAAATAAAAAACAACCTAAAAGACAAAGAACCTCTGTGTGCAAACACTGAGGAAATGGTTACCCCAAAGGGCATTTGGCCGGGAAGCCAAGTTTTAAAGAAATACAAAATCACACATGCCTCCACAATGCAAAGCATCATGAACTGCATATGCAAATCACCACAGAATATACATATATATATATATATATATATATATATATATATATATATATATATATGTGTGTGTGTGTATATATATATATATATGTGTGTATATATATATATATATATATATATATATATATTATGGTAGCATGGTAGTGCTACCATAGTTAGGGTTGAGGGGCCCTTTTAATGTTAAATAGTGAAACTTTGCACCTTAATAACTTTGCCACCATTCAACGGATTTGCCTGAAATTTGGAAGGCATGGAGCATAACCATACAGCTTGGGGTCCTCAAACTTTCATACCAGTCAGATATATGGCAATGGAGTTATTAAGCAATGTCCATGTGCGCATTTACCTTTTTTTGCACAGTCTTTGCTCACACCTACAGGTCTCTCGGTTTGCACGACTGGTCCAAAAACTTCAGGGAATGTGCAACCAGGGTGCCCGATGTGCCTTTTGAAGATTTTGTGAAAAAATATTGAACAGTTCAAAAGTTATTGAAAAAACAATTTCCCATTAGAAGTCAAAGGGAAAAGTTAAAAACTGTGAAAGTGTCGCAAATGCACTTTTTAGTGTCGCAAATTACCCCTGTAGTGTCATGAACCAGCCATTTGTTTTTCAGTTAGTGGTCACAGAAATGCTTGGCATTTAAATTAGGCCCCATCTAGGGACACAATTGTTTTTGTGTTCAACTAGTCAGACCCTGAGGATGCTATCCATGTCTTTATTTTAGGGTTAAACACCCCAGAAATATGTTTTTCAAATTTCTGGAAAAAGTAGTGTCACAAAGTAGTGCTGCACTTGTGACACTTTTGCAAATTTTTGCGAAAGCTTTCGCGAATCTCGACACTACTTTTCCAGGCTATGGCAAAATGTCAGGAATTCTTTGCCACCCTGCTGCAAAAGAATGGTTTGGTCTTTTGAGCTGAAATTTGGACAGAACACAGCCAACATCTCACAGTTGCACCTGTTCATGGTTTGGTGAAAACATATTGCATGGCTGCAAAGTTACAGTACTCTGAAGTTGGCATTTTTCCCCATAGACTAACATGGTGGTGTACGCCACGTATTTCAGGGCTCGTATCTCGAAAACTATGCGAGATACAGATTTTTTGTTCCGAGTTGCTTAGCCTTTGGGGCTATGTAATAGCAAAAGCCTAGCCAGGAAAATCATGATTTCTGTGAAATTAATTTTTTTTTCTACGTCGTGCAGTTGCTGAGATATTAGCAATTAAATACTTCCAATGCTTGCTCGTTTTAAGCTTTGATGCCCATTACAATGCATACATTCTTTGTACACACTGTGTTTCTCTATGCACCTGTTCAGGAAAAAGAGGGTATGCGCTTCCGTTACTGTTACAGTTACTGTTTCCACTTGCGTTTATGTCCCTGTTTGTGTTACCATTCCCGTGTACGCCACCATGTCTGTTACCCTTTGCGTTGTCATTTGTGCTTGCATTTTCGTTACTGTTACCATTTGCATTTCCACCACTGTTTCTGTTTGCATTTTTGTTTGCATCACCGTGCGCGTTGCCATTTGCGTTTCTGGCAGCCCTTTCATTTGCATTTCTTTTTCTCTTTCGTTTTGTATCTTCCTTGCTGTTACTGTTACCATTTGCATTTGCAATTGCATTACTGTGCCCGTGAGCATTACGGTTTGCATTTCCATATGTGCTTGTGTTTCCTTTTGTATTTCTGTTTCCTTTGCTGTTATTGTTGCTGTTACTGTTACCATTTACCTTTACAATTACAGTGCTCTGCCTGTGTGCATTTCAGTTTGCTTTTCCGTACGCGCTTCTGTTCCCGTTTCTGTTTCTGTTTCCTTTGTTGTTATTCTTCATGTTAACGTTACCATTTGCATTTACAATTGTGGTACCATCCCTGTGCATGTTACAGTTTGTGTTTACATGTGCGCTTGCATTTGTGTTTCTGTTTGTTCCCTTTCACATTCTTTTTGCTGTGACACTTAACATTTCCATTTAAAATACTGCTGCCATCACTGTTCACATTACCGGTTGTATTTTTGTACACACTTCAATGTCCATGTGCGTCACTGTTCACTTTGGCATCACTTTGTGCTTGCGTTTCTATTAAAGTTTCCTTTACCGTTTACGTTTGCATTACCATGTGCACCACTGTTGGCACTACTGTTTTCATTGCTGTTTCTGTTACTATGTCACAAGATATGACGTGGTGGGCCCTGCACTCCCACCACCGAATTATATTCATTATTTCTCATCGTCATTCTCAAAAAGAAGGGAAATTAGAGGCAAAAAACTCTGTTTAATGCATCAGTTAGGGTTATTCCACTGTGAAAAAAGTGAAGAAATTCAGTGTTAGGGTTGAAAGCTCCCCTTGGACCCCTCCAGCCCACCCACCCAACCGGCATCGGGGTGCGCATTGGGGTCTTCGGTCCTAACTCTTACTCCATTCTCCTATTCCTTAGCTTCTTTACACATGTGATGGGGTGAGAGTTAGGCCGATGATCTCTAATGCGCACTCCCAGTGCTGGTTGGATGGGTGGGCAGGAGAGGTCCAAGGGGGGGGGCTTTCAACCCAACACTGAATTTCCTCACTTTTGTTACTGTGGAACAACCCTAACTGATGCATTAAATGTTTTTTTTTGCCTCTAATATATATATATATATAATATATATATATATATATTATATATATACAGCAAAGGAAGACAAAAGCAAGCAATCTTACATTGACATACTTTGATCACTTTTTATGTAACTTTTGGCAGATAATAGTTAAACACACTACAAGTTATATTTTATTATGCAATGGATATAAAAAAAAATCCTGTAAACTGACTAGCCAGCTGAAGTCTTTACACATGGGTAAATCCTTCAGTAGCCAACAGCTGAGAAAAGGTGGTTACAAAAAAGCAAAACCAAAACATAAAATTTTGCAGGTGGGTCCACTGTAGAATCACAATATGGTACTCCATGGCATAGCTAATGGGGGATTCCTCACTTTTTCTGTGGTTACTATAAGTCATTCAGCTGCACCTTGGACACACAACACCAGGCATGGGTAAACCACTCATAATCAATGCCTTGTTATGCCTTTTTGCTTAATAGACTGTCTTTATTTATCTTCCCTTTGTTCTTCGTTACTGGGTTTATTTCCACTGAAACAGGGTTTTTCACCCATGGTGTATCTCTTCCTGTTGTTTGATCCTTTGATCACTTCATAATGCTCTATTTTTGTCACAAGGGTTTGTTCCTGTGAAAATGAGTACAATGTCACAAAGGACTGTAGCATCACTAAGTCCAATAGCAGGAGCAGATAGGCTGTAGGAGACAAATTTCTTGTTTTCAGGAGAATGGGCATGGTAAGGAATAATAAAATGAACAAAGATACAGAAAAGCTGTTAAATATGAGCTGAATACTGTCAAAATATAATATTTTCAAAGTTTTACCATAACTGACAAAGTCACTTTAAGGAATTCCTAAAAAGTAATGAGAATGGTTCTATTGCAGTTTTGTCAGCTTGTGGAAATGTGTATTGCAATTTACAAAAAAAAAAAGAATCAAAAGAAAATGTGCTGCCTTAAAGCAACTGAAGAATATTTATGCAAAAACATAACACACAGCTCTTTTCTTGTGAAGACTTTAGTCTTAGAAACAAACCCACGTTCAAAAAACAGGTGGTGAACACACAGAATAGACTTTCAAAGAAGGTGTTTTTAGCTTGTTCTGTAGCAGCCTTCAAACTCATACTTCATAAGTACAGTACTTTGACGAGAAAGTGTTGGTAGGGTATTCCAGCTTAGCTCATGTGAAGGAGGATTTCAGTGGAAATGATTTTCTATCTTCCATATAGCTGTCATTCCTTCAATTAATATATACACAGTGGAGAGACTCCTTGTTAGGGCTGCAGTGGGGCAGAGCCCTGCAGACCTATTGCTTCAGAAAAGCACTGTGTCATTCCTTGCCACCCAACAACCTGATGAAGTGACAAAAGTCACCTCCAAGGTTGCATCTCTGAAATGCTCCACCATGGCTCCTATTATTATTTTTCTTCTTTTTTTGTCGCATGCACCCTGAACCTGGCATCCAGATCTATGTCATAATGGTAAAAGCCTTAAGGCAATCTCTGTTATGCAGAAGTCAAGAGTCAAGAACTCTGACATGCTCTAGCACAGCAAAAGGGTGCTGGGGACTTAGTTTTTAATGTTTTCTGTGGGGGGCTGTGCCCCACCCCACAGAGGCTTTGACCCCTTACCTCCTATACTAAAGGATTTTCAGCTCCAGGGGGCGCATGTCAGGGGGGTGAAAGCATAAAAAAAAAGATTGGGCTGGGCGCAATAAAAATGCACCAGCACCCGGACCTGAACCCAGTACCTTCCCAACTGATGCTGGCACATTACCCACCACACCACGGAGTCAGCATGGCAACCAACTGTGGCACCACCCCCCACATTCCTCATTGTGTGTGCTCGCTCCAACCCCCCACATGCGCATATGTATTGTGACAAGATTTCGCTATAGTCGCCCACTCCCCCATCTGGCCACCGCATCCCCTCAGAGCCATTCCTGCAGTGCACTGGGGAGTTGGTCACCATTATTGTTGGTGCCCTCTCCCCAGTGCCCTCATCACAGGCTTCCTGGTGACCAACCTGTTTTATTTGCAAGCTCCATGAATGGACCTTTTGCCTGGCTTCCAGCAACAAGCAGATCTTCTATTTCTATCTATCCCCCATCAGCTTCTCCAGTCTGAGACACAGGTCTTATTCAAACTAAGTGAACTAGCCACCCACCATGGCCAGATAGATACAGGGGAGCCCATTTCCATGATCCTGGTACATCCTGCATACTGAGAGGGGTGAGGAGAGAGGGGGGAGAGAGAGAGAGAGAGACAGAAACTGCAACCTGTCAAAGTATTCTTCATTGCAGCTCTCTCTCTCACCTCCATCCTGTCTGCAGCACTATTGTGAGGAGTCTCAAAACATGGGCTCAGCTGATTGCTTGGTTTTTAGAACTTTCAAGCCCAACGGTGGATCAGATATCACAGGGAACATTTTGTTACTAATTCCAATAAGGAGCAGCTGCTTGTCTCCTGGCATAAGCTGCAGTTCTAGTTTTACCACCCACTTGTTTCTTTTTAAGGTGATAGAAAACAGCTTGTATACCTCTAGAAGCCCTCTAGTTAGTCTTTTATTGGTTACCCAGTATTCTGGTGTGTTTTGACCTTTTTTGTTAAATTAATAATCTAATTTTGTTGCCTTTTTAAGGACTCTGAATCCCTCTTTCCTCATCAGTTGCTGCTCTCTCTTTTCATACTACCTGAGCATTCTGTGATATCACAGACACCTTTCCAGACCATTCAGATGAATAGCATGGAATGTGAGTTTCTGATGTCATAGAATGTCTTAGAATTATGAAAATCAAAAGCAGTAGCTGGTGAGGATAGTGGAACTCAATGCAGATCTGAGGGTACCCCAAAGTTAGATTACGTATTTATCCAAAAATCATTAAAGCATTTCAGAATACATAACTGGCATGGAAAGGAAGATGGAAGTTTTTTTTTTATTATCACTCAAACAAAGCTGTCCCACAAAGTGGCAAGGTAGCCATGGGAAAGCCCTCCTCCCCGATCCATGCACACTACTCCCTTCATTCTGCACACCACCACACTGAGGGAGAGACAGAGACCACACCTCAAGTGATCCCCACCGTAGCTCTCCAACACACCTCCTTCGTCCCTACAGCAAATGAGCAAATGCATTTCCTTTAGCTAGCAGTTTAGTATATTTGGGCTTCCAAACCCAATGGGAGAGTGACCAGTCAGCTCCACACCCCAATCAGACAGCTCTGAGAATGGAGCAGCTGCATGCCATACAAAAACTGCTGCTCTATATGATGCTCAACTTTCAGGAACAAATTTCATTTTTAAGCTGATGGGCAGTTTCAGACATCACAGCTGGGGCAAATAAATTAATTTAAAATAAACTAAGTACTTTCTCCAAGAGAGGAGAATGGAAAAAAGAAAACTAGTTTATTCATGACTTAGCTTGGAGGGAAATGGTTTTCTATTTCCCTCCAGTTCTTTTTTTATTTCTGGGACACTTTTTGATTCTCTGTCAAAACAGATATGACTTCACACATCATCCCTCAACCTTTTCCCTCATGGAGGGTACTTTTCATCTCTACCCAACCTAGTTTTCCCTGACTCCAAACCACTATATAGTACATATCATTTCTGGCAATGCTACATATTTAGAATAAAAGTGCTGTATCACAGTTTCAATAAAATAGAATGGCTCATATCTTTAACTGTCATATATTAAAACAGCAACTATAAGGGGTATTCATTTTTCAATGGCAAACAAATCTGTGCTGGCTAGCTTCCAGCATTTATTCTAAAATAAATTAAATTGCTAGTCACCCTCTACATATTTTATTGTGTCATTTTTGAGCTATTCAGGATACATTATTGGAGGGACTTACTGGACAGAATAAAGAAGAGAGGAAAAAAGTATGTGAGAACAGAAGGAGACAGCTAAGAGAAAAGGGAGCCCTCCTGGGTGATCATTCCATGAAGAGCAGTAAGAAATATAGACAGACAGAGCAGGAACTGTGCTGTTGTAATAGACCTAGGGAGAAAAAAAGAATACAGTCCCTCTAATATCTAGTTTGTCCTAGCAGCTGACAACAGGAAGCACCACTCTAAATTTTACTCCTACCTCAACGGACTCCCTCTAGATAAATGTTTTGACTACCTCATGAGCAACTTTATCTTTAAGATCCACGACTCGGTCTCCTCTGACTGCTTTGTTAAGTCATTTTGTACACATGACAGACAGCTACTGCTATGATTCTCTGCAGATAGTCTGCTGTGTATTCCTTTCTGTAAAATCCACATTGGTTAACATTCATTTGCTTCTGTAGCCCATAAGAACTGGAACTTTCTGAAACTGCATGTAGGAGAATCTGAAGCTCACAGGACTTTTAAGCATACATTAAAGCATAAACTACTAGAAAAGTTTAAAAGCACTTTTTTTGCCTGAGTACTGCTTCATCTTAGGTGATCTCAATGTTAACTGGCTTGCCTCCACTGCCTCCCATATAAGGGACTCCTTTGCTGCCCTGGATATGTCCCAGTTAGTCACCCAGCCCACCAGATTCAATCACTCTAGTGGCACCAGCACTCTCCTAGATGTTGTTATATCTAACTGCCCCTACAAAATCTGGGATGTCACCGTCCTCACTGACTCTCTTAGTGATCACTCCCCAGTCCTCTGTCTCTGGTCATCCTCCACGCTGAAGCCAGTGTCCCAAGCCACTCTATGCCGCCTTTTATGCCCCAGTGGCCTCCGAAAATTAAAACAATACCTAGCCCAGCTAGACTGGTCCCCTATCCAGCATGTCCCTGACATTGACTCAGCTCTTGACCACTTCACAAAAGCCTTCTGTAAGGCTTGTAACCTTTTCGCCCCCTCACCAGGATTTGCTCCAAAAAATGCAGTGCCCCATGGATCACCCCACCCCTCCTCAAGAGACTCAAAAACAGAGATAATCTCTGGCACACTGCTGTAGAATCTAGAATGGCATCTGATAGACAGGCCTACAATGCAGAACATAATAAGTGCACTTGGGCTATTAGGCAGGCCAAGGCAGAGCACTACCAGACCACCCTTGCTTTCACTTGGGGTTCAGCCCGACCTTCTGGGATAATATGAAAGAGCTAAATGGGAAGTCCCGCTCCCCCCCACCATCTCAGCTGTCCATCAATGGCACCACCACCACAGATCCACTCCTTATAGCTGATTGCCTTAACACTGCCTTCTCTGACCTAAGCTCGGTCCTCCCCAGCAGCTTCTTTGACCCAATCCCCTCATCTCTCTCTCTCTGGTCCTGCATTGACCACCATTCTACCTGCACACCCTATCCCTCCAAGAAGCCAGGCCACACCTGCTAAAAGCCTTAGGCAGCAATAACCCCAGCAGTGACCCCCTCGACTCCAGAATCCTCCGTATGGTCTTGGACAAAGTCCTAGTCCCCCTGACTTACCTTCTAAACCAGTCTCTATGCCTGGGTCAGTTCCCAAGTGCTTGGAAAACTGTTGAAATCACACCCATACATAAGAGTGGGGACTGGTCCACCCCCAACAATTACCAGCCGATCTCCATCCTCCCTCCTACTCTCTAAAGTCCTTGAAAAAGTGGTGTTGATTCAGCTCTCTGAATACCTAACCATGTATGACATTATGTACCCAAAGCAGCACAGTTTTCACCCAGAACACAGTACAACCACGGCTCTCATGGAATTCTCCCAATACCTGCATGCAACTATCAACTCTGGCAGCCTTGCAGGAGCAGAGTTCATTGACCTCTCCAAGGCCTTTGACACTGTCTGTCATCCCCTTCTACTCTACTTTGTCCACCAACTTGGCTTCTCTGGTGGTCCATTTCCTGGTTCTCTAGCTACCTCTCTGCTAGATCCCAGCATGTCAAGATCAGCGACTCCCTCTCCAGCACTCTTCCCGTTCACTCCGGGGTCCCTCAGGGCTCCATCCTGGGTACAATACTTTTTAGTACCTACCTCAACACCCTCCTCAGCTCATGTACTAGTAAAATGCTCCTTTATGCTGATGATGCAGTCCTTGTTGCCTCACATCCCAATCCCACCTCCCTCCAATTATCCCTCCAGCAAGTTTACAACCAAGCTGAAAGGTGGTTCAGTGACCACAGACTGGTCATTAACCTAAAGAAAACCAAATAATGCCCTTCTCTCACCACCAAAATAAAGCTAAAAATACCCCCTCTTGATTATCCCCAGCACTATGCACCCGCTAGAACAAGTGACCACATACAAGTACCTAGGCATCACGTTCGATACTGCCCTCTCCTTCCACACCCACATTAATGCCCTGTCAGCTGCCATTAACTCTCGGATTGGCCTGCTATACTGGCAAAGGGACTGCCTGCCTCATGTTGCCCTCAGGCTGGCCATCACCTCCTCCATCTTGTCCCTCATGGACTATGGCTTGCCCATCTACACCACAGCTGACAACACTGCCATCTCCAAAATCCAACTCTCCATCAATAAGGCCTGTAGGCTCCTGACCGGTGCCCCCAGCCAAACTCACACCTGCCTTCTGTATACTACCACCAATCTGCTCAACTTTGAGGAGCGACTGCTCTACCAGACCTGCCTTCTTGCTAAGAAATCACTGCTAGGACTCTCCCCCCAAGGGGTCTCCACCTCCCTACAGCAGTCATCATCATCCATCACCACCCATAGCTCTGTTAAGGCAACTTTCAAGGTGCCCAGAACCAAGACCTCTCTTGCCCAGAGATTCTACCGAGCTCCCACCTGGTTCAACTCCCTACCTAGCTGCATCTCCAACTTGCCAAAAATTGGCTCCTTCAAAACAGCCCTTTGGGACCATATCTTTAATACCTGCTGTTGTAAGTGCAATTAACCCCCTGTTGTAACCTGTGGTACCCACCCGCCTTGCCCCCTGGCTCAACAATGTCCACTGGACAGCCTTTCCCTACCCCAGACCCACTCCTTCCCTACTAGGTCCAAACAGGGATGTAACCCACGGTCTTCTCTGAGGACCTACTATATCCATGAGTGTAACTCACAATTTTGTAACATTATGTAACCTAAGTAACAAACAAACTACTGCATTATGTAACCTAAGTGTATCTATGTTAAATGTTCTTTTTACTGCATCTGTAATGTTATCCTCTGTTTTAATCTGAACTGTAATAACTGTCTTGATATCTGGCCCCCTGCGACGAGATGCCTTTGTAAATGAGTCTGTGACTCAAAGGTTGTAAACCGAATTTGTAATGAATAAATAAATGAATTCCCTTGCATGCACGCAAAATGCATATCAGTTAACAAGTAAAGCTGAAACACTAGTCTTCCTAAACCAAATGAGTACAAGTGGTTACAGAGTGGATTCCCAAACAATAGCTGACAGGCACCAAGATGAAGTAATATCACCGAATGATGCAGGGAGTACTTTGCATATACTTTAAGCACCCTGTTCTTGGGGAATTTTTCTGGCAGATCTGATAGAGCTACCCACACTGCTTTTATATGGGACAGCTCTGAATATAATGCTATGTTTATTTCTGCAATGGTCTGTATTTAGACTAACAGATCCCAATGGAGCACATTTAATTCCGAGATCAGAGGAAATTATTGTAACCTTGAAAATCCACTGCAGCCAGTGTTAAAATTATGAGCTTTGGGAGTTGGGGGAAGGGCTATGAGGGTGATGTCTTTAAATTGAACCTCCCTTCCAATTATAAGTCAATGGCTGTGCATGAGCTCCAGGGGCTTACTTCAGAGATGGGGGCTCAGAACCCTGGCATGCACCATAATTTCAACACTGATCACAACAAGTCATTAGCATGGCGATCCCTGCACAAGCTTTGAGTTCTGTGTTAGAAACTTCTCAGAAACACAAGTGGGCAAGTAAACAGCATGCATTTCTGACAATGACATACATGTGAACTGGTACACATTCCAGTAGCTATTAAAACCTACAGTAAAAGTCAAACAAGCAGATTGACTTAGCAGCAACACCTTTGCTATGCAATCCTCTTAATGTGTGTGATGATCAGGCAGTGATCTCCTACCAGTTGACTCCCCAGGTACATGAAAAAAAGGACAAATGCATTAAGTTCAGATGAACAGGCTTCCTCCAGTTATCTTGCACTGCAGTGTGGTTTGGACAGCCATAGACCAGGAACTAACACTATGGCCAACTCTCTCTACATGTAAAATATTTAGTTTCTCAAAAATTGGACTCAAAAAAACTTAGCAAGGAGTCCTGGTGAGCATTGCACCCCGGTATATAAAGGACAAATTACACTGGCTTCAGGTCCGCTGTTAATGAGGTAAGTTATTAATCCAAATGCTGGACTCTGCTTCTCAAACTCACAGAATAATACAGGCTGACTTCTGGAAGGTCTAACACTAGATCTGGTTTCCCAGAAGCTTTCAATAACTTTATGCTGATCTATAATATGCACTAGTATTCTTGAAAAAGTTAAGGTGAAAAGAGCACAGGCATTAAAATAATTTTGGGGAGCTACCGAAACTGAAGGATGAGGGATGTAGCAAAAAGATAGATTGTACTGTACCTATAATGACTCAGAAGGGATCACATTACTGAAATTATCTGAGAGTCTGGGCAGACCCTACCCCTCCAGACACCAGTAGCACTACCCCTGGTTTATAGCTTGCAATATTAAATGCCTGACCACCAGTCACACTGTGCCACTAGTCCTGCCCCCCCCCAATTCAAACTTTCTAATTTTCCATTTAACAAGAAATCTGCCTAGTTGAATGGTCAGAACAGGAATACCAGCACACTACAGAAAAGAGCAAGTACTAAGCACTGCCATGGGACTTAGCTGAAATTGAAGAGTAAAACATCATCCTAGCCTTGGAGTCAGACAGAGTTCAACTTTTTCACCGCAGTTATGTAAAACTATTTCCTGATGTCTACCTTGAGCTTCAGATGGGGTCAATGACTCCTCTATGCTGTCATTTTTAAATGTTTTTCACAATAACCCTTCAAATAAAAAAATCCTTATTCAATGCTTGGGGTGATACAGGTGCCAGTAGATAGGTCTATTCTTACCTATATTACTTGAAAATACTTTATTATGTTACCACTTAAACATGTACAGGTGAGATATGTCAGAAACCCCAAGTCCAAGCAAAGTTTGTTTAGAAAAAAGTCAGATCAATTGAATTCTCATTCCCCAACCCACTGCCACTGTCCATTAAAAAACAATCTTCCTCCCACCAGCTAACACTATACATTGAAGTATACCCCATCCTACCACCTACTGCTACTCACCACTACCTACTTCCCACCCCACTAACCCACAAAAAAGAATACTAGTGATGGCTGAGTCCCTCCCTGGAACAGCAGCACAGCTCTCCCTACCCCCTTGGCAAGCTGCTGTCTAAGGAAGTGAGTGTACACTCCTATAGTAATGACCTATTTAGGGCTGCAGTGGGGCAGAGCCCTGCAGATCTACTGCTTCAGAAAAGCACTACATCATTCCTTGTGACCCAACAGCCTGATAAAGTGACTAGAATCACCTCCGAGGTCACATCTCTGAAACTCTCTGCTGTGGCTCGCACTACTTGTTTTTTCTTGTATTTTTTCTTTACACTGTCAGTAGCCCATTGTCTCAGCACCCTCCCTCCATAAAAAGCATACAATGACACTGGAGTGCCCAGTCCTCAAGTATTTCAATTGCTTGTTCAGCCCAGTGAAACCATCTGCTACTTTTTATTGGCCACTGTCCATGATGATGATCCATCACAACTACCTTTTTTTTTCAAATTGACTCCTCGCCATATGTAGTAAATTCTGTGATGGTAGCCAGACTGAGAAAGGAAAGCCAAAACTTTGTAATCTGTGAAAAATGTTGGAACTGTAGGGGTTAACCAAGTAATCCATAGCCCTCTAGAACAGAGAAGGTGTCATCACTTTAATGCTGAACTCCTCAGCGAACTGAAGTAAGTGGGGTTATTCCTGCAGATGACCTCAAGTCTGATTGCAAAGTTTTGGCTTTTCTGATAGAGGATAGTTACAGAACTTAATGAGGTGCCTCTCAACAGCTTGTCAGAGCCCCCTTCCCAGCACCAGGAGGCATAGAAAGAGGGAGAGGGAGAGAGAGACCATTTAGTGCACCAAATCAAGTGATTTATTTCTATTTGGTCAGCAGATGTTAATAGATCACTAACAACTCCCCCAGGATTTGCATGTCTGGAATTTATTTATTATTTAATGCTACATAAATTAACTGCTCACTGCATGATGCTCTCTCTCTCTCTCCAGGCTCTGATGCAAATCAATGTAGAATTCAGACGCTGCAAACTAGACACTCCTCAACAATGGTAATTTGCTCACACAACCCCAAAACATGAGGAACGCTGAACTACACATATACAGGCACATTTCTGGCCATAGAAAGTCTGTAGATATGCTTGTATGTCATATATAATGTGTGCAAGAAAATCTCCTGCTTACTACATATTTTATTATTACTGTTATTAATGCTCTCATTTTGAGCTCTATATATAATTTCCCCTGTTGGTAACAGCTGTCCTTGATGAGAACTGACTAATGATATTTGCTCTGAGTCTGACCCAATACATTTTTATAATAATGTAAGTTAGCCTCTTTCTCCCATTTTACACTCTTTAGCCATAATGAGTTGCTTTTGCTTTGTTGCAGACTGGGTTAAGGCTGTGCTAATAAGGCTATGCAGCAATGCAGTCCTATGCCACCACACACAAAAGAGATGGTCAGTTACTGATAAATAAAGTTACGGCATCTCTCTCTCTCTTTCTCTCTCTCTCTGTCCCTCAGTGTGACACACCACCTTTAAATGTAGGGAGTGAAGTGGGATGGGGGAAAAGGGCCTCCACTGTTATGAAAATAAATACAGAATGAAGAGTAAAATAAGAGTGTTTGCACTCAAATGGTCAAACACCACTTGGTATTTCATTTATATTGAAAGGTCATAAAAATGCAGTTTATATAGACAGATGCTGTCTCTTTATAAACTACTTGCCTACCTTTTGAACTGATGGTGAAATCTCCTTGCAAATATCTAAACAGATGGTAACAAAAGTGTAACTTACCTAATGCAAGGAAATACATCTATTAAGTAACCTGAGCAACCTTGTAACCTAATGAGTCATATGTATGCAAATGTATTTTCACACTTTTATTGTATCTAGTTGTACTCATGTATTTACTGTTGTTGTTTATCTGTCTTGTACCATGCCTGAATTGGAACATTTGTAAACAAGCCTTTGGCTCAAAAGTATTTAATTACAAACTGAAATAAATAAAGATGTCCCCAATCCACTCTTATAAAAAAAATATATATTGTTCCTGAATAAATAAATAAAACAGCCATATGGTGCTCACTTGCAATACCTCAACCCCCAGCTGTATGGCCCCTAACCTACTCCAAAAACAGTGCTTCTTCAATAATACCTACCTAAACTAGGTATACACTGCAGAGAAGAGGAGTGCACTGAAAAAAAATTATTTTAGTAGAATACTACTATGCTTTACCAGCCAGACAGGCATTGCAATAAAAAGAGTGCAGCTGCGTTTTGTGTTGAAACACTTCTGGTTCCCTACCGTGCTCTCCTAGATCTATGTCTGTGACATGCCTCTAATTTGGACAAATCCTAGGAAATACTTTTTTAATTAAAACTATTTATTCTAGTAGATACCTGCAGTGCATTAACAGGCAGACATTTTCATTTAAAACACCTAAATAGCACTTTACTTTACCCACCCCTCAATACAATAATAAAAATTTGGATTTGATGAAACTGTACCCTCTTTACTACCAGACAACTTTCCAACATAACTGAACAGTCAGTTATTGGTCTCTGTGCCCTGCCCCCTCCTCCCCACAAAAAAGCATAACAGTGAAACTGGGGATGTCCAATACCCCAGTATTTCGATTGCGTTTTCTGCCCAGCAAAACCATCTGCTACTTTTTATTGGCCACTGTCTATGCTGATGATCCAGTCCAACTACTTTTTTTTTTCCATATTGATGGCTCACCGTATGTAGTAAGTTCCATAAGCGTTCTTTGATGGTACCCAAACTGAGAAAGAAAACCCAAAGCTTTGTAATCAGGATTAACCAAGTAATCCACAGCCCTCCAGAACAGAGAATGTGTCATCACTTTGATGCTGAACTCCTCAGAGAATTGAAGTAAGTGGGGTTATTCCTGTAGATGGACTCAAGTCTGATTACAAAGTTTTGGCTTTTCTGGTAGAGAATAGTTACAGAACTTAATGAGATGCCTCTCAGCAGCAGCCTGTCAGAACTCGCCCCCCAGCACCAGGAGATACAGACCGAGGGAGAGAGAGACTGTTTAGTGCACCATATCAAGTGATTTATTTGCATTTGGCCAGCAGATGTTATTGTTTCTTTCAACAAATACTTGTAACACTTTTAATCTATGGGTCTCCTGGTCACAAAACGTCACATGCATTTTCATAATTATGCTCATTTGCACAAAAACACTGTCTTAGTATTGTCAGTTAAGATACAAGTTTAGACTTTTTAAACAATAAACGAGCACTGCTGCTTTAAAGAAAAAAAAGGCTATTAAAACTGAAGGAGGTTTGAACATTATGGAACCGTATGTTAATATGCATTTTAAACATCCCCAGTAATAGCAAACACACACAGAGGCCACTGTTTGCTGTTTATGTTTTATTCAACAGCTATAAGCACCCACAAATTGTTTCCTACCTCCTTGTAGATGCACCTAGTTAGCTGGCAGCCCTGTGGAAATTTATACGAATGGAGTCTGACACAAATACCTTAACCCTAGCCTCACATCACCAGACCACCATCGTTGAAAGAGACAGAGTCAGAGAAAGCTTGAGAGTGACACTGGCTTTATAGTGATGCAATGATTTCTTTTTACTTTTTGTACCTGTTGCTTTAAATAGCAGCCAGTGCTGCAATTTAGGGATGTGCTGGGGAGCGTTAGTGGACTTTTCTGACTGGTTTCTCTCTGTGTGCCTGTCTGTCTCTCTCTCTCTCTTTGGCTGTGTCACTCTCTCTCATATCAGCAGTACTGAAGCATTTCACTTTTGGTGGTCCTTGGCATTTGGAAAACAAAAGCCGACTGACTTTTGGCTTCAGTAGGTTTTTTTTTTTTTTTTTATTTCTGTGCTTGATGTTTTAAAAAGTAGCCAGTGCTGCTATTTAGGGACGTGCCTGTGAGGGGTAGTGAACCAGATTTCTGCCTGGCTCTCTGGCTTTCTCTCCTCACCCTCCCCCAAACCAGCACCAGGACACAGACTAAGGAGAGAAGAAGTTAATGCTCATTGTTGCCCCCCTTGGTAGACTCACCTAGTCAGCTGGCAGCCCCATCAAAATTTATACTAATCATGTCTCTCAAATATGTTAGCCCTAGCCCCATATCACCAGACTGCCATCAGCTGATACAGAGACAGACAGAAAACCTGAGAGCGAGAGATATGGAGTAGAGAGAGGAAGCCTGCATGCATATGCTGACAACAGTATCCTTTCACATTCTTTGCTCTCACAAATTTGATCTATGGTCATTCTATATGACATAATTTATCATCACTTTCCAACATATTCCACTGTCTGTATGGTATATTCAGAACTTACTGGCAATAACTGGAGTAAGTCATTCTAAACCTGAAGGAAATGGAATTTTTCCATTGCCATCTTTTTTTCAGCCTTGTTTTAGAAACACTATCAGCCAGGTCTCCCCTATTTAGTTGACCTACTGTACTTCGGTAATAGAATATCAATGCATAAAGCAGCATACCCTCTTTGAATGAAACACAACTGGTTATCCCTATCTTTAAGAAAATTATGCATCCTGTATGTACCTGACTAATTGCTTGTTTGGTATTGATTTCATTCCATTTAATTATGCTGTATTCAATTGTATCATAGCTATTCCTTTGTATTTTTCATTTACAAAAACATCTAACTGTTAAATTCTCTTTTTGGTATTCTGTCAGGCTGTTCTAGTGCCATGGTATAGTAGTTAGATCAACTACTCACAAGTCAAGGGGATCTAGGTTCAAGTCTCACAATGACAGTTTTTCGCAATTTTGTTATAGAAATATTTTAAACAGACTGTCTATATATACAGTCAGCATTTTGTTGTGTCTACTTTCTTAATAAAGAGTTGCTGTTATATATATATATATATATATATATATATATATTAGATAAACCACTTTAGGTGTGCGGTCACACTGTGATATATGCATGCCTTGGTGTGCATCAACCACCCAAGGTGTGCATATATCAGAGCGCAACCGCACACCTCAGAGTGGTTTATTTATCTTATAAAATGTCAAAATTGTTTTTTAGAGGGGGTAAAAGTGCAGGTGTGCAGTCACGCTCTGATATACACATGGTCACCTGATTGTGTTTGTCCAATGCTGTTGCTTTAATTGACGATTTATGTATCACCCATTTTATAAATATATATATATATATATATATATATATGTAAAAGACAAAGAACCTCTGTGCGTAAACACTGAGGCAAGGGTTACCCTAAAGGGCATTTGGCTGGGAAGTTGTTTAAGAAAATAAAAATCACACATGCGGGGCATGTGTGATTTTGTATTATATATATATATATATATATATATATATATATATATATATATATATATATTTATATATATACAGCAGCAACTCTTTATTAAGAAAGTAGACACAACAAAATGCTGACTGTATATATAGACAGTCTGTTTAAAATATTTCTATAACAAAATTGCAAAAAACTGTCATTGTGAGGCAATTAGTTAGGTACATAGAGGATGCATAATTTTCTTAAAGATAGGGATAACCGGTTGTGTTTCATTCAAAGAGGGTATGCTGCTTTATGCATTGATAAATCTATTACCGAAGTACAGTAGGTCAACTAAATAGGGAAGACCTGACTGATAGTGTTTCTAAAACAAGGCTGAAAAAAGATGACAATGGAAAAATTCCATATGGTACCAATATGCTACTCGATAGACAAAGAGTGACAATCAGGTTCCAAAATTTATTTATGCCAATTGTCATAACCATATAATATTTACATTGAGTGCATGTGGTAGTATTTCATTCCCCAACATAAAGACAGTTTGTAGTTCAGAGGTGCTAAAAAATGGGATTAAAAGTTCCCACAGGGGCAATGTAATGTGAGTAACATTGTGTTCTTGACAGCAAATTTGTCATATTATCAAACATATATTTTTTGATATTACTATGTCTATGGTATCTATTTAGGTAGCATAATATTTAACTTTTCAGTTTTTTATCATAAACTTAACTTGTTGGTAATTATGCCACAATATGTTTACTGATCACAGTATGCCCAAATTTGGACATGCTTAAGTTTGGCTACCACATTCATGTCCTTGATTTTCTAGCCCATTTTTTTTTTGCACAACTATATTACCCTCATAGGAAAAGACAGAAATCACTTAATTTTCAGAAAGTGAATTATACTTTATTTACAAGGGTTTTTTCCACAGGCTGTCACGTGAGTAACTCAGACTACACAGGACGTCACACGAGTAACACAGACACAACACAATAAGTCACATGAGTAACATGGACACCAGAACAGTACTATCAGTATCATACCAAGTGTCTCACTAAGTTATACCAAAAGTTATTGCTAATGTTCAACCAAAAAAAAATGATTGTCATACTATGGATATTTGGTATAACATGTTTTGAACATTTTGATGATTGTACTGTAGTCACAACATTATATTAACTTAAGATATTCACAAATGTTTTATGTTACAGTGTAGTATGGACTGAATCTCACCTGGTCTGTCTATTACATATACCAGCTGGTCCCAAGCCTACAATAAGAGAGAGGGAAACCAACTATATCTTTATGAGATGAATGGGGATGTTTGGGATTCATGCATGCCCTTGCTGCTTGTGATATTCAAGGCTGAAGGCAAAACACTGAAAGTGTATTAGTGACTTATAACATGGGGTAGATAAAGGCAGGTGAGTGGTAAACAACCATCAGGTGACCATTGCTTACTCCACAATATATGACAGCTAGTGGTGAACCATCTCTCTGAGAGATCAGCATGTGTTTCTGTTCTGATCTTGTTTTAGTGCAAAATTGCAGTCTGTGGAGCAGCCATTACTATCCCTGCTTAGTTAATGAGAGCCGAGACCTGCCATGTAGTCCCAGGCAGTGCAGCAACAGTAACTGTAGTGTTCAAAGTTTGTAGTCAAGCTTGTTCCCAGAGTGAATTGTGTGGTCCCCATGGTCATTTTTCTGTTGCACAGCCAGATTGACAGGTAAATCCCATAGTTGTGGCATAAGGTCAAATGGAACAGTGTGAAGAGAGGGAGACTCCCCCCAATGATGTCATGATCTGAAAGTGAGCTTTATGCTGGTGGACAGAGAAACAGAGTTCCAGAAAGACCTGCAAGCTCTGAGTCCCATTAGTTGCCCTTTCTTAATTAGTAGAATATAGTCTGGTAGACTGTGTGACTGCACTGCTGGGGAAAATATTTACTTGCTTTCCATGCATTAATGTAACCACAGACAGAGAGACAGAGCAGCTAAGTCAGTGGAGGTATAGACACCGTGTCTGTACCACAAGAGACAACTCCATATTTTGCACTTCAGAGCTATTGTGCTGTCTCAGAAGGCATATTATGCACAATAAATGTCTGAGAAAGCATGGCAACACTTTCCTTCTGACATCTGTATGTGCATGACAGCCATTTTGTTGGGACTAGTTTTTTAGGCAGCAGAATACAGTAATTTGCTTGTCTTTTATAAAAGGAGAAAAAAACATGTATATTGCTTTCTCCTTGTTTTGTAGTGCACCCTCTGTTATAAGTGTAATAGCCCACTCCAGGGTGTGTGGTTATTGGGGATTAAGCAATACACTGGGTGTTGTGAGGACACTCAGCCAGCAGCCTCATGCTTCACAATGCACTCGGGGTATTGATTAATCCCTAATAACTGCACACCCTGGAGTGGGTTACTTCCTACTAATAGAACTATGCCCTTGAGTGGGTTGCTTCAATCTTAAAATGTGTTTTAAGAAATGAAAATGAAATTAAAAACTGACTTCAGTGGCCAGATCTTCAAAAGCGTGCCCATGTGCAAAGCCTAGTTTTTCTGCACAAACCCAGATTTGCACAGATGTCCATATTCCAAAGCCCTGTTATGGGCAAACAAGGTTTGTGTCCAGGAGATTTTCTGAGGTTGGCACAATGCAAATGGAAAGTCATGGACCTGAAATCTGGTGAAGTCCTGTAATGACAGAGTGCAAGGTAATTTTGCATGGTCCCTTTGTATGGTGCAGATATACATAATTATCCCTGTTACTAATGATGCCATCCCACAGATCTCAGCCACAACTGAAGACACAGCCCCTTCCTGTTGTCAAATGGACCCCTCCATAGTACCGTCACTCACTGTGTCCACAGCATGGTCCTGCAGGTGCATATGGCAACCAGTGCATTTTGGGAGAAGGTGCACTTTTAGGTTTCTTCAGCTATTGTAGTTAATGTCAGTAATTGTTTGACATGCCATGCTAGGCCCTCAGCCTATCATGCAGCACATGGCACACCAAACAATTACTGTGATTCACTGCAACAGCAAAGTAAGCCTAAAAGTGCACAAAAAAATGGAATGAAAAAAAATACAGAACAAAGGGTAACACTTTAACAGTCACTGACAGCAATCATCCCAGTAAGGAAAAAACAGTATTTTTCTTCACTTGTACTGCCATGGAAGCCATTTAAGGCATACCATGTAGCACATAGCCCAGTTACTGAGATACACTGCAACAGCAGCCAAATGAGCCTAAAATTGCACAAAAACAATGAACAGGGTTGATGATTTTGGTGAATGCAACCCGGTTACCATCAATTACAGTCATTTTACATCCATTTTTGGTGTTCGTGCCCATTTAGGCTCATTTTACTGTTGCAGTGAATCTCAGTAATTGTTTAATGTGCCATGCTAGACTCTTGGCCTAACATGCAGCACATGGCACACCTAATGATCACAAAACATATTGCTGAAATGTAAATGGTTCTGTGCTGGTATTTGGATGCTCAGTGTTGAGTCAGTGGGTGCAATATGTTTTTTTTTTAAAGTTGCCATCTTATAGACTCCTGTGGATCTGAGAAATTTGTGGACTACCCAACGCTTCATTTACTGCTGCTGTTATTTGCTTTTCTACTGCTAAATGGCTTCAATGTACTTGCACATAAAATAAATAAGTACTGTGAGTACATTTGGAGTGCTGACCATTTTTCTGTTCTACAGAAGTGTTTTTACAAAAATAAATATGACATTAAACAGGATTTATTTTTATGTTTAGCGGATAAGCAGGTAGTTTAAAAGTAGTTCTGGTGTTCTGATGCCTCCAACACAATATAAGCCCCTAAAGAGATCAGGTCTACACAAACTGAGCACCTGCAGAGACCAGGTCCTATTCATTTACTCCCTAATACAACATGTATTTTATTTCTCATTACAGAACTCTCCAAACTGTAGATATGGTGTTCTGATGCCTAATACAAAATGAACCCCAGCACTAACCTGGTCCTATTGATAGACTCCCCAAAACTGCTGTTTTTTTGCCCAGTACTGAACAAACTATTTAGCAGCAGTAACATTAAAGGTGCCCCTGATAGAGAATAGGATCACACAAAATGCCCCCCACAGGGACCAGGCCACACAGAATGATCCCCATGTAGAGACTTGGTCTACAGAATAGGTAAATATGTGTAACCATTTAATCTAGGAAACCTGCAGTTGTTCAACTTTAAAATGCTTTATAATCAACTCTCTCTGCTCCTACCCCACCCTTCATATCCCGAGCTCAGCATCTTGGGACCAAGAGGCAAGGTCCGACAACATGTCTTTGTGTTTCCCAAAAAGCAAATGTGTACCTTTACAATCTGCGACATCTGACACACCAGGGAACAAAAGAGCACCTGAGATGCAGAGAGAATAGCCCACTGTAGTGCCCGTAACGTGCATAACTCCAAACTTCAGGAGGACAACATGTATTGTCCAGAATGTTGGTGGCAGTACAAAGAATACTGACCAATCAGGTCGACAGCTTTAAAGAGCCATGTGGTAATGACTGAAGGTGTCAGCATGCATTTCTGGTTCTGAACATTGTGGGCCGGTGGAGGAACCAATAGTAACGTGGGTAACAAAAGGACACGAAAATAACATGCCATGGAAAAAGGGGAATTTTCTAAATAAATGAGTTATAACAAACTGCAAGGTTTTGGCAGCATGTCAGTAACAAAAAGAAGGTCACCAGACACAATAATGCTTTTGGACCACAGTTCATGCAAATTAAAGGCACAGTCTGCTTAGAATGATGTACTAGATGGACACTACATGTAATGAACGTTACAGCTATATAAAATGATTAAATAAAAGGCAAAAACTTTTATTCTGTACAGGGAGTTCTTGGGGGAGGATTAAATGAAGTCATTAGATAACACATTAACAACAGTTGGGTTTCTAAGGCACAATAAAGGGCTGTATCTAAATACTTAAATTGGGAATGGAAGCAATGTCACAAAATGGAACCCTATTTGAAGGGGTAAATCGATGTTTGTGATAAAACTGAAAGAGCGCAGTGGAACCAAACTGGGCCATGTTATATTTAATATCTCTCCTAATGTGGGACTACAAATTAGGTGTGTCATGTGAACCTTTTAATAATTCAGCAAAAAGTTACAGGGTGTCAATGTGCAGTAGGTATGAGTCTCTTGAATACTGTATTCATACCTATATATATATATATGTGCGTGTGTGTAATAGATAACCCACACTAGGGTGTGTGGTCACGCTTCAAAATACACATGCCTTGGTGTGCGTTGTTATGCAAGAGGCCACAGGCTGAGTGTGTCAACCACCCAAGGCATGTGTATATCAGAGTGCAACTGCACACCCTGGAGTGGGTTATCTATCTTATAAAATGACAACATTGTTTTGGAGGGGGTGAAATTGCAGGTGTGTGGTCACATGCTGATATAGGCATGGTCATACTAGTATAGTTAGGGTGAAAGTGCACTTCAATGTTAAAGTCCAAGCTTTGAACCTGAATAACTTTGGAGCCATTCAATGATGGATGTGCATGAAATTTGGCATGCATAATTTCTAGGGTAGGTCTCTTGACCTGCCAAAATTTCATGGTAATCCATTGAGTGGTTTCTGAGATATAAAGTATTGAAAAAACAGAAAAATCTAGATTTTTTTCACAATTCTTTCTGCAGCTGCATCTCAAAAATGGCTTTATGTTGAGGGCAGAAATTTTTCGGGTAGAATGTCTGTGGGTCACAGATGTGTCTTTTGAAGGTTTGGGGAAAAATATTAATCCATTCAAAAATTATGACATTTTAAATGTTCCCATTATTGTATAAGGGAAAATGTTATGTCAGGCACGAAAGATACTATTGTTCGTACAGTACAGTATTGTAGGCACAATACTAGCTTCTTTTCACAAAGAAGGCTGGTATTGTGTGCACAATAGAAGTGCTGTGTGCACAATACCAACTTCTTTTCACACAGAAGCTTCGTATTCTGTAAACAGATCACAGAGGTTTGATCGATTGAGCTGTGTTGCATCCACCATCTTGTTTGTCTGCTTAACAAGAATGTTGAAATCCTGAACCTTTTTAACACAAAAAAAATCAGAAAACAGCTAAAGAGGAACCCTTTAGGTGTATTCTGATGTTTGTTTGGGTTTTACGCTGGACTCACGGGCCCGGATATTCAAAAGGGTTGTACCATGTGCAAAAGGGATGTGCCAGTGCAAATATGGAAATGCACCATTGTGCGATATTCAGTGGGAGGTGGCTGTGCAGTGCAAGTAGCAATGCACAAGAGTGCAATAGTAATGAATGCATGTGCAACCTTAGGGGTGGAACCATGAACAACATGAGCAGTGCGATATTCAACAGCATGCGCCGTGCGCAATAGGGGAGCTAGCGGAAGTTGTGCAACAGCAGAAATGATCCAAAATAAAAGGGAGCAAGAGAGGCGTGCAAGAATGCTAAAGGGGAGCCACAGGTGGGAGCATGGTGACAGACACAAGGGCAGTACAGAGGGTAGCAGTGAGCAGGACTGGGCAGGAGCAGGACAGGGCACACCTGAATTGAGCCAGGAACAGGATAGGAGTGGGGAGCCTCTGCCACTGTGCAGGATAGTCAGTGGAGTGCCACATTGGACTGAGGGCAGTGGCAGGAGGTAGGACAGCCACAGCCAAAGGTTGGAGGTGTACCCGGTGCAGGGGGAGCATCAGAAATGGACAGTGGGGGGAACGGGATAACAGCCGCGGGGGGACACACCAGCCAGGGACACGGCCAGCACCACCTTCCAGATGAAGGCAGTAATGAGGGGTGTGATAAGGCAGACAGCAGGGGGGGTGCGGCCATGGAAGGGCCCATCAGTGGTACACCCAGAACAGGCAGTACCGAGCCCGCACCAACTTCGAACACTACTCTGACACAGAGATTGTGGGCTGGTACCACCTGAACTGGATGATCCTGAGGCAGCTCTGTGAGCTGTGCAGTGATGAGATGCAGGCACCCACATGACAGAGCCATGCTTTGTCAGTGGAGATGAAGGTGACAGCCGTCATGTGCCTGCTCATCACGGGCACCTTCCAGAGACCAACAGGGGACATGACAGGCATAACTCAGCTGGCCGCATCATGCCTACTCACACAATTCCTCAGTGCGCTGCTGCCACATGCTGCAGAGTACATCCATTTCCTCAGCAGACAGGCGGAGCACACAGCACACATACAAGAGTTCCACAGGGTAGCACGGTTGCCTGGCTTGCTCAGGGTCATTGACTGCACCCATGTGGCCATCCACATGCCAACTGGCCCGTACGGTGTGTCATACATCAACCAGAAGGGGTATGCAAGCATCAACTGCCAAGTGGTGTGCGATGCCAGGGGGTGCATTACCAATGTCTGTACCATGCACCCTGGGGGAGCACACAATGCCTTCATCTGGCAGCAGTCCATACTGTGCCACAGGTTTGAGAGTGGGGACATCCTCACTGGCCACCTAGTGGGTGAGTATGCATATCACGCAGGATAACATGAGCAGACGTGGGGGGTGCATAGTAAGAGGTGCCATGGGTACTGGCCTTGTTGGCCCATGGCAAAGCAACGCAGACCACCATACTAATGTCCACCCTCTACACACAGGTGACAGTGGCTATTCACTCTGTCCCTAACTGCTCACACCATACCGACACCCCACGACCCCATCGCAGCTACAGTACAATGAGGCTCACGACACAACACCGAATGTCATCAAGCAGGTGTTTGGGATGCTGAAGGCACATTTCTGGTGCCTGACACATCTGGCAGTGCCCTGCAGTACAGTCCCTCAAAGGTCTGCGGGCTATTCCTGGCCTGTTGCATCCTACACAACATGACCAACGACTATGGGATAGCTATAGAGGTCAAAGAGGGGGACAGCGGTGAGGACGATGAGGATGCCGGTCTAGCCAGTGATAGGCAGCCACCCCCTGGGTGAAGGAACCCCCACCTGATCTGGATGTCACAGCTGCACCGGGACACCATTACAGAAGAGCACTTTGGTCAACACAGGTAGGTCATGGGGCCATGCGCAACCACCAATGGTAAGGATGCTGTCCACAGACAGGCAGGGAAGAACACCAGGGGTGGATGGCAGTAAGGGAATGGGTCTGAGTGTGGCACCGCACACGGCGTCAGGGATGGGCAGGGCCGAACACGACACATGCATGCACACACACACACACACACACACACACACACCACAACACATGCACAAAGGGGTAGACGGCATGACAACCCCAATTGCCACTCCTACTCCCAAACAAGTCCACACATGACCATGCTCAGTGGCCATCACTGTGCATGCCTCAGATGCTGGGCACCATTGCACACTGGTGGACAGTGCAACGCAGGCATCATCATGCACACACCACAGTGGCCAGCAGCCGGGACAGTGTGCATGGGGATAGTGTGTGTGCTGGGCCGGGTACCCCACCCGTGCAGCGCACGATGCACACCACACTGCACATAGGGCAGCGGCAGACAGTGGCCATGGTGGGAGACAGCTCAGTCATGTGGCACAGTGCCACAGATGCGTGGGTGACCCTGCTGAGACCTGCCAGTCATGCCAGGCTGACCACTGGCCTCATGGGGTGGCACCGACAGTCCCCCAGGGGTGATGCTGCATGAATGTGACCGTGTTCGCACAGGGGTCTGCAGCCCACTGAACATGCCTGCGCCAGGCGTGCTCGGTATGCCCACAGCCGAACCCGATGTTGACATCGCAGGTGTTGCACCGTGCTGGGAATGGGGGGGTGGACATTACACTGCGCAGTGTCTGCAGCAGATGGGCACCAAACTTGGTGCCCAATGTAGCCATGACAGCTGTGAATGCATTTGTAAGCCTGTCAATGGCAGCGGTCACATCCTCCCGCTGCCGGGCCATCTCTGCCAGGAGCAGACCATGGTCTCTGCTGTATGGCTGGGCTGTGCAGGCACGCACACACCTGGGGGGCTTTGCTACTGGTTTGTACTGATGTTCCCCTGTCCCTGTTTGCACTCTAGGCCTGGAGGAGTGCCGTAGGGTGAGGCAGGTCCATTCCCAGCAGGAGCAGGACAGGGTTTGTGTGCAGTAGCTGCAGCAGGGATGTGGTGGAGGGGCCATGGGCCAGCAGCACCCAGCTGGCCTGAATGAGTGCCATTTTTCCCCTTACATCTGTGCATGCTTTGTTGCAGGGTTGGCAGTGGGGCATGGCCACCAACTTGGCCCCAGTGCTGTACATGCCACACGGTACACTCAGCACTGTCCTGTGGCACTGCATATGTGGGTGGGCATTGCAGGAGGTCCGTGTGTGCACTGGGTACATGGCTGTGCCACTGCCTTCTCACCGCATAGCCATGTCACTGTATGACCACGGTGGTGCTGTGCGGGACATGGGCGGTGGGTGTGTGCTGCAGTCTGCATGGCTGTGGGTGCCTGGGTAGGTGGATCATGTGGGCGCCATCACTGTGGGTGGTTGCATACCATCACAGGGGTGTGGCCTATGGCTGTATGCCATGCACAATGGGTGGGCTGAAGGGGTCTGGCCAGTCACGTGTAATGACTCTGCTCCCTTGTCCTAGGTGGACAATGCTGGACAGCACTAGAAAGGTTTGTGAAGGAGCTACTGCAGCTCACGAGGGCCACCCTCAAGCTCCTGCAGAGACTGGAGCAGGATGGAGGACGGCAGTACAGAAGACAGCACAGGAACAGAAGTGGGGAGAGGGGTCGGCAATAGGCCCACTATGCCCCTGTTTTGTATTCCCCTCGGACTAACCCTCACACCCCTTCATCCCTCTCCCAGTTGTTCACCCTTGCCCCATGCCCACCCCCACCTGGTTTGTGGCACTTCCCCCCCATTGTATATAGTTGTATATATGTTTTGTATTTCACACACCTTTATTATATGCATTTTGTTGTGACAACTGTGGTGGTCTCTGATTTGCAGCAGGCTAATGGTGCTTGGCTGCAGTGGTGTGCATGGCATTGGGGTGGTGCAGACCTGGGTGTGTGTGTGTCCGGTAGGGACCCGCCTATGGTGTGGGTGGGGGACTCGTTCCATGTGTGTTGTTCCCTGTGCATTGGATGCCTGTGTGCAGTGGTCCCTGGTGCATGCACTGTGTCCGTGGCACCCCTGTCAGTATGTCCATGGCCCCTGCAGCTGACACCCTTGCATGTCTGTGGTATGCACAGTCTGCTGGCATGTCAGTGGTGGCTGTCCATGCTGGCCACCCTCTGGCCCTGGTGCAATGTCGGCTTGCCTCCTGTCACCAGTATGATGCAAGTTTGCCTCAGGTGGCACTGTGGCCTCTGCTGTTGTAGTTCCCCCTCCATGCTGTTGCTGGTGTCTATTGTGGTGTCTGTGCTCTGATGTCTGTCACTTGTGCTTTGGCCACATGCTGGTGGTGGACGGCTTCATGGTGCATGAGCAGGTTGGCTGGTACACCTGTGCCATGGTGGGGTGCTGGCCATGGGTACACAGCATCAGTGGTCACACACCAGTGGGATTTGTTGCCCTGCTATTGTGGCCCAGTGTTGGGGCACCCTTGGGTCTGGGTGGGTGTTTGTCCATGTCCTGTGTTGCATCCTGGGTTGCATCCTGTGTGGCGCATGCCTCCATGCACCACTGTGGGCATCTGTGCTGACTGTTAGGGCCAGTGTTGGGACAGGGTGTGTGCTTGGGTGGGTGTGTGTGGTGCTGTCCCACTGGTGGTGGGGTCCAGGGTAGGCCCTGTTGCATGCGGGATACCTCAAGTACAAACTCAGGGTCAACCTCTCTGCTGTGCCATGGGGAGCCATGCAGGGCAGCACTGTGTCTGCAGTTGTTGCGTCGGTGGCTGGTACCACCAGCTGTGGGGTGCTCATGGTGGGGATGCCATGCATGGCTCCATGGTGCACAGGGTTGCATTGTCACAGTGGGGGTGGTGGCATGCATTCGGTGCTCTGCACTGTTGGGTGCTTCTCTTAGGCAGGGTGTCTGGGGATCGCTGTGCAGGGTGTGCTCTGCATTGGTGGGATAGGGTGGCACTGGGTGGCCGGCCCTCCTTGTGTTGCGGTCACTGCTTGCCAGGGGGTGTACTGAGGCACCATGCCTCAGCTGTAGATTTGGTGCTGGTGTTCATGGGCTGGTGGTTCGTCCAGCTTACCACAGGTTGTGCAGTTCATGTGGTGTGGGGGGCACTCATCTGCTGCGTGCTTCTCTGCCCATGTCTTCCACGGGTGGTGCACCCCTGCATCCTGTCCCTGCGCATCCCTGGTTGTGCTACTGCATTGCTACCCTGCTCCACTGTGCATCCCTGGTTGTGCTACTGTGCATCAGCCCTGCACCACTGTGCATCCCTGGTTGTGCCATGGTGCAGTTGGCATGATATTCAGTTGTGTTGAGCAAGCGCACCTTGGCCTGCACTGTGTTTGAATATCACATGTGTTGTGTATGGGCACACTGCACTTGTGCCTGCTCCTGCTACTGTGCTACTTTGTGGTGCAGTTTGAATATCCGAGCCACAGATTTTTTTTTTGTTGGGTGCCAGCTTATACAGAGAATGGCTTGTAAACTGTTCTCTGTATGAGAAGAGCTGTATTTTCTTGACTTCTGCTGCCACAGCTGGAACTTGTGCTTCCAACTGCAGAGTCAAGGAAGACTTGCAGTTGTTTCTATCAACACAGGGTGCCCATTTCCCCTGTCAGAATGTATCCACTGCACACACACACTCACACACACATATTTGGCACATGGGGAGCCCACCACAGTGTGCCCAACATTATTTAAAAACCTGTCAGAAAAGAAAATTGTCCCCTGATGTCTTTTATTCGATGCAGAATCCAGCATCAAAATCTGTGATCATTTTGATGCAGGATCCTGCATTAAACTACTGTGCCCCCTCCACCAACGTCAGGGTGCACAATCCCCATGTTGATGTGTATCCTCCCCTGCCCCCACCAAGTATTGTGGCACACTGGGAACCCACCCCAGTGTGCCGACATGCAAAAAAATAATTTTAACCTTTTGCAACACTGGGATGCCCCCTTCCGGTGTCAATTTACCCACCCTCCCTCTGCCTACCTTCAGTACTGAGGGGTTTTCCAAATCCCCCTGTCTGCATCATGCATACCCCCCCAAGACTCATCAGGCACACTGGGAGCTCACTCCAGTGTGCCCATATTTATTTTTAAAATGTTCTCCTGTTAATTTAGAAAACCGCTCCCCATATTCTTTTTTCCTTTAAAACCCTCAAAAAAAGAAAATGGTTCATCATTGTCTCCCCACTCTCCCCTCCCCATCCCCATCCTCCCTCTGTGCACCCACCCCCCGGCACTCCACTTCACCCATTCTTACCCTCCAGAGGTCAGGATCAGTGATCTTCTCTGGACTGGGACACATTGGCACTCTTCAAAGCCGATCTGCGATTTGAGGAATCAAGGTAAGTCATATATTGGGAGTCAATGGGGGAGGTCAACCTATGTTGATATCTCAGTCAATTTTCGGAATTTGTGCACCGAATTTTCAACATGGAGTTCTTGGGACCCCACCTCGTGAACACTAGCACTGTCATTTCATTTCACAGTACAGAAAGGTGATTTCATGGCTGCAGCATGGAATTACCTTTCAGGACTGATTCATGAAACACCAGTGGTGCTGCTCATGAGGTGGGGTCACAAAAAGCCTACGTTGCAAATTTGGTGAAAACATTTCCAAAAATGAGTGTTTCATGAGCATGCATTGCACAGTTTCTATATACGCTCATAACTTTGCCAATGTTTAACATTTTCACTTTAGATTCGCAACATTGCCATTTTTTCACACCTCCTTAGGAACAGAACAGCTGTCATTTTGCACATCCATCTGGGAACATGTTTTCACACCTGTGGTGCAGAATAGCATGATCGATGTGTAAAATCAACTTTTGGAATGGATGAAAAAATTACAGTTGCACTGTTCATGAGGGGAGGTCCCATAATACTGCTGTTGAAAATTTGGTGAAAAAATTCCAAAAAATGACTGAGTTACAATCATGCATTGAGCAGTTTCTATGCAAGCTCGTAATGTCACCAGTTTTTCCTATTTTCACTCTAGATTTTTATCATTGCCATTTTTCCACACCACCCATAAATTGTACAGCTGTCATTTTTCAAATGCTACTGAAAAAGGTTTTCCACAACTGTGGTGCAAAAATGGTGTTACAGTTGCACGGAATTACATTTTGATGAGGATCTGAAAGCTTGTTGTATTGGGTACATGTGGTGAGGTGCTAAGAAAGTTATGTTGAACATTTGGGGTGAAAATTATTTGAGATGGCACAGTTATGACTATTTGTTGCAATTTCACTGTGCCTGCTCATAACTTAATGTGCGGACGTGCAGGTGCCTGAGGCCCCTGTTTCAACAGCTAGATACACAGGTGCATCTGTTGAGGGAGGGGAGCACAGGGTCCTATGGACCCTGCACTCTTACCAAGACATATGGACACTACTGTACTATCTCAGTGGAAGGATGGGACTGCAAGGTCTGAAGGACACTGTGCATATGGATACTGTTGTACTATCTCGATCCGATAAATGCAACAGTATATCATCTGCATAAGCCGATAATTTAAGTTGAGTTTTCCCACAGAATATCCCATGAATCAAAGGGTTATTATTAATAAAAAATGAAAGAGGTTCCCAAATGCGGCCCGGTGTCGCTGAGGGTTGAGGCGCTGGGTGCCACACCTCGCACTGTGCCGGTGACCTAGGTTCAGGAACAGACTCAGGTCGATGGGAGTCAGTGGGGAGAGGGAGGATTGAGTGTCCCAGCAGATGCTCTCCTTCCTCGGGGAGGGATACCAGGGGTGCCAGGAGGTACCCAACATCCCAAAGAGAGCCGGTGGAAGCACAGGCTCTCAAAGGGCTCTGGCAGCTCTGTACAGTGGAGTCGGGGAAGGGGAGATGCTGTTGGGCACTTGGGAGGCAGACATGCATCAGGACATCACTCTCTGGATGTCAGTCCTCGTGCCGGTGCCTCTAGGGTTTGGGTGGGGAAAAACAAGAAAATTGGAAAAAAGCCCTGTCGGTCCTAGATGAAGACCGATCAGTGCCTCCCAGGATCCACCAGACTATGGGCAGACCTCGCTGTGCCAAGTTCTCCTCCAGTAAGGTTGAAGAAGGGTCATCCTCACCCCACCAAGTGGGGATTGCTGGGAATCAAGGTAATACAGGTTAGAACAAGAGAGCACTCTAGGGGCAGACTCAGAGTCGGTGTTCCAGGGGGTTGATCAGTGGTCCGAAGGAGTGGACCAAGGGGGTAGTGTAGGCAGATAAAGTAGATGTACAAGCACCACAAAGTTAAAAAAAAAAGAGGTTCCCAATAAAAATTAAAAAGAAGGAGAGATATGGACATCCCTGACTAGTTCCAGTATGAAGTTGTATGGGATTTGAAAGTAGACCGTTACAGTATATTTGTGCTGTAGGGGATGAGTATAATACCATTAATCATTTAATGAATGTATCAGGGAAGCCAAATTTACTAAGAATAACAAAAAGAAAATTTAAATTAACCCTATCGAATGCCTTCTCTGTGTCCAGAGAAACCAAAACCATTGGGATATTGGAATCCCTGGACACAGAGAAGACGTGAAAGTTTTTTTTAAGATGATCACATATGAATCCGACTTGCTCTCTAGAGATTAGCAGGTGCTGTATATTTTTGATTCTCTGGGCCAAAATGAAGGTAAGACTATTAATGTTATAGTTTATTAAGGAGATTGGGTTTTAGCTACCTAGTTTGTTAGTAGGTTTGTTGGGTTTAGGAATTAAAATAAAATGTGCTTGAAGAAATGAGAAGTTGCTGAAGCCTTTATCTAAAACGGCATCATAAAATTTTTGAAGAATGGGAATCAGGGTTGGTTTAAAGGTCTTATAGAAATTGGCTGTGAGATAGGGCTGTGCAAATACCATTTCCCAAATATTCGGCCAAATATTTAGTATTCAGGTCACAGGTATTCATTATTCAGTATTCAGTATTCAGTATTCGGGTATATAATTTGCTTTAATGGAGAATTGCTATATAACTCCTTAAAATGGCTTCAGGAGGGGGATGATGAGAGGTAATGGCACTTTGCTTTGTACACTGGTGCCATAGGCTGTCTTCTGCCACTGGTGCTTTACAAGGAGGATAAACAGGTAATGCACTTTGGATTGTACACTAGTGCCAGAGGCTTTCTTCTGCTGCTGGTGCTTCGGGAGGAGGATAAGGAGGTCTAGCCACTTTGGCTTGTACACTGGTGCCAGAGGATGACTTCTGCCACTGGTGCTTCAGGAGAAGGATGAAGAGGTTATGGCACTTTGGCCTGTACACTAGTGCCAGAGGCTGTCTTCTGCTGCTGGTGCTTCAAGAGGAGGTTGCAATGGTCATGGCAATTTGGCTTGCCCATTTGTGCCAGAAGCTGTCTTCTGCTGCTGGTGCTTCAGGAGAAGGATGCAGAGGTCATGGATCTTTGGCTTGTACACACTGGTGCCAGAGGCTGTCTTGTGCTGCTGGTGTTTCAGCAGGAGGTTGCAGTGGTCATGGCAATTTGGCTTGCCCATTCGTGCCAGAGGCTATCTTGTGCTGCTGGTGCTTAAGGAGTAGGATCAAGAGGTCACGGCACTTTGGCTTGTATATGGGTGCTTAAGGCTGTCTAGTGCTGCTGGTACTTCAGGAAGAGAATGTAGAGGTCACAGCACTTTGCCTTGTACAGCAGAGTCAGAAGATGTCTTCTGACCCTGATGCCTCAGGAGGAGGATGCAGAGGAAAGGAGTTCGTCATTGGCATGCAGTTTCCCATAGACTAACACTGAAAGTATAAGACACCATAACTCTGTCAATATTTGGACTTAAGTAACAATCTATATGTGGTCAGAAAGGTCGCAGCAGCCACTATCAGAATGCCATATGCAAAAGACTTAAATAAGTCTGACCATGAAGAAAAGCAAGCAATAAGGCATAATTAAGCCAATAGAATAGCAATGTAACTTCAACAGGCCATAATTCTGGCAATATTTGGAGCTAAGTAACAATCTATATATGGTTTGAAAGATCTCAGTGGCCACTACAAGAATACCACATGCCAGAGCCTTAATAATTGTGACCATTAAGAAAAGCAAGCAATAAGACATCATTAAGCCCACAGGATAACACTGTAACTTCAACAGGCCAACATAGACATTCACATTTTACCTTCAGAGCCGAAAGGTACAACTGTGAGGATGGCACTCAGGCAAGATTCCCATTCAGCCTATGATGTGCTACCCCATAAAGGTCTTTTGATTGGATGCTACCTGTGAGGGAGACATAATGAAATACAGTGCTCTTCCAAAATGGCCTACACACATCCAGGCAGTCTGCCTGTTCTGTTTTAATAAGCCCCCACCACACACCCCAAAACAGGAAGAAAACAATTAACAGATTAAATACTTTACTTACCTTTGCTGTTCATACCCAATGTGTTACCAAGAGTTCATCACCCTGGTGGTAAAATACCTGTATACAAAAAAAAAAAAAACAGGAGAAAACAAAAGCGTTAAAAGATTGCACATTTCGCTTACTGTTGCTGGTAGTACGCAATGTGTTCATTGAAGATAAGAAGCATCAGTCTCTGACTTTGGCAGTCATCGGTCATTGGTCATCAGTAATATATTCCAGATTTCTTCACAGTCATTATTGTCATCATCATCAGCAGCAGCAGCATCAACAACTTTTTGCAACAAAACAATGGTACAAGCTGGTAATAGTCCGGCAACTGAAATATTTCAGATATGGAAGATACTTGAGACTGGTGATGCCACACTGGTAACCAGAATATTTCAGCCATGTGAAATACTTGAGACAGGTGATACTATACTGGTAACTAGAATATTTCAGTCAAGTGAAATACTGGAGACTGGAGATGCCATACTGGTAACTGGAATATTTCAGGCATGGGAAATAGTTGAGAATGGTGATGCCATACAGGTAATCAGAACATTTCAATCATGTGAAATACTTGAGACAAGTGATGCTATACTGGTAACTGGAATATTTCAGACATGTGAAATACCCGAGACAAGTGAAGCCATACTCATAACTGGAATATTTCAGTCATGTGAAATACTTGAACTGGAGATGCCACTGTTAACTACCATATTTCAGGCATGGGAAATACTGAGACTGGAGATGCCACAATAACTGCCGTATTTTATTCACACAAAATACTTGAGACTGGTGATGCCACACTTCTAGCTGCCATATTTCAGGCATGGGAAACACTGAGACTGGAGATGACACACAGTTAACTGCCATATTTCAGGCATGGGAAACACTGAGACTGGAGATGACACACTATTAACTGCCATATTTTATGCACATGAAATACTTGAGACTGGTGATGCCACACTGGTAACTGGCAGCTGGAAAGCTGTTAAAGGAATCGATGGAATATGGGCACGAGCAACACAGGGGATGAGAGACGTAGCAACACCAGTTGAGGATTTTGTATTAGGAACAGCAGTCAATAGGTGGGTGGCAGCTTTAGGCACTGGGAACTGCAGGGCATGCTCGTTCAAAAGAATACACCATGACAGTCGAAGTAATAAAGAAAAAAGGTGACGGTCACAGATTCATGTTAGTATGACTTTGAATCTGAATGATAACATGTGCTTATTTGCTAGCAGAGCAATGATGGGTAACATGGAATGGCTTGAGTGTGGATCAATGCTACAACACACAAATGTTGTATCCAGTACAATACAATTATTTAATGCAATTGTTAGTGAACATATGTGTACCCAAGGTCAGGTAGGTTTATTTTTATAAACACAAGTTGTTCCCCATGTGCTGGGTCAAGTGAGGATCAGTGAGGTTCCACCACATCCCTAGCAGTGCTGAACATTCATTCAGATGGTATGCTGGTAGGGGGGCAACAGATTTATTTAAGGACCAACTGTGCCAAACGTGGAGATGCTTTCATCCTTTTGATCCAGTACTCCACATGATCTATGGAGAATGACTCCAGGTGCTCATTGAAATAACTGTTCAGCAGATTGGTTTCCAACTGTGGCTGCTGTTCTGTTCTCTTCCACTGCGCAGCCTGTAGTGATGAGCTGAGTTCAGCCCAACAGTCACCCTCCTTCTCAAGGTTTTCTGTATGCTTTCAGTTTGTGATTCTGAGACTGGTTCATCGATAGGGTTACCTGCATCTCATCGACCCAGGCATGCAGAAACTAAGTTCTGAGCACATCTGCTTCTGAAAGTCTGTAACCCTGGGAGTGGGCATTATAAGGTGCAATACTTCACACTTGAAATGTGGATCCAACATAGTGGCAAATATGTGCTTTTTATTGGAACAGAGATCAGAAAATCTAACTTCTAGTTCTGTAATGAGGTTTTCCACAAGAGATATCATTGTTCCTGGTGTCTGGTTTGGATCATTCTCAGCATTTTCACTGAATCTCCTAATGGCTTTTTTCAGGATCTATACAGCAGGAATTACCTGACTTAGCAATGCAGAATCAGAGCTAAGGTCACAAGTGCTCCTTTCAAATAGGGCTAAAACCTTTACCAAACCCTCAATCACAGCCCACTCCTGATGTCTGAGAACTTCCTCATATCAGTTTCTATGTTCATTTCATGAAGGGCCCACTTTTGCTCCAGAAGCCTTTGCAGCATGTAGTTGGTGGAATTCCACTGGGTCTGTACATCCTGGATGAGATGATGCTGCGGCATTTGAAGATGGTCTTGTAGCTGATGCAGATGGTTTGTGGCTTTCACAGAGTGATGTAAGTGGCTGCATATGCTTTTGACTACTTTGACTGTGTGATCTGCCTCCACTGTGTTTGCCAAAGCCTTTGTTACCACCAAATTTAGTTTATGAGCAAAGCAGTGTATCCCCTCAAAATTGCCATCTCTAAGTGCTTTAATCATATTTGTGGCATTGTCTGTGACCATAAACCCTACTTGCAAATTGTTGCCATCAATCCATGAGCTCAAAATCTCTTGCAGGAATGACAGTGTGTTTACAGCCCAGTGATCCTTTTCCATAACACTGACATTTAGCAAAGCAGGCCTGCAGGGAAAGGGGGAAGAGACAGAGCCATCACCAGTACCACCATCACCACCAGTGACTACTACATCTGCAACACACCAGTGTGCTGTCAGTGACTTATATGCATGATTTGAATTCATGCTGGTTCATATGTCTGTTGTGCAGAGGAAAACTCTACCAACAGCCTGTGCTAGTAGTCTGGCAACTTCTTTTCTCAATTCATGGTAAATGTTGGGTACTACAGTACGTGACAATGTGGCCCATGATGGTATATTATACCTGGGGTGCAAATGCTGCAGCAGCCTACGGAAACCTGTGTTTTTCACAATGGAAAATGGCTGCAGATCCAAGGCCATCATCTCACTAATTAAATTAGTGATCTGATGTGCTGTTGGGTGTGATGCCTGGTATTTGCTGTGGACATGGAAGGCTTGCATGATGGGTGTAGTTAAAGCGGAACCACGTTGCATTGATTTTGACTTTGAACCCATGATGGAGGGTATTACAATAATAGACAACTGAGCAGACTAAGGCAGAATGGATGATGCTCCTGTACGGGGATGTGCTATAAATGGTGTAGGGGGAGTTGAGGGCACACTGTCTGTCTCAGTAATAGAATCACTAATAATACTTTGTGCATCTACTGGACCAGTACCAGAAGAGGGGGTGAGAGGCACATGTTGTGGAGGGGGAGGAACAGCTGTGGATCACTGAAGTGCTCTGGGATGTTTAATTCAGAGATGGTTCATTATTGATGTAGTTTTGAGATTTGAAAGGTTTTTACCATGACTTATAGTACAGTCACATTCAGAACATACTGCCTTTGTTGGATTATCTTTTACAACACTAAAGTACAGCCACACCACACTTTTCCCCACACTGACAGTGGAAGTACGGGCCCCAATAGGGTGACCATGGGCATGTTTTTCCCCATTTCCCTTTATCAAACCTGGTTGCAGTGGATGCAGTTGTTCTTCCCCTTTCTTTCTCCACAACAGATGTAGTTATAGGACTACTTTGTGTATCAGATGGAGCTGAACTTGACACGACTCTTTGAAAGGACAGGGTGGACTGTTTTTTTGTTTTTTTTTTAAGAGGAGGAGGAGGGTGACCCTGACTGACCTGCTTGCCATGATGAGCAGCACTGCATTTTTTGGCAGCTGCACATTCACGCTTCTCACACATATATGCCACATATTCAGCTTCATCACCAAATTCGCTTAGTTGGGTATCACTGTCAGATGATGTACTTAACAAGTCTTGTGGCTCTGGTAAATATTCAGAACCAAATGAATGCTCTTCTTCAGAATCCTCCACATCAGCAAAAGGAAATGTGGTGAGAGGAAACTTACGAGGCTCAGCAACAGTACATTTTGGCAACACAATTGATGTGGTCATTGTAACAGTCTCATGGTTAGTATTAATCACAGTACCTATGGTCATGGGCACAGTTGGCAAGGTAGTAGCACTGTTGACAGTAGTCCTGGTTCCAGAATTACAATCAGGAGTTCCAGTTGAAGAAATTGGCATCATATTACAGCTAGTTGTAATAATGACAGCAGTAGTCATGGTGACAGCAGAATACTCAGGACTACTAATGGAGGCAAAGGTTGTGGTAACCGTGGCTGTGCAAGGAGCACAAATAACAGTGCACACTGTTATGGCAGTGGTGGTGTCAACAGTACACAAAGGATTTGCTCTGGTTGCTGAAATCACAGCACTGGTGGTGGTGGGGAGGAGCACACTGATAGGCAATGTTGCCTCTATGGGGGCAGTTCTGTGATTAGCACTACCACTGGTAGTGGGGGTGGGTTCCTGTTCTTGTATGACTGGATATGTCAGCTGTAAAGCCCTCCTATTTTGATAAAATGATGGTGCTGCAAATGCAGTACTAGTAGTAGTAGTGGGAGCAGTTGTAGTTATAGTAGTACTAGTATTACCCCCCAATCTTACTGACACCAGAACCAGAAGGCTTATCAGGGGAGAAAACTATTTTAGAGCAGCGAATACAAACAGACCTTCTCTCACCCTGTTCCTCACCTCTTAAGATTGGTTGTGAAGATGACTTACTTGGACTGGACCATGCATGTTTACAGGATTGATGAGACATGGTCTGTAACTAATTGTGCATATTATTTGTGATTAGGGTTTTTGTTTATGTCGGTGCTTCTTGCAGAAAACAACAATACCAACACTGCTCATGTAGCAGCTAATCAAGACAGGCTGATACTAGAGAGAGAGAGATGGAGTCAGCAAACAACTTCTTACTTGTATGGTGTCAGTTGTGCAGTCATACAGTACAGCAATTCAAGCTTTGAAGGTGCACCAAACAACTTACAACACACAGAACCCAGTGAGTCACGCCTGACACACACAAAAATACTAAAGCAGTTCACAGAAAATTTACATGTACACACTCACAGCAGTGCACACACAGGGGGATTACAGCAAAATACCAATTTGCTTCACAAAAGAAATAGAAAATACCACAGGGACTGTGTGTTTATTTGGAACAAAAAGCTAAGCAATCACAGCAGTGGGGATGGGGCAGTCAGCAAAAGCTTGAGCCACTCACTGTTACTGAGCCCAGTAACAGTTACTCACTACATGCAAAAGTCAAGCTGGACTTTGTTGACAAAAAAAAATCCTGATAAGAACTAAATGGTTCTTAAGCAAAAAAATCAAACCACACTGCTTCAGCTGAGCTGTGAAATTGTAAGCAGTGGGGGAGCGGAGTCAGCATGCAGCAGCACACACACACATTCACTCACACACAGACTCTCCTTTTCCCTGAAACTGAGCCCAGTTTCAAGGATAAAAAACAAAACTGCAGTCAGATGCAGTCACAAGGTGATCAGATGTCGAAACTGGATCACACACAAAACATTTTTTAAACAATTACAAAAGTCACAAGTGGTAAACTAAACAGAGCTAGCTCTCTCAGAAATGACTGACTCCTCTCATCTACACACTCAGAGTAAGGAGATCACAGGTGTTCCTGACTGTGAGCTCCAAAAACAGCTTCTGATTGTCCAGCGAAGCTCTGTGAGATTTTGAAATCTCACCCAACGAGTAGTATGTCCTGAATAGTGGCCGAATAGTTAACTATTCAGGACGTTCATCTGAATATTTAGCAAGACTACTCTTTATGGTATTCGGGAAATACCATTCAGACCATTCACAGCCCTACTGTGAGACCATCTGGTCCCGGGGATTTGTTCAAAGTTAGAGCTTCTAATGCCTCATCAATCTCCAATTTTTTATTGGTGTTATTAGGTCATTAATTTGTGCATTTTTTATCCTAGGACATTTTTCAAGTAAATTTAGGTTTCTGTGCATGAGTGGGGATTGGGTATTGGACCATACAATTGTGAATAGTATTTATGAAATTATGTTACTATCACTTTGGGGGTGGTTTTTACAAGGTTGTCTTTGGTAATAATGATTCTATACATCTTGATTTTCCTTGCTGTTTTAATTTATTGGCCAATAATTTACTGGACTTATCCCTTAATTCAATGCATTTTGCTTTAGTTTTAAAAATTAAGAATTCAGCTTTTTCTTTGATTAGTAAGAAGAGGTCATTTTTATATTTGCACAGATCAATAATTTCCTGCTTCGATAAAGCTGATTCACCTTAATTTTCTAGTACTTCTATTTTTTGAGAAAGGTCTTCTAATTTTGCTGAGTTTTGTTTCTTTTGTTTTGATGTGAATCTAATAAATTTGGTTCTAATAAACATTTACAGGCCACTCATACCACATCTATATTTTCTACAGTATTGTAATGTTCTCTCCAGAAGTTATTAATTCAAAGATTAATATATTTAACAACATATTCCTGTCTTAAAAGGGTGTTATCTAATCTCCAAATAGACTGTTTTGGATAGGATGATGATATTTTTATTTGTAAGTCAATTAGAGAATGGTCTGAGAGGGTTCTGAGTGATATATTAGCATCCAAAATATCTTTTAACCAGGGTTTAGACATCAGAAAAAAATATATATATGAAAATGACTTATGGACTGGAGAGTAATGACAAAATCTCTTTAAATTTGGATTTAAAGTTATCCAAAGATCTACTAAGTTGCAAAAAGTCATTAGGTCCCCAAAGTCTTTAATTTCCAGTTGCATGGTTAAACTTGCAGAATTGGAACTATCTAGTATAGAGTTGAGTGGTAAGTTCCAGTCTCCCCCTAATAATAAATTATATTTTGCAAGTGGAGTGAGAATAGACATTAGCTTCATCAAAAAAGTAGAAGCTTTGGTATTTGGCCCATATATGGATCCTAAAACTGTGTCAGTATGGTTAAGTCTCGATAAGATGATAATAAACCTGCCCTTGGGTCCTGGAATGTCTAAAAAAGAATAAAATTAACCAAGTTACTTATTAAAATAGCTACCCTACATTTCATGGTATAACATCCCACCCCAAAAATCTGACTATAATCACATTTTTTAATAGATTTAACTCTGAACATAGTAGGTGTGTTTCTTGTAGGAAAACCACTCCATAATCAAACAAATTTAAACAATGTAAAATGTGTGTTCTCTTAGCTCTGAAGGTTATGCCTTTAATATTCCAAGAAGCAACTTTGATAGTATTAGACATACTTCAGTAATGAGGGAAAATGCGTAAAAAATGAAATTATAAGTTTAATGAATGCAGCTTTTCCCTGTATTTTGTAGACCTTAAATTTCATAGCTTTGATTATTCTGGTACTACTGTTGTCATTGCCTGTATCAGACCATACCTGGGAAAGGCTATGCTGAGGTATATTTACACAATGCTGAAACTCAGAATCTTGACATTCAGGATTCCCGAGTTCAGTAGACGAACACACACCAGCCCAACAGGAGGAAGCTGGTGCTGACAGGGGTAGGGTAGCGGATGTGACAAACTGCTACCCCACCGCTAGTTGGGCACCGCAAAAAAGGAGAAAATGCAGAAGCTGGATGAGCTGCACCTATGACATGGAGGGCTAGGCCACTAGCAGCTTGGCCAGCATGGTGCTCTCAACCTGGATTCTGTTCCAGGGAAGGAAAATGTCTTCTTCTTCTTCTTCTTCTTCTTGCCCCCATAACATTTTTAACCTACTCTGAGGTCTTCTCCCCCTCAGAGTTGGTTTCTCTTTTTTTTTATTCTTTGTTAACCAAGTAAGGCCAACTAGGCACAACTGCTTGTTTTCAGGAGTGACCCAGGAGCTTTAGGCTGGTTAAGTGACTTACTCAGAGTCACACCGTTTGTAAGTGGGGGTTGGGGGAATCAAACCCAGATCTGCTGAACAAAGCTCATTCACAGCTCATTACTCTAACCACTAGGCTATACTGCCAGTAACAGAGGGTGCGGGGGGCATGCCCCCTGCATTGCATTAAGACCCTGCTGGTCTTCCAACAGTCGGTCTCCTGAACTCAGGTTTATGGAGCTCAGGAGACTGACTGTCAGGATTTAGTAGTAAATCCTATGCTGAAACACTGATAGGTTAAAGTTGAGTTCTTTTCTAATTAAAGGCTCTTTCCTCTGGGAAAGTGCCCTTTGTGCACACTCTGTGTTCTAACTACTGTATGCAAGAGATATTAAGTGCTGTAAATTTGTGGCAGTAGGGGACAATTGCTTTATAGTGCCATCTATGTATCGCTGGATTGTGAGTTTCTTTTGTTGATAGTAGTCCCTGTCCACTGTTTCTATTCCCCGTACCCACAGGGACAGAGTGAAACCTGATGCAGAAAAAGCATGTGTGTAGGGGAGTGCATAGTGTTCTCAATTTATCTGTTTTCCTTCCTGGCCAAAAGTTGTATAATAAAATAAAACTAGTACTGCTGAATACGTGGGACAGTCAATAGTGTCATTTTACAAAGCCCATTCCTAGAAAACTCAGAAAATCTCAGAGACATACTAACATACTAAAATGCCAGCAGAATAGGCCTAACGGTCTTTCATGTCTGCTCGTTTGGTCAGCCCCCACCCTGGGAGCTGACCTTGCTGTCCCCCTCTCTCTCTCTGGCTTCTCCCTTCCCAGTCCCAGATATTCCCACTGCACTGGTTTTTGCTTCCAGAACCCTTCCCCTGTACCTGTCCCACCCCCTCTTGAATTCCTCCACCATTTCTGCCTCCACCAGCCCCCTGGGCAGTGCATTCCATGGCTCCACCATCCTCTCATTGAAGAAGCACCTCCTTCTTTCTCCCCTGAATCTCCCCCCTCCAGCTTCCACCCATGCCCTCTAGTTTCCCCCGTTCCTTCAGAGCACCCTGACTGCTCCTCCCCTATTTACCCCCTTCATGTACCTGAAGACCTCTATCATGTCCCCACCGGTCCCTTCTCTCTTCCAATGTGTACATATTTAGCTCTTCGAGCCTCTCCCCCTAGGTCCTATCTCCCAAGCCTCAAGTCATTTTGGTTGCCCTCCTCTGCACCCTCTCCAGGAGTAAAATGTCCCTCTCTAAATGTGGCCTCCAAAACTGCATGCAGTACTCGAGGTGTGGCCTCACCAAGCAGTTATACAGTGGGAGTATCACTTCCCCCCTTCTGGAGGTGAGCCCCCTAGCGATGCATCCAAGCATCCTGTTGGCCTTTGCTGCTTCCCTCCTACAAGTCTCTGAGTTGTTCATCTTGACATCCACCACCACTCCCAGGTCCCTCTCAGTCATCGAGACTTGTAGCATTTCCCCCCCAGGGTGCACACTTGGCCTGGGTTTCTGGCTCCCAGGTGCAGTACCTTGCATTTCCCTGCAATGAACCTCAGCTTCCAATTTCTAGACTACCTTTCCAGAGCCTCCAGGTCCCCCTGTAGGGCCACCCTCCCCTCTTCCCCATCCAACAGCGCCCCCAGTTTTGAGTCATCCACAAAGAGACTCATCTCATTCCTGATACCTTTCCTTATGTCAGAGACATAGGCATTGAACAGGAGGGGCCCAAGGACTGATCCCTGAGGGACTCCACTAATGACCCTCCTTGGAGATGAGACTATCTTTCCAACCATGATCCTCTGGGTCCAGTTCTGGAGCCAATTGCCTATCCATCTGATCATCTGGTTCCCCACCCCCATTTTTCCCAACTTATCCAACCAGCCCCTGTGAGGAACAGAGTCAAATGCCTTGCTGAAGTCAAGAAAGAGGGCGTCCACTGGTCTATCCAGGTCCAAGGCACTCATCACCCAGTCATAGAACTCCACAAGGTTTGTCTGACATGATTTCCCCAGGACAAATCCATGCTGTCTATCATCCGGGCACCCCAGATTTTCCAGGTCCCCCCCAGTCTCTCCTTGACAATGCCCTCCATCACCTTGCCCACCACCAATGTCAGGCTGATGGGCCTGTAGTTTCCTGCCACCTCCCTTGACCCTCCCTTGTGGATAGGCACTATATGCACCACCATCCATTCCTGGGGCACCCACCCTATCCTCAGAGAGATGCTGAAGAACTCCACCAGGGGTTTCGCCAGGACATCCGCCAGTTCCTTCAGCATTATGGGATGTAATTTATCTGGCCCTGGTGCTTTCTCCATCTTAAGGGACCTAAGGGCTTCCCTCACTCTCTCTGCCATGATTTTCACCTCTTCTACCTCGTCCCTCTGCTTTTTTTTAAATGAGGACTGATCTCTCTCTCTCTCTTTCTTTCTTTCTCTGTCTCTCTCTTTCTTTCTGTCTCTCTCTCTCTCTCTGTCTCTCTGTATCTCTCTCTCTGACATCAAGGGATCTTTCAGGGATACTTAGGATTAACAAGTAAGTGAAAATGGATGCAGAGAAAGCATATCACCATACTGTATTAAAAAGGACAAGAGACTTTATAGTATGTGTGACACTTTAGTATGATGATTGATCATAAGTTTCATAGGTTTAGTCAGAGCTTATTCAGACTTATTTATTTATTTTATTTATTTATTAGAGTATCTGATTTACAGACCTTTAAGTCAAGGACTCATTTACAAAGGCATCTCGTAATGAGAGACAAATACAAAACAATATGGTGGTACAGGTCATACAGAAACTGACTTAAAGAGCAACCAGTGTTACAGACATTCACTGATGGCACAAAGGTAGCAACAGTTAGGACACAGTACACATATTGTAGGTACACAAGAAGCACGTCAGCTGAAACAGCAGAAAGATAGTTTTATAACAGTTGTCAGTTAATGCGGCAATAGACTGCAGACCTCACAACGAGGCCTAATGCAGTGTTCCCGAGAAGGCTATAGTCAGGGTGACCATGGCCTGTCTAAATTGTTCAGGTGTGGGGGTTATTATGTGCAGCTGCAGCAGCGGGAGCTAGCCAGGTGGCTTCTGAGTGCAGCCTTGAAAGGACCTATCTTGGTAGAGTGAGCTACATTGGCCAGGAGGGAACTGAACCAGGTGGGAGCGCTATAGCTGAAGGACCTCAGGGCCATTGAAGTCCTAACTCTTGGGACAGTAAGAGAAGTCTTGACAGTGCTGCAGGTGGATACTGAGGGAGAGGCCCGTTGGAGGAAGGTGGAGACCCCCAGGGGGGAGAGCCCTACTAGGGTCTTTTTTTTACAAGAAGGCAGGTTTGGAAGCAGATTGCATCCTCTATGCTCACTTGATTAATTAAAGATAGCCCTTATATCCAAAAACGTTATCTAAGTTATGCTTGAATACATTCATTGATGAACTGTCTATTACTTCTAAGCATAATTCTTTCCACATAAGCACAACCATCTGACTGTACCAATTATATCTTCTAACCAATTTACATTTTTTTGATTTTAGCTGAAACTAGTGTGCCCCGGTATTATGTAGCCGATCTTTTAATTCCAGGCATAAGTTGTCCCGTAGTTCTTTATCTGATAGAGAAGAAAACACCTATCACCTCGAGTTCTCCTGTAGTCTAAGGAATTCAATTCCAGCTCTCTCAACCTGGCATCATAATCCATCCCATTTAGTGCCTTGTTGGTTTTGGTAGCTCTTTTTTGCATCCTCTTAATTTCATTTATTTCACCTTTTTTATAAGGTGACTAGACCTGAGCATAATACTCCCACGTGGGTCTCACCAGGGAACTATACAGAGGCATCAGCACCTCCCTACTTCTTCTCTCAATGTGTCAGATCATGCAGTTTAATGTTCTATTTGCCTCTGTACAATATTATCACAGTGAGTCTTAAATTGTAGATCGTGGGTTAATGTTATCCCCAAATCCCTCTCCTATGTTACCATTTTGAGTGTGCTGTTGAGTGTTGAGGTTGTAACTATATGCTGTTTTTCCCCCATGTGCATGATGGTGCATTTTTCTTTCTATACCTGTAGGTGTAATTGTTTTGTAATAGACCTTTCTTATATGTGGATTAATGCTTTCTGAAGCTTTTGTACATCTTCTGAATTTCTTATAGTTGCCCCTATCCTGCAATCATCTGCAAATTTTGTAATCCAAATGTTTTCTTGTTCCTATTGTAGTGATGTTACATATATATTAAACAGGCATGGTCCCTGCACCAACCCCTGAGGCACTCCACTCGACACCTGTGCCCAATCTGAAAACACCTAATTTATACATACCCTCTGTTTTCTATTTGTTAGCCAATCATGGATCCAATTGACTATATTCCCTTCTATTCCCATATGTGTAAGTACGCTCACTAGCTTCAAGTGATGAAGTTTATCAAACACCTTAGAGAAATCAAAAAAAGCCACATCCACTGATTCCTCTTTGTCCAATGCACTGCTATCCTTCTCATAAAAACTAAGCATATTGGTCTGACAAGATCTGGCTTTAGTGAATCCATGCTGAGTTTTGTCTCCTAAGTTCTCTTGGTCAATATAGTTTTTAATATGGACATACACAAAAGGAACACAGCTCAGGTAAATGAAAAGGGGAGCCAAGGTACAAATGAGCTACATCAAAAGGAAAAAAAAACTCAGCTCAACCCTAGTCCATGGAAAATAAACAGACATCAGTCCTGTTTTCCAAAATATAAGAAACAACGTATTTATTTAAAAGTAGTAACACCCTTCACACAGCATGTCTATGTTTCACATCACCCTTGACGCTTTATCAAGACCCTTGACAAAACATCAAGGGCAACGTGAAACGTAGACGTGCCGTGTGAGGGGTGCTACTACTTTTAAATAAATATGTTGTTTCATATGTTTTGGAAAACAGGACTTATGTCTGTTTATTTTCCATGGATTAGGGTTGAGCCAATAGTTTATTATATGGTCTTTCAGAATACCTTCTAGAATTTTACCTAAGATGGAGGTAAGACTAACTGGCCTATAATTTTGTGGATTCAATTTTGAGCCTTTTTTTAAACAATGCCATTACTGTTGCCTCCCTCCAATTCTCTATAACCCTGTTCAATAAGGACTGAAATAATTATGTTGAGGGGGGCGATTTCTTCCGCCAATTCCAAAAGTACTCTGGAATGCAGCTCATCTGATCCCGGTGATTTATTTTTGTTTATTTTGGCTAGTCTGAATCTTACATCTTTGAGATCTATTTTTATTTGACCTATACTAGTGCCAGAATTAGTACTTGTAGCTGCTGCAATGTTTCTCTCATTGAATACAGGTGAAAAATATGTGTTCTATTAATTAGCCATTTTTTTCTTGTCTTCTATGAGTTGTCCATCCTTATCTTTTAGGGGTCCTATTGACTTTTGTACTGCCTTTTTATTATTAACATATGAGTAAAAAGCTTTATAGTTGTCTTTTTTTTATTTGCTAATGTTAATTCATATTCAGATTTTGCTCCCCTAATTTGTTTTTTTGACTTTCTTTACTAATGCACTATAATTCCTCTGCCCCTCTTCGTTATTGCTACCATTTACATTTTTGTATAACTTATTCTTTTTGCTTATTAATTTTTTTTATCTTACAGGTCAGCCATCTCAGTGCCCTCACACCTTTGCAGTATTTCATTCTTAGTGGTATGTTAATTTTTATGTCTTGTTTCATTTTTTTGTAAAACAGATCCCACGTTCTTCCTACTGATTCATTTTCAAACTCCTGCCACCAGTTCCAGTTTGCAAAATTATTTCTTGTATTGTGAATATCTGCCCTTCCAAAATTCAGCACTCTAGTTTCTCCTGTTTGTTTCAGATATATTTCATTTATTTCAAATGACACTATTTGATGATCGTTATTACCTAATGGTGCTGTACTCTTACAGTTTCAACTGTGTCTCCCATATTTGTTAATATGACGTCTAATAAATTATCCCTCCTAGTGTTTTCACTGACTGCCTGTTCCAACCCTATTTGTTAAAATATTTCTAACTAATTTTGTTCATTTCTATTTGAACCCCTTAAAGTTAGCCAGTCTGTATCTGGCAGGTTAAAATCTCCCATTACAATTATTCTATCAGAGGGATATAGATATCCTGAATGTATTTCTGTTGGGTTAAATCATTTTCTTATTTAATTGCTGGGGTCCTGTAAATCACTCCTAATGCAATCGTAGGGGCTTTATATGAAGTTAATTTTACCCAGATTTATTCTAGTTCATTTATGTCCAAATTGATTTCCTCACTCTGAGTATAATCAGCAATGTACGCTTCCACTCTCCCTCCCTTTCTATATTGCCTAGATTTACTATACAAATTATAGCCATCTATGTTCTTGTACCAATTGTCTTATATATCCCACCAGGTTTCGGTGATTGCACACATTTTTATGTTTTGCATAGTTAATATGTATTTTAACTCATCAAATTGGTTTATCAGACTTCTAGCATTTATAAGCAATCCCTTCCAGCCTTTAGTGTGTGTTTTACTAGTGTATACAGGTTTCTTTTTTTTTATTTTATCATCTAGTGATCGGAACCTCCCTGACCCCTTTTCAAGTTTAAATTTTCCAATATGATTTCATTATACTTTTTTGCAAGCATTCTGGTCCCTGTATTGTTTAGATGTAGCCCATCTGCTTTACAGAGTCTCTAATCCCTGAACATGTCTGTTGTCTAAGAACCCCATGTTCCCTTTTGCACAAAAATTGCTAACCAGTTATTAAGAATATTGATGTCTCTCAACTTGCTTGTATGCCAACCATAAACTGGTAAAATACCACAGATGATAATATCACATTTTGTGTTGTTTAATTCTATTCATTAAGTTGTCATAATCATGATAAATGTCCTGTAGCATTTTTTTATCAATGCCATCAATTTCCATATGAATTATTACAAGAGAATCCTTAGTATGTTTCATTAACTTATTCAATTTCTAAGTTTAAAGGTTTTCACCCTGGTAGCATACTGACTGTGGTATATTCTACAGTGCTGTAGTTAGATCGCAGTGCTTCTTTTCACCCCTCACGCTTACACAACATATAATTTCAGAAGTCATTAATAGTATTGTCATACTAAAAAAGTTACAGTGATCATATCAGTTGTACCATTGTGCCCCTAAATGCTTCCTATTTAAAAGTTGAAGAAGGCAATGGAATGCTGTTTTCTTAGACTGACCTTACATGGTATGCTCTCATCAATTCTGCTGAATTCTCATGTTGATCAGAATTATAATTATGTTTTAAATTTAATTAGATGTGATTCATAACATTGCTTGAACCAGTGCAAACGTACAAACAAACAAAATGTGTGGGTAGAAAGATTCTACTGCAACAAAATGCTACTCTTCTGCACTCTGTATAATGTTTGCATTTGTTTAATTAATGTAATACTGGATCAGAAGAAGTCTGTTTGTATTCATACCAAATTACAGTAGCTAGAGTATAACATCAGATGCTATTGGAAATGCCATTACATATAAAACAAACCATCCACTGACAAAAACAAAGAAACAAAATATAAAAAAAGAAAGAAAGAAAAAGGAACAGGCATGCTACAATGCCTTGTATAGCAGCAAGATTTTGGGAAAAAACTAAACTTGCAATCAGTGCAGAAAGGGAGACTAACGCACGTCAATATCCTGAAATAAAAGAAAAAAAAATTACAAGAAACAACTTATATTTTTTTTTTTTTTGGTTTACAGAACAACACAAATCTAAGCTGCCACTTTGCCATTTATCTTTAACCTATCAGTGCTTAACCCTGCCTTTCCAGATATAAGAATGGGTAAAGCAAGTACTCCACTCAAAATGTGACACTTTCTTTCAGCTGTGCTGTCTTGGATAAATAAATGGTACAAAATGTTTCTTGTTTGATCAAAGCTTTTTTTTAAAAAGTATTGTTAGGTTTCTAAACAGAAATTATTATTTTTACTGACCTTAAAATACTTTATGAAATAACTTTGATCATTATAGTACTACTGTTGTCATTGCCTGTATCAGGTCATACCTCTGTAAAGGCAATACTAAAGCACTGATGGATTAAAGTTGAGTTCTTTTTTTACTAATTAAAGGCTCTTTTCCATGGAAAGGCACCCTTTGTACACACTCTGTGTTCTAACTATGAAGATGTTATGTGCTGTAAATCTGTGGCAGTAGGGGACAATTGCGTTATAGTGTATAGTGACAAGTTGTTTGGCATAGAAATCCATCGCTGGCCAAATGTTGTACCACAGTTCAAAGTTCATGGGGTGTGGCATTACCCTATTGTGGTACAACAACATCTTGTTAAATAATACAGGGACTACTAGCCCAAAAGCATCCTCACTAGCCCATTAGGCTACTATTTAAATCTGTTGGCCACCTGCAGGCCACCTAGGGCTGCCAAAAGGGTTTTGTTGAGCCCTCAATATCACTTTATTCTCTTGCTAGCTAGCTGTCTGTATTTTTGTTGTGTATCTCTATATCTTTATATTCCTTACTTTGAGTTTAAGTGTATCTTTCTCTCTAAAACCCCACTTGCTTTACTTCTGTGCTGTACTGTACCATTTTTCCATCTGTACACTCTGTGTCTCTACTCTCATTACTATAATTTCTCCATAGTAATCTAATCTAGTTTCCCTTTATTTCTACAGGTCTGGCCAGACTGTATACCAATCTACCAATCAGATAAGTATATTTGTTTAATTCTAACACACTAATCTCTCCTCTAGGACCTCCAACACTTTCTGTCTCCTCAACCTTCTCTCTTCTTCCCTTTCAGCTCCTACCAGAATACCCCCAACCCGGGACATCCCAACTCTAGGTTCCCTAACTGTAATGGAGCAGGTTAGTCCTAATTACCTAACTATCCTGAAGGGTAAATAGCATATTACAAGGTGCCCACACCATTGTAATGTGTAGCAACTTCAGTTACTGTTTGATGGTCCCACAGTCCCCACTTGCATACTGTGTGACCCTGAGCAAGTCACTTTACTTCATTGTGCTCCCAGGTTGCACCTGGAAAAAAGCTTCAGCTTAGTGTACCTTTCCTGGTTAAACAACCAGAGAATAATGACCCCCCTCCTCCAGTGATGTCTTTTGCAGCTGTTAGACTCCTCCCACCAACCCTCGCACTCAGCACCCCCCAACCTGGGGGTCCAACAACATGATCCCCTCTGGAATGCAGACACATCTTTATTCTTCATAGCCAGACTGCGAGCTGAGGATACAGGTATGTGGATCAATGTATTTCAATGGGGTTTTGAACTCAGTGTCATAACTTGTTTCTTTTTAGATTTGATTCTCTACCTTGTGCTAAAGGTTATAATTATTTGGTGTACCCCATTAACTGACTGCCCAACTCCTCTGTATACATACTTCAAGACCAAATAACTTGAATAGTTACCTTTATAATTATAAACAAATGAATTAAGAAACAGTGGGCTCCCACACATAATCATTAATTTTGTACTGTAAAGTGATCAGAAGGACAGCTTTGTGCCATATATTAACATTGTTCCTCTTTATGCTATACACAAATGGGTCACAAGTACAGCCCTGTGTTAGGGGGACTGATAAATGCACTACTACAGGAAACTGGGAGGGGGAGCATCAGGGTGTTGGAATGCATAGAGGTGGTGTGTCATGCACAGTGGCTCTCCAGTGCCCTCACCCCCCACTGCATGGTGCTGTGACATCTACCAAAAGAACTGATAAAAGAAAATGCAAATGGGGTTGTAGTCCTTTGAGCTCAAAAGTTATTTCCAGTAGGGAATGGTTAGCAGTGAACAGGGATGCTGACACTAAAGAAGTGAACAGTGTTGCTGACACTAACAAGGGAAGGAACAGGGTAAAGGAGGGATCCACTGGATACCAAAGATTACAAATGAACAAAGGGAATGGATTGGGGGTTCACTGGATCACCAATACAAGGGACCTACATATGAATATACAAACATAGAAATCTGCCAGGAGAAACCAGCCTTATGGTCTAACACAGAGGTGCACAGCATGCATTTCAGAGGCCACAAGAGGCCCCCACAGCAGCTGTCTGTGGACCCCCAAGGACCTAGCAGCTTCCACTTGCAGTCTTTGTTTGTATTTGTTTTTGTTTTAAGTTTCAATAGCATGTTGATAAATACATAAACGAATAAATAGATAAATGTATGTTTCAATCTCTTTTATGTGTACATTTAATAATGTCTTGCTTGACATTTGTCACCTCGGGCCATTTTACAGTGGCCCTTGGCCTTGACTCAAGTCTTCAGTCTGGCCCTCCACAAAAAAATGTGTGCACCGCTGGTCTAACATGTCTGCTGAAATGCACAGCTAGCACCTCTACATTGTTGCTGCCCCCCTCCTCTCCCTCCTCACCATTACCCCCCCCAGACACACCCTGTCCCATCCCCTTTTAAAACTGGCCACTGTCTTAGGGGATACCAGCACCTTGGGTAGAGTATTCCATTTAGCCACCACCCTCTCTGTGAAAAAAATGTCTCCTCATCTCTCTCCTATATCTTCCCTCTTCCAATCAGAGACCATACCATCTCATGTCCTCCCCTCCCTACCTACTGGAAAACAACTGTGCCCACAAGCAAGCATAAAGTTATGGAGAAGGGGTTAAGCTGATGACAGCTGTACAGTCAACTGTCTGGTATATGGGCTATGTCATGGCAGTGTGCCAACCCCTGCATAACCACAGTTCCTGAATGGCATTGGTTCTATTGACTATGTGCAACAAGTGGAATTGCAATCTGTATAATGATATGCATCATATTGCCACCTCAGAAACTACTGGCTACAGATTAATGGGATGGAAGATAAGGAACAGGGGCAGGAATGGCCATAGAGCAGGTAGAAAATGCAGGCAGCTCAATAGTATGCCAGGGAGAACTCAGAACAGGGGGGAGGTGTCAAACAACAGGTTCTCAGTGCTAAGTACACTGGAGGAGATGAATCGGGAGGACCTTGTAGACAATGCTGGTGAGGAAGAGATTACTCACAGCCCATAGGGCACTAGTAGGGAGACTAAAGGGGGCAGGGCTTAAGTGGGTATGGATAAGGGGGTGGGACCCAGGAGACTGAACAAATGGACAGTAGCTAAGGAGAGGGAGAAGGGGATTTATGAGAAGATTGTGGAGGGATACATCAGAGTGAGGGGGGCAGGTGGACTCCAGTGCAGAGAGTAGCTGAAATCAGGAGAAAATGTGGAAGTGAGGGCAGGCAAGAGACAAAGTTGGAAGGGGAGACAGCTGCAATGCATTTTGGAAGACAAGACCTGGCAGGGAGGGATAAGGATTAGATAAGGTGAACAAAACAAGGAAACGAGAGTGGAATCCTAGTGCTAGGGGATTCAGTTCTGAAGGGGATCAGATGGGGGAACAAGGGGAAGAAGTATAATTGCATATGGGTGGAGGCAATGCCAGCCATGACAGCAGAAAGGGTGTGTCAATCAGTCCTGAAGTATGCCAGAAGAGGTAGGGAGAAATGTCACATAGTTCTGCATTTGGGAACCAATGACATGGTGGGTCACAAGGTAGATGTAGTCCAGAGGAGGTTTGAGGAGCTGAGGCTGATTTGTGAGGAGGCAGGAAAATCAGTAACCTTCTTGGAGGTGCTTCCAGTACCCAGAACAAGCACCGTGAGGAAGTTGACAATAGAGGAATTTAACACATGGTTAAAGTAGTGGTGTCCATCCAAAGGGTATAGGCTGGTGGGAGGGTGGGAAAGGACATGTGAGGACAAGGATCTCTATGCTAAGGACAGGCTTCACGTAAGTAGGAAGGGAAAGGTCTTTAAACAGAAATCAGAGGAATGCTTAGCAAATAATGATAATTTAAACTGGTAGTGGGTGTGGCAAGTTGGCAGGAGTCCAGCAAGATCCTCTGGCAGGGAAGTCTAACAAGCTTACCCCCCATGCTAGCAGCAGGGTACTTAAGTAGAGGTCAGAAGGAGGTGCAAAAAAGGGAGAGCAAGTAGGGAGAGGGGCAAAGGAATCAGGGTGGAGGGTGGTAACTTTGAACGCTAGGAATCTAGGGATCAAAACAGCAGAGCTACAGGCTATCATGGTGGATGGGGTGGTGGATATGTTTTCATTTCATTTTCATTTCATTTTTATTTGTGAACCAGGTTAGGACTCTCTCTGAAGCCCTTTTTCAGGACTGACTGGGACATAAAACAGAACAAACAATACAACAAAATATACAACATATAAAATTTGCAAATGACATGAACAATCAGACTGTGCTAACAAATATTGTTTAAACTTGACTTTAAAACATGGATAGGACTTAGTTAACCTTAATGAAACTTGTAACCTATTCCAAAGTGAAGAAGCCTGGTGATCAAATACTCGTAGGCCATAATTATTATTAGCACCTTGTACTACCAACACTACCCACTGAAATATTCTCAAATTTACCTGAACTTCACGAACCTGAACCAAATCAGATAGTGGGGATAAGCTATTCGAAAAAATGGCCTGATGAACTAATTTTCCTAAAGCAAATTTGTATTTAAACTGGGGCGACGACCATTTCAATGAAGAACATAAAAGACAATGATGGGTCAAAAAACGAGCATCCAAAACAAACCTACAAATGCTGTTATAAACACTTAGAATGTGTTTCTCTTTGGTTCCCTACTTAACATACAATGAAGAAACATAGTCAAAATATGGCATTAAGACACCATTAGCCAATTTCAGACAAGAATCATAAGATAAACAAGGTTTGAATTTATATAATTGGCCCAACCTACAATGAATGTTCTTTTTTTGCTGACTTTACCTGAGAAAGATAAGTCAACGAGAGGTCTAAAAGAACCCCCAGATACCTAAATTCTGACACCTGATCAAGTAAATTCCCTTGAATATCATGTATAGTCAGGGAAAGATGTTCACAAAGTCTTATAGAACTTCCAAACCACATAGCTTTGGTTTTATAAATATTTGAAAGCATCAAGTTAGCAGTAAGCCAATGACATAATTTCTTAAACTCATCTTCCAACACCATATTTATATAATCCAAAGACTTTCCCTGACAATACACAATCAAATCATCAGCATACAAAAGACATTTGCACTTATCAAAACTAGAGGGGACTTGATTAGTAAACAATGAAAACAGCAGGGGTCCAAAAATAAACCCCTGAGGTACACTACATGTAGTATAACAAACTGAAGAAATAATCAAACTGATAGAGGCAAACTGAGTACGCCCCTGCAAAAAATCAGAAACAAGTTCAACTGCAGAAACAGCCAATCCAAGGGCAGCAAGCTTCTGACTAAGCAGTGAATGATTTATCAAATCAAAAACCCTGCAGAGGTCCACAAAAACCACCCCCATCAACATTCCATCATTACAACCTTTAAGGACGGTGTTTGTAAACCTGACCAGGGCTATACCCGTACCCCTGCCCCGCCAAAAACCATTCCTCTCTTCACAAAGGACATTGGCTGCCCCAAAAAATAAATTCAGCTGACTAGTTAACAATCTTTCAAAAACCTTCCCCAGGGGATTTAAAATTGAAATAGGCTAATAGTCCTCGACTCCAGTAGCCCTAGCATTTTTAGGGATTGGTACAACCCGGGCAATCTTCCATAATGAAGGAAAGACATTTGCAGAAATACATAGATTGTATACTATACTCAAAGGTTCAACAATAAGTTGAGCAGCCATCTTAATAAACCTGGCATCAAGCCCACCCCCACAATTGCCAAACTTATCAGGCAAGGAATGTAACAATTTCAATACTTCAGTGGCAGTAACCTATCGAAAAACAAATTGAGATGCTACACCATTTTTCAATTGACTATTAACACAGTTTGCTAAACCATTTCTGGGCACAATAGAATCAGTCATTGGCAACTCAGGAAACAAAATGGGAACATTAACATATCTCTGATTTAGCAAATTAGCCATCTCAAGAGGATTTGAAACCACCTGATCAGAGATTTTAAGTGAAGTAAGCTATGCCTTAGCCTTTGGGTAAACAAGATGATTAATAGTGTCCCAAAATTGCCTTGGATTCCTAGATACATTCTCAGACTTAGCCTGAAAATAGTCAATCTTAGCTTGCTTCACCTTTTTTACAGCAAATTCCTAGCTGTCCTATAATCCTGCAAATGCCCAATAGTTTGGGGATATTTTATACATTAACCAAGCTGATTTTTTATTTTTCACAAAAACCTTCAACTCACTAGTATACCATGGATGTAATACCCCTCGAACCCGAGATACTCGAAAGGGAAACAACTTATTCTGAACCTGTAACAACTGATAACAAAAAAAGTCAACAGCACAATCTGGATGTTGACCATAACCGAGACATGGGCCAACCATTACCATGACTGGGACCTGGCAGTAGCAGGGTATAGCATATTTTGGAGGGACAGGGTAAAAGGAAAGGGAGGGGGGTGGCACTGTATGTGAGGGAAGGTCTGAAGTGTGTGAGGGAGGAAGGGGAGGAAGGCAACTCACAGTCATTATGGGTGCAGATCCAGGACTCCAAAAATAGGACCCTGAGTATTCTAGTGATGTACAGGCCACCTTCCCAGACCAAGGAGTTAGACAGAGAACTAGCAGGGCAAATCAGAAGGACCTGTAAAAGGGACAGTATGGTAACTGTGGGGGACTTCAACCTGCCAGGAGTAAATTGGGGCACCCCGGCCACCACAAATAGGAGGGAGCTATACTTATGGAGGCCTTTCAGTATAGCTTCCTATTGCAGATGGTCAATGAGCCAACCAGGTTAGGGAATACCCTTGACCTAGTACTGGCAAATGGGGAATTTGTGAGGTGGCTAAAGATGGAGGATCCACTAGCAGAGAGTGACCCACACTCAGTGTGGTTCAGGTTAAACATGGGGAAGGAGGACGTAGAATCAGGAACAAAGGTGCTAGACTTCAGATGGGACAACTTGGGGAGGATATTGGAAATAGTACAGGGGTATCTGGTCAGGATCAGTCCGGATATGGACACTAATCAGAGGTTGGAGGTCATTAAATGGGGTATTGAGGAGGCAACCAGAACATATACAAGGGTCCAGAGTAAGATGTCTAAGGCCAAGAGGTCTTGATGGGTGAGCAGGGGTGTCATGGAGAAAGTAAGAAAGAAAATAGTTGCCTTTAGATGGTAAAAAATAACAGGGAGGGGGAGGACAGAGAGGATTACCTGAAGGAGTCAATGGAAGCAACTAGGGCAGTCAGGGCAGCCAAGGCATCCCAGGACCTCAGACTAGCACTGGACATTAAATATGGAGAGAAGGACTTTTCAGGTACATCATGGAGAAACAGTGCTGCAAGGACCAAATAGTAAGGAGAAAAGAGAATGGGGGTGGTGGGTAAGGGGTAAAGAAAAGATAGAGCATTAAACGATTACTTCTTTTCAGTATTTACAAAAGAGAAATGGGGAGCAATACCCAAGTAAGTTGGGAGGGTGGGCACGGAAGGCGAGAAGGAGTCAGAGAGGGAAATCCCAATGGGCAGGGTACTGAAGGGCTTGAGAGAACTGAGGGTGGACAAGACACTGGGGCTGTAAGGCATACTCCCCAGGGTGCTAATGTAGCTAGTAGAAGTCCTGGTAAAACCCCTGGCAGACGTGTTTAATGCATCCTTGGAGCCAGAGAGGGAAATCCCAATGGGCAGGGTAAGTAAGGAAAAAAGGGAATGGGGGTGGGTGGATAAAGGGGCAGAAAAGACAGAAGCATTAAACGAGTACTTCTTTTCAGTATTTATGAAAGAGAAAGGGGGAGCAATACCCAAGTAAGTTGGGAGGTGAGAAGGTGTCAGAGAGGGAAATCCCAATGGGCAGGGTGCTGAAGGGCTTGAGAGCACTGAGCGTGGACAAGGCACTGGGGCTGTAAGGTATACTCCCCAGGGTGCTAAGGTAGCTAGCAGAAGTCCTGGCAAAATCCCTGGTGGACATGTTTAATGCATCCTTGGAGCCAGGGAGTGTTCTGCAGGACTGGAGGATGGCACACATGGTGCCCCTCCACAAGAGACTCCCCAAAAGATGAGATGGAAAACTACAGACCAGTAAGCCTTACATCCATCGTGGGAAAGCTACATAGAAACATAGAAACATAGAAGTTGACGGCAGATAAGGACCGCAAGGCCCATCCAGTCTGCCCATTTCTTTTTCTACCTTATAAATGTACCATCGACCTTTGCTCTGTCAGTGACCTATCTATTCATAGTCATTTGTATTGCTCCCTTATGCCTATCCCATGCCTGTTTGAAGCCCTGCACTGTATTCATAGCCACCACTTCTTGTGGTAAGCCATTCCATGCATCTACCACCCTTTCTGTGAAAAAGAATTTCCTCACATTCCCCCTTAATCGGCCTCCCTCTAATCTCATGCTGTGTCCTCTTGTCCTGCTATTTTTCTTATATTTAAACATGTTAGACTCTTTCACCTTGTTTATGCCCTTAAGGTGTTTAAATGTCTCGATCATATCACCTCTCTCCCTCCTTTGCTCAAGGGTATACATATTGAGCTCCGTTAATCTGTCCTTATATGTCTTCTGATGCAGTCCCTGCACCATTTTGGTTGCCCTTCTCTGACTGCCTCAATTTGGTTAATGTCCTTGTGAAGGTGTGGCCTCCAATACTGCATGCAGTACTCCAGATGGGGCCTAACCAATGTCTTGTACAGAGGGATTATTACCTCCCTCTTACGACTTGTGATACCCCTACTAATACACCCTAACGCCCCCTAGCCTTACCTATGCTTTAGAGGTCTGCTTGGATGATTTTAGGTCATCAGTGATGATGATGCCCAAGTCTCTTTCTTCCTTTGTGACTGCTAGCAACTCCTCCCAGCCTATAAGTGGCTTCAGGGTTTCTCTTCCTATGTGCATGATTTTGCACTTCTTTGCATTAAATCCCAGTTGCCACTCTTCTGACCATTCTGCTAGTTTATCCAGATCTCTTCTCATTCTGCCCACCCCATCTGGATCATCTACTCTGTTGCAGATCTTGGTGTCATCTGCAAACAGACAAGCCTTACCCTCTAGTCCATCTGCGAGGTCACTAATGAAGATGTTGAATAGGACTGGCCCCAGGACTGATCCCTGAGGTACCCCACTTGTGACTTGCATCTCTTCTGACTGTATACCATTTACCACCACTCTCTGTTTTCTGCCAGTCAACCAGTTTGCCACCCAGTTGACCAACTTCTGACCCACCCGAGCCTACCTAGCTTATTTATCAATCTTCTATGTGGAACAGTGTCAAAAGCTTTGCTGAAGTCAAGGTAGGCGACATCAACTGCTCCCCTTGGTCCACCACTCTGGTTACCCAGTCAAAGAAATCTATGAGATTAGTTTGACAGGACCTTCCTTTGTAAACCCATGCTGTCTTGGATCCTGTGCCCCTATGGATTCCAGGTGTTGCACTATCCTTTCCTTAAGGAGTGCCTCCATAATCTTGCCCACTACTGAGGTAAGACTGACCGGTCTGTAGTTCCCCGCCCTCCCTGCTACCACTCTTGTGGGTGGGATCACATGAGCCTTTCTCCAGTCTTCTGGGACCTCTCCTGTGCTCAGAGACTCACTAAACAATTCTGCTAATGGCTCTGCTAGTTCCTCCTTTAGCTCCTTAAGTACCCTGGGATGTATGCCATCAGGTCCCATTGCCTTATCCACCCTGAGCTTAGCAAGCTCTTGTAGGACCCTTTCTTTGTGAAGGAGTAGTGCTCACCTCCTCCCCTGTGTCCATGATGCTGAGCTGTGGGCCCTGCCCTACCTTCTCTTCAGTAAATACTGAGCAAAAGTATCTATTTAGGATAGATGCCTTTACAGGGTCCTCCTCCTCACATGCTCCCTTTCTCCATTAAGCTTAGCAATACCCCTCTGGACTTTCTCCTTTCACTAATGTATCTATAGAAAGTCTTGTCACCTTCTTTTACTGTTCGTGCTAGTGTTTCCTCAGTTTGGGACTTTGCCTGCCTTACTGCCTTACCTGCTTCCTTAGGGCAGTTTGGTATGCCTCCCTATCTTCATCCGCTGTGTTCCTTATATTTTCTGAAGGCCAGCCTTTTGGCTCTGACCTTTTCTGCTACTATATTTGAGAACCAAAGTGGTTTCCTCTTCTTTGCACTTCCTTTTCTGTCTAACACAATGGGATGTTGCTTCAAGTATTGTATCCTTAATGCTTGCCCACTTTGCCTGTACCTCCTCACCTGTGTTTTTTTGCCAGGGCTAGCTTAACTCTGTTGGCCATCTTATCAAAGTCAGCTCCTCTGAAGTCCCATATTTTGCCTTTGAATGGGATGATTTAGATGTAGTAGCCAAATTGAACCATACCATGTGATGGTCACTGGCCCCAGGTGACCTTCTACCTGAGATCTGTGATCCTTCTTTGTTAGTCAGTACTAGATCTAGGATAGCCCTGTCTCTTGTGGGTTGCTGTACCAGTTGTTTGAGGCCCTCCCCTGCAGGGAATCCACTATGAGTCTAGTTCTGGCAGATGTTCCTGCTGGTATTGACCAATCTGTATCTGGCATGTTGAAGTCTCCCATTATCAGAACCTCCCTTTAGCTGTCATGTTTTGTATATCTTCTAACAGTAATGTGTCTATGTCCTCCCTCTGGTCTGGGGCCTGTAGACAACCCCAGTTCTTATGGCTGTCCCATTACCTGTTTCCAGGGTGACCCAGTTCTTCTGGCTCCTTATGTGTATTCTGAATTTCTGTAGCTTTGATATTTTCATTAACATACAGGACCACCCTCCCCCTTTTGCACTCTCGGTCTCTTTCTGAACAATACATATCCAGGTACTGAAGTCTCCCAAGTGTGGTTACTGGTAAACCACGTCTCACTAATTGCTACTATGTCCAGTTTAGCCTCTGACATTATTGCCTGCAGGTCTGGGATCTTATTTCCCAGGCTGTGAGCATTTGTACATGATTTTCCATTGGCCAGATTTTGGTGTGTTAGTTGTTGGGTGAAGTTTGGCATTACCCCTGTGCATCGTATGGGGAGACAAACCTTTTTTCTTACCTGGTGATGCAAATGAATGGCAAACACGCTGAATTCCTGTTTGACCACTAGCTGAGGGGGGAGGGGTGTTCTTCCCATTCGACGTATGGGGAGCTGATGGATATGATCCTAAAGGAGAGGCTGGTTTTCCTCCTAGAGGATAATGGACTGGAGGACAGCAGGCAGCATGGGTTTGTCTTGGGCAGATCCTGTCAGACCAACCTCATGGAGTACTATGACTGAGTAACCAGACAATGAGACAGGGGCCATGCAGTGGATGTCCACTACCTGGACTCAGTAAGGCATTTGATTCAGTGCTGCATGAGAAGCTAGGTAGTAAGTTGGAAGACACAGGGGCTGGGAGAAGATGGTGGGATGAATAGTCAACTGGCTGCGTGGGAGACAGCAGAGTGTGGTGGTGGGAGGTGAGTTCTGATCACTCTGGGCAGTGACAAGCGGAGTGCCACAGAGCTCTGTACTAAGGCCTGTGTTGTTTGGAATTTGCAAAGCGGACATCTCAATAGGCATCAACAGCAAGATCAATCTGTATGCAGATGGCACCAAGATGGGAGCAGTAGTTGATGACTTGGAGGTGTGACAGTGGTTGCAAGAGGATCTGGCAATATTGGAAGACTGGTTGGACACTTGACGGCTGGGGTTCAATGCCAAGAAATGCAAGGTGCTACATTTCGGAGCAAAAACCCAATGAGGAGCTATCAGTTAGAGGGGATTCAGCTAGCCAAAACAGAGGAGAAGAAGGATCTAGGGTGATCATAATGGGAGCAATGAACAACTCTACACAGTGTAGAAAGGTGGCTACAAAGGATAACAGGATGCTGGGTTGTATTGCCAGAGGCATATCCTCCAGGACAGAGGAGGTGATCCTGCCACTATATAGGTCACTGGTTAGACCACACCTGGAGTACAGTGTGCAGTTCTGGTGTGCATACCTGAAGAAGGACATTAGGTTACTGGAGACAGTGCAACATAGGGCAACAGAAATGATCCAGGGGCTAGGGGACTTTCCCTATGATAGTAGGCTGAGGGAGTTGAACATATACTGCCTGTAGGAGAGAAGGGATGGGGGGACATAATTGAAACCTTCAAGTACATGAAGGGAATAAATAAGGTGAGCATGGAGGAGCTTTTCCAACTAAGGAGAGGGAGGGACACCCAAAGGCACAATTTGAGATTGGAGGGGAGAGGTTCAGTATGGAAATTAGGAGACACTTTTTATGGAGAAGGTAGTGACAGGGTGGAGGAAGTGATATCCTGTAAGACAGTGGGCTGCTTCAAAAGGTGATAGGACAGGGTAAGGGGGAGGGTCACTGGAGGGGGGGAAGGGAGGGAGAGGCAACTGCAGTATAAGGGCTGCTAGCTGCACGATTGAGCAGATTCAATAGACCAAAAGGCCTTTATCTGCTGGCAAGTTCATATGTTCGATGTTTGTATGTGTAACGGATATGGCAGGAGGCATCCACTCCCTGCAGACGGTAACAAACATTTGTGTATGGCACTTTTGTTGGATGTCAGAATGGGGGGTAGAGACCATCCCTGAATTCCGCTACCCACCATTTCGACTGTTTCTGGAGCTCAGAGATTATGATGCATTTTTTTTACTGAACCGATCAAAACATTAGATATTGCTAATATATGTTTCATACACATTATTTCTTTAGGCAGTCTTTTACAGTCTCCAGTATCACCTGTGTTTTGTTTAACACCAAGTAATTCTATTGTGCTTTTAATTATTTTACAATTATCATAATAGAGTATAAGGTGCATGGACTGCAATTAGCCCTTATGCCTACTTGTGTTCAGTAAGGTAATGGAATTGTTTTGTTGCATGGCAATTCATCATAGTAACATAAAAAAGGATAGTAACCTGTGGTTGTTTAACTACAGCTGAGAATATTGATGACATCCTTTCAGCAGCCTTACCGTATTTAAAGATGGTCACCACTAATTATTTCAAATCTAAAAAACTGGCAAAGTAGAACTATTATATCAGAAAATGCCTTTTACGATGCAGAAACATTTTTTTTAATTGAATAAAAAAGGTTTCAGTACAAACTTTTCACTGTACTACAAACTATTGTTTTAAGCCCCACATTATCAGCATTCATGTGTTGTTACTCAGTTGGGTGCTAGTTTTATTTGGGCCAGGGTAACTTAAACAGTACATTAGTGTAAATGGCAAATATCAGGCCTCTGAATAAGGATGATTACATAATGTGAAGCATGTCAGCTGTAAAGGCTATGGTTACCTGGAGTGAGTTCTTCTTTATGGGTATTTTCACATCCTTGTAGACCCACTGTATATAGCCTTTTGAGATTATGGGACTGAATTTCAGGGTGGGTTGTGAGTATTCAGACCCAAATGTCGAGATTGTTGGGAACATTCTATTCACATTCTGTGCTACACAGAATTTACTAATACTTGCTCAATTTAATCACCTCCAAGATGAATGTTTTGTATGTTTATTAAATCCACACTTTCCTAATAGTTTTAATGAGGTCTCTAGAAACAGTTTTTTGAACCTTAATTATTGTCTTACAACTATCTTTTTTTTCCACTAAAGTGCATGCGCGGTCATTTCTTACTTTTTTTACTTTCATCCTCCCCCCAACCCTCCCTCTCAGTGCCCACCTCCTCCCCCCAGAAACATAACAGTGACATTGGGGGTGCCTCCAGCATCAATCGGCATCTCCATACTATGATGGATTCTAGGTCTGGGATCTCATTTCTCACACTCTAGCATTGGCATATATCGCCATCAATAATTTGTTATCTCTTTTCTTGTTGCGGTCTCCTTTTTCCAGTTTTTTTCCCCATCCTCACATTTCTCCTTTAACTGCACCATTCTTCCCTACCTACTCCTTTGCTAACCTACTATTTCGTTGAATAACTTGCATCCTGATGGTACTCTCTCTCTCTCTCTCTCTCTCTGTCTCTATCTCCCCTAGAGATCTGCCTACTCTCTCTCTGCCTGTGATGGGTCACTTTCTGTCTCTCCTGTTTCTTCCATCACCTCCCTCAACTGGTTTAAATGTCAATCAAAGTAACATTTAAGTCATCGACTGAGGACTATAGTTGTCTCCTGGATGAAATCAGCCCAGCATCTTCATATAGGCTCTTATCATTGCAGGTTGTTCCACAGTCCTCAGTGAAGCCACACCTCTCCTTTCTGCACTCTTTCTTCTACCATTACTTGAAAGCCTTGTGTGGAGCTCCCTCTTGTTCTCCATATAGTACAAGATGCACTTGCTACTCACATTTTAAACACATGGGAAACACAGGATTAACCCCATAAGTTATCTAAATTTACCAAAAACAATATAACATATTTTCCTGACTATGGATTTTTAATTTTATGTTTACGACCATGACACACACTTATCAAGTTAATGCATTAGCAGCCCTAGTGGCTCTGCCAAAGCTTGTTTACAACTGTAACTATACATAAAATATTACAACAAATTGTGACGCAATGTACTGTATGTATGAGTGGTGCATGTATGCATAGGATGAAGCATCATGTGATAAATATGTCAGATTTCCTGTAGGACTATTTGGAGTAATTGCCATTTGATCACATAGTCTTCCTACAGTATCCTGCAAGATATCACCAGCAGAACTGTGGTAAGAGCACTTCATCCTGGCTTGTGGCACCACATAAATGTATTTTATATTTATAGATAGATATGGGATATGCTATGACCCTCAATGCAAATATTATAGTAAATGTTTCCAGGTGCTGTTTGACCTATGCCATCATGAGCAGTGTAGCCACGAGTGATGTCAAAGTGCAAAATGCACCTCAGGAAGCAGAAATAAAAATCACATCCATTTATTAAATACACAATCTGTTTCAAAGTAAAGAGGATCTTACTTCCAAATTGTACCTTCTTTCAAACTTAGCATTTGGTATACATTTGCAATTTTAAAGTGACCAGCAATCAAATAAAGTGCTTTCTTGCTCAGGAAACAGCATTGTCTTTTTACAGTTCTTCAAAGTAACTGAATTCCCAAAGAGCATTTTTGCACATTGAAGGATATTTTTTATAACATAAAAGTTTCTAAAGTGCTTGAGTGAGATGTGCTGAAGTAAAAAGAAAGTTTTACCATTCCAGAAGTCAGCTTTCCTGCTGGAGTTAATTGTCTCTCCTTGAGACACAGGCACAGCTTTAGCAGTGAAAATTTTCTTTTTTAAAGTGCTAGGTCTGAGCAGTAAAGATCCAAAGAAACATGGATTACCACCATTACCACCAGAGTGAAAAATAAATGACTGAATTAAACTCAAAAGCACCACTGGTATCCGGCACAGTTTCAGGAGACACTCACAGCTAGAGCAGCACACGAGTAAGGCAGAAACATGCTTATGTTTCAATCAAACACATGATCATCAGAGCATGCTGTTCGGGCTGCTACTTTGATTTAAGAACTCAGAGGCTTGAAAGCATATTCTCAGATTCTAGCCATAATTTTCTCTGTTTGAATTTGCTATGTAATTTATTTAGAAAGTCTGTACTGAAATCAATTTTGTATAAAATGTTTTTATTGTTCACTTTTATGTGTTGTTTTTCATGTATTCATATTGCTGTTTTCATTGGGTGTTGGTATTGTTCACTCTATAACCCCCTTTTTTGCACAAGCACTTAAGCACTTTGGTTTATTCCCTTTCCCTCGTGCCATATCCTATTCATGTGTATATGCCTTTAAGGCTCTGTGTTCTTAAATCACAGTAGCAGCCCCAACCGCACGCTCTGATGATGATCATGTGTTTGACTGAAATGTAACCACACTGCTGCCTTACTTGTGTGCTGCTCTAGCTGTGAGTGTCTCCTAAAACTGTGCCAGATGCCTGTGGTGCTTTTGAGTTTACGTCAGCCATTTACTTTTCACTCCAGTAAAAATGACATTTAGCTAAAGGTATTCCATGTTTAATTGGACCTTTGCCACTCAAACCTAGCACTTTAAAGAAGTAATTTTTCACTGCTAAAGTTCTGGTTGAGTCTCAAAGAGAGAAGATTAACTCCAGCAGGAAAGCTGACTTCCAGAAGGGTAAAACTTTCTTTTCACTTCAGCACATCTCACTCCACCACTTTAGAAATGTTTAAGTTATTAAAAATATCCTTAAATGTGCAATAATGCTCTTTGGGAATTCAGTTACTATGAAGTACTGTAACAATACAGTGATGTTTCCTGAACTAGAAAGCACTTTATCTGATTGCTGGTCACTTTAAAACTCCAAATGGATACCAAATGTGAAGTATGAAATGAGGTACAGTTTGGAAGAAAGAGCCTTTTTACTTTGAAACAGATTGTGTACTTAATAAATGGATATGACTTTTCATTTCTGCTTCCTGAGGTGCTTTTTTTCCATTACTAGAGAGTCACATGTAGAAGGCAAAGTAACTTGTGAGCTGCAACCTTTATTTTCTTTATGCCCTTCTCCATTGAGTGCTGACCTCCCATGATGTGCTGGGATTTGTGTCAAAAAAAAAAAAAAAATATATATATATATATATATGTTCATGGCAAAAAACTCCATTTAACACATCCGTTAGGATTGTTCCACAGTGACAAAAGCGAGAAATTCAAGTGTTAGGTTGGAAAGCACCCTTGCACCTAGCCCCAACTGGCATTGGGTGTGGTTGGGAGAGTCAGTTCTAACTCTCACCCCATCACATGTGTAAGCAAGCTGAGGTATAAGAGAATGGGGTGAGAGTTAGGACTGACGACCCCAACGAACACCCTGATGCCGGTTGGGGGGAGGGCTGGGGGGTGCAAGAAGGGCTTTCAACCCTAACACCGAATTTCCTTGCTTTTTTTTGCTGTGGAACAACCCTAATTGATGCATTAAACAGAGATTTTTGCCATGAATTTCCCTTCTTTTTGAGAATGAGGACTATAAATAGTGCATAGAATGCAGTGGTGGGAGCACGGGCCCTTCTGGCCCCCCACTCCCACCACGTGATGTCTTGTGACATAGTAACAGTAAAGACAATGCAAACACAAATGCTAATGGTTATGCACATGGTGACACAAATGGAAATGGTAATGCAAACATTAATAGAAAAGCAAGCGCAAAGTGACACCAAAGCAAACAGTGACACAAATGGAGACACAAGTGGACGGTCACAGTACCACTATTTTAAATGCAAATGTTAAGTGTAAATGCAACAATAATGCCAAAGGGAACAGAAACAGAAAGGTAAATGCAAGCGCGTACGGAAATGTAAAGCGTAATGCGCACAGTCATGGTACTGCAACTGCAAATGCAAATGGTAATGGTA